>CM018078.1:75908779-78478779 GCA_008658365.1 Alca torda
CCTCTTCATTTGCCAAATCCTCCTCACATCCGCCATAACCATTAAATACAGACTGACTTTATTCTCTATGGGAAGAACAAGGGGAAAGGAGCCTTCAGCCACATAGCCAGACAAAAGTCCAAAGAGCCGGGGACCGGGGAGGCGAGGCGGGAGGAGAGCCACCACCCTCCTTCGCACCGGCCCGGGCCCTGGCTCGGGGGGTCTGCAGGGGGACGAGGGGTGCCGGGGGGGCGGGTGTCGGTGCTTGGGAAGCGGGGTGTCTGTCTGTCTGTCTGTCTGTCTGAGGGCGTGTGAGCAGGTGAGCTTTGCAGGGGAGGTGTGCGTGGGGGTGTGCATGTGAGTGTGAGGGGGTGTGCAAAGGGGTGCCGGGGGTGGTGGTGGGGGTGCAGGTGTGCAAGAAGGGATGTGCGAGGGGCTTGGTGGATGCATTGGGGCATTCGAGCACCCGAGACACCAATGTGCGTGTGTGCGCTCCGAGAGATGGAGAGGGGTATCCACGCGTGAATATGTGAGTGTGCGTGCCTAGAGATGTGTGCAGGGCGGGGGGGAGGCGGGGAGGAGAAAGGACATGTGTGGAGAGAGAAAGGTGCGAACACGGGAGAAAGTGCGAGGTGGCCGTGGGTGCCTGTTAGCCGGGGCACCCGGTCCTGCGTGTGCGTGTGCGTGCGGGGCAGTGTGTGGCGGAGCAGGGGGGCTGACCGGGGGCGAGAGAGACAGTGAGACTTTTGAGAGGCGGCAAACATTGCCACTTTCCACGCTGACACCTACAATTAGCCAAAAGAAGGCCGTGAATCCTTTACTCCCCGGCCAAGCGAGGGGCAAAGTTAGCGTTAATAGCCAGCTGCCAAGCCTCCCGCGGCTGATGCCTTTCGGGCAAGTAAACAACTTTATAGCTCCCAGCCCGCCGATGCTCGCCCCGGCTTTTGCGGGGAGCTTCCCGAAAGCCCCACGGGGTGTCCTTCCCCCGCGGAGGGCTGCCAAAAGCTGAGGGGCTTCGCTCAGGTTTGGGTCTGTCCGTGCGAGCAGAGAGGGGGCGAGAGAAGAGCGGGGAACAAGGGGGAAGAGCGTAGCCACGGTGAAAGGATGGGGCGCTGGCCCCACTCGTGCTCCGTGGGGAAGGAGGCGTCCGGGTACCCGTGGGCAGCGGGAGGGAGAGGAGGAGAGGCTTGAAGGCTGCCGCGAAACGCTTTCCCTAGCTTTTAGCAAGTCGTAGCTGCCCGCAGGCTCACGGGTGCCTGCTTTTTTTTTTTAATTTTTTTTTTTTTTTTTCATCAGCGTGAAGGCTTTTTTTTCACTCTATTTTCTTAAAACCCGACGAATAAACCTTTAAGAAAAACTACGATTTTTTTTTTTTTTCCCCCTTCTTGTCGTGCCCTCCCAACACCGCAGATTTCAGGACAAGCCCGGCACTTGCTGCCGCCGTGTTTCCCCCGGCTGCCCGGGCTGCTCGGGGCAGCCGGTGTCCCGCAGGCTCGGTGAGGCAGCGGCGGACACCGGGGCCCGGCCCGGCCCGGCCGCCAGCCCCGGAGTGGCCCCGGGGACCCGGCCCGGCCCCGTTCGGCGATCCCTGCCGGGGAGCAGCACCCCGGTCGCGGTGTCCTGCCCTGGATTTACATAAAAGTGCGGTCTCTTTGCATCATCCCTCATCTCGAAGGGTGCTTGAAGAACTCGAGACACTCTGCAGTCCTAATTAGTGATTTTTGTCCTCTTGTTACGGGGCTCAGCATCTCATGCAAATGAACTCTTCATCGCCGGCACCATTACCCCTGCGCCAGAATTAACTGACTCTTATCTTTAATGATATGCCGCTGAACTTCTCGGAGCCCGGCTAGCTTTTTATCTTGATTACTCTAATCAATAAGAAATGATAGAGTAGAATTATAAACTCTATTGGCTTTTGAATGTTGCCGACAAGCCCTCTAGATGCGCTCCCCTTTCATTGTTTTTTATTAAAATGATCTTCAGCTAACAGCGGATGCAAATAGGGAAATGAGCCAGCGAGGGGGCCCGGCACAGAGGGATCCCCCCACCCCGCCCCGCTTTAGGGAGCTTTGCCGGGGGTGGGCTCAGATGGGGGCAGCGGGGCTTTGTAAACAAATGGCTCTTTTTTTTACGAGAAGAGCGAGTTAATAAAAAAAAAAAAGAGAGAAAAAAAGAAAAAAAAAACAACAAGAAAAACCAAACCAACAAACCAAACCGCAAACCCCCAAGCACTCCTCCTTCACAACAAATTAGGACATAACATTCTCCCTCCTCCCTGAGGCCCGGCACCCGCGGGAGCTGCCCCGGGACGGGGACCAGGGGGGTGATGGGACAGGAACGGACGGGACACGGGGGTGCTGCCCCTGGCTCGCCGCTTCCCCAAAGGGCCCGATCCTGGACGGCCTCCCCCCACCCCAAAGGAGCCAGGAGCAGGGGTACAGGATCCTGTCCGCCCCTACTCCCGAGCAGACACCCGCCCCCCGCCGCCAGTAATAGGGGATTAATATTAAAGCAGCAGCAGCCCAGGTCGCCGTAAAGGAGACTTTTCCCCAGCCTCGTCTGTGCGGGGCTGGCCGGGAATGCGCCCCGCATTCCGCCGCCCCCGCTCCAGCCCCCTCGGTCCGCACGAAAACATCTTTTCTTATCTGTCAGCAGTAATTAGATATCCTTGCGGTGACAGAGAGATGCACAGCACCAGCACTTTGTCTCGGGGGGAAGGAATACGTGGGTATGCGCGCACACACACACACGCACAAACTGCGAGCTCCAATTTTGCCGCTGCCTTTTTTTTTTGTTCCCCTCCCCCTTTTCTTTTTTCCCCCCGTTTTTTTAACCTAAAAGAGTGGAACCGAACGGGCTGCCCGTCGGTTGCGCCCGCTGGCCGCGGCGGGGACAGCCCCTGCGAAGGAATTCGGGCACATCCCTGGCTGGCAGCGCCGATGGCTTCCCCGCAGCCGCTCCTCTCTTCGCCCCGCTCCTTTCCTTCCAGCCAGGAGTCAGTGCTGGAGATTTTAGCTAAATTGTTAGGTGGGTGCGAGGAGCGGTTTTTAGATGCAAATTTCCAAGGCTGTCGAACAGCACAGGATAAATTTAGTTATCTGCATGAAAATGAAACCTTTCTTAAACGAATTTCTAGGGAAGAAACGCCTTGGCTAAAACAAGAGTGGTCTGGGGGCCATAATTTCCTCCTTCTATGAGAGGCGAATTTCACAGCATTTCCGAACCGCGGGGCTGAAGTTATTTCAAACCCCCGGTTCTTTGCGATCACCCATCGGAGAAACTCTCCATATTTTTCCCCCCACGTAGTCTTTTAGCTTGTCCGTGGCATCCAGCGGCAAATTTATTTTTTTTTTTCTCCTAACAGTTTAATTACTTTGAATACTTTCAGTGTGAACCTGTGCTTAGCTCTTAGGGAGATAATTAATCAGAGAAGAGAAACAGTCGCAAGATTCAAGATGAGTTGGACAGGAAAAATAAATTTAGGAATCCATGAGGGACAAAAATGTTTTTGTGTCCTTATGTGGGGCACGCGTTTATTTTTTGTTGTGGTTTTTTTTTTTCCTTTTTTTTTTTAATATTCAGACGACACGCAGACACATAAAATATGTAATTGGCGTATAATGGAGCAGTATACAGGGTAAGACTAACAAAGTAGTCGCAGGCATGAAAATTGAAGTTTTGTGCCACAAAGGCAGACCCTTTCATGGGGGAAGGGCTGAATGTAGCAAAATCATGTAAAATCTCCGTTCTCAGTAACATCTCGTTATTAGGAATGATGACTAAACCTCCAGGATTATTCTGGACTGTAAGTTATCAAGAGCCCACTAATTTCACATTAAAACCCATTGACTGCAACAGCGTGATTGAAGGGTTTTTAACAATTAACATAATCAGAAAATGAGCGGAGATAATTTTTATTCAACTCATTACTTTTTAATCATGTATTTCTTTTAATTAATATCTGCTCCGTGAAAATAACAAAAAGCCGAGTCCCAGCGCGGCCCCGGGCAGGGGAGGCGACCCCGGCGGCGGCGGGGCCGGGGGCGGCGGGGCCGAGGAGGGGGAAACGGGGGGGGGAGGCCGGCATCGCTCCCAAAGCTCCTCAAAACAACCCCTTCCCCATGAGAAAAAAAAACCCAGACAACCCACCACCTTCCTTCTGGGGCTGACCGGGGGGGGGGAAAGGGCTCGTGTCCGGCTCTCAGACCCCGGCTTCCCCCCCCGCTCCCCCTCTGCCAGGGGGTCTGAGAACCGGACAGAAGCCCAAGAGGTGCAGGACAGCTGTCGGACCGAGCTCACGGAAAGCGGGGGCTGGCCCCAGTCGGTGCTGGGGACTCGCCAGTCTCCCCCCACCCAGCTTTCACCGGGAGGGAAGATGTTGAAAACCCCGTGGGAAATTCCACCGGATCACCCGCTCCTTACTTTTTTTTTTTTTTTTTTTACCATCTGTGGACAAAGATACGCAGGCTCTGAATAGCTGGAAGATGGTGGGACACCACGTCAGAAGTTCAAGACATTCACAAACCCATTCCTTTGCTGCTGAGAAAGGCTTGCCCAAGTTGCTAAAGAATTTACAGGTTCCTGTTGAATGAATAACTCCTCTCTTTCAAACACTTCATTTAATTCAGTCTAGGAAGAGCAGGAAAATAAAATATCGTTATTTTCTCGACTCCCACAGCCTGGCCTCTCCTCTGCTGCTGAAACTGCCTTCTTGATAGGATAATCTGCTTGGGGTCCCTCACCCCTGGAAGGAGCCAGTATGACTGTCCCCTTGAATATGGAATAGAGCTAATTCCTGCCAGCCAGCGATTTCAGGGACGCGCTGTGTCCAGGGCGGCCAGGTTGTCTGCACTGGCTCTGCAGATAGGTTTGTACAGTTCCTCCCAGTAGGGAAAGATCAAGTACATGGTACTAGATCAGTTTTAGGACTGGAAACAGATTGAGGAGTTTTTCCCTATTGTTGTTGGTTGTTTTTCTTTTATTGTCTTTTTCTTTTTTTATGAAAACACTCTAAATGGAAAAAAAGAATTTGAAAAAGAAGCTATTAAAAATAAAAAAAAACCCATAAATATCATCCCAACAGTACAAGATGCATTCACTCCATGTGATATTTACATGTGAGATATTACTATTTGTGGGGCTTTTTTTAATAAATTCCATGTGAACCCTTGGAAGGGGGGAAGTGACTGTCAGGTCACAGCAGAGGGCCCAGGACTGAAACACGGCAATGAATGCTGCGAGGTGCGATGGCAACTTCTGACAAAATTTCATCAAGAGTCTTCAACTGCCTGTAGCCTTTTGGAAGTGGCTGGCTGGCTCTTGCTAGCGTAAGGAAAGACATCTGGTATTCCATATTATGTTTATAGCCTCTTGACCAGAGCGTGCTCCCTTTCTTGCACGCACGCAACCTCGGTGAACTCCGCTGAGCAGACTTGCAAATTCACAGCTGAGAAAGTTTGGCCCTTTGTGGAAACCACAATGGACCAACGCTGGTGACATACCCTGGGTGGTAACGACTCTTGGCTCTTCCCAAGTCCCTCACAGCTCCTAATAGCCCCATCCCAACCAGCCCACAGCTTTCCTGTGTCACAGGGCTCAGAGCCTCTGGCCCATTTTGGGGTGCAGTGGCTGCAGCTGGCTGAGGCTGGGTGGGAAGCAGCCATGGTGGACTTCACCCACAGCGCCCCAGGCTGTCCCTTCCACTGGTGTTTCTGCCAACTCCTCACCAGCAGGCACCTTGCTGTTATAATAATCAGAAATTGTGCCCAAGACCCTTTTTTGCTTTTTTTCCCACGATCAACATAGATGGGTAAGATTGCACCTATGTAGGATAATCAGTCCTTACATTCTGAGGAGAACTTTACTGAAATAATCCATCATGTTTAGGGCCACTCTGCTATTATGGCTCATCTTGCTGTGATCCTCTATCCAGAGAGGAAAATAAGAACTTTTCCTAGGGAATTATATCGGTAAATAGATAAATTTCTACTACTAAGGGTAAAAGGAAGTGCTTAGGTGCAACACAAAGAGATGTAAAGCAAAGAACTCAGCAGGGCAGGTATATTTGAAGTGGAGACACCTGTCAAAATGCTCTTCCTTAGCTCAGGTGATAAGTTCACATTAGGTCCTGCACCATTGCTTCAATCCCAGCCATGTGCATGTGGGATGGAAGGACTCCTCTTTCTGTGGGACTGCTGGCGGGTGTCCTTGACTGACCCATCTGGGGTTGCTCCACGTAGGAGGAGTGAAACTGGATGGGTGCTGAAGAGAATCCAATGCCTGCTGAAGCCTGGCCCATCACTTCCTTTATGAGCCGTGTTTTAGACCTCCGCTTTGGGAACTCGGTGAAATTCAGTGGGGACGTATGAGTAGCAAGAAACAATCTGTGCAAAAGAGAAGAACGGTTTTGGGTTTCTTCCTTCCGAAGAGGAGTCTGGGATGGTACCACACCAACACAAAGGTAACTAAAAGCAGAATTTGGCTCACTGGGTATTTCTGAACGTGAACAGTCATCCACACTTTGGTGAGCTATAAGAGGAATGTAACTTTCATGCTATTTGTGTTGATCAAGAAGTTATTTGTGGCAATTTCATTATTATGCTGCTTCTAATGTTTCTGCTGCGTTTTAAACATAATTATCTTAAAAAGTCTTTTTTTCGCCCGCACACTTTTGTTCTTTTTCTATACATTAGCCATTTCATCGGTATCATCCTGTTTTACTGTCACGAAAGATACCCAGTCTAACAGCTCTTCTTCCATTTCATAACGAGTGGCATAATTAAGACCTAATTAGATGCATATGAATAAGGAAATGGCATGCTACCCAGGACCTTAAATGTGGTATCATTCAATTGCTCAAGTGCAGCATCCTGAAAAAAAAAAGCAAGCAAAGAAACCCCCATAAACTTATTTCAAGCTGGATCTTTTCAGACTGGTATGATTGCCTACTGACAATTGATTGTTTTCTAGTCATGATTCTAAAAAGATAATGTACTTTTTTTTTCCCCCCCACAACAAAAACTCTGAGAGGTGCACGGAAAGGACATTCCTCTGTGCATTGGATTCATAGAGAGTATTATATGCAAACATTTAAGGTCTAAGCAAAGATCATATGGCACTATCTATGATTTCTCAAGGTATTGCAGTGTTATACACTTACAGACAACAAACACCTTCAAACGAAGATGTGGGGTTGTTTTTCCTCTTCAGAAGTGTGATGGTGCTAAACAGGGAAGAGGGTTGGACAGGGATGGCCTGTCTTTCTGTTCTCTATCTGGTTGGAAATGGGAAAATTAATGCTGTCTTTCTGGCTCCCCGTCTCAGGTCACTTCAGTTCCTTCTGACACCTTAGCCCCGGGGACAGGACAGTGTCCAAGTCTCCTCCACCCAGCTCGTTCTGGCTGAGGTGGCCTGAGTATCCACCAGAGGCTACAACAGCCATGGGCTTCAGGAGCGTGTGGCTATGGAGAAATGCTGATGAGTCCTGGGCAGGTCCCTGTGGACAGTGGTGGTCAGAAAAGTAACCTCTGATCCCTTGAGGATGTTGGGTGGAGGTTCAGCCTCCCCCCAAGTGAACCAGATAGCCAGAAGGAGGAGTTGGATGTACTAGGTGGCATCTAACTCTGATTAAACTCTGACATGGAGGAGGTTCATGATTCTCCAAAATGAGAACGTGGTGGTTTGGATCAGGGTGAGAAAAATCCTCTGCTCACAATTTGCTGTATAATTGACCAAGACAAACACATTGCAGATGCTGGTTGAGTCAGCCGGTCAGGCACAGCAAATCTAGTCAGCAGCTCTTTGGAAACCCTTGCTGCTATTAGTCCTTCTTCGCTTCATTTGGCTAATCCCTGAATTTGCAGAGGGTTCCTAAAAAAGCATTCTGTATGAGGCACTGTCACCCATTTCCTGAGTCCAAAATGCCTGAAGTTTTAGTTGTCAATAGCAGTTTCTTGTACTCACCTAGAGAATGACGTTCCTGAGCATGTCTTTGCATTTCCAGTGTCTGACCTTCCTTGATTCCCAAGTAGCCGATGCAGCGTTATTGCTCCCAAGCGCTCCTGGCTGAAGGATGGGATTTGGCATCCGATTTGCGAAGCCGCTGATAAATTTTGGGGTTCTTCTGAATTAAAGACTGAAATGATTGTAAATAATTTTAAAATGGCTTTTTTCCCTGACTTGTTGTTTTGCTCATTCTTCATGGGTTAGTGCAGACGTGACTCTGCCTTCTTGCGCTGAGAGAAAATGCGTTCATATTCTTTGCTACGCACACAGAAAAATAATTCTCCAACAGGACTGGGCTAAGAGGCACAGTGGCTCAGGCTGGTCAGAAATAGTGCAGCTAGACAAGTGTTTGTCAACCATTTTTAAACAAAGCTCACATAATATTTTGAAAATAAGAATTGGCTCGGACCATTACACAGTATTGCCGAGATGATTTCCACTTGCAACTAACCAAAAATGAGTCTACATGCCAATAATTTATTTAATATATTTATTTCCTCACAAGTTCTCTTTCTTGGATGCGATAGGGATGTGCGTGTGCCCTTAATTTATTACTTTTGTGCAACTGTGGTCTGGACTGCCTTCTGACGCCCTGTGAAGTCTGGAAAACGGTCATTGAATCGGGTGATTCGACATCAGCCATGACCAGCACACGAAGGAGCCAACATTGGCCCTGTGAACTAACAGGGATGCGCAGGACTGTAATGGAGACAGGGAAGAAAATTTTTCTATAGGCAGGGGACGGTTTTGCAAAGAAGATGTGATACACTGATCTCTGCTCACATCGAGCTTTGGCATTTTTGGAAAGAAATTAATGAATATTAAAAAAAATAAAAATATTTCCATTTTCACAACCTCAGAGACGCCTCTCTGTGGACAACCCTCACACCCCCCTGCTCTTGCTGGCCCCTGTTTCAGTTGAGGAGCCATCTGTCCCCTGGGCAGCAGTTTCGGCGCAAGGGGCAGAGCCCCTTCTCCCCCTCTGAGCTGCTGCCTGCCCCACTCTCCCTTCCCGAGGCTGTCCCACTCCCCAGGCACCCAGCCTCCCAGTCCTCCCTGGCTCCTTTCCCTCCTTATTCGTTACATCCAGGGTATCACTTAATTTTCTGGCACTGCCTTGACATTTACGGTCTGTCCCTCCTTTTCCAGTCCTTCGGTTAAAAGGCTTTACCCAAGCCATCATTCTTCAAAGATGCCAAGAAAACTCAAAAAAAGGGGTTGGTTCTCAGCTCACAGTGGTGTAGATCAGGAGAGAAAACATTGAAGGCAGCAGGGAGACAGACAGAGAGGAGAACCAGGTTCACAGCTTCAAACTGCTCATTTTCCCTGGTTCATATTGCCATCTCCACAAATCCAGCAAGATGGCATAGGAAATCAATACTCATTTGATGTGTTTCTTTGGTGTTAAGACTCTTCCTTCTGCTGAATGATACGTACTTTTCCCTGTAGTCAGGTAAACACTTGGATGTGTTGTCAAGAACAGCTGGGACTATATAGCCACACAAGACTTACGATACTGTTAGAGTTATTTCTGAGATTTCCTGGCCAAGGCCAAATCTTGCTTGCTTTAGTTGTGAGTACAAGCCCTTTGATGAGGTTGAGCAGAAAGGTAATGGGACCACTCATACAAGAAAATTAACCAAGTTTGTTCAACAGCCGAGTTGTCAGTTAGGGTAAATGCTGATTTCTGCCTGGTAACAAAATTTATCTATTATCAGAGAAGAGGTCCATGCCTTTTTCAGGCCCTGTTTCTGAACCACAGCTGAAAAAGTTAGTTACTTCCTAATTTTGCTCTGTAATGTCATGTTTATTATTATAAAAATGAGATGTACTGAGTGGCCAGATGTCTTCCTTACAGGTCCGCAGCAATGCATTATTAATGCTAGAAATGTTTATATTCTGGTCATGTTACAGAGATTTCAACTGAAACTCTTAAGAGGTTTTTTTTTTCCCCTCCTTTTTTCTTCTCTCTTTTTTTTTTTAATTTTCTTTTTTAATTTTAATTTTTTTCTTTTTTATTCTTCCTTCTTTTTTTTCCTTTTTTTCCTTTTTTTTTTTTTTTTCTGTTGTTTTCTTTTCCTTTTCCCGTGAAACCAGCTTTCCACTCCCAGGAAGAACACATTCTCTCGAAGGAGAATATTTAACTCTCTATAGACGCGGTAAAACGCATCCTCTTTGATCCGCGAAGATGAAGACGCAGCTCTGCCCGCCCCCGGCCGGTCCTCCCCGTGCGGGCCCACGGGAGGGAGAGCCCCGGCGGGGAGGAGGCGAGCGGCTGCTCTTGGGGGGGTCTGTCCATCCCTCCCCGGGGAGGCAGACGCTGCCGGGGCGGTGTGGGACACGCCGAGGGTTCACCCCCGCTGCGCCCATCGGTGGGGCGATGCGTGGGAATGCTGCTGCCCTCTCCTGGGGGGATGCGGGCAGGCCGGCCGCGCCGCCCCTGCCCTCCTGCCTGCCTGCCGTCCCCTGCCTGTCCTCCTGCCTGCCCTCCTGCCTGCCCGCCACCCTGGGCTGCCGGGGGGTGGGTGCAGCGTGGGGCCACCCTATCCCCTGCGCCAGGCAAACTCTCTGGCCGAGGGTCGCTTAGGGATGGCAAGAGTCCCCTGTCCCCGTCTCGAGGCTGCGGGCTTGGTGGAGGCAGCGCCGCTGCCCCAAAGTTCCTCCGCATTTAGGTTGCACCCCTGCTAGTGAACTGAGCAAGGGGGGACACCTTCTTCCCCCCAGAGCCACCCGGCCACACGCGTCCTGCTGAGCAGCGTCAGGCTTGCAAACACAGTGGCCTCGCCAGATACAGTCCCCAAACACGCCGGCGCTGTGCGGGGGGCTCTGCTTGGCTTTGGCCAACACCTCGGCAGCGAGGCTCAGGCAAGGTCCAGCACCCAAATCAGGGCCCTCACCCTGGCCAGTTTGCAAGTACAGGCCATCTGGTACATTTTTGTCCATGTGCTGTCATTTCTCTGTGTCATACCTGTGACATGGTTTTCCTTTGTTTTTACCCATCGCTTTGAAAGCCATTTCTTCAGGGCTGGGGTATTCAGCCCACTCAGAGAAGTCAGATGCTCTCTGTTGGGTGGTTTGCCTGCCTAATGGCATCTTCATCGTCACCTTTACGGCCATGTTTTCACCCGACAGCACAAATCCATCCCGGCTATTTCAGTGCTGTGACATTTACTGCAGGACTGGCACAAGGTGACACCGAGCCGGCCGAGGTGGGTACAGCTGGTCACACGAGGAGCCAGTTCAAGCAGCACTGAACTCCCAGCAGCTGCCACAACCGTCCCCACCACCATCAGCCAGCGCTGCCTCCGGTCACCGCAGCCACGTGTGGGCTGCCGAATCAGCCGCAAGAAATGGATGGGACCGTTCCTGCCCGGCTGGCTTATTCCCACAGGCACCACGGTATGGGGTTGCAGGGTCCTACTCTGCCTCTCTGATGCGTGCCTGGCCAGGGCGCCAAGAAACCCAGCCTCGGTCAAAATCCCGTGGAGATCACTGTGACACGGGCTTTAGCGACATGGGACAGGCACCGGGTCAAGGTCATGCCAGACAGAGAAGCTACTAGAGAGCCTGGCACTCCAGCCCCCGGCCCGGGGCGGGGCGGGTTACCCGCTGCTGCACTCGCTCCTCCTGCTCTGGGAAGAGTTCTCCTCCTGCTCTGGGAAGAGTTTTCCTTTAGCGACTGCGGTTTTACTGGGTGGGGGAAATTTGGGGCCAGGTGCCCACAAAGGTGCCCAGCGTGAGATAAAACGCGGGAGGATGCTTTGACTGCAGAAAGGTGCGGTTTGTTCCTCCCTCGTCAAGTCTTTTCTCTGGTTCTGGGATTATTTTATTTTTTTTTCCCCTAATGGTTGCTGTATTTTCAGCGTGTTTCAAAGCCGCTTCCCAGGCGACAGATACGTTTAAATCCCCTTTGTGGATGAAAGGAGGGTTTCCTGGCGGAAATGAGTGGCACTGGAACTGCGCTCCCCATGGAGCAGAGCGTGTCCCGGGCCGGGGGCACTCTCCCAGCCGCCGCGTCCCCGTCCCGGCCACCGAATCCCCCTTCCGCGCCCGGGGCCGGGGCCGCCATGCCCCGGGGGGAGCCCACCCCATTCCCACCCCGCCCTCAGACCCTCCCCCTCACTGACTGCGGCCAATGAGCGGCAGCTCCCCGCCCTAGGCCACGCCTCTTCGCGAATCTCGGCCAATGATCGGTGGCGCCCCGCGGCGGAGGCGGGGCCGTTCCTCGACGCGCCGCTTCCGCTTCCTCGGCGCGGCCGCCATGGCGCCGGTGCGCTGCCTCCTGCCGCTGCTGCCCGCCCTGGCGCTCGCCCTCGGCCCCGCCGCCGGGGAGCTGCAGCGGCCGCTGGCGCTGGGGGAGGCGGAGGAGCTGGCGGAGGAGCTGCGGGACGCGGAGGGGCTGCCCGGCGACCTGCCGGAGCTGGAACCCGAGTGCCGCCGCCTCCTGGCCGCCTTCGCCGAGGGCAGCGCGGCGCTGACGGGCTGCCTGGGCCGCCGCGCCCGCCCGGTGCGGCTCTGCCAGGACTGCCACCGACACTACCGCCGCCTCCTCGCACAGTACGGCAGCATCGCCCGCGCCGTCGGGGTGCGTCCCGAGGGGGGGCGGGGGAAACGGGCGGGCGAGGGCGGGGGGCTGCCAGGCGGCCCGAGGCTACGGCCCGCCCCGCCCCGGTGGCGGGTTGGAGGGGAGTAGGCCTGGGCTGTTTCCTTGAGGTTTCCAGTCGTGTCAGGTCTGTACCAGAGCGCAGAGAGTGAGCTGGGAGCCCCTGGGAAGCACCGCTGTCGGTGATGGCTGGCTGGTGCGGCGGCCGGGCCGGTGCAGGCAGCTCCACCTGCGGGAAAAAACCTCCGCTTCTCTGCGCAAGTGGAAAAACTCGAGTCGTTCTTGCTGATGTAGCAATACCCGGAGGAGCTCTCTGGCTCGCAGGTCGTTGTACGGCACTAATGAGGATGAGGAAGACTGACCGGGCTCAGTTGCCTGGTGCTTCTTGGAAAAGTGGTGGGCTCTGAAGCTGTGGCGAGTGATGCACATCCTTCGTGGTGGGTTGTGTCACAGTGTTCTTGGCTGCAAAGCTGGTGGGAACATGTTGCTGCAAACTAGAAGTCCTGAGCACTGGCTGGAGCCTGTGGACCCCACCAGTGGGAAACCTTGACTGAAGCTGGATTGTCTGTTTACATGCTCCAGGCTCTCGATCTTTTTTTTTTTTTTTTTTCATTTCTTGGTATTGGAGGTGGTTCATGGGTAGTATTGCATGCTCTTATCCAGTTTATCTATTTGTAAAAGTTGGTCCCTAGATAATGTGAGGATGACAGTAGTGGATCAGACCAAAGGACCTTTGTCCGTTAGCTGATGATGGCTAAAAGTGGATGCCCTGGTAAGAGTACAAGCAGAGAGCAAGTTTATAGCAGTGTGCCACCCGGATTGTCCTTCCAGCGTAGAGTGTATTTAGAATCACCGTTGATAAGAAAAATCTGTTGATCTTTAAGCCCGGTGAAACTTCTGGTGCTGCAGTGTGCTGCTGCAAACCGTTTCACAAGCTCAGTGATCTGTCGTGTGAAGTTACCTGTCGCTTTCTGCTTTTGATGCATTGTCTGCCTGTTTGCCCTCACCACACCTGTGCTCGTATTGGAAAAGTGCACGGATGTTTGTTTGGTAATTGTCCTTTCAGGGGCAAATACCTAGCCAGTGGTCTCTTGTTTTAGTTTGCAAAGGTGTAGTCTGTTTATTTGTTTCTCATATGGAAGGTGTTTTATACTAGTGACTAGGGAACCTGAAGGTGAGAAATTGAGCTTGTAATTCTCTTGGGTACTTTCAGCACAATGTTTTGGCTAAGATTAGGTTGCCAGACATATCCCAGTACTTACAATATGTATGAACTCGTTGTAGCTGCTGTTCTTGAGTGCTGTTGGCCTGGGAGGGCTGGTCCAGTACGTCATCTGGAAGACACATCTGTATTAGAGAGTGTTTGGCTTTACTTCTGTGCATGGATTAACTAACCAAATAAATAAATGAGCTGACCTCTTATGACCTCAGCCCGTGATCGCAAGTAATCGGATATCTGGTGTTTTTATCTTTGCCATCCTGTAATAGTTATAGTGCAATGTGAAAGAAACAGCCAAGTTAAGTTTTGGACATCTCTGACTTGTAAAATCCTCCTCACTAGGCTAGGGAAACATCTTTAAGGAATGATGTAGGTCTACTTGATCCAATTTTGAATTTAAAGTGCTTTTCCCCACTCATGAGTTCAGCTGGTGAGGAAGTTTCACAGTTAAAGGCCTTTGTGAAGCAACCAGAGAGTTTCCCACACAAACAACTTTCTTGCATATCTGTTTGTAATTTAGTAGAAATGAAAGCGGTTGAACGTAGGAGTTACCAGATGTGGCAATATTTGACAGTTGAGCCTCCAAAGGAAACTTCTTTTTAAAATAAACCTGTTTTAACAAAGAGAGCAGAAACTGGATCTCTCATAGAGCTCTGTAAGGAACATGTTTCTCATTAAAGAGATTATTTTCTCATATCTCCCACATCACTCACCAAAGAGGCTTTTGGCAGCTTTGGCAATTTTGAGGAGCGCTTAAGTCAATTTAGCAGCCAGAAACCAGAAGCTAGAGCACAGGAGTCAGCTGACTGGAGGTCGTGGTTTCGTATCAGTGGTTTGAGGGAAAAAATAAAGCCTTGAAGGAGAAAAATGTAGTTCTAAATTCTGATAGGGATACCTCCTGTTTATTCTGTAACTTCTTTTATAGTCATTCTGTGTTTTTTTTTTTTTTTTTTTTTTAACTTGGTCCAGAGAATAAGTTGCTGTAAGAGTTGTGCCAGTGCCTGCTCTTCTCTTTGAGGACGGGGTGCGTTGGGTGGCTCGGTAAGACAGATGAGGGTGGTACTGTCGTCTGGGGAGGACGAGAGCCAACTTGGTCATAGGCTTGGGGGAGCATCCATGGGCGCTGCTTTGCGAAGGACTGCTGTGTTCCTGGTATTGCTGCATCGGGGGAAGTTTGCTGCTGATACAGGACGCTGGTACAGCGGTTTTGGAGGTTGTTTTCTGTTGTTCGGGTTTGGCTTGTTTTGAGACCAGTCCGTTGGTTCAGCTCCTTCAAATGCTCCTTCAGCCTAACGAGAATGACCCCATCCTTCTTTCTGAATGCACATGCCTTGAGCTGGCTCCTGGGGGAGCGGCCCAGAAATGGATGAATATAAGCTACCTGGCAGGGGAGGCCCTGTCTCTCTGCTTGCCTTTTTTTTTTTTTTTTCTTGCAGTCACATGCAGTCCTAGTAGGTCCTCAAAGACCATGTGCTGCGTTGCTTGTAGTGTGAATTGAAGGAGTGAAAAGATTTTTAGTGTTCCGTCAATTCTGCCCTGGATTCTAGAAATATCAATGCGATGCATTGTGATTATTTAGCTGTGCTTGCCTAAATTACTTGTCAAAATTTTACCTTTTGTATTTTAAACACGTGATTGCTTTTTTTGTTGTTTCCTTTTTCTTCTAGAATTCTTCCGAGAGCCACAATTGTGCCAAAAGCATCTTGACCTCAGACAGGCTGCAGATAGTTGTGACCCTTTCGGAGTTCTTTAACAAAACCTGGGAGACAGCCAACTGTGCAAGTACGTGACTCGTTCTGTAGCTTTCATGCTACTGTTGTGACTTAGCCCCTAAAATATGCACAGGTCGGGATTGTATTTATTTGTTTAAATACAGTCAGTAGATAACACAAAAATCCCAAACTAGAGCCACTCCAATGAAGGGTAGCAGAGCTTTTTATTCTGTAAGGCATAATGCCAAAATCTGAGGGCACTAGCCTGTCAGAAAACTTAGTTGTTATATAAATATTTCTTTTAGGCTATTCTTTCAAAAGGTAGTGTCCTGGTTCTGGTGGGGATAGGGTTAATTTTCACAAGAAGCTGGGACAGGACACACACAGCTGGTCGGCTGACCCACACTAGCCAAAGGGGTGTTGGATACCATGTGATGCCGTGCTAAGTATATAGCTGGCGGAGCCGGGCTGGGGCTTTCCCAAGTCCCATCCGTGAGCGGTAGTATGTTAATTGAGTTTTATATATTCCTTTATCAGTATTATTGTTGTCGTTTTCCTTTTTCCTTTGCTGTTCTGTTAAACTGCCTTTATCACCACCCACGAGTTTTGCCTTTTTCTTCCAATTCTCCCGTCGCTGTGAGGGGGGAGTGAGTGAGCGAGCGACTGTATGGTTCTTTTTTGCTGGCTGGGGCTAAACCATGACAGGTAGTCATGTCAGTTTTCTTTTTGATCTACAGACCTTGCTGGAGACTTTCCTTGGCTTCATTGCGGTTTCTTCTATTTTTCTTTGCCTTCCCGTTTTTTTAAAAACTTACATAAGATGCTTTTCCTTGTTTGTTAGTGAAGTCAGTAACTCTGCAATGCTTACACACGGAACAGGATCTGCCTCCACAGCCGTTCTTTTTATTTCATTTTATGGGTGGAAGGTGTCCAAGTCTATCCCTGTATCTCACCGTCCCCACGCTGATGGTGCTGTGCCACGCCTACAGCTAAAGTATGGCTTTTTGCCGTTGCCCTGGTGTGGGAAGTGGGACCCTACACTAATAGCTGCACTAAAAACCAGAGGGAGTAGCGCTACGGGGTTGAGTGTTAAAGACGCTGGGTCTGCTGCAGAGTTCCTTGAGAACCCAGGAGAGTTTGTTTCCATTTGTGAGTCTGGGGTGTATGAGGACTGGGAAGGCAGTGCAGGAGGAGCTCTGTGGTGTATGTTCTCCTGCCGTGCTTAGCTTGTGACCTGTGTGCTGCCTGCCCAGGGTCCAGTTGAATGCTCGCCCTCAGCACTGATAGTGCTTCCTTCTAGTACGTTGGCTTGCTCTCATGGTGGTGCTGCTGAACATCTAAATTCCCAAACGACTGTTGTTTTCAAGAGTCTGTATGATTATAGAGCACCTGAAGTGAGGTGGGATGCGTGGAAACAGTAACGTGGTAGGGTTGAGCCTGTGACTGGGAGGAGAGCCACAGAGCTCCCCTCAAAGCTGGTGAAATAGCCAGCTCTCTTCTTTAAGAAAAATAACCTGCACTCTGATTCTGCCATTGTATCCATGGTCTAGCTGTTTCCTGGACGCTCTCCGTTTCATCTCCACTGCTGGTGCTTCTGCTTTTGCGTAATGGCTGTTACTGTTGCTGGGCAAAGCCAGATTTGCAGGGTAGAAAATAGAAGTAATGCCTTGTTTTATCTTAAAGTCCAAGGATAATTCAGACCCCCTCTTCAGAAAGCTCTTGATAATAGTCTTCATCTTTCACTTAATCAAGGCCAATTAATTCTGAAATATGTTCTCGATGAAGGGTTAGGTCAGCAGGTCTGAGACATCAATGGCAGGCAGATAAGGAAACCGCAGTGCTGACTAGACCTATCTTTTATAGTCAAGAGCTCTTTTTGCAGGAGTGGAGTGTCTGGGGCTTGTCGGCTATGGAAATGTTAGAAATTAGAATATCCTGATGTTTTTCTTTCTCTTTGACAGATTGTTTAAAGAACAGCAGTGAGGGATTATCAAATTCTACTGTAGAATTCCTGGATTTATTCAATAAATCTCTGACATGTTTTGAACATAACCTTCAGGTATTTATGCTGTGTATTTAAGAGAAGCACTAAATCCTCTAATTGCTAGCAAAATCTTATGTATGCTGAATAAACTGCAGATGCATGTTAGGCAAATAGACTGTTGGTGAGTTTGTGACTTTTAGGCAGATAAAGCAATGATGTGTAAAATGCAGATGTTTACAGATTGAGAGCCTAAAATTAATTCTAATTGATATTCACCTTGACTTCATTTTGTGTGTAATTGCCGTGCTACTTCACAGGAGAATTTCTGAATTCACAACAGTTGATAATTACATAGTAAGAAACATCGTGTCTGCATGCTGGAAGTCTCTTTTTCTACCTCTTTGGAGAACTGTTGTCTTCTGACTTAACAATTCAATCTTTAAATAGCCTTTTGATAATATAGACTAGTTCAGAAAGACCAGTACCTTAAATCATTGTAACAATTCTGTTGACTAGTAAAATTATGGGTAGACAACATTTGTCTGTATTGCAAAGGCAATTTAATTCACTTAGTGAAACAAATGTGGTAATTGTCCTCAGAGAAAATGGCCTAAGAAACTGCGTATTCCATTTTAGTCGGAAACTGGCCAAGTTCTGGGATCATTTAATGGTAAAAATGGGAAATGATGGGTATGAAACAATCTCTGAGGAAACTGTTTTGTTTTGTTTTTGGTTTTTTTTTTTAATTATTAATGATTTTTAGGAAATGTGCCTTCACAGGCTGTGGCCAGGAGCTGTGAGGACTGGCCTATTGATCAGTTCAGTGTCTGAACTAGAGCTTAACCCAGTGGTCAGTGGGTAGCTGGTACAACCATTACTGGGTTAGAATATCTTTTAGAGATTGTAGTTTTGTTTTCAAGTGTGTCATATTGCATTCGGGGGTGGTGAAGGCCACAAATGAAAAGGATTACTTATTATGGCAAAGTCTGTCCCTGTCAGTACAGCTCAGCAGTAACAACAGTTACTTCTTAGATATGGGCAAATGAAAACCAAAACACAGTATTAAGGAACCTGATCTCTGGCTCCAGAATAACATTTAATTACTGGTATTTATTTCTTTTTCTCCTTCTGGGAACTGGCACTTTAAAAATTAGTCTTTTTTTTTTTTTTTTTTAAACTGCTAGTTCAGGGAACAGTTCGAGATGCATAATCTGCTGGAAATGGATCCTGTCCCTACTGAATTAGAGTTGGTCCCTTTTCCTCCTGCATTCTCGTGTGGGTTGTCTGCCTGGGCCTCTAGTCCATCTAGGATGCTAAAAATCTGGATTTTGGTTCAAACTTGACTCTAGTTTTGAAGGTTGCTTATTTTTTTTTTTTTATAATGCCTTAAAACTCTGTATGAATGCTGTTTTATAACCCTAGGGACAACCCATCGATCTGTCACCAAATAACTATACAGAAGTATGTAAAAACTGCAACGAAACCTACAAAATGTTGAATGACCTGTATAACAACTTGCAAAGGATGAACAGGCAAGGTGGAGAGTCTGGGCACTCCGCGCACTTGTGTATCGACGTGGAAGATGCAGTAAGTATTTATTAATACTCAACGGAGAGGCCTTGTCATGGAGGTCTTTATTAACCTGAGCCATTTGCGCTTGTCTTGCTAGGGATTGCCTTTTCCTTTTCGGTGTGGGAGGGTGCGGGCAGCAGTACCTTTGTCCGGCTGGTGTCCCCAGGGGAAGAAGTTATCTCGGGTCTCGGATGGGGCTATTCTTGCTCTGTCTTGTCCTCAGTCAGTGCTGCAGGAGCGTGACTGAAGCTCCTGATCACCCGAGTGCATTCCAGTTGGAGTAGCTGCACTTTAATTTCTTGTTACCATGAAGGGGATGGATTTAAAAAAAAATAATAAAAAATCTCTTAATCTTCTGGGTTTTAATGCAAAGCTTTACTGCTATTGTTCTAGCCAGTGTAATAATTGATTCCTTATTAGAGCAGCTCTTTCTAGGGGTCCTCAGCATTGGCCACGTATGTTTGGAAAAAGCTTTGTTATATTGTGGGGTTTTAAGTGGTTGGGCAAAAGGAGCGTTGTCGAAAGTGCGGGATTAGCCCTGTCCCCGCAGGCTGTCAGTGAGTTCTCTGGGAAACAAGCATGTGGCAATGTCTACAGTATATCTGAGCATAGTCTGCTTTTGAAGCTCATAAAAGTTTTGATATGAAATCTCAGCTCTGTTTAAATTGTCTGTTTTTACATTTTCAGGGGTTTGCTTGCTTTTAAGGGGAGATCTGTTAAAATGTTGTTTTCTGTGATCATATTTGAACACTTGACTGTCTCGAGCCTGGGTGTTTGCCATGCTGTGCAGCAGATATGCATGTGCTTGCTCTCATGGCTTGCTCATGTTTTTCTTTTAGATGAACATCACTCGGAAGCTTTGGAGCAGGACTTTCAACTGTTCCGTTCCCTGCAGCGATACAGTCCCAGTGATTGCGGTTTCCTCCTTTATCCTCTTCCTACCTATTGTTTTTTATCTTAGTAGCTTCCTTCACTCGAAGCAGAAGAAGCGGATACTCATTTTGCGTAAGTGACGGTGCTGGCATTTCACTGTTAGAGTCGGGTGGTGCCAGGGACTCGCTTGGCTCTCGCGGGAGGGGGGCCCCAGCCAGATCTGCCTGCAGCTGTGCTGACGGCGCTAATAGCAACTATTAGTCTGCTGCTGTCCCCTGAAGAAGGGTGGTAAAGAGCTTCAGCCATATCTTTTCATTAAAGTTTCTGGACGTGAATGGAAAGCTGTTTGCAAGTCTGCGTCGGATAAATAGAGGGAGTGGAGAGACTAGTTTTGTGGAATTCTTTGTGTTTAATTTTCATATAATTTTTCCCTTTCTAGCCAAGCGCATCCAGTCAAATGCCAGTCTTGTGAATATCCAAGAAAAATACAGCTGAGCTGCAAAACAAAACCTGAGAACTGCTGCTGGTATACAGTGGGTACAATTGTGTTGGAATGAGGCCGGCACAAAAGAGGAGTTAATTATGGTTTAGTGTAATGATACAGAGCAACACAAGTTAAACAAAATGCTGTCTGACTTCTAAGCGAGGATATTAACAAACATGACAAGGCAGGGCTGTGTGACACTGTATGGACTCTCGTTTTGAAAAATCTGTGGTTTTTTTTCAGTCTCGGGCTGAAGCTGGTGTTTTTCTGTTTCTAAGCTTTTGTACTTCTCATCAATAGAATAGCTACACTTCCCTTGCATGGTATTTTTCCATATTTATCATATTTGTTTCACAGAAAACTGAGATTCTGAATCTTTTGGAGATGATTTTCATAGACAGACAAAACTTGAAATCATATTTGATGTTCCTGCTTGAAACATTATGTTTAATTTCACATAATATTCAGTCTTGCCAGACTTGGGATGTACAGGAAACCTTTAAAAAAGAAAAAGTTCTCATCTTTCCTATACTGATCTAAACTGATGCTGCTGGTATCTGTTAAAAAAAAAAAAAAACAAAACAAAACCAAAAGGCTTGAAATATGCAGGGAAAGTGGTAATATATAATGTCCAAAGCCAGCAACAAAAGCAACAGAACTGCCAGTGCTAGACTTGAATAGTAATCATTGGTGACTACAGTATTCGGTTATCTCTGAAACAGGCGACGTATTTAGTCATTTGCACACTTCAACCACTAAAATCATTGCTTTCCAAATGTTAAATTTTCAGACGCTTATTTTAGATGTCTGCTTGGGTTAACTGAATGCTTCACTATTTGTTTATTGTGTTATTTCCTTTCATTTTTAATTATAAAGGGTTTTTTTTTGGTTTATTTGTTGTTTTTGTAGAGAAGTGAGGTAAAGTCAAGTCACTGGAGATGCTGAATTTCCTGGTCTAGAGCTTGCTATGGCTTAATACAGAGGTGTTTACAGGAACTTTGTAGGGGAAAAGTTACCTTTTCTGGATAATATGTATTTTAGTGGTAAATGAACCAGAGGGTTCTCTAATTTAAAAACTGTCCTGAAGGACAATGAAGACACTGTGCTGGGAATTCATGACTTTCAAGAAACAGTTCCAAAAATAAGGCCTGTGAAATAGATGAATGTGAACAGATGCAAGCTTGCAGATTTCCAAAGCTGATGGAGAAACTGGTACAATAACTGCAGGGATGGATAGTGCTCCTGACAGGCTGTGGGCACGACGCGACAGCTGCTGCAGTACCAGCGGTTCGGTTTGGTTATGATAGTCCTGATACGGGAGAGTGGTGGGCTTGAAACGATTTATAGCTGTACTTGAGGTTAATGAGTGCCGGCGTCTTTGCTCACATTTTTAAATGTGTTTTCTAACCGTGAGATAAAAATAAAGGGCTGTTACAAAGCGGCCATTACAAAAAAAAAACCCCAAAGTTTCTCTTGGAATCTGTGTGTCTGACGTCTGTCAAAAACCCCTGTGAAATAGTCTTATGTATTTGATTTGCTTTGGAGCCTAGAATGTTAAACTTTTCTTTTGCACTAAGGCTCAAATAAATGTATAACAATGTAACAAAACACTCCTAAAGGTCTTCAAGTTGTTGGTTTTCTTGTTGTTTTTTTTTTTTTTTGTGTGTTTTTTTTCTGAGTTAGGACATACTGCCAGATTTAAAGGCAAGTTGACAGTATGTTTAATAGCAAGTTAAAATACTGTGTTAGTGATTGGTCCCCCCCACACGATTACCTTTTTGTATTTTATCACTGAGAAGTGTTTATCTCCCTTTGTTAAACATGTGAATTACTAGGTCAACAGTCAGCTTGTTTTACGTGGTTTATGATAATAGAAAACTGTGTTTCTCTCACTTGTTACGTAAAGTTACCTTCTTGCGGCTGGGAGAGGCATGCTGCCTTTAAAAAAAAAAAAAAGATTATTTTTTTATATCTCTTATTCTTAAACTTCAACTTTCTGGGACTTATTCAGCTGCCTGCTCTAATAGCATTACATTGATTTGGGACATCATATGATTGAGAGCTGTTCAAAGCGATCTTTCATTCGCGCAGATAAAGCCAGTTTGTATGCGCGGCGTTTCAGAATGACAGCTTTTATACTGTAAGCAGTGGCTTTTTGAGCACATTCATGTTAAGTAGGTCTGAAAGTCATTACTTTTGGATATGGTGGTTAAGCACTTTAAAAAAAAAAAAAAAATTAAAAAAATCAGCTTTTCTTATTTTCCTGGCTGCTAAGCCAAACGGAAATACTCATGTGACTTTTGTTGTTTTTTATTTTAAAGCAGCAGTGAAGTTTACACTTGAGATTTTTAATATTACATCCACTATTTTCTCCTCTTTTTTTTTTTTTTCTTTCCACCCAACTTTGTACTACTAACTTTCTTTACACAGTGTTATATTTTTGGTAGGATATTTCATATATAAATCGGTTGAATTCTCTTTGCACTCTGTTTCCTAGCGAAATGTTTGAAGCACACAGACTGTGTCGAAGGAGAACTAGAATTCTTTTTGCTGCTAGTCTTTCATCTTGGTTTATTTTTTGCCTTTTTGGTATTGTACGTACTAAATAGGACGAACTTTGAAATACTAGTTGTTTGTATCTTTTTGTGCAAATAAAGATTTCTTACTGTGGGGTGGCACTTTGATTCGTATTTATACTTGCTAGGAAACCTCTATACACGGAAAGTCAGCTCTAATAAAGATTGTCAATAAACAGCGAACAGTGTGGTTACTTAATTGCTTCGTTTATAGTAGTTTTATACCCCTGCTGTTCTGGGTTTGTGTTCAGAAGCACCTGCTTATTATTCCTCATTATGCCATTTGCAGGAAAACAGCATCAGAAGGATGTTTTCAAAGCAGCGCTGCGCTGAATTGCAGAATAAATGAACTGCAACTGCTGAGAAAGGGGGGAGTTTCAGCTCAGTCCGAGCCTGCTGAAGCCTATGGAAAGGCTCCTGCTAGTTGCAACGGAGCTTCTTGGATGGGCGTGTGTGAGTAAGGCTGGCGGGGACAACTTGCTGTCTCTGTGGGGAGGCTTTTGGTTGCCTCCACGGGCCACTCTTTCAGCTTCAGCAGCTGTCTTGGATTGCTGTTGAGCTGGAAGATTTCTTTAAAAATGGCAGTGCAGTGCCTCACCGTGGGGAGAGGCGACTGTCTCGTCTGATGGGAGTAGCCTTGTGCAGTAGCGGTTGGATATGGATATCTCAAAGGCAAATTTAAATCTCAGTGCGTCGCTTGCAAGGCACTTCCAGGGAGGCTGGGAAAGTTGTAATGCCAGTGCGTGAGGTGCGGCTTCAGCTGGAAAACTAGGAACTGTATGCTTGGGAGAGGGACTTGAAAGGGGGTAAGCACAGGAGAAGGGGAAGTGGGAAGAGGGGGATATTTACCCGATAGAGTAATTGAGGGTGGGAATGGGGGTCTGTAAACACACTCAGAACAAAGTGTTTTGGAGAGGGAGGCTGCCAAAGTTCATGGGTGATTGAAATACCTGGAGAAAAGAGGGTACAAATGGGGACTTGGTTGCAGGTGAGTTGGGAAGGGGAGGCTCTGGCTCCTTGGTGGAGGTGAGGTTGGGGACTGGCAGCAGGAAAATGGACCAGCTGAGACCAGTTCCCCCACTGGTCTGTGATGGGACACGCATGTGGGCTGCCTGTGCAGGTCGGGAAGGGGAGCAAGTAGTGGGATGGCAACAAGGACTTGCTTCAGAGTTAGTCAAAAGCAACCGCTTTCTTCTGGGAAGGTACCTGCGTTGTGTGATGCTGTGGATGGTGTTGAGGTAATCCTGGTTCAAAGCCTCTTTATGAAGCTCCTGTTCTATTTCGAGCTGAGTGAAGGCTTCTGTTTAGCACTAGACAGGGTACTTTTTCTTTAAAACAAATGAAAAAATAATTGGGTGGGGTTTTTTTGTGTAATGGCTGCTTTTTCCATCTTTATTAAATGCCTGCTGCAATCACAAAATGGCTTCAGTTTCCCAATGTTTTATTTCTGATGCTGTCCAGTTAATCAAGTATCATCAAATCTTCTTGCATTTCTGCTAATTTATACATTAATTTTAATGCCCTGAATATAGAGCTTCTCTGGAATGATAACTTGTGTGATCAGCAAAGTCATTGTACTCCTAATCAGAACATATGGGTAACTTACCGATTTTTGTTCATATTTTATTGTGAATTTTCCTTCTGGGGCTGGAGTAAGCATTTTTACCCTGATTTTCGTTAAGTTTGTGCAGGGTGCACTTCTTGTATTTTTGCCAGCGTAAAAAGTTACACATTTGGAAGAGCGGAGCCAATAAATTCTGCAACTTCTCTGAAGCGTTACTTCTCTGAGCACTGCCATCGGTGTCTGTTGCTACTTGCTGGAGTCAGCCAGGATGATTGATGTGCAAGCAGTAGCTTTGTGTTATGCTGAGAGTTGAAATGCGGTTGCTGTCGTGGAGACCCTGGTCTAACCTGAGGCAAAAATAACATGTAAAGGAAGAAAAGGGGAGATGGTGTGATCGATGACCAGAGCCAGCTGTGTGATAACCTTTTCCAAGTGCAGGTGTTTAATACAGAGGTGCCAGCGTCTCTGGTGGCCATCGGGAGGGTTTCTGGCATGATCTGTACCCAGGGCTGGGTGTGGGCTTTGGGAGCTGCCTGACCAGTGTCTTCTGCTGTGGCACACAGCTTCAACCCTTTGCATCTGCTCTGCTTGAAAGATGGTGCTGCTCCAAAGTGGTTGCCCCCAGCATCTGAGGAGGCACTTTTGCTGCGGACTTGCTAATGTTGAGTGTGCGGGAGCACCATGAGCACCCACGCTTCTCCGGAGGTGCAGTGGGCTAAGACGGACCTTCATAGCTCGCACAGATTAGAGGTGAGGGAATAGGGAGTTTTGTGTTACTTCCAGCCTTACACAGAGAAAAAGCTGCAGTTTTCCCCCAGATAAAACAACTTCCCTGCCACAGTGTCCTGCTGAATCCTTGCTTTGATGTGTTTGTGTAAGGTGTGTGGGACGGGACCTTGCTTACTGCAAATGTCACCGGTGTTTTACAGGGGCTCTCCACTTTACATGGACAGAGACAATATGCTGAGGGGAGGCTCTTCGGTGCTGGGGAGGACTTTGCTTTCACCTAAACCTTAACTGTGTTTCTTCTCCTCCTGTCAATCCTACTTTGAAACCCACAGAGGTCATCTAGTCCAAGTGTCTGGTCAAGCAGGGAGAAAAGGAGGCTGAGGGGAGACATTCTCGCTCCCTACAGCTACCTGAAAGGAGGTTGTAGAGAGGTGGAGGTTGGTCTCTTCTCCCAAGTAACAGGAGATAGGACAAGAGGAAATGGCCTCAAGTTGTGCCAGGGGCAGTTTAGACTGGATATTAGGAAAAATTTTTACACTGAAAGGGTTATCAAGCATTGGAACAGGCTGCCCAGGGAAGTGGTTGAGGCACCATCCCTGGAGGTATTTAAAAGACGGGTAGGCATAGTGCTTAGAGATATGGTTTAGTGATGGATTTGTCTGAGTTAGGTTGATGGTCGGACTAGATGATCTGAAAGGTCCCTTCCAACCCAGGTGATTCTATGATCTCCAAAGTTGGATCAAGTTGCTCCTACTCATTTCTCTGAGCTGCGGCGAGGATAGTGCCGGGGAGCTGGCACCATGGGTAAGGAATATGGGAATGCTCTGTAGTCTAGTATAGCTTTGAGAGGAGCCTGCTGCTTGAAGTGTTTGGGCTTTTTTGCTTCTGTATATCTTCCTTGCAAACGGGACCGGGCAGAATGGGGCTGACCGGGTGGCAGGGAGGGCAGGGACGCTGCTGCGATATTTGGCAGAGTCAGAGACGCAAAGTTGCGTTGGGTAAACTGCTAATGATTTGTTTTTAAAAATAACTGAATGAGCTATGATGGAATTAAGTTAAATAGTTAAATGAACTCTGAAATCTTCCCCTACTCCCATCTGAGGTGAAAATATTGGAAAGCTCTTTCAGATATTTAATAAAAGAGAGTCACTTGCTAGTAGCTCCGTTGAAGTTTTAACTTTTAATACTGAAAATTCCCCTCTGGTGCCAGCACAGTAAGTATCATGGATTGCTGCAATTAAACCGGTGCCTTAAGTTATTCATAATACTCTTTCTGGGCAGCATTCCCACCTGCTTAATCTGCGCTATACAAGCGTTTATTAGAACTGACTGTTGAAAAACGCCAAGCTAAATCGGACGTTAAAAAAAAAAAACACCACCACAAATCAATATGATGCCTTAAACTGGTTTAATATGTCTTTCCTCTTCAATAATCCTACACGTTACTGATTTATTTGCTGTAATGAATATGCCATTCAACCGAAACAAGATTAGCCGCTTAAACCGCTGCATTAAGCATGGAGCAACTTTAATGCTGCTTTATGTTTCATTGTAATGCTCGGCACTTAACGGTGGTGTCTCTTTCTCCCCTCTGCAATAAAGAGTTTGTGTGAGGATCACAAAGAGCTCCGGAGTGGGGTTTCCTTAAAGCATTCGAAGCAGTAAATTTGAGTCGGGGTTGCAACACGGCACCTCCTTCATCCAAACCTAAGGGGGACCAAACTGGTGAGCAGGATTAATGCACGAATTTATACTCCCTGCAGGATTTTTCCGGGGTTAACCATGAAGTAAATGGCTTATGTCAAACTGATCTACGTTAAGACAGTGAGAACAGCCACTGGCAATTGGAATATTCCTTTGGACTTCATTCAATTTTTTTTTTTTTCCCAAGCATTTGAAAGAGTAGCAATTTACTGTGCTGCGGGAAAAACAGACTGCAAGGAGCGGGTGTCTTGGTTTCACAAGGAAGGGTCCTAAGATAGATGTGGTAAAGACTGAAGATTTTCAAAGGATTCTATAGAAGGGGGCAGGGAAATATGAGCACTACAGGTATTTTATACCTGTATGGTATTGTATGATGTCTAATAGAAAGTATGTTCTATTGTATAATACTGGCCAGGTGTGAAAAGTCTTAAGTTCTCCAGTTTCCAGGTAAAAACCATGTGTTCTTCTCTTCCTACAACAGGGACAAGCCTCAACTGGGAGTCTGTAAAGTCAGTGGGTTTTGGTTACTGTTTTGTTCTTTCCCTCTGTTGTGAAAAGACTGCTTTAGATGATAACCACCTTCCCTTCTTGTTCATTAAGAAGCAAGTTGTATTTGTGAGGGCACCCGTATATTCTCCATAGTTCTAAAAATTGCAACGAATTTTCTGTTTGCAGTACAATGTTATATTTCTTTTTCTTTGGAAAACTGTGGTGAGTTGCGGGTATATATATTTCAGGAGCTTTCTGGGGTCTCGCGACCAAACCTAGAATATTAGAACCAGAGAAATGAGCTTCAAAGTACTGCAGAAGTGTGCTGAGTTGAGAGCGATTACTTAGACGTGTAGAAATGAGTAAAAAAAGTGTGAAAAGTAGTGTCTTTGCAGTGTGCTGGAGTAGGTTTTCAAATGGAGGTTGTGTTTCTTCTGGTAAATGCTGCTTTTCTCTAGTTGATCAGAACAGAGAATCAAAAGTGATCTGGCAAAGGGAGAGTCGAGGGACTGTGGAGGCAGCTATTTCTGGAGGGGGAAATGCACCCTGGAAGTCTGTTAGGAAGAGCAGCCTCACTTTGCATTTCTCCATTGGGGGGGGGGGGGGGGGAAAGCCTGAAGATGCTTTCAGAACATCTGCCTGAAGGACGAGTGCTGGGATGCAAAGAGAGGGTTGGTGAGTGTTGGCAAAGATATTAGTTTGCCAGCGATATGACACTTTTTCAAGGAAAAACAGACTCATGGGGTGAACGGAAAGGAGGGGAGCACGCATGCTTCAAAAGGAAAATACCCTCCTGAGCAGCCGGTTTAAAGCTGGTCAAGGGGTGAGAAGTAACAGTCGTGGCGTTTCTCTGAAATATGGACACAGAGCCTTTTTTTTCCTCAATTCTCGGGAGCCCCCACAGCACCGTTGGCTGCTGTCGTCCAGACTGCACAGGTCTAAGTGATGCTTGTGTCTAGTCCCTGGGGTCTGGATGCTCTGCGTTACAGCAGGCTGGGTCCTTAGTGCAGAAGGTGCTTTTTGTCTGCTGCAGAGAGAAGCAGCCCCTGAGGAGCTGCCTTTCTTGCAGCCACTCACGTGAGTTACTTTAAGTCCGCTCATAAGCTCCCACACTCGTATTTTATTTAAAGACCGAGTGATTTGTGTGATCTCCTAAATCACAGTGATGGAAGCACTTGGACTGACCTGTTTGAACTCCAAGCAAGCATCAGGAGAAAGGACAGTGAGAAGAAGGAATGAGGGAGCGACAGCAAAACTGAGCAAGAGAGAGCGGGATTGAATAGTCCTGGGAAAGCCTCTGCCCTGCCTTGGCTTGTATAACGGGGGCTTATACAACACGTAACCCAACCTGACCCTGACCCTGCCAGTGCTCAGGGACTATATTTTTACAAAGATTAAGCTTTTCTTTTCTTTCTTTTTCCTGGAACAATTTCCTTGGCTTTTAGCTTGCTGGCTGGCTGGCATGGCCAAGGCAGCCTCGCCTGTTTATTTCTGTGATATTTAGCTGGCTGCGCTCTTGCAGAAGGCGTGCGCCCAGCTTCCCCCGTGGAGTCCCACAGCAGCATCTCACCGGATGGCAGGAGGTTCATCACCCACCAGAAATGGTGTCTGTTCTCTGCTGGTGACAGCACTGTTGGGGAAGGAAAGAAAATACAGTAAATATAACAACCCCCTTTGTTTTATCAAAGCAAGTGTAAGCTCCCGAAGCAAAATGGGTCTCTCACCGCTCGAAAGGCTACAGGACCTGCCAGAGCTCAGTTTCTCCAGCAGGCTTGGGACCTTCTGCCTTTTGGATTTTTCTTCATGGTAATGTGAGGGACTGGAGGCTCTGGCCTCAGCCTGCTGCCAGCAGCGCTGCTGCATCTTTGTGCATGGGGCGGCTGCTGGCATCTAACTTGCCGACGGGCCATGCCAAAGCCCAGCAGCCTGGTTTTACACTTGCAGCTTTAAAGGATCTTGCCCCATGACAGCCATCCCCACATCTGTGGTATCCACGGGGGAACAGGTAGGACTTCTGAGGGGAAAAATGGTAACCATTTTCCCCATTAGTGACTTGGGAGTCCAAATCCAGCCTTCAGAGGTGTGGTCAAACCCACTGACCCACAGGACAGTGTAGCATCCCAAAAGCCAAGCTACTTTGAAATCAGGACTGGGGCTCCTATGAGACTTATTTCTGAATAACATTCCTTCTTTTTCATCCGTAAGGTATTTTTGAAAATACTTGGTCAGCTTCAGCATTCAAATGGTCTTTAGTTCATGTTTATCAACCTCATTTCATAGAATCATAGAATCGCTGAGGTTGGAAGGGACCTTTAAGATCATCAAGTCCAACCGTTAACCTACCCTGACAAAAACCACTTCTAAACCATGTCCCTAAGTACCACATCTACCCTTTTTTTAAACACCTCCAGGGATGGTGAATCCACCACCTCCCTGGGCAGCCTATTCCAATGTTTAATAACCCTTTCAGTGAAAGGGTTATTTCAATTGATAGTCTCCTGTTTTTTCACTAGTGGGGCTTTGAACTTGCTTTATCCAAGATTTGCTCTCTAAGTTATCTGAAAGGTATTACTTTTCTGGGTCACCTCTCATGGAACCCCGCTGTGCTATGGGTGGTACTCCTGAGGTTGAAAATCACAGCTCCAACTCAACCACAGGCTGTCAGGGTCAACGCGAGGGTGAGCATCCTGACATCCCTGACTGGTGCTCTGCACCTGACCATCCTCAGCTTCTCCGACTGTTTCTTCTGGCTTTGAAATCTACGGTCGACACCTTTCAGGTGTTCTCCTGTTCTCCCAGGCGTTCGTGTCACATCTCCCAGCTCTAAAGTCCATGATGTTTGCTGGTTTTTCTGGCTCCGCATCATTGCAACATGATGGAGTAACATTTGCCATCTCAGAATGGTTTCTGTACCCCGTGGTTGCTGCTCTATCTTTAATATTTGCAATCCTGATTCAAGCAGGGGCGGCTGCAGCTTCCTGCGGTTCTCACCATAATGCAAATGACTGTGGCAGCTTTCCCCGAGGAAGCGATACTCAGCGACTGCGAGGGACAGCAGAGATTCACGATCACTAGGGTCAGAAAGCAAAGAGAAGTCAGGGCAAGAGGAACTATCGGAGATGAAAGCAGGTTTACCTAGACTGTCTCCCAAAGTGCTGAGCAGCACTTGCTTTAGCACGGTCTTGCAGCAAAATTGCTCTAACGCTTGATGTTTTGCAGAACGAGCAGATTGTGGCTTTTTATTAGGAAGCGTTGCTTAGCCCTCACTGGTACCCAGATGCTTCAAAAAGACCTTCAGACATGAACACTGAGATTTTCTTCCCAGTAACACATTCAACGGTAACCCCAAGTTCACAGTGAACAAACACTACAAATCCTCGCGCTTTGCAGAGAGCTGCAGGGTACAGGAGCCCTTCGCAAGCAGAGGCTGCTCCTGCACACCCACAGGGGGCACGGGGCTGCAATAAAAGCTGCCCACGAAGCTGGTATGCAAACTTCAACATGGCTTTTCCTGAGCAGGGAAGCTCTTCTCTCCTGCCTGGCGTTGCTTCAGAGGTTGAAACAGTACTGACAGGTTTTGTTTTCTCTGCAGAAGCGCCTGGCCCCCCTCTGCAGTTCACTGGGCCATGGGCTCCCTTCCCGGTACGGCTGCTGTCGGGGACCCTCAGCCGCGCTGCTGTTGGGGCTGTCGGGGGGTCACAGGTACTGGGCTTTTATCATGGGTTGTGCAGCATGTAGCGTAACGAGGTTCTAGTACATAAGCAGATGTCCAGGGCACTGATGATAATAGTAATGGTTGGTTCTACATCTCTGAGTAGAGGCTTAGAGAGCCCCGAGAAGCAGTGCCATCAGTGTGCACAGTATCTGCATCCACAAAGAACCATGTAGTGGAGGTTGCTTTGAGCCAGGGCCCCATACGTGCCAGCCTCGCTGGGGAGCGTGCAGCAGTCACACACAACGGCTGGATAGCGAGGAACTGCTCTGAGAATGGAACTGGTGAAGGGGCTTCCCATGCCCAGTTCCCTTATAACAGCTTCTCTCTCACTTTCCTTTGTAGATTGCGTATGAAAGCTGACTGGTAACAGGGCACGGGGGCAGATTTCTACTTCTTATGCGTACAGACGTCCACTTAGAATCATAGAACGGTTCAGGTTGGAAGGGACCTTAAAGATCATGTAGTTGCAACCCCCCTGCCATGGGCAGGGACACCTCCCACTAGATCAGGTTGCTCGAAGCCCCATCCAGCCTGGCCTTGAGCACTTCCAGGGATGGGACAGCCACAGCTTCTCTGGGCAACCTGTTCCAGTGTCTCACCACCCTCATAGTTAAGAATTTATTCCTGATAGCTAAGGAACTTAGACTCTTGCTTTAGTTCAAGTGCAAGCAACGCTAGTAATAAGGAGTAGAGGTAAACCCACATGTTCTTTGCTTTCCACTGGCGATGCAGAGGGACTACAGCTCTGGGACAGGGACCAGGCTTCTCCCTTGGACTCGGGGTTTATCCCCAGGTGAAGTGACTGCCCCGCAGCACACACCTCACTGTACAGCAGCCAGTGGTCTCGTACGTGGACGTAGGTAACCTGAAGAAAAAAGCAAAGCATGTACAAGATGTGTCTTGCCTCTGCTTGATCTCTCACCTTCTCAAGGGTTTTGCTGCTGCCATGTCTAGAAGTCTGTAAGCAAAACAGCCGCGTCACAGAGGATTTGGACACGCAGCCGTTCTGCACGAGGATGCCAGGATGTGACCAACGTGCTCTGCGGTTGAACTACTCTAAATCAGCTGTAAGATCTTGAAGGCATTTAAGCTGGGCAAAACCATGTTTTCTGCTCTGCTGTGGTTTGTATTTATGAACATTTCAATTAAAGATCTGCACATTTTTTCCCCAAAATTTATGTTCGACCCAGCTGCAAGTGCTGAGGAAAGAAACAGCACCATCCTTTGTGTGATCAGGGCAGAAATTAAGCTGTATGTTATCTTAATGGTCTGACACTACGGAACTCTCATATTTTTACACTGGAAACTCATTCCATGGGGACAATAAGCATAAGACAATGTGGACAGGTATAGAAGTGACAGATAAAGATGTCTAAGATAGATTTTTTAAATATATATATATGTGTTTCTTTTTCTTCTAAGTGCATCCTCTTGATTTCAGGGCGCATTTCTTCTTAGCTCCTGTACCACGAGTCAGACAGTCTGTGAAATGGGGGTGCACAGACCGTCTAATGTACTTGCTTCCAGCATCTGAGGGGGAAGATGAGGGAAAAGGGGGGGAAAAAGTAGCGATTGTTAGATCTAAGACTAAGAGACCCCGTCTTACTCATTGGTAGAAAAAAATGTGCATGCTGCTAAAAAGGGATAAAAAGAGCATAAATTCCAGTCAGATGTGCCTCTCGTGAAAAAAATGACTAATTAAATGACAGTGGTAGCTTAAAAATAGACCTTGCTTTAATGGGAAAATATTTTAGAGGTTATTTAAAAAGAAATCAAAAAACCTAGGAAAGATGAAGAGAGTATGACTGCCTGCCTGGGTTTTGTTATTTCTTAGAAATAAATCTCATTTGGGGGGCGGCTTTGGAGAGCGGCAGTGAAGCCCGGCACGCGTACAATAGCCGTGCTCATACAAACAAGCCCCCTCCGGGACTCGCAAAGGGGCCGCAGAGGCCAGAAAACAAGTGCTGAGCGGTGGGCAGCTGATCTCAGTCTCTCCTGACCCTCGGGCAAACCCTCCCATGCCCACCGGCTGCAGAGGAACCCACCCAAGATTTGCCCCCGTGGAAGCAGGAGCCTCTCTGCCCTCACCCCTGCCAGGATAGATGATCCAGGAGGAGGAGAGCCAGGAGGAAAGGCTCCCTGCAGACACCAGCAAACCCACCCTCACCTGCCCGAGCCCGGGGCGGTGAGCCCAGGAGCGGCCGGGAAGGGTCCACTCATACGCTCGCAAAACGGGGCTACTTTGGTACGTTTCTTGTGCAGTTGAAATGCTCATCCTGGGCATCTGTAGCTCTACAGGGATGAGCTTTAGGGTGGCAGCTGTGTGAGAGCAATGCCGACTGAAGAACGTAAGAGCTGCCGTGTGGGTCAGCTCTAGCCCAGGAGCCCGTCCCCACTGTGCCTGACAGTTCTGGCACGACGGGTAGGACTTACCCTTTTTGGTTCACGTTCTCCTTCATTTCATAAACCTTCACCGTTTCTCTTCTGCAGTCGCCCCACTAGCACATATGCCCCAAATTATTTCTCAAGCCACGTCCCCGAACACCTGCAGGATGAGGTTTTTAAAATTTAGTTTATGTACTGAAAACATGAAAAGGATTAATGCAAAGGGGAAATGTTTGATCTCTTTCACCAAATAACCATATCAAAAGCTCTTTTCAACACCTTTTGTTGAAACAGATAGAAGTCATGGACTTCTCAGCAGCTAGCCAAATACATCAGTGCGTATGCGCCAAATTGTTGCCCAGCATAAGCTAATGTCCCTCTCCAGGGACATGAACTGACTTTCGCCACGCCTGGATTCAGCCTCTGGGGATTAAGAAGGTGTTTGTATGACCAGTCATGCTGTATGTTTTGCAAAGAAATGGGATAAATGTGTTTGAAAATCTGTGAATGTATTTGAGAGAAGAAAAGCTACCTCCTGAAATACCTCCAAGAGAAAAATCTCCAAGAGAAGGAGACTGATAGACTGTTTGTCTTTGACATGATTAATAGGAAAAAAAAACAACCAACCCACATCCCTTCTAAAAACCTGGGAAATTTTATTCAAAACCTCACTTTGCTCTGAATACTCTTATTTTGACTTCCTGGTTTTTGCCAGGGAAGGCTGCTCCCTGGTAAAGGAGAAGTTCTCTTCAAGTCTCTTTATTATAACAGCAAAGCCTGATTACAGGAAATTCTCCCTCTCCTCACCTGAGCTGATGGTTCAAAGCAAAAAGAGGGTTTTGACTGTAATTTTTCACCCTGTATTTTAATCCAGAATTTTTCCAGCTAATTTGGAGGGGTACTAAAAAAGATGAAGTTAAAATTCAAGGGTGCTTTGCAGCTGCAGTGAGGCTTATTACCAGGGCAGGGACCTCTGGAGGTCTTCTGGTCCAACCCCCCCAGGCTCAAGCAGGGCCACCTAGAGCCAGTTGCCCCAAGATGAGTCTATACAGAACTTCCCAGTAATCCACTTTTGCAGGGGCACCTCTGAAAGTGAACCGGGTGGCTCCAGAAAGGTCCTGAGAAGGGGCTGCTGGGCATCAGACCCTGTGCCCAGCTCCTTGTTGGGGCAGGATGGCGTCAAACATCATCCTACAAAATCTCTCCTCAGCCAACCTGCATCCTCCGGGGGCTGTGGCTCCTCCTCCTGATGCAGTGGCTGCCCCATGGTGTGCTTCTGGTGGCCCCTGACCCCAAAAGTAGGTGTCTCCAGGAGGGATGTTGTGCAGATTTGGTATCTAAGCTCCTGCTGTTGTTCTTGGAGGTCAGGGTGGTCCATGGTGCAGCAACTGGGAGCCCTGTGTTAGCACCAGGGTGAGCCAAACAGCTGCTTAAATCTTTGCTGACCCCAAACCAGGGTGAACACGGGGGCACCTGCATGGCGGCGCTCCTCCATTTTGGGGCCACCCAAAGACCCCAGGGTCTTGACTCAGCTTGCTGTTTTAAATTATATTCATTCCATCAGTGTCTGATTTATCATCAAATAATAAAGAAGAGATGCAACAAGCCATTCCCTGCTCGTCTGTACCCCCCCTCTCTGCCACAGCCCAGCACTTGGCTCTCCATGGTGTTGGACTGTGAGAGCTAAATACGCATTTCTTTCCCCACTCCTGCTGTCCTCTCTGCCCAGGTCTTTGTAGGTCATTTATCCATGAGACAAGCTGCCGCTGCTATTGCTGCTGCTGCTGTGTGACACTTGGTGCCTGTTGTAAACGCGGAATGGTTAAAAGTGTGTTCTCAATGTGGTATTTCAACAAAAAAGCCCCCACATCCTCAACAGATAATACGGCAAGCACATTTCTGAGCTTGGCTTCCTGGGGAAAGCAAGCTTGTGTGCTCACGGGGTGCCAACGCAGGTGGCGCCCTCATAGCTTTTGAATCTTTTTGCAAATCTCAATCAAACTGGACTGCAGGGAGAAGATGCCAAGAGAAATGACTTCCTACAAGTTTCATGATAAAGAGGAAAGAAATTACCTAGAAATTAACCCCCAGAGAAAGGCTGCAGCCCGACCTCACTGTCTGTTAGACGTGACAAAATCCCATGTGACGGAGCCTGTACAAGAACCAGCTGTAGGAAAACCTTCCCTCAGACTTTGCATCTTCCTGGGTACCGCAATCAGTTGACCACGGGGCAGTGTGGTCAAAGGGTCAAATGGTGGCAACGGGGCAAATGTGGCTTCGTTAGTTCCAGTCCTCAGGGGCCACCTAAGCCCCCTAGGCCCCCTAAGGTTCTGGTTTATCCCCCGTCTTTCTGTGTCACACTGGCAGCGCTGGGGCCCTGCTGCAGGTGCCAGACTGGTGTGAGGGTGAAATAACCAGCCCAAGGCTGTGGTGGAACCACCTGTGTCCAGTAGGAACTTGGAAGGGTGCGGTCTGTCAGAAACGCATGTGCCCACAGCGCTGACTACCGCTGTGTTTCTCAAATACAAGGGGATTTTCTTTCCCCTTGGTACCAAGGAGTTTTATGCTGTGTTGACTGAATAAGACTTTCCGACAGAATAATTTCCCCGGAAGATTAGGAAAGTCAAATATTTCTTAGGATCCCTATCATGTCTGAAATCTCTTTATCCTGCATATGCGCTAGTTTTTTCCTTTTAAACCGACAAACGCTCTAAAGCTGGAGCCAATGCTTTCCCTCCCAGCTGCTGCTGTTTAGCTGCTGCCCTCTCTACTTAAAAACTTTTAATATTTTTTTTTTTTTTGAAGGCGAGAGCCTGAGAGAGGTCAGCTGGGGCATAAGCGCTCCGCTTTTCCCTTTCATTAGCACAAGTGATGGCTACCCACGGATTTCAGATTTGTTTCAGCTCTTACCGGGAGCTCTTTGCAACCTGAAGCAGGGATTGATTGTCGGTGAAGAGGCTCTGCGGTAACAAAGGCAGAAGTCAGGCAGGGAAGGTCTGACATGTGAGCTGTCAGAGGTGGTGTCACCGCCAGCTGACCCATCATAAGACCTCTGGGGAAAGCCATCGGGCGCCCTGCTCGGGAGGTTCTAGTGCCCTGCTCCCCGCTAGTTTGTGCTTGGAAACAGATTGACTAACATAATAGAGTGATTTTGTAATCTGTCATAATACCATAAGCTACAGATCCACAGACTTTGACCCCTCGCAGGTATAATGAGCTCCTTTATTCAGCTGCACATGCTCTCTCGATGGGGGAGAGAGAGGGGGGCTTTTTCTAATTATATATCCAAAGCATATGTTTTGCCCAGAAACAAAGCATTATATTCATTAGTAAAATCCTATAAGCTAGGCTCTTTTTATTAGCCAGTTAACTAATTGACAGTTAAGAACCTGTATTAATATCATGGTGTAACCATGCAGTCACTTAATCTGACAGCTTTATTAAAATCATAGCATTGCTTCTCTAAGTTGCTACGGTGAAAGGCTGTAGCATTTGCATTAGAAACCCCGGTGTTTGGAAATATATAGCTCAGCTGTGAAAAAAAAAAATCAATATAGCAGCATACAAAGTCTCAGCCTAGTGGCCGTCTCTGTTAATCCTTTGACAGAGTTGGAGAAGAGCACTAAAGGTCCTTGTGTTTGTCTTTAAAAATCCGCTCAGTCAATTTTAAGTAGGTTTTAGGAGCGCACAAAACCCCATGTTGGTACATTTTCCTTTTCCCTTACTAATTCAGAAAATGATGTCATTGTAGCAAAACGCAGAGCGTTACGCATTTGAAAGAATAACGTGAAACGCTCGGCGCAGTTTGGGCAGGGGGTGTATGTCATGCCGGGGAGAAGCGGGAGCCCAGGTACAGCTGTGGATGTGGCACTGAACACAGCCACTTTGCTGCAGGAGTTTAAAAAGGTAAATGACCTGTACATGTAAAAGCACAGAAAATAAATACTGGTAATGGAAGCAATGTCATCACAGTGTGAGGACATTGTACGAATCAATCTTACATCCTCACCTCACCTAAGTTATAATTCTCTTGTAGTAGCCCATGTTTGAAAAGATTGTGGTCGCAGATTTATGTACCGTGCTTTCATGAGAAATGATAATAAAAGCTCTACAGAACTACATTATTCCCTTCATTATGCTTGCACAGCCTCTGCATTTGGCTTACAGATCTTTATCACCTGGTGCCTGACATCTCAGATGGAGAACACAATACAGCTTCGGGTTTGTCAGCCTGACGGTTAAAGAGGGGGAAAAAAAAAAAAAGGCAAACTGGAAATCAGTGAAGGAAAAATAAATATGAAAACATATAACGGTGTTCTTACAGATCTTTACTTCATACAGATTGGCAGACATCAAGGTAAAAACGAAAGCGTTAAAATACACCTCTCCCGCGCAGCAAAGCTGCCCGTTGTCTGGGCATGCCGTCCCCATTGCAGCTGTGAGAGTTGTGCTTAGCTGGCCTGAAGCTATTGTGTATTTGCTGGCCTGGCGTGAATCACTAGGTGGCCAGGACCTCCTGGAGTGGTGGCCTGGCCCTATCCATAGCAAAGACGTGCATGTCCCCGTCCCTCCCCCCCAGGTTAGGTTAAATCCCTCCGATTCAAACATTTACCTGCAGTCCCTGCCTTCTGTGCCTGAACCTCCCATGACCATTATTTTAGCTCACCGAGCAGAAGATCAGAGCCTGCCACCAAAGGCCATCTTCCTCTTGATGCCCTGGGTACACAATTCAGTCAGGCACTCAGCATGCCCAGAGGTGCGCAGCTGGAAGTTGCCGATGTTCTGTTCTGTCATGAGGTGTCTCAGCTCCTCACCAGTAAATCTCACTGCTGCAGCTGCCCCATACTGGGAGTGTCACAGGCTGGGCTGATGCTGTGACACACCAGGACAGTTTCAGAGCACTCCTTGGCTCCACTGCTTACAAAAGAGGCTTCACCCTCATCTTCATTTATTGCAGACTTCCCATCTCTTACCACGGGCAGCATTGAAATATGTATGATGGAGCTGTGTGGCCAGACCGATCCTGCAGCCAATTCCCGTTGCATGAAAGATCGTCTGGGATGGTTGAGACCAAGTGGAAATCACCTTGGCTGAGGAAGATTAATTTGGGCTGGACATTTCTGATGCAGAAGCAGAAAAGTCAAAGCGTCTTCAAGAGATTGTTAATTACACTGCAGACAAGAAGGCTGTTCATGAAAAAAAAAATAAACAGTTTTTTGAAGCAAAGAAACCTCTCTACCAGAAGAAGTGGGCTGAAGTCAGTGGGTATGAATATCAGTACGCATGTTGCTGCTTTTCCTGGGCAGAGGCAATAGGAGAGGATAACAGGAGAGCGCACGTGAGCCTAACCACCTCCTGTAGCCCATTGCCCCCTTCCCCTGCTGTATTGAGCGCCGCTGTGCTAGGGATATTTGTCCTGGCCTAGTCCTTTTAGTATCCATCCATGGATCTATTGTCCACCTAACTGCTTTACCAACTCGGTGATACCGTCTGACTCCCCCAGCCTTGCGTGGCTGCCAGCAACAGAAGTTCCCTACCGTCCGTATAAAGAACGTCTGTTTTAAACCAATCTCCTACTGGTTCCCTCCAGTTTCCCCCCTGCTGGTGCTGCAATACTTGCGAGCAGCTCTTCCGCTTGGCTGTTGTTGCCAAAGCTTTGCAAACCTCCACCGCGTCCTTTCTCGGCCACCTCCTCTGCAGAGTCCCAGCCTGCCTCCTTGCTGCCTGTGACGTGATTTTAAGATGATCTCCTTGATCAGTTCAGCTGCCCTTCCCTGCGCCTCCTCTAGCTCCGCTTTCTTTATCCAGGGTATATACCAACAAGCGTCTGCTCGTCTGCTTTAGCCACGGACGTAAGGTGTAGATCAGATCAGCCAGTAGGTACTATTTTTAAAGTCCCTTTCGTTTTTGCCAGGGCTTCTCTTTGATATCAACTGCTTTTTAATCTTAATGAAAGAGACTCTTTATCCTTTGCCTTCTGACACTTTAATCTAAACCCAGACACTCTTGCCCCTTAAAAATAAGCAGAGGACAAAGCAAACCAGAGAACTGTAGTTAATCGTAAATCGCTAATGAAAGCTGATAAAAACTCTCTGGAAGCTAGCACAAGCTGCTGTGCGTAATTTCGAATTCACGGTTTTGCAACTATTTCTTGGGCAAGTCTTCCACCAGTAGCAGCCAGGCAATGGTGTCAATGTGAATTTCGCCTGACTGCTGGCAGCATGATTGAGATTATTGAGGAAAAAATAAAATGCCAGGGAAAGCCCTTAAATGTTCAAATGACATTGGTTAACGAAGCCCCGGTGAGCGGACGGCAGTGTTATGCGGTGCTAAGCTGCTGTACCTTGGAGTGGGCTCGGGGGTGGACCATAATATCACACTTCCTGAGCGTTTTCTGAGCAGCAGAGGAGTAAACAATACCTCTAATGCGAAATCAGAGGTAAAATGAATTAGGTGGTGATAACCCTTTCAAAAGAAAAGGTATTTTGTGAGTTTCTGGGCAAAGACCATTTGAGCTCTAAGCTTCATAATCCGCTTGGAAAATAGTTTAACCAACAGGAATCTTTGTGACTTACTTCTGTCTTCCCCAATTTGCAAGGTCAACTATCAAAACAGATATTGTTTGAATAGCTCTGAAGGCCAGGTAGTAAGCATAATTCACAAGTTATTTTCCGTTTCTAAAGGCAGCGCTATTGCATCATTTTTAGGCCATGTTTAAAAATACGGCATAAAATAGTTAATTTAAACAAAAATGGGAAACTCGGAGGAAAGAGAGGGGGGAGGCCTTTTCAGATAATCCACTTACTGCATCTTTGTTGTGCCTATCCTCATAATACCCCTGAGTCCCAGTTGCTGGATTTAACCGCAACACTTATTAATTTCCAGAGAAGCAGCAGTTGTGCTCCAGCTTTCATTCTTAGTATTCCCAACATTATTGCCCCGTTCTGATGCCTGTGAAGCCCTGTGGCAAAGCCTGCGCCTCCTCATGGCTGCTCTCTGCGTGTGGATGGGGGGAAGGTACAGAAAGGGAGAGAGACAAAGATGAGAAAGAGAGAAAGAGAGGAATAGAGAAAGATGAGAAAAGAGACAGAAGAAAGAGGAGGAAGGTCACCATTTTGGTCCTAGGCCAGTGGAAACCCTCAAGCCCCTAAAGCACTGCTCAGCTTCAGTATTGCACCCGCACAATTACTCCCTCACACCCAACAGGAAAGAAGAAAGTAGGCCAAAATGCCAACCAAATCGATCCCTGATGTAACTCAATCGCTGGATTTTCTGCCAAGGGTAAGACTCCAGGGAATCACAGCCCAAACACTACACATAAGCTTATGAGGTGCATAAGCTCTCATCTTCCCACTCTCCTGCCTCTTCTGGCACTGCACTTTGTTCAGGATTTGTGGGGTTTTGGGCTACCATTAACCTCTACACAACTGAGATACAAGCTGCCAGCAACTTGTTCTAGTATCCTTTTCCTGAATTTGTCACCTCTCAGCAGGAAAACCCCTCCAATTCCCTCTCATCTGTAACTCCCCACCGCATGAAGTTCTGCAGTACTCAGTGCACTGCCCAGGAAACCTCCTTTCCCTCATCCTACAGATTTCCACACCACCGCCCTTCAGCGCTTCTCCTTCACTTTCGCCATCCTATTGCTATCAGTCTAGCCCAATACTTGTGCCTAGTCAGGAGTGGATCTACGGAAGTTTTTGTGGAAATCGCACCAAAACGTTAGGAAGCATGCCAAGGAGAATATGATACGTATCTTTTCTCACCCCTGTTTGGAAGCAAATTGGACATTGGAACGCAAGAATGTGGTAATCCCAACCAGAGGAAGTTACAGTCTTGTGGGCACCCCAAGAAGAGGTTACAACATGGGATTTTTTTTTCCCGTGTATGGTCAAGTTAGATGTGTTGTACAGCTCAACTCCTCTATGGTTCTGGGCAACTGCTAGTTTTATATCCCCCCAAAAATTCAAAACCAACATGCAAATCTGGAGAAGACAGGTCCTAGGGTGGATCACCAGGCCATCAACTTGAATCTGGCTTCTCTGCCAGAAATAAATAAAATAGCAGCAATAAAAAGCACCAGTGCAAAAGGCAGTGGTGGTTGCAGGGAAGTGGGTGCAGGCACTCACCTGCCCTGGTGGAACAAGCTGCAGGCACCTTCCCTCCCATGGTGTATTTCTCTCCGTGAGGGTCTTTTTTTTGGTTCATGGCTCTTCAGGTTGGTCATATGCAACTTTTGCTGACTGAAACTAATTGAATGGACCATCTTGTGTCACAAGACACACACAGAGGAAGAACATTTCTAAAATAGCTGGGCCAAACACAAAGGCTGCTGTGTGACACTGCCTGCAGAGTGGACCAGGAGCAGAAAGAACAAAGGCAGGGATCTGCCTGGCTGCCCAACACCTCCAGGCAGCCCAAAGTGGGTCCCAGCTACACACGCAGTGCAGATCCCACTGCCTTTCTCATGCCTGTAGTTTTTCCACAGCTACAGGTGCTTCTGAAGCTCTTACAAAGAGCTATTTTGTTAGCAATGCCCATTTCAATGAAATATGCCATGCAAACCTGTTATCTTCTCTCTTTCTCACCTACACACACTAAGAACCTTCTTCCTTTGTTGGTTTAATGACCCAGATATGCTAGACTTATATAACGTCACATTGTATTTTGCCGGAAACTAATATACCTATAAAACTGGCAAAGAGTTGGAAATCCATCACCACCTTATCAGACTTGTTTGGCAATGGCGTGAGCTGGAGAACTTCCCAGTGCTGTGTTGGATTGCCATTGTTGTAGAAAAAAGTTAGTCAAAACTTAGCACTAGAAGCTTAAACATTAATAGCTAGAGTAGCCAAAGCCTATAGATTGTGGTATATGAACTGTAACAACCATATTACAATGTGCTGAATAGCCAACTACAGAACCGGCCAAAACTGACCTAAGAGAATTTGAAACAGGATGTAGAACCATATACCATATACCTTGTATGAGCAGATGACCACTTAGCAACTGCTTAGCAATGAAACAGCAAGAAAATCAAACCAATAAAAAGCAAGAAGACCCTAAACCTTAATATTACTATTGGTCCAAACCGTCGCGTGAGGAATGGGGAACTGAAATTGTATGGGTATAATTGCCCAGGGATTTCTTTGTTTGGAGACACCCAGCTCAAGCTGTAGCTCTATTAATAAAAAGGACTTTATAGAAGAATCTCTTTTTGGCTTATTGATTCAGCAGAAACCTAGAGCTGAACCCTGTTATGGTGGCTGGCATGCATGATTACCAAACAGTTTGGCGACCCAGATGGGCCTCTGGGGCAACCCCCGTTCGACATCGGGCCCTCTCGTCACCAAACATCCAGCTGCTAGCATCGGGTGAGTTCACCTGGGACCTTTGGAGATGGGAGGCGCTGATTGGTGACTGTTAAAATCCCTCTGCTAAATTCTGGATATTCTGGGTTTGAGTGGGTTCAGATCCCAGCTCAGAAGTGCATTAGGAGCGGCCTGATGAGTGTAAGGTGCACAAATTTGGCATACAGATAGGGGGAATGTGCCCAGCATAGAGAAAGGGACGCCCTTAGCCAAGGTACTAGAAAATCGGAGGGAAACAGATGGCACTGCAAGTCTATCAAAAAACAAGCAATAGCATTGTGCCAGGAGGAATGGACAGTGATGACTGGACAGAGGGAGGTGGCCCTGTGAATGATCCGTTAACCAAAATAAATTAACTTTACTACGACATATTCTGGAAGATGAAAAACCTTATCAAATGGATTTTTTGTATGTATGGAACAACTGGGCACATGACCGCCATAAAGAAGGTGGTCAGGAAGTTCACAGAGGAGCCGGGTTACGACTCCAGCTGCAGCAGTCGTATGTGATCCAACAGATAGGCTTGTGGAATCTGCTCCACCCTAGGCAGCCCCCTCTCAGCTTTCTTCTAACCTATCTTTTGCTACTGCTTCTGCCACGTCTCCAGCTACTGCTTCTGCTAATGTTCTTCGAAATCCAGCTGCGATGCAGCCTGTAGCGAGGGGGGCTCCTCCTCCAGCATTGCATGTATTTACCAGCCAACCCTGTAATCCAGGAGATTTAGCTGTGAGGGGGAGTAAAATGCCTAGATTGAGGGAAGATGTGGATTGATGTGCCCAATTATTTTCAAACATTTGTACTGGATATAATCCATCATGGAGGGATATTAAAATATTATTGAAGGAGTTATTTCAATATGATGAAAGGGATAAAATAATTCAGAAGGATTCAGAATTGATGAGACAGGCTGGGGGAAATAGGAATCCTTGGCCGGCAAATGATCCAAATTTGGATTCTAATAATGCAGGAGACAGAGGCAACTGTCAGGCAGCAATTCAGAATTTAGTGGAAGCTGTTAAAGCTTGTGGAGAATTGGGAGTGAACTGGATGAAAGTGCAGGAACGGAGGCAGAGGCTAGATGAACACCCGAGTGACTATCGGGGATGATTATGGTGAGCTTTATTAAAATATGGAGGAATGACCGTGCAGAACTTTAACAATGAGCTAGCAGCAAGTGTATTTGTTGATCAAGCTGCCCCAGATACATGGAAATATTTTAAAGAATGTATGCCTGGGTGGCAAGGGGAGATGTTATAAAAGATCCCAAGTGTGACAGTGTTTATGTTTGATGGATGGGAGGAAAAACATAGAGCTGAGCTCACAAAGGAAAAGAAACAGCAACAAGAAGCTGTGGCACAGAATTTACACCTAAGTGGGCGAGGGAGGGGATTTCCCCCTCCAAAAGAACAAACCAGAGGAATAGTAGGTCAGACTGGAGGTTTGAAAGAGGAATGAGAAGACTTGGAAATAACTGGGAGGAACAGTGTCATTACTGTGGGAAACTTGGTCCCTGGCAAAGAGAATGTCCTCGAAGAAAACTGGACATGGGAGGGGTAAGACAGGAATCAAGAAGTCACCCACAATGACTGGAGGCAGGGGACTCAGAAGATTCTGTGTTAATTGGAGTCTATGGGATGTGGAAAGCTCATCTGAATCATAAGAGGTGTATAATTGGGAAAACAGAAGGAAAGGAAGTTCAATTTTTAGTCGACACCGGAGCAGCACTATCACTTTTAAATTTTGTACCGAGAGGATCTGTATCACAGGCCAAGGTATTAACTCAAGGGGTAGCGGGAAAAGAAGAACATGTCTTTAGTAAGCCATTACTATTAACAATAGGAAATAAAGGGGTGTGGGGAAGATTTGTAATAGCAGAGGAGTTCCCGCTCTCCTCCAAACCCAGGATGTGCAAGTATCACCCAGGGGTACTGATTTGATAAGTGCGGGGGTATGCGTAATATCTGAAGTCCAGGATCCCGACTTAGAGATACCAAAACCCCTGGAAGGTGTGCCCAGGGAACTGTGGAATAAATTGGGAGCTGGCATGGGACTGCTGGAACCGGCACAGCTGAGACGCTTCAAAACAAGGTGAGGGCCGCCCTCTGCTGTACAGCAGCAGCCTGGCCCCGGGAAGCAGAGAAAAGGATCTGAAAACATAAACCACCACCTTGCCTAAGAAATCTTCAAAGTGCGTGAATCCCCATATATTACCACGACATTACCAGTAAGAAAAAACAGTCTGGATAAATGTGAGGATCCTGAGTTTCAATTCGTTCAAGATTCGAGAGTGATTAAAAAGTTAATTAACCATTAACCTCTACTGTACTCTTGCAAATACCGCGTTGGGCTAAGTGTTTTACTGTGATTGCTTTGACGCCAGTATTCTGTTCTTCACTATCCCCATAGATGAAGAAAGCCAAGCCTTGTTTGCTTTCACCTGCGAGGGACAACAGTCGACGTGGACTCGCCTTCCAGAGGGGTTTACTTGGTCTCCCACCATATTTTCTTGGCTAGCGAAAGAAGATCTAAAGGATATTGAGTTACCTGGTGGATTAGTTTTATTGCAATATGTAGATAATTTACTAATAGCTAGTAGAAATTGTAAGGACTGTTTAAAAGATACTGCATATATGTACTGCCTTAGCAACGAAGGGACGTCGCACACCTCCATCCAAGCTCCACCTGTATCAAAAGCAAGTAAAATGTCATTTTAAAGGAAGGACAGTGAGTAATAGATCCAGAAAGAGTAAAAGATATAATTGAAATTCCTTGGCCAGTTACAAAAAAACAGCTATGAGGGTTTTTAGGTGCAGTTGGGTTTTGCTGACAGTAGATACCAGGATTAGGGGAACGAACCAAACCTCTGACAGAGGCAACAAAAAATGAAGAAATAGAACCCATTACATAGGGGCCAGAATGGGAAAAAGCCTTTAGAGCTATAAAAGGGTCCTTGGCTTTGACTCCAGCTTTAGGGCTTCCAGACTACACAAAACCTTTCGATCTGTATATACATGAACAAAAAGGGGTGGCTAGTGGAGTGTTAATGTAGAAATTAGGACCTCATCAAAGACCTGTGGCACGTTATTCTGTTCAGCTGGATCCAGTGGCAGCTGGAGCTCCAACATGCATTACGTCAGTGGTAGCGGCAGCCACAATAGTGGGAAAAGGATCGATCTTTAGCATTAGGGCACCCAATTATGATCTGTGCCACACGAAGTTGGATTACTTCTCAAGCAATACACAACACAAGCCTTGTCTCCCCAGTGTGCACATAAACATAAACTAACTCCTTTAAATGCAGATAATGTGGCTCTAAAGAGGTGTAATACATTGAAAATGGCAACACCGCTACCAATACCTGGAGAAGGGGAAGAACATCCCCAATGTGACATGGTTATCCAGACTATTAGTAAGCCACGAGCGGATCTCACCAATCTCCCCTTACAAAACCCGGATCTTGTTTTATTCACAGACGGATCGTCCTACTATGTACATGGGCAATGAAAGACTGGATACACAATTGCAGACCAATGGTAGGTTGTAGAAACCAGATCCCTTCCAGCAATGGTTAGTGCTCAAGAGGCAGAGCTAATTGTGTTAGCCCGAGCAGCTCGTCTTGGAAGCAGAAAGCGAGTAACCATCTACACAGATTCAAGGTATGCGTTGGTAGGCATACTGCGGAAAGAATGGGGGTTCTCACCTCTTTTGGAAAAGCTGTGGCTAATGGAACAAAAATTCGGGACTTGTTGGACTCAATTCAGATTCCCAAAGAGATTGCTGTGGCTCACTGTCCAGCTCAAACAAGGGACACAACTGAAGTCAGCAAAGGGAATGCCTTTGCTGGTGCAGCAGCAAAAGCTGTGGGCTGTCAACCTGCGGTGAAGATCATAGCAGTTACTTCGGATAAGAGATCACGGCTTGATGTTGATCGTCCAAAAGAATTATACTGATCAGATGTGACAAGTGAAGAAAAGGAACAGTGGAAAAAGCGGGAAGCAGCGGAAGATGAAGATGGAATACGGACAACAGGGGGAAAACCTGTCATACCAAAGAAATACCTGACTACTGTAACTAGATGGTTGCACGATAAAGCTCACGGAGGAATGGAAGCAGTGGCTAATCAAGTACAGCAAGCATGGGCGGCCCCAGGTGTCTGTGCAGCTGCTGAAAGAATTATTAATACCTGTCCTGCCTGTCAAAAATTCTCAACTGGGAGATCAAACACGGGTGTTTTTCCCATTCCAAAGATTGCAAATAGATTATGCTGATATGCCTGCAGTGTGTGGATATAAACATTTGCTAGTGGTAGTAGACCAATTATCAAGATGGGCAGAGGCTTTCCCAACAAGAAAAGCAGACACTGGAGGAGTAGTAAAAGCTCTCCTTGAAGAAATTATTCCTTGGTATGGAGTCCCAGACTCTATGGAATCAGACAGAGGGTTGCATTTCACTGCAGAAATAATTGACTGATTTTATAAGAGTTTAGGGATGGAAAAAGTATTGCACACTCCTTATCACCCTCAAGCACCTGGTCAAGTAGAAAGAATGAATCGAACTATTAAAGAGAGAATAGCAACAATTTGCACACAGACAGGGGTAAAATATCCAGAAGCATTAAATTTAGCCTTATGGGACACTCGGAATGCCCCAAGGCAACCCTTAGACTATTGCCCACTGAAGTTCTTTTTGGGAGACATTTGGCTATACCGGGAACTTATACCCTGGCCAAAACCAGCCTCTTGAATGGAGATGAGCGTTTAACACACTATGTTCTAAATTTACGGGAAAGTTTCAATATTAAAAGGGTCAGTGGTAGCAATCCACCCCTCCAGAGATACAGGTACACAATTTGCAGCCTGGGGATAAAGTTCTAATTAAAGCATTTTCCTGTAAATCTGGACCCAGGTGGGAGGGGCTGTACACTATCTTACTAAGTTTTTACTTTGCCGTAAAGTTTACAGGGAAGGAAGCCTGGATCCACTACTCATACGTTAAATGGCTACCTAAGGATCATTGAGTAGATGAACTGGTGATGGAGGAGTCTATCACAATTGCTACTTTGGAGGTTGAAACCATTTGAATTTCCAAAGAATAAATAAAAAGGACTTTATAGAAGAACGTCTTTTCAGCTTATTGATTCAGCGGAAACCTAGAGTTGAACCCTGCTATGGTGGCTGAAATCCGTAACACCATCTGCCGGCCAGTCCCTACCTCTGGAAATGCGGGCTCTCCAGACTCCATCGTCTGTAGGAAGACAGTCCACCACCTTACAGAAGATCAGGAAGGTCACGACATCTGGGACACAACGTCCCACAGCTGTAGGCATATCTGCTAGATTGTAATCTCCATTTTGCAGTCATAAAATCTTCCATTCCATTTGGAAACTACGTATCTCTTACAGATGAAATGTTCTAAATTTCACCATTCCTACCCACTAAACCAGTCTGACTTTGGTACAAAGTCATCTTTGGTACCTTACCAGGTTTGTCGCTGCTTTTCTTCCACAGAGATTACAAGATCTTGTCAAAGCACTCTTTCTCCTGCCAGCAATTTGCGTCTCTGGTTTGTGTGGTTAGGAATTAAGGTGGGATTGAACTCAGTTGTCTGCATTTTTGTAACATTCCCTTGATCAAAGCCTCAAGGTGCACGCTTGGTGGAGGCAGTCAGCAGCTGACAATCTCCCATGAGATCAGACACATCACCAGTGGATGTGCAAGAGATGCTGGTGACTGTGAAACCACTGTGCAAATCACTGTGTGCGTAACACCGAGCAATTTGAACCTGGTGCAGGGTGCCGAAGGGAAGCCAGGTGGACCGCAGAAGTATGCTGTGAGATGTCGGGGACAGCCCCCATGGCCGCGGTAACACATTTGCATGGCCCCTGCCCCCGTGGAAGGGTCCAGTAGGACTGCCAGTAGCATAACAATGCTGTGTTGAGAAAGAGTGCTTTTCTGAGTTGACACAATGGGTGCTTAAAGTACTCTGAGAGCATTTTGGGAAGATCAGATTCCTCTAGTATAGAAATAGTTATCTACTGTCGAGTTCCCATAATACCGTCTTCACCTGCAGTGGCCCCAGCTGCCCCTGAAATACAAGCAGGTGTTTGGTTGTTTTTTTTTTTAACCTGGATGACCTTCTAGACAGGCCATGAGTGGAAAAAGCAACGTTGCTTCTCCCGTTCCCCCGGGATGCAAGGGATCACCATCACTGTTTACGGGGAAATTGTGTACACAAGGAACGACACTCAAATAAACCACTGGGGTTTATGCTACAACGGCCTCTGCTCACTGCTGTGCAAGTACCAGGCAATCTACCTCCTGCCTGGGGAGCCCTGCACTACCAGAGCCGGATAGCAGGAATTATTTTTCCTAGGCTCTCCTCTCCAATGGCTCCTGGGACAGACTGGCAGGGGGAAAGCAGAGACAGGATGAGGCCAAGAGCAGCCCTCCAGGGATTCCCTCGCTAGGTCAGTTAATGTCAAAGGCCACCCCCTCACAAGCCAACAGAGCAAAAGAGCGATGCTGCCAGCAACTGATGAAAAATCCATAGCTGGGCTCCAAACCAGTGGCATTAAGAAGCAGTCTCATCATCTGCAACATGAGTGACGCCTGCTTTCCTCCTGATCTGGCTCCTGTGATCGGCTGAATGCATTAACCAGAGATTTTCTACAAGGCACTTACCCACGCTGTCTCCCGTGTGGATTTTACAGTGTCCAGTAAGATCTTAGCTCACCCACTGCTGGGCCTTCAAGCTGGTGCACCCACAAGCTTTCGTCATCTAACAGGTTGCTTTCACAAAACCTGTAGGAACTGAATAGTCTCTGAGAGCTCTGCCTCTTCATCTGACTGAAGTAACAGACTCAGCAGCCGAACGCAGTTGCAGAAAGAGCATTTTCTCTGCTTACAAAAATAGGTTAAGTACACATGCAGATTTCTACCTGACTTGCGTATTGCACTGTACAGAAGCTTTTCACTGACGCACTGAAATATAAAGGACTATAAACCCAGGGGGAGGTGAGTTCCGTGCATTCAGGTATCTTCCAAAACAGCTACTGCAAGAGCTGTCGTCACTGCAGAGGGTGTACAATACTCAAAGGCAGTGTATATATCAAAAGACATAGAAGGAAATATCTTAGACTTTGCCTATGACCTCTACAAGGACCTAACTGGGAACAATTATAAAGAATATCAATAAAAAAAATATCTTTTTTAAAAAGACTTTTTAATTAAAACAAAATCCTCTCCCTGAAAAAAATAGACTTCTTTCATCTATGGATTACTATATCATGGCACCAGGACATTTGGTGCCACTCATTGGTTATTACCTTTCTCTTATTACCTTTCTCCCCCCTTCCCACATCAGAGTCTTCCTTAATGTTGGGACAGCACTTCTTTCCCTCTAAGGTATCATAGAATCATAGAATTTTTCTGCTCGGCCCAGCCCTCAGGAGTCCCAGGCATTGAATAAAGTAACAGGGAAAGAAGAAGACTTCCCTTGGGTTGAGGAGGAGCGAGTGAGGGATCAATCAGATCATTTAGATATTCACAAGTCCATGGGCCCTGATGGGATGTACCCGAGAGTGCTCAGGGAGCTGGCAGGTCATTGCTGGGCCACTCTCCATCATCTTTGAAAAGACCTGGAGAACAGGCGAGGTGCCTGGGGACTGGAGGAAAGCCAATGTCACTCCAGTCTTCAAAAAAGGCAAGGAGCCGGGGAACTACAGGCCGGTCAGCCTCACCTCCATCCCTGGAAAGATGATGGAACAGCTCGTTCTGGGCGTCATCTCAAAGCATGGGGAGACAAAGAAAGCTATCAGAAGTACTCGACATGGATTCACCAAGGGGAAATCATGTCTGACTAATCTGATAGCCTTCTACGATGCCATGACTGGATGGATAGATGAGGGGAGGGCGGGTAGATGTGGTCTATCTTGACTTAAGCAAGGCGTTTGACACGGTCTCCCCCAGCATCCTCATAGGGAAGCTTAGGAAGTGTGGGTTAGATGAATGGACAGTAAGGTGGATAGAAAACTGGTTGAAAGATAGAGCTCAGAGGGTTGGGATTAGGGGCACAGAGTCTAGTTGGAGACCAGTGACGAGTGGTGTTCCCCAGGGGTCAGTACTGGGTCCAGTCCTCTTCAATATATTCATCAATGACCTGGATGAGGGGATAGAGTGCACCCTCAGCAAGTTTGCTGATGACACAAAGCTGGGGGGGGGGTGGCTGACACACCGGAAGGCTGTGCCGCCACGCAGACAGACCTGGACAGGTTGGAGATCTGGGCAGAGAGAAACCTTATGAAATTCAACAAGGGCAAGTGTAGGGTGCTGCACCTGGGGAGGAACAACCCCATGCACCAGTACAGGTTGGGGGCTGACCTGCTGGAGAGCAGCTCTGTGGAAAGAGACCTGGGAGTCCTGGTGGACAACAGGATGACCATGAGTCAGCAATGTGCCCTTGTGGCCAGGAAGGCCAATGGCATCCTGGGGTGCATCAAGAAGAGTGTGGCCAGTAGGTGGAGGGAGGTCATCCTCCCCCTCTACTCTGCCTTGGTGAGGCCACACCTGGAGTACTGTGTCCAGTTCTGGGCTCCCCGGTTCAAGAGGGACAGGGAACTGCTGGAAAGGGTGCAGCAGAGAGCTACAAAGATGATTAGGGGACTGGAGCACCGCTCTTATGAAGAAAGGCTGAGGGATTTGGATCTCTTCAGTCTGGAAAAAAGACGGCTGAGGGGGGATCTTATCAACACTTATAAATACTTAAAGGGTGGGTGTCAGGAGGATGGGGCCAGGCTCTTTTCAGTGGTGCCCGGGGACAGGACAAGAGGTAATGGGCACAAACTTGAACATAGGAAGTTCTACCTAAACATGAGGAGGAACTTCTTTACCCTGAGGGTGGCAGAGCACTGAAACAGGCTGCCCAGAGAGGTGGTGGAGTCTCCTTCTCTGGAGACATTCAAAACCTGCCTGGACGCGTTCCTGTGCAACCTGCTCTGGGTGACCCTGCTCTGGCAGGGGGTTGAACTAGACGATCTCCAGAGGTCCCTTCCAACCCTATGGTTCTATGATTCTGTATGTCAGAACTACTTTCCTTATCCAAGTTTTTAGACCTATCTTAAGAACACTGTGCTTTTTGGTCCCTTATTTACCCCCTGAATGCTGCTTCTTGGCTTCTACCCTCATTGCCTTCCCCTCTTCCCTAGCCGCCTGTATTCCTGCAGCCTTCCCCGCGCCCACTCCCCTCGCAGACCCCGCGCCCTGTGCAAACCCCCACTGCTCCCACAGAGCGGCCCAGCTTCGGTCCCACTTGGGACAGAACCAGCACCGACCCCACGATCTCCCCTGCACACCGCAAGACGCCGGTCACGGCCCTCCTCGGCCTCCAGGCCCCAGCAGTTCCCGGGGACTCCCATTTCGCGCGGGGACGAGGGGCAGGGGACAGGCGGCGGCGCTATCCCGGCCGGGGCGCTATCCCGGGGCCGGGGCGCCATCTTGCGGGGAAGAGGCGGCGGCCTTGGGGGCAAGGCGGGGGTCTGCCCCCCTGCTCCCTGCAGGCCATCGCTTTCGGCCGTCCGCCCGCGGGAGCCGGGCGGGGTCAGGACGCCCCTCGGCACGGGGACGCGGATACGAAGGGCCGAGACCGTCCCCCCAGCCCGGTTCTCCTCAGACGCCTCTCGCGGCGCGGGGAAGGCGAGGGGCGGAGCTTTGCCCCAGCCAATCAGCGGCCGGCCGGGGGCGTGGGTGGGTGGGCAGAACGCGGGCGCGCGCCTCCCGTGACGCCACAATGGCTATGGTGGCTGCACAGTGACACGTCTCCTTCGGCGGTGGCGCCCGGGAGGAGGCGGGGGGGTGTGTGTGTGGGGAGCGCTCGTTCTCTCGGGGTCCCGGAGCGGCTGTTGCTCGGCCCCTCGCACCGGGCCGCCGGCGGGGACGGCAGCGGCGGAGGGGTGTGTGCGTGTGGGCGGCCGGCGCGGCGCGGCCCGGCACTGAGCGGCCATGGCCGGGCAGCAGTTCCAGTACGACGACAGCGGCAACACGTTCTTCTACTTCCTCACCAGCTTCGTGGGGCTCATCGTCATCCCCGCTACCTACTACCTGTGGCCGCGGGACCAGCACGCCGGTGAGCGGCCTTGCCCCGGCTCCGGGCCCGGGCCCGGCCTGCGCCTCCGCCTGCCCCCACGGGCCTTCCCCCCCCCCACCCCCGGCGGCGGCGGCGCGACCCCGGCACCTCCGTGGCAGAACAGAGCGGGGCCGGCCCGGGCCTCCCGCCGTGCCCGGCCCACACCGGCTCCGCTCCGCCCCGCCCGGGCCGTCGCTGCGGGGAGCGGCCCCGGGGGCAGCCGCTTCTCGGGGGAGTGGGAAGGCTTGGGGGAGGCGCCGGTCTGTCGAAGTAGTCGGTGTCAGCCATTTAGCGGTTCCCCGTACCCCGGGGGGGGGGTGGGGGGTGCAGGCGGCAAACGTGAGGGTCCGAGCCTGCCGCCCCGAAAGCGCGCTCGGCTCCGCGCCTCTGCTCTTGCAGAGTCATTGCAGCGCTGGGGTGTAACGCTTTGTTTTGGTTTTCTTTTTCTTTTTTTTCTGCCCACCCCCCCCTCCCCACCCCGTCTTCCCGGGGTGTTTCGGGGCGGGTGACCTAAATTTGCATCGTGGGAAAAAGAATAAACTATTGAACGTTGCTTTTTGGAGTTGAGGCTAAAGAGGAAAAGTTACCGGGCTCCACTTTTATGCGCTGAAAGGTCACAGCGAGCGTGAAAATGGGGCTCTAATTCTTTTTTCCCATTGCAAGTCATGCAGTGTCCCAATTGCTTGGTTCCTGCTCCAGCCTTTGGGATGATGTTCTGTGGCCCAAGCGATGTTGGAAAGTTTCTCTGAATACTTCTAAATTTCATTTCCACAGTCATTTCCCTTTTTGTCTTCCCTGCATCCCTCTGCTCTTGGAGAGAGAAGGCATTTTGGTACATAGGCTGCCAGGAACCCCTTTTTAACCACAGTTTTGAGATGAAAAAGGCTGTAGTAACTGTGTTTGAAGGCAGAACAATAAATGCCTAGCAGACCAGGAATGCTTGATGTCGTTTCCCATCACTGAAACTACTGACCTTTTAAGAATGCTTGTGCTTTGCAATCTGAGAAAAACCCCTCTTGTTCACTGCATCTTTTCCTCTTGTTCACTGCATCTTTTTTACATTCACTATATGCTGGTTATTTAGGGTTTTTATATGACATTTTAAATGGCTTGTGCGGTTCTGTTTAACTTAGTTTTGTATGTAAAAGAAGTACTCAACAATGAAATCTTACTCCTATACCCTCTAGTAAGGAATAAGTAGAAGAAAAATTGATAGGACAAATGCTGTTTTGGTGCTAAATCATGGCTGTTTGCAATCTTGGTTGCTGGCAAACGTGCCTGGGGCTTCTGACAGGGTACTGGCTCGAGAACCTCTTTGGAGGATTTATCTCTGCCCTCCAGATGCTACCTGTTGTGCAGCTGACGAGTTAGTTCTTTCTGCTGTAAAGAAAGGTTTCTCTGCCTTGTCTTGCAGAGTCCTGACTGTTGCAAGAGGGAGGCGTTACTGCTGTTGAAGACATTTTGTAATCTTGGGGTTGTTTTTAAGGAGCAGGGGATCAGAGAGAGAAGGCAACTCTACTTCTGTAACCTTTCTCCAGAACTCAAGATTTCTTGTTTTATTTTTGTTCTGGTGAAGGGTGGGAGGCAGTGGGAGAGAAAATCGCTCTTTCTCTTGAATAATGTTTTACCTTCTTTGTAGTTCTTGGCAGCTGCTTCTTGGGAGAACTGATGTGACTTAGTTGAGATGCTGTGCAGAATGGTATGGCCAGCAGTGATGCTCAGTGCTGTTAACTTTGCTTTCAAGGGGCTGACAGAAGCAGGAAAAGCCGTAGAAATGCAGCCAAACTTGTAAACGCTTTACTAGCCTTATGTTTGATCTTCAGATATCCTTACGGAGTGGAATGAAAACCTAACTGTAGAATATATGGCTGTATGGATTGTACCCAGTTTCCAAATAGGCATGCCGTTAAACATTACTCATTTCTTTCCCTCTAGCCAGCGTTGTCAGATGTGTGGAGGGCCTGCTGCATGTCGTTCTGCAATTAGCGCTAGATTCTTACAAAGCTGTATCAAACCATACTTCCCAAAACACAAGGTAAATTTTATTACGCTGTTGGTACAAAAATGAGTCAACTAAGTGGAAATCGCCAAGCATAGCAATGAATGGAAATGAAAGAATGATTTCTGCCTCATAATTGTTTTAATGGATTTTAAAATGTCAGTGTAGTCCAATCTTTAGCGTATGGTTTAATAGTGTGCCAGCAGTCTCCAAGTTGAGTTCTGTTCTGCAGGCTCTTTTTGAATAAAGAGTTGAGGTGTTGTGCAGATTGCAGTCAGGACTACTGGAGCGCTCCCATGCTTCATTGTGGTGTTCTAGTTGTTTAATTGTATGCCTCTTGGCACGACTCGTTTCCAGCAAAATCCTCTGAGTAGTCTTCACTCAACTTTGTATGTGTTCAGCCATACCTGTTCCAGCATTTGAACCAGATGACGGGAATAAATTAAAACCTTGTGATGATGCAAGGTACCAAATGTTTAGCCACAACTTCTTGTTTTCAGAATACTTCAGTATAAAAACCCAAACAAACCAAAGCTCATATATCATTTCTGAAGCTAAGGGAAGACCTTTGTCTTCAGAAATTTTCCAGCACTGATAGCTTTTGACTCCTGTAATGAGCTGGAATATCTAGACTTTGATAAGAGATGTTTATTTTGATACTAATTTAGAGCAGGTTTTCCAACCAGTGAGGCACAGTACAGGGCCAAACTGAATAAGCTCTGCCAAGACCTCTGCTCCCTCCATGTAGGACCAACTAACATTTTTGTTCTGGAATTGTGTTTTGTCCTACCTGTGCTAGAGAGTCCAGCATAGAGATGCCTTTGTGGCCCCGGGCAGAGCTGGTGAGGTCCAGGTGGACTAGCTAGCTATTTCAGCATGACGGGAGTGAGAAGACTGCACTGGAGTGAACTTTCAGACAAAATCACATGCCTGTCTTCCTCACTTCAAGACCTATTTGGAATGCAAACCAGAGCACCCGAAAGGCACAGAGCAGATGCCTTTTTTGGTAAAAAATAGGTGGGAAGATGTGCTTCAGCCACATTGTTTTGTGAGAGTGGGCTAAAGCTAGTCTGAAGCAAGAGTGAAATGCTTATAGCAGGGAGGTCGAGCCTTTGGTGCCCCCTGCTTCCTCCTACAAATGCACTGCCAGAGACTGCTGGTACTTGATAGAGTAGGGAGCGCCAGCGGAGGGGGAGGAACGGGAGTGCAAAATGTTCACGGCTCTCTTCAAGTGAGGTTTGGCACCAAAAATCTGTGAATTGCTGATGGTCTGTAACATTTGTTGTGTGCTGTAGTTTTGTAGTAAATGCCCATAGAGTAAATTAAAGAAAAAAAAAATAAATCGGTGTTTATTTTTGCCATAGTGAAGATCGGAACATAAAAATAGATCTGTACTGCTTTACTGTTTTGAGAAAACTCAAAATGTGTTACCTAATGTCAGATTTTTAGCAGGATAGCTTTTTTTGGCAAGCCATTAAGATTTTACTTCTAGGTTGTTTTTATTTTTAAAGAAACTTTTGAAAGGCCTTTTCAATACCACTGTCTTGAAGAACAGCATGATTTAACTTGTTGTCTCTCTCTAATCCTGAGTAAAATTTGAGCTGCTTTTATTTCCTGGGTGTCTAAACCTGCTTTCTCCAGGCATTCTGAGAGAGGCCTTACGAATTATTGCTGCAGCTTGTGGGTAGGGATCAATATTTATATTTGGGATGGTTTTTGCTGTGGTGTGGTAGTCACCCTGTGAACTGTCCTATAATTTCGTTACCTCAGCTTTGATAAACCAAACAAGCAAGTAATTGACTTTGTAAAACGGATTTGTCCCAATGACTTTATCTCCTTGGTGTTCATTGTGGAGCTAATAAGGCTCTTTTAAAAGGTTAATTGTTTAGCTTTGTGTCTTGGGCTGCAGTTTCATAACTGCTTCAAGGTAACAGTGCTCTGATGGAGTAAGTCTTGTGTTTCTCCACCTCCCTTGTGCCAAATAGAGCACCTGAGCAGTGTGGGGGACTGGAAGTAACTCATTTGAGCTAAAATGATTTTTTTTTTGCCTTTTTCCCCTGTCTTTTCATATGTATTAGTTTCTGGGAGCGACTCGCTTTGTGGATGTCTGGGATGTTGCAGGACGTGACTTTGAGCTGGGAGGGGAGAAGACTGATTCTTTCAGTGGTGGTGATGGCTTCAGGTTATGGTGAAACTGCCATGCTGTCTATGCTTGACTTGTATCTTTAAAACGTGTGTGTGTGTTTTATTATTAAAAAAGCCCACAACTTCTTGTGGATTACCTCTGTTTTGGGTATATATTGGTATAACTTTAGCATAATTACTGGGAGGAAAACTATTGCACGGACTGTTCTTAATTTGAAACAAAAAATATGGTTGCTAAAAAGTTATTCTGTTGCAGATTCACTTCTTAACTAAAAAGTATTTTCTGAAGTGGGAATTTTAAAGTTGTCTTTCAAAAAGTTAATTGTGGCAGTTGAAGAGAAGACGGTTTTTCTCAGCAATTAGGGATGGCTCAGTGCCCGTCAAAGTATCTTCGTGTTGTTGGACTTGCTTTGAACCAGTTTCACATGTAGGCTTGTGTGGCTCATCATCAGCATCTAGAAAGGAAATGGAGAGCAAGAGGTGATTGAATTTAGTTGGATAATGCACCAGTTCTTGCACAACGCAGATGTGTTTGCTGAACTTTGTGTACTTTTTGACTTATACCTGTGCTGCTGAATTGAAACACGTAATTATAAAGCTGTGCTGAAACAGGTGGTCATAGAGTGCAGTGTGCTTCATAGTTAAGTACGTGTAGCTGTGAAAGCTTGTCATTTCTTCCAATTTTTGAGTTGATTTAGGTCTACGTTAAATAAATTATCCTGGTTTAGGGCACTGGGTATTCATAATGTGTTGCAAAACTGCTGGAAAGAATAAAAGTTTCTCTCCTTATTTTTTTACAGTAGCTTGAACAAAACAAGATGTTGAAAACAGTTCAAAAACCCCAAAGTATAATAGCTGTGAGTGCAGGGATAATGCTAATGAAAGATTTCTCTCTCAGTCTCTTCTATGAGAGGAAAGAGGCTGTAGGAGCTATTCTGCGTGGAATATGGATCTTACTGCTTGAAGTGTAAGAACAGAAAAACCTACTGTAGGAGTGGGGGGAAAAAAACCCCCCATCAACAAACCATGAGCTGTTGCATTTTCATATCTAGGAAAAAAATAGTGATGAAATGAATAAGAGCTGTTCAGTTTACTTTCATTGTGACAGAAGTCCATATAAAGTGTGTGTGTGTGTTTTGTTGGTCCCGTGTTCCATCCACCCCAAGTTATATGTTGTCCTGTTGCTCACTAGCCTTTTTCCCCTGCAGCCCCCCCTCTCAAATGTTTCTGAGATGTAGCAGAAGTTTTCCTGAAGAGCACTGGGCTAATATAAAGAAAAACTTTAAAAAATCTGGTTAAAGGAGGCTATTCCCTGCTAATCTTTGAAGATGCCATGCCTCTAGGAAGTAGCATACGCTGTTTGAGAACCTCTGTTCTAGTCCAGCCTTTTTGCATTGAGGCTGGGGAAAGTACAGAAATACTTAAAAAATATAGCTTATTAGGTGGCTGTTAAAAGGAGGAATAGAATATAATGGTGATACTTAATACTATTTAATTATTTTTTGTACTATATTGTTATTTTGAAGCAGTAGGGTTTTTTGCTTATTACTATAGATACATAGTACTTGGCACCCATGTTCAAAACCTTGAATAGAAGTATATCTACCCATGACACTGGATATCCCTATATGTAGTAGTGTAAATATGAAGGTTGCTCTGTAATTTTTGGTGTATTTTTCACAGAGATCCATATTAATCCCCTGCTTTAAGACGGAAGTAGAGGAACTGAGGCTGTAAAGTTTATTTGACTCTTTAAGGCCAAACAGTGAGTCTGCAACTTGGATGTGACTCAAGCCAACGTAGAGAACGCAGGCAGCGTTTCTTCCATTTTATTTGTAACGGAGTAATAAGCACTTGTACCTTACAGCAGCTGTGGGAGAGGAAGGGCGTCTTGGTACTACCTAATACTACTGCTCCCCCTCTGGGGTAAAATTCTTCTGTGCTGCTTCTAATCCTCTGGTGAGATAAGACTGGGAGTGGGTTAATTGTGACCCCTGTCCTTGCTCACAGCTCATTGAGACCTCATTAACCTTACCTCAAAAGTATTTCACAGTATTTTGGTATTTGGTAGTACGGGATAAAAGTACAGGATGCTGGTAAAGGACAGGATAAAAGGACAGGATAAAAACACAGGATGCCATGCTCACCGCTAATGCGGTAGACGACCATGGGTGTGAAAACTTGATATCTGTGAATATAAGCATTTTGTGCCTGTATGTGCTTATCCTTTCCTGTTAATATAACCTTTGGGCATTTTGTCAGGAAGTGGGAGGAGAGTCAGTGAAACTCAGTTATGCATTTAAGAACTGTTATTACATATAAATCGATTTTTTTGAGGTATTGAGAGATATGGTTAACTTAAACTATTTCAAATTCAGAAAAATGCAGCTTATTAGGTGACTGTTAAAAGGGAGAATAGAATATAACAGTGATACTTAATACTGTTTTGTTAATTTTTTGCTATATTGTTATTTTGAAGCAGTAGGTTGGTTTTTTTTTTTTTTTGCAGAAACATTTGAAGAAAGGGCAAACATTATGGGATGTCATTAGTGATGCCTAGCAATTATCTCTGAAAATATTTTTCAAAACAAAGCATTTGGACAGGGTCATCTAAGCTGTTCTGTTATTTGGAAAAAAGGCATGTCTTTTCATAGGTTTTTTTTTTTGAAGTATTGTGATCTTATTATAAGCATTGTAGCCTCCTAGCAGTAAAATAAAATTAATAACCCTATATTAGAGATTACTTGAGTAGCTTCAAGACTGTCCAGAACACTTAATTCTGAAAAGCTTTTTGTTGCAAGATAAAGATCAAGCTATTACAAGAATTTTATCTCTCATTACATGTATGTGAAAATAAAGCTATTTCTATTTTTTTTTTTTTAATTCAGCCTTTGTTATGGAAGCTTGTGAAAACAGTATTGTAAAAGTTTGTTGTTCATTTTATACTTGCTGCAAGGATGCCTTGAACTACTCATGTAGATGACACTGAACTACTACCAGGATGTACAGGCTATGTATTAGAGAATACAAGTTAGTGCTGTTTTAACCTGATACATTTAAGGGTAAAGTGTGATGATTTAGTTGTGGTTTCACGAGCAGCTAAACCATCCTTTTAGGAGGAGCAGAAATTTGAGAGAGGAGCAAGGTAAATGATGAGGAATGGGAGCAACAGCGATTCCAAAGTGAGGATTTTGGGGTGGCTTTTTTTTTTCCCCTTCAAATTCATGCTTGTGAAGAAGAGTGCAGATCTGCAGCAATTTGAACAAGTTTAGCCTGGGGCTGCTGCTGCGTCCTTTCATCCTGTGGTGCTGCCTTCTCCCACTGAGGAATTTGTAGTCCTTTCCCTCAGTTGTTAGCCAGGACCTGACACGTGTGCGCCTCCGCTTCCTGATGAGGGAGGTCGTGCTGGCTGGACCACATAAAGAGTAGGGAGAAGCCCAAAATAGGTACTTCATTTCTTTCCTGAGCAAAAAGGTTTGTGTCTGCACCAGTTTTTAAATAAGCGTACAGTTGAGAAGATTGAAGAGGTGTTTTCAGATTTTCACTTAATATTTCCCTTGTACAGAAAATTACTTACAAGCATTCTAAATATATATCTGTTGGAGGCAATGCATTTTAGATTCAAAAGATGCCATTATCTTGGTTAGCTGTTTGAACTATTTGAAACTAGGATATTTGCTTCTACAAAGCATTGACTTCTACAAAGGCTTACCAATAAAGTTTCAAATACTGATTTTTTTTTTTTAAATTTTTTAAGAACAAAAGGGTGGATATAGTGGGACAGGTCAGATGTCGTCTTTATGTGATAGTGTATGCCTTAAGGAGGGAATGACAGGACAAGCATAAATTATGCTTCCTTTGCATATTCTCCCAGTTTCCAATGGTTTTTAGTTCAATGACTCTTTTAGCATAGCATGTATACCATCCTGTGGCAAGGAGTTCACCAGCTCTGCTGCCCACACTACAAGTAATTGCCTTTGTTTTGCATCTGCTTCTGATTTTATTTGACGATCTTTATGTGCTGTGCTGGAAGAGGCAGTAAACATTCAATCCTGTCTATCCTGGCTGTCACTTAGGTTTTTTACATCCTTCTGTTACCTCTCCTTGCACTTTTCTCTCTCCCAACCGAAAGATTTGTAGCTTATGTTTTGGACATAAATCTTCTCATACGTTTGATGGCCCTTGTTCACCTTAATTGAATGTTTTCTACTTGTTCCTCTTGGAGAGGTGCGAGCTAGGACTATGCATCATACGCAAGGTTTGTACATACCTTAAGCTCACGTGGTGGAATAATGTTCTCTCCCTTTCTTCATAGGAATGCTCTAAACATTTGCTTTCCTTTTATAAGTAATAAGTATTCAGATGATGTTTTCATAGAACAGTTTCTCACAACACCAAGATTGTATTTTTGAGAGGTAATGGTTAGCCCCAAACTTATGCTTGCATATATGAAATTAGGACAGTCCTCATTGCTCTTTACATTTTTGTACCCTGAATTGCGTGTGCCATTCTGTAGTCCACTTGCTTGATATTTACAGTTCTCTAGGATACCCTTGTCCATGTTATCCAGGATAAGTCAATACAGTCCAGAAACTTTATTTTACTGCTCACTGCTTTACCCAGGTTACTTATTAGTGAAATGTGAGTATCATAGTTCTAGCACAGATTCCTGCAGAACTTGTGGTGGTTTCCTTCTGCTGTGAGAATTAGCCATTCACTCTGTCTTCTAGTCACATATTTATTTTTGCAATAGTTAGATGGTTGTCCTGAAAGACTTTTAAGGGGAACCTTTCCAAAGCCTTTTGGAAACCACAGACTGTGGCAGTAGGATCTCCTCTTCCATATGTTTACTTCCTTTAGAGGACTCATATTTGTAAAGCTCACTTTGCCTTTACAAAAGCCCTGCTGATGATAAAGGGATGTATAGTACCAATCCCAGTGTCCACTAATTCTGACCTTTGTTATGGTTTCTTCAACGTGTGCATCAGAATGTGACTGAATACAGGCATTTTTAGTGATTGGTGGTATGCTAAGTGATTTTTGTCTACATTTGCTTTGGACTGAATGTGTTCTGGTTTCCTCCCCACACCAAATTGGTAAAATAAAGCTAATAATTAAGGATGTGTAAGTCTTGGAACCCAGTGTTGTTGATTTCATCTAAAATGTTAAGTGACTCATGTGGGTGTCTTTCCATATTAAAATGGCCAGTTTTCTCATTCCTCTCAGACTCTATTATAAAGTTTTGCTGATGCACCTGTAGGTCCAGTCCTACTAAAAATTTGATAATTTAGGTGACGTAGCTTAAAAGATAATATAGTTAGTCTCACAAACAGTTTTGGCAGCACAAATGAGACAGTATACTAACAGGAAGATGGTTTGGAAATGGCTTTATTAGGAATAGTGTAATGTGCCCCGAGACCAGCAAGGCTGTCTGTATACAGAAAGTCCAAGTAAACTGTGAAAAGAAGTTAACTTTCAAGATGTTGACTCATCTTATGTTACTATTTATTAAAGTTGTTTGTTAGTAACAAATGCTGTCTTTTGGTCAGCAGATATGTGTGGGACAATGTGGTAATGAAAAGTTAGGCTACTTTTTGTCCCTTTTACGCTTAATCTAGTTGCTGCAAAACATGCTCTAGAAAAGAATAAACCTTGCTATTAAGGTCTTTCACAGGACTTTCTGTAGTTTATGAACTGCTTGGCGTTTTAATAGTTAACAACATGATACTTGAAACGTGATATTTTTTTATTATTTCTATGAATATTTACCAGACAAAAAAAATCTCTTTGGAAACAACTAGGGTCAGATTATTCAGTTATAAACATTTTAGTGAAGAGGCTAACTTTGGACATGATCTCTTTATAGAGAAACTTGGAGTAATGAGGACAATTCTTACAATAATAGACATGAAAATTAGAAAGTGTCTATTCAGATCATTTCACTGGTACGGTCAGTTCAAAGTCCTGGAGCATGCTTTCCAGTTTAAAAAAAGAAAAAAGGCAATCTTAACTGAAACACTGGTGGCCGTTTGAAGGCCTTGGGATTTAAGCAACAGCGTTTTAGAAAGCTTTAAATCAATTTAACTTGCTTCACGCCTCATAATTTGGGGTTTTACACTAGAAGTCAATCCTATTATAATAAGGTTTGAAATTATTTAGTACTTCAGAGGAATTGCTGAATTTGTGAGTTGCTGCAAGTTTGAATCCTGTTTCTTAGTTGCTGGGGAAGATGGCTTACTGCTTTAAAACATCATTATCAGTATTTGTCAGTGGGTTCTTTTGAAAGTAAGTGTAGGATTTTTTCCTGATCTTGTGATTTTTAAATTATTGCTGGGTACCATACTAGATTCGCGTGGAGTCTATTTTACAATAATTATCAAGGAAAATGTCAATAGAGTTAAGCAAAAATGGCCTAGTAAGGCAGTAGGGTAGTGTTTTCATACTTGCATTCATCACTTGTTATGTGAGAAAAAGTTCTGTGGTTAAAAAAGTAAATTTGCTCAGAGAGCCCCGTTTCAAGATCTCAGTAAATATATTGTCCATACCATTGTTTAATTTCTGTGATTGTTGAAGTAGGAAAAAGTCCAAGACTTCAGCCATTTGCATGTGTATATATACATTGTGTGTATATACACATATACATAGCTGTTGAAAGGAAATGGGAACCTATTTAGTGCAGTTTACAGGATTAAAACTGTAGAACTCTGAAGAAAAAGCAGGAAAATCAGAAATTCTTAAGAGCAGTGTTTCAGCTGAGCTTGTTACCCTGTGTTTGAACAGAACAGATTTAATGCTTAGAGCTGTGGTACCCTTGGGTCATAACCTTTACTCAAGACTTGCATACTATATATACTACTTGCATCTCTTGATGCATTCCACAGGTACAAGTTTCCAAGACAAGGCTAGAGAGAGGATGACATGCTGCGCGTAAGTTTCGTGAAGTCTGTGTTTAAAGTAATCTTGGCATTTCCTAGGCTGCAAAACTCTGCCACTCCGTGTTTCTTGCTGAAAGCAGTCCTTTTCTTTTGAAACCAAGCAGCATTCTCCCTTAGGTGAATTGTCTGCATCTGGCGGGCAGAATGTTTCATATGCACCTCCTCATATTTCTTTTTCTGGCAGAGTCCATTGGAGCTGTATTTTAGACTTGTTGCCTTTGCTTTTCTTAATAGCCTGAAGGCAGAAAGGACGTAGGAGGCTAGGACGTATTTCTCTTCTTTCCTACTGTTTGAGGTAGAATGATGGAAAACCAGTGGCTTCCATTTATTTTGGATATTAAGTTTTTTGTTAGTTTTTGATTGTCCTAGAAATTGACTGTATGAGCTTTTTAAACTTTTATATGCTTTAGATATGAGTACTGATACCAATAGTCTTATTTTGTGTTATTCTTTTTCCTAAAACTGACCTGTGTTTGTTGCAGCTGAAACAAAATTCCGGTGATTAAAACTCTTCTACGTAATTCCAGGTGTACCTCTTTCCCTTCCCTCTCTTCCAGAGTTGCCCATCTCCAATAAATGTGTAAACTTGTCTCTTTTTTTCAGGAGGATCTAAAATATGAAAAAGAATCTCTCTTAGGTTTTCTTTTGGAGCACTTGTTGGAGCCTCTGGAACCTGAAACAAAAACACTAGGTCTAGGTAGGGATCTTTGTCAGGCATTCCTAAGGATAAAGTGGGTACTCCTATTTCTTCAGAAACAGGTATGTAAGACTTCTCAAGCACTTCCAATAGTAGAATAGTGAAGACCACTTCTGCTTCACTGTCAGAAAGGAGCAGGTCAGAAGTAATTTCTGAAGTAACAGTGAGATTAGGTTATCCTACATGGGTTACTAAAAATGAAACAAAACTCGTGTAGTGCTGTTCTTTTGCTTCATGGTGTTCAGCTTGAAATGACTTGTATCCCAGATCTTTCTTTTGGTATCTTAGTGTAGCCCACTTACCTGGTGCCCTTGTCATTGCCCACAGAAGCAGTTCATTCTTTCTGGGCAACTGTTTTTAACATGTTTTGTGAAGTCGTGCCAGCATGTGTGTCAGATTCTTCTGGCAACAGAGATGCTCATGTTCCTGAGCTGCCTGGCAGCACCCGTGTTGCCAGCATCCTTTGTGTTCCTCATGTGCTGATATAATCATGTCTGCTTCACTAGTCATTAGTAGTACTGCTGAGGTGGTGGTGATCGGAGTGTGGTAATGCCGTTGCTGCATTTTATAAAGACCTTGGTTTTTGAAGACAACATTTGTATGAGAAGCCAAAGACTTTGTGTTCTTATGACGAGGGGCAGGGGAGGAGTGTAGAAAGGCAGTGCGTGTGCACCAGTAAGGAAGGTATGGGTGAACATCAAAACCAAACTTAAGTCAGGCATGGCTGAGTTGTAGGCCACAGGTTGTATGTAATCTATGGAAATGGCGAATCCAACCTGTGATCAGCTTCCTTGTCTATGTGCCCTGTTTTCCTCACCCATTGTGTGATGGGTAAATTAATGGATGTTGAGACAGACGTGAGAAGAATTTTTTGCCCTGTGAGGGTGATCAAATGCTAGAACAGGTTGCTCAGAGAGACTGTGGGGTCCTTGAAGATATCCAAAGGCGTACGGCCACAGCAGCCTGCTACTTTGACCTGCCTGTGAGCAGCAGGGTTGTATCAGATGATCTCCAGAGGTCTCTTCCAACCTCAAGTGTTCAGCTGTTCTGTGATAACCAAGAACTGTGTGGTCTGGATTACCCACCCAGAAAAAGCAGATTACCTATCATTTATTCATCCTAAAATTTCTCTCTCTAAAGACCTGGATATTCAAGAGGCATATGTAAGTTCTGACAAAGAGGAGTCAATATTTTACTTAAGCATTCTCTACTGAAAATTGTGTTGCTGCCTGGAATACAAAGGAAGAAAACCTTTAGTCACCAAATAAAAGAAATAAAGATCAAAGATGGTCTTTTTCTTTGTTTTTTTCCCCCCCCTCTCCTGTTTTAATAATTGCTTTGAACTTGTCATTCAGATGTTGCATACCTCTTTGGATTCAACATAAAGTTGACTGTGTCTCAGACTTACAGATCTATCTGTCATCTTTAGTTAAGGTATGTAGACAAATGGACAGTTACGTGTAAGGAAGCAAAAGTCTAAAATACTTGTTAATTTTCAAAAAGTAATTACAAAAGTAATAAGCAACTTCTCACAAATGAACTGTTGTGCTAGGGTCTTGATTTTACTTTCATTTGTCTAAAAGCTTTAGACAATGTTGGTTTAAAATACCTACTGGTATCACTGGAGGGCCTGATTAGCTCTTTCTGAATTCAAAGGGATGGCACTCAGGTTTCCTTTCGTACCAGTAATTGTTTTATTTCTTGAGAACTTGAAGAAAGTACTAAGATGTAGTTTTGGCTGGATATTCCCATAAATTTGTTAAGATATTATGATAGGCACTTGTGAGAACCTTCTGAAAGTAAGAGAGTGTTATTGATGAAAAATTGCTTGTGATTCTCAGGAACTTTGGATGCGTGCAGAACAACTTGGGGGGAAATGGAGAAAGCATGGGGTGCTTATTTACAGAAATGAACTGGCAAGTGTACATCCTCATCTGAGAGGGGTGCTTTAACGGTACCTTGATGCACGGATTAATTAATGATGTAGCGAGATTAATTCAAAAGCCCATGGATGCATTATGCCTTTGCTTTTCAAGGTTATTTAATACCTATTTTAAAAACTATAGGAGAGATTCAGTATGGTTAAGGGTTTTACCCATTAAATGAGAAGTTGTTTTTACTAGAGGAAAAGCATTTCCCCCTCCCCTCTCCCAACTTGTCTCCCTGTAATCCCATGTCAAAGGATGGTGTCTGAAGCACTCTTCTGCTTTAATGGAGAGCCATGATCTAGAGTGAGAAGAAACAGAGAACCCTTATCTGCTTTTTGGACTCTGAACCACTTTCCCTGACAGAGCAAGGATTCCAGAGATAAAATCCAAAGAAGATACAATTCCTATTTCATGCAAAGGTTTGCTCTGAGTAGCATGTAATGTATTTACTACTGCATGCTCAGGGTCTGCAGGATATTGCAGGGTGTGGTGGGCTGACCCAGGCTGCTCTATCACTGCCCCCCTCAGCTGGACAGGGGGGGAGAAAATAGGAGGAAAGACTTGTGGGTTGAAATGAGGACAGGGAGATCACTCAGCAATTACCGTCATGGGCAAAAACCAGACTCGATTTAGGGAAAATTAATTTAACTTACTGATGATCAAATCAGAGTAGGGTAATGAGAAAAAACCAAATCTTAAAACACCTTCCCCCCACCCCTCCCTCCTTCCTGGGCTCAACTTTGCTCCTGATTTCTCTACCTCCTACCCTCTAGCAGCGCAGGGGGATGGGGAATGGGGGTTGTGGTCAGTTCATCACACATTATCTCTGCTGCTCCTTCCTCCTCAGGGGGAGGACTCCTCACACTTTTCCCCTGCTCCAGGGTAGGGTCTCTCCCATGGGAGACAGTTCTCCGTGAACTTCTCCAACATGCGTCCTTCCCACGGGCTGCAGTTCTTCACAAACCGCTCCAGGGTGGGTCCTTTCCTTGGGGTGCAGTCCTTCAGGAACAGCCTGCTCCAGCATGGGTCCCCCATGGAGTCACAAGTCCTGCCAGCAAACCTGCTCCAGCACGGGCTCCTCTCTCCACCGGTCCACAGGTCCTGCCAGGAGCCTGCTCCAGTGTGAGCTTCCCCCAGGGTCGCAGCTTCCTTTGGGCACATCCACCTGCTCTGGCATGGGGTCCTCCACAGGCTGCAGGTGGATATCTGCTCCACCGTGGACCTCCGTGGTGTCTGCATAGTTCTTCACGTATTCTCACTCCTCTCTCCAGTTGCAATTGGTGTTGCGTGAGGTTTTTTTTTTTTTACCCTTCTTAAATACGTTATCACAGAGGCATTGCCACTGTCACTGATGGGCTCAGCCTTGGCCAGCAGCAGGTCTGTCTTGGAGACAGCTGGCATTGGCTCTATTGGATGTGTGGGAAGCTTCTAGCAGCTTCTCACAGAAGCCACCTCTGTAGCCCCCCCCACCCCTGCTACCGAAACCTTGCCATGCAAACCCAATTCACAGGGACAGTGTGCCAGTTCTGTGACACGGTAAATCCACTTGTGTGAAAGCAAGCCTTTGAGAGAGGAAGGCAAATCAAAAAAGGACCTGATTTATCCACAACTTGCTCATTAGGAATACATTGATGCTTTTGTTTAAACTCAGTAATGATCTGGTATTCCAGCTCTTGCTAGCCTTTTTTTTTTTTAACTGTATTTAGATCTGATCCAGAGTCAAGGCGATGGCTGCATAGCATCACGTCTTATTTCAGTATTTGTCTGAAGAGGTGCCCCCTGTGCAGCACAGCTGTTCCAGGACATCATTGCAAGGGACTCCTTAACTGGCATAGGTGTGTGGTACTTATCTAAAGGACTTAAATTTTGCTCACACCACTTGCCTTGTTTTTGTGGTTTTTTTCTTTTTTTTTTTCCTTGGTGCTATTGTCAGACTGTTCACAAAATGTGACTCCTGCAGCTGTTATTGGAAGGCTGTTACAAAACTTCAGTTCTCTGGTTATTATAAAACACCTTCAGTTTCTAGCCTCGTTTTCCCCCGTGGTCAGTTTTTATTTGACATTATGCCAGTTCTTTAGTTTACCTCGCACAACTATTTTTCTCTTCTCCATGGTGCCTTCCCCTGAGGTCCTTTTGGAGGCTTTTTGGCATGGTAAGGTGAAGGGTATTGGCTGTTCTCACAGGGAGGATGCAGAGAGGGGGGAAAGGAGAGGGTCATCTGGTACTTAGGGGCTGGACAAGAGGCAGGTTTGAGAACTGGGGCACGGTGTCGCAGGGTGGCACAGATTTTTAAAGATGAGGCACAGCAGCTTGTTAACATCCTAGCAAAAACACTAAAAGGAGTCATATCCCGTTAGGCTTAGTTTTACAGGATTAAGTAAACAAAATTCTCTGTCATGTTCTGTTTCTCCAAGAGCACCAGTAATCCGTTTTCACATTAGTTTTAGGTATTTCTGCAAGCTGCGTAGTCAGTTAAGAGTGTTACCAAACCGCACTGCCCCTCGGTTGTACTGCAGAAGTGGCTGTGGGGCTGCTGTGCAGGTTGGATCAGGTAGCTGGTCTGGGTGTGTGTGGTTGAACTGAACAGTTGGTTTCATCATGCTTCAGCACCACACAACTGAATTTATCGACAATATTTGAAATGAGTGATTTATACTTAACATAAGCACGTGTGTCTTCTATGAGGCTTGTGATCATAGAATCGTGGAATACCGGGTTGGAAGGGACCTCAAGGATCATCTGGTCCAACCGTTGTTGGCAAAAGCACGGTCTAGACGCGGTGGTCCAGCGCCCTGCCCAGCTGAGATGCCTGTTTTGTTCATGTATCATTGGTGACGTTTTCATAAAAGCATCATGCTGTGGCTCATGGTTGTCCGGTGACTGTTTAAAACTCCCACAACGTTTTCCTCCCTGTTTCTGTAGCAGAGCTCTTCAGTCTTTGTAACTTAATCATCTGTCTAGTCTTTAATGCCATCAGCTTTTTTTTGAAATGCCAGTTCTATGTGCTGGTCATGTCTCTTAGTTTTGCATTTAAAAATGTTTAAGTAACAATTACTTCACTTACAGTTGTGGTCGTTCCAGATCTGAACCAATAGTGATCTCCCCAAATTTTTGTTTTAAAAGAGGAAAAAAAAAAAAAGTGCAAGGAGAAAATGCCAAATTAATTTACATTCTACCGGTAGGGAGTCCGTGTTGCATTTTAACCCTGTTTTCATTGTCTCCTGAATTTTTCCTTTACAGTGATTTCTAAAGCCTTAGACAAGTGAAATTAAGCACGCAGTTGCTTAACCAAATATTAGTTAATCCTTTTTGTTTGGAAAGTTTGATGTTTAGTACCTGTTCCGAGTATGTGAACAATCTTTGCAGATCAGGAGAACTGCAAAATACTTGTGTGGTTTATCTGTTGCACAAAATTGTGAGACAGGTTTGGAAATTTATTTTGAAGCCCTGTCAATAGTTGGATTGGATGCAAAGGGTTGAATTAGTCTCCCTTATCTCCATCTCTCCCTCTTTGGGGTGATAGGACTGCTACTCTAATCTTCTCAAGGAATCCCATCAAGCTGTTTAATGTCATATCAAATTTGGGGGAAGATATACTTTATAGAATTAAGTCGTTCAGAACAGGCTGATAGACTTTTTCCTGTTCCTGGTACTTTGTTTCTGGAAGCTTTAATATTTGTCTGCTTTACTAGTTTGTGAGTGGCCGGGTGTCATCTGTGTTCCCACTCTATATTTCTGCCAAATCAGCCATGGTTTGAAATACCATCCTGTGCTCACATCTGATCCGAGGTTAAATCTGAACTCGTGGTTGATCTGGCGCACAATGTTGGCATTTATGGTCATGTTTCTCTGGCCTCAGATAGTTTGGTGGCTGCAAATTGAAGTTCTAGATGTTTCATCTGAATTGCATGCTTGCTTAGAAGCATGCGATTCAAGTAGATCGCTGAGCACTGTATCCCACTTCCAGATATTTTCAAAATAACTAAGCAGAAGTTGTCACTATCTTCCATAATCACCTTTTAAAAATTTGCCAGAGAAAAATGTTTCCGTGTGTCATAACTGCTATTTTAGTGAAGATGAGGGCATCACCTTGTTCAAAGTGCAAAGGTGAGATTTAAGACTTTTTAGGTTGTGATTGACGTGCTCAAAGTTGTTAATATCTGCGTTTAGATACTTCACAAACTTCTTTTAAATGGGAAAATTTAGTCACTTTGTTCACCAGCAATATCTAAATGCATTGAAACAGGGTGATTTTTCTTTTTTTCCTCAATTCTTTCGCCTTCAGTCTGAAAAGGGCCAAGTGATCTTATTCTTTTGCAGGTAAGGTATTTATAGTGACCTCAGAAGTGTGGCAGATCAGATTGTGTAGCCTATGAAGAGACAAGTTACTTAAAAAGGATTGAAGTCACTTTATAACATATAATTTCAGCGTTTACAGAAACTCTGTACAAGCTACTTTTCTTAGGATAAAAGACTTGTTTGACCAAGACTAAGTTGGTCTTGAGTAACTCTGAAATACAACTATAACTCTCCTAACAGATAGAGCTTCCATGCCTTGTCATGGTGATGTTGGCAGTATAAATACAATTTCCTTCCAGGCCCATCCTGTCCTGAAAATAGGACATCTTGTTGGCTACTTTGTTGTTGATGTGTATACTCTTGCCAAGGGCCCATATTAACTGAGCTACATAGCTTACAAATAACTATTATCTTACTCTTCCTTCCTTTTCCCTTTTGACAGGAAAAACCTAAATGAAGGCATCTTACAAAAAACACACGTTGCATCATATTTTGAATTGAGGAAGTAGCTGTTGCTACTCTTTAGTTGTATACAAACACCATTTTGCATGTGGGTTGGGGTTTTTTTTGTTTGATTATCTTTCCTGCACACAGTAGCTGACATACTGAGATGGGGGACTTGTTGGAGTTGAGTATAAAACGGCAGAAGTAAAACTCACAGGTGCACGTTAGCCGGGCAGAGGCCGGCTTCACAAGTGATGCTTGCTATGTGGCATGTGGAAAATAGGATAGATTTCTTTTAGGTAGCAGAGAATGATCTGACCAACTACATTTATGGATGTGCAGTGTCACTTAAATGGATAAAAGATGTTCTTTCCTCCACTATTGCTGGACCTTCTGTTAGTCCTCCAACTGACCTTGTGATACCTGCTCCAAGATGACGTGAGCATGTCTATTGTTCTGCTTTCTGGCAGATTGGTTAATCGCAATCTTTCTCTTTGTTTTTATAGAGCAAATTCGATTAAAGAATATAAGAAACGTATATGGAAGATGCTTGTGGTATCGTTTGCGACTGTTAAAACCGCAACAAAACATAATTCCTACAGTAAAGTAAGTATGTTTCATTTACATGACTTTCCATTAAAGCGATTCCTACGTTTTTATTTTTATAAAGATATATTTCTTTGTAATCAAAGCAGCTGGAATTAATTATATAATAATGGCTTCTGTGTCACAGAAGAGACACTTGCAGTCTGCTCTATTTGAATAATTAATAGTTAATCATTATCTGGTAAGGCTTGAAATCAAGATGGATGCTGTCTGTCCTTTATAAAATACCTGCTAAATGAAACCAGGGAACCTCAGCACTAATAAAAAAGTAAACAATGCATTTATTTGTTCCAAAAAACAACCCTACCTCACTGAAATTAGTGGTGCTGGCGATGTCTTTTGACTTAAATATTTAATAAGTAAACATATATGTTCAAGTACGCAACATAATAATTTGTATGTTCAGATCTTTGGTTGTTACTCCTACCCTCAAAATATTTTGCTGTCTGTTATGCATCTGTTTCAGCTTTTTTTTTTTCTAACATTGATTTTGTCTGGTATCAGGTTAAAGTAATTCTCTAAAAATAGGGAATACTATTGTATACCTGCTGAAGACAGACAGTTAAAGTATGGAACGAGTCTTTGTTGATAGTGGCTTGCCTTTATTTAAATAAAAAAAAAGGAGAAAAGAAATTAATTAGAAGTCAGAGCAGCTCTCTCATCTGTGTCAAAGGTTGTGGTGTAACTGGAATACTCATGCCTGCTTTAAAATGACTTTTATGTTTCTCACTATTTTAATATTGTTTCTTGAAGACTGATGTCAAATGGCTTCGTGTGTTGTTTGTAGAATTATGTTGGAGCTAGTGGATTTGTATATTTAAAAAATTCTTTCTTCCAAACAGGAAAATAGTCCTTCTTGCTGGCTGGGCATTATTTTTGTTTCTTGCATACAAAGTTTCCAAAACGGACCGAGAGTATCAAGAATACAATCCTTACGAGGTTTTACATTTGGATCCTGTAAGTAATAGCATCTTTCACTAGTCTGTGCTACTATAACTGTGTATTCTATGTCTAGATGTCAAATTTAAGACTTGTTTTTTTTAAACAAAATAAGTTAACTTTAGTGAATATATCTAGTGGTTTTGTTCTTTTTAGGCCTGTGAAAGTTGCTACTGCATATTGTAAAGTCAGTCGTTAGATATTCTTTGCTTATATCTGTACTAATTTATAACTTTTGTATCTAACTTCTTCAAAATTCTAATGACTTTCTTAATACAGTGAGGTGGGGTTTATTTTAGCTATTTTGAATCTTACTTGGATGTTGTTTTCCTCACTTGGTACAGTAAAACAAAAACGTCATTCTGCTTTGTATGCCCTGTGAAAATCCTCTCAATAGCCATTTTTAGGGATGCTGATGAATAAACTGCATAAGCAAGAATGTGGATTCATTTGATTTACAGTTGTTGTACAGCAATATTTCTCTTGTAAATGAAACGTTTTACTGAAGGGTGTTGGTGATGTACGTTTTGATGTAGTAAAGGTTACCTTGAATCTCAGTTGCACCTGTGAATGTAAACAACAAATTCTAAATAGCAATACCAGCCAACTGGTTTATTAAACTGGAAAAAAAAATGTATTCTTTATCTAGAAAACAAATGCAGTGCTTTATGTGTACTGATGAAGGTCTGATGCAAATGGATATAAAAAGTTATGTATCCCAAGGAGACAAATAGACCTTCTGTACATCTCTTAAGCTCTTACTTAGTCTTGTCAAGCTCTTTTCTTCATCTTAACCACAACACCTCGAGCAAATTCTCTGCTTATGGTAATTATTTCCTGATACAAAGCTCCTCTTTTGAATAACAGTAGTCACCTTTTCAGTTCTGAAGTCTGACGTATGCTTTACTCTCCAGTCCAAGGAAATACACTATGGATACAGCTCAGCACAAGACTTTGTAAGAACTTCGAATGTACCTGTTTTGCTTAACCTTGATATATATTGTTGGTGTGGGAGGGCTGAATATGTATATGAACATCAACAAATACATCTCTTGCCATTAGCGATGTGGCTTGTCAACATAAGGATAGGCATCAGCGGTACTGCTTTTCTATGCTAAGAAAGCCATTATAGCAGATACGTGACTCCAGCCTGTTTCTAGCTAGACAGGTAGAACAAGACCTACCTGTCATGCGCGGAGGCAAGTTATTTAAATTCAGCCTCTGCTCAGCTCCTCTGAATGACGGATTGCTGACTTGCGTTCTCTCACTGACGCACAGGAACAAGATAAATCTTTACTACTGAATGGTATCTGTTGGAACCGTGCAGTTTAAACGTTCATATATCTGGGTTAACTTTGGTTAAACAAATGAGGCTAGGGATTAGGTCATCAGAGGATTTTCTTTTGTCATCTTTGGCAAATTTCTTCAAGTAACAACCCTGAGGGGAAAAAAGTATGTATGTAGTGAATTGTAACTTAATGTTTATCAATGAAAACTTGTACACACGCTCAAGATACACGCAGCTTATCCGGGCAAGGAAACCAAGACTGGAATGCCCCAAGAACTGATAAGAGGGATGGAGCATATTGTCGTAAGGAGAAGCTGAATTAAAGCCAGAGATGTTACAAGGGGGTTGAAGAGATGGGTGTGAAGATAGATCAGTTGAAGTAGGGTTCAAAATAAGAGTCCAAGATTCCAGAGCATGTTTGTTTTATTTATTTCTGTGCTATCAGATGGCGTCTGTTAAATTCCCTTGAAAAACTTCTACTTCAGACTACATTAAAGTTAACAGCTTTCTTCTGCTACCATTCAAGTGGAACCTTTAGAGTCATTGCCAGCTCTGCTGATGTTGAAGTGATACAGATGTTGATCCAGATGTTGAAGTGTTGTTAGATAATGGAACTGTTGTTACTGTAAAAAAAACAAACCAAAAAAACCTCCAAGCTTAAAGTAAAGTTGCAGATGCAAGCACTTGAAAGTTTTGGTACTCAAAAATTCATTTGCTTCTTTGCATTCACACTGTGGCCAAGATTATTTTATTATCTTATGTTAGCATATCAGCTTATAACAAGAGGCTTTTTTTCTCCAGAGGAGAACCACAACATGGATGAAGTTCAGATAACGTGCGTGCGCCTTAGTTTATATATAATATCAGCACTTTATTTTGAACAGCTCTTCTTGGAGCACATCACTTAAATTCGCTAATTCATAAGGCACTTGGACATTATTACTGATTTATTGAATAAGTATCCGTACTGCCATTTTACAGGTGGGATCCAAGACATAAAGATGAAGCTCAACACTGATTATAATTTTGGATTCTTTATGTAAGACAATTGGGGCTTTAATTTTTTTTTTTGTAAGTGGTTTATTTAGGGAACTCTGTGTTTAAGCAGAGTGCTGACTGGTACCAATGACCTAGGCTAATAAGTGTTTCTGTAAATTAGGCCTAACCTCTGTCTTCCAGCTTTTGAAAATTAGGAGTAAGCAATTAACGATAGATAGAAAGTTTGTCATCAGCTTATTAGGGGTCACATGCACCCTCTGTGGCAGAGAGAAAAAATTAGGGTTTTTTTTTTTTATGGACAGCATTCATGTGAGCCATGAAAACCCATCTCTTCTCCAGCAACCTGATTTCTCCCCCCCCCCGCCCCCCCCTTCCACTTCCCACTTTGCAGCTTCTGCTACTCATCTGACATTCTTCATCTAGTCTTGAAATGGCTGTTTTTACTTGAAGTCTAGTTTATTATGGAGTAAATTCATCCTGTGCATTAAATGAGGCAGGCATGCTGTTGAAAAGTAGTGTTGGAAAATGATAGACACATTGAATAAAGAGATAAAGTAACAGCAAATGAAGCCTCGGGGTAGTTTAAATTCTGGTTTAAATTTATTGAAACAGTACTATAATCTTTAAATAACTTCCTGTGTGTTTGTCATTTATTATGCAGTTAAGGTCAGCATGCTCAGCCTTTCTACCACAATGTTGAAAAGTCCTATGGTAATGTTTCTGTGAAGCTTAGCAGATAGCTTACTAGAAAAACCATCTGTGCTTACTATAAAGTTTTGTGGGTTTTCTTGAGTAGTGAAGTTCACATCCAACCTGAAAGTTAATGCACAAGGAGTTGTGTTGGTAGCATTTAACAATGTGCTGTAGTAGAATAAAAATTGATTTCTTTCTCAGGTATAGGTAATGTATTCCCTTTGTTCAAGAAGTTTGAAATAATTTATGGGTAGGGTGATTCTAGTCAAAGGCATTCTTAAGCAGCAGGGCAATCCGCTGTTCCTGGTGACTGACAGATTTATTTCTGCCTACAAGCTGCAAGTGAACCATCATACTTGATCTATGAACTCTTTTCTATTTAAATAGAAGAATATTGCAAGTGAGAGTTCCTCGTATTCATGAATACGTTTAGGAAAATCTGTCAGATAAGGCGGGCTTACATTTTTTCGTATGGATGTATAAACAAGGTAATCCAGAAAAAAAACAATACCCACCCATCTGAATATCTTTTTGTTAGACTATGACTTCTAACTTGTTTTAAAAATATAATGGTTACAAAAATGTTATTAGAAAAATAATCATGTTTCCATGAAATGCATATGTATTTTCATGATCATATCATATTAGAACATAATTCTTTATTTCAATGAATGGTTCAGAGAAATATTGCACAATGTGCTTTGGAGTATAAGTACAGAAGAATTTGTTTGATTTAAGGTATTTATTCGTAACTCAAAACTTTCCTTTTTAAGGGAGCAAGCGTATCAGAAATTAAGAAACAATACCGTGCACTATCGCTAAAGTACCATCCAGATAAAGGAGGAGATGAAGTTATGTTCATGAGGATTGCTAAGGCCTATGCAGCGTAAGTTTCTTTTTTGCCTACAAAAATGGGAACTTGATATTACGGGGAGGGGATCTGTAAGGTAATAGCAGGGGTGACCTAAGCAGCTAGGAAAAATGTGTTCGAGTATGTAATGAAAGTCAAAACATGTCTCAGCTCAGTGCATACTTGTTCTGTACAAGTTAGGAAGGATAACTTAATTGTTTATCAGCTGTCAGAATACTGTAAGGTGTTAGGTCTTTATATTAAAAACCCGTGTCAACTAGGAAAAGTGTTTCCAGTGTAATACATATTAAATCTCAAAAATGACAAAGAACAAAATGGGTGTTGCGGTTTTTAACCAACCCTATTGCAGCAATTCTGAAGCGTTTTTTATAAAATAAATATACTGTTCATTTCACCTGGTGATAAAGCCAGTTAGAGACAGTATTTTAACTCTGTTCCCGTCTAGTGACAAAGATACTTCATTCTCGTTCTGACTCAGCTAGTTCTCAGCTCCCCCATGTCCCTTTTCATTTGCACTTGCCTTGCAGTCCTGGTTTTTCACTCTGTGACTGTTTCATATTACCTTTGTAGTTCTTAAAAGCTGAATCCTCGAATCTTCTTTTCCTCCAGAGTATTTTTTGGTCTTACCTCTACTTATAGCTTAGCTTTTTTTTTTTTTACTTTATCTGAGAGATGATGTCTAGTATTAGAATTCAGTATAACGGATATCCCTTTTTATTGAATTTTTCAATAATCAAGATGTGGGTTTGCGTTTTCTAATGCTGTTCGTACACAGAATGTTAATACAGATTTATATTCTAAATTCATCTTTCGGAGTCCAATACTCTCTGACCAAGTCATTCTAGATATTCCACATGTGGAGCATGTTTAATGTCAAATTTGCTTATCTAGATACAGTTGATGTTACACGCGATTACTGGTTTGGTGGACTGATACATTTGTATTGTGGTTTTAGTATGTTTTGTAAGTTAAAATTAGCAAAATATAGGAATTTCAATACACAGTTCAATGACAATACCAATGTGATTCCCATTACTGGTCTCTCTAATACACTTACTGCCCCAGCACTGGGCATCCCAGGCGCTGGGAAGGCAAGTGTGGACTGAGGCCGGGTCGAGGCCATTGTTCTCTTCAAAATTCTTTTGCTGGCTGTCTGGTTTTTATACTATATATTTGGCTGAGCCAGGTATGCACTCCCCCCGTGCTGGTCTTGCAGACTCAGGAAACGTTCATGCTTTTTTAATGCACCGGAGGGGAAACAGTTTACACCACCAGTTGATCTGCTCAACTGTTGATAGGTGTTTATCTAAAACAAAAGCCACCCTTCAGTCCCCTTTGTGTTAAGACAGAGTCAGCTTCTTTGCAGCAGCTGTGGTGAGTCTCTGTGGTGCAAAGCTCTGACTGACATCGCCCTTGCCCATCCCCTCTGAGCCTTCTTCCATTGTAGGGGTTTATTGGGTCAGTCACATCATCAGAGAACCTAGCAAGTTGGTGATTTCTGCTTTTCACAGAATGGTAGGCGTTGGAAGGGACCTCTGGAGATCATCTAGTCCAACCCCCCTGCCAGAGCAGGGTCACCTAGAGCAGGTTGCACAGGAACGTGTCCAGGTGGGTTTTGAATGTCTCCAGAGACAGAGACTCCACCACCTCTCTGGGCAGCCTGTGCCAGTGCTCTGCCACCCTCAGGGTAAAGAAGTTCCTCCTCATGTTTAGGTAGAACTTCCTATGTTCAAGTTTGTGCCCGTTAAAAGTCAGTTCTCTGTGATTGACCTTACTGACTGTTTGAGAGTCCTTTTTGGGATGAGGTGAGAAGAAGAACCGACACCATACTCACTTGAGCAGTTTTGAAATCATACTTTCTGCTTAAACATATCTGCATCACTACGAAAGTCTCTTCAATAGGGTATCCTGGTATTGTTTCCTGGAACATCTCACGTCTTTGCTTTGCAAGCTCGCGCTCAAATGCTTGGTGGTACAGTTTGATACTTCAGACGCTAGTGCAGGGGCTGTGATAGAGGCATATCTCAAAGTAAATGACAGTGAAGTTCCTCAGCCATGCTGTCTTGAAAGAATATAAAAGCGACCCATTCAATGAGTCTGCTTGTTAACAAGTGTGAGACATAGAAATGACAGGGAGACATCTGACTCACTGGGTTTCTTCTGTGAGACAAAAGTCTTCCATATAGTGAATGTGTGATGTTCTGTTTCCTAAAGCAGTATTCTTCCTTCTAGTAAACAGGGATTCTGTTTGAGGTGGTGTATTGCTGCCAAGAAACTGTCATTACAGAACAGGCATAGAAACTGTAAGTTTTAGGAGGTGGTGTCTTAATTTATTTCTCTAGTCTTAAATATGAAACAAGGAAGTTCCAGGAAAAAAAGGCAACAAAGCACACACATGCCATCAAAGGCTAAAAATCTAGAATAAGAGAATTAAAAGCCCATATGGACAACTTCTGCTGTATCAGCTCATCTTGCATATTCACCTTCCTTCCAAAAAAAGATCATGTTTTCAACCTTTGTTGTCTTTCAAAATTTGCTGTACTGTTAGCTGGCATTAAAAAGTGCTCTCTGCTGATGGCTACGCCGTCGCTGTCATGAAAGGGAGATGTGATTGTTCCAAGGTGCACCTTGTGCGTCTGATTTCTTTTGCTGTCAGAGAGCTAAAAGAATTCTCCCGTATCATGAGGGAATACAGCATTATTGTTTCATGTCAGGTTTCGTACAAACAATAGCAGAAGCTGTTTGGCTAGCCAAACCATCTCTGAAAGACAGTATAAGTGCCCCATTTTGAAGTTTCTGTATATTAATGATTTAGAGAACTTTCTTTACTTCTGAATTAATTTAATATCTCTTGTTGAAACTAGCTTAACTGATGAAGAATCACGAAAAAATTGGGAAGAATTTGGTAATCCAGATGGACCACAAGGTAACAATTACATAAATCGTGTAATTTCTGTACATTGAGCTGTGTAATACCTGATCATTTGAGAAGCACTCAGATCTTAACGTATACAGAATAACTTTTTCCTGTGATTTGAAGCAATGCATCTGATCAATCCTTTGCTTGTGAAACTAGCTCTGGGGTGGTGGTGGGAGGGAAAGGCAGGGAAGAGTTTGCTTTCACATTTCTCAAACCTCATTCGAGAAAAAAGAGAAGGGTATTTTTTAATTAGTCAGCTTCAGTAAGTATCTAGAGAGACTTGCCAATATTAAAAGAAGGTATAAGCGAAAAATAGCATAATACTCATCAGCAACTTGTCAATTTTGAACATTTCTTAGTATTTATGTTCAGATACTATAAATGTATATTGAAAAAATATCAATTAACTGTAATGCAATAAACACACTTTGAAGGGATGTATGTGAGGGTATAGATGTATTTAAATAAATACTGTATGCACATCTGCCTTCCTGTTGTGGTTTTGGCCAAATTGGCCAGTGGCCGGTGACAGATGTTCCCCTCCAGCCTCTTGTGCATGGAGAGGAGGAGGAGAGATAAAGAGATTTACGAGTTTAGAAGAAACTAAACTACTTTAATGAAATATTAATAGTAAGATAAAAAGGAAAATAATGAAATAGATACAGTATATAAAAAAACGTATTAAGCTCCAGGCATGATGTCACCGGCAGGCACTGGGGAAGTCCCAGACTGGACTCAGTGACGGGTGGGAACCGGGTTCCAGAGTTGGAGTCAGGAACACACGGATTGGGATCAAAGGCAGATGAACAGACAGGGCCCTCCTCGGATGTCAGTCATTGAAGGAAGAGAGCTGACCCTTTGATCCCTCAGCTTTTATACTGAGCATGGGGCAGATGGGATGGAATACCCTGTTGGTCAATTTTTGACCATCTGTCCTGTGGACCCCTCTGTGCCCCTCCGCTTCCAACCCTCCAACGGGGCAAATAATGAAATTAGCTGACCTTGGTTGTTATAGCAATAAGTATAAGCAGGAGCCTCTGCATACCATTCCTTTGCACAAACTGTCTTATCGCTCTGAACGAACCGCTTTAGACATAACATGCTGTTAATTTCAGAGAGTTAGAAGAGGCCTAGCTAAGAAGTAAAATTACTGAACAGAAAGTTGGTTCTGTTTTACCTCAAACCAGGACACTTCCGTTTGCTGGAAGCAGTAGTGTTTGACTGTAGCTCTATGCCACTTTCATCCTGAGGAGTCCTGATGATTATCCCTGTGCTGGTAGATTGTTCCTGGGCAGGTAGCTACATGGAAATAATCCTGATGATGGTGTATTAAAGTTTTGCAGTAGATGATTCAAACTAAAACTAATTCAGACGTAAAGTTAATAGATGGAGGGTTTATTTCCCCCCTCCTATTTGCAGTTGTGTGAGCTGCTTGTGTAACATATAACATTTTTGTGACCGGTGTTTAAGTGGACTAGTTGTGAGGAAGAATATTGTCTATTTCAAGCTCCTTCTGATACTCCTTACAAGCAAAAAGGAAACCTGCCATCTGTTAGGACAGGCGTCTGTAGATCTCTGCTTGCTGATGCCCTGCAGTTTGCGGGACTAAGTTATACTACATATCTACGTGGAATGAGTTAAGGCCCGCTTGGAAGTAATAAATGGAATTTGTAACTTAATTGTGAAGTTACAGGATGACATGAAGGAACTTTGTGCTGGAAGTTCTTCTTCTGAATTTTATCCATCCAACATGGGAAATTAATTTTAAAAGGGGGGGGCAGGGGGAGCCCCAGCCCCTGAACCAGTGTTTCAAAGGAAAAAAAATCTTCCATCTCTCTTCAAAAAAACAACTGTGCCAACTAAATCATAGTTTGACAAAGACACTTTCTGATGGGCTAAGGTGGTGGTTCAGTTTCTTTAACTATTGTGTTTTGTAGCATAGCAAATTCCTTTCAGCTCCTACCTTCTCTTGGTTTCCTAGCCAGGCAAGTAGGAGGAACTCTGTCCCACTTGCTGCAAAATACAAATAAGATTTTGCTTCAGAAACGCTGTCACAATATCAGCAAAATGGTACTGCAAATTTTAGTCTGGAATATGCACAAATAGCTTTCCCAGCACCTTTCCTGATGCTAAACTATTTTTTTGCAGCCACAAGCTACTAACTTAGTGTTGCCAAGACATAGGATTTCAAGTTAGGCAGTATGTCAGTGTCCTTGAAATGGACAATAATGTAAGACAGTTTTAGTAGACTCTTTGCCCTTGGTATTTGTTAGTGCTTCAACTCAGTGAGTGTGGACGGGGCAAGGAGACTCTTGGACCAGAAGAGAAAGAGCCTTGTACTGAGCTACTTTAGTTCTGGAACAGCTTGAAGCTACAATCCTAAAGGTCAAAAATATTGTGGGAAACTGAAATTGATTACACCAGTAAAAGACACATTACATTTTTAGTAGATTCTTCTAAAAATACATAACCATGAACAGATAGGAAAGTGTCTCCACTCTTCTCCAGAGCAGGGCATTTCCTATAACTTAATGTGGGAAGTTCACTGGGTGTTACTCTGTTGAGCTCCTAAGCTTGAGGTGTGGTTGAGTTGGTCAGATGTTTGAGTCTCAACAAACAGTAGTTTCCAGCTTAACTACATAGAAATCACTTAGGCTTGTGCATAACAACTGTGGTTGGTGAACTGATGGCTGTCACAATCTGTTGGAAACATACCAGAATACTATGTAAGTACATAGGGGATCCTAGTCTGTCCTGATTTAAGGCAAGACTACTGATTGATACCTGCTAGTACTGAGGAAAGCATGTGGGTTTTTTTCTGTTTGTTTTTTTTTTTTTAGAAGGATCTTGAAATTTGTAAACATTTTTTTCTTGATTTCCTACAGCTTCTAGTGTTGGGATAGGTAGTGTTTGCAAAACTTCAATTTATTACCGCTCAAGTGTCTGAAGACAAGCTATTTTATGCTATTCTGTATTCAGATCTGTGTATTGTAGATGTTACTGTTAGAGATATCATGTCTTCCATTTTCTGCAGCCTAACTCCTTTTGAATTGCAAAGTGTTCCTTTCTTACCAATCACACAGAAATTTGAACTGGCAAAGGTGTGTGTTTTTTTTTTTTTAACAATTTACAGCTTAGAACACTTCCCTAAAGTTACAAACTAATAAAACTTTCTCCATAGAATTCATTTGCTCAAACGGTTTTCTTGCAGTTCGTGTATTCATTGAACTATATGTATTCAAACTGCTGAAAACTCTGCAAGGCAAAGCTCATAAATCTTTCCATCTGTGAAATCTTTTTCTCACTTTTTTTTTAGATTAATGAATCCTGCGTATTTATTTCTCTGCAATATGTTAAGTTAAATCATGGCATTTCAGATGCTGCATTTAAGTCTTGTTATTTTATTGCATACTTGAGTGTATTTCTAATTTGTTTTTTGATTTTGCTAAATTTGTTAGTTTTGCTTATTGAAGTGATAAACATGAGGATTTTTTTGTGGGTTGGTGGCTTTTTTGGGTTTTTTGTTTGTTAGACTTAATGTGACTTTAAAACAATTCCTTAATACTTTATAGTGAGTTTCCTTTCTTTCATCCTACAGCTACAAGCTTCGGTATAGCTTTGCCAGCTTGGATTGTGGATCAGAAAAATTCAATTTTGGTGAGTCAGCTTACTTAGCTCACGATTTTAAGGTGAACGTTCAAGCATTCACTTTAAAATGTTTGTGCTTAATACTGCACATTTTAGTCAAAACACGTAGTTAATACTACTTTGGTCCAAATGCACATCTCTGAAGCAAATTTCAGGAGTCAAAAGTGTTACAGTAGCTTAAATCTAACCTTTGAGAGTAGAGCATTAATATGTTTGGAAGGATCTCATTGCAGTGATAATGAGGTTGCACTGTGGTCACCCCTGCTACAAAATGTGTGTTTGCTGTTGCAAGGAGACACATATAGAGCTGTTTGTTTGCTGTATTTCTGTAGTTCCGTTTGGTTTTCTAGCGATGCTGTAATCATACAGTAGTGTTTAAATGTTCTTTCTGTTGCATTAGTTGCTGTAAGGTATTTGGCTTACCCGCTTGCTTTCTCTTAATGTGGTAATCACCTCTGTCCACTGCATCACAGTTTAGCTGCCAACTCTTTAATTATTAAAGAAACCCACCCGATACAGTGCGTGGATGATTTGAGAGATTACTTAACACTAAACTGATACTCCTTAATTAAACCCTGCCCAACTGATTATATTACTTGTAAGTTGTTATTCAGAAATAATGACAGGTATTATGCCACAAGCTTACATTAATTTGTAGTAGGCTTGTGGTAATACTACTTGACTGTATTTTACAGTAAGGTTCAAAAAAGAGTGGTATTAAGTAACTGAAGTATCTAATGCAGTATGTTTCATGATTTTTCTCTAGGTTTTGCTTGTATACGGATTAGCATTTATGGTTATTCTTCCAGTTGTTGTGGTAAGTATTACCTAATTAATATTCTACCCTCTGTAACCAAGCTGTAAACAAAGCTGTCTTAGGTATGAGTAGAGTTGCTCATTCTTGCCTTTCATGGAGAGAACAAGCAAGCGAGCTTTTTTTTTTTTAATTACTTTAAAATGTGGGTGTTTTCTTTTATTATGGAAAAAGTGTAGCTGCCGTAGAGTTTCCGAAAAAAATGCAGTGCCAAGATGAGAGAGGGCTTTAGGGAAAATATTAGATATCACAAGAGTTAGGCTGAGTTGTGTAATTCATCTTGTACCTTCTGTCATTCATCACATGAAAATGAATGTAATATGATGAACTCGAGTATATTCAGTGGTGTTACTCTAGAGCCAAGACTGAGATGTCTGTAGCTGATGGTACTAGAATGATTACTGCATGTGGAACAGGTGGTTTATTTGGTTTCCCCTAGCTGCCTTTGTTTTCATAACTTCAATTTTTATCTATCTTCTGTACATGATGAGATGTCTGTCCTTGAGATTTCTTTGTGTGAGGTATCAATTGCTAGGTGAGTAGTATTTCAGGGCTCGGGTTTCCCCTACAGTATTGCTTTTGAAAAATGTCCCTTCTCCAGTGATCGTGCATTTGGGGTATGCCATGAAGAAAGGCTCAGAAAACTGACACCCACTTCATGCTCTTGGGAATCATAGAATAGTTTGGGTTGGAAGGAACCTTTAAAGGTCATCTAGTCCAACCCCCCCGCAATTAGCAGGGACATCTTCAACTAGATCAGGTTGCTCAGAGCCCCATCCAACCTGACCTTGAACATTTCCAGGGGTGGGGCATCTACCTACCACCTCTCTGGGCAACCTGTTCCAGAAGAAGATTTTCATTTGAGAAAGTGTCCTGGGGTCTCAGCAGCTGATTGTATCTCTGTGTGCAGAAGTTCAGCCAGGCATTGTCCCGCCTCTTTGAGAATCCTTCTACATAATTGAAGATTTAGTGTAGAAAATTAGATGTAGCTATTTCGTCAAGTTGTTGAATAAGAAGTCTAAAATCCAGGGTACAATGTCTGCATATTTTTGTCTTTCCTTTTAAGTTTCAGTTGTTGTTTGTTGATGCTTTATTGTATACATGTACTTTTAGTGATTTATACCAGCTTTGTCATAGCTCAAGTGAAAGTAAACATCCTTTTTGTTGTTATGAAGAAATGTCCTGAGCAGAGAAAAAAAATAATCTGCCTCTTCTTGCCCCTGTACCAGACGTAGACTTCTGCATTCAGACTTGTCACTGTAAATTTCTTTTATAGTCAGTGAAGAGGAATAGTCATTTTTATGGAGCAAGCTATTTTATCATTTCATTCTAAAGTAGACATAGAAGATGATTCATGCTTTTAATGGGCCTGTTTCTCTTTTATGAATCAATAAAGAAGCTGAAGTTAACTACAGTGTAGTCATCCTATATCTGAGATAGGCATCTAAAATAAAGTAAGGCTAGTTCCACCCTTTGAATCCAGATCAACAAAAAGGGAAAATACTGATACGTAGTACTTCCTAGACCTCCGCTGACCTAAATAATGTTCTGTGCATGAGACGAGCTGCATCTGCAAAAGCAGTTAGGGCAGCCCCTTTCCATGTAGACTTGGACTGGCTATAGTTATAGTTTTCTTCCACTACCTACACTTAGACAAAAATTTGATTGCTATGGGACTATAACTAAATTTTTCTGCAGAAGAACTTTAAAAAAGTTGTGTACTGTTTTGTATCAGGGTTCATCTATTCATTGAAAAATCAAATCTAGTTTATTAAAAAAAAACCAAACAAAGTTTGTGGGGAGCCAGTCCTAGAGCATTTCCCAAATAAGTAAATTGCAGAGTTCTTGCTACAGTAGGGGAATTTACACTATTGCCTATTAAATTAATAGTAGTAAGGATCGCTTACTACTTTACTGCTTGTTACTCTTCACTTGTGATAAACTTTACAATGGATTGAGATGTATCTTGGATGTTTTTTCTCATGTTAGTGAGCGTTGCTTTCAAGGAGGAGTTTAATCAACAGACTGCAGTTTATAACCCAGCACACCATTTTTCTTAAAATATGCTATAGGGTACAATCACTGTACAGTGAGTTCCACCTCGTTTGAAGTTGGTGGTGTAATGCTAATGAGGGAGTCTTTCTTAAGGAGTGTTTCTTAAGGTTTGGAAAACTTTTTCCTGTCAACCTGAAGGCATGTGACTTAATTCTGAAAACTTGTAACAAGGGCCACCTCCAGATTCCCCTTCTGGAAAGCATTTTCTGATTGACTTAAATGATTTTTTTACAAAATTTTTTATAATGAAAGAAAACTCTTATTTTGTTCTTGGTTTGGCCTTGGTCTGCCTAAATTGAATTTGCTTTGAATGTGTTGCACAATAAGGAGTTACCATGTATATAGGAAGTGGTAGATTTACTGTTTAGTGGATTCACTAAAAATAAACAAAGCAGTGGTTATGTGTGTGTGCATGTGTTGGGGGGAATTCTCTAGGCTAGAGGTAATCTAAAAACTTTGGCATCAGATTCTCTGATGGATATATTGGTGTGCTTTTAAAATTTGTGTCAGCAAATATTTTTTTTTTTGTTTCCCTGTCCTTTCTGAAATTAAGTTGACCTTAACACAGGTAAAATCAGTTGGGCTGAGTTAGCTGGCTGGGAACAGACATGAGGTGATCCAGCATAACTATTTCGATGCTTTATCGTAGCTGATGTCAGTTTGTTTTTGTTAAACGTCTTAGGGTTCCTGGTGGTACCGATCAATACGATACAGTGGAGATCAGATTCTCATTCGGACAACTCAAATATATACATATTTTGTCTATAAAACACGGAACATGGACATGAAACGTAAGTAAAAGGCACTGTGAAATGTTGATGTGTTCATCTGGAAATATCCATCTGCTGATGTTACAATGCTTCTGCTTTATAAACCTTCGTTAGGTTAAAATAATGTTTCTGGTTCTTTTAGAGTGCTTTTAAAAACTTCATTTTGTTGCAGCTGAGGAGTGCTCTGTAAGAAGACAAGTACTGGGGAGAGGGAGTTTTATAGATCTATATTTATGCCTGTCTACCTATACACTTTAAAAAAAAAAAAAGATATTGTATGTTGGCAAAAACATGCTGACTTGCCTGTAGTCCTGAGTTACTATGCGCCCACTAGGGTCACAGCCTCTCTCTGTGTGTTTTCTTGTGTTAGTGTAACAAAGTACACTTTCAGAGTTTTCTAGGGGCTGTCATAATGTTTTTATATCGCCAAGGAATAAAATAGCATTTCTGGTTCTCTATTCTTACTTGTTATGTTATAGCTAAATTTCAGTTTAAAAATTTTACTCCCTGTCAATTTCATGTTACTTTGTTACTTGTTTATAGTTTTTTTTTTAATATACTTCTTTTTCTTGTCTGCTCACTTTTAAAGGAATAAAAAAACCCTTTTACTGGGGAAATCTGTAGATGCATTATGTTAGTGCAGCATTGGACCTTTCAGTTGGGAGGCTGGCATGGGCCTGAAGAATTATCATGGTACTAGTTAGTTCTAGATTGGATTTACTAAATTGCATGCTCAAAGCAATTGAAAAGCAGAATTAAAAAAACAACTAACAAGCAAAACCCAAAAGACCTCTAAAAAGGCTCCATAAATATATTCTCTTACTCCTTTGAATTGCACTGTTCAGCTTTAGATTTGGTGGAAGATTGGTGGAAGCATCTGCTTTTGATATATCGCTTTCCTACTGAACAGAAATGCTTCTCAGGTAATCCAAGAGGTCTAGGAGATAAGAGTATGGAAATACATTTGCTTTCTAGTCACGGCACATATGGATTTATGTGTGTGTGATTAATTCGGACCAGTTTATGCTCTCCACCTTGTCATACTCTTACGCTTTTTGCCCTCTCCAAAAAGCTAGGTGAGAAAGGAGGAATGAGAGAGTAGATGAGACTTCTAAAGAAGTTTAGGGAAATCACTTGGAACCTGGTCTCTTCTTTCTCTAAACTTGTTGTCAACAGTAGATAATTTCACGTTGAACCTGCTCAGAACCATAAGCTTTGAGGCTTGCCTTGTCTGTCCTACAGATTGGTTAAGAAGTTAACCCTAAGTTTAAGTGGCCTTATTTAAGGACTTAACACTTTCGGGGAGTCCTGGGGTCAGAGGCAGGTCAGGTTTTTCCACTGAGGTCTGTTGTGCTGCCTGAACGGAAAATGAGGCGAAGCTGAGGTGGCTTAGACAAACCACACAGTGATCAGGTAGGGCTTTTGCTCGGTTGTGAATGCCACAGGGGTTGAGGTGCCAGTGCCAAAACTCAAGGCATAAGCCTGGACAGATGTAATTAAACTGGGCTAGTGAAATGGTGAGACAAATCTGTGTGACTTGCCTAGTATTAGATATTTTTTTAGGTTTCAAGACAAATGAGTCTTGAAACCTAAAAAAAGAGAGACAATGGTCCCTTCCAACCCAACAGATTCTACAATTCTATGAGTTCAAAAAAACTTCCTTTCTTGATGATCCACAATTGTGGATCTTAAATAATAGGGAAGTATTTATAGTTGCCTGAAACTCTTCAATATGCTCTGCTCAGGAAGTAAATAGATAATCGAGAATGGAAATGAAAATTGATGCTCAGAGAACTTGACTAATTGTTAGTAGGTGGAATTCACTGAGCACTGCAAGTAGGCAAAAATAACTTTGACTTGCTCAGAACAGAACTTGCTCAAAATTTAAGAATGAAGCTTGAGTAACTATTGCTGAAAAAGTTATTTTAACTGAAGCAAATGATGGGGTGAGCTTTCTCTTATTGTTTATGGCTGAGGGGTTTGATGTTCATGAGCAGAAAACTCATAATGGGGCTAAAATACCCCATTGTGTAGGTCTTTCCTCTTAATTACACATTTTGTGGGATTTGTTTGCAGGGCTATTTATCGAACTGTTTTTCTAATAATTAAAAAAAGAAAATATTTGGTGACTTTTCAAAGCTGAGTGACAGAAAATTGAGTTGAAATTTTATCCTGCCTGCTACCCCTCCAATACGCGTGTGGTGCTGCTGCAGGCATGCGAATTGCTGAGAGGAATGGTTCTGTGAGACTGCAGAAGTAGTCAAACTGCTGTGCAGTGACGTCTCCCAGTCCTAAAGAAGCCTGACTGTATTTACGTGAAGACATTTAGGGTCAAATGCTGGACTTGATGCCGTGCAAAATGGAGCCTTGAGCCATCTCTTTTGTCTTGTGCCAGGCACTGGTTCTTACCTCCTTTGCCCTGTGGCAGTAGTAAGCGATCCATTAAATAGAGAACATGGATATTCATGGTTGTTGGGGGAAGAGTGGGGATAAGTTTTATGGCTGAGGGTTCTGAAGAAGTCATTCAGTGGCGTAGGATGTTGCTGACGTTTTCTCTGTCTGCCTCCAATTATCTTTGCAGGGCTTATCATGGTTTTAGCAGGGGCATCCGAATTTGATCCTCAGTACAATAAAGAGGCTACGAGCAGACCAGCAGACAACATTCAGATACCACAGGTTAGTTGTATCAAGAGATGTTTTATAAATAACTGACCCCTTCAAGGGAAGAGGGAGATGGTGCTTCTGGGTGGCCAGCTGACGGAATTCAAGTTCTCAAGGCATTAATTTTGTTGAGATGTGACAGAAATAGGAATTAGAAGCTAGACTTTATTTATTTATTTTTTAAAAAAATGCCATTAATTGGTGATAATGCTTAGCTTAAATGGAATCAGTTTAGTTTATAGACTGCTGGATTGGGTTTCTGGGGAGGGGTAAATTAAATAGGGAATTAAAGTTTCAGTCCTTACAAATTTTGAGTATTGATAATAAGGAGGTGATTGCCATTTGATAAAGTTCTTTTAAATCATTAACACAAATCTGGTTAAATATGTTAATATTGAAATAAAATTATTATCTGGTGTCTGAACTACTAATGTCTTTAAATATTGTAAAAATTCCTCCATGAATGTCTGTTTCCCTCTGATTGCCTTTTACTTTCATTTCCACTCAGTCTTCCCAACAGAGATGCCATAATGCATATTGTGGCAAATAATTATTGCTGGCAGAGCTTTAGGAAATCTTATTTATCAGTAACTAACATTTTTGTTTTATGAAGTTTAAAACACAGTATACAAAATGCTCCAATGAAAATGATTCGAGTTTACAAAATGTGTGTGTGGGGTAGTCTCACAGATTTAACCTTTGCATGCACACAATTGAATTTTCAAGTCGTAAACATACTTTCATGTCCTAAGCATAAAGAAAATAGACTGAGATACCTCTTTACTTAATCATCTTTGTCTCTTTTACAAATTCTTTATCTTGTGGACTTTAAGGGAAGGAGCTGGAACTGTGGCTAGGTGAGGTTTTTCAGCAGTGGGAGCACATGACTGGAAAAGATCACCTTGATCATCACTTCTCCTGTGCTGTTGCAAGCATTGGCATTGCACAAGCCCTTTACATTTAATCATTCTTTATTTAAAAGGTAGTCAAGCCTCCTGTAACCATGTCATACTCAGAAGCTGTTCTAGAACTTACTGTTCTAGTGGTTAGGAGTCTTGTTTGTGACCAATTTATAGCCACGTTTTTTTGTCATCATTATTCTTGAGTCTAAATGATTCTTGCTGTGTATATCCTTAATGCATTTATAGACAGAAGCAATAGCCTATTTGTTCTCTTTCTGTCTTTATTCTGCTACACTAGAAAAGCTGCTGTATTTTAATTCCCTCTTTCCCAGAAGGCTCATTTCCCTCATTCTGCTACATGGTGAATGGGGTGCTGTTCCCAGTTGATACATTTCTAAATTTTACATTATTTTTTATTTTATCTGCTCAGAATTGTTCACAGTATTCCATGTTATGTCTTAGCAGAGCCTTAGTGCCATTACTATTTCTGTGTTTCTGCAGGGAATAACTCACAGCATGCTGTTGTCCTCACTGTTTCAGTGTTTCAGTATTTTAAAATACTTATCTATCAATACAAATTTACTTAATGCTATTCAATGAAAGTTTCTTATGTGCAAATCTTTACTTCCCCCATCACTTCCACATTTAAACAAGGCATTTAAAGACTTTTTTGACTTTTTGGAGCTGTGTTATGAATAGAAATGGCAAATGTTCATCTCTACAGAACTTCCCAGGGAAAAGTTACTTAAAGGCTTGCTTTTGTGAATATAGCTTTTTTTACTTGTAAATTGTCCTCCTTCTGGTTTTGTTTCGCTTTAGCACCAAAATAGCTATTTGTGTTTAACTATTTTAGTTAATCAGAGAAATTGGTGGCATAAATTTAAAGAAGAACGAGCCTCCGCTCACCTGCCCTTACAGCCTGAAAGCCAGAGTTCTGCTCTTGACTCATCTTGCCAGGATGAAAGTTCCTGAGGTCCTTGAAGAAGGTAATGGCTTCTTCCCTAATTGGATATTGTTGGAAACAGAGCAACACATTGCGTGCTACAGTACTCATTCTTGTCCATTAAAGAGTTCAATGGATCTCTGCTCAGTAATCTCTATGCAGTGTACTTGGTTTTTCATCTTTAATGAGTCTTTAAAACTCATTAAGTTGAAAAACTTACTTTTTCAACTTTAATGAGTCTTTAAAACATTTACTTACCATTTACTCATCCTCTTGACAGTCCTGTGATACCGATATCCTACTTCTTAATGCTTTTTGGCTGCAAATATGACTTCGATAAATTTTTTTTTTCTCTTTGTAATAGAATAAAATGTTAAAACGTGTGAAATATATTTGCTTTTCAGAGTAAAGAAATCGAAGACAAGCATAATATTGCTCTCTATAACATTTACATATGTGGCTATTTTTGGAGTTTTTAGCTCACTGTGAGGCAAAGATGACAAGATTAGAACTTTAAATATCAGTTACATATGAGCTTCAGTTTGTGTTTTGCAGTTTTTAATACCTGTGAATATCAGACTGAAAGCTTCTAAATGCAGTTCCTAAGTTTCAACTATGAAACTCATGGTTTCCTAGCCTGACCAGCAGACTTGAGTTGTTCTATATTTTAATGCAAATTAAAAAAACAAAACACAAGTGAAAATACTTTCCTTCATTTTTTCCATCTTTCAAAAGAAAAATGATGAATTTTAAATAGTTACTAAAAATCTCTCATCTTCCTTGCCACTTACTGTTTATACTTACAACTTCACAGATCTGTATTCAAAAGTAGTTAGTATTTCAGAAATAATGTTTATCCCAAAACTGCTGCTCTACTTAAATTTTAAAATAAATTTTTTTTAAACCTGTAATTATCTACAGAATTCAAGCTATTTTAATAAGACTGGTAAATTGTCTGTGCCATTCTGTTGCTTTTTTAGATGAGTCTGGTAAATACTTCTTCATTTGGTGTGGAAGCCACTCGTCTGGAATACAAAAAATCCCTCTTAGCACTTGCTCTTTCCTGTTTTGTTAGGGAACGTTACAGATGGATGTGTCAATGAGAATAAAGTGCTATTTTCAATAACACAAAAATGAATATAAATGAAGACTGCACCACTAAATGTCCAGTTCATGTAAACTGTCTCCTTTTTCCCTAATAGAAGTGCAGCATAATTGCAGCCAGTTATGTCTTGCAGATCAGCAGTTTATCCTGAAAAAGAGTCCTGCACTACTTCAAGAAATGATTAATGTAATCTGCCAACTAATAATAATGGCTCGAAGCAGGGAAGGTAAGAAAAGAAACAGTATAATTAAAACTAGTAAATACGATTCTTCATTGCAATACTTCATGAAGTCCTTGATTCTTGTGGGTACATAACTTGTGATATTTAGAAATGCCTAAATGCACTTTTTGTCTTTGTACTGTAATGAGAGAGCTCTCTGTTTTGAGGATTGAAGTGCTGCAGCCGCTGCCAAGCCCTACTCTGAAATCTTTAGTATGTGTGTTCATCTTGTAATTTTTGCGATGATGAGTTTCTCCTTAAATGCAATTGAAAACCTTTTCTTAAAGATCTCATCCATTTTTGGTAGTAAAGCACTTAGTATAAGACAAATTAAACCTTGTGTTCGTCCATCTTTTCATTCACACTTTGACAGTTCTTCCCCTCCTGTTATGAGTGTCACTTGTGTTTTGGATCATTTCTTTATCATCATTTCTTTGTATGTTGCTCATATTTCTCCATTTCAGGATCCTGTGCTGTTTTGCCTGTTAAGTAGTTTTTTTTTTTTTCTGAACTTGTAGGGGCAGGTGCTTTGCTGTAATTCCCATAGAAATTATAATTAAATTGAAATGTCATATTTAAGCTTTTTTATTTTTACTGTAAGAAGGCAATTACACTGGAAATAGTTGCTTGCGGTGTAAAAAACAGAGACTGGGATCTCATTCCTTTATTCCAACAAACCTAGGCAAGGCTGTTTGCTATCAAATAATACTTACTGGCTGATCTTTACTGTATCAAAACTCCTTTAACAAGCATTGATAGCCTCCTAACAAGAATGGTTTTGGGGAGTATCTTTCTCAGCACTACTTATTGCAAGTGGTGCTGGAAATTGTGTTCCTAAGCAGATAAAGTATGAGAGAGGGGACGTGAACAGATAAGGATGTTGCGTGCTGGCTTACGTGTTCTATTTTAGAAAGAAGTATTGATGAAGTATATTTCTAGTTCTCATTTAAACCCTATCTGTATTTGTCTGCGAGACTGCTGGGGAGAAAACTTGAAACCTGGAAGTAAAGAGTAGCCATATTTTTCATTATAGAAGTAATCTTCACCAAACATTAGATTATATTTGTTAGTGAGTATCAATTAAGAGCTCAGCTGTGGATATGTTTTTGTGAATATTCTCCAGACTAGCATTGTAACAAAGTTGCAAAGAAACTTTATTAGTTTAGTAATTTATTTCATAAAAAGCTAAGTAGTTGAGTAGCTGTTTTGGAAGCGTGGTTGGTTCGTTTTTTTTCTTTAAAGTTTTGCTAGCTCAGCCAGACCCAGTCCATGTACTATAGCTAATTATGAAAAGAGCTTGAATGAAGACATCTTTTTACCTGTTTGTAAGCCCTTGCGTATGCCGAATGTAGGTTTGTCTTCTTTTTGTTTTTTTTTTAAACCTGGATAGGTTTTTTTATAAAAGTTCTTCAAACCTCTGGAAGATGTCTTCTAGGATGGCCTATGTATATATTAGTCAGATAACAAATACTTGTTTTCTCTTGTGCAAAATGAAACCAAAATAATAAAGCCAGAAGCTTTTTTTTATGGAACGGAACTGGAAGCCTTTGAAAAGCCACCTATAGCTCTTGTAAAAGCTGAAATAAGATACTTACAGAGTACATGATATACTTTACAGCTTGAATGACCTCCAGGTAGCTGTATTATTCTCCTCTAGTTCTGTATATACCTTTTGGAGATGCCTTTTTAATTTGCCGGTAAAATGATTATTTATAGATGCAGTGTATTTCATAAACTGCTTTGAAGTTCCAGCAATGAGTCTGTGAAGGTGGATAAGAATTTATAGCTGTTGTTATGTATGGTAGAAGTTACTTCTGTAGATTTGGAAAAAAAGTAGAAGTGTAGCATAGGTATAGTTGAGGATTTGTTTGGTATTTATTTATCAGATTTTTCTCAAAATTATTTCCAAAGTTTTAAAATGGCAGTATTCAGACATTTGTACCAAACATGTCCTCTCACTTCCATGCCAGTGCTCTCAGCACAAAGCATTAAAAGGAAGGTGATAACAAACAGTTGCCTGTGAGGTCAACAATAATGAATTTGAGGACTTGAAGGTAAACTGTTTCAGAATTTTGACTTTGATCTAAAGGAAAATTGCCATTTTCACTACTTGTCACTTAGCAAATTTAAAATGTTGGCCCTGTTTTTTGATGACTGTACATGTAGAGAGAATTTTGCCCCCCTGCTGACTACTGGTGGGGCAAAAACTGGAAATTGAAAAGGTGTCATTGTTCGTTTACTTTTTTAAAAGATATGAGTAAAATTAAAGCTAATATTGAAAATTTTGAGAGACTATTTTGTTTAAGTTTATGTATTTGTCATATTAACATAATTTTAAGTGGCTTAAAACTGAACTACAGATGTTTCTGGGTTTAGTTCTAATTTTCACTTATGACAGCCTTGACACGGTACATAAAATTATCACATGCTGTAACTAGCCATAGATGTTCAGCAGTCCTGATCTGTGAAAATACAAAGATGATGGCATGCGTTAATATTAGCTAAAGAAATATTTTGGGGACAAATCTTATTTTGTGAAGCCTAAATTGATGATGGGATGAGGAGACTCATTTTGTGCTACATTCACTTGTTTTTTTCAAATATCCTGTATTATTATTATTATAATTACCTTAAAAAATTATCTGTAACCATTTACACATACTTTGTGATCATGTCTTTTGAGGAAAAGCACTTTGGGTGGATCTTCAGAATCTTGGCACTTTGTTTCCCTAGTTAATTTTAAAAATGTCCATGTAGCATTCAACTGTTGGTCCAGTATCAGCTGTTCTTGAAGGAGATGCAAGAACGACTGAGATACACGAAGGACAGCATATCACAATGAGATTTACGAAGCTCTGCTGTCTGAGCCCTTCACCAGGACAAGCATCCTGCCTCCCCAGATAGCGAAAAGTGGTACCTCAGGCTGCTTATGCATCCCCATAAAAGCCACAGATGCTGCCTTTCGTATCAGACCCCGTTAGAAACAATCTATCATCGAAGAATGAGCGTAGGTTTGGCATAAAAATCGTTTAATCATGGTTACTTCTTAATTTTTAACAGAGCTATCATTCTTTGCAAGTGAGTTTGAATTTGTTATTATTTGGGTTTGTTATTTGCAAGGAATAGTTTTAATTTGCTTTCATAAAACCAAAATTGATACTACTTTCATTTCAGTCCAGTCAGATTCTAGTTATTGCTAAGCTTTTTCCAGCCCGGTGGAATACGTGGCAATTATGAGGTACCTTTAGATAAAATGTACTCTCTTGCCTGATTTTTGCATAGTCTGTGAGACTTTCTTTTTACATGCAGCTCCCTGAAAATACGCTATGCTCTGTGGCATCCCTCGTTTTGTGACGATTAACTGATAGTTGATAATCAGGGGGTCTCAATTATCTTGATGGCTTCTTTGAGCTCATCCTTAAGTATCATAAGCAGGTGGCTGCTCTGCCAAGCGAGGTGTTTGCTGCCAAAAAACATGGGATGTGCTCTAGTAACTGTCTGAAGAAAGGTTAGGCGTCAGTCAGCTGCATTCAGCTGCCAGTCCAAGTGCATTTCTTAATTCAGGTGGGAAGCTGCAGTGTCACGTAGAAGTTGTGGTTTGACCCAGGTGTAGACCATCCTTCACAAGCAGCTATGATTTGCATTTAAATTTGTGATTGACTACTTTAATGTCATATGTTTTGGATGATTAAAGGTCATCTTGTCTTGTGCACTTTTGACAAGCAGAAGCTGTCAAAACGTGCAGTAATGGCATTCATTTTATGGTGGGGCTGTTGTGTGTTGTTAAAAGCTATACTGTCTCTCCTCAAATCCACTCTTGGGGAATAGGAAGTCCTGTGTTATTTTTCAGGAAACCAAAATAATGTTCTCCAACTTTGTTAAAATATTATCCTACTGTCATATAGATGATGAGTCAATGCTTTAAGAAAGAGAAGCATTTCTACTCTTGACTAGTGCTCTGTGGTCTCAAAGCTCTAGGCGGATTTCCTGCAAAAGTCAGTATGTCAGAGAATATGTAGGATTCTTTTATTAACTTGGTTTGCAGTATGTTTTTTTTTTTTTAATTTAAATATCCTATGACTTTCCTTAGCAGCAGCCAAAAAATTATGGGGGAGGTGAAAGGTAGGTGAGAGGAAAAGTAAATTTTTTTGCTATTTAGTTGGAAAATTAGTCTTTCCATTACTATTTTTTTTGAAAGGTAGAAGTTAACATCTTTGTTACTTATCAGTATTTCTACCTGGGTAGTTCCATTCATAATCACAGAATCACAGAATGGTAGGGGTTGGAAGGGACCTCTGTAGATCATCTAGTCCAGCCCCCCTGCCAGAGCAGGGTCACCTAGAGGAGGTTGCACAGGAACGTGTCCAGGTGGGTTTTGAATGTCTCCAGAGACGGAGACTCCACCACCTCTCTGGGCAGCCTGTGCCAGTGCTCTGCCACCCTCAGGGTAAAGAAGTTCCTCCTCATGTTTAGGTGGAACTTCTTATGTTCAAGTTTGTGCCCGTTATCTCTTGTCCTGTCGCTGGGCACCACTGAAAAGAGCCTGGCCCCATCCTCCTGACACCCATCCTCTGGTGTTATTTTTCTCTTTGCTTTGTGTATAATCTTCACAGTGTTTATTAGTATAATGGGTTTTTTTAAAAAAAAAAAAAAAAACCAACACAGCTCCTGCCACGTAATTTGATTTGATGACTGATATATTTATAGCTTGGTGTAATTAATGAATAAACAGGCCATTTGAGGGGACAAGGGCAGGTGGAGCAGAGGTGGTGAAGTGATCTTTTGTATGCATTTAACATGCTGAAGGACAGGACAAACTGAAAACACCGAATTTAGATTTTTTTGGTCAGATTTGTTACCTTTTCTTATTTACTCTGTAAAATGTTTTAAAGATAACTTAAACTTGCTTTTTATCAAAATACGTGGCCATTGGCACTTAAACCTCCAGCGATTTTTGCTTTGGTACCCTTTTGGTCAGGTGCAGGTTGCAGCCTGTCTGCCTTCTCACCCAGGCGTAGAGTAAACCTGCTTTTATCCACGTCCCTAATTGCCTTGATCGTGTGGTAAGCGCGATCGCACAGCCCTGACAGAGTGGGCATATTCCTTCTGACCATCTGTCTGAGCCATCTATTGAAAGATGCCTCTCTGCCCCTGTTGTGGTGTCACAAATATACTGATACCAGCCAAATACATCCATTACCAAATATACATATTTGTATACATACATATTTGTGTATATACACACAGAGATACTTGTATCCATGCTTATCTTTATATATTTATATGCAGAATATTCTTGTAACAGTCAAGGTAATCAAAGGCTGGTTTTTTTTTTTTTTCTTTCTGAGCAAAGGTTTTAAACTGTAGGGAAAATACATGTGCTGATTCTTAAGTAAAATGACAGGCATCATAAATTACCAGTGCTTTCTGTAATACTTGTTTAAAATTGCCTTCAATCCTTTATATGCCACATATGAGTTCAGAAAAAAAATTAAGAATTAAGTACCTTAATTTTCTCTTGGCTCGCTGAAGAGAATCTAACTTATTTTTCTGTTTCACAGTAAAGTATATATATAGAGCGACCCGAACATTACTCATGAGCTGCAGGGGAATTCTGAAATGAGTTTTCTAAACAGGGTTCTGAGAAGTCTCATTTATGAATGGACAGTTCTCTAACAAAGTTAAATAGCAGTATATGGAAACCTGTCTCCTTTGCTTTTCCATTTCTCTGCAGACATGATGAAGAGTATTAAATGATTAATTTTTTTCTTTTGCTCTGTTCTGGTTAAGACTTTCTCCTTGTCTGTCTTTGGTTATTTTAATTATGTAGACTGTATCCCTCTTTATACTTTAAAACATTAAAGGAATTACAGGTAATTTCTAAAATAAAAGTCAAATAGATGTTTGCTCAGATACCCTGTTTAACCTCTAGGTTTACTTATAGAAGCCATGCCTTTGATATTTTTATAGCTACTCTTACTGCCTTCTAACATAATATGCCCTGCTTAGTTTCAGTTATACCTACTTTTTTTTTCTTGCATGTAAAGGCCGCTACCTTTATGTTTATCTCAAGATAAAAATCTTGTAAATAATGTATTGTATTGTAAAAGATTAATGTTTAATGACAAACTGTATTTGATGATACGCTTGCAAATTTTGTGGGTTTTTTTTTTCCTTGCTTTTTTTAAGTTTGTTTTAAACTTAAGTGGTGGAGTTTTTATAATAATTGCATTAGATGCATTGTGCTGTTCTTCCCTGGACAATGTTAGATGGAAGTCTTTCCCTTCCTTAGAGTTCAGCTGTGGTAGTCGATACAGAGGGAAGAAACTGCTGAGCTGTGGGACTGCAATGAGAGTAAAAAGGCTGCCGGGTTAATTATGCTGAACATTTTAAGATACCTCTTTCTTTTACTTGACTAAAACCAAGGTTTTCTGTGGTCTGTAACATAAGTATATGTTGTAAAAGTGTAAGAAAAAAAAATTTAAAAATTCTATTATCTGTTTCATTCTCCCCAAGAAAGGGAGTTCCGTGCTCCATCTTTGGGATCTTTGGAAAATTGCATGAAGCTTTCCCAGATGACTGTCCAGGGACTTCAGCAGTTCAAGTCTCCCCTTTTGCAGCTGCCTCACATTGAAGAGGACAACCTTAGGCGGGTCTCCAATCATAAAAAGGTATAAAACTATGAGTGATACTTGGTAACATTTTAAAACATTTTCGATTACTTCTTTACCCGTTTGCCTATAAGGAAGGAAGTTCATGAATTAACTAAGAGAATAAAAATGTTTCTTTAAAGGCCATCACATAGAATCATAGAATGGTTGGGGTTACAAGAGACCTTGAAGATCATCTAGTTGCAACCCCCCTGCCCTGGAGAGGGACACCTCCCACTAGACCAGGAGGTGGGAATTAAGAACAGAGATTTTGTCGTGTAAAAGCTTGTAGAAGATCAGTCTACGTAGACCTTGCAATCAGAAGAAACAGAGTTTGCTTCTTATTACAGAGTACTATCTCCTATTTAATATAACATTTTTCCAGTATAGAGCTGGAATACCTTACTGGGATTTTTTTTTTCTCCTTGTTTGGCTTTACGAAATTCATAATCTGGTTTGATAGAAAATATATTTGGGAGGTAGCACAGAGGAGTTCATAAAACGGAAAAAAAAAATCAATTACTGTAGGAAGTATTTCAGATTTTGTCATCCTTTATGTATGAAAGAGGATGCTTTAAAAACCTATTCCTGTATAGTTGCATACCGCATAGACACGTAGCATGCAACTGCCTAACATAGTAGTAGCACTGCTACTACATGGATAAGAATTGGTATTTGTAGAATTTAAGCATGGAAGAGAACAGTCTTGTCTGAATACCTGCATATGTATCTTCACTCCTGTTGCACTGACTGTATCACTGTATTCAAACCTGCTTGTCTGTTTGACTGTAGTATATCTTCTAGGAATTTTTTGTTAGAAACAAGCAGTTCTCTTTTAGTAGAAGCTGTTGACTTTTGTGATAAATTTGGTATTAAAAAGAAAGAAAATAAAAAAAGTAACTTGTTCCTGCTAATATAAATCACAAAGCATTGAATTACTCTAAAGAACCCAATTAGTACAATTTCTTGGCTCAGCTTTCTGAGCCAAGTTCTCTTGTAGTAGAAGCTGTTGACTTTTGTGACGGTCTTATTACAATGATTAATTCTTATCAATCTTAAAAATATTCTTTTTATCTAATGGGAGTTTGTTTAGCTTTAACTACGGCTTTAGGTGGTGTTTAAATGTTTCTGTGTTAGTGTGAAGACAGAGAATTCTTGAGTACCGAATTCTTTTAATACCCTTCGAAGATAGCTTGTTCATCAAATAGTCAAGTAGTCTTTTCCTTTGGATGAAATAAAAGAACCCTTCTCCTATAGGTATCATCAGACACTTTTCTTAATCCAGCCCTAAACTACAGGGAGCCTACAAAAAAGTACACAATTTTAAATGTATTTTTTGACGTGTGCAGTCTAATAAAGTACAGAAATCAAGAATTTGGCCATCTCATAATTTGGCCATCTCTTTCCCTGAAAGAGGGATGAGACCAATTTATTTGGCTTATTTGTACAGAATTCCCATTCATTGAACTTTTCAAAAAGACAGTCCTTTGGGGTGGAGGTATGGTTAGTCTACCTAGGTGCATGAAGTTGTTTTAAATAAAATACATGCCTTTCTAGTGGACTGAAGTAAGCAAGTGTTCAGACAAATCTATGTTTGTTTTATCCTTTTTACTCGGGCCTTCACATCTTAAAATGAATGGTTTTGGATTTGTTTGCAATTTGGTATTAAAAAGAAAGAAAAAAAAAAAGTAACTTGTTCCTGCTAATATAAATCACAAAGCATTGAATTACTCTAAGTAAAGAACCCAATTAGTACAATTTCTTGGCTCAGCTTTCTGAGGAAGCTGTCTGAAGTAGTACTTTTATAAGAAATGTGTTCAGTGTCTAAGAGGTTGATGTAGTATGGGACACAGCAATGTTCAGAGCAGTACTATTTAACAGGTTTGAATGCGACCTCTTTGTTTTATTGTTTCTCAAAACATATGCTTGCTAGCTTCCTAAAGTACGTTATTTATAAGAACAAATCAAATGGTGTGTATGTGTCAGTAATGTGGGGGTACAAATGATGTATTTTCAAGAGGTTTTGTGGGCTCTGTTCTCTGCTACCATATGACTTCCTTTTCCTTTTTATTTAATTCAGTATAAAATCAAAAGTATTCAGGATTTGGTGAGTTTGAAAGGTTCTGATCGTCGTAATTTACTGCATTTCCTAGAAGATAAGAAATATGATGAAGTTATGGCTGTCCTTGGCAGCTTTCCGTATGTCACTATGGATATAAAACCACAGGGTGAGTGGGAGGTCCTTTTGTTCTGTATATGTCGCTCTTCTGACATTTTGATAGTCTGTTGGCAGTAAGCTTTTGGAGGATGCTGAAACACAACTCACTGTTATTTATGTGGCCTGGCAATTACATGCTTTTTTGAGTGGCGGGCTCTTGCACGTAAGATTTATAGTCTGAGGAGATAAAGTACATTAAAACATTTCACAGATTCCCAAGCCAGCAGTAGTTTCTCCTGCAGGAGCTTATCTGGTATTTCATCCATTGATTTAATATTTCATGAGCAATGTGGAATTCTGGTTGAAATACCACTTTTATTAGCTATCTTAAAAAGTTGTGCTTATTCCAGAATTTATGCTCAGCTTACTCCAGCATGGAGAGTCCTTTGTGAGATTTTTGAGTTGGAGACCCTGGTGACTGAATACTCATGGGTTCCTTTGTGATAATCCTTGTATTGTTTTTATATCTGGCAGAATTCGTCCGTGCTTTGCTTAGCTACCTTTTGTGTGCACTGTTTCAATGAATGTATAATGCTCTTGCTCTCTGAAGATGAGGTATATTATTAAGCAGTTCCTCTTAGGCAGCCTCTCAGTGGAAAGTGAATTGGTTCTGCGGTCTCCTTCCCTTTGTAGAAGACTAGTACTAGTAAATATGAGATATGTGAAAGGTTGTTTCTAATTTGTATTGTTAGTTGTGGTAACAATACAAATTAGAAATTCACAATGTGGTATGTTTTGTTTGGGTAGCCTAATTTGTAATTTGGCTTATGTATAGTCCTCTGTGAGAAGCAAACATCAATGGAAAGAAGCAAAAGTCTGTTAAAGCTTGGTATTTCTAAATGTTGTTCATGTGTGTTTTTAAAGACAAACACAAAAAAGACTTTATCTTGTAGCACAGGATTGTACACAGTCATAAATCTGCCTAAAATTTAGTATTGGAGTACCTTCCCATATTTTGGCAAGCAGTCCTTTTCTGCCTGTAGTCTTTGTTTGTCACACAACTGTACTCGGGTGTGATATGGAGGATTAAATGATACATCTGCTTTTCTATTTAGCTTGATATTACTGTTGTATAAAATATACATGTAAAACTGCTTTCTCGGGTGGTGGTGGTGGGAAATCCACACTGGGATATAACTCTATTCCTCCCCAGCCTGGGACAATATTCAATTCATATACTGGATATATAAACTCCGTGGCTTTTCTGTGGGTTTTATGTTTGATGTTTTAGTTAAAATAATCATTGCTGTTCTTTTATTTTCCTTTGCCTTCTACTTAAAAAAGAATTAAATGCATGATTGTTAATGTGGCATTGAAATTGAGTTGTTAATCACATGAAAGTCAGGAAAATCAAAGTTATGATTCCCAGAACAAATATAACAGGGTCCCTTTGGTCATGTGTGGTATTTCATGTTTCTGAAGTTTTATGCTTTAATATATAATGCACAATATTACAGAGTTATGGTTCCCACAGCAGCTATAACTTTGAATTTTCTAACTTTCATGCAATTAAAATTTCAAACTCAATGTTGCTGTTTTATAGTTTGCTGAATTACCAGCCCTCATCCTAATAGTATATTTGAGGTTGTAGGAGACCTATTAAATAATATTTTGAAATTATTTTTTGTTAAAAAATCTGGAATTTATATGCTTATATTTAGACAGAAAAAATGTCTAATGGACAAATAAGGCTTTAAAGAAGTTTAATAGAGGTGTTGCTTTTCTTTTTACACTAGTTTTGGATGATGAAGACAGCAACAATATTACAGTGGGTTCTCTTGTCACTGTTCTGGTCACACTAACACGACAGACCATGGCAGTAAGTATTAAAAATACTTGTTCTTTCAGGGTAACTGCAAGTATATGCTAATAAACAGGCATTTCTTCTTTGCAAGCTAACATAGTGTTTTGTAGATATAACTGTAAAATTAAGATTTGAAATTGAGAACTTGTGCTCTTAATCCTCCCTTATGTTTTGCTTTTTTTTTTTTCTGAATTAGAAAGTTTTCCTGGAATCAAACCAAAGTTCAGTCTGACCCGTTGCAGTTGTCTAGGGAACAGTAAAAGAATATGGCAAGCGATACTGCCTTGAGGTTTGTAAATAACAGGAAAAGAGACATTCAGAAACTTAGTTTTTGAACTAGAATAAAGTATTGGCTCAAGTCCTTAGGAGAGTGTTTGATTTCACTTTATGTGGGCTCATAATGTTACAAATCCCTTGGGTGTTTTAGACACTTTTATGAAAGAAACTCAGTCCAGCAGAATATACATAACTTAATAAAAAGGAGGTACACCAGTGCCACATCAAGAAAGTGGACTGCTGAATGGGTAGCAATGTCGCATGACCAAAATAATACTACACCCTAGTAGTTAAAGTTCTGAGTTGTGCTTATTTTTTAGCTTAAAGTGTAGTAATGACTTTCTTTGAACAAAAAACTTAAAGCACAGAAACTAAACAAACTTAGAACGAAGCTCACAGCGTCAATTTTTGCATCTATACTGTTCAGATAATTGTCTAAGTAAATGGAAAGTCTGAGTTATGCCTCTAGGGTAAGGCATACAAGCATGAGTATAGCAGTTGGTCAGCTAGCCATCGAAGCCAGTTCAGCAGAAAGCAGTCTGCATATATAAGTACCATGTGTTCACACTATGGATTTCAGAATGCATCATCTCAATGATAACTGAGGATGCAGTAGGTAGAAAGTAAAAGCGCTGTATCGCTATGCTGGACCTTAAAAATGAAGGAAACTGAAAATTGTGAGCTTATTGACATTAGTTAAAACATCTGACAGCATATACAAAACTCATTTAAGATGTTTTCTATGAGAATGCTGCTAGGCACTCTGGCATTGAGATACGTAATCTAAAAACCTAGAGCTAGCCTTTTGTATGATGCTTTTTTTATGGTGGTATCTCATATTTGCCATATTTATGTAAGACAGCTCCTCATTACTGATTTTTATTTTTATTTCAGATGGCATGTAGTATGTTTTGAAGAAAGAAATGCATGAAAAAATTCCATTTGCATAGAGATGTTCTAGTCTACATAATACTAACATTGTGTTTTGTCTTAACGTTTCGTATTTCTGGTTTGATTTGTTGTCCTGTGTCCCTGAGTAGCAGTGCAGCTGTTGAAGTTTTTAATGCTCTGGCAACTGGAGCAGAATCTGTATTTTTACTACTGCTTGCTTTTGTGATACGGGATGTCTGTGCTTTATAAAACAAGTAGATTTTTTGGAACAAGATGACATGTTGTTACTGAACTTCTTTATAATGCTAGTGATGGAAAAATCCTAGACCAAACGTTCGAAACGGTGTTTACTTTTGATCTGTTAATCTCCTGTTGTGTTTGTCACTGATAAAAGAATTTGTAAAACCTTCAGACCTGATTAAGGTGATTTAGTTTAAGTTCAAATACAAACTAATAACTTGCTCTTTTGGTACAGAGAGGCATTAATAGTTTTCACATCTTTCTCTAACCAGGAAGTGTTTGAAAAGGAACAGTCTATATGTGCAGCAGAAGAGCAACCAACAGAAGATGGGGTAAGTGAACAATGGATGTTCCTCGTGCTGGCTGAAGAGAACTTCCTTTCAGATCTCGAGTTGCTAATTGTGTGCTTCTCAAGCATATTTTTCTTCAGAAATGCCTACTGAAGTGTCTTTTCAGCTATGCTTTCTAACTTCCTAAGTTACATCTAACTTTAAAATGCTTAAAGTACAGTGAATGCCTGAAATTTAATGAACAGAATAAATATTTTAAATACTGCTTTCCTACAGCAAGGAGATGTCAACAAAGTTAAGAGCAAGGGATGGCAGCAAAAGAATAAAGGAACCAAGAAAGCTTCGAAAGCAAAGAAAAAGAAGCCAGTGAAAAAGAAACCTGTGCCACCTTCGTTGCAGCCACCGAAACAGCAGAAGCAAAAACAAGCTAATGGGGTAGCTCATAGATTCATTGATATTTTAGTATTTTGTTCAGTTTATCATTCCTAATCTGATGGGTTTTTTGTATCTGTCTGTTGCTTTTGTAAAGTGTATCTCCTAAAATAGCATTTTTTTCTTTACACTTCAAAATTACTGGTAAAATAATCAGGGTGCCACCACAGTAACGTTTCCAGTGGCCTGCTGAAAGTTGTGCCCAACTACTTCAGAAGTCTGGCTTCATAGTCCCTTCTTATTAGTTCTTGTTCTGCTGTCTTCTGGGAGGTGAATTGTTCTGTACCTCCTACTTTTCCTCTAAAGGAAAAACTGAAATGAGACTTTCTTCTGGTAAATTAAGTAGCTTTAGTACCTCTATGCTCCCACTACATGGTGTTTTCTCCACCTCATGGGCCATGTTGTAGGTACTTTCTTATATTCTCTCTCTTCTTTTCTTAACGGCTTTTTGAAATGCAACCCCAGAATCAAATACTGTTTTCTCCTATTTGTGTTGTGGATGCCATATGGAGAAGGAAAATTGCTTCCCTGCTCCTCTTAACACACGAGGTGAAAAGGATTAAACTTCACTGTAGATACACTCTGTGACACGAGAAGAGTGTAGATCAAAATAGGAAATAAGGGCTACGACCTTCAGACAGGTGCTGTGAATGCTGCGTACTACAGTAATGCAGACTAACTAAGTTAGATGTTTTTGGTGGTTGCTTTTTTTTTCTTTTCCTTTAGGAAGTAGTTGCGAAGGAAGAAGAAGAGGACGTCTCTGATAAAGGAAGTGAATCTGAAGAAGAAGAAACAAACAGGGACTCTCAAAGTGAAAAAGATGATGGAAGTGACAGAGAGTCTGACAGAGAACAAGATGAGAAGCAAAACAAAGATGATGAAGCTGTAAGCCTTACTTTTTCTTGAAGGGTAATGTTGCCTCTGGGGTTGAGAGAAAATGCGTTTTAATCCTCTAGCATCCCCTCAGGCTAGGCAACACTAGGATGAGGGAGTAATATCTGTTCTCCAGAGGTTTCCAGACCTCATTCCGGCATAAGAGCTTTGTCATTGCAAGCCTGTCTCAGAGAGAGCAGTGAAGTCTTTGCAGAATAGATAGAAAACTTAAAAGTGGCATGAGAAAAATAGCTTAATTTCAAGGAAAGATTGTAATGTTTCTTTCAGCTTAATTTGATTACTAGCTGCTGCAGATTTTGTGAGATAAGGCCTGTGCGTTGGACTTCGTTCTTTACATGCAGTGGCTGTTGCATACTGCATAATGCATACTATGAGCATGCAGTAGTTGAACAAACTTGTACGTGGGCTTAATAAACTCTAGTAACTATTAATTAAGTTAGTCATTCAAAATTGTGGGTTAAAAGATTGTAATTGAGAATGAGGCGTTGTGGTGGTAGATGATTTCTGCACCACAGGTCTTAGAGTGGAAGACTTGAGAGTGACAGCTGGAAGTCCTGTATAGGGTGAGAATAAGCTTCTGATGGGAAAATAATCATCAAGCTTCTAATCAGGAGTCTTACAGCTCATGTAGTGAGTGTTTATAGGCAGTGCTGTAGAAGTGAGTTTAGAACAATGTGGGCAGGCCCCACAGATCTATGTTTTGAGGTTGTTTTTTTTTAATATTAACATGGATGGTCTCTTTAGTTTTATAGTTGCTTAATTTTTTTGCTTTTAATCGTACTGAGTAACTTAATCTCTATGTGCCTTTCCCTTTTGTATTGTTTCTTATAGCACAAGAACTTCTCATATGTATCATTTCCATGGGCTAAAATGTCTGCTGTTTTTTTTAATGCAAAAGATGGCTAGTGCGCAGTAACTCTAAACTTATCTTTGACAGGAGTGGCAAGAATTACAGCAAAGTATACAGAGAAAGGAACGAGCCCTTCTTGAAACGAAGTCAAAGATAACGCATCCCATTTACAGTCTCTTTTTCCCTGAGGTCGGTAATAGAAAACATTACAATTGTGAAAAATGAGAATTAATATAATACAAATTAATTGCTGTTTTTATATTTTTACTGTAAGTAATAGACTTTTTTAAAAAAGTCTAATACTTGAAGAAATTGCTAATCTTAATTTTAAAAAAAGTCTTCATCTATAAAATCCTCTTAAACTCCTTCAGGTACTTTCCTGTAAGTTTTTAATGTATTACTCTTTCTGTCCAGTTCCCAGACATTTGCAAACTTGAATAGAAGTTAAGGTTCCTTTTTGATGGCAATAATGCTAAAGGTTTTTTCTGCTGATCTGCTACATATAGATAGATTCAGAATGAAACCTTTCAGATATATTGTGGATGGGTATCAGAGAAAGGGATGTACTTGAGAGTGGTGACTCAGAGTAATAGATAGGCTGAGGTGTCTCTACAGCAGCCTTTGGTGTTGAAAGTATGTTCCGATACACCAGTTATTACACAAACAGCTAACCACTCAATAAGTGTCTGAAAATCAGCAATGAAACCTCCAAAAAGATGGGATTTTTTTAAAGCCATGGGTTTTGTGTTCTGAGCAAATAAGTTAGGTCTTTGGGAGGTGACCAGATTGGAACCAGGAGGAAGGAGTATTTGGCCACACTTTCTTACCAGGCCAGTGCTTCAGAGGGTTTCCTTTGCTTCCCTGCTGTCTGTCTGGGGAACTTACCTAGGATCCCTTCTCTCTCATGCTATCTCCAGTAACAGGGAGGCGGGATGCTAGGCATATGCATATATATGCAAGGATATACAAATAAACCAAAGAAATTGTCTTCCGGAAGCCCTTAGCTGAGAGTCATGTGGCCTCACAACATCTAGTTCCATAACGGCTGATCTTAATGCTGTATTTTCCTGACACGTGGAGGTACCCTCCTGTCTCTCAATACAGCTTCCAGCAGTACAGCAGCATAACAGGAAAAGGTGTACTGGCATTCTGCTCTTCTGGCTGCCTTAAATCATGTCAAAGATGCAGCTGAGTCTTAACACGTCCTTGCTGTGAAGGCAGCTGGCTTTGGTCATCAGTCTGAGCTCAGACAGTGAGTACGTGCTATGCCCAGTGCCACAGGGGCACTAACTACTTGTATTTCTTTTTTACTGCACTGAGGGTTCCTTTGGAGACTTTGCTTATTCTTACTCTGTACAAAGCTACTTAAGCTTCAGCTGTGTGTAACCAAGCTGCTGGTGGGTTTTGTGATAAAACCTAAATGCAGTACTATGCTAAAAAAAAGTGGCTAGGGCTGAACTGAATACTTGAACTTGAAAGATACACGCGTATTATCTCATGGTACTGCAGTTGTAAATTTTCCAACCTTTCTTCACTGACTCCCTGAAAGTTGAATGCAGCTGTACTTAGTGCTGTAGCTGCAGTTGGAGCATGTTCAGATGGAGTTGATTTGCAACGTCTGAAGAGCGGAATCCATCATACTCTCTGGACGGTTTTTTCATCTGTCATTTAGAGTATTTTGTGTATTTTGGTCATGGCCGGTTCAGAGATGCAGAGTTAAGGATGAAATGCTGTAGTTGTGTGAATCTCTGTGTTTCCAGAATTTATGGATGTTTGAGTGTAGTGGAGCCTAATATATTTATTCTCAGGAGGTAGCCTTAGCACTGTTTCATCTAAGTTTTTGGGCAGTTGATTACTCTGCCAGAGATGCATCTTTTATCTATGCAGGTTCCGAAATAATTATCTTCTACTCCTACATCCATGAATCCAGAAACTGCACAGATTGTAGTTTTGACATTTTTAGGTAGAAACTGGTCCTGGTGTTCCAATTTCGTGAACATACTGGTTCCCTGGCATGCCAAACCTTGCACCCATCTGTTAAAGGGCATTTTGCCCGCGTGCCTGTTAGCTTGCCAGATTCTCACAGGCATAAACTTTAAATTCCACCCAATAAGTGAGAGGAAAATGACACTCCTGCAAGTCGTCCTTTCTATAAAAAAGCAGTGACGCTTTGGGGTCAGGAGCTTTACTTTCAATGAGTTTACTCTATAGATCCCTTTGAGCATTAGATCAATGGATGTTGTTTGTTCTGGTATTTCTCCCCCCCGCCAAAAAAAAAGCCAAACTATTTTTACCAGTTTTTGTGAAAATCCAGTTGACAGTTTTTATCTTTGTTCTAAAAAAAATTATTCCTTGCCATTAAGAGTGGTGGAAACATGCACAAGGCATAGTAAGTCAGCACAGTGTTTTGGTAGCATCAAAAATATCATATTGATACAAATGCAGTTTCTTTTTTCTATGATCAGAGTCCTTATAGGCCCAAAATGGCGAGTAGCCATTTCTGTAATGGAGCTAGCTCCCGTAGTTCTTGTTCGTCTGTACTATTTATACTGTTTATCCTTCTATTCCTAGAGGCCCCTTGGCTAGGAAATAAACACTTGGACTGCGTAAGATTCTTCTGTGCTGCAGCTGTCAAGCAGATTGACATTATATTTATTGTTGGAACTTACAGATAAAATAACTGACGCCTTATAATCACATGGGACAGTTTTTCATAAAGAAAATCACCTAGTATAGCTGTTACAAGAACTTCTTATAATTCTTCAAATTCTGGTCTTAAATACTATGCGAGTAGGGTTTTGTCCTGTTCTGGGTTGCCTGTTGTGCTAAACATGTGAAGGAATGCTGTTGCTTTACTGTGGTGCAGTTGCTTTTGCTTTTATACACTGTAAAATGGGCATTAACACATTGAGTTAATTTTAAACTCCCCTGCTCTGGGACTCAACGGTGCTAATGAGGGTGTTTTGGCTGCTGGTGTGAGTGTCTTGCCGTTGTAAATCTGTAGTTTGCTAGTTGAATATTTCAGTGAGATGATGATAATTATTACTAGCATAACAATTAGTCACTTGAAAAGAGAGGAGTTAATTTCTTTTCTAAGTTTTCAACCTGCATTATTTAAATTTCAGATCACCAAACATTGGCTTCTGAAGTGTTAAAAAAAAAAAAACAAACCAAAACAACAAAAAAAACCACCAAAAAAAACCCCCAAAACCCCACCACACCAAAACTATTGAACTTTTGACTCTTCCAGTAGAGACAAAAATTCTTCAAATTCTACATATTAACAGCATTTGCTTCCCACCTGTGGAATTTGGAAGGGGCTCAGTGGTGGTGTTGAAGTCCACTGTATCCTTTCATTCAGTCCTTCTAATGCTGTTAGATTACAAATAAAACAAAACAACTGCTTTCATGTGGCACCAAAGCAATGAACTGATTGTTGTTGGTGTAAATATATAAAAAATTGGTCTCCTGGTTTGGAGCTTAACTTGTAAGTGTTATAAGATGTGCTCTTTAGGGCTCCAGTCTGTTACAAATGTGATCAGTTTCCAGACCATCAGGGGTGGATAAAAATTGTTTTGGAACACACTTCAGCAATCTATCATTTGCCTTGTCTAAAAGGTGTGGGGTCTTAAAAATCTGACTCCAAATGAGGGATAAACTATTACTTCTGTGTGGTTTTGTTGTCTTTTATGAAGAACTGCACTCATTTAATTTCATTTAGTTTAGGGGCTATGCTTTAGCGCCTGCAGTGGCAAGACCTTTGAGACCTGCAGCTATTTTGAAAGGTGTGTGTGATAGGCAGCAGTTGTTGGGTATCCTTTACAAGTACCAATACTGCCTGTGGTTCGTACTTCCTTGAAGTGAAATCGCAGTACATCCAAGTATCTTCGCTGGAGATATTAAAAACCTGCAGGGATGTGTTCCTGTCCAGCCTGCTCTAGATGACCCTGCTCGGGCAGGGAGGTTGGACTAGGTGATCTCCAAAGGTCCCTTCCAACCCCTACAATTCTGTGATTCTGTGAAATACCAACTTTCAGGAGATTCCCACTTTTTGGAGGGGGAAAGAAGTGGGGCAAAACACACTTTCCTGAAAAAGATTGTTTACTGGGAAGAATACTTTATCTGTCTTTTGGCAGGCCTTGCTTTATATATGCCAACCTTTTTGTCCAGGCTGGACTTCTGTTGGAGCACTTAAGGTAGTATTACATTGCATGAAGCTGCTGGTTAATGCTCCGTCGACACAATTCTTCAGAACGGTTCCATGTCTCACATGGTAGCTTAGGCTGAATATACAGAATACAGCCTTTGGAGACCGACAGTTACTTGTGATAACCCGTTTGCTTTCGGCATGCAGTATATGCTATATATTTTATTCAGACACATACAAGAGTTTAAAAAAAAAAAATCCAACCAAACAGGCACAAACCACCTTCTTTCTGTCTGTATTGTAAGGACCAGTGAATCATAATTACCTGTTATAAAGTGTAGGGGCATCATTTTATATGACTTCAATAATCTTTGTTTTGTGTTTTGTTTTTTTTTTTTCTTTTATGAAAGGAAAAACAAGAATGGTGGTGGCTATATATTGCAGATCGGAAGGAGCAGATGCTAATATGTATGCCATATCACGTTTGTACACTAAAAGATAAAGAAGAGGTAAAGTACTTGAAGAATTTTCTTTTGGGGCATTGCAAAACTGTACTGAAGTGTCTTACGGTGTGCAAATACATTTAGATTTTAATTTTTTTTCATGTTTATCTCTTAAGATGGAAGACAAATTTTACTCTTCTGATAAAAGAAAATTGGTAATGGAGAAAGAAGAGATAATTTAAGAAGACTTTCGAGTTTCTTTGCAGAATATGATTTTTTCCCTGATACGAAAAACTGATTAAAACCAGTATTCCTACACAATGATCATTCTTAAAGTTATTCACATGTGTGAGAAATACTAAAGTGTTCTTTTTCTGTAAAGCAGAGGCTGTGACAAATTAATTAGTCTCGGCTCATATGAACCTTCCTGAGACTGGAACCTTTGGCCGTGTTCTTTGCTTTTCTGAAAAATGGAGATTTGATGTATTTTGTTCTTTCAAACTAGATTTTATGTGCAATTCCAAATAACAGTAGAGTTGAGATAATGCTTTCAGCAGGCTAAATATTTTAACCTGTTTGGGCTTTTGAGATTTAGGAAGCATACAAGAGAGTGTACTTAAAAACATAGAGTTACTTTGATCTAATTCAGAAAAAAATGTGACCCGATTATTCATCTTTCGTGGAAGGTATTGTGCTTGGGTATTCTGTCTCTCTTCTGCGAGTGTTTTGTTTTATAGAGGTTTTCAGAGAAGTGTAACTTGTAAGAAATTAATAATTATTTATTTTATAAGAAAAAAAATATTCTCTAGTAGTATTTATTGCTCATTAGTGTACTTAAATTCTTACTGCTTTCAAGTGACACATTAGAACAAGTATCTAAGGAGTGAATTCTGTTTTGTAGGTAGAGCTGAAGTTCCCAGCACCAGGCAAGCCTGGAAACTATCAGTACACAGTTTATTTAAGATCGGATTCATATATGGGATTGGACCAGATTAAACCATTGAAGGTGATGTATAATTATGTTACGTATTTGTATTATATTGAAAACTACTTCATATGGTTATTTAAACCCCAAAAGTCCGGTTATCTTTAAGAATTCAAGCTGTCCTATTTAAAACAGTGGCAAGGAGGGACTTGCAAGCGGTTTCTGCCTAATGCCGTTTTATGATGGCAGTTTTATGGTGGGTTAGATGGGACTAAAGTTTGCAATGCTTTCCGGTGCCTGCATATTTTAATACACTTTTTCTCATATTTATTCAGTTTCTGCAGTGTAGTTGGCTCTGGCTTTATACCTTGAGTCCTGCCATGCCATTTCCCTGCCCTTAGTCCTAGATCCATCCAGTTAATGAGATGCATGCCTTATTTCTGGAAGCAGTTGGTGGTTTTTGTTTTGTTTTGTTGGTTGTTGTTGTTGGTTTTTAATTTCTTTTGTTTGGTTGGTTTTTTAACTGTCAATTTTGTGTGTGGTGTCACTTATTTGGGGGTTTGTTTTTGTTTTCCCAAATTTAATGTGTATTGTCTGTAACCTTCCCCCTTCCCTTTTTCTTTCTTTTTCTTTATCCAATTACAGCTGGAAGTTCATGAAGCAAAACCAGTGCCAGAAAATCATCCACAATGGGATACAGCAATAGAAGGTGATGAGGACCAGGAAGACAGTGAGGGCTTTGAAGACAGTTTTGAGGAGGAAGAGGAGGAGGAGGAAGATGATGATTAAACAATACTGTTGATTGACTACAATATCTGCACACACTGCAAACTCTTGGTCTGACTGTGGAACTGTACAATAACCAAGAAACACAGTACAGAAGCTTTGAGAAGGCTGAGTTTAATTTTTCTTTACCAATTAAGAGTGCATTATGTAACTTCTCAGTGGAGGTGAAACAAATCTGTTGCCGTTGATACACCTTGGAATATGCTTATGGCTCATTATAGCCTTCGAGTGCAGGATGGTGCATTTGTTTCAATTGAAAATAAAAGCTTTTTTATTATAAATGTCTGAAAGTGTGGGCTATGTATTGTCTGATCAGTTTAGGGTCCAATTTAAATAAAAGGTACTATTAGCTGGGAGCGAACTTTAAATCAATTTTTCTGCATTAGGAAATTATTTTAGAAAACGTTTTGGTATATTTGACATTACAAATCTCTGTTGATTGAAACAACATCTGCTCAACTTTCAAACTTGATTGGTTCTGTGGTATTCATTAAATATTTTGCTGTGATACTGCTCACATCATTCATAGCTTTAAAGATCTGTTTTACTTAACTTGGTCATTATAAATTGGCATCATACCCATTGCCACATTTCGTATATTCTGGAGGGCTGCTTTTTTAGGACTGTTGCCTTTTTACGCCCAAGATTATAATGAAAATCATAAACTTTCGTGTCTCTACCATAGGATACTTAATGGCTTAAAACATTTTTAAGCCTTTATTTCCTCAGATCGGCAGAAGATCTGAGTCTTTTGATAAACAAAACGTCTGAAAGCAATTTTGGGACCACGTGTTACGGAAGTTGGTGGCTTTTGTGTAATACCTTTATGAAAGGTACGTGCTGGAAGCCGAAGTATATTCTGAACTCTGAATCTACCTGACACTGTCGGAAGCATTTTAAGGGTAAAATACAACATGCAAAGAGGGCATGTTTTGTATCAATTTTGAATTCCCATCAATAAACTGGACAATTTGATGGCTGTTTGCATTTGTAATAGTGTGCATCTGAGTTTTGTTTTTTTTTTTTTTACCTCAGTCTCCTGCAGGGCTGTGAACAAGATGGTGATTCTGTCCCTACCCCTGTTCAAAAAAAAAAAAAAAGAAGAAAAACAAAAAGCAAAAAGCACAGGTCTAATTAGAGAATAAATTCAGGGAGGAGAGAATCAGGGCTGTTAGTGTATTGCATGACTTGACAAAAACCACGAATGGATTCTTCCTTTTCTTCCTCTCAATAGAACAAACGAAGGTGATTAGTTGAAAGTTCTATTTCTATATTTCAGAAATACGTATGAGTGTTCTGCAGGTAGGAACAGATGTATTTCTGTTCCTATGCATTGTACTACGAAAATGCAATGCTGTAAAACGTGACAAATTATCATGCAGGAAAATTTCCATCCCATGAAAATTGCCCGAAGCCAGAATAGTTGCACACTAATTCGTGACCTTGTTTATTAGAAAGGGTTGTCACTTTAAATGCAAATTTACATTGTTATATTCTTTGTAATTGCGATAGTTGCAAATAAAATTTGAAAATGTTCTAAATGAGATTATGGTATCTTTCAAAGTACTTCTGAAGTGCATATTGTGCAGGAAAATCTCTTGTAAAGCATAAGCAGTGTCAGGTGCTCACACTCGAGAATGAAGACTGGATTTAAATTAAAGGCCGTGGTACACTTGATACCTTTTAACTCGTATTTCTATTTGCAAAATACAGTAGAAAAATAACAATAAAAAAGTACTAGTTGCATTCCATAGGCTTTCAAGCCAAATTCTGCACTGATGAGAGGAATGCTTGAGGAATAGTCACCAGACTCCTTATGCAAAATGAATGCTAAACTGACATTGTTCTGTCAGAACAATTCATAATGAACTGCTGTGGTGGCTAAAAGTTGGGAAGTGATTATAGTTAGGAGATATAATTGATAATAAGAGCACGGCAGGGGAGGGGGGGAAGTGCTCTCACTACTGATCCCTAGATGTTACTATTAAAAGTGAAGGTACGTACTTGCAAGATGTGAATGCCTTGAAGTGATTTTAAAAAGAAAAAAAAAAAAGAAGAAAGAATCATATCCCTGGTCTGAACACTTGAAGTATTTTCTTCTTAAAGATCGAAGCTGACAGCTGGGATTACACTGAAAGTCTGCAAACCAAGGCTAATTCCGTTGAGCTAACGAAGGCAAAATCTAATACTTCTTCAAATGTGGGTCTCTTGCAAAGTCAAGGTAACTTAATAGAAGATGCGAGGAAAAGAATTACGGTGGTATTGGAAATCTACGTAACGTGAAGAAGGCGTGCTGATGGTTTTTCTCCTAAAAATACAAACTCTATGGTTGTGCACCGTTTTACAGCACCTTCCAAGACAGATGCAAAAGTGATATTTAAGAGCTTCACGCAATTAAAAACACCATTGCAGACGCACAAGTCTTGGGAGCGTTACTAAATTCTTGAACTGTTGGTTGGTGTATCGTGGGGTGTGACCATTAGTAATTAGTTGGAGAACAACTTGAATTGGCCATTCAAAGGTTCAGTAACTGTCTCTTGAATAAGAGTTACCAGCAGGGGTAAAACTTCGCAGGAAGAAGCAGCGTTTTGTGTTCGCTGTTGTACGCGTCTTGCATCTTGATGGGGCTTGGGACTTAATTCAACTGATTTTACACCTAACTCTTCTGGAACTTTGGAATAGTAACCGAAGAGTAAAAAAAGTTCTGGAAGTAAAATCTGCTTTGCCGCCGCACCCCCTGCGCAATAGCAGCCAAAGCATAAATTAGAAGCGTCTAGTGTTGTTTCCGTGTGAATAGACTTATTTCTGCCCTCCTGCTGCCGCGCTCCTCTTTGTAGCTGGGCTGTCCACCCAGAGACGCTGCAAACACCTTCAGGGCTGGCAGAAGCCACCTCCCAGGGGGGGAAAAAGGGACCTGGCTAGAATAGGCAGGAGGGTGATGCAGGTGCAACCGGCCCTTCTCCTCCTGGCCCAGCCAATTAGTAGATGGCGGTACCATGATTTAGGGCAGGTAAACACTGCTTGTTGAAATACGGGATAAATCTGAAGTAGGTGTGCGTAGGTAAAAGGAATGAGTTATAAAAGGGGTTTGGTGTGTTTTTGGTTTTGTTTGGTTTTGAGTTTGTTTTTTTTTTTTAAATGTAAAATGATTTAACATTTTCGCCCCCCTTTAATTAAAATTAAAGGAGACGTCAACTTTTTTCTATTCTAATGCTGGCGGACTAGAAGGTTACACTTGTGCAGAAGACTGATAAACCCTCTTTAAATTGCAAACGTCTTGTGAGCGTGGAAAGCCCTTCAGCTGCAGAGGAAGAGAAGGTGCTTTTCCCAGTGCCGGGGTGTAGTTCCCGGCCGGACTCCAGCAGGGGGAGGCAGGGGCATGGATTTCTTCAGGAAACCCTGGGATTCTTCCAGGGGGATACCTAGCGTGTTTTGAACTGTAGGTTTGGTTTTGTTTTCCCACTTTTTGGAGGAGGGAGGCATAGATGGGAGGTTTCTCTGTTTCTTTTCTTTTAAATAAGCTACTGTTACATGTGCATTCCCCCTATTTGCATATCTGTTTATCTGGGGGGTTTTCCCCCAAACACCTTGCTGACTCATCATTTAAAAACTGCTGAAGGAAACCTATTTGAAGATTGGAACAATAATTATTAATAATTATTAATATTATTATTATTAAAAAATAAAAACCTGGCGGAGAAAGAAAGGCAGAGCTTCCTTTTGTAGCAGCAATTGGGGTGTTACTGAGTCCGTTTTGAGCCTTATATCTTGCTTTGCGTTAGTTTTTGGAAACGTGTTTGCGTATGGCGGACGTCGTGAAGGTGTCTCCGGTTCAGCTGCATTTTAAGCTCTGCAAAGTGAGATACTTCAGGTGGTTCTGCCATGAGGATGCCTGTGCCTCAAAGGGGTGATTTACGGGGTACCTGGGTGCCTTGTTCGCTTGAGTTTTATGTTCCCCGCAGAGACACATCTAAAGATGCCCCTGGCAGTATCGTCTTTAAAACCCGCACAGGGCCATGGCACCCTCTCTTCTTAGGGCTTGGCGAGGGCTTGGCAGAGCACCCGAATGCTGGATTAGAGGTTGAGCATGTGCTTAAATTCATTTCTGTTCACTAAGGTGAGCAGGAGCTTTTTTGTCTGTGCTCTGCTGGGGTCTTAGCAAGTGCCAGGGAATAGACAGGAGAGAGAAATTTGGGTGACTCGTGTTCAGTATTGAACTCTGGACGGGACACCAAATTTGCACACACCGTACATCTGGGTGATGTTCGTGGCTTGCACTTTGTTTCTTTCACGCCAACATTTTGGTTTAAGATGCAGTTTGAGCCCACACAGAAACTGTTTAGTTGGTAGAAACAATTTTCTGCCAAAATTGTTTATATTTATCATTCAGTTAAGTAACAGAACTGTTACCGGCAATGAAACCGGTTGGTAAATCTAATTAACACAATAGATTGTAAAGCTAATGATAGTATTTTTAAGCCAAATTGCATACACTCTACCTAGAATTTAATTTCCAATGTGTGCTGAATCAGGAAGCATTTTCAGCCTTTCACTGCTTATTATAAATAAGCCTTCCACGTATATGCTCTAATAATTAGACAGGGAAGACGTTACAGTTGCATTGCACATGTGGAATTTAATAGCACAAAGGAGTCTGCATGGACGACCTTGAGCAATCGTTTTTAATTCGTCCACCTTTAAAATAAGGTGCGAGCGCTTTCCTTTTTATGCAAACAATGTAGGTAGATGCTTCATGGCACAAAGCTGGAGGCGTTCTAGGGAGAAACCATAGAAAAGCTGGACACCGTATGGGTATCTCCTGCAGGGCAGACCATGGGTCGGGAGAGCACCGTGGCATTCCTGGTCCCACACGGGGCAGTGAGGATCACCCAGGCGTTGCTTTTGGCTTTGCTTGGGCACGGTTATTAGATGCTCCAAAGGCCAGGCTGGTGTGAAGCCACCTTTACCTTAAGGTAGCTGAAAATGAAATACTGTCCTTGCTGTGAAAGGCTGTCCTGGCATGGTTTTCCATCACTAGAGTTGTTCATGTGTATGCCACAGATACAGCAGCTTTTTTAGACATTATACCCCGTACCATTATACCCCATCAACTCAGCTGCTCTCTCCAAGGGATACACCCCCAAACATATGCAGGGATCAGAATAGGTCCATATCCCCAACACGCCAGACTGATGTTTCCCGCAGCTGGGAAATGGGATAACAGTAACAGCGGGGACTCTGCCTCCATATGTCCAAGCATCCATACTGAGATGCCTGGATTTGCGTTCCCTTCTCCCATCGAGGAGACCCTTCAGGAGCAGGAGGTGTGGAAGGCCAGCAGCATATTGTTTATTGGGTATTTTATTTTTTCCTTCCCGGCACACAACCCTTTCTCCACGGTCACATCACAGCTATGGAATTTGTGCTTTCTAATGTATGCGTGTGCAGTAAATTAAACTCAAATTGAATGACTGATTTCCTTACAGCTGAAGCTCCATTAATTACTATGTGTAAATCACATTAGCTGAGATTGGGTTATAATGGCTGTAAAATAGACACTGTCCATGACAGGGTGGCGAGATTTGGAGGCCCAGGTGACAATCACTTTGGTTATTTGAAGTGAAGAGGTGAAATGTGATAGTTCTTGCTTTGTTTCGCACCGGGCATTTGGTCCGTCCGAGCTGCCCGGCTCTGCAGGTCCCTCCAAATCAATTCAGGCGCAGGAGAGCCTGTTGCTCCCTTGGTCTCGTGTACGGCACATGGGTGGCAGCTTCCCATCGTGAGACAATTTGGGCAACCCCATTTACGTCATTAGCGTCTTCCCTTAAACGTCACGTGGCAGAAAGCGCTGCTGCCTACAGGTACTTCTTCCGAAAGCTATGAGGATTTACTCTTCGCAGTTAACTTCCTCACATAAGGTTTTATCTTGGTTGTATCTTTTTATGGTTCCCTCCTGATGTAGATCTGTTAGGTGTATTTGGTTCCTCTTTCTTTTTTTTTTCTTCCTCCTTCATCGCAATCGGGGATGAATAGCGCATTCAGATGTTGAAAAGCTGCCCCATTATATTTTACATTCAAATTCACATTTAATATATAGTATGTATGCTAAAAGTTACTGGGGATTTAAAATGGAGAGACTTCTATACACAGGCTCTTCATTTTTTGGCAAGAACTGCCTTTAAAATGTCTGGCCCATCTCGCAGCGAGCCTGTAAGCCTCAGAGGCGATGAGGCAGGGCAGCTGGGGCTGGACATTGCAGTGGGGTCCGCGTGGCCCATGTCACCTGCTTGTCCCCCACAGAGACCCTCTGCCCCTGGGTCCCAGTGTGGGGGGGGTCAGGCTGTTTTGGACAAACGAAGAACCTCTTCTCCCATTGGCATTTTTGCCTGGTGGCTCTGAAAGTCAGGACGATGGTCCCCCACCACCTGAAGGGCTGTCACTGTGGGAAAGAGGGTGTCGGTGCGGGATGGCTGGGTGCTGCTGCTCCTCACGCAATGACCTGGTCCCCGCTGTGGTGACACCAGAGCTGGCTCTGCCAGACACACAGCAACACGGGGTGCTGCATCGAGCGCTTTGGAAACAATGAGACAAGCCAAGCACTAAAACCAAGGTGGGGTTGGGTGGCGAGGCAAGAGAGACCATCTCCATTATGAGCCCAACAGAAGCAGAGGCCTTAAAAGAGAAACAGTTGGGATGAAAGCAACATAGTTTGTCCAGCCCATTGCCTCTTTGCAGCCTCAACGCCAAAGCCAGCCCTGCCTGGTGCGCCTCTAACCTTTTCCTCCAAAATGCTGTTGGATGGAGCTGCCTGGAGCGGTGCCGGTGAGGTGTCACCGGGGCGTCCGTGCCACACAGCAGCCGTGGGTCAGCCCCAGCTGCCCGGCCAGCCCTGCCCAGCGCCGCCTCCTCCGCGCTCGCTGCTAAAAGCCAATTAAAACAAAAAAATAGAACAATATTGTTCAAACCCCGCCGTCTCTTAAAAGGGAAGAATGGCCCTCCCGGTCAAATGTGAGCCGGGGAGACTCGCAGGAATGACAGCAATTAATCTCCGCGCTGCTTTGAATCTTTATGTAAGTGCTCAGTGTTAAATATTACAATGGCACCAACGCGGAGGCTGACACCAGCCTTTGTAATCCAGGTCTCCGTGTATGCGAGGTTGTAGGCTAGGCAATAATAAGATAATTCAGCTTGTTAGACACAGGCGAGGCTTTTTGGTATGCACATCATGCCAGCCTCAAAAATGATGGAAGTGTCAAAATAGCAGAGGAGGGAAAACATGAAATCAAGCCTTTTATTTAAAAAATATCACCACTGAAATTAGTTTTATTATAACCACAATACGATTTCTGAAGTTTAGCATGTGAGCAATTGATCAGCTACCTCAGATAATGACTGGGAAGTATGTTTGGTTCTGTTTTTTTTTTTCCTTTTTTCTGTTGGCAGCTATTCCACAGCTGGAAAGAAAATCTGTCCCATTTCTGGCATAGAGCAGAGGCCACTTGCAAAGTTTAAACCTCTTTTGCTAGGTCAACTAATTGCTCGCCCGTGACAGGATCCGACAAGTCATTGCAGAGTTAGATGTGCATGAAGGACAACAGAGCCTGTCCTGGGATTCTGGATTTCACGAGACTTTGGGGTACTTTGGGGTTAGGCTGTACTAAAGGACTTCCCCCACCACCACTAAAATAAAGCCCAGCTACTTACAGATAGAATCATAGAATCACCTGGATTGGAAGGGACCTTTCAGATCATCTAGTCCAACCACCACCCTAACACTGACAAAAACCATCACTAAACCATATCTCTAAGCACTACGTCTACCCGTCTTTTAAATACCTCCAGGGATGGTGACTCAACCACTTCCCTGGGCAGCCTGTTCCAATGCTTGATAACCCTTTCTGTGTAAAAATTTTTCCTAATATCCAACGTAAACCTCCCCTGGCGCAACTTGAGGCTGTTTCCTCTTGTCCTGGTGCCTGTCACTTGGGAGAAGAGACCGACCCCCACCTCTCTACAACCTCCTTTCAAGTCATATTAGAGAGTGAGAAGGTCTCCCCTCAGCCTCCTTTTCTCCAGGCTGAACCACCTCAGCTCCCTCAGCTGCTCCTCTTAAGACTTGTTCTCCAGACCCCCCACCAGCTTCGTTGCCCTTCTCTGGACCCGCTCCAGAACCTCAATGTCTTTTTTGTGGTGAGGGGCCCAAAACTGGACACAGCACGCGAGGTAGGGCCTCAGTGCTGAGTACAGGAGGACAATCATTTCCATAGTCCCACTCACCACACTGTTCCTGATACAGGCCAGGATGCTGTTGGCCTTCTTGGCCACCTGGGTACACTGTTGGCTCCTGTTCAGCCGGCTGTTGACCAACTCCCCCAGGTCCTTTCCTGCCAGGCAGCTCTCCAGCCGCTCCTCCCCAGGCTTGTATCGCTGCATGGGGTTGTTGTGACCCAAGTGCAGGACCCGGCACTTGACCTTGTTGAACCTCATACCGTTGGCTTCAGCCCATCGATCCAGCCTGTCCTGATCCCTCTGCAAAGCCTTTCTACCCTCTAGCAGGTTGACACTCCCACCTAATCATCCTCAGAAGCTAAGCGAATGATGAAAACTTTGATATATTTCTGATCTCTGCTAGTATTTTTTTGTTTTAAAGAAAAGTGCTGTATGGCCAGGAGGTGTAGCCGGTGCCAGTTTTGTTAGCGAGGCACGCGAGTGCGTGGGTGCCACAGCCGCCCGGGGAGGCTGCACAGCTGCATTTCACTCCAGTGGCAGGACAGCCCGGCTCCCCGGCTCTGCTCACAGGTATCGCACCCGTTGGCAGTGTGCCTGGGCTCCCTGCATCTCCCACAGCCACCACTGACCCCCGATGTGTTTATGGAGAGGCATCTGTGTATTGGCCACAGCTTGGGCATATGCATGGCATGCTGTGGGCACAAACTGGCCTCTGCGACCAGTGTTGGACGTGGTATTTTGATACTCTGACAGCAGAGGGGTGCCTGTCCCACGTGCCCATCCTTCAGTTTTTTTGGGAAGTGGAGCGCTGCATTTATGTTCCTAAATCCACGCTCATCACTGAAGTACCCTCTTCCACCCAGGCCCCCTATCTCCAAGTGAAGACACATGGCGTTTGAGCCCTTGGATCACAATTACCGTTCAACAGGCTCCAAACTGTTTGGCTGCCGCAGAGGGTCTGCTCCTCCTTGGTCGTACAAGCAGATGCTGCGTGGGGAAGTTTCTCCACTGAGTTTGTATGCAAACAACATACAGCTCCTGGCTGCTGATGGCTATCCAACTCCCTGGCTAATTAAAATCTATAAACTACGCTGGTATATGTAATTTAAAAAATAGCTATGCTATAGTATGACTATGCATGCATATTGACTAAAAATAGCACTTGCCAAGAGAAAAAAAAAAAGATAATTACAGTGAATTTGGATAGCAACTGATTTTATTTTTTCTATTGAATTAAGGAAAAGGAGTATGCAAACATAGCTTATATAGAGACATATATCTTTACTGCTCTTTTAGCTATGGAGAAAAATCAAACCTACCGGACTTGGACATTTGTATACAGTATTATTGTAAGAAGTTGCTATTAATGTCTTTCTCTCTGACGAGCTTTGCTTGGGGGGTGGCAGCTGAGCCCGCCCCAGCTAGTGAGATGCAGCTCTCTCTGCGAGTGGCAGGCGACAGGAGATGGCACCGTCACACCTCCTCTCCCCTCTCTTCCTGGTGCGAGCCTTCAGCCTGGGGAAGAGGCTTTCTGCGTGACTTGGCCGTGCAGTGGAAGCTCCCCCCCTGCTGCAGTCATTAATGTTCAGAGACCAAGTTTTTTGGGACTGAACCCGTTGTTGGGGATGGCTTTCCTGGCTTTCTCCCCCCTCAGGTGTGTGTGGCACGCCTCAGCCGTTACCACCACCCTGCCTAGCATCTCCAGCACTATTTCCTCCAGCATTTCTGGGCTAATATGCTCTCAGGAGCGCTGTACTTTTTGGGACGGGAATAACATCTGCTTTCCTGGTGCCAGAGCAGTTTTCCAAGCCTGAGGAAGGAGAGGGGGAAACTGGAGAGGGTGGGAAGAGCCCGCACAAGGGCACAGCATGCACCACGGTGGATGCTGGGGAGGGAGAAGAGCCCCGTTTGATACCCCCCTCTGCTGAACAACAGCTCGCCGTTGCTTTTCTTTTAATCGTATCATGCAGCAAGCTCAGCAGCTCAGCCTGTCAGGCAGGGACAGGCAGGCTGGGAAGCAGAGCACGGGCATCTGTGCCACCTGTGTGCCGGACGGGGGCCGATTAATGAAATCCAGTGGTACCTTGCTCAGGAACAGGTTTTGCTGGCCACGGTCTCCCGCTGCTGAGCTGTAAGTGTTTAATTGGTTAAGTGCCTGGAGACGCCCTGGGCTGGAAATGTCTGTAAAAGCAGCAGAGTAATCCAAGGAACAAAACCCCTCATCTGGAGGATTTATTTATTTTCTTTTTTTTATAATTACAGCCCAGACCCAGTTATCTCTACTGCAGAAAGTTATGCTATTTAAGCCAAGTTACTTGAGACAGATACTCAAAATAGGAAATGTTTAGATCGTAGCTTCTGTTTTCATTTCATTGGGCTATTAATTTAATTTATTATTGCGCTATGATACTATATTTATTAAAATAGATCCTTTTCATTTGTCAGATGATAACAATTCCCAGCTCACAATCCCTCACCATACAAAAGCCAAAAATTAGGAAATAAGATCCTGGTGAATTAACTCCTGGCAATTTCCCCGAATCAGGGAAAAAACCCATTTGGGAAAGACACCCTTTTAGGAAAGGTACCCTAACGCTGTTTAAACCACTTTGCTTTCCACGACGGTGAAAGGATGATGAAATTTTTCCCTATAAATGCAGCGTGCAAGCCCTTAGGGCGCTGCAAGGTACGAGCTGCTGTAAAACACGCACCCAAATTGCACCCAAGCTCCCTGCTCCATCCTGCGAGCATCACTGCGAGGACAAGTGCCCTCGGTGCTGTGCCCTGTGCTCTGCTCATGGGAGGGAAACGGGCTGCGTCTGCTGCAAGGTCACCCCTGCGTCTCCCCCGGCCGGTCGGAGGGGAGCACGGTGCTGGGTATGGCTGGTGGCATTTACAGTATCTGCAGGGGGGCAGGGAATGTACTGGCTGAATGAAATCCCTCTGCCTGTCTGTTATTGTGGTTCTTACAAGAAAAAGCTAATGTTTCAGTGCGCTGCCTCACAAACAGCAACAGTGCGTAGCCAGGGACAAGTTTCTAATTCAACCTTTCAATGCCTTGCCCTTGTCAGGCACTTCTCATGTAATTAGCAGCAGAAAGTCATGCAAAAACTAATCCCGACTGCTCCTTCAGCTTTCCGTGGAGTGAGATGTGGTAACTGCCCTCCATCTCAGCGTTCCTGGAGCAAGATCCTCTGCTCAGCATCTGCTGAGTTAGTGCTGGATCATAGAATCACAGAATGGTTCGGGTTGGAAGGGACCTTAAAGATCATGTCGTTCCACCCCACCTGCCAGGGGCAGGGACACCTCCCACTAGACCAGGCTGCTCAAAGCCCCATCCAGCCTGGCCTCGAACACTTCCAGGGATGGGGCATCCACAGCTTCTCTGGGCAACCTGTTCCAGTGCCCCACCACCCTCACAGTATAGAATTTCTTCCTGATATCTAATCTAAGTCTCCTCTCTTCCAGTTTAAAACTTACCCTTCGTCTTATCGCTCCACTCCCTGATAAAGAGTCCCTCCCCATCTCTCCTGTAGGCCCCCTTTAGGTACTGGAAGGCCGCTATAAGGTCTCCCCGAGCCTTCTCTCCTCCAGGCTGAACAACCCCGACTCTCTCAGCCTGTCCTCACAGGAGAGGTGCTCCAGCCCTCTGATCACCTTTGTGGTCCTCCTCTGGACCCATGCCAGCAGGTCCATGTCATGCACGGGATGACATGCACAAGGCTGGAAGTGGTGCCAGGGAACAAAGGGGAGAGCGGGGCTCCTTCCCCTGCACCCTACAGGCTCCTTCCCCTGCACCCTACAGTTTTTCCCTATTCCAGAACCAGATCCGCCTCTCCAAGGGATGCAGATGCTGCACCTGGGGCAGCACCAGGCATTTGCAGCTGGCATCGGCTGCACCGAGGGGCAGGAACCCAGCAGCCTGGCTGCTTCAGCTCTGCCCCAGCAGATTGCTGTACACTGGGTCTCAAGGGACTCTCATTAGAAAATATTTGCAGATAAGACAGTGTGGTACACCCCAGCTGGTATCGACGAAACCTCCTTGCACTGGACCTGGAGGCGCATCACTGTTTTAGCATCGCTGCTGATTTTGGACAGACAGAGATAGTCCATGGCCAATCACCTCAACTGTGTAAATAAATGTGTAAAAAATTACCATGTATGTCAAGCTCTTTAACCAAGTGGGGTGAGTAAGGTTTCTTTGTTTCTTAGCTGCAGCAGGTTGCATTGGTGCTCCAGAGTTTTGGCTACGGTTTATTACACCTTATTCTATCTTCCTGCTTTGGGTGTGGGGATTTTGCTTTTTGGGTACTGTTGCTCTTGGTTTTTCGCTTGAAAGAAGCTCGGAGGGGAAGGGAGAAGGCACGATTTCTGCAGCTCAAAGGATTATTTCTTTTATCACTAAGGATGCCACGTGACTTTATTGCCTTTCCGAGCTCTTTAACACAGCAATAAACGAGCCGTTAGAATATTTTAAAATCAATAAATGTAATAAAGAACCAGGCAAATTACAAAGCGTCTTCTGATGTTTAGTGATTTGGGAAATAATCATGTCCTCAAGCGAACAGTGAATTGGGATGGGGAGGTGAATTGGGGTGACCTTGCAGGGGCTGTTGCGCTGGGGGACACAGGAGGCAGAGCTGCTCCCGACCACGTCCCAGGGGCAAAGGGGGCTGTGGGGTGACTGATGGGCATGGGATGAGATGGATGGGGGTCTGAGCGGGATGGGAACCCTGCCCTCCCACTCCTTGCCCATCGGGGACACTGTCAGGCTTTTCTTAGAATCATAGAATCTTCATGGTTGGAAAGGACCTTTGAGATCATCGAGTCCAACCATGCACGCACAAAAAAAACCTCCTACAATCTCTGTCACTAGAGTATGCCCTGAAGTGCCAAATCTAGACGTTTCTTAAATACCTCTAGGGATGGTGACTCAACCACCTCCCTGGGCAGGCTGTTCCAGTGCCTGACCACTCTTTCACTAAAGTAATTCTTCCTGATATCTAATCTAAACCTCCCCTGCCGCAGCTTCAGACCATTTCCTCTGGTCCTGTCATTATTCACCTGGGAGAAGAGGCCAACACCCACCTCTCTACAGCCTCCTTTCAGGTAGTTGTAGAGGGCAATGAGGTCTCCCCTCAGCCTCCTGTTCTCCAAACTAAACATGCCCAGTTCCCTCAGCCTCTCCTCATATGACTTGGTCTCCAGACCCCTCACCAGCTTGGTAGCTCTCCTCTGGACACACTCCAGCACTTCAATGTCCCTCTTGTACAGAGGGGCCCAGAACTGAACACAGTACTCGAGGTGAGGCCTCACCAGTGCCGAGTACAGAGGCACGATCACTTCCCTACTCCTGCTGGCCACGCTATTCCTGATACAAGCCCTTTGGGCTTCCCTTGGCTTCTTCTGCAGCATGCTCAGGAAGGGACTTAATTTTCAGCTTGGCCTCCTGAGCAAATTGCCGGAGCACATCAGGAGGTCTCCGCAGCTTTATTCAAAGTTAGCAAGTGCCTGAATGGAAGGTGACCTCCGGGGACGGGCTGGGCAGGGGGCAAGTGGCAGGCGATGTGGGGCCCTGGTAGCCTGGGCATTTCTTGCTTGTCCGAGTGCTGCCATCCCACCTCGCCTCCTCCCATGGGCAGGTGGGAAGGAGCCGGGGTGCGAGCGGGGAGCGGTGGTGGTGGCTGGAGTCACAACCCCTCTCACCGCTGCTTTCAAAGGCTCACGCGTCTAAGTGACTTCTCAGCAGCTGTCCTCCCTGGAGACCCGCTTGCTTGAAAGATGATACTGCTCTTGTAATTAAAGTAATTTTTTAAATTCAGCCCCTTAAACCAGACCCCATCATACCTTAACCAACTGCATCTACGCAAGCACGGGGGGGGGGGGGGGGGTTGAAGAGGGTTGGGGCGGGTGTCACGAGATTGATTCAGCATCTGGAAAGATTTATAGGTAAAAATCTTGTTAAACTGAAATGCCTAATAAAGATGCAGGGAAAAAAATCACATATAGGGCATAACCCTGCCCTGAAAAGGCTTTTTGCATTTTTGCCTTTTGTGCAGCGGTGTCTGAGGAGGGGAATGTCACCCCTGCAGCCAGGCCTTCGCTGGTGGCAGAAAGAAGAGCTCCAGATGAGCTCCTGCCCCACTCATCTTCTGCCCAAACAGCAGGGAGGGCTGCACACACTTAGGCTGTTTCAGGATATTTAATTTCCTTTCTCACTTACCCTGAGTGCTTTCTGATTTCATGGAAATCTGAAGGTAATTGAATGCAATTGTTTAAAGAATTGAATTATTTAAATTATAGGGTTATGCTTGAAATAAAATGACAATCTGTGGGAATTTATTAACGTTGGTGGTGGATGGAGAGCAGCGGAGCGCTGTGTGCCATCCCACCCAGTGCCAGGCTGCAGGGACAGGTGTGCCGGGGAGCCAGCGGATGGGGAGGGATGATGGCACAATGTCAGGATCCGGCACACTCCTGCATGGGTGGCAACCCTCTGGGATGCTCGTCCCTCCCATGGCTGGGTTTGTCCTTGGTCCAAAACATCCTGGGCAGTCCAGCAAGAGCTGATAGGACAGACCCTCTTTGAGGATGTTTCAGGGCATCCACGGTGGGTGACAGAGATCACCCTGGGGATCAGAGCTGTTCCCATACCTGTTCCCCGTTGCCACGTGGATGGCGATGGGCATCTGGGACCCTCACCCAGTGTCGCCAGCAAAAGAGGAGCCCACAGCAGCCAGTGGGGCAGAGCTTTGGTGTGGCTGCTGGTATTTCAGATGGTGACTTCAGGTGGCCAAGGGTAAAATTTATGTACGTGGCACAGAAAAATACCCAGCTAGTCTGCAGACAGGCAAGGAAAGCCCTTGCATGCAGGAGACGAGGCAAGCTGGGGGCTAATCCAGCACTGAAAAACCCATGTTCAAACACTGGGCATTAGACTGTCTCTCAGCTGCTCATTAAAGCCCCGACCCATGCTCCTCACTGCGCCACCGCCTGCCCCAAAAGCTTCAGCCCTGCATCTGGGGTCCGTTCCTGCTCAGAGGAGGCTGTGAGGACAAGCAGCAGAGGGCAGGGATGAAAAATAAACAGTACAAAATAGGTGAAAGACAAATATCAGGACACTGATGAAAAGAGCACAGAGAGGGATGTAGAATACAATGAAAAAGAATTGCATTTCTAAAAAAAATTTTGGAGATTGATGGTGGTCCATGGTGCAAATAGTCAGGGAAGAAGCGACCGGAGGCAGGAGACTTCAGCTGTGCTCCTTGCTCTGCTGTCCCTTGCCTCTCTGTGCAGAGATCCTTAATATTTCTCTGCAGTGTTGTCTTCATTTGCAAACCCTATGCCTAGAGAGGAAAGTGTTTCAGCATTTTTGAGGCTTGCTGACACCCCTGGCCTCAGGTAAACAAGACCTTTTCTCCCCCCGCTCCCAGCTTTATCACTTTTCTCATTTCTATTTGGAAACGAAGCAAGTGATTACATCAGTCCACCATGTTTCTATTGTTTGGTGGGCAGATTTACTTCAGCAGAGATTTAAAGCTCCCCTACCTCCTCCATCTCCCCCGCCACGGCCCCGCGGTCAGACACATCTCTGCACGTGGGAGAGCGCCATGGGCAAGCCTGGGGCTGGAAGGGCCAGACTTGGGTTGAAGCCCACCAGTGCGTGACCGCGGCTGTTCAGGTGTCCCCTGAAGCTCACACGAGCGTGCCACCAGCATGCAAGCAGACCATTCCCCCGAACCATCCTGGGAAAAACCTTCCCCTTGGCCCCACCTCTGGCTCATGTCCCTTTGCCCCCTGCCTCTCTCTTGCGGACCCCAAGATGGGGAAATGAACCCTGCATTTGGCTTCATAGGTGATGTGAAGGCTTTGAACCATTCCCCCAACACTATCTCACCCTCCCTTGTTTTGGGCCGTCACTTAAGCTGCCCTCCAGACCAGCTGTATGTTTTAAAACAAAATTCAAGGGTCTTTAATTTAAACTTTAAATTCAAGGCTGTCAAATGGGCCCTGCAAAGAACATAGTCCAAAGAACTCTGCAGTCCTTAAGGGAGCAAAACTTGCTCCCAAAACAGTGGGGATTTAGGCTGGTTTGAGGCCTGCAAAATTATTCATGGCATTCAGCGATAAAAAAGAATATTTTCCAGTCCCCTCCCCAACACTTTGTTATTGCATTGCATTGTATTAATATCATATTTTTTTGCAAAAGGCTGCAGCTGATGCTTCGGTGCAGTGCTGTTGTGCCAGCCCGCCCGTGCTAGATGACATCGGTAACGTGGTGTGACACAACCAACGGCACCGGGTGTGACAAGCCACAGCAGCAATGCTTCTGCTGAGGTGATGTGAAATGACAGGGGTGGCTAAGACTCACGCTCAAAATTGTAAACAGCTTGAAAGAGAAGACAGGCTTTTTAAAAGAGTCTGTCGTGATTTTTCTTAATCACTAATACTTTTCCCTCTTGATCCTATTAGGGAACATAAACAGGAATTTGCATGGTGTTCCAGTTCCCTCCATTTTATTCTGGTAAGGGAATCCATTAGTGCTGGCCCACTGACCTTGATTTTTCAGGGAGAAAGGGGGCTTACAGGCCTTTTCCAGGATGAAGGCTGGGCTGAGGAGCGCTTGCGTACTTCCTTACCCAGTGAGTTTGCGAGTACCACAGGTTTCATACACCAGTAGCGGAAGACAGAAAACAGTTGTTCCAATTCTGTGATGATAATACATTTTTTCACACCTACAACGTCTGTCCAATTTATAGCAATGCAAGCAAAAAAAAAAAAAAAAAAAGAAGGAAAAAATGCCCACTTGTTTATCCTGGATCTATTAAACTTTACTTTTTTTTCTTTAAATGTACAAAGTTTTTCTCTAGCCATGATTTTAAGAAGAAAATAAACACCCCGGTCGTCCTCCCGCCCTTATTCTTCTTGCAAGGGACCGGTGGTGTGAGCTGGAACATCTCACCCTGCTCATAGTCACTGGTGGGCAGGTGCTTGCCCACCTCCCTGCTGCCAGGGAAGGGCACCACCAAAGCCCCGGCTCTTGTTGGTACAAACGGTCCAGGATCTGGGGTTCCTTGCTTTTCCTCTTCTTCCTTGGTAAATATAACAGGCTTAATACTCATCTCACATTCTGTGGTGATGAGTCCAAAGTAACTCCCCTAAACCCCATAAAGCCAGGCTAGCACAAAACCAGCGTGCAGGGACCACGAAACCAGCAGGACCAGTGATCACCACGCTGCAAGCCCGTCTGATGAGGCATTCCCTGGAGTGGAAGCAAAGTAGAGGTGAGGAGCACATTTTGGCTTGCGATAAATACTGAGTAACGATATACGTGAGCGTGTGAGGTGGGCGGCGGGGAGCTGTGCAACACTTGCAAACAACTGCGACAAACCCCTTGGCTGGGATAATTTGATCTAGCGCAGTCAATGGAGCACGGCAGGATTATTATGATCATTATTTATTATATGTATTACAGTTTTTTTGGGGTTTTTTTTGGTGGTAAGGGCTGCTAGTGCTGTGCTAAATAAGGGGAGACACGGTGCCTTCTGCGATGAGTGACTGGAAACGCAGCAAAAAGCTGCTCCTGCATCCTGCCCAAATGCCATCGTACAGCTACGATAACTGATATTTCTACATATTATATATATCATTGCCCGGCCATACCTGTAAAATTATCCACACCGCTGACTGTGTGTGTTTGTGTACCGGTGTGTGTGTGTGTTGTGCATGAGCAACACTGTACATGCACACCTAGCGTCGCCTGCAAAAAGATCCCAAGCTCTCTTTCCCCAGTTTCCACGTAAATTATCCAAAACGAAGCGACTGGTCCTTCCCATCAGTGGCATCACGTAAGCTCAGCATCGGGCCAGGCTGCTGCAGGAGTGGGACAAAGGGCTGATGCTACAGTCCGGTTTCCATGGCAACAGAGGAGGGGTAGTGAAACCAGAAATGTTGCAAACACCCCTTCTGCTCATCGCAGCCCAATGACACGATGCACGGTATTGCGAAAGATACTGCTATTGGGGGGGATGCGGGGAAAGGGGGGGGAAGAGTCCAAATGCCTTTACCTTTCCGCTTGTGGAGTTTCTGAAATAAAAAGACACGGCAATTTTTTTTTTTTTTTTCATTTTTTCAGTGTAGCTGCGAAGAGAAAGGAAACCTGACGCGCAGGCCTCGTTTTTCTGCGCGTAAAATGTGTGTGTTCTTTAAAAGGCAGTGGTTGGCTGCTTTTCCGGACATGATGTGGTTGAAGCTGTCATCGTAATGGAAATTCATTGCTGTAGCTATGGTAAATCGAGTTTTCTGCCTGTGCTGAATGCATTAGTCTAATGAGATGTTTGCAGCTGGAGAGCTGAGCTGCTGGAGACTTGCACTGTGCTAAGAGACAGGGAGAAGATGGCTTTTGCCGGGGTCTGTGTGACTGTGCTGAAAGTCCTCTGCCCTTTGGGTCCCAATGCCCAGGCTCTCTAAAGGCACTGCTCAGTGTTTTAACCTAAGCAATAGGTAAGGGCAAAGCATGCTTCTTCTTCTCTGCCTGGTGTGTGTCGTTGAGCCTTGTTGGAGCAGTTTCTCGTGCGGCTTGTCGGTCTGTGGTAACTTTGCAGCTCCTCACTTGGAGACCCTCTTTGCCGAAGCACACCCTTACGTAGCCCCGGGAGCGGCTTTTGGGAGGAGAGGGGCAGCAGAGCAGTGGGTGCCGCCGGCTCGTGGTGTGAGTGTGTGTGTTTGTGTGTGTGTGTGTGTGTGTGCGCACATTAGTTGGTGAAGACTTCTGACTACACAGCACTCTGCATGCAGAGCGGCTTCGGGCTTTTCCAAACCTGAATCCAAGCAGTTTTTTGTGGGTTTTTTTCTTTTCTTTTCTTTTCTTTCTTTTTTCTTTTTTTTTTTTCCTGCCAGGTAAATGCCTCTTCCATTTTAAAAGTAACTTATTTTGCAATATACATAGCAGGCAGTATTTCTACCACAGATTTTGGGGGGTTTGGTATAGTTCACAGGGCAATGAGCTTGATTATAACCTCCTCATATCTTCCAACCAGATGGTAAATTGAATTTTTATCCTTAACTGAAAATGAAAAGGAGTGAGACTGTCTGTATGCTGGGTTTTTCCTTCGAGACTAAAAGACACCTAGCTCGCGAGAGTCGCTGAGGAGTCTACTTTACTTTAGCAGAGTTGTACCTGTTTGTCCTTTCAGGTGTTTTAAAGGTAACTTTGCGAGAGGACGGGGCACGGGGGGTGAAATGCGTGCGTGCCCCCAGCTAGCCCTGACGGTCCCTCCCAAACCCCCCCAGGCCACCGCTGCCGCCCCAGCTGGCCGCTCACTGACAGAGGGTGAAGCCCGGCGTGGTTCAGCGAGTAACTCAGCCTTTGAGAGCCGGGCGCCGTTTCCCCTTCCATCGCCGGTGAATGGCTGCGAGCCTTGGTTTCTCTGCCTGGGGTTCATCCAGCGGCAGCGGTCTGGCGGAAAGAAGTTGTTTTTTTGGTTTTGGTGCGTGCGAGGCTGGTGCCAGGAGTATAAAGTTAGCCTGGCGAGCTGCAGAAGGAAAGTTGTTCTGATTCTCTGCTTGGAGGGGGATTGCTGTTTAATCCTGGGTTTATTTCAAGAGGCTTCCGAAGACACTTTGCTCAAGGATAGACCAAGGGCTTTTCAAATTGAATAAAAGCACAATGGGCAGTGTAAAGCACGTAAAGGGGGGTTAAGTAGCAAATACTTGGAAAGCGGGAGGATGTTGTTATCTGTGAGAGCAGGGCTGGAGTCTAAAAAGTGTCTTTGTGCTACAGGAGTACTCACAGCATCCTCCACCACACTGTGCTGCCAGACCTCGGTCCAGCTAAGCACACCGGGCTCACTCAGCTGGTGGTGCAAATCAGCATAACTTCCTCGGCTCCAGCCTCATCTGACACCAGCTGAGGATATGGTTTGGAGATTTGCAAGTTCAGGTTTTGAGAGTATATTTAGATGAGGTGTCTCCCAATCCTCTCCATCTGCAGGTGACTTTTTGTTTTAATTCACGTCACACTGATTTTCCCAGTAAGGCAGAGCCCCTCTGCCCCATCATAAAAGTTATTTAACCGATGCACGTGTTCTTCACAGTAGAAGGGCTGGCAAGGGCATGAGCTTTTTAATGATGGAGTGTGGAAAAGGAACCAGAAAAAAAATCTACCAACAGTAAAAGTACATGTGCTGAATTATATCAGAAACTCTGCTGAAGGTATACCTTGGTAAATGCTTTGTTGATGTAGCACAGTAACTCTGATATTGCTGTTATTTTGTTTCTTGGATATGTTTAATGAGTAATTTCCTATGTTTTGTGAAAAAGAGTGGGCAAAAAAGGGCAATTTTCTTTCTTGGGCAATCGGTGCCTTGCCCTGAGGTTTCTCACCTGCTGGGAACACATGACAGGTACAGGTGCTTGATGGTGGCTACAATAGCTAGAAAGAAGAAATTGCAGTAGCATGCCTTTCCCTCAGCTTGACAAAAAAATCTGGGGGTTTTGATACATATTAAAAAAACCCCAAAGTTTAAAAGAGAAACACCATAGAGCGCCCCGTCCTGGCATGTGGGTGACGCCCTGCCCTTCAGGAGGCTGTGACCTTGGGTGACCCCAACACCTTCCCTCCTTTGAATTTAAGGTCACCTAAATAAAAGGCAAAAAGCAAGAGAGGGCACGGGTTGTAGGGCGAAGTGAGGAAGCAGGGTGTGGGACGGTTGGCTGTTCACAGCCTGGGAACAGGAGACAGGCAAGCCCTGCCCGCCAGGCTCCTGCCTGCTCCTTCACCCAGCCCCGCGGGGATGAAGCAGACGAGCGAGGGGCTTGCTGCTGGGACATGGGCTGCCCTCGGTGGGGACACGTCCATCCTCCTCATCCCTGGCCATGCAGGGGCCTGCCGACACCCTCACAGGCTCCCCTGTGCCCAGCTCTGGTGGCAACTGACCCAAACCCTGCAGCAGAAAAGGGGATGGTTTAACCCACTCCCCAGCATCAACAGTTCTCTCTTGGGGCTGACCAGAGGTACCCAGGGGCTCCTTTCCTGCTGCAGACTGAACTCACATCACTAAGGCTAGCCCATATTCCTAGCATTAGTTTGAAAACACCTTGGGGTACTTTAAACTAGAGACTGAGGCACGCTCTCCCCCTGCAAATGCCGGGGAACCCACGCAAGCCTGGCAAATAAATACAGGGCATAAAAACATAGTTCGGGTAAGGAAGACCTTCAGAAAATAGCAGGTGAGAGTAAGACAGCAATGATTTCTGTTAAAAATAGAATGAAGCAAAATGTTTATATTTGATAGCACTGAAGTCAGCAGAGCCCTGTTATCTTCAGGGGATTTTAGTTCACCTTCATAAAGTATACTCGATGGCATCATGGTGTTTTTTAAAGGGAAAACATAACGATGAGGAAAAAATACCCCAATTCCCTAAAATCCTGCCCTACTTCTCTCCCTACAGCTTTAAAATGGTGCAAAGGAGGAGTCAGCTTTATTTACATAAAACACTCCCAGCTGAGTTCTCCGGCTGACCATTAAGAGCCGCTACAGTATTTAACAGGTGATGGTCACCACTGGGCTCCCCGCAGTGAGAATGAACACTAATTGGTTTACTTATGCAAAGAAAAATATTCCAGCCTCACCTTAAAGGGAAAAATGAATTATGTATATTAATTCTGTCACAACAAGTTGCCTCATGAGGGATTGGTTTCCTGTGCAAAGGTAGCAAAATTTTCACTTTATTTTGCTGTATATTAAAAAACCCCACCTCATTCAAATGTGTGTGTCAGGGGATTACACACAGCTCTGCCAAACAGAATCATGATATATGGGTGCATTAAAGGTACTGGCTAAATTTGCTATCGACTAATAAAATTGAAAATAATTTATAATCTAAGGTAGCATCTTTGCACCAAGTTTTCCTATTGACAAGAATGAAGGAATTGACAAAAGAAAGGGTGATGTGCAGTGAAGGTGGGGTTAAAATTTACTAATTAAAGATCTAAACTTCTGATATTCTTGTTTTTAATAAAGCCGTATAAAGATGATGAAACTGTAAGTCGTTCATTAAGGTTGACTGCTCCCTTTAGGAACTAGTGTAAATTTGGCCCGAATAAAGAATTGCCCAGAGAGAGTCTGGATGTGTAATTATGTTCTGCTGAAGGATGAATAATTTCTCTTGAACCGAACAGTTTCCTGTTGCCCTGCAGTTTATCCTGACCCCATCTTTAAAGGTGATTCTCATCGTACGGGAGAAATGCTGCTAATAAATGCCCGCCTTTTGCTCTCCACCTGTTTGACTTTGTTGGTCTGTTCAGTTTGGGCGTGGGATTCAAAGGACAGGGTTCCCTTTCCATTCCCGGTCAGCAGCGGGGCCAGGAATACGCCCCTGTTTTCCTGCTCATTTTACCTGCCACATGTGTGGATGCCGGCATACTCGGCATTCGAAATGTCAGACCAACACGAGCTTTCGCAGGGGCCAGCTGTTGCTCTTGTGGCTTCGAATATTTATATATTTGAGGGCTCCCAGGAGTATTCCCTGGTGTTTTCTTGATTTATGGCAGGTGTGACTGAAATTGAGCACTCGGGGCTGTGCCCTAAATTGCTCTCGGTGCTTCGGTGGCCGTACTCCTGGCAGAGGGTCTGCTCCCGCCTGCATCGCGGGGCGCGCGGGCCCTGGGTGCTCTGCTGCGGCTGGGGGGCAGGAGGGAAGGGGGCTGCAACTTGGTGCAGGGCAGGGGAAAGCCTGAGGTCTCACTCCTCCATTAAACCCTCCATCCACCTTCTGGCCACCCCGCTGCATTCCTGGGTCCCACCTCGGTGCAGGGTGCCGGGGAGCGGCCACAGTTCAGCTGCTGGGGCTCTGCTGGCACCGGTGCAAGCCTTGTTTCCCCAGGGAGAGCTGGAAAGGGTTAATCCCACAGCACGTGCAGCTGTAGGTGATTCCTGATCTCAAGCAGCACAAGAAATCTGTAAAAAATCAGCTATATTACTCTTTGACATGCTCCTTGGACGTGAGCGGCCACGTGTCCACGTGTCTTTTGCTGAGGGACCGGACTGTCTGTTGTGTAAATACCTTTTCCTGATGCTTGCCTCCCTCTCGCCAGGCTTCCACTTGTGTGCCAGCGCTGTGAAGGAGGTAGCACAAAACGTGGCGTGTTTTACTTGGTGGGAGGTGCAGGGAAGGTATGAGATACTTTCTTCTTTCACCCCATCTTCCTGCAGGTGTCACGCACCTGAGGCTTCAATACGGAAGCTAATTGTGAGTGCTTTTCTTTCAAAACTGATTAAGATTTAATGGCAGGTGAGGACACGCTATCCCCACACCCCAAGCCTTGCAGGGTGGACTCCCGAGAGCCAGTTTCCCCACAGCCAACAGAGCATTGCAATGAGCATTTCCTACAAAGAAAGTCCTCCCAAAAGAGCTCCCTGGAGGAAGATGCTGCCCTGAGATGTCCCCGAGCTGAGCAGGCTGGCTTGCAGGCAGCTGCCTGTGCAACGGGCTCTTGGTGGCCATGTGCATTAGCCCCCTCCCACTAGCAGGAGGAAGCTGTCACATGCCCGTAATGCAGGAGAAGTCCTTGGTGACCTGAAAGCCTCTAAGCAGCATTGGCCCCAAATGATTTCTTCCTGCTTGCCTTCCAGAGAGGACACAGGTAAGTTTTTAACTCAAGACCTTTTCCTGTGACACCAGCAGATTTATTGGGAATTATTGCCGTTGTCATCCTGAGAGGTGGCTGACACACCTGAATGCTGTGCTGCCATACAGAGAGACCTGGACAGGTTGGAGACCTGGGCAGAGAGAAACCTTCTGAAATTCAACAAGGGCAAGTGTAGGGTGCTGCACCTGGGGAGGAACAACCCCATGCACCAGTACAGGTTGGGGGCTGACCTGCTGGAGAGCAGCTCTGTGGAAAGAGACCTGGGAGTCCTGGTGGACAACAGGATGACCATGAGTCAGCAATGTGCCCTTGTGGCCAGGAAGGCCAATGGCATCCTGGGGTGCATCAAGAAGAGTGTGGCCAGTAGGTGGAGGGAGGTCATCCTCCCCCTCTACTCTGCCTTGGTGAGGCCACACCTGGAGTACTGTGTCCAGTTCTGGGCTCCCAGGTTCAAGAGGGACAGGGAACTGCTGGAAAGGGTGCAGCAGAGAGCTACAAAGATGATTAGGGGACTGGAACACCTCTCTTATGAAGAAAGGCTGAGGGATTTGGATCTCTTCAGTCTGGAAAAAAGACGGCTGAGGGGGGATCTTATCAACGGTTATAAATACTTAAAGGGTGGGTGTCAGGAGGATGGGGCCAGGCTCTTTTCAGTGGTGCCCAGTGACAGGAGAAGAGGTAATGGGCACAAACTTGAGCATAGGAAGTTCCATCTCAACATGAGGAGGAACTTCTTTCCTTTGAGGGTGGCAGAGCACTGGCACAGGCTGCCCAGAGAGATGGTGGAGTCTCCGTCTCTGGAGATATTCAAAACCTGCCTGGACGCGTTCCTGTGCAACCTGCTCTGGGTGACCCTACTCTGGCAGGGGGGTTGGACTAGATGATCTCCAGAGGTCCCTTTCAACCCTATGGTTCTATGATTCTATGATTCCATGAGAGGTTCCAGCAAATGTTCAGGCACTCTGTAAACTCAGGGTCGGAGGGAATGTGTCACTCAAACACTGCAAGTCTATCAAGAGAAAAGGTGGGAGCGAGGGACCACCACTGGTCCTGTTTGCTGGGTGTCCCATTGCCACCTCCTGTCCCCTTGCCAAAAAAACAGTCTCTCAGGTGCAATCCTGCTCCCTGAGTGCCTCCCGCTGCTCCCTGGCCCCACAGCATGGCCTGGATTTGGGGCACAGCGGGCACACCTGAGCCGTGGGGCCAGCACTGCACCCTGCAAGGGGCAATGGAGGCTCTCCTGGGGAGGCAGCCAAGGGGCACAGCCACATCGGGATGGGAGCAAGCAGGTTTGGGGTGGGGGCTCCTTTTTATAGAGTTGGTGTGTAAAATGATCTGATTTCCAAAGTATACATCAGAGGTTTGCAGCCATCTACACCTGCCGGCACTGTGGGGAGAGGAATGTTTCTCAGGGGAGAGAGCGAAGATTTGGGAGGGGGCTGCAAACCTGGCCAGAGACAGCACTTGGACAGAAGAGATTTTGAAAGGAGAGGTACTCACTGGATGGGGGAAAGGGGAGCTCTGGGGTCTTAGCTGAGGACAAACCCAAAGGGCAACATTAGAAGAGGGGATTCCCCATTAAGGACAGATGTTGCATGGTATTTTTTGTCTCTGCTATCATTTTTGTTTGGGCCTGAGCTGCTGCTGCACCTGGCCATCCCTGTCTGTCCTGCCAGGCAAGCAGGGTGGTGATGCTGGCTGCTCCATCTCAGCTCCCGCCTGGCTCTGCAGGGAGATGCCTGCACGCCCTCAAGCTCAGACAGACGCGCCAGCCCAGAGCCAACACGGGGATGCTGGAAAGACCTCAGGGGTTTGTTGGTGACTCCTATGGAAAAGCCCCACAGCATTCAATAGGGATGCAGCCCAGCAGAGTGCTGTGGAGTCCAACGGTAGATAAGGCCTCTTAAAATATGTATCTGCATATTTCCACGAGCATAGGAACCATCCTATTGAACTGTGCAATACAGAGAGACAATTCTTCCTTGCTTTCCATCCGAAAGAATGAACAAGTGAATCAGTGTTACTAGGAAGAAAAGTCTTGTGGAGGACATGTCTTGAGGAGGGCGCATCCATTTGGCTTGGCATCTTAAAAATCTTACACAGGGAACTGAAGAAGGACTTCAGTAATACCATATCTGATACATTTTTAAGATCTGTTTACCATAGAAGATGTTTTTCCTCTGCCTCGGAGAAGTGCAGACCTGGAGAGGGCTCTCGTTTTGCAAATGCCCAGTGCAGCTTCTCAAGAGGGCATCCATGAGAAGAAATGGTGCAAAAGGTCTCCCTCCCCTTTCCTGTGCCAGGTGCCGTTGCAGGAAGGGCTCACATTTTGGTGCCAGGGAAAGAAGGAGTTACAGCAGGCAGCCCATCTTTTCAAGGCCAGCACGGCGGGGACGGTGCAGGGTCCTGCTCTGTCCCCAGGGGACCGGAGGGACCCCAGTGCCACCAGCAGGGAACAGCAATGCAACAAATAGAGCTTCAGTGTGGATGTGTAGTAAACGCACACATGCAGAGTAAAAATAAATGGACAAGAAGACGTCTTCAAGAAACTGTTTTTGATCATTATTTATGTGTATGTGGAAACTAAGTACCTTTTCCCCTGTTGCCTTAAAAAAATGTTTATAGCATTTATCTCCGGATTTCATCTGGCAGCCTCCATCTATTTCCCTATAATCAGTGAATGAGAGATGTGCCTAGTAACTGTCTCTTATGGCTCAGTAAATACTTGAATTTATTTGCATATTAAATCGGCCACATTTATATTGCGCTCACTAAATGCAGCAACACGAAATACTACAGAGAGGAGGCTAGTCGGCCATTAACGTGCCCAGGATTTATGTGAATGACTCCCTTTAACATTAATGGAAGTTATCTACACAAATCGCCTTCCAATGGGGGAATAGACCATAATGTATGTAAATACGTATTACTCATTGCCGTTCAGTCATTCAAAAGGATGTCTAGCAGTCTAAACCACCTCTCTGGTGCTGATACTCAGTTTTCCTTAAAATGCAGGAAGGGAGGGTGCTGCTCATGTAGGGTGTTGTGTCACATCTGAGCTGGCACGCACTCGGAGGTGGCTGCAGTCCCTTAGGCTTTGGTGGCCACGAGGGAGGAAAGTTTTGCAGGGCTGACTCCTTTCTGAGACAGTGTCCCGTGTGGGAGCCGGGGCAACTCCGCCGGGTGTGATGCGAGAGCTGGGAAAAGATGGGTTTCCCTGTCCCTCGTAAGCTCCTGGTGCAGCTGGGTAAGGCATTCCCTGTTTCCCACCCGATGGCCCTGCTGCGTGCCCAGGAGGGGTGGCAGTGACCTTTCCGGTTTCATTTGGCGTGTCCCTCCTGTCATTTACTCTCTTGCCCAGGAGGCCACGTTTGTGCAGGTCAGCGAGCAGCATGTCTGGACACCACCCATGCACGTGGCGTATTACGTCTGCCTTCCCAAAAAAAAAGGATGTCCCCCCTGCAACACTTTGCTGCCGGCTGCCTGGAGCCCCCGGGGACTGCCCTTGCCTTGCTGTTGAGGCTGCAGACATGGATAAGGTGTGCTCTGGGGAGCAACAATCTTTGCCCTCCCTCTGCACGCCTATTTTTTGCCTCTCCCATCTGGGTGACAGGCAGTGGTGGGTGCAAGTCCTGCTGCACCAGCTCAGCTCAAAACTCTTTGCTCTACCAGGGCAGGAAGGGTCTATGGTGAAGGCTGGAGCAGGGTATACCCTCAGCCTGTCTTGGGGCAAAAGCCTTTTTATTACCGCCCTGCTGCTCCCCAGGGTGGCTGAGCTGAGGAAAGCAACTATTTGCCTCATTTATTTGCAATTGCGTGCCCGATTTTGGGCTGGGCACCGGGGCTTCTCAACGGCTTCCCAGCAACGCCGAGGTGAAGCGTGGTGGCTTTGACCCAGTTTCATGATGAATGTTAGAGGGAGCCTACAGCACTGAAACTGAAAATCCACAAGTCCCAGTGAGGTGGAGCCGTGCTGTTCCTCAGAGGGGTATTTTAAACCAAACTTGCCATTTTTACAGCTCCCTGTGTCCAGTTCGTCTTTTGGGCACCTCTGCTCTGTTTGCATGGATGCATGGATTGTGCCGGGGCCAGGATGAGAAGCCTCGCTCTTGGCTTGCCAGTGAGGAGTGGGACTGGGACAGGGACTGGGACTGGGACTGGGACTGGGACTGGGACTGGGTGGCCAAACCTCAGCTGTGGTTGCCGTCCCCTTGGCTGTCTCGGCTGCAGGAGAGCAATGCGGTGAAAAAGATGCTCTCAGCTTCCCGGCCATGCTGTCTTCCTTGCTGGCCCTCCCCTTGCTCAGCCACAAAGCCCTGTGCAGAGCTGAGCATCTTCTCTTTCCTATCAGCCAGAGGAGCCAGAAGCCAGGCAGGTGAACAACAAAAACCTTGTGGTAAGAGGACAAGTTCCAGGGGTATCTTGACCTTCGCATGGGTGCATGTGGCACTGCTGCCCCGCTCCTCAGGAGGCACCTCACAGCTCCAACAGTCCAGGGATATTTATCACTTGTCGCTCTTCCCTTGACTAGAGTTTATTGGACACACATTCATGTGTTTTGTTCCTCATGGGATTGCTGTAGTTGTATCAGGCCACTGAAGTTAAGCCTGTGCAAATATCCTTCCCTCTCAGAACACGGGCTTTTTGGGTGACGCTAAATAAAAAACCAGAAAACGTAGCTCTTTTGTTCTTTACAGCTGTCTAGGTGAAGGTAAATTTGCTCTGAAACCAAAAATTAAGAAATTGGGCTAATGGGACCGGTCACAAAATTACTATTTCATCCTGCTTCCCAGTCAGCCGCAGCTATCACTCCAAATCCCCATCTGATGCTGGAGATGGGCTCATTACCCGGCAGTACATTAGGCAGCCTCACGTCCCTGCCAGCCTGGCAGGGTACCCAGCACCCCTCACCCTGGACTCAGGGCTGGGCAGCACAATTGTCCCTCATCCCAGAGCGAGCCAGGAAAATCTGCACCAGCAAAAATGTTTTGCTGCTGTGAGGCGCTTTGGCACTGGGAGGTTTGCTCTGTGCCGCTCTGTCGAGTAGGTAGCCACATCTTGCCCTTCCCTGTGTAGCCACAAGTTTGTGCCTTGGCTACACGAGCACTCAGGAGCTCGTGCGTGTCAGGGCACCCTGCAGCAGACATGAAGACCCGCTGGTGGCCCGTGCCGGTCCTCTGCGATGGTTGGTTTTGAGCTGTGTGGCATATGGGGAGACTCCTGGGAGAAACTTCCAACTCCAGAGATGTTTTTATTAACAAGAATATTAGAGATGGTAAAATTCCTGCAATCGTCTCGGGTGTTTCAGAACTTATATTAAATTTACCTGCCATGGTTACTACTTATGATTTCTAATTAAATGAGGTTATTAAACTGGGAGACAATATTGCAGAAATGATGATTGATCTTTTATCCTTATCCATTACTTTTACACACTTAGCAGTGGCAGTATCTGTTGACAACAGCAACTGACACTGAGCCAGCTAAGAAACTCAATTACTTGTCATTGCCGAAAAGAAAGATCTGCTCAGGGGAGCTACCGTTAACCTTGTGGCAGGGCTTTTGTCTCTCCATCAGCTTAGATCGCATGGAGCAAGAAAGTCTGTCCAGGGAAGGGCTGAGGCAGGTATTTATTTACCCAGGTAGGCAGGAGACTGCCCCATGCTGAGGAGAAAACGAAGGGTGGTCGGGGTGTGCGGTCTGGAGGGAGGCAGGCAGGAACATCCTCCCTGGCAAAACAGGGAGAGCAGGACTGATTGAGTCTTCTGGTGGGTGATCTATTCTAATTAATTTGGAAGGTGGAAAGTTCTCCCAAACTCATTAACATTTAGCTCTGCAGATATAGAGGTCTCATGCATAGGGATGTACAGGGGGGATGATGGAGCCCATTGTCTGGGTGAAAGCTTCAGAGCAGGCAAGGAGCCAGGAGGAGAAAGACATGAGGCTCCAGCCCCTTTTGAGCGCCCTCAGGGACTCGGGGCACGGCTCGGTAAGCGCGGATGACAGTGAGCCCCGTGGGAGGCTGTGCCAAGGGGAATGGTCCTCAGGGCCAAAGAAGGGGAGAGTTTCCCACAGCAGGCAAAAATTGCCATGTGTGCCCACCTGGGTGCTTTAGGACATCCCACTAGCTGGTTTTCCCAAGCATCATGTGATTTTATACAAATACGTGATATATAGGTCCAACGGCGAACAGGGCTGTACTTGCCCCTGAGTTATTTCTACCATTAGTGCCAGCACGGGGGTACATCTATAACCGTGGGAGCACTCGTGCCTGGCACTTTAACAGCTGAGGCAAAGTGCAGAGGAACTGGAACTGGAAACGCTGGTCTTGCCATGTGCTCAGCCTGTGTCCTAGACTGCCACTGCAGCCTTAATCACTGCTTGATTAAAAAGTGTTGCCAGTCAGAAATATTTCAATAAGTATTGTTAGTAAGTCTGGGAGACAGTGCACGACTTTTTTATGATTTTCTTTTTTTTTTGGCAACCGAGAAATAAATGGCAACAGAATAAATAAATAAATAAAGTCAGCCTCTGAAAAGGTCACATTCACCTACGGTCACAGTCAATGTGCCGGCTTCTTACGCGAATTTTGGGACGGTGAAAAGCTTGACACCATGGTCCTGCTGCCTGGTGACTGATAGAGAGGGTGGCTCAGGCTGGTCAACATAGGGGTGGTAAAGCACAGGAGAGAAGTGATGCGCTGGAAAGGCCAGGAGAGCGTGCTCCATAAGGGAATGCAAAATTAGAGGAAAGCCGAAGGAAAATGAAATAAATAAAGTCTGAAATCCCTCCAGGTATTCAGGAGGCTCCATTCATCATGCGCTGGGGATGGCACCGTGCCACAGCCCCTTGCAGGCTCCTTGCAAGCGTGGAAGGTCTCTCTGAACGAAGTGTGTTAAAATCATCTGTTCTCAAAGATGATAAAGGAGCTAAGAAAGCTTGAGGGGAAAAATAGGATAAACTCCAAGCGGAGAAAATATCTTCGGACAAAGAATTTGGGGCATAATTACAACATTGATGGTGTTGGATCCCATGTGAATTACAATGCAAGGGAGTAAATCTGACTTTGGGCTTTAAGGTGCAGGAGGAGGTGTTTGCAGTGGGGCACTTTGCCTGTTCTACTGTGGGTATCTGAAGAAATTTCACAGAGATTTCATGAAGAGATACATACTAATTGTCTCAAACGCCGTACTGCCCCAAAGAGCTTATAACGTGTCCCTGAGTGATGTGGTCGCACACACAAACTAAAAATAGGATGACTTAAAATCATAGAATCATAGAATTCTCTAGGATGGAAGGGAGCTTTCAGATCATCTAGTGCAACCATCAACCTAACTGACAAAAACCATCACTAAACCATATCTCTAAGCACTATGTCTACCCGTCTTTTAAACACCTCCAGGGATGGCGATTCGACCACTTCCTTGGGCAGCCTGTTCCCAATGCTTAATAGCCCTTTCTGTGTAAAATTTTTTTCCTGATATCTAATCTGAACCTCCCCTGGCACAACTTGAGGCCATTTCCTCTTGTCCTATCGCCTGTTACTTGGGAGAAGAAGACTTACCTCCATCCAATGTGCAGGGACAGGCAGAGTGAACCATGACCTGCAGATATTTTATCTGTCTCGTAATCACTTGCACTTTCTCACTGGCAGAAGAGAGGGATTAAAAGCCAGAATGTTATATTGAACAATTTTGAAATGATTTGGCAGGGGAGACACATGTCCTGGCCCTGGAGGTGCTTATGAAGGCTTCTGGATTGGGGAGGTTTGTGGGATGGGGGAGCAAAGCAGAGCAGCCTCCTGACCAGGGCTCTTGCTGCACTTGGCAGGTGATGGAGGTCTCCCTTCCCAGGGGAAAGCAGGAGCTACCGGTTAGGACTGTATATTGCTTCTCTAGTGATTGACGTACTGGGACAGTCCTCAGACACTGAGTGGCTCCTGGAGCCCCCACTGCCACAGAGAGTGAAAACCTCCGTGCTCTATCAGAATATGAGGCAGTGGGTGGCTGCTGTCAGGCTCAGGATGCTGTGTGCCTCGGTCTGTACGTGGAGACGCTTCTTCCTTGGCAGACCCAGGTATTTCCGTAGAGCTGTGATGAGTTGTCTTTGCTACTCAAATTGTTGTCCCAATTAGTTAGAAGAAACGTAGCCAGGAATGGACGACATTGCCACTCTCTGCTAGAAATCTCCTGCCACTTTTTTGATACAGACATAGAAAATATGAAAATAATGACATCTCGAGAACCAGTAAACAACTCAATGCATTGTGGGGAAAAAAATCACCGTGTGCAGGGGGTGAGTACGCAACGTGAGCTCTTCTCTGGTCCCACAGAGAGCTGTTTTGGAGGCTTAAGCTGGACTGCTAGAACGTATATGCCTTCTGCTAGTGCTTTGTGTTGCTCTCACCAACTAGTGTCAGAGTTACACGGGGGCCAAACTTTGTGATTAGTTTTCATAACACACCTGAAAGCTTTCCATTAGTTGGCCTCAGAGCTGGTTTGGAAGGGTGCCTTCTACTGATCGGAACCTGCAAGTACAAACCAACTGCGAGTTCATTCAATGGGACCTTTCATCTGGGGTGTTTTTTAAAGAACAGTGAAAGCAGACATTAAATCAGTACAATTTTGCAAAATGGATTGCCCGAGGTATGCAGACAATGACACTCAAGCCAGCTGGAGTGGTTTTGTTCTGAGTATTGAGTTTCTAGGTGATGAAAACAGGGTTGTTGCCAAACACAATGTAAAAATCATCTAGAAAACAGGAAACGGTGGTTCGTTGGAAGGGGAAATGGATCAAAACAGCTTTGAAATGTGAAGGTTATATGTTTATCTAGAAAATGAATTACAGATACAATCAAACGGGGACAAACTTTACACTTGGGTGCTGCATGCTTTAGTAACCAGCCCCAGTTAGCAAAGCTTTGCTCCCCAGTCACAGTGAGTCACACCTTGCTAATTTGCCACATGATGTTCCCACGGTTCAGTTTTAGGTCTGGGATCTGTTGCGGTTTTCCCAGCATGTTTTTGTTCCAGATGTGTCTGCTCTGCATTTTGAGAGCCACCTGCAGCCTCCCCCAAAGACAGACCCGGTGCGCAGGCAGGCAGCAAGCCTGCGAGCGGCCAGAGCTTGCCTTCCAAAAGAGGGGTGCGCCTGGGTGAAATCACCGCTGATGGCCCCACAAACCTCCTCCAGCTTGCCCAGTGGTCACTCAGCCACCAGAGCTTTTCTTCTGGAGTGGGAAGTGATGGCAGCAGGATGACTGTCTAGTTCCTAAGCATTCCTGGGTAACACAGCATACTCTAGCAAGTGACGCACGTGCTTTTCCTGTTCCTGAACTTAATGATTAAATGAATATCATTTTATTTATGCTGTCCAAATACAATGTTAAAATGTGGTTGACTACAAGCATATCTTCCGTGCGTGGAAGTAAAAGCTTAGAGCATCTTCAGAAACTGTGGTCCCTGAAGTCTCTATAGACAGAAATATAAGAGCTACTCCAGTTTATGCCAGAAAAGGATGAATGTTTTATAAATATTATTTCTCAAAATGTAATATAAAAGTACAGCAGGTCCCTAGGGAATAAAGATAAGTTTATGTGAGAAATATGTGAAATTCCTGCCCTCTGTCTAAGAAAAGATATTTCCCTATTGACTTTTGTAATATCACTTCTTCTGATTTAGGGGGTTAATTTATTTCCTGGGACAGATATCTGTGGTAGGCTTACCAGCTGGTATGCACGATCCAGCCAAGTGTGTTGGTGTTGGAGAGAAATCATCCCAGAGTCAGTGGCTGGATATTACTTGGGACAGAAAGGGAGGGAGAGCATGGGGCGACGTGGGAGAAGGGAGACCGGACACGGCTCCCGAGCCGCCCGGGGGTCCCCAGCACGCTGCTGAAATAGCATTTGTGTGGGATAGGAGAAGCAGTGGACTGTTTCTTTAGTGCTCAAACTGCCCAGAGAGTACATTTTAATGGGAAAGGGGTTTGTCCCACCTTTTTTTCCAAAATGGGCATATTAGCCCTGGTGATTTCATGCAGTAGACCTAATTTGGCAAGGAAGGAAGCACAGAAGTTTTAATCCATACTGTGGGCTCAAGAAAGGTAATGAATGATGGGGGTTGTACCCAGGACAGGGGCTGCCTCTGTGTTAAAAATGTATTTACTTGGCAAAGTAATTGAGGATGATAGTATGTAATGAAACGCCTAGAGTAGCACAGGAGGCAATAAATGCCAGCAAAAAATACCCAGACCACCTCAAGCTGCTCATCATGACAATTTTATCTTTTCCACTATAAAGTTCGCTCGTATTTCTTATTAAACAGCTGGAGGTCCACTGGATCTGTGGGAGACAGGGAGTTTTTCAACTTGACTCTAGCTTCTGTGCTGCTGACTCTTTCTGCTAATTCCAGATGATTTCAGGGATCAGCCCAGGTTGTGCAGTCCAGGTTGGCCCCAACATGGCAGGCACTGGGGAAAGGCTGGGGCTGGGGCACCATCGGCTGGGTTGATGGGAAGCAGATTGCTGTCCTGCCAGCGTTTTGGGAGTGGAAAGTTCTTTCTCATCCTGTGCTGGATTTAAATCACAACCATTTCAGTGTGCGTGGGAGAAAGTGACCAAGCCAGTGCCCTCGTATCCAGTGTGTGAGGCTGGGATGGAGTCACCCTGTGATGAATACGCACAACATAAGAGACCCGTGACAGCAGGCGGTGGGAAGCTAGGATTTCACGTTGGGTAACAGTCTGTCATCGAGGCGCCATCTCCTCATAAGAGAGCACCCCTTTTTATAAGTAGAAAAGGGTGATAGCTCTCGATCTTCCCCACTCTGCTTAATATTAGCATCCTGCCTAGCTTTCTTCCAGGCTGCTCCATCTAACTCTCCCAAGACAAATCTGCAGCCCAGGGGCCAACCTTAGCCACATGGATGCAAGCTCCGCTGCGCCCCTGAGCCCTGGAGATGGTTATTAGTCCTGCTCCTCTTTTATTTAGTAGTAGCTGTAGTTACAGGGAGTCCTGCTCAGTCCTGACTGTGATGGGGACCAGTTTCATGCTCCCATGTGCTGGGGAGTGCTTAGGCAAGGGCACTGAGTCTGCCTCTTTTGCTGCTTTCCAGCTCTGCCACCCTAATGCAGCCTCTTTTCCTGCTTTCCAACAAAAGTTTTGTTTCACCTTGCTCTTTACTGCAAAATGCTCACTTAAACAAGAATTTTTATACATTGTGGTTTCCAAAAATTCCCAGCCAGCTCTCATTGCAGTGTGCACAGGCAAGTTGGGATATGCATCCTGAATCCTTGCACATCTGCTTGTTGGTGGGACGTTGATGAGACTTTCTCTCCGCTGTCTGTTGCTATTTATTTTTCCTCCATCACCTCCACATTTCAGAAATACATACAAAATCCTCCTCAACTTCTCCTGTGCCAAATGCACCTGACAGGGATTCTGTGTGGTGAGAGGACACCTAGCTCTAGAAAAATGAGAAGTTTGGGGACATTGCCACTTCTCCCACTGTCTGCCTTGAATACACTGACCTTCTGTGAGTTAGGTCCTTCTTCCTGCTACTTACAAATGTCAAAATCTTTTTTTTTTCCTGCAGGAAGGGCAATGCGTAGCTGGTTCAAGAAAACATTGGAAGCAGTTCAGGGAAATTATCTAGATATTTGGATCCTTCTTTGAACTGAGCTGACAGCTTTGTAAGGCTCATCCATTTATGGCAGACACTGGTTGAAGATGTCCCATAAATGTAAAAACTATAGAAAACTTGGGGGGGAGGGGGGAGAATAAAAGGCAACAGTTAAAAAAGAAAAGGCTGGAGTCCTGCCAGACAAGCAAGAGGGAAAAAATATGAGTGTCAGCCAATTACAGACTCAGCTGGAGAACTGAAATGGCCATAATATAAATGTTGCTCATTTCACATTCATTTGTTCCAAATCTTTGCCCCTGAAAATTTAACAGAGAGCAGAAAGGATCCGTGGCTTATGAGTGATGAAAGCATCTGGCATCTACGCGAGACACAGAAGATGAGAAAGTAACTGTGTTCAAAAGAGAAGTTGGGGCTTTCTTTGCTGGCCTGAAGGTTGTAGATAAATAAGATATTGCTTTGTGTGCCTGTGGTTCAAGAAGGGTTAGCTTGTTAAACGCGCAAGTTCCCCGGTAACAAAGCTAATGGCAAGAGGGGACTTCTGGAAAGCAACCTGTAAATTACACTGGCAAAGTGTGTGATCAGAAACAAGGGTGTCTCAACCAGCAATCGCTTGGCTGAATATGTGAAACAGGACCTGCGACAATACAAAGCACAATTTAAATTTAATTGCTGGTGCAGAATCCCTCAGCCTCAGTTTTACGGGCCAAAGCCCTATCAAGGCTACAAACATTCATGCATTTACAGAAAGATTTGTTCCAGTGTCATCTAATTAATTAATAACAGATATCCTGGCCATCTTTGAATCTCCAGCATTCAGGAGTTGAGCTGGGGAAACTGAGGCTGGAGGATCTTGGCGCTGGAAACCACATCTGGGGCTTTAGGGAGAAAAGAGTGATCTGCTCTGCATTACAATCCTCCTGCTCACTGGAAAAGTGAGTTGGTGATGAGACTGCGGATGCCCAGAGGCAGGGCAGCCCGGAAGCAAGTGGAGGGCCCGTGGGAGGTATCTTCTGCTGATGGCAGAACTCCATCACACCTCCCTACACCCAGAAGGATGCTGGTGCGGCGTCCCATCAGCCTCCTGAGCGGAGGGAGTGTAACGGGCTGCAGAGGTGATAGGGGAGAGGATCTGCCTCCTTCGGAAACTTTGCAGCCTGTCAGTGTGGAGGGGAGGGCTCTCAGATGAGATGGGAATGGTGAGGAGATGAAATAGCGTTAGGCTGATAGGAAGGCTTGGCAAACAGTAATCCTGAGATTGCAAGTCTGCAGGAGTAACTACTTGTATAATAAATACCAACCTTATAATACTCAGCCTTCGGCCTCAGCTCTCCATTCTGCCTCTCCAAGCTTGCAGAGGGAGTTTTGGACGGCTCCTGGAGTGCTCCACCAGCAGCCCACTGCATTTTACCACCCTCAGGATTTCAGGACAGGGGATTTTAAGAGGTTCTTTTTAGCAAAATGAAATGGCACCTCTGCGTACCCAGATGCTGAGGCAGGAGGCCTTGGGGTAGTGAGGGGAGGGACTCAAGTTGTTTGACTAGGACCTTGTCTTGCAAATGGTAAACCACAGTCCGAGGCAAAGACCTGCAAGAGGAACTCCACCCTCTCCTGCAGCTCATCCAGGTGGGAGACAGTCCACTGTTTTTCTCCTTGTTTCTCTGCAGTATCAGAAGTGGTGCTACTAGCTCCACATAAGAGAGAGAGAAGGAAGGAATTACCTTTGTTTTCTCCCTTTTTTCTGCACATTTGGCTTGACCACCATCAGCAGCGCGACCCTTGCCACTCCCGTGGCGCCTCGTCGCATCCATTTTTCACATCTTTCTTTTGGTCCTCTGCCCGCGCTCGCTTGCTCTCCATAAAGTTTCATTTCCTCAATTCCCCACCACAGGCTACTCGTCTGCAACAAAACCGTCAGGCCAAATGAAGAAAGGTAAGATCAGGAGGCAAGGCTGGCCTTGGCTGCTCCTGGGGGTCCCATTCTCGCCAGGGTTTTCAAGTTCTTCTGGCTCATTAAGCAAACCTGAGCGAGAGGGGGCACGCAGCTACTGCTCTACCTGCTGCCACCAGGGTGCCATCCTTCAAAAGAACACCTCCTCAAGGACAGCACTGTCGCTGCTGCTGAATTTAACTTAACAAAAAAGAATAATCAGACTGTAAGATGACACCAGGAACCATTTTTTCTTTCTTTTGCTCTTAGTAACAAGGAAAGGAACAGACACCCTCAATACTTTTTGTCTGGATTTTGAAGAATCCTGTGCTATTTCCTACCAGCTCCCTGCCCCTTCATTAAAGCACCCAGACCGAGACAAGGCGGAGAGGGAAGGGCACAGCACTGGACGCTGCTTGTGTGATGCCTGGTCCTTTCCTATCCCAATGCAGCGACTATGAAAATACCAAAAGCAGCTCTGCAGGACCTGCTCTCAGCAGCCGGAGAGCAAGCCTGCTGCAGGACCTCTTCTGAAGGGGCTCTGCCACTTCTGAGCCTGGGGCAGGCAGCAAAGCACCCATGGCAGAAACGTTGCTGGGTTTCTGCTGCACTGGGACACGTTTGCAAGAGAAAAAAAAAAAAAAGATATTTTCTTGTTTGAACGCGGTTTGATTTGGATCCTTTGTCAAATTTTTTAATAAAGCGCCATGCAATTGCTATTGCAGTGTAACCTTCAGTGCGCTTTGCAGCTGGAGACATGCAGGTAAAAAGGGCTGAAACTAGCTCCAAAGAGAAATGGGCTATTTCCCGAGATGCGAATAGCCAAACAGCAGTGTGCCAGCCATGTCCAGCCTGGCTGCTGCACGTCCTTCAGTTCCCATGCAGCAGCCAGCAGACAAACTCAAACACGGAGCAACTAAAAGAACAGCCCCAGGTAGTTTCCTGAGCAGAGGAGAGAAGGATGCTTCGTTTTCTATAGATTTGTGTCCTGTAACTGCCTGATTCTGGTGTCTGGTCTGATAAGAGCTTTTCCCAGCGTTGAAGCTTTTATATTCTGTCTTCTGCTCTCACTGTCTCTTAAGATGTGTGGCCAAAACTGGGGGAGCACATCTCTGTCTTCTACACATTTCCACTACACCTGCAAACCTTTGCACCACTTGCTCCGTCAGGTCTGTTTGAAATGAGTCAACAAGTCCAAAAGTCATATAAGAATTGAAGGAGAGCACAAGTTTTTGAACACATGAACTCTTACTCTGCAAGAAAGTAGGCTTAAAAAATTCACACCACATTTTTGCCATGCGTGTCTCACACACGGAATGACAGCACTGAAGGAGAACTTGCCCATCTCGCTCTCACCAGCGCTGCCGTCTCCCATCATCTCTCTGGCTGACACGATGGCTCCAGGACAAGGTAGACAGAGTCTATGCAGTGACGGATGCTGGTGTACGCTGTTTGGGATGCTGTTGCTACTTTCAGTTCCATCAAGGATAGTTAAATCTGTGCTGTGCTGCAGGCATAAAATGATATATGGGTACCAGCTTTATCAGAAGATTACACCTCATTAGAAAGCCATGTTTTTACAGCCCAGAACAAAACCACATTCACTCCTCCTTGTATTTGCTTACAGGTTTCGCTGTAGCACTGCTCTGTGTAAGGAAAACTCACAAATACCTCTTTTGAATACCTAAGGATCAGTCTCCTTGGGAGTGGCTCCAAGCAGAAGAAAAGGTGTTTGTATTTTCTTCAGCCTTTCCAAAAACTGCTTGTGAGAATGCTTAAAACATGGGATAGCTGGCAAAATTCAGCTACTCCAGGAACTAAGAGAGAAAACACATGATTTTGGCCAAGTGAGAGGTACCGAAATATTTGCCCACTTTTCCTTGAGAATCATCGTGTGGCAGTGGTTGGGATATGGGTGATGGGAGCATGAGGAGCCTGGACCCTGCCATCAGCTGGCCTTGTCCCCAGCAAGTCGCTTCGCATGTCTGGTTGTTTTCCTGCCTCCTGGAGAAGATGCTGTGGGACATGTGGGAGAAGTGAGACACTAAAAGGGTAGGAAGTTCCTCACTTGGGACCTCACAGGGAGGCTGGGACAAGCCCAGGAATCTCAAGTCTTTCTTACCTGTGAAGCTTGAGTTTCCACTTCCAAAAAGGCAACGATTTCTTTTGCAATGCAATGTACTGTTAACCAGGAATATCCTGAACACAGGATAAAGCAGAACTGGCCACTGCGGGTAGGCACAGGTGACCAAGGGTGGGATTCACCTGGGCATTGTAGATATCTGGATATGAGGTTCCTTGCTTTTATAAACAGAAGAATTATGTATACATAGGACATGATTAACCTCACCCTAATATCGTGAATAAAACAGAGAAGTCAAACCCAACTTTTAGAAATGCGATCAGTTATGGATTAAGACACCTAAGTACGGGTCTCTACAAGAAAGCAACAAAGCTCCTACGATCATCAAATTGCACCTGGTCAGTGGACCCTAGAGCCACTGACCCCACCACAAACTACATATGTATTTGGCCATCCGAACGACTGCATGCCTTCAAACATATTGGCTAGATCTCCACTGATACCATGGGACGTCAGACATCCAACACACACAGACACCTCTGTATAAGAGTCTGAATGTAGGCATTTAGGTGTCTTAATCTGTTACTGAATTATTCCCTATAGCTAACTCTGGTTGCCTAAAATAGTCATCTAGTGCCACCTGAGATGACCTGAGGTGCCCAAGACATTTTGGCAGATGTGACACAGGGTGTAAGAGAGATCGCATCTGAAACGACCAGAGGCACCTATACTGAGGTGACTGATGAACTGAGGTTTGAAATTAGGTGGAAATAAACACATTCTTGGTTCCCAGCTACCACAGATATTTGTGGTGTTTGTTTCTTTAATGATTGGTTTGGGAAAATTGGGCCTTTTTATTCAGATCTCATTGGCTGGACAGTCTCAAGGGTTTTATGTAGAAATTTTCTTCCTAGGGTCAAAATGGGCAAAAACGTCCCTCAGAGAAGCAGCTTGTTCTCACTTCAATCCCCAAGGCAATAGGCAAGAAAAGAGAAGAGCTTTGCAAGTCACTGTAGAAGAACTTCATGCCAGGGCTGAAAATTATCCTGACCTTTCTTTAAGCAATGGTGAGATGGGTGCTCTCATACAACGTCATTAGGCAATCACAACCAGACATGCAGAGAATATTGGTTCAAAGCTTTTATTAGCAAAAATTCCTACTGTCTGCTTCACTAAATACTTACCTTTCATGTACTATGCAGAGCAGCATTCGTATTCATGATGAAGACACGTGTAACGCCTCATGTCCCTGAATACTGCCCAAGAGGAGCACGCAGGTATAAAGCTTTGCTTCCAGATCAGGCAATGCTTCTCATTTTGCTCACCTAGTCCACAGGCCATTATCTCTGAGCGGTCACAGTCAAAGGGCTGCCCTGCTGTGCACAGAGAAGGGAGGGGAAAATAGTCCTGTTTCTGGCTGAAAAGTGTCCCCTCCCTCCCGTTTAGTAATGTGATATTCCCCCGCAGAGTGTGCTTTCCTGAACAACAGCTGAAGGAAAGATAGACAAGATTACAAGAAGTTTATATATCTTTTCCACATACAGCTGTTGGGTATGTAGACCTGGGAGACGTGAAGCTCTGCAGGAGTCAACAGTTGGAGGCAGGGCTGCAAGTGCTGGCAGGGACTCCTGGATCAGAGTCCTTCTGGAGCTGGGACCAGTGGCTGTACTGGGAGTGAAGGGCATTCTCCTCCAGCCGCTGCAAAACGGGCACATTTTCTACTCAACTGCACTTTTGCACCTTCCTTTGTCTTAGGGCATGAATAGCTTGTTCCTTCCCTATGCGTCATCCCTGTGCCAGTCCAGGCAGGGGTTTGCAGGAGACGTGGTGTAAACCAAGTCTAAATGATCATCCTCTGGAATTACCGGTATAAAATTTAATGTGATATTTTTACCTTCAGCCCTTGCAGTTACTGGAGCGCAGGTTAAAAGCTGCATTTATTGCAGGCATTTATTTTTATTAAGAACGGATCTTTGCAGTCCATCGAAAATACTCAGCTTGGGAGGAAATGCACTGTAGCTCCCCCCGCTATCAGCAACAGTTGCTGGCACGGTAAGCTGTGTTGCTAATCATACAGTGTCTACACCAACACATGATGTAGGGCAAGCACAGTGCAAAGCACGGGCTGTTAGAAACATCCTACAGGTCACCAGTGTTGGTCTCAGGCATGTTTTTTCTCTCCATCCCTGGCCTTCCACAGGGGCAGACTGCTGTGCACAGGATGCTCCTCAGGATCCTCTGAAGTCATGGTAGAACCTCTGCTGCCCAGAGGGGACAAGACTTGACCCTTCCCGCAGCTCTCGCCCAGGCGCTGGGGTGGGGAGAGATGTTTCCTTGCTGCCTCCTCTCTGGGATCTGATGGGGCAATGTGGAAGGCAGGGTTGGGAATTAAATTTCCAGATGACGATGTTTGAGAGATAAGTAAGGAAAGGTTACCCTGCGTCTAGCCCTGCATTAAGTGATGAGAAGCCACAAATGTAAAGCAGTTTCCTGCTGTTATTTTTAAACTAAGGATAGCAAAGTGGTAGACCCAGGTCAGACTGAAGCTGCAGCATCCTCAGCTGTCCAAAGCCAGTGTCTTAGGAAAAGTACAAGGACAGGGCAAACGCATACCTATTTCCCCCCCAGAATACTCTCCCGGGCTAGTTGTACTACACTGATTTCCTGAACTGAGGTGGCGCCTTTGTTAGTAGCCTGTAATTTGCTTCCTTGAATTTGCCCTTAAATTGCATCAAGTTCTCTTAACCTGCCTTGAAGCCACCCAGCTTTCCCGCCCCTGAGCTGTGGGTCAAGCCCAGGCTGTGGCAGTGGTCGGAAAGTCCTTCCAAGGCAAAACCCTGACTTTGTCGGGGGGCAATCAGACAAGCCCTTGTGTCCCTCTGGCTGACCTGCAATTTGACTGCCTGTTTTTCAAGCCTACCCAAGAGCTTTCTCCTGGCTGTAAGAGGAGGTCGGGCTGTCACCCCCCACCATCAGACAGAGGCAATTTTTGCTTCTCTGCTGTTTTCCGCCGCTGCTGGGGAGTACACTTGCCTTCCAGGATCTGCAGCAGCATAACGCAGTAAATGCCACCAAAGGCGCTCTCCGTTTCCCTTAGCATACAAGACAGGAGAGTCAAGTCACGGTTGGGCTTGTAATTAAGTGTAATAGCAACAGCTGGTACACTGCAGTTGGCTTCTTGTCTTTGCTGTATCAATTCAAATACACTACACTGAAATCATTTGGTGCACAGTCCAGTTGGGTCCCATGTGTCAGCACATGTGGCAAGGCGTTTTGAGAGGTTTTGCCAAAGCACAGTGTCACAAGTCTCAAAAGCAGAGATAGAGGACAAAAAAAATTGTGATTGATAATATTTAGTGTGTTTCCTGACCACCACGTGTTTCATACCTTACCAGCTGCAAAAGAACGCAGCATTTCAGTCAAAGAAGTGCTTTAGGTCAGCAGCTGTTTTGCTTCAGGAGCTGTTAATTCTCAGTTTCTGAGGTGCCACCACCTACCTTTACCATTGAAGGAGAATACAATAAAGGCAATGCAGTGCGGTGTTCGATGCAGGACCGTACCTCACAGCTTCATGGCCACTGGTGGCCCCCACCGTAGGAACCACTGCTCTTCCCCAGGCAGGGAGCAAACCTGGGCTGGGCTTGTCTGTTCGCGTTGCCAGGCTTTGTTTAAAGCAGACCAAAATGCAAAGCCGGAAGCACTAGGCTTTCATAGCGGGTTTTTGTGCCAAATCCAACGTAATCCTTGCATTTACCTTCCCTGCTGAACTCCCTGCCCACAACCAGCCGGTAGCGTTAACATCCTGGGGACATTTTGTTTTGGGAGGTGGAAGAGGCACCAAGGGTGTCCCTCAGAAAGCACTACAGGGAGGAAAATGCACACTGCTGAAGCCAGAAGGAAAGCGGTGATGCTCAGGATAAACAGTGCTTTTCCATTTGACTCCTGCTGTGGTAAGCCTGGTGCTTTTAACCCCTGAAAGTATGACTCTCTGCACTCACAGGAGACTTTCATTTGGGAAAAAAATCAGAGCTCCATGGCGGGCCTTCAGGTGGTTCCTGAGCTGTCTGAGCATGCCTGGAGAGTGCAACCACAGCGGCCCTGGACAATATTGTAAATTAGGCACTGCAGGTTTGCTCTGATCTGATGTTAGACATTCAGTGTTTGCATGAGAGTTTTAGGCAGCCGATGCTGAAGATTGGAAATTTTATAGTCAATCTATAAGTCCTGCCATATGTAATGGATCTGCTTGAACTGAGCAGATACCCCTAGTGTTATTAAGAAACCTCAGTTTTTAATATATTGCAAATAAATGCATTTACTGGAGGGTAGGACTGGGAGCTCTCTATTTTTTCTGATCCTACAGCAGACTGTGTAAATTATTGACTGGATAAGCCAGAGAAGTGAGTTGCTTGTTAGTCAGTCATGCTTACAAAGTTTTGACGAGGCAAAATATGTTTGCCTTTGAAGCAGAGGAGCCCCCAGCTGCAGACACTTGTCACCAGAGGCCTCTATCAAGTGGTATCGTTCCCACCATGTGGGTGAGCAATGCTGATTTCATTTTCCAGCAATGTCAGCTCTGATCTGTCCGATCACACTGCCTTCTGAAATTGTGAGATTTGAAGAGCAATTTGTGGATTTTATCATTTGTAGATTCTGTAAAAATTCATAGTTGTTTGTAGTAAAAAACAAACCTTTACTTGCTTTATGTTTTTTGAGCTTAGGGGATGCTCTTGGACAACATCTTTAGGCTTTTCTCTGTAGCTGAGAGGGCTGTGAGTCCGCTCTGTAAAAACAGAGAGCTGGGAGTCTTCCCTTATCGCTGGCCTGAGGCAGCATGAAATTGAAAACGTCAGCCATTGCAAGGCTTATCATAAAAGCATGAGAATTGCTTAGGCCCTTATGTCTAGCAATATATGCAGGCAGGACTGGGACTAGTATTCTGCCCACGCGCAGGAAAGCAGATGCCTGGACAAACCAACATTTGAAAACATATTTCTGCAGTTGGGGTTTTCTTTATTGACCTTTGTTAGCATGTGACCCTTGCCAGAAGCTATGAAGAATGCTGTACATTCCCTTGGCACTCTGGGTATGGTTGTATATTTGTTTTCTTTACTAAAAACTGGACAGAGGAAAATGGACGAGATTCCACTCCATTACCCCTGCTCAACTTCATCAGCTGCATGGAGTTGTGGAAAAATAACGGCTTTTGATGGAGTACATCCAAAAGCCCACTACTAACATGCGTGGTAACAGATGCTATTACACTGCAGAGAGTAAATGTTTGGCAATTCTCCTCTAACGTGGCTACCTTGTGTTGGCAGCCTTGTGGTCCAGTTCTGCCTCCCCGCTCAGGAGTCCTGCGGAGGGAAGAGGGAAGTCCATTTTGGTATCGGTAGCACTTCCAAGGTGAGGGAGGATTTGCAGAACCATGGAATGCAGGAAAAAATCAGGTTGGCAGGGACCTCATCTACTCCAAACTCCCTCTGAAAGCAGGCACTGACTGATGGGTGCAAGCTCATGCCTTCCTCACACTTGTCTGCAGGATGCAGGGTTAAGGTGGCTGTTGTGGGATTCACCTGCGATAGAGACCTCACCACCTGAGCCAGCTCCCTGTACTGTATCCACGGTCAGCGGAGAGAAACGGGCATGGCGAGAGTTTTGTTCTGCTTTGGAGAAGCTGAGCCAGCTGTGGTCAGGCGAATCCCACCCAGGAGTGCGCATCTGTGGCGTCTTTCTTGCTGCTTGGTGATTGATGGTAACAGTGAAAATGACAGTAGGAGAAAACTGCCTTTGGATGAAAAACCTAAACTTGAAAAATAAATAAAAAGCTCTTTTCTTTTTTTTTCCTCTCCCTTACGGTTGATCAGCGACCCCGGGACAGATGAGCCACCAGCCGTGCCTGCCCGCCAGCCTGGCCCCCGGGGAGATGCAGTCCCCCAGAACTGTGGGGAGAAAGCGAGGGCGGCCCCCGCTCCAGCCAGCGCCCATCAAAGTGGCTGTTCACAACCTCTACTCGGCACCAACCGGTGCTCTGCCGGTCATGAAGATCCCAAAGAAGAGAGGGAGAAAACCTGGGTACAAGGTAGATAATGTGTTTTTTCACAGCCCTTCTCCACCTCCTGCTGGGTTTAATACACTTTCTCCCAGGACTTCAGATGAAACGCGGGAACAGAGGCAAAGTTGTACAAGCGCTGGGCAGAGTAATGCAAAAAAAGTGAAAGAAGCTGGTTTCTCTTCTACCTGAGCTGGGGAAAAAAAGAGGGAATCTATTTGTTTAAAGTTTACAGTTATTTCAATTTGCCTTGTTTGAAAATAACTTGTGTCCCACAGTGTTGTGTGAGATGGCTGCGCACCTTCTGGGAAGTTTTTCTTCTCTCTCACCAAGGGCAATTAGAAATGAAACAAAATGAAAGGAAAAGGAAAGGAACACGGGGGTGGGGGAGTAAAAGCAGAAAATAAAACTCAACATGTTTGCTGTGACTGTTCCTTGCTTTTAATGGGAATGGGTACAGACATCCAGTCTGTTACACGAGGAGGGCAAATTGCTGACTGTTAGAAAATAATAGCTGCTTAAGTTCCCGACGTCAAAACAGAAAAGTGAGTAACATGAGTGGTGCACGCACTGGGCCTGCCCCAGCCTTCCCTGGAGACGGTCTCGGCCCCAGGTGTTGCCCGGCACTTCCTTGGGTCTCTCACGGTTCATGGGAGGCAGCAAGGCTCCACGTGCAGTGCTGCCAGCCGAGCTCCAGGCACAGCGACCACATGTTTCAGCTCCTTGGGTTTGGGCTTCATCTAGAGCAAGCTACCCTTATCGTTGCCCTTCCCTCCTTTTCACCTTCTGCCAGATCTTCTTCTTCCTCCCGTCCTCCAACCTCGTCTCTCTTTTCCAGGCAAGCCCTCCTCACCACCCCTCTGCATCCCGTTTCCAGAATCCCCTACTCCTCCGCATCCCCCTGTGCAACACCTACTGCAGTAGCCATCAGTACCTCAGCCCTCAATGCTTTCTCCTTATCTTCTGCCTTCTCCTGTGTCTCCCCATGCTCTCCCTAATTCATCCATACCCCTCTCTGCTATGGGGGCACATTTTCAAGGTATTCCAGTGTGTGTGAAAACCGACCTTGCATGGCTAAGAAACAGTTCCAGATGCAGTTTCCCATTTCTTCTGAAAAGTCTTAACCTTGGTAACGTGAATGATACAGCAGCAGTGGCCAAGCAGAGCCAACCTGACAGCAGGCTCAGGTGTCCCTCTTGGGATTACCGCAGAATTTTATAGTTTTAGTCCAAAATAGACCTGCGTGTCTGAGCTAAGAATGGGGCAAATACTCTAGTGTTTTGTAAAATATGGAAATACTTATTATTTTTCACTTCAGTATTAGGTTAAAACTCTGAGACAGAAACATCTGAATTGTTTTACTTGAGGTACTTGTTATTACAAGTTTATTTTTCATTATATGTATTTTACTTTATTTATTACAAGTAATAGTGTAAGTTACTATCAGTAAAGCTGGGTCACTTGTAGGCTCTTTACATCAAAACCATTCAAACCTGGGATAATAATACTTTGGAGATGTGGTGAAATTGAGTCCCTGAGATGATCAAGTGATTTGCTGAATACCATAATGACCTTGTATGCAGAGTTTCGGCAGACCCCATCCCTTCTGCCCCTGCTTGTCTTGCTGAGTTCCATTTCTTACTCCTGCATTGACATTTGATTTGTAATTTGAAAAAAAAAAAAAATGCTGGGGAGTATGTTCTGTTCCACCCCAAATGCACCCATCCACCTACGAAAAAGCCTTTCACCAACCGCCACATATTTTTATGCAGAAAATAGCCAAAAGGGAGATTTAAATCTCCTAAAATGCTGCAGTAACACGGCCCTTTGGAGCTAGGTGGCTGAGCGGTTGATTGCTGTTGCCCCCTCCTCTTCCAAAGGGAAGCTTTTCCCCCTGCCGGGTGCCACATGCGCCTCCTCCCCGTCCCCAGGGACTCAGAGGGGAGGCGATGGCATCCCTCCTCGGGCAGTGAATCTGGGAAGATGTTATTTCTCGGTGAGTGATGGCGGGTAAAAAACCATCCTTTTATAACCGATGGCTAAAGTTTCTGATGCTCATGAGCTGTAGCATCCATGGCATCTGGCCTGGCGCCGTTTATTTGCACTATAGGATTCGCACACCGAAGCGATGTTTTCTGTGAGGCGCCTTTGCACGCTCTGCGCTCAGCTGAAGTGAACCCCTCTCCACCAAAAACACTTCCCCAGCGTGAGTCACAGATTACATTTTTTTTTGATGGGGAACTCTAGCTTGATTTAATTAGCTCGCTAATTGTATGACTTTCAGATACCATGAGACTTAAACACATTTTAAAAAATGACTCCCTGCCCAAATGGCAGACGACCAAATTCTTTATAGCAACCAGATAGCTGAATTATTACAGAACAGATGGAAAAATACTTCTGAATTTTTAGCAAACTAGGAATTTACAGTCTAGATTTAAAATTATTTTGGCCAAGATGTGAATAACAGACATTTTTAATCGCGTGGTCTTTATAGCCAGATGACCCATTGCCTGTTTTCATTGATATTAAAGCAAATATCTGCGTCTTCCGAAAATGATATTTCATCACACTTCACCACCAAGCAAAGTCCTTTTCATCACTATCCTGTTTATTTTTTCACAGCTTTGGTTAGGAAATTTCATCAGCTGTTTTTCCTAAAACAGTTTTGTACCTGATGCGGAGCTATTTGCTGTAAAAAGCTGCATTTTCCCCGAACGCAATATTCTTTCTGACTGTCTAAATCTCTAGGAAAAAGTCTATTCTGACAGCCGGGAGGGGAGGTTAGTAGATGGTTGGGGTTTATTTCTCCAGTTTTAAGTGAGGGGCAGCCCCAGAGAGCTGCCTAGAAAGCCCATTCAAGGGAAGGCTCTGTTAGCATTGTAGGGGGATTTGTGGTGTTAGAGGATGCCGGAGCGACACATGCACGAGCAGCACCGCAGCAAAGACCACCACATCCCTCCTAGAGGGCAACAAAGCGATGGCCCCATAGGAACAGCCCGAGGGCAGTTTGTCCCCCCAGTGCCACCGCAGCAGCTCCTGCCTGGGGAGGTAGCCCCAGCCCTGGGCGAGCAGTTGGCTGGGACCTTGCAAGCTCCTGCCAGGCGGGGTGGGCAGCAAGAGTCACCCTGTGGAGGACAGCGTCTGGATTGACAATTTCCATTACAGGGCATAAGTTCCCCTGCTGCCCTAGAAGTCACTATTAATGGTGACAAATAAGCAGTCAGGATTCGGACACACTGGAACTGAGACTGCACAGACTACCTTCAAGTGCCCTGATTATTCACCTGCCTTGTGATACAGCCTTGGATTTCAAGGTTGCATCCGCTTCTCTTAAGGTCACCCACCTCATTCACTGCAAAACGCTCAGGGGATGTAGGAGGCTGCGTGCAGACTCCCCTGCATCATTTGCTGTGCGGAAGAAAGGTATTGCATGACACAAGAAGGAAAGGTGGGAAAGACCTTGGACTGTGTTTTGCCTTTGCCAGCACAGCACTGACCCCTCTCTGCTCCACTGACTGAGCTGAACCCTGACTTGCCTTGTGCTGAGCCTCCTCACCTGCAGCCAAATGAACAGAGAGGTAATACCAAGGACCCCAAAATGTGTGCTCTGAAGCTCTGTGCTTCCCTGGTGCAGGTTTAATGGCACCGTTCTGCCCAACCATTGGAAGACCACACTGCAGGACCAGGCACTCACCTTGGTGCACATCTGTGTGCACATCTGCAGGGGCTGGAGGTGGTTTTCTTTCCAGCAGCAAAACCTTTCATGTGCAGGAGGTCTCTGCCCTCCTGGCTGGAAGAACACAGGCCCGTGGGGATGGGGTGAACCTCAGCGTTCTCTAGCAGGGCGGGCGACAACCAGTACAGGGGAACTAGGGGCCATAAAGATGAGGACCTGTGTTCTAAGTGTTTTAAGAAAAGTACAGGGAAAGTTTGTATCTCGGTTCATCTTGTTTCTTTCCTGTATATTTTATTGCACAAGCTGGCAGAGAACTTATTCAGAAGAAAAAAAAATATCTGGGAAATGTTCTTCCCTCTCTTTCACTTATTTTTGGTGTGGAATGACAGAAATACGAGCTAGATGAATCATGATTGCTCGAAAGGGGTGTGCAGATCATAACAGAAACTCCAGGACTCAACAGGGTCCTCTGCGGCCGCTGTATGCTCAGACAAGCCTGCAGCAGGTATCAATGGCATGAAAGCCCACATTCTCTCTGCATCTGATGCACTGTGACTTTGGCAAAATAGATGCACTTATTTTCTTCCCTAAACCTCTGATCGGCTTTCTCTGATCTCTTTTCCATGGTAGAAGGTCCATAAGAGCATGGGGTTGGTTGTACATCTTGTTTTAAAGCAACTATTGTCTTTTATATCTCATGCTGTGCATATTAAAACTTATGCCATTTGATAGTCCAAAGCTGATTCAAATGCCTTACCATGAGGATTTCCCAAAGTGCTCTGACACATTTGCTCTGTCTCCTTTTCTCTCTTTCTCTCTCTCTTCTCTTCTTCACTGCTTTTTTTCACTTTTATGCATATGTGCTCTCTACTGCCAAGCTCTGAGTCAGTCATCTGGTCGGTTGGGTTGGCTTTTTGGTAGAGAAGAATCAGTCCAAGAAAAGACATCTTTAAATTAAATACTTGGAGATCTACACTTACTGATATTCAGGGGCTACTCAGGGTTTCAGTGTCCAGGAGGTATTTAAGCCGTGTTTGCTACTGTATTGTCTCCTCTAATCAGGCATTGTTTTATTTTGACCTAAGGAAGGCACATTCTTTGCTACCCCTAATAAAATGGCATTTATCTGTATCCAGAGGCTGTAGAGCACATACTGTTGCAATTAACTTTGCAGTAAACTGTTTGCTAAAACAGCAAACTGCCAAGAAGGGGCTTCCAAGCTAGAAAGTGTACACAAGTCTTGCCCTCTGTTTATTTGCTCTTGAACACAAGCCTGCCTGGGCCTCCAAGAGACAGGGAACAGGCAGAGAAAGAGGTTCTACTGGGCAGTGTCCCATCTCCACCTCCACTGGATGGTGCTGGTTGGGGCAGCCTACACTCAGGCGGTGCACGAGGCTCAAGGGATGGAGGTGGGGGGAGGGGAGGGGCACTTGTGCACTTGTGTTTGGGGCAACAGGGCTGTGAGCCAGTAAGGACATTAAGGAGCCAACATGCAAGTCAAACAGAAGTTAATAGGTCTGCTGCCTCCAAAATAGTCTATATAGGTGTGTGCATGTGTGAGTGCATATATATATATCTATATATATGTATATGTTAATATATATACAAGTGTATATGTACATCTCTCTATAAATGTATGTACTTTTATATCTATGTATATACTATGTACAAACACACATATGTATGTATGTATTTATTATATATGCTTATATGCGTATGATCAAAAGCAAGCCCAGAAGCCTAGCATAGGGGCTACCTGAAGTTTCACAGTGCCAGCGCACTTCACCATAGAAAAGTGAGTCGTCAACATGTTGCTACACGTTGAAAATAACAAATCACGCTGCTTCTCACCTTCTCATATGGGATAAACCCCAAACTGGGTGGGAACCTTGATTTTTGAAACACTGTTTTTCTCCCATTTATTTTTAATTGCTTGGAAAACAAACTGTCAGCACTTGCTGCTGGTCTTTTGTGCTGTCAATCTGAAAGCAAGACAACCCTACAAAACCAGTTCAACACAGGCAGGTGAGGACTGGCACTAGCCAGGGTCCAGCTCACGGTCCCTAGTACCCTATGGCTGCCATACAGCAGGAGGTCAAATCCATAGTTTGTCTTAGATCCACTTATAAAATATTTTCTCCCTGTTCAGGCTAAATCCAAAGGGATTTAGCCCAACCCAGGGGAGGGGAAGCGGTGGCACCATGTGGAGGTGGTGCCTGGCACTTCTGAGACAGTTGGGATACAGCCTCTGCCCCAGGCACCAAACAGAGCCCTGCAGGGGATGGTGCCTGGATGAGCAGCCAGCTCTTATTTCCATCCAGGCTTATCGTGCCCATCTTTCCACAGAGGCTGCTCTGAGGGAAGCTCTTGTTTGTGTAAAGGAGCAAGTTCAGGAAAGGCTTGGTGGAGAGCTGGCAGGCAAAATTTACACCCATCTCAACAACGATGGCCTTTTTGTTTGTTTTGATGGATATGATCCCAGCGCAGGCTACCGTGCTACTGAAAGCAAGACAGACCCTGAATTCTCTCTTAGTGAGGCCCTTGCTGGGATAAGCCGGTAACCGGGGAATGATCCAAACTCCCAGAGATTTAGTGATTAAAAACTCACTTGGATGGCACTACATCCAACAGCTTTCCCTCTCCCTTTCGCAGCTTTCTTTTTTCACAGTTAGCATTGAAACAGTGATCATTATTTTAGATAGTTGTAATCATAATCACGGACAACATGACTCTTTGTCCAAAATGACTTCTACTCTCCACCAGGACTTGCTCACCGTTTGGTTTCTAGGTAGTGGTCTGGCTTCATTTCTACCTAAAATATACTTTGTACATTATTGCCAGCTTGGGCGTAAGCTCTGAGAGAAGAATTACTCTGCAAATTTAACAGGGCTAAAAATTCCTTTCCATACTTACGCTTGTCACTTATAGCATTTTTTACCTTTGGCCACCGAAAATCAACAACAACAAAAAAAATCACCTGCCAGAAGAACAGCTCAGTGCAGTATATGTAAATATATAAACCAGCCAGCTGTGTGCTTGGCTCTCTGCTTTCCCCCTGCTTCCCTTTGTAGTAAAAGGAAAAGCGGGAGTGGTACCTTCAGGTCGCATCCATCACGTCAGCCCTTTGTAATTATGAGGATCTGACCATCACTTGACTGGTGAGACATTGCCAGGTATCAGCAGTGTAAAGACGTAGTGATATTGCGCTGTAAATTCCCACCGCGTTTCATTTCTCCAAGCCAGGCTGCAGGTCACGAAGATTACTGGGTGCAACAATGCAGCAGTTTGTATTTACTACCTGGTAATAACACACTACGGACCACAGTCTGAGTTTATTTACATGGGTGTCAGCCCAAAGTAGCCTCTTGGTGCCACTGGATTTAGACAAGATTTACACTCCTGTACCCAAGGGCAGAATTTGGCCCTAAATTATGATATAGTTAAAGACCCTGTGTTTCTGAGTTGGGGAGAATTGTTTACACCCACACGAAGTGCGTCGTAAAATACCATTGCGCTGATTTGTTAGAGTGTTAGACCCAATTTGCTCAGGTGTAAATAACTACCCGGTGGGTGGCATAATATTTGCATCCCGTAACTTAAGGCATTGCTGTCTGCTGCAAATCAGTCAGGCATCAGGCTCCAGGATCCTCCCGGGACCAGAATGGATGCTTCTGGCCTGGAGAAAGTGATGCAATAGCAGATTGCTAATGAGTGGGAGTTCATGGGGAGTGACATATCTGGAAAAAAAATGGAATATCTTGTGTATACTTTCATTACCCAACCGGTTATTTTTTGCAGCTGAAATCTCGTGTCCTGATGACTCCCTTAGCGATCTCTCCGCCGAGAAGCACACCGGAGCCAGATATTAGTTCAATCCCCCAGGATGCAGCTACGATACCCAACTCGGCCACCCCACAGGCTCTCACAGGTACCCAGCCTCAAGTGCTCCTTGGCCAAGGGGTGAGCAGGAACCATGGCCTGACAGCCAGATGCTGTGCTTTCCAGAACAGGTGGAGCTCATGAAAATGGGGTGTTTGTAGATTACACTGGTGACCAGTGACAAAGAACAGTGATGTCCTGCGAGACTATATTTTGACTGCCATGTGTCAAATTCAGTGATGTCAGATCCATTCCTCTTGAAATGCAGACATCAACATCCCATTAATGCTAACTATTTTATACTTACCCCATCAAGTGTGTTGCAATGACCAGACTAAACCCCAATGTGATCATGAAGCATCTGGTACAGCCATGGGGAGAAGGATGGAGGAGCCATGGTCTGACTGTACACAGGGTTACCAGCACATAAACCCCAACACCTTACCCCACAGCAGCAGACCCCGTCATTTCTGACAGTAGTCAGGGAAAACACAGCCTTGTCCTTTTTTTTTGCTTATATTACCAGAAGTAACATAGGTCAATGCTTTTAAACCGATGTAAATGAGAAGAAAATCAACAAGACAGTTGATTTACCCAGAGGTTTCAGCAGAGAAATGGATTAGATAACATTAGAATCTAAACACAACACATAAATCCCATTATTTCTTAGCTGGGATGCACAGAGGAGAAGTTTTCCATCTGCTCTGGTAGCAGAATGATGCTAAACGTAGCAATGATGATGATAATAATATATTTTATTCTCATTTATCCCTTCACATGCAAAGACTGCAAAGTGCTTGGCAAACATCAGTCGAGCGGCATTTCATAGCGCTGTCCTGAGAGCTGTGCCCAGTGCTGCTTTTGGAGGGGGCCAGGGAGGCACCCCACCAGATCACTGGGATGGCTGCAGAGGCTCCATGGGTCATTTTGGGTTCTGTGGATGTGGCTCCCTGCACGTCCAGCTGCTCATCCCCGTGTCGCTGGCACTTGCTCTCCCGGCACCTTCCCAGCGGTGTGTGGAGGCTCCCACCGGAGCAGGGTTTGCAGGAGGTGGAGGCAGACTTAAGCCAACTTTTGCCTCCCTATCTGCACTAAAAGGATCATAGGGGCCCCGGCTCCCCAGCGAGGGACCCAGCACGCTGCCTGCAGCCTATGGAGTCCCTCCTGCAGCTGAGACCCAGGCAAAACCAGTGGCTTGTCACGGCTGAAGCCATGTGCTGCCGATTCGTCGAGGTTTGGCATGGTGGCACACTGGGAAAGCTGTCAGGGTGCAATTCCTGCATGCTGCTGCTGTCTTTCAGTGCATTATCCCTTTGTTTGTGTGGCACTTGGAAGGTGTAAAGTGCTACATAATGATAAGTATGATTGCTATTATCCTCCTGTTTACCCAGGATATACTGCTGGAGCCCCTTCTGCTGCTCAATGAGAGATGGGGTAGCAGAGTGCGCTGTGACAGTTGCACTAGATTTTCATTACGGTGATGCAAACTGTAAATTATTTCCAACTTTACACAGCTGTCATCGTGTCCTCCACTCTGCTTGATGGTTTTTTTTTGTCACATATCTGATTTCTGTCAGAGGATAATGTTATATTGTCTGAGAGATGACAGCTCGAGCACACTCAGCCAGCTATTATAATACGTCTCACTTTAGCCTGACTTTAGGCTGTGTCTTAGTCACCCTTAGTTACCACAGCGCTATCTCCGCTTCCTCCAAGATGCAGTTAATCTCAGCCAAGCTTAAAATAAGTTCATGCTAGCAAGAGCAGCACACTGATTTTTTTTGGCTATTGCCGGCAGGCCTGATGGCACGTATGAAAACTGCCTTTGCAGGCAACAGTATATGAGAGGAGACACACAGACCCCCTGGGGGGTCCCAAATGGGGATTTAGCATTGAATGTGACATAAGGTTTCCCTGGAGGCGATGCAGTTTGCAGGGTGCTGGGTTGGACGTGGCGGGGTCAGGAAGCTCCCAAAGACCAGCCTCTGCCCATCTCACTGTGCAGCTCAGTGTGCCATAACCCTCCAGAAATTACAGCTTCATTAAGGCCAGAAGCAGCAAGGAGCCAAAGTCTCCCAAAACTCAGCTCAGAGCAGTGCTTATCAAAGGGCTTCTCAATGAACCAGTCTAAAATCACCTAGAGAAAACAAATAAAGAGGCAAAACCACCTCAGGCTAGAGTTTACCCATTGCTGTAAGTTCAGCCCTGCACTCCCTGGGCATTTTTTCTGGTCGCCACCTGCATGGACGAGGTAGTCTGCAAGAGAGCAGACCCCAGGCACACGCACGGGGGCTTCCATGAGCATCTTTAGTTGCATGTAGCTTATTCTCGCCTCTGACACTGAGCAAAGGCCCAAGCTCAGCTCACCTCACTTCGGCAATGGGTGAATAGCATAAGGAAGCCTGTCCATGCCATCGTAAACGGCAGCAATTCACCAGTGAATGGGAGAAATAAATGGAAATGTATAAAGCTAGCATTTGCTAGGACACTCTCAGGGCCATTTTGTAATGAGCTTGTTGGGATTTTGTGCCTACAGTCTGCATTTATGTCAACAAACTAGCGAACCTGGGGCCGTACCTTGACAGAAAAAAAGTGCAGCAGCTGCCAGAGCACTTTGGGCCGGAGAGACCGTCGGCGGCCCTGCAGCAGGCTGTTCAGGCCTGCATCGACTGCGCGCTCCAGCAGAAGGCCGTCTTCTCCCTCATCAAGCAGGGCTATGGAGGCGAGATGGTGTCAGGTAAAGCATTTTTGTAAGGAGTTTGTGGCCAAGTGGGAAGTGCTTGAAATCTTCACCTGATCATAGAATCATGGAGTGGTTCGTGTTGGAAGGGACCTTAAAGATCATGTAGTTCCAGCCCCCCTGCCATGGGCAGGGACACCTCCCACTAGACCAGGCTGCTCAAAGCCCCATCCAGCCTGGCCTTGAGCACTTCCAGGGATGGGGCATCCACAGCTTCTCTGGGCAACCTGTTCCAGTGTCTCACCACCCTGAGAGTAAAAAATTTCTTCCTGATATCTAATCTAAATCTCCTCTCTTTCAGTTTAAAACCTTTACCCCTCATCCTATCGCTACACTCCCTGATAAAGAGTCCCTCCCCATCTCTCCTGTAGGCCCCCTTTAGGTACTGGAAGGCCGCTATAAGGTCTCCCCGGAGCCTTCTCTTCTCCAGGCTGAACAACCCCAACTCTCTCAGCCTGTCTTCATAGGAGAGGTGCTCCAGCCTTCTGATCGTCTTTGTGGCCCTCCTCTGGACTCGCTGATCCCCAATCCTGCCTATCCTAGCTGTCCCGTTCACATCAGCAGGCTGGCAACCAGCTTTGAACATCACTTACGCCTTTGTAAAACAAGCTGCTGCAGGAATTGCCCTGGTGTCAGATGAAAGTGTAGCGGTAAAGAGCATTGCAGCGGTGATTCAGGGGAGGAACAGTGCTAGCTCCGGAGTCCTGCACTTACCACTCTTTGAAACAGTGCCGAGGCCAGGCCTGGCATCTGAGTTTTTCATGCAGCCACACAAGGATGAGCAGTGTTACAAACCCACCTCATGCCGGATGTTGCTGCCACATGTTGCTCTAAAGGAAAACTTGCACAGAGTGCAGCTGCTGGTGTGTCCTCCTCCTGCAGTGCATGAGCCAAATCTGCTCTCAGCTGTAGGAATTGCAAAAGTCCCTTGGCAATTCCTCATACAGCAGGACTATACAAATATATCAGAGAGAATCAGAGATCAGAGGGAACTTCCCAGGAGCTCTTCATCTTCCCACAGTGACACTTCTTGCTATGTCCTGATGAGTCTCCTGTGTCCCACGCTGAATCCCCTGCCCTGGCTCTCAGACTGAACATGAACTTTTCTTTTAATCACAGCAAGAGTTTTGTGTCACAACATTGTTTCTGCATACGGGGAGGCAGTGGGAATGAAACAAGGATGGGAATATGGGAACAAAGCTCTCCAACGAGCTGCCACCGATGAGTCAGGCCCAAACACGAAGCCAAGGACCGCAAGTCCCATCAGTTTTGCAGGGACCACAGCAGCCCAGCTGTGCCATTGGGACCATCTTGCGTGGGAGCCCAGGCTCTGGCCCGCTGTGCAGAATATAAATCCTGCTTCCTGTCTCTCCTCCAGTTCTCTCTAATCACAGGTGTGCATTCCCTAAGGGACATCAGAAATACTCTAAGAATGATCACAGAAACATGAGACTGAAGAAATTTAGTGCAGAGCTTCATTTTTGCCTGGTTCTGTGCTGCATGTATGATTTTCAGCAGAAGAGTCACGTTGTGCACCAAGCCTGCCAAGCCCATTAGTCTCGGTTCCTCTGAGCTGTCTCGGCTTCAGGTACCTGAGCTATAAGCACGTGGTCAGCCTTGCCCCCAACTTGATGCCTTTTATAATCATCAAGGAGGGGTGAATGGTCTCCTAGTCATGGTGTGGCTTTGAGATTGCAGCTCACTCCCAGCCCAGCAGCAGCGCAGACAGATTTTGTCATGGGCTTTCCAATCTTCCCATGGCTTGCCTCACAGATGTTCAATCAGCTGTGGAGCATGATCCCTTACAGCAGATCAGGCCAGCAGGATATCTCTGAAGTTATCCCAAAGACTGTAAGCCTAAGATTGCAATTTATGCTTGTTAGTAGTGACTAGAGGCTGTAGGACTGGAAAAAAACTTCCAGGTGGTGGAGTTCGGGCAGCCATACGATGTAGTCCTCCCTGCAAACCTGTTGACACCTGAATGAGTCCTGCTACAATTGATCCTGGTGGGTCTGTTGTGATCCCTCCACCTCTGTCATGGCTGGGACCTATGCCCTTTTTGATTCTTGGCTGGATATATTCCCTGATAGCTTTGCCCAGGAATTTTAATTGCTTTGCTCTCACCCTTGAGTTCAATCATCTGAGCTGTATTTCTAGAGAGCAGTCCTCATCCTGCAAGGCTGAAATACACAGTTTCTTTCAGATCATCTCTGCATTGTGAGGAAGATCACTGGATTAGTGAAAGAAGTGCGAGTGTCTTCCCACAGCCCCACACAGCAGAGATGGTGATAGCTGGGAAAATTTCTGTTTCCTGAACGTCACTGTGGCCTGCCTGTGTACCTTATCAAGTGTGAATTCATGCCTCTCGAGTCTGGATGACCTGTCAGTCCAGCTCTGGTTCCACCAGGACTTTATATAGTGGAATTGACACTCCCTTGTCTCTCCTGGAAATGCTTTGTTCAATACCTCCCTGAAATATACCTGACTTTTTTCTTGCTGTGTCACCTTGGTGGCTCATGGGCATCTGGTGAGCCTATCCCATCATTTCTCTTCCCATCAGGTCATGTTGAGCCTCCTCAAAAAATTATGGATTGCCGTGTACTTTCTAGTGTTTTTTTCCACACGTTGTTATTATTGCAGAGCTCAAAATCAGCCAGTCCTTTCTGTGCAGTCTCACAGTTCGCTTCTCCATTGATAATGCCTACTAGCTTACACCATCAACAAAATCTTTTTGTGCCAGCACAGACCACTGATGGTTCCTCTCCAGTGCCTGGGGTCTCCTGCCAGCAGAGCCTGTTGTTGTCTCCTGACCCACCTTTCCTATGCAATCATTTCCAGTTTAATGAAAGATTTCTCATACTGTACTGAATTCCGGATAGACCACAACTGCCAACCTTCTGTTGCCTATAAATGCAATTAAATCAGTAAATAAAGATCCATGGTGAAGCTGGTAGCTCTCTCTTCAGTACATCCCTAGTACCTTTTATTCATTCATAGCCATGTCTTTTTAATCCTTATCTCCCCATTATCTTTTAAAGCCTTGGGTATTGCTGAAGTCAGCCTAATAGCCCATCATTGGCAGATCACTTTCTTTCCCCTTCCTTAGACCAGGGTATCATAATTGCCTCCTTCCAATCATACAATACAGTTTTCAGTTGGATGCATATGTTAGAAATCCTTGCACTGCTGGCCATGCTAGATGGCATCTTTCAGCACTCCAGGGAGAAGGTGATCTGGGTCACACAAAACGCAGCTCCTTAAGCTCTCCTCCGCTTTGTTTTGCACTTCAGGTGGGGTAATTATGCAAAATATTTTAAAACACATAAACAAATACTTGTGTGAAATTTTTTCCCCTGCTCTCGTTCTTCTTCCTGCCATGCATCCCCAGGTATTGAATTGCTCCTGCTTGCTTTCCAGTTTCAGCTTCTTTTGAGGGGAAGCAGCATCTCCTGAGCCTGCTGGTAGTGAACAGCATCGGGTACGTCCTGCGCTTCCTGAAGAAGCTCTGCCACAGCCTCCTGTGTGACAATCTCTTCAGCAACCAGCCTTTCCAGCAGTACAACGCTGTGTCAGAAAGCCCAGAGGTGTATGAAAACAGACAGATGGAGGCAGGTAGGCTGCTTGATCGGCTTGGGCTCCAAATTTATTAGGGCTGAAGAAATAACTGTCCTTTTTTGGTCCTGTACTGTATATGCTAGAGAACTTCAGGTCTCAGTGGGATCTTTCCAGAGGGAGGAAGAGGGCTGATTTGCAATATTTTTTTCTGGTGGCTGCAGAGGAGGCTTTCTGGTGAAAACCACTGCACTGAGGAGCCCCAGCAGTGATTGGGATAATTTTTGATTATTTTATATCTCTTTATTTCTTTTATCTCTTTTCCTAAGGTAACAAGACTTGTGCGATCCTGTTGCCCCTGTTTCTATCAATTTTCTTCCATAACTTTTGGCCACCTCAGCCATAATTGTCCCTGGGGTAGAAGCCTCAAAGAGATTAAGTTCCTCCAAGTTTCAGGCAGGTGTGAAGGTAGTGGGGAAATTGGTCCCTTCATCCAACTCAGACACCATATTAGGCACTGAAGGATCCCCACCAACTACCAAGGCTCCTCTGCTTGCAAACTTGCAGCAGAGCAGTCTTGGGGATCAGCCACCTCAACCAGGTCTTGCCTGTCCCCGCTCCCGAGGCCCTCTGCTCGTGCACTGCCTTGGCTCACTGGCTGCAGCGAGAGGTGGGAGTCCAAGTGATGACATGGACCCCAGCCCATGCTTTGGGGTCATCTTGGCATGAATATGAAATCACCGCTGTCACTGGTACGCTCTAACCTGGCACTGTCCCAGCACTTCATTACCCATGTGCTTCCCTGTTGCTGTGACGCTTGTTTTAAGGATCACCTGCGAAACAGAAAGGTCTGTCTTCACCCAGAGGGGCCTCTTACCAGGTGAGGGGAGAAAGCCACTCGCAGCAATGCAGTTTTGGGTCAGCGCCGTTAGCGTAAATCCAAGGGAACATTAATAGCTGTAGTGCACTTGGCCTGGATCCTTATCTGTCATCTCCACCAGGGAGTGTAAACCTAAATGAGAATTGTGACTGCTAAAGGGTTTGCTTTGCTACTTGCAGGAGTGTTTCTGCTAGCTTAAAACACCTATGGGCACCAGCAAGGTCCCTGCCTTAGTGCTTGACTGTGTGGGGTGAAGCCTGGAGGGGCTGTGGCATAAGGCAGGTGCACCTGAGGACAGTGATGGTCCAGAGAGGCACCAGGCTTCCAGGTGGGCAACATGCCTGGGCTTCTTTCTTACCCACACCCCAGCATGCTGGGATGTGGTGCTGGCCCTGTGCAGCCCCCGTGGAGCTGGGACATGCCTGCTGACCCCATCTGCAATCAGTGGCCAGAAAGCTGCCCTGGGCCCCTGCTACGGACATCATAAAAGTTAGCTTAGGAAAAAAGAAAGATGCAAAGTTATGGCCCTGAACCTCCACTTCACCTGCAGGCTTCCTCCTGACTTAAATTATTTTTCCTCCTCTTTTATTAACAACACTGTGGGTGTTTGGGGAGCACACTGTCTCTCATGCATTCAGTTTAATGGTAGCTACATGTTGGCAGCCGAGAGAAAGGTATTTTAGTGTCCACAATTATGATCCACAAGTCGCCTGTTTGCCAGGAAGACCCTAAGTGTGTGCTTCGCACACCAAAGCTGGGAGGGGGCTGTGCACACAGTACAGAAATTGCCTTTTTGTGCAAAGAAATCCATCTGCCACTCTTACACATAGGGGAGCAAAGCAGGAACCCAGAATGAAAAGCAATATTTTTTTTTCCTCTGGACTAGGACATTTGCAGCAACCTGAATGTTTCTGAGAGGTCAAGAGATTTCTGTAGCACTGAGTGAGTGCAACCCAGGAGGCCTGGCATTTGTGTTTTCATTTGCATTTTAATTTGCATGTACATTTGCATTTACTTTTGCACGGCAAGGCTCTGTGTGGTGGAAGGCTATTCCACAACCACAGGTTTTACAGTGGCTGTTACACTCTGAGCATCTCCTTCCCTACGTAATTTCAGTGCAGATGTCCCTGACACCATTCCCACTGGCTCTCCCCAGCCACTGAGGAAGTGGCAAAATATTATTTTTGCCCCAGACCAGGCAGGAGACATGGATGTAGAGAAGGCCTCTCTTCCCTGTCTCTCCCACTGCTGGGAGGGGCAATTAATAGTCCCCCTGGAGGCAGCATGGGCTGGGCAACCTGGGCTAATCAGGGCTCGTGCTGGCCCGGGCTCTCCTCCCCTTTTCCTGGGAGTGGGATTGGGGAAGAGGCGGTGTCTCTTGGGGCTTTTATATCTCCATCACCAGCAGCACTGTGGTACAGTGGAGAAGGAGAGCTGTGAAATAGCTGAGGGCGACAGTTATACATGGGGTTAAAAAAAACCCCACTGGGCTCCAGATTGTTCACCCCAGTGACTGATAGCCACTGGCCTGCTAGGCAGATAGCCATAGCGTAGGACAAAATGACCTAGAGAGATTTGGGTGCTTCCCTGTTGAAGTGGGGACGTGGGAGAGGTGATGGAGCGACCTGGTCCCGCAGTGAGGGAGGCTGTGATGAGTGGCACCATTTCCAGAGCAGCCAGGTGCTCAGGTGGCTCTCCAAGCTGTCAGCCCCAAAAGGAGACTCTCCTTCCACCAAAGATTAACAGAAATATGGAGAGACAGGATTTGAGGACACTTTCAGCACTCTGCTGACCACTGACCGGTGCACCAAATTTGATGAACCCCGAGTTGCTCTGCCGAAGCCTGTCCATGGGCTTGGGGGTGGCTGGGGGGGAACTCAGCAGCTTCACCAGCTAACCCGCTGTCTGCATCCCTGCGGGTCCCAGGATGCAGGCTGAGCGCCAGGAGCCGGTTTCAGTTGCAACCAGGTAGTTGTTTGGAAAACCCACCGACAAGATTACTGCTCAGCCCCAAGAGTGCACATGAAAGCACAGAAGGAGAAATTAACTCTGCCACATAAAACCCATGAAATGGGGAATTTTGGAGAGGGGAAAAGCTGCCTCTTCCCCAGGGCAACTTGTGCCCAGCTCAGGAGCTGTCTGTCCATGGCTGTATGGTAGAAGAAGTGGCATGAGGGCTTTGCACCCTTCATGCTGTGCTCAGCCAGAACCAGGCAGATACATAATATTCCTGCTCATCATGTCAGGCTGTATACAACAGCTCCCTTGGCACCAGTGGAATAACTCCAGTTTTAGGCACTGGGGCTTGAGCCACTGAGTCTATGTTTAATGTTGCATTGCCTAAATCTCCTTCCCTCTCCCTGGTAGCCAGTGTTTCTCTGCAGCAAGGTCAGCACAGGGGGACTTCTGCTACACGGAACAGAGACGGAGTTTCCCTGTAGTGCCAATAATAAGGAGAACAGTAGGAGCTCTTCTCGCAGGCGGGTCTGTGAGGGTGTGTGTTGGGATAGAGCTCACATGGAAGGAGCAGGGCCATAATAAAGCACTGCAGGAAGCCATGCAAAGCAGCCACATTTTTCATTGTTTCTGTTCTCCAGCTTGTAATTGGGATGTTCTTTCTTTTAAAATCATGTGCTTTTCAGCCCCTGTGTACCAATGAATTTAATACATGTATTGACTTTAGTGCAGTTACTCTTGATTTACACTGGCAGAAATGAGAGGAGAAGCCAGCATCGTGTCCAGTCATATTAATCCACTCACACCATACAGGAGTCACCTTTTAACCTTGCTCCAAAGCACATGCCCCTAAGCCATTATTCACCTGTGCTCACAGCAAACTGCCAGATGCTAATGGCTGTGTACAGGCCAGGTGGGATTTGTTGATATATGCATATATCACTTACAACGATGTTTTACATGTCTAAGAAGTACGCGGTCAGCAGGCTGTACCCAGCACCAGCCTCTGCAATGAGCCTTGTTGTCCGTGCATCACCCTCGCGCCCTGCGTGCCCTGCCAAAGCCTCTCAAACCAGCACCCAGCGGCCCCGCACATGGGGCGAGGGTCCCTCTCCATCGTTCTCCCAACATCAATTTGTGGAGAGCAATTTGTGGGGAGTAGCCGTGGGATGACTCCCAGGATTTCATCCAGGAAGTGCCTGGCTTCAGGCCTGCATTACAGCAAATCCTCAAATGTTACCTGTCCCCACAGCTGCTGGGTTCAAAGCACCTCTGGAGCTGCACCCAAAAATTTTCCATGAGAGTAATAGTGCAGTTTGAACTAAAATGATGGCAAGATCTGGGTGAACTCTGCAGAAAACACTGTGAAGTGTGCCAGGGTCTACATGGATGGGAAGCCAACAGAGATCCTGTGAAGTGCCTCCATCCACACTCTCTGTGTTCAGCTTTAATTAGTCCTCCCACGCTGAGCTAATGGACGCTTGGATGTGAGCATGGGAAAAGGATATTTCTGGAACACCTATATACTGTTGACATGCACCTATGCAATGGTAGACTGTTATTTTTCAGAGGAAAGCAAGTTTGCTATAAAAGTTCTTGCCAACCTGATGGTGGGCATAGAAATTGAAGTAGTTTCTTTTATTTGGGAAGCATCAAAATCGATAACCATCTTTCTCGTTCCCCTTTCAGTCAAGCCTTTCCTTGCTCTTTCCGTCCTGAACCTCGGGTTTTGGTTATTTTGTACTGTTAGACAACCTCTGTGCTCCATGCAGAGCGTGGCTGAACGTAGCTGCAGCAAACCTTTCTTTATGCAAGCACTCCTGTGGCCACCCTGCATCCTTGTCCTCATGAGGGGGGACGACAGGAAGCTCTGTGAATAAGGTCCCCAGCTTTGTTCCTCTCCCAAAGGCGAAGTCAAATTTGTATGCGTAGTTACCATATGGCGTCCCCTACCCCTGCCCACAGAAGAGCACCTCTTCTTGTGGAAGTGGCTGGAGGTAGGGCTCCACATGAAGCAGAAGCACAGCGGGAGGTAGAGGTACCTATGCCACTTTAGTACCTCTAGATATAAGAAGGTGGGCTCTTCCAAGCTGGTACGAGAAGTGCGATAGCAATGCACTTTAAGAGTGTGACTAGTAGGCAAGACACTAGGCTGGGAGCTGGATTTTGTCAGAGACTTTGCCATTGATTGTGTGAGCAAGCCACCGTTCGCTGCTGTGCCTTTATTTGAGCATCTGCCCAAGGAGGGCAATAATTCTTGCCACCATGTGCAAAGCCCTTCTAAAACAGCTAGGAAAAGAAGAATAACATGATAGAAAACCACATATTATTACAATCAATATTTTCTGTTCCAAGCACCAAATAAACAACAGCTCAGAAATTTCAAGCCCTGAGAGGGCAAGAAAAATGTTGTCTTTCCCCTTTCTAGTACCGTGGCTTGTTTAATCTTGTCTTGTTGCCTGCTACGAGGAACTGTGCTCCTGGCTTCTCAGCACGCTCAGAATAAATGGCTTTTATGGCTATCAATAGCTTCGGTGCTCTTCAGCATTTAATTACCTGCAAAGGCCATTTATTGCCTCATATATTCCTCTACCATGAACATTATCCTTTAAACAATAAATAAAATATTAAGGTCACTCTTAAAGTGGGAGCAGAGGAACTGCACAAGCCATCCAGCCACAGCAAAGAGTAATATAAAAAGTTTGTCCGGTCTTTGGGGCATTTGAATCGACGGCAGAGCCCGCAGTACAGCAGAGAAAGGGTGGGATGGCTGCAGGTATTCCTCCCTTCCTTCCTCCCTTCCTCTCTCCCTCCCTCCCTTTCTCCCTTCATTCCTCCCTGAGTCTGTGCATCCATCATCAGGCTCAGTGCCTCCTCATTCTCCAGACCCGACGCAGCTGGCCCCAGGGCAGGTTATCCCAACAACGAACCCCCCATTGAGGTCCAACCTGCAGCTGGAGCACCATCCCCAGGACTGACTTCCTGAAACGAGGTGTCTAGGGTGGTAAGTCTGTGGCAGAGCAGAAAGAGAGGCAACTGTCATTCAGAAACTTGTCATTCAGAAACCTGGGGAAGGACAGGAACAGTTTAGGATGGTAGAAGAGGTAGGAAGTGAAAGCAGGAGGGTGAAAGAAAAGAGACAGTCAGGCAATGCTCCTGTGGAGGGGTTTCATGAGAGTGGTACTAGAGGCTTTAGTATTCAGGCCCTTTAAACTTAGACCAGGAGAAACTAATGAAATGCACACTGCCGGGCAAATCCTGGCAGGAAGAAAAATAAGAGATGCATGGGAGAGACGAAATTCACCTGTGATATAATTCGCCTGCACTCTATAGAATTGGCAGAATTGGATAAATTGAGTCTTCTGACCTTTATGCTGTGTGATTACTGTTTGCTAGCCCCCAAATGAACTAAGAGTCTCTTTCTGCTCCTTTAAGTTTATGAAATTGTATGTCCTTGTGGAGGCTAAGCAATGAAGCTATAAGCAGACACCCCTCCAGCGGTCAGCCCAAGGGAAATTCTCCTTCCCACTTTCTGCCAGGCTGTTTTACCTCCACGGTCTTGAGAGGGTACAAGAAAATTCATCCCTTTTAAAAGATACCCCTGCGAGGGTAAGCACTCTGCTCCCAGCGATGGATGAGGAGAAACCCAAAGGCCCTTCTGTCCTTCAGCCAAAGACGTGCTAAAGGCCATGGCACAGGCACTGGCAGTGCTGGAGATTGCCTGGGCTGCAGCCATGGGGGTTAGAGGAGAGAGCTAAGCTATGAAATTGAGTTTAAAGAAGGGAAAAAAGATGCTTTATTTTTCTGTATCAAACGGTATACATAAGGGAAGTGGATGAAATGATGGGCGTAAATGCATGAAGCATGATGGATGAGATCACATCCACTACAGAAAAAAATACCCCTGGGTATATGCATTTAATTCAAGCTTTACATGCGCAGTCATGTGGAGGAAGCATGGACACTCTTTTAGAGCCCCGGTCAGGTAAATCCTGTGGTTGTAACTCTGTTTTAGCTTCAGTTTTAGCTTTAACTTTGTTTTAGCTGATTAAGACTTTTCCATAGAGCTATGTGATTCCTTTAGGAGATGTCTAAAGTTAGGAGTCTGGGCTTTGATTTTAAATGGCATAAACTAAAGTTGAAGCAGGAATTTACATTCCTAAACTTTTTAACTATTGATACAAACACCTGTGATCCAACATACCGATATGTCAAGTAGTCAGATCAGCAGGCCACAGGCCAGAACCAATGATGAAAAACCTCCCCCCGATCCAAGTGCCACGTACATGAGCCAGCATGACCCACCATAATTTTCATAGATGTGAGGGGGAGAAAGATGATCCTCAGGATCTTTACGTTGTGCCAGTTCAAGCCACATTAGATAACATCACTTTGGAGCCACATGTGACGTGTTGGCCATGGGCAATTAGAATCATAGAATCACAGAATGGCAGGGGTTGGAAGGAACCTCTGGAGATCATCTAGTCCAACCCCCCTGCCAGAGCAGGGACACCCAGAGCAGGTTGCACAGGAACGCGTCCAGGCAGGTTTTGAATGTCTCCAGAGATGGAGACTCCACCACCTCTCTGGGCAGCCTGTTTCAGTGCTCTGCCACCCTCCGGGTAAAGAAGTTCCTCCTCATGTTTACGTGGAACTTGCTATGCTCAAGTTTGTGCCCATTACCTCTTGTCCTGATGTGTAGACGTGTAGCTCCTTGCTGCTGGGCTGTTGTTGCAGTCAGGGTAGTAGAAAGGCTGGCTGTGGCAGTGGAGGGGGCTATGAGAGCTAGCAAAGCCAGCACTTACTAAGTAAAAGACGCAACAAAAAATGCTTTGGAAGATAGATGAACACTTCCTCATGCTTTGTGAATCCGGATGAGAGTGCCCTTTCTTCTGGGATTGCCTGGTACATGGCGCCTGCGGCAGGGCCTGGGCTTGCACCTCCATGGGAGGAAGCAGAGCCAGCTGAAAGGGGGGAAAGGGAGTCTTGTCTTTAAGCTATTTCCATTTGACAGGTTTCAAAGTAGATTCAGATTTTTTTTTTCAGGGGACATTACTGATGTTTGCTTGGATGTTCTTCAGTTTTTCAGCTCCGTTTTTCTCCTCCCCCATGTTGCTCTCTTTTTTAGCCTTTTCAATTGAAAGATTAAAAGGCTCTTCCTCCTTTATCTGTCTTTATCTTCTGTTTCTCATTTTCTTCAGTTGACTACAAAATAAGTGAAAACCCACACACAATGGCAACTCCAGTTCCATGGAAGTGAAACATCCATTTTTTCTGGAAAACTCTTGGCCCCTGTTTAATAAATAGTGTTCCCCAGCTCCTTAGGATTTGTTTGTGGTAATTATAGAGAGTACATCAAAGTGCCTTTCAGAAAGTAATAACATACAGCATCTGCCTGAAGAACATTCATCTGTTGGCAAAATGAGTGCAGAGCAGGAGATTAAAGCAATTAAGAGAGTAACAGAAGCAAACTGTTGGTGGTGATGTGCAGTTTGGTGTTTGTGCTGGGACGGTGCTGGCCGCAGGCAGCAATGAGAAATGTAGGGGTGCAAGGCCAGGACTTGCACCACCGGCAGCTGGGCAAGAGAAATACATCCCCACCTCTCAACGAAAATAAGCTGCAAATGGAGGTTTGGGGAATCAGGCACTTTATGGTGGTTTTCTTCATGGAAGAGGTAAGGTCACAGAAGTGATTTAAAGAAAAACGTGGCAGTGGCTTGCAGAGAAACCAAAGTCAAGAAAAATGTAGTGATGCTGGGGGTGAGTCCTGGGATGGGGTCCCAGGGCAAGCCCAGCTTCCCAGCGGCATGGCACAGTGCAGCATGCCAGTGTGAAGGGAAACTGGTTTTGTGGGATTATGGGGAGAGGAGAGGATAAAAAGACCCGAGAAAGGGGAATTTGTGAGTTCCTAGCTGCTGGGACTGAGATTGGCCAGGGACATCAAAAGCAGCAGCAGAGAAGGCAGGAAAAGAAAGGATTTGTTAAAGCGAACTAAGGCTCTGGGGCCCAGCTATGTTGTGTTTATATGGCAGAAGAATCCACAGAAGAAATATCAGAAAGTCCAGCTGAGCTGCAGCACTGGACAGGGAAAAATGAAGCAAGGACTTTATAAAAAGTGTTATACCCACATATAAACACATGCACAGGCTCATGATTTATATGTGCTCTACCTAATTTCTGGAGGAGATTATGAGTTATTAATGGCCCAACGCAGCTTATTTTGCAGTTACCGTACTTTGCTCTAGACATTTCACTTCTTGTGTCACAAATTATTTGTTTTTCACACGAAAAATTGCTGTTAAATATTTTAAGCCAGTACTAACCAATATAATTCAGGGAGATTCATCATGGTGGTAGCAGAACAGAAATGCACTAAGTACTTCAGCTGCAGAGAATCCCCAGTATACAACACCTTGAAATTTTTAGATAACACAGTCATTTTCATCTAGTCTATTCTATATACAGCTGTTTGTGACTTTTATCAATGCTGATTTATAAGCATACAGAGTACGTTATAAACTACCTGGATAGAAAAGCCCCTCTAGGTACTGCTAGAAGCTGGAGACAGAAAAGATCGATCGCAGCCTCTCCCATCCCCCTCTGCCAGTGCGGAACTATTGCTGTGCTAAGACACAAAACTATACAACCCTGATAAATCTCCTTTTCATGATGTACATTTTGGTGTAACAGAAAGGTAAGGGAGAAGGGAAGAGAATGGGGGAGCAGGTCTGAAATCAGGAGGAAGAGACCAAAGGAAGACTTTTTCTAAAGGTCGGATGCCTATGTCATTGAAATCCCTTTGCTTTCACTCATGGGTATGCAGTGCCTAAGCAATTTGCCTGTGCTGTAAGATAGGACTAAAACCTCTCCATCGCAACACAAGATATTTACTCAATCATCCCCAAGCGCTTAAAAAAAAAAAAATCCTCAATGGGTTATTTATACACATGAGCACCTTTTATTATTAAATCTAATAAATTTGTCAGCAGCTAGCTTGTGAATTTACTCTACCTTTTTACTCAGTTTGGACAATAAAACCATGTTGATCTGTTCCCAGCCGGTTTCATTCCCTGGTTCTACTGCATTAAACACAATGTGGCTGTTGTCTGGGCTGCAAATACTCAAGGGAAATCATTTAAATAATGAAAAAAAAATTGCCTATGCTGAAGTCCTTGTAATCAGGACAACATTGGGTTTTGGAAAATTCTCTAAAAAATTTAGATTCTTGGTGTTAACTGACTGGCAGTTTCTCCTTGGGGGATTTGGTATTTCAGTTACCACAAAATATTTTTTAACAGCTAGGACACAGCGAAATGATACATGGTGCAGTAAAGCCTCAGACTAAACCCTGGAGAATTCACTGCAGGTTTTATCTCCACAGTGTGACCATGCTTTCAGTGTTCATAATATCTACATTCACAAGTGGATGAGGCTTATTTACATTTTCCTGTTCTGACTGAGTAGTACCCCCCCGCTTTTTCTCCCCCGTGGATGCAATTGTGTGTTCCTATAACCCATGCAAAAGTTAACCCGTCGACAGAAAAACGCAGGCGTGACAGCCCTGAACTGCTGTCGGCGGATGCCCTGGGCTGCCTGCTTGCTCGCTGCCTCTCTGCAGCAGCCTCAGGGATGCTGTGGCTCCTTGGGGACACGTCTCCATGCCACTCTCCCTTGGCGAGCAGCGAGCAGTTCGTCTCCTCTGCCACGAACCAGATGTCACTCCCTGTAACGTTTTCCTTGTCCAGCCAAACCATGGCTGCCACAGGCTGGTGTGGAATAGGTCTGGTCCTTGCCCAACCATGTGGGGTGTGGATGCATGCACCAGAGAGTGGTGTTGACACGGATTAGAAACGCCTGCTAAGGGGTGACATCATATTTTCATTGTGCTGCATGTCTGGACGGGCAATGGAGCTAAAAGGAATGGGCTGGTGCTGTAATCCCAGAGTAAATCACAGCAGGCAGAGCTGGAAAGTCTTAATCCATCATAGGAAGCTCTTATCTTTAGATAGATGCATGCAGGCTCAAGCTACAAGGAAGATAAGGTCCACAGTCTGTTTCTGACTGGACAGAAATGTATGAGGCTGTTTGGCAGACACAGAAAAAGTTATTTTTTTCATCTTTTAAGAGCTGATGTTAAAACAGAAGATAGCAGTTCAGAACCAAGGCATATCTTTCACACTCTTAAATACTGTTTAGATCTCTCTGCTCTCTCCCTCTCTGGCTTGCACTAGATCAAGTTTAGCTGATAGTTAAACTCACCTAAGTATTTCCTTCTGCATTTCTGCATTTGCTTTTTGTTTCCCCACTTTTATTTTTCCTTCCATGAAGGCTGAGATGCAGAGTTTCTAATTTCCACATGTCCTTAAAACTGTCCCTTTCTGCTCCCCCCCCGTCTCCCACGTAGAGCAAATGCTATCCTTCTGTGGGGAGCTGGAGCCAAGCTCAGGAACTATAAACTACAGGCGAAGATAAAACCATACAAGGAGTCTCTTGATAGGACTTTGACACTGCGGCTGGCTCCTCTCAAAATGACTGGGAGATGAGAAAAGGTTGGCCCTGGCTGGGGGAGAGGAGAGGTCTGAGGAAGCTATGATATCATGCTGCTTAAAATATGGAGTTCACATCTGGTCAACCCATTATAGAAAATATATGGTAGCACTTAAAAAGGTACAGGGAAGGGTCAGAGGGCAAAGCCCATCACTAAACGATATGAGGAATAGGAGACAACACAAAAAAGGAAGAGTGAGGGCAGAGAAAAGAAAGCAAGAAAGAAATCTACATTGACCGTGAGGAAAATAAGTTAGTGGGGAATTTAATTAGAGCAAATACATATGATCGAGCATTGCAGGTGGTGGAGTGAAAGGTTATGAAATAACACAAAAGTATTGGCCTAGAAGGAAGGGCAGTTGTCCCAGGAAGCTACTGGTGTGTAAAAGAGCACCTCCCTGGTTTGGGGATCAGTGTCCAGCATGCTCAGAGGCTGGGGTGCAGGTTTCCATTGGTGCTCCATGCAACCTTCACCTGGATACAGCCACACCATGGCTGTGCAGGACATGGCCTGTTAACTGGGAATGGGGACCCTGGTCCCAGTTCACTGCCCTGACCTCAGGCTCTGCTGTCCAAGAGTCAATCTGGGGACAAACCCAGAGAAAGGCATGGGGGTGTCAGGAAAGGGAAAGCTGGAAGAATGAAAGCGTGAGACGGATGGAAGGGGAACAGCCTGGGGAAGAAATGGCTATGTAGGTCAGCAGAGCGGGAGGAGGGAAAATAGCAAAGGGGGATAGGAAAATAGCTGGCAAAATGGGAAAAGGATGATGCTGCTGGTGTGGGAAAGCAGTGTTAGAGCAAGATTGAGATGGTGGAAATATGATGGAAGAAGCAGTAGGACGAGGCTGGGGAAGAACTGAGGGAGGAGCAGGTGGGGGGTGTAAGGGAAGGGAGCCTGAAACAGGTAAAGGGAGAGAGGGATGTAACACGGCGAGTGATGTGGGAGCAGCAGCAGATGAGGAAAGAGGCACAAAATGCGTTTGGCCTGGGAGGAGAGCAGAGAAGGCAGACGAGGGCGTGTCTCTGGAGTGCAGAAAGAGCTTTTACCTGTAGGAGAGATTTTAGCAGAATAAGTTTGCTTGGGTTTTTTAATGACCAAGAAGTAGTGAGAGATTAGATCTGCTCAGGAAAACGACAGCTAAGGATCATCTTCCCTGGGTATACACTCTTCTTCATTTCCTGCTTGAAATTGATTTTCATTTGCTTTCCTAATGAACAATGGGAGGCATAATTTTTTTTGTCTTTCTGGAGTGTCTCTATTCCCAGATGCTACCAAAGGTCCACTGAATGTGTTCTGCATTCACACATGCAGTATAAATCCATGTGGCAGGCTGTAGTGGCATACAGATACTGCCAAGGCAAAGGACTTAATGTGTTACAAAGGTGAGAGACAAAACAAGTATTTTTCTTCATCCTAATGAAGAGATGATGGAGAACCTGACCAAGGTCCCTCCAGAGAGCTGGCACGTGAGCTGCAGGTTCTTGTGCTGTTTTAACTCTCAGCTGACCCATCTTCAGGAATTTGGCGAGGAACCACACAGGCTGCTACTTTAAAGGTACTCAGCTAAAGAAATGTACATTTTTAAATTCAATAATCAGTTGTTTGGGGTTTTTTTTCTCTCCTCATTTGCTGCATTTTAAGGTGAGCTGCATGTAACAGCCTTGGTTTTTTCAATACATTTGCCTGTGGACCATTCACGGAAAGGAAAACTATACCAAAATGGCTTGAGCATCTCAGGTGGTGAATAGTTGTAACAGAGACTACTGTGCTCAAAGCAGCTTTCTCATAAATCCTGCCTTAAAACATTGTGTACTAATTTCTCACTAGTGTGTGCCCTTCTGCTGACTACCTAGAAAATAAAATACAGAAGTGCAACAGAATACAGAAGGGCTAAGCTACAGATTTATGAAACCATTGCATTTTAAACTTCAGTAGAGAGTTATGCTTTATTCTATTGTTTTAGAAAACGTGTTTTTCCCTAATTGGCCGAAGTGGGATTAGCAACTGTGAAAGCCGTACGCTTTACAAGGTCTTGTGGGAGCTTACAAAATGCAAATATTTTCATATACATCATGGGTGGAGCCCCAGCTCATGTGGTTTCTCTGTGGTACAAGCTAACAAGGGGCTGGAGAAATATGAACACAAAGAACTTCCACAGTCTTTTGTAGTTTTTGGACAGTGGAGCCTGACCCTTCTGCTGCCTCCTGTGCCACTGTAAGGGGCCATAGACCCCTGACCTGAGCCCTTGCATGGTTCCCCCCCACTACACCCCCAGCTGCTTCTTGGAGTGGAGACAACATCAGTCATAGGATCAGAGGACAATTCAGGTAGGAAGGGAGCCCAGGAGGTTTCTGGTCCAATCCCTTGCCCGCAGCAGACTGAGCTACTTGATCAGACCAGGTTTCTCAGTGCTTTGTCCTATTGAGTCTGGAAAACCTGCAGTTCCAGAGCCTGCACAGTCTCTCTGAGCAACCTCTGCCATTGCCCCACTGTCCTCATGGAGAAAAGGTTTCTCCTTACATCCAGTCTGAAGTTTTCATGTCAATTTTTGCCTGTTGTCTCTTGTTGTCCTGCTATGCATCACTGTGAATAACCTGGTTCCATCTTCTTGGTGACCTACACATGGGTCCTGTGGGTTAGGTTCCTGCTGCTAGGTTCCTACCCTCAAGCTGCCTCTCCCCCAGGCTGAACAAGCCCCATTCCCCCAGCCTCTCCTTGCAGGGCAAGCACTCCAAGCCCTGGGCATCTTGATGGCCCTCCACTGAAATCACCCATTTGTCCGTGTCTGTCTGGTATCACAGAGACCGAACCTGGATGCCAGGATAGACCACTGTAGTACCCCACTTTTTACTGGCCTCCAGACAACCCATTAACCACCATGCACTAAGCCTGCTGACCCAACCAGTTGCTCACTGAACCCAACTGTAATGTTCTAACTTGGACGCAAGAGACAGTGTGGAAAGCCTTGCTAAAGTCAAGGTAAATGGAATCCACTGCTCTCCCTTTGCCCACAAATCCAGTTGCTTTATGATAAAAGGCAATCAGATTGGTCATGTGTGACTGACCCTTGGTGAACCCATAGGGACTGTCCCTGATCACCTTCAGCTCCTTCTCTGCTGCTGGGAGGGAAACAAAAATGTCTTCTGCTCTGAAGTGGCCCTGGGGACTCTGTCCCCCCCTCAAGAGAGTAATGTCTCTCTGTGCCCTGAAAGGCTTCCCTGCCTCTTCCCTCCCACATTTGGGTCTCTCCTGAAGGTGGGCAGACTGTTGCAGTGCATGGGCTCGTGGACACGTGGTTGCTCAAAGTGCATCAGCTAGTGCAGTTTTACACAGCAGCCTGAGCTCAGTAGGGAACACAGAAGCTGACCAGCACCTTTTAAAACTCTGTGATTTAAAACCTGTAACCACACATACTTGAATGCATAGTCTCCTTTTTCCTAATCTAACTGTGACCTACATATCATCATGAGCTTCTTTTGGTCAGGAGGAGGTGACTCTGATGAGTTGCTCTTGTAATCTGCTGACTGCTCATATCAACTTGAAGATCAGGAGCTCTGAAAAGGCTTGCTTAGAAACCTGGCTGCTTGAGACGATCCCTGCTCCCCCCTGTCCAATGAAGACATGAATATGACTGCTCACAATCCCAGAGCACCTTCCACTGGGGCATGTTTCAAACAGTAATGAATGGAGGCTCCTGCTTGGTCCGTGGCAACAGACATTACTACACCCATTTTGGAGCCTAAAGCAGAGACCTGTGGAATCACTTGATGTAGATCAAGAAAAGAGTCTTATGCAGGGTCAAGAATGGAACTGATGATGTCTGGCTTCTCGTCAGTCTCGTACACAACTCATGGGTGTCTTCCATGGGGAGATTTCACCCACACATGTCGTATTTCACACAGACTACTGAGAGAGTCTGACATCAGTCAAAAAATCCCTGGTGTCTGCTGACAAATTTTGGAGTCGTGTATATCCATAGTAATAAAAGCTGTATACCGTTTATTTAGCAGGGCTCTTTTAATGTGCTGTTTGTTGTTTTGATAGTCTGTGTCTTCTTCATATTGTAATCATATTAAAAGAACATTCTTTTCCTGGAATAAAGAGGTAATGATTCACAAGAGGTATAATTATTCCATGCAGTGCAGGCAGGATGCTGCAGAAAGAGCTGTCTACTTTATGCATAAGAGGCTTTTATTGCAAGTGTTCTACACAGTAATTAAATTCCTTTGAATGAGGAGGCTTGATTGGATTTTCATTGGTTTATTGGGAGGAGTCTGAAAAGCAAGGTATTTAGCTCAATTGCTATACAATTTTGGCATCTGTTGGAGGTTCGGGAGAAAGGTTCAGAGTGTCTGATTCCCGTGTCTCTTATGCTAGTGTTACATTAGTTGAACTCCGTTGAATTCAATTGAATTACACCCTATCTGTATTTGTGTGAGAATCAAGCTCAGAAATCCCTGGCAGAAAGCAGCAGGATACCTGAATGCATGCAGTAAGGATCCAAATTATCTAAGGGAAAAAAGCCTTGCTAAAAGAAAGTTACTTGCAGTTGCAAAGGCAAGTGCCCAAAAGCGAGGAAACTTCAAATTTACAGCTGTTCTTCAGATTTGATGTTTGCCTTATGGCGAGTCCAGCCTTGGCTCAGAATGGGACAAAATCTTAAAGGACAGCAACAAGAAAATCTAAAATCAGGTTCTCATGTAACAAAAATCTGTGCTGTGGCTTGACACACGACCCAGGATGCTGGCATGGCACAACTCTTGAGTATTTGAGTTGTCAAACTAAATCATGTTTGTTTAACATCAACTACTGTATGCAGCTGCCAAGGTTTTTTGTTTTTTCATTTTTTTTTTTCAAAGGAAAAGAGTAACAATGAAAATTAAAAGGAAAATGCTAGTATACACAGTCTCAACCTTGAGGCCTGTTGGGAGGAGACTGGAGCTGGCCAGAGGAGGACAATGACACAGACATGGAGGTCTCAGTCCAGACAGCAGAGCAAGATGGACCTGGACCTAGGTCTGAGGGGAACTGGCAAAAAGCCTGTGTACTGCAAAACCTGTGGCTAGACCTGCCTCATGCGTTAGACCCCCAAGCAAAGGGGAATATAATTCCCTAAATTAGGTCTGTAAGTGCAAAATTTGGTTTACTGGGAGGAGTCTGAAATTAGCTTCTACACGGTGTGCAAAGTGCAACACAGAGGAGAGGAACCAGAGCGATGATTTGCAGTCGTCTGTGATGCTGGCACACGTGTCTGAACCCGAGCCGGGTCTGAGTGCCTCACTCGCACATCTCCGCCTGTGATAAACCTTGGGCATGCTCGTCAGCCATCAAGCCTCTTCTTGCTGGATACCAGGCCTGATGGATGTCTGCAGCTGAGGATATTTTCTGATTAATTACAGCCAGAACGCTTTGGTTTATTACCTTCCCTCCCTCCTACTGGCTGACAAGCATTACGAACCCAACAAACTGCCTGTCCTGTTGTCCTCCTCTGCCTTCTTCTTTTCAACTTTCATGTTTTTTAAAGAAAGACAGAGCAGACAATAGCTGCACAATCCCTCAGTCTCCATGATATTCGGGGAACACCACGAGGCAAATGGGACCCACCAGTCGGTGGCCCAGGACTTTGCAGAGAATATTGCTGTAAGCTGACATGGATGAGCCACATCAAGCCAGTTTCCCTGTTGTGACTCTACTGACTGGTTGTGCTTCCCTTCATTATTTATTAATTCTCAGCAAGGATCCCTCTTGCAGCCAGCTGTCTGTACAGAAAGTTGGAAATGGAGTTAAACTTTTTGCCAAAAAAAGGGAATTTTAGCAAAAATATTTTTTCAGGGGCTGAATTAAAAATTGGTTCTGTTTTACTGATTTTTCTTTTGTGTCTTGGCTTCCTGAGCAGAAACGGTCATACCTGAGGACTACCTGGTTGATCCTGTGAACATGAAGCGGTACAGCGTGGATCCTGCCGATTCTGCCTTCGGTTGCATGGGCCCTGTGTATGCCGGGCGGCAGACTCCTGCAGATGGACATCCTGCTGGAGGCTCCTCTTCCTCCTGTAGCCATCGTCCTGCCCAGATATCTTCAGGGGGGTCCTCATCTACTGGCCTGCGGCATCAGACCTCCAGCCCAATGAGGAATGGGACCTATCTTGAAGGAAACAGAAGTGGTAATATAACATCTTCCATTTAGCAATGTGTGTTGCTATGCTGGTGCCATGCTGGAGTCTTCGCTTACTCCCAAATTCCCAGGAAAATTAGTGAGGTGGGTCTGCGTTGACATCCATCCAGACCACTCACACTTCCATTTAGAAGGAGGAATAAAAACCTATGTAAACACAAAATCAATCTGTTCATCATTAAGTAAAAAGGTGAATGTTTTCTAATGCTGTTATTAATTATGTAAACATATGTATTATGTATAATCGTGTGGCAATCACAACTGTTATTATTGACTTACAGATATAAATATTAATATATAAGGCATTCCTCCCAAAGACTGATACTCCCTGCAGGCAGGTACCTGTTATTTGTGTGACACCGGCTGTGTACAAGATATGATGCAGAGCAAAACCAAATATTAGTGCCTGCCTCAAAGCATTTTAGCAAAAGGTTTTGCTTCCGAGCTGTGTGGCCCTTCCTGCCCCTTTAATCATGAACCAAGCCAGATTTTGCTTGAAAAAGACTGCCCAGCAAAACATATATTTTTAGAAATCATCCAGCTCACTGCTCAAGGCTCTTTTATCCTTCAGGGAGCAAAATCACACAAAATTTTTCTGCAAATTCAAGGGATGCCATGGGAACCACTGCATTCAACAACCCTTCTTCTCCCCTTTCTTTGTATTTTTGTCCAGTTACCCTGCTAGGATTTAGGTTTGCTGGGTCAGTCGCTCCGCCCATTACCTGTGTTCCCTATTAGCCATGATTTTTTTTTCTCTAGATATGACCTGGCTTCATCAAATGGATTAGCTAATTCCCTGAACTTCCGTTAACTTTGTCTTTGTTTGCGTTTTCCAAGTTCTCCATTAAGAGGTCTTTATCAGTCGTGATTTGAACAGTGTCTTCACCCCTCACTAATTATTCAAACTTCATTTGTGCATTTTTCATCTTGAAGATAGATCTAACAAAGGACTTGAGTGTCTCAGCCATTTTTAAGTCATTAATTTCTTTCCCTTACTCATTTATTAATGGACTCTACTGTCACTCTAATATTATTTTTTTTTAAATCTTGTTATATTTGCAGAAGCCTTGCTGGTTCCCCTAGCCCCTTTGTCTACCATTAGCTCATTACACTCTCTTTCTGCCCTTGCATTTCTCCTGGAAACTGCAAGTGATTCTACATATTCTTGCTTGGTAGCCACCCCAGAGCCTCTTTCCAGTAGCTGCAGATCTTTGCAAAATTCCTTCACATCCCTCACCTCCCCAATGTCTGTATTATTTCTTGTTTCTGAACCTTCACTATTTAATATTTTAAACATTATTGTTGCAAAACACCTATTACCAGTATTTATCCTTACATTTCTTTTTTTATCTAATTTTGCCTTCCTAAATGTTCAATACCTACTCAAAACCATCAATCACTTTGCCATTATTTTGGCACGCTTGTTTCCCTGGTTTATCCCTGTGTTACTCTATTATACAGAGCACAGATATGCATTCGATTCTCATCATTATTTTTTCTTTACTTACAGAGTCAACTTTACTCAATAGTATAGAAATGCACTACTGCAAACAACTTGTAAAAGGTTGTCACTAAGAACTGGGGGCCTCAGTTACAAAGAAAAGGACATGAAAAGCCCTTTCTTTCAGATCTTGTTCAGTGCCTCTCAGGCCGGCATAATCAGGTGCTGGGAGGACAAGAGGTTTACTGTGCACAGGATTCATTTTCCCCTCTCCCACTGCTTCCCTAGAGCCTCCCAGCAGAACTGGGACCCCTTCGTCAAGCTTTTTAGTTGTCAGTGGCGAGGAGCCAAGATTTAACGGTGTTGTTACTTGCTTGCTTTGAAAATCTTTATCATTCTGCTTGAGCTCAGTCGATATCTCTTTGTAGTACATAGGAAGGGTCAGGGCAGTTCAGAGCAAAGGTCTGTCTAGCTGTGCATCCTGTCTCCAGCAGGAGACAGCAGCACACCCCCAGGAAAGAGATAAGTGCAGAGATGGTGATGCTTCCCCACTACCCTCTCCTCCTTCGGAAATTTTTTGGCTCAAGGACTCCCTGAACCTGAAGTAGTGGATTCATATTTAGTAACCCTTCATAGATTTTTCTTTCCTGAATCACCCAGTGGCTTATTGAATACTTTGTGCATTTTCAGCATCCACAAAATACTGTGGTAGAGTTCCCGTGCTTAAAAATATGTTGTGTGGACAAAAAGCCGTGGTATCAGGGGTTTGAATCTGTGTTCAAGGGACTGAAGCTTAAAATCAGAGCTCCTTATGCTTGTTCAACTGCATTACTTTCCCTTCATGTTTCTGACTGTGAATATCACTGTTTCCCAGTCTCAGCCAACGTCTTGTGAAAACTCAGCACGGTCCTGAGGCAGGAAGCTAAGCTTCAGGAGACAGCTCCACCTCTCTCATGACTTCCCACAAAATTTGCAGTCTTGACAAAATGAAAGCCTAAAAGATGATGTATCTTTTTTTTCAGAGCTGAACCAACAGAAATGTCATAGAATGGCCATGCAGTAGGCTTTGCGGGTTCCTATATCTCTCTAGCTTGAAACATATTAAGGCACTTTAAGGAACAAAGAAGAACAGTTTGCTTTTCTGCTAGGCACCCATGACATTTGGGTGTCTTTGAAGCAGTTACAAGTGACTTTGAGCTGCTACATATGATACTTCGGGGTAGCAGGACTCATACCCAAACTGCTTAGTATTTTTTACATGACAAGCATTTGACATTTGCGAAGACTCGCTCCTCTGGGACCTCTGGGTCATTAGGACAGATCAACAGTAAAGGCTCCCTAAAACTGCTAGTTACACAGTGATCATCACAAAAATGGTTATTGGTTTGTTGATATTGCTTATTTACATTTATTAACAATTTATTAGTCCTGGTGTCATCCATTGTAGGTTAGGGTCTACCATAAAGGTACACGCAAACCCATATGGAGACAGATTTGATGTCAAGCTCCTTCCAACAGGAGGAATAGCAAACCCCTATGCTCCACCATGTACGGCAGCACAAATGGCCAGTGCATGTTTGTACCACCACCATCCATCATATTTACTCTGATTCACTCAGCTGCCTTCTGGAGACTCCAGCATTCCATGGCAGGACCTGGGTCCTCTGAGGCAGAGGAAAACCTTTTGCTCTCGGATGTGGCCAGGCAGTTTTCAGTGGCTGTGATGGGGAACACAGTGACATGCATGAAGTCAAGGTGCCCACAGATTCATTATGATACCACTTCTAGCATTAAAGAAACTGTGCTGTTTCCAGTTGCAGCCTGGTTTCATCTCCTACTCCATTTGCGATAGCGTCAGCCCTGTAATGCTGGAATTCCCACTGCAGAGTTCTACAAAGCATTGCCTGCTCCTCCTTAAAATTAAAGACTGTATTTCTTCACAGCTGTCAAACTTTCACCCACCATGCTGCTTCCACTTTTATTGGAAATCCCAAATTTTTAAAATACACATCATCTTTCTGCAATTGCCTTAGTGCAGCCACACTAGAGTTTGATTACTGTCTTTGCAAAATCTCTCTTGCAAAGGTCTTTGGAATCTGCGCTCTCACTATGATGCTTCTGCGTGTGTTTTTCCTCTTTCTAGGGGTAATTTATATGCTGCTGAATCATAAGTGAGCAAAGATGAGTAAGTAAGTGATGCATGCCAGCCTCTGTTCTTATCCTCCTCAGTTTGCATACTTACAAGGCAGGGATGGGCAGGACTCATTAAAAGGAGGAAGAATTTCTCTCTGAAACCTCAAACCAATCCTCTTTATTTATGGATATTTTTGAAAAATAGCTTGCCTTATTTATCACGGTGGGCAAATATCATGGAAAAAACCATAACCATAAAACATATCTCAGTGCATAGCAGAACATGTCTTTCAAGCGGAATGGATGAGATTAAACCTCAAAGCTCTCATTAATGTGATCAGAAGCTCAATGTCTAATTCTCCATGATTATGCTAAAAAATTCCAAACCAAAAAAAAAAAAAAAATCTCATTTCAGAAAGCCAGTTGGGGCTGCTAACAGATAAACATGCACTTTTCTGTCATCATTTGCCAAATTGAAGCTCTTAAATCAGGGAAGGAATAGTCAAGGACATCATAAACCTTTCCAAGCCCGCTTACATAACAAACAAAGCCTTTATTCTAAGTATGAAGAATTGTGTGTTCAACCACAACATAATAACCTTAACCTTGCCCTGTAGCTTGTTATTTTTATGTAGATTTTATTATCCAATATTAGCAGTTAATTATTATCACCTGAGGGCCTTTGTTAAAGAGGCATTCCTGCTTGCTAATACATTTATTTCCTGAAAACATCGGGGGGCGCAGGGTTTGAAGTTTCTCTTTTTCCAGAATAGTGCTGCAAGCACCCTGGGGGGGGCAGATCCAGCACTTGCCCAAGGCAGTGGCCAAGGAGCTGCTGATGGCATTGTGAGGCTCAGAGTTGGGTACCGATTCTTTGGCAAACACAGCCTGCCTGTTAGTTTTTGAGGACATTTACAGCCTGAAAGGTTCCACGCTTTCAGTGAGCTGCCTATTTTCTCCCCCGCCTCCCCGTTCCTGCAAAAGAGCGGCAAATCAAGAAAAGCCCAAATAAATCTTTAATGACAGCCCATGGCTGCATCTCATGCAGACGGATGCTGGGGGATTCTTGCAGTAGGTGGAGGAGCAACCACGATGTTGCATCCCCGTGCGGCGCATGCCGTGCTGGGAGCAGGAGTAGCAGTTGTGCTGGTGGGATGAGGAGGACTCTGCCCTGCCATGCCGTGGGGCCGAGGCCACCAGCTAAGTGGTGCACGGCATCTCCTGCAAGTGCCTGCCAGGGCAAATCGACGTGCTAAGCCCAATCTTCTTTCCAGAGCTCTCTGCTGATTGTGGCTCGTCAAATCCCCCTGCACCCATAAATATCCTGTAATTGTGTTCTCCCACACAATGCCTGCTTTTCTGATGCTTCTGCTCTTCTCCTGCTTGGTGTCCCCTAGACTTCTAGAAAAGTGTCTTCTACAAAGCCTTCCTCCTGTCTTTGTTTATAGTGGGAGGTTTGTTGTTTTTTAAAATGTTTCCCATTTCTCTGGGCCTTTGAGGGCCTGCTACTTCTGCTTAGTTTCGGTAGATCTGCTGCTCCTTATTATTTGCTCCAGTGCAATCAGAGAGAACCTTTTAAAATTTCATTCCCACCCCCTTCCCCTGAGGCAAAGAAATCATTTAGGCCTGCAGCAATATAAAAGTTCATCTGTCACTCCCTTTCCACTCTTATCTATCAATGACCGTACTCCCTCTGGGCTCTGTTTGTTTGCCAAGAACATATTTAGGGAGTCTGTTATTTATCTTTCCTTCTTTCGCAGGTTTAACTCCATTTTAGCACTGGGTTTCCTTGTCATGCCACTGCAGCTGCTTGGCTGTTGACTTTCTCTCTCTCCATCCTCCTTCTCAGGAAGGTCCTGAGGCCAGAGGTGCGGGGCAGAGAAAAGCCTGTGTGGGCTGAGAGCTCAGACCAAGCCAGGCCACATCTTTCCGTTGGCTTCTCCGGGCTTTGGCCACTGACCCGGTATCTCCAGCCGTTTATGCTCAAGCAATGGTCTCAAGTGGGATGCCCCAAGACCTTCCCCTGTAGAGGAACCTCTTCACTCTTCTTCCCCGACACCGCTTCAGGCAGGAGGGGGAAGTGCTTCCCTCTGATTACCTAAATTTCCATATCTCATTCCATTAATTTGACAAATTTTTGCCACCTGTCAAAAACAGGAAATTGGATTTGACCTAGATTACGATCTCTAAAAATAATTATTGGTCGTGAGCACTCCCATCTCTTTGTAATCTGAGTATTCATTATCATCTTGATTAATTCTGATGACAGGATGGCATAGGATACCCGGGAGACATGAGACTTCCTCATTTATCTAATTCTTAGGTTAAGTGTGAATACCTTCAGATAAGAAAAAATGTATAGTACTTGCCCTGCTGCCATCAAACACTTTTGTGCTTAATATAATCTTTCAGTAAAGTGAGGCTATTGAAACAAACCCCATGCCTTTGTGTAGACATGAAATGATTTATTTTCTTTTGTAAATAGAGAGATTACACTTAAATGTGTAAACTACAATGTAAAAAAGTCAGAGTAAATTAAACAAGAAAATACATTTTAAAAGATATGGAAAAACAGATTGTTGCCAGGCTCACCAGCTACAAATTGTGTTCAGGATATTTGTCTGCACCTGGTGGTACTCCAGTTTTACTAACGACATTAAAAGGTAGCCCCTTACACACAAGTAAAATAACACATCTTAATTCATGAAAAAGCAGCAGAGAGTCCAGGACTTGACTCTAGGTAGAAAAATAAAGACAAAACAACCTTTGAAAAGTTAGTATCTACACATAATTCTTGGGTTTATATTATTATATTGTACCTCGGGTAGGGATTTGAAAGGGTTATCTTCACCTGCTGGTGCCTGGAACAGTTCTAGCCATGCAGTCTCTTTAGAAAGGTCATTTATATATTTGTCTTTAAAAAATCAGATTTATGCTATTGATTGCTAGATTGTAAAGAAGTGAATAGAATTCCCCTGTATTTTAACCTTTTCTTCTCATCCCCCTTCCTTTCATTACAGATATTTCCAATACTTGTGAAGGCTCCTGACCTCTCTGGGGCTCTCTATTCCCCTTTGCCCTTTCCTGGCATTTCTGGAAGCAGCACGTTGCAGGCAGGAGTCACTGGGCCGGGGGCTGCTCTCTCTGCGCCTGATGTGAATCCCAGGCTAAGCCCCCTGGGCTTTCCTTACATTCATACAAATTGAAGGGAAAAAATGTGATCCTCAGTAGTGGCACGTCTCTCCTGACTGCATTATGGCAGTAGCATAGAAACTTCTGCAACCCTTTGGGCTCGGCAAAACCTTTCTCTCCCTGCCCTCTATTTTCCAGCTGGTTTGTGAAAGCCTGGTTTTCTCCCTGCCTTTGGTTTGAGGTGCCGAGGTGCACAGCATCTCCACACATCAGCCGGCACCCAGTCCATGGGCAGATCAGGCAGGGGAGAAATACTCACCCCTCTGCCTCCAAGACAAGTCTTAGTTCTCCCGCTTGCCCCTGACAAAGTTACTCGATGTTACAGATGATCCAGGGGTTGGCCAAGATTACCCTGCTCATTTTGTACTCTTTGTCTTCATCGTTTCATGCCAAAGGCTCCAGATGGTGTCTGTACCATCGTGTATTGCATTTATTCTGTGAGCAGAGCCCAGGGTCGCCTGAGTCCATACGAACACCAATCCTCGCTGTCTAATTAAGAGGACCTGCGGCTATTCCTTGTCCTTTATATCCAGAACAGTGACTTAGCAAATGAGAGTGTAATTATCATGATATTTACATCACATCCCATTATGAAGCCCATCGACCAGATTTGCATGTTCATAGCACTGCTGCTTTCTGGAGTTGATCCTCTGTAACTGCAAAATATACCTCATTACATTATACTGCAGGATGAGCATGGTGGCAAGAAAAAATGGACCAATACGCACATAAAGCCATTATTGGGAATATATGGGCAGATCCTCGGCTAATATAAATCAGCATGGCTCTATTGAATTCAATAGAATGACAATCTACATAAGCCACAAACCCAACCCACTACATTTGTTCACATACATTAGGATCACGTTTTGAGTCATGCATGGGGATTTTCATACATTTCATCTGTCTCTACAAGCTCAGTATTTCTACGGAGAGCTCAGCCCTTCTCTCCTCAGCAGCTCCGATTGCCCTCTTGGGGCTTCTCCAGGCTCCAGTTTAGGTATCTGTGGTCTCCCTCTGCTTGCACTCTTCTGTTTCCTTTTCTGTCTTCTGTAGTGCCTGCTTGCTCACCATTTGCACTTCTCTCATTAAAAAATGGGCCTTAACGGAAAGAGATGAGCAGGTCTGGGCAAGTAACATTTTACACATCTGTGTGCTGCCGCCTGCTAATGCGAAGTTTGCTTGATGTGGATATAAGCGAATTTAAACAGCTTTCCTGTAACCTAGCATAATATAGTTATTGTAACAGTGAAGCAGCGTAAGTGGAGGTGCAAATTATATTCACGTGGAGGCTGAGATTTATAATTCTGCAGAGACTAAGAATAAAAACATAAATGCACTTTCATTCCAATGTGCCTTTATTCACTTGATTTAAAGCTCCAGCAAGCCGAAGTGACCTTAAATCATCCAGGGCTTATACCATTAAAAAGTCACATGTGCAATGTTCATCTTCACATGTTTTAGCAGCTTTCCAAATAGGCATTCATTGGGGACCATCATCTTTGTGAAAGCCTAAGATTAGGAGAGGATTGACTAGAAACCTTCCTTTAAGTTCTAAGATAAGTCTGAATATCTGAATGTGAAGAAAAAAACCAACTATTTGCTAAATCCTGATTTTATCCTCTAGCCTTCACATTCAATGGCAATATCTCCTTTGTTTGGTGCTGAAATGCTTTCTCTCCAGGTGGGAGGGTGGTGTCTTCTTCAGCCAAGATCCCCACTGCTTGCAGATCAGACAGCAGGGGCAGCTCGGTTTAAGAGCCTGGCAGCTGGCACATTTTTCCTTCCCCAGCAGGAACCTGAGGGTTTCATGTTTTTTAACGCAATTCGCCAGCTGGGATCGTGTCTCCCGATAAGCAGTCAGATCAGAAACCGCTCCAAGTCCCCTTCTCTCCCCACCCCACCATCTCAGGCTGATACTTGCACACACAGACCCGATGTCCAACACTGCAGTGAGGCTGCTGTACCACTGCACACTCACAAACCGAGGAAACCGCTGTGTGCTGTTGTAATGCGCTGTTGTGGGCTTTTTTGTACCAATAGCCTCAAGTCCTTCACCAGAACGACAAGACGCGGCTCGGCCATCAAGCAAGAATCCTTTGACCTGGACGGTGGATGATGTGATTTGGTTTGTGAAGGATGCAGACCCTCACGCTTTAGGTCCCCACGTGGAGCTCTTCAGAAAACACGTATGTAGAAGGCTGCCCTTACCAGTTCTGGGTAATTTAAGCTAAGTGCATGGGCAGTCCCAAGAGACAGCCAGTACACATCACACACATCCCCCCCCCTCAGCTGCCTTTGGCTTCTATAGTCAGTGTTTGTGCTCAGCCAGATTGAATGCAGGACCCTTCAGCACCGCTGGAGGGGTTGGGCTGAAGAAAGGTTCACTGATCACCCGAGAGAGTGAGTGGTCAAACGGTGGAACAGGCTTCCTAGAGAGGTGGTTGGTGCCCCAAGCCTGTCAGTGCTGAAGAGGTGTTTGGGCAATGCCCTTAATAACATGCTTTGACTTTTGGTCAGCCCTGAATCGGTCAGACAGTTGGCCTACATGATTGTTGTAGGGCCTTTCCAACTGTTCTGTTCTGTTCTGTTCTGTTCTGTTCTATTCTATTCTATTCTATTCTATTCTATTCTATTCTATCCTATTTCCTTCAATGGGGAGATCCTAGCAATTTCTTGAGAAAATGCTCATTATTTGTTCCCAACTATGTCAGTGTAAATTATTTCATTGCCAAGCCTAAGAGAAAGCACAGAGGATCTGGTGTTCATTTTTCGTTGTCACATTGTCACAAAAAAGCCTCATCTCAATGACAATTTTTTCCCAGGATACCTATGATTCTTCTCTGAAAAGCATTTTTTACGTGTCTCTAGGTACTTAGCAGGAGAAACCCAAAACAGCCAAGCTTTTAATCTTTTTCCCCTTGGTATTATGTAACTACATAACCAAATTTAACAGACCTGCTGACTCACTGGAGAATATGATAGTTGCTTTTGCTAGGCAATCTCCAGTGGTGGAAGTGATATTATTCTTAATTAGTAAAGGCGAAGACTATAAAGACACATCTGATCTTGAGTTTCTTGCTCTGCTCTGTCTATAGAGTTGACACCAATGCATGTAATAGCATCTTCAGCCCCCTCCTCCTTCTCCATCCTTCCTTGATCAATTCAGTCTGGCTATGAAAATGGATTTTACCTTAAAAGTGACTTGTTAGTGTTCAACTGGAGGTCATAGCTTAGGATGTTAGTGCCTGGACCTAACTACCTGAGAAGAACTTCCCAGCCCTGACTCCTGATCAGCCCATCAGGTTGCAAAGCAAGAGAGAGGCCTTGATCACCAGGTACAGCTCCTTTCCTGTGGGCCAGCAGGGACAGGTGGGACTGTGGGGCTGCAGACAACAGATGAGGGAGACAGCTGATGGACGTCCAGCTACACCCTGGATGTAGCGTTTCCAGATACTGAGGAGAGGAGGTGGCTAAGGAGCAGATGAAAATGAAGGTGAACACAGGCCTTGGTGTCTGCTCACCCTAGGCAGGTACCGAGGCCCGCTGCCATTCTGCAGACAGGCTGGTGGGATGAGAACAACAGAGCAGGGACAGTGGTGCTAGGACCAAATCTTCAGTCACAGGCCAGGTGCCAGCCTTCTGCAGAGAAGTCAGATTTGCCTTATAAGCTGATAATGAAAACATGGGCTACGTTGGCCCTGGGGGTAACCAGGCAGATAAACAAGCCACCTTTAGATTTAAAGGAACTTGCTTTTAGCACGAGTTTTTGAGACTATCAGAAGGGGCTGTGCATCAAGAGAAAACTCTTCATGCAAGGGAGAGAGAATTGCCATGGTCTGAGGCATACAGCTACATCTCAAAGGAGAGAAACATTTAAAGTTCACCTTGTAAATACGGACGGTGTAAAAGCACTGGTTTTGTCTAGTTTCCAGTTGGAGCAAAGGATGGCACAGCATGCTTTTATCTAGCAACAGGGCAGTGACGTGCTCCAGGCAGCCGTGGGCCAGCCAGAGCATGCCACAATACTACAGCTGCTCTGTGACCAAAGAGACCAAGCTAAATTGCCACTAAAGACTGTCCCTGTCACCCCTTGTTGAACACCCAGCACCCATGAGCTCTACTTATCATTGGTTTCCTTGTAAAATATGCTGTAGGTGTGAGAACCTGGGTGAGATTGCCACACAACTCAATTCAATTATGCCTTCGAGTTATATATGTCCCTGCAATTTTTCAGCCTTCAAATCTCATCTGGATTAGCACAAAGACCCCAGGGGTGAAAGACAAGTGATTAGTCCATTAACCTTAGCCATATCTTCCCGTATGTTCAATCTTTCTATGAAGCAGGTGCATAATTTACTTAGAGGCACTTACTGTCATTGACCAGGCTCAGCTATCACCTGAAATGGTTGCTTTGGCAATGAACTCATCTGAGCTATGACATAGGGAGGGAGAGGGTGGTGGGGCCACCAGGAAGAAAAGGCGGGGGGGGGGGGTTATCCTGTGTGCGGGCAGTGCTCTTCCCACCTCTGTATTCAGCCATTTGGGTGCAGTCCCTGGAGCCGACTCTCCCAGGGTGCAGTAAGGAGGTGCAGTCCGCATCCTCCACAGCTGCCATCAGCATCGCAGGATGACTGTGGCTCTGCTCTTCCCACCAGGAGCAGAAGCTTTTCTTCTTGTGGAGACACCCAAGGAGCTCTGTCACAGGGGGCTCCCGAGATTGTCCCCCAAAGGCCATGAAACTGCCTACTACCTCCCCTCTGCTGTTCCCTGCTCCCTCGGCAGGGACACGTGCTGAGGAAAGCCTAGCCCATAACTGATGGGTCTTTTGGCCTCATGCAAAGGAGCTATCGGCCTGGTAGGGACCTCATGCAGTGCTCTCTCAGCAAGAAAGACGTGGTAGAAAGACTGAGGGAGGGGAAACGGAGGAGGGGAAAGAGTTACACAGGGAATTAGCAGGTAGGAAACTCAAGCTGGAAAGGATTGAAGCAATGTTATGGTCTGACAGTTTAATTATGGCCAGACATCAGATTTGTCAGCACGTGGCTTTCCCTAGACCTTCTTCATCTCGAGTGTTTGAGCACTGCCCACTGAGCTGCCAGTCGCTGCACTCCTGTCACAGGTGGAGGCCTCACCAGGGTTGGTGTCTGTTCACGAGATTGCAGAATACAGAAGTAGGGATATACACATATATCTCCCAAGCAGCATATAGATCCTGAAGTCTTTAATTTTACTCAGAATTAAGTGCTTAAACAACCACGAAGTCAGGGAGTTTGATCTTTCTCATTAAAAGCCTCATCCTCGGGGACATCCACCACCAGGTGCAATTCTTGTTTGCATGACACAGGGCTTGTTTAGGGGCTACTCTGCTCTTTGAACAGTATCCTCAGAACAAGTGCTGCAAGAAGCTGGCACAAACACAGTAGTACTCATTCCTGCAGGTGGAAGCTGTATGTTTATACCCACTGTGTCATGACCTCGCAGCTCATATGTTTGCTGTGTCCACCCCATTGCAGGAGCACGGCAATGGTCTGCACTATTCTAACTTGCAGTGGGCCAGATCTCAACCCATGCAAAACAAGCTAATTGCTCTGGATGGCGCTGAATTTTACCAGCTCCACGTCAGGTTCAAGATCTGCTGGTGGGTCTATTGCAGATCTGGGGACCGTGCTATAGAATCCTACTTTTTCAAATTATTTTTTAAAAGGGCTGACACAGTTAATACTCTAGAGAAGTCAAGCCAACAATCTGCACAGGGACATGGCTAATATGGGATATTTAATTGGATATGAATGCTCCCTCTGGCATACTCGTGTCATGGAGTTTAATTTTGACCCCTACATGGTAATAATAAAGGAAATAATAAAACGCTGAACTCAACATTTAGAAACAGCTGCCTCTGCACCAAACCCTTGGCAGTGTTTTTATCCTATGGCACCACAGTTCCAGGAATTTGGTTTTCTTTCCTATGCAAATATTAATTACATGTAGTACTTATTCTTGCTTTCCCTTAGCTTCCTTAAAATAATGGGAAGGAGAGGGGGAAGGTGAAGAGAGTTTCTATTATGGATAGAGTGGGGGTTGCAAAATGAAGAGCATTAATTGATTGAGTTAATCAGAAAGTGACCTTAACTGCTCATCAGCTAAATCACCTACGGAATGGAATAATAATGATCAGGGCAAATTAGGATCCATAGTATTGCTTAATTAGTAGGTAATGGATCACAGAGGAAAGATCTGACCATCAAAACCAGAATACAATATATACAGCATTAGTATGTGCGTATATGTGTGTATCTATGCACACACACGTAGCACTCATCATGTTTTAGCTCTGATGGTCCGAGGATGTAAGTGTGGTGGAGACTGTGGGGAGGGGTAGTATCCACTAATATAGTTGGGAAAAACCAGACAAGCTCAGGATCCAAAGAAGCAGAGCGTAGCTGAAAGCTTCTGTGTTTTATGGTCCACAGTAAGACAGAGTCCGTTTCTCCGTGCACCCAAGCTACTTTGTGCTCACTTTGTGATTTCAAAAGGTTTTCAAGCCAACAGGTCTGGGATAAAAAACTCAACTTGGTGGTAATTTCCTTCACTTACATAATGGTTAAATGAAATCTGAATAAATTTTACTAATAAATGCAATAAAATAAGCAAGTTATTACGATATTCAATTTAAGAAAAAGAAACATACATACACATACATATACATATGCCACCAGATATGAGTGCACTGAGGATATGTGAAAGATGCAGATAGCCAGAGACAAAGCTGGCACTGCGATTCAGAGGTGCGCTATTAGCAGTTCGTGAGGCCACATCCCTCTCCTCCTCTCCATCACTCATTCCGTTCTCTCAAGGTTGACTGGCTTTCCCCAGAATTGGGCTTAGAGCAAACCTGATCTTTTGAAAAAAATCCCCATGTTTTAATTGCAAAATAATTGAAAACCTAGACAAACATTACGGTTCCCTGAAGAATAAAAAGTACTATATGATTAACTGCTCCTTTAGAGTTTCCTTCTATCATACCTCAGATTTTAATTTTTTTAATGACATTTCAAAATGCATGACATTTTAGCTAGCTCTACTCTAAAAGGCATGCTGTTTCTGATTCACCTTGTTTAACGTGTCAGGGCACAGCACTGGCAGGGGGTTAACACATTTTGATTCTCTTTCTCTCTTTTGAAACCAGGAGATTGATGGCAATGCTTTGTTGCTGCTGAAAAGTGACATGATCATGAAATACCTGGGGCTGAAACTGGGACCTGCGCTGAAACTGTGTTACCACATTGATAAGCTCAAGCAAGCCAAGTTCTAACAATTTCTTGAACGACAACAGAACCTGACCTAAATCTAGATGGAAAACTAAAGGTAACATGTTGCCTTACCGAAATGCATTAATTTGCAGATTGTTTTTCCCTCTTTTTTAACAAAGACTTTGTCTTTTTTAACATTTGTGCATCGTCACCTTTTTTTAATCCAATGGGGTCTTTTGGGATGCTTTGTGTTCGTAATTTGCCAAAAAGTATATAATTACAATAATTATTTTGTATCATTAATATTATGATGATTATAGGAAGTCCTATTTTTGTAATGAGAAGTGGGAAATCAAAAACAAACACAGCTATGGCATATGCTGAGGACTGCTGGAAGACTAACCAAGAGTCCCTCACTTGCCAGGGGTCTGCCCCGGAGAAATAACCACTGACCTGCAGGGACTGGGCTCCAGCTCCAGCACCGATGCTCAAGGGCTGAAAAAGCACGGCTTTTGGTCACCTGTTGTCTGATGGGAACCGCCCCAGGTCTTGCACTATCTGGAAAACTTGATTCTTCTCTTAAAAAAAAAAAAAAAAAAGTTTAGAAAAACAAGAAAATAGGAAAAAAAGGGGGTTTTGCAGCTAAAGTACTTTTTCCCACTAGAGGGAGCAGCCCTAATAGACTTGAGGCTGGAGCTCTGATGCCATGGTGCTTTCTGTCTGATGAGCTTTGACCATCACGGCTTTTCTATCCAGCTCATCTATAAACACCGACAAGGAATCGCATGCTCCCAGCAGGATAAACCCGTCACTGTTTACAGATAATTAATTCAAGAAAAGCTCAAATGCAGAAAGTGTTTCTGACAGGATGTTTCTCGTTACGCCGAAGAGGGGGTGGATGGCTCCCACGGTGTCTGGCGTGCTCAGCTGTCGGCTGCCTTCCCTGAGCCATTTCTGTCTGGCATACAGTTTGTGGCACTCTAAGAAAAAGCAGAATTTCTAGTTTGGGTTTTGTTTGCATTTTTAAAAAGCGAGGGAGCCCAGGGGGGAGCGTTCCCCAGGTGGAGCTGGCAATGCAGAGCACATCTCTGCACTTTGCCACTATCGTCAGGTCGGGGGCGGACGCCGTAGAATTGGTTCCTGATTGCGCTGTGGCTTTCAGCACATATGCAGATGTGCTGGGATTTCAGTCTTAAGTGGATTAAAAATAATGCTCTTCTGCTTCTTACAAAAATCCAAAAAGTGCTCATTGATATTCCACGTAGCCAGGAGGGAGAGGACAGGTCTCAGACTGAGGAGCTAATTTGCGGCATGGGTAGGCCCTCATTTACATCCTTCGTGGAGGAGGATGAGGAAGGGACACATCCATACAATTTAAACCCTTAGTGTGCGACAAGGAGTGGTAGCAAGCGTTTGTAAGTCATGCAGGTTATTCTAGAGCTAGCCTCAACTGCGTTGAGAAACAGGGTCCTGATGCGGATGTCATACTGTCGAACCCTGCTAATGCAGAACAGAATATTACCAAAAATACCTCATGGAATTAAATTCAACTTGATGCATGTTGCTAGACTAGACTAGAACTCCTACAAAAAGATAATGGTTCAAGACCTAATCCTGAAAATCCTTAACAATATCAGAAACCATATCCCACAAGACTTCAAGGAAACTCTTGGGAACTGACCCCCAAATTAAAAAAGTCGTCCACATGCATTTGCAGGATTGGATCTCTACAGGACTGACCGGCTTTCAGCAAATCTTGTCCGGACGCTGAAACACCTTTAATAGGAATAGCTGAACAAGCGTGTTAAATGAAAAGTCCTATACTATCCAGTGATGTAATATACTGAACCCTAAACACGCCGATGCTGGGATGGTAACACCCACCTGCATCGCTTTGTGTCCATGGCGTAGAGAATGGAAATCTGCTCAGCCGGCTGTCTGGTTGAGGCAGATGTGACTTCACATCAACACCAAACCTGTACAGTTCATTTTTCACTCTTACATCTTTTAAACGATGAATCTTTTCCCCACAAAGATCCCCAAAATATGTAAAAATCTTGCTGTATTAGTAATGTCACCTTCAGAGAGTCCTCAAACAATCTTCTTTTTTTTTCCCCCCATAATTTTGAACATCGTTAGTCTCTATTTTTTTCAAAAGGTGATTTTAATTCCTCCACTTAGAAACCCACCTGACTGTAGTATATCAGTAGTCAGAGCTGGTTAGAATTTATCAGATGGCTTCAATGCTGGAAAATCCCACTTTGTCAAAATCAAAACTCTTCATAAAAGCGTGTCACTTTCTAATGTAAAATTCTATTTAACTGAAACTACAGCTTTTGGTAATGTCAAAACATCATTTTGACATTTTGGAAATGGAACATTTTTGTTCCAAGAAGATTTTTGCATTTTATTGTATTTTCCTGGAGAATCTGTAACCTCACATTTTATTCTGAGAGCGGGGAAGAAAAAAACCCCACAACTACAGACTTTTCCTGAATCTTCCCATTCAGCTTCCATGCCCTACTCCAGCCATTACAGCTCAGAGGGCCGATAATACAAACGCAGTATTTATAGACTCCTCAGTGGCAGTGATGTTTCTACATTTAATATGCTGAAATAGTTTTCATGTACGTATCTGAAGTACACACTCAGTGGTGCTATCTCATTTGATATGATGCTTGTAGGTACAAACAGGACTGTCCACGATATTTAATGTTCTTTTTTTTACAAGGGAGGCAGTCACTGGATTAATTTTACATGTAAGTAGCGTTTATAACAAAACCTCCTCACTGCATGTGGCTTGTATTATTTTTTTTTTCACTGAAAGGCAATTAGGAGGCAAACATTACTGCAATGATATTGCAATTATAACTAATTTTTCTCTTTTAAGTCTTGTGGGTGAGGGTAGTTAAGCAGCTCTGCGTGTGCCGCGGGTGTCAGGCCGTTTCCTCAGAACAAGCACTAAAGAGCCAGAACATGCACGTCAGCCGCTTCTCCATTAGCTGCTGCTTGAGACATTGCTTGGACAAATTACTTCGCTTGCTATTCCGTCCGTAGCTCTGGCTTCAGACTCCAGCCAAGCCAGCTGTATTTTTGAACTGTTCCCAACAGGTGGGTGGATGCGCATACCCTTAAAAGCAATACATGCGCCTCTTTTCTACTTCTAAGCACGCCTTGCTGGATCAAAAGACACTTTGGTTGCTTCAGGGGGTTTCAATACTTAGTGAGCATTCGCTTTAAAAAAAAAAAAAAAAAAAAAGGAAGCAGGCAAAGTCTGAAGATTTGGGGAAAGCTCTTCCCTCGCTCGAGCGCTAGGCATTCGGAGCACAGAGTCAGTGGTCCCAGGCAGACGAGCTTCTTGCATCTAGCATGGCCGACCAGCTCAGCCTCCGCTGCAAGACAGGTCAGCCACGATGCCTTCCCACCCACCTGCTGTCGCGGCCTCTTCCCTTGCACTGACAAATGCCTCCTTCCCGGGCCAGACCTCACTGAGTTTCACGAAACGCCTGTGGGAATGCCTCCACCTCTCCGAGCCCGCTGCCTCGCGTGGCAGGCTGGGGAGCGGGGCGGCCTTTGCAGCGTTGGCAGCTTCGCTCAGCGTGATTAATGCAGGCAGGCACCCATGGGACTGGCATGTAAAGCATCACTCTGGGCTGTTACTGCCCTTAAACCGATGGCTGAATTTCCATAGGTTGTCAGCAGCCTTCACGACTCACGCTTCTTTCCTTCTTAAAGAAAGGATGGCTGTGAGAGATTAAGTAAGAACGTTATTAGCAAAACCAGCAATAATCAGCAAAACAACAAGAAAATGGCTAATGAAGTTTTGGTGTGAAAAGATGCCGCTGTTGGATTAGCGGCAGGAGGACAAACCATCCTCTGGTTCAAGCAGTGCCGCTCAGGCAAGGCAGGATGAAAGGACAGCATGGGTGCAGGTGTACGGCTTTAGAGAGGGAGCAGCTCTGAAGCCTGGCCTGACTCCGGCAGCCACAGATGGCCTTTCCTCTCATCCCGTTACAGCCATGGCCCCTTCCTGCCCATGGGGTGCAGCGCCCTCCCCTTCCAGGCTGCACTGCTGGGGGGCTGAGCAAGCTCAGGGAGGAATTTTGCAGCTCTTACCTCCCCAAAACATATCCCAAAACCTTCAGTTAATTGTTTAGTGCCTTCTTTTTTTCTCTCCTCTCTCTCTCTCTTTTCCTTTGAATGGCTTCTATTTGGAAAAAGACATCAGGAGGGGGATCCCACCCCCCCCCGTGGGTGACCCTCTCAGCTCACCCCATGGACGATCATCTCTGGGGACAGACATCTGCCAGGATACAACTGGGAAGGGAGGCGAGAATTAAATGCCCCCTTTTTATTAATTAAAATTAAATGCTGTTGGGGCACTCCCCCTCTCTGAACCACAGCCTCCCTCCCCAGGGCTGGATGCAGCAAGGAGGGAGGCAGAGGAGGTGTCCGAATGCGTGGCCCAGCAAGGCAGCAGGTATGGCAGGACCAAAACCAGCTGCTGCCCTAGATTGAAACTGGTTTGGCTGGAGGGAGGTGTCGTGCCCAGGGTTTCTCTCCGGGGGATTTTGCTGTCAGTTGTTCACAGGTCGCACCCCAGCGTTTCAGCCCGCACGTTCATTCTGTTGCTGTGCAGATTTTGTCTCTAAATCCACCCTCTTGAGCTCATGTTAGGGGATCGCTCTGCTGGCAGAGGCCGCTTCCACATCAACAGGCTTGGGGTTGCTAGGGAAATGAGTCATAATAAGCACTTTGGGGGCAAAAATTCAGGGAAATGGCAGGTCAGCAAGAACCTCCCTCCCTTTCCAAGTACTTCTGTGCACAGAACCTTACTGCGACAGCTCCAGAATGGGGCCCACACACCATCACTCCCCGTCGCTGGTAATTGGGTCATATGGAGCTGTACGGATTTTACCTCTCTCACCAAGAAATATGGTCCCAAATTCACACACCTTCGCCAGAGAAAGGAGGCAAGCCGCTGCACACATTGCCTCTGATGCCGTGCAATAGTTGCATGCTGCTCTCTAATCCATGCTCCCTTCATGGACAATTGGAAACCGATTCCCTTGGAAATCTAAAATTTTGCTTGAAGAAGAACCACTTTTATTCACTGCCATGAGTTAAATATTATGGAAACATGTCTGCTAACAATTTGCTTTGTGTAATTTGTACTAATGCTAATAAGCAACAGCTGCAACGCTTCCTGTTGTAAATTCTTTCGTGGTTGCAGCGGTATTATCACATCTGCACTTCGCGAAGCTGATAGACTCGAGCACAACTCGCTCATTCTGGCCCCAGCTCCGGCAAATCCCCGTGCCTCAGAAGTACGGCCATGCAAACGTGATTTTACAGTCCCTGTCTCCCTTCGCTGCCAGAGACTCCGCTCCCCACCAGGTGCCTGGAGCTAGAGGGGTGGGCGGGGATGTGGTAGCCCGGAGGTCAGCTGGTGCGTGCACGCTGTGGTGGGAAGGGATTGCTTTCAGCGGAGACATCACTGACCGGCCAGGTTTATTTGCAGTTCAAGCAGACAGGTTTCGGTCAGAGGCTAAGTGTAGGAGAAATGTGATTTATTAAAGAAAAAGAAATACAAGCGTGCAATACACTGCCACCATAAGACTTCAGCTGAAACCCAAGAATCTTTCAACTGTAATCTAAAGAAAAATGTTTCCCTCACTCAAGACGCTAAATAAAGCATGTTAGGCCAAACCCAGGTCCCACTGAGGTCCGCGTAAGTTTTTCTATTGAATTCATAAGACCTGGGCTTGGCTCATAAACCAGGTCAAGCTTCAGCCACGCCCCATGGTAACTAGAGCCTAACAAGTTATTTCATCCTCCCTTACAAAGAGCGGAGACAGCCGCCACTGGCCAGGCCCTCTCCTCTGCTCCCGGGAGAGCTGCTGGCTTCCTGGTAGAGAGCTCTTCCAGCTGCACCTCTACCTGATCCCCACACCTTCTCCAGTTAGCTTTGCGTTTTAGCTACGAGTTTTCGTGGAGGGTGGTTTGGTGTTTTCCACTTCACAGCAAACCAAAGCCTGTGCGCTGAGGATTTCAGCCATGCCACTAGGCAGAAACTCGCCCTGATTTGAACATGACTTCACTGGGAGATTTCCACTCCTCCTTGAGGAGAAGCCCTTGGTGGAATTTAAAAATAAAACATTTCAAAATCAGTCCCAGTGACCCACAATTTTTGGCTCCTTCAGCATCCACGGCACTTCATCATACTTCAAACGGCTGAGTCTCTTGGTAGTGCCATAATCGGACAGGAATAGCTCACAGGACTTCAGAAGAGACTCCATCTCTGACTACAGAGCCTTGCTCCTCTTGGTCTATGGGCAGCTGCCAAAAAGCAGCATTTGAGGCTGGCCAGGAGTGTGTGAGAGCGTGTGCGTTGCTCAGAGAGGCTTGCCTGGCTACACCGCAGGCTGTGCAGCGAGTAAAATAAGAGCAGGGCAGAGCAGCTAGGAAGGATGGGCTTGAAAAATGGGCAAGTCCCAGGCTTTACTGGGGTTCCTGCAGAGTTTATGCACTGTCTCCAGGTTTGGATTGAACTTTCCCTGCATACCGCAGTATGTCTTTATTACCCAGAGTTTTATATAACCTTGGTGTTACATAAAACTGGGATCATGCTGCCCTTTTCTTTTTGAACATGAAATATGGGCAACCAATTTCCTGTTGTCAGAGATCTCTAAAAGAGTAGGGAATGGGAAAAACCTGAAGACCAAGCGGTACTTGATTTGTCCATGAGGACATTTCGGAGTGGAGCAGTTTCACAGCTTTCAGTGTCTTTCAGCTGAAACACAGGAGAAGGGGAGAAAGGAGCCTTCTGAATTGCAGTGAATCCAAGCCAGGGAAAGACTAGTGATTAATTTTATCCCTCACTTTGATGGTTTCCTGATCTGTAATGTGTTTTATGGCCCTGAGCATTTGCTGCAGTGGCAGTATTGTGAATTGATCCATGTGTCCAGGTTCCACTGGAACTGAATGACTATCTCTAAAACCTATCTGTCTTCATGGCTTTTCTAATGTGCTGTAGCATCCAGAAGGCTTCTGATCAGCTTGGGAAGAGTCAGTATTCAAAGACAAACATTTTTTTTTTCTTTTTCTTGTGGCACAAAAACTTCAGAAAGCAGCTATAACCACAGCTGTGTAGCAGGTCAACAGACATCGGCTTTTCATTTTATGCCTCTCAGAAACCTAGTAGTAAAAGAAAATCTCTTGCTTACTCCATCTATATGCTTGCAAGAAGCCAACCTAATTTACAGTCTTCCATTGACCCTACTGTAAATTTAGTAGAGTTATTTCTTATTTTTACCAGTGTAAATGAGATCAGTATCTCATCTACCCTCTGACAATACTAACAGTTCAAATACAAGCATGTTTGGCTGCTGTTATCAAAACTCAGTCAGCATCTGTGTTGCAATGGCATGTAGAGATTGTGTCTGGTGCTGTGCAGACATACTGTGAGACACTCAACCTGCCCTAGAGAGTTGACAGCTTCATGCAGCAAAAGAGACAACCTAAGGAGAAGGATTTCCTAGAGGCAGTTTTCCTTCCCTGTTGCAGATAAATGCTGGAAACAGGTAGAATTCAATGGCAGATGAGGGAAAAAGAGCAGAACACTGAGAAAAATTAAGCAAAAATTCCTTGAAGGTGAACCGTATCGCCTCCATCCCAGCATTGTTAAATCTGACCTTTGGTGAAGCTCAAAGTTTGAACCCATATCTCCTCTTCTGAATCTAGTGCCTTACCCACAAGACCGTTCGCTCTCACCGTATTCCACCCTTTCTCCCTGTGCTGTCCACATCTGACTTACTCCTCACACAGCCCTTGCCTACGCCTTCCCTAAACACCTGAAAGATATCACCCAAGCGGGCCTTTAAAGGTCAGTTAGTCCCTCACCCTGCCCTCATTCTTCTCCCCTTAGTCTTCCTCTGCTTTCTAGTCTTCTCCCCTGAAACTTCCCACCCCTTTCCATTCCTATTCCCTCGCCATAGTTACTGTCATTCTTTTCTCATCAGTTCCTTTCTTGCAGCATCTCTTCTTCTTTTCCTTCCTTTCCATCTTTCAGTGATAATATATGTGTCTCCTTCACCACTGCTGCAACTCCTTCTCTACCTTTTGGCTCTTCCCTGCTCTTCCATTTTTCCGTGTTTCCCCTCTCTTTTTCTCTGTGGTTTTCTGCAACCCTTTATTTCCTTTCAATCAAGTGCCCTTCACAGGAGAGTCTAGTACCAGTTCTGCTGCGACAAAGACTACCATGTGCTGACATCTTTGAATTAGGTTGTCTGTAATTTTTTTTGACACGCTCTTTATCTTGCACAGAAAACCTTCCACTACTTTCATTCACCAGCATGAAAGGCACTTTTTGAGGATGGTTTTTAACTAGCTGGCTGATGATTATTTGCAATAAATACCTCATTAAAGGCTCAGCACTTTTATGCAGGGTGACTGCAGTTTTCCCCTCTACCTTCCATCTTTTCCTGTGCTGCCTCTTGATACTCAAGCTGCTTAAATGCTTATTGGTTTGAACAGTCCCAGTTACCTTGCTCACTGGGATGAATCCTTGGCTTCTGCCCTGTTGCTGATGGGCACATCGACCAGGCTTGGCCTGGCGAATGGCACACCATTAGGCAGGTGCGAGCATCGATGTGTGCTGAGCACAGAACCACCAGCATCGCTCCCCCAGACCTGGAGAAGGTCCAGCTTGCTTTCAGCCAGCATCAGAAGGTTGGTTGGAAAGAAGAGGTGCCCATTGCCAATGATAAGGACAACAGGAGGTAGGAAAGAGCCATCCGGCTGGAGGAAGAAGAGAAGCGATGTTGGCCAGCTGGGAGGCATTGGTGGGATTGACAAAATCAGCAGTGAGGGAAGGCCACGCTTGTACACCTACATTAAGCGTTGTGAGAAAAACCGCGTGGCAACTGGCATTGCAATATTTACAGCATCATCCTTCATACTGAAATACGTGCAATAACGCAGGGCAGATTCACACATGGATGCACAAGTGTGAGTTCAGAGTAATGGCTGTAGCTTCTGTGGGGCTACTGCATACTTCTACCAGTGGGAATGAGATCAGATTTTGGCTCTGGGTCTCTGTTTCCAAACAGTGTGAAGAAAGAGAGCAGAACAGTTTCTATCCAGCTGGAAAGTGGCAGCCTTAAATCAGGCCACAAAATAGCGCAACTCCTGCTCACACTTTTTTTTTTTTTAAAGTGCTGCTCTGAGCTGCCTTCCAACTCCTCAGCATTAACTTCCAAGGCTAGTGAAGCATGTCCAGGGCCCTTCTGATGTACATGCAGCTATCAGTTTTTGTATAGCTAATTGGGCTCAAAGTGCATTAGCTTTGATTTTTAATGTTCTGTAATTTGCTAGATAAGCTTCAGTTTCTGCAGTGGCTGGATAAGCAGGGCTGCTTTCATCACATCGTGCAGGTGTTTTACAATCTTTGACTTTTTTACATATCTACTGTATATTAATCTCGCCCTCCTTGAATGGTGAATGACATCTCTTTCCCAGTACTGTACACAGTAGGAGTAGACATTTTCTAAGGAATATCAGATGTCGAGTGAATATACAGCTATTTTCATCTTTTCAAGCACATACAAAATCTGCCAGAGAGAAAAAAAACGAATATACAAACAATTTGGTTACAATCAAGAGTTCAAACTCCCACTGTCTTGCATTCAGTCACTCCCAAATTTATCACAGCCTATACCACTTACTACTGATAGACGCGACATCTCCACATCTTACATTGTTAGAAAAATGTATTTGTGACTGCTCTTGTCCAAATCCCACAGGAGCAAACAGGAGCCTGTCCAGCACGTGGCACAGGCTTCTCCTCTGTGACTGCTCTCAAAACAGAGAAATCAGCTCGCGTACACTAGCTCACCAGGCTTTCTTCACCTGCCAGCATACATATTAAAAATAGAATGTAAATAATGAGATTTCCTTTTGAATAAAAATGTGCTGTCGTGATGAGATTATGGGCTTGAATGATGCTGACTTCAGTCTTAGGTCTTGTGACTTGATGTGAGAGGTATATAAGGCTGACGTATTTTGAAAGTCCTTGGCTCAGACTGTCCCACTTGTTTTCATCGTTCAGCCTGGTTTTACTCCACCCAGTGCTGCCCCGCTGGTGTCACCAGGCTCCTACTCTTTTCCTGATGGCAAAAGGCAGCTGGGTTTATTTCACTGGCAGTATAACATTGTCAGCAGCAGCCCTGTGGGCTGCGACATGAGTGATGCTGCCTGGGTGCCCCTTTGGAAAGAAGAAGACTGTGTCAACTCCCCTCAGTGCACCCACCACTGTCCTCCGATGGTGCCTCTGCTCCGTCCCCAGCGCACATCACCACCCAGCTTTCCAGGGCGTTTCAATCACGTCCGGCTGTGTAAACCTTCCTAGGCTGCTCTTTTTCTGATGCTGACATAAACCGAGACCATCCCCACCGGCATCAGTGAGCGGGTACCAATGTCACACTCACTGGTGAGAGAACAGTCAGGGTCTCTGTATTCATCGTTCACACATCTTTGCCTTAGCACTGTTTTGTTTTGCTTTTTTTTTCAATGAGAGAGGAACAAAAAAGCATCTTACCCTGTGACCGCCTCAAGGTCCCAATGCAGCGATGCAGTTCTGTGCCATTTGATGCCAAGCCCGCACCTTTGTGCCACTGTCTTGAGCTTTGTTTCAAGTTGAGCACTCGCTTGACATGCTTTTCCACATCTAGGTAATTTCTAATTCTGTGAAGCCTGAGAAATTCTTTCACTAAATGTTCATTCTGCTGTCCGTTCCTTTTACTTAGCACCATATTTTAGCACTGCTTTATTTTTCTATTGTTGTCAGGAGGTGGTAAACAATTTGGGTTGCTTAGATGCCTACATAGACTTAGATGCCTACAACTTTTCTTAATACAAGCCTTCTCCATTTTCGACTAAGAATTCTTACTACAGATGACATATAGGATATATTATTAATTATGCCAGGATTACCATGTGATGCTAACAATAATTGGGGAACAGACATCTGCCCCTTAGTTCCACCTATTGGAAAAGCAATGCAAACCCTTTAATACTTCTCTGTTTCTCAGCTATCAAAACCTCCCCTAATAAATCATCTCTAACAGTGAACATTGCATTATATTGAATAGTTTTGTATTCACTTTGCAAATATGCAAACAAGGGAGAGCGGAGGTAAAACAAATGTGGAACTTACGGGTGAGAATAACATGAGAATAAAATGCCTGGAGGCCTCAGAGCAGCACAATTATGACAAACAGCCTATTAGTATTGCTCTCACCCTGCCTCAAAGGGTTTTATTGAAGTGATTTGTCTTCAGCTGGGGAGGTGTGTGCCTTTCTATGTGTATGTATGCACAGGTCTGATGTATGCACACAGATACGCACCTGCCCACCATATGTACACCTCATACATATTCACGCATCCAAGCGAAATAACAACTGTCGATTTAGCATGTTCTGTATGGATGGGTCCAATATATTCGTTCTTAATATGTACAGTGTTTCAATACATACGCAACCACTTAACAAATATAGTGTCAAACTGTGATTCCTTTTTTATTTCTTCAGACATTGTTTTTTATTATTTGTAACTTATTCCTTCCAGTGGATTCTCTGTCACTATGTAGAGGCATGTTTAATGTATAGCTGTATATTGACTGTTCTGTGTGCTGTATGCTACTGTATGCATCTTAATTAAACTGAGTATTACTGGTCTTAACGTTCTTAATTTTGTACAACAGACTTTTGCTTGGGTTTCACAATTCGATGCAGTGTGTTTAAGAATGTAGTATAGAGGGGGACCGGCTGTGATAAAGCAAAAAGGTCGCAAACCTTCAGATTTATGTTTCATAGAAAAAGCCAGTACTTTTCTTTTACTATTGCAAAATTATTTCTGTATTTTTAATAAAGAATTGGATTTACTTGGTTCTATGTATGTTTTATCTAATAAACTGTATTTTTTAAATAAGGGTCTGGTCTCGGTCTTTACACACCTGCAGCGATCATGGACACACAAAGCATTTTTACCTACCAAATTCCCTGCGGCTGAGCCTGCAGCTCTGCTAATGCCAGAATTACCTCCTGTCCTGACCAGTGCAGAGCTAATCTCACATTTTTATGCACATTTCTCTGCTATGCAAACCAGAGATGGGCACTGAGGTGTCAGCCTGTTGATAAATCCCCACTGCAATACATTAGCATCAATGCTCATTTGCAGGGCAAGCAGTTTCTTTGGTCCTCCACTGAATTAAGGCTAGGGTGTCAATTTGAAGCGAGGGTACAACACACAGCCAGACTCCTAATCCCTCAGGCTGCATCTGCATGGGCCAACCCTGCTCTCATTTATGCTGATGTAAATCTGAAGTGGCTCGGCTGAAGTCATTACTGTTACTCTGGATTTACACTAGGGAGAACACAAGAGCAAAATTTGTCCCAAGACTAATATTTCAAGGTTGATCTGCCCACTTTACACACTGGCAGCGAGTGGAATACTCTAGCAATGTCTCAATAAAAAGCCTGAAAAAGAGCCAAAAAAATCTCAGCTCAACTACCATTAAAAAACTTCCCCTAGAAAATAAGAAATGCTTTCCCTGTTATGTAGAGTCGGTTCTAGCTATCCAAGAAATACATTTCATTGAATGATTCCCCTCTTTTTTGCCCTTTAATTACACTTTCCTCTATGATGCTATCAACACTACAGCATGACGAAGTTTCCCTTGAAGTCAATTTGCCATCCACGTCAGTGAAAGTGAGAATAGGCCCCTGGATAATAGTGTTTGGGTCCTATCTTCTTATTGCTCTCTGTAATCGGATAGAAATCGGCTGCAAAACCTGATGTTACAGAAAAGGTAGATGAATGTATCCAAGGGGCTCTACTAAAGAAAAGTGGTTTCAGGTCACCCCTTGATTTTATTGACTCTGGCCCCTCTTTATGAATACTGAATTTAAGGTAGACTTTAAAAAATGTTGTGAAGATGTTTTTTCCTTATGCCATTCCTTCCCACTCTAGGACCCAAAATGAAGGCCTGTGAGACACACAGCAACCCAGCTGCTGTTCATCCCCAGCTGTGGCTTATCCCTTGCACCTCCATCCGAGGGATAGGAGAAAGAGCAGGAAAGTACACATCCCAGTGCTGAGTGGCCAAATGCCTGTCAGAGTCAGCGTGAAGCCCTGGGCCAACTTCTGCTGATGGCTGCAAGGTCCTCTTCCCTGGCATGGGTGCTCACATTTCCAGTGGGTCACTGCTTTAGGACCCAGTTCATGCATCAAGCCTAACCTCAGCCATATACCTCCCTTGTGCCCCTAAACAATAGACTGCAGCATTTTTGCTAGGAGAAATTTGCCTTTTTTTTTTTTTTCCACCAGACAGTTCTTTTATCTCCAGACTTTAAAGCCAAAAGGAAGTTTTCCTTCAGACTGAATATATTCAGAAGCTGTCTGAAGTCATTTAGAGCCTGGTTTCTGAGGTGAAGCAATTTAACTTCATCGTTGGTTTATGTGTCTGCAAAGTGCTCCGTCGCCTTGGTTTGAAGCTCAGACACTGTCTGCAATAAATACTGGGGGGAGGGAGAAAGCTCCTTCCTTTGATTATAAGAAGTCTATAGAGTAGACTGGACTTCAGGAAGCCAGCATTGATCTTGAAGATCACTGAATAACATGGGCCATGTGGCAGTTTCATTTGCTATTCTGTCTAAAGATCCCAGCTGGGGCTACATCCCAGCTCCATGAGGAATCACACAAGGAAATAAGACATCAGCATTCCTGCCTTGCACAGCTCACAGACCAGGATTTAGATCTCAGGCAATGGATGAATATATATATCTCTATATACATATATATAGCTGTATGTATAAAAATATATATGTGCGTATATATAGAGAGAGAAACACCATTTGACAAAACTGGTAGTGCAAAGCAAACAAAAGATCGTATGCACTTTATAATTATTATGTAAACATAGCAGGCTCTTTTCTTCCCCTAATTACCTGCTGTGATGGCAACAGTGGCCTGATTGCCCTTCCCCGTATAAGAACTCGCCCCATATAAGACCAGTCAGTCACTTGTTCATGAAGCTGCTACCTCTCGCACATCTGCCAGGAATTCATGGCCCAAGAGCCAGGATATGGCAGGTGATTACACTATATGCAGCCCCTTGCACAGACTGTTTATCTGGTATTACCAGACAAAAGGGGTGTGTAATATGCCAGGAGTGTTTCTCTGCCCACCTTTGCCATGGTCATTTACACTGCACATGCCTGGGAAGGATTTTCATTCACCTGTGTTTTGAGGAAAACTTCTGGCTAAAAATTATGTCCAGGCAAGATGAATTACTAAGCTGGAAGAAGATGCTGGGAGACGGGAGTCGCTTCCCATGCCCTTGACTCACTCTGCACATCCAAGAGAAGCATCAGAGAGCTCCAGTTTAGCAGAGATTTACTCTGGAGGCAACAACGTGCACTTTTCCAACCCTGTAAATAATTTCAAGATCTGACTGTGCAAGAGCTCTTGCGGAAAAAAAACCCAAACCACCACACCCTCCGTTCATGCCCTGACAATGAGATTCGTTCTAATGAACACAGCTATCTGCCAATGCCATCTTGATTGCACCCTTGCCACCCATGGCTGAGCAGGACTTTCCTTCCCAGCTGTGTGTAGACCACTGTGACATCTGGCACAGAAGCTAAGAGGAAGGACATACATATCCCTTGTAGACTTGCTCAGTGCTAGACCGTGTTAGTGCCTAGAGAGCATGAAGGAGAAAGAGGCGCTCCAACCAGGGGTGGAGAGCTGGGTCTGAGGGACGGGGTGGGAGGAGAATGGGCAAAAGCCTGGAGATAAATGAGAGACTGGGAGCTGGTGGAAGGCTAACGGTATTGCTTGAGATTGGGAGAAAATAGGAAAGGCAGGAATTGTAAGCAAAAAGGTAAAATGCTGAAACAAAAAAAAAAAAAAGGGAGGGGGGAGAAAATGTGGGATAAGCCAGTGAAGGAACTATGGACAAGGAGAGAGGAAACTGTGACAGTCTGTGAGAGGACAAGGTGCTGGAGCTAGGAGCTGGGGTCAAGCACGTACTCTGAACCCAGCAATGCCTGTGCAGAGACTGGGATTCACTGGAGGGAGCTGAAGCATGGGTGCAGAGCTGGGGGGAGCAGCAACCCAGCGGCGTGGGCTCCCCCCACCAGCACCTGATGGGTAGCTGCAGGCGGGAGCGAAGCACTGCCACGCTGCAGACAGACACGCAGGCCCCTGGTGGGGCTGGGAACCACGAGCGTGGGCAGCCCCCTGGGCATTGTGTTGTCCCGCCAGGCCCCCCTGCTCTCCCTGGCACCCCTCTCCCGGCCCCGCTCAGACCCCAGGCCTTGCCTCCCCACTGCTGATTCCTCCACTTCTCTCCCACATTCGTTTTTATCCCTCTGGCTTTTCAAACCGATGGGAGCTCCTTGTTAAAAAATAAGCCATCTTTTGAAATAGTGTTACTTCTCTCCTTGAACTTTTCCCTGTGAATGACTTGACATTAAGCTGATAGTTGCTCTTAACTAATTGTTAACCTATTAGTTGAGACCATAAAAATTATTGAAAGGCCAAGGCTAAAGCTGTTTAAATGAGAAATATTTCTACAGAACTCCCCCGAGATGAAATAAAAAAGCTCCTGCCGACAGAGCGGCTGCCAGTTTCAGACTAACGGGTTTGAAGATGATGTTTTGCTAACAGCAGTTAATCAGTAAATTCCCATTACTAATAAGGCCATCACTCTTGGCTGAAGCCGCAAATTACATGTTATGTTTCTCAGTGCTGAAGATAAAGTGTTCTTTAAAATTTGCATCTGCAAATGTAATGTTTAGCACAAAACACCATCAGGAAAAACAAGAGGAAAATTGAAAAAGTGTCACATACATTCAGCATCGATTTACTTCTCTGTCACTAAAATTACATATCTTTTTTGTTCCAGTATTCATTACCACCTTGAAGTTTATATTTAGGAAGGGAATGGAAACCTAGAGGGCTGAGTTTTGAGCTCAGGCACACTGCTGCTGCATGAGAGGCATCCTAAAGTCAGATGCAGCCTGATGTAAGTGAAATCAGAACATGGCCCAGTCACTTAGGACAAAATTAAAAAGGAAACAGCCCAAAAAGTTTCATTATAATGGTGCATCTTGATTGTCAGCCAGATCTTTTGCTCGCTTACAGGGTTGCAAATCTGGCTTCCTTCCACTGATGCAATCGTCATTCCAGATTTCAGCTCTCGTACTAGAGAGTAGGATTTTTGCCATCAGTGTCCGAAGAAGAGGACAAGAATGTGTTTTATTATGGTTCGAAAGCTGGAGGTGCTCCTTGATTACCAGTCCCTTTTGTACTGCTTTCCTTGTCGCAGACACAGCCAATTCAGAATCCGGCCTGTTGCTTGAAAATGGAAGATGAAAAGTGCCAATAGCTAACTCGACAGCAGGGCTTTTTTCCAGCGTGAAATGCTCTTTATCTACATTTCCAGAGATAGCTATACAAAACTCAGCTGCTTTAGGCAAAGCTCCTCCTTCCAGTGCCAAATGTTCTCTGCAGGGATGCGGCTGCCTCACTTCTGCTGACCACTTCATATGAAGGTGCCTACACGCCTGGCACCCCCACCATGGCCGTCAGCAGCATCTCCACACTTATTCGGCTAAGGGTGACGGTGGGATTTTGCCCTGCTGTCTTAATTCTGTGTAGAAACGAGCGCACACACTCAGGCAGACACATGCCAGCCCCACAGCAGCGACCATGGGTCCCGCTTAATGTTGGCGGATGTTGGTTTGACTGTGAAGCACATTGTTCAGCCTCCGTGCTGGGGTGGGTGCAGGCAGGCGGCCCTCGGTATTGGTGCTGATGGGGGTGTTTCCCTGCTCCCCTCTTGATGCTACTAAGTCTGTGCTCAGGACCGAAACCCTGTTTTTTTCCAAGGCTGCAGGGCAGCCCGTTTCTGGAGCATATTGGTCCCCTGGGGAAGGAGAGATGGTGTAATGGCGTACAGGCAGCAGACAGGAAATCTTGTGCTTTGGTCCAAGGGAAGCTTACTCCCTCATGGGGCAAAAGCTGAAAGACAACAGTTGTTTTGATGGAGAAGCATATGTGGCCCAGGAGAATACCAAATACGTCGTGTGTGCCATGGTACCCTCGCTGTGGTGAGCGGTGCCTGTTAGAAGTTGAGAAGGGCTCAGGGCCAGAGGGTCAGAGCCTGATACCAAAGTGCCTTTTGGATCCCCAGTGCTGTGTTTTCTTGGCATGGAAAAACTCGCCTGTGAATTTCTCAGTCAAGATGATGCCGGCTGGTGATGTCTGGTGTTTTCTTCTTCACTTTCCTTTCTGTTAACACATCTTCTGCTTTCTCTGGTATGTCTTAGAGCTATGTACAGCTTCCTGTTGGGTTGAATTCTGTATTTTTTGGCTGTGCTCTACTTTCTACATTTTTCTGCACATATTTTCCCACTTTTGCTTGCACCTCTGTATCCTTCCTTCATTTAGCTGCTAACCCTGTTCTAATCATTACTTCCCTCTCCTTGCTGTACCCAGTTAGAGTAGCTCGGTTCTTCTTTACAACTTTGTATTTTCCACCAGAAAAATCCACTTCCAGGTGGATCCTTCTGTCAGGATCTCTGTAGATAGGAATCAGGATGTCAGCTGGGAGATTTCTGCCTCAAACTGGGAAATGTAGACAGGCATGAAATTCAAGTTCCAGGGAGCAGGTCTAGAAAGCTAGGAACTCATTTTCTGTCACAGCTGTACAACATGAAAGGCTGTATATGGCCTCGGAGCAGGCCACTGATCTCCACCACAGTTCTTAATTTTTCTGTTCCTGTTGACAACAGTGTTCCCTCAGCCACGTTACATCAGCTTTGCCTCAGTCCACCTACTTGCAAAGGGGAGTTAATAACAATTCTTCTCTTGACGAGTAATTTTACACATTATTTCTCACATGCTGGCATCCACCCGAAGTCTCAGCTGCTGTAAGCTTAAAACAAGGCACAGTGAAGTACTAAAAGTTGTCTTATACAGAGACCTATATACATGTACATGTATGCACAGGTACCACGGTTACCCCTGAGCAGTTACCACCACATACAGCAAACTGTGCATCCCAGAGAGACAGAAGAACCTGGTTCGTATTTGAAGCCTCCCCCGAGCACCCTGGAAGGGATCTACAAGGTGTTCATCTTTCCCAAACTGCTGCCTCCATGTGTCGCACTGATAGAGCTTTAATCGGACTCACGTCAGTGATGTTCTTTCCAGCTTGGCTTCCTGAGGAAGGGACAGTGTCTCCCTGTCTCCTTTTGACCGTCTCCCTGTTAGGCCAGAGGGTGGAGGCTCAGGGATACTGAGATCCTTCAAGTTTTACCCATGGAGTCCCCATGATGACACAACACCCTTCCTCTGTGAGGAAGCCGGCCTCGCTGTAGTTATGACTGATGTCTCCATTGCCATGAAAGGTCCCAAACTGTGATCCTCATGGCTTTATTTTAATGCCACCTCCACCAAAAGGACCTCAGCTTTCAGCAGGGAATTTCCCTGGACACCCTAACAGCTTGGTTTTGGGCATGGGCAGCAGTTTCTAAGCCCTCATGAGGGTGAGACTCTGCACCTTACTCATACTTGCAAGATAAACAAAATAAGCCTCCCTGCTTATCTCACCCACAGGGCCTCGTATGGCAGGAGTTTTTTAAGCTTTTTCCTGGAAGATGTAGATTTTAATCACCTCACTGGGGCTGAAAATTTATTCTGGCTTATTTCACACTTCAGCAAGTCATCTAGCCACCTACCTGCCAAATACAAGACCTGGCGCCATGTCAGTAGGTTGTCTTTCGGAAGGACTGAGCTCCTCTGAGCTTCTGAACAACCAGGCTCTGGCCATTAGTTCCAGGAGGTTCAGGGCTGTGAATCCTGACTGCAAGAAAGTACCTCCTTCAGCATACAGAGCTCATCCACCCTGGGGAGGGGGAGCATAAAATTTAAGATGAGGCCTTGTCTGTAATGTTTTCTATCAGCAAGCTTCAGGTGATCTCTACTTCCACATACCCACAACAGAAGAGGCGCCGGGGTATTGTGCAGTGAGCAGGAACATAAAGTCAGATCTCACAGTTTCGAGTATTGTTATGAAACGGATGGTTTACAAATCTCGTCCTGGCTAGTTAACAGGGTCAGCTAAGCCCAGTGTGAGTTGGGAGAAAGCCCTCATCTGAAAACAACAGTGACAGTGGACTGCAGGGATGGCGGAGGCAGGAAGGGGATAGTTTTTCTCTCCTAAATTTCCACATCTCGATTTTCCATTTCCACACATGAAGCTGTCTGTCTCCTGTGCTTTAATTATCCGGTTTGAAGTATTTCAACTTGGTCGTGATTTTATTGACTTGGGAATTTTTGTTGGCTCCACCATCAGCCGTGAGCAGGGACTGAGAATGGGTCCTTCACAGCCAAAACCATGTCCTGTTACTGCCTGTGTGCAAGAAGCACCACCAACCGCCATGGGCAGCAATGGGCTTCTGTCTTCTCCAGAGAAAAACTACCCAAAAGAGGATGTAAACGTCCCAGCCAATGTGTTACTTAAGAAGGAAAAAACAACCTCCATTGGAGCAAATGGATTACTCCGGGTTTCCTTCAGTGGTTACTGGAAATGTTAATGAGATGACTGGTTGTTTCTTTTGCAGAGAACTGTGAAGCGTGGGTTTTCAAATGTGAACGGGTCCATTTTAAGCCAACTGTACAGCTCCATGCACCAGCTGCAGAGACCTAGAGCTGCAACCCTTGTTTAGCTCAGAAACAATTTCAAATGAGCCATGTGGGGAAGAGACTCTCCAGTTTAAGAAGTAAACTGAATTAAAAAGCATGATTAATTGCTACAGCTTATTTAGCTTCAGATTTCTCTGCTTTGCACGCTTACCAGAGAAATCACAGCACCTACATTTGGTGCTAATAAAAACTCCATTAATGCTAATTGATTTTTACATTGTAAATTTATACCTAGAGTTTCATGCTACGTGGCCACGTGGTTTAACACTCTACAATCTGCAGCCCGCCTCGGATTCAGAACGGATGCTCGCATTAAAGCACTGCATTGAGGATACTGCAACTTCCGGCCCCACCCCAACACAGAGTCCAGCACAACAGAGGTTACCGAAATTCACCGGATCTATGCTCAGGTGATGAAAAAAGTCACTAGGCTGACAGCAAAAGTGCACTGAGGGGAAGAGCTCTGCTGGTCACAGGAACCATCCAGGTCCTGGCTCAGTGGGTTCTCAAGGAGTTTCAGGTCACAGAGCCTGTTCTCAAGCCTGGAGCTGTGGAGAGAGAGCAGAGGGAGGGGGAGGAGGGAGCTGGGAGCTGAGCAGCACAAGGCAGGCAGCACTGCCTGAAGAAGAAGCCATTGCACTGAAGGGTGCAGCAAAAAGGCCAAGTAAAAATTAGCTGGATCTCTTAACATAAAAAAATTATGTGGAGATTCATCCAAAATTCAAAGTGTCAGTCATTTCTGAGGTTGCAATAGCACTGTTTGCTTTTATTAAATTTTGTTTTCTTAAATTATCACCTCTGCCTAGATGCTGCCATTTCAAAAAACAGCAGAACCATTTTTTTCCCTCTCTCTTTTTTTTTCTTTCCCTTCAACTTTCCAAAAAACCCTTCACCTCCAGCCACAGAGGAGGCCTGGAAAATTTCAGCCTTCTAAGTGAAACTTTTGGACAGTTGCAAGCAAGTGAAAACAGGGAGATATAACATAATGGAAACACTCTGGCAGCCTTAGCTGTAGCTGTCACCAAGGCTCCAGCCCTAATGAAAACTTTCCTGAAGTAAGGCTGGTGTAGAAGCATTAACCCCAGGAGGGACTTTCCTGATCTCACCGTGGTTTACAGGCAGGCTGAGCCCCCCGAGAGCAACAGGGGTGCTCAGGTGGCAGCTGGGGCACCCTGGTGACTCTCACGTTTCTGGCTCCAGGATGGTGGGAGGCAGTGCCTGTCTTCTCCTCGCAGCCACCCGATGGGCGCTTCATGGACAGAGGGTTTATCTGCACCAGTCAGGCTTTCTCTCATATTGTAAGGGGCTTGTATAAATCAGAAGGCTATTTCTGCCCAGGGTTTAATCCACTTGCCTGGAGGTGAGATGTCACCACGACTTGCCCAGGACAAGAGTTTTCTGCATTCCTGGTTTGCATAAAATCCTGTCCGGTGTTCCCCAAGCACTGGCAGCGCTGCTCTGGACAGTTTCCCTGGACCTGCAGTCCCGCTGCCTGCCAAGTTTCCATGGAAAGGACACTCAGCCATGCCTGACGGGAGACAGAGAGGTTGTGTGCTAAACTGCTGGACTCCCAGCAAGGCTGGAGACCCTGACAAACAGCCCTCGGCTCCCGGCTCACCCTCTCTCACGGGGTGCCCTGCAAGGTGAAGAGCATGAGCCTCAGTGCAGCCCCCCAGCCAAGCGGGAAAGGGTGCACCAAGGACCCCACCACAGTTGGGTCCACAGCAGCCCCAGCCAAGGCGACAGAGCTGCACCATGTCTGGGACAGCCCTCCCCAGAGCAGGGAGTGGGCTTCAGAGGCTTTTGGGGGCACCCCTGGCCGCAGGAAGCTCTCCATTTGCTCGAGGTGCCCAGCTGGCATTTCTGAGAAAGGTTCACGGTGTATTGTCTTGCATTGTTGGCTGGTTTGCAACACATAGAGGCAAAATGTGCTTGAGATTATACCCCACTGTCAATCCACACCAACTGTATGGTCTTGGAACTCCACAACACTATCCCAGTGGCTTCCAGTGAGAGCAAAGCACGACTAGCACTTTACTCACCATTATTTGTGACTCTCTTACCCGAGAGCCTCATTCAGATGAAACCAAGATGCTGGATTACTATTCATAATTTAAAATCATTAATGTTGGGTCCAAGACTTTTACAGCATTTCAGTGCTGCTCAAATTCAAGGTTTCAAATAAAAGGCCTTTCCTCATTTCTTTCTTATTATGCATCTAATTGCCTTATAATGTGCCTAACATCAAGAGAGGCCCAAGGGCTGATTCTAAAGAGAAATAGCGCATTTCCCTGCTGCTGAAGTGCCTGAGAGGTGAAAGACCTCTGTCACCAACATACCCAAGTAGGAGTATAGATCTATATTCATATACATAGATTTTTTTGGTATCTATCAGTCAGGAGTGTGTCAGACTTGTGGTGACAGCTGCTAATTTTGCTCTGCAAATGCAATTGGTCATTAATTTGGAAGAAAGAAGTAAAAGATAGTTTGTGTGTTTTTCCTCCTCTCCCCTTAGAAGAGGGAGGTTTCTGGCCCCACAGCTAGAGATTCGCCAGACAAACAGTTGATTTTGCATCCAACATAACTGAGGCATAGAAAAGAAGGGCTAAAGGATGCTCTAACAGCAAATCTACCACTGGCCGAGAAAGTTATGTCAGAAGCTGCTTGACACAAGGCTGCTGCCTCCCCCCCTTCACTGCTCATTTCTGCCTCCCAAAACCTCCTCCTCCAAATCCCTTTCTCCCCCAGAATGAACCAAATCGCAACAGCAATTTTCACAGAGCTACTCCAAGTCAGGGCTAAAAGCTTCCAGGAGGGGCTAGAAACAAGCAGCTGCAGCTGCTGGCAGAGGTTAGAGGGAAATAGAAAATAATGATAAAAAGCCGTTATGATTTGTAAAAGGTTGACTGGCTACTGTTTAACGACCTTACCTGTGTGACTAGGATGATAGTAATATTAAAACCAGGAATATCAGTGATGGCATGTGCCCAGCAAACATTACAGTTAAGCACAAAGGCTTAAAGGATCAGTTCACAACAGCTCTCTGACATACAGCTATCAGGCCACTCAGAGTACCTAGATATATGAAGCAATTGAAAGGACACATACTGTAATTACAGGGATATACAGATATGCACGTGTTTCAACCTTAGCTTCAGAGCAATAAATCTTTGCTAGGTAGATAAATCTTTGGTTGGTAAGAGAGGACTCTTGCAGCTGGTTCCTGCAAAGTAAACGTGCTCTCACATTAATAAGCTTTAATAGTGAATAGTTCCATTGATTCTGGTGGGGTTCCTTGCAAAAGTGCAGATTGTAAGGTTTCTTTGGAACAAATCTGACCGGGACACGTTTTTTTTTCAGTGTCTTTCAGGCACATTCGCAGTAAAACTTACTAACTTTTCCAAACTGAGGGTTCAGCGTGCTTCTTTTTCATTATTAAAACAGTGATCTATAACAGACAGCATTTTCCTATGGAGTAGTCCTTGATACATTCACTCCCAGCAGGTAAGATATGATGGTTTTACTATGATACAAGGGAATAATACCATTCTTTCTTATGCCCTGCGTTTATTGCACTCATGGGTTAAAAGTAAGTGTACAAGGCTCACAAAATGCCAAAAAATGAGTGTATGTTCAGGGTTTACCACTCTATAGTCAAAGGACTGAACTGATCTGGCTTTTACTCATGCAAGTGACTGTCTTACCCATGGCAGAATTGCCTAGAAGCTCCAAGTCCATTTCAGACTGTAACACCTCTGTGACCAGCACTCAATGGAAGTAGCAGAAGAAGATGCAAAGACCATGAATACATCCAGATGTTTTGCCAGTCACTATCAGCTAACAGCTGGCTTGTGCTCTGGAAAACATAGCTCTGAATGTTCTTCCCTCTGTAAACATATGTCATCCTTTTAAAAATTCCTCTGCCTCCAAAGTCCTGTCGCAACGGTATCCCCAGGTTTATACGTAATGCTAAAAAATCCTTGCAATTGATTTTTTTTAATTTATTTCCATATTGTGAGCAATATTTCATCTACCCCTCCCGTGCCATTATTCTGTGCTTCGTTCTTTCTTTGCGAAGGATATTTGCATCCTTTTACCTCTCTCTTTGCATGAAAGCCTGTTCATGTTTCCAGTTGATTTTGTTGCCCATCCTTGTTACCCCTTTATTTCCCCCAGAGTTATGTTCAGATAATCAGGTCTAGCTCAACAACAGCATGGACTTACTATTTCCTAGTATTCCCTTGCTAGTCTATATGTAGGCGATGCCATTCATCTTATAGCTGTGCCAATGAGCTCTTTGGTGCTAGGATTGCCTTTTCCTACTCTTTAGACAGTCTGTGACCCTCAGGGGCTCAGTCACTGGTAGGGGCTATTTAGGCAACACAAATAATTAACCATTAACCAGCTGAATCCTCCAAGTCTAACCAAACTCTAAGCAGGGCTTAAGTAAAGCTCAGTGAGGTTTGGGAAGCTCGGTGGCTTGAAGGATTGACTCTTTTTGCTCTGAAGCACTTTCCCAATTAAGCAGTAGTTCAGAAGAGGCTGTGGGATTTGGATCATTATAGGTGACAGTCCTTGGGAGCTCTGAAGAAAGGGCCGGAGGGAATAATCCCCTCTTTCACTTGAGCAATGAGGTGACTCCCCTGGAAACCACTCCTTTTAGTGCCCTATTAGTATTCTGACACACCGTTCATCCTATTAAAAATTACCTTGTCACCGGTGCCTTTACTAACTGTCATAAGCACGGACGGGGCATTAACAGGCAATTCATTAGCTCCGCTCTGTTCCAGCACTCTGAAGCTATTCACAGCTGCTGAGGAAGGGCTTCTTCTACAGGGGACAGAGCCTGCCCTAGAAATGTCCACACAGACGCACGTACCTTTATGTATGTGGCCAGTGGGTCACAGCATTATTTTCCCCAGTGTCGCCCCCAGAGCAAGATCGGATGAGTTCCTCCCCTTAGTCAGAAAAAGGCGGGGAAAGCCAGGAAGCTGACAGGGACTGTCAAGGACACAGGCAGGACAGGAGATCAGGGTGAGAGCCGGAAAAGTGTTTGGAAGAAACAGCATCGCTGCTCCTCACCCCAAATCTTTCTTGTACTCTTTTTGGAAATGATTCCTGGAGGAAAAAAAAAAAAGGTGCAGAAAAGTGTTCCATTTGTCCTACTGGGAATCCCATTTCATGAATTTTTTTCTCTCAAAGATAATGGTTGTTGGTATTTAGTTAATTAATTTCAATTAAGTGAATTAACAGAAAAATTAATTAGTTGTAATAAAGTCAATTTCATGTAATAGATATTTAAAACAGTAGTACAGCTAAAGATATGGAAGCTTTACAGCAATTTTTAAAGATAAAAAATTAGGTAGGACTTACTGTTTAAAGATCTACACTCCCTCTGTGATTTTATTAGAGCTGTGGAAATAACTGTTTTTCTCCTTTCACATTTGAAATAATAACTGTTTGGACACGAAGAAATACTTATTTTGAGCTAATTTTTATCTTTCAAACTGTTTTCTACATCTGGTTTAGGGAAATTCTGATCCTAAAAGTGAAATTTGTTCTATTTGTTTCCCTCTAAGGTTGTGGTGTCTTGCAGACCCCACCTGACTCAGGCCACACTACAAGAAGGCATATTTATACACCTTCTTTGCTTTTGTTTTTGTTTCTATGGAATATAATCTGTGGGAAATCTGCATATGCCTTTTCACTTGAGAAAAGGAAACTTTTTTCAGTGAGGCATTCTTTGTGCATAAATACTTTCAAGAACAGAGTATAAAAGCAGTTACATAGAAGTGTGATCCAAAGTCAATTGAAACTCCTGGAAATCTTATTGTTAACTGCAGTGGGGCTTCCTCTGCCAAAAGCACCATCTCAGCTCTCTAGCTGCAACAGACCATGCGCAGGGAAGCAGCCTTCATCCTTTGCTTCTACAGGCATAAGACAAAAGGAGAACCATAGAGAGATCATCTTGACATTATGCGTCATTAGTTCATCTAATCCAAGAAATCATCACATGAAAACGATTCTTTGGATCAGATAAAACGTCTCAGATTGGGATAGTTTCCTTTAAAACATCCTTTCCTTTCCAAGATCTGCACTTCTAGGTTCAGACAAAGCGTTTTCTGAGGTATAGTTTAGTCGTTTCACAGTCCCGCAAAGGGGCAGCCACAGGTTTACTCATAGCAGAGGTAAAACGTCAATCTACAATGAACTCCAGAGTTCATAATGAAGAACAGTTGAGAAATCAGTTTCCTGCTCTTTACCTAGGGAATGAGGAACACTGCTTTGAGACCTGGCTCCTCACTAGACATCATAAATAACTACACACAGCAGAAGAAAAAAAAAAAAAGCTTCTTAATTTATTTCCATGAGTTAAGCACATACTTTAGGAATAAGTGAATCACTCTGTTGTTTCCTGTCTCCTACCAATAAAAGGGAACTTATTTTAAGTATGATGCATACTGGTCTACAACAGAGACACTCAATTTTCACAAAGAATTGTTGGGTAACGTTAGCAAAGTCCACCAGCACACTGATTCCAAGTTTGCTGGATCTGACAGATCCTTTGTGCTGGCTTCCCATCGGGGAATCACAGCCTGGAGAACGGAAGGTTGCAGGGTTGCCCACAGGAACAAGAGGTATCCCATGGCTGGGACCTCGGTGGGATCATTCATTCAGCGGTCAGCTGTGCCATTAGAGCAGCCCTGCAAGTGATTCACCTGCTTGCCGGGGGTGTAAAACCCTGTAGCCCCACAAAAGTTCGTGTACCTATATCGAACAGGGCCACCTGACCCAGGACACCTGCGCTGAGATTTTCAAAATGACGTGGCAGCACAGGCCTCAGAGGCTTCCAGTAGCACTTCTGTCCCTAAATCACCAATATTTAGGTCCCAAATTCTTATCGAAGCACTTAGCTCCCTTGAAACCCGTTAAAGTTCTCAGCGCAAGGCAGGAGCCTCAATGCCTCTGAAGGGAGTAGGTCCTTTAGCATCTTCGATAGATCTACCCTGAGCCCAGAGCTCCTAACACCCACAGCCCTCTGCAAGGGCCAGAACATCACTCACGGCAAACAAACGGGTTTTTTTACAGCTCCCCCGGGAGAGGTGCTTCTCCCCATCCCTTGCTCCGTGGGGAGAAGCGGTCCGTGGGTCAGTGCGCTCCAACCCCAGCCAGGCCGCAGCCACAGAGCGGCCATTTTCTCCCCGCCCCGGGCCCCGAGGGGGCGGCAGCGCCCCGCCCGCCCCACCCCGCGGCCAGAAGAGGGGCCCGGGGCCTGTCTCCCCGGGACGGCTGGCAGGCTCCGCGCCCCGCCGCAGGGAGCCCTGCCCTCCCCTGCCCGGCGCGGCCGTGAGGCGCCCGGCTGCGCACCCCGCGGAGCCGGCGGCGGCCACCTGCCCGGCCCGCGGCTGACACCTTGTGGTTGCCAGACCGTACGTCCGCCCTGGGCGGCGGGCAGCGAAAGGCGGCGGCGGCTTTCCTTTGGCTCGGGGGGTACGAGGGCTGCGGCGGGCCCCCCCCTCCCGGGGTCCCCCGGCCGCCCTGCCCGCCGCGGGGCAAGCCTCCCGCCCGCAGCCGGCGGCTCCGCCAGGTGGCGCCGCAGTGCGGGCGGCGGGGGGCGGGCGGGAGCGGCCGGAGCCGGGCGGTGCGGGCAGGGCAGCCCCAGCCCCGGCCCGCTGCGGGGTGTGGGCTCGTCCCTCCCAGGCGAAAGCACGCCCTGTCGAAAGCCCTAAAAAAGCATCCCCGCTGCTGGCCTCCCCCTCAACCCCAGCGCCGCGACACTAAAAGGCTCGATTTCGGCTTAAATTGAAGCGGCACACTGAGAAAATGCGCGTTGTGTCGGCAAGGACACGGACAGAGGTTTTGAGGCCTCTCTGCCTGGCGGAGTGTCCAAAACGCTCTTTCCTCCGCCCCCCCCCCCCCCCCCCCCCCCCCAGCTTTTCTTTGAACCCCATCTTCCCGGTACGCCGGCGGCAATCCGTACCGCAAGGCGTCCTGAAAGGTGTGGGGATTCCAAGCGCCAACGTTAACCCCCATGGATGTCTGTGTCCGTCTCGCCGGGGTCAGAAAGCAAAAAGTGTGGCTTTTTCAGCAGAGAAATAGCGCTTGCTTTGAACAAAAGAGCCGGGTTGAGGATTGGCTCTGCCATCCTCAGTCTCTCCCATGTCCTGCTGAGAGCTGCCGGTCTTCCTTTTCCTCGTTATTTATCAGAAGCATCTGTAATAAAAAAAAAAAAAAAAACACGAAAGAAAAAAAAAGATTCTTCTCCGTGGTGTCACGTTTTTAGCTCCAGCCTTCCTCCCCGTTTTGCATTCAGAGCGCAGGAGCGGTTCAGGGCTGTGTTAATGAGGCCGGTTGGCCACCGCCGGCCCAGCTGGGGCGAGTGGCAGAGCCTGGCGCAGCCGGCTGGCACGTTTCGGGGACATTATGAACTCAGGTGATTGCCAGACTCAGAGGTGAAGTTACAGAGGGGCCTCATCTGACTTCGCTCATGCGGCGTTTCATTAAAGGACTTTGCGCCCATCAAAATGATGGAGCATAGGCCAGCGTGTTGGCTCTGCAGGCTAATTAGTCTCTCAGACCTTCTGCTTCTCTGGAAGTCCCAGCCCGGCTGGGCAGGACGGGGCTTTGTGTTGCTCGCGTCGAGTGGCCAGGTTCCACATCTGTGGTGCTGGTATTTTCGCTGGTCTGCGGGGCTCTCATTTGGCCTATAAACCGCAAACATCTGCTGGGGTTATGGTCGGCTTGTTGGCTGATTTCAGCAGGGGTGGTGACCTGCTGTACTCGTCGATCAGTTCTGGAAGAGCAAACTGGATGCAATGCAGAGGAGTTTGAGAGAGCAGGGAAAGCGCTCAGCCAGTCAAAAATAAAAACTAGGTGAAAAAAAAAAAAAAGGTGCTGTGGAAATGGTAAAATGTTGCAGCTCAATTAGCCTAGGCAAAGCGCGCTCTTGCACTCCCGGTGTCCTTGACGTTTCCCACACATTCTCTCCCTCGACGACCAGATATTATTTTTTAATGCATGTTGACAATTGAGCACATTTCTTTATCAATCCAATAAGATAAACAAAAATCTAGAGCCACTTAGGAGGAAGTAAATTATGAGAAGAAAATGTGCCTCATGCCTACACTGATAAAGTAACCTTAATTTGATTTAATCGGGGAATAGTTTATTTTAAAGTGATATAATAGCAATCAATTCACTGTAATAGCCCAGATCACAATGACGTCTTCTGCTGTTAACGCGGATGTCATGCGCGTCTCAGAGAAATGTCACCATAGTTCGTCAGGCTGAGGAACGACGTATAAAAGACTCTGTTCTCCATCACAGCGGTGTCCGCTGGAAGAATTTCACTGACCCTTCCCTCTAATTACTTTGGATTGACACAGATGGAAATGAAGGCAGGACTGGACTGTCAAAGCCCTTGGCGTTCTCCCTAATTTCTTTAAAAACAAAGTCCCTGCTGCTGCACTGGTTCGCCTCTCTCCTGTGCCAGGGTAGATCAGGACTGATTCTGGAGGAGTTGATGGACTGACAACAGATCTGGCCTTTCTTAAGTGAAACATGCATACTTCTTTCCACATAAATTCAGTTTAGATGCAGGAGTTTGGGTGAAGAACTGTCGAAGAGACTTACCCCACTGGTTATTCTATAGTCTCACTGAGCATTTATTTCCAGGGCAAGCAGGGCAGTACATGCTGAGAAGGAGCGATGGAGCACAACTCAGTGTAAATAATACATTAGGCCTGATCTGGACCCATTTCTGCTGGCAAAACAGACTTTTTGTTTTAGAGTCCAGAACTTAAGTCCAGTTGGGACTTCCAACAAATGCAAGTATTTTATACTGCAACCTTGTAAACTACTCAGGGATTTTGAAAATAAATAAATACAAGCAAAGATACTGTTGCCGTTCCTCAATGGCTGGTGATTTCCCATGAGCATAGATGGACAAAGAAGGATCTCTTTTCTCGTGGTTACATACCCTGCCATTTTGAGGATGTCATTCACTGGGCTGCATTATAAAAAAACATTTAATGAATCTTTTCTTGGGTTTGCATTCCTGAAGAAAGCCGCAGCAGGCCAGATCGCAACTCACAGCAAGCTAACTGCTTCTTGAGCCCATGCTCATCCTGCTGGGCAACCTCCTCAAGTGTCTCCAAAATGCATACAAGTGCACGATCCCCTTGGGAGCCCTTGGGAGCTCAGCCTGGGTATGTGCCAGCACATGTCCTTCTCAGAAGAACCAGGGCTGGATGGGAGCAAGGTGAGGAGACTTCTGTAAAAAACAGTCTACAAACCCGTGAACTCAATGGAAGGTGAAAAAGACAATTTTCTTTTTTTTTTAAATGAACCATTGTAAGTCTTACAATGGGGGTAAAATTTTCCATTAAATTCTGTATGGTGGGAAGGTTATCGCTTTCTGTTGAATTCTCCTGGATTTTCCTGCGAGAGCAAACGTGTCTGACTGATAGCGCGGGGTTATCAGACACAAGGAAAATTATCTAATTTATAGCTAGTATTGAGAAAGCTACCAGCAGCAGCATAAAATAGTTCTCCATATGGTACCGTAAAGCTTCCAAAAACTATAGTTAAAGAAAACAACAATGCTCGTAGAGAAATTCTCCTTTTGTGTATCAAGTAAGGAGTTACAGCAACAAGGCTGGTAACGACTCACAAGAAGTAACGATGTCTTTGATTGTCTTATATTAATTTATAGCTTTTACGTACAGGATTACAAGTATTAGATGCATCTTTGTGCTAACAGGGCTCATGTTTTGAAGTACAAGAAAACTCTACAGTTACATTCTGTGGAGGCTTCAGGACACAGTTTGCCAAATGGAAAAACATTTGGAGGTTTGGAAAAATCTTGCACATAAATTACTAAAGGCACGAAGCGCCTGAAAGATGGATGAAATCAGAAGCCAAGGAAAAGCAGCGTGTGTGCCAAGGAACAAAAAAAAACATGTAATGATTTCTTTTAATGACTCTCCTGCAAAATGGAGAGCAAGCTTCCAGGGCATGTCATATTCTCATAAAAGCAGCTTGCCTGGGTGATGAGAAATACCCTGTAAGTGGTCAGACTGAGACCCAATTTTTCATCCTTTCTGCACATAGCTCTCCATTGATTATGTTAAGTGCTACCCACTGGTTAAAAACACAGCGAGCTCATTGTCTCTGCCTGTGGCAAAGGGCAGCTACACACTTGCTAATTTCCTGATTTATGACACGCTATAGAAGGAATTGAAAGTGGGCACATGGGGGGCGGGGGGGGAAGACACACTATTAAAACAGAGGGAGATCAGGAAGTTTGTGATAAAGAAAAGGCAGGCTCTCGTCTGACATGTAATCTCTCTTTTGGCTTGAAGTAAACCTGCTCCTTCAAGGCTATGCCATCAACAGGGCCTGGCTCATGTTTCACCACTAAATCTGAGTCAACAATCTCTAATCTGGACACCGGGCTCGGGATCCAGGCTCAAGTTGCAGTTGGAAGCAGACAACAGGGACATAGGGAGGTGGGGGCCAGGGGGAAGTGGGGAGAGGAGGAAAAAGACAATCTTTGTTTCTCATTTGATTGTCCGCACAAGGCTGAACTGAGGTCATGTGTCATTTTATTTTTTTTTTTTTTTGTCATCTCCGAGATAAAACTTTGCACCTTTCTGGCCTTGAAATTGCCTTCCTGACACTTATATTAAGTACAGAAGATATATGTCCGAGAATGGGGGACATAAGTTTGTGGAGCAGCTCAGATTTGGAGTTCTTTTCATCTTTCTGACATGCGATACCATGACATAAGCTGCCTGCAGTGGGGTTGCTATGCAGATATACAGTTTCTGAAAAGTTACACCAGGAAAACTAAAACCTACCGATGGATTTAGCATTTCACAAAGAAGCGGGATAAAATGTGTGGCAGTTAGACTCAAAAGCTAAAAAAGGTGAATTAAACTTTCATGAAAACAATCTCCCTAAAAAAAAAAAAAAAAAGAAAGGATCAATAAGTATAAAAGTATCTCATTGCATTCCTAGCCTTTGGGCCGCTGGCTTAATCCCGCTACTGTATATAATAAAGGAGACCCTGTGTGTTTAATGGCAGGGACAGAAAGAAGGGGGAAATACTTGGGTACTGTTACCCCTAATTTCACCCTCTTTGTTGCTGCCTCGCCATGATTTTATTTTGAAAAATAAAGACTAGAATAAAAAATATGTTGTCTGAGGCTTCCAGCCAAAAATGTGCCAGCACTTTCCCTTCCCACCCCCCCTGCCTCCCCCCCCTCAAACTCCTTAGGCCAAAAGCCTTAACAAAAGCTGTTTTCTGTTTGGAAGATCTCCGGGTCCTTCTCTCTCTTTCCTAACCCCTAACACAGGAAATGATTTTATAATTCACGTTATTAAGGAATTCGACTCACGCTCCCCACTCCCCACACCCCCCACCCCTTCCTTCCCGCCCCGTTCCCTGGTTGTCGACCGACAATAAGCCTGTGGGCTGGCACCCGTCCTCTCCGACCCGTTTTGTGTCAGCTCCTCTACCTGACCCTGCCTGTAAATCATCTCGCTGGACCTCTCGGGGTGGCAGCCAGCTTTCTCCAGCATCCAGCTGCGCTTCAGCACCCGGCCGCCTGCCTGGGCTTATGCTTAGAAAGATACCTGCGAGCTAAATAGCGGGCTGCTCCCGAGTCGTGTCCCCGTCCCCCCCCTCCCCGAACATTATGTTTCACGTATGTGGTAATGCCTGTCATGCCAAAGACCGCACTAGTGATTGGGAGGCAATAAATCTGTCTCCCTTGGTAAGAACGGAAAACCATGTCTCCTGAGGTACTCCAGAAGCAGAGGGCAGGTAATGCGAGGGCCCGGCATCACGCAGCAGATGTGGGGCAGGACTTGTTGGTGCAGCCCGGCACGCTCCCCTCATCTAAAGCTGAGTGGGGTGACACCACCATCGCTGCGGCCCCCCAGGACCTCTTTGGCCACCTGCCTGCCCTGCCCTGCCCTGCCCTGCTCTGCTGGGGGCCCTGATGGCATGGAGGACCGTGGGGCTGCAACACGCTGAGGTGGACCACGGGAGCCGACCGAGGGAAGGGTCCCTTTGCTTCAGAGGTGGGCTCTATAATGGGTCAGTATTTACTGCAGCAGCTCTGAAGCCATTTTGGAAGCAGAAGCAGACATCCTTGTTCCAGGAGAGAGCCGCAACCGCCCACTCGAGGGCTGTACTCCCTCTTCCCAGCTCTGGGAATGTTGTATTCGCGTCTCTTCCATGAGGACTGAAGAGCACCTCTCTTGCCTTTCTTGGCATAGCTCCTGTCCCAGTGGGCAGGCCAGGAGAGATTATACCTCATCAATCCTGGCCTGGGACATGGGAAGGGATGAGAGCCTCTCTCAACACCTTGTTTTGTGTGGCCCTACGTAGGCTTGATTCCTTCAGCTGGAGAAGGGGAGTGAAGCTGAGTCTCCTGGCTCCTCGGCAAGCCCCCTAGCCACAACGCTTTTCTAGCAAAGAAGGCAGCATTACTTCTTCCTCAAGCCTTTTTTTTTATTACTAAATAGATCCAGCATGGTCCTTCAAAGAAAAAGTAGCCCCGCTGAGAGGTGGGAATCGCAACACATCTCTGTCTTCAGCTATCCTATCGGCTAATAATAACCAAGCTTTCCTTCCCAGTTTGGGCAGCATCCCACCTGCAGTGTGGGTTGCCCGGATGCTGACGTGTCCCATGTAGGAAGTGCAGGCGAGGCTGCCCCTTCTCCCATGACAGCCAGGTGCCTGGGCATTCGATGTAGGGACACACAACTTTTAGATGCTTGCATCATTGGTAAGGAAAGGCCCTGGTCGCTGCACCTGGCTGCCTCTCTGTGTCTTAGATGTCCTTGGAAAACGATTTCAGTAGAGCGGCAGGAAGTGGCTGGGACACTCATCTGCTCCAGTAGATCGGTGATGCTTTAGACACCAGGGAACATGTTTGAGAAAAGTGACTGCCAGCAGCCTAAGTTACTCTTTTGTTTGCCTCGTGGCTGGGTCAGTTCCTCACAGTGTCACAGAAGTTGAAGTCCCAACAGGTCATGACTGGCTGATGTGACAGGCTGAGGAGGACCCATGTGTCAGAGACCTTGGCTCCCTTGGAGGAGTTGCGGCGCCCTGCAGCCAGCATCCATTGCACCTCCGAGGGGCCATGCTTTTCCACTGTTGCTGGAAGAAAACAGTCGGGAGCTGCTGTTCAGCTGTTTTTTTCCGGGCTCTGTGAGTTTTGCTGGTGCATCCTATGCTTTGTGGAAAATATCCTCGGGCTGCTCAAGGTAGCATTGCATTTCGTTGCCCAGTACCACATAAATGACAAGTAAATTGTGTGCAAGCCTATGTGAAGCTCTTGTACCCATTTTGAGACATTTGAGCTGTTACGTTCAATATGAAGCAGGTTCAACTCAATTCCCGACTCTCTCTTTCTCTCCCTTTGCTGCACGTGTGCGTGTGGATACTGCCTGAGTATCACCTTCCCTAACTCACAGATCCCAAACATCAAGTCAGCTTTGGGTGGGAGCGGAAGGCAAAGCAACTTAAGCGGCCGTTTCTTTTCTGAGTTATACCTCTGTAAATGCATAGTGATGCCAGGGGAATCAACCTGTACCAGGACCGGCAAATTTGTTCTTAGTTTGAGCACAGAAATGTTTGTCATAGTTGTTATTAAATGATGCCTTTACATATTCCAGGCCTATTTTTAAAACAAAGGCAATGAAGTTAGGGCATCCAGTTCTATATATGGACACTCCAAATGGCACTGAAATGCCTCATGCATGTGTTTGGCTGAGTGTTGATTTGGGCGTCCAAATATGGACCTTAGAATGGGATATCTCACTTGGATAAGCATCCTTGTAAATTTGGCGTGCGGCTCTTATTTGAACAAAGCAAATTTATTTCTATCATTTAACAGGGAAAAAGCACGAAATGTTTTCATTTTGAGGGACCTTCTTTTTCACAGAGCTGGGCCACTCAAATACTGACGCATGTAGCAGTTCTGAAAAAAATAAAGCCCTCAAAAATAACCTAAAACAACGCAGGAGGCAATTAACGCGGAGTGTTTGCAGCACGCAGGCCCCCTCTTATCGCAAGGGCGAAATTCTCGCTGACAGCAAGAATTCAGTGCCAGCAGAAGGACCTGTGCCTCCTGATCACAGTGAACCCCCCCTCTGCCCTGGCGGTGCGAAGGGACGCATGCAGGGCCAGCTGCTGAGAGACCCGAGGCAAAGCTGCCTCTCTCTGCTCATGAAGACAGTCTCTGCATCTCAAAACGTGTATGTTTGCAAGGGCTGGAGTGATTGCTCCAGTACTGCACACAGGAACCTTCCCCTGTATCTCCCAGTGCATCAGGATTTTTCTTTGTCTGGCTCCTTGATGGTGAGTTCTCCAGGAAAGAGCTTGGCTTGACTATTAGGTCTTAATGCGTAATAAATAATGTCGGCAGCGAGCGAGCACCGTTCTGCAAGCCTTTGCTGGGTTCCTGTTAATTGCGAAGGACCTTTTACATCCTTTGTGCAATTCCATTCATTTTGTTGGCATCGTACAAGGGATGGATTTGGCCTCAAAAATAAAACAGGTTTCTTTTGCATAATGTATCGTACCATTTGGTCTACATTTTGCTGAAGGTTTATGTGTACTTGGAGATTTCTCCCCAGATATGCAGCTGGAGATATTTTTAAAATAGCAAACAATGAACTGATTCAACTGTCCAAAGCAGTTGTTCAGATTCCGAATTTTGGGGTAAATTGTTAAGAAAGTGTAAGGCGGGCAAATTTTCAGGAAAACTAAGGTAAGTTTGTGATCATTGGAAATGCGCGAAGCCAGCTCCAGCCTAGACCGCTTTCCCTACCTCTGCTGTCCTGATGATTTTTGACAAGCTGATTCCATTTCTGGAAAAAGCAGCTCACGAGAGAGAAAGATTTCTCTAAAGAGTCTGTTGTTTTTCAGAAGAGTGAAAATGTGTGCTAACAATTCTGGACCACTGACAAAAGCAAAATCAATACACACGGCCTTCATTTTACAGCCAAGTTCAGATGAATAAATAGAGATGCAGCAAGCTGTTTACTAGGGAGACAAGCTTTGCTCTACGTGCCCTTCCAAGCAGGCACACTTATGCTGTTGTTGTTTGCCTTACATGGCTGGTTAATGAAATCAGTCAAATACAGAGCTCACCGGACATTCCGAACCCCTCCATCAGCAGCGCTGGCTGTGCCAGCCAAAAGCTGGGAAGCGAACACTACTGCACGAGATAGCTCAGGGCCTGCAAATCTGTTGCTGTTGCACTTCGGGGGGGCATTTGGGAGGATTTTCGTACTTTGAAGAACCTAGGCTTGATTTCGGGGATGGGGAGGGGGTCACGCATAATAAAAATCACATCCTTGCAAAAGGCAGGCAGAACACACTCGGTACACAGCCCCAAATGCAGCCTCTACGCTTGCACGGATCCCGTTGAAACAAATGAAGCTGGAGCCAGTGCATCCATCTGGGGCTCTTCTCTAAGATCAGGACCTAACTCTGCACCGTACTAACTGTGGGGTGTTTCCCCGCCCCCCCCCCCCCCCAGCCCCACGCCTTGAACACTGCAGAAACTGAGAGGTGAGAAGGGAGGAGCAAAAATGGAAGGGACATAGATACAGCCTCCAAAAACACTTGCACATATTTTGCTGAGACTTCAGACTGAGTTTTGTTTGATCTGTGACCAGGCAGGTAGGGGAATGAATAACCGCATGCACAAAAAGAAAAAAAAATAAAAATAAAACAACAGCACATTTAAGTGCATTTTTTTTTTCTTGGAGATTTATTTTGTTTTAATAAATCTGACACCAGTCAGGGAGAGAGAAAAGCGTTGCAAGCCCAAAAGGAAAGCAGAGCACACTGAGGGTGCTGCAGATTCTTGCTCTCTTGAAGGTGTTTCATCGGTATCTCTTTGAGCTCTCTCCCTAGACTCAGGAGTTGTTGGATTTCTCCCTCTTTTTTGTTTTTTTGTTGGGTTTTTGTATTTTTTTTTTAAAAAGCGAGCTTACTCGCCCGGTGTGTTTTCCAAGCTTTCACAGCTCTAATAAATAAGGAGCACCTGTAAAACAGTAGCTTGACTTAAGTGAATCTGTACAAAGGAAAATATAGAAATACAGTATATACATAGTGCTCATAGTGCACCATCACTACAAGGCTCTGGTTCAACTGGCTCTGCTACCCTGCTCCCAACACCGCTGAGACAGCCAGGGACACTGCTCCTGCAAACTGCTCCTCACTTCCCCGCAGCAGCCTTATAGAAAAGGTGTACTCTGAACACTCGAGAGTGAACAATTGCTTTATTCGAGTTAGTAAACAGTTACACTGAATCACAAGGTGATCTGATTTTTTTTTTTAAGTTTTTTTTTCTTTCTTTTTGATTTTTTTTGTGGGGTTTTTATGGGGGTTTTTTGTTTTTTTTTTTTTTCTTTTTTTTTTCTTTTTTGTATTTGTCAGAATGGGATACTCCACGACTCTCTTACCAATTCAGTGCCAGTATAACATGCTCTAGTGTACTTTTGGACTCTTGGCTACAACTGTACAAGTGCACACAAGTAAATTCTACCCTGTTATCCTCCACCCACTGATTGAGGATCGAATTGCACATTTCTCTTAACCATGACAGGAGAAAGCAAACAGTGAAACAGAATCATGGGGGATCTTTCTCACTTTACCCTTGTTTTCATTGGTTTGTCCATACCATTCTAATTATCATGAAAGGGCTATGCATATGGAGAGATTGTCTCACTGCCTTCCTGGATCACTGAAAACCATCAGGGTTGAAATTTCATCCAAGTCTTTCGTGACGCCCAGCAAATATTCCCCTCAGATTATTTTACACCTTGAGGGAATTTTGGTCTTTAGTTCAACACTCTTGCTCTGTTCCCAAATGGGGCGCTATTTAGGGGAATTTAAAGAGAAAGCTGAGAAGAATAAACATTTACTGAGTTCTCTTGGCATTCAGTCTCTGAAAAACCACAGTATAAACTATTCATGCTGCTTCTTACATCTGTCAAATCAAAAATTAAAAGCCATAAAAGTGTAACACTGAAAATATGGCATTAGAAAGGATAAAGGTGGCCTTTGTAAAAATAACAAGGAAAGTATATTAGCCAATAAAATATTCTAACTCTTCATTTAAAAGTGCATCATGGGTAGGACAGAGATGACTCTGAAGCGTTGCTACTCCAGTATTACCCCTTTCCCCCATCAAAACTTGAATAGGTCCAAAACCATACAATGCAAATCACGATTCTTAGTGTAGCAGCAAAACCACAGCAGTTTTTCGAAGGAAAAAAAAATAAAAAAAAAAAATCCGTATCATTGTCCAGTCTCAAATATCTGAACTTTGAAGTCAGAGAGGGAAAAGTACCTATCTTGGTCCGTGTGGTTTTTGAAACCAGGGTGAAAAATCCCCCCCAGCAAGAAACCAAGAGGAAAAAGCGTTCCTTGGAGGAGAAGAGGGGTGGTCGCAGGAATGCTGAGCACACTGTGTGGGTCCATGATGTGCTGTCTTCTGGGTCAAAGGCACCCGTGGGACCGAGGCTTCCTCGGAGGGGCTTCGTGACAGGAAGCTGCTTTCTCTGCTGGACTTTCAGCCAGAGGGGGTGGTGAGCGGACCAGCTGGTGTCATTCGGTGGAGTGACGTGGTTTGCTCTGCTCCCTTTCTCCATGCAAGGTACCCTGTCGGCGAGCGTTCCTGCAAAGCAGACAAGGAGAGGTGGTGAGGATGAGCAGTGGGAGACCCATCGCAGGCTGGCTGGGCACCGCCTGTGCTCACATGGCACGTAGCCTCATGCTGGGCGGGTGGCCGGGCTGGGACACAAACCGACTGCTTCGGCCTTGGCTGCCCCTCCTGCCACAGGGGCCATTGGTACATGCAACCTCTGAGGTTGCTGGAAAGCAAGATGGAGGAATTCCTGCAATAGAAAGCTGGAAACCGATATAATAATAGTTCATTCTCTGGATTTCATAGAGCGCCTTTCATCCTACAAGACCATGGGTGAATAATGATACTTCCCAATTATACAGTACCCTTCACCCCTTGATCTCAGTGTACTTTACAGAGCTGGGATGTACTGCTCTCTGCACGGCACAGGCGGGAAAGTGGAGTCAGAGAAGGAGAGGAATTTGGAGCAGGATCCCTCAGCACCTGGGATAAGGATAAGATGGGGAACACCGCATGTGCCAGGGCTCCCCAGAGAGACCTCACTGCACAGGCTGGTGTGTGGCTCACAGGGCTGATCGGCCTCATGGATAAACTGGAACGGCACCTGGAGACAGCTCCACTCTCACATAAATATACATCTCCCACTGACACAGCTAACTCTGTAGGTACTATCCATGTTATGCATACAAACTGAAGATGCCCCTCTTGGCCTTTCCCTAAATCCACAGTCATACAAAGGAGAGATGTATGCTCAACACAGCAAAACCAAGCTGCAACGAGGGAGGTCGGGCTGGAGTTCCCCACAACCTCCTTAGTCGTCTCTTGGGACAGTCTGCAACCAGCCTCCTCCCACTTGTACCACCACAACAGCAGCTGCAGCACGGCAGGGTCACCACCAGCAGAGCATGGTGACTGACAGTGCCTAGCATGACAAACAGAATTCAATTAAAAGCATTTTAAGAGCCAAAGCAGAACCAGGCATTGCTCTCACTGAGGTAAACTGCTACTAACATCTGATATTTTTAGCACTGAACGCATACATTTCCATGGACCATGTGTGAGAGGGGAACAAAACCCTCCAGATCCTGCTAGAGCAGATCACAGAATTAGACAAATAATTTATTTTTCCTGTTGTTCCCTTTTTATATCCTGGTCATCATATCCAGGTCCCTTTTCCTCCTGTTATCTGACCAGATGTACTGACCGTTTTTCTTTTTTTTTTTTTTCTTATTTTTTAGGACACAAAAGGGATGCATCCCACAAAACTTATTCAGGCAACCTCCTTCTGAAGCCCACTGGTGCTTTGACTGGGTGAACAATACTGGAGCAAACACGGCTTTATTGATTTGAGGCCTTCAGAAAGGTGCATGATAGCTCCCCTAAAATAAGGAGAGCTTTGCCAGTGGTGAAGGCCAAGGTCACGAAAATCTTTGGAATCATGTTTTTGAGAACTCAAATCACCTTCTCACCAATCTAATGCAACTAACAGCAACACAGTGGTTACAAGCTCCTGATGCCTTAGTTTATCTAGGAGCTACTGGGTGATACACTATGGCCTCATATCCTTCTGCTTCCCTTGTCAGTTGACCATGTAGACTGCCTAGCAGGGACTGTCTTCTCTCTCTCTCCACAGAATGCTTTGGACTCTGTCTCCTTGGATGGGATCTGCTGTCCCCTGAAGATTCGGGTTGAAACTCTGAAGTACTTATTGGCCTTAATTTTGGTGCTGGGTTACATTTTCCTTCTCAGTCTTCTCAAAGATCTCCCCTTCACACTGGCTCCTCTGCAATCCCTCTTGTCACTGTGCTCATATCCCCGGCCAAACCTCCACTCTTCTCAAAGCAGAGACTGGAAGGCACATTGAATATGCTGACCAGCATGAACTGCCAGAGCACGGAGACCATTATATCTAGGTTAAGGAGTAACATTTGGGCTTTAGGGCAACGTGCCCAGCAGGATGAGCCACTTTGTATGTACAGAGAGCTGTGGACATCAACTAGACTGAGAGCTGGGATGCATCCACCTACTAAATACTCCCCATAAAGTACATGACTGCTTTCTGTCACTTTTTGGCTTGAAAACTTGCTCTGAGATTAACTAAAAAGGGAAGAAGAGAGAACAAAATCTCTAACGACTGTATGAAACCTCACTCTGCACTTCAGGTATTTTGCCTGCTCCTCTCTTTCCCCATACATCAACGGAAATGAATTTCCATCCCTCTCTAATCAGTCTCAAATGGCATGGCATAGGCATAGCACAGACTGATAAGTGATTTTGGAGGGAGGGCATAAAGAAGTTCACTAGCTCTCCATGCTTTCTGCCCGGAGCAGTCAGCTAATTTTGTAATTCCTGTCTATTTTCCCCTACTGCAGATAGCCTCAGTGTAACAGACTGTGCAGATTGGAGAGAAGGACCTTCCCCGTTGATTGGCTCATATGGCAGTCATTGCCTTTGATGAATGCATCTTTGTAGCGATCAAGTGACAGAATAAAAGTCCATATCAGGCATAGCATGTGAAGTTCTACAAAGAAACGAGAACACACTAGTCATCACCACTTCACAGTTAGATGTTATATACCTCGTGCCAACACCAGCGTGCATGACCAGCACAACAAAGTCAGCTATTTATATCTCCCCCCAAAAAAACAAATTACTTTTTAGGAGAGCAACGTATGCTCTTCACCCCAGCTGAACTTGCCCTCAACGCACATCAAATTTTGCTGATCAGAGAGAAAAATTGCATCAGCCACCAAAGAATAATTTTTGCAAGCATAAAGCCATGGAGTTGAGCTTATGTGAGTTGCACTGAGGTGAGCACACTGGGGTTTGCCTGCTTTCCAAAGCTAAGCAGGGCTGAGCTGATCCTGGGATGCAAGACCACTTAGAAGTTAGAGGCAGGAGGCAGCATGGAAGAAAGAGAACAAGTAGGAAGGCTCATTTCTGCCCCACTGTCAATGCAGGGGGCAAAAGAAGAATAACTCAACTGGATGATGACCCAGTTCAAGCAGGTAACTTGGAGGTTCACCTATGTGAGCTCAGATAGCAACACAGTGCTCCTGTGAACAGAAGGTGAGAGCTGCACTGATGCCCTCTGCAGCTGTTAGTTGTGCTGCACCAATGCGGAGTTTGGTTTATGCCCTGACATGCGAGGATTTAAATCCTTGCTCAGAACAACGCAGAGTTAGAGCTTGTCAGGAGAGCTTGGCAGCTAGGGCAAGGCCTCCCCAGCAAGCTTCCCTCCTCCCTTTCTAGCCAGGAAGCTCGCCAGCTCTTTCCAGGTGCTGCTGCAGACCTACAGCCCTTCGTCCTGCGCAGCCCCTGGGACTCGTGGGGTGGGAAGCCTGGCCCTGCTTGGTGGAGCCAATTGCTAGAAGTCCTCCTCGCTCCACTCACCCTCCATGCCTCCATGCTGAGGAGCTGGGTAGCTCAGCTGTGGGGGCAATTCCTTCTTCTGCTGCCCCAATCCCCCCATGCCCTCTCCCAGCGCTGCCCCACGAGCCAACTGTTGCCACGCTGGTGGCACACTCCTGCTGGCAGTGATAGCCGCCAGAAATAGCTGCTTGTACCCAGTGCCCTCCCTGATCGTGTCCTACCTCCTCAGGGGGCCATGTCATTGACATGGCTTTGGACACATGCACGCACGCAAACACACACAGTTTTTTCCATGGTTGCTTCCCCCTCATTCTGTGCTCCATTGAACATTTCTGTCTCCAGATTCAGATCTTATTGTTCAGAAAAAAATTAGAGACTGGGTGGGGAGGGCTGAGGCAACCGTTGATGTGGGCTGGCATGGCAGAGTTTCCATCATTTAGCACAGCACTTAATTCACCCGGACAATGAATGCTGATGTGCTAAAAGAGGCCTAGTTCATCTGGGACATGCATGGCCCTAGAGTAAAGGCACTGCAATTATTTTCTCAGGGAAACTGTTCTGAAGATAAACCACAAGAGTGCAGCTAAAGTCAGCATGGGAGCAAACTCAGCCCTGGAAACACTCTGGAATCATCTGTTACTTGTAATAGTTCTGTAATTTATTTTATTTATTTTTTTTTAGAAATACTTAAAGCAGTTCAAGCTTCTTCATTAAAACCTTCCCCTTTGAATACTTGATGATTAATCTTTCCATGAGCTAACTGAAGGGATGCCACATTGCAACAGTCAGGGGAGGCCTCTAGCACGAACGGGATAACAAGCAGGGTACTTAAGCAGAAACCTTTGATTTTGAAGGTGGTGTTTTCCTTCTGCTCTGGCCTGGTGAGCTATGGATCCTTCCCAACTTTGGGTCAGATATGCAACTCAGGCTCTCCCGCCTGCTGAAACGTGAGCTGTAATCTGAGCAGACATTGTGATTTCAAGGAATGCATTGGGGAAGAGGCTTGGGATTTGCCCTCCTTTTATGCCTAGGCAGAAGAAGTGGTAGGAACAGCTTGGTCATCCCCAATTCAGTGACTGAATTGTTGAAGGGATGCACCAGAGGCCGTGCTTGCAACCATATCCAGTCCCTTGTAGTCAGGGAAGGACCTTGAGGGAGAAACACAACCCAGAAAGCAGAAGGTCTGTTGTGTGCTGACTCCTGCTTCCCAGCATCTATTCCTAGAAAAGCCTTTAGGGAAATCTCAGCAGTTTACATCTACGTTCGGCCACTTGCTGATACATTTAATACCATTTCTCACTAAACTCCTTCAACGTATGTTAAATTGAACCCTGAAACTAGCTAGTGAAGTTAGGAACAGGGACGTATGTCACCATGCCCTTGTTATGTAGCAAGGAAACAGTGGAAATACAGTTCCAGACTGTCCTTTGTGCTCCTGCATAGCCCAAGGGAAAACCACCTGTTAAAAAAAGGGAGCAAAGGAATCATCGTTGTGGAAGGGACCCTGAGGGTCACCAAGAAGATGTGGGGTCCGTGCTCCTGGATTTACCAGGCAGCCAGTTCACTGAAGAGAAACAAGACAGAAATGAAGCCCTCTCTACCTCTTTCAAAATTGGTGGCAACTGTTCAAAACCCAGCTATCTAGCAGCAGAGTCTGCTCTTGCCTGCTTTGTCCAGCATCAGGCTCCATGGTAGGGATACAGCATAATGCAAAGGGAAAAGTAGTTTCTTCACTCCCTTATACATCTCCATAAAGACAATGCTCCCCCCAAAACAGGAGTACTGTCTTGGCCTAGGTAAGCATGCAGCTCTTCTTCATAGCCAGTGGAAATAGGATTCCCTAAATTCAGCAGAGAGCAGCCACATACTTGGGGACAATGGCCTGGGCTGCTGTAAATACTCCCCTGTACCACAAAGCAGCAACATAACTTCACTGTGCAGCTTGCTTTGCACAGATCCAGGGGACATGGCACCTCCTCTCCCCTTCAAGTTTGGATTGTCCTGGGCACAACAGCTGCCACCAGGAACTCATGTTGCAGCATTTAAAATTTTCATTTCCTCATGTTCCCATCACTGTCAAGCTTTTCGTGAAAGCAGTCCCCACCGAATTGCATTGCTCTCTGCTTTCCTCTTCTTGTGGTACAGGGAAAGGAGAGGTAAGGGCCCATGAACTTTAACCCAGGGCAACCAGTGTCCTCGTTCTCCTTCCCATATCCAGGGGTGCTACAGAGTAGGCATGGCATTAGGTGCTCTGAAACACATCTGGGAAGAGCCTCTCTATCCACCAGCTGTGGAGGGAGGCAGAGGAGATCAGTCTTGGTAGGCTAAGATGAACGTTTGGGCTTGGTTCTCCAGATTTCAGCATCAGTGCTGCTGTCAGGTTTCTCTGGCGTCAACCTTCCTTCCCCACCTATACCACTTTCTACTTTTCAAAGTAGCAATCTCCCCAGAACCCCTCTAAATATTCTCTTCATATAATTTTTTGCCATTTCAAAGAAGTTTCTCATGGTTTAACCTTTTATAGAACAATTGCTCAGTGAGTTCCTGAAATTCTCCTTCACTTTCAAACTGAACTAAAGACAAAACCAATGTCAACCAGGTCCTCCTGCCCAGCCCCATGTCACCATCCTTCTCCCAGCTTTCTCTGAGAGGGGGTCTCTGGTTTACATTTTGGGCCATTTCGAGGTATGCATGCAAGTCATGCAAAGAGGAAAATGCCACCATGGCTCTGGACTTGCAATCTCAGCTGTAGCATCCACTGTCTCTGGCCACGGCCCCTGTGGCACAGCACAGAGCCTGCCTGGGCCAGGCCCTGCTTTACAGTGGGGCAACCAGGCATATCTCCACAACAGCAAGGCAGCCCATTGACCTCCAGTTAGTGCAGCACCAGTATATTTGGCAGAGTTGTAAATAGTTTGCTTTGCCTTACTGATGCTTCATGTGCAGATGTGGCAGAAGATACGATTTTCCTTTTAAAAGAAACAGCCAAATTTTCAACAAATTCTCCTATTCTGCGCTGGGATAAAGCTGAAACTTTGCAAGGATGTTTTTACAAAAAAATAACAAACAAAAAAGACAAAACATAAAAACTAAAGCAGAAGGAAAACCAAATCCAGACAGTTTCTACTCTCCTTTCCTGAAAACAGGCAACCACTGTGATGTGATAACCCTTCTTTAAGCCTCCGATTTTGTCTAAATCAGAATAGAAACTTCAACTTGAATTTCAGCAGCCTTCTGTGGGCCCAAACCACTAGGCTTCTGGCTATTCTGAGGCGCTTCTCAATTTTCTCATCCAAGCTGATCTCTCTGGTAAACCAGCTAAATGGCCAGAAAAAGCCAGATTAACTGTGCATAGCAGTGTGGAGGAGGACGAATGGTGAAGATGGGGGTCTTGCTGAGCAACAGCCCATACCTCTCTGTCAGAGTCCTCCTCCTTACCTGGGTTACACCTGGGCCTGGCTTTTTAATCTGAAATGCTATTGTGGGCCATAAATCAATAACAATAACAACAACAACAATAATAACAATAATAACAACAATAAATGTAATAATAAATTTTTGCAAAAGCAGTATTGAATCTTTTTAGTGAAAAGTTTCAGCATCCCGTATCAGGAAGCGATCAACATAGTCCCATTTTCCCATTAACAACCCCTCTGTCTGTAACCATCCAGGGCTGTGTGCCTGGCACCATCCCCATGACTGTTCTTCACAGCCCCCATCCTGGTTTGTTTCAGTCTAAGCAAGAGCAGATGCAGACTCATCCAAAGGCAACGGGGCATGCTTAGGTGGCCAAAATGTCAGGTAGATTATACTGTGGGGGAAGGAAGAGGAAAAACCCAACCAGAACACATAAGGAGTAAGGGTGTGAGACCTGGCATGGACCTCGGTGCAGTGCCAGGCACCTCAGGGCATCTCCCTTATCCCCAGCACTGCTGGCCACGGAGAGACCTGCGTTGGACCCAACCATTGTTTTATCTTTCCTCTAATTCCCACCTCCCCTACCCACCCCAAGAAAACAGGAACAATATTTTTACCACCAAGATAACCAGTTCAGCAATAATCGGTTAACTGCTTCAAATAAAACAGAACTGGCATTTTAATTGTACTTTGAAAGGCAGGGTCAGAATTCAAATTTTCAGTGACCTCATCATGTATCTTTTCTTTCAGATGTTCAAGCATCTCTCAATTGGAGAATTCCTGTGGGAAAGAGTTTTTTTCCCCTCCTTTTGGATAAGCAACTTAGAAGTGGCAGCACAAGTGGCTCATGAAAGCTTATAAATATTTGGAGCATAAGCAGGCAACACCAAGTTTTACATTTAACCACGTGGGCTCCAAATAAATAGCTGAAAATTGCTCTAACCATAGGTTTCAATATCAATCAGCCAATGATGGGATGCAGATCTTTCCAGAGAGGTCGGAACTCGGTAGTTATTTCACTCTGCGCTACCCAATCCCTAACCCCCCTATTTTTTTAGGGTTTTTTTTTTCTTTTGGAAATGTGTGCTTCCATAGAAGAGAATTACATTACACAGCCTGAAAGTCCAAAACCGGGACGGGAAGACGGAGCACAGCAGAGAGTGGGGGCGTCCTCTCGACAAATGCAGTTCAGCCTCTTTGCCTCTAGATAATTTGTTATTGTAGGTTGGCTCGAATTTAAGACAGTAATGTTTCAGAAACACTTGGAAAAGCAAGCCAGCTGCAGGGAGGATATCGTTACAAATTGAGACACATGTTGTACAGGAATACCATTCTTTTCAAATACCAAAATCGTGTCTGGGGAAGTAAAGCAATGCAAATGAGTTAGAGGCAAGACCTCGGTCTGTAACGTGCCGAGGGCCTTCAACTTGCATTAAAGGCACCGAGCGCTGAGTGCGCAGAGTACTGGACAGGATCAAGCCCAGATATTTAATTAGCTCTAATTTTCATGGTAGAAGCAAATGTTGAACAGTTGAGGGTTCTGCAAAATGTCAGAGGTTACCTCGATTCATGGCTCTCACGAGATGATCACACACGCTTCCAAACACAGCCTCTGCTCCCAGGAGTGAAATGTAGCTCATTATCAAAATAGTGTAAATAAGGTAATGATTAGTAGGCCTCAGCCATCAGGCCTGGACTAATGGAGGCACCCAGGAATGTGCTTAACTTGCCTGTTTTGCACTATGGGACCTAAAAATAGACAGGGAGAGACTCAGCAGGTAATCTGGAAACAAAAAGTGCTTCAGAAAGGCTTGCCTGTCACAGCCTGATTTCCTCCTGATTTCTTGCTCAAATGGCTTTGCTTCTGCTTTGCTTGAATCTGCCACTGCTTTTTTAACGGGAATTTAATTTTCTCTTAAAATCTATTGCTCACCACTTGATTGTGTCCAACTTTTTTACAACCACAGTCCTCAAAAGTGTTTTGCTCCTTTCTGACCCACTTCCAGGTATTGCTCGTAACACTGAGAAATAGTTTATTAGCTCCTCACAGTTGCTCAGAGCTCACCGCTCCGCACTGAAGTTGGCCATGGTTGTTTCAGGGTCAAGCTTCACAAAGGCTATTAGGTGCTTAGCTCCGTATCAGATTTCAGTGGCAATCAATCAGACACATACTGTCCAGGATCTCAGCCTCTGAATGTAAAGGCAATCGTTGTCTCAGATGATGTTTTTACAAGGGTGGCTGTCTGTTTTACTATGGTCTTTGTTGTTAGGGACTCTGTACTTAATCATGAGTTGTGCTTTTTTTTCCTCATAAACTTTCCCTGTGCCACTGACTAGGGTAGCTCAACAGCACAAGAACAGACTGATGGAGAGCTAGTCTCCTCGTCTGCCTGTTTTACACTTAACACTTTTGAATGCAGCCAAATCTGCTTTGCATCAACTTAAATAAGAGGAGCACTTAGGCCTTATGTGTATGAAAGTGCCTGGTCAGTCTTTAAAGCACGTAAAGGATTATGGGTGGTGAGGCCCTGGAACAGGTTGCCCAGAGAAGCTGTGGATGCCCCATCCCTGGAAGTGTTCAAGGCCAGGCTGGATGGGGCTTTGAGCAGCCTGGCCTAGTGGGAGGTGTCCCTGCCCAGGGCAGGGGGGTTGGAACTGGGTGATCTTTAAAGTCCCTTCCAACCCAAACCATTCTATGATTCTGTGAATGTGGGCTGTACCAGCTTATGGAATGTCATGTATTAGATGCTTATTTCAGTTCAAATAATTTTAATTTCACAAGACAATTAAAACTAATAAGGGCAAGTAAGTTCTCTGAAGTCAGGTCCTGGGAGCTGTCAGGTAGGCTACAGCCTCCAGGAGCTGCAGGCTCTGCAGATTTCTGTGGGTCTGTCAATGAAGCTATGGCAATTTTTGCTGGCTGAAGTTCTGTCTGTGTCTTTTGTTTGCCAACAGCCCTAGATGCTCACTACCTTTGCAAATCAGACCAGGTGTGGTTATTTTCTCAATTGGGTTCAAGAATCAGATTTCCTATTTGAAACATATGCCCTAGGAGGTTTTATAGAAAAGCAGGAGAAACTCATCAGAAATCAGCACTCGTTCCTTTGATTCAAAGAGTGTGCAGTGATCTACAGCAGCGTACCATGAGCCTGCTATTTACTGCCACTGAGACGGAAGTTAGTGCTCCCACACCCCGGCAGCAAGATGTGGGAGCTGAAAGGTACTCTGGAAGCATGTCATTTTATACTTCACCAGTTTGAGAACCACTTCCCCCCCCCCTTTTTTTTTCCTGGGAAATCCTTTTTCTGATTTAATATATCTGAGAAGCTACACAGGCAATTCTGAAATGTAAGATCACACTGCTACAGCCAGGCAGCTCTCAAGGGCAAAGCTTCAGTTCCAAGCAAATGTGTTTAAGACTTTGTGGTGTTAACAGTCTCTCCTCTCCCCCTTCGGATAAATGGAAAATTTCTGCAGGCTCATAAGAAGCCAGGTGAAGGAAAACTTCTGAACCAGAAGAGTAGGTGTTAAGTGTATGAGTCCAATTACTCTGCTGATTTAAATTAGTTTAGCACCAGTGGTGCTATATCCAGTAAAATTAGGTAAGGCTCTGGCCCATAGTACTGTGTCAGCGAAGATGATTAGCATAAAAATGTGTTTAGATCTAAAAAACCTGTTTTCCAGTATACCTTTAAGGTCAAATTCTATCCTGATCAGAGTGAGGAGGGTAGGGTAAGATGCTGGTACATAGATGCTACAGTGACAGGGAGCAATAAAAACTCTTAAGGCAGAAAGGGAGGTTAATAGCTATGCCCATTGCCTCAGGAATCCTGACCAGAGCAGGAAATCTTGTGCTGGACCATTACGGGCAGGGGAGCTCACAGTGGGATGCATATTACTTCTGCTCTGAACTGCATGTTGTATATTTTTACGACTACAATGTATGGACTAGACAGCTGGAGGTTTGGGCCTATAACTCAGCAGATGCTGACCCCAGGACACAGGGGTTGGCTCTGTAGGTGGCCATACTCCTACTATTTCCATTACTTCTGGGAGAAATTCTGCTGACACAAGCAGAAAAACTCCCTTCTGCCCCCAACATACACACACACAGACACACACACAGTAGCTAGTTGTTAGTTTAGCGTGTGCCACTTAATTTTCTAATTTAGTTTACCATAACTATCATGTTAAATCCAAGCAGACTTTAGTGTTTCCATTTATTTGCTTTAGGAAACCTTGACACCAAAACTGGAGGGTTAAAACTGATCCCGCCTGGATGTAAAGCATGTAGGCAGGCAACACTAACACTGCTAATTTTAGAAACTCGTGTTGCTCAAACTTGAAAAAATAACCCTCAACAGAATATTCTTCCTAGCCTCATTCCTTTATCATAGTAGGACTTTGGCACTGAGACATCTTTTGCTGGTTCTTCGAATTGCATCAAGCTAGGAGAGCTTGACAGTCCACATCCTGATGGAGAGACTAAACTTTAACATCAAGGATTATGTTGCTGATTAGCACTTCCAGTAATCAAGTAATTGGTATATTAAATAATCCAGAGTTTGACGACTTGCCCAAAAAGGTCACGCTTGCATTGATTCCTTTTTAGAGAGTCCATGTTGCTATTACACGAATTCAATCAGTCTGTCCAGAACTCTAGCGTAAAAATACTTGGCTAATTTCCTTCTTTTCATACAATATGATGGGAAATAAAATCCTGGAAAAGTTGCACATTAGGGCAGTATGTTCAGATTTTCCAATTAGGGTAGGTGGGGAGCAAGAGAGAAAAAGACAATTCTCTGGATTTTTTCTTCTCCAGGGTTAGCATGGCCAGTGCAATCAACACAAACCTCCAAGGGCCCAAGTCAAAACAATTATTAGTGCAGCTCCTACCCTCTTTGTATTTTAGTAGAATTTCTATGAGGTTGGGAGTCTCTCATGAGGGACCTCCCTGCAACCAGACTGCGGAAGGAGCAGGTTTTCACCTCTGCCCTTCCCCAGGCCTGGGCAGGAGGAACTCATGGGCACGGCAGAGGTCAGGGCTGCGGCATCAGGGGCTGCACCGATGCTCTGCCCCCCCTGCTTGCCCCCTCTGTACAGACACGGGCAGGCTCTGAGCCCTCTGCAGCCTTCACAGACAGACTGCTGGGAGGCCAGAAATCTAAGCAGCCCCCGCTGCTCCCCTGGATTGGCTATTACCAGCACTAGTGAAAGGAGGGCTCTGCATGAAACCGAAGAGTCCTCGCCACAAATCAATCATCAGAGCTGCACAGATCACTTGTGTGTGCCTTGAGAGGCTCAAAACCCACCCGCGTTTCACTGAGGTACCCACTGGAATGAGATGGTTATCACACTGTTTATTTCTGCAGAGTATTTTGGGTATCCTCTTTCCCTTGAAGCACACAAGGATCCTGGTGTCATATCTCTTCTGCATAGAGGCTACTTCATTTATTTTTGTGGAGAAAGGAGGGGATGAACACAGACTGACTAATAACCATCACCATGCCATGCTCTGCGACTGCACAAACCCTAGAGGCACAGCAAACACAAAGGGTGGGCTTTTTAACTTCCAGTCTCTATGGGGACATCTATGTCTGTGCCAGTCACCCTAAGTTTTCTTCACAGCAAGGAGAAATAGGCACTCCTAGGGCACAATTCGTCCGAGCTGTCTTAGTTGTCGACTTCGGAATGAGCTCAGCTGTCTCTTTGAAGTGCCTGCTTCTCTAGGTTGATTTTAAAGAGAGTTTAGACAATTAGCTCAGCTGTGTCTTCATTCCAGATGTCTATATTGGGTCAGATTAATCTTGCCTAGCAACCTGAAAACCTTCCTGTAAGACAACCCTTACACTGAGACAAAGGAATATATAAAACTCTTGGTGAATGGGAAAATGGTTACTCCTGAGGATAACCGCAGTGGCAGTTATTGACATTTAGAGAATACAAAGAGCTGAGGACAATAAGTGAGTGACAAAGCATCCTTCTTGTCTTTTCAAGGCAGCTTGTTCAGTTTGCCCACTTTCTCTGTCAAATACTATCTGTGAAGTGATGTCATGTATAATCATGTCAACAGGCAAAACCACATAGTTCAGTGAGGCCAAAACTCTCTCTGAGTTTTAAGGCTTTGGCTCTGGATGATGCTAAACCCTTCTTGGGATCGGGACCTTGGAAAGGTGGCATTACTGCAGCCTGGATGGTCTGGGCAAGCATAAACAGATGTTAAGAACCAGCCTGTCTGTGACTACAGCGTCAGCACACAGATGTGCAGGTCTCAGCACTGGCTTGAAACAAACCACAGCTATGGGGAGACTGAGCAAGGTGGGAAAGGATGGGTTAACTATGGCTCTCCTAGAATTAAATAAAAGGGATACAATCAAAGAGTTGCCTTCTCAGTAGATCAAATCGTGACCCCTAGGTAAAAGCATGCGTACATTTATGAAGAGACAATCTTTCAAGCTCCAAAGGTGGCACACTGGGGTTTCCAATAAAGATCCTGCTGCTGAGAGGGACGTACAGTCCATCAGGGTGGGTAGGGGGATCCCCACTAGCGGAGCCTAGAAGTGTGTAAAGATTTTAAATATTCACTTGACTTCTGAGTTATTGTATATGTTGGTTATTAGTCCAAGAAAGTTATAGTTGTGCTCTGTTCTTAGCAATGTATCTTTTAAATGTGTCAGCACACGGCAAGAGCAAAGAATAATGCTTCTGTTCCACCGAAGAAAGTAAATAAATGCTGTTTGTGATCAAGGGAAGCAACGTTTCCGGCACTGCAGCCAACACAGGGAACGCGGCGTTAACAAATAAAAAGGGAGTCCTGACTATATACTTCAGTATCTTTGATGGTGCAATTAGCCTGCACTGATGGAGCAGGGAGATGTTGCAATGGCCCAGATTCCACAGCCTGAGCTGCTATCTGCGGTTTTAGGTGCCAAGCCCTTCAAGGCAATATTCGTATTGCACCGCTGCAGTCCCTATTTGTGCTACCAGGGACAGGGATTTACTGGAGGCTACAGAATATTCCACGGATTGTAATGAAATCTGGCATGTGATCAAGCCACATCCGGCAAACCGTCAGTATTTTACTGCTGAACAGATTTCTTGCAACACCCACCATTTTCCCTTTTCCTGAAAGAAGCTCTCCACGCTTGTGAATCTAAACAAATGCAATTACATTTGTTTCTTGCTCGCAGGTTTGAAGTAACAGACATATATTTAACAGTTTTAGAAAGGCGCTGTTTTATCAGAGGGACCCAGTAGGCTGGGAACAGGGAATGAAGGGCTGGGGGGGGCTCTGCCTCTGGAGCACAGTCCTTGGATAAGCCACAGTTGTTGGTGGACTTACCCATATCTCTGCCTTGCTTTGCAGCCCCACCAGGAACCACACACATATAACAGCTGCAGGGCTGGGGGAAACCTCAGCTGCTTTACTAAAGTGGGAGACTTGCACCAAAAGCAGATACCTTGGGTAAGAGAGTAAAGCCCCATGGCACAGGTCTTGCTGAGATAAGCTACAGCAGGCAGGTCCCAAACAGCAGGCAGTCCCTAAGCACCGATACCCGAGGAAGGAAAGCTCGGGGAGAGGGTGTTCACTCCCCGGAGAACAGCCCGGCTGAAAGCCAGGGTGCGGTCTGCAGGCAAACCAAAGTAAGATGGTTGGAGATGACCATTTGGTAAGTCAATTGGATCTGAGCTAGCGGGAAGCAGCTGGGTCACCCTGCTCTGTGCTATGCTGTAGGGCCATTTCAATCATCATCATGAAGGCTTGAGTTGCTGCGTAACTCAGCTGGAATAAGTAAGCAGATTAATGGCCCAGACCTAAACTATATCCTGGGCAGAAAACCATGGACTTTGACATACACAACACAATAATTTCACAGCCAGCACCATCACGAAATGTTCTGTGAGCAAAAGTGTAATGAGGCTGCTGATGGATGGAGTACTGACAAGTACAGATGCAATACAACACAAAGAACAATATTAAAACATAAATACCAATAGTTTTCTGAAAGTGCTGATAAATCGTGACCTGCATCTTGTTTCACAAAGGCCACGTCCACGCAGGTTTGATCTCATACCTGAAAATACTCATTCTACCCACACAGAAGGCAGTAGTGATTACACAAACCTTTACTTATTCTGATTTCGAATTCGGAGACACCTCCTTTTCAATGGTGGCTCCAGATCCTCTGGCCCTGTGCTGAGTATTGGCGTTGAGATAATGCACGGCGCGATAGCAGTCTTTTCTGCTGGTTTTGGCACAGGCTGGATCACGCAACCTGTCTTAGGCAGCATCCGCAAAGCATACGCATGGTCCTCGTCTGCTGGATTGTTAAGGTTCGGGTCCTGTTTGTCTCCCCCAGCAAGGGGCTCTTCCCCGCTCTTCTTGCCAGCATCTCCCTCAAGGTGGCAGTTTGATGCACAGTTGTTCTCCTTAACGGACTCCAACTCGCTCACCGCCAGTTCCTCTGGGGGCTGGGGCTTTTTCAGCTCCTGGGGCGGTTCTGGGTTCTTGGAACCCTCCGTGCTCTTCGTGCCATTCACAATGACGTTGCACACCGCTGCACCAGCTTCCAGTCCCGGCGTGCCGGAGGGCAAGGAGACAGGACAGCAGTGAGCTCCGTCACTGCACGGTAACGTTTTTGAGTCAACTGGGCTGCAGTTGTCCCTGCAGTCGTTGCAGTTCCTTTTGTCTGAGCTACCAAAAGCCAAATTTACAACACTGTTAGGTTCACGTTCAACTTTCACCTGGGCATGTAAAGCCCTGTGGATAACATTGTGCAGCCTAGACCGGTGGCCTACTGTTAGGTCTATCACACCGTCCTGTGGACCCTGCAGCACACTGGGGAAACCAAATTTACTGTTCACTGGACTACTAGGTCTGACAGTCAAGTCAACAACTTCATTTTTACTGTGCTCCTGAAGCACTTGAGCTTGATTTAGGGACTGGCCTGAGCAGCTCGGTGATGAGTCAGAGGATTTAGACGATCCTTGCTTTGACTCTCGAGGGGATGAAGAGCTATTGGTTGGCTTTGCCCCAGGCGTCTCGCTGGAGGTACTCGGAATGAAGCTTTCGCCGTTGCTGGAGAAGCCATTGGGGGGTTTGGAGTCATTGATGTGAGGAATGGGGATGGGAATGGGGATGGGGACGGGCAAAGGGACAATGACGGGATATGGCACTAGTAGAGTTGGGGGTGGCACCAGCGGGGCAAGGGATGGCAATCCAAAGTTCATCATCTGTGGCATAGGCATAGGACCATTTGGCATCATGCTGACAGGGGGAAAGGGAAGACTGGGCAAAGGAGCTCCGGGAGGGGGAGGCGGCAACAAGCCTGGAGGGTTCCCAGGCATGGTAGGTGTTGTGGGGGGATGGATATGAGGGGAAAGCATCGGCCTGTGCATGGGGCTGGAGGTGGGACCCATATTTCTGGGACCACCTGGTGGAGGACCGATTCCAGGGATCATTGGATTTGACAGAGGGCTGTTAGGATTTGAGGCATGGTGAGGCGGCCCACGAATAAATGGTGGACGGATTTGCTGCATAATTTGCTGTTCCATGAATATGGGCAGAGGAACTGGCCCACGGTTTGTCATCACCATGGGAGGACTGCGAGGTGGGACACCAATTGGAGGCACAATGCTAGCAGGTGGCTGGACAGAAACTGGTGGAATATTTGGATTCTCACTGATGGGAATAGGTTTGGGAACTGGTGTGGGGATTTTAGTGACAGAGCAGTTGGCAGTGTCAGACGGAGAGGCAGTGGTAGACGCTGACGGTCCAGGACCTTGAATTTGGCCAGCTGCAGACGCTGGGGATGGGGCTTTTCTCCGAGCATCTGCTAGCGGTATATTCCAAGAATCTGGAGTCAGCAGCTGCACCCCAGTGCCTTCTGCTTTATTTTCGACTGGAGGATGTAATGTACTGCACAGTCCAGCTGGAAGATTGGCCTGTGTCTCTTTGTAGAAAATGTCCATTTTGTACTGATTGAGACATTTTGCACTGCAGAACTGAAGCCTTCTTTCCCCGTCCCCAAAATCCAGATACTCTTTTGTGTGTCTTATGTGCTTACACCAGTCACATACCTACAACACAGTAATAAAATCAAATCAGGTAAGAAAAGCAATCTTCTCTTCATAGTGTTATTTCAAAAGTCATTTTTCAGTTGCTTGCTAAATACTCACATTGTTTTTCTAGCACAAAAAAAAATAGTTACGTTTGTGAAAACTATGCTTTTTTTGCTCCAAAATATTGGTGAATTGAATGCCACTCCCTTTTTTGGCTCCCATGATCTCAGTTCTACCTTATACAGTACATTATATATATATATCTTAAACCCATACCACAAAGAAGAATCCTCAGCTGGTATAAACTCTTGTATGTAAGTATACATAAGTATACAAAATCCATATGAGTATGGCTGTGATTACTCTTCAGGGGTAATCTAAGCACACCTGTACCATCTGAGGTGCCACACTACACAAGGAGTATGATAACTGGAAAAGGACTCAGAAAGTTGCTGGTAATGAATGCAAATAATTTCTGCTAAACTACAGCACACTGTAACATTTTGTATTCTATTAAGAGTATCAAATAGGAAGTTGGAAAGTGTGTGGTATTTTGAAATGGCATCATGAAGCAAAAAGCATCATTCATCCTTTGCCCTTCATTCCAAGGAGAAACTTGGAAATGGTCAGGACATTTGTGTGAGGTTCGAATAGTCCCAATTTTGTGATGTTTCAGCAAGCTGGAATTATTTTCTGAGCTGTTTGCCCGCTCTTGTGTACGAGTCACTGAGTAAAACTTCTTGGCAAGCAAGGGCCTATTTAGCAACTTTTCAAATACTATGGCAAAAAGTAAGCGTTGCAGGCTCATTTTTGTTTTGTTTCTCTGCTTTCCATTTAATCCATTTCTGTGTTGCTATTGGTGTGGCGAAGGCATAGCCATTTTTTTTTTTTAAAGTAAGGCTGCAGAACTAATTAAGCTGTGAAAGGTTTTCCCAGTTGTAAACCACTAGACACCAAAGTTCAAAAAATAGTCATTCTAGGCTTCAGAATCCATTACTTCAGAGAAATTATTGTGATTTCATTAACACATTAATTTTGCAACACCAACAGCTCTCACAGATGGTGAAGACATGATCTACAATTCAAATATGACTCTTGTTTGCACAAATGCCTTTCCTTCATATGGCATTTTAAACAAGAATTAATATGAGTAATCTTGCCATAGCTATAAACAGATAAACAGATGTCAGATTTTTCAGTGCCTTACTTTTCTGACAGAATTTTACACACACAAAACCCCCCATTTTTGTCATTTACATTAGTTCTCAAAATACTCCGTTGACAGGGATTTTTGGTGCTTTCTATCAGCATGTTGAGCCTATGACCATGTCAGAATACATCCTGGTATTGTCTGTTCTGCCTTTTCTGAATAGCCCATATCAGCTTGTTTTGAAATGACTATATCTTTTGTACAATAAAAAAGAAAAAAGAGAGAGAAAAGAAAGAAAATTATTGTGAAAAGACTGTATTAAAAGGATAATTAATTTTAATAACTATTGGCCATATAAACAATTCCAAACAACATATGTCAGGCATCTGATTACCCATCTCATTTAACTCTCAGCTTTCCTTTAATATAAACAGTGGTGACATTTTTGAGTTTTCAGTAATATATCTTTAATACATATATACACACATATACATACCCACACCCCCTCTATGCTATGGCTATTCGCCTGTTTATTTTAACTCTGCAACCTCCTGGTTATCCAGTCGGGTTGCTATTTGACTCCCTCTCCCTGCATCCCCACCCCATTCACACACTCACACACACTCACACTCCCTCCCTCTACCACGAAGTTTTCATCCCAACTTTTAAATCAAACTAAATAATTACTTGAGAAGCAGCAACTATTAAGTCACCCCTGAAGTTTGGGAATGCAGGGCCCAGATTTTTAGCTTGGGCACATGGACACAATGCCACGTGAGATAAAGCAGAGGGGGTGCTGGTGCTGCTTGGCGCATGCGGCATTAGGACGGGCATGTTTCCAGCAAGATGCCCCATGCAAGGAAGAAAATTTCCTGGTGCATTGCAAACAGGGCCAGCTCTGTATTGAACACACGCTGACGATGTATCACTCTAAAAAACGTGGACAAAGAGTCTGTCAAACACACAGTAGAGTTGAGATAAATGCCTCCGCTGCCATGGCAAATGCATCCCCCCCAAGGTGCAGGGCAGCTGGGAAGCAGGAGCACGTGGAGGGAGGCAAAGTGGGGGCACCCCCAACTTCCAAGGGCCCCTGGCTTTTACCAGGCATCATCTCTCCCTCTGCTCCCCGCAGGAGGGCTCAGCGGCCATGGCAGACAGCACCGGAGCTGGGCAACCCCTCGCCGCAAATAGTGCAAACACGCAGCAGTGGGCACTGAACCATCCCGGGTATTTGGCATGGGTAGGGGTTTGGCCACCCACCTGGCAAGTCAACACAGGGTGATCTGATGGAAACACCTTATGACTGGCCTCCTGAAATTTTCTGACTTGCCACTGTTTTCCAAACAGACAAAAGGGCAATTTGTGAGTCTATACCGTGAGTTAATAAGCTACTATTTAACTGACTAAAGCTGCTCAATTCACCTTAAAGTCATTTTTGATCGAGACCTCACTGCTGTAGCCACAAAATGCTACCTTTTTGCTTGTATGGAACCACGATGTAAACCACTGTGCTCCTTCTGCCACTTGCAGGGTATGCTCTTGCCCCAAGGGCTGTGCAAAGAGGCAGGGGGTCTCCACATGTACCCCAAGAGATGCACAAAGAAGTACCAGGAGCTCTCAGCTGGCTCCCGAGGAAGGTTAGGGGAAGGATGAAGCCCACCCCAGCCCATCACCCACCAAAACAGTGTCTGCTTGCAGGGGAAAGACGAGGAGGGGACCGATCCTGGAGGTGGCTGCTGTAAAGGATGGGGCAGGACTCCAGATGCAGCTGCTTCCCCTGTTTAGTCCTGGGATGGTGCAGCTAAGGCTTGCCCTTCCTTTGGGGCAAAGGAAGCAGACCAGCTTGTAAGCCTGCTGCCAAAGAAGCATCTGAGAAATACGAGAGAGTAAACCCAGCCTCCTTATCTTTCTAGGAAGAGACCCCTCAGTGACTTTAATTAATGTGACTTAAAGAAAAATAAAGACCCAAAAAAAAGTTGTGGCACCTTTTCTAATAATTTCTAATAATTTAATTTTATTAGTTATCAGTTGAAAAATTCACTGAAATAATTCAGTGTTCTATTGCTGTATTGATTTGTTTATCTCACGTGGGATCCTATGTTACCCCTAGCTAAACAAATATTTTCTCTTCCTCGGTAAAAGATTTAGAAATCCTGCTTAGAAATTCTCTACTGATTTCTCCTATTTTCAATAATTTACTGAGGTACAAGAAACTCTGAAGTCTGCCTGCCTCACTCACATATTAATCACAGACCGTTCTGTATATTTTATCACTAAAATTAATTAAAGCCACAGAAATTAAAGGCAGCGATTCTGTTCCCCTGAACATTCTGGATGGACCAAATATCTAATAATTGGCTCATTGATTTTAGGCAACATCTCAAAGTGTTGAAGTTAACGTCAGTGAGATACGTCTATCTACTACACCCATGTATTTCATCTTTCTTTCTTTCTTTCTTTCTTTCTTTCTTTCTTTCTTTCTTTCTTTCTTTCTTTCTTTCTTTCTTTCTTTCTTTCTTTCTTTCTTTCTTTCTTTCTTTCTTTCTTTTCTTTCTCTCTCTTTCTTTCTTTCTGTCTTTCTCTCTTTCTTTCTCTCTCTCTTTCTCTCTCTCTTTCTCTCTTTCTTTTTTCTCGTTCTTTTTCTCTTTCTCTTTCCCTCTTTCCCTCTTTCTCTCTGTCTTTCTTTTTCTCTTTCTTTCTTTCTTTCTTTCTTTCTTTCTTTCTTTCTTTGTCTCTTTCTTTCTTTCTATCCATCTACCTACCTATTTATCTAAGCAATCAGTCTATGCTGCTTATTTAAGATAAAAGTATAAAACCCGCATGTCATACGCAGGTAATATGACACCTTACAATACTATACTAAAAGGTAGAAAAACAGTCCCTACGATGAGGAGGGAATTACTGGAGGAGAAAAAATGTCAGTTAAGAATTAATGAATCAAGTCTGTCTTAGAGGATTGATCATTTAAGATGAGGTCAATGAATTTATGATACAAATGGCTATATCACTAGAGGTAATAAAACGGAGCAATATCATTCATTTTACATCTAACTAATGACATGCTCAGAGTAATTACAGACTTCTTCTAAAAGCCTACACTGATTAGTTCAGATGTGATAGGTGAAACATATATATCTTGCCGTTCAATAAAATAACATTTTCTTATCTGTAAAACACACAGCCAACGTCTTATTTTTTTAAGTACTTGCATTGCGTACAGAACATCGCCATTCTTCATAACCAGCTCAAAATCTCTCCGTTCATTTATTCCTTCTGCTTCCCTTTTCCTGCCTCCCCCTTTCCCTTCACCGTACAACCAAGAGCTAAACCGTGGCAGAGTGCTTGTTAGCGCTGTGCGATGGATTTGGTAGTGCTTACGCACAGGAGTAGGTCCCCAGCTTTCGTCGGGATTAGGCACGAGAGTTAATGCTGCGGGGTCACGGTGGGAGGGTCTGACCCAGCACCCGTGGAAAACAATGGAGAGACTCCTCTTTAATGCAATCGATCGGCTTTGGGTCCGATGCTCAACGCCGGCCTCCGCGCACCCTGGAGTCGACAGGAGCCTTGCCCCTGACCTCGACAGGAGCCTTGCCCCTCTCCTCAACAGGAGCAGAGGCACGGACAGGGGTTTTGGAAGGAACTGCAGCAGAAAATCCCATAGCACAAGCTAACAAAAGGAATACATGGGAAGAAAATAAATGCTGCGAGGCCGAGTTTCAGACATTTCCTAAGAAACATAGGCGAAGCAACCATTTTGTACATTCCTACCCAAAAAGGAGGTGGGACCGGTAGTGGTGTGACTGACAAGGAGCGTGAACATTTCTGAGATAAAGGGTCTGACCTTGCAAGGTGCTAACAGATCCCCTACACATCTTCATCTCCCTTGGAAAATACTCCCAGGACCGCTCTGGGGCAAGCACACTCCACACCGCGAGTACCAGAACACAAACCCTGAATGACAGAAAGATCAGTAATAAGATAACTGCCTATCTCATTCAGCTGTAACACAACAACCCTCGAGAAGATTAAATTTACCTAACTGGGGCATGTCCAACGCTAAACAACAGAATGAACATTTCCTTCAGTACGTTTAATGTATTTATATTTTAGTGGCGGGTTGCCAGTGTGCTACTTATAAGCTCAATGACTTGATATCATTCACCCGCTTTCCTGTGAAACACGCAGCAATCTACACCAGGAGACGACTCAGAAGACACCGCATCAGCAGAAACACTACTCGTACCCGATACGGGAACACCGAGGAAGTCAGAACTGAGGGATCCTGTAACACTCGGATTTCTCTAATACAAAGAAGGGGGACAGAGCCATTCCTATTGGCATCCGTATCTTTATTTCGATAGAAACGTCCAAAGCAGAATCCAGACGTGGTCACAAGGTTGCCCCACAGGCACAACACAGGCATCCTGCTGCGCTTAAAAGGGCCACGCTCAGACTTCAGGCACAGGGTAATTAATACTTTAATCGGCTGTCAAATGCAGGCACAAAGTTCATCCATTAGTGCAGTCCACCACTAACCTCTGAATTATAATCTCATACCAGACACTACTTCATTAAGGAATACATTTGCTAAAATCTGTCTGTGGACGTATTTACATCAGCCTGAGAGAAAGCAGGAACGCGTAACGTGCAAACACCACCGCTGCGATGAACGAGAGCCTGTGTCGTATACACAGCACTTTGGACTAGTGTCAGCTCCCTGGTAAAGCTTAGCGAGAGGACAGAAAGGGGTCACTAGGGCAACAACAGTCCCTTTTCAGCTTCTCCAGAACTAGAGGGTGACTAACGAAGCTCCTCTCCTAGCTCAGGAGAACGCTGTTGCGGGACACCTTGCACAAGGGAGGGCTGCATCGCATCCTGAGGACCAGGTTCTTATCAAAGATCACAGAATCATAGAATCTTCATGGTTGGAAAGGACCTTTGAGATCATCGAGCCCAACCATACACACACAAAAACCCCCTACAATCTCTGTCATGCCCTGAAGTGCCAAATCTAGACATTTCTTAAATACCTCTAGGGATGGTGACTCAACCACCTCCCTGGGCAGGCTGTTCCATGGCCTGACCACTCTTTCAGTAAAGTAATTCTTCCTAATATCTAATCTAAACCTCCCCTGCCGCAGCTTCAGACCATTTCCTCTGGTCCTGTCATTATTCACCTGGGAGAAGAGGCCAACACCCACCTCTCTACAACCTCCTTTCAGGTAGTTGTAGAGGGCAATGAGGTCTCCCCTCAGCCTCCTCTTCTCCAAACTAAACATGCCCAGTTCCCTGCTGAAAAAAATATGCCGAAACATGGGACTGAAGATTATCAAAGCCTTGCTCCCTTGCATAAAATCCATGCATTTAACTTTGCTGAGTAGTTTCTACTCCCTTTTCCCACTGTGGTATCCAACTGCTGTCTCTTCATACATGCTTAGGCATACGTTCTGGCTTCACCAATGCCACTGCACATTTCCTATATCCCATTCTGGCCCTGGTTGCCTTTCCTTTTATCCCAGACTGTGTCCCAGGCCCTTCCCTGCAGTTTCCAACCCTGCCACCCCCCCAGGATGCGTGAGGCATGAAGGCAGAGGCTCCCACCCCATCCCAAAAGCCGCAAGGCAAGGAAACAGTCCCCCTCCCCCTGCACAGGCTCCTGCCTTGCAGCCAAGCGAGAACCTGACACACCAGCCATATGTTTTTCAGCAAAGGCTCAAGTTTTTTGAAGCCTGCCAAACATTGGACGCGACAGCAATCTAGAAATTAGGAAGTGGCTTAAAATGCACATAACAGAGGTTTCTAGTAAACAGCCAAATGAGTCACAGCTAGTGCTCTTACACACAGCTCAGTTAGACCCTTTGCAGTTCACCCACCAGCCATCACGGCATGGACACCAAGGCCCCTTGCCACCTGGGCCCCTCACAAGGCTGTGAAGCATTCCCAGCAGAACAGCAGGGGAAAATTCAGTATATCAGAAGGAAAGAAACCTACAACTTTGTGTCCTGAAGGACTATGTGCCTAACTATCTTTAAATGGCAAAGGAGTGTGAAACCTTTCTCAGCTGTCCTCACCAGCTCCCCCAGCTTGTTGGGCAATGTGTTTGCCTGCTCCCTCCCTTCTTTCCTCCATTTATCCACCATCAAGGCTCCTCTTTGGAGTGGGTCACCTAAAAGTTAATGGCAATTTCTAAACAAATCCCCTCACAGATCCCACTCCCGGTGCTAAATCCTGCACATAGCCCTGTCTCTGCAGTCTGTTCCATGACCAAGAACAGAGAAACTTTGGGGCAAAAGCTGTACCTTGTTATGTGTTAACATATTCAATGCTTGTGAGCACAGAGAAGCCATGGCTCCAGTGGGGCTCTGGGTCAGACCAACCCCCCTGCAAACAGAAACTTGGAGGTCTGTAACTAACTCTTCACCCCCTGCCCTGCTCACTTCCCGGGGATCCCCCTGCGGAGCTGCCCCTGGGAAAGCAAAGCCCCTGCCAGGTTGGGAAGGCGCCACTCAACTGTTAGCACACAAACACGCGGCCATTTCTTTCACATAAAGATCGTTCCAAGGAACTGGAGTTCCCTTTTAGCATTTTCTGACTCAGAAAAAAGATGAACATTAAGAAGGGCAAGGGAGGCACCCTGCCATGCCGATTGGGAAAGCTGAGCCAATTGGGAAGATCTGCAGAAGGACACAGCTGTGCTCCGCTCAGATGCACGGGGTCAGAGTGAGAAAGAGGAGGGGAATATGTCCCACCGAGAGACAATGGCAAATGACAAACTCCTTTGAGAGGTTAGTGATAATCAGCATAAGGGAACTGAAATTCATAATTTAAAGGCTTTTTTCCTTATCCTAATGCTGTTGTGGTTTCTTCCCAACTAGTTGAGTTATCACAAAAGGTATGCAGCTGCCAGCACCCTGCGTCAAAAGATGGAGTGGACACAGCCTTGCCAGAAGCCGCCCAACCCGCCGTCATTCACCAGTGTCCCACATCTCCCTACCCAATCCTCCCGCAAAACTCCCACCCTGAATCTGTTCAGGCTTCTTCTCGAGAGGGACGGGGGTCTGCATGCCGAGCACGGCAGCCGCTGCATGCTGGCCCCATGGGGCAGGGGGCTTTCGTCCGGGGGTCCCTGGCAGGGATGCAGACTGTCCCCAAAGGAGGAGGGCATTTCACAGCATCTACTTTCAAGACGACTGTAACCAAGACCCTGCCTCAGCTGCCATGACTGGGAATTGATGCTCTTTCACTACCAAATGTCAACCAACACAGACATAATCCAAAGTGTGGCTCTAAGCAGTTATCCAGCCTCGATCACCATTTTCAATGCGCTTATTGCAGGACATCCAGCATATTTATTGTTCCAGGATTTTTCTGCCCAAGATGGGTTGTGGTAATTTTTTATAATGATTGTTCTGCTTGAATGGAGTGATTATTATAAGAAAAAAAAAAAAAAATTATTCCAGCTGAAACCTGCTGCAAAGGAACCCCGAGGCAGGCTCTAACACCCTGTGAATGTGGTTACAATATAGCTCATAGCGATGCTAGGTGTGAAGGAAAACAAAGCTTTGTGAAAAAACAGTTGACAAAACAGAACACTGGAGTTGCCTACAACTTAAAACTGTCCTGTGATGAGTTTCTCTCTGTTTAAAAGAGACCAAAGCTTGCTTGCTTTCTTGCTTTTCCTTTCCCTGACGTAACCCTCCTAAACTTCTTGTCCCCCTGAAAATTTACCACAGTTTTCTGAGGAGCGAACACTGACTTTATGTCATTTAAATGCAGGAGCCACTCTGTCTCCATTTTTCATCCTAATTATGCAAAAATCTAAGCTACATGAAGCATAAGGAGAAAATAGAGCTATTTGGTAATTAATGGCTAATGATAAATTGATTTCATTTTTTGAATCATTGCAGTTGTCATCCGTGGTATTTAAAACATAGTCTTCTCAAAGCCATTGCTTTCCTTTGTGTTGGGGGGCTTTTTAATGTTCCCAGCCAAAAGCAACGAATATAAGTTATGCTAATGCCCGGTGGAAATCCAGGTTGGGTCTTGTTTCATTAGAGTGGCTACATATTTGATTTTGTATATAAACAGCTGAGCTCCGTGTTTTCAACTTCAGTCTGAGGCTTTGAAACCACAGGAGGAACTTTGGATCTGAAACCACTGGTGAAGCCCACAATACGGTGGGCGAAACTTCAGGGAAAATGAATGTAGTGTGAGGTGGGGCTTGCCAAGAGGGAAGTTCTTCTCCCCAGAAACCTTCCTGGCTGAAATAACACAGAATGGGACAATAACAGCATTTAAAACTTAAAATCCTCAATGTGGGTTTTTTACACATGTACCATACAAGAGCTGATTACAGGGCACATCCGCGCTGCTGTTTCAGTACTGGCTAAGGCCACCACTCCAGCCATGAGAGAAGGCCTAAATAAAATTAAGATGATGCAGAAGATGAAAAGAGGGCAAAAGAGGGAGAGCGAGCTGGGGGGTTTACATGCCCTCAGCAGGACAGGCAACCTGTCTCACCAAGACTCACATTGCAGGAATGCCTGAAGATGCCCCTAAGCCTTTCCAAGAGTAATGTAGGCCCCAAGAAACCTCATCCCACTGTAAGTCCATTGGCCTTTGAGCATAACTATGTCACACAAGAGACTGTGGGGCAGAGCAAACACTGGCTCAAGCCATCGAGTCCCAAGCTCAACTCTCCAACTCCCATCATGCCACAAGCTCATCAGACGGTTGCCGCAGATCTGCAAGCAGTAGCCCTACATTTGCACAGTGGTGCGCCCACACAAAAAAGGCCAAGAGGCAGTTCCTCTTCCAGACTTAACCTGGTCTGACAGGAGACCATTCAACTGTGTCTATAGCCTCCTTCTTGGTGAGCCTAATTTGAGGGTAGGGATCTGTGGAGTCAACTGAGTGTCTGCATCATGCTCCTCATGGCCCTTAGCTCGTGGGTGGCAGTGGGAGAAGCCAGCTTGGCTTCTGGCCAGACCAGTGGCACAGACATATTTGCTGGTCAGGCAAGCAGTTTGATTCAGGTTATGTGGGCATTGGTCACCTTGATGTCAGCCACTTGATTTCCAGGCCAAGACTTCCCATGATGTGCATTCTCAAATTCTCTTGGTCCGGACGTGATCTGGGAAAAACCAAGCAGCCACAAGCAAGAACTACATCAAGTAGATGAAGCTGGCAATCTCAATGAACTACAGTACGTGCCTTTCCACAACAGGAGGTTTTCCTTTATGATCCTTAAGCTGTTAGTGCCACAGTGAGAGCTTTGCTTCTTCCTAAAGACAACACGAATGTAACTCCTCAAACTGCTTCTACTAAAGCTGTGCAAAGTACTGGCAGCAAGAAGTATCATAAACACCTTGAGAACAGGACAAGAACTGTCAGTTTTGAATATTGAGGAAGCCAAAAGAAAGAAAACAAAGCTAGCAGCTGGAAAAACATTTCTGGGGCTTAGAAGTACTTCCTCACAGTGTCACAGAATCACAGAATGGTAGGGTTAGAAGGGACCTCTGGAGATCATCTAGTCCAACCCCTTGCCAGAGCAGGGACACCCAGAGCAGGTTGCACAGGAGCATGTCCAGGAGGGTTCTGAATGTCTCCAGAGACAGAGACTCCACCACCTCTCTGGGCAGCCTGTTCCAGTGCTCTGCCATCCTCAAGGTAACAAAGTTCCTCCTTCCATCTTTCCTATGCTCAAGTTTGTGTCTGTTACCTCTTGTCCTGTCACTGGGAACCACTGAAAAGAGCCTGGCCCCATCCTCCTGACACCCACCCTTTAACTATTTATAAGCATTGATAAGATCCTCCCTCAGTCACCTTTTTTCCAGACTAAAAAGACCCAAATCCCTCAGCCTTTCCTCATAAGAGAAGATGTTCTAGTCCCCTAACCACCTTCGTAGCCCTTTGCTGTCCAATGCCTGCCATCTCTTTAGGACAGCAGGGGAAGGCCAAACTCAGAAAGCCCCCTCTTCCCTCTCCCTCAGAGAGTGGAAATGCATTTCTTTCCTCATGGGGACATTTACCTCCGTGTCCTTGGAGAACCTTCTGCACAGTTTACATTTTCACATGCTCAGCTACAGCAGGCAGCAGAGCAGCTTCTCCATCCCTGGGGCGCCCAAGCTGCGGGGACTCACCAGCGCCCAGGCTGAGAACCACTGCCAGCCCCTCTTCAGGGGACAGAGGAGAGGGCCAGCACAGCTGCCACACCAGGAGCTCCTCGCTCCTATGCAGGGGCTGCAGAGACCCTCAGGAGAACAGAACCAAACATCAGCCACAGAAGGTTTCTTCTGCAGAGCAGCTGTCAACCAGTGCACTGAGAAAAGAGAGCCTGTGTGCAGCACTCCCCGCATCCAGCCCCAGCAATCAGGAAAAGAAAGGGAAATTGAGAGCAATTAACACTGCAAATGTTCCTATCAAATTCTTTTGAGAATTACAGATGCTGTTAAGCACAGGAAAACTTAAAAATAAAAGACGAAAGGGGCACTTTACTAGCCTCAAACAGTATCTCACTTACTGAGTTACCAAGATCTCTCCAAATGAGAAATCTTCCCCCGTGACAATCTCACGCTATCACGTCTGCAGATAACTTCAGAAGCCAAATGAAGATTTATATTCTCTAATTAATTCACTTTTTTTATTCAGTACCTGAATAAACATGTTCACCCTTTTTTTCTGAACAAAACTTTATTCTGGTCATATAGCAAAGTAACATTGCGAGATGGAAAATAACCCATGTGGCTCCTCTGTCTAGAGTTTATCTCTAGTAATATCTTATATGTATTTTTTCTCCAATATATTTTCTTTTTAATATTCAAGAGAATATAAAAATAACAATAAAAACTCCTCCATTATGCTTCCAGAGGCTCGCAACTTGGTTGACAGGACTATAAATGTAATAATGAGGAGGTTTGAGGGGCAGGTTAATGTTTTTTTGCTAACACATGATGTTTTTAGCCTAAGGCATTGCTGGAGGCCAACACCACTTCACCCGGACCAAAACCACCACTGAACAGCCATTAAATCACTCAGACTTAAATGCAATATTACTGGGTCTAGAGAAGGTTACTATAATCCAGATTTGAGATATCATTAATCCGTAGAATAGCAAGTAGGAATGCAGTCTGAAACCTTGAGAAATCTTTATTTACCTGTAATGAAGTGTTCGAAGTCCAATTCTGCCTCTCACCTATGCAATTTTACAGTGGCATAACTCTCACAGATTTTTATGTTGTTTCTTCTGATTTATGCTTGTACAAGCCAGAAGCTTACAGAATAGAAGTCTCTGGGTGCTTTGGAACATATATATATATATAAAAAATATAATATGGGGTTTCCCACCAATCTATATAGGTCAGGGATCTTCAGCCTTTACTATTACATGTAATCTTTATCGTGCAATAATATTTACATGCCAGGACCCATGACGCTGTGTGCTCTAGCATATACCTGGCCATAACGTGGGCTGCAGCAGAACTGGCCGGGTCTGACAGTCTACCTGGGGCAGACCCCCCCCGCACACATTTCTGCACCTTTCCCAAACACATAAAATCCTTGAGGGACTGCATCAGCTGCTTACTTGGAAAAATAATGTTAGGGAAAGACTGACTTGATTAGGGAAAGATTGACTTGACCGTTAGTAAAAACGGATGAAAAAAAAATCAAAACTTTCCAAGGGGAGCGTTGCTGGGTTTTAGTCTGTAGAGCTTTGAAGGGAGTCAAAACTGTTCCAGATTTGACTGCGTGTGATTCACACTTTGAGAATTGCTGGTTTCGCCGCTGGTAATGGTACGCACCACCCCGTGTCCCAGAATATGTTCAGTTTAAAGAGCAGCCCTCTCTCTGGAAACCACATTTGATTAGAACAGCCCTGGGCCAGATCCAAAATCTGCTTGGATCAAGGAAAAGTGTGTCACATCAGTTTCAGCCCAGGACTGAGACGTGTCACATCTCTTGCAGATTGGGCATGGAGAGTGGAATTCATTTTTCCCATTTCCTCTGGAGTTGGGGGCTGGAGAAGACAAAGCCAAGTGAGGGAAATTGCTCGGCTGTGCACAGAGGAAGCATTCTGCGTCCTTCTAGTCTCTCTTGCTGTGAGGCAGTGGTCCTGGCGGAAACCCAGAGCCCGTTGGTAGAGACCCAGCTCCTCTTCCCTATTCTATTAGCACAAAACCACCAGTGGAGAGAGGCTTCTCCTGAGCAACTGTTAGGCTCACTCTTGGGCACTCCCAAGATAAGTAGGTAACATAAGACTGAAATAAGGGCCAGGGAAAAGAAGGGCCAGGGAAAAGACTGAAAGAAGGGCCAGGGGAATGCGACAGTCTGCATATCCTCCAAATAGCGAGGGAAGAAGAGGAGAGGAGAGGAGAGGAGAGGAGAGGAGAGGAGAGGAGAGGAGAGGAGAGGAGAGGAGAGGAGAGGAGAGGAGAGGAGAGGAGAGGAGAGGGAAAAATAGAAGAGAAGAAAGAAGAAAAAAGAAAAAAGAAGAAAGAAGAAAGAAAAAAGAAAAAGAAAGAACAAAGAAAGAACAAAGAAATAAAAAAGAAAAAAAGAAAAAAAGAAAAAAAATTTACTCTGTCTCTGGTAGGTAGGATTTACCATGACTATTATGGTCCTTAGCTATCTTAAACCACTGTTTTCCAGGATTTTAGCCTTAAAAATAATAAATGAGGAGTTATAAAGGTCTGAAACTGCAGCCTAGAGCCAAACATATGGTGAACTAATGTGTGTGAAAACTTCCTTGTCTTCTTCTGCTAATGCCCATCTTGTTTTACTAAGAACACTCCTGCCATGAAGCCGGGCGTCCTCCAACAGTACCCACCGGCTGCAAGGGTGGTGGGCAGCAACCAGCTTTACTTGTGACCGATGCTTGAGGGAGGCCCTTCACATACCCTGCTGCCTGCTATGATGCCTTTGTCAGGCCCAAAATGTTTGGTGGTTCTCAAGGAGTGGAAAATGCACCTTCTTCCTTGGTGATTTACACCTACCTCTTTCTAAGTAGGGCATGGATGTGGAAAAAAAAAGTCCCAGTAGGTCTTTCCTATTCAAATGAAAAGGTCTTACTTATCCCTCTGTTTAGAAAGCATTTAGCACTGGAGCGTACCTGACACCCGGCTATTTACATAAATCAAATCTATTCTTAGTAACCCCAGGATGAATCTGGGATAACCCCACTGAAGCCAGTGTTGTTTTTTCAATTTGAACCATGTAACTGAGAGTTGAATTTGGCACAAAGTATTATTTTCTCACCAAGGAGGGTACGTCACAGCAGAAGGCATCAGACACGCTATTCGGTAAAGAACACAATTACAGAGGATCCTTTAGTAATGCATTGTGTTACTGTAGATGGCACTCATTCCTTGCCTGTACGTATGATGCACGCTGTGACTGCATAGATTTTATTATGTAAATGCATCATGGCAAACCCTTTCATACTTACAAGATCATGGAGATGATTTTCTCATTGCATGACATGAGCGACGAAGCAGCTATGTGGAAGTTGCACACCAGGACAAAAGAAATCAGCGTATTCAAACCCTCGCCCTGCAAGCGTATCGCAAGCAAGGCTCTCAAGAGTGCTAAGCTCTTTAGACTCCTCCTCAAAGAGGACAAACTCTATCTTGCTTTCTCCAGCCCTTTTCCTTCCCTAGGTCTTTTCACAAAACTCCTTCTGACAACAATTTCACAGGGTAGAGCACTGCTGGAAATATTCCTCACTGAATCAGCTGAGACCTGGCTGGCAAATGAAGACTAGTAGTCATCACATACAAAGACTCTTAACTGTGCATTTGTTCAATATAACTGAGGTGTTTGCTTTTCTTTTAAGGGCTTTTCTTTAGATTTATTTTAACGCCCACCCCGAGTCAAGTGCTGAGATGGGACTTGTCAGATTGGCATTAGCTGTTCCTCACAAACACAGAATTCCTGGGTAACTTTGGACAAGGCGAAGGGTAGGCAGTGAAATAATCCAGACAGCTCAATTTTAGGTATTTACTTTGATTGCCCAGCTCAGGTCTGCGGACGGAGGTGGGCATCTCAGGAGAGTGGATCACGGCAGGAACCTAACTGAGGCTCTGAACTGGTCTCAGCAGAACTCTCTCTCTCCATCCACTGCAGTGGGAGTGAAGGGAGAGTAAGCTCAGGCAGGTCTTGAAAGCTGGGAGGCTTGTATGTTCTTAATTTTCAGTCTGTTATCTTTGATCCTCCTTCTAAAATGGGGAGAAGGCTTCCCCTCATCTGACTAGCCTACTTAGAGCATGGGTTTTTTGAAATGGGAATCAGGTTGTCCTACATGTGTGTACAACATCCAGTACAATCAATCACAAACAGCAGGTGCCTTGAACCACCACCATCAAATGACCAAACTGCAACATTAGTACGTGGCTCTTTCCACTCTGTGGGACCAGCAAACACAAGGGGCTTTGCCCAAGCCCAGACTTCAGGATTTGTTGCTCTGTGTCTAGGTACAGACGTGGAAAGGAAGACAGAGTTAAGTGTAGCATATGTACTAGTAAACATGACTGAGAATATTGACTGTTCTTCACATCTATCGGGCACATTTATCACCCTGTGGTATAGGAGGGGAGATGACTGGGAGGTGGGGACATGCCAGTTAACCTCGGGCACTTGTCCAAGCACAACGACAGATCTCAGGTATGTGTGAGGGTTGAAATTCCATTATAGGTTTTAAATAATTAAACACTACATGTTTGGAAGCTCATTCCTTCCTATTACTTTTTAAATAATTAATCTGTATTTACATCTATTGAACTTCATGGAGCTACACACATAACAAATTTGAGTCAAGTTGTAGAAGAGAGATTTTTTCTGTCTGACAGCATTACAAATGTTTTTTGTTGTATACAGTAACTTCAGCTCTGAGGGATCAGTCAAAAACCAAATCCAAGCTAGATGGTGTACATCATAGGCACATGTGTAAGGGGTTTTCTATCAAATTATTCACAAGTAATCAAAACACTAAGAGAAACTGTAAATCCCCAGAGGAAAAAAATGTGCTTCTAACATCTTAGAATAGCAAAAAGTGATTCAAGTTGGAAGAAAGTAAACCAAAAAACTGCATGTATTGTTCCTACTGAACACACTCATTATGTTCAAGCTAATGCTGTCAGTTCCATGGAAGCTCTAGTACGGTTTGATTAAAATCCCCCACAAATTGCTGCAATTGAAAATACTAATCTCAAAAGCTAGAATAACAGATAGAACAGAATAACTTCTGGTTCAAGCTGAACAAGCCGTTAAATACCCAGCAGGTTTCACCCAACTGGAACTACACGTGACGCACCAAAGCGAACAACCAACACCGTTCAAACCTTCGAAACAATAAAGCACTGGAATGAGCTCTTGAAACTGTAGCTCTGCCCTGGGAAATGAATTTGTAGCGATGGCATCAGGATTACATGTTTACTGTACATGTGATTTCCAGCTCAAGTTAGCTTCTATTTACAAGTAAGCAGATATATACATACGCACTCACTTAGGCAATTCTAGCTGGCATTCCTACAAATTCAGTCCGAAAGTCTAAGTTATTTCCTTTTCAAACAGCATTACTACTAATAGAAATGCTGCTGGCCAAACAGTTCCTTCAATTATAATAAGTGGAGCAAAGCTGCCTTCAAACTGAGATCTCAGTTACACCTGCACAGTTATTCTGGAAGTTAATTAGATTGCACAGGGGTGAATATGGACTTAACATGCTCTTTAGAGGCCTCATAATGGCAGAAGACATATTAGGGAGAGAAGAAAGAAACCAACTTGACTTTCAAATCCCAGGCTGGCTTTGCAAGCAAGGGAGTAAAACCATCTGTACCTGTAGGTGAAGCATTCACGCGTTAGAGATCACGGAAAGCCAGTGTCACCTTGCAGGGGAAAGGTTTGCTTAAAAACCTTCTTGCAATGTTCTTATTTTGTAATTGTTATTTAAAAAAAAAAAAACAACCAAACAAAAAACCTAACAAACTAGCAAGGACACCTAAATCAAGGGCAGGCATTGGATCCAATAATGACAACTCTCCCGTTTGCTCCTTTGACCCATTGCAGCTCTAATTCAGAGTCCTGAGGACAGAAGCTGCACATTTCTGAGCAGCAGAAGACAAACAGGGCTGCAGAAGAAGGGACCACGAGGTCAGGTTTCAGTGAAAGCCGGGCTTGCATGCCAGGCACGGAGATCAAGGACAGACTAACTCAAAGCACAGGAAGAATCAGCGCTTCAGATGTCAGCTGTTTCAAGGATTACAGGCCCTCCTCTTTCTGGTGTCAAGGTAATAATCAGAGCAGCGGACGCGTGAGGCTCCTCGCAGTGATAGCTGAACATGGCAGCCCTCGATTTGGATTCAGTTTGGGGGATTTTGTTTCCTTTTCAGACAAAGCCAACAGCACCAAGTATTCATATTTCAAGGCTGTTTTAAGGATCAAAACCCATCTTACTTAATAAAAAGACGAGCAAGATTCAAAGCAGAAAATTATATGGGAGCTTCACATACAGTAGGTGGAGAGGCAGATTCTGTGACTTTTTATCAGAGGTATTCGTTTAGAGATCGGTGCTAATGACAGTTTCTCAGAAATGCCCCCCCCTCCCCGAGTATTCATGTTTTCACATAAATCCTGATTTTGGCATATTACTTTATTGTGGAGACATCTTCTGTGTACTGGCTGGCTTATGCAAATTAACCAAATGTCCCATAAATTAGTCTTGAAATGCCTGGGATAATGAGCTGCTTGCATGGTGAGCAGTGCACAGTACTTCAAGAAGGACTCTTTACAGGTTGGGAGAGCAGGAGAACATTATAAATGTGCCCATGCTGCACAACGAGGCGGGATGCTCCACCAGCGTCGTGCTCCTTGCCCCGAAAGGCAACGCTGACTGACTAGAATTGAAAAATGCAATGGTAGGAGATAGATACCGCCAAATCGGAAACCCCTGTACCCTATGCTGGTAGGCATACAATTCGCCCCTAGCTGCTGAAGCCCAAGCCTGCAGATCCTCTTAGCTGACTTGGCCAACACACTTAAACTGGTTGCAAGCTGGATTTTCTTCCCTGCATAATTTGGATTTTCACTGACGGCTTTTTGACATATGTTACATATGTGAACGGTATTGTATTCTGTTGCTTTTTTTGGAGATGTGCATCTGCCTACCAAAAATCATACTTCCCTTGTGTTCCTCACCTGAGATAGAGAATGCCTCAAAACTACGCTCCTGGTTGTACTTAAAAACAAATGTTTTATGCCAGTCGTTGTTTTCTTGTGAGGCATAGATTTGAGAGTAAGCTTTATGTGCAAAGGGCTGGTTCTCTATTCCTGACTCAGGAGGTGCTGCCTGAGGTGCGTGCGGTAAATGATAATAAATCAGATGACAAATCAAAAATACACCACTTGCTTTCGGTGAGCGCTTAATTGGCATTCCACCTCTAATAATTACATCCATATTGAATTTGTGTGTGGGCACCTTCATTTGCAACATCACAATAATTAAATGACATTAGCGTTCAGGAGCAGGTATGTGAAAGTGCTATTAGCATTTCTCGGCAACAATGACAGCCTTAAGGATGCCTTTACCTTGCATTCCTACACTTCATTATTGTCACAGAACGAAAGTGGGGAGGGTGAGGGAAAGAGGATGGACGACAGGGATGAAAACCGGAGACGGGTTTCACAAATGGAGCCATTTCCTTGCCTCCCTCCCTCTCCTTCTGGTACTTCCAAGGCCCCGCATTTTCTGCTAACAACCCGGTGGAGCAAGCCCCCTCCAAGGAAGCCATTTTATCTCTTTGTCCGGCAATAACCACTGTCTACCCCGGGCACCCTGCCTTGGAAACTTCTCTGTTGGCTATTCACAGATAGCATAAGAAGCTCCTCAAAGCACACAAGACGGCTATGCAAACAGTAATAAAGCCGACTCTCTGCCGTCAACGTTATTAGGATATGGCAAGCGGCTGGGCCAGCCCCTTGGAGCGTGAGCTTTGCACTGACCGTGGCTACTCTGATTCGGTGGCGCTTTATCCCAGCTGACAACCGTGCAGACAAAAGGGGTGAGGGAAAGGCAAAGCAAGCGGGAGGAACTCATCGCCGCAATTCCACATGAGCTTCAGGAGTGCAGGGATGCCCATTTTCTGAACGGGGAGCAGAGACAAAGAGAGATAAAACGACTTGGCCAGGGTCACAGGGAATATCCGTAACAGAGCTGAGGAGTGAACGGACGCCTCATTAAGGGCTGGTCTAATACCAGGTGTCGAAGCAATCTTCCTTATAAGAAACTCAGGGCTTGCATTCAGGTTTACAAGCCACCCAGTGTGGTCATACTGAGAAATCAAGCCGTGAGCAGCGGCAAGCAACTGACAGCTTTTGAAACGGTAAAAATCAAATTTAGTAACATCTGGGCCTTACAACATTTAGGGAAGGGGACTTTATACAGCTAACTGCTACAAGGAGCCAAAGACCACAGGGACTTAGAAAAAAAGTGGGGGCATAAAACAGAAGTGATGTGATTTATCATGGATGGGGGGAAGAAGACAGTTAAACCGAGAGAAAGAAAAGACAGCAACGGAAGAAGAGAGATATTCAGAAGGGGAAGAGAGACCTGAGGAAAAAGTTGTAAGGAGCAGAAAACCGAAAACAAAGGACAAAAATAATTTAAAATGGAAGAACAGCAGATATACTTAGGTGAAGACAGCTCAGCTGGAGTGCCCCAGGGACGATCCCTGCCTCACTGCAGCTTTCGATAAACATGCAGCAGGGCGCGTGAATCCTGGAGGGAGGCGGATGTTCGTGCTGTCAGAGGAGGAGCAGCCCGAGGAGACAGGCTCCCAGTGCCAGGGCACTGAGGCAGGTGAGGCGCAGCCATCCTGGCCACCCCCCCAGCTCGGCATCTGCAGCGCGTGTAATGTTAGCAGCAGCTGTTTCACTCATGTTTTAAACCTTCCTGCCCTCCTTTTCAGAGCTCCAACATGCAGATTCAAATCCCTGGGCATTCACAAGCAATTATTTTCTAATGATGCTAGAAGCAAAGCTTCCCGTCCTATAGCTTCAAAAAACCCTGCCCAGCCGCATTCTGCTGTTGACCTTTTCAAGACCTAAATATATACGAGATACCTAAATAAGATAATTGGCCAAGTATAATGCTGGTGCAAGCTGGAGGCCTTTTACCAGAGGTGACACAGGCCCCCTCTAAGCAGGAGAGAAACTGCAGGAACTCCATCCTTGCTGGTTTGCCCCCTGCGTTCAAAAGCTTCTCTGATGCTCGCTCCTCTCCTGATTTTGTGTGACTTTATTCATGTGCATCCCAGTGTTAGGTTTCACAGTGGATGTGCTTAGCTGTACAAACTGTGCCAAGTGAGCTTACCAGAATGACAATGTTGTGCAGGAGACGGTACTTTTGCAAGGGCAGCCCCAAATTCCCATTTTCCACTCTTGCACGAGAGCAGCCTATCATGCCGTATAAGATATAAATGTTTTGCAGCCTTGCAGATAAGCTAGATAGACAGCTGATCCATCATCATGACTCCACATCACCACCACGGTGAAGGGATAAGGAGCGAAGCTGATGGCTTCTGCACAACAAACAAACAAGCACAGAGACAGTGTTTGCTCATTTCAATGTGCAAAGCTGACTTGTTTAAATATGAATATGTTGCTTATAGCCAAATTTTAGTGACAGCAGCCCCATGGCATCTATCACTGTTTGCACTTTTGCTAAAAATAGTCACATTGTCTCTGGATTCCTTTCAGATGCCACGTCTGCAGGTAGTTTTCACTCCCTCCACCCCATCTCCAGGGTATATCGTGCTCGGGAAGACACTAAATTCACAAGGTTCGCGTGGTGTCACAGACACCTGAAATCACTTCCCTGCCCTCACCAAAAGCCTGTGCCCTTTTCTCTCTCTTCTCCTCTCACTTGCTCTCTTTCTCTATCATGCTCAGAGGCAGGGGCGCCAGGCACAGCTTCCAAATGCCCCCAGCGCCTTCACTGAGGAGTGAGGTTGTCTAAAAGGGAGAACGCACTGTCGAGACTGTGGAGCGGTTTCTCTCAGACCAGATCGTGATACTCACTGCTTCTCCGTTTACAGAAAAGTGAGCAATTTTGCCTCCCCCCCCCCTCCCCCCCCAGTCCAAGCCTACAGCACATTACAAATATGCTTTTGAATAGAAGCCCTGGCTGGAGGAATTAATAGATTTTTTTCCTTTTCTAGTTTTTCACTGTATATACAGTCAGATGAAGCACTTGTCTCAAATTCGGGGTGACCTGCTTGGAGTCAGGCTCCTCCCAGAGCTCACCCGGGCGCTGTGTTTACAGCTATGAAAAGGAGTAAATCCCACCCAGGAAATGAGCAGCAGTGAGAAAACACACAATGTGAAATCTAAACACTTCTGATTCCCTCAGAGTGCTGCAATCCAGGCACTCTCCCCAAAACCCTCTTCTAAGGCAGAGCTACGTGGAGTTTCTGGAGGATCAACAAGATCCAGGCTATTTTGGATTTGCTCTCTTTGTGGTTTTCTAACCATGAGAGCACTGGGAGGTCCCCACGCCTGCAGCAGCTCACACCTCTGCCATGGGTACCCGCATTCAGCCAGATGGATTTTGGTGCAGAACTGGGACTTTGCACACCAGGGATGTGGTATATCCACAAGACTCCTGCTGTGGCAGCGCACCGTGGTATCGATGTGCTGCCAACTCTGACATTCAAAAAGTGGCTCTGAAAACAAAAGGCAGATTCCCCAGGCCACGCCAGATTATGCACCTAGGAACCCTCAGACAGACAGCACAGACCATCAACTGCAGCGCCCATCACTCCGCAAAAATTCAAAAAGCCACTTCCACTTCTCCTTGCAACGTACCCGCACTAGTGGCAATCCTCAGTGTTTTACAGCAGAGCTATTTTCTCCAGTGTGTTAATCAGGTTTGCTGGTTTTTCTGACAGCACAGGGGGAGAAATGGGGCCAAACTTGTCTACATGTAGGCTCCTCCCAGCTCTCACACTGACTCAGCTGAGCTGGAGGCAAACAGCGGTGGGATTATAGTAAATTCAATGGTGGCAAGCACAGCCTGCTTTCCAAGTAGAGGAGGAAGGTAGTGCAGCTCACCCAAGCAGGCTGCTGCGGTCCGGTCGGTCCCCACCTCCTGGCTGAGTGCGGAGGCGGCCACAGACGGACAGCAGCCTGGGGACACCAAAGGGACACATCTCACCAGGGCAGGAGTGGAGAGAAAAGCTCTCTGTTGCTGGACAGAAAGAAGCCACCACTTCTGTCACCGCTGCTTTGTGGTGGCTTAGGGCAGCTGAGATTTCAGCCAGGTCCCCAAGGAAGGATTTTGATAACCAATGCGGGCAAATATCTTCATTTATGTGGGGGATATGTCAGCAGCCAGGCCCTGTGGTTATTTCCTTTCACCGACGGCAACGATCTTGAGCTAATCTGGTTTGAACTTCGGACAGCTTGCGCTCAGCCAGGCCTTGGCCGTGCCTCCCTTCTGGGGAGACTTTCAGCCCTAGTTTGTGGCTGGAGGAAGAAGAGACCTAAAGAGACTGCGGGACCGTGCAAGCACTTCAGCGGTAACCCCTCATTAAATGAACGCAGCGTAGGTGTCTGAGAAAGATGACAGCACAGAGCCCTGTGGCAATACACCCAGCACAGCCGCTGGGGAGAAAAGCACTCGCTCAACACAGCCCCCTGCGATCTCTCGTAAAAGAAGAAATAGGATACACAAAAGGTAAGGCTGGACACGTTTTCCAGACCCCGCGCAACCCCTGTGCCCACCCGTGTGTGTGTGTACCCTGGGAGGACGCCACTCCTCCCTGGGCACGTGCTGTGGCAGGGGCATGGCGTGTGGCGGGTACAGGCACCCCCAGCAGTATCACCTGCGTGCTTCTCACGGCAATCCCTGCTTCCCATTTAAAAAGAGGCCGTATCCTGAAGGATCTGGCGGTTTACACAAGATACGGTCCCAGAGATTTATTAATACGAAGTGAAGAATAACTGATAAGAGAAGCATTTACCATTTCTCTCTACTGAGTCGATCTCTTAGCTCTTTAATATTTTAGTTTCCAGCATCCTTCAGCCCTTAGGACTTGGTGCTGGGCCAGCTGTAACACGATACACCAGCACAATGTCCTAGCGCTATCTTCCGGCATTACATAAACCTATGTTTGGGACAGATTCTCATCCGCTTTGAGACTGCTTTGCACCACTCTGGCAGCAGAAAGGGGCCACGGGAGCACATTACACGCACACCACCTTTTGAGACTTCTTTCTATTGCCAGAGCGAGGTAAAGACATCCCTGGCTCCAGCCAGAATCTGGCCCTTTGCTTAATGTCTTTAACAAATGAAGCTGCTGTTTGAATCCCAAAGACAGAGAGAGGGTCAGTAACCGAGGGAGCGCTGAGAGCTCCTTCCCTTGGCAGTCGGGAATCCACGTTGTTAGAAAGTGGAAATGTATTGGGTGTGTTAGCTTCCCAACCACAAAAAAAATCTCTCAGAAAATGTCTGTTTCCCATCTTGACTAAGGAGACATCAATTTCAGTGGCATGTGCAGTAATGTTCATTCAGGACTGGCCACAGGTGGTCAATTATTCCTCTGCCTGTCTAGAAGAAGCATGTTTATTCCTCATAATAAAAAGTATTAGTACGATACAGAGTTTATTGCTCAATTAGGAAAGTGACACGCAAAGAGTTACAGCCCCTGGCGGAGAATACAGCTAGAAACGAATTTTTGCATCTAGAAACTGATTTTTGCAGCTGAATGAAATACCACCCTCCTCTCCATCAGACACACAAAACCTACACAACTTAAGAGCTAACTGGCAGGTATTTTAGGACCAACATTTAACTAGCCTGTACAACCGAATATTGTATTGTATATTAAAGCTCTAGATTATAATTGTGTTCCTTTCTCTGTTTAAAACATTTTAAATTGATCATTCAGGCACTGATAAAAAAACAAAAAAAAGCACAGAATTGAATTTTGGTTCCGAGCATAAAAAAAGCTGTGCATTGAGCAGAATTTGGGAACACTGCACACATGCACACTTTGATCACTTTGTGGGATCCATACTCACTGCTCTGCTTGTTTCAGTTACTGTGCCTTGCCTGGGCAGTCAAATTGTTTTTAAATACCTAAAAGTAAACCTCGGAACCTGTTTTCTCCTGTTGTGTCAAATAATAATTCATAATAAATGAACTCACTCTGCAAACACCAAGGGTGCTGTTGTTAGCTATTTGGAGTATAACACAACATTAAATAATAGATTTTGCACTTCTAACGTTTTAATCTCAATCTCAAATTGCAGGTAAAGGCAATTAAACAATAGCATCCCCATTTCAAGGCTGGAGACCAGACATCTAAACACAAAGTTAGCAGATGATACCTAACTTCAAGCATAAAAGCAGTCCCTCTGCTTGAACTGATTCTATGTGCAAGCTTGAAGCAGACACATGCAGCAATATGCAGTTCAATTGATGACTGTAGCTATTGAAAATGTAGGTGTCATATGGAAGGTATTCATCTAGTTAATGAACAGATATAGGCACATCTAAAGGTGGTTTCATAGAATCATGGAATGGTTTGGGTTGGAAGGGAGCTTAAAAATCATGTAGTTGTAAGCTCCTGCTATGGGCAGGGACACCTCCCACTAAACCACGTTGCTTGAAGCCCTGCCCAACCTGGCTTTGTACATCTCCAGGGATGGGGCATCCACAACTTCCCTGGGCAACCTGTTCCAGCATCTCACCACCCTCACAGTAAAGAATTTCTTCCTAATATCTAATCTAAATCTACCTTCTCTCAGTTTAAACACTGGAACTGTTACCCCTCATCCTATCATTACACTCCCTCATAAGGAGTCCCTCCCCACCTTTCCTCTATGCCCCATTTAGGTACTGGAAGGGTGCTATAAGGTCTCCTCAGAGCCGTCTCTTCTCCAGGCTGCAATCCAACTCTCTCTCGGCCTGTCCTCATAGGAGAGGTGCTCCATCCCTCTGATCATCTTTGTGGTCCTCCTCTCGACCTGCTCCAACAGGTCCATGTCCTTCTTATGTTGGGGGCCCCAAAGCTGGACGCAGTACTCCAGGTGGTGTCTCATGAGAGCGGAGTAGAGGGGCAGAATCATCTCCCTCCACTTGCTGGTCACGCTGCTTTTAATGCAGCCCAGGATGCAGTTGGCTTTCTGGGCTGCAAACACACATTGCTGGCTCATGTTGAGCTTCTCATCTACCAACACCCCCAAGTTCTTCTCCTCAGGGCTGCTCTTAATCCATTCTCCGCCCAGTCTGTATTTGTGCTTGGGACTGTCCCGACCCACATGCAGGACCTCACACTTGGCCTTGTTTAACCAATCCTAAATCAACATCTAATTATTTTGAATAAATCACACTCCAGAAGTGCTTGTCTTCCTCTGTTAACTATCAATCAGACTGAGACATCAGCCCAGATGTGTCAAATACTGAGATGCTACAGGTAGGCACATGAACCTAACTGCATCCTAAACCAAACGGTGCTGTGGAACTGGGAAAAAATGTGGCACAGGTTAAAACCAGAGTGAAATGTGGACCCAGCTGACCGAAATAACCATTGCCTCATTGAGAGTGCAACGTTTGATCACCTGAATCCCACAAGAGTGTTATCCTGAGGGATATCAAGCACAAGGGGACAGGCACTGTCCTTAAAAAGAGAAGTAACCTCCAGCATGATGAAGGTTTCAGTGAAGTCGTTAACGCTAGCTTGCTGCAAGGCGTACAGCATGGAAATAATTCAGATATTAGTATGAGCAAAACGGACCCTATTTGTAAAGAACAGCTGTGCTCACAATATTGCTGCACGTTGATCTGCACGTAACACCCACCTGAAAAACCCCAGTTTGCAAATGAAAGCATGAACAAGAAAACTTTGTGTAGGGAAACAGACACTTCTTCCCAGGGAGAGACAACAGCACATCGAAATCACACTGTGCAAGACAACATTTATAAAAATGTTGACAGATATCATCCCCCGTTTGACTTATGGAGCCATCAAAAGCTCACTTCCATGGAGCATTTTTGGACCCTTTAGTTGACTAAATCACCAATTTAGAATCTGTCAGACTTCATTATGCAGATTAAGAGTCTCTCCTTGGTTTCATTTGTTATGCATTAATAAGAGAGCATCGGTGAATGTATCCTCTCACACAACCAAAGCCTTTCTGCCATTACATAGTAAATTTTGTTCTTTCTCGTGTTGGAAAAAAACCTCAACACAACAGCAACACGGCTTAGTTGCTATGCAAAGACTTAGAGCCACTGCATAGGGATCAGTTCCAGAGTTTGGTTTGATTCGAACCGAGCCAGGCAAATTATGCCTGGATGTGATGGGAGGATGTTTTCCTGTTTGCCCATTTCTCTCCTCTACAGGTGAAGAGTGTGCTCAGCCCAGACCGGCCTCGGGATCCCCACAATCTTGTGCGATCCCGATGCGCGTTCACTGCCTTCCAGCTCCATGCCTGGTGCAGTTAAAATACTCAGTACCAACAGGCAGATTTATTATGAATGCTGGTAGGGATCTTTTTTCTCTCTCATTGACTAGATGTGACTCAAAAAGTTAATGGTAATTGCTCTCATCTTCATTTAGCAATGAGAGAGAGAGAGAGAAATGGGAGCAATTTGCAGATCTGAGAACAGGTCATTACAGGTGTGTTATATTAGTGTATTCATGAGCCCCCTGGGACAGCCATGCTGCGATATCCAATAACTTTCTTAATGTGTAATTACACACCATTGGACTATAATTGATTAATTGAAAAGAGAATGTAGGCAGATGCTAGGCCAAGGCTGCTGCTGCTCATTAAATGAATATGTCCTTGCTTCTTTTTAATAAGTTAAGTGAACTACTCAAAAGCAATTAAGTGAGAACTGAAATTCATTACATTTTAAGTAATTATTGGTATTAACTTCTATAATAAAATGCAGGATTTATATTTTGGGGTTTTTTTCCCATCCCAAAAGCAATATAATACACGTCACGGCTGAGATGTAAAAATGGTGTCTGCTACAGACAGCAGTGAGATACCCACTCCTTGCAGACAGATTTTTTTCGGTGTGCCTTCAGATAACTGCATGACGCTAATCTGCCTCCTTGGGACGTCATTCCTGGAAGCCCTGAACAGTCCTAGGGATTTCCAAAGAGAGGGGTCCACACGCTCAATATCCCAGAGCACCCCCAAGCCTCCCTGCAGTCCAGCCAAATGGTGGCCAGGCTCTTCTCGACCCTCCTTCCCATGGGCTGGATCTTAACTCTGAGAAATATAAAGAGCACGCTCCTGATTTTCAAATTCCCACTCTCTTACTGCTGTATGTTGGCTCTTAAAGGGGTCAAAGCCTCCAAACTCTTTTCTTTTTCAATGAGGAGGACAACGCATGCAGCAAGATGAGGAATAAGCCAACGGCACCATTATAGAAAGTCACACTGGTCGACGTAGGCATCTTTTCAGACCTGACAAAACCCGTTCTCATTAACACCCTGCAGGAGTGAGAGCCGGGGTCAGAGGTGCAAAAGGACCTGAGCACGGGGGGAGTAAAGCCAGTTTTATGCCCTGACCCTGTGCTGCAGGTACGGCCGTGGGGAGATGGGGTGCGAGGGATGGCTCCTGCCAGGTAGCTGCCAGGGTGCCCCACGGGCCCTCCTGAGTCATCTGCATCTCCTGCACAGACCCCAGGAAGAAAATATTTATAGCTCTGGGTGATGACTTTGGAAATTTTATTTCCAATTTATGTGGAAGGAAATCCAATGAATTTTATTTCACCGCACTTCACTTCCTTCGGAACAAGGCATATCTTTATTCTTTAACGTTCTATAAAAACTGTCTGAATTTTATTTAAATTGGTTATGAATGCCAGTTTCATAAAGCAAAGCCACGATTCACAACCTGTTTTCTTTCCAAGGGACACAAACCTGCTTTTTTTTTTTTTCCAGTTTTATAGAGGTTTGGGTGGGGGAATGGCTGACAATATTTTTCAGGCTTTTTTACTTTAAAATTTATTGAAATGGTTATTAAGAAGTAGCCTGCTAAAAATGCATTTTCAGCCAACTTTTTACTTGTTTAAATTCCCGGTCAATAAAAAGATTGGTAATTTTTTAAAATCATTTTTGAAAAAGCAATTTTTCAACAAGAACATGTTTAATATGAAAATTATAACTTCAGTAAACACATCAAATGAGGAAAGCAAAGAGTAAAAATAGAGTAATACAACACAGTATTGCAGCGAGGAGAAATTAAGGTTGGAGAAATTATTCAGAGGTCACTAGTAATTGCACATTTATTAATAAAAATTTTAATGCTTCTTCTGGGAAGGAAGTTGACAGAATTGGAGCTTAACGGGATTTTAATTATTTTCCTTTTTAACACATGCGTTTTGCTTCTCTTTTGAAACAATAATAATAATGTTGATGTTAAAAATTAGAAAACATACCTCCTTCTGAGGAAAGACAGGCTTGTGCTCACAAAGTGTCAAGTGTCACATCCTAAAATAATGTGCCGGTATTGGTATGAAGGAAAATGCTAAACTAGAGACACTGGGGCGAAGTTGCTTGCTATTCCTAGCTTACGTGAGGCGAGTGCTGTGGGAAAGGGGATACGAGTCGCTCTTGGCTCTGGGAGGCCAAACACCCACCGTCGGTAGCCCTGGTCTTTCCCAAATCTGCCGCCTTCCCATTGCCCATCTTCCTGTGCTGCCCACCCCTCTCACTGTCACACCTATTATTCCATCTCTTTAGCTCCCTGAACTGTCTTCCTTAATTTGCTTCACCGGACCGAAAAGGTGGGGATTACGTAGAGCTGCTGGGGGTACCAGCCTGCTTGGGGGGGAAGACTCATCCCTGGCCATTGGGGAGCTTCGTTCCCTTTATCCCCATCTCCTTCCTTTCCTTCTCCCCGCTCTCCATGCTCCTGGGGACTTTATACCTTGTATTTTATGTGTTGTTGGGTACTGGCAGAGACTGAACCCTCCTTGCTGCTCTCAAGGGTTAATGGCACTCCCCTGCCCACCTCTGTGGGACGCATGGGGAATCCCTCAATCTCCTTAATGCTGTAGGTCATGGTCACTCGCTAACCCCGAGTATAAAAGGAGTGAAGTTTGGGCCTTACTTCCAGTAGAGCTGCTCTCTCAGACTTGCTGTGACAGGGTTGTATTTTCTATAAGTTCCTACAGCTGGCCGCTGATTGCAGCCTTCAGCTTAAATATTATTAATAAAGATCATGTTTTCTACACTTCAAATTAGCCGTTAGCTGGCCTACAGCAATTTTTGGTCAGAGAGGGGGAAGACATCTCAAAGCAGTCATTTGTCTTTTCTTGCCTGCAGAACACAGGGTGTCATTCAGAGCCCACTTAAAGTTAACGGGAGGGATCCTACTGATTTCACTGGGCTTTGGATCAGAGGTTGTGGAGTCCTAAACATGGTGTGAGTCAAGAAAAAAAAAAAGCTTATTTCTTCAGCAGGATGGTGGTGCAGGACGCGGGAAGGGGAACAGAAGGCCCAAAAGACCAAGGAGATCTCTCAAGACTCCCGAGAAGGTCTGCCGCAGCCCCAGCAATAGGACCCAGACTTCACAGGTCCAGCCCAGGGGAGCAACGGCTTTCCATTACAGGGTAGAAAAACGTAACAGTTAAAAAGCAGGGCAAGAAAGACCGGGCAAGACAGTGGATGCATTTGTTCTAAAGCAGTAAATAGATCTGTGTAGCCAGGCATAGAGCCTATCGTTTCCCGGGGACGGCATATCGCGGGGCGGCTGCCAGGCTGCAGCTCTGTATTTGGTCCTGCATTATCCCGGCGAGACGCCTATCAGGGTGCAGGCAGGGTCAGCCAGAGCCGGGTTTTGGGGCTCCGTTCTCCCCACCGGGGCTGCAAATCTGCCCGTGGGCTCAGCGCTGCCTTTTTTCAGTGCGTTCACCCAGCCCCCGTGGACTTCGACAGTCTTTAGGAGTGTGTGTAAGGTGAACACCACATAGCCCTTCGTTCAGCCTGGCAGCAAATAAAAAACTTTACAGTAATTTTGCCTGGTTTGTTGCCCTTGCTTGAAAAGAAACAGAATGCAAGCTTGTTTTTTTTTTTTGGTGGGGTTTTGGGGAGGTTCTTTTTTAAAATATTCTGCTATAACTCACGAACAATTTAGTTTTTGAAAATGAAATGTTACAGTCTACAATATGACCTAAGCCTCACTGTTATTTCAGTCACAGGAAAGGCTGAATTTCATGTGGCCAAGATTACTGAGGTTTTAAGAACATCAGTATCAATTCACTGCTACAATTGCTTTTCTCAATATTTTTGTTCCAGAGCCATAACTGCCATTCTGACAGCTCTCCGTGCCTGATCCAAAGTCCCTGAAACCAACGGCAGGCTCTCCCTCGGCTGTTATGGGTTTTGCATGGCCATTTGCTCAAATCACTGCGTATGTCACAGTGCAGCTGATGGAGCAAGACCAGTTGCTCTCGGATTGCGGTGGCAAACTGAGCGAGAAACTGATGAAATCTATCGGTAAACCACCAAAAACTGGCACCAGCGGTGAGAAGCAGCAAACGTCGAGTGATGTTGAAAGAGTGGCAGGGACCGCTTGTGGAGGTTTTAACTCTCGGCAGGCTTGGTATCAGTAGCTCTATCACCTGGAGCTCCACAGAGTGTCACAGGTCTTATGCCCCTCTCCCCTCCCGCCTCTCCAAGGTGGCAAAATCACCTCCTGACCACAAGGTTGGTACCTTAAAGGCTAGATGTGACCCTGCATCCCTCAGAGCTGCTGGGCGGCAGTCCTGCTCCAGCTTTCTGGCCAAAAGCTCTGCGTGTCCCAAGCCTGGGCCAGGATGAAGGAAGTGCTCTCTCTCTGCCAGTTTGCACCTAACAGGGTGAAGGAAGAGCCAGGGAGAGGTACAGGGGGAAGAGCCTTTGCTTTCTCTCTCCTCTCTGCTAAGAATAAGGAGGCAGCATGGAAGATGAAGAGGGTGTAAAGGCAAGAGAGGGGATGAGCAAAGCTATCTGTCTCCCCCTAATTCAGTCCTCCTTTGAAGGCACTGTGATTACAAATGGACTGAGAGGTATTTTCTTTTAATGCTGAAGCACTAACAGGGAGCGGTTTTGCTTGACACCAGGGCACAGGAAACAGGTCAGGTACCTTAAAAAAGAGAATTCAAACCTCACTTTCTGAAGCCAAAACTCTCATGGCCTCTGAAGGATACCAACATGCATATTTCCATTAACTTGACTACGACTACAAAACTTACTGGCCTCGTTTGATCACAAATATTCTCAGTGCTTTTTAAAATCAGTTCTGTAGGTATGAAATCTTTCCCATATTCCGGTACCGTAACGCTGAGGTTAACCTGCCTGCATCCTTGCTGCCCTGGGCGGATGCCCCACATGTGCCGTGCTTCCTGACCCTGCCTCTAGTGCTGGAACAGCAGAGCAAAGTGAGAGGACTCCAAGCAAAGCATCAGCTGTAGCTCTGGCTCCTCTCAGCCTTGCCACAGCCCCCACAAAGGCCTTTTGCTCACAGGAGAACGTTTTGCATTTCATGTTTCAGTTGCAGATGTGTTTTCAGAGCTTTCTCTGCCTCCTTTTGTTAGTGATTAAAGATAACTGGCCGTAGGTGAGTTTGCATTAAATCCGGTAACAAGCATGTTTTATTTTGTGTCTTTTATATAACAGCTTCCAAGCACCGGGACTACCTTATAATTCATCTCATACTGGACTCACAAATTTATCCTCCCAGAGCAGAAGTACTAGGAGCAGACTTTCTGATTTCAAAGAGAAAAAGATCATGATCTTCCTGCAGGAAAACCGTGGATCACAGCTGGGTGTGGGACTGGAAATGATTTTTTTTTCCCCAGGGTGTTTACGTTTTGTTTGGTTATTTGTTTGCTTTACATATAATCCCATAGCGGTGGGTGGTACTCAGATAATCTTCATAAACAAATGATCTGGAAAGCAACCTGGCGTTTAATTTCCTTAACCCATCAAACCCTCCTTTGCTCATACAGCAGCATGCCAATCTGAAACCTTGAGTCAATATTCTGGGGAACTGGGGGCAGGGAAGGATGAACTGTTGGTTTTTCTTTCCCACTTTTGTTAAAAGGCATCCAAGCATGGCTCTTCCTACCCTGACTAACCTGGGTAGGTGCCAGATGGATTTTTCCTTTCTCTAGGCAATGGCTTAGGAATTTCAGCTGGCTAGAGCTGAGGCTGTGGGCTTTTCACTGGCCTTTTCACTCTAGCCTACCCTTTCTCCGCAGTTAATCCCATCTCTCTCCCCACATCCACTCTTAGCTGGACTGTACTGCTCCTTGACAATCAGCTTCCAGAGGACTAAATTCTGCCTTTTCCTTCTGGAAACAAAGAGCTGTGCCTGAAAGAAAAGCTTCCAGCCACTCGTGGAATAAGAAATTAAAATCCTGAGGCAGTGCCTATGGGAGAACGGTGGATGGCTGGCCTTGCTCTTTAAAAATAAATTTGTTTTATGTAGTTCCCAGTATTTATCATGAGTAGCTAAACTTAAGAAAACACGACTCTCAAAAATACTGAAAAGTTCACACGAAAAATTTTATGTCCTCATTGACTAGAGCATCTTAACCGCTTTGTTTTCTGTGCTCTACAACAAACAGCATGACACAACGTATCTGGATTTAGCACGGGAAGTGAATACCCTAACCTAATCCCGTAACTGCACAATGGCTTTCCATACCAACCAAAATCTTTAATTGTCACTGCTTTTCTTAATGCACAGAACTACCGTAAGCACTTCAGGGGATTCTTTTGCCTAAAGTATACCTCTTCCTTTCTTGTATTTCCTATCAAGCTCACTCTCTCTCAAAAAAAAAAACCCAAATAGCTGAGTTGTACCTCAGTACCCGAATCACCTCCTCTTCTGAGGAGTAAGCAACGAAGAAAGCATACGATTTGTAATATTCTGTGTGTTACTATGCTTTCAAATCTCTCCAAATGCCGAGGAGTTAAAGCTCGCCGTGCGTGCCGGCGACCCGTGATGTTAAGATTCAGGCGGTGTAGCCCGGCTCTTGCGGGAGAGCCCTGGCACGCAGAGCCAGCCCCTGCATCCCGCCTGGCAGCACCCTCCCAGCACCAGCATTTCCCCAGCAGAGGAGCCTGCACTTGCCGGAACAAACCTCGCTGGAAAATGGCAGCTGAACCCTAAAGCAAAGAAAGCACTTTTGAGCCAAAGCCTGCAGTTCTACCTGACAGGCTATTACCGTACTTACTCTCAACCGCGCTGAGAAAACTCCAAGGATTTCCCGATTCTCAAAAGCATAAACAAGTTTCTGTTTCTCTTTCATTTAAAAAAATCTCAGCTTTTCACTCAGCCAGCATCTGACTTGCACTATTAGACTCTAGGTAATTTTTTACCATTGGGAAAATTTTTTTTTAGAGGAAGCAGCTGTCCCCACTCCTTTCTTTCATATTTTTTCCCTTGTCCCCTCTCAGGGAGACAATTCCTAGCACAAATGTAGGAATACTGACTAGCCTTTAGGAGAAAGAGGCTGTCTTAATGGCCAGTTCCTGTGAAATTCACTTTACTCTCGAGCACATTTTAATATAGCATTGTTTCCCAAAAAGTAAAAATACAAAAGGAAAACCACTACCTTTGTGAAACAGATAGCGGCTTTGACAAATAACACTCGTTTCCCCACCACCAAAGCCTAGGCTCAGCATCATATTTTCACTGAAAGTTCCTAAAATACATCTTTAAAGATAGCAGAGGTACATATTCATTATTTGACCACTTTTTTTTTTCACATACAAATTGAGTACAGATTACATCCCTGCCAATTTTGTTTCCAATAGCATAGGAAAAATAAAAGTCTAACAAATTGCTTTTATTACTTCCTTAAACAAGAACTGAAACTTGTCCAAAAAAGCACATGAAAGACTAACTTGGATGACTTGAGCTTTTGCCAGGCACAGGAGTGATATAATAAAGCAAAAACTTAAACGCATATTAATAGAGGAATAATTAACTGGGCATTAAATGAATGCTTGATTTTAATAGCACGAAGGGGGTCAATTGGTTCATTGATTGCTTGCACTAAAAATAAAGCAGATTTTAAATCGAAATAATACATAACTTATTTTATATCGTATTGTCTCCCAACACCTATTGACTTTGGGGGCATCCTGGTGTGCTGTGATGGTTCGTCAGGCCTGATTTGACCAGCGGCACAGTAATTAAACATGGCCTTGAAGAAACAGTTTGACTTATTTGGCACAAGAATTGTGACTGCACCGGCGAATCACTTTTTGTGTTTGTCTGGTTTCCTCCCCTTGGGACGTAACCCTGAAACCAACAGGAACTTTGCAAGGAGTTTAAGAGGAAGCAGGATCAGATCTTAGGGGTCACGTCGCTTTTGGCTGGGGAGAATTATACTGGGAACAAACTGACCCTTCCGAGTGACTCCTAGGGCTCTAAAAAGCATTGTCATTACCTAACCAGGGCTTGGCTCAGCACAGGGGACACCAGGGGGTAGGAAAGCCCGTGGGCCCACTAGTGCAGGTGTGGCCAAGATGCTCTGCACTCCAGGGACTGGCCACCACCTCTGGGCTGCTGCCCTCCAGTCTGGGCTTCTCTGATCAACTGCCTGAACCCGGGGACCGGCTTCGGCACTGGGTTACGTCAGCTCATCAGCTCGGCTTCACTGGATGTTGCACCCGGGACACCAAGATTGGTGTTTGGCCCTGCAGCCTCTACAGGGGAGGCAGACATGGGTTTTAGTGCAGAGGGAACGCAGCTTGCTCCTCCATCGCCACCCGCCTCTTCTACACTTATAATGAGGAAGAAAAAATGTTGTTGTTGCAAAATACAACCCCGTGTTCTGACTCTCCACAAATATTTCCATTTAGCCAAACGACACATTTTACTTAGGTACGGCTGAGAAGAAAGGTGAATGCGAGGGAGAGATCTACCAATTCATCTAAAACTCCCTTTTGGAAAGCTATGCGTGAATCTCTCTTAAATGTACTACAATTCATTCTCTGTTTACTTTAGGCAAACAGAAAACCTCATCGTGGAGCACTCGTTTTTGCAAGCTAATCAAGAACATTAGGTCCCAACAGATCCATTTAATAGAAATATAATAGGCATTCCTGCTTGCTTTTAATCTTGCCTAGCTGCAAATGCTAAAATGAACAGCGAATTAACCCTGCCTTGGAACAGAGATCCTTTCACAGCTGACATCATCTCTCTTACGGCTTGTAAACACTCCAGGCTCCCTGTATGTGCTTTCCTGGCTTTCGCTCTTTCCCCACAGCAGAGGAGAGGAGTGGAGGAGAGGAGAGGAGTGGAGGAGAGGAGTGGAGAGTGGAGAGGAGAGGAGAGGAGTGGAGAGGAGAGGATGCTCCCGCCTGCATGCAGCTAGGAAGGGGAGGAACAGGCGAGCTCTAAAGGGAGTACTGCGTGTCAGCAGAACAAAACACGCCGCCACCGCCCGAAAACAAGGCAGAGCTAAAAGGTGGATGGGAGAGTGAGTTTTGGGGCGCCTCGGAGAGTGGGGAGGGGACAGTGGACTTTTCGTGCATCACCAACCGCTCCCTGCATGGCTCTCCCTGATTTACTGTGCGAGACAAGGTAGTGCGACAAGGCCATTCACATGCTGTCATCAAATATGAGAGATTTTTCAAGCAGTTTGAGATCTTAAAATGTTCACGGATAGCAGAACTAGCATTAGAACGCTAAACAGGAAAAAAAAAACCTATCATATTTCATAATGTATGTCATAATGAACAAAAGCCTTTCAAAAAAAAAAAAAAACGGTTTTCACTGTGCTAAAGTAACAATCTAGACTTGTTGTAAGTATGTTATTCTTACAAGTAGTTCGCAGTTATTCTTGAAGGCAAGTCTTGGAGTTTCCTTAGCATAGTGCTGCTGGGGAAAATTTTCAGCATGTCCATCTTCATCTCTAGCCTGAAGGGAAATATAATGGCCTATTTAGGGACTTACAAATAATGGAAGGAAAAAAAAATAGCTAAAAGCATAACAGCTCAGATCATTAAAACAGACGGGAATCCCAAAATACAACATTATTAAAAAGTTTCTTTAAATGCTCAGTACACCTTTTAGATACGAGAACTTGGGATGCTGTTTTCTTACATAGCTTAGGTTGAACATGCAAATTCATTGTGGTGTAATAATTGGAACAACAAAAGACAAACCCAAACCAAAATATTTGAGCTGGAAACTATGAGTAACTCAGGGTCTCAATTTACTTCATTGCATTTTTCAGGATTACATTACATACGTACTCGTTTAAACTTTTTGACATGATTAAGCAATCCCTAGATCATGTACTCGTATTTTAAGTTTAACAGCAAGGCCAAAAAAAATAAGTAAGTTTGCATACTCATAATTTACATGTAATACTATTATAGATAAATGGATTCCCCCTCCATATTTAAGTGAATCTTTGAAAGGAGCAATCATCTAGCGAGAACAATGATCCTTCAGTCAAATGCGGTCAAAATATTTAATGACAAAGATGCATTAAAAGTTACCAGTTATTTGGAACTACGTTGTTAATTAAGAAAGCTGAAGTTTAAATGGAGACATTACCAGAGCCCATTAGCAATCCTGCTTGCATATAGTATTTTTCCCTTCTCATCTACAGCATTTTCTGCTTTCGAGTTAACGCAAAAGGGAGAAGCAGGTGAAAGGAGGAGTGTCAGCAATACACTCATTACACTGTTCATTTGGGTGACACTTGCACTCCGTTCCGCTCCATCTCGTCTGATCCCTGACTGTTCGCTCTCTCCCTCTCGCAGCCTCCCGAAATTCACAGCTGAGCTGTCTCCCTCACATATGGCTTGCATATAATTATGCACATTCCATTTTACACTGCATTAAAATGATGAGCTCCTGGCTCCCGGCCAACCTATTTAAATCAGCCCCTTGCCTGAAGAAGCCAGGGAGAGGAGGAGGGCAGAAAGGGAGGCGGGGGGGGAGGACTGGAATGGGGGCGAGGGGAGCCGGTGGAATGGGGCAAGGAGCAGGTAATCCTGCTCCCCATCCCTCCAGCTTCCCCACGTCCCCCTTCCCTGGGGCAGGGGGGGTCCAGGGATGCCCAAATGCAACGCACTCGTGTCTCGGTGGCTGCGGCAGCGCTGCCATATCGTGTGTGTCCCCCCCTCCTCGCGCGGCGTGAACTGCCTGTCGTCGTGTGTCACACTCCTGGCGCCCAGGCTTTTTCAGCGTTGGCATTTATGAAAGATATTTACACCTTGTAGGCTCTACGGCTTGTTTGCCTTCAAATAGGCTTCTTCTGCCTCTCTCCCCAGGGAGAAACAGGGTAGGAAAGGGGAGCCGTGGGTTAACAACACCGGGGATTTTTTAGGAGAACATGAAGGGGTTGCACCTCATTGAAAGCCCATTGACTCCAGCAGGCTTCAACTTGGGCCTCTGCTTGTCAGCCATGGGGCAGGAACAAACTCTGCCCGACAAAAAAAATATCATTTTTAAAAGTGCAAAGTTTGTCCAAAGGTATGTTTTGAGTAGCACCTACCACTGATGATTATTACAAGAAGCGGGAAGTGGGAAACGAGTTTATCCTCTACGTTTCCCAGCAGCTTATAGGAATTTTCTTTCACTGCCCTCAATAGCTGCAGGGTGGAAAATGTTTAAAATTTTTCCTCCAAACCACAAGGAAGAGGCAGAGCATTCCTGAGCACCTGAAATCACTTTTATACTGACAAAGGTTTAAATGTATTCTTCTAATTATTAGTTTGAAACTGAAGCCTCTCTCACACAATAAATCTACCTCCCATGCTGCGTGGAATAAAAAGTTTCAAGTTTGACCGTGTTTTATAAAAAAACCACCCCAATTCTCATTTTGAAAACTAACTTTGTCCTTTCTGCTCCTCCATGAAGGAATACGGGCAACTCGAGAAAGCTCTTCCAGGTCATCTGGAAGACAACTGGGGGGCGTGTGCCCTTAAAAATGCCTTGCACAAATAGAAACGGACCTGTCAGCTCGGGATCACAGGTGCCAAAGGGATGCTCAGTGACAGAGAGCTGGCGAGATGTTGCGTGAGGCACAGGTGTTGTGTAGGGCTCTGAATGCTATCAGTGCCCCCCAGACATCTGAAATCGTATCTTGGCACTATTCTAGACGTTGTGCACGTGACAGCTGGCACATTGTAACCTGCCGGTGACCCTCTGGAGCATTATCTTGGTGCACGCATACACCTTGTAAAATGAAACGGATAGCAGGGTGTTTGTATTGCATGTGTCAAAATATAGAGGCAAACCCCACCGACCTTGACCCGCTTACTAAAATTGCCAGTTACGTAAAGGTTATTCACCCCTGCTGATGGCAACGTGCTCCCCCTCCTACTGGTCCGAACCTTATTTTATTTAACTTTGGATGTCACTAAAATTTCCTAGTCTCAAAACCAGTTTAGCTACATACTGCTATAATTTAATCAGGCAGCAAAAGCGTACCTAGTTTAGCTAGCTGGTTTCCACTGTAAAAAATACCTATTCTCAGCAGTCAGGGCTAATTCTCCAGTTGCTTTACATTAATTCTTCACTACCATCTTCCAGTTGTAAATAATTTGCAGGAGGAAGCACCCTTACAATGTTCTGCACTGTTCTAACTGTGTAAAGAAGTGGCTCAGAGCTTATCTTGCCATGGTAATATCGCGATATGCCTGCATCTACGCCGACTCACTCTCAGTTGCTGTTGCAGGCCAGCAAGCGGCTGCCTCAGCTCCCCAGCATCTCGACCTTGCTGCAGCAGGCTGGCATCTACAGCTCCTTCCATCAGGCCTGGGCTGCCATGGGATGTATTTTGTCTGCTTATTGATTAAAAGGCAGCAACTGAAAAAAGCCCAAGCCAAACCTGGGATCTCTCTGATTTTTTAAAATGCTTTTCAACTGCTAAAATGGTTATAGAAATGCTCTCATAAAAAAAAAAAATATATATACACCCAAAATGCTAGATGCCATTGATTGCATACACGCAATATATGGTACAACTGCTCTCACCAGCACATTTTGTTCCAGGACAAAAAAAGATTTCAGCTTCTGTTCTGAGGCCTGGGACCATGGTGAGCGCTGCCGGTTTTTTATCAGCGCAAAACTGCTGCAACTTCCCTGTGGCAGCGCCTCTCCTGGGATTTACTCAATCTCCAAATTCAATAGCCTCCGCTGGCAGGCAGCCGCCTTCCCGTCAGCTGCACGGGCTCCGAGAGGGAAACCTGCCCATCACTGGCCTGTGGGATGCCGAGGGCTGGACACTGGACAAAACCGGCGTCGCTCGCACGGCCCCGGCTACTCCTGGCGGAAGAGAGGATGTTATCCAAGGAGCAGCGCTGGCAAGGAAGGTCTAGCGAGGAAACTGCAGTTGACTTGGTGGAGCTGGCTTGGCTGTAAGGTCAGCCTGATGACGGGTTGCACAGGAAACAGGGTGGCCTTTAATTGCAGGTTAGATATCAGGAAACCCTTCTTAATGATGGGTACAGCAAAGCGCTGGAGCAGATTGCCTAAGGAGACTGTCAAAGCCCCATCACTGGAGTTTTTTAAGAGCAGATTAGGCAAACATCTGTCAGGAATGACATGCACAGAGTAGCTCCTGACATGGGGAAGCTGGACGGATGAGAACATCTCCTTTCCCAAGTCCCTTTCCTCTCTGCTTTCTACCTCTGAGCTTTGAAAGAAAATGGCAGGAGGGTGAGGGAAAAAAAATTAAAAAAAAAGAACAGAAAAGGGCATCTGAAAGGACCTCTCTAAAAACAGCACAGCATTTGATGTTCAGAGATATGCGTACTCATTAATAAGTGCATGATGACAACCATCTTTGGTTATTCATAAGCCAGCCAGCCTATATTTGTGAAAGATGCCAATAGTTTGGAAACAGACTATGTATTAAGTCAAGATTCCTTTTTTTAACATGACGGGAGGAAGAACAATCTACAGCAGAATTTCCTCCTCTCCGAAGCACATGCATATTTGTTTCTCCTTATTCTCAGAGGAAAATTATCTTGATCCAGACAGAGGATTTCTTAGTTTTGGTGTAAGTCTTTTTATGCCGCCTTAGCCTTGGGAGAGGAAGGAAATCTGTGCTTACATTCTAATATTAAGGGCAGGATAGTATGATAGTGTAAGTCACAAGGTAGGTTGAACAGAAAAATTTATTAAGATGGAACTTGTTAATGCAAAGCTTCCACTAAAATGGGACAATGCATTCGCAACAAAACCCTGCTGCTCGGTCCACAAAAGTTTAATGCCACTTAACTGAAAACACCTAACATCTATTTTCTAAGAGCAATGGCCACTTGAGTAATGCAGAGTGACAGAATATTAGCCTGCTTACTCAGGATAAAATTGCCACCTAATTTCCATAAATGTCCTTTAAAACAGATGAAACACGGGACTGTTACCCCCCAGACATGTTAAACGCAGGCATTAGTTGAATGTCTCTGGCAGGAGAAAAAAAAAAAAAGCTGCGAGAAGTTGAACAGCGTTGCTATAGAAGCGCAGATAACTGCGTCGAGGCTCCCGTCCCATGGCGATGATCAGGGGAAGTTCACATCACCCTTAATACTATTGTCTCCGGAGGCTGGCCGCAGATGGGAACTGAAAGCCGTGTTTCCGTTTCCACCACTAAGGTTATCTCTCCCTGCACTTAAACTCGAAGGAAATCCTCGGGGAGACCCTAATCCTTGAAATTCTAGTTCCTGTGCATTTCTGTTGTCCCAGATAATCAATTATCATGCTCTCTACATTCACTGCACCAGCCACGGTAAAAATAGTACTAAACTTCCATCTGTTCAGTATATTCTTCCCAGAAATATGAATGTACTTGCTGGGGCGGTGAGGGAGCCTGACATGAGGGTGCCAGGTTGTGGCTCCGTACTGGGAGCGGAGCAGGGCCAGGGACGACGGTCCAGAGAGGACATCCCTGGTTCAGCAACCGTGCAGTTATAGGAGTGAATGAGCGAGCCCTTGGCTCGGGGAAAGTCTTCCCTCAGGGAAAGCTCCCACTAATGTTTGAATGTTTGACAAGAGGTTTGCTCTTCTGGAGGATTTCGGGATTTTCCTGATTTGCGGCGTGATGGAATAAGCGGAATTTATTAGCCTTGTTGCCTCTCTCAGCTGCACTCTATTCGCTAATCTCTACAGTTGTAATATTTTGCCACTCCAAGCCTCTAAAATCTTCTTAAGCTTTTCGAAAAAGTCCCAGCTATTTTGAAACATGTCAAAATAATGTTTCATAAAATCTCACGAAACTCAGATCAGCAAAAAAAAAAAAAAGGACCTAAAATCACACTGTTTTTGTTTATCGCATCGTTATCACTTACATCCTACTAGAATCAAGGTTATCCCTTTTGCCTGACCTCCTCTGGCCACCCCAGATTAGAGGTGACCACCCTACCCAATGTCTCCCAGCCTGGGGTCTCTCTGCCTGCAGTGGCTCTCTGCACACTCGGTGGTGGTCTGTGGAGATCTTGCACGTCACGTGCTACTAACTCCCCTTGTTTCCAGCTGCTAAAATGCATTTAAAGACAGCTAAAAATACATTAAATACTTTCCCAATGTTATTTTTCCATGTAAGCAACTGCTGTAGTCACCACAGGAATGTTATTTGATCGCCAAGGGGAGGGGAAGTGGTCCACGAGACAATCTGTCTACTGGAGGTGATCTACAAAGTTAAAACGAAATTGGGACTATGCCCTCTTATAACTTCTTTATTAAGTATGCAGAGAAAAACCAGAAGGGCTTTTGCTGACTTCTTTTGCTGCCTCCTCTCCTCTCTCCCCACACACGCCACCCCAAGACACATGCGAACATATGAACAAACACACATGTGCGCGCATCTCCACCCATTATTTAAGATAGGAACTGAGATCTTGTCTACCCTGGAAGAAGTCACCAGTGCATGGAAACCAGTGGAACAACATCAACGCGGCAGGCAAAACCTTGGGACTAGGCACGCAGCTCTTCCCAGGTCCTGAGAGGAGGGCGTACCACTGGAGACAGGTTTGTGCCGTTTTGTTGCCTGGGATCTATCCCCAGCCTTCCTTGAAATCTCTCCCTGGCACTCAGCTGCTCCTGGCGCCTATGTATTACAGTACAGACTCCACAGCTGCAGAGTCCCTTTCACAGAGAGTGAAGTTACATGGTTACTGAGAAGGAGCAAAGATGCCCCTGCAAAGATGCCGTCCCTAAGTCAAGCCTGAAGTTCAGTTCCCTGCAGGCATCCTTGGCAAGACAAGGGACCCTATAGTTGGTGTATCTCTTGGTAAGACCTGCGTATGCTTTACCATGGTACATCCAATATAGGCAGTGATGAATCTAGACCCAAACTCTAGCCTGTGTTCACATTTTAGTTGCTATTTCATTTCTACAGCTGCCAAAAGTGAATACAAAATCTGAACAGAACACCACTAATGTCAGACTGGATTAGAAAAGCATTTCGAGTCCACATGTTTAGGAGAAGGTTTGGTGTAGAAAAGTTTTCAGAAGCCAGCAATGTGGCTAGTGTGATTAAAACCGGAGAAAATACATCATTTGCAATATCCTGCAATCTTCTCCATTGTGCTAACAGAAGAAATACTCCCTGACTTTAAAAATAAATAGTCACTAGGTTGAACCTGCTATTCTAACCAAGCCCAACCCACACCTCCTCCTTGTCCCTTTCTGAACAGGTGTAAAAACTCCTGGGAAACAGGCAGTTTTGCTGAGAAAAGCCGCCCCAGAGAAAATGCATTACGACAAAGAAGGAGAAGGTGCCAATCTGTGGAATGATAGGGCAGTGTTTCTGAAATTATCCTCATCAAAGCAACTGAGGAATGTCACATTCATTTTCTTGCATAACGGAAGCACACTAAAAAATCCAAACAAATGTGCCTGAAAATCTGATAAATGGTTATCTATGGATCTTTTCTTTTTTTGAATAATGCTTGTCTTCCACGGGCTATGGCTCGGAATGGTCCAGCTTTATGTATTGAATTTTTCACTCAGAATTTCACGGTATAAAATTATCCACAGTTTATATTTAAAATGCAAGCTGCAAACTCTATTATAATGTAAGTAATATTATAAGTGAATCAAAAGGAAATACTAATAACAGTACTACCCTGGTGCCTGCTAAAGTCATAACTTTCATCCTACTGCATTTAAAAGTCACTCAAAACTTACACCAAAAAAAAAAAAAGAAGGATTCAGCTTTCTGGATTCTATATAACTTTTTCTTCCCTCCCCTCAGTTTTGTTTCATATACTTTATAGAAGAATCCTGATTTCCTGCTGGACTTCTCACCCTTCCAGACAAAATCAGGATTTTCTTTTTATACAGCTTGCAATGCTGTACATTTATAGCCCCTTCTACCACAGTCATAAAATACTTCGGAAAAAGTGATGATCGCCTTCAGTTTCACAATACATCCAGAAAGAGCAACCGCAGCAAAAATAGCGGTGTCTACTGCCCTGGACCACTCTTCTAATTTTTATAGGAAGAGGACTAGAAGGATTGAGATGTTAAGTGACTCAGGCCCAGCCTCAATCCAGTTGCTCGAGCAGGGAACTGGATCTCAGTTCTCTGTGCTCTCAAATGAAAACTCCCCGTTAAACCTCATTTTCCCACTGCATTCCAGACTTATGCACCTTCCTTCCTCTATCGGCTAATAACCAGGCAGTTTCTGCAGCTTTACTGGCTTCCGCGGGACTGCGCTACCCTTTCCCTGACAGTTCACAGCATGGTGATACATGAGAAGCGTTCAGGTGGTTGCCTGAAAAGCTAATTCTTCAAACCGCACAAACCTTTACCCATACCATAAATTTTTAATAACCAGTTCCGAATTGTCAAAGAACAAATACAATAACAAACACGTAACACTGAGATAATTTGAAATAAGCTTTGTTTATTGCCCCTTTGAACGTTCCTTCGACAAGTCACAGCTGCGTAGGACCTTCACAAAAGTTGAGCCTGTCCTACTAATCTCCTTTCTGATTCACGACAGGCCTGATCCAGAGACACTAATGGACCGTGCTTGACAGTTATTGCAACATACTCAATACACAGCCTAAAATATGGCTGGGAAATAAATGAAAATATACTACAGACTTCCCAGCAGATTCCATTTTTGTAATGGGTAGCTCACACCAGCGTAGCCGATAAGCTTTCCCTCTCTCTTCTCATTCCCTACTATAATTTATGAGATAAAAGCGTCTTCCAAAGTATTCTGTGTGGTTTACTGTCAGGTAGCTCAAGTCTCCCTTCTCACTGCTGCCATTTCTACAAGGGTTCCCCAGCAGAGGTTCCCAGAGAGACTCCTGTGCAGGGCAAGCACACGTTTCCAATCAGCCTGCCAGAGAAGCAGGGAGGCAGAAAAACAAAACACAACACCAAGGAAAAGAAAAAAAAAAAAAAAAAAAAAAGAAAAAAAATCCTCAAATGTTGGTTACGGTTAGCTAAGGCTCACAGACCAAACAAATCACTGTCCCTAATGAATTTGTTTCAATGCATCTGCTTATTTCAAGCTTCGGTGTTGTAAATACCAGAGCAACAATGCGGATTTTCTCTGATTGCGGTGTCACATATATGATTAATCATCTTGACTCAGAGCATATTTTTTTAAAGCAATTGCAGGCTGGTTTAATGAACTCCTCTCCCACTGGCTTTTATAGACTAGTCATGATCAACATACCATTAAGATAAACCTCGCGCCCCATCCCTCCCCTCTCTGACAGCTTGCCTTATTTGCTTCACAACAGTCAATATCCAATTAAGAGGCAACGGATTTGATCGATACAGAAGGCAACAATAAGACTTAAACAGCTGGTAAATTCTACACGTACTCTTTTCCTTTAATTCCCATCTTTGTGGTACGTAAACAGTTCTGCACTTTGAATAAATGTGGAGAAGGAAAAACAATGGCCAGGTCTGGTTGGTAAAGCTTTCCCTCCAATGGGCTGTGTCTGCAAGCTGCTCCGCAGCAATAAATGCTTTTATGGGATCGGTGCAAGACAGGAAGGATCCTTTCCTCTGTATTTTCTGTGGGCTTTTAAAGGGTGAAAATAGAAATCTCTCCCTGCTTTGCTTACAAGCGACATACCACTCGGGCCATTCACGCATGAAAATGAAGGAGCTGTAATATTATTAAAGCAATCATTTATGAGCTGGGTGAAGGGATGACTGGTCTGGAGAGGGGGGCAAAACCCAATAGGAATGAACCGTATGCAGGAGAACGGGCAAGGAGAGGGTAAAAAGAAAAGAGGGGAAGCTTTGATACAAATGACATCTTCCACAACCTTAATATCATCTCCCAGTCTTTCTGCCGATGATGAATGGCTGCAATAAAAGGTGGGATAGTGGCAGTTATAAGCAGGACAAAAGCAAAACCTGGCTGGTGGTGAGGAGCATTCCTTATAATTCCCGACAGCCCAGCTGGAGGTCAGGGACTGAGGTCACGATATCGCCACTGCCTTTGGGTCTAATACCAGGTACAGTACCGCTCCCTCCTCTCCCTTCACCTTTTTTTGAGGCTTTTATTCAAAGTTTTACTTTCAAAGACACTTCACAGCGTAATAGGCCAATATAGTCCAAATGAGGTAGCCCTCCTTTTCTAGCATTTCCACTCTTCTTTAAAGAAGAAGTGATGACTATGGGGGATGCCAAACTCTCGCTGACAAACAGGACATAACTCAAACACCTCTGAGCTCGCTCCCAGTGCTGGCAGAAAGTTATTTCTAAATCACAGTGGCGTGCCTGTGTTTTCCACTGCCCACTGCAACCCTCTGTCAGCCGGTGGGATTCCAGTAACATCTATCATGTCTAAAACCAGGCAACAGTCTGTTCAAACTCATAAGAAAGTTCAGAGCACACAGATCTTTTCAGGCAATGGGAGGCAACCAACTATAATTTATCTTCCCAACTTGCCTTGGGATTTGAGAAGTCCCACTCTGAGTTTTCTCCTTTCTGTTAGAAGATCAAATATGCTGAAAAACACCTTTGTCTTCCCAGTTCCTTTCACTACTATCTTCCAAGGGGAGCAGTTGCGGGTAGGTTCTTGGCCAGGTTTCTGAGCCTAGAGGAATCCACTTCTAACTATTCCCAGCAGTTTATCAGACCTTTGTTTTCAACTCTGTGCATTGTTATTACAGAAAAAAAAAAAACATATACTGCTCTAACTCTTAAAGACAGGCTTAAAAATGGGGATGCTTTCACTGGAAAGAGGATCAGGGAGAAACACATTCACCATCTTTTCGTCTTCTGCATTGACTCAAATGGCTTGTTTCCTGCCTCCATCCCCAACCTGACCTGCCTGGCCCCTCACCAGACGGCAGAGGCTCGCGTGTTTTGCTGGTATGCCACCTCTCCTGTATTCCTGATTTGCTCTTTCCTACTTCTCACTCACAGCTCCTGCCTTGGAAAGCATCCCTTGAGGTTGCACCAGAGTCCTGCAACGCTCCCAGTTAGCCCTGCTTTCTCCTCATGCGTATGCATGAGTATGTCCGTGCCATCCCTACCATTTCAGGGTGGCACTACCAGCTTTGTAAAGCTTCCATGGGTTTATTCTGGCCTCTCATGTGCAGGTCCTTTATATAACTCTTACTTGCGCAACACCTCCAACAAATATTTAGCCAATAGCCTTGTTTACAACTCTGTCCTTTAATGTTTCCTCACTGTCCAATGGACTATTTGGTGTCACCTCAAACGCAGACCCATTGTGTTGCTGGGCACACTGAAGTCCAGCTAGTCCTACGCAATAGGTCTGCTACCATAGGTCTTTCCCATTTTCCTCAAAGATGGAGCTACTGCTTCCACAAGGAAGAAGAGAGATGGAGCTAGGACATTCCTCTGCAAAGCGTGTACCGCAGCTACAGAGCTGGGAGCTGCCAAAATCACCCCCCCCCCCGCACAGTGAGTGCCCCTGGCTCCTCCATTCAAGGGCTGGGCTTGAAGCAGCCAGGTGGGCTTTGCAATATTCAGAGAGAAAAGTACTCCTGGTGTTTCACCACTCCCAGGCTGTAAATCAAGCACTTGCCTTTCCTGTTGCCAGAGCAGAGACTTATCTATCTCATTTCAGGGCAGAGTCGAAATGACATCTTTGTCTAAGCAGAGTCTGGAGAAGCCTGTAGAAATGTGGCCTTTGGCCTTTCAGCCACCGTGCACAGCTCCACAAATTCCCCATTGTTTGACCAAGATGTAGAAGTCTTTAGCTTGGTCACAGTGTATATTACAGCAGGAGGCAGCAAGGCTTGGGGAAAACTGATGCTCTTATTACTGCCACTACACAGAAGTACAAAAGCATCAAGCAAAGAACCAGCTCTAATTAAACACTTTAAGCACACTTTTACTCTAGTGAATATTGCTGCTATCTGAAAAACTTAACATAGTTTTCTATTCCATATCTGATTGCATCAAAATCCACCTGCATCCAGGCGATTTTGCAGTGGGTTCTCCCACCTGCATCCAGACCATTTTGCAGTGGGTATCAGCTTTGTAAAGCACAGAAACGGTCTTGACCTCTGCTGTTCTTAATGTACTTTTTCAGTCTGTGCCTAAAGCTTCCCTAAAGTGAAGAAAGCGCCTGCTTGCCCTTCACACAACCACCGGTAAAGCTAAGCTTAGGCAAAGATCAGAGCTAGCAAGATAACCGCCGGGCTAAGTGACAGATCTCCAGCCTAACATAAGATTGAGGCCAATAGGCAGGAAAATCCATCCATGTTTCCCAGTACTACTAGCAGGCGGAGCACCGTGGTGGTGGCCGTCATCGTCTTTTCTTTAGCAACAGGCTGGTCAGAGAGAAAAGAAGCTAAGGAATCCTCTTTTTATACTCAGAGTGTGAGTTCCAGGAAGAGAAGTACAATTTAAATTAATTACATCTAACCATGTAATTAACGTTCGTGTCAGTTTATTACGGGCATCTTTGCCATCGACGCTGTGACATGCAACTTAGTGACTTTTTTTTGGCGAGGAACAAGATGGAAAAACCGTTTGTCTCACTTGCATTGTTTATATATTAATCGTTAAATTGGTACTAATATTATTAATCTCGTTACCCTAATTACATGTGTTCTGTCTTTTTACAGTAGCATTCCTTTCAGCATTAGCCTACTTCACACATCTCCATTGTTCCTCTCTCTCGGTTTTCGAAACCTGACGGGGAATCACTGGCATCAAAGAGAGGGGAAATGTGCATTGAGCATGAGGAGCTGCAACATCAGCTGCTTAGCAGGAAGGGGAAATCTATGAGGGTTCTTTAACGACCGGCACACTTCACAGCATACGCTGGCAGAACATTTCACAGGGTGGGAGGCGAGGTTTAAAAAATCGGACCACCATAATTCTTTAAAAGCAGCCCGGGTCTCTTTCTGAAAGCCTAGGTCATGTGCCTGGCACTGCGTCATATGGTGTCTCTCTTCCGCCATTTGTTTATTTGCTTCTGGCAGTTTTGGCAGTGAGGTATCGGAGTGAAATGCACACCACTCCATACATATGGTGGGAAGAATCTAGTGCATCAGTTGAATGCATACTGTACTGTATACACATTCTGTTTTATCTCTGAGCACAGCTGTGCTGTAAAAGCTTACAAAATGTGAAGCCTTCTGTGCAGCAAAAACATCGACAGGAGAAGCTGGCCTATAACTTATTAGGTTGTGACACAAGCCAAAAAAAGCCGGAGTTAAAGCTGACAACTCCTGGCACCGTGATGAAAAGCACAGTGGCTCAAGTTAAAGAGGGAACGTCAGCCCTAACTTCATGTTTCGGCCTTTCGCTGCTGGGGGTCACAAATAGCATCGCTGGTGTGATCTAGGACAATGATTCCCAACCCCAGTGGATGGCTTCCAGCTAACGACCGGCCAGCAAACACGCAAATCATCCCCCTGATGCCCCACTGCGCTTGCCGGCAGCCTGCGCTAGGAAGGGATTCAAGGAGCAAGTGGGCAAGAGCCAAAAAGCAGTTGTGGCTCTCTTCCTCGCCCAGCACAGTAGCCTTCAAGCTGTGATCAGTCCTGTGTCTCCTAGTCCCCCAGCTCTTTGGGCTGAAAGTAGTGGAAACATATGGTAGGAAACTCTCCTGTGCCGGTTGGACCAGATGTCTGGTAGATTTTTTTTTTTCCACCACAACCTTGAAACAGGGACTCTATTTTAATCTGAGAAAGAACGGACACACTGGGTCAGACCTAAGGCACCCTAGCCCAGGCTTGTCTCCAGCAGTGGCCAGTATCACCCTCCCGAGCACAATCTGAGGAGCAATGGGCCACCAGCCCTTCCAGGGGTACAGACCCGCCATGAGGGCACTGGGAGTAGGTGTGTGAGAGGTTTAATAATTGAGTTTGGCCTGTACGTCCACTGTTCCTGGATTTTTTTACGTATATCTCACTGTGCAGCACTGAGCTAGGTGAGATAGTAGCCCACCTCCTTTCCTACCTACTGATGGACTCCATATGTGCATGTATGAGTAGATGGAGGAAGTGTGGTGAGTAAGCAGAAGAGGGAAGGGAAACACAAGGTGGGATGGCATTTTTAGGATGCAGAGGAACTGCCCCGATAAGAAAGCCATCACTGGAGACATCACATTTCCTTGCTGATCTCATAGGAATGAACTCCTCACACAGCTGAGCGCTGGAGCTGTCAGGGCTGACCTGTGTGCTTCCCCTGCATGCTGTGAGGGCTCCCCGGCCAGAGGAAGCCTCAGCTGACGTCTGGGAAAAAAACCCCTCCTGTCCAGCCCCATCGCTGCCTGAGATGATACCGGTTCCCAAAGTGGGCCTCTGGCTCCATCAGCTTCCTTGACAGCTGCAGGTTGTGGAGAGCACAACCTCATGGTGGGAAAGCACCCCGGAATCGCAGAGGCACTCAGCCAGAGGAATCACACTCTTTTATGGTTCTCACCCAAAATTATTTCTCTCAGGCGAGAGCCCACCTGATCCTGTGGGGGAGAGGAAGCTTAACCATCCTGCTGATAGGAGCTGAGGGAGAAAGGCATCCCACAAGGAAGCTTTCTCCTAGCCTCCACCACATCCCTCAGCTGAGAGGGGGCTTCCCTCCTCCTCCAACACGGTCGTGACAGCACCTCCAAACCCAGCTGCTCCTCGGGGCTGCCCAAAAGGCATCAGAGGAGTCCTGCAGCAGGGCATGGGCTCTCAGCCCGCTGCCACCGCAGCCCTGCGCCCCTGCAGCTCCCCTGGAAGGACGACCGCCTTGGGCAGCGTGTCGCTGCCGAGGACGAAATACAACCCCTAGCTAAGTTTAGCTTGTCTGCCTTGTCTCGTGGGAGCACAGTTGCATGGCTCTGCCATCGCCCCATGTCCCCCGCCTTCTCCCCCACCCCTGCGGGTGACTCCCTGCCTACTCCATGGCAAAGGGGAAGGAGGACACGGCTGTCACACTTTTGGGGGGAGACAGATGAGAAACAGCAATTTTGTCACCTCCTATCAAAGATAGGAAAATAAAAGAGAAGCAAGGAAAGGGGGAAAATAACAAGTTCTTGCCTTGAGCACTAATTGCTGCTGATGTTAGTTCATTTTCAACAACTGACTTTAACTGCATCTCCACTCTGGATAAAACTTCTTTTTCCAGCGTTATTTTAAATACATGGCAGGCTCCTCCTTAAAACCAGGCCATGGTCCACACTAAAGGAAATAGTATCAGTGAAGGGTAATCAGAGGTTTGGAACAGCTCTTACGTAAGATATTAAATAACGAGGACTTACCCACTTTGAAAAAAAAAAAAAACAACACAAGAATGAATAAGATAGTAGTTTATGTAGGCTGCTGTATCTTTATGTTACCAAAAAAACTCCCATACTTTTGTTACCAAAAAAAGTGGCTACTAATTATTCATTAACTATCCATTGTTTCTCACAATGCAAAAAGCTAGTGGTTCAATAAATGTGCAAAAACAAATGAAAGAAAATAACTCTAAAGTCACCAAGCTGGGTGGTGTGCAGGCCAAAAACTATGCACAAATCCAGGAGTGTGATGTATTCTTGGAGGGACACATTCATCAGTTATTAACAGTAATGGTACAAGTGCTCCCACACTAGAGTAGTTTGAAGGAACTAGTACAGAGATGGCCTCGATGTAAAGAGCCAAGAGTCTGACCTGTGGGGTGCAGGCTGACTTCACCTGGAGTTTTGGGACATTTGTGCCCCTCTGCAGTCAAGCTCTAGGAATTGACTTTGGAGATGGGAACTCTGGGTCTGTTTTCAAGCCTTGAAAATAACCCATGGAAATTAGCTGGGGCTATCATTTCTACCTCCAGAAAAAGGTAAATAAATTGTTTCTGAAACTGGTGAGAGACTTCAGAGACAGGGGTTGAATTTAACTTGCACAGCAAGCACACCTGGTTACACTACACACTGGCTGAGAGATGGAAGGGCAAAACACATACACATATCTCCTGATGGTACTGGACATGGACTAGCTTTTCTTCTTATACATGCTTATAGATCTTATACACACAAGTTGTGGATGCCCCATCCCTCGAAGTGTTTGAGGCCAGGCTGGAAGGGGCTTTGAGCAACCTGGTCTAGTGGGAGGTGTCCCTGCCCATGGCAGGGGGGTTGGAACTAGATGATCTTTAAGGTCCCTTCCAACCCAAACCATTCCATGATTCTATGATCTAGGAAAGGTTAGCCCTTGAAGGGCTTTTGAAAGCCAGGAGGTCACAGCTTCTCACACGCCTTCCACGTGTCTGTTCACACCACAAAAAGTTTTCCAGCTGTCTACTCCTGTTGTGAGGAAGTGCAGCACTCTTGAAACTCAACAACTTTGAATATCCTGATGGGCCAAAAATGAGACAACTGTACTTGAAACATGTAAATATCCACACGGAAACATGCAAATATAACGAGAAGTACAACAAAGATAATTTTCACCCTGATTCCTAATTTTTCTTTCTTCTATTTTTCCTGCATTTCTGAATTCAATTACATAGTTATCCAGGAAACCAACTTAGATTATACTCTTACAGATACGTGAAGTAACCAGAAATGTCATCACTCTCATGATGCCTTTCAGCAGGAGTTTAAATCTTTCTCTCCCGATCTAAGGAATGCAGAGCTGCTCAGAGGAATTCAAACAATTACAAATGAGCATCCTTGAAAACACCACTACTGGAATGGAAGCTTGCTAAAGTATTACCAGCTACACAGACGCTTTCCCTACAACACATGAGCAGGAAGGGACAGGGCAATTATAGATGTTAGGAAATTATTTTGTCTAGACCCTCAGCAGGACCTTTACCATTTTCTTTATTAAAACTGGGATTTAAAAAAAAGAAAATACTAGCCTTGGACACATTTTCAACAAACTTTGATACTATAGTTTTACTAGCTATATTACTCAGGTCTTTCAAAATCAACTTCAATAGCTTCACTGGTTTCTATGAGACCCTCAAATCCACAGTCTCTTGCTACTCTCAGTCACATGCTGTGTTAACAGGTGGAATGGGGAATATTTATGCAGCTCTGAGACATGGAAAGGAGAATGTAGTGATGGAAAAGAAGTAAAACCTACTGGCTGTGCCAAGATAGGCCATTTCTCTTTAGATGGTTCAGAGGAAAAGGTACAGCAGCCTCGCCGTGTGCATGTACACGTGGATAAGCATGAACCTCTAGGTTTAGTTCCACCACTCGTGAGAAGTAATTGGAAACTTTAAAGTCAACCCTTAACATCCTAAAACTACAACTGAGTTGCTTCGCAAGAGGGTGGAGCTGACACATGTAGCTGACGCTGGTCAAATACTCCAAGAGGTCACAAAAGTCTATGCGTTTTTTATTTTATTTTTTAATCATTTTTCATCCCTCTTGCGCATCAAGTGCTGGCTGCTGTAGAAAGATCACTGCAGGAAGCAGAAGATCTTAAGAACAAAGCTGAAAAGGGATTTTTAAACCACCCTTGTTGGATTAGCTAGATCAGACCAACTTACATTTTTTCCACATCCTTGCTCGTCTCCCCACACACCAGGGAAGACCTGTGTTATGCTACAGATTGACTTAAATGGAAAACAGAAGAATAGGAGGCCCACATCTAGGCCTCGGCAGGGAACCGACCTGGAATACTCACAATAAAATTGACAGGCTTGATGGCTGAATGGATTTAAGCAACAGCTGGAATCTGATGAGTCTAAAATCATTTCCGGCGAGAAAGCTGATCAGGAGAATAAATCTTTCATGGATTACATTCAATTAAGAGCTTTCACATCATTGAGAGGCAGCTAGACATCCATGAACAATACACGCTAAAAATAACTGGGTTCCAGGTTCACCCACTGAGGCTGAAAGCACAGACTTCTGGAGTTTCTCTGCCAGGTTTGGTACTGGAGGTGGTGATTAACGTGAAAACATAACCAACGCTTTTGGAAGGAGCCTGAACTCTAAACACCCCTCCGAGGGCATCCTCCCGTGATAACAAAGCACGCGGCTCTTTCATACCCGTTACGTCTGATACGCAGGAGATGGACTGATTTCTAAAAGCTGCCACTCAACAAGAAAGGCAGCAAATTTTTACGCTGGCTACTTTTAGCCGTGAAGCAGAAAGTGGCAGAGCCGAGCCCGCCGCGCACGCAAAGGCTTTCATTCCATGGGCTCCCAGGGCGCAGAAGCTGCGGGGCTCTCAGCAAATCTGGAATAGCTCTCATGGTTGGAGATCAAGTCTCCGCAGTGAAACTCCATGAAACGGCAAAGGCGGAGAGGCACGTCCTGAACTCCTGGAGCAAAACAAGCCGACAACTGACTGGAAAGACAGCATGTCTCGTAGGAAAAGCGTTTAAATGCGACTGATTTTATGGTGCTAATATTTGAGATTAGGCAACAACTAAATCTGGGGTTATTAGAATATCTGAACTATAAAAAAAGGCAACTGTGGGTGTATTTTTTATAAACAGGCTTACACACACCTGCTTTTTCGACACTGTATGCCTATCAAGTGACAGACTGAAAAGTGGCCCTCCTGGTTTTTGTTTGTTTTGTTTTTTTTTTAAAAAAATACTAGTAAAAGGAAGATCATGTTAGCATGAGTGTGAGGAGAAAATTGCAACAGCTCTTCTGCACTTTCTAGCAATGAATAAGCCACCCTCCTCAAATCACCCCAAAACTACATCTTCCATTCTCACTTTTCATCAGAGGAAAGTTTTAAGAGGGACCAACTTCTTGCAGAAATTTCCCAATAAAAGTATGTCACAACAGTAATTCAGACATGACAGAAGGAGGTTACGATATGGATTCTGGATTTATGTGATAGTGCCAGAGCTGAGAGCCCATGCGATTCCCTCTTGCAAGGTCACTTGGACTTGGATTCTCAAAGATCTGGTGCAGTTTAAGAAAACAAAGACCATCATTTACTTTCCTTCAGGGAAATTGGTTGCTTTGGGAAATCTCAGCCTTGGGGAGAGGAGCAAAGGAAACACTTTCCCTCATCCCAGAGCCGTGACAATGACAGGACTGGCTACAAATGCCCGGCTGCATCAGGGCTGCTCAGGCGTGGTGCTCCCCGTGGGGCGGCAGGACGCCCTCCTGCTCCCTTCGTGGGTGCTCGGTGGAGAAAGGGGCTCATGAGGTGCAGGAGCACCCACCCAGTTTCCACCGTGCCTTTGTGGGCGCCTTTCCTCTCCTGCTGGGAGCAAGCACCTCTCCGACTGCAACAGCCGTTGATCAGAAAGGAAAATAAAATGGCAGAAGCCCATCTTTTCCTGATGTGTAGCCGTTTGGTGGTGGGACAGGCTGCTCCCTGGGAAACTCCAGCCAAGCTGCAAATTCACGGCTGTCAGCCGGCCAGTTCACAAACAATTACCTTAAACACTTGACCTATGCCATGTCCCAAGTATCCATCAAGCAGCAGCTGCTGTGTGGGACCAGTCCTGCGGTACCGACACGAGCTTGACTTCCCTTTTGACAGTTACTACATCAGATACGCTCGGCTTCGTTTTTCATTATAGCGGTGGCTTTCTGAGGGCGGATAGGGTTGTGCTTTTCTGTCTGTCTTATAAAATCAACCCGGGATTCGAAAATTAAGCTGTGCTCTTTTGGTGTTTTGTCACTCCAGGTAGTAAAAAAATCCGTGCGTCAGGCTGTCTTGACCATTACCCTGATGATGCTAACTGAGGTGGGAAGTCATCTGCTCGTTCGCCAGCCACACTGACAGGGACAAGATACGTCTGGGTCAATGCAGGAAACATACAAAGCATGCAGGCTCTTTGTTAAATAAGAAGATGTCATTTCTAAATAACCACTTTCTTAACTACAATCTCATTGTAAGCAGAGGTCATGGGCCTCTATCCTCCAAGGAAAAAGAGTACTGTGATAAAATCAGCACGAGGAAGGACACAGGATTAGAAACAGGGGGCAGGGAGCAAGGATTTGGGAAGCTGAGAGGGTGTCACAAAACCTCAGAAAACACTCACTTTCCCCAAGCAAAAATCTACCATTTGGGTCTTGAAATCTGAGACTCTCACTAGGAACGCGAGCTCCGTCAAACCAGCCGGGTTTTCTGCAACTCTGACAAGGAATTCGGTGCAACAGCTCGTGAAAACAGGTGGTGAGTGTCCAGTTCAGACTTGGAAGCAGTGGACTACTGTAAAATTCCCATCTTCCCCCGCCTTGATTTAAGAATTTCCGTGTAAAAAGAAAATGGTCAGCTCAGCAAACTGACTGAACTATGTTGTAAAAGCCTTGTCTTTTTAATTGCAATAGGTGTGAAACACACAATGCATCTTTAAGATTTTACAGTGCTGGAAATATGCAAGAACTGAAATATTTGCCATTATCTTAGCAAAGTACCAGGCCTGCAGCTTACAGGAATATTTTATGAATGGCAAACCAGAAAGACTTGCTTTTTCATTCTTGGGTCATATTCACTGCAATGCAACAGTAAAGAACAAGCCTCTCTCTCTTTCAAAGAACTGATTTGCTTCGTTAAAAGCCAAGCCCTCTTTCTCTTGCCAGCTGAAATAGCTGCCTTTGTACCCTTAAGTGAAATCATTAAAAAACGTGTCAGACTGAGAGAGATGTGCTTTTCCCAGGTATTCCTGAACGCCATTGAGTACTTCAAGTCAGCACTACGAAATTATGCTGCACCACTCCAAGCATTTGTTTCTCTTCCCAAACAGAGCATCATTGTTCTTATTTAAAGAAATAATCCTCACAAAGCTGAAATAATTATTCAGCCCAAACAGCCCATAGCAAGTGAAACAGTCTTTAGACAGCTGTCATGGCTCAGTCTTCCGGAAGCTTTTATTTTAATGAAACTCATTAAGGAAAGAAATTAACAGAAATTAACAGGAAAATATCATAATTTGTCTTGTTTCAGAAAGCTTGAATGGAGACAAAAGGCTCTTTAACAGGACACGTAACGTGACCAGTCAAAACTCCCTGTGCCGCTGAGTCTCGCACGCCGAGTAAATAAGTCCGAAGTTGCTTATGCTGCAGCTCCACGGTTTGGTGCGGTGAAATGAACATGTTAAATGAGAATACCGTGTCTTTGGGTGCTAAGGAGGCTTGTCTCCCAGCATCTGTACACTGTGTGCTTGTACAAGCATGCGGGAATGTTCAAGGTAATGAATATGCTACCTGTAAATATCCTAGGGTAATGAAAGATGAAGGGTAATAAACTCTCTGGAGAAGGGAACCATCTTATCGATAGTTCATGACAACTGTTTCTTTCTGCAACGCTCTTCAACGGAAGAGAAAGAAAACGGCACTTATCTTTTCAGATACATACTAGGTATCTAAGTTATCTCTGATTTCCCCTTCAGAAGCACAAAAAGGAACATTTCACTGTGGTTTTTAATCTGAGTGGAACTGAGAGAGGAGCATGCGGTGCTGTAAGCAGCTCAGAAAGGCAGAGATAATAACACCAACACATCTTGCTCTAGGGTCCTCAGCCTCTCCTCTGGCTCTCGCTGGCGTGCTCTCCCTTGACCGACCCTGGTGACACCCCTGCCTCGTCCCAGCAGAGAGCCACGCACACCCTCCCGCCATGTGGGACGGGCATCTGCTCAGTGAGAGTGGCTGGGCTAAAATCCTGCCCTTCTGAAGCTAACTGAGTTTTACCTTTGACTTTCGAAGGGGCTGGGATTTAGACCCCAGAGAGTTATGACAAGAAAAGGAACAGTACATGTGCACAGAGGGAAGCAGAGGGGACAGCTGGGGAGCAAAAGGGGCATGGAAATCCACAGACCGCATCTATAAACTAAAACTTCCCGCCAGAGTCACTGTCTGCGCCTCACGGAGACCAGATTTTGCTGCAGAAACGTGGGGGAAAACTACTAAGAATCTGTTGAAAACATGTAAATAAAAGCATTACCTATTTGGCATTTGCCACGTGCAGTGGCAGTCAGCTCCCGAGGCAGAGCCGTGTTATTTTGCCATCGTACAACAAATCTACTGTCAACGGCAGGGGAATACCAGGGACACGGTTACGATCGCTTCCTAGCACAAGGAATAAGTACAAATATATGTTAAAAGACAGCGTAGTGCTTCTGGGGAAAAAAGTCTTAGTTATATGGAATTTAGAAACAGTTTTTTTCTGATTTCTCGTGGAGTGCCCAGTAAGTGTCAGTGGCGTACAGGAAGTGCCAGGATCCATGAGGGCAGATAGACAGAGCAGGTACGACAGACAGGAAGAGTCGAGGGAGTAAAGCAGAAGCTGGTGGCAGGAGGGAGAGAAGGACGGGCAAAAGAAATTGAGACTAATGGAAATGCTGCTGAGGAAAGTAAAAAGTGTGGAGCCTTCAGACAAAGGAATTTTGGAGAAACAGGCAACAGCAAAACTACTCCCGTCCAGTTTACATAAAGCCTGAATGATAACACAAGCCATAGAGGATATGGCTTTGGGAACTGGGTCCAATCCAAATTACCTCGGAACAAACAAGCTGTATCCATCTAAACTGGAATCAGCTGGATCTTCCTTTATCCCAGCTGACTAGAAAAGGTGTCCCCCCGCTTTGAGTTAGATAATTCTCACCTGACGTTTATCCAAAAATTGTACACTGTTTCTAATCAAGAAAACCAGCAACATCCTTCATACTAGCAGGTCCATGCCTAAAGCGACAGCCCACTTGTGAATACAGCTGTTCCAAAATAAATAGTTAATCTATTAAAATCACTCGAGAGATACTCATGAGAATGACCAGAATTCAACCCCACAGCCTACACAGTTAATACTATATACAAGCTGGGAAAGTTAGCTATGGACTTCTACTTATTCTGTTAAACTTTCTGGACTTCAAAGAGTGAGGGGTTTGGAGACAAAGCCACATGAGGAGAGGCTGAGGGAACTGGGCATGTTTAGTTTGGAGAAGAGGAGGCTGAGGGGAGACCTCATTGCCCTCTACAACTACCTGAAAGGAGGTTGTGGAGAGGTGGGTGTTGGCCTCTTCTCCCAGGTGAATAATGACAGGACCAGAGGAAATGGTCTGAAGCTGCGGCAGGGGAGGTTTAGATTAGATGTTAGGAAGAATTACTTTACTGAAAGAGTGGTCAGGCCATGGAACAGCCTGCCCAGGGAGGTGGTTGAGTCACCATCCCTAGAGGTATTTAAGAAACGTCTAGATTTGGCACTTCAGGGCATACTCTAGTGACAGAGATTGTAGGGGTTTTTTTTGTGTGTGTGTGTATGGTTGGATGTGATGATCTCAAAGGTCCTTTCCAACCATGAAGATTCTATGATTCTGTGAGTTGAGGAAAGCTACTGAAATATATCCAAAGAGAGAGTACCTCCTCATAGTCTCTCAGACTATTTATTATAGCTTTTGTTTAGTAATGCCATGAGGATAGACTAGCATTAAATTAAACAAATCCTCTTGCAATGTAGGGAAATGCCTGGATGGCCTTCAGAAGGTTATTTCTGCCCTAACGACTTCTATGTCAGAGACGTTTCAGGAATACAAATGAGTGGAGAGATTAGGGACGGATGAATTGTGGATATAGGACTGCTGTAGGATCACCAGCTCTTTCTCAACTAACGGCAGTGACTTCTTGCAAAAAGGAACCCCCTAAAATTATCGTCCTCTCACCTATATTACCTTCTCCCTGACTTTGAGACGGCACTGCATTTCTCTTTCACTGGTGCTCCTTCTCATGCGATGCATCAGATTATTTACTTAGGCCTGAAGACTACCTTACGTGTCCTCTGCCACACAAAAAAAATCATACATAAATGATTCAGAAGTACATGTTTTATCCATTCCTCCTGTTTAAAATGATGTAAGCCAAATGCTAATCACTTTACTGCCACTCAGCTCAGGCTTCCTATTGACTTCAGCCTGCCTACAAGCAGGCCAAAGACAAGCTGACTTTCACAGACATGGATGTCTAGCTGTAAGCCCCATCACAATTCCTGAGAGATGAGGCGTTCACAACACCTACAAAAATCAAATCGTTGTGATATGGCTCTTTACACTTTGCCTCAGCTATTGTGGTGAGCAGAAAATATACCACCAAAATCCTTTCGCTATCTTGATTTGCTTTCACTTATTCTGGCATGCAATACACCGTGCATTTATAACATTCATTCAAAATAGTTATTTCAAAATTGCTTGCACTTCATCAAGTTTCCTTTTATACCCTCCCTTTTTCTTATTCCAAGGAGGGCAAATATAATTGATTCACCTTTTTATAAAGGAAGCCTGGAATCCCGCTGAAGTCCTTTGCAAACCTCCCACTGCCCAATGCCACCACAATTGAAACATTATGTTCTTTACTCCCCAGTACTTCTCTTTTTCTGTAATCCCTACCTCTAATCTGTGTGCTCCCAGAGTGACCATCCCAGCAGCAGCTCAGGGTCCGTACTTCAGAAAGGCCCCTATGAACCCCTCAACTGCCTGGTGAGGGGAACAGTGCCCACAGGAACTGCTCTGTCTCCTGCTTTGGGAAGAGGTCAGCACATTGCTCTCAAATGCAGATATGGCACAGAGGTACGTACTGATCCACTTCAGTCTCTGCTCTCTTGTTTATGAATCCCACCCCACGGATGACTGGGAGAGGGACCTGTATTTCCATCACCATGCGCTCCTCCGGAACGCTCAGCTGAGGGGGCCTGTCTGTTCCCTGTGAAAAGCTAGAAACCCGTACCAAGAAACTTATATGAAGAACATAGAGCCCCTGTACATCAAAGCAAAACCCTTCCCTTCCTGGAAGAAAACTTCAAAACAGCCACCTCAGCCTTTGCTGTCACTTTGGCTGTGAAGGGAGAGCCTGTCCTCTGCTTTCAGCCACATTTATTGTACGTAACATGACACGAAACAGCAGTCAAAACTTTACGTTGCTCTAGTCTGACAAAAAATTATTTTTCTTCTGAGTTATAAAGGAAGAAAAGCTTTGAGAACTTAGCGGGCAGGTTTGGTGATGAAGCACTTTAAGTATGAAACAGAAAGCATCCTTCTCGTGATGCTTTGCATGAGTATATTTATGGGACATTTTTTAATTCTGGAAATGACAGCATGTGGCCGCTGCATCTACAATCTTCAGACCAGATTTTCCACTAGTTTACTTCATTTTTATACAAACATAATTCAACCAGTTTCTATAGGACTACTACACTGTAAAACCGGGCGATCCCACGAAGAATTTCTTTCTCAGTGTTCTTATTGTCACTTCTTGCAAAAATAGCAAGATCAAGCATTACACATGAGGCAATTTTTCAGCGGGTATTACACACACTGCAGCAGCCCATGATAATTTGCAAGTAAAACACACGTGAAAACACTCTGAGCACCGGTTTCATTTATGCCCGGTGACCTGTGTGTGTCCTGGATGTAGGGGATGTTGGTCAGTCGGGGATAATTTCTGTAAAATCGCAGAGACGCATTATACCAGAGAGAAGGCTTGCTTCACCTCGGGAAACGTCCTATGACTTGGTGGAGGCTCACTTTTGTCACTGACATTACCCTGGTGGACAGAGACCTCATTTCATGACCAGAGCCTATCTCATATCGGAGCATCTGTGCCTCGGCACTGCCAAACATGTACATCCTTCCTGACGGGCCAGTCAGAGCCAGTTAAGCCTAGCAGATGTGCTTGTGCACGGCACTTCAGCAATACAGCACGCGCAAAACCTGCTAGCTTTCTTCCATAATATTTGCAAATTCTGTAACAGTTGATTATTTATACATTAACCCACAGACTTCATTTCTTCCATCCTATACCCATCCATTGTAGATGTAGTGTTGTTGCCACTTGCTCTGTTAGGCACGAATTAATGCATCAGAGCCGTGTAATTTATGCGTGCTGTTTTGTCAAGTCTGTTTGTATGGAATCTGCTTCGGAGAGGCAAGCTGCTCTGTACTCTGGGGCCAGAAATAGTATTATTTTTTTTTATTTTTTTTTTTCCTTTGGTGCCATGGATCAAGGTAACTTCAGAGCAGCCACCAGCAAATCTTTGATGAGTCGGGAATTGCACCGTTCCGTGGTTTATGTCATTTCAGGTAGAGATGATTTGTGTGCATGCAGAAGTATGACACTGATATAATAGAAGAAAACCCTTCTAGTTGACATGGATATTCAGGGATGCCATTATCACGGCAGCCAAAGGACCAAGGACAAAGGACTGATTTACTAAGTTAGAATATGACAGTGCATTTCCAGGATTTAAAAGCAAGCGAGGAAACCGAACTGCCTGCCTTTCCCAGGAAGCAGTCTTACAAGGCAGACAGCTTGTTCTACTTAAACGCGCCCCACTGCAATAATAGTATTACTTGAGAAATGAAGACACAACATACAGTCTTTTCTTAGTGCTTTACAATTCTCGGGTCAAGTGCTAATACATATTACAGAGCTCTCTCTGGCAAGTATTGTTAGAGCTGTCATTAAAGACCTCCAAAAGTCTTAGCTGCGCAATTGAAAATGTTTCTAAATCCTCTTATCCCAAACATAACAAATCTCACTGTTGTTAAATCTGATGTTTTGTAAATTTGATACTACTTGGCTTATTGAGGGGGCTGGAGAATGTTTTTTTGTGCAATAACACAGATCTCCAGAAAAGGAATAATGCATCTCTGCGGCAAGGGAATAACACGGATCTCTGGGAAGGGATTTACGCAGACCGGTGGAAAAGGGAAAATCAAAGACCACCTCCAATACAGTATGAAGATGATTCTAGGATTAAAAGGCACAATAATGCTACCCAATTACAGCTCCGCCTGGGTCATGCGCTATGCGTAGCAGAAAGAAGCAAGATGGCAGATACCCTGGGTTATTTTAATTAATTTAATCATGTGACTAATTGGTCTCTGCTGGGTTTCTGTGGTAACTGCTTCCTAAGTGCTGATGGGCAATTGTGTTAAATGTAGCTTGGAAACTGCACGTAGGGTGCAGTGCCTTCTAGAGAGCAAAGGGAATTGTACAGCTGTGCGGGGAAGGTGCTCCCGCTGGGGTGCTGATTATCTCCGAGCAGAATGTTTACAGCTGCACTGTCCTCTTTGCTCCTCCGCAAGCACGCTTCCCGGAGGAATACGCCGATTTGCAGAAAACGTGCTAGACTTTCTCCCTCCTGGGCGTGAAAGTAGATTTCCTGTAGGAATATCCGAAGGCGCACGTACGTGGCGGAGCCACGCGCTATTTGGAAACAAAGGGAGAGCAGCCAGAGAGCCCTGCCTGCAAAAAAACGAAATGACTCCTGCCTGCGCAGTGTGAGGCCCTGCAAACCAGAATGGCTTCTTAGCGGTGGCTGCGTTCGAGGGTAAATCCATTACCGAGCCCTGACACAAACAACGCGCGAAACTGGTTTCTTCCAACTGCTCCTGCCTCTCTTGTATTATTCATGAAATCCCTAAATCCACACGGGTCACAATTAGCATGGAGCACTGCAAAATGGCACAGCGCCGCCTTCAAAATTGGCAAACATGAAAATGACTTGTAAAAGTCATTCTTTGCTTCACGGGTTGAATTTCGGATCACCGCGAATAAGAAGTTGTCATCCTGCTGGATCCAAACTTACACCCGCGTCTCCTCACATGATTAATGTAACGGTACGAATGGAAAGATGATTAATAATAGCAACCTACATTCCAGTAATTACAATTGCACATAAGAAATGACTGTTTAATGGGGTGGCAAGTTAAACCCTGTTAAGGGCACAGAGGAAAAATAACTGAGAATCTCCTCAGTACCTTTCACCAAAAAAAAAAAAACACCTAAGAAAACATCCATAAGACAATACAAGACATGCCGCAAACACAGTACACAACACGGAACAGCACATGCCATACCTTACCCTAACCTTGCCAGTGAAAATGCAGAAACAGGTTAGGAAATGTACAAAGACACAGCCAGAAAGAGGTTAAAAGTTTGGCAGCTGTATTGCAAAGGCTAGAAAGGTTCCACTTAATAAAGCAAGGGAAAGGATACGGCAGAATGGTGGAGGAGGAAAAATGTGCATTACCTCCCTGCCCTGGGCTACTGGAGAATGAGGAGCTATCCAGACTCAGTAAGTGTGGCAGACCTGGGCTTTATTTTATTTAACAGAAGTTAGGTTAAATTTAATATACCTTATACAGCTTTACCAGCAAAGAGTGTTAGTTGTAGATGACGAAGTACACAGACAAATACCTAATTTCTCATTTTTCCTGTTAAAATGACACCACTGGCTTTAGCTTGGGATTCAGTTTTTATCCTACTGACATGAGTGGAAATGTTGCCCCTGATATCCGCAGGACCAAAATGCCTCCTTTGCTTTGAAACTGGTGGTCAGTACCTCATTGCATATTCTGTTCTGCAATTTATATTGAGTTATTAAAACCTAAGGTCAAGGGTAAAGGAACAAAAAGCTCAAAATAACCACATCTGTGATTAGCTGTCTTTAGGAAGCCAATTTTAGGAAACATCTTACAAACTATGCAACATGCTCTAGTATCTCTAGTTGTGTTAGGCACAGCAAAGGTGCTACACAATGCCCAAAAGGCCAGGTACAATGATTTAGAGTTCTACACGACACTTCTTTAAAAATAGCCCTCACTATGTGAGATTGTGTTCAATCTCACATATTGCTTTAATCTTTTTATAAAAAGTTTTCCACACTTCCTATATTTGCATCAACAGTAAATACTAGAAAATACTGACATTTTCAAAATTCTTCAAAAGAGCAGTGTAGTGACACTGATATAACTGCTTTATGAATGTTGAAAAATTTTATGAGAGATTTGAGGATGATTGAAAGTGAGACTAAACATTTTCATTTTAATGATAATAATAAAAAAACTTTCCAGTGACACTATAGCAAACCTATTGCTTCTCCAGACCCAGTAGAGAACTAAATGGAACTATTTCAATTCCCACACCGGGCCAAAACCGCAGCTGATGCAAACAGCCCCATTGATTTTAATAAAGCTACGCCTGCTTACACCAGTTATGAATTTGGCCGACCAAACGGGACGCGTCAATTTGGATTTGGATTATGTCACGGAGCCCTTCACGCTTGCTATGCCATCAGTGCAAGCGCTCTGATTAGGAAGATGGGTCTCGCCATAGTGATCAGCCCATTTGTTCATCTCGCCTGGCAAATTGCAGCTGACAATAGCCAACACCTGAAGGAAGGAGTGAAAAATATCTTATGATCTACGCAGTCATAGGATGCATCTGGGGCTTACACTGGCAGGCAATATCTCTGATGAACGAGGTTTGGTTTCCGTTGCTCTTTTACTTGGCTTAACTATACGTTTTGCTAATAATCATCAGTTTTATCGAACCTAGGCAACTACACCATTGAATTTAAGGCCCAGTTCAACTGCTACTGGGGACAGAGCACTCCTTTCTCCTTCAGCGGCTTGTGGCTCAGAGACCTTTAACCGCTATTTGTGATAGCTCAGTCTAAAAATGGGCAGTGTAATTTTGGGAAGTAATACCGCCTGCTGAATCCGAGTAGGCTATCCTTTCATTTCTGCAGAAGTCGGAGATGGAAAATACACAGAAGACGGTGTATGCATTCCCTCCGCCAGTGCCAGCTTCTGTATTTACCAGTGTTTGCTCGTCCCAGCTTAGTCCATCCCAAGAAAAGTGGCTGATTTCAGGCCACAGTTCCAAATGCTAACACACTGAAGTATTATACATCAAAATTGCAGAAGATTAATTTATTTCCAGTCTTCTCCTCCTTCTCCACAGGCTTATCACTTTCATATTCCCTAAATTATCTTTGACTCTGCTCATCCCTTCACCCTGCCCGCCCAAACTCCCTCCAAATCTTGCCACTCTTTGTTATATCCATGTTTCAGCAGCTACTCAACTATCCTCAACACCCCCAGACTCCAGACCCTGGCTATGGGCGCTTAACTGCCATTACATCTGCACATCCAACTTATTGCCCTTACCTATCCTCATTCCACTAAGATATTTTTTTCAGGTTTGGTCGTTTTTTTTCCCCCCTCAACATATTAACTCACTTTTGTCAAAGTATAAGTAATTTAGTTATTTTTTTTCCATTACTTCTAATTCCTCCAGAGAATTATTTTCTGTCCTGTCTGGTATCTGCAGCTTCCCCTTAGTTTAGCATCATCTGCTCAGTTTGAGAAGTTGCTCTCCTGGAGATCATTAATGCAATATGAAACAAGACCAACCTCATGAAAGTCCCTCCGGCACTTCTCTATCCACAACCTGATACGCTGCTCTTTATCACCACCCTTTACTTTATTCCTTGAGCCCGTTTTCAGGCCACTTGACAGTGTTCATATCCAAAGTAATTTGAATTAATCTGAGGGTAAGATTTCATGAGATGCTATTTCAAGTGCTTTACTAAATTCCAAATCCATTAGAACTTCTAATTTCCCTCCCTCAGATGATTTCCGTGCGTGTGTGTACATACTAGCTGTGTTTTCTTGGCAAAACCTTTGTACTCTTCTGTTACTCTTTGCCCATATGGTATAACTGCAGAAAATGGGGATTTAGTTGAGCGTGTTTGTGCTTTGAAGTATCTGCTTTTTGTTGAAAAACTCAGATTTTTTCTAAAAACAATTAATTTTTCTGTAGCAAATTGAATTAAAAACTTTTGTAGCACATATAACAACATTCCTCAGCATTATAAAGTAATTTTTGTGCGGGCACTGAACTCAGGTCCTTTGGAATGCCATCAGCTTTTTAGTTAAATGACCAACTTCCTATGAAAACGTGGACTGAGATATGCAGCTGTGCCAAAATGCGTTCATTTTTTCCATGGAGGGCATCAAACTACACATAGACATCAAATAACGTATCAAAAATAAACAACCTTATCCAGCAAACGTGATCCTGAGTCCAAATAAACTATGTTCACCTAAATACCTTTTTCTAAAAGATGTTATGTATAAAAATTATATCCCAGCTGTTCTTTTCAATGCTGCGACCTGCCAGGTCATGCCTAACTGAAAGTTACTTTATTCTGCCACTAAGCAAATTAAATGAAAATTATTCAGGAACTCTCAGCTTCATTTCCTATGCTCAAGAAGAAAGAAACCTTCTTATCGCTCTCTTTTTTTTTTTTTTTTTTAAGCATCATACAAATGACTTCCAAATTTTCAGGAACAGTTGCTGGTTTTAATGATATATTGCAGATCCTTGTCAATATCTCTGCTGCTTCACACTTTTATTTCCTTAGGAACACTCGGCTGAGTACCATCTGCTCCTGGTGATTTACTGCTCTTGAGTTGCTGAAGTTGCTCCGTAACTTCCTCCTAAGAGAGTTCAATTTTTGCTATAAGGCCACACTCTGATTTCCTGTGAAAAGTGTCCTTGGAACAGAAATTTCCTCATCATCCTCTGCAGTGAGGATGGACGCAGAAAATTTAATTTAATTTTTCTGCTGCTCCGCTTTCTCAGAAGGGGCCAGAGTCACGGCTGGGTGGCCTGCGGGAGTGGGGTACTTACAGGTGGTTTTTCCTATACCTTCTACAGTGCCTTGTATACACGCCTTTCAGATAATTTCCTTGTCTTTTTATTCCTGCGCTTTCTCTCAGAGACCTTCGGTTATAACTGATTTGATCACATTCTCAAATTTTTTGAAGAATGAGTTTTGTCTTAAAAAACGCGAAACAGTTGGTATTTCTGTCACAAGTGTGCCTGGGACCCCGCTGGCATTTCCATAGTTTAACAACCACACTTCCAATTTGGAAAAAAATGGGGTTTTTTTTTCCCTCTCTTGCTGTGCGAAAAACCACAGAAACAATAAGAAAGCAGACCACATGCAAAACAGCGAAACTGCCCGTACACAATGTACAGGCAAACACGCACGGGGCCTGATCCCGGAGCTCATCACGAGCGACGGGACGTCACCCACTGACACCAATGGAATTTGGACCAGGCCCAAAGGAAGCACAACAGAAAACGGAGGGAGGCTTTTTTGTCTCATCTTTCGGTTACAGTAATCATAGGTGTTGTTTGTAACAGTAGTAGGTAACAAGTTTTCCAATAAAAGTGTGATTTTTAAGTTGACAGTGTCCCTTTAAGCTTATGCACTTCTTCACTAAACTATGCCAGATTTACTCTCCCCTTTCTACTTTTTCCTTGCTCAGAGGTATACGTACCATCTGTGCATCTAATATGGTGTTCTTAAATAGCCTCCAGAGTGATTCAATGCTTATTTTTTTCCCTTTTTTAAAAAAAAAACAAACCCAACTTTCTCTTGGTTAACCCTTTTCCTTGGTATTTTAGAGCCTTCTCTTTCAGAGCTCCTGGTCCTTCCTTTCTTTAGGATAAAGTTACTATCATCCAACATGGAAGTTCAGGACCACGGCCACCTGAAGAAACTCAGTGGGGAGTTGCCTTATCAGGGCATTGATATTGATAAATTAATTGCTCCTGCAAATGGAGGCACGAGACTGGACCGTTCGACAACAGCCAAAGTTGACCGTTATTACTTCTACACCATGAAATTATTCAAACCCACCTCCTCATAAATATCTAAATGGCAGTGTTCTGCCTAATTCTCTAGATTAAGCTTTTAAGACTTATAGTTCTAGGAGCGCTCTTCCACCTGATTTAGTAGCACCGTGCACCGTGACTGCGAAACCCTGGGGGCTAAATTAAAAATAATAAGACTAATTGAGACTGGGTTGTTGTTTGACTTCTAACTCAACAGGTCTCCCCTTGGATTTGACAGTCCAAATTTCAGGGGAGGGAAGGGCCACATGGCACCACTGTATGACTGTATGCGATACAGGGAAAATGACTGTATTTGGCCAGTGCTGATGGGGAAGCTGAGTCCTTGATGGTCTCACACGCTCCTGGGTAAAGCTGTGCAGGGCTACCATACCCCACCGAAGATCCTTCCCCTCACAAAGCCCAGAAAAGAGCCAGAGAGACACTCTGCTCTGCTTTTAAAGTAAATGGACCGCCACGGGGCCACGTCTCCTGCCTGAGCATCTCAACCAGCCCCTCTGGGCAATGGAGGCAGGAGATTAAATAAACCAAAACCATCTGAAGCCACACAAACACACAAAACCCTCCCATCACATACTTTATGACCGTTTCTAAAAATTATTAAACAGATGAGTACATTTACTTTAGATACAAAACTGCATCCAGGTTGACAACTTGCAACATATGTTTACTTCCAGCCCAATTTAAATTCAAATGGGTGAGTTGTAAATGCTCGGGGTTTTTGACAGCAGCCTTTCACGGAACTTAGCTGGCCAGCAAACACTCTTTTATTATTGCAGAAACGATTTTCTACAGGAAAGATATTTGACATTTTCAGAGCTTTTTTGCCAGTAAAACCCACCTCGTTCTTCCAGCAAGTTTAACACTTGCACATCGAGCACAGCTTGATATACAGTGAGAAGCTGACTTTAACTAACAATTCCCTGTAGTAGATTTTTCCTGTTCATCCGACAGCTTATAAATTATATCCATTTGGCCTCTCCTAGCTTCATTTAGACTCAGGAGGCCAGATTCAAGGTTACCGTGTGTAAGGGTTTCTTCGATCTTCCCATAAAGCAGCAAATGTTTGCGAACAAACCTAAAAGGGATGAAACTTTCCTACCTAGAAAGGGCCAAAAGATATACGATGTGATTTACTCCCTTGGTCTGACTGAGTTTCATCCTTGAATTTGTCCCAAGATTACTAGGCATGATGGAGAGGGAAGTTAGCGCTTCGGAAGAGTAAGAGAGTAATTAAATACAGACCGTCAACTGACAAGAAATGCTGCAACTCCATTGACCTGCTGCCTCACCTGCACAAATTCCTTCGCCACTAGCGAAGTGTGACAGCAACTTGTGCTCCCAAGAAAATTCAGGACTAGAAATGACCTTCCACCTTCAGCTGGGCCCCTCAGGTTTTCTACTGCTGCCCACCATGGTCCCCTGCCTGGGCAGTTACATCCCATTAAACTACGCAGTTAATTGTAATATTCCATACGTCCTTTCAGGAGTGTGTATGAAGGGTGTCGTTCACAACACTGTTCCTAATCCAAACATATTTTTGAAAGCCATATTTGCTTAATTTGGGTTTTTAAATAAAAATATATAGGGTGAAAAAAATACTCAATCTCCTTTTTCAATATTTCCCTAAGTTAATGAGCTGACTGATAAGTGAACAGATGCATTAAGGCAATAATTTATTCAAATGTCATGATATTTTTGAACAAACATATTATTTAATATGCATTTCATTATTTTCCCAGCTCATATTAGTATTAATGATTGATGTGTTCGTTAGGAAAGCGAAAAGTGGCACCAAATATAATCTGTGCAAATTAGATTCACTTTGGAGATCTACCCTAAGTTTTCCTCAGCATAAAGACTGTTCTCGATGCTCATTTTGTGTTGATTGCATGGAAACAAAGCAGGAAGGTACCTAATTTCATAAGAGGCCAAGGCAACGTGGGCTAATCTAACGTAACCTGAACCGAGACATGGAACATAGCGAGAGCAATATTTTTTTGAGCAATTGCGCAGCTCACATAGGTTGGAGCCAAAGGGCTTCAGAGGTAAAGTAAGCACCCATGTGTATTATATCTGCTCATTTTCTGAATGCATCGTTGTTATGCATCTAAACTCTTTAATCAAAAATCCCTTGGTGATGTAAAAATGTCCTGGATGCAGATCATCAAGTCTATCTTGCCAAACTTTTTAACCAAGCAAAACGGCTGCTTTTCCCCTAGTGTCTCCCTCTCCCCTTCAAAAATTCATCCTAAGTGATTTAAGACTTCAGCAAAGCACCTTGGTAACCTCCACAAAAATAGCTACCAGCCATCTTTCTTCCTCAGTCACTCTGGCAGGCAGCAACTTCTTTCACATCTCCAATATCAAGGTGTCATAACATCTACTTACATCCAAATCATTGGTCTAAACTGCATATAACCTACTGCGCGAAAACCTTAAAAGCATTTCTAGTCAAGTCCTAATGCAATTAGTGGCGTTTTGTTGTAACATCTGTATGTAAACAAAACCTACTTCTGGCAAGAAGGAGAGATGCAACCACTGAAGCATCCAGAACTGATGCGAGGACACCTCGTGTAAACTGGTCGCTTCATTTGAATCAAATGCCCACTGTCCAAGAGGCAGCAGATTCTCAAGCTGTAATTAGCATATTCATCTTGATATAAACAAAGCAGCCAGAATGCAACACGACTGATGTAATGTGACATGGTGGTTAAAATTAAAAGTGAACACGCCTTTTAATTGGATTGGATACCTGCTAGCAATTCAGACAATGGGAATTTGATTCAAATTTATAGTATTAAATGGCAGCAGATGGACAGTAAAATGTCCATTGAGTTTTCAAACTGACAAGCACGCTGGGTTTGCCAGATCCCTTCATTAAGTCATTGGTGACACCAGTCAGGTGCTGATGCCTTTCATCGTTTGCAATGTTAATATGTTTTACTTTGGTGCGGGTGAGCAATGAGATATTCTGGCTGATGGTCTCAGTAGGTTAATTTGGAATTTCATTTGCCTTTTCTAATCACGAAACATCCTAGCTCTGGTTTTGGGAAGGAGTTTTATGAGATTTCCGGGTTTAGTATCCAGTAAGTGAAAAGGCCAGCTGATGACAGCTAGACAGTGATGCCGACTCTTCTCCTTTCCGACTGATGCCACCCACCTCTTTCACGTCTCAGGATTTGCTTTATATCTCAGTATCTGTTCCGGACTCTTGGTCACTGTCTGCGGCCTTCTACCCTCCACAAACTTTAAAAACATCCTCTGAGGGAGGATATTTTCCTTCCCCCTCCTTCTCCAGACAGTTCCTCAAAGAAGTTCGCAATTGTGCACCACGCTTGAACTATTTCCTCTGCAGACTCAGCGTCTCATCTGCATTCACTCATCAGCGCTCATTTATATCTCAACATAGCAATCATAGCTATGGAGATGCTTGTCATCTTTTCCCCTTCTGCCTTCAAGCCTTCGCAAGAAACCTTATTAATTGGCTTCTGTGGCAAATACGCGTACGCACACGTGCAGGTGTGCACATACACACACAAGCACACATAACTACACTTGCGCACATTCTGTGCAAACCTGCAGCAGCAGAAGAAGAAACTTTGTGAACCATTTATTAAATCCCACTTCTCTACAGCTCTGCAGAACCAAATACAGGCGATTTCACTCAAACCAGGGAGGACACCTGCTCTACGCTGACCTTTCTGCCTTTCTGAACACCTAACTAATGCAAGCTAAATCTCTAGGAGAAATAGGTTTTCTATTCAGACCCCCTTGTGTTTCAAAACTTATTATGGAAAGGGAGTCTAAAGGAAAATGTAACAGCTAAGCTTTTTTTTTTTTTTTTTTTCCTCAGGGGCATTATTTGCATCAAGTTGCTTTAAGCAATTTTCCAAATTTCCACGAATGATGATCATTTTACAAATTAAATCTTGCAGGTGCATAAGAAAGAGAAGAAAGTGACTTTTTTTTTTTTGCTGTTACTCGTTGACTTAACAGGGAGATTGTTAGATGTTTCTTATGCACTGTTAGGCTGCACAATTAAGCTTGAAATCAAGCGAACTTTCTCTGACAACCCTTGGTAATAAATTGGGGGAATGATAGCTTTTGTTTACTCCCAGTTTTTAGTATGTGTTTGTATATACGTGTCCATATTAATCACATAGTGATACACATTAATCAACAAAAAAACTACTCAGGCAGGAGGACTACAGTGTACTACGGGGTATAGATGTTGTGAGCGCCTTATTGTCTTTAAATATAATTTGAAAATGTAAGGAATTCTCTAACGCAATGGAATTCAGAAGTAAATAAACGTGGACTACTTCTTACAGCCCCATTTGATTGTTCACATTCATTCTTGCTACACAGAGGAGATGAAAGGGCATAAAACACGCTGCCCGTCTGCACTACCGACTCACACATGGTGCTGCCCATCACTGTCCCGTACGGGGAGAAAAGCCATCATCGTTTACTTCTTCGTGTTGCTAAACAGCGGTTTACTCTTACTTTTTGATTGATGCCTTTTTGTTTATTAGTATAAATGAAATTTGACTGCACTGTAAACAAAAACATCTATCATCTTTTTTCCTGATTGGGAGGCAGTGTGAAACAGGAAGAAGGTCGAGTATAAAATGCTGGCTGACGACCTTGCAGTCACTTCGTCTCCCATGTCTTAGTCCAATCAAGTAAATTATCCTTTCATATATACGTGAACAGAGCTTACAACCCCTATGAATTCAGTCCTCATTCTAGGTTTGGCTATTTGGTCATAATAAATTTGGTTTCTGACCCACTGAGTCAATAAACTTAATTTCAAACTTAATCTTTTCAGGCTTCAAACTCACTGGATCCAATTATGAATCCAATCGTTTTTTAAATTTAATATTCTGAAATTTGGTGGTCTAGTGCTTTTTGCCCTTATGTGCCTCTTTGGTACTTAACTTCATACTAGCTGGCCTGTAAAATTAAATCTCTAAGGAAGGGAGCATCAGAACAGGTCCAAATCTTAAATCTTCAGTTGCAAGCAGTAGTACGAAATGCTCCCTTTTTCTGCTACGCTTCCTTTTAATTGGTATTATTATGCACAACAGGTTATCATTATACACTAGTTCATTATGTGTATTTGACTATGCATACTAGACCAAACAGGATCAGGAATGCAGATTTGGGTTATTTTAGTTTGGGGGGTGGGATGGTGTATTTTTAGGTTTTTTCTAAATTGGATATAGTCTAAACATTTCATTCTTTGCCTAAAGGGGCAAAACCCCCAATTTTTCCTTCCTTTACTTCTAGTAATTTAGATAAAATTACACTCTTTGGGGAGACTCATTATAATTTCAAAATATATATATTTCTATTCTTGCAAGGCATGGTTGCTAAGATAGATAACTTTAAATGGTCATGACTGCAGGATACCTGGGGCAAAATTTGCATTCCTCAGGAGAAAAGCAACTTACAATCGTGCGAGTCTTTTTCCTTAAAACTTCCCCGTCCCAGACATGAAGGTCCCTGATGACCCTGGCTACGTATGGATGCAGAGGGTGCAGGGGCACAACTTCTGGAGCACAAACAGACACAGCTTCCCTGGGATAAAAGGCAGGAAGGACCGATGTACACCTCCAGCTAAAATCCTTGGGTTCAAACACTCCTGAGGCCGGCAAGGTCTTGGTAAACCTATTACAGGAGAGGGCTGGGAAGGAGATAGAGGCTGGGAGCAGTCAGCACCCACCTAACCTGGGGCTTTTTGGAGCACTTTCTTTGCTCTCCGGTGGTCTCATGCCAAGCTTTTTCCCAGCTGGGAATTTGTGGGCATGTGTCGCTTCAGCACGCATCTACCCTGTGTATGGGAGACCATTTTGTTATTAGGATGACAACAAAAATCCTAATTCTGAACACAGCAACTGGCATTCAGGGATGGATAATTTGCAGCATTACTTAGAGACATTAGCAATGACTTATTCTTTACTGTTTAAACAGTCCTATCATTTTAAGCAAGTGCTTATTACTGCACTTCTTATCTAGGGGAGGGAGGGAAGACTGCTTAACAGGATCCATTAGGAAATTCAAGCCTGAAATGAAGTGACCACAAAGTCCTATCAGCTCCCAGAAATGCAGCAGCTGTACATATTTAAAGTAATACAACACTATACTGTTGCGGAGATACATAAAAAACCATACATAAGGCAGGTGAAACGTGACTATTTTATGTCTGTGTTTGAAAAACGAGAAAGTGTAGAGTGGCATAACTTCTCAAATACATAAATAAGCATTAGACTCATGGAGAAGACAGGTATGCTGTTGGACTAGTAATAACAGATTAAAGGTCAGTGGTTAAATCTGAAACTATTGCAGCCTTTTCCTTTGATCCTGTTCCTCAAGACTCCACTCTATTACTAACAGGTGAAGTGCAACATAAGAAGCATGAGGGTCTGCAGAATTCTACTGTACCTGTCTTAATTTAACAGCAAAATTTCCTAAATATTCTGTCCTCGGATCATCTAATGCTGTAAATGCACATGCAAGGGGCAGCTCCAGAACTCCCCTGCTGGGTCGGGTCCTGTGCAATTCCAGATTCCACAGGTGCAAAGAGGAAGAAAATCTGACTCACTCGCTTAGCTTTGAAGCAGAGTCAATGTAGCAACCAACACATTATCAATTATATGTTATCTTCTCATGTTTTGCCAAGTCCTCCCATATGACATTTTGTTAATTTGCAATCTCTTTAGTGAAGAATAGGAAACTTCACTGGGATACGATGATATATGAAAAGATTCGGAAAATCTGTTGTTATTTAGATATATACAATATAATGAATACAGAGAGCTTTCTGGATGGAAATATTCAGCATCTTTTAGTGTCCAGAAGAATTTAACAGAGGTGTAGGAAAAAGAACCAGAGGCAATGAGATGCTCTCATTCATCTTTTCTCATAACACATGGACAAGGAGGCCTCCAACAAAGCACATGGGTAATAAATTGTAAGTCGGGTAAAAGGGAACTTTTGCATATATTGCCCAACTGATTGAATTCATGGCCATAAACTATTACGGAGTCCTACTACTCATGGGTTAGTAGAAGGTTGAAGTACACCTATGCATTATGTTAACAGGCATTTATTTTAATTTAGTAAGGGATCTAAACCTCCTATTTCAGGATCTAAGCTGTAGATGGAACTGGTTGCTCTTTCATCTGCCTCCCCAAGGTTTCCCAAATTATCTGGTCCTCATCACTGCTGGACACACAGGACCACCCAACTAGGATCACTGACAATGCCTCCATTACTATGAGCCATCTTACCCACGTACGTTTGGGACTGAAAGTCACGGGAGCATCAGCTGACGGTGATCTGGATCCTGTCACCCCAGAATGTCTCACACATTGTAAGGCACATTGAGCTACATGTGCATAAACGTGCGTGTGTGCACAGACACATACATCCACGAGAACTTGTTTTCAAATGAGGAGCATCTAAGGAGCATGTATTTCCCTCCTTTACACTTTGTCTAGAAAAAAAGAATGTAAACACCACTCCTCGCAGAAGACTCATGTGACTTTAACTTGCCTGTCTGCTTCAGTAGACATTATGAGCTTGATTCTCCAAGACTGCCACTAAAATTCCACTCTACTGATTTTTGCAACCTAATTCTTCAGGCATTTTTTCCTTTTTTTTCCCGTTATTTTTTTTTCTTTGGCAGGATGATGTGACCCAAATTTATAAAGGAGGGTTATTTGCTATAACATTTCATCCTAAATCTAGGATCCATATGGACTTATTTGCTATTAACACAGATGTAAAAGACCAGATTTAGAAACCTGAATTCAGTTTGAACTTGACAGCCTTTGAATGTTCTGTAGCACGAGGGAAAACAGTATCATTTACAAAATCAAAATGTAAAGGGTTTTATGAATAATAGATATTTCTAAGACAATAAAGGCTACTCAAAGACTCACACTATTAAGCACCAAAAGGACACAGTTACTTTTTCAACAACTAAAAATGCCAGAGCATTCCTTCGTTATTTTTCTTTAAATGACATATCGCACATTCTGCTGCAGAAACAGCTGCTGAAGTAACCTAGGGGGCATTTTCGGGCACTGTACTTCAGTGATTACAGCAATTTTTGTAGACATTCAATATTAGAATTGCATTCTAATTTTAGACAGAGTTAAATTTAAATTGAGTAGGAGGGGTTTTCATGTGACTCTAGATGTTCTAACATTGCTTACCCCAACCCAAAACTTGTACAGTCTCTGAATTTTAAAGCAATGGTAATTTATTAGTGATTATACACTTTAAAAGAATGAAACTAGAGCTCACTAGCAGCAGTGGGAAGATATCCGCTACTGTGATGGGACCCAGACTTAGGTCCTAAAAACATTTACCCACTAGCCATGATCCCAACGCCATGGGACACTATCGTATGTAACCCTCCTCTATTCCTCCTCTAGTCTATTTTCATGATTCCTCCTCTTGGTTGTGTATATGCAGCGAGCATCCTGAGACTCTAAGGCCAAATTGGGACTCTTACGTTACTGCTTATTAGTATTTAAATTCCCTGACTCTCACAAAACCCAAGCATCGAGCTGAAGGAAACTGAAAGAAACAGGGTTAGTAAAGGGCTGACAGTCCAACAGACAATACAGATGGAAAGCGGAGGGACTAGGTGAGACAGAGAAAACAAAAGAAAAGAGCTTCTATTAGATGCTAAATGAGACCCAGGTTGGGCCTGATTAAAGCTATGTCTATGTAGGTTACATCTTTCCTTATTTCTCTTACCTTGTTTCTCTTGAAATATGCTCTTCGGCAAGCTGCAAAGCACTTCTCGCTGCAGAAGCATTTCACTTCACTTCCCATACTCAGGGAATAGCGCTTGATTCCAACTTTCTGGCACCAGGCACACATTATTTGTACATTTGACACATCATCTTCTACAACAAAAATATAAGAACAATGTTTGTTTACACGAGATGAAAACACCTTCCTCAGACATCTGCACACTTACTCTTAGATACAACCAGCACCGGCTCATCTTATTTCTAAATCCTCACTGTCTGAGAGCAGAACTGTGCATGCCTGTGATCACCACCTTCGTCCTCAGGCAGCCGGTGACCTGTGCCAGCCAGGCTCAGCAGATTGGCAAAGCTTCTAAGATGGCTGGAAAAGATTATTAGCTTAAAAAAAAATGGTGCATTGCTGAAAGGCTCTGGAAATCTCGAGAGCTCTTCAGCACATTTAAGAGTGCACAACTCTTTATTAAACGAGTAACCAAGACTAGAGGCTTAATGAGTATTGCTGCTTTGTTCTTGTTACTTACAGGCTGTTGTAGTGAGCCCCTGAGATGTTCTGCTCAGCAAGCTGGTGATAAAACACCCCCAGAAGGTACTGCACCAAGGCAGGTCTCCAACAAGAGCCCTCTTCCAAACAAGAAGAACCGTGAAACACCCCCTTTTCAGTGTTGTTTCAAAATAATGACTAGCGTAGAAAACGGGGAGCTTTTGTGTGAATACAGCAGTCACAGAAACACAGACTCAAGCAGGAAGGAAGGTGCAGCACTTGGTAAAGTCTGCCAGGTAATTTTCCAGTCTTTATGCTCATCAGTCAAATTTCAATTCAGACAGAGTTCCTGAGTCTCTTTCGAGCTCTTCTCTAACGTGTGTTACGAATGTGGCATGTATGCCTTCTGCCATATAAAAAAAAAAAAAAACAAAAAAAAAACCCCAAAACACAAAGAAAACAGGGCTTATTACTAAAACCTAGCAATATCCTTGTGGGCATGGGGTTGGTCATCATTCCCACCCCAACTTCACAGATGAGGGCAGTGAATAGTTAAGACTCCTAAACAGATCAAGACAGTAAGTTAGCAGGAATCTTTTTGACTTATAACTTGGAATTCTTCAGTTCTTATGTCCAGTCTATAATACAGCGTGACCTTTCAGTTACAGACAGCAGCCATTGTCTAACTTCTGGAAAAAAAAAAAAAAAATAATCCCTGAAGACTAATTGTTAAAGCAGTTCCTTGTCCATGAGCTGTGGAGAATTCATAGCTCAGAGAGTCTGTCATGCAGCCATCCCATTTCCCTATAAAGGATTTGTTTTTGAAGCTACGCTGTCATCGTTCTGTAAAATTATTGGCAAACTAATTTTTAGCAGAGTGATTTGGCTCCTTTCCCCGGCTATCATAACTCAGAACTACGTGCTGCATTTTATTCACCTTAACGGAATAAATATTGCCAGTTTAATAACTTTTTTCCTTCCACAAATTGTGTTCTGATTTATAGCTACAAATAAAATTGTACAATGTAAAATAATGACCTTTTAGTTTTAATCAGGCTGTCTACCTTTAAACCTATATTTAAGCCTAGGTTATAACACAGATTTGTGTTTAATGTATTTTATCACTTACCCTTTAGAGTGGGATTTGCCAATACTGTAAATGCTTTCACATACTGAACATCAAGGGAAATCAAAATAGTTTGGGCAAAATTATCTCTAGCCATCTATAGGGTCAAGGAGCCTGCCCTTGAGCCAGACGTGCGGGAGCGCAGGGTGCCGTTAGGGTGGTGCCCTGTGGTGCTGGCACAGCTTTCTCTCTGGACCAGTCTTGCCCAGGATGCTGACTACTCCAGCACAGCCCAAAAGCTCTTCCCACCATTTTTATCCTGAGCCATTTGAAGTGCTAAGCTGTTACAAAAGTGTCCTGATTCGGCTACTTTTGCACCATAGTAAACTGATTCCTTACGGACTGAACTTGCCCCTTTGAATGTATCAGGACAACAGAAGGTCCTGTGAACCAAAGGAAACAGACGGCAACCTCTTGTTTCAGATAACAGCAACATATATTCTCCTACTGATAAGAAGTATTTTATCTCTGGAAAATAGAAGATCTACCAGTGATACCTTTACAATAGCTTTCATTTCTGGTGAGAGTAACTGTTATAAATGAAAAAGGAAAATTTCAGAGCTAAGAGAGTTCACTGGCAAAGTAGGTGCTGGAAGTATCTCTTTTTGAAGCAGGTTGGCTCGTCTGGGACACAGTTTTTAAGGAGAAGTACTGAGCTCCACCACTGGGATTCTCAGGGGCTTTCATGCCTGACTTCATAGGGGAAGCACCACTGCTACCATTCAACTCCCGGTTCACCAGCACCCATGAACTGTCTCCCATGGGTGATGAGAAAGACCACACAAGTGTCTGTTTACAATTATGGAGCATCCCAGCAGCAGCGACAACCGTTTACATGGAAAAGCCACATTACACGTGTCTCTGCAGGAGGTCGGGCAAGACAGTAAGGCTCAACCCACCTCCTTATGCCAAAGAGTCCTCTAAGTCCCTGGCAAGAAAAGGAGAGGAGAGGGAGAGGCACCTACTCTGTCAAGTTGTTATCTTCCCATGCCCTGACCAGCAGAACTTCACCCCCATCTCAAAAGGAATCCTTTGAGATAGCATTGCTTTACTGTGGTCCATGGATCTGATAGTCAATAAAACAGCAGAGAATGGTCCACAAACTACTTCCAGCTGGTGTCTGCACCTCCAGGAAGAGACAGCTGATATCCAGAAGGCATCATCAACATTAATCAAAATGTTCATCATTTTGAAAGAAGGAAGGGAGAAAGGGAGAGAAAGAGTCTCCCTAAATACAGAGAATTGAATTATTTCTCTCTTCTACTCCCTTCTCCCTCAGTCATCAAAGAATGGTCATATGCAATACAGTCCCTTTAATAGTAACAGTAATAATAAGATGCCTCTTCCATTGGAAAGACTCAGGAACATGACTACAAAAGGATTAGCTGAGTACAGCCACGTAAAGCAGCCAGGAAACAACAGTACTTCAGAGCATGCGCTTCCTGGAACGGTACACTAATATGTCTCTTTTAAGTCACCCTTGTTCCATCGGGTGTAGGTTTGCCCAAGTAAATTTTTTATTTGACTACAAGCAGCTCCCACTGCTTGTAATGCAATTCATTGGGTGAAAAAAGGAAAACATCCAATATCATGTGATTAATTCCCTGTGGACCACCACCAAGAGCCCTGTGGAGCACAGTGGGAGGAAGACTTGCCCTAAAACCAATCCCTTTCTTTTAGCTTCACGTGAAGCTAAGAACGGCAAAGAAAAGGACCAGAGTGAGTCATGCCCTATGGCTTATGGGTATGGGTGACAGCTGGGGACAATGATAAAGGTCCAAACCTGATCACGTGCATTCCTTCTTGACACTGGTTGCAGTAGAGATTGGAGCAGAAGTTGTAAAAATAACTAATAGGAATGTTTCATTACAGCGTTTTAAGCTCAGTGACCGAAAAAGAGGACTGCAACATTAACGGAAAAGTAACAGTCCATGTATTCCTACCATTACAATCTACAGCAGTGGGAAGCGATAACTTAAAAAAAAAAAAAAATTAAGATTGTGTGAAATAAGGAAGGCCAAAGGCTGGTGATTTAATCACTGTCTTCTGCTAAACACAAACTGGAATAATCTGAAATCAGTAATTCAAATCTTCCGTTCAAGATAAGATTCCTCTCACTTTTTCACAGACCTTTGTTTCGTAAGGCCAAATTCTTTAAAAATCACTTTACCAGACTCTTCTCCTCCTTTCAGGAAAACATATCAAATTCCCATCCCTAGAGCACTCAGCAAGAAGAACCCACTGCACCAAGAAAGCAAGGAGGCGGGGAATTTCAAATCCAGTAGTTTGAGACTGCTTATCTGTCTCGAATCTTTATTCTAATCTTTTTTCTGATTAGGTCTGCACTAAGAAAGCTTCTCCACAATAATTACATCAGTAGACTACATCGGCAATGTTCTCCTTTGCTCACAGACAAACTTTTGCTGGCAGTCCAGCTTAGCATATCCGCTTGAGTAACATGAGCTCACCCTGACGGCATGCCTACATCCATCATGTGAGCCCTCGCTGGAGCAGCTCTTCTGATGAAGATCATTGACCATCGCTTTCGGGGCTCACGTAGCCGGGCTGACACATGGTTGTAAAGTACGAAAATAACATTTGCAAGTCCTGGTACAGATCATTTTGAAGTGAAAGAAAAATATTCTTTAACAACTGCATTTTTTTTTCTCCGTTTGGGCTTGCGACTTTGCGACCCGTTCTTGCAATGTGCTTAGCGTGTTGTCGGATCTGACAGGCTTACGGCAGGTAGTGTGGGTACTCACACAGGTCAGACAACGAGGAGCTGGCACAGAGACGACTGAATAGTCACAGGAGAGTTTTCAGCAGAACATCCGTAGCACTGCCTTCCATAATTACATGAGGTAATAGAACGACATATTCCTTCCGCATACGGTGCAAGATCTGAATTTCCAGCTTCTGCTTTCCTGAGTTCTCAACTCTTCACAGGGAGAGCTATTGTGGGAGTTCCAATACTGTGTTTTTCTGCCCCTGGGTTGTGTCATTACAGGTTGAAGAAGTACTCCCTGCACCCACCGCACAGATACTGTTCAGATACATCTCCTTGTGGTTTTTAGCCTGTGTATTTTTCATAATGAACAATGCAATAAACACGGAGTGTTTGCAGTGTTAAATCATGTTCCCAAAGGGAGCAGTTTGTATAACAAGATAAAATTATCACATTATAATAACTAAATATGCATCAGTCTAAAGCATGCTTCAATTAATCATCAAAAGTTTGCGCCGCCTCTTTAGGTCTTAATTAAGCAGAATGTTTGCAATTTTTTTCCCTTTCAAACCAGCGTGAAGGAGCTGCAGAAAATTGTTCCTCTTAAACCCAATGAGCAGCAGTTTAGACTAATCGATCTTCTCTGGAACCATAATTTGGAGAGGTTTGGGGTAGAGAAGGAAGGCAACGACTACAACAGAGTAAATCTATCATGTACAGCTCTGTCCCTTTATCTAAGAAAACCAGCATGGCCTACAGTGTTTAGCTGGATGATTCTAAAATCCCTACAATTCTGGAGTTAAATCCTGATCAGTTTACTAACTTTTAGATTGCAATATTCTACTAGTACTCCTTTGAACTAACTACTATGCATTTTCAACTTTAACTCCAGTTTCATGGATTTGGGTGAAACTAACCGCAGCTACAGCTCTAATCCTGCAGATGATGATGATGATCCCTGGACAAGTACTCCAAAACCTCACTTTCCACATTTCCTTGCATGAAATTCAGCAAGGGATATTCAACTCTTCTGGCAAGAAGAAAATATCACTCTTGAAGGTGCTCAACCGCAGTACTGAAGAAGTCTCTTGTGCAGATGGAAAAACAACATGGGCACAGGGTTTGGGACTGAGATCTCAAAGGGTACGTCCCCTGGACTGAGTGAGCCTGTGGGAAACCTCTGCCTTGGCTGTGGTTGTATCTGTGATCCGATACAGAAAATATTTTGGCATCCCCGTCCCTCCTCGGTGTCTCCCCACCACCCATCTCTTCCTGGCATGTGAGTTTCCTCCCACCACAGCTATCAGCAGCCCCGTCTCCCCACTACTGCCTTCTTCTGTTCTCCTTTCTTTTCTCTTTGCTGCTGCGTCCCACCCCCTCACCCAGGCAGTTTGCATCTCAGGGGTTTTGGGGGGAGCTAGAATAACCCTTTTACCCGGTGCTGGGAACTGCGCTCAACCCGCTGGCATACATCTTTAAATATTTTTGCTGCTTTCACTACTACTTTCTAATGAAAAGCTGCAAAGCTTCCTTTTTAAAGACATTAGATCCTAACTTGACTCTAGCATCTGCAGCATTAACAATAAGGGCTCACTGTTTCCACTGGGACCTGCCAGGATTTCAGAACGGTTAATTCCGAGTTACCCGCCTCCCGCTCCTGAAACCCCAGCTTGCCATTGAAGAAAACCAAGTAGCGTGCGTTTGGACTTTTCCCCCAAAGCAGCTCCTGAGGTTGATGATCCCAAGCAAGGCAGAAGCACCATTACAGTCATTTTTCTTGCATCCAAGATGATTTATCTGATTAATCGCAAAATGAAAAACGAACAACCAAAACTCCTGAGACACTGCTGCAGACCCCCTTGTGATAGCACTTAAGCGCCAATCCTCTAAACAACTAGATGGGGTGTGTGACAAACTTAAGGTACTAAAAGAACATTGAGAAAAAAAAAGAAAAAGTAATTACCAGAGGAAAATTAAAAAACAGGGCTGACAATAGAAAGCTTGCTGCAATCACTGCTATGGAAATACCTCAGGGGCTCTACAATGTGTTTCCTTTTAAGGACCAGTCTCTTGAAGTTCACTACTCTGCCAATAAAGCAAAATGTCCCGGCGCCTTTTAAAAAATCATTTTGGGGAATCACGGCTTGCCTACGTTTTCTATGCATGAGTTGAGGCACATTCTCACGCATAGTTCAGTGAGGACTGAATGCACAACACAAATAGAAGCTGGCATTTAGGCAGGTTTTAAACATGCAAACAAAAAAGTACCTATTTCAGCTAATAGGGGGGGAACTCCCTGTATATTTTGAATATATGCTATTAAAGCGCATACGTGGACTTTGTGATTTTCTTTTTAGCACAAAGGAAACACTTGGCCCTCCACAGAGAGCAAACGACATCAACAGCGGGCTAGATGGGGCAGGCATCCTGGCAGCAGTTGGCATTTTAAAACACAGGCACTAATAACCCTACGATCAGTGTAAATGAGATGATGTTTGAAACGGAAAACAAGAGAAAGAATTTGAAGAGTAGTGACTACAGGATTTGTTGCGGTGGTCTTTATTATAGAGCTGTTGTAATGCTGTTCAGCAACTGGAATAAGATTTGGGAAATGCTGAAGCGGGATCCAGAGCATAGTAAAATGAAAAGTCTCCTCAATATATAGGCTTAATTAGATCTGATAATATGGTCTTTATTTAGGGAAAATTGTCACTGGGTCCTGCCTGAAATCAGAGTTCTTGGTAATGCACTCATACAACCAATTCCTCGGTGAATTTAGACAGATGATCTTGGAAATCATTTTTTACTGCCCTGCTAACCACCATTTAAAACATCTTTTATGCTTCCAGATTCCTCCAACACAATTTAAATATTGAGAGAGGTTACGGCGGGCAGTTCCAGAGTGTTCAGAAGGCAGGGATTCTGCTTAATCCCACGTTGCACCAAGTTACTCGTGTGCACTTATATTTACAAAAAAAAAAAAAAAAATCCTGTAAACTTTAAAGTTATGTTAAGCTGTAACACAGAAAATCACTCATTCCTTCCTATAAAATATCTAATTACTCAGATTAATATTTGAATACGACGTTTCGTTGCCAACTTAGGTGACAGACGTATCTTACAAGGTACTCAGTCACAGAAATGCTTCTGTTCCTCCTTTAAGACATTTTGCCTTACCAGACACAGTTCCTCCAGCCCATTCCTCCTTCACTTTCACGAGTTTCCGATAACTTTTGGTACAACCCCAATCATTATCGTTTGGAAACCACTGAACCAAACATCATGTAGAGGCACTGATCTGCGTGATGGAGGTTTTAAATCCCTTTTGCTTTCCCAAATGTGCTCGTTATCTTGTGAAAACCCTGGGAGGGAGCATTATTTTTCCCCCTTGTACTTCTTTCCCCTGTGGAAAGCTCAGTCAACAGCACGGTGTCAACCCCTCTGCCCCCCCTTCCACCGCATCCCCTGACAGCGACCTCCCCTCGCAGCACAGCACGGCAGGGAGCCGGGTCTTGTTTGGGGTGCTTAGATCAGCCGATGTAGCCTGTACATCACTTGTACACAGAAGGAGGCAGGAAAGGGAAAGGTTTTGCCGACACCCATGCTCAAAGGCTAGACCAAGCAGCAGTTGTACCACCCCTACCAAGGCACTGCCATGGGGATCACAAGAGAAAGTAAACCGAAGAGCACTCTTAAAAAAAAAAAAAAAAACAAACCAAAAACAAAAAGGGAGGGGAAACTGAGACACCATAGCCTCCAGCAGGTGCAGGGGGAAGGAGGCAGCATGTTCTCACTTGCATTGAAAGAATTTTTTGCATTCTTCTTTGACTACCCTTGATTTTAGCCCTCCTTCATCCCATCTAACAGCAGCCGTCCAAACTTGTCTGAGTGAAAGGGCAGAGTCACCCTAAGTGCCCTCTCAGATTTACTCTATCACTAAGGGCTGCAGAATAACAGTTAGGATAGTTTCATGCTGCATACTATGGCCATACAACCTGCACAACTGCGGTGGGATTTTTATTTCTAGATCATTCCTGGCTATTGCTTTTCTGTTCCTGGCTACTTCTATGTAATTTTTTAACTGGAAAAAAAAATACTTACTTTACATTGCTGTGTAGAAAAAAAAGAATGTTCTAACACCAAGCAGAACTAATCTTAGTATCAGTTTGTCGCAACAGGTTGTAGTCGAGGCAAACCCTGAAGATCACTCAGAATCTGATGCTGACACTAAACGTAGCTACCAGCCTGCTGGGCAAGGATGGTTAGCAGCCACAAAGAGACACATACACCAACTCTCTGGAGGCCACACTGACTTCTTATTTGCTTCCAGATGCAGGTCGGATGGCTGATGTTGACTGACAAAGCCCCTTTTGATTTGGGCACTGCCTGAGCATGGTCTGTCCACCCAGTGGTGCAGGTCAGTGGAGTACTCTGGCAAATAATCTCCAGGACCCCAAACTGGGGTCCTTCTTGGGGAGGCTTCCCATGACTGGATTTAGTATCCTCCACTGACGTGCTGTTCACAGAATCACAGAATGGTAGGGGTTGGAAGGGACCTCTGGAGATCATCTAGTCCAACCCCCCTGCCAGAGCAGGGTCACCCAGAGCAGGTTGCACAGGAACGCATCCAGGCGGGTTTTGAATGTCCAGAGAAGGAGACTCCACCACCTCTCTGGGCAGCCTGTGCCAGTGCTCTCTTACCAGAGTCTACAGATGGTCAGTGCACCACGTAGTGCCCATGTGTTTAAGTCACTTTTTCGGATGTAATTTTGAGGTACGGCAAGGAGAGAGTGCCTTTGTTGGAGCCATTTATATTTGGCCACATAGCAGTCTAATGTTTTCCGGGATTGTATAAGCAAATTTTTACCTAATATTTCATTTGACTAAAACAGAAAGCTTGGAGGTAAAATCTTAGACTGCTCAAAATTACTTGGTTTTCAAAAGAAAAAAAAACCACTTTACTGTAAAATAAGCACGAGGGGGAAAAAAGGTAATTTTGTTAACTGTTCAAAGTGTTAGCCTGTTCAATACAAAATATGAATGCAGATAGGACACTGTTCAAAGTTTTCCAGCATGCTCAAGGAAGACCTAATCTGCTGAAATCTTCAATGACTGCTTTCTAGACACAGTTCAGGACCAGTACTCCTTCCTCCTCCTTCTCGAGCTGGTAGCTGTTTCTGATACCAAGTATTATATCTGCATCCCTGGAAATCCTGTTTCCCTTGGCTTCCTGACTCTGTCTTCCTCCAGTGCTTTTTCTGCCTCTGCAACTGCTACCTCAGTGCACATTGCAGTGTCCTTCCTATTTCTCCCTTCAGGCTTCTGTGAGCATCCCCCATGCTCTGCTCTTTCTCTTCTCCCTCTTATCTGCGTAGAATCTTATCTGCAAAAATTACTCAACTAAAAATTCATTGTGAGTGTTTCCTGGATCTGCTTATGCTCTCCAGACCATTGCTCTCCTGTCCAAAGGAACACCTCAGCCTGTCTCTCTGACACTTCTTTACTGGCGCTGACCCTTCAGTTCAAGATCAATACAGCAAGAATTAAAGTCTTAATAATTTCTCCCTGAGTCCTCACTCCATATTATTTGCTCAATATCGGCGGACCGCACCACCATCTTTCCTGTCCTTCAGGTTCATGATTTAGATATCATTTTCATCTGTGGGCACTCTCTTTTGAGCTATATTTAAATCTTGTAGGTTTTTCTCCTGTACAATATCCAAAAGCTTTCCCCATCCATGCACAAAATCTGGACTCATCCCAGTTCTCAGCATCTCAGTCACTGCAGTGCATCATTACCTGGTTTTCCCTCTGGGCTATAATGTAACCTTGTCCTATACACATATTTTCAGTGGTGCCCAGCGACAGGACAAGAGATAACGGGCACAAACTTGAGCATAGGAAGTTCCACCTAAACATGAGGAGGAACTTCCTTACCCCGAGGGTGGCAGAGCACTGGAACAGGCTGCCCAGAGAGGTAGTGGAGTCTCCTTCTCTGGAGACATTCAAAACCCGCCTGGATGTGTTCCTGTGCAACCTGCTCTGGGTGACCCTGCTCTGGCAGGGGGTTGGACTAGATGATCTCCAGAGGTCCCTTCCAACCCTGTGATTCTATGATCTATTCAAAAGGTGCTGCAAAGATCCCTTTCTCTGCCCACGATTTTAACCTTGAAGCTTTCTCTTGGACTCTTTCTGCCTCTCCCTCCCTGTCCCTTTTCTTCATTTATTAACTCAAACAAAGGTAATCTGCTTTTGTTTTTGTGGCAGGTCAGTCATAGCCTGTCTCTCCCCCATGTTGAAAATGTTGACTTTCAGCTTTAGCAATTAATGATGTGAATCTTTTTCATTTGCCTGCTCAACTCAAAGAAGTACCTTTGTGCTGTTTCCAAAGTCACCCCCTGTGCTTGTGAGGGGCTCCGAGAAAACATCCCCAGAGTTACTCTCATCTGGTTTTGCATGACTCTGAAGTTTCCTACTTTGATGTAGTGCCCACAAAACGGTGTCAAAGTGCAGTGCCAAGACCACTGCCTCGCACACTGGCTCTCCTGGCTCCTTTGTACTCCCTTTTCTACTTGTATTCACCAGTTGTTTCTTGCCAGGCTCTTTGGGGTGATCATGACTAGGGCACCTACGCCCTAAGATAAAACAGAACAATTACTACCGATGCTTATTGCAAATCCCACAAAGGTTCTCCTCCCCCTCCGGTTCTCCTAAACTTTGCTGTCTAAAACAAAGATAAATATGCTCATTTGCTCAGAAGTTATGGTAATCTAGCGTTCAATTACTGATCACGGGATAAAGTCAGAGGAGGCAGAGATTATGCGTTCATATCCCCTGTATGAGTGAAACAACTACTATGAATTATTGAAGTAAAAATCTAAACTTGGAAAATACTTCCAAAAAGCCTTCTCTGCACATTACCCTTAGCAGTGCATTTGAACATGGGATCACACGTGGTAGGTGGACGGGCAAAGAACAGAAGGCAGTTGACTTGGCCAAGGTTCCCCTGTGTCCACTTAACTACTGTTGCAGTAATTTGTTTTTCTACTTCATAGTTCCATCTCCTCCTGCTTGTTTGATGTCATAAAAATCCAGCAACTGTGGCAGTTTGCACAATGCATGTTATAGCCTTGTGTTCGTGTACCACAAATTCAGCATTCTGGATTCATTCATGACTCAGATTGGAGGAGAAAATAGCTTGGGATGGCACAAGCCCTTGATTAAAGCTTTAGGGCCAAATCAACAACAGCTGAGGATCCAGCCCATATGGCCCGAGATCTTTAGCTGTGTAAAGGCTGCAGGAATGGGCCCAAATAGCTTTGGTAATTAGCAAATATCATATAAAATAGATGAAAAGTCTTTGGCAGGGAATGCGTATTGAGTAACATTTGAAAATTATTCATAGCATATTAGTATATTTCTTTACAGATAAAACTCAACGGCATAAAAATAATTTGGGAGGGGCAACTATAGTCTCTCACATGACTGTCAACAGGCAAACAATTTGTTGGACCAATCGGTATTTTACAGTTACCTTTAGTCAATGCAACGGAGGGCAGAGGTGACCGTCTAACACCTGGGACCTGATCCGACAAGCCGTTCTGCCTCTGCAGAAGTGTCCTCACATCCCATGAGGACTCTTTAGCCAAGCTGCCCCGCTATGTGCGGAGAGCTCCCGTTCTTGGGTAGGTATTGGAGGTCACCCTGTACTCCCCAGTGCCTCGGTCACCCAAGAGCACCCAGAACAACACCCAGGGACATCCACGGAAACAGGACTGAGCCTGCTGCTATCTGCATTCACCAATTATCGCACCGTGTACGGCAGTAAGCAATAACACAGCAATTAATCACACTGGTGTAGCTGTAAGAGTTACTTTCACAGATTGGTAAGCAGCACACAGTGTGGAATAAATCATTTTTCACGCAAACTCCAAGGAATGGCATGTTATAAAATCACTCCTGATAAAAATCTAATGAAAATGTAAAACATCTCAGTACAGTCTCATGGGTAGAGTCAAGACCATATTAAACCCTCAAGAGACAACGGTCAGGGATTTCAATGAGAATCAAGAGACAGTTTTCCCAGGATAAGCTTGTTAACCTGATATAAAGATATGATATTGATTTGATAGCTTTGTCTCTTTTGCTGTTTCCTTCGTGGAGCCTGTTTTTAATTTAATCATCTTCCATTAATTTATTTAAAGGCTTTATTCATCAAAACAAAATCTTTCTATTTTTTTTTTTCAAAAAGCAGAGTTGTTGAAGTGCTGAGAGTATAATCCAGCTCACAGAGTGTCACAAGCAGCACAGGTCTGTTGTCATCGCATTTACAGAGGTTTTTCAAGAATAGTAACAAATAAAGTCACTCTCCCACGGTTTTCAAGTTCCCTGTGACCGGTTTTTAAAGATTTTGAAATCGGCTCTCTTACAAAGACATCATAATCTAGCGATCTCAGGACACACGTCTATGACAGATACCATTTTTAAACGTTCATTAGGATTTACCTGCTGGTGGCTTTATGAAAGGTGGTGGAATTAATGGGACAATAATAGGTACATTCCCATGATCCTTCGACCCTGCTGGTGAGTCTGAAAGTCCATTTCCTGTGGCAAGCCCTGGGTAGCCTGGGTTTATATTATACGGTGAAATAACACTGTCCTCAGGTAATTTTGGTTTTGGCAAAGAATTTTCTGTAAAACACAAAGAACACATTGTACAGTATGACAAATATCTTTCTTAAATGCCCCTATGTACTTTCACCAATCTGTTCATTAAATTACTTACCCTAATACAAGAAGAGTGCACAACCCTCTCCAGATATTTTCCCTTTAAAAAAATGGATGCTTTCCAGTATTCTTCAGAAATGCTCCATTTTAATAAATCAAAGTCACACAAACTCACACTAAAAAAATTATCATTTTTTTTTTTTAAGGTGAGATTATTTTGTCATACATATTCTTAGTACGCCTGATTTAATCCGTGATAGCCTATTCACGTCCTTCATTTCCACTGTTTGCATGGTCATCACAGTCAGTGTACTGTGACTTCACCAATGCAAGAAGCATAAACTGAAAAATAAAAGAATTGCTAATTCTCTATCAGTAAGTGGAGGAGGAGTAGTAATGGAAAGGATTTAAAGAAAGGCATAAAATATTGACATTACAGCAAAGCGTGCATGAAATGATGACAGTTATTATTCTAATTCTTTAATCCCAAATCACCTCAGGATTCTTAATTGTGTGAATTTCTCTAATGCACCTCAGTTAGCTATGGGGCAGGACTTAATTCTTAGTATTCCCTCTCCCCCCATCTCTCAGAAAAAGAAACGCACTTTTTTCCCTCCCACAGACTGCATATAGCAAAAGTTTGTACCTGGCACGGGTATTCGACATCTTTGTTTGGTACATAAAACATATGGTTTGTATCATGTGTCTACAAAAAAAATTATGTCACCAATTTCATCAGGCATAGACTGGAGCCACAAATCATTCAATAAAAGATCTACTTATTAAAACATAAATAAATTAATCGCATTACTGCACAGGAACAAGTTTCTTCAAAGGTGGCTTAATGACACTGCATTTTCAATGAAAAATAAATATTGATCACCGATGTCACTACAGAACTAACAAGCTGCAAACATTCAATTTTAACATGATTAGGTTGTTTCACCTTACCTCTAATTTTTCTACCTTTTTTCTAGCCTTCAGAACCGGTCTCTCTGGTATCAGCACTCATTGCAACACTCACTGAATACAGTGCTGCTGCTGGCCATCAGAAAGAAAACCCAAACACTGCTGGCCACAAACGCAGTGAAAAGTGGCAGTCCAAAAGCCTAAAAGCTGCTGCAATTCCCTCTTTTTCCCCTCACTGTTGAGGGACTCTTGTTGGATAAGTCAAGGTGCAGCAATCTCCTACCCTTCGCTTCGCTTTGATCACAAGTCCCTACCCATTCGCTCGGCTGAGGAGTCAGAAGGCAGCAACTGAACGGCTGGACAAAAAGAGCGGGTGCCATCCTTCACATTTTTAATTATCTCATACTACAGTACACAAAGATCCAGCAGCGTCCCAAACAAATTCCACACCCCGGGGAACTTCTACAGCACTTGCAGCAGTCACTAGAGTACAAACATCCCTGAGGAGCCTTTTGTGAACATTCACACCGAATCCCACATGCGTTCTGCATATTCCAGCTCAAAATCTTTCGGCATTTAAAAAAGCCGTAGCCCAAAAAGTCTCAGTTTTGAAAGCAAAAGGGTTCCCTAAAGCCACACAGCTAAGAAAGTGCTCTCTCTTCTTTTCCAGTTGTGAGCAGTTTATTGGTACCACGGGTACATGACTTTCTACTGACTCACAAAAGGCATTATTTGTGAAGACAGATTACTAAGTACCTACTAACAGCAATTTTGTTAAGTGATTTTCCTCGTACTCTATTGGATTCCTCATACTAGAAAGGACTCTCCGATATTTTTATTTAAACGAACCACAGAGCAAGCAGCAGAACACGCTTCCCAGTCCACGCCAATTCAGGCAGGTTGAGATATTAATCCTTCTTTGCGCGAACACAGAAACATTAAGTCTCATTACCTTTGAGAACAGAAATGTGCTGGCGGCTTTCCCCGTCTGCCGCGTAGTTCCTGAATTCAATATCTTCTCCATCTTTCAATTCAACCTTATCATAACCATACCAGCCAAGGAGCTCATTCATAGTGTTTTCTGCAAAGTTCTGAAAGAGAAAAATTACCTACTTATTTATGTAATCAATAACCATTTGGAAGGAAGGGAGGACTGCATAAATCGAACCGTATCTGTGCTACACGAGGAAGTGTCAGGTTTGGCCCACCTCCTCAAAGACTAATGCTCGTTTCATAAGTCAAGTGCATAAAGTGTAGTGCATTTAAATCTCCGACTGGCACGTGTAATTATGACAGAGACTCATACATCTGTAATTTAAAGAAAATGAAAAGGAGAGATATTTATGACTTTTGCTCTGGCATTCAACGTCAGAAATATTTTAACATACATTCGTCACACAAACTTGTCTGTGTTGCCATAAAATATTTAAGACCGCAGCAAGAGAATAACAGAAAACTATGATTTTTTTCAACCAGCGGTTAATCAATCTTACTGCGTTCGCAGTCTTTTCAGCTGGAGCAGGTCACTGACACAGTTACAGTTCCTTGAGTTGCCCATGAACCAAATCAAATAAAATCACAGCAAAGACGTCTTTCCTCAGAGTTATAAGGCCTTGCACAGTCAAACCACTTAAAAACTCTTCACCATGAAAGCATTTTGCCATAACGCTTCAGATAAACACCTCTTACATTTGTTTAAGAAAATCTTTCTCAGTTTTGCCATATTTATTTTCAAACCGATTTCCAAGCAGCCGTGTGGTTACATTTTATGTTTGTATGGAAATGCAAAATATGGAACATGACTGTCATAACTCTGAAATTCTACTAAAAACACATCCTCCAGGTCATGTGGCAAAAATGTTTCTGTAGAAAACGCTCATTACTGGGCCAGGAGATTTAGTGGAGCAAGTTAAGAAATCTGCAGCCAGGCAACAAAGCTTTCTGAAACCAAATAGTGCCATGGAGCTCTAGGGCTTACGGATTTGGGAAACTACCAAAGGAAACCAGCTAATGAATTATTGCGACGGCAAAGATCAGTTTATAGTAGTATGACAACTATAAAATGAAACGAAAAAGCCACACACAAAGCCTTTCGATTTGGTCTCCGCAATTTTTTTGTTATCACTCTTTTAAAACAAATTCCAAACTTCATTTTCCTGTAAGATCTTGACATCTAAAATAACGTTCCTGAATAAACACTGTCTTCTGGGACTCTGGCTACCAGCAAAGGAACAAGGAGAATACAACACCAGTTCAAAACAAATAGTACGTGTCAAATTTGCAGGTTGCTAGATTTTGTCTAGTAACCGCTCTAGCTTAATTTTTGAGTGGGAGCAAGTCTAATGATAGAACACAGCAATTCTCCAGTCGTTTAAATAAATAAATAAAATTAATCAGATGCTAATTGCTTCTGAATTCAAAGCTACAGCAGGCGCTCTGCCCCGGAACGTCAGAGAGCTGCACTGCTCCTGGCTCATTCATCACACCAGATTGCATAGGTGTTCCTGTCACTCAAGGAGCGCTGTAAAGCAGCTATAAGCAATAAACACAAGCAATTTATACTCCTCCAGGAGTATCCTCTGTGCAATTGTGCTACAAACACATGTTCCAGGAAAAGAAGAAGAAAAAAAAAAAACTAAAAACCAAAACAAAATGCCACCGCAGACCCTTGGAAGCATCAATTTCCCTCTGGTTTTTCCCCTTTCATTTTCACTTGACCTCCTGCTGGAAGTCTCGATGCCTGCAGCCCCGAATTGCCGGAAAACGTTGCATCGTTCCACCTCTACCTCTAGTGTCAGCACTACAAGTACAACAGCCCGTTACATCTGAACTATGTCACTACTACAGTTTGCAACAGCAAGAACAATACAGTGTAATGTGGCTAATGCCTACATTCACTTCTAAAAATATATATTTCATCTCTCGTTTGAATGATGCAGAGTCATGTCTTAAGTACTAGCAAAAATGGGATATTTTTTTTAAAGTTTTTTTGGTTTTTAGCTTTTTAGAAAATTTTCCTCACAGCGCTGAAAGTCCCAATGCACTAACCCTGTCTCTAAACCCACGGCAATCCAACAACGAAATGACTTGGAGATTGGGAGTGAAACCTCGCCACTGCAGCTCGCCCAGAACGACCCAATGGGCCCATGGAGGCCTGAAGGCAAGCTCCACCAAATTCCCTTGCTTTGTGCAGTTTCAACTATGGAGACGCAGCCCTAGGGACTAATCTAGCAAGGTAGAGACCAAAGCCTTCCTGACTTAAACCCCACACAACCAAATTAATTGAGTAGCTCTAAATTTGCCTCCTGTGGATGCTTTGTGTTTTATTTGCACTGTTGATCAACTCAGGCAATGAGGAATTTCTAATTACTCATCAAGGAATATGCAAGCAAGGCTGTATATATGTTTGTTTTTTCCTGGAAATTCATACATGTATGTGTCTCCTCAGACTCCAGTCAAAGTGATGACTGGGTTTGTAACAGCACAAAGTTTAAGTACCTTTCAAGCCTCGTTTTACCATCCATGATGAGTGATGCACAAAAACAAACAGCAGTAATGACAAAAAAATACATTTGATTCTGAAATTACACAAAATAGAGACTTGACTCTTTTTAAAAAAATAAAAATCACCGGGGTCTTTGCTATTAACTTCAATGAGAGTAGAATGAGGTCACATATTAGCAGCAGCAAAAGTAAGCGCAGTGATTTCTCAACAAGGATGCCTGGATGAAATAAACAATTAAGCCATTCTCCTTCATAATTTATCTTACGTATTACAGTGGTGGTGATCACTCTTAATGCTGTTCTCCCAGTGGCTAACAGCCAGGGCTTCATTACACAGCACATTGTACACAGCAAACCAAGAGGATGATCCCATCCTCAACAAGCTGACAGTCAAAGCTGAGAAATGTTTCCTTCCACATTAACTCTCTCATGTAGACGGGCGTCCACAGAACTACAACATAACCTTCCCTCACATTCCTGACTACAATACTCGTTTGCAGACATGTCTAACGCCCTATCCATCGAGATGATGGTCACACAGGTCACGCGCTCGCTGAAGCCGCAGCCCTGGAGCTGACCACTGTTATTGCATTGTTTCCATGTGTTCTTCCTTCTTTCCCTTTCAATGGTAGGCACAGTCTACGTGGATTCAAGATAGGTAACATGATGGGATATGTAAAGACCAGGGTGGTGGCAACAGTCAAAATAGAACTGGTGAGATGAGAGGAGGCAATTTGTCTCTGTGTGAATGCAGGGGGGAAAAGGGGGGAAAAAAAGCTCAGTTCTTGATGAAGTTAAGGAAAGGAAGCAAGTCAATTAACACATAACCTGTACATGCAGAGCAGAACCTCACTGAAGGATGTACAAACTTCAAAGGCTTAGAGAAAAGAAAGGTCATGATTGTAACCATGGTGCTTGAGAAAAACAAGAATGCGGGACCTGATGCTGGGCCAGGAGAGAAGAAGCAGCAGTGATGAAGCAGGCTAGAGAGGAATCAGCTGAACTGAGAGACAATGGGCCTTCCAAAGCCCAGGGAGAAAACAAGTGTGGATGACCAGATGGAGGATGTGCAAGGAGTTGCAATTCCAAGCTTTTGCAGGAACAGGACAGCATATGCACCACGTTAGTCCACTCCTACTTTCAGACCCATTCCTCAAAAGCATGTGGAGGGTCTGCAGGACAGCGGCTGCCACCCCAACCCCACAGCCCTGCTAGAGGGCTGGCATGACATGAAAGACAAGCGCACCAGGGAAAGCCTTGCCCATCGTCAACAAAACCCCAAGTCAGCAATCACACTGCTAAGCTGGGACCCTTGAGCCCAGAGCGAAACCCACTGAACACAAAAGGAGTCCTGCAGGGATCCATGGATTTCATTGTGAAATTACAGCACCGACGCGAACGTCACCCTGATGGGGAGTCAACGCTCAGTCCCTCACAGGGAAACCAAGAGACGGAGCCCCGGTGCCAATTACAGCATGGGCCAACGTCAGAGCTGAGAAGACAAGCACAGAAATCCTGTGCTCACATCGCCATGCCAACCCCTTGTGCATCCACCAGGCAGCCAAGGTCCCAAGGTTGTGGTGGAAAACACCGACAACCTCTTCAGCAACCTCTTCAGCCACCTCTTCAGACTGCACCCAGGCAGTAGGTTGACATCCCACCGGAGCCAAATCTCCTGCGCTCCTCTAGCGGCACACCATGGCAGCTGCCTCACCATGGCAGCACAACCAGCTCATCCTTGCCAAAGAAACCGGCCCCAAAACACTCTGGTGGCCCCAGTCACAGCACCGCCAAAGCCCTCCCTTCCTCATAGATGGCAATTCTTTTGTCGCCCCCCTGCTAAGTCCCAAACCACTTATCACCACGGCGGAGCAATGTGTAATTTGCATGTTTTAACTGTATGATTTCTCTATTCTTGTACTATACAGAAATATCCTCCCTCCTGGAAGAGCCAGGATAACTAACTAACTATTATGCTTGTTGGTATTTTGACTTGAATTTGCTTCCTATTCATGGCAAAGATGAAGAAGAGTATGTTGACTCGCCAGACTGTGGTTTCTCTCCTTTGTGAAACTGACTTATACACTAGGCAGTAAAAATATAATCACATTTATTCCCGCTTTAGGATTCATTTCATCGTAACAGTACACCTACAGCTTGATTTCTTACATCGCAATGCATCATTTTCCCAAATCTTCACTAATTAATACATACTGAAGCTAAGCCACGCTTCTCTTTCCATCTTAGACCTCTTGCCTTTCCTTCTCTATGAACCTTATTCACAGGGGGCAAGGCCTGGCTTCACCGAACGAGGCCTGGCAAACACGGAGGCAGGAAACGCAGGGGAGAACGAGTCTGTCAGACTCATTTTCTTCTAGGTTTTACTGCTGAATGTTTATTTCAGATCTGGGAGGAAGCACGGTGGCTCCATTCCATTTCCTTGCCTGCATAACCTACTCGGTGCAGAGCCCCACAAATTCACTTTTCACTTTCACCGCACTGAGGAAATATAAAGGTTTCTGTAGCCACAATACTAACTTTGATTTTTTTTTTTGTTTGTTTTAACCAGCCCTCACTTTCTTTGCTCATTTATGTTGTCACCATATTGAATTTTATGGTTAGACCTTTAGGCTATCAGAAAGCAAAATTTCTTGATGCTTTCATTTCCTTTGTCCTCCCACGTACACACACGTTTGGTTCTGCAATAGCCAGGTTGTTTGGGGAAGCGCTATTTCTACAATGCACAGGCAGGTGAGGCGCCCTGCGCCAACAACACAACTCCCTTGTGCAGCCATCCCACAAAACCCCTTCCATGCAGACTCTGCAAAAAAAGAACCCAAAAAAAACCAACCCCACCTCGGTCTCCTGAAATAGTACAATTGATAAAGCCTGTCTGCTTTTCCACTTTCCCAAAGACATTTTTCGCTTTTCAGGAGAGAAGGGAGGAGTTTCCTTGGAATCTTCCGAGCGCTCCGGCTCACTCCAGGCGCAGCGCTGCTACGCCTGCTTCACCGCTTTCCTCCTTCCGACAGTAGTACTTTTAAATGCCAAATGGGGAATATTAAAACACTAAGCTGAAAGATCTTCTGATGAGTTTACTATTAAACTATAACAGATGGGGCTGTCTTAAGCTCTAGGCATCGGGAACGAAGCCCAATTTTAGATACAAATTAGTTATCGAGAATATTTATAGATGGTAAACTCCTTGGGCACATGGAGCAGCCCTGTGAAATTACAGCACAAATTAATTGCTCGCCTTTCAACTGACAGAGACGCGCAGATACATCGCCTTGTTTGTGCAGGAGAACTTCCAGTACCATCCATACTGGATGTAACTTCATTTCACAACACCTAGCTGCTCCAGAGGAGCGGGATGGCAAATGGAAATAAGCTGTGGAGGGATGGATGGGGAAGCCATCACCGTGCCTTGACGAGCAGTTTCATCAATTAAACCATAAAAAATATTTCAGCCTTATAATAGTATCGGGTTCCCTGATTACAGTAGCTTTGGATCTATTAGGTGTTCTGTTATTCACCAGCCAGTGAGAAACGGCACTGCGCTGAGCAAGGTGAACAATGCTACCCCCTGGAAATAAAAATGGTAAGTATCATCTGAAGGAGGAGGAGGGACAAAAGAAAACAATAATCAGAAAAAAGAAAGAGAGGCTGTAAAGGTCACAGCGAAACAAAACAATTCCTCCTGAATATATTTTTCATTGAAACGTAATAGGAGAAAACTGTGCAGAGTCATGTACTTTTTGCACACAACATTGTATCAAATTAAAATTTGTTATAACCATCATGTACATTAGGTTAGCGATAACAAAAATGTAACTTAATATCTGGCATAAGGAAAGAGCAAGCAACCTGAATATCCATCCAGTCACTTTAAAACCGAGCTGTGACACTACTGTCGGAAGACAAGCCAAGGAGTTAGGTGTTGTGATCCTTCTCGAGTAAATATCTGACTGTATCAAACAGCAAATCTTGAAGGAAGTCTCTGTGATGAGGTAATTTTATTGCTCATTCATAGTGCCCTGCATTTGCTGTACTTAAAATAGACACTTGTACCAATGGCCTTTTTATTACCCAAAAGAAAAAAAAAAAAGTCACATATACACCAGTCCTTTTTCTTTCTGCTAGCAAAGGGAGGCAATTTGATCCAACGTGGGCTGAAACCCGAGTAGGTCACTGTACACCATGATAAAATTCCCTAATCCCTGAGCCAAATTTCCCTGAGGGGGCCCTCCTACTTCTCCTTCACTTTCCAAGCTGACTTTTCCATTCCCTCTCTCGTCTTTTCCTCCCCTTCATCTCTTTCATTTCCCCTACCTTAAAGCCTTGATATCTGATCTGCTGCTGATACTCGGGTTACAGTTTTTACAGCTTAGGCTGTCTATTGCTGTATACATTCCTTTCTTTCTGCTCCGCCGTGATTACTTACCAGAGCTTATTTTACACTGGTCCAGATGAAAGCAGTTCAGATGAAGGGAAACAGTCAGTCTGTTTGAACATTACAGATATGAACCCACACAAGGGCACATTGTGCTCCCTCTGTCATTTCGCTGCAAACATTTTGCACAGTGTAACCAATTTGTTACATTATTGTATTCCTCGGGTTTACCAAGAACAGCTAGACATCTTAATTCGTCAGTAAAGAAAAAGAGTAAGCAATCGCCGCAGGATTTTAAACTTTCTCAACAAGTCAAAAATTCAAACCACTTTTTTTTTCCCTCCCCCCCTCCTTTTTCCGCTTCTTGGATGATAGCACTCAACCGTCCTACTAAAAACGCCGTCTCCCAGCACAGCACATACAGCACAGTTTACATCGAAAGGTGGCCTGCCTTTTGTGAAAGGTTCTGCCATCAGCTATCGCACTCTCGACCACAAATCACATCGGTTCAAAACACCGTTTCTACCCGCCTTTAATTTTTAAGTAAGTCAGCTGAAGTCTTGAGGTTTCCAACCTTAAGCAGCTACCCGTGGTTAAAAAAGAGAAACTCTCTGTGTGAAGGTTAACGCCAGTGCTTAATACCAAGGCATTAGTTTAAAATTGTGTAATTTTTCTCCTTCACACAATGTTGTTTTTGTTTCTTCCTCACCCTTTCAGACAAACATCTGTTATACTGTAGAAGAACAACTATCTCCCAAACCGCTGAGTGTGCCTGCAGCCAAAGTAAACAAAACAAACCCAGAGGATCCAGCACAGTCAGCCTTTATATCCAGCCAGGATAACATTTCACATGTTTTGATTAAAATTAGCTAATTTGTAATTCTAGAACCTATGAAACTTAAAAGCTGCAATCCATATAGATCGCATTAGGCGATGCTCTGAGGGGCCAATGCCCTGTACTACAGACCTCCGCAGTCCTCAAAACTATGTGGGATTACAGTGAGCAACGACTCTTACTCTCCGGTGCCTGCACAGAGCCCTCTCCCAAAATAGGATGTGTCATATATCTCGCAAAGAATAATACCGCTCCTCGGGACTTGAAACCGGTACGGTTTGTTTCTGAAGAGATGCACCGACACGTTACTTTGTGCATTCCCCTAATACTACTCTTGTCCACATTTCCAGCTGATGTGCACGCAGAACTGTGTACACGCTCATCGCGCAGGCAGCAGGAGTCAACAACGCCTGCCTCAGGCAGGAAAGGGCACCTAACCCAAATTAGTGGTGTGCAAAAGAGGGGAGAGGGGAGGGGATTGTGCATTCCCGTTTAATTTTACACGGAGAGATCAATGCTCTGGAAAGCAAAGATATTTTCACTAGGCAGCATGCATATTTATAACCTTGCCGATATAGTATACATACTATGCGAATGTGTGACATTTTCCAGGCAGTCCTCCACTTACAATCAGCCTTTTAATAAATGACATATTCAAATTAAATGACAGCAGCTTCATCTCATAACCAGACTATACCGTTTTAGTCACTTTATCTGCGCATTGAACAACAACAAGTTCAACTGAAGTCTCGCAATACGTTGTTCCCAACTTTGGGGAATTAGAGACATAAAACAAACAGACACGGAACAGACGTGGAAAACAGGCGCAAAAAATAGGACCGGTCAAGCCTGGAGCAGCGACCTAATGATAAAAGAAGTCCCGAAATAACGGGGGGTTTTTTGTGCGATCGCAGCCATCCTAACATCTGGAGTGGCTGCCTCAAGCGCTACCTCCAGAGCACAGCTGGATTGGCATCGCTCCCTATCAGGCAGGACAGCCCTCCCTCCGCAGGATAAATACACTTCCATCCATTCCCGGGGCAGCCCCCGGGACGGCCACCTTTTCAGCATCCCCTCCGCCGCCGCCACGGGCTGGGAAGCGGGGCAGGGAAAGCAGAGGAGGAGGCGAGAGGGGGAAGGAGAGACGAGGGGTCTCCGCTCTGTAAGTGCGAGGACGATGCGCGGCTCAGCCCCTAACATTTCACTTTGACAATTTAATTACACAGTTGCAGCCGGCTACTGGAAAAGAAGAAAAAAAAAAAAAGAGAGAGAGAGAAAGGCAATGTTTAAAAGAGGTCCCTTTCCTAACTTTAGGGCTTCCCAGCTACCTGAGGGGATGGCTATAGAAAGAATAAAAAATCATAATAATAATTAAAAAAAAAGAGGCTCATCACTGTCACCCAAGGAGCTTAAAAGCCCAACGAGGGAGAGTTGGTTTTTTTGGGTTTTTTTTTTTTTTTAAAAATAAATAAATCAAAGCTGGTCAATGAACAGGATTTGCAGCCTGTGAATTCGTCTCTGTTTTCAGCCCAGGAGGCGGAGTTGAGACACATTCAGTGCATCCTACAAAAAAAAAAAAAATGACAAGAGATCCTTTCTTATTTCATTTCCATGCACGGAGGCGGGAGGGGTCGGGGGGGGGGGGGGGGGAAGCCCCCCTCTCCCTTCCCCATCACAGGCACCTACCTTCATCTCCTCGTTGATCTCCCGCTTCACCGGGTGAGCCGGCTTCCTGCTCCTTTTATTTTCGGGAGGTCTCCCTTCTTTCTCCATTTCTGCCATTTTTTGCGCCGACTTGGTGGTGGTGGTGGTGGAGATGAAATGGCTGCTGGTGCTCTTGGGGGGGCCGGGAGGGGCGCGGGGGGGGGGGGGGCGGCGGCGGCGGCTCTCAGTGGTGGCAGGCGGCGCCGCGGAGGGCCCGGGGGGAGCGCGGCGGTGGCGGCGGCGGCGGCGGCGGCGGGCGGGTGGGGGTCGCGGGCGGGCAGGGGCGCGGGTGCCCCGGCGAGTCAGCCATCTTCTGCCTCGCCGCCGGCCTGCATGGGAGCGGCGAGGCGGCGGGGCGAGCGAGCGGGCGAGCGGACGAGGAGGCAGCGCGGAGCGAGCCGGCCCCGCGCCTGCTGTGGCGCTGCTGGCGGGCTGCCGCGGAGGGGGCGGCGGAGGGAAGGGGGGGCCGGCCTCGGCCCGCCGGCGGGCGGGGCTTGCCGGCACCGAATCGGCCGCCGCTGCCCGCCATGGGAGCCCGGGGAGGGGGGGGGGGGGGTAGGGGGGACGCGGCGGCGAGCACCGGGCGGAGCGGAGGGGAGGGGGCGGTGCGCACCCGCCCCCGCCCACAGCCGGGATGGGGGAGGGGGGGAAGTGTGTGTCCCCCGCACACACACACGAGGGGGGTCGGCCCCGCCTGCGTCGTCCCCCCCCACACCGGGGTGCCGCCGCCGTGTCCCCCTGCGTGGCCGGCCCGATGTCCCCGCCACCCAGCCCCCCCCCGCCCAGCGCTGCCGTCCCGTCCCCGCCGCAGTCAGCCGGGGCTCTCCGGTCCCTTTCTTTCCGAGGTGTCATTACTCAGTGGGTTTTTTTTTCCCCTTTATCTGCGCCTGGGAAGGAAGGATGAATGGTTTGGTGGGACGAGGTGCTGGATTACAGTACACGCTGCGGGGGATACATTGATTATTCCTGGGTTGTGCTTTCCTGCTCCCTGGCAGTCCCTAATTACCCGATACAATACCGTGCGGTACGGGGGTGTCCATTGTTCCATTAGTCAAAATTGTAATTGTACGGGGCTTCTCATTATGACTGCAGTACACCTTAAAATTACACTTATTTTTTTAAAAAACCCCGCAGTTGAAAGATAAACTGCTTTCCGTGTGGGTATGAGTAGGCTCCCCATAAAAATCTCTGTTTAGCCTGTCAAAGATAAGTTCGTTTTGCGTGCAACAATGTCTAATTTACATTTTACATTCTCTGTTTCTGAAGCTTAAATCACTGACATTTTTCAGTACGAAAAGTTGAGCAGAACTGCTTTTTGCTCGTTTTGTGACTAAAATGAGCCTTGCTCGCCTGCTTTCAGATGGCAGAGTGATTAGAGACATGGAGCATATTCTCCCCTGTGGCATTGAAAATGGGAAGAAACTGGGATTTTGCACAGCCTTAGCCGTTAGAGCTGAGTGAGCATCAAAAGGTGAGATAGCAACCAGACCTCAGTCTGGTAAAATCCTAGAGCCCATCTGCAGCGGTAAGGTCATGGCCGTGGTGAAGTGAAGGTGCTGCCGCTCCCCTCACTGCCTGCAAGAATCGGGCAGATGTTGGAAAAAACCCAGATCTGATCTGCGTTTGTTTTCGCAGAGTGGCAGGACCTCGCGGAGACCCTGGAGAAGGCTCTGCCGGCAGCGAGGAGCTGCAGGAGACAAGCCGCAGAAGGGGTCGTGCCGTGGGCTCGGTCTGTTCTGCACACGCCAGGAACACAAGGTCTACCCGCAGACTCACCAGCAGCGAGCATGAGAAAGAACCGAGATTTATAGATATATTTTGTCTTGCCTGTAATATTTTAGAACACAGTGAATTCTGAAACTTGGGGGAAACTAACTTGTGACTCTACAGGTAACTTCCAAAGCATGGTGCTTAATAGGGAGGTTTCCTGCCTTCTGTGCCCCACCACCACCAGCAGCAACCTCATCTCTGTGTTTAGTTCACCATATTTTATTAGAAGCGAATCGGTATGGTTGATCTCTCATCAAGTACGGGAGATATTCCCAGAATCTCAATGTATTTTCTCACCCAGTAGGAATAAGACAGGCAATGCAAGGGGAAGTTGCTTATAAACACAATCTCACACAGCCTTCAATCTCTGAAACCTTTGGCTGGAAAAAGCAAGCCAACCTCAGACAACTATTCTGCTTTGAATTGCCACCACCTTGCTGATACATTAAGTCATTCTAATGAAAAAGGCAAAATTAATTCTTGCATTAGGGACATATCACAAGTTTCTCTGTAGAGCTGATAGCACAGTTTTAATGAAAAAACTTAGAACTTCTGCTAAACAGACTATTGCCTCAAATGGTTCCTGTTCAGTGAAACATCTGAAGACTACTTCTCAACACTTACTATACGTATTGTAATAAGTCTCTGTTTTGCTGCATAAACGTAATAGACTGAATTGATAATCTGACAAAAAGATTAATCCCGAACTCCCAACATAGACAGAATTTCTTTTAATATTGGAAGGGGCTTTGGAGAGGGTATCTGCAAGCCCAAATGGTGCAAGCTGTCTTCAGCAGGTTACAGTGAGAAGACCAAAAAGAATGTCTTCAGGATCAAATCTGTCATTCCAATTTTCCTGACTAACAGCTGAAGCACTTCCCACCCCTCTCGCTACCAATTCTGAACTCTGATCCTTGCTTCTTGCTCATCAAAAACAGTGGCTTTCAGTTAGGTTTTTTTTTTCCAGCTGCACACTTCAAATACTTTTGCATGGAAATGTGAACTTATGCCTCCTGACAGTAGGCTCCTTTTTCGCAGCTAATTCTGGTAAGCTCCTTAAAAACAGCCTAGAGTCCCCCAGAACCTCATCAACCACCAGATGAAAGCCATGTTCTTAAAGCATATCCTGTTTTTCTCGGTATCTAATACAGGCTTTGGATGGATACAAAAGTTCTACCTCTCTGTGTCCTAATAATATCTCTTCATCTGACAGCAGATTATGTCTGCATCTGTCACGATTCCTATTTTTCTAGAGCTGTTATTACCTTTACATATTGCATATTATTATACTACATATTCTTGGGAAGTTGTTCTTCTAGTGATAGCATATGGAGGACCATCAACTGTCAACACAGAAGTTCATGCATTTAGAGTGCTCAGACGTTATCTGACACACATCGTAGCTACTGAAATAAGTTTTGGAAACTGTCTAATTATTCCACTTGTTACTGGGGAGCGAATGACTAACAAAAAGGAACGCTTTCAGGTTTTAATGGTAGCTCGTGAACTTGTAAGGGGAGGCAGAATATCAGAATCTATGGAAGCCATGAATTTGTCAGTCACACAATGGCATTGATCTGAACGTCTCCAAAAAGTTATGAGAAAATAAATCTGCTATTTACATTGCAGAGACCCTAACATTAAATACATTTACTGAACTGTGACAGCACATATTTCTTGTGTGAAAACCTGTATTTTTGGTAAAGAAACCTGATTCAGCACTGCTCTATATGGGCATCTTTAAAAGGTGAATAAGGGTGCCTGATTGGATCTACAGGGCTGCTCGCATTTGTTCTACTAGATACTGGGGTACATGGTACCAGTAAGCCATTTCCAGCCAAAGACAAAATCCTGATCCTGTGGAAATCAGTGAAGATTTGAGTTTAATGAGACCAAATTGCTTGTGAAATTTCCAAGGTGATTTTAAATCAATTTATTATACAGTGTGCATTGGAAAACAAGAATACCATGTTCTGAAAGAAAAAAAAAAAAAAAGGCAAAAAAAAAAAGCAGGGTTTTCAAAATATGTTCCCATTCTCATTCAAGCAAAAATAAGATTTTTCAATCATCTGAGGGAAAAAAAAAAAGTTTCATACTCCTTATTGTAACTCATCTCAAAAGGGAGTAGGAGCTGCATATGAGGCTTCCCGTGATGAGTACATGCTCTAACCACACTGCAATAGAATAAGTTACTCACTGTCTCACCTGTTGAAGTGTTTGAGGTTGGGTTTTTTTGCTTTGCTCATTGGTTATTTTCAAAGTTGGGGAGAAAAAAAGCCACATGATCCATCTTTTGGTGGTCACTAAGTCACCTGCAAGACTGAGGTTCAGGTGCCTGTTGTATCTGAGGGATGGCAAGAACCTGAACTTTTTCTTCCATTGCCCAAGCACATGTTTGACACACAAGGTGGTTTGCCAGAGCTCCCTATTTTTGTTCTATCACAGCTTTGCATTTCCAGCTCTGAATTTGCACTTGGATTTCTGCAAGCACAGTAATTTGGACCTCTGAAAAGCAAATATTGTTCATAAAACAACAGGTGCAAACGAGTTGCCTAAAATAAATCACCCCAGGTTTAATTTATATTCTATTATTCATATTCCTATTTATTAGTATTTACATGTTTTAAAAGGGGACCTATCCACTTACCAGAGTTGCTTTCTAGATAACACAAAAGCAACACTTTGCTGTAAATTCTTCAATTTGGTCTTTATTAATGTGTAACTCTCTTTAATACTGAGCTATTTCTTCTCATTATTGCCTACCGGAGAGGATGAGATAAACAAGCAGGCTTGATTTTCCAGCTGGTAAATATGTAAGTGGGCACGATGGCTTCAAAGCGAAAGGCTTTAAAAGGCAATGGCATCAAACAAATGGTACTCTGTGGGCACACTGAAAATGATGGGATGGCTTTCCAGACCCAAAATTGGGACAACTGGGGTAATTACTGCAGAAGTTGTGCTACCCTGTGGGAGGTGGGAGGCAGGGGCTGAGGCCCTGCCACCCCTGGCCCTGAGGAGAATCCCTGTCCACGAGCATCCCTGCCTCGGGGAGCATCCCTGCCTCGGGGAGCATCCCTGTCCCGGGGAGCATCCCTGCCCAGGTGCATCCCTGTCCCGGGGAGCATCCCTGCCCAGGAGCATCCCTGTCCGGCACAGCCCGGGCTGCCGCCGCGGCGGCTGCGGCGAGAGCTCCCCCTCCTGTTTCTCTCCTTCTCGGCACGGTGGGAAACGCATCATGGAACCTCGGATACCCAAATGTGTGCAAGCGCAAGTCTGCGTGCGTTTATGCACGTATAAACACACATGTACACCCACACATATAGGGAGAAAGCTGAAGGCAATAAAGGAGGCTTTTGTGGGTTTTTTCCAAATAACAGCCACAGACGCTGCAGGCCAAAGTAAAGATGCGGCTCTTAACTGGTTTCTCTTAATATTGCCGATAATTTACCTTATTGTTCCCTGCTTGCCAAGATGTTGTCAGCTCTCCATCAGGTTGCTTAGTAATGCCAGTCAATGTGGGAAACATATGTCTACGCAGTCTTTCGCAAGCTAAACTATTCTCATTTCACCTGTATCCAAGGGGAAACCACAATAAACAGCAATTTAAATTCAGGTATTTGGTTTGATGAAGTGTTTAATTAAACAAAGAAATTCATTATATGTGTTCATAGAAAAGTACCATTACATTGATTTTTTAAAATTTTTTTTTTTCATTTGACTTGAAGTGGAAATGTTCCTGTGACTTTTTGTACGACATGCTAAGGCAATAGATTATTTATGCCATTAGAAGCAAATAAATGCACTGAATAAAATATTGGCTCCCAGTTTTTAATTTTTTTTTTTTTTTTTTTTTTTTAGTACAGACAGCTATTTTCATACACATGGAAAACATGCACATGAACTTCTCTCTTGCTTCAGTTCCACCCAGTCCCCGCTTCCACTTCAGTGATGTTATTCCACCCATACCTTTGAGAAGGGGTACATTCCACTCGTTCCTGAGCTTGGATGAACGCCCACAGCATTACTCACACATACTAGTGTCTGTAGATTTCTTTCTGCTGTGGATACTAACTTCAATCCAGTTTCCTTAGATGATTAGAGGCTGTTCTGCAAAATGTCAAGAGGTAGCCTCTCCAAAGCAGACACAGTATGGCAGTTGAAATGGGAGTAGTGGCGGCTTTCCAAATATGAAAGTCTGGAAATGCTTGGAGGTATTTTAATATTGATGAATATTTCAATTTTTGTGCCGCTTTAGGGTATCAGTGTCAAATCTGTACAGATTAACGGCAAGATAGAGCTTTAATACTGTTAATGCTTTTTAAAGTTCTGGCAAACAGAGAGAAACTTTATTTAAGTTATTAAATCATTAATTAATGATGGCTCTTCTTGCCTGAAACGTCACATAATTTGATAAACAGAACAAAATGTTAACTTGTTTCTGTGGTTCTTAGTATTCTTAAATACTTCTTATTTCTTAAGTATTCTTAAATACTTCAAAGTCTTCTGTTAAAATGCCTTTTTGTTTCTTGTTTTATTTCTCATGTTCCCTACACCAAAAGTAAGCAAGGAGAAGTCTTTTCCTTCTTCAGCATCAGAGAACACCCACGCCACTAAAAATCAATCAATATTAAACCTTTAAAAAGGTATCAGCAATGCATTAAAAACCAAATCAGAAGAATATGCCCCGGACACCAGTATTGACTTTGGGGAAAAATCTTTATCATCTGTCTACTGCTACACCCGATCTATCCACTATGGTTATTCAGTGACTCTGCTGTGACATTCTCATATTGAATATAATGCCAAAGATCAGGTAGAGGAAAACGAAGGACCTGTAGATGAGCAAGAAACTTAGACACATTATATCAGACTGGAACTTGGCTGTGACAAACTATGTGTTTGCAGCCTCTAGACTTCATGACGGTTAAGGACTGTACCTCAGAATGAAACTTGTGAAACTTAAAATGTTTTATTTGGTTCACAACAGTGGTCTACTTGCTTTGTCATACAGGTTGGTAAGAGCATACACCAAGTCCTTCCTGTGGCCTTCTCATTTCCTTGCAGCTGACACCCAAAATGCTGACCTCCAAAGGCTACTTCGGAGAAGGTCTGAGGTACCTGAGAGACCCTCCTATGCCCCTGTTTCTCACGTACCTTGAAAGCAGGGAACTGTCAAAGCCAGAGCAAAACTGATAAGGGGTGGAAACTTCTGCAGCTGCCCCACAGCTGTAAAGCTCCCTCTGAGGTGAACTGAGACTATTTACAGCCAAGCCAGACTCGTTTCTCCACATGTCGTTTCTCAACAACAGCCATTTGCACCCCTTCCTGTTCTTTTACTTGTCCATGCAGAGGTAGCAGAAGAGGGGCTTCTTGTTTTCACTTTAAGAAATGGGTAAGTCTCCCAGAAGCTACAATGACAGGAGAGAAACGGAGAGGTTTGGGATTGGGATACAGCAGAAAGTTCTCCCTTCTTTTTAACCTAATTCTTTTTTTAATAGATCAATTGTGCTGATACATTCCTGAAAATAATCTACATCAACTTCTTCCTAAAAGGAATCCCTCCTCTCTTTGTCTTTCTGTGAAGAATAAAAGAATTTTTTACAATAAAGATAGCAGTTTATACATTTTCTCATAATCCTGTATTCCCTCTGTGAGCTTTGTTGCATGATATAGTATGTCAGTTTAAGTAACATCTGTCAAGGGATGGAAAACAATTACAGGTTCTTTTCATTCATAAAAGTCATTCTGGAGTTACTTCATCCTTAATTTTCTTGTCATGCTTTCAAAACCATTACATCATTTTGTCCAAATTACCCCCTGCATTGCATATACAAGATACAGTGGGTTATTCATTTCTTTCCTGGGCCCAAAGAAACCTGTCAAAGTATCTACAGTGACATATACTAAATGATTTAGACTTGGGTAAAGTTGGGCTTTGACATGTCATTATTTGACAATTATTCTTCTACTGCAATGCTTGCTTTCCTGCCAGCATCTCACCAGAATCCTACATGACATATGATTCAATCTCTTGATCTTCCCAGTTATATTTACATGAATTTTACACATCCTAATATATAGCAGCAATGCATTCACATCACTGTGGCAAAAAGTCTGTCAAAAAAACCCCAAACATATCTTTGGAATGCATAGCAGAAATATATTCAGGACTAGGATGTGTCACATATTTTCAGCGTAGGAAAATGTTCTTTATTCAACAAATCAAAGAATAGCTAAGATTGGAAGGGACCTCTGGAGATCATAGAATCATAGAATCATAGGGTTGGAAGGAACCTCTGGAGATCATCTAGTCCAACCCCCTGCCAGAGCAGGGTCACCCAGAGCAGGTTGCACAGGAACGCGTCCAGGCGGGTTTTGAATGTCTCCAGAGATGGAGACTCCACCACCTCTCTGGGCAGCCTGTGCCAGTGCTCTGCCACCCTCAAAGGAAAGAAGTTCCTCCTCATGTTTAGGTGGAACTTCCTATGTTCAAGTTTGTACCTGTTACCTCTTGTCCTGTCACTGGGCACCACTGAAAAGAGCCTGGCCCCATCCTCCTGACACCCACCCTTTAACTATTTATAAGTGTTGATAAGGTTCCCCCTCAGCCATCTTTTTTCCAGACTGAAGAGACCCAAATCCTTCAGCCTTTCTTCATAAGAGAGGTGCTCCAGTCCCCTAATCATCTTTGTAGCCCTTGGACTATATGTAGAGATCGTATAGTCCAACCTTCCTGCTCAAAGCAGAGCAGGTTGGCTGTGTCCGGTCATGTTTTGAATATTTCCAAGGATGGAGACTTCACAGTGTCTCCAGGCTACCTGTTCTAGTGTTTGACCACCTTCACAGTAAAAAAAGCTTTATGTTTAAATGGAATTTGCTGTATTTCAATTTGTGCCCATGTGCCCCTTGTCCTTTCAGGGAGAAGAGCCTGGCTGCATCATCTCTACACCCCCCCCTGCCATCCCCATCAGGGTCATCAGAGACTCCAGAGCCTTTTCTGCAAAGCCGCTTTCTAGTCAGTCCCCTAACTGTATTCCTGCAAATAATATTCCTCTCCAGGAGCAGGACTTCACATTTCTTTGCTAAACTTCATGAGATTCTTGTCAGCCCATTTCTCCTGTAACTTATTCAATTTGCTTTGATTTATGATCTTTTAGGTAATTAGTATAACTATTATCTGGAAAGATTTTGTTTTCCTGAACTGTGTTGCTTTTCCTAATTAAATCATGCATGTAACATTAATGATAACAATCTATGTCTCTTACTGCCATAACCAAAAATAGCTTTTGCTCAAAGACAGTCGTGAGAATCCTTCTCTACAAAGGCAGGATTTTTTGCCTTAAAACAGGATCAATGTATGTACCATCTCAATCTGAGACTCTTGAAGTCACGTGTGGTTATCAATTTCTTTTCACAACACTGCTAGTTAAAGCAGAATTGACACGTCCTCACTACTCCCTTTCAGATGACCAGAGGGTGCTGATGGGAGATGGTCACATACAACTTCCACCCTACCCAGCTGGTGTAGAGAAGGCTTGCCACAAGGCTTCAGCTTTGGGTAACTTCGGAGAGTCGAGGGTCAGGAACTCGGTGCATATCTCTTATTAGCATGCACTGAACTCCCGCCCACATACATGCCGACCCTTGCCATGCTATGGTTTATTCTGAGTATCACTAGAGGTCCCCAGGTGCCCCATCACTCCTGCATGCTCAGGCAGCAATTCAGTGGGCTTGCAGAGCCAAGGCTCCGTATTATTGCTTCCTCTCACCCCTGGGGATGACATGAGAAATTGCCTCTCACATACTGTAGGCGGTGTCACAGTTAATGCCGCTTAAGTCCCAGTGTGAGGAGCTGTAGCCTGAGCTTTACTGACTTTACTTGAACTGCCAACACCAAAACCAGGTCCAAGACCAACTTCAAAACCTAGCCACCCATATGATTAGTTAGGGTCTTCTTGTCTGTTGTTAACTGATATTACAACTACCAGTTAGTATTACAGCTATTTTGCAGATGAGAAAACATCGGGAGAGAGATAAAGTGACAAAACACATGTACTTGAAGAGTCTCGCGGCCTCAACTAGAACCCAGCTCTTATGTCTTGTAGGACAGTTCTGTCACCATTAGAACACGTAATCTAACCTTCTTGGAAAAAAAATGAAATGTGAGCCTCCCTCTGAACAAGCTTGACTTTGAGCGCACTCATGAAACGCCAACGACCTTTGAAATAACACAGGGATGGCACCATTGACAGATTTTGCCTCAGTTGGCTGCAAATAAAGTTATTTGAAATAACTGCCAAAGCTGTAATTTATCAGACTTTTTCACAGATTCCACAAAGGCAAGGAAATTCAAAGTCGAAAGGCTTTCTCCAGGCAGCACATGCCAGGCATTTGTGCATGAATTGCAGGAGGGGAAATGATATGTTTCTTTTAGAGCTGTTGTTGCCATCATGGAAAGCGAACAAGCATCTGTGCTTTGGAAATCAGTGGAAGGAAGGTGTTCCGTGAAAGGGAGCATGTGGGAAAGCGGCTTAAAATGGTGAGAGTGTATGAAAGTAGCAGGAGTTCTGAATGCCATTGGGGAGAAGAACTGGAAGAAGGCTGACACATAGAAAGGTGGCAAGAAAGCAAAAAGAAATGCAAAGAGGAGTACACTGAAGAAAAAAAAAGAAAGGAAAAAAAAAAAAGACATTTGGCTAGAGAATAGGTCTGAGCAAATTCCAAGAGTGAGAGATGAGCAGAGAAAGAACGAAAAATTATAGGGCAGATGGAAAGTGTATCTATTGGATGATTGTGCAGGTGAACATGTAAGTTCAAGTTTTGGTGTGTTTTACTGTGGAAACAGATACACAGCTGAAAATCAGACGTCCAAGTTAGGAGTTCTTTCTCATATAGCCATGATCTATACATTTATACTACACAAAGTCTGTAAGATGATTGTACGCTGTAGCCTTTGCCACTAATCCTGAAAAAATAAGAAGATTCACATTTAGCAATATTTAACTCAAGAGGACTGCTTACCTTAAATCTCCATAAGTAAGGGTTGCACTGTCAGTCCTAAAGTTCTTAATTTCACTCCGGGGCTGATGATTTCCTGTGTCACTACACTGTGAAGCTGAATCCAGAATAACAATTTAATACTTGAGCGCCCAGAGCCAGGCAGATGCTTTGCATAAAAGTGTTCCCTTGTGCGCTCCGAGTGCCTGCAGATCCCCCCGGGAGGCAGTGGGTGTTGAGCACCTCCGAAATCCAGGTCACCGTCACTCAGGAGCTCAGAAAGGAACCGAGGTGCCAAATTTTAAGACTAAACTTACAAGCAAGTGACATCACCATGGAAGAGTGTGTCTCTGCCAGGCTGTCATGCTTTTGGTCATTTGAATTTTGGTACGTAATAGGCAGGCATTTGTAAATCAGAACCCTGTGTAGCTTGTAACACCCTCCAGAGATAATGCAAGGATAAAAGAAAGAGGGAATGAGAGAGAAAAAAAGGAAGATGGGGGGAATTAATAAAACAGAAAGGGATGGAGATGTTATTCATGCATTCTTTTAGACTAGCTTGGACATGCCTCATTGGCTCTGAATGCAAACTGTTAGTTAGGGGCCTTAAAATAAACATAGTGAAGTGGTTTTTTTCCATGTAATGCATAATAAAACTGTGGAACACATGTCCACAGGATGTTCAGGGGAGCAAAAGTCTAAACAGCTTCAAAGAAGAGCTTAGAAGAGCCAGACTTGGAAGTTATGGAACATAGATCCATTTTGGATTATTAAACACGACAGACTTGATAAAGCATCTGGCTCAAGAAGTCTCTAAAGTATAGTCAGGTAGAAGCTGGGGGGACTTGCCACAGGACATACTTCTCCATACTTGCTCAATTTTTCATTCTCTTCCCTCAAGCATTTCATACTGGCTCCTATCAGAGACAGGGTACGCTACCTTAGATGCTCCTTTCATCTGACCCAATACTCTAATATTCTATTTTGCATTAGTAGCTTACGGTTTCCCTTCTATATCCTAAATGTGTTGGCCTAGATCAATTGTTCTTCCTCTTATACAGCAGCAGTAACTGTGATTGCTATAATGTTCAAATTTTAATCATTTTAGAGCACGTACTGAAGTGGCAGGCAGGCATTTTAATTGCAGGGATTAAAAGGAGAACAGATGCAAGTGAGTCAAGTGCTAGGTAAAAACAAATGCATCGCCCCTTGTACCCTGAGGGTCATCGCTCTTTGTCTCCAACAGACTGACATCAGAAGAGATTCAAAAGCAGAGGGAATTGTAATGAAAAACACCTATATTGAACAGAAGGGTTTACCTAGACGGGGGGAAAACGCATAGATAGTACAGTATAGTATAATGAATACCTTTGTTTATCTTGTTTTAATTTCCCCAAAGGTCATTTAGTCAGTGCTATTTAAAAGACATTACTTTGTTCAGACAGAAAATTACAAGGATGGATTCAAATGATTTTGTTTAACTTGGGTTTTCTAACTCAAATTTTGAAACCATTTTCTTTATCATCCAAGTTGACTTCCATATATCGAAACACAGCTCCCGGAAAGACATTAATCTCCACCTGATAGGGAGGCAGCCAGCGGGCACAGAGTGAGAGGAGCCCCTAAAATAACCATTTCTTCAAGTGCTCTGGGCTTTAAAGTCGATCAGTAAACAGCAGGCCAGTGCCGAGTCTCTGGTGCGGAGTGCTCGTGCTGTGCGGCACTGCTCAGGGAGCGGGGCAGTGGCTTGCTCAGGAACTGGAATCCTTCAGGCAGGCTTCAAAGGGGACTCATAAATAGAAAGGTACAGCAACCCAGGTGGAGGTAACAAAGGCACCGGTGTCTTCTGCAAAGTTTACTTCAGAGGAAATGTGCAGCCAGCCTCAGTGGAGAATACAAAGTGAAAAAAATAGAGAAAGACAGAAAAAGATGTACAGATCTTCTCCCCACAAGCCCAGCACTACTAGCAGAAAGAACGGTTCGTATTGTATCTATGTTTTGATTGCGCATGTGAATAGCAAGCAGCAAAATATAAATAACACTTCATAAATTACATATATTTAGTCCCTGAGAAATAAGAATTTTAACAGAAATGCTTCCGTTTATTTATTTAAATCCATATAAAATATGTATGTCGTATATGTTTGCCAGTTTCCTACACTATGACTTTAATCCCTGGGTTGTGTCACTACCCAGTAATTGTGGAATGATTTAGGTAGAATTTTTCAATCTACTTTTAACCTAACATACAAAATCCCATTTTTTTTTCTGCTGGACCCTCCCAAATCACATCATCTTCTGTGATTTTAAGGAATGCTGAGATGGAACTTGCTGGAAAAAAAAATCCATAGAAAATCTATAGATTTGTAGGGTGGGTAGTTTAACAGAGGGCATGCGAGGAAGCCTTTGTTCAGCATGGCTGTCATTTCATTTTTGCTGCATTTCACTCTTGCCCAGACCACGAACTCCTTCAGCGAGGGACCATCTCCTTTGTTCCAGTTTTGAAATGTGTCTGGTTGGAGTTTTCCACTGCTACCAGACTCCAATTAAATACAAATAATAAATAGTTAATAGGTTGCCAGGCTGCAGAGGTGGGGCTAATCAGCTGAGGCTTCATGGGGTGGTTAATGATGGATTAGGAATAGGGGAACTGATAAAGCTGAATATTTAAAGGATAATTTTGTATAGGATGATGGATGCTTTGTCAGCTTCGATTGCATATGACCAGAACTAACGTTGTGCTTATCTTCCTACTCCTTCTTCTGTAGATTACTCAACTCCAAAACATTGCTGTTTTGAGAATCTCTGTCCGAATTCCCCTGAGTGGAGCGCTGCCCATCAGAGGAGATGGCCTAAGAGGCTGTCTTACAAGTGAAACCGGGTTGGGAGGTGAAAAAACAGCAACTCTAGGAAGGAGGGGCGTTATCAGCCGCACGCTCGTCTGCTCCTGTTCCTACTCGGCTGGCTGAAATGGAGGGATTTCAATTGATTTTGTTTTCTTTGCAGTGCTAGCTGGCGAGCCAGTGAGAAAGGAGCTGCGTTCTGCGAGTGTGCGGTGCAGGAGGGGCACGTCCCACTGCCTGCGCAGCGCTGCCGAGAGCTACTGGGAGCTTTGGCTTCTCATCTGTGCCATGCACTGATGAGCTACTGTATCGCTGCATGTTGTGTGCAGAGTGAAAGGGGTGACATACACCTACCCATACAAAGGATCCCTACGTATCACAGCTGTATCTATTTATTTGTTAAATAAAATAAAAATAATTATGCATTTATTATCATTTACTAACCAGCAACACATCACGTTCTGACATTGATAGCTCAATAGGTATATTTAGGCTTCAAGATTAATACCTTGTAGTGCCAAATTCTGTCCAAGGGATGTGACTCCTACTGAAATCAACCGATGCTAAATGATGCTGTTTTTTCAGTGTCCAGCTATAGGATCAATAAAGCCTTCATCCTTCTTGGTAGTCTGTCAGCTAGTAGGAAGACAGGCAGCCTTGCAGACAAGACACAGACAACGAGGTCAAGAGAAGTGGATTCTTTTCTCAGTTCACCTTAGGAGTTTTGTGAAGCCTTGGACATCGCTGTTAAACTTCCTGACTTCCCAAATAGAAATGATTGTAACTGTTTACTTCCCCAGAACGTTATAGAGTAAAACAATTCTCTATATGTATAGGGCAGGGGGAACGACCTGGATGCTTTGGAAGCAACAGACATATTTCTCTTAGCTTTCATTTTTGTAAACAGCCTTAGAGTGCACCTAAGCTTTAACATATTAAAAAATTAAGCAACATCTAGAAGAATAGGTTATATGGGCAGGGTACAGTTAGTGTAATATATTAACATTGCTAGTCTCATTCTTCTGTGGACATCATTTATTTTGGATAAGGCCAGAGTAACTATGAAAGTTTGAAAGGTCAAATGTTCCCAACCAAATGAGAGAGCTTTGCAATTGTTTTACTTCAGACGGTAGTCAGGAAAATATTTCCACATTTCACTTGTTAGAAAAGATATCCAGAGCTGTCACTACTGGTGGCTTTGATGTATTCTCTGGTATATTAGTCCAGAGCATGCTGCTGTAAACAGAAGTGTCTCTTCACCTTTCATCTGTTCTTCAACTTTGATACTGCCCCCCTGCAGTGGCTTCTTTCTCCTCCTGGGGAGGCTTAACAAAGTCAACTGATAGAGAAAAAAGAGCTTCATTTTTCGTCTCTACTTAAGGCTCTGAAGAAATAGACACATTATTGTACAGTCACTGAAGCTCTTGAAATAGTGTGGGTTTTTCTCTTGAATCCTGAGGGGAAATGAGCCAAGAAGGGGAAAAAGAAGGAAAAAAAGCAAAAAAAAAAAGCCAAAAAAAAAAAAAAAGGCAAAAAAAAAAAAGCTGTTTTGTCCACAACTTAAAATATGGCAAGTACATCATACTTTTGCTTCTGATGTTTTTTTTTTTTGAGAGAAAAACTGAGAAACTCTAAATTACAGGCAGTGCAAGCAGCAATGCCTATGGGTAAGTTGGTCCATCACTACCCATTATAAGACCCTGGCTTTTGATGCCTGTAACTGTCAAATATTAACTAATTTGTAATGATTTTTTTTCTGCGATTGGTATGTCAGCCTGAAGCTGATTTTTAAAATAGTTCAGCCAGTTTGCAAAATGAGGTTGGCAAAAAATACATTTTGCTCATGTTAAAAAATACTGTTGGACTGCATGACTGAGAAACTCTCCTATCTCCATGCTCTAAAACTGAAATTTGGCAAAGGATTTGCCAGGGATTTGATGGGTGGGGGATGTCTCAGACGGTTTCCATTGAAAAACATAAATACAGAATGGGCTTTCCACATTCTACTGTCTGAAAAGTCCAACAGTAACCGACATCTGCTGTAGGTTTAGTGGGGATGGGCAAGATTTTCCAGCAATGGCTTTTCCTAGCAACAGAGGCCTTTCTGGAGGTGAGCGCAAGAACTGAGAGAGGGTTCTGCTGTTGCTCTCCACAGTTCCACCCATAAACACATATGAAAAGAAGAGTCCATGATTAGGATGCAGGCTGGGCAGACAAGAGGATGATTGGAACTTAAGAAAAAGATGAGGAGGCTGGGACAAGAATGAAAAAACAGTAGCCAGTAAGGATGGCGTGCAGGACTCAACTGAAAAAGTGAGGAGGTTCGGAGACAGAAACCATGAACTTGGAACAGGAGTCAAAAATGAACTACCAAAGTAAGAATGTTACATTGTTAAGAGAAGGGAAAGGGATGAAGGCATTGGGCTGAGAGTGAAAGACAGAGGGTTCTTGGGTTTTACAGCATAATCCTTTCAAAGAGTCTCTGTGGTCAAAAATAGCTGTGAAACTCACTGACAAAATGTATGCTTTATTTCTCCAGCGACTGCTGCATTTCAAGAACACCAACCTACTGCTGGTGAATTCTGAGGAAGCTCTAGTGGCAGCGTGCAGCGTTGTGGATATCAAGGGTCTTGCCCTACTTCTAAACCATTTAGACATAGAAGAATTCTACATAAAGGGGGCAGAGGTGTTCAGTTCCTTAGACTGTAACACAAAGAACAATGATTTTGAAAAGCTAAAGTCTCACACATTAGGAGATGGTAGGTTTACCGCCCATAGAACCCTAATTCTCCTCAGTTTATATGTATTATTTTAAGCAGACTTTAATTGCATAATCATGTTGGTTTTTCACAGAACACTTACCACATTAAGTGCAAGAATGGATATGACTCAGGAAATGAATCAAGGAACTTGTCACCATTACAGGATAAGGTGCCTTGGTAGCTCGTCTTAAGTGCATCCCTCCGGCAATTTTCATTAACTTAGTTTTTCTGCACAGAAACATGCCATTGCATTCTGTCATTTTTAGACTGTGTTTATAAGCTGAAACTCCCTATTTAGCAACAGTTTGTTCTGTGACACTAGCTAACTAAACTGACTCAGTGGCAGCTCCTTCAAAGCAAAGCTTTATTCTCTCAGAGACAGGTAGCACAGAAAGCAAAGATTTGACAGCAGAACTTTAACTCCCCTGTCATCTTTCCAGTTTTTGCAGCTTCTCTTCATTCTAGTTTTCCCCTCTTCAGTTTGGGAGAAGCCCCTTATGAGATGCTGCCATTGTCCATCTGTTGCCAACTCCACAGTCATACCCCCTTCCTTCAGACAGTAACATTACACCTAACGTTTTATGTGCCCATTTTGAGTTGTCTCAGGCGTAAGAACAATAAACACCTTGTCATTGTCACTGGAAACAGGTAAGGGCATTCCTTTTTAGCAGCTCTCCCCTTGTAACTTCAAGAGTTATTTGTGCTTTCCTGGACTGCACTTGGTCTTTCTTCATGTTGGATTTGTTTACTGCTTGCACCTTCTCTTACAGTATCCTTCAATGTAACTCTTTTTAATCACGTGGAATAATGCAAACAAAATAAAAGTGACTTGTATCTTGCGTTTGTAAAGACAAGAAATGTAACACACTCATTTTTCAGGTGAATGTAGTCAATGGGACTGTTTTCTCAACAGAACTCTGCCTGATCTGTTGCAACAAAACCTGGAAGTTATAGGAGGAATGGATGTAACTGGTTGCAAAGACAGAATAGATCACATTTTTGCTGAAGTACTTGTGGAATTGAGCAAGTCACTTAAATCCCATTTCTGAAGATGGCCAGTGAATTTTCCTCCTCTACGGGGTACAAAAAATATATTCTCTGAATTCACGAAACCTTTAGGTGCTTGTAGCTGCAAAGAGGGGTTAGTGACAGCTATGCTCAGAGTTAAGTGAAAGACTACATGATACACAGTAGACCACACTGTGGAATTGCAGGACCCAGACATCTTCAGCTGGTTGTCACTTTTGATGTTAACCATTTGGTAGAAAGTACTTCAGCTCACAGGGAGGCTGTTCATAAACCCTCAGCTGCATCACAGAGAGGCACCATAGAACAAACCTACAAGGAAAAGTAGAGAACGCAGTAAATAAGGTTTGCTGGTGCCATGTCCCAAACAACTATGGGAAAAGACAAACAAAGGAACACCCACGCAGAGAACACTGCAATTATAAAACACGACTGCATAGCTCAAGACTAGGTGTTGAATGCTTTATGCGGGAACTTGAACTCTCTTCCCCGTCGGTCTCTGCGTGCACCACTGGGAGCAGACAGCCCCTGTCCAGTTCTGTGGGGGATCCCCAGCCAGCCCAGAGCCCTGGCCCAGCCGGGGGAGCGCTCCTCCTGCAGCTGGGCCCTCTGCCACGGTCGGGCTGGCGAGGTCGGCACACGCACGCCGCTCCGGGAAGCGACAGGCACAGAGTAGGGGGGTAGAGGCGGCAGCCCTTTGCCCAGGGCAAAGGCTAAGGGTGAAGAAAAAGTGGGGAATGTGCCCAGCAGCCAAGAGAATCCCTTCCCCAGGAGCCCACCTCTCTCACGCACAGCCCCTCACATCCGACACTAGCGCCCGACCGCCACGGCCGTCAGGCGAGAAAGCCGCGTGGGAGGAGGAAGAAAGAGACCTCGCTTTACGGCCCGCCGTGTTTTGCGACGCCCAAGATGGCTGCCCCCAGGGCACAATGAGCCCGCTCCGGCCGCCGTCGCGCCGCTGGGGGGGAGGCGGGGAGGCAGGCCGGCTGCCGTGCGGACCCGCCGCCCGGGGCTGAGCCGGCCGCTGACGGCGGGGTGTGGAGCAGCGAGCGAGGAGGGGGGGGACCTCGTTCGCGGACGTTTTAGTCTGCGGGGCCCCTTGTAGCGGACGAGGAAGCCGGCGCCCGGGGGGACGGGGGATGTGGGGTGCCCTGCTGCGGCGCGGGGGCCGCGGCGCCGGCGGCCTGCGGGGGCTGGTGTCGGTCGGTCCGCCCTGGAGCCAGGTGGTGTCGGAGGCGGAGAAGATCGTGGGGTACCCGACGTCCTTCATGAGCCTGCGGTGCCTGCTGAGCGACGAGCTCAGCAACATCGCCATGCAGGTCCGCAAGCTGGTGGGCACCAAGCACCCGCTGCTCGACACCGCCCGGTAAGCACCCGGCCCGCCCGGCTGAGGGCTCCCGGGGGCGCTCAGGCCTCGCCCCCGGCCTCCGCGGTGGGAACGGCCGTCAGCCCTCGGGAGGCTCGTCAGAACTTGTGGGAAGTTTTGGGGCTCCGTTGGCTGCGGGGGGCTGGTGCTCGGGTGGTTGGCGGTGGTCGGCGTCGGGCGGGTGGGCGACTCGGCCGTGGCAGGTGGGGTGGCTGGGAGCGGCCGTGGAGGTGACACGACTGGCGTGTCCCTAGGGAAACCCTGCGGTGAGCCGTTAGGTTTTGCGTGGGCGGTCAGCTCTCCGCTCCAGGATCTTCATTTCCTTGCCGCAACAGGTTTTTCCTTCAGTTATCCGCCGTCGTTCGGAAGTTGCTTCATCGTAATGCCACGTGCGATTAATGAGTTTCCTTCCCCATGCAATGGGCAAAAAAAAAAATTTACTTGATAATAGAAGAAGTATGGCTATCTCGCTAACAGTTACATATATTTTAATATTGAGAATTATATTGTTAGGAAACCAGTGGAAAAAACGGGGGAACTAATCAACTCAAAAGCTCAGAATGACACTGCTGTGAAGTGTGTATTTTGTTACTAAGAGCTTTAGAAGACATTTTCTGTTTTGGAATATCCAGCTGTGAGTTTTTGTATCTTGTTGAGATATTTAGGGTTGCTAAGCTGATTAGCCACTCCTTCGTTTTTAAGGCAAACTGATGGAAGGCTTGCATTCCTGCCAATAAGCAGAAGTTTGGATTGTTGAGCAGCGTTTTCTTTGACTGTAAAACAAGAACTGATTTGCAGTGTTTTTTTTAAACAATGAGATGCCAGAGGCTTAACAAAATAAATAAATAGTGCGATTTTCCAAGAGCATTGGGTTGTGGGTTTGGGGTTTTGGGGCATTTTTTTTGGGGGGGAGGGGTGTGTGTGTGTGCATATGGGTTTTGTTTGATTGAATTGTGTTTGCTATGACTACAAATATAGCAATATTAATAGAACCCAAGTTTAATATGTACAGTATTTTTGGAACAGGTGTAAAACAAAGAGTAGCATTTGTTCAAAACAAATTTTCTGCTTTTCTTCTAAAGAATAAAAATTGTAGCTGTGTAGTGGTCCTTGGCAACTCCACAATTCTGGTGTAAAACAAGATTTGTTTTTCAGACTGTCTCTAAATCTGGTTGTCTTGAGTGAACAAAAGAAGGAAAGAGGACAAACACAGCTTTTTAAAGCAATATAATTCTCAGTGAGGGGGACTTATATATTGGCTTTAATAGACTTTTCTGGAAGAAACAAATCAATTTCTTAATAAAAATGGAAAATGCCTGACTCCAGAAAATGCTGGTGGAGGGGATTTTGTTGAATTGTTTATAAATGCAGGTTGTAATATTATGGTAAGCTTAGCAAAGATTTTTGGTTTTCTTTTTTAAGATGAGGGACAAGAAGAAAATGTTTTTCTGCCTTTGGATCCAACTTTAAGGTCGACTAGTGGAATACAGGGAACAGGAGGACTGAAGTGCAATGTATTTGGGCTCTTTAACTTCCGCTGCAGTCACAGAAGTATCAGAGACCCGCAATGCTGAAGCAGGACTTCAACTTTAGTTTTAGATAGTTTGTTCAATGTGTAGTAGTTGCTGGTTTATTTGTGAATTAAGTTTAAATACGATATTTTGGGGCGTGGTTAGAGGTTTTGTGGTAGAGCCGTGATGTGTGGCGAGGTGGTTTTTTTATTGCTTTAAGTGGGCTACTTTGGGCATAACTCTGCAAGCCTGTGGCTTGTGGAACACCAGTAGGAATATAATCATGCACAGGGTGAGCAGGATTGAATCTGTTCATTTTCTAATTTGTGTATATCTCGGACTACACTACTAACCTGATGTGTCTGGCTGGAAACAAGTCAGTATTTACTCACATAAACCCGAAACGGTGTACCCTTATTTTGGATGTTCTTATTTGGCTTCACTGGTATTTCCAAAGGCTTTGCTGCAGATGCATTTCTAATGGCCTTGGCCTTTGTATTATAAGAAGAGTTAATTTCCTGCTGACAAGTTTTAGTACACCTGTAGCAATGCACAAATTGTATCTCGCCTTGTTTTATGGTATGGTTTTGCAATAAGGTGAATTTTGACCTTGTGCTATCTTAATAATCTCTTTCTGAATTTTTACTGTTGTATATTTGACTGTAAATGTGATTGATTTTCTTTATGGGTCTGAGATCTATGCTCTCACCATAGCAGTTTGGGAAACAGGTCTTGATTTTTCAATACTAGGTACATGTTTTAAATCTCTGGCTCATTACCCATACTTATAAAGTAACATAAGTTTCCTGTTATGTGTTCAGGCAAAGATTTTAAAGCATGGGTATCTCAAATATGTTCTTTGGTGATTTTTTTGAAAAACTTAAGTGATTGATACATTCTGCAACTCTAATCTTTCAGACTTTGAGTGCATAAATAGTGTACGTGTCTATAAGTAATCCAGCACTTAAGGAGATTTTTCTATTTGTGGGAACATCTGAAAAATCTGTGCAGTAAAATTGATTAATTGCATGTGCTGTTTCTCAAGTTTCTACTAATTTATTTTTGAGGTTATGAGTGGTGACAATCAAATTATGATTGCTTGCTGTCATCTCTGAGATTCTTTAACTTTTTCTCTAACCTTCTTTGACTGGTGGCATTTTGTCATCAGTGTTTTTGTGTCTACCCTCTCCGTCTTGTCCAAATGCTTCGCTAGCCTTTGAAGTCTTCCTTAGACCATTAGGAATTACTTAAGCATTGGCAGAAACCCCTCTGTTTTATCTGTGCAGAATAGGTTCTGAGCTGAGATAGCATAAGACGTAATTGCCACCACACTGAAAGTCTTTAGTGTAACAGGAGTACTGGTGAGCATTTTTAACCTTTTGCCGAGCTTTGGGTCACTAGGCTGTTGCAACGCGTAGCCTGTGCGGAGAGCCTTAAAGAAGGCAGCTTAGAGATGACTGTCCACGTGAGCCAGGACATGTGGAGGAACAGCTGTTGGGGCAGTATATGTTGCTCTGATGATCCCATCCATTTCTTCCTCTCGTTTGGATGCGACGGTGGTAGCTCCTGGGTGTAAGTGCCTGCCGTGAATCAGGACTGCAGCAGGTGTTCTTCTGGGATGATGTGCGACCCCGATACCTCCTACCAAGTCTGTGCCTAGCCAGCAGCTTTAAATCTGTGAGCTATTGCTGACTCTGCTCTTGTGAGGGCAGAGACGGGTGACTGAGCCCTGTAGTGAGGGATTGGAGTTCTGTGATCCCTGTGGTAAAGTCAAGTTTATCTCTTTCTTTTTTATGTTTTTTTTTTTTTTTTTTAAGTTTTTGGTTTCTTAAAAGTCAGCCACATGAAGTGAACATCCTCAGTACTAGCTTTGCCAGACTTGTTAGAAAGAGGGTGAAACGTGAGGGAAAGGTCACATTTCATTTTAGAAAGGCTAATGTTTAGTGGTTAACAGATCATTGGAAGCTGGGATATCTGGATTATATTCACAGCTGTGCTTTTGGCTCTCTGACTAGGGCAAGTCACTTAATTTTTCATACTTGCATTTACTTATCTGTAAAATGAATAATGTAGCATCTGTTTTCTGGAGGTGTTACACTTCATTCATTACAGCCTGTATCAATCACTGTGATCTTTGAGTGGAAAATAGTGCATAAGCAATATTAATAAAAAATACTTTAAACAAATGCTATCATTAAAATATTTACCTCTAATGGATACTTTGGAAATCTGACTACTTCTGGATCTTTCTGTTTGTATTCCTGTGAGTCACTGATGGTTCTTCAGAGCTTTAAGTTTTCTTTCCCTATAATTCAGCAGCTACTCAAAACTAACATTTACATTTTTTTGCTCTTCAGGCTTTGTTGGACTAAAGGAAAATTTTTTCAACACATGAACGTATGACCTCCTTTTCAGCTGGGAAGCAAACAAATCTCTAATCTTCTTTCTTCTCTTTCCCCCTCCTTTCTAGGCTAGCATACATCCTTCTTAATATAGGAAAGAATCTGTAATTGGCACAGTGATCTACTTTTCTCAAATACATAGTGTGAATAACGTTTTCTTGATTATTTAATCTCCCTTGAGAAGGGTATAGCTTGCTGCAGATTGTAAACAGTAAACGTTATGGCCAATGTATCACTTTTATAATATCACTAAATGAAATGGAACACTTCATACACGTAAAATTATTATGGGATACCATTTAGCTCTAGCCATTCTGTCATTAGCACGTGGGAGGAATGATTATATTTTAGTCTGTCAGAATTGTTTGTTGGTGATAAATGCTTAAGCAGACTTAGCTGCAGTTTTTCTGGATTATTACAGAAATAAAAAGCCTCAATAGACCAGGTTTTGTTCTGTCGCAGCCGGCTCTGTGTAGATCTCTAGCCATTTTAAGCATCAAACGTAAAATGCAATCCAGAGTAGCTTCAAGATTATAAGCCTTTTGGTTAAAATGTCTGATAGCGTTGGTTTCCTAATAGTCCTGTTTCTCTGCCAGCTTGAAACGGCTTAGTTCAGTAACGCATATCTTGTAACTTCAGATGTGGCGTGCATTTGCCCTCCTACGTGGGTGACTGATTTCAGTGTAGACCTAGGGATTTGTTCCAACCTGGTGTTACTGGAATTGTTATGGCCAGTTTATATTTTGCCTTAACAGAATGGTGACCTCAAAACTATCCCTTTTATAATTGTAGCTGTTGTGCTCGAGTGTGAGTAGCTTTTTAGCAACTTGTTTCGAATGTTAATTATGGTTTTTTTCTGGGCTAGAAAAATTAAAGTGTCTATTTACTTGGCAGTGGCTAATGAGATAACTTTCTCTGAAAAGAGCCAGCAGTTAGATACTCAAAGTGACAAGCAGTGTCTGGTCAGTTTACAGCTTCTAAAACTAAAACTTAGTACAATCTTTTAAGTTTTACTGAATTGCTCAATCTGTAATGGACCTTGGGGGCATGAAGTCCCTCTCCTGCTGTTGCTGGATCAGAAGTTAAAACATGTTTGCATTGACTAAATTTTATTATTTTTCAACCTGCTGTAACACTTTGTAACAAATATTTTTTTCATAGAGAGATGTGATTTTTATAATTGTGGTCAGAATGCCTGTGAGGTTAGCAATGAGGTAGCAGTTGTGTCATTTCCTACGTTTACTGCAGAGATCTGTTGGGCTTCCTGGAAGCACAGGCCACCAAAGTTAGCATGCGAGGCACCTCTGCAGAAAGTCTTAGTAGTGATTTCTGAAATGTAGAAATATTTTTCCTGCTTGATATGTCTGATACTTTTTGCAAAATTACTGAAATACTGGTGGTTATAAAAAATTTGCCTTTGTTTGGGAAGACTATTTACCGAAGCACTCTGTATAGATGATGGAAACAGAGGTGCTCTAAGGAAAGCTGTAGGTGAAGCACTGGAGTTAAATTCTGGCTTTGACTCACCCCATCAAGAAACTTCTCTCTTTCAAGAAAGGCAGGTCTCTCTTAGCTAAGTTAGATTTTGTGAATATTTTTAAGTCTGGATTGATAGACTCGAGTAGTAACTTCAAAAAGCTTCATCATGTTATGTATCTTATTTTTAAACTGAAAGAGGGTAGATTTAGGTTAGATATTTGGAAGAAATTCTTTACTGTGAGGGTGGTGAGACGCTGGAACAGGCTGCCCAGAGAAGCTGAAGATGTGGAGAAGTGTTCAAGGCTAGGCTGGACAGGGCTTTGAGCAGCCTGGTCTAGTGGGAGGTGTCCCTGCCCAGGGCAGGGGGGGTGGAACTAGATGATTTTTAAGGTCCCTTTCAACCCAAACCATTCTATGATTCTATAATTCTACATGTTGATACTCCCTAAGGGTTTCTGTTACTATACTCACCACCAAGTAAACGGTTCTTAGACACCAGAAATCTGTTTCTTAGATATTTTGGCTAAATGAACTCACAAAGAGTGTAAAAGTTAACTTTGGCAGGTAAAAGACGTGGAGGAAATTAAACTGTTGTAGGATCATATATGGACTGAAACTTCCTTCTGTATATGATTCCTTCCATGTTCTTCCTTGTACCTGTGGCCTTGTCTGTGGTTTTCAGTTAGCCACTACTTAATACTGTCTGGTACAGTTAAGGGGAAGAGACAATCCATTTTTGTAGGTCACACTCATTGTTTACACTGTAGTAAGGTGGAATGGGATGAATAAATGTGTGCTCTTTGTTCTTTCTCCCAAATTTTCCCACTTCAAAGCATCCGCAGCTTCCCTGGGCAACCTGTTCCAGTGCCTCACCATCCTCAGAGTAAAGAATTTCTTCCTAATATCTAATCTAAATCTCCCCTCTTTCAGTTTAAAACTGTTACCCCTTGTCCTATTGCTCTACTCCCTGGTAAAGTGTCCCTCCCCAATAATTGAATAATTTATTTTTTTTTGCAATGATTCTCATTTAAATATCCATGTTGAATCCAGAACATGGAGTCAACATTGGATTGAATACATTCCATTTTGAGGAACGTCTTGTTTCAGCATGTAGGGTGGTCTTAGTAAATGAAGTCTTAGTAAATGAAGTATATTCAGTAGGTGATGATGCTGTTTGGATTTTTCTGATAGAATTATTTACAATGAAAATTCATATGCAGTCCTGACATTGATAATTTCTAGTATGTTTTATAGGGAATGTGAGTCTGAAGATTTCAGCAGAATTTCACGTGCAACTCATTGTGATTAGTTGAAAGACCTTGGGATTTCTTAAGCTTGGGTTTCAAGCATGTGAAAAAGAATGTATAATGAACAGATCTGAGGGCCGGTCAGTCTTGAAAGGACATAGTATACCACACCTAGAGCAAACTTGGTTTTACTTTAGGCACGCGGTAGCCTAAGCATCTTTTTAAAATACAGATAATTTTTGAAGTTCACATCTGTTCTTTTCTTCTTTCAAGTACAATTGATTTGTAACACATGTGAATATTGAATACCAAGTTTAATGTACCAGTGAATGGCTGTTATGTCAATGTTTGCCCTACATGGGAAAAGAGTAACTGAATAAGTGGAAATAGTTTCAAAATTATTATTTCTGTAACCCAGAGGGTTACTATATACATATATATATATATATTAAAAAGTGCAAATGAGAACTGATGTCATAGAGTAATCAAAATTCATATTTGGGTCACTGCAAATGGTTTTCATTCAGTGAATCTTCCATTTGGCTGTGACAAGTTAACTTCCTTGTCTTACAAGAATAAGGAAAAAAATACTTTTCCTAGGCCTTTTACTCTTTCTGAGGTCTCTATTTTGTAGCTTACAAAAAGTGTTCTCCGCTACTTGAGATATTTCCCCCCGCCGCTGCCTTTTTGTTGATGCTGCCTCCCAGTTGACTTCTCTCCTTGCTTTGGAGGCCCTGGCAGTGGCAGGAGACCCCATTAACAAGTCACCATGAGTGTTTTCAGAACTCCTCCAAAAAACATGAGTACCGCTGTATCTTCCACAGCACTTTGCAAATCTCTTCAGGAAAATACGAAGTTCACAAAGGACAAACCTAAGCTCAGGAGTCAGATAGTTCTGTCCTTAACACTGTTGCTTTCTCCTAGGGGTGGCAGACCATTGTCTTAAATTATTAATATCTTTCCTTTACCCCACATCTGAGTGTCTTAGTTTCCCTCAGGGTAGGCAGACTGTCTGCAGTGCTTGCCCTAAAGGAACTATTGCTAGAGACAAACCTGACAGACTATAAAGGAACACCATGAATTTAAAAGTCGGATCTATTACAAAAATTAAGTTTAAAATCTGTGGCAGCTGCTTTGCTGTCCTTGAATTGTCCCTGCCAATTCTCTGGCATTGACAATCACTTTAGCTTGATTTTTTTTTTTTTTCTTCTCTCTTGCTGTGTGTGAAAGATTCATTTAAGGAAAGAAAAACTGATGATATAGGAAAACTGGGGAAACTCATTATACATGAGCTTTTACCAAACACATGCTGTGAACTAGCCAGATTTTACTAATAATGATAGGGCTTAGGAATTTGACTCAATACCTGAGTTAACTGAGAAACTCTAGGACCTGTTCAGCCTACTGGAGGTGAGCCACAGTCATCTTTTCTTCAATCCTCAGCTATTCCTAAAGAACCGTCAGGGGCTCCAACTTCTACGTTCATCTTTCTCATTTTTTTTTCCACTTAAATTACACGTGATGGTTGTTCACATTTTGCTTTCTTGTTCCTCCCATTCTTTTCTTCAGAATAGCAGTAGTTGGTTCTTCTGTGTAGCCGCTCTTCCATTTTGGGGAAAACCAAAGAAAGACTTGCAGATAATCCTCTGTTTCTTAATAGAATGAAGGTGTATAGTGAACATCTAGTTTTTGTTCCCCTTGACTTCTTCCCAGCTAGGGAAAGAAGTCGTACCTAGGAACTACTGATTCAGCTTTTAGTTTTCTAGTTAAAAAACATGAACAAGCAAGCTCTGTAGCTTCCACCCTGAATTTGTTTCAAAAAGTAGTCCCTTTAGAAGGTTTTTTTTTTTTATCACTTGTTACTTAAACAGTCCTGTAAACATGAATTGATTGACTTCATAGCTGCCACTAATATACTCAAAATAAATTCAAAATTATAGAATTTGAACTCTTTAAAAAAACCCAAAAAACAAAAAAAACCCAAAGCCATTTTTCCTAACAACTCTCATTATTTTTTTTTTTCTAGACTTTCACTCTCAATGTACAAACTTGCTGGAATGACAGATATCTTTTTCATTAACTGCCTGTTCATCACACCCAACAAAATAATTGTAGTTAAAGAATTAATGCATCTATATGCTGCCACTAGTCCTTGAAATAGATTACATGTTGCACCTTTGAAAAAAAAAAAAAATTTGTATTTTAGTCACAAAGTAGGTCTGGGTCTGCAGCATGATGTGCTTGTGTAGACCTGTCCTGCAAATGCGTAGTCCTGATTAAGGCAATTTGAGGGTAATGGTCTGTGCCAACACACTTTGTGTCTGGTTGTCATCTGAATGATTAGCCAGTAGCAGAAGCACGGTAATGAGTTGATTTGGTAAGACCGCTTTTAATCAAACTTAACAGAAAGTTCAAGTTGTGAAGAGCTAAATGGAATACTTGTTAGGTCAAATACACAAGGCAAAGCTTTGTGATCACAAGTGGAAAATCATCTTTCTTAATGATATTTTAAAAGTGATTGTGCTAGTATGTATGTCTGTTAGTGATTTTTTTTTTTCCCCAAACGTGTATTGTGTTCATGTCAAATTAGTGTTGAGCTTTGAGACTGAATATGTCAGAGCCCCCATGTTTTCATATTATGAAAATTCATGTATTTTCATAGGCCAGAAAATACAGGTTCCTACGATAGATCAGTGCAGCCTGTGTGCATGTTTGTTATACAGGGGAAAGTTTGGTTGTTTTTTTTTTTTATCCCGGTAACCTTCCCGTCTCTGATTCCCAACTGGTTTTCGTTTAATGTTGCTTGTGAAGATGAAGGTAATACTGTGTGCGTATTTTAAAGGGATTTCAGTGACGTTAATGCTACAATATGAAGTTCATATTTGGATCGTTCTTTTAGAAGTTGACTTCTGAATGTGAATCTGTCTGGTATGACATATTTCAGTAATTAAAAATTAATATACAGGAAAAACACATCTTTCCCAAACCTGTGTTGCCTTGTGGAGGTGAAGCTGAAGTGTAAAGGGCTGAGAGATCAATTCATTGTCTGTTCTTGATCCCCACTTGTTAGATCCAGAAATAGCGGGGAGGGCGTATACTTCTTGTTTTATTGTCCACAGGAAGAATTTGCCACTTTCTGATTACTTTGTGAGTTTAGATAATATGGGAGTCATTGACAGGCTCTGCAAGAAACCGTATGTCATCTATCAGTAGGAGTTATAATGCAAAAAGACTGTTTTCAGAGATAAGGCTCAGAAGACTCGAGGAAGCAGGCAATACAGACCTTTAGGGTAATTGTGGGGGAAGCCCTTCTTCCAATACACATTTATTCAAGGAATGGGAGGCATTAAAGGAGTTTCTACTATTAGAATTTACAGTATATTTTATGTGTCTTTTGTCCATCATATAACTTCATAAAACTGAAACAAATAGTCTTGCCAGTTCGAAAGTACGAAATGAATCCGTGTAACGACTACAATGTGTCGTAGCAACCAAGTTTTAAAATAGTCAAATTCCAAAATAATGTTATAAAAATGACATCAGAGGAAAAAAGACTATTATGTGTTACATTATAGCAACAGAAACGTAGGCTTTTTTTTTGCTTGTGAATCACTTGGGATCATATTACTGCCTGTGGATTTTGGGGAGGTGGAAGTTTACGTCCTAACAGATAGTGCATGTTTGGGAGTGTGAGGGGAGAATGTATTTTTTTGGCCATCCTTGTTCCTGTGACGCTTTGAAAGAGCTGAAGTTTTCTTAGGTTTTCCTGTTTTGATTTTCTTTAAAAAACAAACAAACAAACAAAAAAAAAAAACAAAAAAACAAACTAAATGTTCATCTTCTCATTTGCTTTTCTACTTTTAACTCTTTAGGAGTCCCATTGAATCTTTTGGGTCTTTTACCAGAGCTTATCAGAGAATGATTAAGCTTTAGTAGCAGAACATTATGAATGAAACTTCAAGAGGTGGTGTGGTGTTGTTTGTTGTTTTGTTTTTTTTTTTTTTTAATTAACACACGGGTGCCAGCCTGCAGTGTGAAGTTTTAAGTGCATCCCAGATGCACCAGGGTGAGATTTGCAGTGGGTGTACGTGCATCCCTCTCCTGCCTGGCGTGCACACCGGGCCCCGAGCCGGGAGGAGCCGCCTGGGCAGTGAGGCAGGCTCGCTCCCCACGTCTTCTCACCCGAGTGCCGGTTGAGACCATGGAGATCTATTGTAAGGATTCAGCTTGCAACCGCAGTGCATGTCTAATAACTATGTGAATGTAAATGGTTGGCAGAATAGCTCTGTGTGGACCCAGAAATGGGTTATATCTTGCTCTACTTGCACAGATTTTCAGCTTTATAGGGTTAGTGCATGCAGTTCGCTCCCTTAAATCTATTTTCAATTGAGAACTTTATTTTCTAATTTTGACAGGTCTCATCCTCAGTCCACGGCGTTCTTTCAGATATACCATCTTCCTAATAGTTCATTTATTAAAAACAAAACTGTTGCAGACAACTGCTAAGAATTAAACATGCATTGTAACCAGAAGTTGAGGTGTCTTCACAACTAGAATCGTTCCCCTCTCTTTTCCCTCTTATGTTGCAATTGCCAGCTGACTTACTTGCTAGAAATATCAAATCTGGACTAATATATTGTCCCTGGGTGGTACCACTGCTTCAGATTACCTTGGTGTGCATGTAGGTATTAAATATTGAAAGGTGTTTTCATGTTCTCATGTAGTGAAGCTCTGTGTAAACAAGTCTTATTCACTGAGCAGTTTGGGAAGCATGTACACACCAGTATGCCTTAGGAAATCTGCTATTTAAGCCTTTGTCCTGATTTTCTCGGGCTATGACAAATGAAGTGCTAGAAAAGGAACCACAATAGTGAGTGTTACTGAGAGGAAGCAGCATTGTCCTGAGAATGTGAAGAAAATCTGTTTAAGCTCACAAATAACTTAAATGCTTACCAACTACTGTCACTAGACCTCATGAAACATTGTTCAGTCTGTTTTTCATAGAAACTTGAAAGCAAAAGTCTGATGTTGTATAAAATAATATCTTTATGCTTTAAAGATTTGTACCCCATGTGTTAAATCTGAAGAAAAACAAATAGAAGCCCTTCTTATAATTATTAGGAAAGTAAGAAAATACACTGGAGAAGATTGAAGATGACATCAATACTTTAAATCTACATGGAATTAATATTGCCATGCTATAGAATGTAATGCAAACATGAAGCCTGTGAATGGTGTTGCTAATTACTAAGAGAGTGTAGTTGTACACTTCACATTGAAAAAACTGAGCCAATCAGAAAAACCCACTTTGGGAAGTGATGATGTGCAAGTTTTATTTGTTTTCTGCTTCCAAACATGTATTGTTAAAGACAGCAAATGCTCAAACCTTGTATGTGTTTAACCCTTGCCTTATTATGAGTAATCTGGAGATGTTTTTACACTTCTATATCAAGAATGAGAAATCCTTTCCTCCTTCGCTGAGTGCTAAATAAACCTTTCAGAGCTGGTCTAGCTCTAGAAAGAGAGTTAAAGGAAGAAGTAGAGCTAGCTCTTTTTTTAGCTCTGAATTCCCTATTTATGATTTTTATGAATTCACAAACCATTGATCGATTATTTATTTATTTATTTTTACTACTGGGACACAAAAGGCAGAAACCTGCAGGCTGGTTATGGCGAAAGGAAGTGTTTCCATGCCTGACGTTATTTTCTTTCAAAATGGAATTTTGCATTAGATTACCTCAAAAATGTCATCATTTGTTGATGTGAATACTTTTAAATTCTTCCCTCCCCTGTGAATGATGAATTATTCTTTCATGAGAGATCTAGATTATTTTAATTAATTACTTGGGGCTTTAAATCTTTAAATTTTAAATTAAGTTACAGGTGAGTTAAGCTCTTCCCTGAGGAGCTTTTACTATGTTAGCAGTGGAGAAGGATAATATTTGCTGCATAATGCTCTAATGGGCTGTTGTATGCTGCTCCGTTGAACAGGACTGCTGTTTTGCTTTTGATTTCTGGTCTGTGTCCAGCATTTCAGGGAACAACTTGGACAATTAAAAGATATCACCAGAAACATATTTTCCTCTCAGCTGTGGAAGAGGAAGATTAAGAGCCATTGAAATGTATTGCTTTGGGAAGTTGTTGAGGACCACAGAAATTTAATGTAAAACTAAATGAGGCACTGATAATAGCATATATGAAAATTTTCTAGACAGTGGGCAAGATACAGAGACAGGTTTACTGGTGTTAATGTTGTATCCTGATTTCAGTAGGTATTCCCCTTGCTTTAACTATTTTTGTGTATATATGTATATATATATTTAACTACATACAACAAGGTAAGCTTATCAGTTGCTTATGGACTGTGGGGACTGAACCAATGCTTATTTTCCTTTCTCGAGTATGATTACTTGTTGAAGGTGTGGTAAATTTGGCTCATATTTGGCATACGTTTAAACTGAGCCTGAGACTCACTCGTGAAAAGGAGGGAATAGCAAACCTAAACTGTGTCTTCCCTTGTGTGGCTATTTGTTTTGTAGTATCTGAAGTTATGATAAAAGATACATTCATAAAATAAAGTAGGGTAAAGAGTTCAGTCATTAAACCTTTTTTAAGTTACCTTTCATCATTGTGCCTTTAATTGAGTTAATCACTTCAAAGAATTTTCTTGGAAGCTAGTTGAAGAACAGAATCAAAGGGGAGGGGAAATTGCCTTAAGCGAAGACTGTTGTGTGAGAACATTCTTACAGTAACTTATGGGAGAGACATCACTAAAACAGGCACTTTTAAAATCCCCCCCAAACACTTCATGCTTCTTCTAAATCTTAGTATTTTTGGTTTACTAATAATCTTCCAGAATACCATATTTCAATGCCTGCAGCCAATGGTAGAGAGTAGAGTTGTTTGCCTGTAATTAAAATTTTCCTGTGTATTTTGATTTTTGGTATCTGTTGAGGACAGGATACTAAGTAAGATGAATTTAGTTGTGGAGTTTTGCTTGGTCTCTGGGCTACTTTTTTTCTTTCCTTTTCGTTTCTTACTCCCTCTAATATTCCGTGGTTAAGGTACTAGCCTCTCACGTAAGAGGCTGAGATTGGGTTCTTCATTCTGCCTCTGTGACTGTCAGCAAGTCTTTTCTGTGCAAATATTGGCACCATTTAGGGGTGTGGGCTCAGAACCCTGGGAGAAACATATTGACATCCCTATCTCCCAGTCTACAAACTTTACGTTAGCTCCTTATTTTCCTGAGCTAACCTGGTTATGCCTATGTGCACTCCCACAAAGGCGGTATAGGCAGAGGAAGGCAGTCTGAAGAAGACACCCCCGGATACCTTGAGGTTGGAACGTGTGTAACGGATATTAGGAAAAATTTCTTCACCAAAAGGGTTATCAAGCATTGGAACAGGCTGCCCAGGGAAGTGGTGTAATCTCCATCCCTGGAGATATTTAAAAGACAGGTGGACGTGATGCTGAGGGACGTGGTTTAGTGGTGGGTTTGGCAGTGTTAGGTTGATGGTTGGCCTTGATGATCTTAAAGGTCCCTTCCAACCTAGGTTCTATGAAAAAGATAGAATGGCCTGGGGCCACTGCTGGCCAGGGTACAAGAGCTAGAATATTAGCAGAAAAGTTTGTGAAAAATTTAAATGTGGGTAATTGCATTTTGTAAAGTTTGGTTTTTGTGGGCTTTTTAGTGTAGTTGGGTATCCTAGGAGGTGAGTGATTGGAACTCGTCCATGAAGTTTTGCAATTGAAATAATTCAGTTTTGTTGATTTTTTTTTTTTTAATTTTATTTTATTTTTGCCATCTTTTATCTTTGCCATCATCAGCTATTGTGAAGTCCTCCATTCAAACACTGCTTGAAGTTAACTTGGAAAATGCTTTTTTGGTTTGTTTTTTTTTTAGTACAAATGATGTAAGATTTCTTTGGGTGTTACAAATTCAATATAACTCCAAGTTATTAATATTGAAATACAGTAGCACTTTGGGATGTCAAATAGCAAAAAACTATTTACAGAAAATCTTGAAATTCATGATGCCAAGTAAATGAGAACTTTTTATTGACATCCTGTGATACTAAAAAAAAAAAAGGTCCTTGTTTTGTTTATTTCATATGTAAAGAAATTTACATCCAACCTGATTTATTTATTTTTTTGCTTCATGCACAAGTGGTCCTAACACATTTTTAGACTGAGGCAGAAAGTAATCTCCAGGTAACAATATTCTGTGCTATTTTAAGGTTGTATGCCCTACTGATGATTTTTAAAGCACGAAATAATGATGACATACCATGCAGAGGTCTTGCTTGCCTGAGGCAAATGATCTGAATGCAGTAGATGCAGACTTCTGTTTGCTGATGAAAGTGTTGAAAAGGAGCTGGGATTCATTGTTTTGTGGTGGGTTTTTTGTGTTTGGGCTTTTTTTTTAAGTGACATCTTTTTTAGCTTGCTGTTAATTATACTGCATTCAAGTAACAGCTGAAATATTTTACACAGAATAAAAAAAGAAGCGGAAGGGCTTCTGGGAAAGAAGTTTGGAGCTCAATTTTGGTAAAAGTAAGGTTCGGTTGATTGCTTGATAATGGCAAGAAGAATGCCAGGCAGTTTGGACTGAGCGTACCAAGCCAGGGGCAAGGTAGCTTTTCAAGCAGAGGATGAGGGTCCTGACAGATTTCCTAGCAAGTGGGGAATAGGAGTGTTACCACTAAATTACTAGAGAAAGAGCTAATGAGAGAGGAAGGAGTCAAGAAGGCTAAGAAACCCACAGATTTCAAGAAGGAAAAGTCAGAGCAGTATGTTACAGAAGTCAGATGACAGGAGTCAGATGGAGTGCGTGTGCTCTAAGGGCTGATCACAGAGAGGTTGTTGGAGATACGTGGGAAACGATTCCAGTGCGCGTCCAGAGCGTTCCAGTGGTTTCAAGAGGTTTTCGGCTGTGCAGTGCTTTTAAAAGCTAAGCACTGTGTATGTTGTTTTAATCACTTTAAATTGAAAACAACAGAAGGACATAGTTCAGCGGGACTAGCAGCTCCCCTTATGGACAGCAGTTCTTGAACTTCATTTTCCTTGCAGTGCACGTCTGTATTGTGCATATATGGTCTGACAGCCTTTTTTCAGCATCAGTGTGTACCTGTCAAGCAAAATTGGAAATACTTAGCATCTTTCATACTAATCTTCAGGGAACATATGAAATGTAAACTCAGTGACTTTTTTTAATTGAAGAGTTATGTGAATAATGCACTAGAAAAACTAAAGGGAAGGAGAACCTTTACTAAGTAAAACTTTGACATAATACAGAAGTAATGGTGGTGTCTGAGAGTGCAAGTGACCAAGCATTAGCTTACTGCAGATGTGTTTGAACACAGGAAGTGCTTCCCTAGTCTGTTGGAACTTACAAAAATTTAGGGTAATAGCTTTCCATTTTGTGGTGAAGTAACTTTAATTTTAGTTTCATGATTTGCTGAGGGATTTAATAGTTCATCTGTAATCTTGTATTGACTCTTGTAACAACTCTTGCAATTTGAATCTCTGTAATAGAGGTATTAAAACTCTGCAAAGCTTTTCCTTTGGCAAGGGAAGTTTCAGTTATAGTGGACTCTGGAAAGTTTTACTCCTGTTGCCTTAGTCATTGCATTCTTGCTTCTCAGTCTTCTGGTTCGAAAGAGCTCTATGGAGGAAAAAATCCTTGTAGCAAAATGAGAGAGAGCAAGAAAATCCCTAAGAAATGTGAATCTCCTTTTCCTGGTGGACATATGAAAACTGTACTGGAACTGAGGAATATTGTGGAAAATGAGGTTTGTATCAGGCTACTGTGTCAGAAATTTTAAACTTATATGGTCACCAGAGTTCAGAAATAAATCAAACCAAATGGTTGTTTTTTTTCTTTTCCCAATTTAGTATCAAGAACGTTTGTTCTGTATAGGATTAGTACATAAGATGTATGTATTATTGCCATATTGTTGTTACTTGAGTCTTAACTGCCTCTTTTGGGGAAGACAGTTTTTAAGGTGGAAGGAAAAAAAAATCTTTGCACCTACAGGAAGATGACTAATACTTTTAATGATTCAGGGAAAATTTGCAGATAAACAGCTTTATTAACTTAACTAAAAATCTTTCTGGATATATTGTGTATTTTGGTTCAGAAAGCATGCAAGAAATCTTTTTGTTTTGGTTGGCTGCTAAGTGATGCAGTAGGATAGTTTCACCATGTGGCTTAAGGCTCATCGTGTTGAGTGGAAGCAGCAGAATTGACCAGAGAGGTCTTGGTTTGTGGTTTCACAAGCAGCTGAGTTGATCTGATGGCTATTGCTGTTGGAAGGGAGAGATCACTCTCTTCCCTGCTCACTCTCTTCTCTTCCCTGCTCTTGCCTGTGCAGGTCTACCCCTCCTGTGCATTGGCAACAGTGTTGATGTTTCCCATTCTGTGAACTACTGTAACGTGTTGATACAGGAAAAAGAGAAAAATGGGTGGTGTTGTCATTTTGGATTTGTTTTCTCTTGGGCTGGTCTGATTCACTGATGAAGGTAGTTTAAAGCGTACTCTCTCACGACAAATGATATTTAGGTTCCTTAGTGAGGCTGCTTTGTTGTGGAGAAGTTGCCTCCCTTTTTGTGTCAGCAGTCTGTAAGGACACTCTTGCCCTGTTATCTGAAGTAGCATCTGAGCTTCTAAATTCTGCAGTACATCATGTGGTTCCTCTAGTTCTCTGCCATTTCTCCTTCAGCTTTAACAATTCTGTTTCTCTCCTTGATTCCAAAATATTGCGTACTGTAGTTCTCCTTTGCTGTTACTACAGGTCGGTTTCATTTATCAATGTAGTCCTACAAACGGGCAGAAAGAGTAGTATCAAGCCATGAATTCAGGCATGTGTCTAGATTTTCTTTTTTTTGCCCCTTCACTTCAGAATCGAGTTAGTAGGGGAGCACAGCTGTTGGCATTCCTTGTAGGTGTCTGTCAGGAGCGATCCTTCTCTATTTCATGATAATTTCATCTTAATACAGAGCTCAGTGTAGGAAAGGTTTTATTTGTATTTCATATGCTATCTAGCCTAGTGAGGTGAATAGGTGTCGAATATACCTTGAATATTTTAACTAGTTTTGTCTCGGCTGTAAAAAGAGAAGATTACAGGTCTGTTTACCTCTTAAGTATAGCCAAAGTCATGCCCAGTCAGCTCTGTGTTTTCTGAAGTTTGAGTTGCCTTAGGAACTAAATGCGTTTCAATGCAATTTTTTTAAATACCTTGTGTGAAGAATCTCAGATAAGCTGAGATGGGAATGGCTACCCTCCCAGACAGGGTAAGTGGGATGCTTAAAATCTTCCAGCTGTTTGTCAGATACTTAACTCTCTGCTCTGAAACTGCTGTACCATCTGTCTAGCTAAAAAAGGTGCACTGAGCAAGAAGAAAAGCATCTTTCCAATTCAGATGAGTCTACTGCATCCTGTGAGATAATCAAGTCACAGATGATTACAGGAACGGTGAATTTTAAATTTTATAGGAATAGCTTCATAAAACACGTGAAAGATGAAGATTGAATGAATTCAGCTTCTGGGTATCTCAAAGGAGCAACATGATACCATCCTAAGTTTAAAGTCACATTTTTGTCTGCTACATGAATTTATTTGTTATTCAACCTTGCATGTAGATAATGGGTTTTGTTTCCTCTGTAAAATGTGCCATTTTATTTAAGTTAATGGTGTTAGCTGTCTATTATTTTATATTGTTTATCACAAATGCCTTATATTTGATGAATAAAGATTATTTTTTTTCTGAAATTTTTGAAGGGGTCTGAATGGTGCAGCAGGAGGACAACGTAAACTTTATAGATCTGAAATAATCAAGTTGCTTAAAAGATGAGTTCTATAGTACAGTTCAGCGAACATGAAAAGAACGAAGTGTAAAAGGCCTCCGACAAGAAAAGTAGGAAAGAAATTCCTTAGCCCCTAGTGCCATCTGCAGGATTACCACTGGAACTGGCAGGGAAAGTAGGGTAATGGAAATTTGGGTGGCAGTTTGCAGTGTCTTATAAAAAAACAAGAAAGTGTCACCTCCAACAAAACCTGATGAAACATGATTTCTTTGTCACGCTGGGTTTCATAACAATGCATATGTCAATTTGTTTTCAGCTTGTGAGTGGCATCAGGTTTGTTGGATGGTGAATACACTGCATCTTGAGGTTTCTCCACACATTTTGTTTTCTGCTTCTGCAATAGCAGGTGGCTTAACCAAGCTTGCTTTCTTTAGACTTCTTGAAAGAAATGCCAATTACCTGAAATCATACATTCACTACGAACCATTTTGGGGATGACTGGCCCTTTGGCTCTGCTTCCTATTTGAAAGCTGTGTCCTCAGAGAGGAGTAATGGACCCTAAATATTTACCTAATATTCCTTCCATTGGCATTTATATACAGGTGCATATCAGAAATAATGATGTAAATCTGCATCTCCCTTGCTAGGTCTGTTTCTTTTGTGGTATGACAAAAGAATTATTTTCTCCACAGACCAGTAGGCAAGTTGAATAGGCAAATGATGTATACATGAAAAGGATATAAATAACAACCAAGAAGAATCAAAGTTAGGGTTGTGTGAGAGGGAGGAGTGTAAGCTGAAACAAAATCTGGGTAAGATGGAGGTGATAATGGTGATGGTATCTGGAATATTGTTAAGCCCCAGGAGGTTGCCATTGGTTAAGTGTACACACTTATTGTTTGGCATGTGGCTTCAGCAAAACATCTGGGAGTGCTCCCATCTGTTCTGTGAGAGCTTAGCATTCCTAAAGAATGTTTTCTCTTGCCTCTTGTGGATGGGGAAACTCTCCCTTGTCAGAAGCTGACCTGACCTCAATTACTTACCTATTCATCACTTCCCTCCAGACCGTTGCAATGTGATACTCCTGGGCGTGAAGGCTGCAGTTCTTCAGAAGCTCCAGCTGGTTTAGGGTCTTGTTGCATGTCATCTCAACAGCACTGGCTGCCAGGAGTTGAATCTGATCTTCCTTTCTGTGGAACAGCAAGCGAAGGCATTGGTCCATAATCTTCATTGTGCTTTCTGGCCGGGGTTCAGCATGCATGAAAAGCTGCAGGATGCTGCAAGGGGAAGGCTGTGGGTGCTTGTTGTGCTTTCTGGCATACCAGAGCCCTTTGGGGTGAAAATCATGTGGCAGAACATCCTCTGGGACTGGTCTGTCGCTGGAGAGGTAGCTCCTTTTGGGACTAAGGACCTCTTCAACCTGATAGGTCTCTGTTGTACACAGAAAGTTAATAATGTAAATTTTTGGAGTATCTTGGACTTGGAACAAAAGTTTCAGCCCGTGTGTTTACATGTCTAGCAGGAGTTAATTTTTACTATGCCATTGTCTGTATCTGAGCTCATTGCTGTGGACAGGCTTTATAATGAGCATAGGGAAGTGAATGCTTCAGAAAGCACAATCTGTGGCATCCTGTGCTATGTTACTAAAGTAAGTTCGATGGATGTCTTTTTGAGGAGCTATGCAGGAGAGGAGTGAATGATGGATGCTGACAGTGTTTCAGGTCTACAGGCATCACTACTTCAGCTAAAACCGTGTGAATCTCTAAAATTCACTTTATTTGAAGAAGTCCTTGGATCAGTGTAGGGAAGTGGATATGGGAGGTAAAGATTTCAAAGGGTGATCAGAGGTCCATTGAGGACTTTGCAGAAGTGGAGATCAGACATACGATGGTAAGTCAGGCATAAAGGGTTGGTCCTGTAGTTTTGTCTTGTGAAAAACTGAATTAAGAGAGATTCTCTTAATCCTGGGTGAGCAGATTTTTTTCCCAGATACATGCACTACCACAGAAGAGACACCAAGACTTGCACAACAGAAGGTGGGTTAGTAAAGCGGCTTCAGCACTGAAAGAGTATCTTTACTCATGAGGCTGTTCTGATGATCTTCTGAAAGCAAGAAAGAAGCACTCCGTCAGGATCAGGGATAGGAAGAGGCAAAGGACTTTCTTTGAAAGTAAGCCTTGTTTAAAAAAAGAAAAAAGATGTAGTGGAACTATATGTGCACGTGATTGAAACACTATGCCCCTCTGGCCTGATTAACCTGGCATTATGTTTCAGAATTGTAAGAAGTTTGCAACTTCTGAATCAGTTCTTTGTTTGGACCAGACCAAAACTAAAGTTCTAAAGTGAATTATTGCTTCTACAAGCCACCAGAGGAAAGAAAACAAATAGAAAAATTTGGCTGTATTGCATGTGCACGGTCTTTGTCAAGATGCACATTAAACAAGTAGACTCCTGGCCTTGAGTTCTCCTAGGAATGCTATGCCTTTTTATTCTGCTGTTTTTTTGATGAAAAATTAAATATGAAAACGAACTTCTGATGTAGACATTATCAAGAAGCGAGGGCATGTAGAAAATGGTGCTGATGCTAAATGAACAAATTATGGGATGGTTGCCATTGGGCACTTACTTTCACATTCGAAAGGGAAGAGTCTGCTCATATGAGAGCATCTGGAATGAGATGTTTCCATACAGAAGCATCAGTCCATTTCTTGTAACAGTAGTATTTTAATCTGCAGGATAATGCTGGCTTGCCTTGTCATTTGTGTCCTGTTTGTTTTGATTCTGTCTGAGTTTAGGGTATTATTGGTGTTTAGAAAGCATGCAGGGGTTAAGAAAAGTCTCAGAGAGCAGGCTGAAGTATGTGACATCAGTTCTGCTTCATAAAAAAAAAAATAAAATTGTCTATTCAAGTCTTTTAAAATTCTAATCAGTATTTATTTGCTGTTGCTTTTTAAGAACTAAGTGGGAATCATAAGCAGTTTGAGATCAGTGTAGCAGTTTGGACAGAGCAGATGATGGTTCATTATTTAAAGGTGGATGCTAAATGAAGTGTTGTGTACTGTTCTTTAGCTGAACGTATATGTATATAAGTTCTCTCTCAATAATTGATTTCCAAGGGCCTGTGGAGAAGAGAATAATTCCATTAGACAAGTTCTTGTAATGAAAATGTATGCACTTTTGGCCCAAGTTCTCTAATTTGAATGATTTTCTTCAAAAAGAATTTGCCTATGAATGTGCATGCACCGAAAAGCAAGGTTAACATTAGCAAGAAAGAGTAAAAGCAGATGCCAAAGTTGATCCTCGATTAGAAGAGCTTTCCTCTCGGTTTTAAGTGACATGATTAGTCCCTCACAATGACACGGTGGGGAAGGTTTTCAGTGCAGCCTGCGAGAGTGCAACAATGAGTTCCTGTTCACAATGGGAATGGCGTAGTTAAATCCTCACGCGTCGTGCTGAATGTCTGTCACATCATGTCAGTTATTAAGATATGAACCTACTGGGCAAACCAAAGAGCAAAACTTAAAACGCTTCTCAGGATAGTATTTTTACAGCTATTGAAAACTTTTATATTAGCATAAATTTGGTGCCCTGCTAAGGTATTTGTGTGAATGTTTTTCTTTCTATGTCCCTTTATATGGAAGAGCTTCAGAGGGTTGCTGTAGAGGTTATTAGGACTGAGAATTAGTTTTGTAAGTTAGCTATGCATGTATAGTCATCACTTGTTCTGTGCTTGGATTGCAGTGAATAAAGTGACATTTAAAAAAATCCATACAGTAGGGTGCTTATGTCCTTGAGGCTTAAGTAGTCAACATTTTGATATTTCTATTCAAAAGAAAGAGCATAGGAGGAGACAGAAGATTTTTTTTTTTTTTTCTCCTTAACCCTCCTAAGATAATTTGACAAAAAGCAGTTATTCTTTCTTTCATGACAGTGCAAGAGCCTACCTGGACCATGAAAATTCTGTGTTCAGGGTTTTGGTTTCGTCTCCTAGCTTCTTTGAGCCTTTACTCCCCTCTTTGTCTTTTCTTGTTAAAGAATTAACTAGCTGCTCTTTTTCTTTTTTTCTTTTTTTTTCTTTTTTTTTTTTTTGTTATTTTAACTCAATTCATGGCTGGAGGAATCCTGCTGGTAGTGAAAGTCCTGAAAGTGAATTCGGTTTTCTAGTGTAGGGCCACTCTCCTGACACAAAGCTGAGAAGCACCAGCTGATAAAAATGGAAGGTTGCTCGGTGGCCAGGAGTCAAGAAAAGCCCTGGAGCCAGAGAGAACAGGGAGCTTTCCTTGTATGAATTCCTAGTTAAAATGTAAATTGAGGCACTCACATTTCCTCTTACTTTCTGTAGAACCCTCCAGGAGACACTGTCCCGTAGAGTTGTGACCTGATGGGATGGTGCTTTGCTGCATCTCTGAGAAAAGAGATAACTTCCATGGGAAGTCAAGTGCCTTTTGGAGAGGAGGAATCAATACCTTTAGGACATCTTTTCTTCTCTCACCTTTTTTTTTTTTTTCCTCTCCTTCCATTCATCTTCCCTTCCCATTCAGCACCTTCCACTGTTCAACAGTTGCATATTGTTTAAAAGGCTTCTGCAACAGCTTTCCAAAAGGGAAAAGTGAAGAGCTCTGACCAGGACCAGAGGAGATTTTCCTTATTGTGGACTACTTCGCTTATCTTGATAAGTCCAAAGACATGCATGGATCCATAGGTATTAAAACACTTATAAAATGGACATTTGGCTCTGGTAGAGTTGAAAGATACTTTTGTGGAAAAATTTCTGTTCCCTGTAAGTAACTGGATCTTTACATGCTGTCATGAAATTAATTTGGGTATTCATTTGGGTGCAGGTTGTAGGAATATCTCACTTTAAATGGTAATCTGCACTTTAAAAAATGGTGTCATTTTTCTATCCTATTCAACAAAAAAAATAATTTAAATCCTACAGGAGAAAAGGTGGGCAGATATTAAACACAGACTCACAGGGGCCCTTATAGTGAAAATTCTGTAAATTCCTTCCATGCTTTTAACATGTATTCAGCTGCACAAGAGTGATTTTTTTTTTTAACTTTTTTTTTTGCGGGGGGGGGCGGGTCACAAAAGTAAAACCATGTGCTAAATTTTCAGGATCTGTCCTTTGTGTTGCCGGTGGTAGCATACTGTGACTGTACAACATTATCTCAACACGTGTGATGGAGTCTTAAAGACAGAATTGTTTATAAAGGGTGTGCAGTCAGGTTACTGCTCATAAGATGAACTGTGAACACTGAATAATGTGCATTCACCTAGCCCAAAGCAAATGCAAAATAATGCAATGTAGCTTGACCTTTTCTCATTGCAGGTTAACCTGAGTCTAATTATCTTGGATTTGCCTCAGGCTAAGAGTGGACAGGAATCACAGCTTGGCTGAGTAGTAACTTTTTAACTCTTAGTAACTTGCTTTTGTGTTTACATCCTGTACTACTAGGCGGGAGACAAGGAATTGGGAGTAGAATAAAGGACGACAAACCAAAGTGCTCGTAGCAGCAGTGGTAGTCACCTACTATAAATCTTAATTAATGTTCAGGACCTACTTACTGGGTGTTACGCTACAAAGTCTTCAGTAACTTACAGTCCAAACAGCTTTAGAACCAATGCTGAAAATAAAAAGGGATCACAAGCTTTGTATCAGCAGCACTGTTATTTTTTTCATTTTTTTTGCCTTCTTTACATTGTGAGCAAATGAAGCTGAATTGTAAATGTGTAGTGTCAAAACTTATCCAGGTGTCTAAAGTGAATTCTTAAGTTTTAATTTTGTTTGGCTTTGTGGTATTGGGGGAACTACATCTTAAGTATCACATTTATTTCTTTAAACTTGTGTAATTTTTATTTACAATTATGAAAGTGGTTTTATTTCATCAGTCTGTTTTCTTCACTGACTCCAAATGAGACCAATGAATTGGGGATTCAGTGCTCCAGGTTTAAAGTTTAGAACAAATAAATATCCAGTTTTAAGAGATGCTTGTTTTTTCTGTGCCCTGTGAATTCATAAATTTGTTACTTTGCTCTGAAAGTACTCTAGATGGTGTTAATGAAGTAAGCTCTTGGGCATGTGCTGAGGAAGCTGTTGTGGCAATGCACTATCAGAACTTTCCCTTTCAAAATGCCAGTAGGAGCATTTTTCTTTTTTTGAATGGTAAGTGGTTTCCTTGCTGGGTGTTCTGCAGTGAGATCTTGGTAATCGCAGCTTGAGATACCAATTGAAAAATTTGTAGCTTACACTAGCAAGTCACTTCCAGAAGTTCATGCGAATTTTTGAAGGTCATACTTGTGCCAGTGTAGCTGAAAACCAGGAATTTCACTACCTTATTGCAATTAACGTGTAAGGTCATAAAACTGAGAAATACACGGCTACGTTCTACGTTTGCAAAGTGCCATACAGCTCAACGTGAAATTCTGTTTCACAAGTTACCAAAAAATTCACTGTGTAAAGCTTAAAACCCCACACTTAAAAATAACTTAGTTACGCTAGTGATGGAATGTGCCAGGTATTCTCAATGTGTTTGTGCCTTTATTTTGAGTGTGGTTCAGAATTCTCTTAACATTTCAGTCTAGTTTTTGTAGCCAGGCATAAATATACCAAATAAGCAGCTTCCAAATGGGAATGGATTTATGCCATAGCTTTTCATGCAGCCATAGCAAAATGAGAAGTGAGGTAGGGAGGTCTTGACTGATGAATTGGACTTCAGAACTATGTTAGCAACTTTGCCACGAATTATTTGAAAATGCTGTGTATCTCTGGACATATGAGACTCTCATAACATGATATGAACAATTAATTGCTACCCTTGCTATGTGTGCAGCAGCTACAGCATCCCTGGGGAATTGTTGAAAAGATTCAGAAAAACATTCTAGCTTTATTTTGAAGAAACAGTAGTGTTTTTTTATTTTCTAGTTAAGATTATGGCTAGCATCCGTGTTATCCTGTTTCTTGACTTTGCTTTGAAAAAAATAGTTTTGGTCTGGAAAATGACCAGTTTTACCCTGAAGAAAAGCGTTTCTGTAAGACTGTAGGAAAAAGGGTGAAGTCTAAATTACGGTACACTTGCAGTTTTGTTGCATTTTTTCCTTTTAATTCAAAAAACCAGCCTTCTGTTTTCATCTGAAACAGCTTTACTTTAAAGTATTTTCAACATCTCTTTGGATTTATGTAGAGTCTATAGCTGAAGAAAAAACAGTATAAGCCCATTCATTGATACTTTCAGTAATAATTTTGAGCTAAATTCTGCTCATTCTTTTTGACAGGAAAAAATTCTATTGTACTTTGCAATTGACATAGCAATGTGTAGTACATCGAGTAATATACAATATTTTGCCATTGACCTAGGAGACAGAAGGATCAGCCTATTGATTGCTTAAATGGAAAGCTAACTGTTCACAAGGCCTGCTCTTTACATAAAACTAACGCACTAGACCATGTGTATGTTTTGTTGTTGGTGAATTTTTGGTGGGTTTTTCTTTTAGCAGCCTACCTAGCAATGGCGCTTTTTCTACACACAGAATTGACTGGCACAACTATAGCACAAGAAGCTATTCCGGAATAGGGTGTAGACTCTCTTACAGAATAGAAGTGGGTTTATTCCAGAACAATTGTGGCCTTTTCTGAATGGTGCAATTATTTAAAATAGCTTTCTTAAGTGGTGTTCGACTAGAGTTGCTGACATGAGTACTTTAAAGACCTGTAACTGTGGTCCCCAAGCAGCATCTTGTGAACAGCATCTTGCTTATGTGATTCTTTGTAGCCCTGGGAAAGAAAAAGTCAAAACTAATGCTGCCACTGCTATATTGACTTGGTGAGCAAGTTACGGGGATATCACTTCGTAGGCCAGCTTGCTGAACATTTTCCCTGGGTCAGCAAATGTTTTATATCGCTGCTCTCTAGCTGTTGCTGATAAACTTCATCCTGCAATTTGCTCTGTTTTCTTGTAAAAGAGAAAACAGTTGTCATTGTTTCAATTGATGCCTGGTGATGCTCAGGATGTGGTATGTAGTTCCCTACACCGAACTGAATTTATGCTTTCTGCATATGTTTGAGTACAGGAAGCCTTGATGAATGGTGGAGTCTGTGAACAGTGTTCAGACTCCTTGAGGAAGAAAGTAAGGAAAGCCAGTGAACATCAGCTATGCTCTCTGGTAATGGAGATTTTGGTCTCTCCCTGAAAAAAAATCTATTCGCCTGACTCCTTGAACAGTGCAGTAGATCACCTCATCCCACATGCCACCAGTAATGCTGAAGGACACACTTAACTGCTGCCCAGTCTCTAAAATTTTAATTATTTTGCACAGAAATGGGATTGCTGGTCATTGACCTGCAGTAGCATGTAACATTAGCCAACATCGTTGGATATTCATGACCCTTGGGTTTAGACGAGGACACATTTCTAGAGGCATTCAAAATGATTAAATGGCTATGAAATCATGCGAGAGCTCAGTGCTTATAGTGCTTATATATGTCCATAGCTTTGTGAAGGATTATTCAGCTTGTCTGTGGTGGTATGGTAGGAGTGAGTGACCCAGCACTGTGGTGGCTCTGATCCTCTTTCTTCATCAGAACCCAGCACAATGACTTAACAACAGTTGTTCCCTTGTACTGAGCACTCCAAGGATAGCTTTTGGGCTCTTCGAGGATAATGTGCTTCTTGGAGACATATGTGAAAGTAGAAACCAGCTATTGTTAGCTGAAGTGTTCTTGCTCTGCATCTTCTGGGACTTCAATTCCAGAGAGGATTTAGGGAGTTTCGTTGTTCCTAGGTAATAGCAAAAACCTATGTTGAAAGATCCTTCTACTGAAAGAATATTAATAAGTGTTGTCTTGCATTAGCCAAGGGGGAAAACATGCCCCTAAATCAGTTGAAAGCAAGGTATATTAATTGGAAAAGGAAAACAAAGCTTTTTTTCAAGGTAAGTTTTACCTTAAAACATAAAAGATGCCAGAGACTGAATGTACTCAAATATGGATTTTTCCGTTGATTTCACCTGACAGGTACAAGAAGTAGTGACGGACTTCAGTCAATTACTTCCCAGGGTTACTATAAGAAAAGAATGCAATTTTAAGAGTTAATTAACATTTCTGCCTTTCACTATTTTCCGGTGTGCAATGTTTTTTCCCTTCCCTACGTGCTTGATGGAATCATTTTGACTGTAAAACTTAATTGGCTTAACGCAGTTTGGCATGACTGCCACCTTTTCCAAGATGAGATAGGAGATTGCCTCTTCAGTGCTGCTTCAGCAGCCAACCTCCTCCTCCTCCTCCTCCATTCAGAGCTTATGCAGGGCTGGGCTGTTTCTGGAGAAGGAGGTGGTGATTATTAATCCACCTACATGTAACCTCAGCCACAAGAGAGGCTTCAATGGGTGCTGTGACCTGTGGCACAGCTGCCAGCGTAGTTCTGTCCTCTATTTTTTTGCTTTCCTTTCAGTCCTGTCTCCCCTCCTTGAGCTGTAAGAGCAAGGACAGGAGCTTTAGCATGTGTGGCAGGAGCTGCTGCGGTGAGGAGTAGCAAGGTTAATAGCAGCATGGTGTGGACGAGAAGAGGGGATGTTGGGAGCCAGCACTGCTGCAGGATGTGCTGGAGAAAGGTCAGTGAGGGAGTAGCCCAGAGCTCTGGTCCAACCACAGAAACTGTCAAGACTGTGTTTTACAACACCCTCCAAGAAGTCTCTGTAGCCTAGATTAAGAAGCTGTTAACTGTAAACTGTATTGTATTCTTTCTTAAGGATTGAGGATAGAGGTGACAGAAAACAATTCTAACTTCTAAAATAAAACAGTAATAATAATTTAAAAAAAAAAATCAATTAGGCACTGAGTCACATTCCCCAGAACACCTTATTGGTATTGGTGGCAATGCTACCTTTATTACACACCAGACATGTATGTTCCATTGTGTATACGATGCTGCATTAGCTATGATTCTTTTATTAGGTGTAGATTGTGTTGGGAGAGATCTAATTTGAGTTGCTGTGTGCTTTACTACGTATCATTTACAAGGACAGTCTCCTGGTGACGTCTAGTTAAATAAGTTGTTCCTCTCCCTTGCCTTCTACCTCGCCTTTCAAGATAACTCTGTGTGAAATTTTTTTGTTAAAAAAAAAAAAAGGGTAAATAGTAAGATACATGGCTGCACCTTCACCATTCAGGAAATGCTGATGTTGTGTTTGTAGTCTTGTGTATATATTCGTGGAATAGTCATTGTACCCTCTCAAATGAAAGAATACAATGCAACAGATGTTTTTGGTTTTCTTTTCAGCTGCAGACTAATGGTAGGATTGTAGCAGATCCCCAAGAATGAGAGAGTGTACCAGAAGTACCAAGTCCATGCTATTTGAGATAAGAGCTCATTTTCTTTTATTAACGGTACTTTATCCTTTAGTTAAATCAGTCCTGCAAAGAAGTACAATCATACAGCCTTCAGCACTCTGTTAGAGTTACAGGATGCAGCTACTCTGCAAAATCGGAAGGAAATACAAGGTTAGCAAGGGAGTACTTGTTCCCATCTCTGTTCATCTCGTAAGTTACATTGAAAACTTCCCTAAAAAGAGAGATAATTCTAAGAGACTGACAGAAGAACTTCAACTGCACAATCCTAAAACTGGGACATTAGTATTCACTACAAACCATTTTTCACATGAAACTGGTGGAATATCATGATCAAAGGAAGAATTAAAGTCCCAAGACAAGTTCTTTTTGCATTACCACATTGTATATTTACTACAGCGAATAAGAGAATGTAATGCAAGAGTAAAACTGTTCTGAGTGTCTATGTTCATGGGTGCTGTTGCATTTGAATATAACAGGCATAATCTATATAGATATAAAAGTACTGCATAATTTCTGTATGATGAAAAAGGGAAATTATTTGAAAAGAATAGTTTAAGTCATCAGAGTCTCACATTTCAATAGCTTTGGATATACCTGGAATTACAGATTATTTATGTTACTTGTCATTTATACCAGCTACCTTAGATTTTTTGCTCGATGCAGTGTCTCAAATGCTCTTCTTCAGAGCTAAATTGAAGTGTTACAAATTCCTAAGTTTTGTTTTTGTGGATTTTGAAGATATGTTTGGTAAATTAGGTGCAGCATCATTGACTGACAAAAAAGAATTTAGATGTTCCATGTTTAGGTGTTATCTTACATAAATGCTATTATACAATTCTTGTATTATTTTATGGAAAGAATGGTTTAAAATATTGTGGTTTGATTCTTCTGCAAGCATAATAGGCCTGATAAGACTGGAACACCAGTACTACAAAATCATTGTCACGTGTGGTAGTAAGAACTTGCAAATGTAAGCTAAAGACAGTGGGATATTTGGCTTATCTTAATGTGGAGCCTTTGAAAGAAGGATTGTCCTAATACATGAATGCGCATGGGAACCCTGGTCAAGGACAGTATATTATAGTAAATTTAATATTAAAGTTAGCAGATAAAACACTAAGAATCAGCATGTCTGTCCTCCCGTCCTCTCTTTTATTGCCTGGAAGAAGCATTTACATTAAATCATGACATTGTCATTCCAGTCTCTAGATGGCATTAGCAATGTCCTCTGACACAGTCACCAAATTTCTGTCTAATACGAAGACTGAGTATACTGTTTTTATTCCTTTATCAAAATAGGCTCCGTGGAGTCAATTCTAAAAAGGTCAATAAGGGGAGCTAATTAAACTTTACTTGTTGAGAGTTTGCACCAGGATTGACATTTTCTATACAAAGTCTATTAACATTTACAAGTTCTTATTTTTAGATTTCCGACTTATCTATAACTTTCAGATGCACCCTTGACAGTTGAATTATCATTTTCAGTCATTAAATCTAGAGAATAAGAATCTGATTACTTGAAGACTACAAACCTTGATTTGATCTCAAGTTCTGCTCAATGAGTATAACTAGTAATTACTGTTGTCTTTAAATTTAGTTAGCAGGATCTAGAACGACGCATGCTATAGTGTTAAAGCGCCCTCAGAAGTTGCTGTGTTTTCAAAGCAGTGATTTCAGTACGTGAAGAGAAAGGAATTCTCATGAATGGGTGTTCCTGTATGTATTTGCAGTGTTTCAGAATGTGAAATACTTTTGCTTATGAACATCATTCTCTCTGTATTTTTGCTCTGTGTAAGTTAGTGAAACCATGTAGCCTTCTCTGTAAGATAGCAGGCTGTCGGTCATTTGAAGTTTATTCTCTGTCCAAGATGTGCAAAACTGAGGCTCTCACCAAAAATGTTATTGTTGAGAGTTATCCTGCTTATTGAGAAGTGTCACCGTGGTACTATCATTCTGTTTTTGTAGCATAAAAACATATTTCTGTAGAGAGGACAGTTGTCTTCCAAAAGCATGCAAGTCCCAAAGTGGACCTGAAGGATCACATTTGATTTTTATCTGCTTCACTCTATTGCTCCTGGTCCTGAAAGAAAAGGAATGCAGACTCATAACTGATTTCAAAGGTTTGGGTTTTGTTTCGGGGGGTTTTTTGTTTTGTTTTGTTGGGTTTTTTGGGTTTTTTTGGGGGTTTTTTTTTTTTTTTTTGTGTCTTGCTAGCAAGAGCCTGCCCTTCTCTAGTTTATAATGTGGTGAAAGTGGAAGTAAGTTGGGCAGCTTGTTGATGCTGAGGGCACTGCCTGGTCTCTGCTCTGCTGACACAGCAAAGCTCTTGTAAGTTTGCTTTTGGAGTGGAGCACGTTTGGAGTGTGCAAATAACTTGTTTTGTTCTTTCAGTTTTTAAAATTTGGGAAAGTTAAGCAGGCTGGTAAGCATAAAATCTAGAAGAAAGTTTGCTGTAGTGTTATCAGGCTATAATTAAAGTTGTACTTCAGTACTTTTTTAGTGGTTTGGGGATTCAACTGAAAGCTTGCCTAGCAGGTTGGATGGAAAAGTCAGGCTGGCCTCAATATATATTGATGGCCTTTCTTCATCACTGGCTTTTGCAGATTTATCTGGATAATTATCCAAGTTATAAAAAACAGTATTTGTGTTCTTGGGTGGTTTTTTCCTTCTAAGAGGTTGAATAATGTTTGTGGCAGGAGGTGGTGGATCCACAATTGTCTTTCCACATAGGAATCTCTCCTGAGGCTTGGCTACTAAGGAACAGCGTAGATGAGCAGGAGTGTGTATACAGACTTTTTTCCTGAATTATGTCTTGCCTCTGGGTCAGACCATTCATTGTGTCTGGACATTTTTGTACAGTTTCTACTTTCTTTTTTCCAAAGTGTTTTCATTTTCCTTGCAGCAGGGTTGCCTGTCTCTGCAGAAATTTGTCATGAGAGGGAAGACCTCTATGATTTTCATTTTTTCTTGAGGAACAAGTAGCCAAGATAGAGTAAAACACAGGAACAAATACTGGTTTTTAGGGGAGAATCCAATTTCTTCTTTTTCTACCTTTTCTTTATTTGTTACCATTGACACGTCACCACAATACTAATTGCACCACAATACTAATTGCATTTAATTTGAGAAACCTCAAGATCCACTGTGGCTGGCCTCATCCACCGAAAGGAGACATCTGAGCACAAACACGGAGGCACCAAAAGGTTCTAGTGTTCTAGCTGGCTACCCTGTAGTCTGGTAAAGAGACAAAGCCTCTGATTTTGTTTTTGGAATGTCACCTAACAATGCTAAAAGCAGTATTTCCCAACTGGCAGAAGCAAAGTTGATAGGTAAAGAAAATTGTTGAGAATACTGTGTATTAGAATTGTAGTGGTACTGTTGTTTTTTGGTTTTTTTCTGGTTTTTTTTTTTTTTTAAAAAAAAGCTCTAATATGTAATTCCAGCGACATGCTTCTTAGATATCTATAAATTTTTCATTTACATTTTGACATTTAAATTTACATCGGTTTATGATCCTGTAATTTTACAGCTCATCTTACATACGCTTTTTTCAATGGCAAATTGAAATCACAGATGAAGTGCGCTTAACTTGAGTAACGAAGAAAAAAAATGTTTAGTGGGATGGGAAAAAAAAAGTCATAGCACACAAACATATTCCTTGGCTGCAAGCTTGTATGTGCAAATTAGGCTCACTTATGAGAACGACCTTTTTCTTTTTTTCTTGTGCTAACAAATCCCAAGGAAAGTGCATATGGTTCCTCGAAGTATTAAAATGTATCCCGCTGTTGGCATGGTAAGGAAAAGAGTTTGTAATGCTCGAGAACTTGCCAGCAAACTGCAGTAAAAATATAACTGGACTATTGGATTTTTGGTGAAAGTTTAGCAAGCTTGCTAGAAGTACTTTGACTATCATCCAAAGTTAAGTTCTATCCTTCAGATGTAAGATAATACAGGAGAAAAATAAAGTTCTTTGTTTATCTCTTTTGTCATGCTCTGCCTTTTAATTTTTTAAAAAATATGTTATTTTTGTAAGTCATATATCTTGGAGGCATTTTCTGCTGAAGTATTTCCCCTAATATTTGTCTTGTAAAAGAAACTTAATAATTACACATCTATACATTAGAGATAATAAACAGCACTATTTTATACAGTGTAGTGGTAAGAAAATTTTATTTGAATGTGCGGTATTGTTTTGACCAAAGATAGCCAAACAGAAGAATAGAACAGACTGGCACTCATCATAAATTTAAAATCTTGAGTGTGCAATCTTAGTGGTTTTCTTCCCCAGAGTGAAATTGCGTAGAGAGTATTTCATTCATCACATCAAGCTTAAGCTCCTTAATTAATCGGATGATTGTATGTGTAAGTAGTGCAAAATGGCTATTTCTAAAATCTTATAGAATGATGTAGAAATTGAAGTGAGAGTTTCAAGGCTGTTCAGTTGTGCTGAGATGGTAGCTCTCCTCAAATTCATTCAGATTTACTTACAGGAACGTTTGTAGTTGCATGTTATAAGCCGAATGTAGTTAGCATCGTTGTAGTGATTAATCAGGGCACATCAGGCATTGTGTATATTGGATTTTATCATTTCCACTGTCTCATGTGAACTAAATGAGGTCAGGCGTATTTGGTGTTTAGCTGAAGTAACAGCTGGAGAACTGGAGAAGGCAAAACCAGTGTTAACAGGTAACTTGTTAACTTGTTTCTGCAAGGCAGCACTCTACTAAAATTGACAAAGTATCATTTGGGAAAAACTGTTTCATAGAAGCTGCTAAATTTGGGGTGAAAGTTTAAAAAGATCCTGAAAAGTGAGATTTGGTTTTTGTATAATTTTTTTTGCAGACAAGATGTAGTACTGCCAGTTCTGTGCAATAGTCATTACAGGTTTTCTGGAACATTTTTGGTTATTCAGAAGGTGGTGGTGATTTGTCTGAGTTTTGGGTTTTGGGTTTTTTTTTCTCCCTTAATGTCATGTTTTAACTTTTTGAATGTATTGTTAGAGGTAATCCTGAAATGGTATTTGTATTTCATTCCGGTGGTGGCTTATATAACTGAAAATATAAAAGATAAAATAATGAAATACTGGAATTTGTTGTCTTTTTTTCATAATTTTATTTGGTGATTTTTTTAATTTATTTTTTTCCTGGAATGTCTGTACACTTGAGAGAATAAAAAGCCTGGGAGTCATAATTGTCACTGAGTTATATCTTTACATGGGTTCCTTTTGCCATTAGCAATAGTAAGAGTTTGCTTTTTGTGTAACTAAAGAATATTTGAAATAAATGTAGAATTACTTTCATAAGCATTTGACATTTTTTGTCAGTAGAGTGTTGTTTGTTGTTGGTTTGGATATTGTTACATTGTATGGCTGCAAACAGCGTTTTGTTGATCTTTGTTCCAGACAATATAGAAACTTTGGTTTTTTTAGGACAAAACTTTAGATAATTTTATGGCAATGTTGAATTGCAGTTTACATGAATGAAAATATTAAGCAGAAACATTCTTTCATATCTTTAAAGAAGAAACAGGTATTCTTCAAAATAAGCTGGACTTCTGTAGCAATTTGAGTTTACATTTTGCATGTAACACAAATTCTATCATAATTTGTCTAAAATTAAGCTACTGCTGAAAATGCCAGTCTGGTTATGAGTTACTGTGAATGGAAACTTTAAGTGTTGTGAGCTATGTGGCAAGATGTGTGCCAGGTTAGAATAGAATATCAGGTACACTTGGAAAATCTACATAGTTTTATAAATAGTGTAAAAAAAAAAAAAAAAACCAAAACAAAAAAACCACACAACAACAACAAAAAACAAAACCAACCCCAAAACCCAAAGACAACACACAACAACGACAAAAAAAACCAGCCACCACAAACCACATTAGTTCTCTGCTTGTATGTCACAGACAAAGGTTTCTTTCTTCTTACTCCCACTACACTTTGTCTCAGCAAAGGTTTAATATCAGCGCTGTATTCCTTTGTCAGAGCCTGGCATTTCATTTTTATTTGCCTCTGTATCTCTTGGAGTGAGGATCAGATCAGTGACTTAAATTTCTTTCCTTGTGACTCTTAATTCTGGGGTAGTTTTGCTACTGGCAGCTTTGCCTTGAGCTCTCTTCAGGTTTCCCTTGGTGGGGGACCTTGGGAAATATTTATTTTCGGATTGCCTGAAGAAGATTCCTCTATTTTCACCTTTCCCATTACGATGTTTGTCTTGGAAACTTTTCCACGGTTGCCTGACTTGTATAGTGAATAACAGTTTTCCTTGTATATAGGCACCTGAAGTGGTAGATACGTTTCTTTGAAGCAAATTGCCAAGTCTGGCATGTCATTCATTTTTCATTTTTCTTTTCGTTCTTGCTTCTACTCCAAGACTGACATTTTTAGTAAGGTGCCCTCCTTTTTGGCACATTTTTGGCAGTTCTGGAGTCGCTCTTTTTTCCCCCCTCTATTAGCAGTGCTGCTTTCCACTTGCTTGCTGTGCAGTCAAGGTCGCACCACTGGGGACAAATGAGGTTCCTGCTTCACATTCCAGCATTGATTCCTTTTGCCAGTTTTTTCTCGTGGACTCCAGTAATTCCTACAGGCTATGTTCCTTAACTTTGCCCTCCAGACTCTGGCACCAGGCGGTCCAGGAAAAATTGAGGTGGTCAGTACCACCAACGCCTTTCCTGAATAACTACATAACTTTAGTACAGAAGCTCCATTTCTTCTTTATTTGTGTTGGTGTACTGTTTTGAAATTGTGGTTGCTTTTTCGTATTATGTTTTATGTAAATAAAGCAGTCGGTGTGAGGGCTGGGTTGTCTTATGTTACATGTGAAGCCTAGAATCCTTTTGAATGATACAAAACATGTTTTTGCCTTTCACTTCCCTCCCCATTCCAAATTTGGTGTTCTTCTGTATACTCACCAAACTGAAGTTCAGGCCCTTCACAGGATGCTTGCTCTGGTTTGCCACCCCTTTTAAAAGGGCTCTTTTAAATTGAAGTCTCACTTGTTTGGAATGCAAGTTAAAGGTTTTACCCCTACCCCTGTGTACCTCCAGCTATCTTTGTAGCTTTAGTTGCTTTTTTGCATTGTTTGAAAGTGTTTTTTTTTTTCTTGTGCAAAAAGAGAGGCAGGCCACACTTACTGCAGTCCTGTTAATATTAAAGTCCAAATAATTTCTTCTTTTAGTCTGTCAGCTGTATAAATTTTAGATTTTTCAAAAACAATCTTAAAACATTTAGAGAAAAATAAATAGGAAAGCCATAGGTGGTGAAAGAGAAGATGGAAAAAAAAACTTGAACTCAATAGTCGTCCTGTTCAGGATCATTTTACTGAATCACTCTGGACCTGCCATTCCCATGCAGTTTAACCCAGATACCTGTGTTGCACTCATTCAAGGAAGAATGGGATTAAATATTGTGTCGTCTTTATTTCCTTCCATCGGTTGTCTGTGCACATTGATTTCCCTGAGCATTCTCTTCTTGAGGCTAAACAGCCCCAGCTCTCTCAACCTCTCCCCTACGAGAAACATTTCAGTCAACTAAACACCTTTGTGGCCACTCACACCAGTGTATCTGTGTCTGCTGTATTGGGGACCCCAGACCTGGTCTCACCAGGGCTGAGTAGAGGGGAAGGATCACCTCCCTCGACCTGCTGGCAATGCTCTGCCCAATGCTGCCCAGGAGGCTGTTGGCCACCTTTTCTGCAAGGGCACATTTGCCGGCTCATGTTCATCTTCATGTTCACTGGGACCCCAGAGGTCCTTCTCTGCAAAGCTATTCGGTCCTCTACCTCTATACTGGTGCCTGAGGTTATTCCTCCCCAGGTGCAGGACTTTACATTTACCTTTGTGGGATTTCCTGAGATTTCTGTTTGTTCATTTCTCCAGCCTGTCCACATCCCTTTGAATGGCAGAACAACCCTCTGGTGTATTAGTCGCTGGTCCCAGCTTTGTATTGTCTGCAAACTCGCTGAGGGTGCACTCTGTTTTATCATCCAGACCATTAATGAAGATATTAAACAATATTAACCCCAGTATCAATCTCTGGGCTACACCACTAATCACTGACCTACAGCTGGACTTCATGCAGCTGATTGTAACCCTTTGAACCCAGCTGTTCAGCTGGTTTCCAGTCCACCTCATTGTCCACTTACTCAGACTTCATCAGTTTATCTATGGGGATGTTACTGGAGACAGCATTGAAAGGACAGGTAGGAATTAAGGCTTCTCCCAAATAAAAGGTGGCAGGACCAGTAGCCCAGCTGAAGTGCTTCTGCAGCATGGGCAACAAGCAGGAGGAGCTGGAAGCCATTGTGCAGCAGAAAAACTATGATGTAGTCGCCATCACTGAAATGTGGTGGGATGACTCGCACGACTGGAATGCTGCAGTAGATGACATTTCTGGCTCCTTTGTGTATATTGAATGCTTGTTATCCTCTTGATCTTTGCCAAACATATACACATCTTCACTAGTTCACACTTTTCCGAAATGTATTATTGGTTATTTTATGAAGTTGAGTGGGTTTATGAAGTTTGAGAGATTTTGGGTTGTGTGGGGATTTTTTTGAATCTCATGATTATTAGTGGTAACTGCTGTGTATATTGGTAGCAGATTGGATAGGAGCAAACCTGGAAATGTATATTTGGGGTAAAGAAAACATAACTTTTTTAGGTATTACATTCGTCCTTGAGATGCTACTGCTTAGTAGAAAACTCACCAGACTTTACAAATTCTCTATTGTTAAGTTTTGTTAACTATTTTGTGGGGACTTAACGTGCAAGCGTTGATGGAAACTGGAAAATGGCATGAATTTTAGTGGGAGGGGAGTTGGATCAGAATTACTGATATTTTTAATAGTTTGATAAAGTAATTTGTAATCTTGTTAGAATACAGGTGATACTTTGATCTAAAAAGTGTAATTTGGGCTCCTGACATGCAGTCAGTGAACTCAATGGGAGTTTTTCTTCTGCCTGCCTTTTTTTTTTTTTTTTTTTTTCCCCCCTCCAATTTATGTCATGAAACCTATTACCTGAAACACTGGAGGAATAAGTTGAATGCAATGTCAAGAATCTATGTTAGCTTGTACTGCTAGTTGTTAGTGCTTTAAACTTGTCCAGGGAGGTACCAAATCAGATTCTCTTGATGCTTCCAGACATCTTTAAAACAAGAACACTTGCACACGGTGTAACATAGCTACTATTGAAAGATTAAAATGCAACAAATCACCTGCAAGAATAGCCTCTGCTTATTATGGCATAATGACGGTGAGTTTACAGTGTGCTACATCTTCTCTGAATAATTCCAAATGTAATACAACAAAAATCTAATTCTAAAGCACATTTTAATACCAGTAAGTGTAAATATAGTCACATTTCTATTTCCTGTTCAAATTCATTATTTTAATCCCTGTCAGATTCATATTTGTGGTAGTAATGTACCCTGCATGGCAAGCGCTGAGAAAACATTTATAAAAAGCTTTGCCAAAGAAATCTGACTATATAGACTACAGTGATTTTACTGTTGAGAATCTTCATGTGTTTATGGAAAAAAAGGTACTAGTTAAGCATGTCTGATTTGTAGATTTTGTTGCTCAAATACCTAAGTTTCGTAATAACTCCCAATACATGAGATAGAGCAGTACAGCAGTTCTATTGATATGCTGGCAAAGAAGCAAACATGACCGGTCTTTACCATCTGTTTATAATGCTATATAAAGAAGACCTTACTGGTTGCCATGGAAACTAGCATTTCCAAAACCACAAGTGTTTGCTTAAAATCTCAAGCCTTCTAAATTCTTGTCTTTTCTGAGGGAAAAAGAATACAAAATCTCTAAAGTTTTCCAGTGATTTTTTTTTTTTCCCAACAGTTGCCTCGCTGTAAAATGCTTTCAGCATTTTTGCGCTCTATCTTGTTTCATGACTTCATAAATTTAAAGCATGCCTCCGGTAACTTAATGAACTTATTTGATGCTTAGCAATGGAAAAGGGATAAGATATTTGTTGTGGTTTGCATTTATCTTTGTAAAAGGAGGTTTTCCTGTTCAGAGAAACTTGCCTGATTGTGATATTGACAGAGTGGAATGAAAACTATGGAATTTGGGCAGAGGTCACGTTGAAAATTCGACTTACCTGAGTATAAACCCAGATTCATCTTAGTTATCGGTGTCAGCCACCTGGGTTTCACTGAGAAAAGACTCTCTGGAATCAGTAATCTAGAGAAAAACATCAAACTGAAGATTATACGGGTAAGAATTATGGTCTAGACTTGTCTGTATTCTCCATTATTGGCTTAAAATTGATTTTTTGCTTGAAATAAACCCTTGAAAGGCCCTCAGTGTATAGTATTTGGAAGTATATACATTTGTCATAGTGTCTGGAAGTATTTATATTTCTTCCCATTTGTGACCATATGTACATATTGCTGCCTTGCATTCTGTCCTAATTCTCCACTGTGTTTTAAGGTATTTTTTTTTTCCTCACCAGTTTATGAAAGGTTTCTGCTGTGTAGAACCACTTAACTTCAGTAGGTAGTGAGAAGTCTGTAGAGTCTTTAGAAGAGGTGCTGCATTTGGACTAAAGGTGCTGGTTGATTTTCAGTCACTTGAAACAATTTGTTTTTCTTTCTATTTAAAAGGAAGATCTGTGTTTACAGGACTTTTAGCGTGTATTTGGCTTAAGCTACTTACGTTCAGTGAAAACAATTCATCGAAGCACAGAACCTGGAAGGTCTTTTTCACTCCTAGTACAGAGCCTTCAATGTTTTTAAGGAATAAAAATTTGTAATAAATTAATCTGAATAATGCTGAAGATCAGTTAAGTTATTGTTTAGAAATATTGTTGAGCACAGAAGGTTAAAAGAACTTTTTAGATAATTCTGTAATGACAATACGTATCCTAACATTTTTGCCTTTTTGTGCTTCATCCATTTGTAAAACATGCTGTGAGCACTTTCAGTGTGAGATAATGGCCAGGAGTTGACCTATTTCATTGTTGCATTTCGCTAGTAGAGTTTATTTAATGCAAAATACATTTTTATGACAGGCTTTACAATTACAATATTGCTGAAGTGACACTGGACCTCCAGAGGTATCTGAATTCGTTAGCCTTGTGAAGTTAATCATATTTCTGTCATTCACAGAGCTCTTCAAAAAATATTTGTATTGCTTAGCAGAATATTCCTGCGTCCGAGAGAGACTGTTTTCAAAAAGGTAGTCTTGTGCTTGAGTAGACCTGTTGATATTGGTTGACAGTGGGGTGCTAGACCTCCCACAAAGCTTAAATAAAGTAAATATTGATGGAGAAATCAGACACACAAAAATTAGGCTTCTGTCTAAGTATTTGTGGTTAGAAAAATAAGGGTGCCAGACCTGAAAGCTACTGCTGGTCAGAGTAATTGCACTCAGACACTAACTGCATTTTTTAGTGTTAGCTTGCCTGCTATCCACGTTGCATTCCAAGATCAAGTCAAACACTGACCAGGAAAAACAGCAGAGACTGGCAGTTGGTTTAAAAATACATTTTGGTGGTTTGTTTTCTGTGTGGTGTCTTCAGTGTCACCCTTAAGGTAGTCCTTTTTGCTCTGCCCTACCACTCATGAGATCTGATGGGTGGAGGGTAGAATTATTTTTATATATCTATATATTTCTGAGTAATCAATATCTTTGAGATGTCTGAATGTAGCTACCCTTTATTTTTATAGTGCTTTTTTTCCATGTCCATAGTAGGCTGTTTTCAGATCTTAAATGACCATGCAACCAAGCTGTTTTGAAAATTTAATTTCAAACTGTTGCTGTGCGTCTTCATTCAAGTGAAAAAGTTGGTGGTTCCCTTCTTACCAAGCAAAACTTTTTCCTCTTTGTCCTCACCTGGTCATAAGTTTTGCAGAAAAATGGGAGTTTAGAATGTTTTTGTTTGTTCTTTTCTTCACAGCAGGTCCTCCCATTGATCCTAGGGGATAACCAATTCTAAAGGAATTAAGTACATCAAAAAACCTGTAAAATAATGCGCAACTATGTAGGTGATCTTCATGACCATGATTCAAATAACCTCTGCTTTTGGGAAGCTCAGTAAACCTGGTAGTAGTAAGATGGTAGACCGATATGAGTGTCTATGAAAACTTCATTATTTTTTTTTTTTCTTTCAAGAATTTGAAGGCTGTCTTGGTTTCTAGGAGCTGTAAATGCTCAAGTACAATGAACTGCAAGTAACCAAGGCCAAGTATCAGTATTTGCTTTGCACCTGCTCAAAAACCTTTCTTAAAGTTTCTTAAAACTTTCTTGAAGTTTCTTAAACTTCATCTTTATAATGAGATTTGATTTTTTTTGTGAGATCTTTTGTGATCATTGCTGTGTTTAAAAGGTGGTTGGAATTTTCTTCTTGAAAATACTACAATATGGGGATATATATATATATATATACAATAAAGCCTGCAGAAACAGGTACATGTAGCAACTCCAGAAAGAGATCAGTCTCTCTTCTGATCTTGAAGGGTGCTCTGACTTTTCCTAGAAAACCTTCAAGAAGTTATGTCTTAGAACTTTCTCTTATAATAAATTAGTTCTGGGAATGTTGCAATTGACCCCAAGTTCTACATGCCTCCTGATTCTAAGCACAGTTTTCTAAGCTCCCAGTCCCTGTGAAGATCACATCTAATAAGCAATGGAGTGATAAAACTTTTCTTAACTAAAGGTCAAAAATTCCATGCAATATTTCTCCTTCTAAGGAAAACGGCTATTTTTCTACTCTTGTGGAGACACTCAGTTTGGAAAGGACCTTAGGAGTTCTCCAGGAGCTTCCTGCTGGATAAAGCAACTAAGATATTCTTTGTTATTTTTCTACTCAGTTTGTGAAGAATATATTTAATAGTTTTAAGACACACCTTATGTGGATTTCTGGGACACTTGAGTACCTTAGTTTCATACAAGCTATATGTTAAATGTATGGTTGAGTGATCTTTAGTCGCTCTCCCCAGATGAGTAGGTGTCTGAAACTTCATAAAGCAAAAAAAGTTACCCAAATCTATGAAGTCCTTTGCATCCCGAAAAATGTTGTGGCTTTTGTGGAACTGGGCATTTTGAGATCTGTTTTTCACTGAAGGCCTCAGCTGCGATTCATGAAGTATTCTTAAGACTGCTAGCCAAATGGAAGCACAGATACAACATTGTCTGTGTAAGTCACTCAGCGACTGTGCCTATAGAGTGCAGCTGTGAACCCATAATTTTCAGGCAAGTGCTTTCTTAGCAGGCCACAACCATTCTTCTTTTGCATATGATTAAATTACCATCTTGGCTTAGTCTTAACTATCCAACCATCACACCATGTGGTGGTTGAAGTTATGCAAAAGTTGCTTCGTATCATAAGTGAAGGCCACACTACTTCTAAATTGCCTTTTTTATTATTTTTGGGGTCTTTGGATGAAGAGCCAGTGCGGCGACAGGTGGTTGGCTTTACAAAGCTAATGGGTTGAGACACCCCCACCCCCCCCATTTACTTAGAGGCAGGCAGAGCAGGAGTGCTGTTAGAAAGACCTCTCTTGTAACCTGCCAAAAGAGCGCCTTCCTGCAAAGTGGGATGGGAACATCAATTCTCTCAAGCCTGGCCTCTCCCATTACCCAGGTCTGCTCCTACTGGATAAACCCTTTAATTGCTAGACAGCTACATAATGGTGATGACCCCCATCCCCATCACAACCCTGTTTTTCAGGTAAAGAAATTCCCCCAGCCCCAAAACTTATTTTCCATATCCAAAGAAATGTTTAGTTGTCCAAGCCCAGGAATAAGTTCCTGAAATGCACGGGTTCTCATCTGCAGCCTCCAGTGGGCTTTTAAGTTGAGATCGCTCATGGATTTGAGAGCATCCCTCCTTCTGTAATTTCTTGTCAGCTGGATATTTAATTGGAATCCCATTTTTAAATTTTGTTCTCCCCATGTGAAGTAAGTTTATCTTCTCCGTTCGCTGAACTGTGCTCAAAACGTGTCATGACAAGGCTGAGCCACCGCTACAAATCTGGCCATGGATGTTGAAATGGACCAGGGTTTTTAATGGGTTTTGAAGATATGTTGTGCAGAAGAGTATTTAATATATACTTGAAACTTGAGTAGCAGGTGAAAATAAGTCACTATAGACTGCTATATGTATAGATAGCATACACCAAATATATTTAAATGTGTGCATGTTTGAGTGTGATCATATGGTCATATGGTGAATCCTATGATTCAGTTAAGTGCATCTATGATATAGTGGTTTAACATCAATTTAAAAAATGAGTATGTCAGAGAGTTTTCTCTTATTTACTTCTGACAAGTCATTAATAAAGCAAATTGGATAAAAGCCCTGAGGCTGGTAGAACTCTTGCATTTCTAATAAGGAAGCCAACAGTGTTGCCAAATAGCTCCATGCCTTACCTCTAGTGATAGATATAGAATTGTCAGTTATAATTAATTTTGAAAAAGTGTTGGTTTTTTTCAAATGTACTTGCACCTGTAACCATGAGTGCATCCTGATAACTCTTTTACATTGAGCAAAATAGATGTTACTTTCCTGAGATGATACAGGTTTAAAACTGTTTATACTGTCACATCTGGGATTGTCAGTTTGAATAGAGGGGTTTCTTTTTCAGAACAGTTTATATTTCAGTCTAAAACTAGCCTGTGTTCTCAATGACATTATCTTAGGCTTATAAATCTTCTTCATCAGCATAATTGATTTTGGTTGTGTTACAGACTTTCCCAGCTGCTTTTTATTAGAGCTGTGTGAACAGGTGATTATTTTTTTTTTCCCCTCCTTCTGTTTGACATCTGAAGTGGGAAGGCAGAGGAATGGCTGGTCACCGCCCCGTATCTCTCCCTGCTTTCCCTCCCCTTGTAGCTAAACAGAGCTCGTGTATAACCTGAAACAAAATGATTGATCTTATCAGTGGGACACCTTCAATAAAATGCATGGAAAGGAAGGGCAAAATCACCAGTGGAGGTGAGGAGCACAGTGATCTGTTCACTTCAGCCCCTGCCAGCAGGCCAGTGGCTAGTAGAGCACACACCTGGGCAACGGTGGAGGGGCTCCTGCTGGCATGCCAGGGTAACGGATGAAAGGGCTGCAAATCCAGCAGCTCTCGTCTGCTTCAGTCATGAGCAAAACATCTGGGAAATACTGAAAACATTTGGCTAAACATTTAACAACCCCTTTTTGACCCTGTTGAAATACCTTAGAATCATAAAATCGCCTGGGTTGGAAGGGACCTTTCAGATCATCTAGTCCAACCATCAGCCTAACTCTGACAAAAACCATCCCTAAACCATATCTCTAAGCACCATGTCTACCCGTCTTTTAAATACCTCCAGGGATGGTGCCTCAACCACTTCCCTGGGCAGCCTGTTCCAATGCTTGATAACCCTTTCAGTGTAAAAATTTTTCGTAAACCTCCCAGGTGCCTCCCCTGGCCGTTTCCTCCTGTCCTCTTGCCTGGTACTTGGGAGAAGAGACCAACCCCCACCTCTCTACAACCTCTTTTCAGGTAGCTGTAGAGAGGGAGGAGGTCTCCCCTCAGCCTCCTTTTCTCCAGGCTGAACCACCCCAATTCCCTCAGCCGCTCCTCATAAGACTTGTTCTCCAGATCCCTCACCAGCTTCATTGCCCTTCTCTGGACCTGCTCCAGCACCTCAATGTCTTTTTTGTGGTGAGGGGCCCAAAACTGGACACAGTACTCGAGGTGGGGCCTCACCAGTGCCGAGTACAGGGGGACGATCGCTTCCCTACTCCTACTCACCACACTGTTCCTGGCACATCTGCTTCGTGGGAAGTTTGTTCTGTATTCTTAGCAGTTAAATTTGAACTAGCACTACTACTCTTAGTATACTCTGTTCTGCTACACCCACTTGCAGAGTCAGTTGACTTCACAGCTGCCTGGGCTTTTTTTTTTTTTTTTTTTAAACTCCCATTTGGTACCATTAAATTTCCCTCATGTCCATCTCTTCCTTACAGTAACGGTTGTATTTGCCATGTTTCCTCTCTATTGTTTAATTTCAGAGTTTAATTTAATGAAAAACAGTGGTAGAGAACATTAGCTATTTTTGTCTCATGCGAATAATTTTAAATCTTTGCAGTATTTAAATAAGACTGCTCAAAACTACGAATGGTGCTTGCAATAAATAGTAGATTTTATTTCTTTTTTTTGTAATGCAAGTGTAAATTACCGATGGAGTTAAACCTGACAATTATTGGAGGCGAATATTTTAACTGCAACGTCTACCGAAATGGCTGCACATGTGGAGAAATACACAAAGCCTCAAGTGAAATGCTCATGTTTGCTTGATTTATTCTCTGCAGCAGCCGAACTCTGGTAGTAGGAGGTGTAATTTGCAGCACATTAGCTATTAGCCAGTGTCATTGCTTGAGTGGGTGGTGTGAGTCTCTTGTGCCTGTACAGTGTCGCACCGCGCATGTCTCAGAGCTGGGCGCTTCTCCCCTGTGCTCCAAGATGAATTTTTTTATGAACAGTGTTCTGTATTTAAAACCGTGAATCTGCTGGTTTTCAAATGGGTTATTCTGTCACACAGATAATATCTAGGGTAAATGCCTTCCCTCCCTTCCCCAAATTCTTAATGTTTTGCAAAAGTGAATTGTAGAAGTGTTTGACTTTCCTACCTTTTTTGCTGTGCAATCCCCTGAGGATGAAGTATGTAACTTGCAAGATACCCAGCCTGTAACTAAGAGCAAGGAAAATTGTGTTAATGTTTTTTTTTTTGGGGGGGGGCACCCTATGCATGTACTTGTGGTGTACGTGTTGGGAAAACAGAGGTTTTCCAAAAGAGTTTCAGCTTGATACATCTTTTTCTTGTATGCACAATTTCACTTGGGTTGCTTTTAGTTCACTTTTTTCCCTAGAGGCACCTGTCTCCTGCCACATACCCATCAAGACTAATTGCACCATCTGGAAGACTTTTGTGTAGCTGTTCCTTGTGCGGAATATCTCTTGGGAGCTTAATTCAGAATGTGAATGTGACCCCTGAAGCCATGTCAAGTAGCTGCAGTAGTTTCCAGTGTCTAAAGGACGATGACCGTAGGCTTTATTTCTTTCAAGTCTAATGTGGTTTGCTTTAGCGTGGATATGTTACATGTCAGTAACACAACTTCAGTCATGTTTTGAATGGAATTAGACTTTGACTACTGGTTTGGTAATTCATAGAAAATCCTGTCTGAAATTACATCCAAACCATATGTAACATATAGGCTATATGATTAGGTGTAGAAATGACAGACCTGTTGCTCCTTATTATTACGCTATTTGATTTTTATGTCCTGTTCTTCCCCCCTCCACCCACAGCTGCACTTCTCATTAATCGTTTTCTGCTAAAAATGCAAGGCCTTTGCTGCTAGTGCTGTTGCAACCCCCCTGAACAGCACTGAACGCTTGGTTTTGTTATTGCTATGAAAATGATTGAGTATTTTCAGCACAGGTAATTTTCTGCTTCTGTTTGTCACCTAGTCTGAATCAGGTCGAAGTATTGTGGTGCTTCACTTCTAGTGGTGTCAGTCTAGGCAGGAGCTTATTTAAAGGCCAGTGCTTTATAATCCTGCGGTGAACACCTTTCTGCTCTCCTTCTGTAATATCCTGTCCCTTGGCAAGCTGTAGAGCACAGTAGGGCATGATTGTTAAAAGTATCACCATAATTTGCAATATTTTGGGGAGGTTGGCTTTTTTTTGCTTTTTTGTTTTTTTAAAAAAGGTGTCATTAATTTCTTATGGGATCCTGCATTTAGTAAGGTACTCTGATTTTACCAGCATACGTATGTGGAAAGAAAATTTTTTTCCTAAAACCACTTTTCTTTAAAAATGATGGAGTTGTAAATAGTGTTGAGGAAATATAGTTGTATTTAGTTGCGTCATCTGTGTAACTCGTGTGGTCGAGAGTAATGTGGTCAACTGAAGTTCAAGCCAGAGAAGTACTTACACCACCACAAACAATTAACGAATTCTGCGTACAGGATGCATACACACTATATATTATTAATCATATGTATTTTCTGTTTTTTCCTCGGCAGTTTAATGTTCATTGTGGCTCTGACTTTGGAAATCTGTGGATTTTTTTTTTTAAGTTTTATTTTAAGTTGTAACTGTCTTGGCTGCATTCTGTAAACTGTATTTTGGAACCTGGTAAGAGAAGTGGGGGGTTTTGTGTGCTTGGTGAGAATGAAGGTATGCAAGTTATAAATTTACAGAATGCTGAAGGTAAGCAGGTGTCCCCTCCTGCTTAAAATCCCTCACTACGTGTACCTGGTAAACAAAATAAAGGTGCACATTGCAGGCCCACAGTGTGTGCTCTTGGGAAGAGATCTGAGCTATGCAAGCTTTCCTGGGTTTGAGTGGTTGGGAAGTGCTGGGGGACTGATATGAAAAAAAAATAAAATAATTTCTGCTCTGGGAAGTTATATAGTATCTTCCTTTCACTGGTTTTTATGCTGTTTTAGTCAGGATTGTGGTGTTGTGGGCGTTGTTTGGTGGGTTTTTTTGTGGTGGTGTTTTTTTATTATTGTTTTTTAAGCTCTTTGAGGATGGAAGAAGTGAGAGCTGGTGGCTCTGTGGCATGGTTTCTCCTCAAGAAGTTTCGTTTGAATCTCACATGCTAAAATCTGTGCTGAATCTCTTCCACTAAGATGTTGATTACCCATGTTCTCTTAATTTTGAGAAACATTTTAATTGGCTTATTTTAAGATAGCTAGCAAGATAATGTGTTAATTGCTATTTGCATTTTACTGCTCTGTTAAGAGAGACTACCATTTAATTGCATTATTACAGATTAAGATTGGTGGCTAGTGCTTGCTTTTGGCTAAATTTCAGCTTTGACTGTAATCGTTTGGTACCCACTTGGTTCTTAAAAACCTCAACTTTGGTTCAGCTAACCAAACTCTGTTACTGGCTGAGGCTGTGCACACTTGTTCTCTCTTTTGAAAATTTAGCAGATGTTGATACCTTCTCTAACACCAGAGCTGCCCACGTCGCTGAGAATTGGGTGTAGTGCCATCAGGCTCGGTACACCTCACCCCTATCTTGTCCTGGGGGGGGCAGCTGGTCTGCAGGGGTAGCAAATGGCATGTGGGCGTGTTAGAAAGGACACAGAACAAAAAGCCATGTTCTTGTTTGGCTCATCAGACCCTGCCAGAGCTAGAAATGTTGTGGGTTGTGGTAAAAAGCTATATTTGCCATACTGGCCTCCTCTTGTGTTAATCATTAGTGGTGTTTATAGGCTGTAGCTACACTGAGTGTGAGCTCAGGGCTTCTCTGGAGGGGGAAGTATTAGCCTGGAATCAGTGCAGGTGTGAAGGTCAAGCCCAGTAGTTGTCTAGCACCAGAACCTGCTCGTTCTTTGCCTGGACCTTTTTGAGACATGTTGTTTGGGCCATTTCCCCATCACTGAAGGGAAGGTTGTAAAGACTCAGGAAGTCAAGATTTTTTTTTTTTGCACAGGACCTTTCACACAAAAGGGGGCTATTTAAATGGTTTCTTTTTTTAATGTTCATGTGTCTGTGTAAATGAAATAGTATACTGAAGATATTCTTGTGTTGTGATGTAAATGCAATGAAAAAAAATCAAATGAAACTTCAAGGTTGCATCTACTGTTCTCTTTATTCAAACATACTTCCAAGATCAACATCTTAGATTTTCATTCAGATCAAAGAATCACAGAATCTTCAGAGTTGGAAGGGACCTCTAGAGATCATCTAGTCCAACTCCCCTGCTAAAGCAGGATTGCCTAGAGCACATTACTGAGGACTGCATCCAGGCGGGTCTTGAAAATCTCCAGAGAAGGAGCCTCCACAACCTCCCTGGGCAGCCTGTTCCAGTGCTCTGTCACCCTAACCATAAAGAAGTTTTTCCGTGTATTTGAATGGAACTTCCTATGTTCCAACTTGTGCCCATTGCCCTTCGTCCTGTCATTGGGAACCATTGAGAAGAGTCTGGCTCCATCCTCCTTCAACCCACCCTTTAGATACTTATATGCCATAATAAGGTCTCCCTCAGCCTTCTCTTCTCCAGGCTAAAGAGTCCCAGCTCTCTCAGCCTTTCCTCACAAGGGAGATGCTCCAATCCTTCAATCATCTTAGTTGCCCTTCGCTGGACTCGCTCCAGCAGTTCCCTGTCCCTCTTGAATTGGGGAGCCCAAAACTGGACACAGTATTCCAGTTGTGGCCTCACCAGCACCAAGTAGAGGCGGGGAATGACCTCCCTCAACCTAGTGGCCACACTCTTTCCTATGCAGCCCAGGATTCCATTGGCCTTTTTGGCAACAAGGGCACATTGCTGGCTCATGGATAATTTACTGTCTACCAAGACCCCCAGATCCTTCTCCTCAGAACTACTTCCCAGCAGGTCCACCCCTAACCTATACTGGTGCCTGACATTCTTCCTCCCCAGGTGCAGGACCTTGCACTTGCTTTTGTTGAACCTCATTAGGTTCTCCTCTGCCCAGCTCTCCAGCCTGTCCAGATCACGCTGGATGGCAGCGCGTCCCTCTGGAGTGTCAGCCACCCCTCCCAGTTTGGTATCATCAGCGAACTGGCTGAGGATACACTCTGTCCCCGCATCCAGGTCACTAATGAATATATTGAACAAAATTGGACCGAGTATTGACCCCTGGGGGACACCACTGGTTACAGGCCTCCAACTAGACTCTGTGCCACTGATCACAACCCTCTGAGTTCTGTCACACAGCCAGCTCTCAATCCACCTCACTGTCACCTCATCTAGCCCACACTTCCTCAGCTTCCTAATGAGGATGTTATGGGAGACAGCGTCAAAAGCCTTGCTAAAGTCAAGGTAGATGACGTCTACGGCTCTCCCCTCATCCAGCCAACCAGTTACAACATCATAGAAGGCCATCAGATTGGTCAAGCATGATTTACCCTTGGTAAATCCGTGTTGACCACTTCCAGTAACTTCCTGTTCCTCAGCGTGTTTGGAGATGACATCCAGAATGAGTCGCTCCATTACCTTCCCAGGGACAGAGGTGAGACTAACCGGTCTGTAGTTCCCTGCGTCCTCCTTCTTGCCTTTTTTGAAGATTGGAGTGATGTCAGCCTTCCTCCAGTCCTCAGGCACCTCTCCTGTTCCCCATGACCTTTCAAAGACGATGGAGAGTGGTCTAGCAATAACATCTGCCAGCTCTCTCAGCACTCGCGGGTGCGTCCCGTCAGGGCCCATGGACTTATGAATGTTTTAAAGACAGTTCTATTTTGTTTTCCTTCAGTTATTAGGGCTAAAATGATACTCTGGAATAAAATGAGTTGAAGAAGTGCTTGGTAATCGATGATGTAGTTCTTCATATGATTTATTTAACAAATATCTAGATGGTATCAGAGATGTGGGCTCTTACTTATTGGAAATTTGTTTACAAATTTAGTAGCATCTGGAATATATTATCCTTTATTCTACCTATTTAGCCTTATTGATGAACATAGGAAGTAGAAGGCAGCTTAACAAGGACAGGAGGAATACAACTGGAGGCACTGGAGTCAAAAAGGAAGGCTAAGTTTGCTTTAAAACAAGTTAATTTCTGAGATGGTGTATCTAAGTGGTCATTTAGAATTGCTTTCAACAGATATGTTTTTGGGGACAGTTTCCTTCTGACCCCAAATTTAAAGGTGTAGCATTTGAAACAGTTACTTTGTTTAAAACAGCCCATGTTACTACTTTATATATCTCTTATTTTATGTCTTTCATCAGTTCTGCAAAGTCTTTTCCTAATATGCTTAGTCATGTTGTATGTATTGGGCGGCCTGTTCTCAAACTCTCTGATCTAAACAGTCTTCTGTTTATAGTTTTCCGTTTTCTTTCAGCAGATTATAGATTCTGGTTGTACCTTTCCTCCTTTCCCTTTCTTCTCTTGAAGTACGAGGCTTCTTTTGGCTTTTTTTTATACTTCAAACAATAAACTGAAAGCTCTTATGTTCCTGTTACAGTAGATCACATTGAATTATTTTGCAATACTCCTGACATGAAATGCAGGGTATATGCTGCTCCTTGGAAATAAACAAGATTTAATCATGAATACCTGCGTACTGCAATAGTAGTATTTAATTGTGTTGCGTAAAGGATGACAAAAGATCATGATTAATAATTGCAGCTTATTCCCATGCAAACGTGGATATTAAAGACTTGATGAAATGATGGCAGCCTGATTTCCGAGTCTTTCTTTCCATTTTGATGTGACCAGTGAAAATGGATTGTGAAAACATGCTTTTTTTTTTTTTCTTTTCTTTTTGCAGGGGTTTTGTGTACGATAGCCGAAATAATTTACAGATGCGAGGTTTGGTCATATTGCTTATTTCCAAAGCTGCTGGACCCAGCACGGCAGGACTCTCTTTCCAGCACAACTTGGTCAGTGGAATTTATTCCAGGTACGGAGTAAGTTTCTTTAGCAAGATGCACCAAGGTACGTTTGATGGGCAACTTCATGGTGGTATCAAAGCGTCTTAAGTGGCCTGCCTAGCTGTCAAGGAAAATCAGTACTTTCCTGATCACAAAACTTTGTTCCTCAAGATTATTATAAACTTTCCACAGTGAAAACCATTTCCTACTCCTTGTATAGCTCTTATAATATCCACACCTATGTCTTCATTGTGGCTTTTGGGCACAACCAAATTAAAAACGTCTGGATCAAGATAGTTATTTGAAAGTTTATGTCAAGAGGCACTCGGAATAAAAAAAGTAAAGAAGCTAGAAAATATTTTTAATAGAGCATTTTCATTTTGAGTTACTCAAGTGTTATTTGGGTACACCTACTTACTAGAAATTTCAGAGTCAGATTGCCAGTCTTGTGGAATACCAGTTGGTTTCACTGAGCACGTAAGTTTTGCTATGGTCCCCTTGAAGGATATTTTCTCATGAAACGGCAGTGTAGAATAAAGTTTTTTACCTCCCACGTGTCACAGCAGAATTACTGAGCCTACCATTAAGGTTCCTCAGGCTCTCACTGAGATAATTCAGCTTCATCATGCTCCTAAATATTTTTTTACACATTTAAACTGAATTTCTTAATGCCAGTAACAACAGCAAAAAAAATAGTGGTTGCTCTCCTTTGTATATTTGCCAGTTAACTGTTCCACTGAAGTAGTAAGTGAGATTTGGTTGAAAAACAGTAAAATAAGAAATTTTGAAAAATTATGAGTGTTCCTTGGTTGAGGGAACAGACTCCCGTATTTTCAGTTAATTGTGTTTCTAACCACTGTGATATATTAATGAAAACACACAAACTTAGTGGTGTGTTGGTATCCTGATATGTTTTAGAAGTGCAGAGATAGCATTGTAAAATTGAAAAGACCAAACAAATAAAGATGTTAAAAAATATGTAGTATCTTAAAATAACAGAGAAGGAAAATATGTATGAATGGGTGCAGACAGAAATAACAATAAGTAAGAAAAAAGACAAGGCTATAAAAGTGGCTTGTTATGGAGGGCTGTGTTGTCCCTTTAGCTGTTTAATTCCATTCTTGTTTTGTTTTGTCCTTAATGTCCCCTTAGGGTTGTAAAATTTTTATATTTATATGCAAATGATGTTGTATGAAAGCATAATTCTAGTTAGTTAATTATGGCACAGGAGGTATTTTAGTTTGTTTTGTAAATGATTAAAAAAGTTTACCTTAAGTATGCCTCATGAAAGGAGAGAAAAAGCATTATTTTTTTGATAACTAAGTTCTTGAGTGTGGTGATTCTGACCATGGAGGTAACATTTGAGGGTTTAAAGCTGCCGTTGGGAAGGTGACTAGTGGAAGTATTCATTAAGGAGCAAATAAGACCTTGAATTAATAATGAGCCAGTTGGTGTAAATGGACATCATTGGAACTATGCCAGTTCAACCAGCTGAAAATCTAGCCTAATAATCTAAGTTTGAGCAAGTCAATAGCCATTATAATATCTAATTCAGAGTTACAAAGGTACTCAAAAAATGAAGCAGTTTTGAATACACCCACACAGGTTCACTTAAGGTTGATTACTGTCTGCAAAAGTGATAACTACGGAGTTGTTAATTTAAATGGATTTTCAATGACACTTTAAATCTGTAGCATGGTGTAAATGCGAGGAGAATGCCGATGCGTTGTTTCATTTTGTGCCATAGTGGCCAGTTCTTGCCCTTAGTTGAAGTCACTGTGGGCTTTGCCTTTGACTTGGACTCCTTTATTTTCCAAATACTTTTCCAAACGCACTCTTAAATATGAGTCTGATTTCTGATTTGGATTTCTCCATTGTATAAGCTAAGAGAACAGACAGCTTGTAAAATTCTGAACTTAAAGGGCTTTTGTGATTGTTTTATGTATTACAAATAGTGTCTTACAAACTGCTTTCTCCTGAATAAGAACAAAAGGACATTGTTTTCCAATAGTACATTTTTGTCTGCTGTCTTGGTTACAGTGTAATTATATGTGGTGTGTATATTAGACATACGTATCAAAGGCAAAGTATATCCCTCAGTGATACGAAGTGAAGAAGTATGCTTAATCCTTTATTGTTCATATATGTCTCCAGCTTTGGAAAGTATTTTTTGGAAATAGATTCTTACAGATTTTAAGCTCAGCTGTAAACTATACAGCTCTCTTTGTTGCCATGCCATATAATTACTTCATCGTTATATATAATATTTTGCTGGAAATATTATTTCTGGCACTGTAATGAGCATCTTCATTGCCTGATACGTGCTGTGAACGTTACATTGTGGACTATTAGCTGGGATATGGCTCACTTGATTTTAGGCTACTTAGTAGTGATTAATTAATTGCATTCCTGAAATTTGAGCATGAGCTAAGTTGTTCCAGTACTTGTCAGTGATTGCACCAGCCCAGTCTTTCTTTTCCCACTATTTGTGTTGGAACCAGCTCTTGTGCTCTCTTTAAATATTCAGTCCCACAGTGAATAGCTAAGTTACATCAGTCTGCTGTATCTGGTACTACACTAAACGTACAATCTGTGACCAGGAAGGTGTAACAGTACAATAATTATTTAACTTAGAAAACCACAAAAAAGCATGGTGGGCTTTTTTCATCCTGTAGTCTATCATGTTCTGCATAACTTCTTCTCCCTGTTTCATATTCTTGAATCGCAATATAAGGAAGTGATACAACAACTATAATTAAAACAGAAAGACACTGAGAGCTGAATTTGGAATAGCCAAAAACTTTTTTATCCTGTTCTCCTAATCTCTAGATATGTCAATTCATGGGACAATTGACCTAAACTTATAAAAATAGATTAACTAGCTGCTTAGCTGGCATCTGTTTTTTACTGGTACACAATGGAACAAAAATGATGCCTGCTACCTGAGAGCAATCTTCTCCAGAATAATGAGGATTACAATTTAGGTCATTACAGGAACAGGGCTAGTGTAGTTATATGGTGCTGTCTCTGGCCGGCGTTGCCTCCAGCTTTAGCACTTCATAATTTGCAGGAGACGTGATCTGCCCGCATTAAGCTGGGGCTGTGGGGGTCATTGTATGCAAGGATATCATAGTAGCTGCTGGTTGCCTTATGAGCCATGCTGAAGATAAGGGTGGAAGTGTTATAAAAGTCTGCTTGGCATGCTTGACTCTGTACAGCCGCCTCCCTATCATGTTGCCAGCAACCTGACTTTATTCCTATTGGTGGGGAAAAGAACCTGGCTTTACTTCCAGCTCAGCACCAGCGATCCCAAAAGAGGATGAAGAGGAGAAACAGCAGCATGATAAACAGCTCTGTTTCAGCTGCTGGACAGATTTCCTAAAGTTGAAACTTTCTGCTGGTCTCTTAGCTTTTATGAAAATATTTCCTTGGCTACAGAAGCATTGCAAATGTAATGATGAAGTGCAGTGCTCACTACAGAATATGCAAGCAGTATCATGTAAGGGTTGATGTCATTGCCTGTACTCAAGCGAAGCGTCCACCCCGGATTCCCTTGAAACTCCTTCCTATTCCTGTGCCGAAGAGAAAGTAGGACTCACATTTGGATTTAGGCAGAATCTGAGTAATGATAATTTATCATGCTAATAGTATCAGAGAACACCTTAGACATGACATAGGAGCCTAGAGCTTTGTAAGAGCTTTGAGACCCATTTCCTAACTGGTGATTATACTACAGTCTGACACTCCTCTCTGTTGCCTTCTTTCAGAGTAAAACTCACTTGAATGGTCAAGTATGCCGTTTGCTGTTCTTTTAATTTGCTGATGGAAGCGAGGTTTTTAATTGAAGCTCCAGGGTCACATGTTTCTGAACACTTACAGCTTTATGCTTAGTAATTGGAGCTAGATTCTTACAGTTGAAGATAACAAGGCTGGCTTGGGTCCTCTCACTAAATACCCAAGGGGTATCATTTTCTGTTCGTGTATGGCACTGCCGGACACTACTGGCTGGGGACTGAGGAATCTCCTTGGCTTTATATTGAGTAATGAATTCCTCACCTAGCCTCTGTATTGTAGCTTAAAATACAAGTGACACCAAAGAACAAGCTTAGGCCATCTCTTCAGGTCTCAGTATCCTTGGCTCTAGTACAGCAAGTTTTCTTCTTCTCTCTCTCATGTTTTGCATCTTTTTTTCTTTTTTTTTTTTTTTTTGCCATTAGTGCCAGTTTCAAAAATACCCTCTAGCACTGACATCCATTGAGTCAGCTCTGCAGATTTCCTTGGATGCTTGTCAGAGGTTAAAAAAAAAAAAAAAAAAAATCCTTTTTTCAGTCAAATCTGCTCATACATTCACACTGGTGAATCCTGTGGTCATTGACAAGCAAAGACCTTTCTATTCTACCAGACTCAGCGAGTGTGTGTCTATGTGTGTGTAGAGTGGAATATAGAAAGTACTGTTTCAGATCAGTACTAAAACTTGGTAAATACAGCAAACAGATTGCTGGATTGGTAGTATCAATACTGGGCTCTGTCCCTGCCTCTTCTCCCTCAGAATGATGCAGATGGTCTTTAAAGCTCCAGGAATTCATCTCTTGCAAGATGAATGTGCTTTCCTACAAGATGAAGGTACTCACTGGATAAACTTGTCTCTCAATCAGAATTCTTCCTGTACTCACTGGATAAACTTGTCTCTCAATCAGAATTCTTCCTGCTGCTTGGAAGAGTGGTTGTAATACTGTAGTGACAGTGATCATGAACATATACTCCTTTTACTTAGTGTTTTAGTAATGATTTTGGAACCAGCATGGATTCTGCTTCCAACTAAAGCCCAATTTAAGTGGAAGTTAGCAGCAGATGCCAACTCCTTGTTGTTGTGGTGATGGGTCTTTTGCTCATCAGGTTCCAGTAGTAATTCTTACTAATTGCCCTGGGTACCCTTTTTTGGAGACACACACACACACAGTTCACACAGTCTGATTTCACGTGCTCTTTGTCATTCCAGCATTGCCAACATCATCTTGTTCTCACCTTCTCTAAATGAACATTGATTTGCAACTTAAAGGGTCTTCAAGAAACACCAGAGCTTAACAGAGGGTTCATTCACCCATTGGTTGCTTTTCTTCTGGAAGTTTCTTTGATTGCAAAGAAGTCAGGAGAGGGTAGGTGTCATTCTAAGGACAGAGGACATACTGCTCTGTCCCTTTGCAGTTCTATCTAGCTTACTCCCAGCTTTTCTTTGGAGATAGGAAAACAAATCTTTGCCTTAACTTAATTTTCTTCCCCTGGATTCCAAAGAGCTTTACGCCATCTTCAGAGAAAGTTAAACCTTCCATTACCCTCCTTTCAGGGTAAACCAGATGCTGCTGATAGTACATCTAGGTTCACAGGATAATTCAAATCGGAAGGAATCTCAGGAGGTCTGTAGACCAACCTCCTGCTCAAAGCAGAGTCAGCAATGAGGTCATGAAGGTCAGGTGTTTCAAGAACATGGTCGTCTTCACAAGGTGATAGTCAGAATGTGTTTTAAACAGATGTGTGAACTTTCTGTCCCCTGCCTTTAGCCTCATGCTCTGTGTTTAACACTGTAGCTGGTGTGCATTCATGAATATGTGGCTCACAAGAAAGCAGACTGATGTTGGCATAATCTAGCCTGTTCCGTGTCCTTAAGGTCATTTGAGAGCTGAAATATCCAAAGGACTTTCCATCACAAGATTTTCAGAATTTAGTAGCGTGGGCTGTGTCAAGGCCTACTATGAGAAGACAAGCATAAAGTCTTGTCTGTCTTAGGGATATGTCACCAAAAATGCTGTGTATTAGGACACTAGAAATCTCTTCCATTTCTCATAGGTGACAGCTTGCCATCTGCAGCTCTGTCTGTTCTTTCTCCAAAACCCATGCCATGGCAGGCGTAAGAGAGGTGATGCTGTGCTTGTTTGTTAGAGCAGTCTTTAATTACTGTATGCGTGAAAGGCGATCAGGCTGCCTCCAGGGAGTTTAAGCTACGTGAATGATGATCATTGGACAACTTCAGTCTGTAAAGGTAAATATGGACTAGTATAATCAAAAGTGTAGAGGTTATGTGCTTGTTATAGTATGCTTTTGAGACTTGCAGTCTGCACAAATTTATACAAATGGACATTGGTTTGTTGACTTTACTTCTGTATGTGTCCTGGACTACTGTTGAACTGGGATTTTATGGTTGAGAGGGATCTGAAATGTCAATACTCTGCATTGTGTATTGTAATAGTGAGGTGTGGGCACACCTTCTCTGGAAGTTGAGAAAATGTAAAAGGTGTTCCACTTCGAGTGATAAACAGAATAAATACTCCGTGAGGATGTGCAGCTTGGGCTCTGCGTTCCCTGAGAGCTCCAGCTATTGGCAAGTAGCTTCTGTCCTATCTGTGTGAATGCAACCAAACAGCTGAGAGATGATAATGCTCTTCTTGACTCGGAAGACTGTCACATCTCCAATTGGAGTAGGTGACTACAGTAGCAAAGGGCTACCTTCTGGTTCAGGAACAGGTAAATGTTACTCTGGCAAAGGGGGTCTTGCACTGTGTAAGCTGTATCTTCACTTGCTCAGGTCACCGGTAAAGTTTTGCCAGCAAATTGTTTCTACTGTAGACAAGCTTAAAGATGTTTGTAATTTTTAGTAATTGTTTAAATGCTTTCCAACTGAAATGTGTCTCCACGTAAATCTATATTTGATTAATTAATAGTTCGATGCAAAGAAATCAGACAGTCTCCCTTTAAAAGGAAGAAAGGAAAATGCAAATCCACTTATTACGAAGCCTCTTGGCTAGTAAGCCATGTCAAACATGAGGAAATCTTGTTGAAGGTGAGATTAATTGTATGGTTACAGTGAAAGTGACACTTAGAGGTTGTCTTGCTACTATATTTTATAAAACTCTTCTTTTTACCTTGCATGGTGTATGTTTATCTGTGGACAAGTTCTCTTTGAGAGTTACATTCTGTTTGTCTCTAAAAGACAACACTCAGATGAAATAAGGTCAAAGAATGACCATACAAATGGGGATTTTGGTGCCTAGAAAAATAGAAAGAGCGTGAGTGTGTGACTTTTCACCTCACCTTCAGACCTTGCCCTTCTTTCACTCTCTGTATTCTGAACTGTATGGTGTATTAACTTGGGAGATTGGATTTGATTGTTTCTTCCCTTCATATTTTGAAGTAAATAAATGATGCCTAATATATAACTTCCATATTTGTAAGAAGTTGGGTTTTTTTTCCATTACTACTTGTCTGAGTTTACTAGTAATGGAAAACTAAATTAGATTTACCCTGACCTGGTGCAACGCAGAGGGAGCGGCTGCGAACCGGAGTGTGTGAGACTTCATGCTGCGTTGCACCTATCCCCATCAATGGTGTAAATCATGATAGAATGTGTTTAAACAAAATAAAAAACAAGAAATGAGAAAAATGTAGTAAGACAAATAGTGTATGTAGGAGCTCAAAAGAAGGCAGAGCTTTTTTCTTTTGTCTGGTATAAGTATTCACACTGGGAGTTTTAGTGCAGAATAGCTGTTGCACTTTAAATTCACACTGGCTTATTGCACACAAGCCCTGGGTCTCAGCTGCAGATATTGCAGAGATTAATCTTATTAATGGAACTGCTAATTGGTGTTTGACTTCTAATTATAGTAACAATAGGCCATAACAATCAATCCTCACCTTTACTGGGGCACATTAAGACTCTTTATCATAAAAATGATTTCCTTTGGGACTTACTGTTCTTATTCCTATCTTCTGGAAGGCTGGCTTTCAGCAAAGGTGCAGTATCCCAACTAGCATGTACTTTGGAAGCTTAGCTAATTAACTGGTAGAGAAAATGCATGGTCCTAAAATAGTCAATGTCTAAGTACATTAAGAAGTATGATGCTCTTGACAAATTATTTGTTTGAAAGATAATGGGAAAAGTCTGCCAAAACATGAGCAGTGGTGTCTTACAGATTTCTTAAAGATTATAAAATTTTGTTTCCCAGTCCTTGGTAGTTTTCCCTGAGCTCTTAGTGAGAGGAAATCCAAGCGATTATTCTAAATTATTCTATTTAGTTTTTGCTCTCCAGGATAAATCCTGTGAGATTCTTCATCTCATTTACAAGACGAGTCTCGGGAGACAAAAAGCACATACAACTTGATTACATATTCCTATTGATCATCTTCCTCTCACAACAATAAAAATCAACTCCAAATACAAATCTAACAATATTACTAATTCATTACAACCAGTACTTTTCTTCATTAACTTTTTATTGTTTTCAGCATACACAGCATGTGCAAATACAGCAATTATGTGTTGAATAAGAAAAGGTCCTCTCCTTGTGCTGCAGAATAAATCAAAAGGCACTGCATTAGAGCTAATCAAAGACTCCGCAGAGGTATGGACTCAAATCTTGTTCAAAATAAGTCTGTTTAGCACTAGATAGCTGAGCAAGGTAAATTCAGAATTTACATTACAAGGGGGTTTTGTTTTGTTTTTTAAAAAGGAGGTAATTTTCAGTATCATAGAAAGCACAGTAGGGATGGCTTACCTTGGAGAAACCATAACGCTGCCTGCTGTCTGTCTGTCCAGCCCACCCTTTTCCTGGAGCTTCCTCCTCCCACTGCTTGTGAAGCAAGTACTGGACTGCCACAACGTGCAGCACGGCATACAAAACCAGAGCAGCACTGATGAAAATTCTGCCATGGGTCAGGAGGAGCTGTGGGAGCAGCAAAGTCCTGCCTTCACCCTGGTGGGAATTTCTCAAAGGAAGGCCAGATGACCTGTGGGTAACAAGATCTACCACAGCCTTCCTGGGGCATGACATCTCCGTGTACCAGAGCATTTCACCAGAGCTGTTCTTTGGCCGTTTGCTGTAAAAATCTTTCCCTTGCAACAAATCTCTGCTTGAGAACTTTCACATTTTCTTTAAAAAAAAAAAAAATAGTATTCCTGAAGAGAAATTTCCAACCATCACCTAAGCGCAATCTAGTGCTGTGATGAAATCCCACAACAGCTCTGGGGGCTGCTTATCCCTCAGAACTACGATGTCAATATGACCAATTACTTCACAGCAAGTTCTTAAGTAAGTGTATTTATGTAATTTATTTGTCCTACAGTCCCAAAATACCTCCCATGCTTTCCCATCTGCTGACGTACCAGCTGTCCTCTTCCCAGGCACAACCTATTAACTTCTCCCTTGACAAATTTTAAAATGCAATTATGCTGTTTCAATACAAATTTCTGTAATACTTGGGAAATTGTAGCAATATGAAGTTAAGTATTACAAGGCTTGCTGTACCTATTAATTTATTTTCTTAATATGATTCAGTCAGTACTCTGATGTAATGCAACTGAAGATACTACAAAATTTTTTATCTGCTGGGATGGAGTTGAGGAGAAGTTCTTTGTCATACTCCACAAGTATATGTATATACTGTTCTTTGGCATATTTGGATACATGTGGGGAATATGTTGTTTCTGTGGTGATAATGGATTGTTTTGGTGTTGAGTATAGATAAGAGTGGGCCTGACTGCTAATGAACAATTCCCTCCTAGCTCAGAAATTGTCCTTTTTTGCTTAGAGTTCGTGAGACTTTATACAGACCATACAACATCCATTCTCTTCCGCCTGAAATAATGGCATGTTCTGGACCCTGATCACATTATATATTAAGTGAATGAATATTTCTTATCACTTCACTGGTATCTGGCCTTTAATTTTCAGTAGATTTTCATGTGGAATTTGACAGCTCTGAGATGCTTCTAAAGCAAACAGTACTAAATAAATGAAAAAACCCAGCATATTATTGCAGGTGGTGGAGACAGGGTATAGTGTTGCTGGAGAGAGAAGCTTGGTTATTTGTAATATATTCCATTATAAAGGTGGGCGTGGGAGTCCATACATTGAGCAGGTAGATAAGGAAAACACAAGGAAAGAGGGTGAAGCTGCCACTTATTGTAGTGCTCTAGCCAGGATTGTTCAAGGTAATAAGAAATTTTCTTTGGCATGAAAAACAGGGAGAGGCAAGGGAACGTTGCCTAAAAACCATTTTTGTTATTGTTTTGTTGGCCTGTTTTCTTTTTGAAGGTGGGGAAAAAGGGTTCTAAGTTGAATCCTGGTAAAGAGTGTCAAATCAGTTCCTTATAACAGAAACTGAATTTTCTTCAAGGGATGACAGTTGGATTGGGAGAAACAAATTTTTGGACTGATTCTCTTTTAAATAGACATTGTGAAATAGAAGTGCATGCTGACATCTTCATGTAGCAGATCTTCATCTTCACAAGCAAAGTGTTTTTTCATTTGATGCGTAGTGGAAGAGAAATCACTGAGGAACAATAGCAAGAATTAACCTGATGGAAATGACTCATTAATAAAAATTAATCGTCTTTGCAGAAACATTTTCAATGGGCATGAGATGGTGTTTCAGTAGATTGGGATGGAGAATATTAGTCCATGTTATGTAGCACCTTGGCTATTGGAATAAGAGGAAAGCTAAATTCTTACTGAAGTTAAAAGGTTTTAGATATGGATGAATTGCAAGACTAGCAAGTCCAGATTTGGTGGTGATGGTTGCATTCTGACTTTAAGTTGCTAGAAATATGTATGATGATAGTGATCAGTGATTTGAGAAGAATAATAATAACTTAGAGGATTAGGGGTAAAGATTTCAAGAATATGAATGCAACATGGTGTTCTAACCATGTTGTATTTGAGAAGGTGCTTAGGTAGTCAAAATAGAAACCAGAAAGGTGATTTTTTTTTTTTTTCCCTAGTGTTTGCAGCAATTGAAAATTTCTGATCAGCACTGACAGCGTGATTATGAAGCATGTTCAGTGCACGTGAGGTTTTGGGAGCTTGATTGCCCAACTCCTGAAGTCCATTAAAGTATTTGTAGTTGTAGTTTTTAATTTTTCCAAAGACTTGGCCAAATTTGTGGAATTTTTTCTGGGGAGAGCAGGTACAGCCAAATAAATTATACGTCTAGTATTTCCAGAAAGAGAAGAAATGTAAGAAAGTTTCAGATACTGTGAAATATTTCTGATTTCTTTCTCATAATACTATGTTTCATGAAAACAGTGTTCTGTGGAAAGCTTACTTCAGTCTCTTATAGATTAAATTTCATTCTGGCTTCTGATATCCATGCAACAAAACCAGGACAAAAAGTTCAACTAAATTCATGTGCTGTTCCAGTCAGCAAATTGAATTTTAGCAGAAATACAGTAGTGGTTGCAATCAATAACTGATCCTATTTTGTGGACTCAGGTAGGAACTCTGCAGAAATTAAGTTTGTTCTTGAAGGTGGTTTATTAGCATATTGCTGTCTCTCCACCATCACTCACTTGGGGTTAATGTTGCTTGAATTGGTTGATGTCATTTTACCCCTTATTAAAATGTATAGATTGAATCATTCTGGGATGAAAGGACCAAAAAAATGAAAGCGTGAGATTTTCAAATACCTCGTAGAACTGATATAGATAAGGTTAAAATAGATGAAAATTACGCCAATGGTGTAATAGTAGGTAGGGCTTTTTTCATCAAAAGACACGTTTTCTCAATATCACACGATACTCCATTTGCATAAAATATATACTAATAATAATGATAAAACTTTGCAGACGTCAACAGCACCAAATGCTTGTTACTATGCTGATATGGTCCCAGAAGCAGCAGTCATTGCCTTGCTCCAAAAGGTTTATTATCCTTTCCCTGCTGGCAATTCTGTCAACACACCTGGTGTAAGGGGCAAGGTCTCCGAGAAGTCTGCCGTCTCCCTTTAGCTATTAGTCTCGTTCCTTCTACTTGGCAGGCAATATCCATCTGCTGCATACTTCTGCTTTGCGAAAAGCAAAATCATTCCTATAATAAACCATTTTAATATATGGTATTAATGTCCCTATCCAATTCTGAACACTGAAAGTTCAGGAGGGGAAAGGAGAGCAGGTGTGTTAACCATACTTTTAATTGCTGACTAACATAAATGCAGTTACAGCTGTTAGGAGTAAGGCAGGTTTCCTTGATAGCATGAGGTATCTGTGGCTGTGCAAGCAGTATACATTTTTGAGGTTTTTTTCCTCTATGAGTTGCATATTTATTGACATTTCAGAATATACAGTATGTTTTATATAAGCATGATAAATATATATATATTTGTATATATAAAATAAACCCACTACCCTATCTGGTGCACTTTATTCTGGTGATTCACATTTTATTTTTTAATGCCTTTTTCCTGTGCAGTTAGACATATGAACAATCTATTCTCGTAACAGGACTGCTCATTTATCAGGTGTTCATTCTTCACTGCATAAAAAAGGTTACCTTCTTTTCTCTCGCATAAAAAGGTTCTCTGTATTTCAAGTGTCATTAGTAGCAGAGCTTTAATGTCAAGGTTACTGCACCTTAACTTTCAGCTACATTGAATACAATTATAGACAAACTCTTCAGAGATATTTCAGAGAAACACTTGGAGTGATAAGTCATGCTGACGGTCTCTGCATAGTTGACAGTCCACAGTAATGGGAATTTCTGTTATGTTGGTTCAAACCATCTCCCATAGTCATTGCAAAGAAAATGATAGCCATGCTTCAAAGTCTTGGAGGGCTGAGAAACAACTAATATGAGGTAAGAGAAAGTATGGCCATAAAATTAATTGTTAGTAGCCTGTTTCTTCCATTTACCTGCAAGCGAGATCTTTTATTTCCCTTCCTATCCTTGCAGTTGGTTTCAGTGCAAGTATTTAAATATTTAATATTTAAATAAAACACAGAATAGTCAGAACAATTTTTGAACCATGATGTGAAATGTGTTATGGAATAGATGCATGAGATATAATTGGAGGATACTTACTGTTGAGGGCATATAGAGCAAGTCTGGGTAATCCTGGATGGATGGACGTCCTGCGTGGTGCCTGGTTGTTCCATAAGCAGTCTGGCTGACATGTGCTGCTGTCATAAGGGAAGGAATCTTGGTCATTTCCATAACAAAATATGTGAAGTTTCTCCATCGTTGTGTTCCTTTTGATTTCTGCTTTGGTGACAGCGCTGTCATCCAATCCACAAATTAATCCTTTAGTTCATACCTCATCTTTTGAGTTTTTTCATCAACATGCCTTATTTAGTTCTGATTCGTACTGTCTTTCCTTCCATTGTATATCCTACCATCCCATTTTTTCCAAGGCCATGCTACAGCAGCTGTTGCCAAAGCTTTTGATCATCTCCTGTCTTGCCTTTTTAAGACTCCTGTTTACAATACCTGCAACTTGCTCGCTTCAGTAAGCCAAAAAGACCACCTTTATGATAGCTCCATTTTCAGCTCTTCTTTTGGCTTGCTCTTCCACCCTAACCAGGTTCAAATGTCTCATTTTCACCTTCATTTTTTAAACATGTAGTACCGCTGTTTTAAGGCAACGGTGGTGCTTCTGTTGTTTCTAGAACCTCTGGTAGTTGTGCAGAGGTGGGCTTGCTCAGATACATTGCACAGGTTTCATATTTGTTTCATATTTGCTGGTGTCTGCCTGCAAAAGTGCCACCTTGTTGGGATAAGTAGTTTTTGTCAGTAATAAAATGAACTGTACAAATGGCAGGTAGTAGAACGAACTTGATGCAAAATATTGTTGTTGATAGAAATCTGTTTGCTGTATGTAGTTATCAGAGTACCTGTTCAGTTATCATAGACTTGCATTGCCTGGAATTAGTGGAATTCTTTTTAATTTTGTAAGCTTTTTTTTTTTTTAAGACCCTATTAAATATGCTTTTTATCTTTCAAACAGTTGCAAAACACAGATAAGATCTGTTGGCTAGTTTAACTAGGAAATTATCTAGGTGGGATTCCCAGACTGGAGGTGTGCTGGTAACACTGCTCCGTGTTCTTTGGCCACTGACTAAGCATTAACCGAGGCTGCAGGAAGTCCGGGCTTGGCTTCCTCAAGTATTTGAAAGGAGGCAAATCCCCAGTACTCCTCTGAATTTTCAGAAGAATTCTCTTCACAGAGGGATATAGGATGCCAAGGTCGGGAGTGCCCAAATATGTAATGTTGTTTCCCTCCCAGTAAGTTTATGAAGCAGGAACTGGAGTCCAGGTGTCCCACCTTTCTCTTCTGTAATCTCCTGGAGACTGACTGACTTTTTTTCACTGTCTTGCCATCTGGCTGAATGAATAATTCAGCATTTTGTGTAACAGCAGAATAGCTCAGCAGGAGCGGTCGGGGAAGGAGGTGTAAGGACACCCTGGTCTCGTGAGCCGGCTGGTTGCCTGATGCGAGACCCAGATTTCCGAGTGATGCTCTGCACGCTTCAAAAGAGGAGCTTGGACTGAAAAGCCAGTTCTCTGCAGTCATGTTGTCAGGTGGCACGTCCAGTGCTCAAGTCCTCCCCTTCTCTCGCAGTTTTTTGACTTCCAAATGCTGGCTGTCGCTTGGAGTTTGGGGGACATCGTCATGTTTTTAAGTGATAAATATATCCTTGCTTGTGCTGACAAATACTCACATTTGCCCCGTTACATCTCTTCACCCACGTACCTCCTCTAAACAGAAAGGCAGGAAAATAAATGTCTCCAACAGTCATTTTCTAGCTGGAAGTCAACATATGCAGCTGGGTAGAAAGGTACTTTAAATCATATCTTATAGGTGTTTTCTCAGAGATGGCACTCTAGTTATTTGAGACAACTCTTTTTCCAACCTGCTGTGAAGGATGAGTTGCCTTTTGGACACTTAAATATTTCTGTGCTGTTAAAGCAGCAAATTGAAAAGCAGATGAGAAAGTTCAAAGCCAAGGCTGGAAGTTAGGTTTCAACTTCTAGTTTTATGACTTTTGTCACTTTGTGTCACAACCTAACTGTTGTTTTCACTTAATGTTATTAATGAAATAATATAGAGTTTGCTCATTTAAAATAGGCTATCTTTGTTCATGGCAAATGACAGTGAATTTCATTCTTTTTAGTATCCTGTGTTAGATAATAGTTGAGAGAATAATAGATTCCAGGGACCTTTGATTCACCATTACTGTAAAATAAAAATACAACTTCATTTTTTTTTTCCCTCTGACCATAATGATTTTAACCTTGTGTACTAATTTGAATGGGCTTGTGGGGGCAGAGTCTTAAATGAGACACAAATGAAGGAAAAATTGCTAATGCTGCCACTGTATATCTAATGAGCACTGTGTAATAAACCATAACCTCTTCAACATTTCTGTGGAAAATGGTGTGATTATTTTGGATGGCTGGCCCTTTGTGTATGGCTCATTACCATCTGGCATAATGTGTATTGATATAGCCTGTAATTGTCAACTCTTATTTGACATGCTGCCTTTATTCAATGTGACTTGCATGGCTAGAACCCCCTAATGGTTATATGGAAAACTGTAATCAAAGAAAATATGTATACTTAGGTAAAATACACACCCTTATATACATAAAATAATTCTGTAGATGGTCTCTGTTTATCTCCTGTTTTTTGTGGGAATACTTGTATGTATTCCCGGGTTAGTACAGCACCAAATACATTGCATTACCAATGTAGATACCTAAATGTGTAGACAGACGTGAATCCTGAATGTAGGTTGTTTCCTCTTGCAAAACTTGCTTAAAATGAATTTTGAAATGTTCATTCTCTACGTGCAGTAAGGTAGAATTAAATTCATTGTACCTGTGATTTCCAGCCTGCTGGTGGCTTTGGATGATCCTGCGCTGGGAATGGGAGCTGACGGTAATGGGCAAAAGTGGCTCTGGGTTTGGTATGTCTCCCAAATAAGGTGGCTGAAATAAGTGCGTTTGGAAATCACAGTGCTGAAAGCATCTATACCTCCTTAAAAGAAAATGGGCTGCTGGCCAATAGTAAGTTTTCAGATACAGGGACCAACATTAACTGCTGCCAAATCTAAGTTCTTTTGTTTATTTTCTGAAAAGTTTCCTTCCCTTGGCTTTATGGTTCATGAATACATGAATAACGAAGAGACATCGTTTCGATAGTCAGATTGGCTTGCAGTATACAACAGGCCATGGGATTTCCCCAACTTTAATCAGGTCTAATACTTCTGGTTAAATAGGATTTCATCAGATATTGCCTTCAGTTGTGCCATTGTTGGAGAATGCATCGTTACTCTTCATAATAGATTTTGGCAAGTGCCTTCATCTTAGTCCTCTCTGGATTTGCTTAGGTTCAAGCTACTGGATTTTATTTTATCTTTGCTTGATAATCTCAGTGTTTTCTTATCTTGGTTTTTATTTTTTTTTCTTGCTGTAGTGTAGATACTTAAGCCTTCTCTAAATGGCTGTGACTGAGTCAATCTTCAGATTCACTATCAGCCTTCTCTGTACATTAAACAGGTTTAGTTTCTCACTTTGTATGTTTTATTTTACTCTGATTGTTAGTGTGACCCTTTTCTAAACTTTTTCCTGCTTTGCCAAATTCTGCCTGAATGAAGTTTACCAGTAATTATTTTTACTGGCGTCAGAAACCCAGGGTTGACAGAAACACTACTGCTATTCTTCCCTTAAATCATCAGTGGATCCTGTTAGCTTTTTTGATAACAGTTGTATTCTGTATTTTAACTAATTATTTGGGATGATCTGTTCGTTCACCCGCCTTCCACCTTTTTCCAAACCTTCAGTGTTTTCTTCCTGAAAGAGTCCCTAATCCTGCGTGTATATGGTCTGTTTTCTGTAATCCTAGCTGGGATCTTTTGACTGATCTTTTTTTGCAATGCATATTTTCACTTAAGTAAAGCATATTGAACCAGCTCAGTTGACTCTGTATTGAGGATGATTCATCCTCTTTGCTGTTTGTCAGCTGTGTCATTCCTTTTCTGTTGCCTTCCCTCCTGAGTGCAAGTTCTCTGGACCAACTGACTATAAAATCTTAACCACCGCTGCTGTTCATGAGCATTATTATTCACTACTGAGCTAGAAGATATTAATATCTGGTTGTGTAAATATATTGCTTAAAAACATAACAGGCTTTCTAAAATCCTTTCCCTTTGTGTTGTTATGTTTCTGCTCACCCTTACCTAATGGGCTGATGCAATTCTCAAAATTCTTTTTGGCTTTGAGGTTTTTTTTAGTATGTCCTTTTTAAATTGCCTTTGCTCAGCTTCCTGTCCATCTCTGCATTTTCTCGTTTGTTCCTTAATCAATTTTCTTCCTTGCCTAGTTTCTCTGATTTGCATTTTTTGCTATCAGTTTTCCCATTTGTTTGAGCTAGAGAGGGAAGGAATTATAGCTGGTTTGGTTGTCTAAGCCATGTTTTTTTGTCTTATTGTTTTGTTTTTAATCAACTTAGTCTTTTTAGCTGCTGAATTGTGGCTATTCTTGAATAGTTTCCAAAAAAGTATTCACATTTTTCTGATTAATTTATCTAACTGATTCAGCTTATTGCTTATCTATAATATTATATTGCTTATCTATAATATTATATGCTTCTGAATATTATACGTCAGATTTATAAAGAATGTTTGTATAGTGCTATAGTTTTGATTATATTGTGTTCATATAACACTTGTACCTAAATTTTTAGTTCTGATATGAACTTTTTGTAACAAATTAAAATTTACTAGAGAATTCAAGTTGCATGCTACATTTCTTGAGGTAGGAAATTTCCTTTTAGAAATTCAAGATAGTGACAATACATTATATTGCTGACACATGTTATTCAGAGTATTCAGTATTCTCATGTAATATCAGCATTGTTATTTGCAAAATGAGACAAGTAACTCTTTAAAGAAGTAAACATCTTAGCTCTTGCTGTGATTTGATGTAGTATTTGATATGGTCTGCGTAGCTGTTAATATAATCCATAGTGAACATCAAATAGAATTTAAACTTGTATTTATTTGTTAGAAGTTTTAAGTCTTTGTAATTGCCTTGTAAAAAGGCAATATTGCATTTGACAGCTTTACATCATTTTGGAAATGTGAATCTTCCCATAGCGATAACCAGTGATTTTTAAAATGGGGATTATGGTACGTGACTTTAAAAATGCCAAATTTTAATAAATTTGACGGTATGCTTATAAATGAGTAGCTCCAGTTCTTATTACCTGATTTCTTAGCATCAGCGTTCAAGTAATCCAAGAAATCTCTTTCTCCAGATATCTTGTTAATTTTTTTCTTCATATCTTCAGGAATATTCTTGGTTTTTTTCCTCTGGTTTGATTAGTTAAGTTAAGCTAGCTAGCGCTCCTATAAACATAGTTCTTCTTGCTATAAAAGTCCTAACATGACAAGAACTGACTTTATGGCGAGTGTGTCTGGGTTCTTACCTTGTCAGCCCAGCCCACCTGCTCCTCATCAATTCACTCCGCTGGATTATCGCTGATTTTCTAGGTCTTGCAATGACGAGATACTTCTTACTGTTAAGGCTTCCTCTTGATGTTCTCTTCTTTATTGGTCCCAGCCTGCATGTCTGCCTCTCAGTCCTGGAAAACATCAGTTTGAGTTACTGATTCTGGTGGTATTCTTCTGCTGGCTTCTCTGATTAACACCTTTTTTTTTTTTTTTCTTTTCCAAACTGAACGTGGGGTAGTGATTCTTACCACATCTTTGTCTAGATAGATTCTCTTACCTGCTTCCCGGAATTGATGCTTTTGCTTCCAGGCTGGGAATATTTTACTTTCAGCCTGGGCACTTTGAAAGGTGAATTGCTGTGATGGTGCCATCCAGCTCAAGAAAGATGTGCCATGCTGTGCTGTAGGCTGTGATTGCTCTTACTTTGCTGGGCGCTGATACCAAATATAGGAGTGAGCCAGAGAGAGCTTTCAGACTCTGAAGTTCACCGGTTCTAGGGCTTCATTTTGCCCGGAGAGGATGCAGTGCAGTGCAGGCAGCTGGCTCCAAGGCTTGAGAGCTTCTGGCTACACTGTAGTGACACAGTGGTGGCCATCTCTGCACATCCGTGGCACTAGTTGGAAACTGATACAAATTGATTAAGTTTCACATTGCTGTCTGGAGTACAAAGGGGGAATTTGTGGTTCTGTGATAAACCTAAATTATCAGTGAAGCCAAGATTGCCAGAATCCTTCTTCATAATTCCTACATTAATAAAAGAAACAGGAGCCTGCCTTCAAGCGCCCCTCTCCCCACCACTGACCACCCACAACACTTAGGGAAACTGGCTTGCTGAATTCAAGTGAACTGAAAATCAAAAAACATTTTCAAATCCTATAATGGGCTGAGGGAAGAGCTTACTGAGACAAACTGGGAGGGGGGGGAATTAAGTGATATTCAGTGGTGGGGGAGATAAATGAAAATGTGAGATCTTTTGAAGAATAAAGAAGGAAAAGCACATGAAGGAGTATGGGTAGAAGTTTTACTTGAAAAACTTTGTGATGCTAAGAAGGAGATGGAAGAGGTAAGATATGTAGCCAATTTAAAAATAAATTGATTGACAGGAATGCATTTAAACAGCATACTCAGTAAACTTCATACAACTGACGTCTTTCAACTTCATTTATCCGTGAGGTGGAAGATGCCCCTATAGTAGCTTAGTGACCAAGAGAGGAGGAACTACAGAAGTCTTAGTCTCTGACCTTGTTAAAGGATAACAGTGGGTAGATATTTTCTGCTGGATAACAGATACACGAGTCATGATCACGCAATGAATAATTGGTGCTGTGCTTAAGTCTGCTGCTTTATGGTGAACGTTTTTGCTGTTAGTGAAACCACTGCGCCTGCCTTACATGTTGACTAGTTTAAACACCTTCCCCGCTCTTTAACTTCTTGTAAAAGAGACTATATACAGAAGATGAAAATAAGTTTCCATCACCATGATGTTATTTGTTACTCACTATGCAGAGTTCCTTTAATCGTGGTTTTAGTAACCATGGTGCTGACTTTGACAGGTGAATGACAAAAAGAACTGTAAAAATTCCAGCCCTTTCTTGCTGTGAAACTAAGTGGACTATCTTGGGACAGCACTACGACCATTCAGGATGAACTTGAATTTAGTGTATACACCTTCTTGTCGTTCCAAAGGCTTTTCTTTCTGTTCATTGGTCACAAAAAAAAAAAAAAATCAGATACCAAGTTCTGCCCAATACATCGTCAGCGCTTAAGGTTATTACTTAATTCTTTAGTTAATGCTTTTTTATACGTAATTTTCCACTAAGGAATTATTTCGTTTTTCAGATTCATAGGTATATGTAGATTACTATAGTTGTCACTAAAATTGAATGGATGCTGGTATTTTTTAATGTATTTATTTTTTTTAAAATCCCGAACGTAAGGCTTTACAATTAATTACAAATTAATCCTTTGTGTATTGAAGGGAAACTAATGGATTGACAATCACAGAGAAAACGTTCAAATCTTGGGTGTATACTGTTAGTCACTTTAAAGGTTCAATGATAAAGGTTCTTGAAGAATTTTTGATCCATCAGTTCCGTTGTCTTTATTCATTGCAGTTGCTTCCATTGCTGAAAATTTTAGAATATGGTTTCTAGCGGCTAACTTAAGTCTTTGGTCTATTAATGTGAAATGTTATGTCAACTATTAACATTTTAAGTTATTAAATGGTTCTTTGCATAACCTATCATCCTTTGAGAGGGTCAGTATATTTCTGACGGGTAGCTGATAATGAAAGGTAAACTGACTCAAGTTTTCTTGCTGTTACTGAGCTTGAGTTTCAATCGCAAATATTGCAGAGGAGTTTTTCAGCTGAAGTACTTTTGTTCACAGCAATACAATTGCGCTATGTGATGTTTCTATTTTATCATATGTTTTGCAAAATGCTATTATTTCTTTTTAGAGTAGGACTTGAAATTAGGGACTGAAGTCACCTCTAAGAACTCTTAAAGAGATTGTACTGGCTAATGTTTCATTGCTGCAAGTCCTTAAAGATAACACAAACAACAAAGAGGATATTCAGGATGCCAGGAAAGAACACTGCAAAATTAGTTTTAAGAAGTTGCACAGGAAATTTACTATCAAAAACTATTTTGTTTCCACAGAATTTTGTTTCAATATTTTGCTGGTCCCCCTTACCATTTCATACAGTTTTGTGTAGGCTTTAAAATTTGTGTTGAATTCTGCACGAGATGTTCATCTCCATAATAAGACCATTAGTAACAGTGATACTGTGATGAGGCAGACTCCCAGGCATACAAATGGGAAATTTTAATCCAAAACAAAATTGTGAAATGCATTTTTTGAGATGGAAGCATATCTACGAAGTTTCTTCATTAGTTCTTTATTTTTCTCTCTAGATGTGGTGCCTGTATGAGTGTGGGGTTTCTGCAAAACCTGTTTTCCTTACTTTGGTGTCGCAGCAGCAGGATGTTGCAGCTACTGCAGTAGTTTATAAGGGCAGATATAAAAGACTTCTTGAAGTATTCTCAGAAGTTTATCAAAGTTCACCAAAACATACTTGAATGTCAATGATCGGTGTGACTTCATTGGGGGAGGGGAGCAAAGAGGAAGAACAGAAATTGCACTTGTTTTTCTTGTTGCAGGATGTCTGTGTTATTTAATTTTACATTTGTCTAGTATCTTCCTGCAAGCTGGTGTTTCACAGTCCTAGAGTCAATAAAGCTCCAATTGACCTTGCTGAAGAGTTTTTTAATTACTCCTGAAGTTAGTGTTTTCTTTGTACTTTCCAGGATGACATTTACAGCTTGAGGAGCTCATAACCTAAGGGATACTTTATAACAAGCATCTTACAGAGATTTAGGTTACTTACACTGGTACTAAACTTGCAGGAACAAGGAGTCAAGTGCAGAAAAACAAGAGGCAACTTCTGTGCTGCTCCCTGTTACACACCACAGGCAAGAAAAGTCTGTAAATTCAGATTTTTCATGGAGTAGAGCAACAGAAGAAAAGAGCCAAGAACAAGTCTGAGGATCTTATCAAAGACTGGAGGAGGGGGGAAAAGTATTCACTGAAGTCATAGATAGTAATTGGCTCAAAAAGGTAATGAGCCAGTATGTCCTGTTGTCCTGTTTACAGGCTGCCCAAAGACATTGTGGAGTCTCCATCCTTGGAGATATCCAGAAGCCATCTAGACATGGTCCTGGGCAACTGTATTTAGGTGGCCCTGCTTGAGCAGAGGGGTTAGACTGGGTGGCCTCCAGAGGGCCCTTCCAGCCTCAACGATTCTGGGATTCTCTTGGTTGAGAGGGTAGAAGGCAGGAGGGCTGTGTTTCACAACTAACTGCTTAAATAATGCACCTAATGGTGGAACTTGTGCCCGTTTGATTGTGACCCATCAAAAGTTTTTTAGTAAGATCTCCCTGGTACTGTCCCAGCTTCTGTACCACTCTCTTTGGAATGACATTACTGCATGTAGGTTGATTTTTGGAAGGAGAGAAAGGAAAGGAGATTAAGGGACATGTGGAGCTCAAACTGGTGTCACCTCTTGAACCATGTCTGTACATGAAGTCTCTGGGGCAGTTGGTGATGGTTTGCAGGGAGTTCTTGCTTCAGCGGTGAAGGCCGTGAAAGACAGATGGAAGTACGTTGGCATTTGGTGAAAAAGCATTCCTTATTCTTAGCCTGCTTCCATTTGGAGACTTCGTGTGTTTTGAAAATTTTGACTATTTTCTAGGTACTACCTTGCTACGTAAGTAATTCTTGTGGCAACCACTTCTTTGTTGTGTGAAGATGAGCTCTGGAGCAAGAACAGGATGGAAGCAGTAGGAGTTCCTAGACCTGTTGCCCTGTTGTTTCTGCTTTTGTACTCTGTCATATCCTGTTGTAAGTCCAGCATTGCATAAACATTATTTTTTTTACATTTTGGGATTAGCTGCTTTCAAATACAGAATTATTTAATCACTGAATTGTGTTTCAGATTGAGAAAGCTGTATATAGTATTGCTTTAGCCATTCAGTAGCAACTTCATAACAGCGGTGGTGGTGGGGTGGTTGTTTTATGCTTTAGCTTTACAAAGTCATGTGGAGAACCCTCCTGTATCTGTAGCAGCACTGTGGACTTCTTAGTTGTGCCTGGGTATTATGAGGGTTATCGCAAAAACCAGTAAGAAATCTATTGCCTGGGATTTCTGCAATAGCTTTGGTTCTTAGATTTTTAGTTAGCTGGAGAGAGAGGGTGGAAGAGCAGTGTATAAAATCAGAATTAGATGCAGATTATCTGTCTAATATGGTTCTCTCGTTAGCACGATAATATGAATACCATTTGGAGAACAAACAGATTATAGAAAAAGAAATGAAAACATCCAGATCCTGAGCATTTGGAAAGCACGACACTGATGTATTTGTATAACCTTTTCATGAAGAGCGATGCTGAAGTCAAAGAGGGGATTTTCATTTCCTTCATTAAAAGCTTATTAAATGAAGAAATAGGACAGTCGTCGTTTTGCTTCAATAGTTGGGGGTCACAGAGGCGGGCCTGATCTCCTCGGGATATTAATGCCTGCTTTCAGCTGGGGGAAATGAGCCGTCGCTTGAGTTAGCTGCAGCTTTATGTGCTCGTCACTAGGGATCCCCATATGTCCTGGGATCTGCGGCAGTCGGAAATGGCAGAGCTCGGCAGCGGGGAGCAGAGGGCTCTCATTGCTATTCATAACAGGTAGCTCGGCTCAATCTGCCCAGAGCAAGTCTGTTTAATGTTGATCAGCTGTCCATCTGATAAACCAAATTGATATGGACATTTCCTCCAAGGGCTGCCCTGACAATGACAGCAGGAGCATCGGGATGTCTTGTTAGTCTTTTTCTCCGAGCTTGAAATTTTATTAACCCTTTGTTAGAGCCGAGCCAAGCGTGATTACAATTCTGCGGCTGTATGTTCTGCGCGTTTCTCTCTCGCCTCTTTGAAAAACAGCATCAACCTCCAGTTTTGTTGTCTACATGGAGAATGGCTAGCTGTTTTGTTTTCAGATTGTTTTTCTCTGGATGGAGCAAAAATTGTGACTTATAAAGGCAACTTTTAAAACAGCTTAGGTTTTGTGTGTGTGACAAAATATGTTGGGAAGCTCTGTTTATCCTCTCCCCCCCCATCTCATCTCCGTTTTGCATGCCTGCCCAGGCTGTGTGGCTCTACTGGCTCTTCTCTCTTGCTAATTGGCACGAATCACTGGCCTGAAACAGTTGCTGCTGGGGCTCTTCACAGGTCAGATGTATTTGGGGCAGAAGGTTACTTTCGATTAATATCATCCGGGGGCAGTTGCAACACATGTGCGCTGTCCAGAGGAAACACTCTTAATTTACTCAGTACTATGCCATTATGGAGGCAGAATCTAACCTGAGCGTGTATCAGCAGGTATGTGAATGTGTGGAGCAGTTTAGGTACTCAGTGAATCAGTGCTTGGCCACTTTTGAATAAGCTCAGGGAGCATAACGTGCCTTTGTACTAGGTCGCAATTTAATTTGAACTTTGAGGCCTTTTAGTCATCTGTCTAGTTGAGGGCAGTTTTGCTCATATGTGAAGTCTCCATGACACGAGGGGAACTGCTTGAGTCAGAAAAGATGTGAATGTGCTGAAGATTTCAGAAGAGGGGGGTCTGTATGTGTCTAGGTTTGCAGTGTTAAGAGGATGCTCCAGTGCGTTGCTCCGTTCCCCACTCCCATTGTCCCTGCTCAGTTGTTATGTCTGTTCATCGCCCTGCTGTACTTCTGAGCTAAGGTGACATCTCTGGGCTCCTTGGAGTGACAGTAACTAACAGCCAGGGACTACAGGGTTGAATTGCAGGAGGAGGGGGGGAGAGGCCAGTGCTAATAACTCTTTTCATGCCTTTTCCAAAAAATGAAAGTAAATAGAGGGCAAGCCTCTGTGGCATAACCTCTGTGGCCATGCTCTCACAGGGATTCGAAACCCCTAAATTCAGAATGTAGCACACTGTCTGTTGGAGTAAGAAGTGATTTGTAAGCCTACCCAAATAAAATTGGGTCTGCCCCTTTGCTGGACAATGACCTTTGCTTCTTTTGTCTAAAACAACCAGTGAAATATCTTTAGTACACAGCTTTAAAATGTTCAGCTGTTTCTCCTCTCCCCACAACACCCTCCCTCCTTGGTATTATTGAACTGCAAGGTATCCTGTTATTAATTTAACTCAAATTTGAGCAGTCATTGACTGCAGCATTCTTAAGGTGTTCAGATCGGCTTGCTCGCAGCTCCCCTGCTGATGTGTCCTTTGTTCCTTCCCATCAGTACTTTCTGCTTGGCATTTTCTTCATGTCAGTGTCCCTCAAGCTTCTAGAAGACAAAAAAAAAAAAAAAGAAAGCACCACGAGGATTGTATTGATTACTTACCTTTATTTTGTGGAAGAATTCAAACAAAGGGCAGTGTCCTTCCAAATATAACCTGTGGTACCCACAGCTTACCTGGAAATACTTAGTGATAGCTCTTTGTGCTTAACACCTTCCGGTTGTGGCTTCTAAAAGTACATAGAAGAGACACAGTAATTCATTTAATATCTGTTTAGCGCATGTGGTTGGGTTTTTTCCCCCCCTAAGTTTTATTCATAGCATCAAAAATAATTGTACTTTTTCTTTGCTTTCAGTCAAAGAAGTCTGGCCGAGATTACGGAACTGATCCACACTGCCTTTCTGGTGCATCGTGGGATAGTGAATATTGGTGAGCTCAAGTCCTGCGATGGCCCGCTGAAGGATATGCAATTTGGAAATAAAATGGCTGTTTTGAGTGGAGATTTTCTTCTAGCAAATGCTTGCACAAGCCTTGCACAGTTGCAGAATACCAAGGTAAAAAGAAAAAAATTCTTCTACAGCCATAGCGAGTAACTATTAGTGAATCTTCCGAAAAAGAGGTCCTTTTAAAAAATCAGCAGTTACGGTATGCATGTATATATGGAGCATCCTTTAAAAATCAGCATACTTACATTATAGTTGTAGATGGAGTGACAGGCTGCTGCTGCTGTGAGCATGTTTAGGGACATGGTTTAGTGGTGGATTCGGCAGCGTTAGGTTAACGGTTGGACTCGATCTCAAAGGTCTTTTCCAACCTGAATGATTCTATGTTTACCACTGTCTTACAGAATTACTGTGTTGAGGCCTCTAGTGTATACTCGGAAGTAGTGTAGCCATAGGTAGTAATGGCTGAGTGGTTAATTTGGTGAATTTAACGTACATGCAGTGGCATCCTCATGACATGCCGGACTACAACACATCTGGCAGACTGCCAACTGGAGACATGTTTGCTTTCTTATTTTGTTTTACTTTGCATTTTGTGAAAGGTTTATCTGTCTTAGGAAATTCCTGGGGGGGAAAGGCTTCATTTCTTTTTCTACACGGTGCTCAAGTGACTTTTTACTCTTAATAAAATTATTTTGTTAGGCATTTGGATTGCCCTGTTAATGTGGATGTACTGGCTTCTAAAGGGCAGCTGCAATTCAGCTGCTCACCCAAACTGTTTGAAACTTTACAGGGAAATGTTTTTCATGACAAACGAATTGTATATATGTATGAACGAGGCTGATGGAGACCTTAAGACATCATCTCTGCAGTTGGTTCTTCTTTTCCACGGACAGGATCAGCTACACCAAATCATTCTTGACATGTGTTTGTCTAGCTTGTTCTTAAAATCTCCGGTGGTGGAGAGAGATTCCTGGACATCCCTGTGCAGTCTGGTGTAACGCCTAACTACGTGTATGGCTGAAGAGCTAAGTGTGCCGTTCCAGTGGAAACAGAGAACAATTCTTTGTAGGGGTACTTTTTATATATCTGAAGATCGCTGCCATATCATCATCTGAAATAAATGTTTGTCGTCTGTGCAGTTCTCAACAACCAACATAGTTTTAATTCTGAGCTTAAGAAATCTATTGTTTTTAGATTCTCGTGCTAAAGCTCCTCGTGATGGTAGTTGAGTATTTTTGTACTGCTTCGATTGTGAGTGTGACAGTTTCTCTCCAAAAGTGGTGTCATTTTGTAACATAGAACTGAGATTCAGAAGAGACAGAAAACTAGATGTCAGTCTGCTGGAGTAGTGGGTTAAGCCAGTATGGTGATAAATGGGAGTAAGTATTAAAAAAAAAAGTTTTAAATTGTGCAAAATTTTAGTCATGCCATAACCAAAATGGGGTGCAATTGATTTTACTAATTATTGGTGATTTGTATCCTTTTTTTTTTAGTACTTAGTAAGTTTCTCAAGACAGACCAAAAGATTTAACCCTACGTCCATTTTTTGTTTCAACATAAGAGGAAACTTCTATAAAATGTAGCACCTATTACTTTGAGTTTGGTACATCATTAAGTATTGCAGCAGCAATGTATAATCCCTGAAGGCTTGCCAGGAAACAAGCCTACAGTGAAATGAAGCACAAGTGCAAAGAAATACTTTTTTTTTTTTTTTACTTTTTTTTTTTTTTAAAGCATCATTATACTGCATGTCGGAAAATTCTGCCAAAACATTTTAGCACTTTTTTTCATTTTTCTGACATCTAAATACTTTCATAGCTTCTACATACGATAAGTGGGATGCCATTATGGAAACTGATTGACTTAGTAAATTATTCTTTTTCATACGTCTAACCCTACTAGCAAAGTTAGAAAAATTGAAGTACAAGCTATAGAAATCTCTTGACAGGTGCAATGATTTAAACATACTGTATTTATTCTTTTGTAAATGATGAATTTTCAAATCTGGCATCTGTTTTTCAGCAGTGTGAAATAACTGTGACTTTTTTCCTTCATAATGTTTTGTTTTCTTTGATGTAAAAAGTAAAAATCACAGTACTGCTTTTTTCGTGGCATTTATTTGGTAGCTCAGCAAATTGGCTAATGAAATGAGCGGCATTATATGGTACGTGGTACCTGGACCGTGGTAGGCTATAACCTCTATAGACATGCATAGCTGTTGTATAGACCAGAATTTAAACTAAAGGGGGCTTTAACATTAACCGAAACCACTGCTACCAAGATAATTTTGTTGTGCTGTTAAACTCTTGTCTAAGGTTGTGTATGATGCATTTATCTCTCTGCTTCTCTCGGGGCTGACAATTAGATGTGAAATTCTGTAGTCGTAATGAAATGCAGAGCTATTTTATAATTGCCAAGGGTAAAATTAGCAAAGTCAATTATTTTCCCTTAGGCTTTTCCCTGTAGATAATAAAAGGCTGCAAGGTAATTGCCTTAGGTAACACTTTGATTTTTAAATAACATTAAATATAGGAATTGTTGTTAATTCGTGGTAATTTTCCTCTTCTTGCTACTGTTGTAGAATATAGCTGTAACAATGTTAACAAGATTCGAGGCTGAGAGCTTGTGTTTTGGGGGGGTTCTTTTGAACTAGTGCTCATACTTCTCATACGTTTGATAAAGTTAGGCAAAAGAAGGGCTTGGGGGCGATGTTTTGGGTTTTTTTTTAAATATCTGAGGTACAAGGACTAAAAATTTCTTGAAATGTCAGTTAGGAAGCCTCCTGTAAGATAAATTCTGCTGTTGTGGTATTATATAATAATCTAAAATTTTGTTGCTTGAACACACATAATAATTCAGAAGGAAGCATTATCATTTTCTACTTTGTGAAATTGAGACATTAATTATGATTTCAAAGTTGGTATTGACTGAGACTTAAAGTACTGAAGGGCAGATGCAACTGCATGCTGCGTTTTTGTAATAGTGGCAAAGTTCTACATTTATTCAGATAATAAAAACTGTTTAAAATGAACAGTAATTTCTTCAAAAAACATTTACAGCTGCAAAGCATTAAATTGATCAGATGACATGTATTTTAAATTCTTCTGTACATTCATGTTAACTTTTTAATCACCTTATATAAACTATCCTTTTCTTTTTTTTTTGTCTACTTTGTATTTTGGATGGTGGCTTTTCTTGGGCTAAATTCTTTTGTTGATTGAAGATAATATAGGTATAACCTTACTCCAGAACCACATCCTGTAGTAGATTGGACATTGCTAATCCATAGATTTTTAGAACATAATTGAGCCCAAAGAGGAATCTTTTAGTAGCTGGTACATCAGCAGCGGGTATAGGAATGGTGAGCCTTTGCCAAGGAAGGGCATGGTTAGTTTTTGTATCTTAAATGACAGCACCGTAATGGCTGGTAACATGCTGATTTATTGGACTGGGGTGTGTTTATATGGGATGATGGGGTTGTTTTGGTAGGCTTTCTCATTTTGAAGTTGCAGTGTTTCGATACTAGGATTGCAATAAGATATTTGTAAAAGTCATCATAAACATGTGGATGTGGGAGAGATGGAAAAGTAAAATGATGTGTGCCTAACAAAATAAGATACCTTCCAAATATGTTGTGGGATATGTGACTGTATACAGTTTTAAATAAATATGTGAATAAATTATTAAGAAATGTAAAAGGATATGTTTAAGGGTTGGTTCTTTGCTGCGATCTGAAGGTAACATACCTTTAACATTTGTTATCTCGCTTTGCCTAGCCAAGGATGTGGAGATGAAACTGCTAACAGCACATGGAAGTGCTTCTTTGGCTTTGGTTGCAAAAAATGTTAGTTTTGTCTTTGATTTCTGCTTAAGTAGCCTTCACTTCTTGTAATATTTTTAGGGTGGCGTTCAGATGCAAACATAGCAAAAGTAACAAGCATTAATTGACATTTTTGTCACCTGTCAGACAGATACGTCATATGGACATTTGAATGCAAATGATGCGTGAATATTGGCCACAATATTATCAAGTAATGTGCTTTTGCAGGGTATATCAGAGATAAGTTGGAAGAAACCTGGTGCAGCGTTAAAGCTGGAGCTTCCTAGAGCACCAATTCACAGAATCATAGAACCATTTGGGTTGGAAGGGACCTTGAAAGGTCATCTAGTCCAATCTCCCTGCAATAAGCAGGGACATCTTCACCTAGATCAGGTTGCTCAGAGCCCCATCCAACCTGGCTTTGAATGTTTCCAGGGATGGGGCATCTACCACCTCTCTGGGCAACCTGTTCCAGTGTTTCACCGTGCTCATTGTAAAAAATTTTGTCCTTATATCTAGTCTAAATCTACTCTCTTTTAGTTTAAAACCATTACCCCTTGTCCTATCACAACAGGGCCTGTTAAAAAGTTTGTCCCTATCTTCCTTATAAGTCCCCTTTAGGTATTGAGGGCTGCAATAAGGTCTCCCTGGAGCCTTCTCTTCTCCAGCCTGAACAATCCCAACTCTCCTAGCCTGTCCTTATAGGAGAGGTGCTCCAACCCTCTGATCATCTTTGTGGCCCTCCTCTGGACCCACTCCAACAGGTCCATGTCCTTCTTATGTTTGGGAGTCCAGAGCTGGTTGCAGTTCTCCAGGTGGGGTCTTATGAGAGTGGAGTAGAGGGGCAGAATCACCTCCCTTGACTGGCTGGCCATGCTGCTTTTGATGCAGCCCAGGATATCATCAGTTGTCTTATGAAACTTTGGAGAGGGTGCATAAAAGCTGTAATTGTGACCACTTTTGATCCGTAAATCTTCAGATGAATGAAATGACGCATTTTGGTGCAATGCCTACAGTAATGTGCTGATGACTAAAGAAAACTATAAAATAATCTGTAAATGCATCGCTTGTAACTCCATAAACAGATAGGAAGGCAGCCCTTTTTATTTAAAAAAAAATCACCACAAACAAGGGAACAAAAAACCCCATACCAAAACAAAAAATAAAACCCCAGAAAAAAGAAAGAGGGGGGAGACAGGGGAGAAGAACCTAGCCCAAAAACCTGAAATACATGTAATGGTAGTGTTTTCCATAGTTCTTTCTGAAATCTTAGGAATGACTCTATTTTTCTCCACTATAATTCAGTGAGCTTTTGTTGGAATGTTAAACCGTTCACAGAAGCACTTCAAAATCTACAGCCTGAAAGCTTGGAATTGAATTTAAGAATCTTGTCTGTCAATGCAGAGCTCTGCCAGAAGACCACATTATAGAGCATTGTTTTATTAAGCATTATTTGTTTATAAATAAACAGTAGCACAGATGTAGTACTTATATGGTGGATGCATTTCCTTATGTTAAGTTTATGTATGCCTTCCTAAAGGCATAAATGTGTTGTTTACAAAATAGGCCTTGTGTTTGCATAAACATCAACAAGTTATTCATGTAAGTTTTCCGGTTGCAACAATCTGAATGTACACGGTGCTTCATAAAAGAACTGCTTATCTTGAACCATGGTTTCTACTGCTGTAGCATCAGTTGTGGACCTATGGGGAAGGCTCCGTTTTGAACTTGAACAACTTAGTTCCTTGCTGACCAGTGAAGGATATGGAGAGTATTCCCTTTCTGGAATTATGCCAGTTGCCCTTCTGGTGTAAATCAACATTTTTGAGAATTGAGTCAGCTAGAGACTATAATTTTAATTTTCCAATGTCATGTAAGAAAGGTAGTACTTGTATCAGGCTTTTTCTTTTCCTGAATGATGTCAAGAGGAGAAGATAAAATTTTTTTTAAAAATATTTTAAGTATTAAAACAGTTAAAAATCATGGATTGGCTAAAGAAATGATTCCTAGGATCGGTGGCAGTTTTCTGGTCCTCTCTTCAAAACTGAAAACTTACTGTAAAGAACATGAAGAGTGCATACCATCAAAAATCGTGTAAGAAATGGAGTCAGTCTCTTCTCCCAAGTAACAGTCATAGAATCATAGAATTGTTCAGGTTGGAAGGGACCTTAAAGATCATCTAGTTCCAACCCCCCTGCCGTGGACAGGGACACCTCCCACTAGACCAGGCTGCTCAAAGCCCCATCCAGCCTGGCCTTGAGCACTTCCAGGGATGGGGCATCCACAGCTCCTCTGGGCAACCTGTTCCAGTGTCTCACCACCCTCATGGTGAAGAACTTCTTCCTAACGTCCAGTCTGAATCGTCCCATCTCTAGTTTTAATCCATTCCCTCTAGTCCTACCATTACCCAACATCCTAAAAAGTCCCTCACCAGCTTTCTTATAGGCCCCCTTAAGATACTGGTAGGCCACTATAAGGTCTCCTTCTTTCTCTTTTTGAAAATGGGGATTATGTGTCCCCTTTTCCAGTCAGTGGGGACCTCACCAGACTGCCATGACTTCTGGAATATAATAGAGAGCAGTTTAGCAACCTCATCTGCCAGTTCCTTCGGTACCCGTGGGTGTATCCCATCAGGTCCCATGGACTTGTTCACTTTCAGGTTCATCAGATGGTCACGAACCTGATCTTCACTTACGATGGGCAGTTCTGTCCAACCCCTGCCATTGTCTTCTGTGACTCCGGGAGTGTGGCTGGAGCCCTTGCCAGTGAAGACTGAGGAAAAGAAGTCATTGAGAACCTCGGCCTGCTCCATATCACTTGTCACCAGCTCCCCTGTTTCCTTTCTGAGGGGGCCCACACCCTCCCTAGTCTTCTTCTTACCATTAATGTACCTATAGAAATTTTTGCTGTTTCCCTTGATCTCCTAGGCCAGATTTAATTCTAACTGAGCTTTAGCTTTTCTCACCAGGTCTCTTGCTGTTTGGACAGCTTCCTTATATGCCCCCCATTCCAGCTGTCCTTTCTTCCACTCTTTATAAAGTTTCTTTTTGTGTGACAGTGTGTCCAGGAGCTCCCTGTTCATCCAGGTAGGTCTCCTAGCATTCTTTCCTGCCTTCCTCTTTATTCGTATAGTTTGCTCCTGGACATGGAGATAGGACAAAAGGAAATGGCCTCAAGTTGCGCCAGGGGAGGTTTAGGATGGATATTAGGAAAAATTTCTTCACCGAAAGGGTTATCAAACATTGGAACAGGCTGCCCAGGGAAGTGGTGGAATCACCACCCCTGGGGGTATTTAAAAGATGGGTAGACGTGGTGCTGAGAGACATGGTTTAGCGATGGTTTCAGCAGTGTTAGGTTGATATTTGGACTCAATGATCTGAAAGGTCCCTTCCAACCTAGACAATTCTATGATTCTGTGAAATGTCTTGTTGCTTATGTAATGGCAGCCATTAGCAGCCACTGATTTGTAATAGGTCCAAATTACTGTCCTTCAGACCAGTGCTTTTCATTTTGTTTGAGGTGAGTAGAAGGTGCTTCTTGGTAAACATAGTTGTGAGATGAGCTATTTTCAGAGCAATGAAAGTTATTTTGAAAGAGCTACTCTTCATCATTGTTTTTTCTGGTGGAATAAGTACCTGGTAAGTATATTTCCATTATATTTTACATAAAATAAGCAAAGACCCTTAATCTGAATTTTCCTTCTGAGATTCAGTAGCTGTATTGATCAGAGAAGGCAGGATGAAAAAATCATGGAGAAAAGATGAGAACTGTAAGTAATGTGTTTGATCCCAGTTACAGCGTTAATATAGAAAACTAAGCTGATGATAAAACCATTTTCAAATTGTGTATATATTCTTAATTATTCTTAACTCTTCACCTCTGCTCACTTATCTACTTCCTTTTTCTTCCCCAATATAAGCTGCTGTTAGAGATAAGTACCTTTAAAACAATCAGCTCACAGAACAGGTAGGTGACGCTGAGGCATAAATTTGGTAAGAGAGAGAGATCAGATTGGATTAAGAGACCCAGGTTATGAAGTTTGATAGTGAAGTTGAGTTCTCAAGAGGAAAAAAAAATATGAAGAAAAGCAACCTTCAAAATTTTTTCTAGTGAGCAGGATAAAGATCTTTTCTGAAGTACATCATCGTGTCTGTCTTGCTGTACCTTCCCTTGAGGCACTGTTTGATGGTGACGTGCTGGACTAGATAGGGAGTAGGATAGTGTCTATATTGGTGAGTATTTTTATTCTAATTTACTGTTTCAGAGTGTCAAAGGGGAGTGTCTCAAAAGCAGACACTACTGAAAAATATAGATAAGTTTAAAGAGCTATGAACTGATTTATGGAAAAGTACACTAAAGGAACACTGTTTTATCTGGGTAATGAGGGAGAAGAAAACCAAGGAAGAATCGTAAAGTTTTTGCACATTTAACCTAGTATTAGAAGACATAAGACAACATAGCCTTGCATTATTACAGAATAAAGCTCCTCTTTGGGCAACCCTAAAAAAGCAGTTCTGTGTTTTAAAATATTGAGATACATACTCAATATTGGCGTACAACTTAGCATAGCTTCTACTGGAGAATGCAAACACACTTTCAGTACTGAGAAATACATCGTTATGATTTACACATAATATTGAATCAATTTTTAAGAAAATTGTTACTTGTTTGAATAGTTATTTTTAGGGTGCACCAAAATTTTCTAATTTGCATCCAATTCTGAGAGGTAAATTTGGGTTTAGTTTACCTTAAAGTAAAACCTAAAAGAGATTGTAATTCAAACCAACTTTATGTCCATTTAATGGACATGTATTGTTTTTTCTGCACGATGTTCTCAAACACTGGATTTGTAAATAAGAAGACTTACTTACTAGTTTTTTGTTGACAGTCATGTGAAGCTCCTTTGGTAGCAAAAAGACACTTAAATACTTTCATCAACTGTTATAAAGAGATATTGGGGAAAAAATAATACTGTACGTTAGAGATAAAAGATGAAAATCTGTTGGAATCAGTACTTGGTAATCAAATTTTTCTCACATAGCTGCCTTAAAACTCTTCTCTAGCGTTTCTGCTGTCTTTAGAGGTAACAGTTCTTGTGATGATGATAAAATTGTAGAATGATGCTACTGAATCTCCTAAATATTGCAGTGTGCTTTTCCCATTGCCCCTTTCAATACTTGTGCCAGTGGAACAATTCATTAGCAAGTGCATCGTTTGCCTTTGTTTTCAAGAAGTAAAATTATAGCCCCACTTTTGCTATCTGTAACTGGCAATATAATTAAATATTTGTAAAATTTCATTACCTTAATGGCTGCAGTTATGTGTTTGAAAAGTAATCTTTTGGAGAAGTTAAATTAGAGGATTAGGTGACACAGCTTATTAACTTATTAATTTAATTGAAATTCTAAAATTTAGACGATTGTAATTGTGGTAATAGGTTAGAAACAGTCCCCTTTTTGATCTGTAGGAGTTGTATTGCTTTGCAGTGAATGTCAGTTTTGAGATTACAACCACTTAACTTTGTTTTGATTCTTAATCGGTGCATTCCTCAAACAAGACTCATCCTTTACCTTAGTGGCCTTTTGCACCTGTACTGGTTTTTTAAAGCTAATGCTTATGTTAAGCTTTCCCAAAGCTAGACTCCTCTGGGGTTAGTATGGGTCTGTATTGAGAGAGTTTATTTTTCTGTGGTTCTTTGCCATGGCACTGCTGGAAAATTTTATGTTCAGATTTCAGTCTGTTTTCTGTCCTCTTCACCTCTGCAAAAAGGAAAAAAAAAAAAAAAAAGTGATTTCTACCACTTCCTTATGGACACATGTCTGACTTATAACCAACCAGTGCCTTGTAGCAGAATGACTGCTGCAGAACATGAAAGGACTGAGATCGAGGCTGATATAAAAATTCATAGTCATAGGTATCACTATGAATCATCAAGTCTAAGATTGAAGCTCTTTCCCAAAAACAAACTGCAGGAATATTTTGAAAGCATTGAGGCATGGAGCTATCAAAAACAGAATTGTGAGTGTTTGAGATTCTGTCTCAATGCTATGTTGACTGAGGAAAATGTTGACATTCTTAAGAAGAAGTTATCCAGTCAGTTCTGATGATTTTTCAATAGAATACTAAAGATTCTTATACTGGTTTGCACAGTTTTGCACAGAACATTTAATGTTCTGGCCTCTGAATCGTCTTACTAACAATTTCCTCAACTTGCATCTGAATTTGTCTTCCTCATAGTACCAATTGGACATGTCTTTCTGCCTCTCTGGCCTGCTGGGCAGACCAAAGTCAATGTTTACTGCTTGAGTTCCTGAACCAAATACATGTCATTATTCCCGTCCTCCTCGGAGGTAAAGCACACAGCTACTTCTAACACCTGGTTAAGTAGTTCTTTTGCTCGTAGAACTGCCGTATGCCTTGTTCTAATTAACAGAATGGTCTGGAAAATACTAATAAGCTATCTATACATGAAAGAGAGGGGTCTTTTCAGAGATGACTGTTGAGCATCAGTGAAGAAGAAAGTGAAAACTAATTGGAAGAAACTGAAGAAAAAGCTGATTTTGTTGAGAGGAGAGTCAGAAGTCATCCAAGATCTCGAGGTGATTGCTAGACCTGGGAAATGCGTTCTGGAAAGCTGGGGTAGCAGCGTCTGTCCCTCTGTTGTTTGCTCCCTTAATGTATATGACACTGAATTGGCAGCTGTCTAGTGGTGAAGTCAAATGGCAAATATTTGCAGGCTTTGAGATATATGCATATTGTGTGTGTGTGTGTATATATATATACACACACATATATATAAAAAAATCAATTTCATTGTATGTTAAGGCTAAATTAGAGAAGAAAAGTTCTTATTATATCTTTTTTAAAAAAGGAACCTCCCCCCCACACTTTTCAGAGAAGAAATTGCCTTTCAAAGATTTGAGGCAAGCATTAAAAAATGTCTGTATTTGATATTTCCTTAACTGTTACAAGAAACTCTATCCAAGATGTTGATCTCTGCCAGAATATGTAGGAAACGGATATTCAAAAGAAAACAGAATTTATTCTAAGAAATTGAAGTAACGAAAACTTGTGGGTATGTGATGTTTTATTCTGCATGAAATGGACACTGTGAGAAAGGACTCTCGAGATCCAGCAGTTCTGCGGCTTCATTCACCACCTACTTAGAATAGGTATTGTCACTGTCCATGTTTCTCGGAGCAGAGGTGTTCGTTACAGTTCTTTCTTTCACAGCCGTGAATAATCATCATGGGGAAATTCTTTGCTAAATAGCTTTAGTTCATACACAAATTATGAAATGAAAACTAATGTTCATAAAGTTGCGGAAGGTGATGTCCTCCATGAGTGATATTTGTGATGCCAACTTCATTCTTTTTATAGCTGAAGCAGTGGAAGATCACAAGTTCTGTTTTCTTGGCTTTATTTAAAGTCTGTTTTATAAACATAATAAGATTTATATTGAAAGTGCACAGTAGGATGAAAAGCAATCAAATCTGTTTCTGGTGAAATACCGTCTGAACAATATTATTTCAAATAACCTTTTTTTTTTTTTCTTTTTTTGAGTGAGGACTTAATACTATTAACATCCATCTTTGGGTGGGTGTGATCTTAGGACATATTTGGTTCTAGAAGTGGATTTTCATGGCAAGGTGGTTAATAAACAAATTGCAGAAGGGATGGAGGTCACAGTGGTTAGTATTTAGTCAGCTGTCCACCTGGAGTACACCTTCAACAGAGAATACACTTTTAAAGTGTGAAAATAGATTTTTGTGAGGATTCAGTTGCAATCCAAAGCTGTTAGCAATAGTGATAAGAATCTAAAATTTGTCTGGATGGCTTTTCTTAGTTTCCCAAGAATTTAACTGTTTGTAGTAGGTATATCTCTTCCCAGTAAACTTAACCTTTCCCTAAGAGAGTATTGGGCACCAGCTTTGTAGCCTTGGTTTTATTATTTCTAAGAGGAGAAAAGTTATGGTGCTGCAGATGTGAGTATGCAAAATCAGCTGTGGTCCTCCTCCACCAGCTGCTAGTGTCACCGAATGGTTGAGGTTAGAAGGGACCTCTTGAGATGATCTAGTCCAAACCCTCTGCTCAAGCAGGGTCAGCTATAGCAGGTTGCCCAGGACCATGTCCAGATGGCTTTTGAATATCTCCACAGATGGAAACTTCACAGCCCCTTTGGGGAACCCATTCCATTGTTTGATGCCCTCACGGTGAAGTGTTTACATCTGTCCAGATGGAATTTCATGCTATAATTTGTGCCCATTGCCTCATCCTGTCAGTGGGAGTGACAAGAATTTGGCTCCCTCTTCTTCATTCCTTCCCAGCAGGTGTTTATACAAGTTGTTCTACTAAAAGAGGTTAAAATATGTGTCTTGTAAATAGGGTGATAGATTATCCTCCCCTCTCTTTGCACTGCAATAAAGTTTGTCTTTAAAATGAACCTTCCCAGGGTCAAATTTTTAGTAAAAGTTGCTTTACATCTGGAGTGGCTTCAGTGCAATAATACAGGATAGTGCATAAAATTATAGCAGTAATGTAGATGAGTTAATTGTGTTTTTAAACAAAACACTGAGGTATTTCACATCATGTTGGCTAGCAAGAAGATTGAATCTTTGGATGGACTGGAAGTACTGGTTAATACTAGTGTTTTGAAATTCAGCAGCATTTCACTTGGAGTCTAGAATCTGATTGCTGCTCCTCCTGAGACAGTGGGTTGTTGATTCAATAGTTTAACAAACATTTGCAGCTTCATTTATTTGATTCCATCTGTCAGATGCTAAATGGTATTACTTCTGATTCACGTTTATTCGGATACAGTCTAGGCAAAATAGTTAATACGACCTGCAGGTATAATTTCTGTCTACTTGGAGCTGGTCAGGTTTTTTTAATTCAGTTTAATCCGCAATTCATTTGTGAACATATCCCAGTTTAATGGTTGGTTGTACCAGCATGACTAGAAATAGTGTTTTATAGCCATGCTCTCCCATGTCATTTACTGATGAGGAGGGGTTTATAGCTACAGAGCCCTGCAGTCGCGATACCTTCTTTGTTCACCATTTTATGTAGAAGAAAGATACGTAATGAAATTACCCTGTCCAAAAGCGTCAAGCTGAAGAAATCACATACTTCTCTAACCTGAGTCACTGAGTCAACAGCTGATTGAGTGCTTCAGAGCAAGGATCTGCTGCATTGGATCTGCAAAGATATTAGTACGCTGTGTAAGGTACCATGTGGAGGTAGAGACGGGAAAAAATTTCTTCTGTTGTTTAAGTTATCGTTAAGGAAAATGACTGAATTATGCACTAAAAGTCTTTATATTAGTGAAAATCTCTTCTGTGGATAGTGTTGCATCGGCATAAAAAAGGTAACTTAGCACTGTTGAAAATCCTTAAGGTAGACTGACCTTAGGTAGATATTTGACAATACCAGCAATATTTAAATTGACTGCAGCTGATTATTTTGAAGGATTTTTTTTATGTCTAGGAAGTACCTCTTTATCAAGTAGTGCGTTTGGGTGATGTGTTTACATTGCACGCTGTATTCTGCTACTAATTCATCATTAACAGAGTGAAGAAAACCATAAATGTGTTTTCCAAGAGAATTTAAAACTTGCTAGAAAGCAAATCACTGTGAGGAGTCTTTCCTGTGTGTTTCAACTGAGAGAGAGACAGCTTAAAAATAGTAAAGCTCAAGATATTTTCAAATAGTAAATCCAATCGGATTCAATAAACATTACGTTAAAAAACAATTGTGTAGGCTGGCACACTTAGTTACCTGTATGACTAATGATGTTTAAGGAGATTACCAGGAAAGAAAATTGAATTCCAGTGTTCTTGGAACTCCTTAGAGTTTTTGCTCCCCTTTTTTTTTAGGTATTATTGAACAATCAAAATCCAATTTCAGCTGTTTACTGAGTTTTGTCTTTAGCTTTCTAGCACTACAATGTTTCTGTGTCAAATGCAGGAGAATATTTAATTTTAATAACTTTCCACAGAATTTTTAGATGTGGAAATATTTCCAAAAATTAACAACTGTTGGAGGGGGAGAGGGCGAGTCAAATGCAAGTTGAAGAACTGTCTAATTTTCTTCTTTACTTCTATGGAAAAATCTTGCTACGTTTTCAAGTCTACGCATCAGCAGCATGGAGTAGGGTCTGTCATAGCAGCTGTGTGAGGAAAGGGTATTGTTTCAAGACCAGCAGCCCAAAGAGACAGAAAGAGAAAGACTAAGAAAGGAAGAAATTACTTGTGGTCTTCCTTGAAAGGAACTGGCAAAGCTAAGGATGTTTGTCAAATAGAAATCTGGAAGGATGAGGAACAAAGATCTATCCATTGCTGTGGTCTTCCTAGTGCCGTTTCCTGTCTTCCCGCAAGAGCTTCATCCTTTCCCTGATGTTCCCCTTGAAAATATCCGGTAGAGCCTGGAGAGACACTGTATTACTACTCTGAAATAGTGGGCTGTGTAATCAATTCCATTTCAACTGCTGAATTTAAAATAAAACCACCACACAAATTCATTCCTTTTTTTAAAAAATAGTATGAGAAACAGGAAAAAATACATATGCAGTGTTATGTTGCAGTGAACTTTAAACAAAATATTTCAAAGACAAGTAAAGGGAACAAAGTGCTTGAGTTGCTAAACCGATGGCAGCAATGTCGTCTTTTCTTCCAGGGTGTTTCGAAATCTCGTGAAGGATGAGTGGGGCCCAGAATCCATTCGTATTACTGTGCTTGAAGGAATCTGAATCATATGCTCTAACTTCAAAGAAAACATTTTACCACAATGTCTTAAATTCTGTGATTTCCTTCTAGCTTTAAAGTTTCACTTTAATTAAAATACATGGCTGCTTTTTATAGACAGAGCTGGATTTCCCAGGGCGGCCAGCTGTAGGCAAGAACCGGGCCACTGTACCCGTGACAGTGAACACATGGCCCTCTTCTGTGTTGTCATGTACGCAGAATGCTTTGGGAATTCTGACCCCTGAAGTGTCTTGTAGATGTAACTACCCGAGTAAACTACCTGAAAGATTTAGTCTGAGTTTAGGAAAAGGAGGGAGGAAATTCAATGTGTGGCTAGTTGAACGTCCTGAGTAATTTTCTGAACTGCTAAGAAAATTACCACTGCTTTGTTTTATTTCTTCAATCAATATTGAGAAAATCTGAGCTTGAGAAACCAGAGTCAAAGTAAATTTAAAGAACCTTGAAGGGCTAAAGCTGTGGATTTTTGACAAATAAGTTACTATACCAGAAAAGGGCCAATTAAGTTTCACCAAACTTCTCATCTTCAAACCTACAGAGCTCTTCTGGCGTTGAAATGTAGCACAGGCTTCTGGACTATTTCATATTTGCGTAGGTCAGAGAGGTCAGAACATGAGCTCTATCTTGCTGTGGAATCAGGCATCACATGCTTGTGTCCAGAATTTCCATCATGTTAAACACTTAGTCTGCCTAAATAGTAGGAGAGATTTTAGCTTTAACAATCCATCTCTCCCCTGTTTTCATTGTAAATTGATGGCCTTTGTGTTGACCTTTTAAAAGCAGAAGAGATCGCATCTTGACAAAAGGTGTTGAAGTAATACTTCCTGGAGGGGGGGGTGGGAACGGGACGGACACCAAAAAAAAAACCTGGAAGAACTGTTGAAGAACATGTGTTTAAAGAGCATGAAATTACTTGCATGTGATTCCACTTGTCACCTGTGAGGAACGGGTCATGCCCTGGGCTGGTCCTAGCCCTGCAGATGCTCCGGGGGAGCAGAAAACACAGTGCTTTGGAAGATGCTGATGCAGAGTGGAAAATGAAAAATAGAGTGGAAGTTTGTTTTCTCTCAATACGACGTTACTCCTACTCATCTTGAGTACCTAAGAGGGACCAGGCTTCTCAAAAAATTTGTAGAGGAGTGTAAAAAATAGTGGGAAGAGAGATTATGAATAGGCTGCCGTTGGTCTCTTTTTGAGACACTGCTGTTTTAAAGCACTAATTCTGGCAGTCCTTTCTTCTCTTTCCCCATCTTTGAACTTGTTTAAAATGGAGCTCAACCTTCAAAGGAGAAGAGAAGAAAAGCAGTTGAGAGCACTTGATTTTTCATCTAACTTTCCTGTTCTTCAAACTTGCTTATCAGAAGCATCAGCGAGTGGAACAGGGCACTGGTCAGGCGGAAAGGCACCGATGAGAATAGAGATGACTTGTATACTGTTTTCTGCTCTTCCCCTGGCATGCTGCATCATTTTAGGAAAAAAACAGTTCCCTGTCACTGTTTTCCCCTTACATAAAACAGGAAGGAATAAATTTCACAGGGGGTGTTGATTGCTTTCAAATTTTCTGATGAAAAGTGCTGCATAAGAACTAGTCAATGTATCATTGACTGTGTGAATACTACTGAATCTGTAATAATTTTTCTTCCTCTATGTCAGCTTGGGATACAGAGGAAAATTACCTGGTTTCCTCATTTCTCATTGCTTTCCCCAGTGCTCAGGACCCCAGGCCACTGATGTTATGCAGCAGATGCTTTCCATAGATCGGATTAAGGGTTGATGAAGTAACAGAGCCCCATGCAAGCATCCCACTGTGCTCTTGAAACTGGAATTTCATTCCTGGTAGTGATCTATATGGCCTTGCATTTACCTTAGAAAAATATTATTTAAAAAAAAAAAAAAGATATTTGGAAAGAAGGGAGGTAATATTAATACTAAATTCTCACTAACATATAGTGTTCAACATGTCACTAAAGGCCTAATGGTATTTAATATGTGGATTCTTCTAAATAGTGGATGTGTAATTCTCCTAAGATGTTTTATAAACTATAAGAGGAAAGGGTACAGTTGTTCACAAATGTTTCACCAAGATTGTTTTCGGTCAGCCAGAATTGCCTTTGAGAGTAGGGTTGCACTAAAAAGAGAGAGGAGAGACGGAAAAAAGAAACCCCAAAACAGGGTCCTGCTCAGTCTAGAGTTTCAGGCGAGAGAGGAAAAGGTCTAGTTATCCAGAGCCAGATGCATTGTTAAAAGTTCATACTATCACTTTGACATTTAGAGTAGGACTCAGTGTCTTTGTAAATTCCTCTTCGTATTACCAGTGTAGGTCTCTGAGCTCAGACCATTTCACAAACCATAACATTTTTTAGTGAGTGATTGATCTGTATTATGTGTCCTAGCCATCAGAAGAATCTTGGGATGTTGCTTGTATAAACTGTAATTCAATCTGATCCTGGGCATTTAGTTACAGACTTTCATAGACCTATTGGCGATACTCAATCCTCCTGGATTTGGGAACAGGGCTTATCTGATACCCTAAAAAAAAAAAAAAGGTGGGGGGGGGAGATGGAAAAAAAAAAAGCCCCTCATTTTCTCTGTTCCCCAGTTAAATAACTCAACACATCTGGTAACACTGTAGGATCATTGTCCTTTCAGTTCCTCTGCAGCTCTTATTGCTACAATATTTCTTCGGTATCTAGTTTCCTAAAGGGCAATGTGATTTTTTTTTTTTTTTTTTAGGCTGTTTTTATAGGTCTTGCAAATTAACCCATATGCATTGCAAGAAAAAACATGACTTTTAATCAGCACCATTTCTAAAGTTAGCGCTTGCTCTGTGTATATGAATATGTATATGAACCAGTGTTTAAAAAAAAAAACATACAACCTTTCTGCTAGTACTCAAAACTAGCATACAAATGTGTTTTTATTATCAAATAAAGTATGCCTAAATGTTAAAATATCTTTCTGTCAGGGGTTTTATCGTTTGACTTCTTGTCTTCAGTTACAAGAATGATAAAAATTGAAACTAAATCTTTTAATTCAATAAGAACTGCATTGAATTGTAGGAAGCATAAAGAGGGATCAGATACAGACTCATATGCATAGGAAATTAAACATTCAAGAAGTTAAAACTTTGTGAGCAACCAAAGGGGTAGCCTTAAGGTGTGCTTATTTGAAATGCCTGTATTTAATTTTACAATAAATCTGAGTATTTTGTTCCAATTAAGACAGTTCATGTGCACGACTTTAAATTGTACAGTAGTTCCAGGGAGACCGTGGACTGCTTGTTTTACATTCTGGATCAAGTTCAGATTTTTAGGCTTTGCTTGAATAAAATAAAAAGTCTGAACCCTGAAGATAATACAGATTGATAAATCTGATTTAAACATTCCCGTGTTGCAGACTTTCAGTGTATGTGGTACAGCTGAGCCTCAGGCCATGCACTAAATACATCCACAGTGCATTCCCAGGGCACCCGAATACCAAATGATCACATTTGAAAGGTTACCTTTCTATGGATTCTGACTTTTCTGTATTAGCCACGAAGATTAGAATTTTAACAGCTCCCATTGAGAGGTATTGTGAAGTATTTACTTGGCAGGAAAAAAACAAAACAAAACAAAGCCCAGATGAGGTACTGTCTCATATTCATGAACTGGGATTTATTAGTTCTGTGAATGTCCTTGTGAGAATACACTCCATAGTTCACACTTTAGGAAAAAAAAGTCTTGTTTTTCATTTATATTAACTTAAAACTTTGATAGAAGAGTTACTGTAGTAGAGGTTTTAGCAGAGAGGCAGGATCATGCTTGTGCAGGGTATATACCAGTAAATCCTGCAGTCTTTCACAACTAGCTTTCTGCAAGGAAAGTTATGATCGCTTATGTCTCTGGAAATTTTGTTAGTAAATTTGTTGATAATTAAAGATGTAAGGCTTTTTCTCCTCATCTTTTACAGGTTGTGGAACTCATTTCAAGTGCTATTGGTGACTTAGTTCAAGGTATATATTATGAAAACTCAAAATCATCTGAGGTAAGAATTTCAATAGTTTTACATACCCAAGAAGTTTGGTGATATTAATGCGTGACTACAATAAATGTGATGACTTTCTCATTTGTTTAAAAGGAGGAGGGAGAGGGAGGAAGAGAATTAGCTGCAGTCCTAGTGAGTGTCAGCAATAACTTCGTTATGACACCTGTGAACTCTGATGGACATTTCTAGAAATGCTCAAGGAGGGACTATTTTATTTCTGTGAGTGCTTAATAGAATAATATTATGTGTCATTACCAGGAGCTCTAGACTTGTCTTTCTATGGGCTTTCCAAACAGTTTCAGAGGTTTCTAGTCAAGATTCTGTTAGAGGCATTTATTACAATCTTGTCAACATCATTAATATTTTCATGTTAAATCTCTCATTTCCAAACCCAAAGACTTTTACAAAATGCTTCATCAGGTTTACATCAGGTAATTTACATCAGGTCCTTTCTCCTTCTGAGTGTTCACCTTTTGATAGTATAACCATGAGTTTTGTCCTGAAGTGGTAGGATTGTAGCACTGTACTCTTCTCCACCAAAAATCACCATGCACAGATTACAGGAGTCACCATGGGCGAAGACAGTGGCTGCCAGCGCTTCACACAAAGTAGTCTTGTATTTCTTCAAGGGCAATAACAGATGTACTGTGCTATTGTTTGGCAAGAATTGTGATGAAAATTGGTCAAATTAGATCTAGGTATTTTTGTCTTTACTAGCGTATTTAAGGAAACTTGTAGAGACACTTCTTGAAGTAGGCTTGCTTGGGCAGGGTGTCGGAGCAAAAAAAAAAGAGTTCTTTCTTTCATTTGCTATGACTGTATCTTAACACATGCAAAAAATTGATAATTTAAAGTTGCCATGACCTCTACAGGTTTTATGATAGCAAGTTTTCACTGTACGGGAATGATGAGCAGTGTGTGTATGTGAATATCTATCTTGAAATCCACTGAGGCAGATAGATTTACTTATAGTAACATTGTCTCATGTGCCTAGTTTGCCTCAGAGACCTGAATCTTAATATTCAGTAGGTGAAATGGCTTGAAGATTGCAGAAATACATGAATTCATTTATATTTACTGTGTATTTAGATTGCAGCTCTGGTTTACTATTGCCGTGTTGTAGTACATAGCAAAATTAATACCTTAGCGGAAGTGTTGATTGCATGGGTTACCACTAACGGAGATACCTGCGCTGATGACCTTGCAACAGCCAACCCAGAGTGGGCAAGCAGAGACTATCAAGCTGTGGATGAGCCGCCAGCTAACCGTGGCTGGGCCCTGGAGAGGAGGGTGCTGCTGCACCCAGTGGCTCCATTGGTCAGTATCTGTCTCTCCTGTTCTGCAGCACTGAAGACATGTTACTGAAACTAACGTCATTTAAGCTTGTCCCTCTCACTTTGATTGAAACCAGTTAGGTAGGAAGCGATCACGCTGATGAGCTGAGCTCTCCCCTCGAAGGAAGCGAGCCTCTAGCAGGAAAGCGCTAATGGCAGCTCAGGAGACACCTGGGGCCATGGACTCGCCAGGTGGCATGGCAGAGATGTCCTCTGGCTCTTGAAAGGAGGGGACCCGGGGTGGAAGCGTGGCAGCAATGCGATGTTGAGAACTTGGCCGTCCTTCTGCACCTGCTGAGTTTAACCCGTGGACAAACAGACTGCAGCCTACCGTGCTCAGGGTTATATGCTAAAAATAGATGATGTATTTGAGATTTTTGCAAAGAATGTTTAATTTTTGTTTGGGTTTTGTTTTTTTTTATATTCAAGCAGGTTTCTAAATACAGGTAGATTCCAGAAGCATCACATTTAAAACAACTACTCTTTGGTGTGTAGAAGCAAAGCTCTACAAGTTCATCTCAGCAATGAAACTGCATTTTATTTTAACCATGGCCCCTGTATAAATGAGAAATGTTGCGGACTCTTTTGGGTTCCTGCCACTGCAGAAGGTCTTAATCTTCTTTTTCTTGGTCTTTCTTTCTCTGTTTATTTTCTGTTGCATTACTGAAGCATTCCACATGTGTAGATTGCAAGGGAAGTGTGAGATAAACTAAGCACAGCTGCACGATGTTTACACTCCCCTGGCCCAAATACAAATCGCAAAGACTTACTTTGTTCCGATGATTTTTTCTGTCTAAGGAGAGTTGAAAGTACAGTATACCCTTCCTAAGGGGAGCCCAGTTAACTCAAAACACCATTAGTATAGTGGCATAATAGATACTGAAAATTACATGGCAGTGTCTGAAGTTTAGTCTTTTTAATGGGTAGTGCATGGCTTCTGATGAGACCTAGAGCAAACAAGTGTGGAATCTACTTTAATTATTTTTTTACCTTGTCCTTGGAGAAATTTGGTTCCATGCTGTGTATGAGACACATCCTTGCTGCTTTCCTCACACTGTTCTTCTGAGGCAGTGTCCCATTCCTGTTCTGAACACCTCTTCAGCAAAGATTGCCAAATGGACGAGGTCAGTTGTTGGTCTGTCTTATTTGTATCCTTTGTGCATCTTGCCTCCATCCCTAATTGCAATTTGACTGAAACAAAAATGTGAACTACCTTTCCTAGAGGTAAGACAAATGCTTTAATCTACTCTGCAACTAAATCTCAAATGTCAAACTTTATTTCTTTATGAGAGTAGGGCATTGGGATGTTAGTAATGGCATTTTCATTGCTGGGTATGTCTTAAATTTGGAAAAGCAGAAGGATGTTTTCTCACCTTTTTTTTTTTTTCCTTTTTGAGGCAGGAAAACTGTACTTCATATGTTAAATGTCTTTAATGCAGTTGTTATAAAGCTCCTCAGTACCATAAAATAGACTAATTTAGCACCAAGTTGTTTTGAGCTTTGATAGATGTCTACCTAGATGGTTTTATCTTTTACTTTAGACAAAAATAACTCTGCAAAATTCACCTTTCTCCTCTGAGACCCTAAGTTCATGTTTACCCCAAAAAAAAGTTTCAGTTTGCTTCATTTGGATGACCCAGTAGGAAAATTGAAAGAATCATTTGACCTAACAAGACTGACCTTATTTACTCCTGAAGACATATAATGGATATAATTATTTGACAGCTCTCATTACCACATTTTTTCTCTGTAAAACCACATGCAATCCTACAGCCATTCCATTTTAGTATGTTCTCTTTGGTCATTCTTCATCTTGTCTGCATAGTGAGTCATTAGGTCTGTGTGAAACAGGGGAAAATAAAGATAATATTTAATTTTTCATCTTTATTTGAAGTGACAATCCAAACTACAAAGTGTAGGCTTTGGCTGCAAAGACAGCCTGAAGGTTAGGGCTGCCGCTCATGTTCAAAGCAGCAAATAGCTGCTGTGGTTTAAGACATTGCATTAGTGGCTTAAGCTAATATTTTGGACTGTAAGCTGGAGCAGAAAGGGGTGATGTGATAAACGTTTGCAGCTTTGTGTGCCAAATCCCCTCGCAACTCAAAATTCTGTGAGCTTCCCAGTTCCTGTCTGTCTTCCCAAAATCTAGGTCTAATTTCGGAGTAAAAAATTGTGCTTTCAGTGAGTGCAAAGATGAAAGTTGTCTAATCTGGCCTTCAGTCATGATTGTGGTATCTATTCTTAACAGAAAAACATTGCACTGAGTCTCTGTTTCCTACTTTTAGGAAACTGAAGGCTTCTAAAAGTGTTTGCTAACTCGCAGGATACTGTCACGCTTTTAGAAACCTTCTGTCTTAATATCCCAGATGATTTAACAAATATTAGTGAAGAATGCCTTAACATCCCTGTTAATTTACTGAAGAGGTACGAGAGATACAGGGAAGCTCAAGGTCAAAGAGAATCAAGAGCAGGACTTAAGTCTGTTGGTTCATGTGCGTTACCTGCCAGACCGTTCTTGTAATCTTAAAGTATTGCGGGTTTTCATGGGAAGCTGCCCTGAGTTGTTTTCCTCACCTCCAGAATATGTAGCTGATGCTCAACGTGCATTACCAAAACTCGTTTTTAGTGTCAGAATGGGACTGTTATGTCAGACAAGACCATTTCCAACATGTTCCACTGGTGGCTGGAAGACTGTTAGGTGAAATTTTCAATGCAGCTGTGTGAAAATTGTGTCTAATATATAAAACAAGTTGAAAAAAGAAATACATTAGTGGCAAGTACTTGTTGTGCCAAATAGTGGATTAATGGGTATTTATTTTAGAACAATATAGGGGTTTTTAACAAAAATAATTGAGGATTTTCCAGCAAAATACAGACTACATGGGGGGAGTTGTACCTATTCGTGTTTGATGTTGAGTCACCAGTCCTGCTTTGAGGAGTAATGTTTTGGATCCTGCACATGTCCATCAACTGAACAACTATGTTGGCTATGCCATAAGTAAAGGATTTGCTTATAAATTTTACCGTAGGAGGTAAATGAAATGTATTTTGAGACATGTAAACAACCTTTTAGCAGGGCAGCAGTCAGATTCAGAGCTTTCACTTTTTTTTTTTTAAACAAATGTCTCTGTTGCAAGACAAAAGGGAAGGATAAAATATGGAATTTGAGTAAAGAGCATCTGTGAAAAGAATGGGTAAATGTGTCAGAGGGGAAAAAAAAAGAGCATAGCTAGAAAGAAGGCCAATGCTATTTGTTTACTGCTTTTGTTCTTTTAAATACTAAGCTTTTCCAGAGAGATTTAAAAGTAACAGATGTGGAGAGATATTTAAATTTATTATAATTTTTCAAACTTTTTTTTTAATCTTGTGTTGCTTCTTTTACAGTGTTACAGTAAAAGAATTAGGTAGTCGGTGGCATGCTTTATTGACCCATTTGCAGACACCCTTGTTCCTTCAAAAGCAGTGAAGACATGTATTAATTGACCAATAAAACATGCCCTGTCACGTTCAGCAAGCAGGAATTCATCTGTTGAAGGCCGATGCGAACCATGTGCAAGATGTTTTGCTACTGGTAGAAAGATTCATAGTTGCATTGAATTTTATTTATGTAAAATACAAGTTCTTGAACTAGCTAATTTAAAACTTCAAAATGCTATCTAAAAATATTTCCCCGTGTTTCTGTGGATTATTTGCCCGTTGAGAACTGAAGTTTGGTATAAGTGGTTCAGACTACTTGGTCATTTTGTGCAACAGCAGATGGCTAAGAACGAGCTGCCATGGTATGGAAATACAATAAAGGCTTCCTTACAAGCTATGGCTGACGTTTTACATTGAAAGTAGAACTTCTCTGACTTCTACTCCTTCCTGGTTTTGCGAATGGTTTTAAGGCACAGTTTTCATTCGTATTTCCCTTAATATGTTTTCAGCTGAACTGTGTATGAACACCACCTTTGGTGTGACAAATCAAACTGAGTCATTCTAAGTGCCGCTTTTGTATTGGGGATCCTTGTTACCATCACTAAGACCTGCCCTCCCTGATGGTTGTGATTGTGCATTTTGTCCTGCAATTTCATTTTCTAAAAGTTTTTTGTTTCCTTTTGCCTGAGATTTCAAACCCAATTTAAATTATGGATACTTCCATAATTACAACAGAAATTTAAAAAAAGAAATATCTCAACTAGCGAATTTCTTTCTAACAAAATAGTAACCGACCTTGCCATTAGTAAAATGGGGGCACCCTCAGCTGTTCTTAATGTCCCATAGGAAATGATGATCGACAGAGCTGGATTTGGATCTTTTGCCGGTACTCCCATGCCAACGTTATCCAAACTGTATCTGGAGTTGGCTGCTTTCCTCCAGGGATGGTGAGGAGTTCAGCTCTCTTCATCCAGCTTCTGCTACCCAGACAGCATCAAGGTTACTTGTGATTAGGACCCATTTCTTTTTGACAGAACTTGTGATTGAGGTCACTCCATAGGCATTAGTTAATCAAATGTCTGAGCACTGTCAATTGTGGCTAGAATTAGAGTTTAAAAAGGCTTTTATATGAAAGGCTGCTAGAAGTCTTCTGGGCCAGCTAATGTCCACTTTTATATTTATCCTTTGACATACTCACTGCTGGCAAAACAAAACAAAGCTTACCAAAAGGTGAAAATTTCTCTAAAAATAATAAGTGCTGTCATAATGTCAGATTTTACAGACTTTGCGGTCTAGAACTAGTTTAATTTTTCCCTTGATATTTTAAAAGAGTGTTTAGATATTGTCACATGTACCCTTGTTTTAAGAATGCAGTGTGGTTGGTGGACAGTTTATTTATATAAACATGAGAGTTAAGCTTGGGGAAAAATGGCTTTCGGACTGTTGGAAAAGTTCGCTGAAGAAAGGTTGTGTCTGCCTCTGCTGTCTTAAGTAGCAGAAGCTTTAGGGGTATGTGGTCATAAGACGTTCTGGGATTAAAATCAGCGATATCTTGGCTTGCAAGCTCATATGCTAAAGCACATCCATATGGGCATAACGCCTTTTTACAGCTGGCTTCTTTCTGTAACCCAGAAATTCACAATACCTATGTTTTTAAGATTTCAATACCGTATCTTGAAATACGTCTCAAATTTTTGTCTTTTTTTTTTTTTTTAAGCTAGTTGTTCATTTTAGACGGTGGAAGCTCCTGCATGCCGTTTGTGTAGTGGACAGTAACTTGTTGTGCCTTCATTTTCAATCCTGTGATGAAATTCAACCTTGTATAAGAAGAATATATTTTTGTCACAAATCATAGAATTAATTTCCTTGTACACGTTGAGTTGCAGTGACTCTTTAAGCTTCTTCATTTTCTTCGGTTGATATTTGATAATGTCTGCATTTCTGTTACTGCTCAAAGGTTCCAGCAGGCAAACAATTTCAATTTACGGGTCTTCTGAAATATTTTTTTTTAACTTCATAAATTGTTTCAGGATACCTTTCTAGAATATTTTTGTCTTGGTTGGATTTAAAACAAATAATTACAAAAATCACTGCCAATTTTCAATATCATCCAGCAAATTTTAGTAAATACTGTTTTTTCGCTGAGCAGATTGGTTGTTAAGGAAAAGATTGTGTTGCGTCTTCCAAGAGCTCCTGATTTAAAATTTAAAATAAATTGATCTATATCTGAGTGGAAAAAAATGACTTGATATATAGGAAACTACTTGAATTAAATGCTCATTTTGACATTTTGCCAGTCATGGGAATTTGCACATGCTCTGGGCTGAGTTAAGATATTAAAACAAAAATACTACAGTAAAATGAAACACGAGGAAAGTTTAGGCTTGACTTTGTAAGTTATCATACGCATAATAGCAAACATGTGGTTTCTCTGTTCTTCACTTTCCTTGTATAAGTTAATAGTATGTCTGAAAGCAAAGGCATTTTGATACAGCTCTGTGTTACTTGGCATTGCAGATTTCTCCTACTTTTTCCATTAGTCTCAAATTATCCTCTCCCTTGTAACGCAGCACTTCTGGGTGATATCCATAAGGGAGGAAAATTAGAGCTGAACGGATGGATTCTATTTCATTTGTTACCGATTTCATGACAGATAATACCTCGCTAGAAAACTATAGGGTCACACAGAATTACTTCTTGCTCATTTCTAAGTAATTTAATTGACGTCACTTTGAGGGAAAAGGCTTGTTATATAAGAATCTTTTTATATTTAAAATAAAGAATACCTTTTGGTTTAGTTTTCACTACAGATTTGGATGAACTGAGAAATAGTGAACTTTTTCACATTTATATGCTTGAAATTTTATTCTGTAGCTTCTCATTACTGATTTTAGTTTTTTCTAAGCAAAACAACTGTGGTCTCTTCTGGTTTGGGGGTTTTTTTCCTCTTTAGAGAGTACCTAAAGGCGTGACAGTAATATGTATGTGAGAAAGGTTACAAAGTCATGTCTAGCTTTGAAGACCAGTTAGTAAAATAGTGGTATATTGACACTTTGTGAACCAAAGGAGCTGCAGTTGAATTTAGGGTTAGGGGGAAAGGATTGGATTTGGGTTAATTAAAACACTTTGTGGAAAGTAATCCAAATTAATATTTTGGATACAAAGGATTTTGAGAAGCGTTGAGCATCTCTGACCTTACAGTCAAGGTGATAAAGTTCACTGGAGGCATCTCGGGGATCTCTGTCAGTCCCCTGGGAAAGTTAATATTGACATTTCTAAATTACAGTGTTACTTATTTGTTTTTTAATACTTCCAGTCATCGCTCGTCCTTAATACGAGGGTGGAAGAGGTACAAATCCTTCATCAAAGCCCTTCTTTTTTCCAATGCAGTTCTATAAGGTTTTTTAATACCTTTTGTAATTATTTTTTTCTTGACTGCAAAGGAGAAATTGCAGGGACTTCTCAAGTTTGTTTGGGTTTGTTTGGGGTCATACCCCAGATGTACTCTGGGGGTTTTTTGGGGGGGTTGTCTTTTTTTCTTTTATTTTCTCCCCAGTCCCTCATGAGGAATATAGTCGGCTGTTCATGTTCAGTGTAATGATACAGTCATTAAGAAAAGGATCTGTGTTGAATCTGTTGACAGCTACACATATTTTGCCTTGTTCTTTTCGATCAGAAAATTAAAATGTTGTTTGAAGCTGCCAGTATATTTATTCTGATACTTCTCTCTACTTATCCCCAAAAGAATGCCCTCCTTTATTTGGCACCGTGGCACCCAGAGTTTTGTTACTCACCACGTGTCACGTTATCACCACGCACGGTTAACTTCTGCAAGCTGACAGAGCTGCAGTTTCGGTGGTTTCATGTTAGCCTTTGTTTCGTTTTCAGGAGAACTGTCTTACAGATGATATCGGCATATCTACGTGGAAGGAGCAGGTTTTCCTGTCACATAGTGCCTTGCTGGCAAAGAGCTGCCAGGCTGCAATGGAGCTAGCAAAGCACAGCGCTGAGATTCAGGACATGGCATTTCAGTATGGGAAGCACATGTCTATGAGTCATAAGGTACACCTTTTCCTTTCGTTCTGGGATCTTAAAAACAGAAAGACTTGTAAGATATGTTGCTCTTGAGCTCTGTCGTATACTGCCACTGTGCTGTAGACTTTTGCCAGCTGGTCAGTGGTGTTGAGAGATTTGACTGCTGCCTCATACCAGAAAATGCTGGTATGAACAGTGCTTACGAAGTGGCAAAATCACAATTCTGGCAATGTAGCTTATTTCATTCAAGGCTCTGTTAACATCCCTCTAGCACATCTTTCTGTAGCATCTTAAAACTTTACTTTCTCTGCTCCTTTGTTCTTCTTGAAGCCGCTGTCCCAGTAGCAGGAGTTGCAGGAGAAAGCATGTATTGGGTCTCAGCTGCCACCGTGCAGAGGTTTGCACCGAGAGGCTCAACTGCCTGCAGCAGCACACGGGGCTGAGGCATGAGCTGCGGTGGCTGAAGGACCTGCATATGTTCCCTTCTGAATAATCTGCGGTGGAGATAACTTCCAGAGGAGGTAGTTGAGAGGTAAGGAGGGAGGTCACTAGATACAGACCAGAGCAGCCCGCACCTCTGCAGCAGTAGGATTTCCCACAGAATACCTCTTATCTCCATTAGAAGACTTTAAGTCCACAGCTAGAGATAGTCCAAAGGAAAACACAGTGTGGAACTCGGGTCCTTGGAACTCTGTTTTTGCCCTAAAGGTCTGCTCCTACTGTATTGCACTACTTGCAAGTATAGACGTAGGCTGAGACAGGCAGACAGACCTCCCATCCGCTTCAGCTGAGTTGGTTTAGACAGTTTCTAGTTCCTCCAGGAGAAGGAAGTGGTTTTATAAAGCACAGCTTTACTGCCATAGAAATGCCACTGTATATTATTACTAGGTATAACTCTACCAGTAAATTGCTTCTAGTGCAGACTATAGCCTTAATATTTTGTGTATGCTTTAATATTAATACATTCACCATTGACATACAGCTGTGTAGAAAGGATTGCATAATTTTCATGGAAAGCTCCTAGCTATGTAACGTTTCCTTCGTCAGAAAGAGGGTCATACTGCATCAGCTTCCTCGGGTACTGAAAAGTAGAATGTATTACCCCTCACAGATTAAAATCTGATATTCTTCGCACCAAAGACTGGATCGTTCTTTCCTTTGTATTTTTTCTGTTTCCTGCCACTCAAAAGTTGCCCACCTGGCTGTGTCCCATCACTTGCCCAGCTCTGCAAGCTGTCCTTTATACATTTCTCTGCAGATTCTCTACGTACTTCTTTTTACCACAACTTTCTGCCACTGCAGTGCTTCCCCCCTTCCTCTCCCTCCCCCAAAACTTGAAAAAGTGCAACCAAAGTACGTGTCAAAGCAGAAAGTGACGAAATAGGTATACGATCAGGATATGGACCTTGATTTGGTGAGTGAATGGATATGTATAGACTGTTCCTGGGAACTGAAGTAGGATGTTCTTCTCTTTCAGCTACATTCGGACCTTCAGCCATTTGTTAAAGTAAGTTCTAGTGACACCATGGCCTTCAGTTTGAATTCTGCTCCTGCAGTCCTGCATCAAGAATTCCTTGGAAGGGAGGCATGGATTAAACAAATCAGAGAGGTAAATTAAAGCATTGTTTAGAATTTCATAGTTTTGCCATTTATATCTCTCTTCCTATCTATACTTTGAATCTGCAAAGAGAAACTAGCAACAGACAAGATGATATAGAGGTCACCTCTGCTCTCCAATAATTAACACCTCCCTCTTCCGTGCTTTCAAGAAGGGCAAATCTTAGGGACCTGACAGTCGAGCTCTGTCAGACTTCGGTGTGTCAGTGTAACAAGCGGATTCATTTGCGTGGAGCATATGTCTGTTCCTCTGCACTGCTTGTGCAGTCCCACGTCTTAGCTTAAAGCTACTTTCACTGGCAGCTTAAAGCGGAGAACTTTGTGTTACAGTGGTTGAAAGGTAGGCACACATTTCCTTCTGCCAACTTGGCTCTGGAAGCAGTAATTTTGGATGGGGGGAAAAGATCTGGGGAACTTGGCTTCCTGACCACTAGAAAATATTGGTGAGGTCTAGCTGGTTGATGTCCTTATTCTCAGTTGTCTTAGTTTGTCTGTCTTTAAGTCTTAGATGAAGAGGGTGGTATGAATAAGAGAGCTGTGTGGTGTAGATCTGTTTCATGTACCATGTAGCACGGCAGGGTTCAGATCCATGAATAGCTTCCTGTGTGTTGTTGAAACACAAATAGATAATTGTACAAGACAGAGGGTGAGAAACACCAAAAACGTCCAAAATTAAGCATTTTGTTGAGTTCCTGCATCAGTCGGACATGTTTTGCCTGTCTAAACAGCTGTGATGAGTACTGTTTGAAAATTCCTGCAGTTGTTATACAGATTCTTCAGTAGAAAGGCTGCTGCCTTCAGTAAGAAGCCAGCTCTGTGCGAACATATTCATTCAAGACGTGCTTGCCGATGGCTCCTTTCCTTGCTGGTTTGAAAGCAGGACTTTCGGGCAGAGGGCGTGGAGTCTGAGCCTCTGCCTAGTTGTGCGTTCATGATGGCCAGGTTGCAGCCTGCCTTCACATACCTCAAGCAAGAGGCATAGTCTCTTCAGCAGTGAATTTTTGGGAAGTATATGCAGAATCTACAACCTTACAGTGGTGTGGAGTTGGGGATCTTAAAGCGAAGCAAACTTTTTGACATTTTGAAATTAGGGGCCGGTAGTTTATAACGTGTGACAAGGAATTTTGGAATTCTGTAATCTCAACACAAGGCTCATACGTGAGTTGAATACAAATGGACTTGGATGATTGCAGTTGGAGAATAATGGTATTACCACAGCACAGTTTATAAAAGCTTTGAAACAATTTCCCATCTGCAGAATCTAGAGGAGATTGCAGGACTCCAGGAGTGCCGTCTGTCTGATTACTAATTCTCATACCAAAAATGGGCATTGTAGAAACAATGAAGCAGTTCTCACTGAAGGGAGGGGAAAAAAAGGAAAAAAAATGTAATACTACTTTAGCTAAACACAAAGGGCAACACCTAGTCCAGGACCCTTTCTTGGCTTTTGGTGATTTAGAAAGGAAAATTGCCTTTCATGAACTACAAGCTCTTTGAGATGTCATCCATAGTCATCCATTCGCTTTGTGACATTCAAGATAGGCCAAGCGCTCAAACCAGAGACTTTCTCATCTTGCCAGTACTAGTAAGAGTATGCTCATAAGCCACCCCCTTGTGCAATGTCATTTGTATGGTTTAAATAAGCAAAGCATGCCCCGTGCACTCAGTCCCTGTCAGCTACAATTTTTCTTTGTAGCTGAGTTATGACTAGGCATATGGAAATCACATTACGGACCTGCAGTTCCTGCTAAGTCAGTTGACTTTCTCCTTTCACTGTTTGCCCATGTAAGCATTCATGCGGTGGATTAAAGGCAGCACCTCCTCTTGGCAGCTTCCTCCTCCTGCGGGAAGGTCTTGGAGTTCAAGAAAGTGGAGGTAGAGAGCTCCATTGCACCTAGTAGCCTCCACAGTGCTCAGAAAGCCTGTGACTGCTCAGAAAGCATGTGACCGGGACTCGGTGCCTGTCATGCACATCTTGGATGAAAACAGTCTTCAGAGAGGTCATGAAGGATGCCTAAACTGCTGTGAAGTGCCCAAAACTTGAGTGATTGCCTCACCACAGTTCTCTTGTCAGAGGTCCGAGTACAGTGGCTGTTCCCAGGGTAGCCTTTTAGTGGAGGTAGCCACATGCACCTTTCTGCTGCTGAGCAGAAGAACTTTTAAAAGCCCCCTTGTCTCTTCATTTGGAAAGAGCAAAACACATCAGATATCCAGGTGCAGAAGGTTGCATCAACGCTAAATTATATGTGTTTTGAGAAGATTAGATTCTGATTTTGATGAAATTTAGAGACTGCCTAGAAAGGGACTTGGGATGTGTATAGGGGGAAGCCATGTCATAGGAGGAAAAAAATGTGTAGGTTTGTGTACCTGTGTGTGTATACTCACACATGCATGAATGATCCGTAAAGACCCAAGTCTCTCCTGTTCTCACTGACCTCACCACCAACACCCTCCACCTTTGTGCATTTAAAATTAAAATGCCCAATGAACTGTTTGGTCAAGTGTCTATTTTAAAAACAGTATGGGTTGGAGTAGAGTCCTGAAATGTTTTAAAAAAAGAAACAAAACAAAACCACCCAATCTTAAACGGTTCCTAGGAAACACTGTGGTAGACAGACAAAAAAATGCTTGAATGCTCTTCTTCAGATGACGTGTTGTAATAGTTGCTGACTGCAGTCCACTGAGCTTTTGGAAAGCGCTGTATTTTTAAAATTTAGCATACTCCAGGATTGTAGGATGGAGGATTTCCTAGGGATCAAAAGACAGAAGAGTTGGTCACTTTTAGCCACTTACAGATAACTCTCACTAGACTAGAGCAAAAATTCTCTGGCTTCAACAGGCATCCAAGATCTAAGCAGTGAGATCAAAGTTTGAGTGAAGAAGTTAAGCAGAATCCCTCAAGAACATGTCTAGAATCCATCTTAGCTCATGGCATTTGTAATTTTAGAAAAGAATCAGTCAGAAACTAGAACCATCCCATCTAGGCCAGAGTAATCCATGCACCTTTCATCGTATTTTTCTGAGCCTTCTCAGAAGAAGCAGAGCTGGAAGAAAAGCACTTATCAAAGGCTTTATCAAGCATTTCTCAAGTATAGCTTTTAAGACACATAAAAGGGACCATCTCATCTGAGAAAGAAAAGTCAATCTTGGAAAACATCCTGAAAACCTGCTCCAAAAAGCATTGTCTTAAACCATCCGCTTGTGGTCTGCTTATCAGATGCATTTTGAGAAATTTCATGGGGGATTCAGGGATCCTTCTTCCTGGCAAGATGTGCTGATTTCACACCGCCTCATTTATTAATAAAGAATGTCATGGTATAATTGTCCCTCACTCCTGGCACATAGTGATCTTTGATGTTCAGGAGGAAGGCTGAGCTGAGCTGGCCGTTAAGGTCTCTAATATGCAGGCAAGCAGATGCTTTTCTTTGAGGGCCCAGAGACCCCATGTTCGGAGGCTGAGCTCCCCAGCCAAGCAGTGAGACCTAGAAGGTTATCCAAGTTTGACAAGAGTGCACACCTTTTGCAAATCAGGCTTAATACTTTTGAGGAAGCTAAACCAGATGCAGAAATCTGATGGAAAAGGAAAAAAAAAATATCTGTGTGTCTGCAAAAGATGTGTCTGCAATCTGGGTCAGTAAATGTCAAAGAGCCAAACCACCGTAAGGATACAAAGAAAGAAATAAAGCAAAGGTGCATTTGTAGTAAAGAAGGCTTAGGAAACAGGTGAGATAAGGCTGCTGCTTGGAGAAGCACAACTGCCATTGACTTGAATGCTTGAGAGGAACAGAGCATGGGAAAATATTCTTGCTGTTTGTAATGTATTCTATGCAGGAGGAGGCACGCTGAGCACACCTCTTCTGCTATTGCTAAGGCTAAAAAGCATCTTCCTCAAACATGTTGGCAAATTCTCCACTGCAGTGTGAATCTGCATATAGGCAACCATTTGTTAAAGAACATATTTCTGGTATGTTCTGATACACAATATAACTACTAGATTTATCTTGAAGAAGCCGTAAGATCCAACCGGTATGCATAAGAGTTGGCAAATCAAAGAGATGGGAATACACAAATAAGGAAGCCGTTATTGGCAGGGGTTATGCTACTCCCAAATGCTATCAGGCTGTTTTCTTGATATGCGTTCCAGAAAAGCTGACTCTTAAGAAGCTTAAAGAGAGTAGTAAAGAGGTTTTGTGGATCAGTCTCCTTTCTCCTTCAGTGAAATCAGTTTTGTTATCTACTATTTTCATTCCTGTTTTGCCTGCTTAGTCTCTTGTCAGTTCTTTTCTCTATTTTATTTTTCCTCCCTTACAAAAATTAATTTATTTTCCAAATCCATGACATCTTGGCAACATCTCTTCGAAGCTGTGCTTGCCACGTAGTGTTCGTTCCTCTTCAGTGCAGGCCTCAGCTCTTCTCCTTATTCCAGTTGGGCTTCTCCTCTTGGCTGGACTCTGAAGTCCCCACAGAGGACCCAGAGAGGTAGTGGTGCTAATCCTTTGGTACATCCTTTGAGGAGACGCGTTACAGAAGAACTGAGGTTCGTGGTCTTCCCTTGTGGAGGCTAGAGGGAAAGAAACAGTGGAGATTTTTTTCTCGACGTGCCTGAAAAGAGAAGAGCTGGATTTGGACGAGGTGATAATGATACAGCTAGATCTGACCTGAGAAAAGGGCTTCAGGTTGGTTAAGCAGGAATGCTCTGGGTCTGGCAGAGCAGTGCCGCTGGGTGAGAAAGACATAGACATCTATTCTACATCACTCTGTGACAAAATTGAGGAATTTGGTCTGCATACTTTCTGCATCTGGGCAACAAGAAATTTGAAATTTATTCATACTTCTTTCTGAATGTGCTTGGAGTCATAGGTTGTATGTATCTGCTGCCTAAGTAAAGGGTGATGCTGTATACTTAAATACAATTCTAAGCCAAATGCACAATTAGCGTATCTAACCTAGGTCTAATAGTGCTGACATGGTCCTGACATCTGCTTTTGAGAGCTCTAGACTATCAACTGTGTGCAAATCACTATAGATACAGGGAGGTTTCTCTTTTTAAGGCATTAAATCCTGTTATTACTGATATGAAACATAGTTTATTTCAGAATCTCACGGGAGAGATTAATTGATGAAAACAGCAAGATTTCTTAAGACAAAAACATTTTGGATTCAACAAATGTTTAACTACAAGTTAATAAAAAACCTAAAAATTACATTGAGTATCTGCAGCTCTTACCTGAACCAGAAGAACCATGTTGTATAAGCTGGTAACACGTTTGGTTGTATTTTAGGGTTTTCCATATCAGATTCCTAATGAAAGTTGGTTATGTTTAAAGTAGTAGCTATCTTAATTGCATTCTCTATTCTTGCAACTCTTTGCAGTGTGTAATGTCTTATATAAAATTTCTCTTTTTCTTTAAGGCACAAGGAAAAGGAAATATAATGGACTACAAGAAGGTTGGTAAATTATATTTAAGTCTGCTTATTATTTTCAATGTTTCTTGTAATATTTTTAAGGCTATTCTTGACAGTTGAGAGAAACTTCCTTATTAAAGTCAAAATATAATTTGTGCGTGTGTATATGGAGAGACAGAGAGAATGGCTTGTGCCATTTCTTGATGTTGAAAAGCTAGTAACAGCCAGCTGTACTGTAAGTATCAAATGTAGCTATTTAATAGTCATTTTTGCCATTATTCATCACATTTAATTGCCCAAACTTGGTTTTGAAACCAGACTTCTGATGGCTTTTACTGTTGTCTTTTTCCTGCAGTCATTTGCAGGTTAGCTCCTATCAGTGGCCTCTCTATATTGATGGAGTATGCTGTTACATTTTTCATCTCACCTTAATGCCATGCCATCCATTAAAAAATATGCACACACACGTTTAATAGTGTGTTTCTTCCAGTCCCCGTTACAGCTTTTAGCTGTCACCACTGCATTTGCTACTGGGACTGCTCTATAGTAAAGGCAGACCTGAACTAACGAGCTTAGCTGCTGAAAGTAGCTGGGACACCATAAAGCTCTTAGAGAGCTGCAGGAGACGGCTGAGAAGGTTCCCCTGGTTAAATACTGGAGCACAGTTTTCTTGTGGTGGAGGCAGAGGATGAGGTTCTGTCCCCAACTCGCTCACTGAGCACGAGCCTGACTTGTTCCGCGTCTTAAGTGGATCATGAGGGACCGGTTAGTTATCTCCAGCATCAATGGGAAATCATATATAGAGCCACACGCATGATTGAGAATCGCTTCTTGAACTGGGGCCTGAAGAGTGTTACAGCTACGACTGCTGCTAGCACGTAAGGCTAACACACAGGTACAGGTCAAACTTTTTTATTATAATTATACTGTATTAAAAAAATTTGTAATTTGGATTATTAAAAAAGCTCCCTGTCCTTCCTATTAGACCATAAAAAAGATCTCAACCTTAGTGTGCTACTTAAAATCATTGTGCTTTTTGGTTTTTTCTACAATAGAAGAAACTGATGCAGCTGTGACTTTCTAAATCACCACCGAGAGCACTAATTTTCTTCTTCAAATATGTCTGAGTATGTGGGACACTTCTGTGAATGTTTAAGTTAGGCTGCGTGCTTTTGTAAGTCCAGAATGGATTTTCTCCTTTTAATTGTTACAATTGTGGTCTGCCCAATGTAATTTCCATAATTTAAAAAAAAAAAAGGAAAAAAAATCTAAAATTGTTTTACTGAATTAAATATTTATCAGTGTATTCTGTATTTTGACTTAAATTATTTCATATTTTGGATACTTCTGATTAAATTGAAAAAGCCAACTTGGACACTTGAACAAAAGGAAAGGAAAGGGAAAAGCCCTTCTTCAAGTGTTGTATTTTGTGCAATTGACTTCAGCCATGAAGTGTGTAATTTTACTAGCTCCAAGTAGTCATCTCTTACATAAGCACAGATATTATGAGTTTAGTAATGACAGTGAAAAATTCTCCATGGTTTTTGTGAGCTCAAACTATAATCAACTTTGGGTTTTTGTAGAAATTGGTCTCAAAACTGTGATGTCATGTCCCTCTCTTCTATGTTTCTTCATTTAAAATAAAAGTGGTCATTAGCTACATCCATGCTAAATGAACCCAGTAACCTGTAGCTCATCCCTTCACAGTAGCTTGGCCGGTACGTGCACACAGCCAATTAGAAGACATGTGCAGTACAAATTAGTGTTTCGGTTTTTGCCCTTCGCTGTGTGGTCTTTATTTCTACACCAGTAGAGTCAGTGTTTTGCCCATTTGTTCAGTCTTTTCTTCCCAGCATCAAGGTCCCCTCTCATCTTTCTATTCAGTTGCTAGAATTACTTTAACATTCCTAATCAAATCTGCGGACTTGCTTCTCATTGAGTCTCTGAAACATCTCCTCTTTAATTTTGTAAAAGCGAAGGTCACCAAAACTAGCTGTAGAACTTCTGAAAATTTGTGTTATTTTTGTTCTCTTAATTTTTATTATGAACTTCAGCGTGCCACTTAATTGAGATTAAAATGTTGTTACTTTAGTTGAGTTCATAAATACGCGTATACAAAAATTGTTAACTGTTTATCCTGCTTAAGAATATTTTACCTTACTCACTGTGGCTTTCAATTAAAATAATGGCTGAAGGTAAATTTGAGAAATTGAGATCCACCCATTTAACATGCCTCCTTAAAAGGCGGAGGTCTTATTTTATTTCAGTTTTGAGACTGCTCAAGAATTTTGAATTGTTCCTTTGATGCATGTAATATTCAAATCGCATCCCTGATGTTTTTCACTGACAAAAATATACCAAGATGGTACTAGTAAATTTAGTGAGGGCTCTGACATAAAAATAGTAGTGAAAATCTTTCTATTAATTTAATGAGGTCTGAGATTGTCATGTCAATAAGGTCACTATGGTTTTTTTTCTCCCAGCTTTTGTCAATCTCTTTATCTGAAGGACTTTGATATCACAAAAGGCTTATTTTAAGGTCTGTGTTTCTGAATATATTTTCTCACATTAGTATCTGAATGTTTCACTCTTTTTTTTTTTTCCTACACCATCACACCGCATCCAGACAAATTATTGATCCATCATTGTGGTGTTTGAAAGTCTCTTCCAGAGATGAAAATGAGGTTTCAGCTCTGTTTTAGTGGTGTTTCTCAGGTAACAGAGAAAGTACCAATATATGGCAGGGACAAAATTCACATACGTCATTAAAAGAGACAGCAACTTTCCTGTCACCTCCATTTGCATGTGAAATTTTGGCAAAAATCTCAGACTTTTTAAAATCAAAAATCTTTTATCCATTTTACATCTACTTTGCATGCAAGATAAGCTGTGCAATTCTAAAACAACAAATTGAGATGCTCAGTTTAATTGTTCCTATTTTATAATACTGATTAAAAACTCTCCACTGAAGTCGAGGCCTTAATGGTGCTTGGCATTATACAGACTTGTTAAGTGAGTGTAACGAAGGCACAACTAGTAACACAAGTAAGGCTAGGAATAATTTTTGTTTTCTAGCTAAAGCTCTAGAAAAATTATAAGATAAGGCTAAATAAATAAATCAATCCTGTATTTTGCAGCCGACGAGTATGCTACTGCAAGGATTTGTTGTTTTTTTCTAAATGCAATATTTAGAAAAGACAAATTAAATCAAGTGAAAGAGAACGTAGCAAAAGTGTGGGGTTTTTTTTGGTTGTTTTTTTTTTACTGTCACCCTGTCCATTTGTTCTGCTGTGTGTTATGGAGGCCTTTCATCCAAACTGGCACGGGAAACTTGGTACATGAGCGTAGTATGTCGTGACTTACTTTGTTGGTTTGTGTATGAAACACTGTGCGTGATGTTAACGCAGGGAGCAGGTTTTGTACAGAACTGGAACTCGCATGAGTTAAAAAGTGGTAGATCCAGCCATTCATATGCTGCACGGCACTAATGTCTTGACTTCCTATGTGGTTGGAAAGAGAGAAGAAAAACGGGAAAGGTCACATCTGGAAACAAGGAGGTTTCTCGGTGGTAGCCTACTGTCATGCAACCAATAAATGACAATAACACAGTGCCATTCGGTTGTATTAGCAAGAGTTGCCTGGCTCCTGAAATGCAGCACAGACTTAAAAACAGAGGTTTGTTGTTTGTAGGTGTTTATAACATGTAGATGTGGCAGTTTTCCATGAAAATTTGTCTTGTTTATTTTGGAGCAACCACTGCCATTAGTCCCTTTTGTTATCTGTATTAAAAAAAAGGAATAGTCAGAGATTTAATGAATATAGGAGGGATTTTTCTTGCTGTGTTAGTAATACTACAAAAGTAGCCAAAACCATTCAGAAGAAACAATTTTCTCCTCTGTTGGAATTAACCATATCTGAGTTATCAAAAGCGTACGTCCAGTACCAATAATCAGTTGCATCTTTGTTTTTAATCAGTGGGTATTTTCCGTGGCTGCTTTGAGGTGAGAATCCAGCACAACTATTGTTTCGTTAAAGCAAACAACTATCACATCTTTTGACATAAATATCAAGTTAATTGCTTGTGTATTCTAAGATGACAATTAACAATCACTATTTGCATTAATGTGATTTAAGAAAGTCATACTTTTTGGTAAAAAGGCATCACTTAACTACCATTGTTTAGCTTTAAAAGCTAGTGGGCCTTGTTAAGTTCATTGTGAAAGACATGGAAAGGCATAAGGAGGAGGAGCTGATGTCTCTTCTAAAATATTAAAGGGTCCGTACAATCAATCAGTGTCTCGGGATGACTTGTAATTTTTTTTGGCAAAGTGTACTACAAGAACTGCGTAACAGCTGGAGTAGCAGCATTCCCTGTAAGCAGCCATCTTTCCTCTGCTGCCAGGGGTGACTCTCTCCAGATTTGGTCTCTTCCTAGGTAGGGTGGTTTTGAGTTTAAGGAAAAAGAGAATTTTTCTGTTTGTCAAATGATTGGTACTACTAATGGAAGTTTCTACAGGGTGTTTATGCCCTTTCAAGATGCATTTCTTTACCTTTTATAGAGAAAAAGTTTCTAAGAAAATATTGGCTAAGTACTTTTACTGCTGCAATTTCAAGTGGTGTATCATTCTACATACATAGCCAACAAAGATTTTTAAAAAGTAAATGTATCTTATGACGTTATGAAGTGATGCATTTAAATGATTGTCCAGCCCATTTTGAGAAGGAAGAGCATAACCCTGTGTCCAGCCATAAAAACTGTGAGACCGGATGCTGAGACATTCCAAAGTACTTGAAAAAACAAAGAAGAAAATTGACAAAGTTGATCTACTAACTGTGAACCACGTTGGTGCCTTTTCAAGGTAACGTTTCAGCAGTCTAAAACATCGGTGCTTATTGAACACGGTGTTTCCACAAAAGAGAAAACAAATTTAGAAAAGCTTAATGCAGAACACCGCAAACACTCAGAGCATTTTTCAGTCACGGATCAATGTAAATTTTGTCTTTTGGAGTTTCTTTTTGTTTCGATGAGTACTGTGCACTTCAGAAATACAGAATGTTTTAACTCACTTCAAGATCAGAGAGAATGAAGATTTCAGTATAGAAGAAATTTAGCTGCTTAGGATTCTTCTAAAACAACCAAAAAAAAATTCTGAAGTTACTTGTTAATTAATCCTAAGTTTGACCATTGGGAAAAGAAATAATTAAGAATTTCAGTGTTCTCATTCTCCCTTTGCACATAAAGTCTAGTACAGCCAAAATATTCACCACATTTTCAGGGTGCCTTCCCCCCAAAAATTTGTTGTTTCCTACAGGTAGAGCTCTCTGAAAGGAATCTTCTTTCCTTTGGCTTGGAAATAAGGCAGAAATATCTCAGCAGGGAAGATTTGAAGTTAGTTGTCTTTGTACTTGAACACCTGCTTAATTTTTGTCTGCTTTAATTCTTCAGTCTCCAAAATCCAGCCGTCCCTAGCTTGCCTCTTTGACCTCTCGCTGCCCTCAGACAATCCCTTCTGTCCAACAGCAATCCAGAAGAGTTGTTCTGAAAGGCAAATACTTAACTGCTGTGGTATGGATGAGAAATTTTGTCTTTGCCTTTTTAAAACAAAGAGACTAGGAAACATAGTACTTTGAACTCTACTTTATTCACAGAATCCTACAATAATTTAAGTTGGACGGGACCTCTGGGGCATGTCCGTTCCCACCTCTCGCTCAGTGCAGAGCCCGTACGGGTATGCTCAGTTGAGTTTTGAGTATCTGCAAGGACAGAGATTTCACAGCCGACCCCAGCAACCTGTTCCAGTGCTTGACCTCCCTCCCAGCGCAAAAGAATTTCCTTGGGTCTTATCAGCATTTCCTATGCTGCAACCTGTGCCTGTTGCCTCTCATCCCTTGCAGGTACACCTCTGAGAAGAGTCCAGTTCTGACTCCTCTGCACTGGCCCATGAGATGATTGGGACAGCAATAACAGCCTCCTCTTCTTAAGGCTGAACTAAGCAATTCCCAGCATTTCCTTGTAGACCACGTGCCGCTCTGGCCCTGTATCGTCTGGGTAGCCTCCCACTGCATTTGCTGCAGTATGGCAATGTCTTTCACTTACTGGGGAGCCCAAAACTGGGCACAGCACTCCAGGCATGGTCCCACGAGCCCCTAATAGGGGGCAGTAATTGCTTGCCAAATACACTTGTTAACACAGCCCAAGAAGTGGTTGATGATCTTTGCCGCAAGGACACACTGCTTCAAGAAAAAAAATATGTGTGTGGATAACTAATTATGAAGGAAAAAGAATATAGTTGAAACATCAGAAAAACAGGATGTGGACCTCTTGGCCTGTTGGCCATTGATTTGAATCTAGTTGAATGTTGTCAAATCATTTTCTAATGTTGGTTAGAGGCAACTTCTTTTGGATGACTGTTTAGTACCATCTGCAAAACTAGTAGTTGGTTTGAGATTCACCATCATCACCATTTCATTACTCTTTGTATATTTATAACAAATCCGTAGAATCTAAAAGCTGTGTAGATCCTATCAAGGTTGTTAATCCAAATGTAGACTGCCCCTTACTTATTAATGTGCCTAAATACTTAATAAAAAAGCCCAAACATTAATGCTATGAAGTACGAGCAGGAATGCAAATTCACTGTAATTTTATATATGGTATGACCTAGACAACACAGGGTTTCTTTTTATTATTCACTTATGCTCTACTGCAGAAAATAATTTCTTAGTTTTAATGTCTTACTAGCTTATAAGCAGGGAGATGGGACACACAAATATACTCATTTGGTTTTATGGTGGAGTTAGAAGGGTCAGTCAGTGAACAGAGAAATAAAGTTCTCATCCATAAGCATCCTTCTGTTCCCACCCGTCGTCCAGAACCATGAGTAGACTATATATGGTTACATGGCCATTGCTCCAAAACTCTCTCTGCATTTTGTTCAATAGCTTTTAATGTGAGAGATAGAAGCAGTCCTGAGATCAAAGTCTTGAACTCAGACCAAGATTTCATAGAAAGTCGTTGCTGTTCTGGTTTTTGGTTCTGTTCTTGGCCCAGCAAATCTCAGAGGGTTGGGTGGAAGATGTCCCAACTCCAGCTGTTTGGTGCTTATGGTTGTCTCCTGAAGGATAGGAAATGGAAGCTTGAAACCAAGGTGCTGATATAAAACTCTCCTTTCCCATGGGCAGTCTCTTTTCCAAGAGGCAATCTTCAAGGAACAATCAATAGCTTCTTGCCATCTATTTGGAGGACATGCCTAGAGCATGTAGGGGCAGAAGGAGATGGTGGAAAGCAGCCTTACCGTTGGAAGGGCTCAGAAAGCATCCCTTTCTCCTCCTCTTGGTTTGCTGCTAAAAGGTGACTGAAGAGGTGAAAGTGACAAGAAGGGAAGGAGGAAGCTGGAGAAATAGAGCCCAGTCTCTCACTCAGCAGTTTGTCCTCCTGTGTGTGTTCAAAGCATTCAGAATGAGAAGCCCTCAGTGCTTCCCTCCTTTCTTTTCTCCCTGTTTTTTCTCTCGCTCTTTCTGTAACTCTTGATCAGAGCCATCCTTCCTTCTAGCCAAAGACTAGGGAATGAGAAGAAATGAAAATAAATTCATTGCAGGTCAAATGGATGAGGCTGGGCTTAGCGCAGATAGAGCAGCTGAATGGAGCAAGGCTCTGGATGTGCTCTGTCCTCAGTGCTCAGCCAGGCATCCTTTTTTCCCAATCATGTTTCTGTTGCTTTTTCTTAGATTCCTAGAGCAACCTTCAGACACAAAACTTTGGGGTTCTGAGCTTCACGTGTACCAGGCAAAACTGTCGAGCCTGGTCAATATCTGAATTTCTTGAGGAAGGCAGAAGGTGCTGAAGGAAAACAGTGTTGGTATGTTGGGGGGGGGCATCACTTCCCATCCGAGTTTTAACTTGGCTGCACTATTGCAAGACTGTTCTTTAAGCTGAATTTAAATAACCAAAACCCAGTTGGTGATTTGTCAGATTCTTGGTACCTGTAGAATGAAGTAGGGCTCTGGCGCCAGTGGTCTGAACGAAAGATTAAAAGTTAAAACTCAGTATTCCAGCGTATCTAGTGGTTCAGCTGAAGAAAAGTGTGTTGAAGCAATCTGTATTTTGACTTGTATTCGGTTTTAATTATTGAACGCCACTCTGAAGAAGTTTGTGTTTTAATTATGGATGAAATTGTTTCTACAAGTGGAAATATGTTTGCACAAAATGATGCCATATAAGTAGAGACCAGAAGAGCTGATTCCTTTATTTAGAAGAAATTAATGAGAGAGCGTAGTTAAAGTTTATAAAGTAAGAAATAGAAGCAGCTCATTTTGCTTTTCTCTATTTGCCTCAAAAATTAGCAGCTCCTATCCAAATGAAATTAAAAAATAAGCATCTAAACTGGATACATGGATTATTTTTTTTATGTACTTAGTTTGTGAAGTTCATTACAAAAAATCATTGAAGCTCAAAAATCGAGAACGAGCGTGAAAGTGTAACTGTGTAATACAACTGACAGTGCAGCTAAGGGCTTAAATTAGGGGGTTTTGCATACAGCAGCGCTACTGAAGCCTGGTTTCCTGTGGAGTTATATCCTGTATTTATGTAATAATTATCCGACTACAAGAAGCCCAGTTTGTACTCTTCCCCCCAAAACCTTCTTTTACAACCCCAGCTGAGGTAGAGGTCGCGTGCAGTCTGGTTAATCTGGACTGGTTTGCCCTCAGCGTACGCTTACTTGAATTGCCCAGCTGATCCTGCAAATGGAATATAAAACACATAAGTTTTTAAGGACTATAAATCGTTCATTACGTAGGATGATCTCTAACTGAAGAGCTGAGGAAGGAGATTGCCCTATGAGCAATAATTTCTCATTTTCAGGTTCCTTGAACTTTTGCTTGGAAACATTGAGTAGCAGATTAGTCGCATTTTTGTATAGTGACTCCTCTGCGCATAGTTTGACATGAGCTTTGCGATTGTTTTGGCTTCAAGGCACTATGTGTGTCTAAAGGCTTACACAAGACAAGCGTGTAAGTGGATTGTGTCCCTGCATTAGAATTCTCCCCCTTTCCAGATTTTGGTGTTAAGCTCCTCTCATCTTTGACCAGTTTGAAGACTATTTAGGAGCTATTTGCTTTCCTGTTTACATCTCAATATATACCTGCACGAGGATTACCAGGTACGCTCAACCTTTTTAATGAGCTTTAGCAAATCAGCGGAGTTTGCTTCGAGGTGCGTGGGTTCTACCATCTCGCAAAGTTGTGCCTCAAGGAAGGGGGAAGAAACACCTTTTCACGCTGGCAGCGTACCGTACCTCGTCTCGCCTGTCCCCGCCTTTGCTGTAGAGCTGTGGTTGTATGGCCGATTCCCATTCATTAGAAGACGTGTGGAATTACCTATGCAATGCCTTTGTGCCTCAGGGCAAGTTCCTTTCCAGCGCACAGTGCGGGAAGATTCTAACTGAAGTGGAGAATAAAATTTTTATGAACTGGGACTGGAACACTCAAGTGCTGTAATATGCTTTCAGCTAATTTCATCTTTAAATACAAATAATGAACCCACTTCGGTTTGTGTTCAGATAAGAAATGTCATTCATTCTGTATGAATGCAAGTATCTGTAAAAATGGGTGACTTTAACAATTTGGTCATGGCCTAGATATTTTTTACGGGATTTAAACTAGATAGATAAGGTTATACTGAAGCTTTTGTAAATGAATTGGGGCACTGGGCTGTGTATTGGAGGAAAACATAATTTATAAACCACTGTATAATTAGTTACTGTAGATAATCTGTGTTCAAGAAAAGCCCTTTTTTTAGAAAGCCGATACAGCGATGTAACCCATCTATGACAGCCAGGTGGGACACATTAAAGATGATGAAATGCTGTCATGCTTTTTTGGGATAATCAAATCCCAAAGATCCACCTGGCCTTGGTTCCCAGGCTCTGGCATGAGGCATCAGGCTGGAGTTGCTCTGGGGACACCTGTGTTGTAGGGTGGAAAAACATAACAGTGTTTCATGACAGTCTCATGATGCTGTCCAGGAAAAAATAATAATTTTTTTAAAGCCCTTAATAAATGTGATTACTATTTAGAGCTTCAGCTAAATTGAGGTACTGGGAAAAAACAACATGTTTTGTTTGACATATTTGTTCATATTATTTTATAGCGGTTTAACCTGTCATTTACCCAAGTTTTTTAGGTGCCAAATCTTGCCAGCAGCTTGCTATGAAATATCTCTTATTCCATGAAAGTATTTTCTTTCTCATATGAGGTATCTCTGAGCCATTGTCCAATTCCCTAGCCTTACTGAGAAGACTGAGTTTGCATGGATATAGCTCAGTACGATAAAGCTTAACGCGTCCCATTTTACTGACAGAATTTGCTTTTGTCCACTGTAGCAAATGTAATCATATGGTGTATAAATAGAGTTCAACATGTGTCACCCTGTGCCAGTTTCCAAAAACAGGGGATGGAATCAGTATTCATAAAATCCAGTTTTTTACTGCAGAAAACGAGGGAGCGAGTGAGCTGCTGGTCTGCCAGTTCTGCACAAAAGCTTTCAGGCAGTGGCCTAGGTATGAAATGCCCAGATATTTCAACAGTCTTTTTTTTTTTTTTTTTTTTTATTTATTCATTTTAAATGATGTGTGCCCTTTGGAGAGCCAGCATCTTTCGGGTGATGAAGTAATGGGTGATGCAGTTTAAATTGCCTGCAGTTCTGTTGTAGAGGGGAGCCAAAATAGAGCAGCAGAGAATATTTCAAGAGCTTTGTCTGACGGCTTCGGTTCTTGCCTTTACCTCGGGAAGGGGCGGCAGGAGCCCTGTGCTCTTGGAGATAATTGTGCGCGCCGGCACTGCCGAAACCCACCCTGTTGTCCCTATGTTTTCTGACAGCTGCAGGAAGCCATCAAGGCCGGCAAAGGTGTGACTTCTGCCATCGACCTCTGCCGCTGCCACGGAAACAGAGCGCTGGCGGCCCTGGAGCGCTTCCCTCCCTCCGAGGCCAGGGACGCGTTGGCCAACATCGTCTACGCCGTGACCAGGTTTCCCTGACCCGCTGCCCCGGGAGGAGCCGCTCTCCCTCCACGGGTGGGAGCAACCTGGCGGGGACACCGACGATGCCACTGACGATGTCCCGCACCGCTGGTCACCTCGTCTGTCCCATCCCGACGAAGGAACACGCGCCAGCTGCCACCACCACCAGCAAAATTCGGGAGGAGGAACTAAAAAAAGGTCACAGCCAGCTTTCGCTTGTTGTGCCAGAAGCGCACTTGAGGCTGCACCGGTAGAAATAATTAATGAGTCCCGTTTCCGTGACCTCAGCAAATGGACAGGAAATAAGTCGGTATTGATTGGGCACCGGCGGGGACGGCGCCAGGGCGGAGGCCGGTGGTTTTTCCTGCCCGAGGGAGGGATGGAGAGAGGGATGGAGGGGTGTGAAGATCCAGGTGTCACAAGAAACTCGCTCAAACCTGGCCAGGGAGAGCGAGCTGCCGAAGCCGGGAATTAACGTACCCGCTAATCAACGGGAAGGGCAGTTCGGGGGATTAATGGGGGAAAAATCCTCTCTCTGCACGCAGTCATGTCTCCTCACACTGTTTTTATGTATTCAAATGTAAAATTACCCTGTGCCTAATGCTTTCCGTATTTGAGAAACTTGCTGAGAAGATGTGTCAAGCATGGTAAGTAGGAGCTTTAAAATATTTAATCAAATATTAATTTGGCTCTGTTAAGGGAAGTGACTGCCTGGGTTTTACACTGCGCGTATAAAATATGTTGCTCTGGGTCAAAGAATGAGGTTTTTCCAACTCTCCTGGGGGAGGGAATATCCCTCCCTTAGATCAAGCCGTTTGTTTCAACACAGTCTTACACAAAAGAATTTCCCAGGTTTGTGACACTTGTGTTCATTTAAGCCAAATAAATGTTAATTTGTAAGGCTAGACATCGGCCTTTGGCAGAAAGGAAGAAGGAATGCTCTTCTGTGAGTACAGTCTTTCACCGCGCTGAATAAAATGCAGAAAATCCTGGAGAAGTTTTGAACCTCAGTGTGTTGAATTTTAAAGTCCAATTACAGACAGCGTATAAGGTGTATCAGAAGCCTGCAATTTGAGACCGTCTCTGTTTTGTTCAGAGGAGATGATTTTTGTGGTTTGCATGCATGCAATCTGAGAACGCCGTTGACAAGAAGGCTGAGTTTACATAAATGATCTAGATTGAGACTCAGCTACCTTTCTTCCTTCTGTGGTGTAATTACAGCCCAATCTGGAGACAGCTAGCACAGCAAACAGATTTCATTACATCGCTCGCTCAAACGCTAAGTGGAGTTATTTCTGTTAAATTCTCTCCTCCCTCCTTCTCCCCCTGCACTCCTTCCCCCTGTCACACAGCTTGTTTGTCATAGACCAGCGTGTTGCGTTCCACCGAATGCAAAATATAAATAAAAACTCCATCCTCTAAAAATATACTGAAAATACATCCTGCATAATGTACATAATAGCCTGTGTAATATATGCCTATATTATACCATAATATTATATGTATAATAAGCACCCTTGAGACACAATCTTTGTATGAGAGCAGCATCCAGAAGTCAGGACTGGCTTTGTTCTGGATGGAGAATGGCTTCAACACCGGACTTGCTTCTTGCTTGCACTTTCTTTCTCGTGCCTGCCCTGGCATTTTCCCTCTTCCCCAGACTCCGGCACTCCTGCCTGAGCTCACGCTGTTGCTGCAGAAGGAAGGCTGGAGACAGAAGAGGAGCACGGAGAAGCGTGGCCCAGGCAGTGGCACGCACAGGGATCTGCCTTAGCTAGCCACCATGCGTTTTCACCTGCAAGTTCCCTGAAGTTCTGCTAACGTAAAACATGTGCTTGAAAGAAATAACTACATTCAACCAGAGTCATATTTCAGCTTCTTTTGGCTCTGGTTAGGAGCCATACGTCATCTTTTCTTTGTCTTACATCTACGCTAAGGGGTTCATAATGATTTAGGGCTGCAAGAAGCTGGGGTCTTCTGGAGATGCTCTGAGCCATCTCCCCTCAGTCACCTCAGTTGTGCGAAAGAAATATCAAACATATTGCAAAACTGTGTAAGCCTGGTTTACTTCTTCATGAAAGTACAATTTTTTATTTGTACTTTTTACTAATAAAGGCAAATCAGCAAAAATTAGTGACCCTTTATTGTATTTTATCACCAGAAAGTTCTGATTGCTCTCAAACTATTCTTTAACCTTAATTGAAAAAAAAAAAAAAAGTCCCTTACCAATATTATCAAGTAATCTTATATTTAAGATATTTGCCTGTAATTATTGAGAAATTTTTGTTGTCTCATTTCCTCCAGGTAAATTACAAGCAAAATATTATACCCCTCTGTCAAACTCTTGGGGAATTAATCACTGCTGTGTATTAATGTACTCCTTCCCCCTTATACAATTTCTGATCAATGGTGGAACCTTAAGGCTGCTCTGGTTTTATTTTTATGTCCTTGATTCCTTTTCCCCACCCGCCTCTATAAGGAGGTCGGGGAGAGGGAGGCCTGCGGTCTGGGGGGTGACTGAGGAAAGCGTTCACACCGTTTACTTTAGTCATCCAGTTACTCAACCAGACATGCCAGTCAGCTGCTCCTCTGAACTTAGCCCAGGTATTGTGTTGCTGGACGATTGTATGGGTTGCCCAGGGAGGCTGTGGATGCCCCATCCCTGGAAGTGTTCAAGGCCAGGCTGGATGGGGCTTTGAGCAGCCTCGCCTAGTGGGAGGTGTCCCTGCCCAGGGCAGGCGGGTTGGAACTGGGTGATCTTTAAAGTCCCTTCCAACCCAAACCATTCTGTGATTCTGTGGCTGCACGAAATAGAGGACAAGGTCCTAATTGCTTTTTAAACCAAATTAAATTCATCTCCTACAAAGAGCACAGCTGCAGTGGCTAGAATGGCTGTTTCATAGGTCTGCGCTGCAAAGTCATTAAACTGCCAGACGAGTATTTCCAGCTCCACAGTTGTGATAACACTGTATAGGAAGGTTGTTTGGAAAAGGTTGAGATACGTGGAAGAATAGAAATGTTGGCTGGAAGGGACTGCTGAAAGACATCTAGTGAAGTCTCCCATTTGAAGTGGACTGTTGCTGACATGAAGCCTGGTCTTGGAAGCCACCAGGGATGGAGCTTCCACAGGTTCCCCTTGCAATCTGTCCCAGTGCTGCTCCACCGTCCTTGTGAAGGAGTTTTTCTGATGTCCAGCATGAACCTCCCTCACCATAGCTGGTGGCCATTGCCCATTATTTACCACCTGCCACTGCCAAGAACTGTTTGGCTCCGCTGTCGTGCTGATTCCCTGTGCTGCAGCTGTGTGCTGCAGTTTGATTGCCTGTTAGCCGCCTCTTACTGGCCAGAGCGGCCCCAGCTCTATCAGCCTCTCCTGGTGGCCATGTGTGCTGGGCCCTGACTAACGGGGTTGCCCTCCTGTGACCTGCATGACTTTAAAATCATCCCTGTCGAGCTGTGAGCCCAAAACAGGCCAGTTCAGGAGCAGCCTCCTGAGGAAGAGAACAAAAAAATTACCTGGATGTACTGGGTCTTGCTGTGATAGAGTTAATTTTCTTCATATGGTGCTGTGTTTTGGGTCTGTGACCAAAACAGCATTGCTAACGCACCACTGTTTTAGCTATTGCCCAACAGTGCTTGCTCGGCACCAAGGCTTTCTCTGCTCCTCACTCTGACACCCAGCCAGTGGGCTGGGGGGGGCATGACTGGGACAGCTGACCTGGACTGACCACAGAGATGTTCCACACCATGGAACGTCACGCTCGGCAGTAAAAACTGGGGATGGGTGTGGGGGTGTTCCAGGGGGTCTGTTGCTCAGGGACTGTCTGGGCATCAGTTGGCTGGTGGTGATTGCTTTTGCATTCTGTGTTTTTCTTTGCTTTGTTCTTTTCCTTTTCTTTTTTCCCCCTTATTAAACTGTCTTTAACTCAACCCATGAATTTTCTCACTGTTGCCCTTCTGATTCTCTCCCCCATCCCACTGTGGGGGATAGTGAGTGGGGAGCTGTGAGGTGCTTAGCTGCCATCCAAGGTGAGTCCACCACAGTCCTTTTTAGCACCGTGTGGGACGTGTAGGGCTCAAAAGAATGAGATATTTGACCAGAATGTGCTAGAGGGAGCTTACTGTACCTGGTTAGGTGTTGCTGGTCATGATGTTGATTTACTTGTTCTCGATGCAGGTTCATGTGTTCCCTTACCCGCTCTGTGTCATGCTCCCTCTCTTGCTCTACATCACATCTGAGAGCTTGTTAAAGGCTGGGTTTGGTTTTGCAGTTTGCTGTGCCGTGTAGCACTCGGTTGTTTTGCCCGGGAGAACTATGATGAAAGCACTGGCCCTGAGCCTCATCTGGTATTTGGGCCCTGCGTTGCTGCCGTCCCAGTACTTCGGGAACCATCTCGTGGAGACAATTAACAATTACACCTTTTCCTTCTTTTCCTCCGAGAGCCAATTTGTGGAGGAAACAAAGAACGGCACCTTCCCCTTCACCTCCTGCAGGGCAGTTGCTTTCCACCTTGTTACAGTGAACATCCCTGGGTAATCGGAATGCTTACGTTGGTGTGTCTTAAGACTCTGTATCCAGCTTTTCCTAAGGTTAACTATTTAGGAATATCATGCAGGGGTGTGCCCTGAGGCAGTGTCGTCATGGGTGGCAAGGTGCGTGGGAGAATATGGGCAGGTACCTAGAAGAGTTTTCACCTCCGATGGTGTGGGACTTGACCCCCGGAGAAGTGCAGGATCCTTATTAAGTGACAGAACATTTGAGAAAAGGATACCGTGGCCATGCTAAAGGGACACACCTTCTCACACCATGCTGAGCCTGTCCTATGCCTGCCGAGCATTGTGCCGCACCCTTAAGGGGGAGAGGGGGGACCTCTGGATCTGAAGACACAAACGGGTACTGTGGCTAAGCCAGACACCCAACTCTCAACTATATCAGTTGGTCCTATAGTCAAGAAGAAACAATGGAAGGAGAAGTCAACTTGTTCAGCCAGGGAGGAAGAAGCTTTTCCTAAGAGGGAGCAAGATGAGGAGTTGGAGAGGCAGCCGGTTGTGCAGCAGAGCGGTCACAAGAACAGGAGGGGAAAGATACAGAAATCAAAAAACGAGCCAGAAATCACCTGCTCCCTAAGTGAGCTGTGAGATACGTGCAAAGATTATAGCCATCAACCCGGTGAGCTAATTATCCACTAGTTGCTCCAGTGTTGGGATACTGAGGCCAACAGTTAGGAATCAGAGTGCAAGAAAGCCCAGCAGCTAGGATCCCTCACGAGGGACTGGGGCATCAGTGAAGGGGTTGGAAAAGGGCAACAGTCAGCAGCAGGTCTTGTCAAGCTCCTCCCCTCAAGGAAGATCTTATAAACTGTTGAAGCAAGTGGACAACCACTGAGAGTGGTATCCAGTATCCGAGGGACTTAGCAGTGGTAGAGGTAATCATCTACAGCATCCTGGACAACAACCAGGCATCTAGAGACCCAGATGAAGTCCAGTGCATGCGGTCCGTGCGGTGGAAGTTTGCATGGAGTGCACCGCCATTGTACGCCAGCACCCTGGTGCTAATGAGTTGGCCAGACATCAAGGCCCCAATTGTGGGTAGACAGAATCTCGCATCCGCCCCAACCCTACAGGCCTGTGTCTTGTTTGGGGAGAGGCTGTCCCAACAGCTCCTGCTATTCAAAGACAGCATGTCCTCCTCCTCGCCCATGCCAGCCATCATCTCAACTATCAAGTCAACTGTTCTCTGCTCAAGGGGAAGGGTACCATGGGCACATTTGCGTGCCACCCTGTGGTTCTGTCCATACAACCACGAGGAGGACATGAATAGGTGGGATGGTGAACCCACCTCAAACCTAGAAGCTGGGGTATGTGAATCATGAGGAAAAACAGTGCCCAAAAAGGGTCCATACAGGAAAATTACTGCTCCAGTTGCTTTCCCAGGCAGGGTAGAAGGGCTGATCCAATGACCCAAATAAGGAACTTCTGGTTTGCAGTTTCAAGAATCAAGTAATGAATACTCCGAGCAGGAACTGAGGGGCCCTGCCTCTGCCCAGGCAGAGGAAAGGGACAACCAGGTTTATTGGACTGGCTGGATTTGGTGGCCTTGCACACCCCATCAGCTGACTGTGCTTCTCCTAATGTAAACCAGCACATGCCTTGCCTTATTTGCAATGAACAGTGCATAAGTGGTCCATATTTGACTTAGCATCCAACTCGATAAAAGTTGCTACAAGACTGAAAAGCTCTTTTCAGTTTAATGGAAACATGATGGAAGCATTCTCCGGAGTGGCTGGGGAGGGCTCCTTGCCCCAAGCAGTGTTAAAGATGCCAGACCAGCCTCCTCCAGGGTAAACCTGCCAGTGAAATCTCTCCATTGCTTTTTCTTCTGAGCAGATAGGGTTTGAATTTTCACAGATGCAAAAGGCTAACTAACTCAAGCAACTGTGTCACGCTGCAGATTTATCAAGGAAGTGGCTTCTGGGTCAGATAAGTAGCTGTCCCTGCTCTCATCAACTACTTCAGTCGCACAGAAAAGTGAGGCACCGAACTTTTTTTGTATTCTTTGTAGTCTTCAAAGTACTTTCACCTGCACAGTGTCTTATGAAAAGTAAAGAGCTAAAGCTTTTCAGTCTCTCAAAGCAGTTCAAAGGAAAGAATATTTCCAGTTCTGGAAGTCATCTTTCTGATGGTCTTTGCATTAAATTATCTTTTTTTTTCCTTTCAAAAACCAATCCCTAAAATGCATTAATTATTTACATAATTAGCATTCACGTGTTTCTCTTTTAGGGTAAACCTGTTTTTCTAAAGCTGAGAGAAAGTAGCCATTAAGCTAAAATTCTCATAGCAAGTTAGCAAATGCCTTTAAAATTACCCAAAAGATAAAGCAAAATGCTTGCTGTAAGTTGTGAGGGGGAGAAGAGGGTGACAAGCAAACTGGCAATCGATGCACCAAAGCTTCATGCAACCACCTTTGTCCACATCTTCAGGTGTTTGTGCTTGTGCGTGACCGTGACTCTGCCCGCAGTCCCCGGCGTCGCTGCCAAATCCACAGCTGCCACCACCAGGCAGAGGAATGCTCTGGCTCCCCCATGTGTAGGAGATTCGTTCTCTGCAACGCTTGGAGCTGACTTTTCATTCTTTCCTATTTGCAAAAATGCTTTTGTCTCCTGAGGAAAAGGAATCTTTTTCTCCAAAATAGAAACAGCGACAAGACAATTTAGTAAACCGGAAAGCAGGATTATACCGACTTTACATGATGAAATGGCAAGTCTATCTGCAGTAGAAAACAGGGGTCGTATCATACAAGAACATTGCTCTTGGCTAATAGTGACAAGCAGGTGTCCCACAGATAACTAAGACAGTAGTGCTCAGATTTATCTGTTTCATAATAAATTTATTTATAAAATTCAATTTGAGGCATATTTTGGTAGGATTGTATAGGAGAATTTCAATTTTGCAGCAATGTTACACAAAATTTTGCTTTCAAATTTCCTTCTTTACCCTATTCCACTTTGTCTTCCTCCCTTCACCCCTTCCCCCAAATATCAAAGACTAAAAATATTCTGCTTTATTATTAGAACAGGGGTCAACATTTTTGGTTTTAAAATTGTACACAAAAGTGAGTATTTTGCTTGCACCAAAAACTGTATCTTAAGTCTAGACTTATTTTTATGCCTTCAACGTTTACAGCAAATGACTTGCATCAACTGCAAGGTTCAAATTTTAGCAGTTATTAAATGTCAAATTATGAAAATGAAATGTTATGTAGAAGTAATTAGAAAAGTCTAAAACAAGTAGTGATAGGTTAGATTACTCTTTCTTTCTTTCCTCCAGAAAAACACATAAACACTCATTTGAAAAAGCTTTACTCTGTGCAGAGGAGTGTGATGCTTTCTATATGTGACCGGCTTCTCTGAAACAGCATGTGATTAGGAAATGAAGCATTTTTCCCTCTTGGCTAGTTTTGATGAAAGCTCTCCAACTTGCACATTGTGTCTGAACACTTCTTCATTCATAGCATGTGCCCATCGAAAACTGTTCTCTGTTCGCAGCGTTTCAGCTGTACTATTTATAAGCTAGTTGAACAATGCTAACTAGAGGCAGTAAAAGGTGTGTATTTCATATGCAAATCACTAGCAATAATTTTCTACAATTACACTTAGTTGCTTGCATCATTATTTTCAGCACCAACATTAAAAAATGGGTTTAGCAAGAGAACATTACAGAAAAAATGTCTGTATTGGTAAGACTCATTTTTAATCAGTTTTGTTGCTTTTGCTGACCTGTGGAAATTAATATCTTAACATTTTATATCAATGTACAAAAACTATGAATATCCCTCTGCTCAGATGCTGTATGCCCACAAGCTATAGATGGCTTTTAGTTGTGCATATGCTAATATATCTTTGCAGGAGAATAAACAGGAATTAAACATCTAGTATTTCTTAAAGGCTGCTGCTACTAAAAATGGTCACATTGCTAATGACTGGAAGTATTTCTTATATAAACTTCTATGAAAAGTAATTGTTTTCAATCACATTCTACTGTGGTAATAACCACTAAGCAGGTGGGTTTTTTCTGTCCTTCTTGTAAACCCAGGTCCCCACACCTATAATTTTTACTAAAAAATCAGTCCAGATTAAATTTTCCCAGTTTCAAAGGCAAATTTCTTTTGGATAAAAGGCATTCACTTTTTAAATACGTGATTGTTCTCAATGTAGGGTATGGCTGGGTTATACAACATGAGTTAAAGCATCAAGTAGCCATAAACCAGATCCATGTTAATGCAAATTCAGAAGGGAAGGTTCCCATCTACCCAAAGAGCAAGGTTCGGGAGTAGCTTCCCAATAGTAGTGAGGATAAAGGCTCAAAAGGGAAAATCACTAGCTATTTCTAAGACAGTGACTTATTTGTGAAAGGGATTGTAGACGATAACGGGCATGATAGAAGCAGCTGGGATTCAAAAAACCTAGAAAGGCTGTTTCAGGTTCTGAAACAAAGAGGATTCCTTCCATAAGGATTTCTACAATCTGAATATTGCTACTTCCATTTAAAAAAAAAGAGAAGTGTTTACATAGAAAAAAAATATACCAAATCAGCCAGCTGAGTTCTCAAAGAAACCTAGTTTTCTACATTGCTTACCACATTTATTTTTTTAATATTGTTGCAAATATTTGAACTTACCTATCTTAATGAGGTATGAGACTCTGCAACAGGACTAACAGGCGGGATATGGAACTGAGTGTTAAGTGCATAAACAAGAGTGTGCTGTTTGCACTTGATGGGGAGATGTGGTCGTCTTTGAGAGAAAGGACTTTTCAGGCTACATTTACCTCTTTTGGACCTAACAGAATTTTGACAGGCAGACCTTTATGGGATAAATGTTTGATCATTCAGAGTTAGTTATGGTGTAGATAATACAATGACTGTGCATTAAGTGAGCATTGCTTCTTTTTAAATGCAAAGCTGTGAGATAGCATACAATGGTGCAGTTCTTGGCTGAACTAACATAGACTAAAGAGAACTGCGAGTTCATTGCCAAGAGATTAAAAGAGGCTTATGTTTCCAAGAGTGAAATTGCTCAGATTTGTCAGTTTTTAAGCAGTTATGGATGCAACTGATGTATAAGTAAACTGCTGCAGCACAGAAAGGGATTTGAGGTTGCTCACTGGGTTAGTTACTCTATTCTTGAAGCTCCTTTACATTTGTTCTACTCCATCTTTCACTGCAGCTTTGATCTGACTTTTATTTTTAGCTTTTATATCAAATTCTCCTTCCTCTGGTGCTCAACTGTTATGTATCTGCTGTCTTGCCAGTACACTCTGGTGCTACTTCAAGCTAGAAAAGGCTTTTTTTATAATCAACGTTCATTTCATCGAAACTTCTTTTCTGTGAGCTAAACTCCAAGTGTAAGATTTCCAACCCATGTGCACTTGGAGATGAACCAGATTGTTTTTCAAATCCAAAGATGCCGTGTGGATTCTCTATTTTGATATCCTTGATTCAGCAAGCAATACAATTATAATTATTACTTCTTCATGAAGTCTAGGTAAATAGCAATTTTGAGAAGTTTCCAAGAGCAGTTGTCATTGTACCTAAGAACAAGATGCAGTGCTGTTATGCAATTAAACAGAGTATCATGTAACAATTTTGTTTCTGAGAAAAAAACCCTGCAATTATATTAACTGGCACCCTAAACCAGTGTTTCCCAACCAGTGTAGCATGTTGCTGGCAGAACCCTCCAACACTGCTTGCAGCCATAGGAAGTTTAAAAATACAAATGAAGTTCAGGTGTCTGCCACTGTTCTTTTCTGCCTGGGTTATAGCAACGTATGGATATTGCCCGCAGCATGTTGCTTGTTGCCTGTGGGCCAACAGAGGTTCTAAATATTACTGTGCAATGTGTCCATACATGTCCTTTCAGTCTGACTGGCAGTGAAAAGCATTAAGGTATATGAAGTTGTTATTATGTTGCCTTATTTGCCATTAAATATTTCATTTTTTATAAACTTTGGATTGCAGACCACATTTTACTGCAGGTCAGGGGAGTTATTGGGACTGATTTTTTAAATAGTGCCTTTCAGATTCTCTGAAAGTCCTAAAAATCACTTTAGTTTTTCATTTTAATCCAAGGTGCAGGATTTCAAAACCTGTGTGCTTTCTTTTTTTTTTTTTTTTGGCAAACCTATTCAGTCTCTTTGAAGTTTACTTATATCAAATACACACCTAAATAATTCAAGGTGAATTCCAAGCTGCCTAATTTAAGTACCTGCCCAATTTCGGTGAGTCAGTGCCTGACTCCTGACATCGTACACACAGTTAGTGTAAGAAGTTCAGCTGGACACCCGCCACGGGGACAGGGGACCAGCCTACCTGACTTCCCTCTTGAGGGCAATCCAGCCTATTTGATCCAACCTGTTTGAATCCCAGCAATCAGCTTCCATCCACTCGACAATCCCCAGGATGAAGCGCCCACCCAGCAGGAGCTTTCAAACTGCACTCAGGTGAAGAAATTGTGCCCATATTCCAGAAGACAGCTGCTGGGCTCTGGGCTGCCTTGCAAGAGGGGACACCCACCTCTTGCAAAATATCTAAAATACACGGTGTGGCCAGCAACACAGGAATCACTAGAAGTCATTGCGAGAGCAGGCAGAAGGAAGCCTGTCTTGGGGGGCTTGTCTTTTTAGGCAAGGGGCTTGTTTTCCTATTAGGGTCTTAATGTAAAATGCATATTAAGTTGCAAGGAACTGGCTCCGCACACAGGAGTGTACTCACCGATAAGGCTGTTTCTCATCTGCTTTCTTTCTGGACTCCATGACTCTTGCGTCTGGCTGCAAGGTGGCCTAGTTTCAAGACGTGTGGCAGAGAAAAGTGATAGACGATGTACTGGTACCACAGCAATACTTTTTACAGAATCAAACTGCCAAAATTAGTTGGTGCCCAAAGTGCTTTTGACATCGCATGCTGTGTCTCTGCCTACTGAGTGCTGTAGGCTATTCCAAGGATCGACAAGAAGCTTTGCTGAAGGTTTTGGGGTTGGATTCTTGCTTATGCCAAAGGTATGCAGCTCACAGGAAGCAAAAAGGCCTCTAAATTCAGGATCATTCTTCTGCTCCATGTCTCTGTACCCACCTCCAGCATACCGACCTGTTGACTCCCAGCTCAGGGCCTGCCACAGCAACACCACTGCCAGCGCTGACGCCTCCCTGGCAGCCAATGATGTCCAGGGGAATCCCTCGCTGACTCCATCCTCTGAACTGACACAGCCAGGGCCTTCTCCAGGGGGCAGGTCTGGCACCTTACAGTTTCTAAGGGTAAACATCTAAGGAGGCTCCATAGTCCATCCTTATAAAACTCCATACAACTGCAAACAGTGCTCTGAGCACATATTTTGTGGGTAGCGATGGCTGAAGTTTAGTTTCGGTTTGGTCAAGTGAGAAATGGCCCGTTGTACTCAAGAGCAATGGTGATTTTTTCCTAAAGAGTTCTCTTGCTGGAGCACCGCAACTCCCCTCCCCGGTGACCTGGAATTTTCCAGAGATTGCTGCAGTGTCACTGAGTGGCTTTTGAGCCAAAGGCATGAAGTGGGGGAAAAAATGAACATTTGAATAAATGACTTGTGTAACACAGGTTCAAATGGTGAAAAAAACTGGGACTTGTCTGGCTGGGAAGCCAATCTAAGCTTGCTACCTGCATTGCCTGGAGACAACTCGGCTCACTCCCTTTTCAATGAACGCTGTTATTGCAACAATATGCTCATGCTTCTTTATGCTTAGCTGAGGCCCTTCAGGTCTCCTCCTGGGCTTGGGTCCCTAGTAGCTACAATGCCTGGGGCCAGCACTATAGAGCAGAAATGAGGTGGAGTTCAAACCGGCAAGTATTTTCTCAAGGGCTCTGAAATTGAGTTTGGGATTCCACCAGCTTGCTCTTGCCTTATGGTTGCCTTTCCTGAATCCGGCTAAGTAGAGCATTCAAGTAAAATCCACTGCTGAGATCTGGCACTACTTAGCAGCTGGGCCAGATGTTAAAACACGGTACCCTTTAAGTAAACCTTCAATTAGCCTTACAACGAAGGGAGAGGGCAAATCATACTGTAAACTTCAGTCTTCATCGTGCTAACAGACTCAAAAAAGTTACTGGGAAGTGCTCCTTCTCTCTGTAAAGAGAGAATGAATTGCTAACTGCAGAACACTTGTCTTGTTAATAAAATGTATCCTTCATTCAAGTGATTCATCAGAAGAGTTATAATGCTGGGAGTTCCTGCTTTTAAGGGCTCCTTTAAACAGCTGTCTATTAATAACAATAACAAAAAGAGCAGACAAAGTGAAAATCAACAAACTATTATCTGTTAGGATTATTCATGGAATATGACACTGTAAAGATGCCAAAAGCCCTAAATTCTAAATTTAGAAGAGCGACATAAGTGGAAGAACAAAATTTTAGAGAACTGCTTCTAAAGGAAGCACCGAAAATCTGAAACGGTGAGAATTTTTTTATTTTAAGAGCCACTCTTCGTATTGTTCAGTTCTAAGGAAATAGGAAGCATCTAGGAAAGTGCTGAGTTATTTATGGGGCACAAGATTTATCTGATATTTTTTCCCCAGTTATTTCTCAATTGACTTTTACTAAGAAAATTTTACTCAATTTGCTTTTACTAGAAAAAAAAAAAAAGTAGGCTTCTTATAGTGAAATGCAATTTCAGAGATAACAAAAGATTTATCTGCTAAATTCCCAGCAGTGCTCAGAGCTCATGTGTCCTACCTGTATATTTACTGGCCACTTGCCTGGAGTGTACTTGCCTTGCTACTTCTATCTGATAACGTCCTTCGTGCTGGAATCCATCACCCTTCGTGGCAGGATCCATCCTCACCTATTTATTTTATAATAAACACCTTTTATAAACACCTTTAGACTTAACTCCTTTGACTCTGGAAAATGTGAAACAATTACAATGTAATTCGAGATCTTGGCTGTGTGCTTTTATTAAAAGGCAAAATCAATCTATTCAATCGAAAGGGCAGCACCAGCTGAGTTTATTGTGTATGTAAAACATTTCATGAAAAGCTGTCAACTTGGATATGTTGCTAATTTCAGAGTCGTTACATATAGCCAAAAAATACAATTGCCATGACAGGCCATAGGTTACAAAACCGGACTTCCCTCTCCCACATTTATACGGGTTATTTTTAATCTTTGGGAAATTTGTTTTTCTACAAGCTGTTAGTAGAAAGGGCACGCGTGTACAACTTGCCAGACTAATGTAATGTCTTACGTGTTCCTGTCAAATTCAGGGAAGATAAAATCTACACGGATACTTAATTAAAAAAGAATGCCATCTCTGCTTTATAAATCATTGCTGCCATCCACCCCCCAAAATGCGAAGCATGGAAACAGCCTCTTCTTAAAACGGTGCAGGAAAAGAGCATAAACTCCTTAAGCTTGGATGTGAACTAAACCAACATAACTGAATTAACTTTTTTTAAGTATAGGCTTAAGCCTAAAATGGCACCAAACCTTTCCTACTTGGCAGCAAGCGCAGAAATCCACGTTGAGGATTGCGAGACGAAGGCAGGCAGCGCTTCCACGGGTGCCGCCAGCCCGCCGCGGCGGTGCGGCCAGCGCCGGCACCTCCCGCCGCCAGCCCGACCGGCCGGGCTGGTGGCTACGCAGGGGCTGCGTGCCCGTGTCACAGCCGGTCGCTGCGGGAGGCTTCTCCTCGCCTTCCCCCGCGCACCGCCCGGACTGACCCACGGGCATTAACGGCGTGGGGATTTATTCACCAGCTCCACCGCCCGCGCCCGGCGCCAGGCCAGCCGCGGACAGGGGCTTGGGAGCCGCCGGGCAGCCCCTCCGCCCGCCTGGAGCCCGCCGAGCCCCGGCTGCCCCCGCAGTCCGGCGGTGGGGCCGCTCAAGCGGCGACGAGACGCGAGTGGGTCTGTGGGCAGCGCCCGTTTCCCTCAGGCCGCAGGGACGAGCGGGCGGCGGGGGCGGGGGGGGGAGTGTTAACGGCCGGCGCGCGCTGGGTGTGCGGGGCCGCGCGGCCACGTGCTCGCCGCCTCCCGTCACCGGCCGTGGCCACGCGGCGGGGGCCGCCGGCCGCGCGCGGGCACGGCCCCCACCCTTCACCCCGCCGTCCTCCGTGGCCGCGGCGGGCCGTGCACACGCATGCGCCCCCCCGCTCCCCCCCAGCTCCCTGTCCCCGCGTGCACGTCGCGCGGGTGCCGGCGCCGCGACCAGGCGAGACCGCGGCCGGGGCCGCGCTTCCACGCGGCGCCGGATGCCTTGCCGGGCCGGCGCGCACCCCGTCCCTGTCCCCGTCACGCCCGGCCGCGTCCCCGAGCCCTGGCCCACGTGCGGCCGTGCCCCGCGGGCGCCGTGGGACGGGGAGAGCGCGTCGCGGGTGGGGGTGGGGTGGGGAAGGAGGGGAGCGGTGGGGAAGGAGGGGAGCGGCGGGGGGAGGGCGGGGGGGTTGGCCGCGCGGCGGCGAGTGGGCGGCGGAGGCGCGCGCGGTGGGGGCGGGGGCGCGCGGGGTCTCCAGTGGGAACCGCGCGTTCCCTGTGGCAGCGCCGAGGAGGGCGGGGGGTGGGGAAGAGGGGAGGGGGGGGAGGGAGGGGGGAGAGCGGCCTGCTCCTCCCCGCCCCCCCCCCTCCCCTCCCCTCCCGCCTCTGCCCCTGCCCCGGGGCGGCGGGTGGCGCTGGCCGCGGCGGCTCGGGGCTCAGTGTCCTTGTGCGGAAATGACACACGGTCCCGTCACGTCACGCGAGAGCGCAGCGCGCGGACCCTCGCACACAAAGAGCGGGGGGGGGTGTGGGGGGGGTGGAAAGGCGGGCACCAGCGGCGGCCGCTCCAGCCGCCCCCCTGCCGTCCCGGGGCTCCCGCGGCCCCCGCGCCCAGCCGAGGTAAGTCCCGCTGCCGCCGCTCGCCGGGTGGGGGGACACACACGGGGACACGCCGCTCCGCGCAGCTCTCGGCAGGGAGCGCCGCCCCGGCGGGTAGGGGAGGAACGGAGCGGGGGGGGAGAGCAGCGCCGGTGAGGGAGGGAGGGAGCGGGGCGGCGGGAGGCGCGGGGCCGGCCCCTCCCCCCGGCGGCGGCTCGCCCCCGCTCTCTTCCCCACATCCCCCCGCGGCGGCGGGGCGCGAGCTGCCGGTGGCGGAGTGTGTGTGTGGGGGGGGTGGGGGTGATGGTGTGCTCTTTGTTCGTCGCTTGGAACGTTGCTATAGCGCTGCGGCGCGGGGCGCGCGCGCCCGGCCCGCGTGCCTCCATCTGCGTTGGTGGGGGGGAGGGTGGAAGAGGGGGGAGAGTGGAACGGTCACGCCACCCTCGCCTGCAGCCTCACCTTGCCCCCCCCCACCCCGCGCGCCGGCCACATAGATCCGCCCGGGCAGGGTCCGGACCGGAAGCACCAACCGCCGCCGCCGCCGCCTCGGGCTCGTGGGTCTGACCGCGGAAGCGTCCCCGGCCGCCGCGTGCGGGGCGCGCGGGGGGCGTCCCCCTCACCGCAGCCCCCGCCCCCGGGGCGGGGCCGAGCCGCGCGCGCCGCGCCCACGTGGCCGCCGCCACCGGGGGAGCCCCGGCGGTTGCACCCCCCCCCCCCCCCCCCCCGCCGTGGCTTTGCGGGGACCCCTGTAAAAGCGAGGAGGGGCCGGGGTCAGGCTGAGGACCCCGCTGAGGACGGTGTCCGGGGCGTCGAGCCGGTGGTTCTGTGGTCACTCGTGCGGGGCCTCGGCGGGTCGTGCGCCGCCGGGAGCGGAGGATTCGGCGGGGAACCGTCCGCCCCTGCCCATATGGCCGGGTGCCTCTACCCTACTTTCCCCTGCGGTGCGTCCGCGCAGCCCTTTGTCAACAGAAGGGAACAAACTCTGGAGCGGCGGCAGGCGAGCCGGCGGTGGGCCAGCGGCCATGTGACGGCCGCCACACAGCCTTGACGCAGCCCCAGAGCTCCTGGGGCTGAAGTGCGGGGTAGAGCCTGTCGCTGCCACCCGTAAAAAAACAGCGTATGCTGACCCCTGGGGCAGAGACGTTTAAACAGGGGGAGAAAAAACCCTTTCCCCTGCTTCTGGTTGATACCTAGTCACCGGATTATGAATTTACGTGAATGATTACATCTAATAAAACAAATAGTTGCCAAGATATGTTGGTACGTTTTCCTCTTCTCTCCTGCTAAATCAAACTCAGCATTGGACCAACCGAGCTTTTTATCTTTGCTAAGTACTTTCATAGCTTAGGTAAGTCCAGCGTGTGGGAAAAAAAAAAAAAAAAAGGGAAAGTTGATTGCAGTTTGGATGAGATTTTACGTTGTCTGTACAAAGTTCAGCTGGAACAGTATTTTAAAATACAAGCAAAGAATGAGGGGAAAGAGAATAAAGCATTGAGGAAAACAAAATGTTCCTAATAGATGGGGGAAACACCTAATTGAAGCAAAACAAAATTGACGTATTAACTCTGGAAATAAACTAGGTTAGTATTTTGCTGGCCAGGGCAAGATTAAATTGGTGTTTGATAAAATACAGGGGTCAGGTTGAGAAAACTTCAGCTTTAGGCAACTTGTGGGAAAGCTGAGAAGAGTTATTTAATTATTTTAAATTTTTTTTTTTTTTAAAAATTTAAACTGCGTCTGCAGATGTAAGTAAAATGAAATTAAAAAAGACCCAAATTGAGAACATGCCCTGTAAGTCCTATTGGCAAAATGCCCTTGTTGCAAGGCTGGCTTCAGTGGAGACTTGAGGCTTCCTGTCCTCCTCCTCAGGGCAGCAGAGGAGGTTTTCAAACTATGTTAAGTATAGGGATTTTAGTGTCCATAAGGGTAATGCTTCCAACAACATCTGCTGGTTCTTTTAAAAATATTTTTTACTAATTTTAGACTTGTTATACATGTATTTATAGTCGGAACATGATTGTAATGCTGGAATACTGTTTTCTAAGGTATTTAATATTTCAAGTATCAGTACTGGATACCAAGAATAAATTTTACTCAAAAACTCCACTCTTGGGTCACTAGCAGCCCCCTACTCTCTCAAAATTGGTAGAATAGAAAACATCTGCTTTTAGTATTCTTTATATTGTCTACTTGCGTTTTGCTCATTCAGTTGACTGAGGCAACATTCTTGTTTCATAGTTTCTTCAAGATGGGTAGTCAATTTGAAATCAATTATCTTTTTTTTTTTTTTAATTAAAGTGGTTTCAGGTATCGGACTTCTTCAACCTGCTGCCTTTTCAAGTAGCTTCCCAAGCCTTTTCAAAATTTTTTCCTCAGAAAAGTCACAAGTTATAAGGAAACCTACCTAAATATATACAAAGTACAGTCAGGTGGACAAATCAAACAGTACAGATTTCCTCCTCCCTCCCCAGTTTCTGTCTGTTATAATAGTTTTAGATGTAATTTGTAACATTACGAAGTTACCTTGTTTCAGGCAATATACTGACAGTGACCCTTTCTAGTTATTTGCTTGTTCTGAGCATCATACCAATAAGTGTGGTGATGCGGTTTTCAGCAATAGAAGGATAATTAAATAGAAAACCAAAATATTTATGAAAATGCAAAAAAGTCCAGGAAAAAAAATTGCATTGTGTTGATTTTTTGAGAAGTCTTTGTCAAAATTCTGCAAATCACTGGTTCATGGAGCTCAACAGAAAGCAAACATTGCCTCTAAGAAATACATTTTACGACTCAATTTTGGAGTGGTATTTATGTGTAATTCTGTTGAATTGAATTTGAGCAGCATTGTTTTTTACAAATTGGAGGAATCAAATGTACCCCGAGGATAATTGCAATACTGAAATTATTGAACCCAGTGCTACAGCCAGGAAGTAAAAGATGCAGATTACTTGGCTCCCAAAGCAGAACCCAGAACTCTTAGTTCTCTCTCTAGGTTTGCTGCTGCAGCCCAGCAGGAGAGCTTTTCAAGAGGCAGCTTGGAAAGCCACACGCACCCCAAGCAGGAGGCAGCTCCTGGGCAGCCTGCGTGGGGGCGCCTGCCTTCGGTCCTGTCTCCTGCTGGGACTGCAGGGCTGCAGGTCGAGAACGGGTGCTTGTTCTCGTTATTTCAAAGTGTTATGCAGGAATTGTTCTAAAATTTCACAAGGGACAGTATTTCGCACTGTCAGTGGGTGGTTGGAGCAGCCCTCGGCTCACCTGCTGCATGGGACAGGACTACTTCCACCTACCCACAGCTGCTTTCGAGACTGTGGGCTTCCCGTGGGAAGCATCCATTGCTTTCTGTGTTTTATCCAGTGCATGTTTCACGTGAAATACAGAGAGAGACCCAGAGACAGGGAGCAGGACCTCAGACACTTGACTGTCCAGTGAGTGCCTTAACTGCTTGATGAGGCTCAGTATACATACAATAGTTTTGGTTGTCTCTGGGTAAACCACACTCTAGTTATGTAGCATAATAAATACCATTGTCATTCAGTGATAAGGTCCTATTACCGGAAGGCATGTGTAAGAGGAGGTGCTACTTTTGGCTGTTAAACGCCAGGTCAATGTACAGATCTTCCTAAATTTAGCCAATGTTAGCTCCTTAGAAGGAGGTATTTGGTTTTTTGGCTTTTTTGATATTCCCGTCATTTATTTAGCTTTGTTAGGTTACCTGTGCTTTAAGAGGAGCGTTGTATCTCTCACTGCATGTTGAAAGGAAGGAAATTGCGCAGCTTATTCCACACATGCTATTAAATACATTTTAATGTTGCTAGCAAACACACGTAGCTTATCTTTTGACCAAAACGTAAAGGACAAATCATCTCTTCAGAAGCAAACAACACTCAGGTAGAATATTTTTCATTGAAGCCTCTGAGTTTTATATATGAAGCAATGTACCACCATGAGGTTTTAAAAGGAATGAACATCTTATAATACACAATATCTAAACCTCTGTATTTCTAATAACATTCTTATAATCAATAGTGAAGAATTAGAGAAGAAATAGTGACGAATTCCTGCCAACCTACATGAAGATGCAAAAATATTTAGTGGGATGGTGTGCATTCAAGAAGCAGCATCTACACATTTACCATGCATTAATGAACTGAACAGTAGTGTGTTATGCAAACATTTAAATTAATAATGACAAACTTCTATAAAACTGATAACAGGCATTCTTGTTATATTAGGGTATGTTAGTTAAGATAATGATTCATTTACATTTGTAATTATAATTAACAAGTGTTATGAAATCAGAATTGCTTTCCACATACAGCATGTGTGCACTTTTATACCTTTCTACATGTTTTTTTGTGCCTTTTTTTTCAGTTGACAGAACTTAGATGTGGGAGTTTGAAGAGTAAAGAGTTATATTGTTTAGTTATGAACAGCAGAACAACAGTATTTTTTTCTGGTGGACTTTTTATGTTTGTTTTTTTAAGTCAGAACTTGCAAGTCATCAATCAGGCTTTCTTTAGGAATGTTTGCAAAGGCAGAGAACTGCCTTGATCTTACATTATCAGCCAGATCTTTTCCCTTTGCCTTGCACTTTTACAACAGTCACAAGCATAAGACAGGTAGGGAAAGCATCCTCCAAGGCCAACACATGAGTAATTGTTAGGTGGTAAATAGGAGGAGGAGAATGCACATCGTGGCATGGTTTAACTTAGGCTTATGATTCAATTCTGGTTTATATATCAACAACTAGGTAGGTACACTTCTATGCTACTTTTTAGTAGCATTCTGCATTATAGTAGTGATATGAGACTGAAATACATTTAGAGTATGATTTGCAATTTGCTCCCTTACTCATGAAATCTTTTGTACCCAAGTTCTTTAAATCCTTAAGGTTTCAGTGCATATTTCTGGTAGGCACATTTTTGGTAATAACGTGCTTTGGAACTTGCAGCTTTGGGCTATGCACTGAGCTTCCCTGTTAGCCACCCTTAATACAGTTTCAATGTTGAATGTTATTAGTACAATGTTACAATGATACAATTAAGTATCATAACCTGGTGAGTCTTTTGAATAGAGGCATGTGTCTAAGTGATACCAATGAAAGTAGGGAGAGTTGAGTCCCTTCATTGACCGGTCTCGTTTCTCGTCTAACCTGGTGAGAAGAAGGGAGAGCCGGATCTGGGGAAGGGGATTTGGGCAAGAGTGACAGCCAAGGTGTGCTGGGACCCCCCCCTTCTTTCCCTGCCCCCTCGTGCCCTGTCCCACCACTCCTCTTCCCACTTGCCCTCCAGCATGCCATAACCTGGTGATTAGATCACTCTTCTAGGATTTGGGGACCTGGATTCTTGTCTATGCTGCAAAATAAAGATCAGGAAAGTAAAAAAAAAAAAAAAAAAAAAAAAAAAAAAAAAAAAAAAAAAGAAGAACAAAGAAAGAAAGAAAGAAAACAGGTTTTCTGGCTCCCAAATACCTATTTAAGCATTGTGCCATTCATAAGTGAAATATCCTGCACTTATTTATGACTGTTCTCTACAAGAGTCCCAAAGTACTGAGTGTATTCTGAAAATGGGTGTTGAATGGGAGCCAGCAGACCAGATGCAGAGGAGTTCCTGGTGCAGCAGTCCCAGCAGAGCTCAAAAGGTTTTGTGTATGTGGTCCACCGGAAACTTGGTATCTAGAATTTATAGCCACCTACAAGTTTAGCTGGTTGCTGAGTGGGATTTCTGGATCTTGCTGCAAATCACAAGATCACAAATCAAACACGTGTAGATTGGTGTCTAGAGTTAGGCTGTAATGCATATTGAATTTATTTGAAGTAGCTTAACTTGAAACAGGACACAGTGCTGTATATCACGTTCGTTCTCTGCAAATAGGCTCATTGTACATTAGTTTAAAAAGAATAGTATCGTCGTTTGCATGATTGCAAATCTAGGTATTTGTATTCACTTTTCTTAGAAGAATGAAGCTTTACTAACCTTAAGAAAACTGTCTTTGTTGGTTGATCTTTTTTAACTGTTTCGGAAGTGTCAGGATGTGTGGGTGAGTCTGGAGGACTGAGCCAAAAGGAATGTTTGTGTCTTCCCAGGTGAGTGCTGGCATCCCACAGGCTTCGTTGCGTGACACCTAGCAGTGGCTCAGCACAAGTGTCTGTACAGTACCAGCACTAGTAGCTATCAAGGCAGTTTAGATGGGAAGGTGAGTATATGCTGATTCATCAGCAGGGTGTTTATTTTGAGACATTGATTACATAGAAATTTTAAACTGCAAACTGTTTTCAAGGAGGCCGTTCTCAACAGATGAAACGTAGGCAGTAAAATCTAATTATTTATTGTTTGCATTGTGAGGATGGGGTCCGTTTACTTCTTCTTCCTTGATTGTTGAATTTGTCCAAGTGCTACACATCTTCCTGTCTATCCTACGTTAGATAAGTTTAAGTAATGACTACTAGAAGCAGACTGGCATTAATCAAAAGCAGAGTCTCCTTTGAGGAAAAAGTGAGAGTATTAGCTATTCACTGCATTTTTAGTGTTCAGAGGTGTAGGATCCATAATCAGGGTTATAAGAGTTACTCTTTCTGAGTGTTTTACCCATGTTTCAGCATAAGCATAGAGAAACAGTATGTTAGTTTACCTATTGTATGCCTGTTTCGTTAGGTGTTTCTGAACTCTTCACACATTGTTTGGAATTTTACTTTACACACAAGATAGAAACCATTTTTTGGTTTCTATCTGGTTTTGCCAGAGAAAATGCTTCTAAAATAACTTGGTTCAGAAATTAAAATATTGACAAGCAAAATCGTAAAATTTGAAGCTTAAGGTTTGTGTTCATATTTTGTAAAGCATGATGTTTTGGCCACTTCAGGTGGAAATACCTGAAGTTTCAGCTAAAATTTAGAGATACAGGGCTTAGGCTACAACACCAATTGACTTCATTAGGATCAGGATCTGGCTATTGACGTAGCTGCTGTTGTAGGTGTTTGGTATATTTTGGAATCCTCCTTCCCGATCTTCTTTTCACCAGAAAGTAGGATGTGCTGCAGCATCCATCTATATCCCAGCAAGATAAAGCTGCCAAGGCTGTTTGCTCTGCCAGTCACCGCTGCAGACCTGGGCTCCCAGTTTCAGCACAGGGTGTTCAGCCCTTCCTAGAACTAGCTAACTGCTGTCCTGTGGATAGCACTGAGTCAGAATTAGCCTAAGGATGATACATCTATTTATCTTCTGTTTTGAAAAAAAAAACGACTTGTAAGGTAAGAATGAAGTATGTTTGTATACTCAACATGAAAAAGAACGACTGTCAGGTGTTTGCTTTACTGGATGGATTTCTTATTCAATTGCTTTGTGTACTGTTTTGTCCCAAGTTCTTTTAGGTCTTTTTTTTTCTCCGGCTTTGTTTATTCTCATAATCTGAGCCAGAATGCTGCCTCAAAACAGATTTTGACACTGCTGCCTCTTCTACAGAGGCAATAATTACTGTTCATAACTACTGATTCACTGCAAACAGCATTTTAAAGAATCTGACATGTTTTTTCTTTAGCGACTTTAAAAAATTATTGTTGTTAACCTTACATAGGCATACATGCACGGACATGCACATGCACACACACAGACTTTCCCCCTTCCCATAGGCCCTGATTTCCTATGGAAGCAATGATACAATTGCTCTGTTGATATCTCTGTGTCTGCTCACTACTCACTAGTGCGTCCATTGCTACCCAAATTTGAAGAGAGATGGTTGTGTAAATAGATGGTAAGTGGAGTTCCATGAAATGGTTGAACCAAGCCAGTGGCTTGCTGGTATCGGAGAGATTTTTAATCTTTCCTTTCTGTTCCAAACTTCATGCATGCTCCTGAGCTGGGACCGATTACTTGCCTTACCCTTTGCCTCTCTGAGTTAGAAGAAAAGTAACCTGGCAAAGAAAGAAGTGAATTGTTTTCTGGCAGTTTTATCAGGCTGGAAGAGCTCACTTAAGGTGGGCAGCCATGCTTGACTGAGAGAGCAGGTGGGACTGTGAGGCAGGAAATCAGAGGGGCAGCTGACTCCTGTCTCTTGGCAGAAGCTGTTATATGTGCTTCATTTTCTCGTAATACCAAAGTTCTTGCAAATCTCACAAGAAGATAGGAAACCAGATAATGAGAGAGATATTACAAGGGCTTCTCAAAACTGGGTTGGAGCTCATGCTTTGTTTGGCACCAAAGAGTTCAAATACAAAACTGAGTATTTCCAGGACTCATTGACTCTGATGTTTTGACTATTCACTTTTAGCTGTATTCTGGCAGTTCTGAAAAAAAAAAAAATAGAATCAACATAAGTATTAACACTTTGCTTCGAATATGTGAAAATGTTTTGACTTAATATCATTTGACCTGAGTTTAGGATAGCTTTGGTCTTCCTGCTGTTGCGTCCTTTAGAAAGGTATGCACTTTGCTTAATTTTTCACTTTTTACAGTTTTAAAGAGTGGCTATTCAGATCTTCTTTTATCTTTGCCTTCCACTTTCCTTGCATTCTCTCAGAGGAATTCTCCTAAAGCATTCTTCCTATTTGACTAGCAGTAGTAGCAGGAGTTAGAAGGAAAACACATTCCCTATATCCCCTCCTAAATATTTTCTGTCATTCCCCCCCACTGCCACCTTTATATTCTTCCCTTCTGACTCTCTGTGTTTACCATCTTTTCAGCATTTTGCTCTAATAGATAAGTCTAGCATTATCTGGAAAACCGCTTTGATTTCCATTACAGAATATTCTGTAGTGGTGTCAGCGGATTTGCTTACTGTCACCTCCGGCCCTCACAAAAAGACTGTGTGTCACACTGCTTGAACACTGGCACAAGTTGGTCTTGTATCACATCCCTCAGAGCTAAGCCTATTGCAGTGTGAAAAAGCGTAAGAAAGATCTGGAAACTGAATGTCAATGTGTCTGGGATATCAGGGCAAAATAAGAACATGTAGTACTATGTGCTTTTCTTAAGGTTCAGTGTATCTTTTAGATGGTGCTGTGCGAAGTACCCCATCTTAGGGTTTTTCATAAAGAGCTGTAGTGGCTGTTTCTAAATTCATAAATAATGTTGAATTAATAAAACTGGGTATTAACCCTCACCAGTGCTTATCAGGTAGTTGAGGAGTTGGGGTGGCCAACTTACGTTTCATGCTGTTGTCATAGAATAATTTGGTTTGGAAGGGACTTTAAAGGTCATCTAGTCCAACCCCTCTGCAATGAACAGGGACATCTTCAACTAGATCAGGCTGCTCAGAGCCCCGTTCAACCTGACCTTGAATGCTTCCAGGGATGAGGCATCTACCACTTCTCTGGGCAACCTGTTTGTCCTCTTATGTCTCTACAGAGTTTGCACAAGTTTAAGTGAAGTGATTATAAGCTGGCGTAATTTATATGTGGATCAATTAATAAATACAACTCTTGAAATAGGAGATTTTGGTGGGTAAAAGGAGAAGATATCTAAGGGCTCTACTTCTAACCGAGACAGACTTTTTCTGATGATGTGATGATGAAGGCAATCTCGTGTTATCCTCTTGAGGATGCCCTTTATAAGGCTGCATATAGGGACCGTGTTGAAGATCAGCACATCAGAGGATGTTTTGGCTTCTAGAGTAGTATGAGCTGATTTTATAACCTCGTGCATCTTTTGTTTGGGTGTGTGTGCTCCCCATTGTAGTGTATTCATACAAAATCTTACCCTCAATGGGATCTCATACTTACCATTAACAGCCATCAGTTACTGACAAAGAAAAATTCATAACTACTTAGTATTCAAGTGATTGCAGAGTTTTTTAACAATATTTTGAGATTAAAAAAAATAATTCCATTGAACGCTATTCAGAAGTGAGATAGACTTTTTTTCTCCTTCCAAAACAGATTCCCTCTCTTTCTCTCCTCATTTCTCTTTTAAATTTCGTTATAATTCCCACTGCTGGGCTGTACATACACTTTTGATTGATGGGCTGCTTTATTCACTTGCTCCAGCAGAGAGAAGCCTGACTTGGTTTCAGACCTTGGCTAAAGGACAGGTAGGAACAGTTGAAAGAAAATTATTTGAAAGAAGAATGTAACTGGGGAAAATGTGAAGCAGCAATATTGCGTGTAAATGAACACGAGCGGTGTGTGACAGTTCACCAGTCACCACCTTACCAGTTGAGAGTGTCAGTTTGCAGCTGTGTGGCCTGTAACGGTCTGTGAGATCTGATTAGGTTGTTTGCTTTGTAGATCTCCAAAAGATTTAGAACATCTTTTAGGAATATGTCCACAGATTTATGTTTGCCCCCAGGCAACTTGCAAAATTAGTTTTCAAGGAAATGGAAATACAACTGAGTCTTTCATGTGAGAAATAATGCTAAAATAATACTAGAATAATAGAAATATTTGGTTTTCCTTTCAAAAAACATTCTTACATTATTTAGAGGCTGGCAGTTAGAAAAAAAAAGTGGTTACTGTAGTTTTACAGATTGCTCTCCTTGAATTGATGCAGTCCATATCAAAAGATCGAAGATTTCTAAGTGAAAACTTACTCCAGCATGTGTATTCCAGTTTATGACGAGTTTTCCTTCTGTGATGACTTTGGATCACCCACAATGACAATATAAAAAGACTGTAATAAGAAGTAGTGAGTTGGTACAGGATGGAGAGTTTAATACAGTTAACTTCCATTTATATACTGACAAGGTAATTTATAGAGAAGGTTAAAATGAATTTAAATTTTCTCCATGCCAGAAAAAGACATACAGTTTTAAAGACATTCCTAGCTGCCGTATGCAGTTTGCCATAGAGTTTGCATGTTGACAGGTCTATTGATGGCCATGAAATTTAGTAAAAATAGCTATGTTCTACAAATGTACGGATTGGAAATTATTCGTGGGCTGTTAATGCCCAATGGTTCTAGATTAAAAGTAACTATAAGAACAGATGCAGGTATTTCCTGATTCCAGAAGATGCTGATATTTATTTTTGTATATTTTTTTTGTTCTTTAGTGAAATAGAAGATGAATTCAGCTGAAATCACTGATGATGATGAAGGTAAAATATTATATTTTGTGTAATTTATGATCAGACAAAAATACTTGTTGAATGAAAGCCTTTGTAACCTGATAAAGAATGCACTTGCATCAAGACAAATTACATTAATGGTTTTTAAAAAGCTATCTAAAACACACCGTTACCTTTATTACTCATTGTATTTTCTGCTCTACGTCCTTCCTCCCCCTCAAAAAAAATCTTCCTACTGTAACTTTATTTGTTTAGACTCTTCTTTGGGGAAGAAACTGTCATTTACTGGATGACTGAATTGTTCCTAGCATAATAAAAAAACTTGACTTTGGGGTGGCTTCACAATACACTTATCGTACAAGTCATAAAAAATAATGATGCCCTTCAAACCACATTTTCATAAAAAGAATCAAACCGCAAAAGATTGTATTAAGGGTGTCATGGTTTTCTGGAGAGAGTGCTTTATCTTTCTGAACTTTCTCTTTTTCCAGTAAAAATTCCTAAAAAAAATATTGTGAAAGTAGAAACAGAAAACGAAGATGAAGCTCTAGACTGCTCAGTAACATCCAGATCTGCTGAGAAACACTCACTGGATGGCGCAGTTACTTGCCTACAGGATTCCAACAAACGGAAACAGACCTCACTTGGGTGTGATGGTTCAGGGAGCCAGCAAGATGTCTTACCCAGTGTGAAGAAAAGACGCTTTACACAAGAGGTGACTTCTCTATACATGACTGTGCGATTTTACTGTTCATATTTCATAGGCTAAATTCATTGCTGCTATAGGCAAAATGCAAGTCAGTTAACTAGATTTGCATTAGTAACGAGTTTGAGTCAAATATGGCTAATCTTAACCCAGTTTGTGCATGTTACTTGTCTGGGTATCTCTTTAAATAATGTGATCGTATCTATGAAATACACATATAGGTTAATTCATTCATGTGAAGCGTATTTTTGTTGTTTGTCAGAGAACGTAGGAGCAGGTAGTGATTTGGATTAACTGAGCATGACTCTGATTACGGTCCCTCTCATGTCACACAGTCCTTCAGCTGGATCCTCAGTGGTAGAATCAGGGCTGTAATTCTTCCTTCTGTGACACGGATTTTGATGTCAGTGAGACAAGTATAAATTTGTGTATTACTTGAAAGATAAAAATGCAGGGATGCAGAAGACTTCAGCATATCAAGAGCAGAATGTATTACAACTTCTGGTGCACCATCCCACTTGTGACAATCCAGATGCTCGTCCAGCTGGTGAAGGAGATGCCCAGTCTCTTCCATTATCCTGTTCTAGTGTTTCACCTCTCTGGCAATTGGAGATTTTCATTAATCTTTGCTGAAACTGAGCCAGTTTCTTTTTGTCCTTGTTCTTTTCAGTAGGGAGAGCAGTGATCATCTGTTCCTAGAAAAGTCTTCTGCACATGGGAAAATTGGTGTGATGTCCACCTTCAGCCCTTCCTTTCCAACACTAAAATTCTGTTTCTGCAGCTCTTCTTCAGGAGTCACCTTATATTTTTGTTGTTCTCTTTGAGATTCCTGAAAGGGTAATGTCCAGTGTTGGAGTCACATCTCTTCTAACACCCTCCAGAGCAGGATAATGACCTCCAGTTTTTCACACTCAGCACTTTATTAAAATAACCTAGATTCAAATTCATCCTCTTTTGAATAACTTCAGGCCCTGGGTTATATTTAGTTTATGACCTACTCTAATGCACATATCCTTTTCTGCTGTTCTGCTACCTAGCCAGTTATTCCGTGTTGTATTTGTGCATTTCATGTCTCCTTTCTAGCCATAGCTCTTCATATTTCTTTCTCTTGACTGTCATCTCTCTGACTTCTCGGGGCTGTTTTTTTCCCTGAATGCCTGTGGTAGGTAGGTTTTAATCTTATTACATGGTTTCTTTCTTTTCTTTTCCTTTCTCTTTTTCTTTTTACAATTGTTTTACTTACATTCAGAATCCTGAAAAAGCTTCATAATGGTCTCTGAACTCTGCTTGCTTTGGATTTTACTGTTTGCTGTTTGCCTGTAATAATTTTTTTAAATTATTTGAACTTAATTATAACTTTGGAAAGTGACCCAGTAACAATGATGAAAATTCATTCTGGACTGACCCCAATGAATCAGCATATTTAGTTAAATAACCAACCAGAAATAGTCCTCAATCCTAACAACACTTTTTAAAGTTAGTTACTTTTCTAGTACCAATATTTTGTTTTAATTGATGACTTCATTAACTACTTCTGTTTAAACAGAGGACAAAATGTTAATTATTTTTGAGAATATCGTGCATGTAGTATATTTACTACACATCACATAGGCATCTATGTATGATATAAGTAGAGCCGTACTTTTTATGTTATATAACTGTACTATTGGGCTGGTGATTATATTACAAATGACTTTCTATCAGAAGACATTTCTCTTTTTTTTTTAAATTCTAATTGTCACTTCATAACCAGAAATCAATTTTCCCTAATTTTCTTTTCTTTAAAAAAAGCATAGAAGATTATAAGTTTAAAAAATATATGTGCAAGACATTTCCAAGTTCTTATGTGTTTGATAGAATCATTTTATATGTTTCTTGCTCATATATTTATTCTTCTTTACTCATATGCTAGGATATTATGTTCTGTATTCTTACAGATATTTAGACTTCATTTATTAAGCATAATAAAGGTCATAAATTGGCTGGACTTTAGCACTGAGCAGAGCGGTAACTAAACAACTTTTAAAACTTGGCTTAGAACTCCAAGAGATAATGTGAGAGACTATTTCACAATTACTTGTATTGGTCGGTGTTTACCAAAATACTGCATTTTGCAAAGGTTCAAAGAATGTATATAATACAAAAACATGCTGTGCATACGTAATATAAAAAGCAGCACTATCTTATGTGCATTGAGTCTCATAGAACAATATCTTTATTTTTTGATGGTATATTAAAACTGGTCAGCTTAAATAAGTGTAGTATTATTGATATATACATCAATGTTTAAAGATCAGTGTTACAGAAAACCAATTAAAAATTTTAAATACTAGAAATACCAGTTTAATGGGAGAATTTATGAAAAGCCATGTATTTATGCTGTGGATAGTGCTATTCCCAAATCAAAACTGTGTAAAGACAAGATAATTAAAAGCAAAAGGAAAGAAAATAAGAATGCATCTGAAATAGAAAATCCTTAAATATAAGCCCAAATGTGTTGTCATCTGTTAGTCGTGCACTGACTATGTGTTTCTGAAATGCAGATAACCAAATCCGTCCCGCAGCCACATCCAAACACTGTGAGCTGCATTAGTGAAAGGGCAGCAGTTCTGGTGCCATCGCAGAGATCTGCCGCAGTTCTTAGCGCGAGCTCTTCCCCTCCTCCCGAGCACTGCGTCCAAAACTAAGAATACAAACTTTCTCAATACTCACTGTCACTTAAGGCAATGAATTTGTGCTGCTTAATACACATTCTAATATTGCTTTGCCCTGGCTCTGTGTGTGAGGTGTTCATTAATGAAGTTACCTGCACATTGCCAAGTTTTATTATATAATTAATTAGGGAAAAGGTACGGCAGGAGTTCTGATGAGAACTGACAGGCAACTGGTGGCCTGTGGCAAGCTATTTAGTGTAGAAGAAATTGGATGACTCATACCTTGTATGTGAAGGACTATTTGGAATATTCTCTGAAAACAGGAGTGTTAAGGAAGAGCTAGCTACTTAGGTGGCAGGTCTCGCTTTGTGTGTGAGAAATATATTCTCCAGAATTGCAGTTTTGTTTTGTTCTTTTGATCTAAAATTATAAAAGAAATTTTTAATTCAGTGTGGGTGCCTGACTGGGGAACAGAACTGTGTTTACTGCCAGTGGAAATTTTAATGACCTGCTTTCAAGTGATGCCTATTTGGGCGAGCTCTATAACCATCTGGAAATACCTACTGACAGGTAGAGGTGGTGTATGATGACTTCAGTCCCAGTGTAGGAGCCTACAGTTAGGTGGGAGCAATGTGCATTGCAGTCTGCTCACAATTCGGTCTCTTGTGTTCTGGTATTTCACAAGTCACAAAGAGCTAATTTAGTTAGGGTATATCATATCATTTGCTGGGGTAAAGTCACGCTTTAATAGCTGGTGGTGTTCCAGGGCTCTGGTTCCTTGCTGGCCTCATAGCAAATGTGCTTTAATATGAGTGGGACTGGAGGGACAGGCTTCTAAATGGGACCTGGAAGTCAGGTGTCCTAGGCACCACCATGGCTAGGGATTCTGCGCACTGTGAAAGACATTGCCTTTGTGTTACGCTTTCCTTTTATCATCTGTCCATCCACACGGCTTTGGATGTGAAAACACGAGGTTTCATATGTAGGGTTGTATGATGTGAATGGGAGCAGAACTTGGAAACACAACTCCGATTTAATTGAGTCTGCTGGTTTCTAAACTCGGGGTGGAAACCAGCTTGTTCGTTCTGAGCCTTTTTTGAGTATATATTGCATTCAAAATTAAAAAGTAATTAGATTCAATTTGTCACTGCAGTAAGCAGATGCCAAGTGTGAGTACACATAGGGACCAGATTAATTTCATGAGTGTTACAGTTCTGTTTTTTCAGAAAGGAATCTTAATTCAAGTTCCTCTCTGCAGGACGTAGGGGGTCTTCACTAGAATTTCAAATTGCTTGTGGCTCTCAGCTCGGACCTCAAGTCTGTGTTCCATTTGTTTTAATAATTGAATGCAAATTCTGTGGTTTTTATCTAATTATGTTCTGTGGAACAAGCCAAGCAAAATGTTTCAGTACAGTCTTCTCTAAAATCTGTAAGTGTTTTCTCATGTTTGAATTCCGTATGTTGGGTTTTGATTCTGTTGTATCTACTTAACTTCCTAAGAATTATTTGCAATATATATGTGTTTGCAAAAAAACCCAACCCACCCAAGCCCTGCATATTTGCTGTGAGTTGATGAAAATGCTTCCTTCCAATTTCAAGCAGTGAGGAAGAGTTAGACATTACTGAGAACATTAATTCCTTAAGAGCTCATTATTGTTTTTCATATAAATAATGTAGAAAATTAGAAACCCATGAGTTTAAACTTCCCTGCCTTTCAGAAATAGAGAAATCTTAGTCTTCCCTTTTGAAATATACTTTTCACTTTGATTTTAAGTTTTTACTATTTAAATAGAATACTTCTTTTAAAAACTACTGTCATTCTTAGAATTTGTTTAGGAGTTGTACACCATTACAAAGATTTTAAAAAACCTTTCACACCAGAAAGAAGAGAATGAGCATAATTTTGGTGTCTTACAGCCTTTGTGGTATGTTCAGAAGCTAACCCAAAGAGAATGCTGGAACGTTAAATGCAGTTGTTGGAGGCAGTGGCAAGGTCACAGGACTAGGAGTCAGAAAATCTAGATTCTATTCTCGGCTCTGTTGCTGACTTGTTGCCACCCAAATTCCCTACAGCCCAAGATCCTCATATGCAAGGTGAAGCATATTGATACTTAATTTGGGAGAGTATTTCGAGCTCTGTGGGTAAAGAGTACTAAGGATTATTATTGCATTTCTCTTCCATGGAGAAAGCCATGAGCCAAAACAAAACAAAAAACCTAAATAATACTTTACTGTAATTTTATTTTTCCTGGTGAATTTATTAATTTTGATGTATTTAACACAGCTAAGTCCTCTGGAGAAAATTTGACTTTGCATATTTATGTAACTGCCTGCTTAAGGGGCATATATTTATAGCTAATGTTTTTAAGGCAGTCTTACTAATACAATATTTATTCATTCAAAGGGCCCCCTTTCAAACATGAAGAACAGAGATACTGGCTCACCCACTCAGGTAAATGCAGAGCAGCCAAACAAGAACAAGAATCCTAATGTAACGTGGCTCTGTGAAGAAGAATCCTTCAGTGATATAACCACTCCATCTTACAAAAAACCTCTCTATGGCATCTCACACAAAATCACGGAGAAGAAGAACCCACCAGGAGCCGACCAGTTTGCTTCTTACGAGTTGTTTGAAAAAATCAACCCCAGCAGTCCCTCGCATCTTCGGACTTTGAACGATCAACGCAAAAGGGACTCGGCTGCAGCCATTGCCGTAACAGCCGCCACGGCAGATTCTGACCCAAATATTTATTCTTTGATACAGAAAATGTTTTACACGCTTAACACCCTCAATACCAATATGACTCAGCTTCACAGTAAGGTTGACCTGTTGTCTCTGGAGGTTAGCAGAATTAAAAAGCAAGTCAGTCCAGCAGAGTCTGTTGCAGATTTCAGGCCTCCCCCGGAGTACCAGCTGACTTCTGCGGAGCTCAAACAAATCATGGATCAAAGCACATCAGGCGGAGACCTCGCTTGCCGGTTGCTCGTGCAGCTCTTCCCAGAGCTCTTCAGCGACGATGAGTTCAGCAGAAGCTGCAGCGCATGCGGCTTTCTCAACAAAAGGAAACTTGAATCTCTTCATCTGCAGCTTATCCGCAACTATGTGGAAGTTTGTTATCCTTCTGTGAAGAATACAGCTGTGTGGCAGGTGGAGTGTTTGCCTCAAGTCAACGATTTTTTCAATAGATTTTGGGCTCAAAGGGAAATGGAAAACAGTCAGCAGAATGTGCAATCGTCCAGTTTTTATGAGACTGAGCAGGTCGAGTCCTCTCATTTTATGGAGGATAAAGAGCAGGAGGAAGCTTTGTCCTTGGACAGGAGTAGTGCCATTGCCTCAGATTACATGCTGGATGCTCAGGATCTCAATGAATTTTTAGATGAAGCTTCTTCTCCAGGGGAATTTTCTGTTTTTTTGTTACACAGGTTGTTTCCAGAACTCTTCGACCACAGAAAATTAGCCGAAAGGTACAGCTGCTTTGGAGACTCTGGAAAACAACTGCTGGATCCTCATCGGCTTCAAATAATCCGTAGGTACACTGAAATTTACTTCCCAGATGTGCAAGAAGAAGAAGCCTGGTTGCAGCAGTGTGTGCAGCGAATAAACGATGAGCTTGAAAATACATATATGGATGGAAGTGAATGTGATCAGATGAGAGATGACTGTTACGATTCTTCTAGTTTACCAGATGATGTATCAATCATAAAAGTGGAAGACAGTTTTGAATATGAAAAACCTGGCAGACGCTCAAAAAAAATTTGGCTTGTACCCATAGACTTTGACAAACTTGACTTTCCCCCTCCTGATTTCGATGTCCCTGTCCCAGATTACCTGTTGAACAAAGAACAGATTAAAAGCATATATGAAAGCAGTCTTTCCATAGGCAACTTTGCCTCTCGATTGCTTGTTCTCTTATTTCCTGAACTGTTTACTCATGAAAACTTAAGGAAGCAATACAACTGTAGTGGATCTTTAGGCAAGAAACAGCTCGACCCCACTAGAATTAAATTAATTCGACATTATGTGCAGATACTGTACCCCAGAGCAAAGAATGACAGAGTGTGGACGTTGGAGTTTGTTGGGAAGCTTGATGAGAGGTGTCGGCGAAGAGACACGGAGCAAAGGCGGACATACCAACAGCAACGGAAAATCCACGTGCCGGGGCCCGACAGGAGGGAATTTCTCAGCTATGCAATAAACCCTGAGAGGTTTCGAGAAGAATTCGAAGGGCCGCCGCTGCCACCGGAAAGAAGCAGTAAGGATTTTTGCAAGATACCACTCGATGAACTCGTTGTTCCTAATCCAGACTTCCCCGTGCCTTCTCTGTATTTGCTGTCTGATAAGGAGGTAAGAGAGATAGTGCAGCAGAGCCTGTCGGTCGGCAACTTTGCTGCCAGGCTTCTCGTAAGACTCTTTCCCGAACTCTTTACTCCGGAGAATCTCAGACTGCAATACAACCATTCAGGTGCTTGTAACAAAAAACAGCTCGATCCTATCAGGCTGAGACTGATCCGTCATTACGTGGAGGCAGTTTACCCCGTGGAGAAAATGGAAGAAGTATGGCATTATGAATGTATACCGAGCATTGATGAAAGATGCCGGCGTCCTAACAGAAAAAAGTGTGATATACTGAAAAAAGCAAAGAAAGCAAAAAATTCCTAAGACTTTGACCACTAAATTATTGTCAGGATTATGCTTTGGTTTAGACTGAAGGGCCTGTCGGGAGCTGAGGGTGCTCAGCGTCTAGGACAGTTGGGCACTGAGTTTGTTGTGTTTTAACGTGTGTGTTGCATCTATGTGGGCACCGCAGCAGTGGGAAGTGGCTTACTACATTTGTACATGGGTAAAGACCGTTAAGTCATCGGTGACAGAGCTATCAATGACTTACTAAGAGCATGATTTTCACTGGTGCAAAAACATGTATTGAAACTGTATTACTCCACTCCCCATTTCTGCATCTTCCTTTTTTATCACTTTCTAATAATAAAGAAATTTTTTTTTTAAATCATTGTGCTCTTCAGGGGCAGTTTTTCATTAAACCCTTCTGAACGGTCTTGGTAGTTAATTCGGAGTTTGAAATTTAAACTTAATTTAAATTTGGAAGTGCCATGTTCATTGGAAATCATTGCAATATTAGACCGCTTCTACAGTAATTGCAGCTTCACACGTATTTTGTTTTTGATGATACTAGATACTGAAAATAATAATACTGTGTCAAATAATGGGTCAGAATGGTGTTCTTTGCATTTTTGAGTGTTACCCAGGTTTTATTTCTGAAACCAAGAATTAATTGTTGAGGAATTGAGGTGTGAGCATAGACAAAATGTGAATGTTTTGGTTTTTTTTTATATTGTCACCACAAACTTGATCCTGCCCCTGTTAGTTCTTCTTTTGTTTTGTCCAGTGTCACTGCTGGCGTGAGTGAGGATGGCTTGTCTGAATAAAGTCAGTAGAACAGACCCAAGCCCTATACCCGTGGAATATCTTGCCATCACCTGCTTGCCACTCAATTTGTAAACTAACAAAGACAACAACAATAAAAAGACGCGAAACAAGAACTTAGAAAAAATGTAGACCTTACTCTCTTATCAAAATCGTGATTCCAAAGGTTTCCAGTATTCATATTGAATTACATCTGTAAAAAGTACGTGCAAAGATTGGTTTTGTGATGGAATTAAGTGTTTCAGGGTCCCCACGTATGAGCTGTGGTAATGTAACTTATTCTTTGTGTGAATGCAGCACCATCTGGATATTTCAGGTGTGGGCATATTGAACTCTCTTACTTTGCCAAATTGATTTAGTGTAATTAGTAGCTGTTTGGAGACATAACTGTGTATGTATAACTTTGGTTCAAACGGTCAAGTTTGCATCATTAATATGTTCAAGTGTAACAAAGACCACCCAGAACCCGATGTGAATTTGCTGTATGATTTGTCACTGGAGAGTGCTGCTTTAAAACTAGTTTTCCTCCTTTTTTTTTTCTTTTTTTCCTTTTAATACTGATAGAAATGGTGAGAGAGAGTCAGCCATGGATTTTTAAGACAGTAAAGACAGTGGTCACCTACTGACCATTGCTGGAAAACCTTGGAGCAATTGTTGATGTTTTCCGTGGTCCTTTTTTGTTGTTTACTTAGATGGGTCATAGTATCAAATTTTAAGTTGGTTCCAGTGTAATTTTCTATTCTAGCATTCGTAAGAAAGTACAAAATACTTGATATTTTTACTTCAGATTTTTAGAGTTTATTGTTCTTAGAGTCATATTGATCCCTCTCTTTTAAAAGCAAAACAAAATGTTTTTTCCTAATGGCAAGAGCTAGTAATATTAAACTGGGAGTAAATCATAATAGATCGTAGCATTTGCTCATTTTCCCCATACACTAGCAACATTCTCAAAGAATGTATGAAGAAAGTCATGAATGTACTAAATAATACACTGATACTGTGTATATCCATTTAAATGTTTCCTGTTGGTTTAAATAATAGCAGGCCATGCACAAAATGGATATCGGAGCAAATATGGCTATAATAAAACGAGAACATTTTACCAAAGATAAAGAACTGATACCACGATGTCTGCATCTTATCTTTCATTTTAGTGCATAAATTTAGCAAACGGAATGTATCGGAAACCAAGGCTTTCTCTTGTAATTGTATGCTACCTAGCACCTCTGTGAAATGTTTTACATGCACTTTTATGGGAGAGACAAAATGACAGAAATTATTAACAGCTGCTTAATTTGTTGTTGCGAATGGCTGGCCAGAAGGTAAGAAATATAATTATATTTTCTTATCTTAATGTCATACACGTTTCACCACTTAGTGATGTCAAAGCTCCCAGAAGAATTCGGTCTATGTTAAACTTTTGTACAACTGACAGATGTTACTAGCTAGCATGCAAATTTGAGACATACTGGCTTTTACTGCAGATGTTGACATTAAGTCAAAAAATCAGTCCATTCATTTTATCTACTAAGTAATGAAAAAACAATTTTCACCTTTGAAAATTACTTTTTTGAAAGTGGGTATAGGAAGATTTTCATCTTTTTTTCTCTTCTGTCTAATTGCTGTGTACATTCCTTGTATCTCACTCTTCACAACCCTTTCATGATTCATTTGATTGTATGTGTTATAACTGATATCAAGAAAATACAGACATATGAACAGTGACATAGTTCACTAATGAAAGCTCTTGCAGTGCATCTGAAGTACAGCCACTTCATCCAGTTGGTCAGTCCTGTAAATAAATTAAAGGTATATTATTTTCATACAAGAGGAATGTTGTCTGGTGATTACTTGAGTACGAGCAGGATTTTTTTTCCTATAAAGTCTGTTACTAAGGTCTGAGATAACCTTAGCTGGTCAGATCATCCATGAATGAAAATACCTGCTGCAGCCGTTTTAAAAGATTTCCCTGTCTTTCCCACTTTTTTTGTTTGAAAGAATAAACCTGTTGTTTTGAAAGTGAGGCTGTGATGGGAAGATTGCTAGATACTGAAGTGTTTGGAACATGCATAGCCGTGCACACGCTGGCTTCCTGTGGATGAACGTTACTTTCTACCTACCCGGTCAGTAAACCCTGTTAAGGTGAATATCAAGTGTCTCTATCTACTTCTTATAGTTTAAATATATCAGCTTTGGATAAGCATTGAATAGCCCACTTCCAACAGCCGTCTAAAAGAAACAGTGTAATACATGATAGCTCTTCATTTTTTTTGTCTTACCCATTTTCTACAAATTAAAAACTTACTTAGAAGCTGTGTAAAAGATGTAAAACAGCACATCAAAAGGAAGATCGAGTATGCGTCAGTTTATTGTCCATTAACTGTATTCTATTCCGCAAACAACAAGTTTGCAAATGAGAAAAATCTTTGCTTCAAGTCAGCCACTTTGTTACGCCAGCGCATTACAGCCACCAAAGTGTTTCATGTTCTGGGAAATGTTTGTGACTTCTTTCTTGTCTTCAAAATGCACATAATTTATTTCTAGATACATTTTTTTTACTCTGCTACTTGTTTCTTTTTGGTTATTGTTTGATATTTATATTGTATTATAGCAGTGAGAAACAGAGAATTGTGTGCTCGATGCTCTACAGAGGCACACCAGGTCTAAATTCATGCTGGGAAGAGGCTAACATGAATTCTACGGCTCCGAGAAGCACACAAAATAATATGCAGGTTTTGTGCATAATTTATTTTTATTCAGATTTTGTTTCACTGATTGAAGGGATGTGAAACAGCTGGAAAATTCAATGTCTTGCCTGTACAGAGTATGGGGCATAAATTGACAGGTGTTCTTACTTACCATGCACATTTTAGCTGATTACACTGAAAATCTACAGGAGAACAAGCCTGGTAGGTTCATGCCTATGGTTTGTCTGAGTAAATCAAACTCCCTCACTGTCTTTGCCAAAACTTTTTCACTTCCTCGGTTTGACTTTGTTATTTTTTCCATTTTTCCTGCAACCCAGTTGGCACCAACACAGTTACGAGGGTTTTTTTCCCAGGAATATGCTGAAAACATATTTTTAAATGTGCTTGATGTTGTTTAAAATGAAAAGTGATGGTTTAGTTTCGTCTCTTAATTCTCTCTTATGATTGTCTTTGCTAAGAAAGACAGAAAAAGAAAGAAATCCCCATTTGTTTGTCTTCATTCTTTCCTACCTACTTTTTTGTCACAGTAAATATTAAGATAGGTAAATTTCTAGTATTAACAGTGCTTTCGAAATCCTCATTTCTCCCCCTCCACTATAAAAACCATCCATCTATACTTCTCACTGATAGTGACAGTTTTAACTTCGTACACAAATTTCTTACAGAATACATAATAGCCATCATTATCTTTGTCACAGCTGATATCAGTCCTGTTCTGAGAGGTCACCTCTCCTGCGGCAGAGCGCTGGCTGAAGGACCTGCCCTGCGTCGGCCAGTCCCAGTGCTGGAAGTAGACGACTCCTAACAAAATCAAAACTCCATCATATTCACAACGTTTTCCTTGTACCTCATCTGACTGGCAGGAGGTTAGCCCCTCCACTGTATTATTTTTATCCAGCATATTCCTTTTGATTTTTGTCATTTTCTAGATGCCATCTTTCCTAGTAAGTGGCCAGAAAAGCCTGTGATGTGGGCAGACCGCCTGCTTCATTTCCTCATCTGTCCCGTGGTGGGGCTGTGGTGCCCACTGAGCATTTTTCTTTCATTAACAATTCGGAAAGAAGAACTTTGATTCTCACAGGAAGGGAAGAGCTGTAATAGAAGGGAAATAAAGCTGTTCTGGAGAATATGACACATTCTTTTCCTACTTCTCCCTTTTCTCTCTTCCCCCCTGCCTTATCCCAAAAGGCAAACATGAATAGAAGAAACCTGTTTTGTTTTGTTTTGTTTTTACTACATTCTCCTTATTTTCTTTTTAAAAATTTACCATGACTTCCCAGTCAAAAAAATGGACAAAATCACCATGTCTAGAATCACACTAAAATTTGTGTTAATAGATGGAAACAAAATAAATTGTGATTGCTGAAGACTGGAGGAAGATCAGCTAATTAATATCTCCCCACACGCACAAATGTCAAGTAATCATTCCCAATTTCCTTGACAAATTTCATTATGGCAAAACAACAGTTTGTCATTGTTTCCAGAGGCATTTTGTAGTGGTGTGTGCTAGTGCTCGCTTCCTTGGGAGGCAAAATGCTCCTTTAATCGTTACACTTTCAGGATGGTAGCACTTCGGTTGGCTCGTAAGGTAGTGTGTTAGCAAGTTCTACAAATGTTTTCCTGTGAAAAGAAAATCCCGAGGTACCTGTCAGCAGTAGGAATGAGTCACTCAATAGGATCACAACCTACGTTTGAGATCTGGTCTCTTGAATAAAACCTAAGAGTTTGGTTTTATGTCATGTAATGCTGTCCCTTGTCTCTCCTGCTCCCTTATCTCTCCGTGTGCCAAGAATTAAAAAACCCCAGGGTCTCCTTGAAGTGCTTGACTGTATGTGCATTGAATAGTGAAGTGCTGGAAAACGAAGAATTTTTTAGTTTCAGCAGTACTCAGGTTTGCATGGCTCCCACACACCCCTTTTTGCCTTCCTTTCCCTTTGCATGCCATCATAGAATGACCACCGCACTTGGCCTGCATGGGCTGTTGAGCGCTGTGACTTGGTAGGTGCTGAAGGTAGACTGTCCTCTTCTGATATGCCATTACAGGGAAAAAACAAAACAAAACAAAACACACAAAAAAAAAAATAAAACCCAAAACCATTTTGGTGCTTTTCTGTTCCGTGGAAAAAAGGATTTCCTATTATTTTGGGGGTCCAGAAGGGTCAGAGTATAGCCCTGCCCCCACCCCGTTGATCTGTAGGCAGCAGAATTCAGAACCTATTCAGGAGTGTGGGTATGTGCCTGCTCTAGTTGACCAGGCTGACACTTCTGCCAGACCCGTGTCCAGCTCCTGTGTGACCAATTCCCTGCCATTTCTCTACAGAATCCTCCTGTACCTTGTTAGAACTTTTGTTCGACCACTTCTCACTGCTTTGCCATGTCATCTGACTGGACACTTGCCCATGTTATCAGATGGACTCCATCATCTTAAATTCGTGGCTGATGAAGGGAAGATGCACGGCTGATTCCTAGATAAAGCATACATTTATTGTGGACGCTTTACATACACACAGTCTGTGTGAACCTGCCTTGCCTAGAAGTCCCCTGAAGGTCCGGCAAAAACTGTGGCTGTGACGTACCTGTTCCTGCACCTCCTGGAATGCATGCCGGCTCTGCTCACCTGGCACTCGTGTCAGTCATTAACCAAGCCTTGCCTTTCTTTAGCTCACCATCCAAATGTTTAAAGGCTGCAGAAACGAGCACAACCTGCTCAACAATGCCAGGCCCCACTAAAAGGGTCTGATCAATAGAGAAGCTTATCCAGGACAGATCAATGTAGCCAAGCCAACAGCTACTCACCTTCCTGCTGTCACAGTTTTCCTCTGAGGTCACCCTGCCTGTGACTGAAGCTTTCCTTTCTGAAGCCAACGGGTACAGTTCTCTCCAACCATTTCAATCCTGAAGCCACAGAGGGCCCTCTCACCCACCACAAGTCTCCTTATGAAGTGTGCTTTGCTTTTCCTTTGCTGATACCACTAGTGGATCAACACTCAAAACCTATGAAAGCCTGTTTCTACCTTCATCTGTCAGTGGAGACCTGGTTTTGGTGGCAGTCACAGAATCACAGAATGGTTTGGGTTGGAAGGGACCTTTAAAAAATCATGTAGTCCACACACACACCTCCCACTAGACCAAGTTGCTCAAAGCCCCATCCAGCCTGGCCTTGAAAACTTCCAGGGATGGGGCATCCCCAGCTTCTCTGGGCAACCTGTTCCAGTGTCTCACCACCTTCACGATAAAAAATTTCTTCCTTATATTCAATCTAAATCTACACTTTTTCGGTTTAAAACCAGTGCCTCTTGTTCTGTCACTACATGCTCTGGTAAAAAGTCTCTCTCTGTCATCATTAGGAAAGGGTTAGGTCTTGATTACAAGCTCTTGTCTGCTGTACTTCCCAATAGGCTTTTCCAGAAGTTAAGACCTAAGGTTTTGGCCTAATAGCATATTCATATTCTGTCCAACTCAAGAAATAACCCTGCCAGTGCTCTTTCTTATGTCAATGACTTTCAGGGATGCAACTTTCCTGCCCATCTTGGATGCCAGGCAGGTGTTGGCTTTTTTTGGTGTTACTGTTTCTATCCTACGCGGAACAGACCCTTTCAGAACATTAATTTCTTCACTTCTGTTCCTTGGCTATGCCCCAAGCCCCAAAGCATTCCATGGGTTTACGAGGGGGGTCCTATTCTGGCCATATAAGCTGTGGTGTGTAAGCTGCTGCTGCTGGAGGTCACAGGCAGCGTGACGGTGTATACTGACAAGCACTTGACGGGTAACGGGTGTTTGCTGACCAGCAACTGGAGCTCACTGACATCACTCATAACACGTCTTTCTACTTGTTTCTCTCAGCATCCCTGGAGATTATGGGAGCCACTTCGAAGAGCAATGGTAAGTGGAATTGGGGAACAGAAGATGCATCTCACCTATTTATTCCCATAGCGCTTGGTGCAAGTTCCAACAAACAGAGTGGGGACAGCAGTGCCCGCAGTGAACATACAGCCTGCCGTGTTCCTCTGGGTGCTTGCTGTGTTGAATCCCTTCACTTCTGCAGTGTAAGGATCACCAAAATCCCCCAGGAAAGCCTGGAATCATGTCCTCTTAAGAACTGTTTTTTTTAAAAGGTCACTATGCCTCTAAAACATTAACTAGACATTTATCTGCATCTTTAAACATCTACAGAATCATTAAAAAAAAAAAAAAGAAAAAGCCTCAAACAGCACAGATTTGTAGCTATGCCTGAAGAAAGCTAGAAATGATTTTAAATCCCGCGCTCAGCAGCCACCGCTTCCAAGGCTATGGAGAGCAGCAGGTCCAGCCTAATTAAACACAGCCATCGAGTAGCTGTTGGTGGTTGAGCCCAACAGTTCCCACGCGCTCCTAACCAGGTGAGCACCACTGCTTCCTCTCACCTCCGAGACAGACACTGTATGCAGTGAACCTCCAGGCATTACTTTACCAGAGCTTTTATCTGTGTACCTGACACTCTGGTGCTTAACCAGAGCACTAGGTTTGCTTTGCGAGAAGCAATTTCGTGCCTGCTCATTTAGATTTCAGCAACACCTGAGAGAAAGGGTCCTGGAGTATGCTCTGGACATCTGTTCCGGGCTATCTTCTTCCCTCTGCAGACCATGAACTGAATGAACGGTAGCTACCTGCTCCTACTGGCCAGCTTTCCTGTAGCCACACACCTCCCTGCGTCTGTCTAAACGTATATAAACAGAATAAAAATTCTGTCTGCACCACAGTTCGTCCAACAAGTTGCTTGTGTTGGGAGAAGTGTGTGTTCAACATTACAAGTTGGACTGCCAACTCCTGAGACGCCTGTCCTAAGTTGACAGTATTTTCCTGCAGCAATACAGTCAAGAGCTTTTCTTCACAGTACGGCCTGACCTTTGCTCAGATCACCTAAGTGTTCAATATTCCCTTAAATGCCACCCGGAAATGAGTATGTGGCAAACTGAGATTTCATTTTCCTCTGCATGGTTGCTTAAACGGTAAAAATCAGCAGTACTCCAAATGTCTCCTCGCTGGCCTGCCTCCTCCATGAGAGCAGAGTTCTCTCTGCCACAATTCATTCTCTGTCACCGGCAAGTTTCCTGCTTAGAAATATGCAGCTGCAGTCAGTATCCTTTTGTATTCCTGGTACAGCGGCAGTGTATACAAGCACGGAGTTGGTATTGTTAACCAAGATGAAACCAATAATGAAAAATGAAGCAATTTTACGTAATTGGGTTTTTAATCCCTATTATCCCTATTTCGTGAATCTAGAGATGAAACTAAGAAAGCAGTGCTGCTTGTTGTGATGTCAGCTTTAATGTAATCTTTCTGATTAAGCAAACTACACAGCAATTAAACAGTGATCAAATTAGCCTTTATTGGTTCATTATATATAACATCTGTAAGGAAACTGCCTGGAAATGTAAAAGGGCTGGATCTTTTATCCCACAGAAACAAAACTAACAGCAAAAAGTGACAGGCTTATTGCATGAATACTGATGTGCACAGCAGAGAGAGGTAACATTCTAACACGAGCCCTTAAAAAAGGGTACTGTAATTTTGTTTAACCAAAATTCATATTTGACAACAAATATAGTTTTCTGCAAAAATCTTATGCTGCCACATGCAAACCCCTGTTACTTAAGTACATCCTGTTTGGGCACTTTTAGGTTTTTCCAACGCCTCAGAATTACTTTGTATTTTTCACTTTCAGTTTTGTTAGATACTTGTTTTAAGACTACCCGCATCACTACAGCAGTTCCTGTTTCTTTATCTTCACCTACTAGGAGATCCAGCGTGTCACCGATTTTCACCTAGAAACAGAAAAGAGAAGATGAGTGATTATAAACATTCCCTGGGAAAAACAAATCCCCCGCAGCCTATGTCCAATTTTAATTTTGTTCCTTTCTTTCCATTTAACATTCTTATCTCGCAGGAGAGGAGGAAGGCAGGCAATACTAGACCCATTATAAATCCTCCAGCTATAAGCTTCTAGGAAAGCCCTGGCAAAAAGCAATTAAATGTCTCGTGACCTTCTCTGCCAAGAGCTTTACCCTTCCTGTTCTACAACCGACACTTAACTCTGTGAAAAAGGTGTAATGTAGTATATTTTTTTCCTTAAGGGTGTTTCCTGCCAATCCTTTTGTATCAACACAGACACAAAACAGCAAAATGCAAAGTTCTCCCTCCTCCCTTTAAAACAGTTTAAAGCGCTTTAAAAAACAAGAGTGCTGGTCGACAGCTTGTGTTCCTTTCGAAAGTCACAAAAGCAGTATGCCTCTCAAAAACTAGCCTTAACTTTAGGGGATCAGGAATTAAAACTTCTCTTATTGTCCTTTGATGACAGTAACTGCCACCTAGGATCACCCTCACAACATAAAGGCTGGGTAGAAGTATGTTTGTCACCATTCTGGTGAACTCTGTGTACGGCCTGCAGCCCTTCTGGCTCTTCCCCTAACCGTGTTCCTGTGTGCTCTATCACAGATAAAATAAACCTTTCCTGAGCTACCCCAGTTTCAATCCCTTTCTATCATCAAACTTTCTCTTCTTCTTTAATCATGTGCCGGCTCCACCAATATCTCAGATTTAATCATTCCTACTCCATCAATCTCACATCCATCATCACTTCCTTCAGCAACTTAGAAAGCTCTGTCCTTGCTCCCCTCTGCCTTCTCCTGACTTTCAGCCTTAGATCTTACTCTCTAATACCACAAGTCTCCTGCCTGCCTTAGGGAATAATGTCTTACCCAGGGAATCATAGTCACACGCACAAAGCTGGAAGTGGAGTTAGCAATGCTATTCATTCACCTTAGCAGAGCGATTTAGTGGTTAGCTCTTCTGACCCAAGTAAAAGGAGGGAGAAGAAGAGGTCATGCCTTAGTTATTTTCTTGTACTGTATAAAAAGATTTAAATTTTAAAAAGTCTTACAGTTCTACTTTTCTTCCATAGTTTTTCTCCATTCAGCCTGAGTTCATTATTGTAGAATGCATCTTCTACTTTACTGAAGAAAAACAAGGTTTTATTGCATTTACAGTGTGCAGCAGACCAAATGCAATTGTTTTTTGCAGATACACAAGAACACCACTCATGTGCAAGGCACATTTCCACGACTCTAATTTCACCATAAAGGATACCTCTATTAAAGGTCAGGACAGACTAGAACTGGAAATAAAGTCTTGCATAGATATTAAATTAAATAATAGAGTATAGTTGCTCTGTGCCACAGGTGCAAGCAATAAAAGCTGTTTCTAAAGACCCATCTCCTGAATATCCAATGAATAATGTCCCCTTTCCTGCACCAGCCAGCTTAATAATTTTTAATTGATCAAGTTATACTAATGTTATGTTCTAACAACATTGCAATGTAAGGCTTCTGTAGGTTGTGATATATTTATTGACTGCACATTTACCTGGCTGACCTAGTATGTTAGGTTGATACTTGCCATCACCTATTTCTGCAGCCATTAAGTAGCGTATTATTTTACTCCCTCCATCTCAAATCAGGACTTTTTGTATCATTTAGTACAGTATTTTGCATTTTCGTCATTTTAAATAAATAACAATGGATAGAAAATGTCTCCTCGGCAATCTTTGAAATACTCCAGACAGCAAAAAGCAGAAAACAGGCGGTTTCAAGGGAGGTGAGGTGAAACAAACAAGAACACCCATACATCCAAAACATATTTTTAGGCAGTCAAAACAGCTAGACCAAAAAAAAACCACCCTCAAATACTGAGTTATTCCGGCAATAAAAGGGTATCAAAACCCAAATTTTAGATGCCTGACATCTTTCTCATCAGCAGGTTGTTTCTTCCATACTTACTTTCTTGCAATGTCTAGACCAGCTTTCATGATCACATCATACCGAAGAGACTGCACTACTTTTTCAAGATCCTTGTAATCTTTTACTACGTTGGGGTCGTTTTCAAATTCATCTTCCAAATGGCTTTCCTCTTCATCTTCATCCTCTTCTTCCTCTTCTTCTGGTACAGTTTGTCTGTTCCTTTTAGAGCTTTTGTTACTTTTGCTCCGCAGAGAAAGTACTGAGATATATTCTGGAGAAAGTCTTAGTGCACTGAGTTTTACTGGGGAAAAGCTGAAACATCTTCTGTAGTTTACTGTGCTTGCTTGACAGGTACAGAATACGCTTCTCCTCCAAGAGAGATACAGTTTATTAGAGGGGAATTTCTCCCACAGTCCAAACCAGACATTTAGTTTCCTAAAAGTAGCGATGGGGAGCCTGAAGCCAGTCATAGCATACCCTAAAATAAAAAAAAAATGCATAAGTAAAATGTAAAAGTAAAAATGAGCAACTGCTTTGACTACTGGAAGAATTTCGCCAGGTATGGCATAATAGTTACTACAAAAAGATGATTATCTAGTTCCCTATAAAGCAATTCATCATCTAAAAGCACAAGACTATACCGGCTTTATGATCTGCCTTTCTCATGGTGGACAGCGTTGTTCACCATTACAAAGAGCTAAAACACCAGATGAAAAGCAAACAATAAAAAAACCCAGCAGAGTACTCCATTCATAATTCCTTTCCTGGTCTTTCATATTAACTGTTCAACCATACTTGTGTCATTTTCCTCCCTACATCTGAAATACAATTCACAAAAGACACAGAAAGGAAGTTAACTATGTCGTAAAAAGCATAAGGGAGACCTACATTTATCGTGACTTATTCTCAATAAAAGCAACTTGCTCAATACCACAAGCAAGTAAGCCCAGAAGTGTCAAGAGCTGCTTAACTTCAGTCCCTGCTCGGACCACAACACTCCTGCGTGGCAGAATGCCGCACAACGTTCACCCCTGTTTCTCCAAATAGCAAATAGCATTATGGTAGAATTTAGGAGAAATAACCCTGGTCTATGTACTGCAACAGGGCCGACGCCAGCAACACCAGTCTCATGTACTAGAAGTCCCCAGTCCTGCTCCTTTCTGGAGCTGTCTTTAACCTGGGACAAGTAGGTGGAAACACCCCCAAGCCCCCCACAATGTCTTCCAGCGCTCTTAGAAACTGATTTACAGTCCCTCCTAGCTAGGTGGAGCGCTGGCTTTTATTATGGCCTTATGCGCGTGGAAACACGTGTTTCTTCACGAGACTGGCGCTTGCTTTCCCCACACCCAAGTGAACTCTGCTGAAATCTGAAGGAGGCGGTTTTTGCGGTTGGGGAAAAAGCCCTGATCAAAGAGGGCAATTATCGGCCATATAAAAATAACCACAACTCCCCTTGGCTTTTTTTTTTTAATTTTTTTTTATTTAAATAAGTGAACTTAAAATACATGACACACAGTTTAAAATGTAGGATGGTGCAGTCCTCACCTAAGACTTGCGCCTCTCCTCCGTTTGGGGGCAAATTCCTAGAAGAGTCATTTGAACGCACAATTATTATTGCTTATTAAGGCTCTGTTGTACTTCGTTCCCCGTACAACCGGCCGCTAAGGCAGCGTGTGTGTCCCCTCCCGTTCCCCCACCCCCGCTTCCAGGACGGCCAACAGGGACGGCGGCCTCATCCCCCTCACGAAACCTGAACGGGGACAAGCATTCACCCCCCAGCCCGCCCTCTCGGGAGGGGACACACGGCTGGAGGCCCGTTCAAAAGCAGACGGCCATGTCTACGCCAGCTTCCGCGGCCTGTGGTGGCGGAGTGTCCCCCCACCACACACACGCACCTTCCCGCCCCGGGGCCGGTCCCGGACCCGCCGTTAGGGCCCTCGGTGTCGGCGGGCCCGGGGAGCCCCGGCGGCGACGGCGGCGCTCAGGCCCACCCCCGCCGATCCCCGCCAGCTCCCCGGGCGCCGCCACTTTGGGGCCGCGGCAGGGCCGGCCGCTGCTGCGCGCCCGCCCCCGCCGGAGGGGAGGCCCGGCCCGGCTCTCGGGGCGCAGCGGGCGGCTGGCCGGGGCGCGGTTACCTGGGTCCTGCCGGCGCCTGGGGCCCGGGCCTGCCGCTGCCGTCCCCGCGCCGCCGCTCGCAGGCCGGAGGCGGAGCCGGCTCGGCCCGGGCTCGGCGCCCTCTGGCGGGGCCGGGGCCGGGGCCTGGTGGAGCGGGGCCGGGCGAGCCGCGCCGGGCAGGGCTCTGCCTCCCCCACCGCCGATGCCGCTCTCCAAGTCTGACTTTCGAAGCTCTCGGGAGGAATCACGTTAACGCTTTTCACGTTGTTTTTTTTTTATTTTATTTTATTTTACACACCTCCCATCTCACAGAATCACAGAATGGCAGGGGTTGGCAAGGGACCTCTGGAGATCATCTAGTTCAACCCCCTGCCAGAGCAGGGTCACCCAGAGCAGGTTGCACAGGAACACGTCCAGGCGGGTTTTGAATGTCTCTCCAGTTGGAGACTCCACCACCTCTCTGGGCAGCCTGTGCCAGGGCTCTGCCACCCTCAGGGTAAAGAAGTTTCTCCTCATGTTTAGGTGGAACTCCCTATGCTCAAGTTTGTGCCCATTAGCTCTTGTTCTGTTGCCGGGCACCACTGAAAAGAGCCTGGCCCCATCCTCCTGACACCCATCCTTTAAGTATTTATAAGCGTTGATAAGATCCCCCCTCAGTCGTCTTTTTTCCTGACTGAAGAGAACCAAATCTCCCCTTTGCAATACACGTTGAAGTGTTTCAATGAGACTGGACTGCGGTGCCAAGGGCCAACCTGCCTTTTCAACCCCCTCAGGCTCTACCCACGTGCCCAAACCAGAAATCAGTGGAAATCCCTCACTGGGGATGCGCCTCCAGCAGACGCAGAAGTTTGCTGACCGCAGATTAATTTGAAAGGCTTGGCCACAATGACGATCTGGTCCAAATCCCTTTGTGGCCTGTGTTTCCCCTGCCTTTATCTTTGTTAACGTTCCTTTGCATAACATCTCCCTCTTCCACTCCACATCTCCACTACTGGTGGTAATCCATAATCCCTTCTCTTCGGAGCTCAGAAACCAGGAGAGGTCCATCCCTCCTCCTATTGTCTTCTGGCTTTCTCTCCGTTAAGCACCAACCACTCCTCTCTCAGTGCTTCTGAACACATCTCCCAGCTCAGCATTTGGGAAATTCTCTATATCCATACAAAACAGGTACAAAACACAGCTCCATCAGACAGGCAGCTTCTTGCCCTGATGTAAATGGCCGTACGAGGTTCAGGGTAATTTTGGTGGATGGAATTGCTCTTCAGCTTTGAAGTTCTGCTTGAGAACGGCCATCACCTTTTTTGGCAGAGCAGTCCTCCCTTGGAAAATTATTGGCAAGTGTGGCAAGTGATATAGATGTGGAACTACTGCTGCATAGCAGCCGTGCAATTAGCACGGGCATTATAAGTGATTGCTTAATTTTATACCTGTATAAACTTTGTCATAAAACCTTTGAATTACAGGGGTTTATGTCAGGGATATTTTGTAATGAAGCAATTCCTTGGCAAAGCTATTTCCTCTCCCTAGAAACCTTACTGGGAAGGAAGCTGCAAACTCCTTAATGTCTTTAAGTATTTTGAATGCCCCAGTGCCCAGTTCTGCGAGATTCTGACCAATTTCATTTGGAAACATAGCTGCTAGCTTTTTAGTACTTTCCCCCATACGTCTTAAAATATACATACATCCTTATTGAGGAAAAAAAAAATTAAATTTGGTAAGAGTAACTTTCTTGCATTCATAGTGGCACATAGTGAGTCAGAACAGAAATGAATGTCTGAACAGAGGGGATTCCCTGAGCAGAAATGCTACCTTGTCTACGGGGCAGAAAAATCCCAAACCCAACCAAAAAAAACCCCAAACCTAGCTTGCTATACACCACATTTTTTCAGAGCTATTAGACCTTGATTTGTCTCATGTAGGATTAAAATAAGGCTCTAACTTTGCTGAGAGGAAAGATAACTTACTCTTGGCAAACAAATTTATTAGTGCCTTGCTAGGTTAGTCTGGCATTATACATCTTTATTGCATCTCCCTATTGAAAGGCAAGGTAAAGAATGTGCCGAAAGTCACTTTGTCTTTTATACTCTTCAAATATGATGATATAGTGGCATCTCACAAAACCAGAAAGTAATCAATTCATTGTTCGGTAACCTCTCCTGCAGGTCTTAGAGTTTGCAGAAGGTTAATCGTGTGGCGCTCAAACAGGTCCCTCTCCAGCCATAGAGGAAATGTAACTCAGATGTCATGAACAGGCATCGTGCATCTGATTCATCTCATCATTGTGCAACTCCAGACAGTGACACCACCTGTCACGCTTGCTTCATTTCCTAGCCCAGCTACGTGGGCGACTGTTCTAGTTGTACTAGTTAGAAGGTACGTCATGTTACTATTACGTCTTGGTCACAAAAGCAGATCCTAACCACGTTTTTTGTTAGGATTCATTCAGCCCTGGACTGTAGAGGAACTTCAGTGTCACACGGGTCTCCTTGTCATCAGATTCCCTCCATGCCACAGGGTAAGAAGGGCTGTGAAAGCACTCATATTTAAGATTTGTACTGCAGTTGTGTGAGGTCTTGGCAACTCCCAACCTACGTCATTAAGTGCATTTTTTTAATGAGCAAAAAGGCAAAAATGAGGTTAATATTCATCAGTCCCATTTTAATTATATCAAACTGTAATTATAACCAAAACATGCAGACGGGGTGAAGACCAGAGTCTAATTTTTCTCTTCTTCCAGTTTACCATTAGATGGCAGTGAATAGCTCCCTCTCAAAGCTGCCACAAGCCTAGCCTGCGGCTCTCAAGTGGCTTTGCTCAAACACAGGCTAGTCACACATATATCTGACGAAGATGTTCTTTAAAAGCTGCTTTAAGGTGACTTGAAGCTTTTTTTTTTTAATTATTTTTTAAATCATCTGACAACTCAGCAAGATACAGTCAAAAGTTTCAGCTTTGGTAAAAAAGAGTGATCATTTCTCTCTGGCAGATTAATGGTGGTCTGTGTATCCTTTTGAAGTCTAGGTGAGAAATCAGTCTGACCAAGATGTATTCTTCTTCCCATGGTTATTCTCATAGAATTCCTTCATTTTTTTTTTCAGCAGAATCATCTCCTGTCTAGGAAGGGTAATTCCTCTCTTGTTTACGGTTTTCATTTTGTGTATTTCAATACACTCCCTGTGACATTCACTCCCAAGGAGATTAGTCTTTTAGTTCTGATAGCTCAGAGAGAAAATTCTTAACAGCTTTTGACCTGTACGTTGGGATCTCTAATCGGGAATTCCCTCCCCACTCCCTAGGGTTTTTTGTTACCTTTATTTTCCTGCAAGGTCAGTCAAGTGACAGCAGCAGATCTGCTGACACTCATTGCATCTTAAAATAAAGTCAGGAGCACCATGTCGCCGTTCTAGCCCTGTGAGTAGCTCTGACTAACATTCTGCAATGCACATCTCACCAGATTACTTGCCACTGCAGATTTAGCTTCAGCATTACCTTGTTAGAACCACACGCCTTTTAAATTACACTGCTTATTTCCAGGTGCACTGAGGAGGTGGCTGGGTAGTGTTCTATGCATATTTATGCAGCCTGAGAAAACAGAGTGTCCCCGTGTGAGCACCACCTTTACGTTTGCCCATATTCATTTGAATAATGAGCTAAATTTCCCTGACTGCTAATTCACCTCTTCCAGTGTTACACACCTATTGCAAATGCTTAGATGTTCTTTTTTCTTAGTCCATAGCCTGGAGACAATTCCTCCAGCTTGTCGCTCGCATCCAGTTTGTGACCAAATAATCCTACCATCTCTTTCTCTAAAGCACATCTCTGAAACCTAATCTCTCATGCAGCAGAAGCTCTTTTCCTGGCCCTTCCACCGCTGCTTTTTCATCTGGCACACTGCTCTAAACCGGTTTCTCTTTCTTACACATTTACCTATACCATCTGCTGTGCCATTTTTACTATAAAATATTGGGTTTATTCTCTTTAGAATACCTTTAATGTCTCCAGCCACGTACATTGAAACTTGGCTTTGTCTCTCTCCACTTACCAACTCTTTGTATTGCTATTTCATTTCTTGCAATAACAACTGCATTACAAACTTCTGCCCACTTTTTCATGCAGCCACCTTGGCGTCCTGCGCAGAGAATGCCTTTCCAGAAGTAAGCGAGGTCTCACAAAGCACCTTTGTTGCAGCCCACTTATTCCTTGAAAACTCATCTTTGACATTATAGATGGATAATTAGATGAGCAAGGTAAGGTGGATGAGTTTCAGATATTGTTTTATATTTCTTTAAGTGATGGAAAAATAGGCACTTCCTAAAGTAACTTTTTTTTTCCACCCCATCCTTTTCACTACCTAATTTGCCTATCCTCTTTTACAGTAGAAGGCCACATCGTGCCATAATGAGAAAGAAAATGGAGGTGGGCAGTGCAGACTGCTCTGACCAGCGCTGAAGAAGCTGATAGAGGCCACCCTAATAAGTCAGAGCATGATGACCCACCTAAACCAGAAATACATAACTTCCTTGCCAGTGAAAATCAATGTCACATCAGCGGTTAAGCAAATGGGAGGAAATCAGTGAGTAACTTCCCTCAGTCAGCCTGGTATTCAATCCAGCTACTCAGAGATTAAAGGCTCCACAGTTCCACTGCTAATTCTTCAACTCCTCAGTCTGGTGAAAGGTTTGCAATGGGATTTGTTTGTTTGTTTTTCTCTCACTTTATTGTTTGCCAATTATCTAAAACACAATTTTTTTTTTTTTTTTTTTGTAGGAAAAGTTAATGCATTGCTTCCTAAGCCAGGCTTTCATTCATTCTGTAGTGAACATGCTCAGGTCCTGCTGGTTTTGGTTGCTGCTCTAGGATTTTTGTAGCTACCACTAACAGCGGGTGGCAAATGCAGTAGAAAGGAAAAGCAATCAATTAAGCGTTTGTTATTTGAACCTTACTTATTAGCCATAAAATTACACATTCCATGAGCAAATGTTAATTAGTTTGAATTATTTGTTTACTTCTCTGTTTCCTCTATATTCTCATCAGATTAATATCTTTACTGTTTAGAATACAATGTTCTCTTCTATAATTGGTAGTAATCAATTCAAGATATATGCATGCAAGTCTAACATAATTAATTTCCAATGAGGAAAGTTAGATTGTTGCTCCATCTGTGTACAATTAAAGTTTTCTGTTTGGTTGGTTTTTTTTTTTTTTAATTATGGTTTGTTTCAGGTTTGCTTTTAAAAGCAGAAAAAAGGCTGTTCAAAGTACTTCAGCTTCCATTGTGGCTAAGGGAAAAAGTTGCCTTGATTAGCATTTATAAACATTACTGCATTAGGAAAGAAAAATGTATCTGTAGGATTCAATACACCTTTGATATAAAAAAGGAAATAATATAAATAAAGGTGCAATAGGGAAGGATGGAATATCAGAATAATCATTGTTTGGTGTAAAGGCTCATCCTTTCCACAGTGTGCAGCTCCAGAGGTATAAAAGATGTGTAAATCACACAGTAGGAAGATCTGGGATGATCTGTCCCCCAGCTAAGCGTGCCCTTGCAACACTTGCTATTTAAACCCTGGATGTTCTCATCACTATGTGACCACTCCTCCTGTGTGCCTTGCCTAATGATACCCTGTGACAAAGAGTTCACCATCTAAAAGATACATGAAGTCTTAACACTCTTAGTGATACCCGAAACGTGTTTCCTTTCAGCAGCTGATCTTTTCAAATCCTAGACTGGTCCCTTTTCCTATGATGAAATGGGAAGAAGAGCTGATCTACCTTCTAGAACTTGTCCATTTGTACACCTTTTAATCATATTTGTTCTTATTTTATCTTCTAAAATAAACAGCTCCAACTTTCCCTGTTCCCGTTCATCGTATTTCTCTATGGTTCATTCTTATTTTGTTGTTCTCTCTGCCTGTCCTGTAGTCAAACTAGAAATTACCCAGAAAAGGTTACAAAAGAAAAAGCCTTTCAGGATGCCATGCAGCAGTCATGACTAGGAATGAATTCTGAAACTGCGTACGTTGTAAGGCAGCTCTCTTTTTATATAGACTATCTTTTTGATAACTGTGGGTAAAAATCTGCCCTGTCTAGTGGCAAAGAGAAGAGTAAGTACAAAAATAAGCAAACAATAAAAAAACAAAAAAAGGAAATGGAAGAATACGATATTCAAATTGCAAGATAGAGATTTTCAACACTTCTCAAGAGAAGAGCAAGACTTCCACTGTTACCAGAAAAAATGCTTGGTAGGCAGGGCTAAAAACATAGGACTTGAAACGTGTCAGGGATAGAAGAAATCCCAACAGTCATAAACTAATTATGGTGTTAAAATTACTACTAAGGATGATCATTTTTTCATTTGTTTGGAAAGAAGCAGAATGAAGTATTAGTATAATATAAGGATAGCTAACTAAATTTTCATCCACTGATAAGAGAGGTAATAGAGAATATCATATCCAATGGGAGAAATCACAGACATACAGAGCTAGCGCTCAGGCTAATGGCAAGAAGAACTTGGTTGCACTAATTGCAATTAGTAATAAGTTTTATCATAGAAGGGAAATTCAAGGAGATGGTAAAAGTGATAACATTGCACTATTGTTCAAGAAATGGAGTGAGATAATCTCAGAATTGCATCAGACCACAAACATTATGAAGTTGCAAAAAAAAAAAAAAAAGACAAAATTCTTTCTAAGCTGCATCAATGGAGTCGTTGAATGCTGAACTCTCGGCTTGAGTGGAGTGCGCTACTTCAGACAATGTGATCTAATGAAGACAGATTTGAGAGAGTACAAAGGAAAGAGACAAAAATGCATAGAAATCCTATGAAGAAAGGTTGAAGGAACTGAACCTGTTCTTCAAAATAAGGGAAAATATAGTGGCAAATGTCTGAGCTAATAATCTACACACTTTTGATAGCCAGTGAAGAGATGTAGGCATGTCCAGGACGTGATTAACCTGCTTCAGATGTCTATGTTGAAATGAGATGAATTAAGTCATAGAAGCACTTATTTCCCTTCATCATCTATCAAGGGTTTCCAAGGAGACTCACTTAGATATAGACGGCTGCTGTCCTTCCTCCTCTCAGGGAGAAGTGCTTGATATGTTTTCAACTGGTAAACACTTTGTTACAAATCCGGCCATCATTATTATCTGTGCCCTTCACTATGGCAATGTAATAATTCATTACTTTAAATCTGCAGCAAAGAAGACTTTGTATTAAGAGAAATATTCTGCAAAGATAGTTTGGGAAAGAAACGGGAGGCCTATGGGCCGTGGAATACCCTTCACTGTTTTTTATTTTTCCGGCAATCATGTTTAAATCTGCCTCAAATCAAGATGGAGAAAGTTACCTTTGATCATTTTTACTTCTTTGTGTCTATGGGCCTGTTGTCTGACATGATGCCTCATGAGTTGAAGGAAAGCCCTGTCTTGGTTTTGTCTCATACCAAGTAGCATGATCCCAGACAGCTCCTGAGCATGATTCAGGGGTTGGCCCAGGCCAGGGACAAGTACCTACCAACAGGCAGGTTAGAATCAGCCACCCTTTTCTGGAGGCTACGAGAGTTTAATAGTATAGACGTGGCTAGACATGTCAGTTGGCCTCAAGGCCAAAGAACAGGCTCTGCTACCACTAAATTTGTTTATATTGATGTAACCCAAGAGTTTGTTTGACTTAGGGAGAAAGGTGTGCTTTTAAGCAGATCTGAAGCCACACCTAATTGTGTAAGCTGCCACCATCCCTTGAAGTCTACCCAGAAGTCAAAAGACCCATGGGTATTAGGGCAGCAACTCTTAAACTTTTCTTCTTGAGACTTCTTCTGGAATCACAATTTCACTTCTGCTCAGACTTCCAGGCTTATGATTCCAGGGCTGGAAATCACGGCTTTGTTTACTTCCATGACTATATACACCTCTAATTAAGTAGCCTGATGCTTTTTGCCTCAGATAGACATAGAAAGTAAACTGCAGCACTGATGGAATCCTGGTTTAATGAGGGCCTGGATCATGTCAGCAAGGCCCGTGTCTGGTGACACGTATAGTTGAATCCAATCAACATTTATTACCAAGTGGAGATTTACAGTACCACCAGTCATGCCTTCCATTAAAAGCTCTACTAACATGAATTTAATATAAACGCTCCAGTGGAAGAGGGAATGTACTCCTCAATACATATTCCAAGTTCTCTTACCCAAGACACATGCCAAACAGCTTTGTCCAGTTGTCTAAAACCAGTTTCAACCAGGCAGCTCCCAACAGTATTTCTGTCTTGTTCTGCAAGGATAGTGAATGTGCAACTGTCAGGAAGGGTGCTTCAAAAAAGCTGGCAAGTTTTGATTATATGGCTGGAGCTCTGATGCTGCTGCAAGATAGGTCCTTTCTCCTAAACAAGTAGCAAGAGAAGGGCCAGCTCAGCTTATGAAAAAATAGCGTTCCTATGTATTAGAAAATACTGAACTGTGACTTTCTCAAGGCAAAATCCATATGGCAAAAAAGGACATCAAAGAAACTTATCACCAGGTGATGTCAGCATAGACCAGCGTATAGAGGCTAGTTGAGACACACTAGAAAGCTGGATTTCTCTCTTTAAAGTTGTCCTCTGAAAAAAGATCAGGTGCTAAGATATAAATGTATAAAATGGTCACAGATGGGCATTAACCAAAATAACTCATAATTAGGTATTACCCAGGTGAGTACTGAGAGCTGCAGAGCACTCTAGCGTGAGCTTAAAATGGGTGAAGACCCTGGGATGGGATAAGTTCCAGCACACGTACAGCCAAGGAGAGTGAAGAGCTGTTTCGGAGCACGGGATCCAGTGATTCTCATTGGCAATTGATGCTCCTAAAATATTTAAGCTTAGATGGATCAAGACTAGCAGCTAAAAGGCAAGACTAAATGAACGGTTAAGTTAAATTTAGTCCTCATGAATTCCACTCAATTCTCTGGCTACACTAATTTTGCTAAAACTTGTCCAAATTTAAATACATTACTTTTACATTGTGGAGACTACTTCTCTGCTGCCTTTTAGAGATGACTAATTTATTTTTCTTCTGCCAGTTATTTTAGCTGATCTTGTTAATTAATGCATTATACAAAGCAGCACAAGTTTTGCTTCTGATCACCAGATTGAAAGTTTTGACTATTGCAAATTTCTATGAACTTAAAAGCCACTGGTGGAATATACAGATGAACTTAGGTTTAACCCAAAAAATCAAAGTAGTTTTCTCCCTTTGTTAAGCTTTTCCATCAAATATTATGTATTTAACTGGGAGAGGTGCCGAGTACTGTTCTGACCTAGAAAAAATAAAGGAAGCAGAACAAGGAGGATTTAACAATAATATTTAACAATGTATCTCAGCATCGTGAAAGCTGTTAGAGCAAACTGCTATCAAAGGATGTTTAATTGAGAGGGTATATTGTCCTTTCCTGACAGAAAAAAATCAGAAGTACCTTTTGGCCACCAGATAGCAGTGCTTCACTTTGTACAGTTCTCAATTACAGTGTTTCTCATCTCGTAGAAAAATTCATATATTGGCGCCTGGTCTCTTACTCAGATACATCTTTTGCAGACTTCATTATCGATGTCAGCTGAAAAAAAGTAAAGATTTCAGGATTAGTTGTGCAGATGATTTACGTGTTCAGGAGGAATCAATAATATTGCAGCTTTCCTGAATGGGGAGAGTTGGTTGTAGAAATACAATGTAACACAGGCATTACAATTATCATTTCCAATGACAAAAGTTTCAAAGAAAATATTGGGCTTAAGATATTTTTAGTGCTTCTTCCTTGCTGCCAGTACATTTCCTTATTTGCATTAGTATTTCAGGAATATTTCAGAAAAGCATGTTTGTTGGCCTCAGAACATAAATATAACACAGTTTTATTTCAGTAATTCAACATTTTTGCCAAATGTTTTAAAACCTCTCTATTTTTCTTTATTTAAAATGCTATTAAAGGAACAGATTTAATATTTCTCAGCAAAAAGAAAGATATCCCCATTTTCACTGAAACTTGTTGAAACGCCAAAAGCGCAACACCCGAAATAATAATAATTAGCAGCTGCATAATGCTGTGTTGGTTCATGTCACCTTACAAGAACTGTGCGTCATCCTCATTCTTTGCAGATGTGGCTCCAGGCCTCAGGTAAGGTGCCCAGGGTAGAGAGAATGGGAAAGGCCATCTGGTAGTTATTCCCTCATTCTCATCTGTCCCAGATTTTACTTTAACGTGTCTCAGCTGCTGCTTTAACCTGCAACAGCCGGTTATCATCCCTATGGGATCATGCAACAGCTGTATCACTTCCTTTTCTCCCAAACAAGGCGGGAGAGATTTATAATGGAAACCATCTCTGGCAGCTCTACACTAGGATGTTCTTCGCTTTGGCTGTCATAGAGCCCTAACTGGATTCCCTTCCTTACGCACCTCCTCCAGGGGATCTGGTGGTGACACCACCTGAGACCTCACTTTATCGCTATGATTCACGTGACGTCTCACAGGGAACTTCACCTTTTTGTAGAGTTAGGCATGTTTCCTGAGTGGAAAGGTGACCTTCCTTCCCATTTGTGATCTCATTTCGACTGTGACAACTAAAGCAAAATGTTTTGCGAGGAAAAATAGTAATAGGAAAGTTCTCAGCTTCATCACCCCTCTTTTATTTTAGGTCAATCACAGTTTCCTTTTTTCTCTTCTCATAGCGCTGTAATCATGAAAACTCATCTTCTGGTAACTGGCTTTCAGCAGACGACGAGTGAATATTCAGAGACCTAAGACCCTTAATTTGATGACTATTCCCACAGTTACTCTATAGATAGACTATGCCTCTAATAGTTAGGAACTGGACTCTGACTACGATCAGGTATTTATAAAAAACAGGGAAATGTTACTTCAGGAGTGCTTCAGGCTTTGTGTATCTCTCAGAAGATCTTTCATCTTGGTGTAGAATAAAGATTGGTATTTTGGGTGGTACAGCCTGCAAAATGCCTTTATTTCTCGAAAAACAAAATAACTACAGCTTTGTGACAGAGCATTCTGAAGCAATTCATGTGGGACTTGGTTTAGAATTTTATATTTTGCCTGACAAAAGTCCCAGCATCCTGTTCTGTGCTGCATCTCCATGTTTCCTGTGCTTTGGGACTGAGTTCTAGCAATACCCTTGGAAACTCCTGAAAAGCAGTCCTGCCCCTGGAGATGGCAAATGATGGAGTGATGTATTGCTAAACATGGATATCTCCTCCTCACACTTTGTTCTGAGATAAACATGAACACATCCAATCTTAAAATCCATTGATTAGTCTGAGCTAACGGGACACCTTCCTCTTCTTCGAAATGGAAATAACCGCTTTGTCACTATAAAATCAGCGCATCAGTGTCTCTTTTTATAGCTTATAAAGTGGACACAGACTGGCTTTGTTAATTTGTCTGTACACTGAGATACCTGTCTGATTTGGTGAGGCACTGGCACAATCTATCTACAGTCTATTAAGATAGGAGGAGTCTATTAAGAGAGGAAATACAATATAACTACAATATTTACTGTTCCAGAAGCTGGAACCTCACACATGCAGAGGCTGGAAGAACCTTCTGTTCCACTTGTTACACCGGTTTCCTGCTCTTTAAGAAATAATGGTAATAATAAAATATTTAGATCCAAAGAGTGCTTGAAATTGCAACCTGTGGTCTGAAGTCTGAGCACTGGTGGTTCCGGCAGTCCTTAACAAGGTGGGATGTTAACTCCTCAGCCTTTCACCCACAGTTCCCATCATTCGGAATTACTTAGAGCTGCCCTTACCTTTTCTTCTCTCCCATGACTTGATTGTGGGGTGGGTTTTTTTTTTTTTAGTAAAAAAGACTGATGTAGTTATAAACATAAGCGTTGCCCTAGAGTAACTACAACTCAAGCTCTGCAGCCCTGTGCCCGTCCCTCCACACCAGAACACGACAAAGCCACCACCCCCTGTAAGACCTAAAGGGGAGTGGGAAACAAACCCCTGGGGTCGGTCCAAGAGGGGACAGAGGGACCCCAGCAGGAGCTGTAGGAGCTGGCGCGGCCCGGCGGCGGGGGGAAGCGGAGCCCTCCGGGGCGTGGGGAGACGGGGGCCGAGGGGGTTGCAGCCACTTGCACGGCGGTGGGCACGGAGGGGCGGGAGCAGAGGTGCGGGGAGGAGGAAGGGGAAGGCGGTGGCAGCGGGCGCTGCCATAAAAGGCCCGGGCGCGGCCGGGCCGGCTCATCCCTCTCGCCCGCAGTCACGGCGGCCGGAGCAGCGGCAGGAGCAGCGGCGGGACAGCAGCGGACGGGCATGGGGACGGCACTGGCGGCGCGGCTGGGCCTGGGGCTCCTGCTCCTGGCTCTCCTCCTACCCACGCAGGTGAGCCCCGGAGCGGCTCGGCGCTTCCCCGCCCGTGTGTGAGGGACTGGAAAGCGGCCACGCCGAGACGCAGCGCCCCCCCCCCCCCCCACAACGCGCTCATCCTCAGGAGCGGGGATGGGGGGTGGGTTTCTCCTGGGGAGCCGCTGGGCGGGTGGTCGTGAGGGGTGGCTGGCGCCATCCCGCAGCCCGCTGTGGGTGGTGGGCGGCTCCCCCGCCCCGGGGCGGCGGCGGGGCGAGGGGAACGAGCCCGGGCAGCCGCGGCTGGGGAGGCGCCCCGCCGCCCGCGGGTGGGCTCGGCCCCGCCGCCCGCCCGAGGCCGGCGCCCCGGGATGGCTGTGGCGCGGGTTACCCCGCTCAAATTAACAAAAAAAAAAAAAAAATGAAGTTGGGAGTTCGCCGCGTTTCTTCCCGGGGGCTCCTGGAGGGCGTGAGCGGCGAAGGGGCGCTCGTTCCCCCGCTGCAAAGAAGGGGAACCACGGCTCCAAACCCGGCGTAGCTCCCAGTGTTACAGCCCGAGGGCGGCGAGACCCTGGTCTGAATCCTTCCGCCCCCCAACCCCTTCCCGGGGCTGTGGGTCCGACCCCACGGCAGGAGCGGGAGGTTTTGGGGGCCTGGGCTGGACAAGTCTTGGTCTGGGTGCAAAGGCAATAAATGAGGGCGGTGGTGATTTGTTTTTCTGTCAAACCGAGAGGGGCTCCCGGATACCGCATCGATGCCTTTTTCCTAGGGACCACCTTTTCAAAAGGGTCAATAACACAATATCATAAAAATAAACGGCGAAAGGATTGCTGGAGGTTGTTTTAAATATCTCCCCCCCTCCCCCGTTCTTTATAAGTAAGGGCACTATACCTTCTCTGCTGTGCTCAGGCGAGTCTTGCCCTTGGCAGTGGTGGGAGCAGGATCAGACCCTTTGGGTTACCGGTATTTGTCACATACTCGTTAAAAAAAATCTGTCTGGGGTCCCATCTACCGTGGCATTGTGGAACTGGGCTCTAAGCCCTTTACCTTCCACAAAAAAAACCCCAAACCAACCCCCCCCTGCCCGCCCCCCCCCCCCCCCCCCCCCCCCCCCCCCAAAAAGAAAGAAAAAAAACCAAACAAAAACCCAAACGAAAAACCCTATCCAGAAACCAGGCTTTCTGCTTAAAACTAAGAAAACTCTAAAAATATAAAACCATGTGTGAAACAGCAGTGGAGGCTTTGAATGAAGACTGAAAAAATGCCAGGGCGGGTTGGGGCTTGCCTCCTACTCAGCTTGTACGTTGTTAACTGGGCAATTCATTATTGATCACTTTCGGACTGGTTTCAACAGAAACTTCCACACAGCGATTTTTATCCTGCAGTCCTAAATTGTTTCCAGCATGTTGCTGGTTGCCAAAAACCCTGACTATCAGAAGCTTTATGCCATCCTGATACTTTTCTATGATACACTTTTTTTCATAGAAAACACTTAAAGAAAATGCTTATGCAATTTTTTAAATAAAATTAACATTGACTACATGGCTTCAGCTTTAAAGGACTATAATTACATTTTCTGCTAAAGAAAATTAACCTTCTCAGCAGCACTAGAAATATGAGACAATAGGGGCACCTTTTATGGCGAGCATTATTTATTAAACTAACTGCTCTGGTTTAAAAAAAAGACATTTTTTGTTACTTCAGCTACCTCTGTCAGAGCTTGCCAGAAGGTTCTGATGTAATACAAGTTTGCTGCCACAGAGCTGAAGCCAAGCTTGCTAAACTATGCTCATTTTGGGGGAGCAGATATGTGATTCTTGCCCTTACTTTTTGTCCTTGTGTATGACATACTTTTTTTTTTTCACTGAAAGAAAAGAACATGTTAGCTTAGCTTTGAAAGTTTTCCTGTGGATGGGTAGGAAGTAGCTTGATACTGAAGCTATACAGGGTGCAAATTTTCATGTTCTATCCATATAGTACAGAGATCGGGAGGGGAGAAAAAAAAAATGCATTTTTTATTGTTTTTTGCTTTCTGTTAGCATTTTTTTGATTTGCTAATATTATATTTCCATTGCATTTCCTATTTGTATACTCTTGCAAGATGATAGGTTATGATTTAATCAGTGTAGTTCCATTGTGTTAAGTTCTGCAGCTCAGCACTACCACGGCAAGATAGGAGATGAGAGAGGCTGAAATACTTAGTCCGCTCACATAAGCCCCACCATTGCTTGAAAGGAATTTCCAAACCAGCCCCAGAAACAGTATCAATAGGTTCTTCACTGTTTGTTCATATTTTTGTTTGTGGCTTAGTCTGAAGATCATGAATTCATGCAGTTGTCTGAAAGTCTTTTTTTTTTTTATCCTAAGATTTTTGCATAGCTTTACATCTGCATTTTTTCTTTTTGTGTGAAGTTTTTGAAACCTACTTCTCTATTCTATCTTTTGTTTTAGTGCAGAGTTTTGGTAAAGTGATAGCTAGGTAACAACAGGAAAACATTTAGGAAAGTGTTAGATTTATTTGTTCAACAAATCCCATGCATGCAATTCAGAATGTCTTTGTCCTGAGCTGCACAATGAGAGGCATGAGCAATTGTGTGTATGGTATCTGAGTACTGTGAGTGGTGCTACATAGTCTTCATTACAACTAGTCTTCTGATTTAAAAAAAAAAAAAGGGAAAAAAAAAAAGAAAAAATAATCCACAAAACCTCCTTTTTGTTATTTTTCCTCCCCCTTGCATTCTAGATCTACTGTGATCCCAATGGAACAAATCCAACACCTTCAAACAATTCTTCAACAAGTTCCGTTTCTCTGTCAACTGTCACAAATTCACTGAACAATGCCACCGCTCAGGGACATGGAAGTTCCCTTCATTCAACCACAAGTCTTCTTTTCATTCTCTCAGTTTCTCTTCTGTATTTTTGCTGTTAAGAGACTCTGGCATGGAAATGGCTACCACTCCCCACCCGGTTTCCTGAACCATCTGAGATGACTAGATCTCTGATCCAGCATGAAAATCAATCAGTCCAAACTCTACATCAAACCAGCTTGGTTCCACTCCATACTCAAATTAGTACCAGTCTGACCTAGAGAAGCACTCAGTATTCTGACTTTCCAAACCTGACCAGTGTGAAAAGACCAACGTCAGCAAGGAGGTAAAACAACGAGCTCTCTTCACCAAATGAGCTGGAATTTGAAAAACAAGATGGAAGGAAAATGAGACGGTATTGGCAAGCTCTGATTTAAAGCTGAGAAGAAATGCAGTACTTATGATATGGATGGATGATAACACTCAACCAAGAAAAAGGCTAGAGGGTTTATCTACCATTTATAATAAGGACTTGAAGAGATTTTATTTTCTGTTTAAATTCATTAAAGTCAACAGGCTCATAGAACCACTAGAAAACACAGAAGAGCTCCAGGAGTCTGTTTCTCCCACAGCCTATATGGTTATAACCTATGGGTAGTGTATACAAAAGAAAGTATCAGTGAAAAGGGTTTTGTCTAGGTATCATTTGTATGAAATTGTTACAAGGATAAAATAGAATACCAAATTTTCGTAAGAATTCTCTTACTTCTGAGTCCTAACCAAATGGCTAGCCTGGCAGGACTAGTTTTGAAATAGCTAAAAACCACCAGTTTTCATAAGAGTGGAATTATTTATGGTGGGAATTTGAATTTGACATTTTATTTAAATTGTTTGTATATTAAACTGTATGTGCCAGAGGACAGAGGTGTGGAAACATTGGGAAAAGTATCAGGAGCTTTTTGCAAATGAAGTTCAGACAAAAAAAAAAGAAAAGTCAAGGGATAAATGTCTCCTCTTTCCCCTATTTCTCCTCCCATGTTCTACAAGTTGTATAAGTTCTTTTTGCTCCTGGAACTTTCCTTAATTATGAAGGACTTATGGAATCTTTTGAGTAATGTTCTAGTGCTGCTTTTTTTTTTTTTTGGCACAAGGTGAATAACTTACTGTTTATTTTTTTTTGAAGAGTTTTAATTGTGATAGTTTACTTTAGACATGGGCTGATATTTGTGGTGGGGAGAAGGAGTGGAGAGAGGAGAGCAAAACATCAAAAATAAGAAATTAAATGATCAGATGTTTGGAATATGAAGACTGGAGTCTTGATTTAATCACTGAATTTAAAAGTTAACCTTTGTAAATACTACTTTTTAAAAATTTTCTGAAATCAAAATTGCTATACTTGCACAGATTGCTTCTGTATCATCCAACACTTTAGGTAATAGTATCTGGTACTTGATCAAAGCAAGCTTTGTTGAGGAGGTTCAACTACCTTGATGATAATACCTTGTCAGAAAAAAAAATAAAAAAAATGCCGGTATGACCACATGTGAGTATACATGATCATATCACTGTGTATAGATATTTATCTCAGTATAAGATCATGTCAAACATGAGTGGCTCTCTATTTTTTTTAATACACATCTGTCTTTCAGTTACATGACCATCATTCCAGAGTATCATATATTAATAGCGAACTAACACAAGTTCATGTCAGTGAGTGTACATGGACATTTCCTTATGCTTATCATTTGTATCCAGTAAAATGTTAATGATTGTATTTTTGTGTTTGTGTAACTATGCTTTGATTTATTAGCTACTGATTTTCATTTGGGGAAAAAAAAACCCTGTAAATAAAACAGTGGTCAGGCAATGCATTTTAGATGCACTTCCAGACACTTCCACAAAAACTTGTAACTTGCCTGCATAAAGTGAATGAACTGTTAAGCAAGACTGTATATGTGATTAAAAATCTCAAGGTCTAGAAATGCTGAAGTGTAATTAGTTTTATTTCTCTGTAAGGTTTAGTGACTCTGGGAGTCTGGATTCCACTCTGGAATCAGTGGGTGAGGTTTGATTCACATCTCTAGCAACTGTAGTAGGCTTTCCATTCTTATTACAGCCTCTTCCCTTTCAAAGTATTATTATGATTTCATTTTAAACAAACAGTGCTTAAACAGAGTTTTCCTTTGTTTCTTACTGTGGCAGTGAGTTATATTCCTTCCAACCTGTGCTTCAGCTTCTGGTTATAAAGTATGTGAATTAACTGCTTGAGGTTTCCGACTCCTGCAGACTCCATTAATATGATAAGAATAGCCTAATAATTCAAGTTTCACCATTCTTGATGAAGGAGAGGGGCTGGAAGAGGCAGGAATTTGTGCAATATTTTGCTGAAAAGCAAAAAAAAAAAAACCTGGATGAGAATTGAAAAACACATAGTTACAGTTCATGACATTCCAGAGTGGTGTCTTTGTTTTTTCAGGTATGCTCCTTCCTGATAACCCCTAAAAGACCCAATGATATTCTGACTGATTATCTTTACTCCCTAGATGTGGAGAAACACATTTAAAAACGCCTAGCTATTTAGTCATGCTGCACGATGGTTGGCATTTTTCATTGGGAAAGAGGTCCCCGGAGAGGCCTCCCGAGGGTCTGGAGGGCATGTGGTGCGGCGGAGCCTTTGATTGTGTTCCTTTACTTTTCCAGTAGGCTGAACAAACCTGAGGAGCGGGATGGGTTTGTCAGAGCTCACCATTTGAATGTATCTTGGAATCTGCAGGGAGCATCAGAGCACATTCTTCCCTTGTTTAGCTCCTTTCTGAGTGCTCCAGAAGAAAGCGTGAAGATAAAATGTTACACCAGCTGTTACCTGGCTGGGTGTCTTTTCTACAGACGTAAAATTGAAAATGGAGAGACAGAGAACAACACGCCTGCAACAATGGTCCTTAATGATGTACCAGTAAAATAAATGAAGTATAGGAATATGTTTGAAGTTAAGTTTTGTTAAATATCCAAATGAATTGGGATGATCGGCTTAGCTGGTGGCATGCTTTTTTTTTTTTTCCTCCTTTTTAAAAAAAAAAAAAAGAAAATGGCCAGACTGCTTTTTAATAGCATCTAAGCATATCTAAACTCTTTTGAGTTTTCACCAGACCAGATGAGTGATTGAGAAATACAGTCTGGTAACCTTTGTTCTGTTCCATTCCATCCCAGAACGATGGAATCGGTGATGAAGAAATCCACCCAGGGAAAGAGGACTTGATGGATTTATTTAACGAAAGGGGAAGGCGGGAGGGGAGGGAGGAGACGGGAGCCTACGCACTTCACAGCTATTTAATTTTGTAGAATGACACCTGTGATAACTGGAACCAGCTCTTACCTATTCCTCTCACTCTCATGAATCTGTCCAGCTGGAGCGTGTCTGGATAATGTATGTTGCAATGCCTCTGAAACAATTCTGCTTCTGTTTGATGCATGGCACTGCTTTTGTCGTAAACATGTGCTAGCCACATATGTCCTGAATAAAGTAGTGTTATTATTTGAATGAAATAGCCTAAAACGAGCACTTACAGTTTGTGTGCAGCCTACTGTCTCTTCCTTCACAACCCCATGTTGTGAACAGCCCTTCAGTTTTTTTTTTCAAACTGCAGTTTTCAGCTGGTTTGGAAATCTGCAGGGACTTGGAATGAACAACTTCCATTCAACGCAAATCTCCACAAGGTGAAGTATTTTGGGCCAGATCCAACACTGTTAGAGCTTCTGCTAGTGGCTTCCTTGTTTTCAGCAAGATGAAATCATGTACCCCGAGCCTTTCTCCGCGCGTGAAAGGCAGCGTGCCTGCTGCCGCTGTGTTGTGATAAGGAGCGCTTTCTCTGCATGGAGGTGTGACACTATTAAGGTCTCAGTAAGTGACTTTTCAAATAAGCTCAGGACTATTTTGACAAGCCCTTCCCAGCTTTTAGCCTAATCCCTCAAACACTTAGGATTGGCCTCCACAGTGCAAATACTCTCCAGCTAGCTGGAGACAGCAGCGTTCTCCCTGATGTCATTAGTACGGTGTTTTGTATGGAGGAGTCGTTTCTCCGGAGAGTAGTCCTTGGGCAGCCCGGTGGCCTGTGGAAGGACCCGTGAGAAGGAGCACTTGCAGAGCCAGGCTCTCTGTGGTGCATCTTTCCGAGTCAGCATTTCCCTGCACTCGGGTTACATCAGGCTCCGCAGCAGAGCTCACAATGACACCTTCTATCTGAAAGCCAGGACGTATATAAACATGCATATATTAGAGGCAGTTCGGAGCGATTTGCATTTTGTGTGCATTCAGGCCTCACAGGGATTTGATTTCCCCTACCTGACTGAAATGATTTAGGTAGCAGGCTTTATCGTCCAGCAACTTTATTGTAATGGATGCAATTGGAGAATGTTTCTTGTTTTTTTGCATTAAAGATAAATTTGAAACAGGATCTGTCAGCTCTGCCTCTTCGCAGCACAAAGCTCTTCATTATAGAGCGCACGTTAGATTTTGTGCACTGTACAGGTCTACTGCGCCCCAACAGATGAAGGGGCTGGTTATTTTAAATCCCTCATTTTACCTGCAGCGGTTTAAAGAGCAGCACTAGGCTGGCTGCAATACGTGCTCTGAGATGCGGAGTTTTCATCATTATGCAGTAGCCTTGGGAAAGACACTTGATGCTTTGGTTATCAGCCTTCTGTTTTCCAAGTGAAGCCCTCAGCATCCCGCTCATGAATGCATAATTGCTCCGGTTTAGTCTTCGTCAAAATGTCCAGAATGAATGACCTGGAGCTGGAGGAAAAAAAAAAAAAAAACATGATCAATTTTATACAGCCCAACCAAAATCCTAAACTAACAAAATCTCATCTCTGAAGGGTCATTCAATTCTCTCTTGAATCCAGCAATACTTCCTGCAATGTGTCTGCTACAAATACGTCAATAAAACATTTTCAAGCTTTTCAGAAGCGACCTGAGAGCCTTTCTTTCGTGCTTCCAGCTTCGCAGGAGCTATGCTTTAACAACTGATGGGTGCACAATATAAAAATTGAGGACGCAGCAGAATTAAATCGTGGTAGCTTGCTTCTGCTGCATAAACTGAATGATCACATTCCAACAAAATCTCTCTTGAATGACCTAGTGTGAAAAGTATTCTTTATGTGGCACAAATTATTAAAGGAAGCAGCGCCTCTGTAAAGCATTTGTTCCGTTTCCCTCTTTTCAACAACTCTCACTGAAAACACAGCGTGGACTTTTTTTCAGATTGCTTGGTGCGCATGATTTGGACTTAAAGTCTGTGTTCATTGTACTGAAATATATAAAACTTCACATGACAAAAGCTGTATATTTTTTCTAGTCAATTATATAAAATGCATATGTTTTTTGAGGGTAAGAGTGAACTTTGAGACCGTAGGGATGTATATACCAGACATACGCATGGCGGCTGATTGACTAGATGGCTGGGATTCAGAGCTGATTGAGTGCTTACAGCTAATTACAGCAGTCAGAGCCATAATAGCAAGGATTAAAAAACAATTTAAAATTGATAGAAACCATGTTTTTAAGACCCTCATTTTTTTAGGAGTGAGAGAGAATTTCCTCTGCAAGCAGTTTTCCTTTAGTGCATTTTCTTAGTGCATTTCCTTTAGTGCATTTTTCCTTTAAGAAGCCAATCTGGGAAATGTCAATAGCATGAAAATGGACTTGGTGTAGTCTTTGCTCGAACATGGCAGTTTCAGCGTTTTTAATGCTTAATTACAAAAAAGTTTTTGAATAATGAACCAGAAAAGTCCTTTGACAGGACTGTGAGAGTAATACAAAGATGTGATAGCATTATTATCCTGAGACATGATGATGACATTTGCTGTCATGTATCTACTATCTACAATTTTTTTTTAATATGTTTTCTAAAACTTGCTGGCATTTAGTGTCTTTTTATAAGTTTCCAATAGTATCTTCAAATTCCTTTTTAATGCTGTTCTCACTACTCTGATTTTGTTATCTTTCCTGTTTCAGGAAAATAACAGAAAACTACATGCAACGCAGCAGATTTTTCTCAACTTGGAATTAGTCATTGTCTCCATTCCAAAACTCCCAGGCTTCCGTAAGGTGTTCCCTCTTGCAAAGTACTACCAGTAAATGAGCCAATGTGAAGCATTACTGGGATGACAGACTTGGGTATTTCCTGCCAGTCTGTGTTTTTACTAAAATTAAAATACCAAAACAACACTCAGTCATTTTCGGGACACAATGCGAACCCCACACTAATTTAGCCCTGTTAAATCTGGCACTGATCTAAACCCTCCGCCACAGTTTCACGGAATGCAAAAGCACATTGCTAACATGGCGGAGGACCTGGATGAGGGGTAAAGCATCTACACAACCTCCTGTCACCTGTCCAAGATTCCAAGACGTCAGATTCGATCCCCAAATGTGTGATCTAATACGCCAGGGATTTGTGGATCTCGCTAGGTAGCTGATAGGGCTCTGTGACTTTAATTAGTATTTCAATCTGTTTCCATTTAGCAGGTCTGTTCTCACTCAGCAATGCAGGCTGACACTATTCAACTTCTACTTAACTCCTTTTTTTTTTTCCCTCCAGTCTGATACTGTGTGTTCCCCAGAGCAGAGGCGGTCATTGCTGAGTGTCTGCAAAACTCCCACTAGGCGTTAGCTGGGCGTCAGCAGGTTTTACGCTGCTTTCCGCGGCAGCAGTAATTAAAGCCCAGGTCTTCAAAGGTAATTCGGTGCCTGACTTCTAATTCCTATTGAAATCAGTGTCCTTGCAGGTTTGCAGTCTGACTGCCTTCCGTTTAAAATTAGTATATAATACTGAAAGCTTTTACAGACCTCATGGGAGCTCTGCTTGTTTTTCAGGGGAACAACAACTAAGACCCTCTCTTTCTGTTTTGCTTGCCAGCTTGCTTGTTTTCTACATTATAGAACCGATGAATTGCTATGGCAGAAGGAGTGTTTGGAAATATCTTTCCATCAAGGACATATCTTTCAATCATATCTTTCAATCATATCTTTCAATTCACCCCTGCCACAGCAGGATGGAAGGTTTCCTGGTACTGCCTGGTCTCCACAGCCTGCCTGCACCCCTTCCATGGGGAAAGGCCTGGCCCAGGCTCTCACATGCTGGGGTCAGGGCTGTCCCAGAGCAGCCACAGTCCTTTGGTTGTTCAGCCCAGGGTCGACTGGGGGCCTCAGTCAAGCCCCACGTTTGGGCTTGAGCCAGTTGTTGCGCTGAAGACCTGAGTGAGAGGTTTATACTGATTTCTGAGAAGACAGAAGGAGGGGCCGAGTGAGAGGCTAATGAACTGGGAATCTGGAAAATGGCATTCTCTTCCAGCTGGACCCTTCACATTCAATTTCCAGTAACACTGAAATACTGTATTTATGCTTACTTATCTCTTATGTTATTGTAACACTATAGCAAAGTGCTTTGAGACGGCCTCGACCCTGCAGTCTTACTTCAAAAAAAGGCACAGCGGAGGTATAGGCAAGGAAAAATGTGATTCCTCATAACCTCAGCACACCCCAGCCTTGGGGACGTGGGGACAAGGGGTGCCCTCTCCCCTCCTCACCTCCTCTCTGGAGCAGGCGAGGCTGCCCTGCCATGCAAGACACCCTGGGGCGAGAGGGAGCTGTGGGCTGCAGATAAGGAGCAGGGCAAACACGCAGGGTGGGATCCCAGCGGCAGGTGTGACCCCGGGGTGGAAGCTGAAGCTGAGGGCAGGGAGCGCCCCTGCTGTGGGCCCGCAGGGAAGTGGGGACCCGCGGCCATGGCACGCACTTCTGAACGCCCCGGCCAGACCCAGCGGGTCGAGAGCAGGTTGAAGGAAATGATCGCTATCATAGAATCATAGAATTGTCAACGTTGGAAGGGACCTTTAAGATCATCGAGTCCAGCTGTTAACCTAACCATGTCCCTCAGCACCACGTCTACCCATTTTTTGAATATCTCCAGGGATGGTGACTCAACCACTTCCCTGGGCAGCCTGTTCCAATGCTTGATAACCCTTTCAGTGAAGAAATTTTTCCTAATGTCCATCCTAAACCCCTCCTGGCACAACTTGAGACCGTTTCCCCTTGTCCTATCACTTGTTACTTGGGAGAAGAGACCAGCACCCACCTCTCTAAAACCTCTTTTCAGGTAGTTGTAGAGAGCGATAAGGTCTCCCCTCAGCCTCCTTTTCTCCAGGCTAAACAACCCCAGCTCCCTCAGCTGCTCCTCATGAGACTTGCTCTCCAAACCCCTCATCAGCTTCGTTGCCCTTCTCTGGACCAGCTCCAGCACCTCAATGTCTTTCTCTATTCACCTCTCATGCAACCACATTTGCAATATGGTGTGCAGTTTGGAGACCCCCAGTAGAAGAGTAGACTAAGAGAGGCCAGAGGAAAGCCACAGCGGTGGTCTTGGCTCTGGAGCATGTAACATAGGAGGAGAGGCTTGGGGAGCTGGGTTTGTTCCACCTGGGAAAGGAAGGAAAAGTTGGGATTTAATTGCTGTCTTGCACAGCCTAAACAGCGGGGTCGGTGGTTAGGGAGGCTGAGGAGAGGGCAGGGCTGGGATGGCAGGTAGTGTCATCTGGTGGGGGAAAAGGCAGCATCATGCAGGGATTTAAAAAAGATAGAAATGTCCAAAAAATCCTTAGAGTAAACCCTTCAACAGAAATCTTACAAGCCCCAAAGTCCTGTGTCCAGTTTTGGATGCTGCAATTATCAGATACGAACTGGTAAAATTCCGAGTAGAGCAATGAAAATCATGAGAAGCGTAGATGGATAAAAGTAAAAAGAGTGGAGCATATGCAGTTGCTAAAAGGGAAGTGTGAAGCATAATGAAACCTGCATGTAAAAGATAGTTGCTAAGACATAAAGAATAGCCTGTTCTTCCTGCGTGCTGTGAAGAGAGCAAGTCACGTACTGAAGCATTAAGATAAATGGCTGGGGGAGCTTGTGGATGTTTCTGAAAGCAGGTTAGATAAACATCGTTTGGGAATAGTTTAGATCAAGCTGATCATACCTTTGGGCAAGGGGAGGGCTGGATGGCCTCTCACAGCCCTTTTTTCTCCCCCTGCTGATTCTAGGATAACAGAGTTGATGCAATCCTAGAGCACAAAGAGCACATGTTAAGAGTCCCCCCTTTCCTCTCCACAAAAATTTTCTCCTGTGTAAAATGTCCGTTTAAACCAAATAATCTGAATGAATAATGCTGAGTCGCTCTAGTTTCCCACTTTTGTGAGTGCTGCATCCCTGAAGCAGTTGCTTGGGCATGGAAAGTTCAGATGGATCCTCTGAGGTTTAATAAAGATCTTGTCAGGTGGACAACACAAACCAGCTTAAATGTGGTGCCTGAGAGAGACTTTACCTTTCTGTGTGCCCAGTGTAGAGATAGGCTTTTTGCTTCCACTGTGTTAATATAATAGTTATAGCCACAGATTTCTGCAGGCTTGTCATTTTATTATGTCGTGTTGTCCCCTTTGGTGTCAGTTGTCAGCAGTCAAGGGAGGTTTGGCAGTATCTCTCCTCAGCTGGTGATAACAAGAGTTGTGGATATCTCCAACTCCAGCTCCAGTTAGCAAATCCTAATAACAAGATTGTCCATCCCGGTGCTTGGGTAGTGTTATACCGGGCATATTTGAAAAAGAGCTAACATAACTCCACCACAGCTCTAGCCAGGGGAGGTGGAAGATATGAAGCCATGTGTCTCTTGCACAAGCAGCTGTCTGTCTTCCAAGGCAGGAGGACAAACTTCACCTTGCACAGCACTCCTTGTAGCTGGAGATCTGCAAAGCATATGTCAAAGAGGCTAGTGTCTCCATAGCTGAATATAATGGATGCTGTCTTTACCTCAGGTCTGCAGAGAAACTTGTGTAGTGGGAGACAAAAGGGCAGAGCAGCCAAGGATTGGGGGGATATGGAGAAGGAATATGGCATGGTTATGTAGGACTTGCAGAGTCGTTACAAGGACAAGGGGAAATAAAGAAATATAGACAGCTTGCATGGATAAAAGTCAAATAACTTTTGGGTGGGGATAAGAAATCGTTAGCAAATTATTATTTTACTGCTTTTGAAGTTAACTTTATTGCCCTCTAATGAATAACCCCATCAACACTGAAGCTGGGGGAATTCTGGTACCTAACAGACATCTTCTGTGTGAGCTGAGCCTTTAGAAAGGCTCACTGTCTCTCACGTGAGACAAGCGTATGATGTTACCGCCTTCTTAATTGGGGTTTTTAGAGGCTGTTTCTCTTTTCCCCAGCTCTCTGTTTTCATGGGGTGAGCAGGAACTGAATTCTGTTTGGGACTTTGACCACGCTGCTAAAGTCTGTTGAGGTGGGCCAGTGGGTTTCCACACACAAATTCAAGAAATGTGAAGTACATGGACCGCAAGGTCACGTAACCCAAAAGTCAGTTAGCCAGGCTGGAAATCATGGGAGATTTAAATAACAAAAAAACTGTCATCCATTTGATGGCACGGGGAAAAGCGTAAGGAAGAGAAAAACAAGTTCAAAGAAGTTGTTTCTCAATGCATCTCTCCTTGAAATATGCTTCTGTATGTGGCAACACTTAAATAAAATGGTGATAAGGAGTTTGTCAAATGGTCCAAATTTACTGTGCTTGAAATTGGAAAAGGAATTACTGAAATTTTAGTAAATGTACGGGAGACACGGAGCTCATAATATACTATGAAAGGTTTGTTTGTTTTGTCTAATTTACATCTTTCAACCTTTCATTTTCTGTGGAAGGAGATAGAGTATGAATTACTTTTTTAACTCAGTGAAGATTCTCTAAAGGTTACTGCAGTCTCTGTAGTCCATTCAGCATATTCAGAATGCAAATAAGTTCCACATCAGAGTCTTTTTGTGAGGCTTTTCATTACAGGGGGACAAGTAAAGCACTCAAATTTGTTTTTAATTTTAGTTAAAGGTGGATCAAAAAGTGGATAGATCTCTCTCTATTTTTAAGAATCTTTTTAGTACTTTTTTCCTATCAAACATGAAAAGGAAAATAGTTATATTTCTAGGTATTTGGGGACTCCTTTGAAGCAGTGAGCAAGGGAATACTTAATACTTTGAAACTATCTATTATTGAAACTATCAATTACTTTAACATTTTCTCAAAGGCAAAACAGGATCCTCACCAGACCAGCTTTGTGTCTCGTTTTTCTTGTCCTGACAGATTGTCTATCTGCAGTGTAATGAGAAGATGGTCAGACTAGCTTAATGTTTAGCGCATGATACTTTTCATCTTCAAAATGCTTTGTGAACATCAAGCAAGCATATCAACTTATGTTTCTCTAGTGAATACTTGTGTTGAATGCAGGTAACAGATCATGACTTTTTGTAAAATCTTGCGGGAGGCATATACTGATGTTAAGTTAAAAACCTTTCAAATATTAAGTAGGGGAAAATTAAGACTTTTTTTGGCAAACTAAACTAAGACCCATTGGACGTCTAGTGATCAGCAACGTTGTCTGCCGGAGGTTTAGTATTACTGAGGTCTGGTTTTGTAATTTTAACTCAGGTTTTTGTTGAAGTCAAAGACTGCAGCACTGAATTCTGATTGAAGTAATTGCTTCAACCAGGTTGCAATTGCTGCAACCTTTCTTATTTTCTTCTTATTTTCCATTAGAAACAATATCTTTTTGCTATTTCATCCATTTTCTTCTCTACTATTCTGTTTTTAATGTTAATGATTTATGATTTTCTTGTGATATCCAGTGCCTTAATCTGTGCCTGGTTTTGACTCTTTCAGAGAGAGCTGTAATGCTTCCCACTCATCCCTCCTCCTGCCAGTCTATCCATATTTCTGAGAGGTTTTCTTATGACCTAGAAATTGGTACTATATCTTAAAGACTTGCTCCCCTTCCTTTTTTCCCCACTCCCAGGATCTGGGGTTTTTTTTCCGAGAAGAAATCCTTACTTTTTTAATAATCATGTAGGATTGATCCCTTTTACAAGTCTCTGTAAAAATTCTGATATCTTCCTCTGTTTTAAAATTGTAAATGGATAGCGCAGGCATTGAAATATTCTGAAGTTGTTGAATTGTTACAAAAGCTCTGTAATCACATTTATTATTAATGGTTTTCATTAGTAAATTCTTTAAATCTGTCCTTTCATCCAAAAGGCTTATGGTACTATGTAATAAAACATCCATTACATCTTAAAACATCCCTGGAAGACAAATGAGTCAGACTTGTCTAGAGGTGTGAGAGAGGAACTGAGGCACAGACTGCTTACAAGACAGGAGCAGTGAACCCGTGGCAGAAGGAAGAGTAATTCTTATGAAGCCTGAATTCTCCCCTTACGTTTCAACCATCTGAATTTTTTGTGCTATTTTGAGAGAGCTGTATCTACATCTCACAGCATCACAAGCATTGGTGCAGAGGGAGCAGCCTCCTTCTGCCCAGGGGAGAATGAGACAGCTGGAGAACAAGAAAACTGGGGATTTCTCTGGTTAGACCTTGGACAACGGGGCCTGGGGTCACCGAGGCTTGTGCTTAACACGGCGTGATGCTGTGCATCTCCTTTTGCTCAGCTCCCAGCAGACCTGAGTGCCAGAAGCTGGAGGCAGCGTTACTTGAATATGCATCTGAATTTCATGTGTCATTGTATCATGTAACATTGTATTGGAAGTAGTGTCGCTAGCAGGACTAGGAAAGTGATTGTCCCCCTGTACTCAGCACTGTTGATGCCACACTTTGAATACTGGGTTCAGTTTTGGGCCCCTCACTGCAAGAAAGGCATTGAGGTGCTGGAGCGGGTCTAGAGAAGGGCAACAAGCTGGTGGGGGGTCTGGAGCACAAGTCTTACGAGGAGCAGCTGAGGGAACTGGGGTTGTTCAGCTTGGAGAAAAGGAGGCTGAGGGGAGACCTTCTTGCTCTCTACAACTACTTGAAAGGAGGTTGTAGAGAGGTGGGGGTCAGTCTCTTCTCCCAAGTAGCAAGCAACAGGACAAGAGGAAACGGCCTCAAATTGCGCCAGGGGAGGTTTAGACTGGATATTAGGAAAAAAATCTTCACTGAAAGGGTTATCAAGCATTGGAACAGGCTGCCCAGGGAAGTGGTTGAGTCCCCATCCCCAGATGTGTTTGAAGACATGTAGATGTGGTGCTGAGGGACATGGTCTAGTGGTGGACTTGGCAGTGCTAGGTTAATGGTTGGACTTAATGATCTTAATGTAAATGATTCCATGATTCATTCTGAGTTTAAGCCCATGATACAGCTCTGCTTTGGCAGCATTCTCTGACCCCTTTGAATGGAGAAACACACAGTGGTGCTAACATCAAATACCCCTAACCTGTGACTGGAAAACAGAGCCAGAAATGAAGTTATCGGAATGAATTCTGTCAGTTATCCTGGATGTGCAAATTTTTCTTTTAATAAGAGAGAGAAAAGATGTTCACAAGACCTTGTTTAGTGCTTTCTATCCGCCTTGGCACTGGAACTCTGAATAGCTTCTAGTTAATCACTGCTTTGCTGGAGCTATAGCAAAAAATCAACAACTACTGTTCTGGGGAAGTCAAATGCCTGAACCGTTTGTCATGAATGGCTTCTGCTAATGGCATGGTCTTTAATCTTATAAATAACCAGAAGTGTGCATTGACCAATGGGAGTAAGAGGGAAGGACAAGTTACGTATTAGATACTGCACCTCACTGATGGACAGATTAAATTTCTGTCCATAGCACTTCCTTGAAATGCAGAGAATTTTTTTTTTTTTTTTTTTTTTTTTGGTGAATGATGCCCTGGCTGGCAGCAAGAAGTCAGGTACTGACACCTGAATTGAGGATACAAAAGACGTCCTTTGGTGCATAGTTGCTTTTTGCACCTTCTAGACTGGAAACGTCTGTTTCTTTTTTCAGTTCATCATGTTAGAGCAGCTTGCCTCTGATGTTGGAGCTCAAGCAAAAGAGGTAACGCAGCCTTTGAGCGTTATCCTGGGAGGATTCCTTTTCCTCCCAGGAATCTCACTTTGCATCTGTTCATGGAGGAGGAGAATTTTCACTGTTGCTAACGGAGACACCCCACTTCGGGTGGGGGTAGAATTATTCACCTGCTATTCCCTCCTGAAAGCAAAGTCCTTTGATCAGGTGAAACAACAGCAGCATTTCTCGAGGGCTAGGAAGTAGTGTTCTACAGGAACGGGACTATCTTCTAACGAACCTAACAATTTATTTCACTTTCCAGGCTTGCCAGTGTTAGACTGCAGTCATGCTACTGAGCCAGTTCTGTTAGTAGTCGAGGTGGCACTAGGAGCACTACACATGGATTATAACCCTGCTACCTGTTGATAAACATCAAGCAAAATGCCTCTGCTGCAGAGACCTTGCACTTGAAGAAGCTATTTGTTGTTGCTGTTTAGGGGCAGATACCTGGCTTTTTGTACCTCACTGTCCATTTTAATATTTTAAATTTTAATCTCAGTCCTTCATATGTGACAGATTTTTCTGTCAGAATTATCAAATGGGTATTCTTCATTTTTTCCCTCTTTAGGCTGACCATATTCTACCAAAAAGGTGGTATTGTGAATGGGTATTATCCCTTAGCTTTGAAAACTATGACATGTTCAGCTATCCATCTCGGCTCGGGGCAGCACGAAAAACCTCAAAAACTTTCAGCACCTTTTCAGTCGCTGCCTTCTTATATTTCACTGCTGGAAGTGATGCCTTCAATCAGTGATACCCCATCCATGTCTTCATTTTAATGCAAATTGTTTGAGGATACTAAAATTGATGAAGCCTTTACCTGACAGCTCTTCTCAGACATTTGCTGAGCATCATTCACAGCAATCCCTTCTGGCTGTGCGCACACGCTTAAATATGCAGTGCTATCTGAACTGAAGGGGGATGTAGAAATAATTCCAGAGTAATTCTTCTGCAGTGTTCCCAGCTGGGGCAGCTCCAGGTGTGGGGCTGGAGCACCGATAACCCTGAGAGCCATTGCGGCAGCTTGTTCTGAGTGTGCATGACTCCCTTCTGTAGGTGGGTGCTCTCAGCTTGGCTACGGTGTTACTGAACTACAGGGGGTCCCTCTCCCTGCACCCGTGCCAGAGTACGTGCATGCACCTGGTAACGGGAACTGAGAGGCCAGTACATACAGTGACAGAACAGAGGGAAACCTTTTCCAGAAATGCTCTCCTACCTGTTTTTTTTGCCTGTCTGAGAGCCTAAAGAGGACTTCATACACAAGAGATCTAGAGGGGAAGGAAGAAGACATCAAGTTGTACCACTCCGTTTAAGTCTGACCTTCCTTTTTTCTCAAGGGAAATAATTTGGCTTTAACGTTTTGATACAGTCATTTCTTATTGATACCTTTTGCTCAATTTATTTCCCTATGCTCAATCCAAGATACAACTATCTCACTACTTCAAGTGGAAAATCTTTTTACAATAAATCAACAATATATGAGGTACAAAATTATCTATTTTTCCATCATCTCGAAACTATAACTAACTTCCTTTTGCAATCTAGCTTCACCCTTTTGGTCTGATGTTTCATCCAATATGTCATTCATTCCCATTAGAGGGTCCCTTGGATAAAAGCAAACACAAAGCCATTGATGACTCAGTAGATGAGTAAGTTCAGGAGACTTGAAATAAAACACTTTCATTATATTGACAGTAATTTCATATGACCATATGAACTGACTGCAATGTAGTGAGGAACTGGGAGAGTGACACAAGGGCCCACCTGGCAGAAGAATGACATGAGATCTGTTTGAAAGGAAAAAAATGCGGCATCAACCTACACTCTGTCTTGATTTCAAATGCAAATTACACTCAAAAAATGAGAAAGGCCAAAAGGTAGATAGAAAATGGAAATTCTTTCTTTGTTCCTGAGAGTGCACATCGTGCAAAGGAAACATCTTCTGAATCTTATTCACACGTTTGACTTTAATCATATCAGTTTCCAAGGCAAACAATTTATTTTTCAGAATAGTCTATAGCTCTTCTGACTGATAAAACAGATAACTAAAGTGGTGGGAATTATCAGGCAACAGAGGGACTGTGAGATATTCTTTGTCTGAAAAGGTCCCAGCCAATAAGAGACTAAATTGTGTGAACTAGATTGACTGTAAGGAAAACTGAGTCCTGACAGTAAATGTCAGGAAAGATATATTAATGTACAGTAATGGAGTTAGAAGATAGCCTTTTTTCTTTTTCTTGTATTGTGACTTCAATAATTACTTGCACAAAATGTCTACTAAGTGTCTTTTAAAAAGACATAAACCAAACTAGACTATTCCTTTTATAAAAGCTTGAAGTAAACTATTTAAAGACTAATTGGACAAGCATAGGAAGAGCAATTGATACAAGAGGTTCCTAGACACTTTGTAATCATGAAATATATTTTAATGCAATGATTATTAATTTTTTCTTCTGCCTTTTTAGGAGAATTAGGCAAAATGTTCAGTGAATTCTTACCTTATTTTATTGTAATTTTTTGAAGGAAACCAAGGAGGAGAACATACATCATGCTTCCAGTCATTCTTTCTTGAATGACCAATGCGGTTGACATAAATGCACCTACCTGAGCCCCTCTCCTGTGAAGTATTAGAGCAGAACTAGATGAAGAACAGCCATTCCACTGCATGGAAAGTTTTGAGGTTTTTGAAGTCTCTCTGTCTCTTTTGTGGAAACAAAATACAAAGCAGCCCCTTTCAAATGTCTTTGTGAAAGAGAGCTGTGTTGAAATGCCTGGTCTGAGATCAAAGACCTCAGGTACCCAATCCAGGTTTTCATTTTGGTCACAAGTGAAACTCTGTTGAAACGTTATGTTCCTCTGAGATGTTTCATTTTTGATGTAGTGGGATATTTGACTAACTACCACTTTGAAAATGTTCTGACCGGGCTTACCTTTTTGGTGCCATTGTGCTAGGAGGAAAGGAACTTAAGCAGGGAGAGCTGATAGACAAGGAGTTATGAAAGGCCTGGAAAAGGAACACAAACACTTAATAAGGTGTTAGCTCTGTGCAGGATCCATCCTGTTTGAATTGAGACTTAGGTGCCCAAAGCCTAATGCTCAGACAATAATCCTGTCTGTCTTCTTCCTGCACTGCGTGGCGTCTCTATACAGCACTTGAAATTTCCTGGGCATTTACTGTAGTCACCTATTCATGCCTAAAAGCACCTGTTAGACAAGAGAGAGGTACGTGTCTCCCTGCAAAGCTGTCATGGTTTAGGCAGGCAGGAACCTGAATGGTGTGACTGCTCTGGGGTGGCCTGAAAGCCTGGATGCACTTATAAATACTTAAAGGATAGGTGTCAGGAGGATGGGGCCAGGCTCTTTCCAGCGGTGCCCAGCGACAGGACAAGAGGTAATGGGCACAAACTTGAGCACAGGAAGTTCCACCTAAACATGAGGAGAAACTTCTTTACCCTGAGGGTGGCAGAGCACTGGCACAGGCTGCCCAGAGAGGTGGTGGAGTCTCCGTCTCTGGAGACATTCAAAACCCGCCTGGACGCGTTCCTGTGCAACCTGCTCTGGGTGACCCTGCTCTGGCAGGGGGTTGGACTAGATGATCTCCAGAGGTCCCTTCCAACCATATGATTCTATGATTCTATGTGGCTGGGGCTGTGACTCCCTCCCTCTGATGGGTCAGTGTGGTGGACGGAGAGGACAACCTCCTCTCCTAAGAAAGAGTCAGACTTGGCTGTGGTGCCCAAGTCCTCCTGTTGCCTGCCTGTGCACAGCCACCCACAGAGGGAGGGGTGAAGGCTTTGCCCCAAAATTCTCTAAGGCCCAGCGGTCAGACGGCTGTCTTCAGTGTAGAATGTCTAAATTCAGTCTTTCTTGGGCTCAGCAGAGTTTAGAAGTCATGTTTCTTACCTCATCACGAGGGCATGCAGACAGCTAGCACTTCACATCAGTTCTCTTCATTTGTAGCAGAAAGGAGCAGCTTCATAGACAGAAAACCTCGCCGCACATCTCTAGAGCCCAAGCTGGGAATTTACGCAGTCAGGGCAGGCTGACTGACCAGTGTCCTGCCAAGGGATCTAAAACACACGGGATTTTTGCAAGACAGTGAGTAAAATGAGCGCTGAAGTCAGGTCTGTGTTACAGCTCTGTTTCTATATTCTCCAGCTTCCATGTTTCTATATTCTCCAGCTTCCCGCACCAGTGGTGGTGAGATCAGGCTTTTAGAATGCTGCTGCCTTGCAAGTATGCTGATGTAGTGGTAATTGTAGGTGATGTGCTACGCAGTGCAAGTGACACCTCATCCTGCTGCAGGTGGTGGGTGTGGAAAGCAGTGATTGTTTTAAAAGATACCCGCGTTTGTGTCGATTATATCATTTTTATATTATACAGGTAAGTGGAATGTAGGAAGTACAGTCCTGTGGAAATGGAGGTGAAAATCAATGCTGGATGGGAGAATTTTCATGCTCTGGTCTAGTGCAATTACAATACTTGCTCAGTACTTGCTCAGGGGGAAAAAAAGTGGCAAAACTGGTAAGGTTTGGAAAGTCGTGGCTTTGTTCTCCCAGGTATAGGAACCTAAGACCAAAAAGCAGCTCTTTGTGGTCACATTCGCAGGCACCAATAATAATAGAAAATCAGGAACCCAGAAATAAGCTTGTTTAAGGTGTTGCATCACACACTAACAAAAATGGAGCATCTGGATGTGAATGCCACTGTCTATGCTGTAGCCTCCCCCATAGAGGCTAAAAATATTTCACTTCCACCACATGGACAGACAGATATAAAAGTTCAGTTACTCTTGTAGATTAATCTGTAGTAAACTGGGAAATAAGAAATTGGTCTTCAGAAAGAATTACACATAGAGATGGAATGTGCGGGTCCTGGACATCCTCACAAAATCTTTCAGTTTTGTCCCAGAGTTTGTCTTAGAAAGATGGCTTAGCACCAGAGCTACTGGCAAGAATTTATGGTAACCCGGTTCCAGCTCTACCCCACACACTCTTTGTTACGCCTTTGGCTGAATGATTATTTCTGTATCCCACTCCTCATCTGTAGAAGAGTTGTCATATAACTTTTTCCTCCTAGAATGTAAAGCAAGTTCCTCTGCCCTGCTACTGTCTCTTTTGATGAGTATGGAGGAGGCAACCTTGTTTAGTGCCTCTGAGCTTCCACAGTATGCAATTATCAATGTTAATGCCTTCAAATTGAGGGGGTGATTGGCTCTAGCAGACGGCTTTGTTGTTTGTGTGTTGTGTAATTATCAGCTTTCATTATGATCAGGTACGTCTAATTTTTCCAGCTCTCAGCAAGCTGACTACAATGATGGTATTATGGGTTGGGTTAAACTGACTGGAACTGGTGAGTGAAATGGCTGCCTTTCTGTTACGAGTAAATGCAACAAACACAGAGCCAGGCAGATTACAAATAGGGAGGAGGAGAAAAAGGCGTGAGCTGTGGATTTGAACTGCTCGCAGAGGAGTTGAAAGCACGGAGCTGTGGTGGGATTTCCTGGGGTATTGTTTAACTATCTGCACCCAGCTCTCCTCAGTGAGCAAACAGCAGGTGAGAGAGAGGCTCAGAAAAGAGCAAAATTGGAAATATGCTGCAAGAAAATGTGTGCAAGAGAGAAAGCATTTAAGCAGCGTAGCCGGAAACTGAGAGCAGGGAGCAAAGAAACCCCCTCTGTGCCCAGAGATACCGGGGTTTGGCCAGCCTGCATGAATACACAGGGTTGTATCAAGGAGTCTGACCTCAGCTAAAGTCCTGCAGCCGTAATATCTCATCAGGAAAAGTGGCGTTGGTGCTCGAGCACACTCCTCTCTGTCTTCCTTCTCTGTGGTGCAAATGGGAGGATGAAGCTGCACTTCTGGGCTGCTTGTCAAACTGCTTGCAAGTAAGTTTGTAATCAGTGAAAAATAATACTGAATAAGGAAGTGCCTCATTCCTAGACATATCTAGAGGTGTTCATATTTAGAAGAGCAGTATTGTTATTCAAGAGGGTGCCTGGCCATTGCTTCTCCTCTTCCTCAATTTTCCCTGCTTTGCTTTAGCGCAGGTGTTGCAGCTTGCCAAAGAAACATGACGTGCTTACAAGCCCAAAATCACGGCCCATGTTTTCAGGCGTGCGGGCAAATCACCTGGATCCAGAGCAGCCTATACTGCACTGGGCAGCCACCAGTTTACAAAAAGTCCCAGTTACGGCACGGTGTGAGGCCCTGGGGATTCAGGAAGGGAAATCAGCCATGCGTGTCTCGGGTACCGGTGTGTCGGGAGCTGGGAGGGACCGGGTGCGTTCCCCGGGGGACCAGCGGCTGGAAAACAAGCCCTGCTGCTCCGTGCAGGCACAATAGCTCCTTTGTTTGCTGTGGTGGGAAGGAGGGTGGCTCGGTGCGGAGGATGCCATGGGGAAGGCTGCCAGGTGGCAGGCAGGGCCCCCACGACACCCTGCCCGGCACAGAGCTGCTGCTGCCATCGCTGAGCGTAGGGAAGAGAGGGGGGAAAAAAAAATAAAATCAGAATTGAAAAGCTCTTTTGAAAGAAATTCTCTGGGAAAAATGTGCGAAAACAGGCACTGGCCCTGTTTTGAAATCCAGGGCAATGTTTCACTTGATCTCAATAGTTAGAGGAGAAAGCAGAAAGTGTTAATTCTTCATTCATACGCCGGGGGTGGTTGAGCTGGTGGGGAGGTAGGGCCATGCTCTGCTCAAGTTTACATAGGTTACTGTGCCAAGAGAAATTACGAGGTGTCGCAGAAGGGCAGTTAGGAGAAATGCAATACTCCTGTTAATAAAGGCAGATGTTACTCTTGTGCCACTACGTATCATTCTTACAAACCCCTAATTTTGCGGCTCAGAGCAAAATAAAGTTCAGCCGGCTGAAGTATTATCCGGGAATATGCAGAAAGATCATCTCTGTTGCAGTTATTCAGCTAAAATGGGTTTAAGCACTTTGCATAGAGTAGACACCAGTCTTGACATTTGCACATGCCAAAGAAAAAACATCTTGTTCACACGCTTCGTAAGTTCGATATAAGAAAAAGAACATCACAACTATGGATTGCTCATGCAATCCAAGGTCTGAACTGCAGGAAATAACATAAAATTTTCGAATCACCACGGGTGATGCAGAGTGGCCATCCAAAGGCACAAGCGAGAATTCATTTCAAAGTTTCCTTGGCTGCAAACAGAATAAATAAATCGTGGGGTGTTCGGTGTTGGACTTAGTTTGGCCCCACTAACGTTTTGTTTGATCACTGCGGTCATTTCAAAAATTGTATCCTAGACACAGGGTGGATGATAGAGAGAAGAATGCCCCAGTTCATCATAAACGTTACCAAGGCTGTACCAAGGGTGCTGAGACAGGTGTCTGGCTGTTAGAAAATGCCCAAAGGGGTATTTCCCCTGCAAGTTTCATTCTGCCTTTGTTTGTGTTTCGGCATGCCGTTACTGCCAGAGAGCACTGGCTGTAGCAGGGTGTTACAAATTTCTCCCCTCTTAACCACAGCGAGTGTCTTTAAGTCTGGTGGGTGCTCTGGGGCCAGCTTCTGATCTCTGATGCAATGGAGGAAACGCAGGAAGGATTTATCGCACTGCCCAGGGTTTGCTCCTGCGCAAGCAAAAGGAGGAGCGGGAGGCTGATGGGCAGAGGCGGCCAAAGAAACAGCTAATAGGGAGGGACAGGTTAAAAAAACAAAGAGGCAAGAAGAAAACATACAGCAATACTTCTTTTTTTTATGCACAATGTTTTATTTAAGTCTCTTGATTATGTTTTGTGGGCGCTTTCTTTTGTTCTTATTTTTTAGTCTATTATCATAAAAGCAGGTTGTGTGAGGTTTTCAGGTCTCTCTGACACAGGCGCGGTTTAAAAAGATGACTGAATATTTTACCCTGTGCTGCTTTATATTTTGCTTCTCTGCATAGACTTTGCTCTGTGGATAGTAGTTAAAATTCTAGTGGGCTGCCCTCCTATTAAAATACCTTTAAAGTTTTATTGGGATACCTCCCACTTGAAAATGGTTTAGCACACAAAGGTGCTTTGCTCATTTGGGGAAAAATTAAACTATATTTCTGATGCAGAGGCAAGATTGTTTGGGCAGCTCTCCTGTAGGTTGCTCTTTATGCAAATGGTGCCTTGGGAACAGGTAGATGAAAGTATTTCAGGGCGGGATGGAGATGCAAATGTTTCATCTACCTGCCTGGGAGTGCTCTGCTGCAAGGAGGGAGACAAGCTCTCCTGCACGTTGCTGACTTATCTCTTTCTGTCTGAAAGTTGAGTGTCTGCCCTAGAAAATAATTACTCGTTTAATGTAAGGAAGGGAAGTCCAGTGTGACCGTTTCTGAGCACTTTGCCTTGAGATGGTAAATTAAAAAGTTCGAGTCACTGCCTCACTGAGGATGGATGCGAACTGAAAAACAAGAAAGAGGTCGGATGAAATCTGAATGTCAAGAAAATGTAAGTCTACACGGGTTAGTTGTCTTGAATGACTAGAACAGTGCTCTCTATGACTAGGAAAACACACGGGGTAGTTGCCTGTTGAAAAGAGCATTTTCCAACCCAGTCTAAGCAAAAAGAAAGCTGCACTTTGGTAAAGGGAGAAGAGACGAGAACATCCAGAGACGAGGCTGGGAACAGAGAGGAGCAACAAGTTCAGCTCCAAAGCTTCTTATTAAAATTTTTCTGAGAATCAGCCTTGGCTGGGTTTGCTCAGCCCTCATTTTAACACAGTTGACTGTCTGCAAAAATCTTTCTCTAAGTGTTCCTGGCCTTTTTTATTGAAGCCTATAGATACTGCAAAAAATGCTTTGTGCGTTCACAGTGCTGCACACATGTAGTTCTAATGCCAGTGTGTGATTTTAAACAGAATTGTGGTGGGACATTTGGCTGCCTGGGCTGTTCCCACCACAGCTACTTCCAGCCCTGGGACTCTCCCCCAGGCTCCTTCCAGGCCTTGGGACACGGAGCTGCTCTTCTTGGGATGCAGCGCGGCACATTTGTCCTCACCCAGTGTCCTCCTCGAAGGGACTGTGGAGCATGTTGAACATCTCAGGAATAACCAAAGGCCGTGGAATCCACTTGAAAAGATTCTGAAGGAACTGGAAGATTTTTTTTTTTGTGGAGAAATAGACTGATCTCCAGCTCTGCTCTCTGCAGTACAGAACTCTGAGGAGGAAAGGCCTGATCCGGTACCAGGTTTCACGCCTCGATTCAAAACTGTCTGTTTATGCTCCATGGAGATGCCTGCAAGGGGTTGACTGAGCAAACTTTATTTTTCAAGCCAACATGTCAAGATGACAAAGGAAGGAATGGTACTTGGAGGGGTCTGTGGATAATTCGAACACATAGATACGTGTAGAAAAACCTTGTTGTAGCTACCAGTAACCATGGCATGAATTTTCTGTTTGCCACCTTTACAAAGCATTTTCTTTGTCACTGAATTAGTCTCCAAACAACTTGCTGTTATCCCGGTTTTCACTGTACCCACAACGTGCATCAGGAGATTAAGGGAGGCACTGTGAAAGACTGAGACACCACAGGTATTGCAAAGAGATAATGGGACTTTCTTCACTGGAAAGAAAATCCTTTTACTGACCCATAGAAATGGCTAAAATCTTTTACTCAAACTCTCTGCAAGGAGTAAGGTGTTGACAACATCACTTCAGAATGTATTATCCCAAATGGTGTCTGTAAACCAGACTCCTGCCACTACTATTTTGGAACATCTGCATAATAAATATCTTTCCAGCTATATAATTGAAATATTATTGCTGCTTCTCTCATGACCTTAGTTAACAGCCTGCTGCAAAACCGGAGTAAACTTGCAATTCAGTGCTATGGTACAGACCTGCTATGTCTACCTAATTTAATCAAAATGTCTGGAAAACAGTCAGCATCTGAAGAACAAAATGCCTTCTGCTATTGTGCAGTGACTCTTACTGGAATCTCTTTAAGTACTACTGAAAGAGAGCAGACATTCACCTCTTCCACTTCACCTCCCTCTCATCTGTCCAGAGGAGGAGAGTCCATTTCCTCCACTGATTTAATCAAGGACTGAAAATGCAATTTGAAAAGGAAGAGTGGAACTGAAGATTTATTTTGATATGCAAAAAAAATGGGGGGTTGTTTGTTGTTGCTTTTTGGGTTTTTTTTTGATCATGGCTGGATGAGGAGGGTCCTCTGAAGGGTGATGGCTACTTGGAGAAAGGTTTGGCAGATACGTACTGCCCATCTTCCAGGATGGACAACTGATAAGGCAGACGGGAGAATATGATGGCTTTAGTGCTGCAAAGGGGATAAAAATAATTGCGTCTGGAATGAACAGGCCATCAGTCCCAAACAGAAATAGGGCTCCATATTTTCTGCGCAGCACTATTCAGAAAAGTAAATGGAAAAAATAGGAGGGAAGTGAACTCTGCTCACGCTTACAATTGAATTCTACTGTCAGTACCCATCTTCTACTTGAATTAAATTTTCATGGCAGAAAAATGGGAGGGGAGACAAAAATTATGGAAGTATGGCATATTATATTAGTTACACCAGAAATAATGAGTGATCAGATCTGAGCCACTGAGGAAAGTTGAAGGAGAAAGTTATTAGCAGAACACCAAGGGAAATGTCTTTGAAACCAAATTTTGAGGCCTTGCTGAAAGGTGTTATACAAAGTATTGAATACAAGTTAATGTGCTCAATAGAGCAGTCTCAGGGTGGAAGTATTCAGTGTGAGAACACCCTGGAAGTTGAATAAGATGATTGTGTCATTTGTTCCCAGCCTTCAAATATCAAAGAGATCAACTTTTTCGTAATTAAGAACTGAAGGCACCAAAAAGGTTGCTGGTAGCTCTCTGTAGTTGTGCGGGGGCAAAAATATTTCTAAGCCATTTGAAAGGAGCCAGAAGAGACCTGGGTGCCTGGGGCAGGTGGACACACCAGTCAGTCTGCTGTTTTGGTGGTAAGTCAATTGGCAGCTGTGACTTGCACGCTGCATCTAAAATGCTGTCAACAGCACTGCTGTCCTAGTTCAGCCTACTGTTAACAGTGTTTTAAAGGGGATTTCAGGTAGCAAGCAAAGAATCCTAAACCCAAATGCATTGCTGTGGCCAGCAGACATCTCACGATGACTAAAGATGTTGTTAGTGATGTCTCCAAAGAAGAGAGAGTGGCAAGCTGAAAGGAGGCAGTGCATTCATGGCCATCCTGCTGGCTGTCAGGGTACCAAACATCACCTGCAGCACAGCTTAGGATCAGGATTTCCCAACAGGGAATTTACAAGCCATCTCGGCTGTCAATATAAACCGAAACTGAATGAAGCTGCTGCCTGTGAAAATGGCCAAAAAAGCACATTCTGAAAGGTGGGAATAAAAAAAAATATTGCCAAAGTTGTGAGGGTTTATTTGTTTGGGGTTTTTGTTGTTGTTGTTGTTGTTGTTGTGTTGTTTTGTTGTTCGGCTTTTATTTGCTTTTTTTTTCCCTAGTATTAAACAAGAAAGCAACTACAAGAGGCAATTTCTTTGGATCTGCTTCTTAAAACTGTCCATGTTTGCACTGGCAATGTTCTTGTTACCTGAAAACCCAGCCTATGCAAGACTTCACACAGAAGATGGTTACAAAAATGACTCCAAAGGTGGCAGTATCCTTTAGGCTGCAGGGAGGGAAGGTAACGCTTACACCTTCCTTGCATCTGGCTCATATGTCAGTGATCAGGGAAGCCTGGGACAGTGTTTCTTATTAGGTTTCTGTAATACGATGAACACTCAGATAAGTTAAGCCACTTTTTTTCTTTTTTCTTTTGTCTGCATCTGTTCTGAGAAAGGGAAGGGGAAGTCTGGCTGAGTCTAGTGAAGTTTCTGTCCTCTCCTTTTTTAAGGTTAGAGACTAAGAAGAGAAGACTGTGGTGGCTACAGGGAGGCAGTGAGCAAGAGCAGTCAAAGGTACTTCTGTAAGCAGTAGTTCTGCCGTGTGTACTACCTTGGAGTGAGTCTCTGACAAGATCTACCTATTGATAAAATTCAGCCTTCTGCTTGTCTTGAAAAGGAAGATCAGAGGATTAGGGATGCTGCTGGAGGCAAGGGTGGAGTTCAGATGGAGATGTGTAGATATTCTGAAGGACAGGGAAAGCAGCTGCATATGCTGCTCAAAATTTGCCCAGCAAGAATACCTACAGTACGAACTGTTTTGTGAGGAGGGTGACCATCCAAGAAAGAGGAAGATATCATCTAGTGGAGTAGATTGATCTTAAAATATAGACAATCACAAAAACAAGGCAGGTGGTGGTGGACGAGGGAAGACACGGTGCACATGAAGAAGACGCATAATTCCCATCAAATGTCCAAAGTTGCATAGAGTTTGTGAAGAGAAAAAGGTGAACCATGAAGATTACCAGACCAAACTGAGCATCTCTTAAAAAAAAAAACCAACGCCCCCACCTCCCCCACGCAGAAGTTGGAGACCTTTTGAGGATTGGAGCAGTGGCTGTTCAGCAAAGGGAAGTTCCATTTTGCAAGTTGAAAAGTGTCATAATGAACTGAGACTTGATGAAAATCAAGCTAAGACTTGCAAAGGATATTAAAAATAAACCATGAAGTGGTTTATTATACACCCATACAAGTAGACGGGAGACAAAAGAATCTAAGCTTTCACCCTAGCATAAAATTAGGAATGTGCTAATGAAACTTGTTTATGATGTGAACTTAAAAGTACCGGCAGTGTCAAGGAGAATGAGAATACCATGCAGAAAACATTAAATGATGGTAAAAACTGAAGAAATAAAAATGCAATGAAATTTAGTAGAATGAGTTTATGCTATAGGATGGGGCTGCACCAAATGACAACAAGAACAAGATTGGTTGTCTGTGTAGGAAAGTTATGAGAGAAAGAGGAAGAGCATCCCAAATTTGTAAGAGGTAGTGTTTTCCCTTTCATGTAGCAAATATGAATATTGTTGTAGAAAGTACTTGCAACGCTCCTTGGATAGTTACTGAAATCCTGGCTGCTTAGAAGCATGAATTCAAGTGGAACGGTTGCCTGAAAGGGCTAAAAGAACAACTAAAGAGTCTGTAACATGAAAGGAGATCACAAGAACCCAGTGAATGGCAGTGGCCATGACTGTCGGTGCACACTGTGCACTGTAAACGTTCCCAGTGCTTATGCACAATCTGCACTATAAACTTTAGAGTATAGGAGACCTAGGGCAAGGCTGAAACAGGTATCAGAGGCGTAAACTAATTGTAAGTAAATTTGATTATTTATAATCAGTAACTGTTTATAAACAATGATGTTTTTAACGCTTATGCAGTAAATAGACTATGGGTAGGATTGCAAGTTTCTAACTGAACAAGGAGGGAGATTCTGGGCTGACTCTCCAACAGGAGCAGTGGGGGACAGAAATTGTAACTAGTTCCGTGATGGAGCTTGAACATCTTACAGAAGAGTATAACATGGTATCACGCCCTGCAGGAACTGGGAACTGGATTTAACAGCCCTTACAGGAAAGAAGATAAAAAAGAGGTAGAGGGAAGCAAAATGTTGAGGTCGAAGTGCAACAGAGACCTATTCAGGAACTGAGAAACCTGGTGGTTTCTCAAAATGAGACTCATGTCTGGAGTCCAAACTGAAACACCTGTCTACAAAATGCAGAGAAATGTGTGCTTGGGAGCTAGTAACGAGCAGGATGATAGAGGATTTCCCTGGTATCTGCCTTTCCCTTTTCATTGCCACTTGACTACAGAAAGGCTTTCAGCTTCATAACTATGCCATATTTTGGTAGCTTATCTCTAGAGAACAGCAAATGTTGCATCTTCGAGCAGCCTCTGCAAGAAGTAGGCTAATACCCCAAAATGGTAATTCTCCTGAATTCCAAACAGCTTCAGATTTGACCCTGCTTACTCATTAGCCAGTTTTATTCACAGCAGAGTGTGAGGAATGACTGTTCTTCACTTGCATACAGGTATTCCTCTGCAAACTAAATTTGTAACTTGTTCTCTTTGTCCCAGAGAAACAAGCAATAGCATGGGATTTTAGGTGACTGGTTACATACAGTATATGGTGGAATGGCTTGGGGGCACTTGAACACTTTATGAGAATTTACAGTATCAATACCCTCCAATTTGTGTTGGTTTACTCGAACAGAGAAAAAATCTAAGCCCATCAGATACACGATTTATAGTGAATTGGTTACGGCAGCTATGACATTTGCCTTTCTGCTTTCTGCTTTCAGCCTATCTACCTCACCGAGCTGAGCACATCCAAGTTGGTCTGGATGCGTTTTATGTCAGAAGTAAGGTGGGGAAGATAACCTTTCCTTTGGCGCTGTTGCTGAACTTCTGTTTTATTATATTTGCCTTTGGAAGTAGATTGAGTTTGAGAGATGATGCAATGGGGAATGAGGTGTTATTTTGGATTTCCTGGAATTGCCATCATGAACCTCACATTTTTTCATGTGTACTCTAGAGAAAAGTTTGTCACTGGCTGCTTTTGTTGTTACCACTGCTGGGGCAGTGTGGTTTGATCCTGTCCCAGCACTGCTCTGTGCGCAGAGGTCCTTAGACCAGTGGCAATGGATAGGGGAGTAGAAGGATGCCCAGCAGGCAGCCTCATAAACGATAATGTCAGCACATGGACGGTTGATGTGAGCGCTCAGCAGTCTCTGTGACAAAGGACAGCCTCTGTGGCAAAGGACAGCTTGACAAAGAAGGAAGGAGACTTCTAGGGGTTTATGAGGAGCTGCTGTCCCCAACATGACAGCCAGCGGGGTAGCAAAATCTAAGAAAGTCTTTGAAATTTCAGAGGTGGATAAGGGTGGCATTAGAAATGTAAGCCAAAATCTTGGTAAATGGAACCTGAGAATCTTCATGGGCTACTTCACCTGGGCTGCTCCAATGGCTCACATGCTCATGGTTGACATGAAAGAGGAAAGGGGATCCTACTGAGAAGTAGGGAGACTGTGAGCGAGTGAGTGAGCGAGTGTGTATGTGTGTGAGAAAGAGTTTTCAGGTATAAAAACTCTCCCTGGGTGAGAGTTTTGGTGCCTAGAAAAGATGGCTGTATCCTGGAGAGCCTGGTAGAGGCAGCATGGTTTGATGAAGCTTGTGAGGTGAGGTGCAGGTTCCAGGTGTGGGTGCTGGGCAGGCAGTGGGGCAATTCGTGCTGACCAGGAGATGTGGTGACAATGAGGAGCTGGTGGGGTTCAAGAGTCGAATATTCTGCCATGAGCTGAGTATCGTCCCTGTGCTGTACAGAGGGCTGATCTCGAGGCTATCTGTTGCCTCTGCTTCCTGTAATTCTCTATCATGAGTCAGCAAGCACTCTGGATTTTACTTTTGTAAATGAAAAGTCCATCTGTTACTGCAGTTATGGGATCACTTTCTGTTTGGTTCTTCTCTGAAAACCTTTCCACAGACGTGACCACCTCTCTTAAAACTGCAGGCTCTTACCCTTTTATAACAGAAGTAACTGTTCCCTGCTTCATCATACTCCTGCTGCCCACCCAGGGTGGTGTGTTGGTGCTGGCCAGAAATGCTATTCCAGTGCTTGAAAACATCTAGATTGACTGCAAGGTTTGCTCTCTCCTAAATAACAGTTTTTTTATTTCTTCCTTCTGTCACTTGAAACGTGGACTCTTCAATGTGTTCATAACAACACTGATGTCAAATTCAGGGATGCTAGATTGCATGAGAGACACTGCTGACTGTTCTCAATTTATCTCAGCTTGTCTCTGTTATCCCAGGGAACAGGAGGATGATAGAGAAGTAGAATAACTTGAGTAAAGCGAAATCAAGGGTAACACAAAACCTTTGTGTATTAAGAAAATATTTACTTTGCTTCCACTAACTATGTTCCTGCTCCTCAGATTCACATTATTTCTACTTGAATTAGGTGAAATAAGGGTTAAAAACTGCTTCTGCTCTGGAGCCACTGTTTGGGGCATCCCAGGAATGCTGGATCTCATTTCTATTTGTACCACACCTGGCCACAACTCAGTCATGGTCTGGTTAAAGCCTCTAGATGGTGATAGACATGACTGCTGGGGTGTGAGACAGTCCTTGAGATGGAGTTAGTGTGGAAATGAAAGAAACTATCCCTTCCCATAATGCGCCCTGGTGTTCCTCTGGTGTAAAAGTAAAATATTTCCATTTGGAAAATGTAACCTTGCAATTGAAATGAGACATTAATTTAGAAAAACACTAGTTTCCAAGTTGCCCACAGGCAACCACTTGGCTAAAGTGGTTGTGAAAGTGGTACCCCTTTCCATTTGACTGTGCATCTTGTGTGTGTGCTGGAGCTCTGCTCCCAGGAGGCCCTGGACCCTCCACCCAGGATTGTTTTGGGACATGGGGAGAGAGGGCTGGAGACTGGTGAGAGCCCACTGAACACAACAGGGTCTCTCTCCTCTCTCCAGCTGGTGGCTGGCAATGCATTCCCACAATAAAATGCTTAATTAGAAACCTTTTGCCTCAGGAAAGGGTATATGTGGAGCTAAACTTACTTCTTGGCTTCAGCAAAGTTTCACTTTCTTCCCTAATTATTTGTTATTTTCACACTTCAAACAGGTGCTAGATACACTCCCTTTTCATAGGCCTCAATTGCGTCTCATCAGCCTGGGTGAGCTGGTTGCCTGTAAGGCCCAGTCCAGTGCTATGCCGCCTTTTCAATGTGCTAATTGGACTGGTGAAATTGGTGGGAGTGTAGGGGAGGTTTTCTGTACCTGCTTTTGTACAATACAGTACATTCTTCTTAGATTAAACATTTACTGGAGAAAAGTTGGGTTCCTGTTGTATGGATCGGTACCCTTGCTGTGCTTCGCAAAGGACGGGCCTGGCAAGTGTCACCCCTTGGTGAGAACCGGGTGCCACGCAAACTGTGTTGAAACCCTTGGATTTCTGTGACCCAAGCACAGCTTCTTCACAGTTCTTCGAGGATCTAATTTGATTTTTGCTGTTGGCTTTACCACAGTGTTAGAGTGCAGGGATTCCTCCGGCATGCAGATCTAATTAGGCGGAAACAGACAAAAATCAGGAACAAATCCTCTTTTCCCTGAAACCCAACAGTCCAATGAGTGCCATGTAATCAAGTGATATTTAAAAAGCTTTAGATGGAAAGGAGAAGCTAGCTGAATGGCTGTCACGTTTGCAATCTGTATTTCAGGCCACATGAAAGAGAAATTTGGGAAAAAAAATCTGGACTGTGCACATTTAGTTTCTTTCTTTTAACAGAAAATTTGTGGGTACCAGCCTTTCACATAGACAACAGCAACGTTGTTGATGCACACTGAGACTGGAACTTTATGGTATTTCTTTTTTTCTTAAAGCCTAGTATTTATGAGGATTAACTGCAACACATATTGGACAATAAGCTCATAAATAATCAGAATTGTACATTCAGGTATTACCAAGCATCTGCATACAGACAGAAACTGCAGCTGATTGACTGCTGTCCCTTCCCAAACAATGGAACTGCTTCATATAATAAAGAAGGAAGATTAAATCTGTTGCCTAGCAAAATGTGGGGGTTTTTTTTGTGAAAATTACAAGAGAGAAAATTAGAGATCCAGACATCGCCTCATTTATGAACACACAGACATTTCTGGCAGTTTAGTAAGTGATGCAATGTTTATTCTTTCAATAAACTACTTTAAATTGGTTGTTAAGCCACAGTTGTAATTCTACATGAATTACAGGGAAACTCAGAAAGGCTGCAGCGCCTCTTCAGTACCAGGGGTTTTAATTGCACCTACCGCTCTGCAGGGCGTGCAGCTCACAGCAGCGCTTCACGCTGTGCCTGTACGTTGCACAACCCAGGCAGGAGAACTGATGTGACAATTTTCAGCGCAATGCTTAACTTTGAGTGATCTGCAAGTCTGCTGAAACCTGCAAATGCCACGTCCCTCTAGATGCTGCAGGCCAAACCCAGAGGGTGATATGCGCATCCAAATGATATCAGAGCTGCCTCCCTGGCTCGCTGGGCTGATGGCAGTGGCTCACCCTGCGATGGTACCGCACACAGACCAGTTGCTCTACTTTCCAAGGAATCTTCACCACTTAAGCTGTTTCTAAACTGTAAAGCTGGAAGAGCTATCCCAGGGAAACTTTCGGCAAGGCACGCTAACACTGGATAGAAGCGACTTAATTTTTTTATCAGAAAAATAAATTGTTCTTCAGGAGCACACTGATAATTTTGGAAAATAAGTGAATATTTTCTTCCAGAATCTTCCACCCACCCAGAGAAATCCTCGCCTTTGTGCTGTTGGCTTAGCTAGTGCTCTCGGTTCTCCTCTGCTAACCATCTCTCCTCCACGCTGGTCACTCCTTGCCACTCAAGGGACAACTTGTGATCTGATGATTCCTCATGCTCTGGCTCCTGTGGCACAGCCCCAGCACTGTTCCCAGCTGTGCTGGGAGTGCACCCCATCTGCAGGCATTTTCCCCAACGGTTTATCCTTGTGCAGAGGGGTAGGCTAGTTTTTTCCCATGAAAAGAGAAGAGCCTGTCCGTGGGCTGCTGCATGTGTCACATCGGAGCAGCTGGCAGGTGGTAACTTGTTTCTCCACAAGAAAAAGAGCTGCTCCTGAGCCTACCCTACCTACCCAGCTGCACCTTGGCTGGGGCTTGGATGTGGAAACAGGGCGGGAGTCACAGGTTTGGGAACTGGAGGCTGTCGGGGAGAGAGGTGGAGTGGGCAAGGATGGGTGCAGGCTGTGGTTGGGCACTTGGGATGTACAGGACTGTGGGAGAGATAAAAAGGGGAGGTGAAACAGTATGTGTTCATTTGGGTAAACCATTGTAGACAGACTGTGAGGGAACAGAGGACAGGCAAACTCATTACTCTTCAGAATAATTTCCAGCCCTGCCTCCGGCTGAGCCTGCTCCTGCAGCTCCTCCTCTGTGTTTGGAAGAAGGCAGGAACTGCCTCCTGCTCCCTGGCACCCATCCCCGCAGGCTGCCACCGCTGCCTGGTCACCTCTGAGCTACAGGAGTCTCTGCCACCCTTGGGCTGCCCCTGCTGCCTGTTTGCCATTTAAATGTGGGGAACAGCTGGAGCATTCACGTTCTCCTAGGGACAGATGTGTGTTTTTACCTTGACTGGTTATCCACTAGAGCGGGAGTTTCCTGGGGCAGAAGACATATCCTCATCGCACCTGTGGGCTGCTTGGGGAAATAGAGTCCCAACTTTATTTCTGAGGTCTTTTTGAGACTATAATGTTTTTCTTACTCCTAGTAGTGGCTGGAAAATCACAGTTGCTGTTGTAATCAGCAGGATTTGGAGATATTCAGCACTTCTCTGGATTGACCGTGAGGGGTGGGACACATAACTAGGGAGTCTGGAAGTTAGACATCGGAGCCTGAGCCCTAGTCACTTATTTATATGTTAGGTAAAGCTCTCACTTCACATGTTTTGCTGTGGCACAAAAGGCCAGCATGTTTCAGCTATTAAGCGATTTAAACTGCAGCCGCTAGGGAGTCAAAACCTTTCAGAGAAAACGCGTTTGGCAAAATTTGCTTCTGATCTTTCATCGGTCTAATAAACTATTTCAGCAAGGAAGTCCAGCCTCACAGTCAGATGCTCAGGTGTACGTTGCATTAAATTGCTTCTGCTGTTTATTGGGAAGTGACCTCCGTTTTGGCTTCCCCAGTTGCACAAGGCCCCGCCAGTTCTTTTAGGTTACAGGAGCTGAGTTTTTTGATGTTGCTACTTGAGGCTTTTGTGGGTTTGGTATGCTCTGAGTTTTTAACTCTTCTGGAAGGTATGCTCTGAGTTTTTAACTCTTCTGGAAGGCTCCAGTGAGTTTCTACACAAACTACAAGAGCTGGGATTTCCTCAGCAGCCCTCCTCTCTGATGAGGAAATGCTCTCAACAGATTCTGCCTCCTTCAGGCAGGAAAGACAATAGGTTTTCTTGGCAGCGTCTGAATGTTTATCAGGTGTTCTAAGTTCATTAAATAAAATGGAATGGGGCTTTTAGCAGTATTATTAGCAAGCTGAATATAATTTAAGAGAGTAGGGGAGTGCTTCATTTCCTACCTTTAGTAATAAACTGAAAATAAAATGTAAATGTCAAATGGTACCGTGGCACTGTGCTTAGCAACCAGATGATCAAATGTTATGAAAATGCCAACAGCAGGAAGTCAGAGCTGCGTGTTTGTGTGCGTGTAAATAATCTTCCTTCTCTTCCTGGGACCTAAGTGTTGGCAAAGGCTATTTTGTTCCTTTCCACCTCTCCATTTCAGTGAAAATTATCTTAATGAGATTAAAAGGTAGCAGACAGCCAATATAACTGATAGAAAGGCAGGCACGAAATCTCCAGATACAGTAATATGCCTTTGTATTAGCGTGGCAATCAAAGTGGTATTAGGTTGGATAGAAACGGGACAGACTTTTCAGGCTCTTCACAAGGCTGAAGTTGGTATGAAGAGTGGATATCTGATAAACATGACATTATGAGAGGTGCTCTCAGGCTTTGAGATAAAGGTCAGCTATGTTTATGGGGATTTAGGTAAAAAAAAGTATGTAAAGGGACAGCCTCCCACCTTAGGATGTTTGTGAGCCCTTCATTTCCATTGGAAAATCTTGAGAGACAGAGAGAAGGCACTCCTAGGCTTTGGGAAAAACTTGTTTGACCCATCGTGAGTGAATTATTTCACTATTATTTCACCTATTTTGTGCTAGGTATTAGTATGGACTAGCTGACCACCCTTTCCCTGACTTAAAGTTGTCCTGATTATACCATATTACATTTATTTCGTTTCTCAAACATTTGTAGCGTGTTACCAGTCCTTGCTCATACGTTTGTAAGGATTTTTCTTGCTTTTTCTGTTAAATTAGCTCCGCTAGGGCACTATGCATTTTTTGTTGCTTTTCACTGAACTACCTGTATTTTATCAATACCTTTTTGGCAATAAGTTACCAGGTCTCACTGTGATATCTGAAGAGCGATCTCATGAGAGCAGTAGCTATTGCTCCTAGCTTTGGAACAGCTGCATTTTATAAAGTAAAGAGATTTTTTTTCCCTCCAAACCATCTCAAGCAGCCCGCAAACACCAAAGGGCTGAGCTACTCCAAAAGAAAGCTCTTCCTGTGGCATCGACGATGTGTAAATTTTACCCATGAGCACGCAGCTAGATGTGGTGCTAGGAAACAGAGAACACCTATGGGCATCAGTAGTGGAAAAGGGCCCCAAGCTTTTTCCCGGATAACATGGAGATTTTTGGAAAACCTGTTATAAATGTAATGGGGATGGAGTGCCCGCTACTGCATAGCTTCCCAGTGCAACTGCACGCTGGTTTGAAGGGTTTATAGGCTAAAAGACAGGTCCTGGATAAATATAGTGCTTTGTTCAGCTCTTCGTAACTGTTGGATTGATTAAATTTTACTCGGCACGCTCTGCCTTGCTCTGCCCCCTCCGCCCCATCTTGATTGTTTCACCCAAGAGCGATAACCCTGGCCTCTTGTTGTCTTGGCTGCCTCAGATCTCAGCCCATTGACTTCCTGTCTCCTTCCCATTTTGGTCCCTCTTCCTCAAAAGAAAGGCCACGGGTGTGTTGTTTTTCATCACCAAAATAAATGAAAGCCAAAGCTCTTGCTGACTTCACTGACCACAGAAATAGATGTTACTTTAGGGCTGGGATCTTTTTTCCTTTTTTAAAAAATAGAAAATATGTAATAGAATAATAAAATCATAGAATCGTTTGGGTTGGAAAAGGACATAAAAGGTCATCTAGTTCCAACCGCCCTGCCCTGGGCAAGGACATCTCCCACTAGACCAGGTTGTTCAAAGCCCCATCCAGCCTGGTCTTGAACACTTCCAGGGATGGGGCATCCACATCTTCTCTGGGCAACCTGTTCCAGTACCTCACCACCCTCACAGTAAAGAATTTCTTCTTAATGCTTAGCCTAAATCTCCCCTCTTTTGGTTTAAAACCATTACCCTCGTGCTATCGCTCCACTCCCTGATAAAAATTCTGTCCCCATCATTCCTGTAGGCCCCCTTCAGATGCTGGAAGGCCGTTATAAGGTCTCCCTGGAGCCTTCTGTTCTCCAGGCTGAACAACCCCAGCTCTCAGCTTTTCTTCGTAGAAGAGGTGCTCTAGCCCTCTGATCATCTTCAGGGCCCTCCTCTGGACTCGCTTCAAAAGGTCCATGTCCTTCTTACGTTGGGGGCCCCAGAGCTGGACACAGTACTCCAGGTGGGGTCTTGCAAGAGCAGAGTAGAGGGGCAGAATCACGTCCCTCGACCTGCTCGTCACGCTTCTTTTGGGTTGGTTGGCTTTCTGGGCTGTGAGCGCACATTCCCAGCTCATGTTGAGCTTCTCATCCACCAACACCTCCAAGTCCTTCTCCTCAGGGCTACTTTCAGTCCATTCTCTGCCCAGCCTGTATGTGTGCTTGGGATTGCCCTGACCCACATGCAGGACCTTGCACTTGGCCTGGTTGAACTTCATGAGGTTCACACAGGCCCACCTCTTGAGCCTGTCCAGATTCCTCTGGATGGCATCCCTTCCCTCCAGTGTGTTGACCACTCCAAACAGCTTGGTGTCATCAGCGAACTTGCTGAGGATGCACTCAATCCCACTGTCCATGTTGCCAACAAAGATGTTAAACAGCACTGGTCCCAGCACCAACCCCTGAGGAATGCCACTTGTCACTGGTTTCCACTTGGATATCGAGCCATTGACCATAACCCTTAAAGTGAGACCATCCAACCAACTCCTTATCCACTGAGTGGTCCATCTGTCAAATCCATGTCTCTCCAATTTAGAGCCAAGGATGTTGTGCAGGACAGTGTCAAATGCCTTGCACAAGTCCAGGTAGATGATGTCAGTTACTCGTCCCTTATCCACCAACGCTGTATCCCTGTCGTAGAAGGCCACCGAATTTGTCAGACACGATTTGCCTTTAGTGAAGTCACGCTAGCTGTCAATAGTCACCTCCTTATTTTCCATGTGCCTTAGCATAGTTTCCATGATATATTGTGTTGCCTGTGTTGTCTATATATCCAGTTGGATCCAAACGAAGCTTTGGGTCATGAAGGTAGAGTTATCATCAGTTAACCCCAAACAGAGGCTGAGATCATGGATTTCTAACATCTTTTTCAATCTTTCATCTCCCCTGTGCCTAGGGTCCAGGGCTGTACTGTTTGGTAATGATTAGGTCTAGGCAGGACCTGGATTATTCCTCTTGTGAGAAGTTCCAGGGCTTCCCAAACCTTTTCTTTGTTACAAAAATGACTGGATATTTTTCCTGTGGAAAAAAAAATCTGAAAGCAATCAACAAGAAACAAGAATGAAAAATTTAAAAAATGAAACTGTTCTCATTTTGATGGTTGTCTTAAAAATGTTGAATGTTTGAATCTTAAAAGCTTGGGAAAGTTTTATGAGTCTTTTTGCAATGACAAATGGAAGAGCATATGCTAAAAATAAAAGAGCAGATGCTATTTCTAAAGACATTTACATTCCAACTTCCTGTCGAAAGAAATCTGCCTTTCCCTTTGAAAAACATTTTCCAAAGAAAAGTTTCTTGCAAAGTAAGTGTCTGATGTCAGGTAGTTCACTTTTCCCACCTGTGTTTTGGTTTGCTTAGCTCTTCTAAAGACTTCTGGGGTGCAAAATCCTCTAGAAATATCATACACATTTGTATACTACATGGTATATGTGGACTTACTTTTCTAAATGACTGCCGTGAAACCACTGGTACGGATTTTGTAGGCTGAAGAGCACCCGTGCAGCTGGTTCCAGGCTGCACAGGCAGCGACGGTGACCTTGACATGGTCCTCACTGAAGAAGCAGCACGTTGAGTAGCTTGCTAGAAACCAAAGAGGGATTGTTTTTTAATGAATATTATTACTAAAAATATCAGACCTTTACAGAAAAGGTAGTTTTTGAAATCTAATTAACTTCTTCCACTGAGTTAATGAAGACAAAATAACCGTATCTCTCCTCTTTCACTGTCATTGCTGTTTTATACCAGATCACCAGCAACAAAAGACTCTGGTGAAATTCTGTTTTCCTGTATCAACTTCTATTTAAACTTTTCATACCAATGTAATGACCAGTTTAAGTTACAATTATCTGAAAACAGCAAATACGTTTGCTGACTTAACAGAATGACTCCCCAAGCAAAAGGAGATCTGCTGACATCTCTTAAAAAATCCTTTCAAGTCTTGGACTTTGGCTGTGTAACTATAAATTGTCACCAGCATCCTTTTAGGGTCTCCTGTGTACAAGGGTCGGCAACTAGTGCAGCGTACATACAGTTCTGCCTTATGCTATGGTCTTCTGCTGCCTTAACGTTAAGTGAATTTTTGGCCCTGTCAGTACTCGTCCAAATCTGGTTTGAGCTATAACACTGCAATTCCATCACCTTCACAGAGTGGCACTGGGCGCGTACCTGGATCCACAGCCCAGATAGATAGTTTTATTCTGTGTAACTGATTTGTGAAACCCCAGCGGGGCACAGGTTACTGCATAGTCTCCAATTTGCTGGAAGAACTTGGATCCAAGGAGGAAAAGTAAGCTAAACAGGGAGCTTGGAAATTTTGCTCAGACATCAAAGTGGGGAATAAGTTAAAGCATCAAAATATCTGGACAGGTGATTAAGAGAAATTGCTGGAGGCTTGAACACCTCTGCTTTCTGCAGCATTGCAAATTACTTTTGCTGGCATTTTTGCTGCTCAATGCCACTTGCACTCGATTAATAGTGCCTCTGTGCATAACATAATTAAAATTGCAGTAGGCAACAACATAATAATGAGTCTGCTTGCTCTCTGCACTCCCAACAAAGCACGCCATTAGTTTCTCCTTGATTATTTGAAAGCCCAAATAGCACATTGTTACACTCTGTGTGTGTTTGTATTACATTATAAAATTTTTGTTAAGTGGAAGTTTATGAAACTGTATTTTAAGGATTCATGGACTAATTTTGTCATATTTCCAACATCTCTGTAGCTTTGATTGTTTTCTTTTTGAATATAGGAAGACTTTTTTAGGGGTTAGATTCAGCATCACAGCCTGGGGAATTTTTTTTAAAGTACTCACTGGCTCACATTTCACAGCTCTGTTTTGTGGGTTTTTTTCAGAAGATTTAAAGTGAATTCGACTGATACCAGACTTCTGACTGACAATAAATGAGTTCAGTGCAGTTGTTTTCTGTCATTAACTTTAGCCGATACTATTTTTACCGAGACCTCTCTTCACTGCTCTCTAAATTGGAATGACTCTCCTGACCGGGAATAAATGTTGCCTACCCAGATTCTTCTGTATGGTTTTATGTAGACTTAATTTAACATATTGATCTCATCTCACTCCAGGCTAGAAGCAGAGCATCTCACATGTTCTCACATTTTAAAATTAGTTCTGCCAGATTCACTGTGATTAATTTTTCAAGAGAATTTAACTTTCAGAAATAGGGGAACTATCAGAGGATTCGTCTTAATGAAGCTGTTTCCATTCTGCTCCTCCATGACTGATAGGTTTTATCTTAACTAGTTAAACAAAAATGCTGTGATGAAAAAAGAACTTTAGAGAGAAATAATCTCTTAAGATATTCAGTGTACCAGAATTATCTCTCTTCTCTAGGAGGCTGAGCATGTGAATGTATACATATAATATTTTTTCAGAGGGTTTTCTGTCTTACTGTGATATTTTGCACAGAACACTTCAACTGTCATTTAATCAGCTTGGTATACTTTTTTAGGCAGATTAATAGGTTTACAAAGTTCCTAAGAGGATTTAGATATATTACTGATCACAAAGCTAGGAGGCTGGCAGTAGTTAGTTTTTAAAAACCCAATTTAACAACTTAATGAGACTGCAAACACAGTTCTGGAGAGTTTGCTCTCTGTTGTATGTGAGGAGAGGTAGAAAACATTTTCTGCCAAAATCTCTGTGAAACGCTGCTTGCTGTGTACATGGTACATTGGCTGCACCTCAGACGTCAAGTCCGATGCCTGGCCCTATGGTCTTTTTAATGGGGGGGTGGGGTGCATATTATGGGTGCTGTGAACCCAGTACCAGCGACGGGCAATTCACATCGAGAGCCCAGAGCAAATTATAGAACGTTTTCCAATCTGTTTGGTCAACTCTTTTGGGGGGGGGGGGGGGGGGGGGGGGGAGGAGGGGGGGGGGAAGGAAGCATTACAAAATAGAAGAGCTGTACAATTAAATGTCAAAAGACGTCACTCTCTTCTGTTGGTTCCTTTGATCGCACTGATGCGTCCGGCCAGGTTGGAGCGTAGCATTAAGGGGCTCCTCTGCTGGCACCCACCTCACCGGCAGGCAGGCTCAAGGGGAAGGAGGAAGAAGAAAGGGTTTTTTTAAGATTACAGCTGGAGGCACTGCTAGAGCCAATGGCTTCAAAAGAGGTGAAATCTTCTATAGAAAGTGAAATATTTATCAAACTCCAAAAAGCTTTTGCATTCACTTGCTCTGATCTTCCAGCTAATGCCAGCCCTGGACTTTCTTTAGTTCCCATCTGGAGTCAAGCACATTTTTTAGAGGGAAATAATTATAGGTCGATATTTTAACAAAACTTCGAGTGATAGAGAATCTACCAGAAAACCTGAGAGCCTACTCCAGTATCTGACAGCAAGTACAATTAAAACCTTGCACCTTTTTGTTTTGTCTACCTTTAGGTTCCTGCCTGTTACACTGAATGGCTCTGTATGTCTAGTTGTGTTCTGTATGGCTCATATTTATAGACAAATACACATTATATAGATATGCAGCAAGATGGGACTTGATGAAGATACAGAATACCAGATATCTGTGTTTAAAGTGTATTTTCCAGCCCTTTGGTTGTTCCTATGTCTTTCCTTTAAATCTCGTCTTGTCTATTAACCTCTGTTAACCCCTTTCCACAATTGCGGGCACTGGAATTAGTCAAGGTTCTCTAATAGCACTCACATCCCATTCAAAATACAGAGGGAAAACAGCACCTTTGATGCTGCCCCATACCTCTCTGTTGCTCAGCATGGGGTCATGCTTTCTCTTTCAGCTGGTTGCACTGCAGACCTGGCTCAGCCGATGGTCCCCGGCGATACCCAATTTTTTACCAATGATCTTCCCTAGAAGAGGGGCTCTTGGCCTGTCAATCTGGCCTGAAGACTGTTTCTAGATGTTTGACTTCACATTTTTTGTATCTTTATGTTCAGTTTTGCAAATATCTCTAGTGTTGTGCCCTGTCCTCCCAATTGCTCCCCTTCCCTTCTTCAGATTACTTGCACATTTGGGTCAGTATCAGTTTTTATACCTCCGTTTCACTGGTAAAAATGTTGCAGGATGAATAGCCATGTGAACCTGTTAGAAACCCACCTCTTCAGTTAGGCTTATAGGACCTGTGCTTGTAATTTTGAATCTGGTGCTCAGTGTTGATTCTTCTTTCGTCTGATTTTTTTACAATATTAGAATACCTTACATATACCTGAAGTTATTATATCAGTGCCGTTACTTTAACAACCAAACTTGTAATATCACAAGAAGGTCATCAAATTTACGGGGCAAAATTGATTTTCTGTAAATCTGTGTTACTGGCATTAGTCGTCTCACCTACTTTTAAATCCTATTAATTGTCTTTCCTTTCAGGTATTCAATTATATTGACTAGGATTGTTGCCCAGCTGATGATCCAATATTTATTTATTTTAACTTCCTTTAAAGAGTCTTGGCACAATATTGTGTCTCTTTTCAACTTTTGGAACTTCTCTAATATTCAGTTAGGGAGCTATTGAAAACTGGCATATTGTCTGATTTGTGGAACTCCTTGACCAACTCCTTTTGATATTTGGACACAATTTTTCAGGATTAGAATTTTTTAAAAATACTTTTATTTTGTTTAGATTTAACTAGTTGTCGTCCTTCTCAGTTACAGATCAAATTAAAAGCTTCTTAGCAGCCTCTGATTTAACTATAGTATCTGGCATTTTTGCACATTGAAACTCAGCAAGGAACTTTTCCTAAATAAAAGGTGCAAAAACGTTCTAAAACCAAGCTAGAAAATGGACTTGTAAGTCAAATGAAGTTATCTAATTAGAAGATATAAACAGAATATTTGGGTAATCCCAGAGAGGGATAATAAGTCTCCAGAAGTCCTGTACTTTCAAAGTCATCTGGTAGAAATCTGCTTGTATAACCTTGAAAAGACTTAACTAAAAAGACTGATATTTCAGAAATGTCTCCATCAGGTTAGTGGATATACAAAATGCCCAACTTGCTTAATGACAAACATGGATGAAAGCAGAGAGATTCTTTGCTCTCAGACAGCCTTTCCAATGAGAGAGAGAAAGAAGTGCCAGCAGGAGGGAAGGGTGGAAGAGGTTGCACTTGATTTTAGAATCTGGAGTGTTGCCTGCTTGGGAGGGAGAGGACTCCCGAGGTTCCTATCCAGCCACAATGGGCAGGCATGAGAGGAGCTTAGGAAATACTCCAACCTCCTGGCTGACTTTCCACCGAGAAACGGGTGACATGAATGACTAGGCTTGCAAGGAAATGATGGTATTGCGAGCACCGAGAAGCCCTCAGGGTACATTGCAGCCTGCAGTTCTTTGGATCAGCGGAGTGGGAACCGTGCTGCTGCCACGTAGCCGTGGTGGTAAACGAGCCTATCTAAAAATGAAATCATGCAGCACTTGGAGGGGAAGTATGTCACGCTGCATGCCTCTTTCCAGAGCCCTTGGATGTGCTTCTTGCAGGTCAAGTGTATAGCGTAGAGGGCTAAATAGGTGGTGAGGCAGAGAGAAAGAGCATCCCTTACAGCTCACTCTCTTCTCTATATGACATTTCCTCACCTAGATCAGGAAACAAAGGAGAGAACTTATTAAAAGCCTGGTTTTACAAAGCAGTTTTGCATTTTCTACCTAGTAACAGCATACTAGACAACTAAAACTTCTGCAGCCTACGGTAAATTCACTTTTGTAATAAAAATGGTTTTATAGAGAAATTCAGAAATTAGGAAATTAGACTCCTTCTGTCAATCAGCCCTTTTCCCCTCTTGCCCCAAATAACTTTGGACATATGGACCAATTCTACCCATGCCTGACAGAAAGATACGAGGTATTATGCTCCTACTGACTTCATCAAAAGCGATGCTGCGAGGCAATGAGGAACCACCCCAGGGTCGATGGAAGCTGCAGCACGTCCTCAACCCTTGTTAGCCATCAGAGAGTCCACACTGTTGCTTACCTTTGGGATGTGCATCACAGGACCTCAGGTTTCCATGTGGCTCACAGAAGTGCTGCTTGTTGCTCTGTTTGTTTATTCCACATCCCTGTAACTCTTCATCAAAAGCATTAATGACAGAACGAATTCCTGTTTGTACCCTTATTTGTATCATCACCTGGACCTGAAAATAAACATGCACTGACCCTTTTTCAATAAAGCAGAACTTTTTATTGATAAAGATTCCTGGAAGTGTGTAGCTCAGTCTCTCTGTAAACACTCTTGGCACTTGTTGATGTTTATGCTCCAGCACTCTATCCTGAAATGCTCTTGGTGAGGTGGGTTGGTTGCTTGTCTTCTCCATCAATAATACTTTTTGGCATGAAGCGGGGGAGTTAGTTTTACTGATCGAAAGCTAATCTATCACCTGCAAGATTTCAGGAAAAATAGTCCTCTGTAGCGTCACAAATCTGTTACAGTCTCTTTTTTAGGACTCGTTTGCATCCCCAAAAATATGAAAAGAAAATGGAGTTCAGATCACAGGAATGGCAGTCCCAAACACCCTCATGAAGATAAGCTGACTTACTCTATTTTTCAGCAAAAATGTTTATCTAGGTTTATTTCTTCAACTATATTGATGCTCTGATTTGAAAGATGTCTCAGTGAAGCAGTTACAAATACCCTGTAAGCAAACACAAGCCACCCTTTGTCCAGGCACACTGTTAAAATGACAGCAGGGTCACCTGGCCACCTATTTAAAGGCAGTGAACTGGTGTGAATTACCGATATTGGGTGCAGATGTTCTCTCTCCAGCTGTGGACACCAGCAGAGAAAAGCAGGGGCTGAAGGGACCCTCGCCGGGGCTGTGCCTCTCTGAGGGCTGAGCCCAAACCGCTGCCGCCCTGCGCCTGCCACAGACACTGCTGCCTGGAAATAGCATTGCCTTCTGTCACATCTTCATCTTCATCGCATCTCGAGCGCTACTGGAGTTCATATGCAAATGGCCAAATTAGTTAAGCAAGAGTCCCATTAAAAATATTTTCTTACTCTCTGTATGACTTATTTAAGGGAAAGTGACATTTCTTTTTATTTCAATGAAACAGTTTCGCTTAAGTCTTTGGGTACGTTGCTCCTGATTTACTAAGACTTCTGCATATGCCTGATGTCGTCTTGCAAGCATAACATTTTCCAAAGTGTAGAGGTCAGCTTAGTAACCATCAAAGCAGCAAAATCCAGTACTTCAAATTTCCTGTTAAGGTTTTATTAAGTTATTAATTGTGCTAGTGCCAGCAGGATATCCTTGCAAATTTAAAGAACAAAGGCAGTTATCTTGTAATATGCACATTCCAGGACATTTAAATTATTGACCAGGTATGTAAATAATTGATGGCTCACAAACGTATCAGTGTAAGAGCCCTGGAAAGCATTGCATTCATTTGCCGGGGAGATGGTGGGGTCAGGACTTGTGTGGTGAATAATGATTCATTCTTTCCTTCCCGACTCGAATGCCATTATCCTGCTCAACTGCGTGAACAATACATTAAGGCTCGAACCAAGGAATAACCCCTTGACGCATGCAGTAAGTACGAGGAACATTGTGTAAAGGTGCCTTTTAGTGATAAACACATGATTCTGTTTTCATTCCTGTCCTGGCCCCAAGCTGAGGTGGCCTCAGAAATGAGGAAGCCCTGTGAATTTCTCAGAAGTACAAGCTGGCAAAAAGAAAACACCTGTGTCTATTAAGGAAAACTGACCCCTACCTGTCACCGTCTCGCTGCCACCGCTCTGTGCCGTGCCTCCCATGGACCTGGCAGCTCTGCCCCAGCGCAGCCATCACGGGCAGGACCCCGCTACGAGCAGTGCCACAGCTGCTCGGGATGGCACAGAGACACCAGCTCCCGGGACAGGGTGTGGGAACATGCCCCGTTTCCAGCCTGTGTGGAGCGTGGGAACAGAGGTGTTTTGGGTGGTGGATTACAAACAGCGGCACGGTCACCATTTGCTTGCTGTAATGCTGGGCTCTCCCTACTGAGGGACACCAAACCATCATTGACATGGGAGCAAGTGGCGGTCCTTAGGCAGTGCCCTGCACAGGTGGGCTGAGTTCCCATCCCCACACCATGGCCTTGGCACAGGGCTTGCCAGGGTTGCGTGCATGGCTGCCATTTGGGTCTCCTTTGGAGTCAGCCAAGGGAGGAACTCGGTTGTGACCCAGCCAGCACCTGGGATGATCCCTCCTGAGGTTTGGAGGGATGTGGTGCGGGAAGCAGTGTCAATGAGCTACAGATCCACAGCACCACACATGAGCAAAACCCACGCTGCACAACTTAAAAATATCCAAATATTTATGAAGTTGACCAGCAGGATATAGTATCTGAAACCCTATCCAAATATCCAAAAAATATCCCAAACTCCCTCACTTGAGAGGCAAAAGCCCTCTGTCCAGCCTCTGGAGTGGGGAATTCATGCCTTTTCCTAATAGCTTATAGATGCTGTTGAAGCCATGCTCACATAAATATTGAAACATTTTTTTTAAATTCAGTTTAAGTCATCAGTCTTTGAGGCTGATGCTTCTCCTCACCTGGCTTTTGCCACAGGCTTGCTGACCCTTTTTTCATATACCTGATGCCTGGGACAGAAGAAGGGGGCACTGAAACATGAGAGGTGAGGGCTGACCTAGAAGTAGAGGTGCTAGAGCATGACGAAAGGTGACCTGAGCTCACTCTGGGCAGTGGGGTGTTCCAGCAGAGGGTGAGAAGAGCGAGGAAAGGCCAGGGGGAAATCCAGAGGAGAGAACATCAAATGAGGTTAGAAACCCTTCATTAGGAGAAAGATATAGTGTGTCCTTCCTTGCCAAATGAGAAAAAGGAACAATTTAAAAGTCAGGAATGGTGTGGGAAGGTGAAGTGTAAAGAAAGACCCTGAGAGCGGTGGAAGGACAAGTTATTCTCCTCTTACCTGTCTCCAGATTGGCCTTCCCCTTGTCCTTCAACTGCAACATCCCAAAATGGACTTAATGTAGCACCTCAGGGCCAAAAAGAGTGAAATTGTGCGTCCTGTCTCTCACAAATGGTATCCCTCTATGTGTACCCCAGGCTTGTGCATCTTCATGTTACTGATAAATAAGAAAGTCTGGACCCATTTTACCTCCCAGGTCTCTTGCCAGTCAGGTGATACAAATTGTGTGCTTGATTTTTTTTCTCCTTCTGCAGTGTAGCATTAGCGCTCATCTTTGCTGGATTTCTTCATAGTGATTTCGCACCCTCCCTCTGAGTTATTACTTTTAGCTCTAACCCTGTCCTCCAAAACATTTACAACTTAGAGTTTGGTGGCATCTGCTCTGTGTACCACCATTCAGTTCTCAGTGGTAATATTGCGCAAAGGAGAGCAGATACCACCAGGTCTCCACCTGGCAGTCTCTCTCCCCATCTGACAGTGACTCATGAGTAACTCCTGTGCTAAAAGCACATTTTCAACTCCTTGTGCCCATACTTAAGGCTGGTTACAGCTAGACTGTGTTTGGAAAGCTTGTTTATGAGTATGTCATGTGAGACTGTTGTAAGTCATGTACATAGCTTCCCCCTTAGTCCACAAGGCTGGTTACCTTGTCAGAAAAGGACACTAGATTTGTCTGGCATAAGTTTTTGACAAAAACAAACTATTTGGGCTGTTTGCTTAATCTTTTTGTCATCTTCTGGGTACATGTGGACTGATTGTTCCCTTGTTTTCCCGGGACCCTGGTCAACTTGTTCTGTAATTCCCACATCCTCCTTCATATCGAATTTGCCTTCAGCACACTTCTTCCTTCTTCCACACAATATAGAAAATAATGAGTAGCGATTCAGGGGTTTTGCTGGCACGTCATTATTATAATGACATTCTCCCATGCACGCACACTCCCCAGCCTGGGGAAGGGCTGGGTGACATCTCAGCCAGAGTCTCGTGAGAGCTTCGACAGTTGCCACATCTTCCCCTGCTCTGGGAAGGTCGGCGGTTCCTTGGAGCAAGTAATACAGTTATAGATGAGAAATAACCCCAGGCAGGTGGATGTGAGAAATGGGGAGGGGAGAATTAGGCATTTTAATGACAGCAGTGTTTTTGACAAACTGATGATAGCAGGATATATAAGAAAATCATTTAAAAAACCTGCTGTTGTGAAAAGGCGGGTCTTTCTGGTAGTCTTTCTTTTTGCTAACAGCCGTTTGCAGACACAACATGCAAAGTATGATTTAAACCTTCTTTTCCGGAGATGTTCAGTTTTGGATGATCCTGAATCTCTCTGTTCTTCAGGGAGTTATTTTCTCAGTCCGGGTTACAGATGATATCCAGAAATTCCTCAAAGTCAGGGAAATTGATGGCATTTGTGTTTCCTCTGGGCCTCTGATTCCTCCTAGACCTAGGGATTCAGCTGGGGGCAGACATGACTGCACGAGTATCAGGAGGGAAGATAATAATTTACTTAAAATGTTTAAAGAGACCGAGTTAATAAGCAAATGTAAAGCTAGATAGCTCACCTATATTTCTGAAGATCAGTTCTTAATCTGAAGGGGTCTAACGTATATATCCTACATATTTTCAGAAAAACAGAAAATAGATGTCACCTAATCTGTGTATCTGAACAACATCTTGCTAAATTTAAGGTAGTCACTCTAAGCTTTATTTACATCAGTGGAGAGAAACAGGCCCCTCTAGAAGGTAATCCATCAGACCCACTTTATTTACCTCTCTTTATGAGTCATTCTCTTGAGGTACCTGTAGCTCTCTACTGAGTATAAGTGGAGTCTAGGATGACATGGATAACTTCAAGCATCCATGTTAGATAAGACAACTGTTCATCAAGCATGCCTGAACTTGTTTTAAGAAATACTAAGAGGTTTTGGGTTATTTCAGTCTTCGTTTTAAAGAAATACAGTACCAGCACTAATAGAAGACCCATAGAAAGCAAATTAATACACTTTAGCTGGAGAATGTTGAGACCAGGAGGATTCAGAAATATTCAAATTTCATTCTTCAAAAAGGCAAACTAATTACCATCATCAATTTTAATGTCACAAAGCTTTAAGCAAATGCAAAATTATTCAAAGATCAGCCATTTATGCTTTGCATTCAGTACGTAAGTAGCTGAACATTTATTTTCCTAATCTTAAATGCCTACTTCATTGTCATATGTTGTTTGACATTCAGGAAATAACACAATGTCTTAATCAACAGTGTAGGATTGCATTAAAACTTGATGGCCCATGGCTTAATGGCAAAACTGAGCAATTAAAGCTATGGCACAATAGTTGGAGGCAAGTTCTGGTAAGACTTCTTGTGCAAACAAGGGAACTTCCAGGACTTACCCACCCATGTCCAGGGACACAGAGGTGGAGGAGCCACTCGTATTGCTTTCCCCTGTCTTGGGCTGTGTAGTGAGCCCACCAGTAACTAGAACATCAAATAGTCATGCACAATGTAGCTCAGCACTCCTTCTGAGGTGCAGCCCATGGTGACGACAGTAGTGAGACCGTTGCCTCGTTTGCCAGACATGCTACCCGTTGGGCTGGTGGCCCTGTAATTGGAATAAATAGTGAGAATACAATTATTGCTAAATATCAAAGCTGCTTCTGGTGCAAGCAGAGGAGGAAAACTCTGCCCTGACCAGACCCACATAGATATCATGTGTCTCTGACAAGTTAATGGGACGATTTTGATTACAACCAAGAAGAAAATCCATACTGAAACAACCTGGTATGAGATAGGTTTCCTGTTGTCTCCTGGAGACCTCTTCCTCCTCTCTCACTGTCAGAGATCATCTAATATGTCTGGTATGAAAGATGCCTTAAACTTTAGCTTTGCTGTCATGTCCAATATAAAGCAAGTTTTAAAACTCGTGTCTGGGGTGTCTCTTTTGTAACATCTTCTGGCCATACATAAAAAGAAGTTCTGGTACCTTAGAAAAACATTGCCTTCCTAGAATTGTTTGTCATCCACATACTCACACCCTGCAGGTCTCTTGGGTTTGCTTGTGGTATGTAGTGTCTAGAAAAGAGAGTGTCATGGGAAGGCAGAGGATGGCACCATTTTCTCTCTGACGGTTCTGCTTTTCATGCTATCATCTTGTAGGTTTGGACGTGTTTGAAAAGGAAAGCTTTGAAACAAATGCCCATGTGGCAAAGTTCTTCGAAGGAGTTGGGGAGTGAGATGGCATATACAGGGCTCTGTGGGGACAGTGTGTCACAGAGCTGTGAAACTGCACGGGTGATGTGCTGAACAGTGCCTTGCACAACTCTGGGGCTGCATTTCCACCAGCAGATTGAACAGAGCGCTTAGAGCTCTTCCTTTGTGAAATGTAATCGTATTTATTACTTAATAGAAAAATGCTCTCTGTAATGTTTTCAATCCCCCTATAGAATTCAATATACATTCATTTTGCTTCTGAAAAATGGATTTTAAAACCCATAAAGATAAGACACGCTTATGGTTTGTAGCACAGCGGCTGTAGCTTCCTGTGGGTTCTTTCCCTCTTCCATAGGGCATTTCCTCAGGGCAGTTTCTGAGGGATTTCACTCATTTCTCTTTGTTTTCATAATTATTTGGACTTGGATATGAATCTCAGGGATCATTAAAGAAAAAAGTAAAATCCTGAGCAAAGTGTGCTTTGTTCATACAGTGTTTGCTTCCAGTCATACATTCCTCATATAGACTGGATTAAGTTTTTGGGTTTTTTAAAAGGAATCATATGATTGCAGTAGCAGTACAATGGCAGGCAAAAGGAATCATGCAATCCATATCCCTTTTGTTGTTCAGTGTAGAATGATCAGCATCCTCATAGGGAAGCTTAGGAAGTGTGGGTTAGATGAATTGACAGTGGGGTGGATTCAAAACTGGCTGAAAGATAGAGCTCAGAGGGTTGTGATTAGGGGCACGGAGTCTAGTTGGAGGTCAGTAGCAAGTGGTGTTCCCCAGGGGTCAGTTCTGGGCCCAGTCCTCTTCAATATATTCATCAATGACCTGCATGAAGGGATAGAGTGCACCCTCAGCAAGTTTGCCGATGACACAAAGCTGGGGGGGGGGGGGGGGTGGCTGACAACATACAGAGAGACCTGGACAGGGTGGAGAGCTGGGTGGAGAGAAACCTTATGAAATTCAACAAGGGCAAGTGTAGGGTGCTGCACCTGGGGAGGCATAACCCCATGCACCAGTACAGGTTGGGGGCTGACCTGCTGGAGAGCAGCTCTGTGGAAAGAGACCTGGGAGTCCTGGTGGACAACAGGATGAGCATGAGCCACCAATATGCCCTCATGGCCAAGAAGGCCAATGGCATCCTGGGGTGCATCAAGAAGAATGTGGCCAGCAGGTGGAGGGAGGTATCCTCCCCCTCTACTCTGCCTTGGTGAGGCCGCATCTGGAGTACTGTGTCCAGTTCTGGGCTCCCCGGTTCAAGAAGGACAGGGAACTGCTGGAGAGGGTGCAGCAAAGGGCTACCAAGATGATTAGGGGACTAGAACATCTCTGTTATGAGGAAAGGCTGAGGGACTTGGGTCTTTTTAGTCTGGAAAAAAGATGATTGATGGGGTATCTTATCAATGCTTATAAACACTTGAAGGGTGGGTGTCAGGAGGATGGGGCCAGTCTTTTTTCAGTGGTGCCCAGTGACAGGAGAAGAGGTAATGGGCACAAACTTGAGCATAGCAAGTTCCATCTCAACATGAGGAGGAACTTCTTTCCTTTGAGGGTGGCAGAGCACTGGCACAGGCTGCCCAGAGAGATGGTGGAGTCTCCGTCTCTGGAGATATTCAAAACCTGCCTGGATGTGTTCCTGTGCAACCTGCTCTGGGTGACCCTGCTCTGGCAGGGGGGTAGGACTAGATGATCTCTAGAGGTCTCTTTCAACCCCTACCATTCTGTGATTCTGTGATTAAGAGCAGAGGAGCAGGTATTTATCTCTGCACCCAAACCTGACCCTGTGGTACTTGGTTCAGGGATCAGACTTCCTGAAAATCTTCTTTAAGATATTGTTCTTCAACCAGGGATAAATTAAGTGGATTTAGGTCTTATATGGTACTTCTCATCTGTCTTGTAAAAATGGTATTTTTCTACATTACAGCATAACTGTTCTAAGCAGTAATGCTCTTATTCCTACTTACTCTTTTCTTTGTGGGGTGTACCTTTGCCATCTGTCTATCTGACTATTTCTGATGGTTAATAAATAGCGAAGGGGGAATCACATCTCTGATCTTTATGGCCCTTCTTTTAGAGGCTCAGCCCTGAACATGGGGTCCTAGAATCCCTCAAAGTGCCTTACTTGTCGTTCTCTTCACATGTGCACTAGAGATATTCCACAGTCAGTCTTCAATGTCTGTATTTCATATGAGCTGCACAGAAGAGATAAAGTAATTATGCACTGAAATTTAAAGTGCAGTTCACCTCATCAGTCTGTAGCAGCAGAGGTGAGAAGAAGCCCACACTTGCCTGAATAAAAATATTGCCCTGGCTCTAATAGCATTTGTTTGTTCATTCAAGTTGCTCCTTGTACAGAAAGATCATCCAGGAAAGAAAAAACTGATTTAGGAGACAAAAATAAATGCATTTACCTAACAGCTAACTGGATGTATTCCAGTACTTGCTGAACCCCCTGTGGAGCAATTCTTATTGATTTGTAATGGAACCTATTGAAAGACCTTTTTCAACTGTAGATGTTGAGCTGTCTGTGAGACTGAAACTGGTGAACCATATTGTGCTCTGTTCCTGGAAACCTTTCTGCTCCGGAGATCAAAAGAAAAACTAAAGTATTTTGTTATTTTCCTGTCCTTTTCATAAACTGGTATCTCTTAGCTCAAATAATTTAGATGCTTCTCAAGTGAAGTTGGCAAAGGCTTCAGAGTGGGAGAAATTATTTACTTGCGTGTGCAGGTTTGCTACCAGGCGGTGTTCCAAAAAATAGCCATGCTAATTATAGGCTGAGATAAGGTCTACATAGTCTGGCTTAAGTTAATAATAAACTGGGTTCTACTGGGTTGATTTCTGACTTTCACAACACTATTTAAAAAAACAAAACCCAAACAAACCTAAACAAAAAACAACCCCCCCAAACCCCCAATCTCTTTTCTAATTCAGACCAAGCTTTCAACAGGAAAGGATTTAAGATCCTCGTGCTGAGAGCGGCTGTACCACAGGCTACTTCTGTACATACATAACTGCAGTCAGCTTTTGCCTAATGACCGCAGAAGGCTGTCTTATAATGGCCTGATAGCATCAATTTTTGCTCTGAGACCATTGAGATGTCCATACTGGTAAGTAAACAGATTCCAGGAAAGGCAACTCCTCCTCCCCACCGTGGTAGTATTTGGAGAGGTATTCAACCAAGAATGGGAAAAACACACTGAGAGCATTGATTGATAGAAGAATATTGAATGATCTAATCGTGAGAGAGTGAGCGGTAAAGTTGATGTAACAGAAATGATGGGAATAGACATGACTGAAAATACTTGAAATTTATGGTGTTCTCACATGTTTTTTTTTTATAGTCTAGAACATCACGATTTACATTCAAACAGCCTGGTAGGTTTAAATTTTAAATGAAGCTGGCTTAGAAGTATGAACAAGGCCATTAAGTATTGCCTTAATAACATTTTATTGCATGGAACAACTTCTATAATTGCACAGGGGAAAAGAACTTCAAGGATTTGCATTTGAGTAATTGATGGGCAATTTACGATGTCTGTTTTCTATTTTCTGGGGAGGAATGAAAAGGCTCTAATTCTGTTGTTGACATCTGTTTTTCTCTAGTGGGATTTTCAGAATCCAGTCCCATTGATCTGGAACAGTGTGCAGAGAAGTAGCCAGCCAGTTTCAGCTTCGGAAGAGGGAGGTCACAGAATTTCATAGGATGAAAAGTTTGGCTCTAGTTCGGGCAAAGTAGTTTGTGCACACTTACTGCTCCTCTGTAGGGTTGTCAGCTCCACCGGTCTCACTGGACTTGCATCTTGCACTTGGTTCTAAGGCTGCAACAACCCACCCACAAACCCTGAATACCAGATATTCCCCAGGAATTAGAAAATGGGAAATAGGACTGAGAAAGAGTTCTTTGGAAAAACATGCTGCAATATCGGTCCTTTACATGGGGAAATACACAGTCCCGCTGGTAAGTGTGGCTGCTGAATCAGAGCAAGTACCACACAGAATAGGCGGGTCAGATTGATTGGCATCATCCGGGCATTGCAAAGTGGCATTCAAATGCAGCAACAAAGATTAAAAGATTGCAGTGAATCAGAATCTCACCTGACCTGAGTTATGCCAGAAGTTTGACTTGATCTTTGTAATGCTGGCTTTAAAAATTTCTTGACGGATTTCACTTTCCAATCCAGGTTCCTTCAGGTCAAGGCTAAGTTTTGTTTTACTGGTGCCGCCCATGCAGTCTTTGTTTGTGGATAAATATTATGAGTGTTCTTAGCCTGGCAGTTTTCACAAACGCTAAATAGTTCTTAATGTTTTAATTGATTTTGGCCAACAAACGAGGAAAGCTGAAAAGAAACTAGAAGCATGAGACAGTGAAAGACGGAAGTACCAGTATTTAGATTTCCCTAATGCAGATTAATTTCTTAGCAAAAATACTCTGGTTGAATAGGAGCTTGAAATAATCCAATATGGAAGTGGCAGAAGGTGAAGAACCCCTAATGAAAGTCATCTACAGTGATATAAATGATATTTGGTAAGGCACAAAGAAACTTCATATTCCTCTGAAATGTCAAAGTGTCAGGAGCCTGTGAACTTACTTTTATTAATAACGTGTTGCGTTTTCTAAGGGAGCTCAGAAATCAATTAACTGTGATGCGCGGCCTCTTGTTTATGCAGGTAAAGAACTGAAGATTTTAACTATGACACCAATTTTTGAAGGTATTTCAGAGGAGACCTGGAAAACTACAGGTAAATGCATCTGCTGTGTCTACCAGGGAAATCACTAGGAACTGCACTAAAGAAAACAGTTGGTGTACACGTAGGTAAATATGATATATAGGGGAAGAGCAAACACTGCAAAAGCTTATTCCTCTGAAATAATTTTTTTTTTTTTTCTGAAAAATTTAGCAGGGACGTTGATACATGAGATCCAGCTACTTAGACTACCAATAGGCATGCAACAAGGCTGCTGTGGGCATTCATCCTTGCAGATGTATAACTAGCTAAATGAAGAGGGAAGAGAAGTTAGGAGTCTTTGATAGCTTTCACACCGAATGCCAACCAGTGGAGATTTATACAGCTTTATGTTGGGTCAGAATGACCCAAAGTCCATGAAGGGTCTGAACAGGCAAAGTGACCAAACTAGCAGTAAGATAGACAGGATAGTAAAGGTAAGGGCTAAATGTGAATGATCTCTTAATACTGTGTGATAAAAGGGCAGGTGAAATTTGGCATAGATAAATATAGAGGGAGGGCAAAAAACACTTATAATTTTACAGTGTTGAAATCTGAGCTACCCTTTTTCAGGCAGATGTGAGATATTGGGGTTATTGCAGACATTGCTAGGAAACTTTGGAAGGAGGAACCAAACGGATTATTTTTTTTTTTATGTTGTTGCAGGCTGCTGTTGTGCTCCAACAGCCCTGTTCCAGCTCCCAGAAAGGGCATCATAGAAATGGGAACGGCACAGAAGAGGGAGTGAAGGGCTGAAACCAAACAAGGAATGACTAAATAGCCATGGACTTTTTGGCCTGGAAACCAGATGACTGAGGGAGGGTCTGGCAGATATCTATAATATTGCTAGTGGGTATGAGGAAGAGGGCTAAGGAAAACTGCTTGTTGTATCTTGTAGCACAGCAGCTAGGAGTCCTCAAACGAAACTTGTGTGCAGCATGTTCCAGACAAACTGAACAAGTAATTTTTAGGAAACACGGAAGTAAACTGTGGAACTTCTGACACAGGATGTTGTAGAAGTCAGACATTTAACATTTGTTCAAAATGCAGCTGGATAAACTCTGGGGAAAAAAAAGATGCAAAGAGGCCGGCTTTGACACCAGAGGCCCTTGTGTGGGGGACTAGGGCATATACCGAGAAAGCATCCAGGTGCAAATACTGCTGCTCCTGGGCATCAGTGTGGGCCAGTGATGGAGACGGAGCAATGGAGAACGTGAAACTGTGGGGTCCTTCAGTATGCCTGTTCTTCTGCTCTTCAGACAATGAAAACTGCAAAAACAACAAATGGGTTTTGCCGCTGGTTCTCACTGGAGATTAGACCTGATGGAAAACAAATTTTGGACACAAGAGTGCATCTGGACCATGTGACCTCTAGTTATGACTTGCTGGGACTGGAGTCACCCCAGCAGACATTATACAGTGTGCTGTGAAAAAGATCCTTTCCCTGTGACTGCCATGGCATTCTATTTGGCAAGTACTGCGCAGTGCATCTCTGGCACTGAAATTTTAATATATTCCCTTTAAATGTCCACTAGTTTTCACAGACTGAGCCTGAGAAAGCTCATCACTTTTGTTTTTCTCCTTGTTAAAGCTACGAGTTTATAGCATATAAATTCAGGTGATAAGTAGCTTCTGGGAAAGTTTACAAGGAGATAAGAGGTAAAGCCAAATAAAGAAACAGAGTTTTAAATGGCCTTTGTTTTTCTCTTACAATCTGTGGCAGATTTCCTTTTTATACCTTCAGGTGTGGAAGAATGAAAAATTCATCCGTCCTTTAAAAAGATAACCTCAGACCTCTGTTTTACACTAAACCAATTTTGAGCTACGGCAACCAATACTCAAGCTAGACTTCTTATTTACGTGCCACCATATCACATGTCTGAGGACTTCCTGCAGAGCAACCTACTATAGCCGAGGTAATTGTTCCCAAGTTTCAGTCCCAAATGTGCGTTTCGTTTCCAGCAGATGCTATCTGAGTGCCGCAGAGAGAAGTTCAGCCTGCACCCACTGTAGCCTGTGCTTGCTGGGGACTCCCTGCACACACAAGCTACACCAAGTTGAACTCTACATCCATACTACTCCTGATATGCAAACCAGCCTGTTCAAAGCTTCCTTGGGCACCTCTGTTTCTTGGAAGCCTTAACCATAGGTGTAATGCCAACTGGAAAAAAAAACAACCATAACCGGAATGAAAGCCATATCCTGGGGAAACTGCGGCCTTTCTGCTTTGCTGTCCCCATATACAGCCAAGCTTTGCTGCAGAAGTAGCACCCTGGGATTAAAATCCTGGTTCACAGGTAGGGCCACAATTTTAGTCGCTGTGGCAGACAGATCAGGCGCGTTATGTAGACCATTTCTGCAGAGGGAAAGAGGAGGATGCTTGGTGCTGGATGGTGGGACTGGAGATTGAGAAGGTACTCCTCTTCCAGTTGGAGCGACAAGGAGAGGCAGTTCTGGCTAGGCGTCAAGTGCAGTTTTCCTTGTAAAGCAAAAAGGTTTTCACTACGAATGTTTGCATAACTTCCAGCATTCCAGGAAGACTGAAAAAAAAACAACTGAGAATGGGGGTTTTGAAGCTTGATATAGAGCTGTTATCTGCAAATGATAGGCATAGGCTGTGTTGGAACAGCATCTTGTGTTACAGATACACTTATGACATATTTTTGCCTTTTTTCCCAGGCTTCTCTCTTCTTTAGTATTTTATATGAGACCATTGTTACCCTGAGGTGCCTGCTAAGATCCTATACACACACACACACACATAATTGTTTTATAAAGGAGCATAAGGGAAGAATTTTTTGGTTGGTTAGGTTTTTTTCCTTTCTCCCCCACATATTAATGTAAAAAAGAAGCTGTGGCACACAGGTGGAAGAACTTGCACACAATAAGAAACAGGAACAGGTCCAGTTTTGCTCACTTCCCTCTACCTTGGCATCTTATCTGCTGACTTGCATTTGCTCTCACACAAGAAACAGCATAGCTAATGCTAAATTTAGCTCTGTGCATCAAGGCTTACCAGGGACTGCTGCACTCTTCATACCCCCTAGCCACTTCACTCAAAGCTATTACCCATCTATCGTTTCCTAGAGGTCAGTTCTTGTGCTTGCCATGCAAAGGCTAATGTACTCTCTTTGTTATTTACTTTCACAGTTGGATATTCATGGCTTTGACACGTTATTCCAGTCACTTTCTGGATACCTATTCAGGTAAAGTGAAGAAGTCTTCATTGTCATGACCATCATCAGGACCAGTAAAGACACCAGACAGGGACAGGGCAGAAGATACTGTGGGACTGTGTCTTTTTCTTTTTCCTTAATGATGCAGAAACACTTATGATATTTTTTTGCTCCATGTTGGACAATTCCTATCAAGTAATCTCTATGGAGTAGAAGCAAACGCTTATTTAGGGAGTGTGACCCACGTTGCAGCTGGTCAGAAGGATTGCGTGCTGTGCAGTGTGTATGACTGAAAATCTCTTCTGATGCCTTCCCGCCAATTGTTCCCCTACACATTTTAGTAATAGATAAGTCACAAACTGAGTACAGAAATATTTTCCTGTTATTTCACTCCCCTCTGTTCATAGCAGTGCCACTCTATATGCCTCACTCTATGCTCTCCCATGACTGCAGAAGCTTTTTTTCAATAAAATGTGCTCAAGCTAAAACTAAAAGTCAATACATTGTGGGTCTTAAAAAAAATCAGTAACATTAATGGAAGCAAATTGTTTCCACCACTTACCATCACTTCCTATGTTCTAAATCACATCTTAAGAACACACCACTGATGCTGCTTTTTTTTCAGTTCAGCACTGGCAGATGTCACTGGAATAAATGTCTTGACAAGCAGTTGTCATAACTTTTTTTCCGCCTCCTTTATACAGTAACCGAATACAGAAATGCCAATTTTCTCACACATTGTGCCATATGTTTAGAATGCATTATGTATTAAATTGCTTTGAAATAGTTGATACAAACTATCTGGGATCTCTCCGATAACTCCTGAGGAAGTCAAACATAATATGCATGCAGTTTTAAATTATCTATGAGCAGTTCTGTTCTGATTTCAGGGGTGAAAGCTCAGCTGTATTTCACTGCCAATGCATTTTTGTTTAAAGCTTGCATTTAAATGCGAATGTAGTAGTACATGAGGAAAAAATATTGTTAGCTTTTCCACAAATTTGAATACTTTCAGGTTTTATACTTCAAGTAAGAGAATGGAGCACAGAGCTAATTAAAATAACAACAACAATTTTTGAATTAATTTTAAAGTAGGATCTAAAACTGTATAGTTTCAAAACCATATTCTCTTGAAAGCGAATGTGAATTCTAACTTCTAATGGCATTTTGCCACTTTGCCTCTAAGCACTGTTTTTTCTCTATCAACACCCAAAAGGCTTTAGTAAAAAAGCAGAAATGGAGAAACTGTCTCTGCAATGAGCTCTGTTTTCTAATCATGAATTGCCCCTAGGTCCATGAATAAAAGCTGATAAGACACTCTTGAATTTGAAAATGACACTACTTACTGAATTGTTTTCTTATTAAAATGAGACTTTAAAATGACCTAGATGAATAGCTATGATAAAACTTACAGTATAAAGTTGGAGAAATAGTTTTTACATGAAAGAAACTCCTAACATGACAAAGAAATAGGACAAAGAAAAATATGAATAAGGGATCCAAAGCATGTCCCTGCAGAAATGCTCCCCAGTGATGCAAGGGGACCAGCTGTTGTGCTTATCCAAACATCTGTCAATAGAGACATTGCAGGGTAAGTGGTTAGGAAACTATCAAGTAATGATGTTCCTCAATATGACTGCCGCAATGTCTTAAAAAAAAGCTGTAGATGGCTGTTCCTCTGATTATCATCCAGGCAAGAGTCTGGGAGACACATTATCAAAGCTACCCCTTGAATAAGCTGTAGATTAGCATGATTCAAGGGAAAGGGGAAGCTTTGCAAACAGAGTTTCAGAGAAACCCAAGAAAGGACCTGGAAATTGAAAAGAAAAGAAATGACAGGCTTGAGAAGCTGAGACTCTCTCCTGAGCTTGTGTCTTGAGGAATGCAATAAAATGGCAAATACTCATGTATAGCTGGTCTGATAGATACATAGAGAATAGTTAAGTAGGCTAAACATGTTTCTTTCATTTCTGTCTTTTAAAAGCTTTTTAACTGCCTTATCATCATCTACCTGGACTTGTGCAAAGCATTGGACACTGTCCCGCATGCCCCTTGTCTCTAAATTGGAGAGATGTGGATTTGACAGATGGACCACTAGATGGATGGTCACACTCAAAGAGTTGCAGTCAACAGCTTGATGTCCAGAGACCAGCGACGAGCGGCATTCCTCGGGGGCTGGTGCTGGGACCAGTGTTGTTTAACATCTTTGTTGGCAACGTGGACAGCGGGACTGAGTGTACCCGCAGGAATTTTGATGATGACACAAAGTTGTCTGGAGCTGTCAACACGCTGGAGGGAAGGGATATCATCCAGAGGGACCTGGACAGGCTTGAGAGGTGGGACCATGTGAACCTCATGAAGTTCAGCCAGGCCAAGTGCAAGGTCCTGCATGTGGCTCAGGGCAATCCCAAGCACAAATATGGGCTGCTTGAGAGCAGCCCTGAGGAGAAGGACTTGGAGGTGTTGGTGGATGAAAAGCTCAACATGAGCTAGGACTGTGCGCTCACAGCCCAGAAGGCCAACTGTACCCTGGGCTACACCAAAAGAATTGTGGCCAGCAGGTCGAGGGAAGTGATTCTGCCCCTCTACTCTGTTCTCATGAGACCCCACCCGTGTACTGTGTCCAGCTCCGGGGCCCTCAACATAAAAAGGATGTGGACCTGTTGGCACAGGTCCAGCTGAGGGCCATGAAGATGATCAGAGGGCTGGAGCACCTATGCTATGAGGACAGGTTGAGAGAGTTGGGGTTGTTCAGCCTAGAGAAGGCCCTGGGGAGACCTTCTAGCAGCCTTCCAGTACCTAAAGGGTGCCTAGAGGAAAGATGGGGAAGGACTCTTGGTCAAGCAGTGGAACAACAGGACAAGGGATAATGCTTTTAAACTGAAAGGGGGGAGATTTAGATTAGATATTAGGAAGAAATTCTTTACTGTGAGGGTGGTGAAGCACTGGAACAGGTTACCCAGGGAAGCTGCGGATGCCCCTTCCCTGGAAGTGTTCAAGGCCAGGCTGGATGGGGCTTTGAGCAACCTGGTCTAGTGAAAGATGTTCCTGCCCATGGCAGGGGGGCTGGAACTAGATGGTCTTTAAGGTTCCTTCCAATCCAAAACATTCTACGATTATTTTTGGCTTCTGAAAATAAACATAAAAGCAATTGAAAGTCTTTATCCTGGCTCGTGCTAAGAGTGATTTTGGCATATTAGTTAACATCAGGTTATCCCATGGTTATCATGATAATCTCTGGACCCTGGTACTTCAGTGCTTTCCCCCAAAGCAGGGAAACTGAAACAGGGTGCAGTTTCTGAAGACGTTGCCAAGCCTGTTTTAAAGTTGGTTGCATGGAGTTTTAGTTGAAGGTGTCTCTTCAGATGACAATGATGTGAAACAAAGAGTATCTGCAGAACCCCAGGCAAATCTGTAATCAGGGCTTGCCTTAAATGTTATAATCAGTATGTTGTAAATAAATGTTTGGGAAACCCTGTCTTGGAGAAAGTAATAACCTGCTACCTCAATACTTGCTCTAAATAGAAATGTTTGTTATCATGACCTGATTATGATAATTTATTTTCCATCTTATACAGAATAAAATAGATAAGTGATTTGCTAAGGTGTCTTGGGCACAAAGAAAAATACCAGTCACTCTAAATAACAAATGTAACACCTTAGCATACTTAGACCTAACTCTGAAGATATTTCACAGCCTTTATGATATGGTAGATGGTCTGGAGGGTGCTTCACAGCAACTCTGTCTGAGTTCAGGCTCCATTTATAGAAGGGAAGCAGGATTTCCCCCCGTAGCCGAGACCTTAGGCAGTCGCTTATATTTAAAGATTTTTCCTCTCCTTGCTTCCACTTCACCATTCCCTTACCCAAAAAAGTGCCTCTGCCCCTCTCCTCACCCATCATTGGTTGCTGCCATACAGCTCTAGGAGGGCCTGGTGTCCTTCAGCATCACCCAAACCCTAGGTGAAAATATACTATTTTCTCCCTTTTTTGTTCCTGTTTACTTGCTCCTACAAAGTGTTGACCTCTGTTGTTTGTTTTAATGTTGTAAACAGATGCATTTATTTGCTTTTAGTTTAACCTTACTTGCCTTAGGGTGATTTTAAAGTAATTATCAGAACTCTTATAATCCCTCTGCCAATCTTAAAAAATAAGATGCTGTTTGCTTTTCAGGTTCACAAGCTCTGAACTGTATTCCACAGGTTATCTGAATTCAAAGAGGTTATGTCTCTACCTGTTTACAGAGAATAGTTTGAGAGTTGGTTAAAGAGGGTTTGGGAAGAAGAAACGTTTCCCACTTGCCTTTGTCAGCCAGGAAAGATCTCCTGCATGTAGCAAACAAGGGCACTTTAAATTTCTCATTAATGGGTTAATTTCTCTTCTGAAGGGAACATTATGTGTGATTTGAATACAGGACAATAGTTCCTCAATAAGTATCGGCCATGATTTAAAAGTACATGAACAATTCTATTCTTTTAGTTCATCTTTTCTTCATTTAATACATTTAAACTAGAAAAAAGAGATGAGAAGGCTGAGATGGGAAGTCAGAAATGAGACAAATACAGTTTTAGGCTAGCTAACTGCGCATAGCTGATGGTAGTATAACTGTGGCAGCATGGCATTGAAGTAAGAGCGTTTACCCCTGCTCTAAGGAGGGTTTGCAGCCTCTTCTGTGCTCAATATTACTTTGGATACTTTACATGTAGCACCTGAGCCAGCCAGCTCAGACGCATCTCAAGCTGCACTCACATAGCTGTAGCACTCATTTAATGGGTAGTGTTTTGAAATATTGATATAAGCTAATTCTGCACCCTGGAACATAAACTGAGTGTGACTCTCAGCTTTAATGACAAGCAGTCACTCGCCTCCGCTCGAATATTCAGTAAGATAGTATAGCATGGGGTATTGCATATGACAATTTTAATATAATGTTCAGAGGGGGTGTGGATTTTTAATTTGTAGAAAAGGAAGAAAAAAGCTGTGGTAGGGCACTAAAGACTAAGTAAACGTGCAATTGGCTAGCTTAATTGTTATTCACAGAGAAACTACAAGCCTTTGGTATTATGATAGAATTGAAATATCGCTACATTACGTATAGTTATTACCGTGACTCAGCCTCCGGACTGGTCCATGACAAACGAATAGGCACCAAGTTTACACTTAGAAACCATTCCCTCTCACAGCTGGGTATCCTGTAATCAGACACTGTGGAAGGAGGGGCAGTCAGTGCTCTTCCCCCATACATTATATTGGATCTCAGTGTTTAATCAACACGGCTGGGAAAGGATAAGCATTAAAAAAATTACTTTCTAAGTATCAGCTGAGAAGCCCCGATCATGGTGTTGCAGATGGCTCTTTTCAGCTAAGTAATTCAGCATAATATGTAAGAAGTAGGTATTATACACAGCAGTTGCCTAAATCCTAGTAAAGAGTAGAGGAACATTTTTACAATTCCCATAAGCTGGACTATTTGCTTTGAAGCATTCCCCAAAGGTGACCTTATGAAATGTAGCCATTCCGGATAGTGGTGATCTTCTAGTTTCCTTCCTCTGGATCTCGTGAGGTGGAAGGAAAGAACTCTCAGGCCAGAGGCTCATATGCTGTAAATTGCCACTGCTCTGCTGAGTCTCAGCCTTGCTAGGCCTGTTTTTGCCGCCTGACCAGCAGACTTAAACGAATTTTGCAATTATTACAAACATTTAATTAAACTGGATTCTCCTTTTTCATAGATGGATTTCATTCTGAATTGGAGACAATAATAAAAAAAAAATCCTTAGCATAGATACAAGAAATTCCATGTTATGTTATACCCTTGAAAGTCCTTTTCATTAAGCTATAAATCATAATGCCATAAAGGCAGCATGTATGGAAATTCGCTGATTATTCAAAATCTTGATCTTGCAGGTTAGCAAGCAAGTTTAGAAGATTTGTCTGACTAAATGTAGATGTCTACATCTGAGCTACTCACCTTCAGCTGTTTTCATAGTGACAGAGATATAGTTGAACACAAAAAAGAATCATGATGAATAAGATTCATGTCATCTGAGAGTAGATTTCTAAATTCATCTCAGAGGAATTGCTCCTTCAAAGTACCTGTTTTCCTCCATCAGATATAAAGGAATTCCAGAGTGTCTAGATATCTGCAGTATAATTATCTACATCCGACCTAAAGTGAAATGTCCCGCATCATCAGTGATTTCAAGTTTTTGCCTGCAGTCGCAGTAACAAAAATGGCTGTGAATCCATATGGATGCAAATAGCAGAACTACCTAAACTGTGATACTGCTGAGATGCCCTGGGATACTGTCTATATTTGCATTGCAAAGTCAAGAGAAGCAAAGCCAGTTTGTGAAAGCCTGCAACACCCCTATTCCCTCAAACGCCAAGTCATCGTCAAACATACGTAAGTGCAAAAGACCCCTGTAGTAGACAGCTGTGTTGCATTTTGTTTGCTTGGACGTAGCTTCTGTTTCCTCACCACCCCCCACAAGAAATCTAAATTATTTTCCAGGAAGCCTCATTTGGAGCATGCCTTTTGTGAGGGGTGTCTGAGTACGTTAATAATAGTATTGGGTTTGAGTATTTTAAATACACAGTACTGAATACTCAGCTTTATTGCTTACCCTGCAAAACTCACTGACCTATTGCTGAAGGTGATGCTGAAACAGGATCATAGATTTATGCTTTATTTTGGTGCAGGTTGGAATCTGCCGCCTTCCATCATCTAGTTTATAGCATCTTCATAATCCAAAAATACTGTCAGTCTATGGCTCTGGCTTTTTGGGATGGAATAGTTTGTTTCTACTGGTAGCCTTTGCAAGGCTTACGGTGATGCACCTGGTGTTGTTTCTAGGAGGCAGCAGATATTAAAAACTCTTCTGAAGATGTTAGCAGTCACTGGGTTTTATTTGGTGCCAGGGTTGGAACTGAGATCAGGATCTGGGCTTGGAAGTTGAGTACTGAAGAGGTAATTTTATCACTAGGTCTGGCCAGATACTCATCTTCAGAACTGAGGAATGGTGCCTGAAAAGACAGATTAATCATGTAGAGTGCTCTGTGGGGTAGGGCTCACTTGGGGTGTAGTTAAGGCTATGCTTCAGCTTCATTTACTGTTCGGATCAGTCAGAGCTACAAATGCTAGATATTTCCGGATGACAAAAATAACTTCTGGAGGGAGGCTGGGGTGGGGGTCCAACGGCAGTTTCAGGGGTTATAGTTAAGTTTGGGGTCAGTACTTGGCTGCTCCTTAAGGTGATGGACAGCTGGGTTGGAGAACTAGGCTTTTAGCTGTAGAAGGAATATTGCTCTGGCCTAGGTTATGAGCTGGTTTCATAAGAGAAGACTATTTTCTGTCTTTCTGTGGCCTGCAGCTAAGGCGGAGGTTATGGTTAGCAGGGCCTGATGGAAAGTAGATATCTATGTGGCAGTTTAGGGTCAGGTCTGGTAGCCACAGGGGAAGAGCTCATTCTTTTTTCAAGCTGTGATAAATATCTTGGGACTTTTAACTATGTCCATACATCAAGTTAGTGTAACAGGAAGCAGGGCCAGAAGAGCAATGTTTAAAGGTGCAATACAGAAGGCACTAGGGACTAAGATACAGATTTGCGCCTGGAGGCAAGGATATTTTGTGCTTCTCTACAACCTGCATAAAGTTTTCAAAGATACAATCAGTTTTAAGGTTGGAAATTTCAGCAGAGCCTGAAATACTAGTTTGAGTATTTGGATCATTAAAGGTGCCACGTCTAGGAATCAGGCAGGAGCAGATTTTGTAAACTCATGATCTTACACCTACTGGAGTTTGGATTTTAGAGTACCAGGCCCTTACGAGTTTGGATTAGACCAAGAACATGCAGGTCCTGTCTAGGATGAAGTGCTGTGCAAGAGGAGGAGAATGATCTTCATATTACATCAGCCTCCTCCAGAAGGCTATACACACATGTATAAATGGTGCGTGTGTGTGTATGTGTGTGTGGGGGTGTACTTTATTTATTTATTTTCTGCATTTGGGTAAAGGGCTAATAATCTGCCTTGTGCTAGGGCTCGTAGAGTTATTAACAGCAGGACTTGAAGGCCTATATTCATGGCTATGGTCTTCAAGGCTCGATCACTTACAATGAAGACCACTGCTAGAAGGGAAGAACAGTTTACAGTTTGTTTTTTTCCAGCTAGGCCTGTCTTTATGGGTGGGAATAAAGTTAAAATTTTAGTGTGTAGAACTATATACATTTAGTATGTAGAACTAGCCTAAGCCAAAGTGTGTTCTAAAACAAATTTAGAATTAATAGTAGGGACAAATTGTTTCCCCACCACTGTTGTCCAGTAGCCACACGCTGACCACACTCCTAATGCTAATTTTACCAAGAGACATGTCCCAGTAGCAGATGTATCCATAAGGAGTTTGCTTCCTTTTGGTACTAGTCCTCATCCTAATCTGCTAGGCCTGACAAGATCCAAGTCCTTCAGTCTCTGATCTCTATAATCCAACCTTAACTGTAAACATAACCACAACCCTAGCCACAGGCTTAATAATAATAAACAACTTATCCAAATAAGAAGAAAGATCATGCTTTCCTCTTGGTAGCAGTCCAGTCCACAGGCATTTCACTATCTGTAAATCAAACTAGCTCTTCAGTTGAATCTTGGCTTAATTATGTAGCCCAGAGCTGCCTCTTCTCTTTAGTTCTCCCTTGAATTTAGATTAACAAAGAAACCATTCTCGCGCATGGCCCTACATCTCATCCTCTCACTGAACCATGCACCACTAAATTGGGATCTTCAGTCCCTTTTCCAAATGTCATCCCCTCTCCAGTCTTAATCTTAGGTGTAAGTAGTTGTTCAAGAGACATAAAAATCAGTTTAGCTACTGAGATGGACCTGTCATGGCTAGTCTTAAGCCAGTTTCTCTTTGCAGCATGAATTTCCATCCCGCGCATCTTCACATGAAAGATCCGTGACAAAACTGTTCCTGCTCGCAGTAATTGTAACCCTAAGGACTACCTCAACCTTTCTTCATGAACGTTCCGGAAGTCTGAAACTAATGGAAAAAGCAAGCAAGACCCTGCAAATGTTCTAGCTATTTGATCCTTGCAGTCCAGAGACTCACATCTAATCCCATCCTGAACTTTGACTTGCTTAGGGCGGAGGAGATCCCTGTTACAGCAAGAAAAATTTAATTTCAGCATTGGCCCTTATTCTGGCTGAGAGTGCCTTGTGTCTTACTTTGACCTTAAGTTGCCTGCTCTTTGAAACCCTACCTCCAGCAACAGTTCTAGCAATAAATCTAACAATAGCCCAGAAATATCTACCTGGACAAGAGAGAAAAAAAAAAGGAGGTGCAAGCTATTCTGCCCTTCTCTTGACCACATTTGATTTCCATATCAGTGGACTGTATAGAAATGAGCTTTTCCTCCATAGTTGCTGCCTCACCTTTGAGTTTGGTCTTTGGCCAAAGACAGTGTGGGACAATGGTGGGCTTAATTTTACAAATAGAGCAGCTGCTTCAGGAAAACGTCCCAGATGGACTGCTTGCAGACTTCTGGGACATCCCTTTGTCTCAGGAAGGAGACATGGACAAGGAGTTCCTGGGAGTCGTAGTGCCTATGGCTGCTTTGCTGGCCACCTGGAGGATCTGGGCCCAGGAGTGAAGTTTGGTCTGGTGGGATCACATTGTCCCTGAGACAAGGTATGATCAGCAAAGGGTGCAAAACTGCAAAGGCCACAGACCTTCTGGATGGTGTCACAATTTCGTCGTTACTGGATAAAACCTTGAGATCTGCATTTGTGCTCCAGAGAGTGGCTATTTCCCTGTGAAACCTCATGGCAACTAACTCTTACAGCATGTGGCTGTTGAGCAGGCAGGGCTAGGCAAATCCACTCACGACAAAGTTGTGTTAAAGAACTCTGAAGTGATTGCCCAAAGTGTCTACTTCCAGGTAATGAGAGTGGGAAATGGGTATGAACTCATTCGGGCATTTGCTTTCCTTGAGCTCTTGAAAAATACTGGTACTTTTTGTGGTATCCAGTCCAACCAGTGCCTGGCTGGGGGCAGGCAGAGCTGCATCAGCCTCCACGTGTGCTGCAGCCTCAGTGGCTCACCAGCTGGGCCAGCCAGATGAGGAGAGAGCTGCCACCTCTGCGGGGAGGGGGCAAGCGAATCCCTACAGTGGAGGAATAGCTGTTGTGGTCTACCATCACACTTCAAAGTGCAAATATAGTGACACAGAGTTACCAGTCAGCTAGGGTATAACTTTATTATTGACAACTATGGGAGATGGTAGATTAACTTTGTGTCTGTTACAAATAAGCAAAACTGTAGTTAAATGAGAGCTGATGAGATTTTACACATCACCATATAGCATCCCAGGTTCTTGCGTTGTTTCTTGGGTCCTGGCAATGCTCGTTGACATTGGATCCTGATCTTCTCTCTTTAGTTTTCTTTGCCACTTGTCTCTCCTCATCAGCCACTCTTTTTATGCTCCTATGTGCTATGCAAAACTGGTTTTTACATCCAGTCAGAGGTTTTATCACAGCTACTATGAATATCTTGCTCTCACTTGGCATCTCTTTTAACTTGCTATGGCTTCCAAACTGCCTCCATCCAGTTTCTGTTCTTACTGAGCTAGGTTAAGTACAAGCAAGACCTTTTCTATTACAAGGTCAGCTTTTTCTCAGGTCCTTGCATAGCAGTTTATCTAGCCAGGTTCTTTTGACACTCACAACACTGTCTGAATAACAATGCCTCCCATTGCAGCTTGTAAGGTGCTGCTAAAACCTGTTTGGGAGTCTCTAAGAACAGAGTGTCCTGCAGACCTTGGTGGATTAGCAAAACAGAATTAGAGACCCACATGTCCTCTTTAAGGGTGGAAGTGTACTTGGTTTACAGCAGGAGGGGACCTTTCAGGTTTGTTTTGTCTGAAAGAAGTCTATTTACATGCACCAAAGCTGTGTGCAGTACAGCCCAATGCATACTAGGTGGGAATGATTAGAGGATTAACTTCAAAAGCACATTGTAGCTCTGATTTTAAAAGCTATTGTAGACTCACAGAGTAATATCCTTAAACGTTGTACTCCAGTAAACCCCACCTGGACCAACACAAATATAAGCCATTCTCCATTCTGATAATGCTCCTGCTTCAGGCCAGCAGACTATACATCTACTCCTCCATCTTCCACACTCAACATTTTGAACCTTTCCTGATTCATTAGCAAGAGGGGAGCAGCAGCCCACTCATCCCCCTTGTGAACTGCAACGCTTTTTCCCTGCTTCTCATCCTAACTGGCCGCGTCCCGGCTGTCCAGCCCCTCTTACCTCACGCCAGCCCACAGGCAAATGAGCCCTGCTCACACCTGAGCTAAGCTTTGGTCCTCACACGCAGATCTTACTCTAGTCCTTGCAATTTTCTGATCTGGCTGCAAACTTTGGACCCTTCTGTCAGTAACCCTAAACCCTGCTCAACCTAAAAGCTAAAATTAAACCTTCCACCCCATATGCTATTCATATCGCTTTCTCCTTACTATAAATCAAACTCTTCTCTCTCTGCTTTCCTAAATACTAAGTCTTAAACTAGCCCTAATCCCAGCGCAAGCAGTAATCTTGTCATCCCCACATCTTGGGGGGGGGGGGGGGATGGGGGGGTGGTGTACGCTGGTGCTGGATTTATGCCAAATGACTGTGAATCTTTTTGGAGCTTGGTGCTTAATTTTTTTTTAAATAAGTGCACTGTAGATCATTTAGCACCGTTTCTTTTCTTGTTTGTTGCCAGTTCTCTTATTGGTGCTAATGAGCAAATAAAAAGCCCGTGTGGTCTGGGCTAGCAGTTCGTGTTATAGTCATGGCAGGGACTAAGAGCTGGGGTGTTTTATCATTCAAGGACAACAAAACTAGAATTTTGGCATGGAATTAGGTGTCAAAGTAGGGCTGAAAGATTTGTCTTTGACACTGGTTGTACAAGTGTCTTGGGGCTGTGGGCAGTGCTGAGGATATCGGAAAGTTTGGATTTGGAGTTAGGTCCTTGTGGGCTGAAGAGATTGGTTTGCTGAAGAGATTGGTTTGCTGAAGGATCCTGCAGACCCTGCACGGGTGGTCCAGAAAGGGTTGTGCCTGCAGAGATACTGCCCACCCCAGCACCCGGTGCCCCCCTGGGAGTAATGCAGGGACCTTGTGTGTCCTTCCTTTGGTCTACCCTGGGGGACAGTTTGGTCAGAGACCTGCTGCGGCTGGCATACCCTGGGGGCACTGGGGTGGACCTTTGGGACTGGCAACAGTGGGCAGTGGATGGATTGAGAACCCATGACAAATCCCGGTGTTTTTACTACAGAAGTTTGTCTGAGAGCAGACGAGGTGAACACCTCCTTCGAGAGACATGGTAGCCAAAACTGTAACTCACAGAGTTTGTGTTTATCACAGAGTAATGTTTATGTCATGGTAGGGTGACCAGTGAAATGCAGGCTCTAATAATCTTATTCCCACAAGGGCTGGAGAGAGTTAAGGTACAAGTGCCTCCTTCATCATCCCTGTTAATTTAAGCGAGCACCTGAAACTCACATACCATGCAGGCAGACTGGAGTCAGTATAACAGGTTCTACTTAGAGTTGCTGTAGGGTCTTGTTTAACCTAAAAAACAGCAGAACCTGGAATTTTCTTGATGTGGCAAGAGGCTAATTTTGCTAAACCAAAGAGCCTGCAGATTAGCAGGGGTCCCGTGACAAAGATAAAGCAGCATTTGCAATGATGGAGGTCCTTAAAAATGGTCCCCGTCTCTGGTGGGATTTGTGTAAGTAAATAATTACACAAACATATTAACATGATGCCTTTAAAAACTGAATGTAAGTCTTGTTGAAACATGTCATATTGGCAGGCCTAAAAAATGAATTCACCGGTTATGTAGGGCTAGCAGCGATTTATTTACCACAATTTACAATGCAGGACTGTGTAAAGGCTGAATTCATCACGGTGGGCTTAAGGGGAGACTGCATACATCTCACGAGCAGTTGGATTTTTCTGAGTGATGATGAAATTGAGGATTTAAAAGGCAAGTTCCGTTCAATTTTTTTTTAATATTTGTATTTCCGAATCCCTCAGCTGCTGCTGGAGAGGGGTTAGAAGGGCTGTGCTGTGTGGCTGGGTTTCAGCCATGCGCGGGGTGTGTGGCTGCGTCTCAGCCCGAGACATTACATACAGTGTCTAATCCCGTAAACCATAAAATCTCACGTGAATAGTGCCATTGATGAAGCTTGCAGGTAAGGGCTGCTTGTGTGAATGACTGTTTGAAGGACCCAGCCCTCTAATTTCGGTCTGCAGGAAACTTTCCTAGCTGTGTTTTTTGTAAAAACACCTAAAAATCAGATCCTAATAACATTCCTGGCAGACTCGCTGCTGTAGAAGGTATTGCTGGTATTTAGCTGACTGCTACGACCGTTAAAAATGATGAACAGATTAAGGCCCTGGACAGGGTCCCAGCAGAGCAGATCAGTTACACTGGGAGCAGAAGCCGCTCCTAAATGTTGGCGAGGCTGAACCCTGGGACTGGGGACAGGAGACAGAGACAGTCCCTGAAAACACTGTAAAACACAGTGAAGCGGACCTTCTGGTCTTAGTTTTATGCCCAAAGGAGAAGAAGGTGGGAGGCAGAGAAGGGAGAAAGAGGAGGCAGAGAAGGGGGAAAGACTAGTTAATAAACTCATGTTAATGATGTGAGTCATTCCTCCAGTGACTGCAAAGCAGCACTTAATTTATCTGCCAGGAATAAATTAACACTGTAAGTGCTTTGCCAGTCTAATTACCTTGCAATCTGAAAGGAAATGAGGGCTTGTTGTTCCTTAATAGCTTTTTCTTCAATGAACGGCTTCAAACATTTGCACTAAAAATAATGGAGATGAGGAGGTGTGCGTGGAGCAAGATCTGCGTTTTGCTGTAAGTAGCAGGGTTTGTTCATTCTTACGGAAACTGGAAGGAGGAAAGTTTTATGCCCTAAGCTAAACAGATACATTAGATGTGATGTGGCAGACAGCTGTCTCGGGGTAAGATACTTGGGGAGAGAGTCTTCTTCCTTGCCAAAACTGCTCTGTTCCATACAAGGACAATTTCATTCACCTAAATATTTTACATGAATACAAACCATTGATCATTCAAGCTGACAGATATATAGCCTTTTCTCAACCAGTCAATATCCTCTTCTGTGCAAGGCACAAGCGGAGAGGTAATTCACTTCACGCAATCATTTGGACTCATATTCCAATACAGCACTAATTTTTTTGTCGTTAAACACTCTTTTGCAGTGCACCTAAGGAAGGGTATAGTGAATTTGAGGGTTCCAGATATCCGAGACTCAAATTCTGTGTCTATTCGCTCTTCTCAGAAAGTTTCAAATGATGCCACAAATGTGGTTGTGGACACCAGCTGTGGAATATGTCACTGACTACAGAATATACAACTTGATTTGAGGAAAGTAGACAGGTAGTCATTTATCACACAACAACCTTATGCCTATAGGTTTCTCTGGGCAGAGTAAAACACTTTAGTATGATTATAAAGACCTATGAATGATGAATGATTATAAAGACCTCTGCAGGCAAGTATTGTGGGATTTAATTTTTTAGGCTGAAAAATCTCACAGGATGAAAATGTCACAGAACTGAAATGTTACAATGCACGTAAAAGAGAGATGAGCTTATGCGGAGACAATAGTTGAAGAACTAACAATCAAGAAATGCACACTGGGAATATTTGTACTTGTAACTCCCCACTCAAACCCAGTATTTACTGTGAACAGGCTTTCAGAGGCTGTGTAATGAGACAGTTGGTTGGATTAAGTGCCAATTATTCATTACTTTAGTCACCGAAATGTCTGACAGTGCATCAGTTTCTTAGCAATTGTACAGCTGGTTAGGAAAAAAAAAATCAATAGAACACCTACTCAGAAGAATGTATTGATTTTTGTCAAAATTAAAATGTTATGTGGAGATGGTTCTGGTTTGGCAGAAGCCATAAACAGAGACTTCCTCCCAGGACCACTGTGCTTGATGAAAGGGGTTGTTGCAGCTCCTCTGCCATAGGCTTCTCCCGAAGCGAGCTCCTGGTAGAGTGCTCCCTAATGCCCATCCCGCAAAATCAGCCCTGGAAAATCAAAGACGTGGGTGGGGAATAACGGGCTGGATTGTTTAAATTTGGTTTAAATGAATGAGGGAGTGCTCAGGTAGGAAAATCCTAGGAAACAGTAGCCCCATCCACCTGTATGGATGGGTCTGGAGATGACATCCAGAAACCTGAGTGCCTGTGACACTTGGGTCCCCATGAACCAGATTTTCTCTTGTCCCTCTTTTGACTCCAGACAGTTTGTTTTCCTGGTTCCTCTGGCCTTTACCCAGTGGCAGGGCTTGGGGGTTTCCAAGCTCCACAGCTCTCAGGCACTTGGCCAAGCAGTGGCTCTTTGGTGGTATGTGGTGGGGATATTAAGCGTTTTTATACTGACAGAGAGTTTTTAATTCTGCTGGGGACAAAACCATTGAAGTATTCTGCACAGAGGAGTTTCATCTTTTAAGATGTCTCTAACTGTTTCAAAATTAAGATGACACTTTTGACTGAAAGCAGACTCAGAAAGTGCTGAGGGCTGCGATATGAGGGTGGTTCCTGTGCAAAATGGGCAATCCTAGTAGCTGATGTGGGGTTGCAGGAAGCTGAATGGATGGCAAGATGAATTTGAAAACTCTCTCCAGGGAGAAATAATTTCAGCAGGCTTTTGAAAATCTTATGGGCATTTAGAGTAACCTCTATCACCACCCTTCTTGCCTTGTTATTTCCCTAGAAACAGGACAGGAGGAGATTCGGCAGGAAGTAATCTGCACAAAACCTGCATGAAGAATGTACTTTGGGGCAAGCAATTGAATGGAAGCAGTAGAAAATGTTTGCCACAAAATGGCTGGAAATACAGTTATGGTACTTCTCTCAATTGCTTTCTTACTGAAGAGCCTGTTTGAAATATGGAGCCTTCCTGTGATACGACAGTAAGGCAATGAGTCTCCCACACTGTGGTCGTACAGGGTGGAGATGCTGCTCAGGAAAGCTGCCCAGTTTCTTGTACGTCTGTGAAGTATATGGTTTCTACATGAAGACAACAGTATATCACAAACAAAGTATCTGTAGATCTTAAACTTGTGTCAGAAAAGCAGTAAGACCAACAGAAGATTATTTTATCCTCAAGTCTTTTATTGCTGGCACTAATTCAGAAGATTAGATATTCAAATTTTGAAACTCAGATTTAACTGACTGGAATATTTGTGAGTTTTGGGGTAAAATTACTAGATACTTGTAAAAACTTCAGAAAGAACTATGTTACTGAGTCTTTACTTAAGACTGTTCTTTCAATGTGTGCTTAAAAGCATTAAATGCTGTCACCTAAGAAAACATGTTGGTCTCATAATTGTATATTTTGAGTAAAATAGTGGTCTTATTTAATGTTTTGCTTTCACTAAATTCTCTTTCCCATTCTTGATTGATGTTCCTATTAAATAGGTTTTTATATACTCGCTAAAACAATGTTTATTGATTTCAACTCAGTTGACCAAGGAGAGAGTAAGAAATCACAGGAAAAGTATCGAAGAAATTTGTTTGCTGGATTTTCTATAAGAGAACTGAAATTGTCCAAGAAAGAAGAGGATGGAAACTTTGCTTTGCAGTTGGAATTTCAGTGACGATGTTCTTGTGTATTGGTTTTGTTTCCTAGCAAATCCTACATTGGTCAGATATGACCCAAAATATCTCCTGTTGATTTTGAATTTGATAGATATTTTTATAATCATTCCTACGTTGAGGGAGGAGGAAATAATAATGAGTGCTAGAGAATTAAATTATAGCTGAGTGTGATTGATTATATCTGTATTTCCCTTCTTTTGTTTATAAAGTATTTTTCCTCTTAGAATAGTTTGTCTTATGTGCCAAGATGTCAGGAAGATGTTTGTACAGTAGTTATAAATCTTGTTTTAAGCCTAGAAAAGGAGATGAATAAGTAATACCAAATCGGTCAACTTTTTATATACCTTCTCTGCTACTGAGGACTTCCATATGAGGTTAGATCTTTTCATACTTTTGTTATCTGCCTAGTACAGGAGTTCAGTAGTTCATATGCACAAACATTTTGAAGATTGCTCTGCAAGTATTGGACCATTCTACTCATCTGTGGAGCTGGTTTTTGTGCACATTCAGTACCTTGTTTCTGAAAAGACAGGAATAGTCACAGACTCCAGAGTATAACAAAAGAACCACTGAAGTTACTGCTTAGTATCACTGAAATCCAGGGTTTCCTGGTCAAAGGTTTTGCCTCTGAGTGCAAGCAGGAATGAAGATGTGTCTGCATGTCTGTGTGTATTTTATTTTATTTTATTTGTTTTTTTAATTATTAGTATCTGAAGATCTCTGGATAGATCTACTGGGTTTATAAAGTGGTGTATTTATGAGGTGAACTGTTGAATTTTGGATGCTGGGAAATATTTTTTCCTCAGCTGCAGCTTTGCATAAGTTAAAATGAATACACAAGCTTGAATAAGAGCAGAGACTGACATGTAGGTCTCTTAGTAGGCACAAATGAGAAGTAAAAACCCCAGTGTGAGTTTCTATGACTCCCTTGTGATGACCTCCAACAGTTATCTCCATTGTCTGCAGGCAAAATTCTGTCACCAAGAGACATTTGCCAGTAAACCAGGGCAAGGAAGCTCTGGAGAACCTCATATGGGTGTTGTGCTGGGAGCTGAGAGACATCTCCTCATCCTTCTTGGAAGAGGAGGTCGTCCTCTAGGCGACATCAAGAGGTCTCCATGGGGTCCTCTGCAGTAGCTCCCTTCTATCAGGAGAGACTGCATGGGGACACCTTTGTATCCACCTTAACACAAAGGCCAAGATGTGCATCAACTGATCAGCGCTCCTGGGGAAACGGGGGGACTAAAACAAACACTGAAAGAAACTAGAAGATAAAGTTAGTAAAGTTGGTCAACACTCAGTAATTCATTACTACTGTCTATGATATTGATGGCATTGCACCTGGCACACTGGTTTTAACAAGTGTGCTCTCCAGGAACTTTCATTACTTCGTGGAAACAAGTATTGTTATAATAGAGAGTTCTTCGTCCTAGAAGGTGGTCGTAAGAAAGTCTAGTGCTGAAACTAGAAGAATTATACCAGAAATAAAATGCATAAGGCCATTGAAAATGCTTACATAAGCATGAGTGGTTATTCAGTTATAAAAAGCCTTTAATTTAGTTAAATATCTGCTGTTTAGGAAAGGCTGGAATTCATATAAAGGTTGCTTTGGGATTTAAAATCTATTAAAAAGACTTGTGAATAATTACTTGCAGTAAATGTTACTGACCTCAACTCATAAGGCCTGATGTACATTGGCTTAATGTTCCTAATAACAGGCCTTACAATTTGGATTCTTCTACTTTCAAATGTCCGTAACATCCTGAGAAATGGAGTCTTAGATTAAGATGTGGTTGGATTAAGATAGTCCAATACAAATTTTAGAATGTGCATAACTCTTATAATAAGAGGTCAGCTATGTTTTTCCAGAAAAGCACCACACAGATAATTTTTAAATGTTGAAAATTAATGATGCATTTTGAGAGACAGAAAAAACCTGGAGTCCCAGTGTCTCATGACCTCTGAAAAATGGATTAGTTTTCCTTCTTTTGTCTTTTCCTTTCTTCTTGTAGCATCATTCTCTCTTTGTTCACAGAACCAATGTTGCTGGGCACAGGGTATTTGTGTGTCTTTAGCTCAGGACACGGACAGCAGATGTTGTAGCGCATGGAGGGAGCAGAGCAGGAGAACCTGTCTGGAAGGGCTCGGAGATACCCTGGGACTGAGGGCTGCCACTGCCAGATAGGCTTTATGAATATGTGGTACTTGCTCTGTAACACAGAGAGAGAGACAAAGAGAAACGTCGTAGAAAAAGGGACTGTGGTGCTAACTGCCAATGTGATTGTCCTGCATGAGGAATGGTGCAGTACATAATGGTCCTCAGCATGGTGAGCATGGGGAAGGTCCCTCACATGCAGATGACAGATCAACAAAGAGGCTGTATTTCCACCACATAGGCAAGTGGGTTGACCAACCCTTGTACATACAGCTGAACGAAAGACAGAGCTGCGTGACAGGAGGGCTTGCAGAGTCTTTTAGGGCTAATCTAGGATCAGTGGGAGAAAGTACTTCCACAAAAATTCTTCACAGAAAGGGTGGTTAGACACTGGAATAGGCTGTCCAGGGAGGTGGTGGAGTCACTATCCCTGACTGTGTTTAAGACTCATTTAGATGTGGTGTTAGGGGATATGGTGTAAGGGAGAACTCTGTAGAGTGGAGTTGATGGTTGGACTCGATGATCCCAAGGGTCTCTTCCAACCTAAATGATTCTATGATTCTATGATATTGAGTGTATGTGATCAGCCACTGCTTATTTTCAGGGGCATCCCTTGCTCCACCACTTTGTCACATGGGAGTGGACCAAATCAGCCTGTTAAGCTCTGTCTAACGCATGCTGTAGTTATGGGTTAAGGATCTATTTTCAGTGTGATCTGTCCCCTGCAGGCACTTGTCTTTAGTGTAAGGAGCTCGTGTCTTTAGATAAAACTAAGAAAATCTATTTTCTAAAGAAAAAGCTATTAAACCATAGCTGAGGATGACAGACTTTACCCATGAAATTATTATGTTACACTACGCATCGAGTGTTGTACCAGTACACCAGGTAAAGAAATCTTCTGTGAGGAGAAGATCTTCTGAAAAGTTTCGTTAGCGACTATGTAAATGTCAAATGTGATATGCTTTGTGAATTGCTCAACTGACTTCTGCAATGAAGTGTGTTGTGCTGGAGTGTGTGTGATGGTACGCCAGTTCACTCAGGCACGGCATGGAAACTTCCGCGCAAAAGTCATAACAGGGCTCTCTGGAAATGTTCATCTCGCAGCCTATAAATAGGTGAGGCCCCCAGCCCATAAAGAGTTACTGCGTTACTGGCACTTTCTGAGCAGGGAGGGAAGTCATACAATGAGGGTTTCACGACTTGGTCATGGACCTGGAAAGAGAAAAATGTTGCTTTCAGAGCTGGGGAGAAGAACTGAGTGAGAGTTCAGAGAAGACATGGGGGAGAGGATGCCTTCAGAAGACCTGGAGTGGAGGCTTCATGGACATTGTCTGAAGGCTTGTTGTTTCAAGGCTGTAGAGAGAGCCTGGCTGAGTGACGGTCAAGACCTGGGAAAGATGGAGAAGGGTTTTACTTCTCTGGAAAGGTTCTCTGACTTTCTGTCACATACAGTGTCAGAAGGCCAGGTGCCCCCTTTTTGTTGCAACATCAAGCCCTTTGAATTTGATCAAACAACAGTTTACATTGCAAAGCATCTGAAACATCATTAATCCCACACCAAAATACGCTTTAAATTGACTTTTGTCTGCAAAATAGCTGTACCTTATGTAAAAGGCAAGAACCTGTGATTATGCTTAAATGGTCGAGATTGCAGGATCTAGGGGTGGCTTTATTCCCATTTCTCATGACTTAAATACTGACCAAACAGAGTATATCCATGGCCTGCAAGCTGAAAGCTGATTGTGAAACACGACCAGTTTGAAATACTAGTGATGCATCATTGGCTTGACTGGTCTGCATGGATCATGACCGTGAGTACGATGGGAGGATTTCCCCCAACATCTCCACTCCTGCCTGTGTTGGAAGAAATGCTCTGCATTGCCTTCCTGAGCGGAGGAATGGCTTTGCGTGGATCGGTTCAGGTGTATGGACATAAGGCTTATCAGCACCTGCAGAAAATATTTCTTTATGACTGATGGGGTACTGTCAGATGTAAGAAGGCAGGAAAATGGAATAGATTAGGAAAAATAATTGTAATGTAGCTTCTACAAACAAAGCTCACTAGGTTTTTAGAGAAAAACAGAAATTAGTGTTGTAAAAGCATCAGACAGCAATTGTACTCTCTGCAGCCATTCATATGAATCTCTTGATTATGAGGGCAAATTCAATAACATTTTCTATCCATTTCTGAAGCAGTCTAGCTTTTCAGAGTGAGAGCTTCATTTACTGTGAATAACATGATCCTCTTTCAATTTAGAAAACAATTAAATATTGTGGCTCCTGATGCCTCAAAACCCTGGAAAAGGGGTAGAAAAGAATAGTGTGCTCTCTAAATGGGTATTTTCAAGACCTCAGTGAAACAGCATTATGAATATCTAAAAATGTAAAAATTGCACCACAGACAGATGGTTTGAGCTTTACTGATGTACAACTGCTTGCAGTTGCTACGACTAATATTGCTATTTAGAAAAAGACATTTTGTCTGCAAATTAGTGGACAGTAAGAAGCAACGCTTGCTTCCAGCTGCTTTTCTACATCATAGGCAGCTTAAATCAGGGAACAAACATACCCCTGACATTGATACAGTGAAACCATTTGATTGCTTTTCTGCAGATCCTAAGAAAAAAATTGGGAATCTTTCTGTCAGGTCTCAAAGCATAGAAATGTTGAGGTACACCCTAGTAAGATGTTTATCTCTCTAGACTGCAGTGAATAGGATCTTAAAATATTTTACAGCTCCTATAAGTTATTTCTGCACATTAGGTAAGTCTGCGATAATTAAACTTTGTTTATTAAGGATGATGAAGAGACTCTTTCAGCAATTGCATAATGCTTCTCTTTAACAGCATACCAAATGTTTTATGATAGCCTTAAAATCAAAATAGTCACATCTTGACTGTGATATGCTGGAAGAACTGCTATAAATACATTAGATCATTAAAGAGCTGATGATAAATATTTTGGTTGTAAGTGTACCCATACAGAAACACAGTAAGATACAAACACATTTTATGTGATGGTCTGTACGAGCTCTGAAATACCTGACTTCCTTCTGATTTCGGAAAACAATTGTCTTAGTTTAATTCAACCACTTTCTCCGGAAAAACAGTGTAGAGTTCAGGCAATTTTGCTGCTTATTAGAACTTACAGACTTGACACAAGGTTGGACACTGTGTTGGTGTGCAGGGTATTATGTACTGAGAGACCGAGGAGTATGTGTTTACATGCTATGGGAGTATGGATTTCAGAAACAGTGTAATTTTCTACCTATCTGTAAAAGCTCATTTTCTTGGTTACTCAATAAAGTCTGTAAATACTACATTCATATCTACTCCCGAAGTAATAGCTGAAAGAATATTTCCCTTGGGTAAACTGACCTGGACATAGTGTGGAAAACTGATAAATAACAGTTGTACTCAGGCTAACTTTGAACTAATTTATATTGCACATATAAGGAATTGATTTCTTAAAAATCTAAAGTGGGTAAATGTTACTTCAAGTAATATGTAACTGTATTTGAGTGCATAAAATGTACACTTGCCAGAAAAAGTACCTGATCTGTTGAGAAACCTTTTCCTGAAATCCCTCTTAAATTAAACTTTGTCAATGAAAAAGACTTTTGGAAAGAGGAATGAATAGTTTATTCTGTCTGGGGGTGGATATGACAAGAAAGACGTCTCACCTTGCAGCAAAGTTAGGCAATGGGTTAAAGCTTTCCAATGGTAAAACTAGTGAAGTAGTGGAGCAGGTTACCTGAGAAGTCCATCAAAATTTCTCGACTTACAGCTGTGTAGAGCAGATTAGACACGTATCAGGAATTACAAACGTGTACTGGGTTTAACTCTGGAGGAGGGCTGGTAAATGATTTCCTGGGATCCTTTTAGCTTTGTTTTCTTTTTTGTCCTTTCCCCTCTTCCCCCCCTCAATAGGTTGGTCTTTAGTCCTTTCCAAAAATGGAGCGAGCCTTCCTAGAAATCCTTGAAAAATATGTGCCACCTGGGTAATAGTCCTGAGGTTTCTGTGTCACTAGCAATGAGTCAGCTATTAAACCACGCATCGAGGCACCTCATGGAGCTGGTGCTTGTCGAGGCCTTTGTTCCTGGGCATGCTTTCCTCTCGCTTTCAGACTGAGCGTGGAAATCCCCAAATGTGGGCTTTCCTCCATGGCTTGGTTGCTGCGTCAAAGCAACTCTAGAAGTGCTCACCACCCTCTGGATGTGAATTGGGTAACCACTAATGGCTTATTCCCAGGGAAAGTAGAATTGTAAAACCAGCCTTTAATGGCCATCTGGATTAGAGATGGGCCAGAATAACCAGGATGAATTCAGCTACCTCTTAAATATCAAAAGAAATACATATGCCACAGAGTTATGTGGAATTTCACATACCCTGCTTAAAGCGACTTGTCTTAGTGTGATTTTCATTTCAAGCAGAGAAGTGCTTATGGCTGACAGTCAATATCTTGTGCTGAGATACTCACTGTCTCTGGCAAGTTGTCATTCTCCGAGTCACGGCCTGCTGCCTCAGGATCAGATTTTAATCCATTTGTTTCACTCTCAAAGAGCACACCAAAAAAAAAGACGGAGTACCTGGGTCAAGCATGTTAATTTTAAAATGCATTCTAAAGTATTTTTGTTTTATTTGTAGTAACAGGTCCTGTGCTTCACCACACTTCACCAGCTGACAACTACCTTTACCGACAGTGTTCTGTCAACTTCTAGCTCTCTTGTGATTTTCTGGACACTTCAGATTTCGAAATTAAGCTGAGAGGCAGTAACTTTCTCAGGTCATATCTAGTAGCCTGCTGTGGCAGTGAAGTAGTTCACTCACTGAGTCTACTTTAGTGCTTGGTGCAAAATTTTTGCTCTTTCTGTTGTATTTAACTAGTGGCAACGGCAAGGTAGTCTTCCTTCCTCTACACTGTAAGCTAATTCCCAATAACACTAATTATAATAGTAACTAGCTTGCAAAGGCAGAAAAAGAACAACCTCTTTGAAAACACCAGAATGAGCGAGAATGAATGAAAGTTTAGCGATTGATTTATAAATGGGGAAATTAAAGTTCATTTATAATGGCTTATTTAATCTTTTACTGAATGTAGGCAGTAATGGGAACAATTTTCTTTCTAATGAGAACAAACATGCATATTAATATAAAAGTTCAAAAATATAGTAGAGATCTTCAGGGTTTTGTCTGTCGACCAGTCAGACTTTTTTAAGCAGTGACTCAAAACTAATAACAAAATAAACATGTTATACAATGTTCCAGCTGTAGGACTTTTAATGCTGGCAGGGGAGTTCTTAAAGACATGAAGGGAGAAGTTGCTTTTGCCTTCAGGTTGGCTGCAGGCTGTAGTGTGGGTAACACAAGGACTTCGGCAATTGCTGCCATTGAGGTCTTAATGGGAGGCTACACTGAAGCAGAAATTCGGTTCTGTTTGGATTTATATCGTATTCTCTCTCCCTCCTGAATATTCATACTGGAATCTGGCACCGTGTCTGAGAGGACAGACTCTGTCTGAAGGACTCAAGGTACGTATGGGGATCAATCAGATAAAATACAGGATGCAGAAACAATTCACTGAAAATTAGTTATTTGAACCACAGCCACATCAAGCCTTTCCCCTTCTTATAGGCAACGATAAATCTATAAAAATTAAACTATCCTTTCCTTCTTGAGTTTTGCCAAGAAGTTACACAAAACTTCCTGATCAGCGTTTTTCTCAATGTTTTCTGCAAAGCTTGGTGTTATAACTCATCTTTATTTAAGCCCAGAATAGTGCCAGAAGAATGGTACCTCGCTCATTTCGTGAGGCAATGTCTGATTCTTGCCCACTGCAAAAGCAAAACTTCCAAAACAATTTATTTGCAATGACTGGGTAGTTCCTTGTGACTGCCGCCCTCGCACTGGAGAGCATGGAGCCTGCTTCCTCCTGGTGCCTCCAGGAGGTCACACCATCCCAAAGGTGCGGGGGGGAGGTGGAGGTGAGGTGGCACTGTCTCCCTCAGCATTAACCCAGCATGCTGGCTGGCCTTCAAAGGAGGGAATAAGGCATTACTGAAGCAGATGGCAAAGCCCAGCTTCTCCTGCTCCGCTCCTCTACACCTCCTGCAGGTGTACCCGCATCCTTTGATAGCCTTAAAACCAAAGGGAGCTGCTGAAAGGTCTGCCTAGGACTTTCTAAAATCCTCCTCAGCAGTCCTTGCAGGTCAGGTAGGGCTGATAGCTGGGTATGCCCCTGGTTTCACCTTTTTTTGGTCAATACGATTGTATCAGAGGCTGCTTGTGCCCGGAGGAAAGGAGCTGGGTGCAGCACAGCGCACGCTCACGCATCTAAATGAGTCGTGTGACCAGAATACAACAGCACGGTGTGTTTGGGATACACAGACCCTTAGAAACAAAGATTAACAGTGTTGAAAAGGATCTAATTGCTGAGAAGTGCAAGCCAAAGAGCTCTGCAGCTTTTTGGAGGTTACGTTTTCAAGCCCTTATGTTTTATGAGCGATGCTTAGGCACGGTAGAAGTGGCCAGGATGTAAAAAGAACAAACAGTTCAATGTCAAAAGCGAATCATGTGGCTGCAAGTCAGCCTGCTTGCTCGCCGCTCTAAAAGTGCAGCCAAGTTATGGCTGGAAATTCCCACTCAGGACATTAAACTGGAAACTCTTCTGCTCTGAAAACAGCAGGGGCGTGGGGGGGGAGAGCCATCCACTACAGCAGGGAAACTCCCCTGTTCTCAAGAGGGTTTCAAGAAGGCGTAAAATCCAATTTTTGATGAAGGTGAAGCAGCAAAGGTACCTAGAGACTTCACTGCAGTCCACCAAAAACCTTGAGATGGAGCCAGCTATTGACCATGCGGCTCTGCTGGGCTGCCCGCGCCTGTCTCCAAACTCCCTCTGGCAGCAGCTGCTCTCCCATTCGGACATCCCAGTCCCACCAGCAATGCCCGCTGTCCTGCCACCTCCGGGCAGCCACCAGCATGCAGGGGACGGTCACACTGGGCCCTGGTCAGGCACAGTCAGTAGGGACTTGCTGCCAAAGCCCGATTCACACCAGAAAGCCAGAAAGGGCGAGGGAGGTTTTTTTCTGTAGCAGTACTCTCACCCTTCTTCTTGCTTATTTTTGGCAAAGATATCCCCTGCGCTTGCTTTAGCAGAGGACTGGCGATATGTAGCAATCCCTTTTTGACGTTCTGCTGGTCTCAGGGCAGCGGGACTCGCTTCTGTTTTCTCTCCCTGTTTAACAGTTAATGACGTGGAAAAAGAAACGAGGGGTAAGGTGACATTGGCAGTGCCGCAGCTCCCAGGGGAGATGGGCTCTCTCTGCGGGAGCTCGTGCCCTGTCTGGATGTCGGTGGCCAGTCGTGCCACATGGTGCCTGTGCCAGGAAGGCACATATCTCCCTAGGGCCACCTAACCCAGGGTCTGCACTAGCCCCGCTGCACCCTCACAACTCAGGTGGGAGAGCCAAGGGATGGTGGCAGGGCATGGGCTGGACACCCTGGGCAGAAGGGGTTGCAGCCAGAGAAGGCGGCAGAGGGACCTCCAAGAGTGGGTAGCAAACTGGGAACAGAGTTCAGGTGGTGGCAAATGTGTGGGGACATGCAAAGAGAACTTGAATTATATGTGTTGCAAATGTAAGCCCGTAAGAGCAGCCACACTGAGAGGTCAGCATTGCCCCAGGTGTCCCTGGACCAGGGTCAACACAGTTGTGGCTGAACTATTCTTACGGGAACCTGTCCCATTGCAGTAATGGGCTGGTAAAACCACAGTGCCCTGTTAGGAGATCTGGTAAGCCTGCATTGCATGCTCAGAGAAGACAAAGGCTATTAAGGTATGGTGGCCGCCGCCTGAGCAGGGACTGAAAACACTCCACCCAGCAAGGAAGGTATCGTCTCATTGGCAGCACTGCACACATTTGACACAGCCCATTTAGTGGCAGTAGTCACAACACCACTGTATATATGCTTCTCCTTTCCTGTGGGTCACAAATGCCCTTTTTGCCACAGCAGCTAATTTCAGTGAAAGCCAAAAGCTCTTCATCCCTCTACGCATGCTGGGATCTCATGGTAGGGACAGCAACAGCTAATGGTTGTGTTTCCTGACGAATGCGCACACGTGTGTGACACACCGCCGGTGTACATGTCTGTGGGGAGATGTGGACATCATGTTGCAAGGAAGGGGCCGGTGCCGCAGGGTGCTGTGGGGGTGTTTGAGTGGAGCGCTTGTCCAGGAGCCCCACAGGAGGAAGCTCCAGTCCCAGCATTTTTTGCCTTCGTAAGAAATGACAGTAACAGCAGTGAGGAAGAAAAGAGGCTGCACGAGCTGCCTGAGGCAGTAGGTGCTCTGCACGTATTCCAGCCTTTGCTGTGTGAGCTTTAGCACATCTCACCTCGCAGAGCAGCCCTCTTGTTTGCTATGGAGGTACGGCTTCCTACGAGCTGCATGTCTGCACACACCAGCCTGGACTCGAGGCACGAAACAGGCTGACAAAGATTTTGAAGATTAAAACAGTAGAGGCAGGTGATGGAGAGAGCAGCCCTCATGTGGGACACAGGCAGAGGCAGCTCTCCTGTGAAAATTGCCTCTTTCTGCTGGTGGTGCAGCAGCAAGTATGGCAACAGATGTGTGGAGGACTGCAGGAAAGCTGCAAATGGTGACTGTTGAACTTACTGCAACAGCTACTAATTACCAATGAAGTGCTAGTTCAAATGAAATTAAGGTATGCTTGATGTAGCTCCTTGGTCACGTTGCTGTCCACTTTATGGAGAGTCAAAGCTGCTTCAGCACCTGCAGGAAGAGCTGACAGGAGGACACTGGGTCTTGCAGTGAAACCCAAACCTGGACAGGTCCTGGGATGCGAGAGGAAAGCCTTACAGTGCAATGACAGGGGCTCAAGACAGCATCTTTCTTGCCCAAAACAAATGTCAAAACTTTCAAACTCAGAAGCCTAAACCTGAGGTCGTAAATCCAAGCTTTAGCATGTGAAAAGGGACTTGACTGAATTTTAAGGTAATGTTGAGTGGCGAGTAGCTCCTAACAAATTTATTTAACTACTCATTTCTCGCTTTTCTGTATCTATGCTGTCACCTTAAAGTAGCTGTTGGTGTTCCCAAAAAGCAGCCAGTTCTCATTACATCTCTTTTCCTTGAGACTGGGATGGGAAGGCAGTACTGGGAACTGCACAATATCTCCTTTGAGAACCATTGTTCGACCAGGCTTAACTTTATTGGCCATCCTGGACTTTCAGAGGATGCATTTTTGGAGAGAAAACTGTATGGTTTTGAGATATAAACAGCCAGCTGCTGTTTTAAAATTGGCAACACGTCACATCTGCTCAGGTATCGAGACTGTCAGCAATACAGCAGGGTGATGGGAGCAAGGAACTTCACCTCCTGCCTTGGATAAAAATACCATCATATAATAATCACAGTCCTAATATTCTGATTCTTTAGTTTATAGCTGAGAACAGAATCAGAGGTGGCAAGAAAGCATGTTTCAGTTTTACACTCTCAAAAATATCTCCAGTAAATTTATATTTTTTTAAGTTGGGTGAACTGCTGGAAGATTAAAGGCATTATTTCTTCCCTGAATCCAAGTAAATGTGAAGCACTGATTTAAGAACAAATAAGCATTAATCCCTTTAGTCATTGTTACTTTAAAACTCACAGTGGCAGTGCCGCATGGAGAAGGTGAATGATGTATTTTGTTGGCTTTTCAGTTGCACAACAGAGAGGACGAAGCTCTTCCTGCTCAAATTCTTGATGCTACACTGCAAAATGATATGATAATTACATCACATTGAATGCACAGTCACAAAGTCAGCAGCTCAGTTTTGCTTAGTTTGCAGCATGCCATGGGCATTTTAGGGATGTTTTTCCATTCGCTGGTAGGATGGGATGTTTCACACGTCAATGTGGCTTTGGGACCTTAGTCTGGAGGTAATCAGAAGGTATCTGCATGGTATTTTCAGAAAGACCTTCTCCCTCTGTTCCTTCAAATCTTATGTGTATGCTCTCAATATTAATATTTCTGTTTTGGTGTCAGTCTTTTTTGTTCTCCGTTTCTGTGAAAAACAGTCCCACTGCATATTTTCAGAGGGACGATCAAAAAATGCAGGTCCCCAGGCATTTAGAAGCATAAAAATGTTGTTGGTTCAGGTGCTTCACTTTAGAAAGGTGAAACCATAGCAATTCAGGCTTCTCAGTTTCCTTGTGTCCCATCATGTGAGACACCTTAGGTCAGGTTATTCGATATGGAAGGGCAAAATGCTTGCACAACTGATCACGTGCAGGAGACTGATGAGGACTGCCCGGGCACAAGAACTCACAGGCTGGTATGTCTCCACCCCTGCACCCCCGGGGAAGGACCCCGGGGCTTGGAGACTAGCGATGCTGCAATGGGGTCGTGGCTTCACCCAGAACGCACAGCCCTGGAGCAAAGGGAGGCTGCGGCATGGAGCTGCTGCTGGGGGTACTGGTGGCACTGGAAGGGGAGTGCAGAGCTGCAGCCATCAGGCAGGTCTGATCTCTGAATGTGGAGCTGAGAGGGCCATGTTCCCAGTTCAGGAATGGCATCTGTGGGGGCTACCAGCGACTGGCTGCATCCTATGCCAGTAGGCTGCCTCGTCTGAGCAGTGCCCAGTAACTTTGGTGAAGGATGTGGGCAAGGCAGGCTGATGGGAGCAGCTCTTTGGAAACCATTAAAAGCTTCAGGAAAGGTGTTGTCCTGTCTGCGGGCTGGCCATGGAGGAGGCAGGGAGTAACTGTTGCTTAAAATGCAGCTCCAAAATGCAGGAACCCAGGAACCTGCTTTAGGTTCACCTTTCATGCTCCTTTAGGACGTGCCTACAGAGCACGGCTTATTCTGCTATGGCCTGTCAGGGTAGAGGAAGTGGCACGAGCTCTTTAATGTGGGTACAGCATATAGCGAGCAAAGTTTGCAAAGAAGAGTAATCGCCCTTGTTAGAGCAACCAGCGCACTGGAAAAAACAGAGATTTCAGGTACTTGGGCCTTTTTGCAGGTTGTCTGCTCCTTACACCACCGCAGATACAGACACGGTTACTACAACACTGTATAGGTGCTCTGTAATACATGGCTGTTCCCATGGGGAAAAGGAAATATAGACAAACTTATGTACAAGTTATGTATTGTATTTAAAACCAAACCAAAACAAAAAACCCCACAACAACAAACAAACAAACGAATTCCCTCCCCACCCCCCCCAACTAAATCACACTAACTAAAACTATTGAACCATTCCCAACTCAATTTGGCTTTAAATCAGGCTTTAAAACCTTCAAGTTCATCTTGCCACATATTACTAACACATGACTTCACAAAAAAGTCTGGGTTCTCCGCCTCCACTCCTGCGCAGCAGACAAAAGCATAAGCTATTTCATTAAAATGTAAAGCCGATCATTTATTTTGCTGACAGACCAATTTAGAGAAGGCAGGTAACACCTGGATGCTTGGTGACAAGCAGGATCTGAAGGTTGCTTCAAGGCTCCCGGCTGCTGTGACACGAGGGCAGGGCAGGCTGGAAAGTCCAAGCAGCCGCTCTGAAAATTGGTGAGTTTCTGCACAGCTGTGAATGAATACATTCATACATTTGCTTTCCCCATGCTTTTTGTATATTCATTGTGTTATGCTGTGCCTGGGTTTCATGCTATCTAAAAGGTCCTTGTTGACAGTTCATCCATATGCCACAGGAACTGCGAAGGATGAATCTGGAGGATTTTGACCACTGGCTAGAAAGCAACCGGCGTACAGAGAGGAATGCGTTTTCTCAGTGGTTTTGGTAGCACGATCAGTGATAAAACAGCTAAAAAACTAATTATCCAGATGGTTGTCCGCAGCCTGGAGACCAAGCACCATTGAAATGCGTGAGGCAGCTCAGGCTTTCCAAACACCATTGATTTAGTCCGGCTGCCAACTTTGGGAATTAACAGTGTAGCAATTTGCACTTGTTTCATGTTTTCATAGCCACAGATCTGGAGACATAGATCTTACATTTTGGAGAACTGGGGGATCCTGAGCTCCATGGAGTACTGATGAAAGAGTATAAAACCCTGGGTGCCATTCAGCCATGCTTAACGCAGCCTCTACCTTTGTTCTTGGTGGCTATTTTCTAGTCGGAATTTGTTTCGTTATTCTTTTTCTTTCTTCCAACAGACTTGCAAGGAAATCTTTCAGACCTACAATACCCTTGCAGTAGTATAGGCTTTGAATTGAATCAAGTTCCTCTGGACATTTGAAACAATGAGGAGGTCATTAAATGTGAATTTTGTATTGGGCTAAGCAAATTGAGTAAGAAGTGGTTACAGAGAATGCAATAAACATCTCCTAAGTAAGAAAACACTTCAGATGTGGGAGGAAAAAAAGTCCTGGCTGTTAAAGCAGCTGTATAGACAATAGTTCCTTGAGGACATGCAACTGAAAAGTTGCTTATTTGATCTCCCAAGATGATGTAAGATGTCTCAGCACAAGATGCTGAGCTATTAGGAGATTTGGATTAGGAAGGAATCATTCCTGAGACTAAGGGAGTACCGTAGCTAGGATTCCTATTCTACGAAGACACATAAAGGGCCAGCAGCAGAACATTGTATTGGCAAGATGACAAGGTTTGAAAGTGGCAAACATCAAATAAATAGGTGGAAGTGCAATTACTTTGAACAAATTGCTTTTTCTCTTTTATTTCACTATTTTTCTCACCTTCTTTCATTATTGCTGTTAAGCACTAATTACACTATGATTCATATTACAGTCGGTAAGAATAATTGGTCCTGTTTTACCTCACATCCTATAAAAGGACCATTTTGCAAGGTGTTGACAGGAGATTGCTGAAGCTGTTCTCATTCAGTGTCCAATACATCTCTGATAAGACACAGCACTGATTTCAAGAATGGGCTTCTGTAGGTTTGATTATTTGTTCAGGATAACCATCTTGATGAAATTCTGTATCATACAAAAAATCAAAGGACAGGACTGCATCATTAAAGCCTGAATTTATGTGCAGTAAAACAACTTCAACCTTTAACTGACCTCTGATATTTTTAACGCCACATTTCCTATAAAACAATAAAAGCTAAGAGCAAGGATGTGGACACACCTGAAGAATTATTTTTGTTTTAAAGGTTCGTGCCTGTCTACTGTCTTCTGAGGTGCAAAACTACTCATGGGGCAACGTTTTGGTTGTTTTATTTTTAAAGCGGGAAGGAAAGGAAAAGCAACACATGGCCAAGTATTAACTGGAGGAATGACAGAAACCGCTTGTCCACGCCTAAGAAAGGCTGCAGGCATAAATTTGTTTGGCCAAGAAGGAGAAGGAAGGCTCTTCTTCTCAGAGAGTTTCTGGTGAGCGGGCAGACCCTGAGCCAGCCGGGGGAAACTCCGCTGCTTCTGCCTTTTGTGATAAAGGGACCGACAGTGGAGAGCGTGGGACCTCCGGCAGCCCCAGCACTAGGGAAAAGTGAAAAGGGGAAACAAATGAGCACCCGTTTAACCCCAAGCCATGCCATGGTGAATAAAACGAACCAAATGCCCAAGGACATGATAAGCAGAAATTATTTAGCTGCTTAAACCAATTAGAGGGTCCCAGATAATAAATAGAGGAACTGGGATTGCTCATTTATGAGCATAAATTCTATATAGATGGCATTGCTGGAACTTGATGGGAAATTTCTGATGACTGAAATCTTTAAATCACTGGTTATAATCTCTTAAGAAAGGTTTAGTGGACAGAAGGGGATGAGAAATGGCACGCTATCACCAAAAAAAAAAAAAAAAAGAGCATGATTTATTTACTAGAGACAAATGACAAAGAAATGATCTCATGGATTGATTTCCCACCATGAAATGTGCAAAATGGAGTATGAGTTTCTGTCTGTGAGAGAGCAGCCGTTTTTATGGAGGAACAGATGACTAGCTCCTTCAGCTACTATCTAGAATGTATAGGAGGAAAAAGAAAGTTGCATTTTTGTGGAAGATATTAATCCAAAAGATATATGCTGGCAGTCTCCTGTTGCCAGCACTGAAGCACTTCCAGAATCACTAAATAAAAGTCTTAATTTTCTTGCTTAAAAAGTATTGCATCAGAGACCGGGGAAACTCTAGACTAGAATTCTGCCTCAGCAGAGGGGAGGAACCACAGCACTAAAAATTAGAGGTACAATAAAGAAATAAAAATGTTCATAACTTGATTACGTTTGTTGAAGGCAAACAAAATGCAAATCAGTAGCTTTAGCTGATACAATTTCACAAAGCAGAAAACGATTCTGAACTAAATAAGTTGGGGGGAAAAATGTATATGATAATTGGAGAACATCTAAGAATATTTTACAGGTTGCCTAATAAGCCGTAACTGGGAAAAAATAAGGGTACATTAGTTTTGAGAAAAACAACAACCTCCTGGCTGAGAGGGAGCTGTTAAAATAATAATCCTCCTCTCTGTGAATATATAATAAACAAAAGAATGGGAAGCCGAGAGTGACAAATATAAGACAGAAATGTCTAACTGGACAAGCTGATGCAGCTCTTATAGGATGAGGTACTAAACCCTTGAGATAAGGTAAGGTATTAAACACTTGAGCCCTAAGCTTTTTAAGGATAAAAATCGACCTTCCCTTCTGAGCCTACCAGTGCCATTGGTGAAATGAAAGCTCTGCAACTAACAGCAGAGAAAGGACTTGAAGATATTTATAGATACAAAACATGGATGTTATAGCCCTGTCGTATGACTGTAGGATATTTTCCCCTCTGGTAATAATTTGGGAGAACGCTATATTTTAGCTAAACTTTTGAAAGAATGTAACTTCCCTCCAGGAAACTGAGGGGAGCGGAGAGGGTGTTGGAAGTGTTTGTGGCACTGGGGAAGCCCCAGGGAAGCAGGGAAGGAAGCTAACGTGTTTAACCTGTTAGCATTTCAATGGACACAGCTAATCATAAGTCACGGGAAAAATAATAGAAACCATGACACCGGACTGACAATGCTTTGAAAACAATATAATGAGTGTCAACAACTGATAGAAAAATGCTTCCCATCAAACTAACCTGAGAGCTTTGTAACAAACTTGTAAAAGGTGGCTGATAAAAATAATGTTGCTATCATATATTTAGAGTTGTAGAGTGATTTTTTTTTCTTGGATGGTACTTGACACTTGCGTAGAAAGTGACAGTGATACAAAACCAGCATACAAGTAAACACGACCTGCTTCAGCAGAATAGTAAGAGAAATTATTTCTCACAAAGTGATGCAAGTATTGGTCTTACCCTCGTAATGTTTCAAGAGGCTCCTGGAAGGCAACCTCGAGTCTGATGGCTGATCAAGCTTTCAGAAGGGGTGCCATGAGCACAGAGCCAAGTCAGTTCTGAAAAACATCAGTTTGAAAATTATATCTTCAGTTTCTCTGTGCAGCTGCTCTTCCTCAGTAAAGCAGAGAAAACCGGCGCCTCCTACCTACTGGTAAAGATTACTATATTGAAAAATAGAAAAATATAACAGACGCTATAAAAGTGGCATATGGGTAGGGACCTGACAATGTCAGCCTTATAGAAACCGGTAGCTATCTCCAAAGGCTATTCATGAATAATGAAGCTAATTTTCAGATTTCATCTTCATGTTCAGGGAGTTCATAATTTTTCAGAACAGTTTCTTGCCAATGTTCCTTAATGGTAATTACAGATAAAGGTTAGTGCTTGCAGCAGGTCTTAAAAATGGAGTAGATCAACAGAATAATTAAGCAGTATTTAGTCTTCCTCTCCCCCACCCATCCGTTGTGCTAACTGATACTTAAGGCAATGATAGCAATTTCTGACTGTAAGAACTGGAGTTTGAGATGAGTTAAATTCTCATATCTTAAATAAGATTGAAATATGCTCTAAAATGGCGTCAAAGCGTTGCTAATTCAATAGCACCTTCACTCTAGTAATACTATACTGCATGGAAATGTGGCATTTGTTTAGTGAGTTTGAAAGCCATAGGCAACGGTTTAGGGAATGTCTGCGCTTTCAGAGTGAAGAATGGCAGGAGAAGAAAGTTTTGGACACCTTTGTTAGGCAAACATGCACATGACTATGTTTACTGAGGTGTCTTCTTGACAACAGCACAACCATTCCATTTACAGTAAGTAGAACCAGTTTTCTTTTCACTTTCGAAAGGTTTCCTCCACCATCTCTGGTCTATAAATGAATACTATGTTTATTGGCCAAATTCATTAAGAAATCTTGTTTTTAAATGGAATAAATTTAGTGGCAATGAAGTGTCAGACTGGAAGAGCAGGAGTCAGAGATGCTCTACATGAGAAGCACAAAGGTTGCACAGAGAAGAGCAACAGTTCCCTGAAGTTCCCCTATGCCATAACTTGTCTCAGGGTCTCACTTTTAAAGAAGAAAGGGAAATAATTATCTCCTTCATTTTCAGTTAGGGCGCTAGTTCAGTGCGAGTTCAGCTGAAGTCTGTTTTTCACCAGGTTTGAAGCATGTTAGGTCACGTCCTAATACTTCAGCGCTCCAACTGGGTCTCACTGAGGTGATGGAACTGGAGCAAAGCATCAGGCTGTTTGCAAATGTAACTGTGCTGGAAGAATAAACGCATTAGGATATTTTGCTGACTTGCTTGCAAAAATAATTTTCTCCTTTGGTATTCCATTTCGCCTCCCCTCATTTCTTAAGGCATGCTCCAAGTGCCCCACCACCATCCTTTCCTCTTGTAGCATGTACTAGAAAAGAGGAATCCGATTTTCAAGAAAAGCATGCCAGGTGGGAGAAATAAACTCGGCGCCTGCAATGTCTCAGTAAATGTTCTGGGGACAAAACAAAGAGTATTTTTGTCTGAGAATAGCGTGTTTCACTGAGTTCCTCCCCCAGGAGAGATATTAGGAGGCATAATCTCCTCTCCCTTTGGCTGCGGATCAGTACGGCCCGTTTGCTGGCTGTGTGAGGGTGTCGCTCCTGCCTGCCTGTGCTGCGGTCCTGCTGGGCTGCCCTCAAGTGAGAAGGTCTCACAGCAAAGGTGTACAGCAGTGTTGGCTACAACACAGAGTGAAGGTTTTTTTGGCTTTGAGGGTGATTCTGTCAACTGGATGCTTTAAGTCCCAAATCAAACAGGCATGAGCAGAGGTGAGTTCTTGTTCCTTCCTACCTGAGGATGTTTCGGCACGTTCCCCAGGGCAGACCCCATGCCTTGGGATGTGTTATCACCTCAACCGCATAGTCAGTGTTTCACATAGCCCTCAGGGCTTTTATGCATTCCTCACACTCACCGTGCGCATGCTACTACGGGTGCTTCAAACCTTGTGATTGATTCAATATTCAAGACTGGGTTGGGAAATGAAGGAACACAAATTTATCATTGAGTCCTCAGAAGCTGAGAAGCCTAAAAAATCACTATCATTGCTATGCTTGAAAACCGGAAGCACAGATCTATTAAAAATAAAAAAAACAGTCCTGAGAAATGCCTCTCTCCTAAACTTGATATTAACTTTCCTATGGGCCAACAATTCTGGAGAGGCACCAGGTCTGCCCTCAGGTCTCCCCAAGGACAGCCTTTGCCCTGGTGTGTAGTGGGCAGCCCTCTCAGGGGCAGCTTTTTCTCCTAAATATATTATCTGACTACTTGCGTGACCAAGCTGATGGAGCCCAGCAGGCAAACTGGTGTCCTTGGGAGCAGGCAGATTAACTCAGAGCCAATGCCTCCCTCTGAAAATCTTTCTGAGGTATTTCGTGCTCTCCCTGAGTCAGGCTGTATCGGCAAAGTCGGCATTATCAGTGTGGTTGTGTAGCACGGGGGACAGACACAAATATGACCCGAAATGGAAGACCCAGGATGAAGTGTAGCTTACAGCTCAGTTCAACAACATGGACATCCCCCTGCCTGTCCCATTCCTGACCGGGGCTTCAATAGAGGATTTTGCAGTTTGTCTGTTTAAATACTGTGAACTTTTCCTCTATAAAAGAAATGACCCTGTTTTACATGCTGTATGAAAAAAGCACAGCATAAACTTTGCAACACAGTTGTGCTCCCCCCCCCCCCCCCCCCCCCCCGCCTTTTTGTGAGTTAATAACTGCCAAAGTGCTATGACTACAGTATCTTTTTAAAGTGGTAACATCTTCCCTGTTGAAGTGATGCCAGAATTTTCCTTCATGGTTTATCCTGTCTACTCCTCTGGGGGGTAAGTCTTAATTTTAAGCATTAAACAAAATTCTACACTTTGTGTATGAACAAGAAAGTAACATAATGCTCCCCCGACCTCCCCCCTTCTAGCCCCAGTTGCAGTGACCATCTGGAGACTTCCCTGTTCAACTTTGGATGAACTTCAGCTGAAGTACGAGAGCCAGTTTGGCTCCACACGAGCTGTTCCAAGCCTCATTGTTGCTATTAGCAGTTTGTCTTAGTGACAAGGCTGCATTTTGCCTATTGAAGGTTTGGTTTTAGTGATTCAGCGTGTTTCCATTGTTTGCAATTGAGAGTAGATCATTCAGGCTCTTATGTTTCCAGTGCTGTGGATACAAAGCAAAAAGGCAGCTCTTGTTCACAATAGCTTATTATCCTGGGGTGGGTTTTTGGTTGTTTTTATGGGGTTTTTTGGATAGATGCACAATAGTTGCAAGCTCTTTTGAGGGGCAGGTTCTTTTTTTGATTTCCTTGTACAGTGTTTATTGCAACTGGGCTCTGTTTGCTTTTAGCCTTCAGAGCAAGCCAGTTATGGTATAAGGTGAGGACCAAACCCCCAGTTTTTTGTTAAGGGTGGCTGCAGCCTGTATCTAGCTGTTGTCAATGGGCAGTGCATGGTCACCATTTATCAGGGCACAGGTGACACTTGCAAAGGCTACATAGGAGAAGCTGGATTTTATTATTCTCTAAGTCCATTGGCAACAACAGCTTGGAAAATGATTGCAATGAGGGTAGAATTATGGCGATAAGCAAAGTTATTCCAAGGATACATTCTTTGCTTCTGATGACATGAAGCTGGGACTTACTGTCAAAACAGCAGAGAGTGGTATTCTACAGGAAAAACTGGAAAACACTGATAATTTGAATAGCAGTAACAAGAAGGAGTGCAGGGTCATGAACCTAGAAGCTTAATAATGAGCTCTCAGTTCATACCAGAAATGCTTATCTATTGTAAGCAATGGAGACAGAGAAAGCCCCGAGTGCACTGGCTAATCATAAATTGGCTTTGAGCTACCGGTGTGGTGTAATGTGGCTGAGTAAAAGACAAACGCAACTTCAGAGTGTTCGGGGGAGGAATTTTTCGAGGATGGGGAAACAGAATCATAGAATGGTTAGAGTTGGAAGGGACCTCAAAGATCATCTCGTTCCAACCCCCCTGGCATGGTCAGGGACACCTCCCACTAGACCAGGCTGCTCAAAGCCCCATCCGGCCTGGCCTTGAACACTTCCAGGGATGGGGCATCGACAACTTCCCTGGGCAACCTGTGCCAGTGCCTCGCCACCCTCACAGTAAAGAATTTCTTCCTAATACCTAATCTAAATCTCCCCTCTTTCAGTTGGAAACCATTACCCTTTGTCCTGTTACTCCACTTCCTGATAGAGAGTCCCTCCCCACGTTTCCTGTAGGCCCCCTTTAGGTACTGGAAGGCCACTATGAGGTCTCCCTGGAGCCTTCTTTTCTCCAGGCTGAACAACCCCAACTCTCTCAGCCTGTCCTCATAGCATAGGTGCTCCAGCTCTCTGATCGTCTTTGTGGCCCTCCACTGGACCCATTCCAACAGGTCCATGTCCTTCTTGTGCTGAGGACTCCAAAGCTGGATGCAGTACTCCAGGTGTGGTCTCACCAGAGCAGAGTGGAGGGGCAGAATCACCTCCCTTGACCTGCTGGCCACGCTTCTTTTGATGCAGGCCAGGATGTGCTTGGCCTTCCAGGCTGCAAGTGCGCATTGCCAGCTCATGTTGAGCTTCTCGTCCACCAGCACCCCCAAGTCCTTCTCCTCAGGGCTGCTCTCAAGCCATTCTCCGCTCAACTTGTATTTGTGCCTGGGATTGCCACGACCCAGGTGCAGGACCTTGCAGTTGGCCTGGTTGAACTTCATGAGGTTCACACAGGCCCACCTCTCAAGCCTGTCCAGGTCCCTCTGAATGGCATCCCTTCCCTCCAGCGTGTCGACCGCTCCACACAGCTTGGTGTCGTTGGCAAACTTGCTGTGGGTGCACTCAATCCCAGTGTAACGCTGTTTTGCTTGTAAAACTGCACCTGGAGTTGTCTTTACAATATTTGTCACCCATGTTGAAAGACAGATGAATTCAGCTGGAGCAGGTGCAGTGAATGCCTACAGGGATTAGCACTGGGCAGTCTTAATATGCAGGAGTAAACTGGAAGAGCTTGACTTATTCATCCTAGCAAAATGAAGGCTAAGGAAGAATGCAACTGTGCTCTATAAATACAAGAGTGAATTAAACACAAGGAGTGAGAAGGCATACTTCAACAAAGGAACAATATTGCCTTGAGCAAATAGGTGTGTATGGTTTGGCTGTGATCAAAGTTCCTAACAAAAGGTTCTGGAATACTAATAGGATAAAGAAACTGAAATGCTCTTCGGATAGATTTTAATAAATTTGTGGAGCTGGATGTATGAAATAGTTACCTATAAAGAGAAATTGAACCCAGAGGTCCCTTTTGCATTGTGTTCCTAGGGTTCCTGAAGCATCTTGCTAATAACATGTTTTAATTTTGAATTTTGTTAAGCATGTATTATGCCAGGCATTATCTGTGCCTGAATAGCACTCACTTTGGGACTAAAAGCTTGCAGTTGCAAGTCTTAAATACTCTGGTCTTGGACTAAATCAAGCAGACTCTCTAGTTTAGAGAGGCAGAATTCACAAATGTACCCACCTTCAAAGATTTCAACTTAGGAACATGAAGCTGGGGGCTCCTCCTTCACCAGAATACTTAGGCTTCTTCATCCCTGTGTCCTTTCTCTCTCCAGTCTTCCTCTCCTAAGTCTCTGGCTTCTTGAATGAGTTACCAGTTCCTATGACACTTAATCCTTCCCCTCTTCCGTGTGTTTTCTGCCTCCTGGTGTTTCGCAGCCCTCCTAGACAACCATTCTGTGCTTCTCTGTGTCTCTTTCCAAGCAGAACTGGTCCCCTCTTGGGTCGCGCAACGAAGCGCCTGGTGCTTTTATTCCATACACTGTGGCACAGGAGCTTGGCTCTCTGTTGGGATTAGTGTTGGCAAACAGCAGTGGTGACCCAGCAGCTGTCCCAGGTCACAGCACAGTGTAGGCAGGTGCCTGGCTGCTGCCAGCCAGTGCTCCCCACCTCTGCTCCTGCTCTCTCATTGCTGCATCTTTTACACCCGCCTGCAGCAGCCTTTCAGCCAGCCTTTCCTTTGCCCCGTAACTCCAAGCCCTTTTTCTCTCCCACCGCCACGCACCCTCTCCTGAAGAGAGAGGGCATCTAACCCAGGAGTCTCCATTGCCACCCCAGCTGCCTGAGCTGGCACACAGTGGCAGCAACCCATCCATCACACACCACCAGCAGTGGCGGCGAGGCAGGCCACACAGATCTGCTCACCAACCAACCAGCATCACCAGTGACATGCAAGAACCGTCCCTCTAGGTAAACAAACTTCAGTTCCCAGCACTTTGAAGTCCACTTCATCACATGTAGTCTGGGGAAGCGAAGACTCCACAGAACCTTGTTGTGGCCTTTCAATACTTAAAGGGGGCCTACAGGAGAGATGGGGAGAGACTCTATCAGGGAGTTGAGTGATAGGACAAGGGGTAATGGTTTCCAACTGAAAGAGGGGAGATTTAGATTAGATATCAGGAAGAAATTCTTTACTGTGAGGGTGGTGGGGCACTGGCACAGGTTGCCCAGGGAGGCTGTGGATGCCCCATCCCTGGAAGTGCTCAAGGCCAGGCTGGATGGGGCTTTGAGCAACCTGGTCTAGCGGGAGGTGTCCCTGACCATGCCAGGGGGGCTGGAACAAGATGATCTTTAAAGTTCCTTCCAACTCAAACCATTCTATGATTCTATGATTGCTCATTGTGCCACAGCATTTGCTTGTGACTCTCAACAGCACTTATACCCTAATTGTACCCGTATGGGACCACAGAACAGGCTGTAAAGCTGCACACAGGACCAGGCAGAGCCGCCTGGCTGGGTTCCTGCTGCTTTCTCTGAACGCCCTGTACCACTGAGCTAAAAACTGAGCTAAAACCACTTTTTATCGCTGTTCAACAGTGAGCATGGGAGAATGTCCATGCTGGGTGGGAAAAAGCCTTTCTTCTGTTTACAAAAAAAAAGGTTAGCTTGGAATCCCTTAATTGAATCTGGACATTAGTCAAGCAAAGGTGCGGTAAGCTAATTAAGATAATTGTGGGTGTTTTTCATTTCCTGCCTCTTTCTAACATTCCTGTAATTGGATACCTTCCTTTTTATTTGAGAGACATACTGAAAAATAAGAAACTTAGATTAACCTTTTCTGCTTTTTTCCTTTTTTTCCCCCTGCCCTCTCTGGTGGCATTGTGGGCACCAGTTTAACATGAAGTATGACTGCTGCATAACCCCAGCAGTCTCTTAGAATTTTAGACCGGCTGTGCCCACATCTTCATTCTTTTTCAGTTCCTCACCTCCTGTATGCGAGTTCAGTGGTATTGCTCTCAGTATCCTGGGGGCCAGAGCTGAAGGGAGGTGGGGGGGCACCTGGGACACCCCATTCCCCATTGCAGCTTTCCAGATAAATCAGTTCCTAGGTGAATCATAACATTGGTGGAGAAGTGACTAGCACTACGGAAGGGGAAGCTACAATGAAGTCACAGTAACTATTGGTCATGGTTTGGGCCAGACAGGCTGCTGAGACTGGCCCAACGCCTAAAAAATGAAAAATGTAGGAATAAAGTAGCAGCAGTCCACTTAAATTTTGCTTTGACTTTCTTCTTACCCTAAGTCTGTTAAGGAGGGTGAGGGAGAAAACACATATATGGAAACTGCATAAACTGCAACAGTGGATGGCAGTTGTATTTAAAAACATCTTACAGCAAAAGCAATGTCCTTAATGGTTTCTCATTGCCTGAAGAAAAAAATTTGCCACCCCAAAATTTGAAGCAGATTGCTCGTTTGCTAAAGCTCTAGCTTTTGTTTCCTTCAGGAAACACTGGAATTACCTGCGCTCCCTGTGTGCCAAGGTTACACCTACCCCCTGCTGTGGCTAAGCTGCAATGCCATAAAACTTTCAACTCTATCATTTCAGCCAATTGTTTTCCAAGAGAGCTGTACAAAATGTTTGTGTAGGCAGGGTGGGTTTTTCCTTTTTTACCCCCAGAACTTCCTGCTCCCTGGAATTCCTCTACTTCTGTAACAAGCGGGTTTGGGAGTCTAATTATCCGTCACAGAGACTTCAGTTTATAACTCTGTAGCCATGACTTGACACTGGTGGCAGCTACATAAAGCTCTGCTCAGAGTTTCCCGTCACAACCACGATACCTACAGGTAAGCCGGGGTGTTAAGCTACTTCAGGAACTGCTGAGGGGCCCGAAGTCAACTACTTCAAAATGGTTTTCTAATACGAAGACAGCAAAAATCTCTTAGATACCCTCTTGAAAAACTCTTGCATACATCCTGAAGCTGCTCGACCATCCTGGTTTCCAAACTCTCACCTCTGGCTTGATGAAATTCCAGCATTAGATAGGGGAGGTCAGAAAGCACATCAAGTCCCCCAAAAAGCAAAACAGCTGGGAATGGGAGCAAGATGGGATCCTTGTTGGGGCTGCCTTGACTCTAATAGCCCAGAAATTTAAGTATCTACCCAGGAGTTTTGTTTTCAAGGCTTTACAACTTTGAATTCGAAGACGGGTCTCAAACACTAACATAAAGTTATGAACTTCCAGAGTTGCAGAACGGATGTCCGCTTGTCTGGTTTGTACCTTCCCTACTGCTTATTTCACTGCACTGTCAGAAATCTTCCAACAGAAGAAACTCTGAAGGACCTGTGTCAGAACAGCCAATCGCTCTGATCATCTGAATGCTCCTTTAGAGGATGCTGGAGACTGGAATTGGAGCCCTGCTTTAAAAAAAACAGAAGTAGCACAGGTATGAGAACAGTGCCCCTTCACCTGCCCCTCCTCTACCTGCCTGGCAAACGTGGAGCGGGAATCTTTGCTTGATCCAGTTTTTCCATCAGATTTCTCTTAATATCAGGGGAGGTTTAAAGAGAAATATTGCCAACCATAAGCAGGCATTTTCCTCTGGGACAGAAGTCTGGCCAGAAGTCAGTCCAGAATTAATTTCCAAGGGAGAGCACAATTCTCTGCTTGTTCTCTTCTGTAACACTCCAAGGCTCCTCATGTCCCTCTGCGAATGCTCTCCACAGTCAGCATTTTATCTCAAACTCTGGGCAAAAGACACTCACCCTTACTTTTAGAAACAGCGAGTGGCAGGTCTGGCTTTGGGATGTGACTGTGAATCAAAGAGCAGGTATTCCAAGCACAGGTCCAGGTATTCCAACTTGAACAATGGATAACCTCACCGAGAGCCCTGGTCAGTAAGCTGCTAGAAGACATGGAGCGCACAGTGACATTATGATTAGAGAATACCTCAATTACTGAACAAGACAATGGTGAAAACAGTCTGTTGGGACCCCCACTAGCAGAAGAAGCAAGTTTCCAGAAAACTGTTCTATGAAAAGAAGCCAGGTAGCATCAGACTGGAAAAAAAAAAAAAAGGTATACCTTGTTTTTTTAATATTTAAATTAAAATTTTAATTTTACTTCTTAAATTTTAATCATGTGGTATTTTTAATCGTGTACCATTTTAATCATGTGGGAAAGGTATTGGAACAGCTCACTTTGAGGTGTGGAAAATTCACTAATTCACTTACAATTTTTAGAAATAAGGTGATTTTTTTAATTTTTTTTTTTAATATAGGTGACAGTATGGTCTAAGATAAGATGTAATTCAGGAAGATTCCGTATGTTACCGTATTGGACCACATCTCAATCGTTTTCACTGCCCTACACTTTTTACATCTATGCAAGCTGTAAACTATGACTGAAAGCAAATCTGACGCAAAACCAAACTTATCAACTTATCCCTGATTTTTTTTCAACTTTTGAGAAAAGGAAATCACACCATTCAAACAGGTTGTTTAGTAGGTCATCCAGTCTACCAACATTACAGTTTGGGAATTTGTTTCACATTACTATTGTGTTGAATGGCCATCCATGAAGGAATAGGTGGCATGACTCTTACGAAGAGTTAGACCGAGGAAGATAAAATGAATACTTACTAAGAAAAAAATTAAGTGCTGATTATAAAGACCAGTGACAAAGGAAGAAGAAAACAACTACTAAAGGACTAGTAGACATCCTTCCCCAGAAGAGTAATCTGCATGATTTGTAAACCTGGAAGTTATTTCACCTCTTGCATGAGATTGCGAGAAGGGATTTTTTTTTTTTTTTAATTAACTATCTATATGTTATTCTCTTGTTTCCTTTTGTATTTATCTGTTGGTGCATGGATCCTTGATACTTTTGTTCCATTAGAGCTTGTCTGATTGTTCCATTACAAAAGTCTACACTGCAGGAGGAAAGCAACCCTTAGGCAACAATGCAATTTTCACAGGAAAGTTCAGGTCAGTTCTTTAATGGGTCAGAGACCTTACACACCCTCTGGGGATGGAAAAAAGCACTTCCACAGACATAAGATACGTAATTTCAACTTGGTGTTTTTAATATCAGTTAGAAATGGTTCTTAATAACAGACGTTTACTTAATGATTCACTTTGCCTTAATTACATAGTAACAAGAGCTGTGATGATTCCATCCTGCATTTCTGTATATGGTCTTCTTAAAATGGATTATTATTTCTGCAAAAGAGAATTAACTGCAGGAACACATTCCTAGACCATCTCCACAGCCTTCTTGCTTTAGCTGAACACCAAGTCCCATGTTATGAAAAAGAAGCAGATTTCTGATGCTGAAAGACATCGTGGTTGTGCCTCTTCACTTCTTCTAGCTGGATCATCGGGAATTTTACTTGTTTTTCAAACCATTTGGCTACAGTGAGAAGCTGCTTCTCCTGGAACGAACGTCCAATGAACTGAAGCCCAACTGGCAAGCCTCTCTCTGAAAGAGCTGTGGGAACATTTATGGCTGGCAGTCCTGAAAGAAAAAAAAGAAAAGATACACATGCAAACACTTACCAATAAACAAATCCACTTGGAGTATTTTTTGTAACGATTCTACTCTTAGAATTGTTTTTATGCAGAAGAAAAAGACTAGTTAAAATAATTTCAGTCAATGAACTAAGTTTACTACCAGGTGATTGCAAGAAACGAATTAGAGTGATCTAAGGAATCAGCATCCTCTGAAAAGACACTCAACTCTCCTAAGAAAGAGATGTCGGTCTCTGGAACTTGAAGGGATTCATCATATCTGCAGCCCTATCCAGCTCCCAGGTGCCTCATTTTAAAATGTAGTCTTACATTTCATAGCATTTCATAAATAAGCTATCCTTATACCAGGTTATCACTGTTAAGATTACAACACAGAGGGGAAATATCCTGACTCTGAAGAAAAGGTTAAATAGCTGAAGCGAATGGACATTAAAAATGACTAGGCAGAGGAAAACGTAGTTGAATTCCTGTCCCTACTCACCAGCCATGTTTGCAGCCTGTGTTAGGATGTCATCTTGCGCGCTGCGGGTTCTGTTGTCTTCTTTGATGAATTCCCTATATGGTACTGCGTCACTCAAAGTGGTAGGAGTGAGTAAAGTATCAACACCGCTCCCAAAAACCTTCAAAAAGTCATTCGCAATGAGACGTCTGACTTTCTGTGCCTTGATAAAGTAATTCTCATAGTTCCTAGAAAGAAATATGGACATGAGGGCTGAAACTAAAAAAAAACAGAACTTAGTTTCTTAGTTACTGTAAAAAAGACAAGGCCAGTATTCCTTCCGGTCAAAAGACTAACACTGGTACTTGAGTTTTTGATATGCCAGAAGCTTCGTCATCAAACATGGTGTTTTATGCTCTCATAGCAACGAAGCTGTTAGAGAAGGAAGAGAAGAGGGCACATTGCTGAAGAAAGGTGAAGGGAAAACAAAATCCTAGTTTACAATAACTAACTAAAATCAAAACAATGCTTTTATGACCTTTCTGAAACTAAACCGTGTATTGAATTTCACTGCAGGGCAGCACAGCAAAGCCTAGGAACAATACAGAACTAAGCAGGCTTGGAAAATAGGCATTAATCATTTAGGATTCAATCCAGCAAGATACTTAAAGCATGTGAAAAAGCCCCATCATCTGTGGAGGGCTCCATGTGGTCTATGATCTCTAAACTGTCTCTACGCAATTCTGAAGCAGAAACAAATTAGTCAGTTTTATGTCTATTGTTCCTTTTAACTTCATAATGCAGAACTGGTAAACGTGGAATCCTTAAATTCAGAGAAGTTCAGTTTCAAAAGCAATTGCCACCTAAAACCACAGCTATTCTAAAGAAAAAAAAAAAAAAGAGAGAAGTATTAAAAACTACGATATGCCAGAGTTTTTTTAGATAACACAACTGAAACTGCCCATAAGCCACTTTGTAAGAGTAATCTAAAGATTTATGTTTCTGAAAAACAGCAATGAAAGTTGTTATAATAAAAAATAGACAGGAGATTGAAGTTAAGAAGTTGTGTCATGGGAATTAGCCTTTTTTCTACAATCGTTTCTGAAATCATCCTAGCTGTTAACTTCAGAAAAACAGTAAAAGGAACAAAATGGACCCCAAACAATATTTTAAACTGGAAAGACTATTTTGGGCTTAAATGAAAAAATACTGTTAAATCAAACACATACTCTCTGTTAATTCTGACACAATGTTGCCAAGCTTCCATTGCTTCCTGAACAACCACCTAGTTATTTTACAAATTAAAAAAAAAAAAAAAAAAAGTGCAAAATGCAGCATTTGCAGGAGAGACAGGTGTTTTTTCTCCACTATTTATTCTAAGAATGCTTTCTGAATCCTGGGTTCTGTTCTTCAAAAGTAATTTACTGTGGACAGGAACAGGACTCTCCTGTTCAATCTTGATGGAAGCCAATTGTATATTTCTTCACAGAAGAGTGAACTACATGAATTTTAAAGCAGCCTTATGAAAGCTAATTGGGACAATTGTAACCAGAAGGAGCACACTTGGCAGGAATATCGGCATTCCATAAAAGATGATTGTTACATACTGACTGACAACATTCCTGTCTCTGAGAGCAACTAGAAGTCACGTGTGATAAATACTCTTGCTGACAGAGCTCCGTCTGTAGTGCACTTGCTTTGAGACTGATTACACGACTAATATTTCTGTTAGTATCTGAACAAATTAAGACAGAGAAAACCAGCAGTTTTACTAACATAAACTAGGAATGTTGGATAAGGAGTGAAAACTAGGGGAAAAAAAAAGTCAAACTGATCCATGCACCAGCTTCTCTACATGAGCTGGATAAAAACCTGTCTTCTGTAAAGACATCAGCTCAGGATCTTTGCCACAGCACCTTCCTTTCCCTGTATACGGAGGCAAAGAACTGTAGTTAATTTAATTGCCGTATCTTCCGGCTTTCTCTGGAACAGCCTCAGTAGAATGTATTAGTAGTTTTTCTATGCAGTTTTAATGAGATTAGCAGCTACAGAACTTTTAACACTATAACAGTAATGGCTTTAGTATTATTTCAATGGGATACCATAGGACAGATTTTTGCTTGATTTAACTAATAGGTGCCAACAATGCTGTGGTAGGGGGAAAAAAAAAGCTCACTGGTAAGACTAGGGGAAAACATTATCTTTCACTACTGACAGTTGACTAGGTATTATATAGCTAAAGCAATAATAGTAATACAGGTAGCTACTAATATAAGGACAAATTTTTTTTCATGTCATCATGAACAATTCATCACCATTTGCTTAAAATATTGTTAATTTGGCAAATTTGAGTTTCAAGATGTTCTGCTTACTGTTTCAATAAGAAATAGTTTCCTGATAGAATTCTTCCTCTTACAACATCATTAAAGCCTTCTCTTCGTGTTGCAGCATACATACTTTCTGTGGACTTGTTCATGTCAGAACGGTGTCCTGAAAACAAAAAGCAATTTGGAAATTAATACCTTTTGTAATTCTTAAGATTTGACAACATTAGGTAACGTTATACATAGTAATACAATAGGCCACTGTTTGCTGCAGTCTGACATGCTACTATTCTGGAAAAACAACAAAACATATTCCTGTTTTATTAAAGAAATATTAAACAGATTTTAAGCCCAGACACTTATGTGTCTAGAAGTGAAATAAAATATGTATTTATTTACTCATTTTTATTTGGACAGGTTTTTTACTCTATCCATCTCGGAGATATAACACCAAACATTCAACCATGATAAGCACATCTATTAAAACTAATGATTTTTAATGGCATCCAGCAATGTTTCTATTGTCTGAGAAGAAAAAGTTTTTTCAAAGGCCTTACCATATTCCAGTCCATCAAACCTGGCCATATTTGATGCCACTTCTGCTGTGCACAGCACATGATAGCAGACAATTGAGTAACGAGTGTGTGGTAGACTCACTTCAATTACTTTAGCACCCGCATTCTTAAAGAGGTCAGCAGCCTTTGACCAGAGAGCCAGAATTTCACTAGAAAGCCCTGGTGCATGATATTCCTTAGAGAAAAACAAGAAGGGGAGTGATTTTACATACTGGATTACTTCTAATGGCAACAAAAATGCAAATACTCCTTGCTAAAATACACTGAAACTACTACCTCACCACTATATGATTTAAAGTACTTATTAAAGCTTCTTGCATCTATTACATATTATACAATCAAGCAGTATTAAATTAACAGGATTCAGCCTTTTTAAGAATATTATGTTCATCTCAGTAGCATTAACCCACATACCACAGACCATGGAATTTCAACAGTTTCTTCTGAGGAAGAAACTGCCCAGTTGTCCACTTATTTGTCTATTCATAGAGACTACACTGCCCTTTTCTGCAATTCGTAGGTAGAAACTCTTCAGGTTTAAATCCTAATACTAGGGCTACTGTGAATAGGAAAGATGAAAAGAAGTTACGGCCACAGTGTATCAGTGGCAACTAGCATGAAACAAACAAAACAAGCCACCAAAGAACTACAGTCAAGGGGTTGGGAGAAGACTTAGAAAAGCTATGTTCCTGTTTAAAAGGTAAGTTAAAAGATATTCTATTAAAAATCTCTATTTTTGAAGATACTTGCTTTAGTTCTAACCCACAATACCAGGGTCATAATACCGTCTGATTTCTGAGTGGCTATGACCCATGTTTAGTATGTGTTTCTGTTGCTGTAGCAGTAGAAAGCAACTGTCCAAAGGATATGAATAATTAACCAATACCACTATTTTAGATTTACCAAAATCTAACCAGTATGCAGCTACTCCGTTTTCTAGGCATACATTTTTTGCATTTCACAGATCCTGAATAATTAATTGGTCAGTGGACACCTCTGTTTACCAAATTAAATCTTTTGGTATGCCTATTCTAGCACAGGGTTAAATATGGAGAATCAAACTAATAAATGTTATTCGCATTGTCTCTTTGAAGGCAGAGCCTTTACTAAATTACAATAGGCAATTAAAAATTGGCTGAAGTCCCACAGGTTGTGCCTAAATTACAGGTATGCTTATAGTTACAAACACAATTGAATTGCATGCATCAGAAGCCAGATTACAATTGTCTTTCAATCCCTGTTAGAGCTCTGCATACCACAACTCCTTGTGCCACTCGATTGCCTTCAAAATTCTGCTTCGTATTAACACAGTGCCATTTAGACAAGTCCCTCAAAGCACCGCACAAACCAGTACTAACGTCATTGTATGAGAAGGCACTAAGTGCAACTTGTTTGAGGTTATACAGGTGACTGATGAAAGAGAGAGATTAGACTGATGAAAAAACAGAGAGAACCAAGAACTGAAGTGCCCCGTTTCCCTTGGAACTTCCCAAAAGTGTTTCCCACAACCATGACAGAATGTTTTAGATGAAACACTCTGCATATGCTCACTCCAAATCGCCTGCATAGGCAACAGAGCACATACTGCTCTTTTCCAGGAGCTGCTCGTACTGTCTTCTCTATTTTAAATGATGAGAAACTGGGAGGTGGTGGGCAAGATACAAATATTTTTTTGTTAGGTGCCCTACTTACTGTTCTTGTCCACAATTGTTGACAGGATTTAAATGTTACCTTTGGAATTCCTATCGAGAGCTTGCTGACATCAGGCAAACTGGGTAGTTCAAATGGCTTAAAGTTGTCCTGAATTGTGGTAGAGTCTTTAGGATCATGTCCAGCAAGGGAACCTGAAATACAACACGACATATGAAGAACAGAAAAAAGTACACTGGGTAGCCAGAATTCAATTTGTTTTGAGACAACGTTGTAAACAAAGACATGTTGTATACAAAGACATATGAAGTAGCGATACCTAACACAACTGCTGCGTCATCCACACATCTGGTTAGGATTCCTGGCACATCCATGGAATTCACTAGAGGAATGAGACCATGGCGAGAGATCAGTCCATATGTTGGCTTTAAACCTACTACACCACAGTGAGCAGCAGGGTTTCTGGTAGATCCTCCTGTGTCTGACCCTAAGGCTCTATGGTTTCAAAAGGATTATCATTAGTAAAATAATTCAGAACATTTCCAAATAATGAAAATGGCTTTAAGATGCATGGATTTAAAAACATGTGAATTCTTCCACATTAGAAGTCATAACCCCACAGCCTTAATTTCAGCGTGCTCCCTATGTATGCTTTATCTTTCTTCTCTTATTTTTCTTAGGGCCTCTGAATTAGTCATCAGGAGAGCCCACTTCTTTCCACAAAGCAGAGGCAGACAGGCAGAATTTAGGCCATCTGAATATGGCCCTAAAGATCTACTTCTGCCTTCTCTGTTGGTCTGTTCCAATTCTGTGGACTCCAAAAGATATGTCTCATATGATTTAGCATATAAATTTCAGACACTGATATCTTATTTATTCAGTAGCCAATACACTATGAAGCAGCATTTTCCCAGTATACAAATCAATAGCAACACAGTACACTTTTTGCTCCTAACAATAGGCCATACTTTTCAAAGTCTAGGACGTTTTTCCTGTTTCCAAACTTAAAAGGCATAGCAGGAGTACTCCCAGTTTAGAGTAGCTTAGGTGCGTTTTTAGAACTCTTTTTTTTTAAGTTGACTTCTTTTTTTTTTGTTGTTCTTTCACAGGTGAAAGTTTGTTCTATCTGAACTGAAATGTTTATTTTAAGAACTGTAATGGAATTGGAAATTCATATTGAAATGAAACCTACTTTTCCCTTGTTTTTAATAATTTAAATTAAAAAAATAAAACAGCTTTCATCCAAATCTTTGCCAAAAATAAATCAAACTTTGGAAGGAAGTATAATTTTTATTGAAGTGGATATGTAATTCTTCCCATAGGAATCTGTTTCTGAGATGGCTCAACCCATTCAATTGACTTTGCTGAAGTGGAAGTTTTTCAAAGCTTTTGTGTTGATATAAAACATCTTCAATTTTGTAGCATTTCTGTACATCCAAATCTCAGATTGAAAAAGACAAAGACTGGCAGCATTCCTGATGCTTGAAAGAAACTAATAGAGTGGATATACAATAGGTTATAGGCAATGAAATAGCTGGATGAAAAAATCTCCCTCATCAGACAAAGTGCTGAGCAGTGCAAAACAGGAGTTCAGCACACAAGAGAAGGTGCCAGACCATATCAGGATCAGGCCATTCTGGCTCAAGACAATGACCAGCAGTCCTTGAGAACGGCTGCACTGAGTTCAGTTTCAACAGTATTAAAATATTGAGTAGACTACATCCTAGCAAAGGGCAATGAGATGAAGGGAAGAATCATTAAAAAAAAAAAGAATACAGTACATTGAGTTTTGTATATAAAAACATTGTATTTAAGAAAGCTGTAATAAACATTAGCAAAAAAGTCTATGTGTAAACAAGGACACAGTAACTAAGGAGCATTCTTGAACATCTTCCAGTTAAGAGCATAACTGAAATCATCTTCTATAAAATGTGCTCCACTATGTAGCTCTAAAAAACTGCATAAAATGAAAGGTGTGAAGTTTTAAGGATCAGATATTTTTTTAACAGTTGGGTGGGGAAGACACAGACAACTGATTTGCTAAATAGTGTGTTGCTATTCCATGCAGGTAATAATAGTTGTAAAAGAAAAAAATATTATTCTGGCTTGTTTAAATACCTTTAAAATAAAATAAAAAAGAACACAACACAAAAACCTAAAACTGTCTTCTAACTTTTTAAAACAGACAAGTTTCTAAGTATCTGTGTATCCTTTTGTTAAGTCAGGGATTTGAAAGCTTTCAGATTCCGAATCTCATGTATTATTACATAATTCTGCTATAGAAACAAAGGAAGGGAGGAAAAATTCTCCCTATTTGCTGATTACATTTTCAGCATGTATTTGTGTAACACACTTACTGAGGAAGAGGATGCATCACAAACTCCATGTTAAATTTTAAGGGAGTACGTGGGAATAACAATAAAACTCTCATTCCTTTACTGCCATTACATTTTTATTTCACAAAGTGTAAAGTGGTCACATCAGTATGCTGAATAACACTCAAAATGAACAAGCCTAAATTTGCCTACATGGATTGATTCTGGCTTCATGATATGCCACACATAAACTAGGGATGCTGAAATAAGTTCTTGCATGCCAGTGCAAATATCCCTCGCATTTCAAAACAGATAATAAGAAAACTATAAAATTAAAACCTCGCATCGTATTTTGAGACATTTAATAAAAAACAGTTTTAAAAAGCCTCTTACGCAAAACATGTGAAAGATGACACAGCAGCGGCACTGCCTCCTGAGCTCCCTCCTGTTATTACCCAGTTAGACTCTTCGTCCTCAGAATGTGATTTTGGGACAGATTTTTCCTTGTACTGTCTTGAATAACTCCAGGGATTTCTGACTGGTCCAAACACCCCATCCGTACTCCCAGATCTGAGATAAGTCAGATAGGACAAATACAGACAGAACTGACAGACAACACATTGCATTCCCCAAGTTTTTTTCTTTATCCAATTATTCATGCAACCTAGCAAATTCAATTTCAACACAAAAGGACTGGTGTACATAAACCCTTGTGGTATCAACTTCAACAATGTTACACAGAGCTGTAAAGTTTATAGATCTTCATCCCTTTCTGACGCACAACCTGAACTCTTTCTAACTTCTGTTAATGCCACTGAAAAGAATGTAATCACAAAACTGTAAAACTGATTTAAGCTATGTAACAGTAAAGCTGCAGGTCTGCTTCAAAACAAAGGTCTTCTGGTTTCCTAATCCTGCATTTGGAAAAGGCAAAAGAAGATGACCAGAGTCTTGTGGAAAACCATGCTGCTAGAGAGAGAGGGGAAAAGCCCTGCACTTTTCTGTAAATAACACACTATTACTCACTCTGTAGCCCTCTCCTGAGGCCACGGTTAGCTGGTTCAGAGCGCCAGACTGGGTTCTCAGAAACTGGTTTTAGTCAGCTTGTGGTCACCTAAGTGGCAGCTGCCATCAGAAGCAAGGGCAGGAGTCCTTTCTTCCTTCCTCACAACCTCCACCCCACATTCCCCCTGATGCCACGGTGCCAGTGTTATCAGCCAAATCATCAGACAGAGCAGGCAGTTGACACAGCAGTTGAAAACTAACCTTACTGAGACATCATTACTTTTGAGCTGGATCAGCTCCCTGATCAAGCTCATGGTGCAGCCACATTGCTGCTAGCACAAGAGACCATGCAAACACACACCACACATGAGAGGCCAGCAGTGGGAGAAGCCTTTTTAGGAGTATCCTGTGCTTTAATGAGCTTAGACCAGTTGTAACACTGCACAGTCAGTTTTTCCCATGCTTTTTCCCTGCTCTCCCTCTGAAGAGTGTCTCTTTGACACAAAAATTACTTTATCCAATACAGCCAAAGTATTTCCACCCCACCCATGTGAATTCCCAATCAAACCTCTTTCTTCGGTTTATGTAAAATAAAAACAAAACCAAAACACAACACTTATTGTTTCTCATATGTAACTGAAGTCCCAGACATTCCTTTCCAGACCCACCAGGTGTAGTGACAGAGACGCCCATCCATAATGACCCAATGCTATTCCCTGCTATAGCTTGGCTGCCTTCACTGATTTGCTGGAGAATTAATTTGTGAGAGCATTTTCCAACATGCTCCTGACAAAAAAATCAACACTAGCTTAGGCAATTTGAAGTGTTGCTCCAGATTAGCCTGTTTACAGCAAATCAGCGAGTACTCGTACAAATTACGCCAGCGGCTGACCGGCAGAGGTAGTGACTGCCATTGGGGGGCATGACAATAATTAGCTAAGGGCAAAAACCAACAGTAAGGAGAGAGAAAAAGACAGCAATTAACTGGTGTTTTAACCAATTCTACTAACACACTACTGGATCTGGAAGAAGTCTGCTTGCCCTTTGCCTTCTGCAAAGGCTATACCACCTCCTTCCCCTCAAACACAACTATAGTCAAACACTACGTTCATAAAACTCAGCATGTATATAATTTACACAACAGTATAAATCCTCAGTGACAAATTGATGCAGCTCTGTATACACTTCACAGGTAAGTATTCATTATTTTCTAACCTCACGGGAAGAGGAGTTAAGGATTACAGGTAGATCGGAACAGACGGTGTGTAGTCTATTTGATGTGCAATCACATATTAAAAATAATAAACATCACTCACCCCATTGCAAACTCATCTAGGTTTGTTTTTCCTAAAAGCACAGCTCCCTGATCCAGTAACTTCTGAACTACTGTAGCATTGTAAGGAGAAATATAACCTGAAAACAACGAGAACAATTAAGAGAGTGATTGGTGAGATACAGCTGTTGTCATTATTTGTGCATAAGAATTGCCAGTTCACAGTGCCATAGTTTTGCTTCAAGATAATATGAGGAATTTCCAAAATTTAGCAAAAGTAAACCAAATGCTGTTTTGTTTGCAATGTCTTTTTTTTTTTTTCTCCAAAACTTTCAACACAATAATTTCTAGAGCATGGCGCTAAGACTTCACATAAACAAGTTACCATAAGGGTAGCAAATTACGGCACTCAGACAATTTGTAGGAACTGTCTAAAATTAGAAGAAATGAGAAACAGCTCTTTACAGAGAAGTGCTAAGCTATCTTGAGTTATCTCCCATTTCTATGAGATATAGAAGCATATGGTTAACCACAAGCTGAAATACTACCTGGCTATCCTGTGATCAAACGTGCACCCTTGACCACTTAGACCTTACATAAACTAGGATGAGAACCATGACACTTACACGAGATCCTAGGTAGCAACCTTTCGTGAATATTGACAGGGGTTTCTCCACCCTCACCCTCAACTGGAACAACAAGGACAACATCACTCCTAATACTCAGCCATGACATTCCAATCAACCACAATGGCTCTAAGAACATGCTTTAAGGAAAAGCATCACAGCTAATATAACGCTTTTTTAAATGGCAAATTCATATTTTGTTTTCTTCTACTATTAAAAAACCCCATAATCAGATTAGCGTTCTGATAATTTACTTGAGCCATCTTCCACAAAACTTTTCAGTTTTTGTGCAGAATAAAAGAGATATAAGAAAAGTTTTCTACTTTTTCTTTTACTATGAAAACATTCTAACGTCTTGAAAATGTCCATGGCATGTTAATAGAAACAATGAGCTTACAAAATTTAAAATATTAAAAAAGGCCTATAGAATGTGTCTGTATATCAGGAACATAGAGAAAATAAATGTCTAGTCTTCCTACAGCCACATGAAAAAATACTTAAGTCAACAATTATCAACAGAACAAAAAAAAAAGACTGTCTTTGCATTTTGCTAGACAGAACAGCAGCAAACAGCTCTCCTGTGGACCTAAAAGTACCGCGAAGCTAAATGTGAACTACAGACCAATTCTATTTTAGCATATCGACTATAATAAACATTGCGCTGTTAAAAGCATGTAACTATATGAATAAAGGAGATAATGTGCTTACACAAGAAACAGATGCATCTGTAATGCCAGATGAGCTTGGCAGAAGAAATTAAATAGACATATTTTCTCAAATGAGTTCAGCTCATTTTTTGAAAATAGATTTCTGGAAGACTCCACTCCATAAACTTTCTAAAGAGAAGAGCAAAAGCTCTGAAATGAGATCTGATTTTACTTTAAAAGCTCTACTGTACCTTTTAGCATGTTTGACGCACATGTTGTCTCAATGCCAGCTGTATTAAAGTTGTCTTTTACTGCAATAGGAATTCCATCTAAAACACCCAGTGGCTGACCTGCATTAGAAATTATTGCAAAGACAACAGAGATTAAAGCAAAGCGTGCTATACGTATAGTCTTCTTATCAATTACAATTTATTTTACCTGTCCCTTCGGGTGTTTTTTGGAAGCAAGGATAGCTTAAAGCACTTAGCATTTTAATGGTCGTCTATTACATTTTCAACAACCGTCTTCCATTCTAACTCTAGTATTAAGCATTCTGCCCAGCCCAGACCTGACCCCACAGATCTGCAAATGTGTCTAAGCCTGCAAGACAGGCAGCTGCTTTCATATAGGTTAGTTATCCTAAAGGAATGCTCACCTCTTCAAATATGACTACGTAATGCTTATTTGAGCCATAGGTGCTGACTAAATCTACTCTATCCCTAGGCTGGGAGACATAAATTCTGCCTACCTGACATACATGGTAGCTATGTCTAAAAAAATCTACCCTAGATGACCAATTATCCACCATCTACAAAAAAAATTAAAATAAAATCACAATACCTACATCAGGAAGAAAACACTCTGGCTGGCAATTTTCTTAAGCTGTCAGAGGACAGCAAGTGTCACCCAGGAAGGAAAACAAGTACCCTATTAGGTGGAAGTTTCCCTTTTCTGTCTTCTGGGAAACACAACAAAAAATGAAAATGCTCAGCCTCTAAATGCTGCAGGTTACAGGGTTTAATGCTGTTCTGTTCACCAACAAATAACTACAACTAACGAAGTTGCTTTACTTTCATTTGCTTTCTTAATTTAAAACCTGACAGGCTGAGCCAGATGTCTGTCCACCTCAGCCAACAGGCCTGCAAAAGACCACTGCATCCTCCTGATCGTGGTAACCACTGGCCACCAATTTAAAATAAACTGCTGAGGGAAGGAGGAGGCAACCTGTAGCAGCGCTGTTGAAGAAGCACAAAGCCTATTTAACCTGCAGTGACTCCCTGGTTTGGTCTAGATCTTTGATTTTTGAAGCGATTACACTGCCGAGTGCCAAGGACGTACCCACCAGCATGACGTCTCGTCCACAATCCTCAGCCCCCAACAGTCTGCCGAATACATTTACTTTAAAAAGAAAAGTTGCTTCATCTGACACAAAGAGCTCCTCCACAACAGTCCTTTTTAAGGACTCGATACCAAGCAGGCGCGAACATACCTCTTTTGTATCTTTTCTCTGACTCTTCAGCCTGCTTCAGAGCAGTTTCCTCCGCTACAGTAATGTAAGCATTAAGAAACCTGGTGCTTTTGATGAGGGCAAGGCACCTCTGGCAGAGCTCCGTGGGAGTGACACGGCCTTCCTTCAACGCCGACGACACCTGAAAGCGCCAAACCGGCTGACACAGCCCGCTGCGGGGCGTTCAGAGGCTACAGCGCGATCCCCGACGCCATTTCGGGACGGGTTCCCCACCCGGTCCCCGCCGTGCCCTAGGGATGGGGGACGCGAAGGGGACGCGACAGTAGGCCCGCTCGCTCCGCCGGTCACCTTGCGAGCCCGCCCCACTCCTCGTCGCGCCCTCCCAGCACCGCGGCGGTTCGCAGGGAGGGCTAGCACCGCTCACCTCTCGGAGGGAGGCGCGCAGCATGGCGGACCCCCCCACTCGCCGCAGCCTCACGCCCGCCGCTCCGCCGCGACCCTCCTCCCAGCGCGCCGGATGGGCGCCGCCATCTTGCCGCAACACCCAGCGACGCCATTGGCCGCGCCAGCAAGAAGGCGGCCGCCCATTGGCCGCGGGTGCCGCCGGGGCGAGAGAGCAGGGTAGGGCAGGCCGGGCCGGGCCTCTGTGGCTGAGGGCGCAGGGGAGCGGGAACTGCCGCGTCCCAGCCCGATCCGGCGGGGGTGCCCGCTGCGTGGCCCGGCCCGGCCCGGCCCGACCCGACCCGACCCGACCCGACCCGACTCGACTCCCCCTGCCATGCTGTCACGGGGGGCGGCGAGCGGGCGGGCGCTGCGCGGAGCGGCGCGGGCGGGCGTGCAGCCGCCGCCGGTCCGCGGCCTCCGCACCTCTCCGCGGGCGCGGTCCGCCATGCCCTCCTGGGTCATAGACCGGTACGGCCGCAACGACGTGCTGCGCTTCACCCGGGACATGGTGTTCCCCACCATCCACTTCCCCAACGAGGTCATCATTAAGGTTCACGCCGCCAGCCTGAACCCCATCGACCTTAGCATGAGAAGTAAGTGCCGGGCCCGAGGGGCCGGGGCCTGGCCGGCGTGATGGCAGGGGGTGTGCTTAGGAGCGCGGCTTCCACATGTCCCCCGGCGTCCAAAATTGTGGAGACATTGTCACCAGCCTGCCCCGGGAGGCACCTGTCGCGGCGGTGTCAAGAGGGACCCCCTTGAAGCACTTGTTGCCCCCTGTCCCTGTGGGAAAACCATCTCTTTGACACTTACTTTCCCAAGTTCTTAGGGTAAAAACGGTACAAAAAGCCTTTCTGAAGAGGAGAGTGTGTGTATTGCGGGGGGAAGCTTTTAATCTGAGTGACTAATTGCTGTCCTCTGCAGGCTCGAAGTTCCCAAGTCAGCTTCCCTTTGACAGTAGCGTAACCATGGCAGGGTTTGCCTCCTGGCCGCCTCCCCTGTCCCCACCATCTGGGTGGTGGTACTCTCTTGACCAAGAGACTCACCCTTCCAAGGAGCAGCCGTTTCCCCTGAGAGGTCCTGGATTTTCCCATCTCTTTGAGGTGAACGGGGCTGAAGGTCAAAGTTGGCTCAAAGTCGGCACGTGTGACCTAGTCCAAACCATGCTGTTCGTCGTCATGCGTCTTCATCCTGAATTGTCATCTGAGTATCTCCTGTCCTCTACATCTTTGACTACCTAACTCTTTGTATTTGACCCATTTAATCAGTTTTTTCCTCAATTTCAATGTCCAAAATAGAATAAGGAAGTTGCAGTAGTAGAGAACGTTATATTTCATGTTGAGAAGTAATCTTGCATATCAGATCAGATTCAGGAGTGTGTGCAGAGATACCTGCAGGAAGCCTACCGACAGAGCTGTAATTTGTGTTTGGGGTCTGTAATAAATTAATTTTTAAAAATCTTTGTATATAGTTGTGGGTTTGATTATGGGACATTTGCTATCTGAAGATTCCTGTTGAATGACCCACTTGAAGTGCAACTAGTATTTTGAATCTGCAAAAGTATTTGGAAGAAACTACACTTTCATCCTGCTTTCAAGGTGCCTGCTTTTGTGTCTGTTTCTTTTCTTTTTGGTATTAAAACTCTAGCATAATAGGGCATCTAGGCAGACTTGTCCAAACACTTGAAAGGGCGTACATGCCCAAATGCAGTCTTTTCTTTAGGCTGAGCAGAGTTTTAGATGGGTAATTCTGAGAGTTCACAGCATTTAGCTGTTGCTTACTGGGCCCCAGTCAAAACTGTGCCATGCACCAGGCTAAAAATTGAGCACTGCAGACAGCCAAGTGCCAGTGCTCAGCCTGTGCCCTGGGCCTGTTTAGTTTACTTAATTCACTTCAGTGGTGCCCATTGACAGGACAAGAGGTAACGGGCACAAACTTGAGCACAGAAAGTTCCACCTAAACATGAGGAGAAACTTCTTTCCTTTGAGGGTGGCAGAGCACTGGCACAGGCTGCCCAGAGAGATGGTGGAGTCTCCGTCTCTGGAGACATTCAAAACCCACCTGGACGCATTCCTGTGCAACCTGCTCTGGGTGACCCTGCTCTGGCAGGGGGGTTGGACTAGATGATCTCCAGAGGTTCCTTCCAACTCCTACCATTTTGTGATTTTGTGATTCTGTGAATAGAAGTTCAGGTTACTCATCTTAGGGGATGTCCCTTAATATTTTTTACAATGATGCTCATGTTGCTTTTTACAGTACTTTATTTGAAAAGACAAATGGAAAGCTTGGAGTTCTTTTGGATTTGTAGCTACATGATGCTGTTGGAAAATAGAGTACTTCCAGCATTTCCAGCGGACTTAGAATTTCTGACAGTGTTCTCCGTACTATATATTTTTATAATGGAGAGCCATTTCATGAACAAATAAGCCAGAATGAGATTTGCTCTTTATTTGTAAACTCTGTAAAAATATAAAGTATTGTGGATTTTTTGCATGCTTAATGTATAACAGAAATGAGGCACATTAGGTACAGACAATGCTTTCTAATTGCAATTGTCCAGTTAATAAATGAAAACACAGTATGGTGTGTCATGGTTAATTTCATGTTTTGCAGGTGGTTATGGTGCAACTGCATTAAATATGAAGCGAGATCCCCTGAAAATCAAAAGCGTGGACACTGAATTTCCACTAACACTTGGTCGAGATGTCTCTGGTGTTATTATGGAATGTGGACTGAGTGTGTCTTATTTCAAACCTGGAGATGAGGTGATACCACCAATCTCTTTTTTTCTAAAATGTATAGATAAAATATGCTATAAGATGTTCAGCTTTCATTTTCCTCTTAGGAAAATTCTCTTTCTTCAATGTTGTTACACTCTGAATGAGGACTACCTGGCAGTAAATTTCTAGAATGCTTTCTTCCCTACTGTTTTTTCTCTGAAAAATGTGGTCTTTCCCAGACTTGCTTCTGCAAGTTAATTTCCCTTCTGTTTTTTAATTTTTGGTCCATTTCAGTGGTAGCAAGAGAGGAATTTATAAGCGCACACTTAAGATGCTCCTTCATTTTTGACTGAAGACAGAATTGTAACAGGAAGGGATTAGTTGTTATTTTTTTCTTGAGTAACTTAGATAGGATAGGAACCCTGGCATAACCCAAGAACCACTTCGTGAGTCCCCACATAAATACTGTTATTGTTTGCTTTCACCTTCACCAGTTTGCTTTCACATTTCACCAGTTTTAGTATAGGAAGTTCTGATTCTGCTCCCGCTAGCCTCATCCCCTACAATCTGGGCTTTCTTGGCATGGAAGTAGTTTGGGTTTTTTGAAAAATTATGTCTTGTACACAGTGTATAGTACAATTTATTTACATAGCTCTGCAGTCCTTCATTTAGTCAGTCTTGTGATGTTTTTTTGTGTAAAGAGTAAGCTAAACTGGTTTCTGATAAGCAATAGTAAAGACATTCTGCAAATTGGAAAAAAGATTTCTTTAATGAAGAAGACTTTTCTGTGTAGGTATGATCATGTGCTACGTCACAAAAATTCATAGTTGTTTTCTGTTTGGTTTTAGGTGTGGGCAGCACTTCCTCCATGGAAACAGGGCACTCTCTCAGAGTTTGTGGTAGCTAGTGGAAACGAGGTAAACCTTCAAAAATGTGGCTAACAGACAAAACCCAAAAATTTTAGACTGGCGTTTTTTTTCTTCATTGTCTAAGTAACTGTTTATTTCTTAGTGCTTGGATTGATTTAGACTCCAGGTAGTTATGAAGATAGTTGAAAATGTGGAATACACAATCTGCAATTCCGTAAAGCTTGTTTAAACATTTCAGTGTCACGTAAGATCTGTGTGACTTGGATACGGTTGCTTTTATTTCAGGTGTCTTTTAAGCCAAAGTGTCTCAGTCACACAGAAGCTGCCTCCTTACCATACGTAGGTCTCACAGCCTGGTCTGCAGTTAACCAAGTTGGAGGACTGAACAAAAGTAATTGTGGTGGGAAAAGGTAAGGAAATAGTTCTGATGCTAAAACTTAGTGTTTCATTTTTATACTGATTAGCTGCTTCTAAAACATGTCCAACAGTGATGAAGACTGTTACACCATGATATTCACAAAGACCAGCTGGCCTGAAGATGCTGGGTTCAGTCTACACAACTGCTGAGGGAGGCTTCTTTCAAGGGAAATTCAGACAAGGACCCTAACTGAAGTGTCTCTAGTCCCTTGCTGCTCGCCTTCTCTATATAGTGACTACACAGAGGTAGTCCAATGTGTACCTAATGTATAGGACTATATAAAGAATTTCAGGATGGTGTCTCTAGGAATTTATAGGGACTTTGCCTTTCTGCCTTCTAGGACAGCTATCCAAATGCAATATCCTCTCTCTGAGTTATTTTGGCAGCTCACAAAAAGCCCTCTCAACCACAGAGGTGGGGTTCACTCAGTTCCTGCATATGTGGGCCATTTGGAACAGGCTGGTTTTCCAGCTTTTTAGAAAAAAAATGAGCAGGTGACCATGTCTCTCATTTGACCTGTAGGCCAGAACTTTCATGAGGTCAGGAATGCAGAAGAGAAGAGGAAAACGTGCAAGATGAGCAGCCAAATCAAATAGAAAAATTGGCTTTGTTTATCAGCCTGTTAATCTGACAATGGCAGATGGAGGACAGAAGAGAAAAAATGCATTGAAAAGATTGGAGCAGATACCATTTTTTACCTGATAATTGAAATTTGCAGTTATTTTGGCCTATGGATGTTTGTATAAATACATAGCAAAATGTTCAGAACGGAAAGAAGGGCAAAAGTAAAAATACTGGAATTGAAAAATAATCATGAAAATTACTATGCTGCACCAAAAATTTAGGTCATAGAGTAATTACTGGGCAGCAGGACATAGATGCCTGAGCTCCTCTTATCTTAGGTGTTACTGTTGTAGTGCAACACATTGCACTAGATCTATTTAAATTCTTCACCCGCATCTTCAGCAGATGATTGAGTGAGTGGTTGTTCATATATCACGGTAAATTTCATCATGGAAATACCAAGTTATTGTTTGTTCTGAAGATAAACAATGTTTTGAGAAAATGAAATTGCAAAATTTAAAGCAATTTCAAAGAAGTGCTACTGAAGTTACCTTCCAGCTAGTGATAAAATTCTAGATACGTTGCTGCCTTTTTTATTTTTCAGTATTTAGACTTTTTTATTATCTTAGGTTTCACATGTAAATAGAATTAACCTAAAGATATGTTGATAGGCTAGCCGTGTTTAAAGTATCTTTCCAATCTCCAGGTAAGTGTTTAGATTGTTAAAAGTGAAATTCAAACTGCATTTATATTGTGTCTTTACATTTAACATTTACTTTTATGTTCCAAATAAATATTTAATTGCTCTGTCAGCAAAAACCAGTTTAGTGTACTTATAAAATTATGATGTTTCCCATCTAGAAGTTTTGAATTGTAAAAACAGCAGAGAGTGACTTATGTGATAGTAGATTTTTTCCTCTGAAAAATTTCTTGTAGGAAAATACATAAAATTCATTGAAGGGGCTGTGCAAAAGTATATTCCATGAGCTTTACATTACTCTCTCAAGGCAATAATTTCAGAATACAAGAATTTACATAATGTTTCTTAATTTCTTGAAATAATTTAATGTTTGGTAAGAAGTTACCTACATATGTGATTTTATGTTGGTCTTTTTGTCTCCTGTAGGTGTATGTAAATAGCTATGTAGAAGGGTGTGTATACACACAAGAGTGTGTCTTATTTTGAAAGAGCAGCTGTATTCCTTGATGAAAGCTACTTCACTGATACTTTATTGCAGTGTTAAGACATCTTAGAAACAGCGAGATTTTTCTATTGGTGTGTATTGTTTTCTTTGCCTCTTTAAGGTGGAAGGGTGGGCTAACCAGATATACTGGCTATCAGTCTGTATGTTGATCTGGCAGGAGTATCTGCTGTGTCTGCGCACACTTTCACAAATTTTGTTTTCGTAAGTTACCCGAAGCGTGCTCACATTGTTCATGTCTCCTGCTTCACTATAACTCCAGTCATTTCTCCATAACTTTTATGCTGTGCCACTGTAATTTATGTTGGTATTCTTGCACAAGCTAAAAGTGAATGTTCTTGTTATCCATAATATTCAGAATGACTCTGTTGTTTTGAAGTTCTCTGTGCATAATACCAGGAGAGCTTCTCATACGTGCCAGTGTCCTGTTTCAGTAGAAAAGAGATATGTTTGTTCAACAATAGCTGTTAAATATCTTGCTTGCTGTATTCACAAAAAGCATGATAAAAAAACCCAAACCTGACAGTTTGAGAAGTTCTTGAAAACATTTATGTTAATATTATGTAGAGGTCTTTTACATAAATACAGAGTCAGTATTTTATTTGTTTAAGTATGCTGGAGAGAGATGCTGGATTTTGTTACTGTAAGCTATTAAATGGACTCCTGGTTTTTATTGTTGCAATGAAAATTTGAATGATATAATACCTCTAGAAGATGTATTTTTTTTAAAGTCTATGTGTCATTTCATCATTTTATCTGTTGAGAAGTACAAAGTGAGTGTAGATCGTAAAACTTCTTGATGGGTAAATGTTTTTTGATACAGGAATAAATCTCTTAGGGACATTTTGTTGGCATAATCAAATGCAATTTAATTTTATATATATACACACAATTGATATATTTATTCAATAAATGTATTATTTTTATTTGGCATGTAGCTGAGTCACTGAACATTGTTACTTGTTTATAATCTGGAGGAAATGTTAGTCCTTGATCTGTGCACCCACTCCCCACCCCCTGTGTCTTTTGGTGGAGGGGGGACACCAGGAGCTGAAACTGCTCCTGGCTCTCTGATGCTAGTTTCTGACCACACCATAGTTCCAAGCAGGGACCAGGCAGAAGGGCTAAACTCTCAAATCCCATGGTATGCTCATCTGGAGAGATCTGCTGACTCTCTGATTATTTCAACCACTAGAGCCTCATATGGGGCTTGGTGAACGCTGGCTTGAATTATGTGCTTCTGTCAGAAGGGAGCAAAGCCTAGGGTATGAATGTTTGTTTTGTTCTTTTGAGAGAATTGGTTATGTTGGATCTCTCTTCAGATCAAACAATTCGGTAGTTTGTTCCCTCGTGCACATGCTTATATATTCATTTACTCCTGACCTCACCTTTGCAGTGAAACAAGTAGTTTATCTGATATGTTTTCTCCTGGCTGTGTTTTCCCCAGGCAATGCGAACAAAACTGTGCTTTGGCACTTTCCACCATCTGTGGTCCTTCAGTACCATCCTAAGAGGTCCTGCACCTTCAAACCCTTCCCCACTTCCTTGTGTTGTGCCAAACAAAATGTCTTGCTGTCCTCAGTGCTGTAAAAATGCTGATCTGTTGAGCTGCAGCACGTGGACCTCCTGGGCAGACACAGTTTGTCTCTGAAGCAGAGAGCTTTCTTAAAGTCACAATATACGGAGAGAGTTTTAAAAATTAGAAGGTCTGGGAGAAAATAGCCCACATAACATAGGAACAAACCAGATCTGGAAAGTATTTCTACCTGAAGAATTTCAAGGGCTTTTATTGAAGGAGAAAATAAAAAGAAGTCCTAGGTAAGCAGCCTCCCAAAACTGATAATGTTACCTAAATCCTTGAGCAAAGCGTACATTTTAAAATGACAGCTTTCTCCCAGATTTGTAGTGGAAGAAATGCCCTTTTAAGCATGGAGTAAAATTGGAAAGGCAGTTTGACAAGGTTTTTTTGAAAGGATTTAATTGTGGCTGTCCTTTGTAAGGATAAAGATGGGCTTAACCCAGTGTCTTGAGTGTAGCATCCTTGAGCCTTTTCAAGTATCACAAAATTTAAATATGAATGTTGCTTCAGGCATGTGTCATTAGAAGCATGGTTCTGAGGATAAGTGCAGACTTAAAAGCTGCAGGCATTGTGGTTTCAGGTTCTTAATCTGAATTTTGCAGCTTGGATCAGTGAAAAAGGAGGGAACAGAATCTGATCAATTACAAAAGAGGAAGCATTTTTAAATGGATACTGTGACCAAAGCCAAGTCTCTTAGGTTACTTCAAGAATTTTTGTAAACTGAGACTCCAGGCTGTTTAATACAATTTTGCACTGTGAAAAGCAACTTCCTTCAACATCTAGCACAGTAAGATTTAAAACAGGAACATCAGCAGCTTCTGAAGATACTGAAATTTTTCTGGCAAATGGAGGTTCTGAGAAACATGATGTTCCCCAAGCCTATGCCAAGACTTCCTCTTGGATCTTCCTTTTGGCCTAGAATTAGCAAATGGGTCCAAAGTCCAAGTACTGTTAGTAACTTCGGCAGCAAGGCTTTCTTACTAATTCACTTTCTGAAGTCATTTAATAAAATATCCAGATGAAATTTTTGAACAGTGTTTAGGCTGCTAGCAGTAAGGTTCTCACACAACTAAACTTCCATTAATTTTTATAACATTTAGGGTAATGTGTGCAGTTAAAATGAACTCTCACTCGCTAATAATTTGGTAGTTTGCTCTTTCATTTTCTTGCTTGTCTACCAGTTTCCACAACCTGGCATTTACAGGGTCTTGTTGAGATGTACTGAACTAGAAAAATTCTACTGCCTTTTTTTCTGAAGAAAAAGGCAGATATCTTAATTTAATAGAACTTAAACTTGATTATGGCGATGCCACTTCATTGCTTTTTTGTCTTTCTGTTAGATAAATATTATGCAATATGGGAAAATTATATTGCATGTATTCTGAAGTTCCCAGTCTCCCTAAATAATGTGATACTAAACTACTTTTAGATAACACAATTTGTATAAAATGTTGGTGAATCAGATTTTTTTCTTTAGGAGATGCAGCAGTGGAGTCTGGGAGACAGAAAGACTTTTAATTGTTTTTGTCCCAAACTGAACAATTATGTTTGGGAAAGCGAGGGACAGGGGTTTTGGGTGATAAATGTTACTGCCTGACAGCTCCACTGCCTGGATTTAGTGGAAAGCACATATGAGGAAGTCTCTTTGGCTGTGCTGAGGTAATGCTCTTGGCATAGGAAAGATGATCAACAGTGTTAAGTCACATTATTGGTTATCTGAAGAGTTAACCACTAAGTAACATTGAACAACAAATACAATCTTTTGCTTAAAATAATTTGGTGTCAGCGATGTATAAGAAGCATTAGAATACATAGTTACTATAGAGTTTATTTAAAGAACTTTTTAATATATTTTAATTTTGTTTTACAGAGTATTAATATTAGGAGCTTCAGGAGGAGTTGGTACTTTTGCTGTACAGGTAATATAAACCAGCATGCCCAGGATCCACCTTCGAACTATTCAATATGAAAAAAAAAAAATAACAGAAGGGAATTGTGAGAAGGAATAGTGAAACAGCAAGCTACTGATCGATCTGTCTGATAGATCTGATCGATATTTCCAAAACTGAAATATTTTCAGGTTTATTGCTTTTGATTTATTACGTTTTATTACTTTAAAGTAGGAAGCAGAGACTTTCAAAGAAAAGAGTGGTGAATGTAGGTAGTGAAAGATCACATTTCGCAGTTTGGGTGCAGGAGGTCTCTGATTGGTCCAACTTGAAATATGTCGCCTGTTTCCATTATCTTTCAGTCAGCTCTGCTCCATAAATATGAAAAGAACTTGGTGTATGAGTAGACTGAGAATGTATCATCTACCACAACTGTTGTAGGTGGTCAAATGATATGAGAGGCACCAGGCTTTTATGTGCAGTGTATGTAAAGAGCAGTGGCTTAAGATTAACTTTCCCTCACTGTCTTTGCCTTTTTGGCTGTCTTCATTCCAGTAGCTCTCAACTTTGGAGAGTCAACATGCTCTTTTACTGATCCATTTGTTGTGGAACATCTTCTTTTCATGATCTCATTTAATTTGGGGATTTTGATTCTAATTGGTGTCATCTTACGCTGAAACATCTTTCTCTTGAGATTAGGAAAAAAATATAGAAGTTCGGTGATTGCATCACTGCGTTACATGTTACTAGACCATAAACAGTTGTTTTAAAGAGGCTTACAGGAGAATTTCTAGTGGTATACTGTTTGCCTGATCCATGGTAAAGCAGGTGGCTAAATTAGATCCGTACAAAAGGCTGACCAGCCACTGACTAGTTGTGATTTCTACCTGATTAATTGTGAGTAAGCTACATTAATCTTTTGTACATTTATTCTGGATTAATTAATGTGAATGAAAAATGAGATTACAAAAGAGATCAATAACTAGAAAAATCCTTCACTTTGCTATAGCTTTTGGAGTAGAAGATAACCTGACATCCTCCCTGTGGTAAATCACAGGTGACTTCCTTCTTTTTCTCATTATTAACATTTAAGCTATTTAAAGTGAGATAGAAATATGAAATACTTAATGAGCAGGTAGGAGTATAAAATATTTTAATTTGAAATATTTAATTGTACTTAATGGTTGATCTGGTGACAGTTTTGTAGATTGGTAACTTGGACAATACCTCTTGATATACATTTAGCTGTCAGATTCAGATGGTAAACTGAGTATTTTATTTAAAGTCTTATTTATCCTGAGACCTGATATCTGTAAGTGGCACTAAAAAATCACCCTCATTCCACCACACCAACTCCCCCCTCCCCAAAACCTCCTTAAATATTGATAAATTCTAACCATTGTCTGTGGGATGTGTGACAAGTTATCCTGTGGTTGGAGCCCAGTCTCCCCAGTCCCTACCAAAGGTCCTCATTTATTATATAAATATAATGAGACTTTGGCTTTTTAAGTGGTTCTCAATGTTGCACTAAATTTTAAACTTCGGACTTTTGTTTTTTTTATACTTGTTTTTAGCTACTGAAGGCCTGGGGTGCTCACGTAACAGCAGTTTGTTCTCACGATGCCAGCACGCTGATGAAAAAGCTTGGAGCGGATGATGTGATTGATTACAAATCTGGAAATCTGGAAGAGCAACTTAAAACATTACCCTTGTACGTGTTTGTGTTGCTTATATTGAGATGAAGGAGTTGGTGGTCAGACCTTCTGCCTTTTGGTTGCTTGACTCCAGTTTATCAGAACTCCCTCTTTTTTTTTTTTTGTTTTTTCCCCATTTCTAAAGTGTTACTTTGTAAAGCAAATTCATCCCATCCCTTTTTGAATGCAGTTTGCCAAGTGAATATCCCAAGCACAGATTTAATTGTAAGACTAAGCAAGTTAATTGGGCTTGTGGAGGCAAGCTCACTTTCACATGGTTCTTTTCAATGACTGTGATTTGAACAGTTCTGTCACCTTCCCTCCAAGGTTCTTGGAACATTTACAAAGCATGAATAAATTAAAACAAGTCTCAGAAATCCTGTGTGAGGTTAGCAAATAGTAAAATTGATCTTCTAGAGGAAAAAACTGTGTCATGAAGCAGTTAAGTGACTTGTCTGAAGGTCTTTACTCCAGTTGAGTTGCACAGTGGCTGAATTTCTCTTCTGTACTATTGTGTATGGCTGCCTCTGATAAACAAGCACACTTGGCTTGTCATAGCTGTGTTTAAATTAGCTTGAGGGTTTTCTCTAAAATTGAAGTCTTTTTTCATTTTGTAATCTTTCCATCTGTTTAAACTTAGTCTACTGTGATTTGTATTTGAATGTGTTATTTACACTGCTCGTTTTAGTTAGATCATGTTAACTTTCTGGGAGAGGAAATAGAAGCTGTTCAATCTACGAAAGAATCTTACTGATAACTGTGCTGAGAAGGCATGTGCCCTTTAACTATGGTGTGGTCGTCAGCAGGCCTGAGGTCAACTGCGAGGTTACTGGCACTGACCGTATGGGGAGGGTGTGCAGCAACTAACTTAGCAGTTTGCAAGTAGCTCTAAATTTGCCTTTGTGCAATTCAACATCTTAAATGCTAAACACCCATTCTAGCAAGTGACCCTTTTCAGGAGCTGTCAACAGCATTGTCTTAGGGTACAGTTTTGTGATACGGGTAAGACCATTAGGGGAATGGTCCTACTTCCCTCCCCTTTTCAGTTGTACTGACTCTTCAGACCCCATAGTGAGCTCGTTTTTCCTGTAGCATTAGTTTTCATGATTTTAATTTCTCTTGTTATCAGGTAACTGTTAGGTTGACTGAGCTGTAACATGAAATCACATCCTTGGAAGACAGGCAGGAAAACTGTCTTACCAGAGATAAGAACTTTTCTATTTAATTTGCGTATTTTCCCTCTTATTTGTAGGTTATTTAGGTTAGATGCATGTGTATATGCATTTCTATTGCAAGCTGGAGATTGCTGAAAATTTACAGATGAAAAAGCTCACATGCTGGGATAATGAGAAGGAATGCTGAAACTGTGGCTTGTTGCCAGAGGCTGCATATACCCATTCCATGAAGGGAAGGAAGGTTTTAGACCCTTTGCATTGTTAGGTTCTATGCCGAGTAGGTAGAAAAGAGCTGCCAGTAGAGGTAAAATGGCCCTCAAACAAATACGGAGGTCAAAAAAGACTTTCAGAAGTGAAGCTGAGAATTGGGTCACAGGAAAGATGTGAGTAGATAAGAGGGAGTAGAGAATTTTTTTTACGTAACTTTGGCCACTGGAACTGACTTTCACGTGAGTACAGCATGTACAGGAGATGTTCCTACTCAGGGCATGAGTCCAGACTAGTTTTTACATGCGCGTACCATATTGTTCAATGCTAGGACCAGACCTCAGGACTGTACCAGTAGTCTCAGTGGGAGGGCTGAAGAGACAGAGCTCTAGAAGGCTTTAAGCAAGTACTGAATGTAGTTGTGCATCTAAGAGTCTGCTTTTTGGAGTTTAAGTGCAGTTTAAGTTATCTAAATAGCCTGTGTCTGCTGTGCAGTGAATGTACTCCCATTGAACAGTAAAACTGGGATTTAGCTGAAGTCTTGGGACTTCTTGCCGCTGTCTTGCAGGCAGATTATTTTACTGCATTGGAGTAACAGATAGAAATGTAAACTATAGCCAGTTTCTGATATGAATTAGCTTAACTATGATGAAATTGTTTTTCCCATATCATGATTTTAAACCTGTTGTTTACATGTCTGCAGATTTGATTTCATCCTAGATAATGTTGGTGGATCCACTGAGAAGTGGGCTCTAGATCTCCTGAAGAAATGGTCAGGAGCAACATATGTTACCTTGGTGACACCTTTCCTGATCAATATGGACAAACTTGGAGTGGCTGATGGAATGCTACAAACAGGAGTCACTGTTGGTTCCAAAACTGTAAAGGTATTTGACAAAATCCTATATACTTTAATATGATGTAGTAGCCTAGTGGCTTCCTTTGTGGCTTGGATGCTAGTCACGTGGCTCATCTAGAGGCATCTGGTTTATTTTCCTCGTGTATCATTAAGTATAATTCAGATGCATTTTTATTCTTTCCTTCTTTCTTGCACTGAAAAAAGAAATGCATTGGGGTGGTGCTGACTGGTGTATGTGGTAGTCTGAGGCGCTTTGAAGTTTTGCGTCTTTATAGTGCTTTTCATTGTGGCCTTTTCCATATGGCCTCCCTAGTGAGTCCTGCTGACAGCTCGCATTTCATAGTAAACAGAGCAAATCCCTGCCTCATTGAAGTCAGGGTAATTTTGCTACTTGCTTTAGGCTGGTCAGGCTTTCTTTCTTTCAAAACATTGTTCCATGACTGATTCTCTTCATCCTATTCCAGCACCAGAGAGTAATAAAATTGGTTGAGGGTGGCTAGAAAGTCTTTCATCTCTTTCATGTTCGTGTGTCTGGATGGTGATACTGATTTTTCTAGTTTTCATAAGTGGATCTTAAAACGTTCTGCCAGTGGCCAGATCAGTGAGGCTTTTGAGAACTTTTCTTTTTCTTCTCTCAACATGTGTACTTGCTCTCCAAATGAATGCTTTTCAAGCAGTTGCTATGGTATTCCTGTGGTGGCATGGTTGAATGAGATTCTAAGTCCTGCACCAATACTTTCAAAGGAAAGCTCAAAAACAAAATTAAAAGGCTGGGAAGAAATAATGTAATATTATTTCTCAGTGTGTGTGTTTCCATGATGAAGGGCATCATATGCCATGTATTAAAAATCATCTCTCTTTGGCAGATGATGGCTCTTATTCCTGTAATGATCTGCTCAGAGGAGGTGGTCTTGACTTGAGCTTGTGAGTTCTTCCCAAAATGCTTTTCATGTGAGATGCCATCTGTCATTGAATGGTGATGCCTTTGGCAGATGTGATCGTGGAAAATTTAATCACTGACACTGAGGTGGAAGGTTCTAAATGTCACATTGCTGGGTTTATTTCGCCGTTTTTGTGAATGTGTGTAATTATATAGCACCATTTCTCTCTTACGTAATAAATAATGCTGTTTCTAGCTGCAGAGACAAGGTGGTTGTTTTTCTCAACTAGCTGACTTGTGCAATTGGACACAAAATTCACCCTGATCCTATTGTGGTAATACAACATCCCGTCTGTACATTTAATCCACGTGCTTAGGTGACTTTTTTTTTCAGAAACCAGCATATAATTTCCATGTCTTTTCCTTCAGTTACTTCTCTAGTGCTTCTGTCATTAATTTCAGTTTCAGTTTCCTCTCATGATTTTCTAATATATTTGTGATCTTTCTTGCAGCATCTCTTTAAAGGAGTCCATTATCGGTGGGCATTTTTTATGCCAAGTGGCCCAAGTTTGGATGAAATAGCAGAACTAGTTGATTCTGGAAAGGTATGTCGGTAATGTGCTGAAAGAGGTGCTGCTTTGACTCAAAATGGTTGTCGTTCACAGTTAGGGAATAAAATGTTATAAGAATCACAGTGAGGAAAACCAGTTAAGAATTGACTTGCTCCAGTTTCTAATTTCTACCTTTTGCATGGAATTTAGGAGTTCATAATCGTTATGACTGTTCTGCCTTCTCCCTCTCCACCCTACCTGTTTTTAAAAGCACAAAGCTTACTGAGTTATGAGGAAAGAATGTCCACTGATCGATTGTTTATTTTTGCCAGTGGGAATCATTTAGCACGAACTCTGGTGTTGAAAATGATACGTTTTAAGAGGCCTCATTTGGTTCATTTGGTCAGGATAAACATGCTTGTGTGTATCTGCATATGCAAAGTTGCCTAGCTTGGATGATCAGGAGTCCTGCCCCTAATGTGCACAGAACTAGAATATTCAGGTTACTGCAGGTCACAGACGATCTGCATTGGCAGAGTGGTGACAAGAATCTTGGGTTTCATTATTTCAGTGCTTCAGAGTACAACGCTTGTGCTAATTCGGCACAGTGACCCAGAATATTGTGAGCGTTCGTAAGCTTTCGGGGAATCTCTTAGTGGACTTGGGGGAAAGGCACGAAGTGGCAGATAGCTTACTGCTTTTCGGATCTTTTCAGCTTTATGAGCTTGTTACAAAATGTGTATGAGAGTGAGCAGTTGATTGCCTGTTTATTGGACTGTGTGGTGCAGTGTCCTCTCTTGGATAATTTCACGTTGCCAAAATTCCCAGAGTTGGCAATATGGACAACTGCTGTTTATCTTTCTGTGTGGTACCCAAGCAGAAGAGGAAGCAGAGTCTGCCATGTCTGCTGGTAATCCCAGTATGTGAACTGTCAGGCCATCTTGTGCTCAAAATTTGTGCATATTAATAAATTTAGGTCTCTCAGAGTTCGAGTGTTGATCTCCTTTTTCCCTATGCATTGTGCTCCAGAGTTTGGAGAAGAGTCAATAAATTGCTGTCGTACTTAAGGACTGCTTGCTTCCATTTGCCACCTCAGTGCTGCTGATAGGAATAAAAATTTTCCTGGGTTCAGCCGCTCTTATTCCTCCGTCGTGTCCAGTGTGCTGCTGACACAGCTAATGGAAAGTCTGTGTTGCCTAAAAAGTTACCTACTCATAAACAGAGGCTGCAGCAGCAAATAAGTTGTGGGGAAGTGTGTTCCTGGCTACAGCTTTGCACCACTCTGCTTTGCATTATGCCCAGCGCTGTAGGCATTATCCCATGGTCTAGAAAGAAAGCCTGGGAGATGCTCCTCATCCTGTGATTGCATCCAATCACACTACTAAATTATAATTGACTAAGAAACAGAAATGCCCTTGTCTTCGTTCTTACCATTTGTCCTGATTTGTAGCCACTCACGATTTGTTTTGTGTTCCGCTCCTGCCTTGTATGCAAAACAAATGCAGAATATGCCCATGAAAGCCTCTTGAGAAACACCTGTTTATGCAATAGAGATAGGGCTTAATTGGTGTTCTCTGCCTAATGATCTGGACAGGTGAATTGTAATGCCATTTAAAATGTACGTCATACATATATAAATGTCCTGATGTACTTCTTGTTCTAAGATGATCATGAGGACAAAGATGTTTGCTTGGTTTTTTATTCTCTGTGCAAAAACAGGTCATAATGTCAGACTATTTATCTGCATAGTCATTATTCTAGCAGCATTTTACTCTATTTTATAAAATGTTGTAAACACCTGTGCTATCATCAGTATTTTATAAGACCCAGATGTGTTCTATTTAGACAGATGTTAAAAAGACTATGACCTTTATTGTCTAGGCACTAGAGTTTTCTTAAATGGACAAATCATCCATTCAGAAGAGCAGGTGTTTGGAAAAAAGGCAAGAGAGAATTACTGGAGGAAGTGTACCATAATTTCCGAACTAAGTGAAAAGAAATATTTATGTTTGACTAGGAAGGAATAAATGAGAATTGAAAAAAAAAACAAACCACAAAGAATAACAGTGTAGCAAGAAGACTTGGGGAAGCCAGCAAAGTGAGGTCATGTAGTTGAACTTCTTAGTTTTGAGTGAATACAGTTTTGAGTAATGAAGATTTAGTTATTTTGAAATTTCAGTGAATCGTCTTTTCTGTTACAGGCATGAGATTGTATTAAGTGTGAATAGGAGAGCAATTGGAGAGCTCCTGAAAATAAGAGGCTTTTTTCAGGAGAGTATAAATCATGAGGGGCGATTTAAATGAAGGAAATTAAAAAGAGCTGATGATTTAAAGAGATGGCCTTACAGTGAGTGAAGCTTTGAAGAGTGTATACCCCTGAAGCAGTTACAGAACATACTGATTTATCAGTGTTTTTTTCTTTTATTTCTTTTGTACCAACACAGGTTTTTAGTTCTGATGAGTGAATCTTTTGTGAAAGCAAAAGGATTCTCAATCCTTCTGTGGATGAAGAATAAGAAAAAAGGGCATTTTGTTTAAAGATACCTGATTTTCACATGGGTGATCTTTGCAGCAAGGAATAAAGATTTCCAAAATGTCAGCTATGAGGAGTTCTTTCAATAGCCTTTTTTAATGGGGAGGAGGAGAGGATTTGATGAGCTGGTAGTGCAAGGAAGGAGAGTAATTTTCCCTTTGTAATTTACCTGCACATCAGCTCAGTTCTGAGGGCTGTAAAACCATTTTCAGTTTATGAGCTGTTTTCTCTGCCTTGCAGCTGGACATCTTGCAAAGAGACTGAGTGGGTGGGAGGCTGCTGCATCAGTAGTGGGCACGGAGAAAATCAAGTATTTCCTTGGGAAATTTAAGAGATACTGGCTACTTTCTGAACTGCTGGGAAGTCGCTGTTGTGAGTGGAACTCCACCAGTTAATTACGAGCCAGTAAAGACTGGCTTAACATGGGCTCCACCAAATGAGTTGATGAAGTTGGGGATCTCTTTGCATGGCAGAACGTTCCTGGTGAATTACAAGGTTCTCATCTAAAGACAAGTGAAATCAGCAGAGCCTTGAGTTCAGGACACAGATCTGCTGGCCCACTGTTTGCTGAAGCATTGTCGCTGGTCTCTGCTGCCAGCATCGTCACTGAAAGGCTTCTTAGGAATTAGTTTGATGTATTTGTGGTCAGCGTTGTGGATTTAACATTGACAGTCTTGGGTTTTGCTACTTTTTAAACTTTTTCCTCCTTTCTAAGCGTGTGCCATTTAGTCCTTGTGAAAATATACCAGTTCTTATAACTTACGTTGCCTGATGGAGGCTGAAAAGACTCCTTAGTGTCGTAAGGGGGAGCACTAAGTATGTTGTATGTTCCTGCTGGACCATGATAGGGTGTGGGTTAACGTGCAGCCCTGCAGAAATTTGAAATTCAGTGCCATATAAATGCAGCGCGCGTGTGTGTGTGTGCAGTACTTCAGGTGCCTTAATGCTCTTTCCTTCTGATGGGTGAAAGTTGATTTTGCAGAAGGAAGGCTAAAGGACAAGTAGAGTCTCTGATCATGAAATGATCATTCTCTGTGTTGTTTGCTTTCTAGATAAATGTTACAGCACAGGCACACATAAGAAAAACAATTGCATGTCTATATTAATGTAATTTGTGCCTAGTGTTGATGATACATTTTGCTGAAGACACCAGATGCTTCGGACTTAGCAGCTGCTGCTGTGGTTTGAAGGACAGGACGTTGACTGTTCTTTGGCCCTGCTGCTGTCGTCCTGTGCAACGCTGGGCAAATCACAAAACCTTTTGCTCACGTAATTTCTCTACCTACTAATGAGGACTTTATCCACCTTTGGTGATTTGCTCTGAGATGCCCTGTTAAAATGTGGAATTCAATTGTTTTCTGTTGCTAGTCTTTGCTATTCAGGAAGTAAATAACACAAATGGATATGGTCATCCATTTTGATATTACTTGGGTTTTGAGTTGTTTGGATGGCGATGATTTAAGATGGCTTACTTTCCTCCTGCTAGCATAGGTTATCACAAATTCTTGATTCTATCTTAACCCATGTGTATTGATTTGTTTCCAATTCATCTTGTTACAGTTCTGCAAATAACTTTTTCCCTGGCCTTTGTTGCACAATTGTTGCAGATTTCTCTCATCTGTATGAATATCAAACAGCTAATGTAACATATTGAGTCCTTGAACGTTCTCCAAATCTGGCATATCTGGATGTGGCCTTCTCTGCAGTAATCCCAGTCTTTGTCTTTATGGCTGTGCTAAGGTATCTTACGGTAGCCAAGGTGACTCGTCCTTGGGTGGTGCCTGCTTTACTCTCCCTATCTGAAAAAGGACACTAGGGTAGCAATTCTGAACTTAAATGTCTAAATTGACTGCAGATCGGTCCTTCTCCCTGCTCTCTTCAGTCACTCACACTCGTTCTGTTGACCATCTTTCTCCATGCTAAATTGCTAAGCTTGCACTTTTTTTGTTCTTTTTTTTTTAAACTTTATGTTTTCTTGTTGCAGTGCTTTTGCTTGCCAGGTTGGTTGGCTAGAGCGCAGAGATGTTGATCAAGGAGAGGTTGCCAAAAGCTCGGTTCAGTCCTTTCTCTTCCAAAGGGAACTTCTATCTGCATTTTGTCACGGCCACCAAAAAAACCACTGTGATTTTTATTAAAACACATCTGCTCCTCTTCTTCCAGGACATGGTAGCTTGCTTATGCTCTTTATGAAAGTGCTGTGTGATTAGATCAGAAACTGTCCATGAAGAAGACTTAATGGAAATTTCGCATACTGTGGAGAGATAGGGTTTTGAATATGCAAGCTCACATAAACCCTGATGAGGTCTGGAAAAAATTTGTCATATACCAGGTATTTAATCAAATGTTTTGCCTCAGCCTGATGTAATTGCATATTCTGTAGAAAGTCAGTCCTAGTGTTCTGAGCTCTAGTCTCCTAGTGTAGGAGGGAATTACATCTAGCACAGTGGTGAAACGTGGCGTCAACAAGACAGCTCTTGTCTGTGCTGAGTTTAATGTGTTGAGACCTGGGGAGATGCAGGTCATGTAGACTATTCTTCTAATATATATATATAAAATATATAATATGCTTTCATCTATAAGTATATATATATACTCATATATATATAACTGTACATAAGTTTGTTCTGTCTCAATTAGATGGTAGCATTGCTCCAGATTGATTTAATTACCAGCATAAATATGAGGACAACTACCATGAACATCACTGCTAAGGGATTCCAGAAGAGAGAGCTGCTCTTTCCTTTAGTTAGTAAGTTTTTTGGCATGGTTCAGTGGGTAACTAAACCCAGGATCTTCCTCACTTCTACTAATTTAAGCTTGGGCTTGGCTGGCACACACTACAGTTCTGGGCTTGTTCCAGTTTCTTAGTCTTCTTTATCGTGTTCTGTAGAAGCTGTTCTGACAGGGCCAATTAATGAACTAGAGACTTTTTTTTTAAGCCTCTTCTGCACTCCAGACCATACCCTGATAGCCTGCTTAAGTGGGATTCATCTTCTGGTATTTTAATAATTGTAAATGATACTCATGAGTTATTGTGGGGTGCTGTCAGAGGCTTGATGTGAAAGAACGTACCTTGGCTTGAAAAACATGCAAAACCTGGTAATACACTTACCTGTAAGATGCCTGTGGAAGTAAGACCCCAGGACACATGCCTTCCATGCCCGTGTCTTAACCACTGCACCACCATTGTTCTTACGAGCATATGAGACTGGATCGGGGGATCATTTTTACTTCTGTTAGGTATTTGGGATAGAAATATCACGTACCTGATGTCCTTTAATGTGCTGTTGGATGAAAGTACGTATTCTCCAAAATATAAGTTAATCAAAAATATAGTACTGTATAGTTGCAAAGCTACCCATACAACACATGACCAGAGCCAGATGTTCCAGAAGATAAGAACTTTAATCTTTGTCTTCAGTGAGGGTTGACCCCAAAACATAATGATGGCAAGCAACATGAAGCTCAGCATACATTGTTGCACACCACTTTAAGAGGAGGGAAGGCTGAAGAAAGGGGTGGGATTAAGACCCAAAGAACATGGAACTTGAGTACAGCAGAGAAGGAGATGCTCAGCTAAAGGGAAGAAATGACAGAAACAGCAGTGTCCCAAAACAGCATGTTTTCCATGAGATAACAAAGTGCTGAACAGATAACTAAATGTTTAATTACAGGACAGGGACTGTTCTTTGTAATGATTTATGTTCAAACCTCCTCTTGTCATTGAAGGGGGACTTGCGGAAAGCCAAAGGAGAGTATCAAGCTCTGCATTTGCGCTCATATATACTGCATTTGGGCACGGTAGTAATTTCTGAAGGAGGACAGCCTTTATCTTCTAACTCAGCTACTCAAAATGGCAAGCAGCTCTTTTCCATTACGACAAGCCCTCAAGAGGATTTTGAGGTCTGGTGGAGCACATCACAGCTCTTGTTCTGTGCACAAGCAAGTCTTTTCCAAAGCGTGTACACATGAGCGTGCTCATGGCTGCCTACCAAGGCGTAAGTAGGGTGCGTGCGCGGGGAGGCAGCAGCCGGGAGGGAGGCGCTCTGCAGAGCAGGGCTGCCCTGCAGCTTTGACATGGCCATCCTTTACAAACCTGGGGGAGAGCCAATGCACTGTCATTGCCCTTGGAGGGGGGGACTTACTTAGTTTTCTTTTCTGCTTTGAGCTAGTCTTGCTCTGAGGGCCTCTGTGGTCCGGTTGTCTCTCTCCTGAGGATTTCAAGGATCTAGCTCTCCCTCCAGTGGCAGGAAGCAGCTCCACGCTGAGTGGAGCGACTTGTTGCTAATACGAGGGTCAAAGCTGTCTTTGTTCCCTTCCTGTTTTCTCGCTTGTCCCCTCCTGATAAATTCAGACTGTGTCCTTGCTAATACAGACATGGGGACCTGCACGGGAGGGCTTTGCCATTAGCAGGAGCGTGTTCCTGCTGATCAGTCAGCTCCTGCCAGTGCCTGTTCGCTGCCTGCTGCGTTCAGAGCTGGATTGGCTATGGCACCGCTTCCATGCTCCATGTTGGATAGCCTTAATCAGCGTCAGCAATTACTCTCTATTTTTCCAAACACGAGTTCATTTCAAGAGACCTGAGATTCATTTCTATAGTATGTCCTGCATCGGAGAGAATGAAGAGGAAGAAAATACCTTTCAGGCCCAGTCTGTTTTCAGATAAACATTTCAATGCGGGCGTGTGTAATCCTTTCTCTCTCAGACTTTAGTTTAATCCCTTTTCCCTGAACAAATAGGTGTCCTCTGGCAAGGAACTGATGTGTGGCTGTAAATAGGCAGTGTTTTTATTATCCAGTTAATCTCCATTTATTATCACACATTCAGCAAACAGCAGACGCTCCCCTACTTGTTTGTCTGTTCACAGGAAGAAATTTTATCTTAGTCAGTGGATTATGGTAAAGGCTGAGTGAATCACTGTGCTGCAACACGGTCAGCCCTTTCAGGGTTATTCAGACAATGGGACTGACCAGCCAGCCAGATAAAATGTTTAATGCTCTAGATTGTCAGGATCATCAATTTAGTATTCATGTCTCTCTATAGCACTGCCTAAAGCCAGCGTTTAAATGGAGCTGGAGGTTACATCAATGTAGCAAATGGGCTTTGAGCGTGTGGTGGCTGCAATACACGCAGTGTTTTGAACTGTGAGGCTGAATTCAGGGTTCTTCTGAATCCCTGTGTCACCACTTTTCAAATGTGGCCCTTTGAACTTTACCTAGTAGGCTGAGGACGTAACATACCTCGCTCTGTCAGGGTTATAAGCTGCAACCTACAATAAATGACTGCAGGTAGCAGAACATTAAAGTGCCATGTTCATTTTTTTCTCAGTTGCTGCACGTGTCCGAAATTAACTTCTGCCTTTCCCTGGAATCCCTTGTGCTGCTGCACTGCTTTCTTCCCTGAATACCTTTCCCCTCCTCCCAGCCTCTTGCCCTGCTCGGGTCATCCATGTCCATGCTCCAGCAGCCTGAGTTTCTGTAGTCTCTTTTTATTTTCTTAACTGAAGCACAGCTTTGTACGTAACTGCCATTAACAGTAAGTACTTGTACAAGTGCTGCGCTTATGTTTGGCTCACCAAGGTTACTGCATTGTTTTGTTCCCAGGCTTCTGCTATGAAAGCAAGGGTTGGTCTTCCTCAAAACAGTCACTGCTGATCAGCAGCACGTTCCTCCTGCTGATAGTCACGGCAGCTGCAGTTTACTCGGATGCTCAGTTTACCCAAAGCCATTATCTCATTCAGTGTTTTTGCTGCTTTGCTGACGCCCAAGATGACATTCCCATTCTGTGCTGGATGCTGACCAAACATGATTTTGTCTTGAACGTGATCATTTGTGCCCCACATTTCTCCCCCAGGTGGGCAGCAGCAGGTGTTGCACAGTATCTTTCTGGGCTCCTCCGCCGTGCGTTACCATTCCTTTTCCTAGAGGTTTCTTTACAGGGATTGTCCTGGCAGAACAAGGGGAAGAAATTACCCAGCCTTGCACCCTGCAGCAGGGCAAGTCTGAGGCAAGGCTGAATGTATTTATTTGCACGGTTGCTCTCCTAGTGATTTGGCTGCTAATTCTCACTCTTTCTTTGGAGGGGATTCACTCATTCCTACTTTTCTGCCATGTAAAGTTTCACACTACTGCCAAGCTTGCTTTGACAAAATAAAAAGGAAAATTTAGTGACAAGAATGGGCGATACTGCAGTGTAATAGTTAAATTATTGATGACTTGGATTACTGTTACCATATAAGCAAAACCAGTAGTTATTTTAGTGCATAGAATGGGCTTCAAGGTAAGGCACTGTGCATGAATAGAAAGAAAACTGAGTTGAGAAAAGGACCTACGTGAGCACAGACACCGACCAGACTGAATTTGTTGTGCTGTCAGGGAGGGTGCTGGGTGGTCAGTGCTGCTGCTTGGAAAACGTGTGCGTATGAAAACCTTTCCACCTTCTAAGCAGCATGTCCGAGTGTGTACCCCTCGCCTTCTGGTAAAAGTAAGCAAGCCCTCTGAAATACGGCACTATTCTGATGCTGGCAAACTGCATGTCTCCTTATTGCTATTGTATTCCTTTTCTATTTAGCAAGATGCATGTCCTACCAGGAGAGGGCAGTTGCCATTTCTGGCGTACTCAGCAAGACAGAGCGCATGGTAGTAGCTGTGAGGAAAAAGCCTGAAGATGTTTTTTCACTGACACAAGTAACAAGGATCTTTTTCCAGCGCAGTAAATAGGGTGTTTGGATCTTTGTTGCTTCAAATCTTCATCGCTGCGAGAGCGAGCTGCAGACTCAGCTACTGTTAATGTTTTCCTCTGATAGGATTAGCATCAGCTCATCAGTGTGAGAACACGCACTGGGCTGGTGGTAAGGGATCCAAGGCAAGAGACCAACCTCGGGGGACAGGCAGGGTCTTTGGGAGGGGGTGTGGGAGGTACTTTTGTACACAGAGCTTATTTTAGCCTTTGGAAGGCTGATGCAGAACTTGACAATAGAAAAAGTCTCCTTCCTTAGACCGGCAGCAACAAGTCTTTTTCAGAAGCAGCTGGGATTTCTTCCACACTATGATGTCTAAAGAAAATGCTTGTAGGGTTTTTGGACTCCTTAGTTAATGGGGACAGTGAATAGGATTGTTTCGCCTTCAGTATTAGAAATGAGTCTAAAACAATGCAGAAGGCTACTCTACAAAATGAATACCAAAATAGCAGTTGATGGAAGCTGGGCTTAATGAGGTATGCCTATTGGAATACACAGTGGCTGAGTTTTCAAGTGTATCATCTAAATGATTCAGCAACAAATGTTGGTGGACTCTTTTTGTACTTCACTTGTGGCCAAGTCTCGTAAGGGTACAAACAGGCACTAGTTTCATAGGTATTTTTAAACACCTGACCTCTTGAAAATTCTTGGGTTTAACAAGAAAAACAATACACAAATATGAGAAAAAAAAAATGTTCTTTTTCCTCAGTGTATCATTATGGACAACAAAAAGCTGAATCACAATGTCATCTTTTAAAGGGACTTAAAAGTTAGAGCCTGGCATGATGACTTTATTGTTAAGAGTCTCAAGCGAGAGCTCCACACTGGGCTAATAGAGATGTTTCAAAACTTGGGGAAAGAGCAGCAAAAAGCCTTCTCCTGCATGCAGAGGGGTCCCTGAAAAAAGTTAAAAGCTAGTGACTGCATCATTTGGCAACTTCTGCCCTAAATACTATAAACTTCCCCTCTTTCTTCATACAGTTTTGAAATGTGAAGGTGATATGTTATTTTATTCCTAATATAATGATACTTTTTTCTTTATTCTCTAGATTCAACCAGTTATTGATCAAGTCTTCTCTTTTTCTGAAGTTCCAAAGGCCTTTCTGAAATTGGAAGGAGGACATGCACGTGGAAAAACAGTGATTGATGTAATTAGTAAAAAATAAAGTATCTCTAATCATTATTCTGCCCTCAGTCAGTCCTTTACTGGTAAATTACACTTGAACATGAATTGGTACGTAGCATTTTGTTTCCTTAAAAGCTCACAAAGGATGCATAATTAAAAAAAAAAAAATGTGTTGTTTTAGCAAAGCCTCTTTTATTCCTTCATACTCTGCCTGTTAATATGCAGACAAGAAATGTCCTAATGTCCCTTAGGTATTTCAACATGAAAACCTCGTCAAGAATGTAGTTGTGACTTTTGCGGAACACCCCTCACTCTTGGGATAAGAGGAACAGCCGGCAGCATTTTTGGTTTGGAGATCTTGGAGCTTTTACTTTCCAGATATTTTAGCTAAGTCCTGAAATGCTGAGGCACACCTTTTATCTAATTGTCCATATAAAGCTTGTGCTGTCCTTTTTCCCGTGGCCTTTCCTAGTTCTGAGTAATAATATATATTAATAAAGGTGAACAATCTAGTTCATTCTCAGAACTTGTACACTTTTCCTGAATTAAGTAGTCACATTGCTGTCTCAAGACCAGTACCTTAATCTTAACAGGGCAAATCTCTCATGGCATAACTAATCTGAGCAGAAGCATGGAACAAAATCAATCTGTAACTGATAATTATTCTAATTATGTGATTCCCAGCACAGCATTTATGCAGGTAGGCTAGTTATGATTTTGTCAGTAATCGGGAGACCATGTTCCTTCCATGGCCCCTATCGCTGCTGGTGGTGGTGAAGTGCTTTGAGGGCTATATGGCTGTTGGTCTGTTTTTAAACTTACCCTTTATCTCAGAGATGGGCTACAGACTTCCCCTGCAATTATGCAGGTACGTTGAAGGAAAGTGGTAACCTCTTAATGGAGAGCTGCACATTTACTGTGGTGCAGCTACGGTGATGGAAAAACCATGTCGTGCTGTGCTTCCACCAGGGGACAGAAGCAGCAGCCATGTGAACTGTGGCCCCATGTACAAAGGCACCGAACACACGCTTGGACAGGAGAAGCAGCCATTCCTCAGAGCCTGCAGCTATTCCACACCGCGTATTCACTCCTCATTAGCCAGCTGCTGCAGAGGAATTACAAAGGCACAAGACAGGAGCAAAACTAACTGTAAGAAGTCAGCTTTCTCCCTTTAAAAATGATTTCGATAAAAAGTTACCTACCTTAAATTTATTTGTAAAATGCTATATTATATATATAGCAAGAGCACATCAATATGACAAAGTACCACTTTGGAACCAATAACAACACATTTTTTATGAAGAACTAAAAGCAGCACATTTCAGAGCAACAAAACTTCAGTACGTCTGTACAAAAGGAGGAAAATTAGTAAGGCACTTCCTTTAGGGTGGTAACAATAAAAGCACCAGTATCCTTTGAGGCAAATACAATAGTAATGAAAATGTTAATTTTAAACAGGCTTACTATGCAAGACTAAGGCCTGGATGCTCCTAGGAGCAGCTTGTAGTAACACTGGTCTAAACCAGAACAAAACACAGCAGCATAGTACAAGACTGGGTTTGTATTTTACCTTTTTGCCAACATTATTATGGAAAACTAGCAAGACCAGATTAAGAGCAGGGCAACAGAGGAATTTCTGCAATCATTAGTGTATCTTATCGCAAGCTCTTTACTAAACCAGTAACGCTTACTTTGAACGGGCACAGCCCTTGTGACAGGGCACGTACCCAGGTTTGGCTACGTCCCCTGCTAGAGCAGTCTGACATTTCTGCCCAGCAGCAAACCAGGAGCCAGCAGCCCACCAGATATTGCTTTCCAACATCACCAGAAATACCTGGGAGTCTGACATTCTCCATGGTAAGCCCAACCGGTAGCGGCTGAAGAACTTAGTAACCATGGTGCTTAGGTGCTTTTGCAGTCATGGAGAGTGATACTTTGCCTAAGAATTCTTGTTTTCTACGTGGTTTTGGAGTTTGGGAAGACTGTACTTAACTGGAACTGTTCCAAAGGGTAAAAATTTGACTTGGCAAAGAAGTAAAGCAGCCGTAACTCAAAAAGTTAGGCAGCCTAGAAAATGGGCAAGTTCTTCACATTCCGATGCATCCTTTTGCCACCCCTCTCTTTTTCTAACAAACATCTACTAATTTACATAGTCTCTCTACATGAGAAAATCTAGAATTTTTTAATTTAGGACTCGCTATATTAGCATACTAACTATATTTGAAAGCACATGTTAAAAACTCTTCGGATGTGCTGTGTGCTAGCAGTCTTTAAACTTTGAGTAAACATAAGTTTGTTCCAGTGAAACAAATATATTAATTTTCAGTAGTGAATGTTTCTCTATACTACAGCCCATAGGTCCAAATTGCTATACCCACATACACATTGCACTCCTGTCCTTTATAAAATAAGCTTTAATTATTTTTTAGCCCTTCTCTCAGTTAAAAAAAAAAACCTTTAAAAAATAATTTAAAATTATGCTTATTCTCTATTCTGGATTAACTACTCACTGACGCAACTGTAACTCCATGGGGTCTTTCCCACCTTTAGTTCTTCTATTCTAGCCTGAGGCATAACTACCACTCTTTATCTCATACTGAGTTGTGATGATTTAAAAAAAGAGAAAAAAGGTTGAGAGATACTCAAGCTTTTTAAGATACTCAAGCTTTTATAGCGATAATAATCTTAGACAGGTGAAATCATTCTGTTGCTTGTTCTTTTTAAAATTGCAAAGAAAAGACAAAACTCTCATTGCTGATCCTGTATCCTTCAGAGATGGCAGCGCCAATCCTAGTGTCCAGAATAGCGGCCAATTCAAACATCATCTTTGCTTGTTTGGGTTTATACAACCAGTGGTTCCCAACATTGCGTTAACTTTTCTTCGTTGACTGCGTTGACAACAACGTGGTCACGATCGTATTGTGCGCCCCCTGTAAAGAAAAATTTCAAAAGAGTGTAGATTATCTTTGAAATAAGAGACATGCGCTCTAGGTTTCAGGGCAACTCTAATAAAGTGCTGGTGTAGACAGTTTCTCTTGTAAAGGCACCGAAAAGACAAACTGATTTTCATCACTGCCTGCTATTGGAATTAGTTTTGAAACACGGGAGGCTGCCTGCTCCTCCCCACCCCTTCAGCCACCCCTTGGCTTTTTCAGCCCCGATGGGAAGGAAACACTGCAGTGCAGTCAGGTGCAGCTCCTTTAAAACTGTCACTTCCCAAAAGTCAAACTTGGCTGTTCAGTTCCCCCTCAACAGTTGTCACTAAGGATGACATTTACACGATGAAAAAAGTCCTGCTGCTAACAGACAACGCGAGCATGACCACACGAGGGATGAGGTCTGGTACTCATTTACTCCTAACCATTGCAATCCTGTATTTTGACCAGCTGCATCGCAAGTCACCACATACAGAATATCACCCGATGTTCAGCTGCTTCCGCTGGCAGCTGACCATACCCAAATGCAAAATACAACCTTTTCTCAGAAGGGCTTAACTCACTCACGTGATGCAATGCCAAACACGTGCCCATAGAAGAGCACCACTAGTATTCCGACTTCAGAAACTCGGAAGCAAAGAAGTGCTTGACTGGAGCTGAAAGTCAGAATTTGACATGTTTTTCTCCAATCTAGCACATAGTGCAGAAATGTAGGACACATGCATCTCATGTAGCACAACACACCTGCAGTGGCAGGTAATATTCCCACTGGAAACAGTCACCTGAGCAAACCATTTATACAGAGCAGCAGGACACTCTTATGGACACCGTCTTCCCTTTCTGCACCTTGATAGCCTCACTCTCCCGGAAAGCACAGAAGACAAGCCTGGCAGCTGACAGCTTATGATGGGCGTAACCGATACGGATTCAGCAGATCTCGGAAAGAAATATGCTCGGCACCTGGAGTCCTGCATGGGCAGGCATAATTAAGACCAGCTCTTGTACTAAGAAAATGCCATCTCAAGCACCTTTGGCGATCTCCACTTCAGGAGTCTGGGGGAGACCTTCTGGTGCCACTGTCCCAAATCAGAAAGGTCTCTGAGAAGGTTAACACCAACGTGATTTCTCTCCTGGCCATCACTAGGCAATTACTAAAAAGCAGTAGATAGACAGTAGAAATACTTGCAAAGTTCTTCAGAAAGAGGGGGGAAAAAGAAGGGAATATCAGATCAAATGCTCCCACGGGAAAAAAACCTAACCAGCAGCTACAAAAAATAACATCAGCTACACAGCTCAGTTATCACTGTGAGCGTAAAAAATATTTTGTAAGCAGTGTCTGACAGAATATAAACATGGGATTTTTTTCAGTGGAGTAAGAGACTATTTTCTTTGCTAGAGCGGTGCTCTGGACAAGGCTTTGTGCTATGCCAGTGTATCCACCAGGTGGCACTGGTAACTGCCCAGTTGAACAACCGCGTTCACTTGCTGAAGAATTCATTAATGCTCGATTTGTGGTCAAGAATGGATCAGCAGAATTGGCAGAAAAGAGGTAATGTCCCTACTAGGTTTTCTCAAATAAAAGCTAAATGTACCTACTCTTTCATATTTACCTTACGCATTTACTTCTTTTCTTTTTTTAAACTAAGAGTGCATCTATACTTTCATCACCAGACCTATCCATTGTGAAGTTCTTCAGTGATAAATGCAGAATACATAATTGTTTTTAACACGATTAACTGAAGACAAGGCAGCATAATAGTATTTCTGCTTGTTTGGTGCAACTCAGAACCGACTTTAGAAAAAGGTATGCAGAGTCACCGTGACTAAAGACTCTCCTTTGAACTGCAGTTTTTTTGACAAGTTTATAATTAATCTGTCACTAGCTTTTTACATCACTGAAGAGACTTTGTGACTATTTGTGCCAGTGCTGTGTTATGGTCAGACATTAGATAATCCTTTTCTCACAGTTCTGATGGTCCTGCCCTTTTTAGTTCTAAAGTACTGACTGTTGACTCTGTTTTTTGGTTTGGTTTTGGTTTTCTGGTTGGGTTTGCTTGGTTTGCGTTTTTTTTTGGTAATTGCTGTAACTAATGTCACAGCATCAACACAATATTAGTTTTAAAACAGCCAAGATTAACAGCTGTAGAAAATTATTACTCTCCACACCCAAAAATGCAGTTATCTAAGAATAGCCAATTATGCTAATTCTGCTAATCTTTCCATTTGCTGCTTTTTCAGACCTTCTACAAAACTATGAAAACAAAGTTTAGAAACGCTATCTACATAAATCAAATTTCTGTGACAAAAGCGACTGTAAAACACACATCAAGCGTGCACAGACCTTAGGCTGCTATGGCAGAATCTCATGTTCGCAATAAAGGTATAGCCATTAATAAACAAATGAAAAAAAACTTTTTACATCCAATCACAGCAGTGTACAGCAGTGTACAGCTTTCCCAATATCCTTTGGCTATTGCATCTACAACTACTATATAAGAAAATTTGCTCTATACAAATTAAAGTTAATGAGAAGCTAGGTTTTTCTTGCTTCAGCATTTTTAAATAATTATATTCACATCGCCCAGTGCCACCTAAAATTAACTGAGGATATCTAGAGTGAGTGGACACTGGGAATACAAGATAAGCAAGTACTGTGAGTTACTAAACTCTTATGTAGGAAAAATGAAATTAAGTCCTAGGGCCTGTATAATTCAGGAGGTCAGACTAGCTAATCGGGTCTTTTTTGATTCTAGATTAAAGTAACTATAACACCATCCTTAATTTATAGGCACGTTTAGTGCCTATCCCACTGTAAATACCATGTAATTAAGACACAATGTAATGAGATAACACATTTGCTTACCTTTGATATCTAAAACCAGGTTGGGTTTCATCTTGCTGTAAATCCTGCCATCAGGACTAATATGCCAATATTGTTTGTCTTCATTCCGCTCAAATGACAGACCGAGCTTAGAGCCAGGAGTTATAAGATTCCCAACAATTGTCAAGCAGCAATCCTCGGCCATCTGTATCATCAGAAAGGCAACAGCAATTACTCACAAGGCCTTACTTTAGTATCCACTGGTTTTTGCTCAGATAGGAGAGATGTCAGCAGGTGCAAACGGAATCTAGAACTGCCTTCCCTGAAGGAATGTATTTTTGCCCCAAACTCAAGACTACTTATTTTTCTTTTGTTCCTGTTTCTGCTGACACTCTCCACTACACGAGAACATTAAAATAACCATGCTGTATCAGATCAAAAGGGGCAATTAGCACCTGCCTCCAGCAGTGGCCAACAACAGATGCTATGGGAGATTACATTCACTCTGCTCTTGTGTGCAGGGTGTTCCTGGTAAACTCTCCCAGTCTACAGCAATTTCCAGTCCAGAGACTTTTCCATGCAGAGCTGACACCTTTAGTATCTGGATGGTTTCTGTCCCATATGTGAATTTGTTACCCACTTTCCACTGAGATCAATGTAACCCTTTTACACATACACCCTTCTGTATCGTAACGCCTCTATGGCAAGTGGTTCCAAATCTTAACTACTACTATTACAGAAAAGATAAAATTAAGCAATAATTTGATAGGCAACTACTAGTTTTATTTGATGTTCTCCCCACCCCTCTTTCCCTCCCTGTGTTTGCAGAAACTTCAATCGTATCATCCCTCAAACTGCACCCTTTGCGGGCTAAAAAGTCCTAGCTATTTTCTCTCTTCCTTGCATAGAAGCTCTCGTCTCATCCGCTCATCCTTTTTTTGCTCTTTAATTGTTTCTAGTTCTGCAATAACCTTTTGAGATAAAGGACATAACTGCACAGCGCAGAGTGTATGAAACTGTGAAAACAGTAGTATTTTCCTCTTCGTTCCATACTCTTTTCCTGGTCATTTGTATTACTTGATGTCAAAACTCTGCAAATGTCTTTATGGTTAAAAAAAGAACTGGCAAAAAAAAAAAATCAAGCGTCCTTGAAAAGACTATTAAGGCTGTATTAGTAGTACATTACAGTTAATTACTCTATGTGAACAGTGATTTTTCAATAGATCACCATAAGCCACCTTGTAACTTCTGAACAGACTTCAGTGGCAGATTAAACAAAGTTATGTGCCATTGCTGATATGGCCCTAAATTATTAAATATATCGTTTTGAAAAAGTAGTACTTCTTACTATCATAACCTAGAACTGAAGTAAGTTGATTTAGTTCTGCAGTTCCGAAATTCTCATCTGTATCTAAGCTACTACTTCACCCATCTCGAAGAAACTCATGAAGAGTGAGGAGACCTGAATTCATACCTGCTATTCGTATCTGTTTCTGACAAAATGAGCAGAAGGACTTTCATAACCTGCTTACTGGTTATCCACCTATCTAAAACAGCCCTTCCTTGAACACCTCAGGCACACCTCAAGGTACCGTGACTCAGAGTCAGTGAGATGACCCAAGCTTACAGGAAGAAAGGCACAAGTTCTTCCAGTAACCTGTCTCTGCCTACATGCACGCATCTGCCCACCCACCAGCTTAATTTTCTTTTTAAAATGTGGTGAAAAAAATTCTTTTTGGTGCAAAATACATTTACTGATATTCGACAGAAAGATGGCAGAGCTCTGTAAGAGTTCGGTCATTTAAGATCAATGTTGCGAGCTTGCACTCCGCACTAAGCTACCCGATTGCTATACAGCACAAGTGTGTATTTTCTGTGCGTAGAAAAACTGCTTTATGAGATACAGAGACAGGGACAAAAAACAAAAGCATTTATCCAAAGCCATGTAACACCACACTGTCGCGATATGAATACTTTCAGTGAAATGTTTGAGAGGCACTAGCAAGACAGAAGTCTTTTGTATGCGATATTAAAGCTTTTAGCTTACTTTGCACCATTTTGCTGTCTGCATAAATCTCTTTTACTACCGCATGTGTCCTGTAAACATGTCCGAACAATGCCTTAGCTTATTAACAGTAAGATTTTTCCCTCCAGCATAGATGACATAGTTATAAATGTCTCCTTTGAAGTTATACAGTCCTATAGAAAAAGTTCACATGATTCTTTGCAGTCAAGCTGTTTAACAGTATTAAAGTAACTTAATTTTCTTTGGCCGGCATCCCTACCTAAGACTGTTCATGCTTAAACATTATGAACTGTGCATACCTCTGCTCACCTTAATGACAATTTGCACACGATTAGTTTTATGGACTGTGAGAAAAGTAGGACTTCGTTTGGAAACTTGTACAGAGCAATGGAAAAGGGATGAATTTGACAAATACAGGGATAACCACTAAAAAAACCAACCAACCAAAAAAACCCCCAAAGAGTAGGATTTTATCTTTAAGCTTGCCTGAATGCAGAAGAGGATATAACCTACGTTACACTAATTGACCCACCACAAGGTACGTGTGGTTAAAAATATTATCAGGAAGGGTCAGCATTTTAAAAAGTCTCCCCTGCTTTGACACTTTTGTGATATTTTCACCGTGGAGAAAGAGGGCCTGAAAGTGGAAGGAGCTCATGAAGAGTAGACAATGATCTTCTGGTGTTGATTGTACTTATGAGGCTACTATTCTTTAGGGGGGAAAGTAAAGAATAACTAAAATCTCTCAAAATTTCAATTACATCAAAAAAAGGTATCTTACAACTAGTTTATATCACCTGAAAAAGACAGAGTTCAATAAAAGACCCCAACAACAAGCACCAAAAAAAAACCTACCCAAAAAACAACCCCTACAAAAAGATCGTATTACAGCTGAAATGGAATAAGCTTATAAAATAAATTAAGATGATACAGTAGGAATTGAATTCAGAACGCCCTACTATTGGAGAGGAAAAGAAAAAATTTCACATTGAACTTGAACCTCACCCGGCACTGTATGAATCCATCCTGATAAACCCAGATTTGATCATCTGAGTCTGTATCTTCTGCAACCTGTATTCTGAGAAGATTCAGATTGTCTAAGTTTCCATCAGCTGACATGAATTTTCCCGTTTCCTTGTTTCGAAGCCTGAAGTACACACGTTTCTGCAGGAAAAAAAACCATAACGCTAACCACAGTCTCAGCACAGAACACATCCTGCTCTGATTAACTTCAGAGCAATTACTGTTCGGTGCTGAACCCCATGCCTCCCTCTTTCTTTCAGAAAGCTTAATTTTTCCATTGTAGAATTTAATTCCAAAGTCCATAAATGTCTAGGACAAGCCAAGCTTGCAGAACTCCCCATTCTGCATGGAGAATTTTAGACTTTCCTATGCACTCAGATCAGCACATGGTGGAAAGCTAAGAATTTTTAATTCAGAGCAGCACCAGCTTCTCTCTGCTAACTTCTTGCATAAATGCTCTCAGCTTTCATTAAGGATGCACCCGTGCAGTGCTGCTTATTTCACTGGCAGCAAGTATTACGCTGCACATTCATGCTGCTGCTTGTTACGCATTAAATTTCTGTTTAGACAAGCTCTCAGCCAGGGCAGTCAAAATACATTATTCCTAACTCTGCTTAAGGCTATACAAAGACATATATATATATATGACAGCAAGCAAGTGCATTTGGTTACAGGTACAAGTAATCTGTGAATTACAAAAACTTGTCTCCTCAATAAAACAGGGCTCAGCAAGAACCTCCAATGTTAAAGCTCACAGGACTGCTGCAGCACTGGACCAAATCACATGGTCCTTTTTTAGAGAACAAAATGAAAAGGACACCACGAGAATAAGTTTTGCATTAGATGTGAAAATTATTCTGCTATGTAATAAGCAGGGAAGGACCTTCCCCCCTAAATCAACACAAAATCACTACTAATTGAAGTATCCAATTTTGCTGACCAACTTTCTTGTTGTTCCAAAAGTAATGCAGATAGTACAGACAGTACACCAGTGACCAGTGTGGGTGCTAATTATAAAACAACTTAAAATAATTTATACATAGTAGTTATAGCCATTATTTGTTAAAATAATTTAGCCAATCCTTATATGCTGTCTTCTCTGCTTTGGCTTAAACTCTGCTTAATGAACAGTTTAAGAAGTAGAACTGCAAAGCCATGTAGCATAATCAAATAGCTTTTATTACAAGCGAAACCGTAGAGCAATTTCTTTACACAATTGCCATTACTGAAGCTTGTGACACACATCAAGACTGTAACATTGCTTTGAACTGTATAATATTCCCCCGCCCCATTACAAAATATAAATTCGTACTGGACAATCTCACGTCAGAGCCTACTCACCTGCAGTAAAGGTCTCAGAGAACCTATCTGACAATAGCCACTCATTCTATGCCAATCTGGAATTTCATTCGGTGATAACAACATTTGACGCCCCCTGTAATTACTATGCTCATAAATTATCCATCTATGAGGGAAAAAAAAAAGAAAGAGAAAAAAGATAGAATGCTTTTACTGCTAAATCGTGCTTTGGAATCAATAAATGGGTTTAACAGAAGTTTTTCCCACAAAGTAGTAGTGTTTAGTTTCAGAAAGGCAATGACCTTCTTTTTAACAGGTCTTCAAAAACAATAAAATCGAGTCCTGATTTAGATCAACAGCATTAAGATGAGTACACTGGAGCTCCCTTTTTAAAGGCCTGTTATTTAAAAATTACAAGCTGAACGAAACAAAGCATTTTCTTGCCTTAAAGGGAGAACCCAACTTTTAAGTATCATCTGTTTTCAGGAGGTACTGTGACTGCTCAAGGAGCACATATGTATATGCTACGTATGCTGTATATGATAGATTGCTGCATGTGTATCTGTGTATCTTAATTTGGACAGGCCTGACCCACATGGGAAAGAACTACTAGGGATGCAGACTGCAACAGGCAAATATTGGAACTGCAACAGGGTGAAGTTCTCTAGGGTATTTTAATAGAGGTTTTATTTCAGAACACCTTTCCTCTTTCCAAATACCTGAAAGGAAAAAGAAAAAGGGGGGGGGAAGACAGAGAGAGAGGAAAAAAAGGCATATAGAAAAATTTTGTTTAGCATAGCCTACTATACATCCAACCACACTTACAATCAGATTGAGAGCAATCTGTCAGAACCTGACTTCTGCTTCTCTGCTGTTGGCACAGGCAGTAAAATTCCAACTAGGCTTTGAAATAGGCTGCAATGCAGTGAAATTCCTTGAGTTTTCTCACACTGAGTTTCTGGGACTGTCCAAGAGCCATAGGTTTTTGAGTACAAGAACACTCAATATGCACATTTTCCCTCTTATCTCCTTTCCTCCAACCGATTTGTCAGTAGACGTCTACATCCAGAAAAAGCCCACTCACCTTAATTTTGCTGCTTTTCACAGCCTAATGCACATCTATGTCCAGGTATGAAATTAAGAGAATTATAAACGGATGTCTTTTAGCAAAGGAAGAGAAAATGAAAACCCTTTCAAGAAGAGAGGCACTAGGGGCAAGCACCCTCTGAAACCTGTATTTTGGCACATATCAGCAGCTGACCCTGCTAAAATGAAATCATAATTTTCATATCATACTCTGTAAGTTTCCAATGATCAACCAGAAAAACCATATCTATTAATTGGATGGGAAACACGCACAATTTACAACTCCATTACCCAGAATCATGATAACCACATTCTTGGCAAAGAAGTAACTTGATGCTTGACTTCATGTTATTTCATGTTATGGAAAGTGAGAACCAACTATATTGTGGTTATGGTGAAAGATACTGAAATCTCAGAAGACTTCAGAATACGGAGCAGGTACCTTCTCTTTTGACCTTTATGTTTCAAACTTCAGTTCAGCATGCTAAGGAAACCCTTTGATCAGCTTATCCAAACGGGGAAAATGGTTTGCTCTACAGATCTGGTATTAGCTATCCACTTGAGGGCAGTCTTAAGCTATCCAACAGCATGTCTCTAACACACACCTTGGAAATTTACTTCTTCAAAAGAGCACATTTAAATGCAAAGCAACAGTAACACGGATCTACCGTTAAAAAAATAAGTCACGTTCTTCAAGTTACAAAAAACTTGAACATATACTTGGGGCAAGTATCTTGGAGGTAGAGGCTAACAACAGGAAAAATAAAAAAAGAGAAATTTAACAGCACTGGAAGAAGATAGCACAGTAGTTTTCAAAAGGCTTCCAGACAGTTTTTAAACTTCATCGCAGACTAATTTTTACAAGATCTTCAAAAAGAAATTTAGAGAACACAACTGCTTAAAAATAGCTAAGGAATTTAACTGCTAGATTTACAACCCAGTTCCTGAAGTAAAAGGATTACTAATGCCAAAAGGGGCCAGATCATGATCTGATTGTACCACTGTGTCCATAACATCAGGTAAAAGGACGAACGTGAAGACTTGTTAAAACATTTTGAACTTACGACACAGATCACAAATTGAATGATTTTTATTTTTTTTAATGACCGAGACCTAAACAAAGAGCACAGAAGTTGGTTTTAAGGATGCTGTGCAAGCTGGCTTTTACGATATGGCATGAGAGAAGACACTGGTTTCCTTGTGAGCTTTATCCAAATTTATTTAAACTTCTAGCACAGGGCACCAGTCAGTGATAAAGTGTTATTGAAAGAGGATGTGAAAAGGTCCTACAAGAAGAAACTGCATTAATGCACTGCACACATTATGACATTCTAATTTTATACTCCTTGCTTTCTAACATCTGTATTTTTTCTGTTGAATAACTACATCATTCTAAAGAATCAAAAAGTGATTTTAAACTTACATGCCGCCAAGGACTTGAACTGAAGCTATTCGAGGATTGTATCCCAGGAACTGGAGATTTAAGATTTCTGTACTGAATTCAATTTTCTTTCCTTGGAAACCCACCTTTTCAAAAAGAGCTATGCACGGCTCAGACAGCTCCTGCAAAAGGAAGATGAGCACTTTTATAGGATGTTAGAACTCCAGATGCTAACTGTGAACATCATTTATTCCTTTTATTCCAGAGGTTTCCTCTTGATTGTTTAAGATCAAAGACCCTGCATAATGTTTTTGCTCTGCAACAGGTTACTTAAAGTTTTTAAAAAAGTAATAGAAAGCTCTTATACAAAACACACAAGGAATCTTCTCGCATGACACGTAAAACTTCCTTATTTTGCGGCACGCACAATTGTCTCTGTAGTTGATTCTTGCGCAGTATCTTAAGTATGTTTTTAAATAGATTTTAATTAATACCATATCCCTCTTCCATTGCACTAAACACCACTCGTTGTAGGAATTTTCACCTTCAGACCTGCACACACAGTAAAGATAATATTGATTTCTACAGCTTCAAATGATGCCAGCCTTGTCTCACTGCTTATCACTTGCTGCTCTCATTTTTAACTCTTGAAGTAGCTTATGGCAACATCAATCTCTGACTAGACAAAAGCCTTAAGATTCGTTCTTCTGAGGTGAAATTCACAACTCAAGCAAAAACCATAACATCTGAATACTCCAAATTGCTGTGGGGAGATGATTCTTCTGCCTCTGTCAAAACACTTCTGGTGTCACAGGGACTCTGCCCACATGAAGCCCCCTGCATCACTGAATCCATTTTAAATGCCTTCTAGATAACGAACCTTGGACTCTTTTTTTTTTTTTTTCCCCCATGTGGTAAAGTGTCTGTAGGGGACTGGAAATAACCTCTCACAATTAAGGCCTTCCCTTGGAAGCTGGGAGGTAAGGGTTTGAAATCCCTCTGGGTAAAGTCAATTAAGCCTGAGTGTCCTGGTGTTAGTTTATGCTCACAGATAGAAATGACCCTGACACTCCTTTTCTTGCAAGTCTTCCAGCAACGACTGCATAAAGCGAACGCCACAGCCAGAAGAGCTCCTTCCTGCTGGCATGTGTTCAGCATGCTCCCAACACATCAACTGGATGGGGAACGCCCGACGTGACGCAAAGTCTCGACAGACCCACATCTGGCCTCAGGCATGGAAACAGGCCCTCCAAGGCAGAGGGTGGCTCCGTAGATGCATGGCAGCGGATATCCGCACTTCCATGTGACTTTGTCAGGTAAGACCTCATGTCTACCAATTTCTAGACAGTGCTTAAATTCCTCTTTAATCTTTCTTTAGATGTTTAATGGCCCAGATGACAACATTGCATGAGTGTCACCATTATCCACGCAGCAGTCCAGGTTATCACTCAGCAGCTGAGCTACGCTCCCTGATCGCACCCACGCTGCCAGGCTGTGGAAAATGCCAGAAGATGTCTTCCAACTGACACCAAAATCAGAGTACGCTCATCCCCACCATGAAAGGTTAACGCCAGTTAGACTGTCATGCGTCATCCAAGGTAAAGAGCCCAACAGGAGCAGTCAAACCATCATGATGTGAGGTGCCTGCGACCCCTCAGCCCTTTTACAGACCTGCACCTGCACTCTGAGACTCGCTACTGGCCAGGCAGCAGCCCTTGAGCCATATGCAACGCTTCAGGAATAACCTACTTACAAAGAAAACACACAGACAGAAAAGGCAATCCTCCAATTTTCGGCCACAACTTCCACTCTAGGCATTTTTTTTTTTTTTTAGATTGAGCAGCACCACTGTTCTATAAAATGTTCCCCACAGAAAGGAGCGCAAGGTCAGCTCACGAGTCTTCTTTCAGTACTTCCCATGTAGTCCACTGTACAAAGTTGGTGCTCCTGTTTATCTATGTTCAGTTACTTCACAGAGTTGCCCGTTAAAAAGAAGTATTTTCGGCATGACTGTTCAAGCATAAACCACGTTCACAGGTTTTTTTTATCATATGTTCAGGAAAAAGAACATATAGCAAATTCAAGAAGGAAAAATGCTATTTTCTATTTGCAGCGCAACCACACGGAGTGTGCAAAGCAAGCACAATCAAGCAAAGGTACAGTGGTACAAAAAAAAAAACCAAAAACCTTGAGCTTATGAATAAAAGCCCTTTTAAGTTTCACTTCCAAGTTCATTGAATATCCCTTTCATTTCCTTTTTTTATGGTTCCTTCGAAATGGATCCCTGCAAAGGGGAGTTAAACTAGCTAAGTATAGTAACATGACATATTAAACAGCAAAGGTGCTTCTTGTATAGAAACGTCACAGAAAAATCATGAGGAAGGTTACAGGAATGGCAGATGGTGGGGAGGAATTAAGATTGGCACTGCTAAAAACACAGTCCAAAAATAAATCTGACAGGTGAAACCAGTATTTAGAATAATAAGGTTCAAGCTTATGTAAAATTATGAAAAATGAACAGTATAATATGATCATTTCCACCTAACTTCTTACTCTCTGTATTCTGGTTTACTAATAAACCACTAAGCAAAACAACCCATTTTCCTCTTCTCTGCAGGTAGGAAGCCTCTGAAGAAGGAAGCAGCAGCACATGACTTGCAGACAGATGCAGCTCCATGCTGCTGTCTGACATGATAAATTGTAGGGCTAGAATAAGTTTCAGAAGTTTTAAGAACTTAAAGAGGCACAGAACTGGCATTGGCTGTTTTAACACAACTGTTTCTGTAACAAATAATAAATTTTCCAAAAGCAAGCTGATCATTCCAGCTTGAAAAAAGCATTTTAAACCCAAGAACTCAATACTGACATGTACAAAAGAGCCTATTTTAGTTCACAGTGATCACCCACCAAGCTTGGCTAGAAACACTTCTAATACTTTTAATAGGATCGTTCTACTGGACATCCGAAGAGTTCAGAAGGCAGACATGCTTGCTGCAGATGTTTGTTTACACTGTACATCAAAATGTTCCAGAGACATGAAAGAGGATGACACGTTTTAGTTCTCCTTCGTCAACTGCTACATCACTGACTGGTTACCAAAATTACAATGGTGTGCAATAAAGTTGCCAAATTCAAAGAGAGTCAATAGTGTACTCTTTTTCAAAATGAGTACGATCTCTTCATATTGCCATAAGTTCCTGGATTCTTGACCACATTTTTGATCTTAAAAGATATTTGCAGATTCCATAAGTGATCCATCATAATGATTGGTTATAGGCTTGAACAAACTTGTTCCTCACCACTGATGAGTTACAAAATATGTAAGTGTTGTTTAGTTTGTATCCACCACACATAACAACACCACTGTCTGATTTTGCCAAATGGCACTGGGTGTTGCTTTACTTTATCTGGAAGGGCGCATTATTTCATGATTAACTCAAATTGCATTTCCTTGATGATAGCAATAGTGGTTTATAATTACGTGTACTGCATGCAAAGTTGCTTAGTTAAGTCTGCTTTTTTAATATGCATAAAAAACAAGGTCCTCAGTACAGATATTTCTTCACACTGTCCTACTGACATTTTCTCAACCCACTCTATTTCTACTGGGAAATACAGAGTCTGACACATCTGTGACTGCTTTTACAGAAGGCCTTTTTATAGGCTGTTATTAAGAACAGTGATGCCAGGCAGCTGCTTCTGTGATGTCCTCTCCTTTGCAAAAACAGCACAGAGGTCAAAAAAACTGACTGCAGCTAGGACATTTAACTGCTACTGCATAGAAAATAAAAACAAAAATACTCCTCTGCTATCTGTGTGTCCCTAGCATTTTTACTATTGCAAAAAAATGGGGAAGGCAGAGTCAGTGTACTTAGCTTTACTTTACAATATTTCTAATAGCTTTACTTACAATATTTATAATCCGTAAAGATTTTAGAACTGCTTGGGGTGAACAACCCATTGCCGTCAGATCAGGATAGATTCCTTCTTCTAACACATACTGGTTACCAGAGAATTCTTCCTCGTCATACACTATGCAGCTGCAGGAAGAAGGAGAAGAAACTGCCTCTTAAGAATTCTATTTAAGTAAAACGATGCTGATGTTTCTCAGTCTTTAGCAAGAGCTACTGACGGAGACGGTATTTACAATGTTTTGTCCCAAGAAGCTAAAGACTGATGTGTAAACTTCAACACATTGTTCTCTGTAAATCCCCATATATGAAACCACTTCAGGTATTAGAAAGCTTGTTGCTTTTTTAAAACTTTTACCATTTTAGCGATTTTGCAATATTCACTCAATATAAAACTTACCTGCCATGTAAAACTTTTGAAGACTTCACAGCAAATGAATCAATACATCTTGTGTTTTTTTCAAATATTTGGCAGTTACCCTTGAATTCAGGCTCTGAAAATAACTGGACCTTTAAAAAAGTTGCAAACATGTTTAAAAACAATTCATTCTTCAACCTTCAGTAACATGTCTCTACCATTACTTCTATAACTAGATAAAAACATACTTAAAACACCCAGGTTTCCTCAGTTACATATATTATTTCTTAGTTCTTCAGTGTTGCAATCGTTCTTCAAGACAGAAAGGTAACAATACCAAAAATTACTTCTGGCTGTAAATCACTCAGTAATATACAAATTAATTAAAACAACATTAACAAAGATAGCTCCTTGGACTATCTGCTGGAGAAGATTTTTAAATTCCCACAGAACAGCCAGAATAGGCACGTCTTTACTAAAGGGCCATGAACAGTTTTATTTTAGATTATTAATCCATTTAATCTCCGAAATACGGACTCTTCCCACTAAATGAAAACCGTCTCTCAGATGATAAATGGTGCATAATATTGGCAAAGTACTCAGACAGCATGCCAACAGGCATAGGATATATTCCCAGGGTAGATGGGCTTTATGTGCCTGTTACACCTATAGTTACAGTCACGTCAGTGCTTCTTTCTCTGCTCGGAGGATAAGAGAGGATACGTCAGACAGAGTCTTTTGTCCTCGTTAAAAAGAAAAAAAGAATCTAAGCAGCAAACCTGCTAATTTGGTTAGAGGATAATTAACCCTGATCACACAGAAGTCATTCACATTATCGCATGCCTACCAGCTTTATTCACTCTTAGCAGAGATACGAGTGTGGGCATGTACAGCGTTCTCCAAAGAGTAACATGCTGACGAGGGATGCAGTCTGTTGACTACAAGCCATTACTTTGTTTCCTTAAGGATAAGGTCTTAATAGGCGCATAATATATAGCTGCAAATAATTTTTCATGCACATAGCTAAAAATAAGCAGCCTTGAGATTTTTATTCCCCACAGTTCATACATTTTCCTATGCAGGATATTCCAGAGAGGCATGCTACTAATCAAGAATGCAAAACGAGACAGCTAAGACTTCTCTCCCTAGTTTCTAGTTCCATGACACGCTCACCATTTTGACTGAAATGAAAATAAAAGTAACTTTGTACAGAGACAAACATGAAAAGGTTCAGAATTATGAAAGGATGAAAAAAGCCGCCCATTAGTCTCACTGTCAAAACTACGTATTAGGCCTTGCACACAGGAGACAGTCCAACGTAAAAATATGTTAACTCGCTGAACAGACAAGTTCTCCCTGCCGTTTCCTTCTCTTAGTTATTGACAAAGATGGCATTAACTTTTAAGCACAACTCAGCAGTATTTGTGAGTGAATGAGACTCCCTTCTACTGCAACCACCATTAGCAGAACTGTTAAACAAAGAACTGGGTTCAAAAGTCACAACTGTACCATGAACAACATCTAACTTGCAGAGCCCTTGTCTCAGCAACAGACTGCAGGTACCTGCACCTCTGCACAGCAGGCTGCAGGCTCCAGCTCCTCAGAACAATCACCAACACCCCCAAAAACAGCTCACTTAGTGAACCAAAACATTGCCTGTGCCCCGAGAAAGTTCTCATGGCAGCTGTGTATTAAATCCTCCCCTCCTTGGGCCTTAATGTGCCTTACTTAAGAGGTTTGGAAAGCAGCCTTCCTTCACCTGCAGTTCTCACTCTTTGTCTGACTAGTCAACCATTTGTGCAAATACCTGGGTGTTACACTAGACAAAAAGCCATTTCTTTATTTATACATGTTACAGATAGTACACAGTATGTTTTGTGCACTTACAAGAAGTATCTTACCTTGACTTTAGCCCTTTCATTTCCGACAATATCCTGCAAAAGTTTGGAGAGGACCAAGAAAGAAGAAAAAAAAACAACAACTTTTTAAACAGTGATAAAATAACAAACATACAAAATTTTACTATTGATTATTGTTTAAAGAATGTAAATAAATTGAATTTTATAGAAAAAGTATAGCTCCAAATACTTCAGAGAAACTTGAAAAAACAAGTATAAAATGAACTCCTTACCATAATGATGGGCTGAACTGAAGATATTTTGCAATTCTTTCCTCCCCATGCCTCGATGCTGGGATATAGCCCTTTAGACAGTATATACTGCTCCCCTGTAAACTCAGGATTCTCATAAGCCACCCACCTAAGAGAGACAGAAGAAGAGGGCGATGGGTAGAAGTCACACTAATTTTCCAAAATACAGATGTGTATATTCACTACTGTCTTAATGTAAGAACAAATAAAAAACTTCTCCCCCCTCAAGTGCCGAACAGTGATGCTATTAAAACCCTAAAAAAAGTATGTATCTGATACTCCAAAACCCATGCAAATTTCACTTCCATTCACCCTACTATGTCGATATGAATCGGAGTGAATTAGCTAAAGCAGACCACAAATTCAAATACATCATCTGCTAGATATCCTAAAAGCTGTCTCCAGTAAGAATATTTTGAGATGTTTCACAATTCTACTGTTTTATCTAGATCAAGTTCTTCTCTAGAAAAAAAGACAGGTATCAGAACAGAACTTTTTGGATAAAAATAACTTTCATAGTCATCTTGGCAGTAAAGATAGGAATACTGATTTTTTCAGTGTTGCCTGTACCTACAGTTCAGTTGTGTTTAAGCAAATACACACCCCAACAGAAAGTTGAGCTGCAACAACAGGCATGTATGCTAATGAGAGCAGACTGCTCCCTGCTAGGAATCACAGACATCAGCAGGAAGAACATCCTTGAAAGTTAAGCATTAAAACCATCACAAATTTGACCAGATTAGTGTATTTAAATTCAAAGCCATTATTGGATGACTACTCAGTCAGATCTCATGCCTAACACAGGCCACAAACTCACCTTTCTGCATCAAAACCATAACTTCTGTCTCAGTCAGAATACGCCTTTTTTTAAAGACATTGAACTTTTGAGATACACACTTGAAGTATTAGAAAAGCAACCAAATCACTACAATATATCTCTCCAACATTCAATTATCCCTGGAGTGCTTTATTTCTAATCTGAATTATCTGCTATCAGCTAGTCTTGCTATGCATAGTCTACTACATTCAAGAAACCTATTACTGCATTCTAACCCTGACTCCATACCGAACGCCCAGATAAAGCATTCCCACATCAGCACTACCTTTGGTTTTGTGATAACCTGCGTAACTTCTGCTGCCTTTCACTGCTCGACTTCCCAAACTTCCCCGCAATTATATCCTGGCTATTTAATTTTAAACTCATCCTTTTTTTTGTTTGTTTGTTGGTTTTGTGGGCTTTTTTGAGTGCTGGTGTTACAACTGGCCCCAGTAACAGCTGAGTCTCATTCATTATATTTATGCAGGGATCAGGACATCTTGCTGGTTCCTGGTTCTACAGGATAATCTTCTACTCATAGTCAACCAGCTTTTAATTTTAGCCAACAAGCATATGCTAGGTTATGCCAAAACCCACTTTCAGTGCAGTCTTCTTACAGTTTCAACAGTAACAAAAAATTTCACATCATAAAGCAGTAAAATGATACGAAACTTATAATTTGCAGTGGAGGCTAACTCTCACCAGCTAAATTCACCATAAAATGGTCTACATGTATCAAGCAACTCGATTCTATTAAGCTGTCGTTTTATTCCAAGAACAAAACGCCAGAGTCTCTGCAAATGTAAGACGTGAGATAACTTCAAACTGAAATAAAGCTGCATCAACATGTATGTGCTGGGAGTATGAAATTTGTATTATTTGTCCATGGCAAACACTCATACAGTGATTCACATTTATCACTATTCACATCTCTTGGTTTGCCTCAGACATAATCAATTATTCTAACTTGTTATGCACTAATTACTTAAGGCATATTTCAAGGCACATTTCAAAATCACCTCATCGTAATTCATCAAAGAGACATCGGTATGTACAGTAAATTGAGCAGGCAGTTCAAATGTCTCAGGTGTGTCTATACCTGTATGCCACATATACCAAAAGCTGTGAAAGTGAGGTTTCCTTAACCAATTTCTTCAGCAGACATTCATTAGATTTTTCAATGCACAAATGCCAGGATACAGCTACAGTGCATGACAGTTTAACTCGATTAACATCTATGCAAACAAGTGTTTCTGATATTAAGTGAATGATAAAACATGCCAGATGCCTCCTAAGAATCTCTCGGTGGCAGTTATTTTGTTTTACCCCATCTAGAAAGAAGGCTGAATATAGAAGTAATCAACGTATCTCACTTTAAGCACGTGTTTATGTTGAAATCAATGGGATTTAAATAAGTAAGTACCACTCTCCCATGCAAGTCAGCCCATACAGTTAGAGAGTCAGGGCTTATAAGTGACGTACTTGTGCTTTTACACTTCATTCAGAAGCCCACAGAAGCTGCTGAGACTAGTAATAACAGCAGCAAGGACAGGCAGCCGAATTTGGTACCAGCTAAACCTGTCAGACCTCATGACTATCCCCTAGGAAGGAGCAGTGCCTTAATCCAACTTCTGACTAACAGAAAGGCCTGGAGAGCAAGTCATCGCCTCCATATCTAAGCAAGAGCGTCACATCCCAGCTGCCAGGCACCACAAAAACTGAAGTACTGCTCTGCAGCAAGGCAACAACAACCCTGCCCCACAGGGAGCGAATTCTCCTAACGCAACAGTTTTTGTAACCCCCAGCCCTACAAATTGCCTTAGTTAGGCTGAGCAACAGCCTCGTCCCAGGTTGCTGGCAGGGTGGTGCTGGAGACCTTCACTCCTCTGCACCATCCATGTCCCTGGAACCACAGATGTAGAGAAAAGTGTCAATTATATATTGTTGATACTATTACATGCACAGTATCTTTTCCCAAAGCCTTTTATTTATGATATCTAGGAACCGCGCCTCCAAACAGGGTCTGGAAGAACAGCCAAGAAAAGAACCCAGAGGCAGTAACTTGCCAAATATCAGCTTTGCTCACGGTTAGCCCAGAATTCATCTTACCTAACTTTACATTTCAAAACATTGCCCGTTTCTCATAACATATGCTCTTCCTAGTGTTAGCTGAGAGGGGTAATCCCCCTCTTTGCATTGCTCAGACTCATTTTAGGATAGGACAGATTACTTAAATCCTGGAAGGACCTTCTCTCTCAGCTACAGAAGAAATGGCAACATCTTCATTTAACTAAATGCCATAGTTGTAAAAAGTAAGCTTTCAGGCACAGAAGCACTCCTTCAGGCCTGAAATAGAATCCACAATCTTTAAAGCTTAAATACCACACAGAGACAATGGGTTTAAATCACTTGCAGATTTGTAGCATGATTAACAGAGGTAATAAAATTCTGTTTATAGGGAAGAGAGGAAACGGGTTCTTTACCATACCCCTTCATGCTTGTGGTTCCTAGTACCTCAGGGACATGCGAACTTTAATTTCATGAATCCTTGAAAGGTTTTTTCGAATGTCAGTTCAGCTCGGTTCAGAGATGGAGGGACATGGAAGATTTGTTTGAAATGTTCTCCCACGGGGTACCCAAGGGCTCTTGCCCTTTTCAGCTCCCAGAGGAGGTTTGTTCTTGTACCTTGTGTCTCTTTAGTTTCACCCATGTTACCTTTCCCCAGTGCATCCAGATTAAATTTAATGTATTCTGTCTCCTGTATATGAACTGCTCATCACCTAATGATTTCCTTAATATCACTATCCATAAGTACACTAGAAGCAGCCAAATCTGCACTGTGGACTAGTAACTTAAAAATTAGGGGAAAACCAGGCTGATTATAGGACCACAGTAAAACAAACACCTACTAAAAAAAAAAAAACAACCAAAACAAAACTCTGAAGATGTTCTTCCACTAAGTTCAAAAAGTATCAACTGAAAGACAGGGGCTTTTCAGTATTTTTGGCAAAAGTTTGGTGTGTTTATGGATAAAGAAGAGGCACGCTTCAAATGCAATTCCTGTTATTTTGATCACTATTAAATACAAGCTTGAAGAGTTATTAAGCAGAGAGGAAATCAAAATTGTACAACAGTTGATTTTAGTACTTGCTTAAACTTGTAAAGGGTGTTACCTGTTGCTAGTAAACACTTCCATTTCCCGCCACTTAAAACTCTGCCAACTTGGAAGTAAAGATCAAACCCTACTTAAAATGAGAAAGCCCTCTCTTATTTGCAGGCAGCCTGGATTGCTTTCTCCAGTCCCAACAGCAGAAGAAAAAAATACTTTGGATTTTATGTTTGCCCAATCTCTGAAGAACGCTGAAGAGCAAAACATGTATCCATTTTTAAAAAGTCAATCCTCATCACTTTAGGATATTCTTTTCAAGATGTCTTTACAACAGATTGGGCAAACACATTAAAATATTGCTTGGAAACATTCTTCAGAAACACAATAGCTGAAAATTTTCATGCAGCTAGCGCTCAATTACCCCAAAATGGAGTATTCACTCCCCAAATACAGAGCTGGGCTGTCTTCAGCATACAGTCTAAAGATGCAGTTTAGCTTAGAACTTGTTCAGTAGCATCTGTGCTCTGCAGTGTCAGGCTTTTTCTTTGATATACCCTTTAAATTACAGAGCAATCAAATTAATTATGTGGGAAATACAGATCATATGTTATCTGTTACTGCTATAACTGCTTAACCCAGAAACCTGTAGTTAAAAAATTGCTATGAAAGGTTCAGGGCTCCTTACGTTTTTGACATTTTTTTTAATGAAGTATTTTCAGTATGATACCAGGAAGGTTACTTCGAAATAGTATGAGAAGCTTTTATTAAATCTGTCACAGTTCACTATGACATCATGCACGTTACAGTCTAAGCAGCTCAGGAAATTGCTCAATGGATTATTCATCACTCGATGACTGATTTCTTGGAAGGAAAGATATAAAAATTGTCTACCTGAACAGTTACTTAATACTTAAAATAAAGCATTTTATTATGAAGCATGACTTCATGTGAATCATTCACCGTTTCTCACACATTAGCATTTAGCAAGAACACCACCACAAAACCCCCAAACACTCACAACCTCTTTGGAAACAAAAGGGTCGTACAAGACTGGGAAGAGTTGAGTGCTAGTCACCTGTTATGAACAGTGCACCTAAATTTTTAAAAAGCTTATTGCTACAAATTACATCTTTAAGAGACTGTGAGGTGAGATTACAAGAGCAGTAGCAGAGTCTGTGGGACAAGAGTTTTGTTTGTAATGACTTCTAGCTGCCTTTACCATCAGAGCATTAGAGTTGCTCTTAATTACTAGAATACTCAAACTCAAGTATGATTCCTATCTCAGCTGCAGCAGACACATTTACTAGAGCAACTCACAAAGGGTGTGATAGGTAACCCACAATTTGTTTCCCAGCCTTCAGAGGTGACTCTTTCCCATGAATCTCCCTTGCCTATTACAGAAGACAAAAGGACACAGTGGCTTCAAAGGTCACCAGGCAGGAAAAAAAAACCTGCTGTCGCACCATGTTCATGTACAAATTAACAGCATTCCTCTGGAATGCACCGAGCTTGATTCTGCAATCTTTATCCAGATAAAACTTGCAGAGATACCACAGGAAAGATTTAGGGTGTGGCTGGGTAAGGCAGAGCTTTCAGCAAGTCACCTGCATACCAGGCAGGGAGAGAGAATGTACATCTCATACTCTTTTGGTTCTACTACTTTAAGTAATTTTGTATATTTGGAGACATGATTGCTAATACCTGTTTGTATTTCCAAAACACTTCGATGCAGACTGCAAGGCTGTGAAACTCAATCTGCAATTGATGTACTAAACAAATCAAACAAGTCTATCAACATATCAACTGTGTGTGCCAACTCACACGGCACAGAGAGTAAGAGTTGTTAATGACCATGACAAAGCAAAGTTTTTGGGAACCACTGTGTCAAAAAAAAAAAAAGAGCGATGTTACTTTTCAGAACAGTTAAAGTCTCCTTAATACCAGAATGTCTTAGTGAGCACGGTAAGAGTTACCTCCATTTTACACACAACAGAGAAAGAGCAAGGAATTTGCCCCTGGTCAAACAAAAGAAGCCTGGAAATTAGCTCTGTAAAAATTTTGCTATTGAAATGCTTAAAAAAAAATTAAAAAATACAGCCACAAGAACAAGCTGTTTCTACCTTCCTGATGAAATCTCATCTCATACTTTCATACTTTGTGTATCATATGTCAAAGTTTCCTGGGACCATCTGATCTTATCATGAGAAGAAAACCAATTTACTGTACATATTCACAAAAACTTCTTTTCACATTCTGCAGTCAAGGGCAGAAAATTTTATCTGAAGACTCCACACAGACATTAGAAGTCAGAGTGCTGGAAACCACCTGCAAATACTATAAAATTCTAAAAAGAATAGCACATTTTAAATTACACAGGGATTAAAAATATCACTTACACGCCACTTAGCACATTTATAGACTGTGTCCTCAGCCCGTATCCAGTGTCTTTCAAATTGGAAATAATTCCTAACACATTAATGTTGGAACCCTTTGATCCAAAGTCTTTTTCACTGTACATTATCATATGGGAGCTTGTGAAGTCCTATTAAAACAAAGAGAAGCATCATAAGGAAAATGCAACAGGATGTCTCACTGCACTCAGGAGATGCCAACTACATGTTCTTGGAACTTACGCCAACAATCGGTCGCAGTGACTGCAACTCTTCATCATAGCCACCCCAGTCTGTCCAATCCCGAAACGCTCCTTCTTCCAGCAAGTACTGATGGCCTTCAAACCCGGGCTTCTCATAACCGACCCAACTAAACAACAACAATAACAACAACAACATCTGCATGTGAAAACAGACAACTGCCACTCCATGTTGTTATGGAGCAGATGCAAAAATTTCACACGTCTGTAAGTTTAAACGAGGCATATCTCTAAACCTAAAACCTAGGAAAACAAACAAGTACTGAATTTGTCCACTGCATTTCCAGCCTATGGAGTTACTACCTCAGTGAAGGGGAAATATTGCTGGTGTTTTCCCACACTTACACTCCTCCCAGTACTTTCATGGATCCTACTGATGTAAATGGAAGTCTTGTCTTTTCTTCTGATTCCTTGTCATCAAGCGTAAAGATCTCTGATTCTATTTCCACATTCCTCCCTTCAAAGAAAGGCTTCTCATAAATGATTACCTGTAGTGGAAATGAAGTAAAAGAAAAGTTGCAGAGAGCATGAAAATTCTGACAAGAGACAGTTTCTTTTCCAAGGGCACATAGAGGGAGAAGGCAAGCTTGTGAAACTAATTAGTGGGATCTCTCTATTCTCTTCAAGATGTCTTTCCCTCAGAGATGCAACATGAGGGCTTGAATGTTCACTACCCATCTGCGTTATCCAGATAGCTGTTAATGCTGCCACATATGTGACATCTTACATGATGGATGCATAAGTGTGACAAAAATTGCGGTTTCATGGTGTGGTTATACACAGCAGCACGGGCCACTAAGCCATCAGTAGTTGGTACACAATCAAGATATATTTATCTACCCATGTGTAGCTCTTGCGTTATAAACTACCTTTGGAAAATCAAATAAATAATAGACTTTTACCTTTGGCTCTCCACTGAATTCAACTTTGCGACCACCCTGTTAAAAAAAAAAAAAAGAGAAAAAATAAGTTGCCTAAACTTACTTAGACAACTTACAGGCAACTGTAAGAGTTGATATACCCTTCACAAAAAGACAGAATTAAGATGACGCTTTCCTTGAAGAACACAAGTGAAAATAAGAAGGCAGATTGAAGGCAGAAATGGATACAATCAAATGTTGAAAGTTCAAGAATCTTATCGACTAAAAATTTTTGTTTTTAAAGAGTTACTTTTTTTGAATCTTGAAAAATCTAGACACCTTAACACATTATTTCTAACATATAAACATAGGTCATGTAACTTGCTAGTAATAAAAATATTTTACCATTTTCAAGGGCCTCATAGACCTAATGTAGGCTTCCTTCTTCTCCCAGAATGCTAAATTAGGATATTCACCAGGCTCCAACATTAAAGGGACTCCCTGGAAACCAGGTTCTTCATAAATTAGCCATCTAAAGTAAGGAACAGAGGAAAGCAAAAGATAAAAACCCCAGAACACTTCTGAAGAGTAAAGAACAAGACGATGTGCTTACTTTAAAAAAAGACATCATGTACCCCCAATAAAACTTTGTTTCTTTACCATCAAAATTGCCAGGTACAAGCTGGCATACTGCCAAACTTCTGGGCCTGTGCAGGAACCACCAATAATGCATGTGTTTTGTTTGAATAGGAAAAAAAAATAAATCAGTACAAAGGAGAGAGTGTTAAGAATTTGACTCTGTCTTATCTGAGGGGAATCCAAGTTTTAGACTGAAGTTTCAAGACTTAAGCTTACTCTGTATTATTTTTAGAATAGTTTTAAAATATGCAGAAAGAATTTTCAAGAAGTTGAAAGATCTCTACTAATCTAGACTTGGATTTGTTGCAAAATCTGTTCAATAGAGAATTCTAAACTTGTGTTATTTACTAATACGTAGAAAAACCTGACAAATCCTTAGAGATCTACTTCCTCATGGCTTGTATCTGCTAATAATACTGCTTTGAAAGACATAACTTTCAAAATTCCTGATTGGGACAGCAACAGTAGCTTTTCAAAGCTTTTTCAAGAAAATCTTAGCCAGTAATCTGGCTGGAAACAAAGGCACTGGAAACAAAGAAATATACTGCTCATCTCTGCATGAGAATGGCAATGTATTTCTTCCAGTTAAATTTACTGATCTCTCAGAAGTGCAGCATGGAGCAGTATAAAACACATCCTAAACAGGAACGTTTTAGCTTTAGTTTTATTGCTGTCTATAGCTGAATGTTTGATATATTGTGTGTCCTGTAGTCACAGCGCTCAGTAAGCCCTCAACTTCACTGCAAGAATTTAAACACATGGAAGACCAAGGAGAGAGCACAAGCAGAAGATAAAGGTGCATTGACTCATTTTTGTTGGCAGCTTTTAGTAAACAGCAATTAACCATGAACACTGGGAAACCTTAAGAAGATACAACCACACCCACATGGCAAGGTGACTCAGAATCAGAGCCTCCTTCAGCTGCCAATGCAGTGAACTATGTTATGCCTGTAAACCAAAGGAAAGAAAAAAACCCCTGCAACATGTAAAAAAAGCAGCAACGGTTTACTGAATTTCTCATGCAAGCAACTGGCAGAAGCAACTTCTTTCTACACTGGACTAATGAACCGACATCCGAAAAAGACTAGGCTGGATGGGGCTTTGAGCAACCTGGTCTAGTGGGAGGTGTCCCTACCCGTGGCAGGGGGGTTGGAACTAAATGATCTTTAAGGTCCCTTCCACCCCAAACCATTCTATGATTTCATGATTATTTTTCAACTGCCTGTTTTGCTTTCTGGTGCAAACATTAGTCTGCTTTCCCTCAGGGGATACAAATGCAACAGAGTGAAATTACGACTGTAAGAGTTTACACAGCTTTAGCCAAAAAGCCACTGTCACACTGATGCAAAATAAGGACCAGTCTGAAGCCTGAGAGGTGTACACAGATGTTGCTTCCTTTCTAAAAATTTTGTAATTTCATTATTCGCAGAATGCTCTTAAGTGAGGGACAGAAATAAAGTAAAGTCAATTAATAACCAACCTCCAAATAATACATCTGATTTCATTCCTCTCAGCAGCCATATAATTTGAATTAAGCTTGCCATTCAACAGAAATAACCTTCTGTCAGAGAACAAACTACTTGGACATCTTAAAATTTCCCTATATACCCGAGTGCTTCATTTTTTCCACAAATCAAGGTGTAAAGATTTAATCAGATAAAATACCCTTTACTGAACAACTAAAATGCCCCATCCATCATGTGGCATATTTAAATATATCTTTGCAATGGCATGGAACGCGTGTCGTTAGTGGGGCAGTTTTTGATAGTTAAATAGACCATTTGCAGCAAGGCAAATGCTATCAGTGCCCAAACGTAACATGGCCAACAAGTAACAACCAAGGCCTGTAAACCCTGTAAAACGTTCTGCAGGACCCAACATCATTGAAAGCGGTTCCACCCTCTCACTTTTTCTGAAACCAGCCTCCCTCTTCTGCATACTTTTCCCAGTACCACTTTGAGGCATATTTTCAGTACTGATTTACAAGTTCATTTATGAAGTTATCAAAACTACCATTGGTACAGTGTCTGGATTGCTCCTGAGAGGTCTCCTTTCTCATAAAGGCTCCCTTAGTTCATGACATACATTACACGTGTAACTCAAAACTGCTAGATATTTTCAGGTGATATACATACACGTCCTAAACGTCACCATAAAAACACTGATTAAAATGCACTGTGAAATACAAGAATGCTTTCCAGAGTCCACACATGACACCAAGTCTTACTTTCTAACACAATTCTCTGCTCTTAGTACAATGATTTCAAGTTTAGAAGAGAGCAAATAGGAAATGTGGTCTTATCGTAACAGTTCATCCCCCCACTCTCACATATGATAAGTTTGCCTGAATGAGAAGAAGTAGGAGATGCAAACTCATTCCTTTGCTACAAATACACAAGGGTTACTCTGTCTTTACTACACGCAAGCAGAAGACAAACTGGCTCCAACACAAAACATTAAGAGGTCAGACTCTCCAAAAGTCAAGCATTACAATGATGTACTAATGCTACTCTCAGTACTTCCAAAATATAGGACTGGAATAAATACAGCCTGCTTGCATGTCTGATAGGTGTAACCAATGGTTTAAAACAAATTCCTTTCATAGCAGTACACGTTCATACAGAACTACGCACTTACATGCCCCAGTGTACTTTGATAGAACAAGTCTTCTGAGTGGTGCCAAACACCCCTGTTTCTTCCGTGTCGTCAAAAAAGGAAGTCACGATTCCTAAGCCTTCAGGTTCTGTATACAAATCAATTCGGCAAACCCTGTAATCCTGAAAAATAAAGATTGCCGTAATCACTCAATCTGTGCTGCAAGTTCTGTAATTAATGCAGATAACTAAATCAGTGTTGAAACACCTGTTTATTTTAAATTGTTTCCCCTCTTGTCAATTACTACTGTTATTAGATGCCTATAATAAAGGAATAACTAGGCCAGTTTTCCTGTCTCTGTTTGGACCAAGACAGTCAGTCAATCTATAATCAACATTTACATTGTTTACTTTCTGGCATCTAGGAATGCATCTTCTTTCATCAGTTAACATCTCCTCTAGCAAATTAAATCCTAACATAACACCAACCAAGCCATTCTTGAAGACAACTGCAATTTAAACAAGAACTGTAGTTACAAGCAATATATATTCCTCCTTTTTCCTATCCTAGTTAAGTAACTTTATAGCTTATACTTGTCTGGGCAACCTGTAAAAATAACTACTTAATAGCAGGTTAAAAGTGCATGTAGGAAGGCTGTTCCACCACATGTGAAGCTCCCTACTAAGTTTGCACATACAGGGCTATTTTTTGAGTATCAAACAAGGTTTGGTGTTTGACACTAAAGTTCATGTTGAGTGTAAATTTGGTTTAAATACTAAAAAAAAAAGAAAAGAAAAGAAAAACCTACACACATGCTTTTGAAAAATATGAGTCTGTGGAATTATTGATGTTTTTCCTGAGAGATTGACCAGGCTAAAAAGTATATGCTGTACATAGCATTTTTGAGGCTATTCTAACGAAAAACACCCAGTTTTCTTCCTGCCCTATCCTTCCAGTGGATGTTACTATGATCTCCATTATGCAAAACTCCCCACATTTATTTTGTGATTAAACAAGAAATTCAACATGGAAGATTGTTTCATGCATTTACAACTCATGTTACACTTGTATCCTAATACACCAACCACTCTGTATCAATACAAAACATCACCAAACATTAACACCTATACAAAGTTTTCTTTATTTCTATTACTTGCCTTAACAACATGTCTTATTGAACCAATCACTGCAGGCTTTAGAGATTTGCATTCATTTTTCTCTTCTGAAGTACCCGCACCCCAAATATCTGGGAGTTCCAGCTCTCCTTCTTCCAGGGGAATAGAGGGGCCTTCAAAATTTGGTTTCTCATAGAGTACCCAGCTTAAAATAAAAAATTCTCATTATTAATGCTGCTTGTCAAGTGTAATTTTCTAAAATCATGATCCCATTTAACAAATCCTTTCACAAGAAGTATTACTTCCAGACCCTTCCCACCACCCCAATACAGCTGATGCAAGCCATTACTGGTCTCTGTGATACTTTTAAAAGCAATGGTAAAAACAAAGATGCCTACTGCTGACTCTGTAATTCCATCAAAAACTCCTCCACCTTTTTAAATTGATGATTTGGGGCAGCAAGGCTACTGTCTACGAGTGCCAGACTTGTGCATAAGATACTAATCAGGACCAATTTGTAGGTTAGAAAATGCTGGCACGGCAGACTTCTGTGTCATGTATAAACACACAAGCTACTTGTATCCTGTGAACAGCAGCCTGGAGTTCCACAGGGGCTGGTACTGATCTGCCAAAGGATGATAAGATTGATCAGAAGACAAGCACAACTTTATTTTTAACCGCAGGTTTGAATATATAACTAGCTAAAAACTATATCCATCTGCAAATACAAAACCCTCCCGTGGAGCTCTCAGTTAAAGTGAGTAAGGGGGAAAGACAGTCCTCTAGTCCATCCTGGAAAAGACTACCTGGTTCACACAGATCAAAAGACTTTCATTCCAGTTTTCTGAAGCTACGCAGCAGTGTGCTTCCCAGTGCCTCCTACTGCAGCTAGCCCTTGTTTCTGCAGCTTACTATCAGATCAATACTTTTGAGAACCTGCTATTTGACTGTATTATAGCCTGGCCACAGCTTAACTTGCCATGCTATCCACACTAATAATGGCTGTTCTGTTAATGCTACGAAGAATGTAGGAGATCAACTTGTTTTGAATTACTCTTAGTCAATCTAGCTTTCAGAGAAAAATTCCCTCTGGACTCATGAGAGAAACAATGACCTGTAGAGCACCACCTTATACTTTTGGATGTGGAATTAATCTTCTGCATCCAAACTCATGTCAGACCTGGCTTTAAAACCCTTTGCTAGCCTTTTAGCCCAATCCAAATAATATGCAAGCACCCATCAAGGGGCCAGGAGTCAAAGGGCAGCATAGCTGGACAGAATCTGTCATTTCATCCCACCCCTATGCCTGGTGAAATGTTGCACCCCTCCAGGTGATAACGCTCACTCAATTTGTTAGCAAGATAAGTTTTCTGACCAGAACTTCCTACTGCAGAGGTAAAATGCCACATTTCTTGCTCATAGGTGTCTACGTTATATTGCTGTTTGCAAGGCAGACTTACTATGAATTGCGTACCAGTTCTGTTTTCTAAAGATTTTTGGACAGACCAATGATAAATTAATCTCTTACCATCCTCTGATGACTTTAACTAAAATTGTTGGTGACAGAACCCAAGAACTGCAATCCGGAACATCATGGAAAACTTCAATACCATTGTTTTGATAGTCTGATTCACAGTATATCACCAGCTATGTTAAAAGAAAACAAAAAAAAAAAACCAACCACAACATATAATTCTATCTTGCTATGCTTTAAATATAAAGAGGAACAGTAAGGATCATAAAATTGATCTTACCTTGCCAGGTCTGGGATTGATTTTACTTTGTCCATTTCTTGAAAGTGCCTAATAGTGGGGAGAGACAAGTCACAAAAAAAAAAAAAAAAAAAAAAACAACCCCAAACCAAAAGTGTATTCAATAAAGAGGCTCAGCTATAAAAAACAAGCTAGTGAACCAAAATAAAAACTAGTCTGAATCATAAAAAGCTGGTAACACTTCAACTATACCTACTTACTGCTTCAATTCCTTCTTCCTCATGAAGAGCAGTATCTTGCAACAAATGTACAAATTTACACACTCGGGATTTTTTTTTTTTTAATCTTTTTAAACTGAATTATCATCTCACTGAAGCCAACTAACCTCAGACTCAAAATACTTTAAAATCCTTCTAATCAGCTTCCTATACATTCCAGGAGTTTCATATACCAAGAGACTACTTTAAAAATTGGCATTAATAAAGTACACGGTCTACAATGATGACAAGAGTAATGGAAGTTTAAGTGTCTGGTAACCATAAACTGTGAAATAATTTTGAGGGAATATATGAAAAGACTGAAGAGCATGATGGCATATACAAGCATGAACTAATTAGCAAAATCCATTTTGTGCTGAACAGCTTGTAACAAGATAGGTTTCTCCAAAAAGCGCAAAACACTGTGCAATAAGTGATAGAGTAAAATGCCACGAACAAATTAAACACAATGAGGTATACAAAATCTAAACCAATATTGAAGTCAGTAGTAAATTATATGATACAGAATATATGGGAAAGTTATGGTTGCACCATGTCATCTTAAAACAAATAAAAAGAGTGTTGCAATTATGCATTTAGTTTCCTAGCAAGGACAGGAATGCTCATTCTGGGACAGGGTCCTGCTCTTACAGGAACTATTCATACAAACAAAAAAATCCCAAATAGGTCCTGCCCCTAAAATAGGTTGTAGCCTAAGATAACCAGCAACACGTGCAGGGAACTGATGAGAACATATTAATCAGCACACGAGAGCAGGCAGTGGTCTCGGGACAGAGTTCCTAACCACCATCAGATTTTTGTAGGTATCATCAGAACATGTTGAAGCATGACTCGTTTTTTAGCCTGTGCTTCAATTCCAGTTAGAACTTGCTCTGTGTTTTAAGGAATACTAAAGTCATTCTTTTGGGCTGTGCTTACTCTTTTTTTTTTTTACATTACCCACTAGCCATTGCATCCTTATTTTTTTAGTCAGTGGAAGATGCACAGTAGGTACGCATCATACAAAATAAGGGCACCATGAAGAAACATAATCATGTTAATAGATGCCATCTCATTTTCATGTATAGCCAATATCAGATGGTACCATACCTACGTTCACCTCTATATATTTGTAATCTATGTATGGCCCTAAGAGGGAAAACAAAACAAAACAATGTATGCACATCATCCATAAAATATAAAAGCTGAATAACCTTCCAGACAGATTTTAAACACCACAATACTTACATCCACACCTAATATACCAGTGGGGACATTTGATTCATATCTGCTTGTCCCTAACCAGCTGGAAAAACTTTTCTCAGGGTTACCATAGTTGGGCATTTGTAAACTTAGCTCTTTTTTTGCACTATCTGCTTGCATGTACTTCTCCACAAAACTTGGAAACTTCATATCTGAAAGAGACTGAATTGCAAAAATCAAAATTAATAGTCATTCAGCAGGTAGACAAAAATTTACATGGTTGCGTTTCATGAATGACCTTTATTACCTCAGATTTCTGAGGCATGCTGAATGGCCCAGAAGTATCCTGTTGTAAAGGAGGCATCCCTGAGGAGTCAGTTGTAAAAGCTGTTGCAGTGTTATTTACTGCGGTGACGGAAGGATTAAAAAACTTTTCTTTAGAAGACAGCAAGCTTGAGAAGAGGGAGCTTTTCTCAAGCCGGGATCTCTTAATTTCACCATCTGTACCATCAACATTCTCTTTTCCATTTATTTCCTGAGTAAAGGCAGATTCCTCTCTATTACATGATTGCAGGGCTTTAAATATGATACTTTGCTCTGTTGATGCACGCTTGGGCCTGACTCTGGCTATCGTTTCCAGGCTTTGCATTTTAATTTGTTGGGCCGGTAACAGATCCTGTGTTTTTTTCCCTCCTCAGTCCCAAACCAAAAGTAAATACACCAGGATCAAATACTTTCTCTAAGTTGTCTTCATGAATGGGAGGCATTGCAAAGTGGGGGGCTGGGGACTTGGGAAGCTTTGACCTCTTCTTTTTCTGGGGTAAACAAACAGAGCTGTCCAAGTTTTTTATTGTTTCAGCAAACTTCTTCATGTCGGATGGGGAATCAAAAATGCTATCGTCTTCAGCAGATCCATTACAGGTTTTGCCTGGGCTCTTCTGTGTATTGATGTTATGCTCTGATAGCAATATACTATCTTGACCACTGTCATCATACTGTAGTGCTGCAAAGCTCAATTCTCCCAGCTTTGCCTTTTTATCTCCATTTTCCATCTTCTTAAATTCTGATCTAGAAACCTGATGAGATGGTAGAGGATATTTATCTTCACCGCTAGATGATAAAACCTCTGTGTTTGGCAGCACCTTTTCTTCATTTCTGTGGAATTCTGAGCTTGTGTTATTTCTTTGGTAGGAAGTATCTTGAGCGTTTTCATTTTTACTGGACGAGTACAAAGACAGTTTAAAAGGTGAACTTTCTTTTTTAGCTGTGGTTAATTCTGGATCGGGTTGCTTCAGAGCGACACTACTAGCATCAACTTTGCTGCTTTGGTTAAAAAGGGATATTGCAGCTTTTACTTTAAGTTCTGTTGTCTTCCCAATATCCTCAGAAAAGGCAGAGCCTTCTTCATTTTTGCCTTTTAATTCTGCAGTGCTTTCTTTCTCTGCTGTGCCATTCTCAAATAACTTCTGGCGACTGCTTTGCTTATTTAATGTTCTATCAGGCTGTTCACTTTCCTTCGGTTGTTTTCCAAATTTCAGCTTTGCTCTGCCAACAAATGTGCTTGGTACGGTGCTATTTTTTGAAGCGGGGATGTCAGCAGGCCTCTGGCTCTGGTTAGCGCATTTATTTTCAAACAATGAAATTTTGTTGGCAATGTTGCTGTTAGTTTTATTAACTGGTTTTTCAAGAGTATCCTGCTCACTTTCTAAACTGTCTTGATTCGCAGATGCTTTAAAATTCAGCTCTACATTCTTCGGTTTGGCTGGACTACAGGAGGCAAAGCGATACATTAATTAATACATTTGATTAATCTTGAAATCTTGAAAAGACTTTAACAATTTTCAAAACAATAAATTGTAGCATTATAATGAAATTTTCCATAGTCATATTCAGTTTAAAATTTGGTATCTCAAAAGTAATTAACTAAAAAGAAGGAATAACTATACAAATGACAAAAATAATTATACACTAAATAAGGAGAATACATTTCAAACATGTATATAGTTCTTAAATGCTCACTAAAACAAAAAACACAGCAGCCTACAGCATCTGCAATTGAGGCAGAGAACTTAACTAGTTATGACTGACAGACATTAAAATTTAATAGTGAACAGGCAGAATGAATTATATGCATGAATTCCCTACAGAGTTTAGGAAACAAATCCCAATTCATTAAGGTGATAATGAGTTGGTTAACATTTGAATATACTCCTCCAACAAGTTTTGAAGACATCTGCCCAGGTTCTTTGCAGTCTTTACACTGCAGAAGCAACCTTGAATGGAGCAAAAGACCTCTTCTGGCCTCATTAGTGCTGGTGGAAAAGGTAACTGTCCCCAGTCACTGCATCACCACTTGGCTAAGCAGATACCAGATGCAAGGACTCTCCCATTTCCTTCAGGTAAAGTCAACCAACAATTTATATTGTGTAAACTAACCTTGCTGATTTTACAAGAATTTAATTAGGAAACACTTACAGAAACTTCTCCATCAGAGTGGATAGAGAAGTGCGTACAAGTACATAGCACACAGTACTCACGTACTATGGCAGAAGGCTGATGACATGCAGCTGAATGTTTTAAGCCTCCTTCCTGGGCATGTGTCTTCAAAATTTATCAGTCAGATATAAGGAGTGTCAAGGAGCCTACCATCACTTCAAAGGCAGACCTGTTCTCCAAAGAGGAATCTGGAGACACTCAGTGGAGGGAGAACAGGCAGAAATTGCACTACATGAAAACTGACAATGGTGGGACATAAAAGAAACTAGCGGCAACAATCTCCAGGGCCTCAAATGCTCTGTCAATCCATGGAGGATTCTGGTATTTAAGTGCTTTCTTCTTTTTTACCTACACAAACTGTGTTCACTGAGCTCTCAGACGGCTTTTTAGCCCAAGAAAGAAGTGTGAGATGCAAGTGAGTTAACATGAACAACGCCAAAACTGAGATCACTCCTTTCTCCTCTTCCTCAAGAGATCCACTGCAAGTAAGAAAGTAAACCTTACTAAAGCAAGACTCTCCATTGTAGAAGCTTCTTTCCTTGGGAAAAGCATGAGGAACAAACTTACCGAAATAACAGAAGGAACCCAAAATCAGCTGCCTGTGAATCTATACAGAAAGCAACTGTTAAAAATCACCATGTCTTTTTGGAGAAGACTTCCTGACAGCGCTCATTGTAACCACAACAGGAAGACTCTTACGAAAAACACATGATCAATAAAAAAGTAAATATTAAACTTAAAAATGACTGACCATAATTCAAGTAGGTGCTAATAAAATACCCTTGGAAAATACCCTTGGAAACAGAAATAAATTATTCCTGAAAGAGGCAAGAAAGGGAGGGAACTATCACACAGCGTAAGATTAAATATATTTAAAGACACTACTTTTCATTTGCAGTATGACCGTTTTTCCTAAACTTTTCAAAGTTAAATTATTCTATTATTTTTCTTTTTGGAAAATGAACAAAAGTTGCAACGGACCTCTAAAGGTCAGCTAGTCCAACTTCCTGCTCAAAACAGGGACAGCTTCAAAGTTACATCAAGTTGTTGCAGGCTTTGTGTGACCAAGTTCTGAGTATCTCCGAGGGTCAAGATTTCACAGCCTTACCAGGGAAGTATTGCAACAGGTCAGCCACTGTCACTGTGAGTTATTTTTGCCTTATATCCCACTGAAATTTCACTGTTGCAACTTGCAACCGTGACCACCACTGTCCCTTCACTGCACACCTCAGGGATGAATCTGGCTCTGCCTTCGCTATAGTACATCTACAGGTAGCGAGAGATGAGAGAGGTCTACCCGTGTGCTTCTCTCAGTGGAACAAATCAAGCTGCTTCAGCTCATGTGTGATATGCTCCAGTGCCATCACCTTCTTAATGGCTCACCACTGGACTCATTCCCATTTGTGAACATTTCTCTTGTACCAAGAGAAGAGCGTTGGAAGAGGAGGGAGGGATACAACTCGATATAATGCCCCAGATGCAGCCTCATGAGCACCAAGTATCTTCTCCTGGCTATGCTCCTGCCAATATAGCCTTCATCTGCTACAAGGATGCACTACTGACACATGCTGAATTAGTTGTGCACCAGGACCCTTCATGTCCTTTTCTGATCAGAAGAAGGTACTTATCCTCTCCTTCTACCTGTATTTTCAACAGGTATTGCTAACAGACTGGTCATCTTAACACGCTCATTTCCATACCATCCTTTTGTCAGCCTGTCACTTGCACTACTATGTGTATTTCAACATAACAAAATGTATCTTCCTAATAAAATCTGTCTCTCCCTGAATGCCTTGACACAAGCAAGTTTAATGGTTAACACTGATTGTTATCAGCCACACCTAAAACCTGTTTTAAATGAACAGCTAACACCTCAAAGGTATAGTTTCAAGCTTTGCAAATTTACGCAGAAACAACCACTTCAGCACTTGGTAGGTTACATTCTGCAGTATTTCTGCACAGCAGCAGCAAAACAGCTGAGACCAAAGAACAACAGAAAGTTCAGCCCTGGAGCTCCATCCACTACAACAGGCCTCCACTAACTCATCTTTTCATTACACCTTTTTCCATGCCTGGAAATACTGGTGTTAAATACAGGCAAAAGATGCGCCTTATTGCAAGAACTGAGTTTCTAAGCTTGTTTAAAAGGAGAGCATGTTGTTCGAGTATCCTTTAAGCCTCTGTTCTAGTATGAAAGATTGATTCATTTAACAGTGCAAACTCTTACAAACAACCCAGTGTGGCTGATTCCTGCTACCCACTGCTGATCTGCAATGCCAGGAACAAGCAGGCACAAGAGAAATACTGATGTCCTCCTCTTTGGCTACGCCTTGCAGCTAACCTGTGGAAGTAAGCAGTTAAACCTCTCCCAATCTAGTCGTAAATGGAAGGTGAGTCACCTAGTTGAAGCATACTGTCCAAACAACTATGTCAAGCATGTAACTGATGCCAAAAAACATTGATGCCAAAACATCAGATTGAGGCGAGCAAAGAAAAACGGCACATTAACAGAGCAGAATAATTCAACAAGTGGGCATAAACGCAAAGGCAACTACAAAACCATGTCTGAACATCAAATATGACAACTGAAGCCAAGTTTTCCGCTAAGCACATCAAAGTAACTACTGCCTGAGGTTTTATTTGCTGATTAAGTGTACCATCAACCTCAGCTTAGTCTCAAACATGATAGGTTTCCCTTTCAAAAGCTGAAAGTAAAGTATCCCGTGACTTCCAAGTTGCCCAGTACACAGACATAAAAGGAGAAAAGACAGAAAATGCTATCATTACTTTCAGGGAACCAGCAAAACCAACTTGTCTTAAAAATTGTTTTTAAAGAAGCTTGATTCCCAGAATCAGCACAACGTCATTAGGAAGAAACATTTTGCATTTTTAAGTGAAAACTACTTTGATCATACAAAATCCATCTTATAGGAAGCAAGCAAGTCTGTGAGTAAATGAGTATTTTTCAGCCCGAAAAGGATTCATGTGAAGTATCTAACAGTAATTTTTTAACCTTTGAAAATGGAATCTGTTCTCTAGTTCAAAGCAATAACAAGAGAACAAAACCACACCTTCTTCTAGTAATGGCACCATCTTTTCATTTCCTATTTTACAGCAGATTAATCCCCATCCAGGCTTATAGTTCATGGGTTCTGATGAATGACTACAAATTATACCAGCTAATCTGACTATATCAATTTGTCTGGCTAAAGAAGCTGTCATTGCACAGTTACCAGACGTATCAGGCACGCTGTATGCAACACCGTGGTCCCCACCCAGGGCTAAAGTTCCTGTAACAGCAGATAAGGCCAAGACAGTGTGCCACACCCCCCACAAAAATCAGGTGAATTAGAACAGGCTGTTTATTCATTAAAATTAAATCTGTCAGAAAGGATACTTGTCTATTACTTTAAGAGTACAGCAGAAGATAATTCACTGTACAGCAATCCAAGGAGATACCCAGAAAAATGAAATCCAGCTATGCGAGCATTTAGAACATCATCATCACTCATGGTAGTGACTCAAAGAGAAAAATATGAAAGCTACCTTTCCTTTGAAGTTATGAAGATACAAAAATCTAGAGTTTAAGATTTGTGATCTATACTGCCAGACGGCAAAGCATCACCATGTACAAAAATACCTCAATTTAACTTTCAGTACTAGGTGGTTTAATTCAGTTACAAGTGAACAAATCAGATGTAGACCATGACAAACGGTGCAAAGGAAAATGTTCCTAATGCTTCTATGCTTCTCAGGTGTGGGAAGCATAATTGGAAATGTATGTGTTTCTTAAGCCATAACACTGAACCTTCACATCCCTCTAACACAGCTGAACAACAATTCTGAACACTCGGTGTACCTCGGGTGGACCTACAGAATTCAATGTACTCTGACACCTGTAAATAAATATACCAGAATGAGGAAAGCAATAGCGCATAGTACATAGCCGTGACGATTAAACAACAGAAATTATGAACGTAATAAAATGATTCACCATAGAAGAGAATTGTAATAGAATCCAGGAAATTAATCACGGCACTCATAGGAGTGATTACAGTGAAAGTTATAAATACATCCACTTCTTTATAATCCTAAGGAAAGCACTGATCACCTCTGTTTGACAGATGAGAATTTCTTTGAGTGTAAAACCAAATCCTGCAAACTAATATATGCATAATTCTGCAAATGCCCAATGTTATTCACATGCATAAAAATTTACATGATTCATCCTGCACATACTTACGAAAGCAACTATACATATTCAAATTTCTGGAGTGTGATTTATCATGTCATTTGAAGGATCAAGTTCTACACTGCATTCTACATTTCTTCATAAAATAATAGCAGAACTCATGTTGTTTCAAAGAACAACCTGAACACATTCCTTATTCAAAGATTTTCACATACAAAAATCTTCAACCACATCCTCAGTTGGTTTCAGATGGCAAAAACTACATTAAGGTCAATGACAGCCGAGCTAACCTGAGCAACAACAGGGGCACTGATGATGATAACAGAGCAGCTTTTATGTTAAATTATTCCATATAATGGAATTGACATACAAGAAATTCCCTGTCCATAAGAAAAAAAAAAATAGAAAAAGAATTATTTTTCTAACACATGTAAACTACACTGCTTATTAAGTGGTAACTGTAATTATGATAAATCAAAAAAAAAAAAGGCAGTTCTTAATTTAAAATAATCTAGATAGGTAACAGATACATAGCTAGTGTTCCTATAGAATCCTAAACACAGATACAGGCAAAATTACAGCTATAGGGATAAGGTAAACTAGTTTATGTTACTTACAGGCTAATCTTTGTCGTGACTGTTCTGGAAGCATCCAAACTCTTCAGCTTTGAGCTGTCTAAATCAGAATTTGTCTGTCTCTCAGCTGACATACACAGGTCTCCATTTTTAATCCCATCGGTACGCAAGAAAGCTCTTCCATCCGAACTATTTCCATGCTTTACTGCCTTGGTCTCATTTCTGCCTTCAGCAAATGCCAAGGCAGTGTCTTCTGTCTTATCGGCCAAAGAAACTTTGGGAGACTCCAAGCTGTCTTCCCCAAAAGCCACAGGTATAGCTCCCTTTTCCACTGAAGTTCTTTTTGTCATGGGGTTACTCTCTGGTGATGGTAAAGGTTGCCTTTTTGAGGAGTAATCTTTTACCTGACCCTTCAAACCAGTAGGGGAAATAGGGACAGCGTCCGACTGATTCTTTTTATATGATCTTCTCCTTGCAGGGGTTGTGTTTGAGATCTGCTGCTTGCCTTTGTCAGCTTCAGTTTTAGATGCCCCTTTGTGAGCAGATCCTACTTTTAGGTCCTGATTATTACCTGGTGATGAGAGATTCCTTTCAGGAGTCTGTTGAGGAGACTTTGCTTTTCTTTCCGAATTTATTACCTTGTCTGAAAACACCTCAGAAGCATCGTCCTCAAAAACGGATTCTTCTCTTGCAGTAGTCTCAGTCTGGTTTCTCTCTCCATTTGGAATATCACTAGACGACTGAGATTTTCTCCTTTTCCCAGATCTTTTATTAGCAGATTTTTTATCCATTGTGTCCGAGTCACTACAGTTCTCTTCTGATGTAACAGTCACGGGTTCATTAAGAAGTTCCTCTGTTTTTCTTAGATAGATATCAACTGTTAACACTCTAGCAGAATGTGTGTGTTCACTCGCCGCAGATTCCAACCCGTATGGCAAATCCTTTGGTTTTGCATGCCCAGGCTCCTCAGACACCCACGTGTTCACGAGCTGCTTGTGGCTTAAGATACTCTTTTCTAAGTCTTCACTAGACAAATTTCTCAAGCTTTTTATAAAATCTGGAGTCGTGGAATTATTTGTATTGGTGATGGACTCTTTCTCCAGTTCCAGGGTTTCCACATTCAGGCTACTCTCACAGAAAGAGTTTTTAATGGTTTCACTGCTGCCGCTCCAATCTGCTGACCACTCACTGTCAGAAGAGACACCCCTACAACTCCATTCCGAAATGGTATCGCGATACGGTGGTCCTACCTCCCCACTAAAATTATATTCCTGCGTCTCAGGAAAGGCACTCACGCTTCTCACTTGCTTCTGTATTTGAGGAGCTTCATGTGCTTCCTTTAGGTGCCTACAGTATATCGGCTGCGCTCTGTGGGGAGAAACTGACCTCTCCCCTTTCCGATGTGAAGTGTGTTCTAGTGAACTTTTGACATTCTTTCTTTTCCCTGTGCCAAACAAATTTCCAAGTCGTTCTAAAACTGGTTTCTTTTTATTCTCTTCTCTGGAACAATCTGGAAATTGTGAGGTGGACTATAAAAACAAACAAACAAACATTTGGTTAATGTCAAAATTGTTTCTATAATACATTTGTTTGTATTAGCACTACCTATAAATTAAAAGGACACAGTGAATGGGAACAAAACAACTTACTGAACAATGCTAGTTCTCAAAAAAGAACAAGAAAAACAAACCCCTCAAAAAACAACTAAAATCCCTAGATCCTTCTGTATGTTTTTGCTTGTGTTTGTTTATAAGTATGCTCATCTCGCCTTACAACACCAGCAGTGTATGTCCCAAATCTCAAACTGTTGCACTATTTGTTAATGTCACTCAACATAATACAGGAAAGCATCACGGTGTCTGCAAGACTGGGGACAAACTGCTTGGTCAAAAGTTTCCTTACAGAAACAAGAGTGTGGAGTTTAACTTTTCCCTCCGTGTTGGCAGAGTTAGTTTTGACACTTGTACTGGTAGAGAATAGTTTCAAAGGTGCAAGTTGTATTACAGTTCATACATTTCTTGTTAATGAAGTCCAATAAATACACGGCTTAGTTTTGGCCCAGAAAACCCAGAACTATAAAAGCCACTGCATCATTCAGTGAGCATTACTGGGTCAAGCACTGCCCTGGATTACTCTTGGTGCAAGTTTTCCCTTACAACTTCTAATTAACATGGTAAACAGGAAACACGCAACACCACTGCCGAGTACACAGGCACATTTGCATTTTAATATAGTCGCACTTTTTACATACCGGTACGATGAATACTTGTGTGGAGATGTCTATCCCAAAAACACCCCGAGTTATTCCCCCACTCCGCCGGACCGGAGCCCTCCCCAGGGGAGCGCGGATCCCCCTCGGCACTACGGAGGCTGATGCTTCGCCGTCTTTTTACACTCGGGGGGCGTGGGGGGGTTTGATCCCGGGTCCCCCCCCCTCCCGCCGCCGCTGCTTCCTTCCCCGCGGGGAGGGCTACAGAGCACCGGGCCGTTCCCACCTCAGCGCCCGCCGCCCGGAGCCCACATGGGAGCCGCGTTACCGGGAGGGAGAAGTCCCCGTTCCCACCCACCCCCCTCCCGAGACTGCCACCGTCCTTCCCCATCCCAGAACGGGACGAGCGGGAAGAAGGAGCCGCGGCGGACTTTATCCGCCCCCGGCCGCGCCGCATCCTCGCCCGGCTCCGCCGGTGCGGCCGCCTCGCCTCGCCTCGCCTCGCCTCGCCTCGCCTCACCTCGCCTCGCCTCGCCTCGCCTCCAACGGCCCCGACACTCACCGCCCGGCACGGCCCGGCAGTCCCTACACGGAGCTACCCCTCACGCCGCGCACCCCGGCGCCACCTGTCCGGGCGCTCCGCCTCCGCCCGCCCCCGCACCGCGCCTCGGCCCGCCCCGAGCCACCTCCTTCGGCCGCGGAGGGAAAGAAGGGCGGCGCGGCACGAGGCCGCCCGCCGCCCCGGCCTGGCCTGGCCCCGGCGCGCCGCCCGCGGGCCGGGTCTCCGGCCCGCGGGCGGCGCGCCGGGGCCAGGCCGGGGCGGCCCAAGCCCCGGGGCTCCGGCTGCAGGCGGCCAGGTCGGCGGGCGCCTCATGCCGAGGCGTTTCCCCTCCCTCACCTGCCCCCGTCCCCGCTCCGGGGTGGCGTGAGAATGACTCCGCGGTCTAATGGTGCCGGCCCTCTCCCCCCGGGGCGCTCAATTAGTATGTAATGTTCAGTGACTGCTAAACTAGTCCTCTTCTAATTAAGGCTTATGCGGAGTGGAACAGCTTCAGCAGGAAGGACCACGCAGGTCTCACCTGGGTGCTTCTGAAGGGCTCTGGTGCGGAGGTGGGAGAGACACCAGGTCAACCCGCCTGCGGCTGGCCAGGCTGCCCGGCCCGCAGCTTGTCTGGCCCTCTGGCTATTGAAGAAAATAAGGGCTTTTTTTATGATTTTTTTTTTTTTTTTTTTTTTTACACAGTCACTTCCTCCGCCGCGTGAAAAAGGATTAAGTTAGTTATTTTTGCTTCACCGGCAGACTAACATTTGGCCTCTGTTTCCAAAACTTCCACCAAAATGTGAGCTGCGAAACGTCATCACGGCACCAGGAGAGCCCCACAGAGCCTCCTTGCTGCCAGTGGAATGGTGTGCAGCAGCGAAGCTTGCCCAAACACGTGAAAAATACCTGAACTGGGGAATATGGAGCCTTAACTTACCATATTGCAACCAAACAGAAATCCACAGGAACCCTCGTCTTTGCCAACCTGTCTTACCTGTGTTACTTAACCAATAAGCAACTGTACCAGCAGCAAAGTCCCATCTCTGCACACATAGTGGTCTTCCCCCAGCAGCTTTCAAATAGGCAAGTCTATGATCATGACCCTAAGCTTAAGTTTTTGGGTTCTTGGGTCTGGGTTTTTTTTTTGAGAGATACTGAAATAATCTGCAAATGAGAAAATTTTATGTCTGGTTTTTCCCTCCCTTCGCCGACTTCTTTCAACCAAAACGCTCAATTAAATAAAGAGCAACACTGAAGGCTGCGTTGAGTTCGTACAGCTCAGACAGTTAAAGTGCTTTTGTGATAACAAAAACAACTGTGAATTTCCCTATCAGATGCAACAATCATGAGTAATGCAGCCCAATTACTATCTAATTTCTTGATGTTATGTATGTATTGCCAGTATTAACTAATTATAGGGAAGGGATAAGGAGACAGTAAAGAACGTTGCTAGCTAAAAAAAAAGTAAAAATACAAAATTTTAAGGAACACCTAAGCCAATAAGCAATGAGTGACACTAATTTCTCTGAAAATTCACAATAACTACAAGTGTGAGGAGGATGTCTATATTGTTCCTATTAAAAACCACTGAAACACCAAAATAGGGGAAACCTAACTTCATTATGGTGCCAATCTGCATATTAATATTTGGATGCATAATTGCTGTCAGTCCTCTAAATTAGTTGGGATTACATTATCAACCTGACAGTCGTTACTGCACTTGCAGTCAAGTTTTGGGTTTGCAAGATTACGCTTGGAAAAAATTATTTGTTATTTGAACTGTGGATCTGTATTTCTCTCTTCCCAGCAGCTGATTTTCATAAAGTCCATGGGAACTTAATTATCTTTGAGACGTCTCCCCCTTTCAAATGGAGTTTAAACTGTCCGACAAGTTCAAAAGGTGTTGGATGGAAGGCAGGAGGGACAGCCAGCCAGCCAGTCCAGTCACATAGGCCTTGTTTCCTCAGGGAACGAGGCTAAAGATTTTTTCTTGATCTCAAAATAGCTGCCCTGTGTAAACTGTTTTGAAGTAATTTCTTCATACAAAGTACCTTAATTATATACAGCTCTTTCAAAACACATAAAAGGCTGGGTACTTGCCCTGAAGAGCTTGTATTTTAACTCAGATAAATGTAGGTGAGCCAGTATTGCCACTGCAAGAGGGCACAGAGACCGAGCTTCTCAAGAGGCTCCCAAGTGGGGCCCAGCCTGACAGAGCACCGCGCAGGAATGCTTGATTTCCAGAGCACCACACTGAAACGTTTGATTTTCAGAAGGCAAGAAGTATCCGTGCTCTGCAGATCAGGCTTCCTCAACGTGTCTCTACACAAGCATTCTTACCCTTGAGACATGAGCCGTTTCAGGAATCCCTGATCAAAGGCGTTGGCAACTGAAAAAAAACAGAGGACTTGCCTATCCGTTCCTTGGACAGCATGGAGGAAGCTGTTTCAAGTACACTGCATGAATCTTTAAAGCGCTGTTCTAATCTGAAAGCAAAACGCCTTCTTCTTAACCAAGAAATGTAAATCTTGTTTGTATTTATATTCATACCTGTTTATGTTAGCATTAAAATATTTCCTCTGTTTTTGGCTGGGGTTTTTTCTCATTAGTTAATGTAAGTTGCCACAGCCAAACCCCTAATTTAACAACGTAATTAAACATGTGCTTTGCTGGTCTCCAGTGGAGAGAAAGCATAAGCTACTGTGATTTGTTGAATCAGAACTTCAGGCTGTGTCTCAAGGGATCAATTGGATGTTATTTTCTTAGATTAGTTCATCTGAGTCATTTGAACATGACTGAAAACAGTTCTTGGAGCACACATTATAGAAAAAAGTAGTAATTTTACTAGTCATTAGCAACTTTGTGGTAGCTAATAGGTGGTAATATCTAGTGTGGACAGTTCTGTAATTTAAACATTTATTTGCTAGCATATGCTCACCTTCAGAGAGAGGAAAAAAGCAGTATTCATTATTTAGTGAAGAGTAAGTCTGAGCTTTATCATTCACTAGAAGGTCATAAATAACTGGATTTCAAGTAACATGAAAACCTCTGAGATCCTTCTATCTTGAACAATTCTAATAATGTAGGACCCTTCTAAATTCATCCTGGAATGCCAGTAACTTTGGATATCTTTAAATCACAGTATTGTAATTCTCACAACCATGAGAAACAGAAAGCCTCGGAGTTCTAGCAGTCACGTGGTACCCCAAAAACTGCATTAGCCAAAAACATTTAAATAAATAAACTACTACTCTTCAGGCTCTAGCATTCTGCAGCGTCTGACTCTCAAATACTCAACACTAGCAGTTCCAGGCTTTGTTAGGCTGAAAATTCGTCTGGAGTATTGCTGCCACAATGTGCTGAGAAATATTAGTGGGAAAGCTAGAAGGAAGGATGTGCAAATCAAAGCTGATTTGAGAGAGAAAAGTCTGAGAAGCACAAGACCCACTTGAGTCCCTGTTTCAGGTCCTACAGAGAGAAGATTTCATACCGCTTTCCTACAGGTGAGTGCCCTAACTACTGGCAGAGAGAGAGAGAGAGGGGGAGCTGTAGATGGAAATAAAGGCTTTTTCTTGTTTAAAAAGCACAGGAAAAAAATGATACCTAGAAAAAACATTTGACTCAAAACAATTTTTTTTTTTTGTGATTCACTGAGGGAAAACAAGCAATTATATTTCAAGTTAACCTAAATGATTTCTAAACTTAACCTTGCCGTCAGTCAACTAGATTTAAATTACTTCAATTCAGTACAGTAATTTTTCCTTGTTTATGCTGACCCTTCACAAAGCCACAAAAGAGGGGTTACTGTTATGAAAAGTATGACATGTTATTTTAGCCCTCATGCTGCCTTCTTCCAAATACCAAGAGTTTGGCATATACACACTAAACTTTTTTAGCATTTCTTTTAAATGTATTAGATTCTAGGTTGACAGGGTCCTCTTCCACGGCTGAGAAAGAAATACACTTTAAATTTAACACATCCACTCTAGCATGGAATTTACTCCCTGCCTCTTCCAGGTCTTTGCCTGCTACACTTACAGAGGCTGTAAACAGCAATAGTTGGATTTTAAACAATTGCAGCCTTAGCTTAATTCTGTATACACGGAATGTAGTTATCTAGATTGGGGAACCTACCTGAATAACCAAGGAGCTATGAATTTAAAACTGTTGAGCAGAGTGAAGTGAAACAAACAGAAGTTTTCTTAATAGTCGTATTTTCCCACAAACTGTATTTTCTATTTTCTACTAATTCAGTATATTTTAGCAAAGCAGTCCACATCTTCAAGAGAACAAGACCTACCTGCTTCCAATTTATTTTTTCACTGTAAAACTAAATTTTTAGTTCAAATGTACACTGAAAACTGACCATTTTCCAATAGCGTATAGACTAATGAGAATACTAAGACTGCATGTTTAACTGATTTTTTGAAAGGACATAATCAGTTCAAGAAGCATAGATGGATATAAATATAAATATAAACCCCATATTATTTCATAGGTGCCAAACACAGAGATATAGATTTTGGATGTATCAAAAAAAAAAAAACCGGCAAAACTGAAAGAAGCAAATCAAATAAATAGAAATCTTTTGAAAAAGCTCAGGAAAGACAAAGAAGCATAAATAAAAATTGAACAGATCCTTACATGAGTATTTAGGAAAGGAGGTTGATAAAAAAGAACAGGCATGTCAGAAAAGGCATGCCTGTTCCCATCTCCTCTTCCCCAGAGCTAGTTATTTCCATATACTAAAATCTTTACCCCCTCCCCTTTTGTCAACAGTAGCATCTGTCAGTTGAAGAGACGTTCTATAAAACTAATGGAGATCAGTTGATTTTATGATTTTAAAAAATTAATCACCTATTAACCCAAAGATTTCTGGTGGGGTTTGAAGAGAGAAAAGAAGAGTGCTGTTTGCCTTACCATGATGATGATAATTCTTTTTGCCGTTTACAGAAGAATAAACAAACTATGGTGTGTGAGATGCAGTCCTGCGTGTCATTAACCAAACCCCTTTTCTTAGCAATCCTCCCACGCTTTAACCCCTTCTTTCTTCCGGCAGCACTCAGTTAAAAACAAGCAAAAAAAGGAAGTAGTATCTGACTTGAGCCTTTCCAACTGATAAGTCATTTGGCAGACAAATTATAACTATGAAAGGGACTCAATTAGAGGATAGGAGAAAGAGCTGCAGAAGTTGTGGCAGCAAGTCCTTCAGTAAGCACCTCTACAGAAGCAGAGAGCCTGTTGCAAAGAACTATGAAGTTAGTGTTGGGCAAATGCCTTACGTGCATTAATTAACGTGCAATACTAGAACGTAGATATGCAACAGTAGGAAAAAATATACCACACACGTTGGTTCTCACAAACTTGATTACTGTTTCCCGATCCACATTTAAGATGACTAAAGGAAAAAAAAAAATCACTCGTGCCTTTATTCAGCAAGAGATTGATTTATGCAGGCATCCTTGGTTCTTTGGCTTCCTGAGTTTGTATATTAAATCTGTATTTTTCTAGTGACTTGTGGATAAATGATACTAAAAAGGGATTTGAAAAAGTAGAAAACAAGCAGCACCAACAGTAGGAGGAGGGATCATTCAACAATGAAGAACTGAGAGAATATTTAAACTCTTCTGAACTTGGAAGACTTCCCAAAATAAAATTGTATGCAAAAAACAGCATTAACATAAATTATTGTACTCTTAACTCTTAGTGTTTCAATGTAAGAGAAAGGGAGAAAGTCTGATAAAAGTTAGCCTCACATCTTTGCTCTCAGGATTTTGAGTCTTGCTGCTGGGTCAGAGCTGTTATCATTAGATCATTTGCTCAGTGTGAAGATTCAGTGAGACATCACCTCTTTTGAAGTAAAGAGTGAAAATGGACAGATATTATCTGTGTTTTATTCTAAGACACAGGAACTTGAAAGTACTGTTTCTGTTGAGTAATAGAGGATAAATGACCAAAGCATTCTGGAGGGGAAGAGAGGGGCTTGGAACTCTTTTAGGTCTCCCTAACCAGAAGCCACAACTAATAAGTTTCCTCTTTCCTTTTTTTTTTTTCAATTGTGAATGCAATTCAGAATGATGAAGAATCTTTTGTATAAATGGTTTTGCATTTACTAGGTCTCTTTCTTCTAGGTTTGTAGGTCTCTCTTCTGTTTTGTGAGAGTGTACAGTGTCCTGTCACTTACTCTAAATGGTGCATATTGGTAAGTATAGATTTAACATAAGTTGTCTAATTTAGGTCTTTAGATCATGGTAACATTTCCCAATTCATTTTTGAATAAGTATTTATGTATAACTACTGGAGACAGGAAATCGGATCCTTTTGCTGCAAATCTAAGAATGTCTGTACGACAGACTAAACTATAAATCTCTGGAAATCAGCTCTTTCTTAGGCACCATCAATCTTGACCTCTTCCCCTTCCTTTCACGCAAAATTATTGCTGTCAATAGGAGCTCCACAGTCCTGAAAGTGTATGACATTTGAAAAAGTCTTGCAGTATTTTAGAGCACATGCAACAATTTCATAAAAGCATCAGTAAATTCCCTGAGCAACCCAAAATTAGGTACTATAACAAAGACTGATAGTTTTACTAATACTACTGAGCTTAGTTACAGTCAAACAAAAACTGCTGGTTAGCATCTGCATTGTTCTTATCTAAGAAAAAGCATTTTAATTAGCAATCCAAATTTATTTATTTGCTAAGCACTTGGGTACAGTACAACTGATATCTATTCCCAGAAGAGAAATTATGCACACTGAAAACACCTTTGAAATCAGACTGTGGAAATTGTACTAAAACTGTCACACTCATTGTAATCCTTGGATCTCATTCCATATACTCCAATCCATCTTCTCCAGACTGTTTATACATTTTTATACTAAATGATTATGGGACAAAGAGGAAATAATCCCAAGGGGCCACATATATTATTAGCCTTTGCTAAACACGGCACTGATGTGGGTCCTCTTTGGCTAGCCTGGGCAACTCTACATGATTCTGCAGGTAGCTCAAGAGCAAGGCAGGATTTCTAATACATTCCTGTTCACAGTTCTTCTTGTTAGCTAGCCCTAAGTGCTCAGCAGATGAAGGATATAGATTGTCTCACTCTCTGCTTACACTAGGTGGGAAACATAGGTCCTTATTACCTGCAGTTTTAATTCAGTCTAGGGAAAATATGCCTAGGAGTTAGTTTAACTAACTAAAGCACCCAAGTGTTTCAGTCCTTCAGCGGCTCTAGCTCTAAAACTCTAAAAAAGTAACTTGTTGTATCATTTGAAATTTAGAAAACTGGGATTCTTTTCATTGCATAAAGCAGACAGTCTGAAACTATAAATGGAAAACTAAAAGTCTTTTGCTAGCAACACAAGGACTTTCCCCAGGTCAGGCGTAGTAGAAGATGGTTGTCACAGGCGAATAGGGCAAGAGGCAGAAAGCCATCCTTCTGAGCACTGTGTTGTTAGGGTGAGACTGAAAAACTGCAAAAGTAAACAAGCTGCAAATTGGACTGCTCATCTGACCAAAGACAAATTCAATAAACAACAAAGTGAACTGCATGTTTGACATACTTGCTTTGGGAAGCTGATGTGATGGTATTGAAACAGGAAAAAATTACTGTATGTTTATGACTCTGAAAACCATTCAGTAGGATGAAAAATGACAATATTTAATCAATGTGTATTTAAATATGAAATTAATAGAATCTCTCTTCTCCACGGAAGTTCTCATTAAGCAGATAAAAACTGCACAATGTAACTTCTATTACACATTATGCCAGGGTACCATTTGGTACCTTTAAACAAAAGAGAACCTTTCAACTGAAATGTGTCACCAAGTCAATCCCCCCATATGAAGGCACCCAACACAGCAGCTGCTTTGGAAAATTTGGGCTTGATAGTTTATGTGCTTCAAAGAGTGCTTTTGTAAAATATATAAAGTGTTTACACTCCTTGATAACTCCTTTGATGTACAGATTTTTCATCAGATGAAGAGTATTAAGTACAAGGAACTATTATTAGTAAAATACCTTATCCTGAATTTATAAAAATGGCTGTACATCTCATTTGACATTTGAATTACAATGTTATAATTTAGCATTTATTCTAAATAACAGTGTTCACTTAAGCCTCCCAGAATTCCTTCAAACTAATTATTATAATAATTATTACAGAGAATTGCCTAGTTATTAATTAGAATAAACTTTATAAAACCAGTATAGAGAAGATAGGAATGACTCAAGACCCACTGGTTCCCTGCAGTGCAGTGGGCAAAAACTAAATCAAGTGGAACAGTCCTGCAAACTCTTTGCTCTTAATCCCACAGTTACATCAGTATCGCCTAATATTCACCATTAAGCAAGAGAAACTTCTAAGAGAAAATGTCTTAATGAAATGCATTTATATTCTGAGGTGTGTTTATTTTAGGCTCCGAACAGAACTAATTAGTATATAAAACATTAAAATAAACAATACGTGTCTGTCCAGAAAACAGATTCATTATTACTTCTGAAGAAAAAGGGAGATGTATGTTTTCCTGCTATTACAGATATATTATTACAGACATGTTGCATTATCCTACTGTGCACCCAAACTACTAAATGTTAGCTTCTGAAGAGATATGACTACAACAACATTTAAATTTCACGAGTGGGTAATTGGATGAAAGTTCAAATTCCTACCTGGTATTCTTAAAAAAATCAGATCTTACCTCTAAAAATATATTTTGTTGATTAACAATAATGCAACAGGGAATTGGATCAAACTGGATGAAGCTATGCTGTTCAGAAATCCCAGCATTTCCAGAAAATGTAAAGAAAAACACAGGATTACTGATTCTGCTCTTGAATTTCTGAATAACACGTTAGTTTGGGCGCAGGCCAATCCAACATACTCCAGGATTGGCATTGGTGTCCATGGCTTAGAACAAGAGACATTACAAAGGTACTTTTAAAGCTAACCCTTAAAAGCACCATGATTAACCAAACACAGTTTTAAACTACAACAGTTCTAGTGTTGGGCTCAAACTATTTTAGATCCTTTCTAAATAAAATATGGCACAAACACTCCATCAGCAGCTCTCGGGGACCACTTTGCATAAACTTACTCCATTATTTGTCACTGCTTGAGAATATAGGAGGGAGCCGGTTGCCTACCATTAAAACCTGGTAGATGACAAGCGCTTCCTGTATGTAGAAGGCAGGTGTGTGTCTTCTCTCCTGCTCCTACTCCGCTTCCTTCCCACACCTTCTTGGCACCTAGTGGGAAGGGGGTGGGAAGACAAATCTCTGCTACTCTGTATGGTTTTCCTCTAGCTACCTACCCTTTTCATCTGCAAGTTACTCCATCTTTTGTCTCTGGTGCAACTCAGGCTTTCCCAGCCAGCCGCGTGATGAACCTGACAAGTCTCTTCAGTTTCCCAGTTGTGCACAAGGCTCTGAACAGCAGCCAGCAACAAGCAGGGTGAGCTTCTGTTTCACTGGGCGGCTGCTTAGAAAAAAAACCCTCACAAAGTGTCTGTACCTTTCTCATGTTCGGAAAGGCTTTTTTTCAATTCCAAGAGTCAGAAATTTATCTGATAAAAATTAAGCCTTACATGCCAAAGAGAAAACATACCCTTAGCATTCCCAGAAGCAAAACAATCAAAACTCCCCTGAAGAAGAGGGAAGGGAATATCCAGAATTACCACTGATAAGCCTTCTAAAATCACCAGTTTATCTAGATGAAATACAAAAAAAGTAAACAGATCTTAATGTTCTTTTTATCTAAATTTGGGCTTCTAAACATTTACAGTATAGTTTGTTCAGATTTTTCAGACTTTTCAATAGCTAACTTTTCAATATCTAGACTTTTCAATACCCTAGAAATCAAATCAGTAAAAAGAAAAGGAAAAATAAGGGGAGAGGGATTTTGAAGATGGGAGGGGAAAAGAGGTTATATTGTATTTGCATGTCATAAGGTATAATTTAGAGGAAGTTACAATGTCATGTTCCATTATAAAAAGCAATGTTTGTAGAATGATATATTATATTTAAATCTTTAGATATTGTTTGCAGCCACAACAAACTCAAAGCTTACCTGTTGAAACGTTACCCACTGTGATTTTGAAAATTATCTGAACAAAACTAGTTTGTAGGAATGGTAGATTTCTTTTATAATCTCTAAATCTCACTTAAACAGTAGTTTAGGCAATTCTTTTACAAAGTGGATCACGCTTTGCTTTTGCAGATCTTGAGCTATGGCAGGTGAAGTGCTTGTTTTAAAAGGATAAGTGAAGGAGCATTCCAGCTTATTCACTATAATTCAGTTCTCAAGAGAATAAAACCAGAAAGATGAAGTTTTTCATGACTACCCTTTGCAAACCCATTATTATACTGCAGCTGGAACTACAGAGCAATAAATTACACATATATGTATATACATATACACGTTCCTAATTGTCATATGCATTATATAGCATATAAAGTGGCAAAAGCCTGGTCAGGAGGAATGAACTATTACTAAAAGCTTTGTGTCGCAACCGCCTCAGATCTGGGGGCGCACAGGTGTCCTGTGCATATGCTGAGCCACCTGGTCACGTAGCATGGCAAAATGGAAATAGGGTTACGCCCAAGCAGAGAGCACAGCTAGCTGCCAAGGTCCTGAAAAACCATTCCAGCTCATTGCACAAGCGTGGAAGTGGTACAAGAAAAGCATGACGGGAAACCCTCTACAGCTCTCCGCGCGGATCACTGCACAGTAGCCCAGCGCGGAGGCCAGAAAAAAACCCTGGTGATTCAAAGAGCAACTTCACAGGACTGTACTCACCAAGGGAAAGAGAAGGGAGGAGTATGCCCTCTGGGGAGAAGGCAGTGAAATGTCTGGTGTCATCCTAAGAAAGAGTTACATAGTAGCATGAGCAACAACCAGCGAAATGTTGAAATGCTCTGTAGCTGGGTGTTTGGCATGATGATACACAAAGGTGGGGCAGGTAAAGGACGGCCACTGATAACGCTGGACTGCCTGGTGCACGCTCCCATGTCACCATTACCAGACTCATTACATACTGTCCATGCTTGATCATTGACGACAGACCTCCTTAATGCTTTGCAACGCATGAATGGCTCGTTGCCTTCCCTGGGCAGTGCCACTCTGACTATGTGGCTATCTATGTTATCGCACTCCTGCATAGCGCAGTACTGCGCTGGTTTTATTTTGTCACTGCTTGGAGGACTGTAGGTTATTCAGCAATCCAGCCCTGAAGACCTCAGCACTGCTACACATCCTCGATCATTGCTCACTTGTCTGTATGTTAAGCCATCACTAACCCTCTCCAACAGAAACACAGTTTCACCCATTGCGTCCTCTAAATTTGTTCACAGTATTACATGGAGCATGCAATAACTAAGATGAAATTCCATTCCAAACATAGCTCAACACGAAGACTACGCAGGATGCAAGTCCAATGTAAAGTTGGACATAGCCTTTTTATAATTCTCCTGTATCAAGGTGGATGTGTTGAACTGCTTGGAAGGAGAGTCCTCCAAGTAACATTTGTCTTAAGTTGCCAGCCAAGAGCAAATAAATGCAAGCTGTCTGACACATGTTACAGTTTGGGGTTTTTAAACTGCATGTAAAAAAACATCAGCAATCTCCTCAATAAACTCTGTGAGTGCTTGAAAGATGTCTATCAGAGTAAGAATTTACTTGTATTCCTAATCTGCCTTCAAATTTATTTATATTCTAAAGAGGTGGAGGCAACCTTCTTGCCTCAGTACAGCCGTTGCCATCTTGAATGCCAAAGTATCAGACTACAAGACAGATTCCTCTCGCACCAATATTCCAGGAGCTACGTTTTTTCTGTGAAAATGCTAAGTAACTCCATGCCCTCTTCCCTCCTGTCTTTTGCACTTCTCTTTTCTGAGGCCCATGTTAGCTGTCAGCTGTAGTCCTGTACACCTGCAATCAACCATAGTTTCAATCCTCCTGTGCTGAACTCCTCACCAAAAAGCAGCAGAAATACAAGAAAGACGTTTTCAAGGTCTCCCTGAACCAGCCATAAGAACTGGACATAACCTAGATGTTATTTTTAGGAAGTAAGAGAGTTGGTGTCTTAAGCCAGGTTGGAAATAGCAAAATGAAAACCTTTTTAAGTTAATACAGAAATGAATTTGTGGTTCAAATGGGGATAAGAGGAATAATGAGCTGGGAATATGGAAAAGAGTGGACCGACAAGGAAATTGCAGTGATGCCATCAGTCTAGTCAGCAGAATGGTATTTTATTAAACCGAGAAGTAATTTTGTTGAGCAATACTCAGAGAAGCTCTGTCAGGGATAGCCGAGAACCTCTCTTGTGCTCTAATTAGCCATACATTTCCAGACTTTTTGGAAGATAAAAGGATGAGTAGGTCTTTAGTGAGCTGTATTACAAAGCCAAATCATAATAATCAGATAGTTTTACAGCGGACCTTATGTCAAAGCTTTTTGACATTGGGACTTCTCAGAATTTTGTTCTGTGCCTACACAGTAAGTACAATTGTTCATGTATAACTAGCTGCTGCATTCTTCTGTCTTCATTATTAACAAATGCAGTTGAATAGAGGGCACCTGGCATTTTCTTCTATGAAAGAATCATAGGTTTTTATCCAGACCATCTCTGCTGCAATGCGCTATGGATGCTTGCTGTGTCCTGGGATATATGGGCAGAATGCTTAACTAAAGGGACATATCATTATGGATACTCTTAACTCAGGAATTCTTAATTCCGTTATGCGCCTAGGACAGATCAGTCCTGTTAGAAAGAAAACTCTATTATTGATGGCTTACATTTCTGGGGATGCAACTACCAGAATTGTAGTTCTTTAACCAGAGACATAAAATAAACCAGACTTGGTAAAGTCCTAGAAAAGCATAAATCTGATATCAGGTAACTGAAAGGACTTAAATAACAGAAACAGCTTATTCTATCTTCTGAACATTCCTACTTACATTTTGGGGTTTGTTTTCTTTCCTGTCTGCTGCGAATTTGCTCAATACACAATTAATTGTTCTTGCTTTGGTGTTTTGGTTTGCTTTGGGTTTTTTTGGCTTGCTTTGGTGCAATCTTTTCAGTCTCTCCGCTCTGGTATCCCTCTTGTCCCTTCTCTCTCCTCCTATCGAGGCCTTGACAAAGATACAGATAAAGCAATGGACGTGCAACTATTGCAGCCCAAAGCAAAAGTGCCCAATATACACAAATTCATGTCACGTTTATCTTTATTTTTTTCTTTAAAGCAAATATCTAAGTTCTGCCAGCCCAAGAAGCGTTCCCGATGGTGATTTACAATTACGGATGGCTGTCCCAGTGTCCTGATTCAGTATTCCTTAAAGGTACCACAGTACCCATGTGCTTGTATAGGGCCTCTGCTACTTCTGTAGTTTTTAGTGTCAATGTTGAGAAATAGTTACATTAAAAGACAGCACCATAAATTATAAAAACTGAAAGAATTAACAAAAACATAGTTCAGTCCTCTGCTGTTATTTAGTACTCTTCTTTAGGAAGAGCTGGCCTACACATGGGTTCTTGCTAGCAGGTGGTATTACACAAAGACTGTCTGCACGTGCTGGGGCCAGTTTAGCTTTGTTTCCGTGATTCTGAGCATCCCTTTCTGTCAAATATACTTATGGCAGTCAACACTGCCATTATGTCTCTGTAGACCGTGCTCTTAAATATTCTCTCAATGGAAAGCGTTTCAATAGAAGCTTCGAGTTATTCCCTTTGTACATTGTGAGTTTTAACATTTCACCATGTCGTTTCAGGTTACTGGTTTATGACGCTACTCACCAAATGCGGTGGACAAGTAATTTAAGATACAGTGGCTTCTTGGAGCACAAGTGTTTGTGGGAGACATCACTGTGACTTAAATGGTCAGCATTTAAATTCTGTCCCAGTTCTGTATTTCATGATGATTTCAGTACTATTTAAATTTTCTTTGCTTCTTATTCGTTGTGGTGGTGTTGTGTTTTTAATTATGAATTGCATATTTATCAACTAAATAATTCTGAAACAATATTTCAGTATTAATCACCTCAAACTATTGCAAAACATAGCATGACTAAGAGCTAAGCATCCTATAAAAACCTTAAAGTTTAAAGGACAGAGCAAATTAAATATTTGCTAAGTGTAGTATAAATACTTTGTCAACCATGTAAGAAATGCTGGCATGGCCAGGACAAAACAAGGCATTCTTTTCCCTTCCCACATTTCTCCACCCTACTCAACTGGTTTGGTTTGAAAATGTGATTACTTTTTTTTCCCCCCATGAATTTCAAAGTAAAGACTTCGGTGTTCTTCTCCTATTAACATCACTTTCTTGCCCAAACCACAGCATGGTTGCAGTCCAAGAATAGGAACAAATTGCATAGATAGGATAAAAGGAAAAAAAAAAACAACTTACATAAACTATTACAGCTTTCTCATGTTTTCCTAGACATTTTAAACCACAATAAGGAATTAATGTGCTGGCCAGCACAATAACATCCTATTAAAATCCATATTAGAAGCCATACAGACAATGAATAATGTAGCTATTCTGAATGTTGTCAAAGACCTCTCATGTGATCCATGCTTCATCACATTTGATCTTCTTTCATTCTCTCTATATACTGTTCTCTTCAATTCATACAAATACATCAGGACAGCAATCCCAAATCCCTGGCTTATGGATAATATCCCCCAAACTTTCTTCAATCCATACCTAAATTTAAATACACATCCATACGTATATATCTGTATACATGTATATATATAAATGTAAATAAAATTCCTACATATATTCTATCCTATAAAAATCTCTTGCTGTATTTTTTGATTCATTTAAACCAAAAAACCCCAAAGATTTCCCATAAATTAGTCCATTAGAGGCATATAACATGGTGGTGGCTGTCATGGGCAGATCTGGCTTTTTAAAGAGGTTAAAAGTTATGTTTTAAAATTTAAAACATGGGAGGCTACTGTCTCCTCTGCAGGAATGACAATGGGGAGCAATGTGATTAAAAAGTAGCCCTACCGGAGTGAGCACAAGCGTGACTAATCAAAAAGGGAGTAAGGAAATGTCGGCTTTTTGTGGGGATTATCAAGGGATTTTGAGTTTGTCTAGTAACAAGGGGGAATTCTTGGTGGAAAAAAAGAAAGGAAAGACAGAAAAGAAAGGGAAAAAAATAAAGGAATATTATTTAACTTCATAGAATCATAGAATTGTTAGGGTTGGAAGGGACCTTAAAGACCATGTAGTTCCAACCCCCCTGCCATGGGCAGGGACACCTCCCACTAGATCAGGTTGCTCAGAGCCCCGTCCAGCCTGGCCTTAAAAACTTCCAGGGATGGGGCTTCCACCACCTCTCTGGGCAACCTGTTCCAGTGTCTCACCACCCTCATGGTGAAGTCTGAATCGTCCCATCTCTAGTTTTAATCCATTCCCTCTAGTCCTACCATTACCCGACATCCTAAAAAGTCCCTCACCAGCTTTCTTGTAGGCCCCCTTAAGATACCGGTAGGCCACTATAAGGTCTCCTCAGAGCCTTCTTTTCTCCAGACTGAACAACCCCAACTCTCTCAGTCTGTACTCATAGGAGAGGTGCTCCAGCCCTCTGATCATCCTCGTGGCCCTTCTCTGGACATGTTCCAGCACGTCCATATCTTTCTTGTAGTGGGGGCTCCAGAACTGGACACAGTACTCCAGGTGGGGTCTCACGAGAGTGGAGTAGAGGGGGAGAATCACCTCCCTCGACCTGCTGGCCACGCTTCTCCTGATGCAGCCCAGGATACAATTGGCTTTCTGGGCTGTGAGTGCACACTGACGGCTCATGTTGAGCCTCTCATCTACCAGCACCCCCAAGTCCTTTTCTTCAGGGCTGCTCTCAAGCCAGTCACTGCCCAGCCTATATTGGTCCTTGGGATTGCCCCGACCCAGATGGAGGACCTTGCACTTGGTCTTGTTGAACTTCGTGAGGTTGGCATGGGCCCACCTCTCCAGCCTGTCAAGGTCCCTCTGGATGGCATCCCTTCCCTCCAGCATGTCAGCCATCCCACACAGCTTGGTGTCATCAGCAAACTTGCTGAGGGTGCACTCTATGCCACTGTCCATGTCGCTGATGAAGATGTTAAGACCGGTCCCAGTACTGATCCTTGAGGGACTCAACACTTGTCACTGGCCTCCACTTGGACATGGACCCATTGACAGCCACTCTTTGGGTGTGGCCATCAAGCCAGTTCTTTATCCACTGAATTGTCAGCCTATCAAACCCATATTTTATCAGCTTGGAGACCAGGATGTCATGTGGGACAGTGTCAAAGGCTTTGCTCAGGTCCAAGTAAATGACGTCAGTTGCCCTCCCCTTGTCTACTGATGTTGTGACCTTCTCATAGAAGGCCACCAGGTTTGTCAGACACGATTTGCCCTTGGTGAAGCTGTGTTGATTGTACCCAATCACCTCTTTGTTATTCTTCTGCCTGAGCAGTGCCTCCAGGAGGATCTGCTCCATAATCTTACCAGGCACGGAGGTGAGACTGACTGGCCTATAGTTCCCTGGTTCCTCCTTCTTTCCCTTTTTCAAAATGGGGATTATGTGTCCCCTTTTCCAGTCAGTGGGGACCTCACCAGACTGCCATGACTTTTGGAATATAATAGAGAGCGGTTTAGGAACCTCATCCGCCAGTTCCTTCAGTACCCGTGGGTGTATCCCATCAGGTCCCATGGACTTGTTCACTTTCAGGTTCATCAGATGGTCACGAACCTGATCTTCACTTACGATGGGCAGTTCTGTCCAACCCCTGCCATTGTCTTCTGTGACTCCGGGAGTGTGGCTGGAGCCCTTGCCAGTGAAGACTGAGGAAAAGAACTCGTTGAGAACCTCGGCCTTCTCCATATCACTTGTCACCAGCTCCCCTGTTTCCTTTCTGAGGGGGCCCACACCCTCCCTAGTCTTCTTCTTACCATTAATGTACCTATAGAAATTTTTGCTGTTTCCCTTGATCTCCTAGGCCAGATTTAGTTCTAACTGAGCTTTAGCTTTTCTCACCAGGTCTCTTGCTGTTTGGACAGCTTCCTTATATGCCCCCCATTCCAGCTGTCCTTTCTTCTATAAAGTTTCTTTTTGTGTGACAGTGTGTCCAGGAGCTCCCTGTTCATCCAGGTAGGTCTCCTAGCATTCTTTCCTGCCTTCCTCTTTGTCAGTATAGTTTGCTCCTGGAAACTTGTTCAGCCTGGGAGGGAGGTAGAAAGTGTGACCATTATTTCAGAGAAACAAGTTACACTGGGGGGCAGAAGGTGACTGGCAGCATCCTGTGGTAGCAATGAACTGTCTGCACTGAAGATGTGGTACTAGTGAGGCCTACCACCCAAATTTGGTGACCCTTGCTATATTGCCCACATGAGGAATGACAGTAATTTTACCAGTTAAAGAACACAATAGTTATACTGAAGAAGAGGAAAACAAACAAACAGAAAAAAAACCAAACAAAAAAAAAAACCAAACAAAAAAAATCCCAACAGATCAAAGTGCATTATTTTATACAAAAGTTTATTAGACAGATAGAAACTCTGGCAAGAATCCGGATGTCCAGCATGGCACTGAGCAGGCTTTTTTCCCATTTTTTTTTTTTCAGATGATACAATAAAACTTTGTCCTGCTGCAACATTTAATCAGATGGAAAGGTATAACCTATTCCAAACAGTTGAGGACCTATCCAGATTTTAAGAGAAAACAAACCAAACCACTCCCCTGCCCTCACCTAGGCCCCTCTTAGGTGACCGCCTTGCTATACCTGTCCTTCACCTCAAAAGAAAAAAATCCTATAATGTCATACAATTTCCCATTCCTTTTTTCCCTTCAGTCTTTGCACAAGGCAGGTTAAGGCTCCCCTGAAATTGTTGGGTTTTTCTACTTTGAGAAAACCTACACCAGCAAATGTTCTCGCCCCCTGCATGACTCACTTTGTCTATAAGGTTTTGTTTATCTTTTGGATTCCAAGCTGGAGAAGGACGCCTTCTCTTCTTTCGGTCTTAAGTTTTGGGAGGAGATCGGTTAACCACTGAAAGGTCTTATCTATTAAAAATTGTGGTGAACCGTAAGGCAAAGACTTGTTCTCCTCAGGGCAGCCTCCTCTCACCTATCCACAGCCTGATAATTTTGTTGCCTGTTACTTTCGATAGTGGCTCACCTCCTTTCTCACTTATTTGATATTGGAAATCTATCAAATGGCAATATAAAATGCTTTTTTTCCACCATTTAAAACATCACTCTGGGAGGTGATTTTGTAAACCCGTGGGATCCCAAATAGGCTTTGGGCTTTGTTATTTCTTGAGAAAATAAAGCACTGTAAGGAGAAGCAGTATGAGGACCTGGGCTGGATGTCTTGCAAACATTTCTCTAAGCAAGGCAGAAATGAAATTAAAGAAGCACATAAGAAATCCTAAACTGAAAATATCCTAGACCTTGACTAGCTATCATCTTGAAAGATAAGTTAGAAGAGCAGGAGGAATCAAGGATCTGCATATCTGCTGTCTCAGGAATATGGCAAAGGCAGAGATAGAATAAACTTATTTAATCCAGTAATTTGACACAGAATCAAAATGGGGTTCCACAGCCACACCTGGGTGTTAGAAGTACTCCACCCAGTTTCCTTCATTAAATATTCATGTCATAGGACTGAATCTTTGTGTGAAAGGCAGCGGCTGCGTTCAGGTAGCAAGTAGGTGTGAGAACTCTTATCTAGATGGAGAATCCTGAGAAACCTTTAGACAGGTACTTGGTTATAGGTCTGAAAATATGACTAATCAACACCTGAATGAATATAAGAGAGACAGCATTAGAGCACATAGATGTGACTTAGAAAAAAAAAACGTTTAGACTGAAGTATCTCACATGGAATTTTCAAGTCTAGATTTTTGTGATCATTATTCCTACTCCACAGGAAATGTATAAATAATGAAGGATTAAGAACTCTCTTTTCATTCACTCATTTTACTATCAGCAGAAGTCAATCTAAATTTGAAATTGTTCTCTACAGGAGTAAATGCCTTTCAGCTTAACTATACAGAAACCTATCAGCTTAAAGCCTATTTGTCTTTAACTACATAATTGAAGGTCATTTGAGTTTGCCATATCACAGGTAGGACTCCTTCTCAATTGGTATTAGTATTTTGTCACTACTGAAGCTGTATGACTGCAAAATATACATTTATCTGCAATTTGGTCCTCAAATGGAATTCTTATTTATTTGAAGAGAATGGAATGAATCCAACAATCAGGAAGTTGTTTCTTCATTCATAGTGAGAACACTGTCCACAGTGTTTTATTAATTAAACAGTCTTAAAGATATAAAAAAAAAATAGTCATAAAATTATGCCACAGCTATATGTGGCATATAGGAATATATATAGCTACTCCATGTAGTATAGGTTACATGACAGCTCAAATAATCTTCAATGTTGATCTGCATAGACCTTCTATATATAAACAGAAATCTAATCAAGCTATTTTGCTTTCATTTGCAAACACGCTCAAAGACACCAAATACTCCTCCTATTTAGCTCCACTGAATAAAACTCTGCAAATGTAACCAGGGATGGAATGCATTATTCGGGAAAAGCAAAAGGAACAAGCTGAATTTTAGAAATCTAGAAATAGAGTATTTTGCAGAACTGACATCTCTAAATTATTTCTGGGGTTTTTTTTTAGTATTTAATAGTGTGTTACCAAACTTCTATTTGCCGAAATACCAAAAGAGAAACTGCTAACCTTCATTTTTGTAAAACAAATGTTTTGCACATTAAATAGTATATGTAGAAGAGTCACGAAAATGAAATGGTTTTTTTTTAAATTTGTGTAATTTATTAATTTCTCATAGATCTAGTTTCTGCCAGTGATTTAATAAATATATGCTATATATATATCTATTTGATAAGAGCACCTAAAAATCTCTCTTTCACTGTTACAGAGCTGACATTTTCACTTGTTCAAATCAGAAGCTTACACTGAAACAAAGTAATAAATTCCAGAGAGCCTCACAAAGGGAAAAAAAAGTGGAAATCTCTGTCAGAACTAGAAATACATAGGAATCGGCATCAGAGGTATTTGATGAGAAAGCAATATTGATATAGAAGGATGTCGCTTTTTTCCTAAAACAATGATGTAGTGAGAGGAAATATTTTTGCCTTATAATTTGGGCAACACAACATTTACTCACTGAACAACACTATCAAACAAGTGTTTTTAAACATTGTTTTTTTTAAATTTCTGTTGTTTTACCAACACCATTTATGAGAGTCAAACAAAAAGAAAGAGAAACAAAGTTGCACTGTATATCAAGATCAGTTGCTGTGAAGTACAGGAATAGGTAAGATGAAGATTTGTTAAACAACACTGGAAGAGGATGAAAGGGGAAAACCAGTGTATATTATGATAGAAGTTTATTATACACTAGTTAATTGGGTGGAGAGAAGACTTTTTTGATCAAGCAAGGGAAGCATCCAAAAGGACAGAACCTGACGGCTTTAATTACTTCTTGGAATTAATTTTTTTTTTTTTTCTGTTGGAAAAGAAATACAAGACAGAGACAGTCCAACAAGTTCTTGGAATATGCTGGGGACAGCTTTTTCTTCAGAAGGTGAACAAAACCATTAAGGGAGTGGCTATTTCAGATCTTCTGCTGACTAGTAGGCACGAACTGGTTGAGAGTGGAAGGGAATTTAGGTGAAAGTGAACTGCATCATTTCATGATCACTACTACAAAAAGGAAAGGGAAAGCAGCAAAATAAAATTACTTTTTTTTTTTCCCCTCAGAAAACAAAACCAAATGTTAACAAGCTCCAGAGACTGATAAGCAAGGTTTCTTAGGAAGACTGTTTAATTAATAAAAGAATGCAGGAGAGCTTGTCTGTTTTAGTCATTGCTGGAGTCATCTCTTAATTATCCGAGGTAAAGGGAATAACCTAAATTAGGCAAAAACAGAGGATAATACAAATTAGGCTGTGTAAATTAGTCTGCAAGACTCTACTTAGTACATTCACCTTTGAAAGGCTTATGAACAGATTTCCGTAGAGAGAACAGCAACAGGCAGGAGCCTGGTGCAAACAGCTTATGTTCTGTGTCATGCACCATTTTCTACTGCTCTCCCACAAGAAATGCTGAAGGAAGGCAGGGCTTCATTAAATCCCAGTCCCCATAAACCATCTATCATCAGCAGGTGACTCTATTATTACACACATTAGCGGATTATCCCAATACAGAAGAAACTGCTGAGTTCACACACACGCGCGCCACACACACAATTTCCTTGATTTTTATGATTTATCTAACAATCAGACCTTTGTGTTATGCATCAAAGTATAAAATGATGTGACCTGCTCTGATACTCTTTTAGATGCTTCATTTAAAGGCTTTTAAATGTTCTTAGTACAAATGGATTTGGTCCAGGTTAGAAGAATGATGCCCCAACAGTTTTACTTAGCTGTAAGTATGAAGAATTTATTCCAAAAGAGGAACAAATTGCCAACTCGGAGCTCACTAAATAACAGCTGAGTTCTGCCATTCTTAAATTTCCACTGAAAAAAGTCAAACATCTACTCGCTTTTCTAGGAGAATTCCTTGCAAGGAGTTAATATACAAGTCCATCCAAGACAGCAATAGGGTGAACAGCAATTTTTTTCTGTTGGAAAGCTAATTCCCCAGCTAGTTCTAGTGCAATAGAAATGTCATCCCAACACAGTACTGCACCATTTTGCTGCTTCATAACTGTGAAGAACTGAGCTCTTTTTGGAGGCACGTTTCTACAGTATCAATAGAACTAAGATGCTGAATGAGACCACAAGGGATGTTTGGGTTTTTTATTATTTGTGTATTCAACTAAAGGCCGATGAGTCTTTTCCAAAGACTTCATATAGAAATTAGTAGATGAGATTTGCTGGCTTGACAAGAGCAGAAAATAAATTTATTTGTTTTAAAGACAGAATATTTTAAGCACTCATCAAATACATTCGGATGAATATTAGTTCCACAATGAAGAAAAAAGCAACTTTTTCAATTACTGGCCTGCTGTGTACTTTGTTAATGTGGAAAAAAAGTATTTCTCTCTCCATGGAAAGATTACAACAAAGACAAGAATGGCATTGCACAACCTTGTCTGCAATCTGAAATTAAGTTCTCACATTAGAACAGAAGTAATTAGCATTTTCCCTAGCTTGCTTCCATGCAGTAATACTACTGCCAAGCAAATGAGTAACACTACATGAGCTAAATGAACACTAGAAAACAAATGCGTAGCCATTTCACCTTCTCTGGAATAAAACTTAACATAGAAAACAGTACAGGTTAAGTGAAAAACTGTGAAAGTGTAGGTGCTGTCCCTTTATTATCTTGCCTTATATATATTTTATGAACAAAAGGAAAAAGCCATATGGTTTGCAAGAGCATGTGGAACATCTCCTCAAGCCATTTCCTTTGTTGGCTCTTCATGCCAGCTATAGTTATTATGTACCTTCCTTATTTCCGTATATGATATTCATTTGAAAATTTTCCAGTGCTTTAAACACAGGTCTTTTAAAGGAAGATTACAGTTATACCTAGTTTTAAATTCTGTTTTCAGAATAATCATCTTCTTGACAATATACATAAGTGTGTGTATATATATGTACTTTATGTAAACACACATATTTAGTCTTCTCTTACCTTTCTAAGTGCTGCTGGTAATGAGGCCGTAGACATTGATATCGCTGGAAGAACATAAGAATGCTGACAGATTACTGATGGTATTTGGTTTTCTTCGACAGTATAGTGTCTGCCTCGTATATCATAGTACCTGAAAGAAGAGTAAACACTGTTCAATTAATACATCCTAGCGAATTAAAGTCTGAGCTAATATCTGCTGTATTTCTCAACAAAACACATTAGGCTGTTTTCTCCTGTTGTAGTGGTTCAAGGCCTCCAGTACTTCTAAAGTTTATGGCTTTATTTCAGCCAAACTACTTGCTTCTCTTGGTAGACACTAATTTGTCCCACCTGCTTTCACTATCTGAAACTCTAACTTGCCAGCTTTTTCATGATAACAAAACAACCAAAAACAGAATACAATATTCAGCAGGATAACCACATGAGAGCCACAAGGCAGAAAAATTAGTTGTCTTCTCTTATGTCACTCCACCTCTACAGACACAGCAGATTACAACATTTGGAGTTTATAGTTCCACATTACATCACATGTTCTGTTCACCTTCCTTCTGGAAGCTGTCTCAGTAAAGAATCAGTTGAATTCTCAGAGCAGAAGGTCATTTATTGAGAAGATGCTGTCACAATGAAAGCCTATACAATCTTTAAAACAATACATTCATTTTTAGCAAGTCAGTCCTAAAGCTTAACAGACCTAATTTTGCTTGCGTTTATTCTGCAGTGTCAATTTTGAAATTCTGAACCCAAAGAACATGGAAAAGTTCACTTAGTCTCCTCCTCAGAGAGAAACAAAATACTAAAAACTGACCAACTTGTATCATCTCTTTCATTTCACTGTCTGAAAAATCAAAGCAGCAAGAATACAGAATTGTCTTAAGATATGGTTTCATTAAAAAGGATGATTCCATCTTTTTTTAATTTATATATTTTATATTTATATTTCAAAATTGGACTGTATTTTTCATAGGATCATAGGATGGTTCAGGTTGGAAGGGAGATGAGGAGGTCTCTGGTCCAACGTCCTGCCCAAAGCAGGGTCAGCAATGGGATCAGACCAGGTTGCTCAGTCAACTCTTGAAAAAACAGGCAATAACAGAGACATCACAACCTCTCTGGGCAACAGTGAAAATGTTTTCCTTTACATCCAGTCTGGATCCCTCCTTTCTCAATTTTTGCCTCTTGTCTCTTGTCCTCCTCCCATGTACCACTGTGAAGACTCTGGGTCCGTCTTCTTGGGGACCTTTTCACACGTACTGGGAGGCCTCCAGGCCTCTCATCACCCCCCAAAGCTGCCTCTTCCTCCGGACCGAACAAGGCCCATTTCTCCATCCTCTCCTCACAGGACAAGCGCAGCCTCACAGGCAACCCCTGACCGTAGTGGTGGCCATCTGATGAACTCACTCCAGTTTGAAACACAGAGATCTCTCTAGGCAGAAAATACCCTCATCGAATATTTTTCTTTCAGCAAAAAAAAAAAAAAAGTCTCAAAATGTTTTTGTTTTGTTTTGTCCTTAAAATATGCATATTTTCCATTTCAGTTGGATCAAAAAAACAAGTACCAAATCCAGCTCTCATTGTACTTTAGCTGCAAATTTAGTTTTACAACTGACTGCCATATAGAGTTTTCAAAGAGTAAATAAGAGAGCAGAAAAGCCTCAGGCATATTTACAGAGGCATTCAGTTTATTGCATCATTGTGGTGAAAATGTTCTGACATTTTAACGCATATCCTCATAAACATGTGCAATTATTTTGTTTATTTACCTATTTCTAAGGAAGAAACTGCATCACTCTCAATAGCTGGTTACCTTCTCCAAGCCATAGCTGACTTTGAGCTGTCCATCTTGATTTTCATTTTCTGCCTCTCCCAATGGAGGTTGCTTTTGGGGTAGTTCCACGCACATTGTATACGAGAGAATTCAAAAGTCACGTTAACCAGCTGCTCACCTAGTGCTGAAAGATTCTGTTGCATCCTACCCTGTCTAATGTATATACTGGAGGCCTCTGTAAGACCACTCAAGGGAGCTACAGTAGACTGAGGACTATCAACTCAGTGACTCAGAGCAGTGGAACAAGTGACATAGTATGGGCAGGAGACCAGGAAGGCGCTTGGTTGAAGTCTGAGTAAGAAGGAGGAAAATAACGGCACACCGTAGGAAGCGGATGGAAGAGCTGTCAAGTGCTGAGGTGGCACCAACTCTCTGCGAGAGGCCACTGTTCGCAATGGCGCTTCTGGGCTGGTGCCAAACGTCTGTACTCCAAGTGCTATATAAGGAAGGTATGTCAGAAAACAACATGCCACCGATCCCACATGTCAAAGTGCTGAGAGGAGGAAGCTCTGGGAGCAAACACTTCCTAGGTAGGAAATCACGATGCTTCCCCAGGATCCCCTGTGTCCTGCTGTGGAAGGGCGCTGTGCCAGTCCCCAGGTGAGCCAGCAACATCCAACTGGGAAGCACTTGCTGGCTCCCCTCCAGCAACAGAGGCAGGAGCCCCCCAGGGCCACCCTCACACCACGGGCCCACTCCTGGCCACAGAGGAGGACCATCAGTCCCTGAGACACCGCTAGGCCTCAGGGCGCTGGCAGGTCCATGGCGCGGTAGCCAGGAAGCAGCTGCTTTCAGAGTTATGGTGAACAAGCAGTGTTTCTTTCAGGCACCTTTTTTTTTTTTTTTAACGGACACTATTTCACGCCAAAAGCTGGAGCTGACAGAAGCAGCATGAAAAGTTTCAAGCTGAAGATGGCTGGAAAACAGCCAACTCCGGATTTCCAAGTGGGTGAGAAGAGCCACTCTTTGAATTTCTTCACGGTTTAAGCTCTATCCTCCCAGCAATCTGCTGATGAGCTGAGCTCACCAGAGCCTCCCAAAAGCTTTATTTTATGGCACCGGGCAGTTTTCCAGGGAAATGCTGCGGTACGCTTCCCGCCTGAAGGCACGAGCACGCAGGCAAGCTGCCGGGGGGGGGCAAGCTGGGGTGTGAAGGCACGGCGCTGCACCTCCTCTGCCCTGGCTGCCCAGCCACATTCCCTCCTTCCGGCCCAAATGGGGAGCAGCTCGCCCCGACTCCCTGCGGAGAAACTCACCGTGGGGCAAGGGCAGGCGGGTGGACAGTTACCGGTGGAGGAGCTGACGCACCGTCAACCCACACCCTTGCTTTCCTCACCCAGGCTTGTTTGTGTAACCATACCCTCTCGCTCAAAGCCCCGAGGGCCCAGGGGGAAAAAGGTGCTTGCAACACGCTAGGCATGTTTTGAAACCCTCCCAGACATTTTGCAAGGCCCATCAATTGTCAGAGGCGCTTGGAGAGGAGCTTTGTCTGTGGAGGTAAGAATTTTTAAATCAGGAAAAATATTCAGGGGTGAATATTTATGATAGACCAAGTAGTTTATTGGTTTTTTACATGTTTGGCTACTAAATAGTACAACTAATTACGTAAAAAATGCTCAGAGTATGTTTACCTTGTCTACAGCAATGTGTGTCTGGCATGTTTTCATCTAGCTAACAAAAATAATAACTAATTTCACAGTGAAGCAAAGGAAGAGCAGGTAGGAGGCCTTGGAAATTGCCAAGCTTTTGAAGAGAGCATGAGGCACTAAAAGGAGGAAGGAGAAGTTCGGTAGGTACATACATCTCCTCTTTACCAGTTCAGGGATACTGGTTCACAGCAGAACTACTGACTAGCAAAGGAAACCACCAGACAGGAATTAAACTGGGCAGTGCTCTCTTTATGCTGAAGACCGCACACCTCGGCCCCATCGCTATCCATGCCTAAGCCCCCAGTAGCGACACAATGCTATCCTGTTAACCAACTTAAGATATTAATTGTCTTAAAATATCAGGACAATTACAAATCATTTTGAAGGAAATTAACCAGAAGACAAAAATATATGAAAACACTAAGATGAGACCAACAGGCAAACAACACACAAAGAAAGAGAAGAAAAGAGGACATTGCCATACATTTCAAACTAATAATGCTTACTGAACTGGCATCCTTATAATTTTACAGCCATGGCTCCCCTCATAATCCATCATATTCAGCCCTGATATCCATCTCCAGTCTGCTATTTTTTAGAACTGTCTTCACTTTGTGCCCGGTAGACGGTTCTTGTATATTAATTCCCACTTTTCAATCAACACTTTTACACAGGATGAGATCATTTTTTAAAAAAGAGAGAGCATGTACGAGCAAGAGCAACTTGATTAAAATGGAATGACATTTTGTTTGTTTATTCAGATCCTCTGCCCAGTCTCCCCCCTCCCACGCCGCATCAGCACTTAAATTTTTCCCTGGGACCAGCAACTATCAACTCGATCAGCAAAGTTGTCTGTGCTAAAGATTTACTGCAAAACATAGAACAACATTAAGAGCAGTAAAGGGCTTTTCCCCAGCACACCCACCACGCAGGTGCTCATGACTACGACGGGTGTACCTACGCTGTCAAATAATTTACCTCCCTCGTTCATTCCCTGGTCCTGGTCCCCTTGTCAGCCATACTGCACATGCACCACTTTGCGCTTGGACTCTCCTCTGGAGGAAACCAGCTACTTCCCTCTGAGGAGAAGCCGAGGCACAGCTCTGTGGACGGACTGCCCTATGGATGGCAGAGCAAGCATGGGACTATACCAGCTTTGGCTCCTCCTGCCCTACACTACCCCAGCTAGCCTCCTGCCCTCAGACACCCCCTCTATGCCCCACACCCCACCCCACAGCATGCAGCATACCTTTGGCATAATGCTATAAAAACACCAGTCTTGCAGGCAGCAAAGCAGCCCTCACATTACCTCAGACACTTTGAACTGAGGCCACAAAAATACAATTATGGTCTTAGAGCCACCGGGGCATCGGGCCCAGGTCAAGTGTTAGGCAGCACAAACGCAGCCAGTTCGCTCTAGAGGCGTGTAATCTTGTGAGGTGTGGATGCATATATAAGGATCGTTCCCTGGGGCAGATCCTTTAGCACTGTAGACTCTGTTTTAAACAAGTTTTTTTTTTATTGCACATTGTTTGAGTTGCTGTAGCTACAGTCTTAATGTATTTTCAGCATTTCAAACAGTCTGCTCTGGGCTGAAGTTTTCCACACAAAGCTACTGCTTGTTAGGCCTTCTGTCATCTCTTCCACAAAACCAGTATGTGGACTTCCTGAGCAGTCTGCAGCGAGCTATGTACTGCACTCACATCCCCTCCTCCCACTGCCTCAGCAGTCCCATTACTGTATCGCCAGTTAGAGGAGAGAAGAGCTTCTTCTCTTCCCTTCACCAGAGCATCGTTCAGACTTGAACTGGCTTCAGCTCCTATACAAAGTGATTAGTTACACTGGGGTAACTAAACACCTTTTGTACCTACCTACCTACCTACCTACCTACCTACCTACCTACCTACCTATCCACACAGGGTTTCAAGAAGTGAAAAAGCTGGAGCCAGACGCACGCATCCTTGAAGGGATGTGTGCCTGGGACACGGCTGTTGTATGACCTTCTGCCATGGGAGTGACAGGGTGTGATTTTTATAGGAAAACTGAAAAAAACTCAAACTTCCCCCAGGCCCTGGGACTGATGAGTGGCTCTGAGCTCCTCCGGGGGTATGGGTTTCAGAAGTGGCGGGGAGGCACGGACCCTCTTGTGCCAGCACCCTGCCATCTAATGGCCAGGCTTCAGCTTCACAAGTGAATCAAGTTTTACCTTTCTGCCTCCACCTTTCTAGATCCTAGAGATAGAAAAGGCTGTTTAAACTACCTTAGGTCACATCTTGTCGGGGCAGATGTGTTCCTACTGGCTTACTTCGAATGGTTTTGTCATACATCTTAATAACAGGGTTAAAACCTCACCTAAAAGTACCCTTTATTATAGTCACTCCGCTCTGCCTTACTATGTCAGCCTAAATAATTCCTTTCTTTGTTTGGCAAATTCACACCATTTAAATATTTGCAGGCTTCAGCTGTTAACTCTCACTCAGCCATTATTTAGCATAATCTTTCCTTTTGTAAATTAATTCCTGTGTTCTCCTCTCTATTTTCTTCTGACAACATCTCTCCAGCAAAGATGCGTCCAGAGCTGGACACAATGTTCCCATTCCAATCACACCAAAAATCACAAAGAGCAGGTCTGCTGCCTCGTCACTTTGTTCCACGATACATTTGCACACACAAAGACTGCACAGAGTTTTTTTCTGAGCCACTATAACACCACAAACTTGTCATACTTGTTGTCCACTGCCATACCTACACGTATTTGTTTTTTCAGCCCTACTGCCTTCCCAGTACAATATATTAATTTCAGGTTATTAAATGTATTTGTTTGCATTTGGCAGTTTGTTGAAGCTCTGAGCAACTGCTCATCAGATGAAATGGTTTCAAGCTTCGGGCTTTCTTGTGCTTCAAACAGTGTGCAATTGGAAATACTACAGTCATTAGTCCTTCAAAACATGTTTTCCCTGAGTCCTAACACAGATGCACAGTGTTGCTCTGTAGCCAAATCTTTAACACACTGAATCCAAGCAGCTTCTGGTTTCTTATTCCAAGGGACCCTTTTCCATTTTGCAAAATCAAAAAGCCCAGCTGTCATAGACATTATTGCAGTTATTCATTATGTTTAAAGTTAACTTCTTTAGTACCTCAACTAATTGGGAAATAAACCAAATACAGACACTTCAGACTGAGAACAGACGGCGTTTGAATTATGAGGTTATCTCCTAGATAATCTGGAAATTTAGTGAATAATATTTTTAGCTGCAGCAGAAGCCCAGCCATTATATAGCTAGTTAAAATCTTCATGATGTAGAGTTCGATCTACGTCAGGCCTGTACCAGATGCTCGTCACCATTTCACTCTTTTGCCTCCTGGTAATCTCAACTAAGGAATTTAATCACTGTAACAGATTAAATTTCGTATCTTGCAGGCATCATAAATATCTTGCAGCAACTCCACTTTTCTCCTTTTTTTATACCTATGAACCAGATTATCATTCCGTATTAATGCTGCTATGAGGAGATGCATCATAAATTTCAGTTAACACCTACCATAGACAATCACTTCTTACTTCTAGCTCTTGTTTGCATAGGAAAAAAACACAATCTAACATAAACAACACAAATAGCACCTTGGTTTGGTACAAAAACACTTGAATATATACCGATACACTTTCTAAAACCTGGTTTCAAAGGAGAAACACATTTTGTCATTTGATTATTTGGAGACTATTTAAATTAACTGAAGCTCTTTCTTGTTCTGTAATTTGAAGACCATTAAAAAAATTTGCCAGTTACTACTTTTTGAGAAACTGAATCCCATGTGCTGATCATGAAGTCTTAAAAAAAAATTAAAAAAAATATTGTAAGATGCCCTCCTTTGATAGTGCTTTTTTTTTTTTTCTTTAATTACCATTGGCCACTGGGTGGCACGATGTGCCCCAACAAACCATGTTCCCTGTGATAACAACTCCATTCATTCCACAGCTAAGTGCTGACATTACATCAGCTCCGCGTATGCAGGCAGTTTGGGAGACAGCTGAAGTTTATTACTAAAATAGACTTTGCTTTGCAAAATATTCCTGAAGCTTTCCATTGTAATTTTTTTACTCCCGATTTTTGGGACAACTGAAGCTGTATAAAATAACCTGTCAGTGGAAACCTCATTCTTTGAATACCTGTAAATACTTGCAGCTTTTGAAAGCATCTGATATTTAATTTGCAGATGTGACAGAAGAGATACATAACGACCTTTGTTCCTTTGTATTAATATAAAATAAATGATGTCTGACATTGCAGTAGCATCCAGTGAGCCCAAGCAAAGACAAATTCCAGTTTGGGTGGGTAATGAACAAGTACGCACCACTGACATCCTCCACTCCAGAGATTATTTCTAACTCTGCTGCACTGGAGTATCTCACTGAGTGTAGAGCTAATCTTTGTATTTATATTCTGGCCTAGCTTTAAAGCATTGTATAAACAATAATCATCACATTGACTTAACCTAGCAAAGGTAGTATCTCATTTTATATAGTAAGAAGCTCAAAGAACCAGATGAAGCTGTTTGACTGAGAAGATGGAAAGCCAGCATCACTCATCTCTTTAAACACATGATGCTTTTCTTCCTTTGTTCATATTGACTCACCATAACATGATGAACAGAAATATCATGTTACCACATAATTTTGCTACTTTCTGTAGCTACACTGAGAGATACAGAAAGGTCTTTACAAATTCAGGGACATGAAAATACTTTTGAACATACAGACGAACACTTGCAACACTTTTCCCCCTGCTCTTTTATGCAAGTATTAGCATTTGGTTCAAAGTGATAGCTGGAAAAAGTTTAGTAAAGTTTGTGCTCTCTGCTCTTTAAAGTTTCTTGTGAGCACCTAGCAATCTGTCTTAGACTGAAGTTCCACTTTGAAAAAGTCCAATTCATCTGGGCATCTCTAAGTAGAGTGCAATTCCAGCAGCAAATGGGGAAGTCTTTAATTCTTAGGAAAAAAGTTTCTGCCTGCAAGAAGGGATGAGACAGGTTCACATTAATTACACCAAAACGGGCCCCCCGAGTTCCCCCTGGCCAAATGCGAGACAGGTGCAGAGGCAACAGGGAGGGAAGCACTATCCAAGCGCACCTGAACACATGTTGTTATGCAGAAATAAATGATCACAGCGCCCACTGCGGCTGGGGACCGCAGCTCCCAGTGAGGTCCCTTTCGGCATGAGGTCCCAGAAGATTACACAGCCTTTCAACAGCTCCAGCTCTTCCCTTCTCCAGCCTCTCCTGCACCCATTGGGCCAGCGAGGAGACCCCCGGGCAGGTCCCGTGAGCTGAGCGGCATGCAGGGGGGGGTGACACCACACAATCCCCAGCAGCACAGCCCGAGAAAATGAGGAACAGGCCAAATGAATGAGATGCATGCAGGACTTGGGAGGTTTGGCTGGTGCTGCACAAACTCATCGATTTATCTATTCATCAAAATATTCGTAAACCACACCCTGCAATTACAGCAAAGGAACTCACCTGAAATGAGTTGATTTCATGAGCTAAATTAGCCTACTGTCTAGAACAAAGACAACCAATGAGCGTGGTACCAGCCATTTTACATTCGCATCAATTATGCTAAGCCTAGTTGAAATTCGGGCTTTTGGCAACAAAGCGCTGAGCCACCTTTTGCTCAGAAAATATCACTGTGGCTTATATTCAATGGGGACTTGTGATTACAAATTGCATTGATGTAAGCGTTTATTATGTCATGGCTGAGTATCACCAACCTAGGAAACATATAAAACAGTTCCAAATATGCTACAGAAAAAAAGCAAATGTATTTTTAAAAAAGTGGCACTATAGAAGCACCTGTTAACAACGTAGACTTGGAAATTTAGCTTTGAAAATTGGCCATTAAAATTTTACTGAGCTTTAAGTAGAAAGGAAGAAATTTATTACAACAGTTGAGCAACCATTTTTGATGCCAGGAATGGAAAATCAAATTAAAATTACATATTCAGTAAGAAGTAATAGGAAAACATGAAGCTATACTTAGATAAGTCAGCTCACGTAATGTGAGATGTTTTGTTGCTTCCAGACTTACTAATGGACTGTATAATTTCAGGTTTCAAATAATGATAACTTCATTGCAAAAGATGTTAATATAGATTTTCTCATTTGTCTAAAACCATGCACCTGTAGAGATTTTAATATAAATCCTAACATTCTACTATTTTGGTTTAAGAAAGCACTAATTACTCTCATTCTAATTCTAATTCTCTGCATATTTCTACATGAAACAACAGAGTAAAGTTTGAATCATGGCTTAAAGTAATAGGATGAGAATACTCAACCATTATTTATAAATGTGTTCAACAGGCCGGGTCCATGGCTGTCATGTCTTAGAGCAAACTATCTTCATGTTCTATGTGTATTTACAGTTATATTTATGAGAAAAAAAAACCCACTAAAAATGCAGACATACTTTAAGATACAACTTTGAAAAATCTATTTTCCTACTTCCTATGGCTTTTCAAGTCATGAGTCCAGCAGAAAAAGTAGTTCAGAGAAATCTTGGGAATCATTAAGCCAGGAGAACAATGGAGAAGGCAAAAAGGTGACTCACAAGCAATGTGTATCAACTGCAGTCACAGATGCAGCATAAAAAGTGGTTTTGTCACAAACTCTAGCACAGCACCAGCATGAGATACCATTTCACATTCCATCCTGTAGCCTTACAGATTATTATCAGCAGTCTTCATTCTTATAATCTTTTAAGAGCAATGAATACAGATATTTATATTGTCAGAAGTTACACATCAAATTAAACACATGGATGTGGATGGGCTTTCTTCATACCTCCACAGAGGAGCAGGCTTTCTGCCAGCTCAAACAGACATCGTAACATTGATTTACACTATGAAGTGCTTCTTTGAAGTCATATTGGCTTTTTAGGAAGGTCTAACTCACAGAGCAAGTAGCAACAGGCTTCAGGATTCGTCCTGCATATGAGCTCGCGGCAAGGCAGCCTACCTGCACCTCTGCATCTTAACTCTATGGAGCCAGCAGACCGTGGGCTTCACATTTAGAGTTTGTTCTGCTTCACCTTTGGAGGAATGAGAAGTTGTCTCCTGACAGTCTTTTTGTGTCCTGTCAAACCCATTTATCACACCCCTCTTTTACCTCCTTCTCTTTTCCACAGTTACCGAAAGTGATCTTGCAGGCAGTGCGGGAAGGTAAAAGAAAGGATGTGAAACAACAGGAGAGGGAAATGAAAAATGAACATCAGAGGATCCTGAGAAAGGAGGGGCAGACAAACTAGAGAGAATATTTTTTTTAACTGGGACACTGACAGCTCAGTTAATTTTGTGTAAGGCTTTGTTATTTAAAATTATGAGCATTTTGTTACAATTCAGTACACTCGCTTAATGCTGCTTCCACTTTGCTCATTAACAGCTCTCTTCTGGATTACTAAACTACAAGGCCTTCAACTATTGGTTACGAACAGCTCATCTTCCAACTTCAATGCTTGTTCATCCTAGGATGCTTAAATACCTCCTGAGCAGGAAACACCTTCAAGTTAATTATATTAAATGTCTGGGATGGAGACTGGAGACTGCCAAGCGGTTCTGAACACAGGAAAGCAGGCAGAGACTCTTTGTAATGAGTAAAAACAATGTGCTCCTATAATGAGATCATTATATCAAAAGAAAAAACTAAGTAAGTTTTTAACTTTGAGGAAGCTGGTTAAGACAAACTCTTTATTTCTATCTCTTGTACTGATCTGTGGCCACACCTCTATAAAAGAAATACATTTATCTTGTCTCTTAGATTTAACACACAGATAGCCAGAGCAGAGGTGTCTAATCTCAATGCACATGCATTTCTGAGTGAAAACAAGTTCGATTGTCCACCATAAGCGTTAACTTTCAGCCACACCTACTCTTCTGACTGGGTCAAGTCTATTATTAATGAAAGCTCCCTCTCCACGTGATGAGCAAATTTAGATAGAGTCCTCCTTATCTTCAATTAAAGATGCCATCTATAAAATTATAAGATTACTACGGTTGTGTTTGAAGCCGAATTAAGAAGAAAAACTTCAGGGACTGAACTTGCTCTTACTAGCCTGCAGCTATAGCACCACATATTCTTACCACATCTACGTGATAAGGTCTGTACCGAGCAGGAGTAACCTCCATGCTGTTCGCTGAAGGAAGTAATTTCCCTGTCTCAGTGTCATACTTCAGTTCTGTGTCATCAAGAAATGAATTCTTTTGGTGCGGCACTTAGTGACAAATATATTGTTCAAGTCTGCATGCATACTACCTCAGTGATTCTGATGCTTTACGTACTTTTGGTGTGTAAGCTCCTGGAAGCTTCTAGTCTCAAAAAGATCACCTGACCATTTAAAAACAAAAAAAAAACAAAACAAAAACACCACATACAAAGTTTTCTGGTGTTCCTTTGGAACGAAAGGAGTTTATACCATCCTACCATCTCAGTAGGTTAGGCAGCTCAGTTTGGATTTGGGTCTTGCGCAAGACATCTTATTGACAGTTGGGTACAAAGAGTAATTTAGTAAACAAAGAGTAATTTAGCAAACATCTCAAATCACGCAAAATAATTCTACTACAATTTCAATCACATTTTAATTTTTAAAAGGTTCACACATTAAACTTTATCCTAAAGCATCACTTGGTACAAATGTATTATGAGTCTTGGACTTTACACATGAAATACAAGTCATTCTGGAGCCAGTTCAAAGACTGACTTAAGTCACCTAGGATGTCCTATTTACAATAGCTTACTACAGAGTCATCTGCCAGCACCTCTGTAGTTACCTGCTAAAACCTTCTATTTTAATTTCTGCATTTGCCTACTTTCAACCCTCTAAGGGCTAGAACCAGTTTAACAAGGCATTTATCTTGTCATTTGTGACCCAGATGGGGCAACTCCTTCATAAAGGACAAAGAAATTAGAATCTCCCACAGATAAATCCTCAGGATTTGGGGGCAAAACATTTTTGGTACCAGGTTTTAGACTGCAGAGTATTTTGTCTTGACGATTTTAACATAAACCTCTCCTTTCTTAAAAAACATTCTCCCGACTAAAGGAGCATAGATTCCTTTTCAAAACCCTAAGTAACCTCCAAAAAAGAGCAAGAATAAACAACTAAAGTAATCAATGCTTTGTTACTAGAATTGGTTATGCAAGGGAAAAGAAAGAAAGTGGTCATGTTCTTGTTGTGTTACATACACAGTGAAACAAGTGACAATTTCAAAATCTTTGGACTCGGTCTCCAAACTCAGGCCTTCAAGCATTCTGAAAGCCTCCTCTAGGCTGCTCTGTGCAGTAAATCCACAACTGAAAATAAGCTAACCTGGCAGCAGCCCTGTAGGGCTGCAAAGTTTCTTCCTGCAAAGATACAGACTCTGAAATCTCTGTCAAGAGATAGTCATTACCCATAATGCAGAACTGTATTTTTTTCTGTCTTCATATGAGATAATACTCAGTTCAAAGAAGCCATGGATCAGAAAAAGGCAACCAAGAATGACAAATAATTGCTAAATACTTGAAGTTCATTTTCAAGATCAATCATAGTTTAAATGTTATAGATTGCTAAATTATAGATAAAGCATATATATATATAGTAAAAATAAAATGGTATGATTTTGCTGAAGCATCATAAAGAAATGACCTTACTAAAAGACTTGATATGAAGTGTGTTTCCATCAGGAGGCAACACTGTAGCCGGGTCTGGAAGTCTCTTAATTACAAATCTTTCACATGAAAAAGTAAATGAAACATATCATTTTCTATTAATGTTTCCATTAATTAATGGGGAAAAATAGGAGCTGCAGAAACAAGAGGACACTGAGGTCTTGGTTTCACTAATTAAAGCTAGTTCAACATCATTTTAGTAACTCAGGTCTCACTAATTAACATGTGCAATAACATTTTTAGGAACTTCAGAACAACAGTGGCTGGACCTGTAAGCAAGACCTTATCATTCCCAGGCATCGATCTCTGGGGTAAGTCCAGTTGTACAAAATAACTTACACAAGCACGCTTAATAGTCTCCTCCCTTAAAGATGTGTCGCAAGACTAATGAAAATGCAGACAATAAACACTAAACAAACTTCACAAATTTCAGCACAAAGCCCTACAGTTAACAACTTTCATTTTACACATCCGTGTCACTATCAAACCACCTTGTTCATTTATTTTCTTACCACGTAAGTCTGGATAACTTAAGTATTACCTCAAATCCCTTTTATCCTCTCAGTATTGCTGTTTGATCATAAGTCACAAAATATGTTAAAATGCAATGTCAGTCTCCTAAAATAAAAGACACAGACAAGGTACAGCCAGTATAGACAAACACCTGTCTATGTTAATTGGCATAACGCAAATGAATAAAAGCAGTTAGTGTCAGTGATGCAGAAGAAAAGACAGAAGCCCTCAACTAGTTAAATACAGGAAGGGGCAAAACAAACTGATTATGTTACACTCTGTGCTGGTTTTAGCTTAATTCTACGTCCTTAGTCATTCTTTTTTAATGCTCTACTAGGCATTCAAGAGTTGGCTCAAAAAGTAGTTTTGCTATAGAAACCTCGGCAGGCACTTTGAAAACTATTTCTGCTAAAAGGCTCTGCTTGTCCCTAGTAAAAAGGTGTGCAGTTTTCATTAAAGAAAAGCTTCAGTTCCCCTTTGTTTTTGTAAGCCGTATACAGCGGTATTTCTGTGCCTCACTCTGTGCACACATACAAGAAAACAAACAAGCACCCTGAGAAGCCTGAGCAGACGGAACCATAGACCGCAATAACAGAAGATGCAAGATGACTGAAGGGTTTTGTTTTACAGCTAACTTTTGAAAGTAGAACTGCCTCTTTTCCTCAACCCTCACCTTCATTATTAAATTGTAATTTGGTCTTGATTAAAGGACAGTGGAGCAGCATAAAAGGAGGGGTGGAAAGCTAACCAAAATAATTGGTTAGCACATTTGTAAAGGGACTTAGAGAGATGAAAGATTACTGAGCAGATGAAAATAATGAGCCTGTTCCAGGCATATGAGACACACAGAAATCAGAGTAGAAGAAGTAAAGCACTTCTGAAAATTGGAGAGATGAGAAAAGAACTTTAGGAAGGAAAAAGAAAGGAGGGTAAGGACTTTTGTAACGATTAATAGATGGTCTGCTCAAGCCATTTTTTAATCATGTATTTCTTACTCTTGGAGGAAGTGAAAAGTAGTTTTAGGAAAATAGAATATGCATAAACATTAAAAAATTGTCTGTACTGATCCAGGCTTTTGCGATTTGTTATTTTCTGTTGCATACGTGCTGTGTAGGCGCCATGTAAAAACTCAGACCCAAATATTAAGCAATACAATGTAATCAACAGGTAAACCATATTAGAGACAAAAAAAGAGGGCATAGGAAGTAAAATCTAGTATTATTCACGCTGCAATTACGCTAAGAATCTGCGGAGTCTCGCTGTGGTAGGTCCTGCCCCAAAAAGTGGGTATGGCCAGTAAGTGGGAAGGGAACAATTACGCTGAAACATCTGCAATTATCATAACCGTTTCAGAAGAGCAGCTGCTTCACCAGATTTATCACTACCAAGACCCAACATCTGACAGGGAAGACTTGTGGCGGGAGACACCAACACCAGTTTACAGCAGGTGTGAACATCAAAGACAACTGATAGGATGTGAGCAAGCTCCTGGGAGTCACCCAAGATATACACAACACACGTACCTCTGTGGTCTTTCAAATAAAGATCACAGGACAATAGTGACAGTCACCCAAACCTGATGGCATTTCTCGTAACCTCCAGGATAACATATGTATCAATGATAGCACTACATTACTAGCTAAATAATGACGCAGGACAGCAGAGAATGTGGTAAAATATGTCCAGGTTTTTGTTTGGACACGGATTTGTGTTCAAATTCATGTTTACATGGATTAACAACCACCACCAGATAAGTACAACAACAAGTCTTCCGAAAAAAAGAAAAAGTCTACAGAGTCTACAAGGAAAAAAGAAAAATTACACAAGAAAAAGTTAGAGTGAAATAATGTTAATGTGCAAATCTGCATTTCATTAAAGCATTAAAAAGACCATATTTAATTTATTTTGTAAATAAAGTGGGGAAAATTTTCCCCTAATTATGCAACAGAGTAAATACTGGGCAAAAATACCTTTCCTGTCTTCCCTAGGCAATCTTATTAAGCTCTGAAGTCTAGGATTTATTTTTTTCTTACTGTAAGGTTACGAAATACAAATGTTTCAATTTGTAAAAATTATCCAGGACTTTTCTAAAAGTAAGCTGCAGCATTCGACCTCACGTGCACCCCAGGAAATTCATTTCAAGAGCTATCAAAATGCGGTGTCATTTATTCTTCCTTTTTTAAAAAAAGTTGGCCTTAAATTTCCTTGAATAATTTGGTGATTCTTTCATTAAAGATTCTGTGTGGGTTTTAAACATATATAAAACAGTCTCGTTTACAGTATTTATAAAGAAGAGATTAATATATTTTCACCTTTTCTTTGGTAACTTGGGTTATTTCGTACAGACCTTTCTGATCTTTGAGTCACGGCTATTTTATTTTTCTCAGTCTACCAGAGTATGTATTTGCACAAAACTCATCACACATCTAACTATCATGGTTCTTCCACCAACCTTTTGGTCCAACCATGCCTTTAGTAAGACAATCCACAAACTGATATAATAAATACTTCAGTGGACAACAAATCACTAACTATGGATAAGCACTCAAGAGCGTGTACTGGCTCTGGCTGGGATGGAGTTAATTTTCTTCATAGCATCCCGTATGGTGCTGTGGTTTAGAACTGTGACCAAAACCAGCATTGATAACACACTGATGTTTTTAGCTGTTGCTGAACAGTGCCTGAACACCACCAAGGTTTTATCCGTTTCTCACGTTGTCCCCCCAGCAAGTAGGCTGGGAAGGAACAGCTGACCCAAACTGACCAAAGGGATATTCCATACCATGTAACGTCATGCGCAGCAATAAAAACTCTGCGTTTGTGCCGGGGTGTGCCTTTCCAAAGTAGCTGCTGCTCAGAGACTGGCTGGGCATTGGTCTGCTGGTGGGAGTTGGTGAGTGAGTGATTGTTCATCACTTGTTTCTGTTTTGTTTTTTTTTCTTTTCTCCTTCGCTTGTTAAACTATCCTTATCTTGACCCATGAGATTTGCTTGCTTTTGCTTTTTTCAGTTCTCTCCCCTGTCCCACTGGCAGGGGGGAGTGCGCGAGGGACCGGTGGGTCAACCCGTCACAAATACTCATACCTGATGAGCTTTTTGCAGCAGTACCTATGCATTTGATGTTCTTCGAATGTAGCTTAATGTTCTTTGCACCATTGTCATAAAGGGTAGATAGAGCATGCCCAAAATTTCAGGTTCCTCATGAGCATGCAAGCCCAGGTTGCCTTACCTGTAGAGAGAGTGGTTGCAGAAGGTGCTTATGGACAACGTATCTTCGGGAAAGCTAAATAGCACATTAAAAAAAAAAAAATCCTTTCCTCTATTTGTGATTGTCCACAGGCACACATGTGAAAAATTACAAAGGGATAATCAGTCCACTCAGAGGTGGGAAGTAGAAGGGAGACTTCAAGGACTATCTTGCTGAATATACCATCAAATCTGGATGCCCTGAGAAACCATGTAGTATTTTATGAATATGAAACTGTAAAACTGTCCTTTGGAATGCTTAAATAAGATAAATACCGTTTTTAACCCTGCTGGAGGTGCTACTTCCACAGCCCCGGCAGCACTGGTCAGTCTGGCAAATCCATTATCCAGAGGTCACTTGTTTATAGGCACAGACACTGTTCCCAAGGCTGTTTGCTGAACCTCCGACAATGCTGACTGGCTCTTTGATGTGGTGATATGCTCCATCATATCTTAGACCTTAGGTCTGCGAAATCTTTTCACTTGTAGGGTGCTCACCTACAGACAACCACATCATCTTGAGAGGATGAGCTGGGAACAGGATCTCCAACACCTGTGAACTCAGTCACTGTCTTACAAACATCTTCTTGCTCTGGGGACTGCTCCTGGGTGGATGCAAGGATGAAGGGTCCCTCATAGGGCCACCCTGTCCACCACACTCTGCACTCCTAGAATGTCTCAGAAATCATCTCTTCTTTCCAGGACCCACTCACGTTGGCAAAAACAGAGTATTTACATCCACCACATCCTCCTAGATTCCTGCAAATGGCAAGGAGTCACAGAGAAAGGCAACGCCCTTCCTCCACAGTGATAGCCTTGACACCAAAGGCAGCAGGGACATCATGTGAACTGAATGCCGTCATCAAGGTACTTTCAAGTCCTGGAGCATTAGTCAGTGTTACCTGCTGCTCAGATGCCCTGACGTACCCTGTGTTCTCTGTCAAATACAACCTGGCACCCTGGGCTGAGCCAGCACTGGTACCGACTGCCACAGTGGTTAACAAGGAGCAGATAACAACATGCCACAGGGAGGATCAGTGTCCAAACTGTTTCTTTATTGTCTTTTGCCCGTGATCCAACCCTGGGAGAGAAGCAGAAGGCACCGGCAGTACCACAGCACCCATTCCTCACCCAGGCACTTTGGAAGCAGGTCACCATCATCAGAAGCTGCATGAGCACCACTGGAAAATATTCACGCTTCCAGTTTTGGGAGGTGCTCGCTACTCCTCCAGATGCCCCCAGTCACTGCCTTGTTTGTTCATGTGTCCTTCAGCTCTGTGAAATCTCTGATGAGGGACCTAAACCAATGGACCCAGGCTTATAAAAATTATTGAAAACTGAAGTTAAAAGCTCCCCAAGAACAAGAAGCTTGCACCAAGGCTGAGGAGTGACTGAAACACATGAAGACGTTTAGCCCTCTACTCCTCTGATATGAAGCCAAAGTGTCAGCAGCAGATCTATGGATATCTATGGATACCAATAGATTAGAAAGTCCTTATGTTTGAGCACGGTAACCACACACACATCCACACCTGAACATGAATGAGGACTATTGCTCAAAATCAAACCAGTCAATTTAGAGTATATGTGTGGAGAAATAAAAGGTTCTGCCAAACCCTCTTTCTGAGGAGCCATTCACGGCAACTGTTTCTCTCTTTTAGACCAATTTCTAACTTCTGTAAAAACCTGACCCTAAAGTTCAGAAAACAGAATAATCAAAAGATTCTCCAAAGTATCAGTGTTCACAGGCTAAAATTACAAGGAAAGGAAAGGCAAGCAAGGGCAACCAAGGGCAGATAAAAGAAATGTTAAATCAAGTAAGTCTGTCTACATTTTAGTAACCACTTAGATAGAATTTAATTTCAAGACAGTCAATATAATTTATTTCACAGCTGTTTCCTCTGACACTCTTTACACTACAAAATAAAGTTTAGTATTAAGAAGTAGTTCAGTGTGGGATTTTTTTAGTTTTATGAGTGGCATCCAGATGATCAAAAAAGTGAGGGTTTTTTTAAAGCAAAGTGATACACTAACACTTACCAACAATACTACAATTTACTGAGAGAGATTAATATGCCCACAGAGAGTTTAAAAGGAGACATGGATGTTGTACTGCCTCATAAATATGGAAAGCACAACTGGAGAGCTAAAGGCAACTGCTTGTGTTCTTCCCACAAACTGAGTAAGATACTACTTGGAAGAGGGTTCAAAACTCTTTCCAAAGGTGGAAATGACTCAACCACTAGATGGAATATCCCATCATGAAACAACAAAATCTGCCCTTGGAGAATCACACCCTGATTGCTTTTGAAAGGCAAAAAAGTAAGCACGTGTATTTCACGTACACCGTGGCCTGCTACTGCCAACACGTGGCTGGTCACACCTGCTTCATTAGATGACATGAACGCATAATTTGTAATCATCAGCAAAATTTATTTATAATCGCCTTCAACTGTAAAGAACATCCTGCTAGTAGGAAAACACAGTCAAGGAACCAAAGTGTGTAAGTTAGAATGAAAACGAGTATTATGTGTTGTATATAAAACTAATTTACAAATTATTCATTTATATCCAATAAATCTACTCTACACACCTATGCTGCAATATAGGTTGTAAATCCGTGAGTAAGGAGATAAAAATATATTTCAGAATTATGAGAGAAACAGATCAGATGGTGGACAGCCTGGGGGATATTATGTCCAGAAGAACTGAAGGAATTGCATGTTGGTAAAAAAAAAAGCCGTATTACTGATGAGAGAGAAATATGTCTGTCTTAGTTACAGAGAGGCATAACCAGGAAATAAATGTTAAACTCTATCAACTCTTATCTTCTGTGGAAGAAAGTGAGAACTGATACTTCTCACTGTGGGAAGAAATGAATACATGATAATAGCTCATTGTTTCGGCAGCTGTCCCAGGGTAATGACCAGAGGGTTCAAGTTCAACTGGAAAAGCATATCCAATCCGTCATTGGAACAGAAGGCATTCCATGGACCATAATAAAGAACAATGGGAAAAGAGGATTTCTGGACTTTGATAAAACTTACAAACCACAAAGAAACGATTTATCAAAATGTGGAGTCTTCAGAGCATAAAGGACTTGCTTTAAGGTGGATGGAGGAAAAGCACTACTCCTGCAGAAAACAGCATGGGGGGAAAACATTGTTTAACAGAATTACATCAAGGAAATATGCCAAAGGTTGGCAAATAGCTCTGATCTAACTTAGAAGAGATTAGACATGTCCAAACAGGTATGCAGAGGTTTCTTTTTCTTTTAAAACCAAACAAAACCAAGCAAAACAAAACTGTAGAGTATAGCAAGTTTGTCATCTACAACTGTAGTACTACTAAGGAATCACCCTGATCATATGGAGTAAAAAAAAAAAAAAAAAAAAACTTCCAAAGAAAACAACTGCTAAATAAACCTAGGACGACAACCTAAACAAAGAAAACAGGCGAGCAGCAGTGAGAATTGATTTAGATACTTTTCCAATGGTAAAAAACCACCCCTCGTGGACTAACTGTATCTTGTAGTTTTAAAAGAAATTTCCCAGAATTTTAAAACACAAATGCCCATCACGAAATCCTGCTTACATGAGGCGATGCTACGATGTCATCAAAAATACTGTTGTGCGCAATATTTGAACTTGCTAGAGCTCATTTAGACACAGAATTTGAGAATTTAAAGTTGCCAAGTTTTTGCCAGATACTTCCTGTTCAATCCCTCCTCAGCAGTCACAGCCAGCACCTCTGCAAGGTGTAATCAGCGCTCGAATACTGCCGTGTAAGCCCTGAACTATTATTATTCCCTCCAATGCTGCCCCACTGGTTTAGCAGCTAGTGGGACATTCTTCCAGCCCCAGCAGCCTGCCGGCTCCTTTCGGGCTCTCGCGCGACTTCTGAGCACTGTACTGGAAAGGGGGAAGAAAAGAGAGATATCCCAGTTAAACAAGGTTCATTTGGGATGCAGAGCATTCATAAAAATACTCAGGTCTAAATCACTACACAGTTTCCCATACTAGTAAACATTTCCAATTAAGGTCACTTTTTGCTCAGGTTTTCAAATTAGAAGTCTGATTATCACGTTGTATTTAGTATTTACAGAAAAAAGGGACTTTTTGCATAACAAAAAAGATTAGTCTGTCATCTGACTAGATTTACTTCTGCCAAAAAGTTACATTATGAAGTATGTGCTTTCTACTTTTTTTTATTTATAAGACATTCTTAGCACACTGGCACACATGTAAAAGTTGTTTGGGATAAGACTCTGATTTGTTTTGAACTTAAGTTTATAGGGGTTAAACATTTTGTAAACTATGCTTTGATCCAAACATAGTATGCTTGCGCTAACAAATACTTATTCAAAGTCAAGATGAGCAGTCAGGTATATTGACAGAAAAAGCAGCATTCAGGGTTTGGGGTTTTTTCATTTTGTTAACTGTAATGAGCCAGTGGAGAGTACTGTCACATCTCTACCGATTTTTTCCCTTTTGTAGTGAATTATAGTGAAAACATGAAATCCCTCTCAAATTTAGCTTACTCATAAATTTACCTCATATAAAACACCAAAAAAACCCTGTGTTAAAACTATTAGCTCTACCTTACCTCAAAGGCTCTATATAGTCAAGACATCTATTTGTCCCAAGCAAGGAAGATATCATCTAGATCTTACAAAGAACTGGTTAGTTCAATTACCAGTCGCTCCAAGCCACAGATATGTGGCCTAAGATAGTGCAAACAATGAGACAGGTTCACATAAATAATGGTCCAACTCTGCCTGCCTTTGGAGTTCTACTCTACCAGCAGAGAGGACAGAAACCTCCATAATTCAAATTTGTTAGAACAAGGATTTCCCTGAAAACATCATCAGGTTTCATCCCAAATACAGGAGATGAGACCCTCCCTGAAGCCCTGGCTATGCTCAATTTCCATCAGATGTGAAAGAAATGGGTACTGAGCTGTTCATTGGGAACCAGGCAGCCAAATTCACGTGGACAGACTTATCACCTGAAGGACTGTCACATATATTGTATTTAAAATACACCCCTGTGGAATGTTTATAGGCCTCTCAGCCTCTTTTTTAATTCTTCACCTCATACACACCCTTGAAATTACACAAGGACTATAAAGCCTGATGAGTTCCACTCTGAAATTGCAAATGATATGTATTCATTCACAGCTTTTGAAAGGTGCCAAATTTTTTTGGGTCTTTTGTGCTGTTATTTACTATTTGCATATAGAAGCCATAGTCAAAATCAGACTCCATTACTCTAGACATTTGATAAACACACAGCTAAGCCACCACAGCCTGGGAGAGACTACTCAGGAGGTTAACAACACAGACAAAAGGTGTGAGAAAAAGGTTTCTGACTGCCTAAACTGAAGACAGACAAAGTTGCCTCCCATTGAATAAGTTAAGGAATCCACCCTCAAATCAGAAGGATCCCACGAGGTTAACTCAGAGTATGTCTACGTGGTGGGGTGAGGCAGATGTGTGTGTTCAATGTGTCCGAGTTTAAATCAGCCAGGTAAAAAGCAGTTCCCGTTTGCAAGCCATGTCACTACGTTAGTTAGGTGCTGTGTCTGCGCATTTGTCCTTTCAGGCTGAATATAGAATCATAGAATGGTTCGGGTTGGAAGGGACCTCAAAGATCATCTAGTCCCAACCCCCCTGCCATGGGCAGGGACACCTCCCACTAGACCAGGCTGCTCAAAGCCCCATCCAGCCTGGCCTTGAACACTTCCAGGGATGGGGCATCCACAACTTCTCTGGGCAACCTGTTCCAGTGCCTCACCACCCTCACAGTAAAGAATTTCTTCCTAATACCCAATCTAAATCTCCCCTCTTCCAGTTTGAAACCATTACCCCTTGCACTATCGCTACATGCCCTTGTAAAAAGTCCCTCCCCAGCTTTCTTGTAGGCCCCCGTCAGACAGTGGAAGGCCGCTGTAAGGTCTCCCCAGAGCCTTCTCATCTCCAGGCTGAATAACCCCAAATCTCAGCCTGTCTTCAAATGAGCTCATATGTGAGCTTATTCTCAGTGCTGTAAAAAACCAAACGATCAGCCCAATCAATCACTCTGCCTCTCTACAGGATGTGACAGTGTAAGCTATCTGTGTCTATGCTAGCTATGCTAGCCTGTCTATGTTGCTTCCATACAGAAGGTACCTTACTCCTAGACAACTTCTAACCCAGGAAGACTGAATATGCATAAATCTATACTTCTTAGTGTAACCTAGTCTGCACAGTTAAGAATACAGAGCCAGCTCCAAAGGTAACATGAGGGCTGCCACTGAATTATCTAGTCTTACTGTCAAACATATTTAGAAAAAACAAACTTGACAATTTCTTCCTCTTTGCCAAGTACACAAATATTTTTCAAATAGAGGAGCATGAGGTAGATATCCTTTCATTTCCATTCCTATTTTCTCCCCTACTGCTTCAGCTTTTGCACATAGCTAAGGGAGGTCACAAAGATGCTTCAACAGGGGACAACAGGTAAGTTTCAGCATGTACCTACAGATGTCCTCTCTCCACCATGGAGTATGAATTATTTGTAGTTTATCTGCAAATTGGTAACCATGGGTGCATCATCAAAACACTCTCCTTAAAGATAGAGATGGCACTATAATGTTATAGACTCTTATTAGTAATCATATGGTTTGGTTTTTTGCCAAACATGCTTATACTGTCCCAAATTTCTAAATATACGTTCTGTCTCAAGAATTACTGGTTACTCACTAAATGATTCATAAATGGCACAGGATTCCCAGCCAAGAGTAGGAAAACGTGTCAGCACTGCTAATCACAGAGTATCTCCCTGGCTATTGTGGAATGTTCACCATGAAATACCAACTGGTGGTTTCAAGGAATTAAAATTATGGAAACCAAACTAAACAGATCAGTAAAACCTTCTGGAAGTCAAAGAATAAGAAACTATAGGCACTCCCCCAAAAAATCCACAGGTTCACAATGACACTTGGAATTACCTTGTACTTCTCAGTCCCGAGTCTCTGCAAGTCCTTAGTTCTCACATTACTATCAGACATTATCAGCAGCGACAATGAAGGCTACCTGTACATCTCCAGTAAAATAAAAGTGTACAAAATCAAGTACACAGAAGGGCTACCAAGATGCTTAGGTGCTGGGGGTTAAGACACAAGGAGCACCTGGAAGAGCAGAAACTGGCTACCTAACAGGAGCCAACCTCTCCTCGGATGTGCACAGGGACACACCAAGAGGAGAGGGATATCAGTTGCAGCATGAGAAATTCTGATTAGACCTGAGGACAAACTCTCAGAGTCTTCACAGAGCCATTGTGGAGTCTCTATCCATGCAGATATTCAACACATGACTAGACAAAGACCTGAGCAACCCAATCTAACTTCAGAGTGGGATCTAACATCTCAGTTGGCTCTGCTTTGAATGGGGAGTTGGATGAAATGAGCTCCAGAGGTTTCTTCCAACCTAAATCAACCTATTTTGTATCTATGGTATAATGAGGAGAGCATTCTGCTAGTTTCCTGCCAGGGAAAAGCATACAACCTCCTCACTTCCTAAAAAGCAGGCCCTCCTCACAAGCCCAGTGATATTACAGGTTCTCTCCCACTTTCTTAGCATTAATTAGAAGTCATCTGTGACTCTACGTGAGCCCTGAGAGACTGTGCTGTGGCACCTGCTCCTGGCCACAGAAGAAGGCACAAATGGAAAACGATGGTTACCACCAGGTAACTCCTACTTTTTCTGCTCAGCTGTGTATAGCCTGACCAAGCTCGGTGAGCTTGGGCACTGATCCTCACTGATTCGAATGGCATCGGGCAGCATTCCTGACCTGCAGCCTTGCCTCAAACAGCAGCACCACAGCTGTAGCACCAGCAACAGTTCAAAATACTCAAGAGACAATATAATAGTAGCTTAGAGAGATGAAACAACAACTATAAAAAAGTTGGTTAAAGGATGCACTGTAGCCCCTCTGTCTGCCTACAGTTCTTAAAGTACTTATGGAGTGACTCTAACAGTAGGAGGAGTGCTATCATCAACATAAGGTACCCTTACTGAGGAAAACCAGATATTTTTGGTCAAAATAGCAGTTGGGCTTCTAGTGTCAGGCCCTACCTGAAACATGAGATTTGGAGAATTCATCAAACGTGTCTGTTTCACAAATTTCCATAGTTCAGGACATTCATTTAAAACTTAGTTTGGTTGCCTTTATAACTGTAAATTCTAGATGAATAAAGGATTCACGTAGCAAAAAGTACTATTTTATCCAACTAATATTCTTTCATTTTTCATAGCAGAATTTCCAAACCTATAGTTCCAAATTGAGGCTGATGAAAAATGACAGTACTTTTGCACAGTTGGGAATGAAGGATATGGACAAGATATTAATTTCTTTTCCTTAAATGAACACTATTTTTGCAGAGGGCACCAAAGGAGACAATTAATCCCTTATATTGATCAGTCTTTGCCTGTCTTTCCCTTCTTGTCTTCAAGGAGCACTGAATGATGAAATATTTGATGATAGATTGTGTTAGCTCACAGTATGTGGCTGCATGAACAAACATGCGTGAGAAGGCAAACTGTACAGCAGAAAGTTTGCTAGGTGTAAGAAGTGACTAATACAAGAATAGTATATACAAAGATACACTATTATCAGATACAGTACACGCACACAAACCATTGATGACTTTTCTTCTGTTTTGAAAGCTGAAGAAGGGATTTTTTGCCTTTGCACAGGAACCTCTGATGATAGAACAGCTCCTCATGTTTTTATTCTATTTTAAAATGCAAGCTGCTAAAGGAAGAACTGCCTACCATTATCAGTTCCCCATCTTTCCCATTATAAGATTCTGTTTCCAGCTGCCTTTAACTTTCCTAAGCATTGTCATTTTGGCCAAAATTCTGCAAATCAAACCCTAGGTCAAGGAGTCTCCCCTCCTCTTTCTCCTGTCCCCCTGTTCTCTCTCCATAATCACCTGTGAAAAGTTTGTTTTCCACAACTTTCCCATGACTTGCCTAGCTTTCCCTAGGAAACCCAGCAGAAGTAGGGATCAACCCCAGTTCCTTGAAAACTCTTAACCACAATCAACTGATCAACACAGAAATTCTGCAGAAAATGAGTCTTTAAAAGCAGACTGCTTGTGAACAAAGAAGGTGCCTTGAAGTTGCACATGAAAAATCAGAATATAGTCTTTGAAGCTCGTGACTGTTTGACTTTGCACTGTAGTATCTCCTGCATGGGAGTATCATCCTGTAGACTCCCCCTCATCAGGTACAACAGATGGAATTCAGCTGCCAAAATTCAGATGTTGGAGGCGTCGCCTTCAGGCAGCTTTTAAAGTCAATGAGGAAAAACCGGCACTTCTAAGATGCAATTCATTTAGCCCGTTTTAGATACTCACCTTAGGGTGAGATGAGCTGCACACCAGACGTGCCTATTTGCCCTCCTTGATTATAAAGGGAGTAACTAGTTCAGATGTAAGTATCTGAAATTAGAAGATACGGATTCCATCTTGTACTTCTGTATGAAGTAAGTCAAAATAATTACATTCACCGTTTCAATAACATATTAATTTCTTCCTACAAGTGTTGTCCTGCCTATGCCCTGAGGCCATCACAGGTACAATAAAGCACCACTCTTCTGTTTGCTCCATGCAAGCAGGAACCCACTAGAGAATGAAGGCCAAAGTGCTTGATGCAAATCTCAAGAGGATGAAAAGGGAGGGAAAGATGGGATGGAGAGTTGTAGAAACAAGGGAACGTAACAAGAAGAAAAGGAAGAGACAAGGAATAGCAGTGTTAAGAAAGAGGAGAAAGTGAAACCTGCAGTTTGCACTTTTAGACAAATGGTACTCACTGAATTGGTATGCATTCAATATTTAATATTGTTTTTAGCACTCCATGCATTATTAAGTGCCAACTGTGTGTACTTGCATTCGATATGAACTTTTTGTTTGTGCGTCCTCCTGGGTGGTTTCCACAATGGTGTTTTTTAATAATAATTTCTCAAAACACCTCTATATTTTTATTGGTCACCATTTCAAAGTGTGGATCTGACACGCTAAAACCAAAGGTGTCAAGACTGGCACCTAGTTTGAGTAGGCTAGAACCTGCTTTTTCACAACAGTCCTTGTTTTAATAGACATTTAACTCTTCAGTACAGAACTCCTATCACTTCAATGGTACTCAACATTATTATGGATCAGATTCACCTGACTACAGTAGGGTACACCATCCCTCCTAAATAAACATGCAACAAAGGTAGAAGCACCCCAAAATTTAAAGAAAAATCCCTTGACAATGAATGGCAGGAGGGCATTGACTCACTTTATTTTTTAAGATCTTTTTTTCTAATTTAAGGGAAAAAAAACCATGAATAAAGAAAGTCAGCAATTCTGCTGCACTACAGAAGTTGGGAATGAGATCCCAGTCTTCTCTACCAGGATCTACCCTTCCACTGACATCCAAGCAGCTGATCAGGAAGGCACCAGCAGTCTTACTGGTTCAGATTTTTTAGACCGTCATTTGATTTTTAAGATGAAAAATTTTAAAATGAAAAGGAGAGCGCTCTCCTTACTGGTGTTTTCACAGCCACCAAACCTGCAAAATGAGCAACACAGAAACAGCAGCTGTTGCTAAACTCATGCAGAAGAGACAGATTATTACCTTCATGGCACAGATGTCATTATGCAGATTTTCACAGGACAGTACTTTTTACCTCTTAAGAATGCAAACAAAGTAAGTGAATGTTTTAGCATGCCATTCCTCTTATCTTAGTGTCTTTCTAGAAGCGTATTTTTTGATAAGCTCTGATTTCCTGATTAATAATGACAAAATTTGAGCAAAAAACGTTCTGCATTTAATTATCTGATCATGATAGTTTAAGAGAACTTCTTTCCTCTATAAGACAAAATTAAACTAATAAAACTTTATTCCTAAGGCATTATGCTTACATTATAGAGTACCAAGAATTATACTGCAAACATAATGACCCTTTTCCATTTCCACCTCCCATAAAGAAAGTGCAACCAGGAACACTTGCAGATGTCCACATTCAATCTTGCAAAGAACACAGGTGAACAATTCCATTTTTTCTTTCAACCAGACGATGCACAAATTTAAAGTTACAGGTGTAAAGTACATTGAGTTGAGGGTTCGTATTTTACAATTTAACACATACAGAAAACAGTATGGCAGTTTTCTACATTTTGTTCTTGTCGATCCATCAAGCTACTAATATTCCGTGTTATTATAAACTCTGTTTTTCACAGGGTGAAACATTTATTCTTCACCTTTCTCCAAAATGTGATGTTACATGTGGGCTGTGAAGCTCAATTCCTTCTCCTCTTCTAATACAGAAGTCAAAGAAGAGTAACTCAAAGAATATGAAAGTAGGGAAGAGATACCAGATCTCGGCCTCACCGCCACTTTCTCCGCTTGCAACACAACATTTCTTCACAGTCAACACATCTCCTGAATGTGTGTGCTCCTCTCCAAGATAAGGTATAATTATTTCACAGTCCAACTTTCCTTGAATGTAGCCTAATGCTGTTTCCCTTTACTTATTTTTATGCTATTACTGAACCCTAATTCATTTTTGTTTCCCTGCCAAATTGTTGCAGAATAACAGTCACATAAGTTTCTTTGCCTTCACGTATTTAGTACGTTGATGAAGACAAGCTGAGTTAAATTTAATCAGGGGAGAGGAAAATAGTAAAAACAAGGGGTGTTGCTGATGGTAGCAGTCCTAGCATGCTCCATACTGAGGCCAACACCAAACTATGAGTGTTTCTTGAAACTGAGGAAGTAATAAGCAGCAAAAACGTCCTCTTTTTCCGTGGTGACATTGACACATTCATGCTGACATTTCATTGACACATTTTGGGCAAGAATCTAGCTACTGTCATTTATGTGTTAGCCAAGTCATAACTGGACTGAAGTAACTTGTCTGGTCTTGACCATCAAATACCAAAAGCTCCAGATTCATAGAGTAACACACACTGTGAGAAAGACTGCTAAACAATCACACCCCAAAGACCTACAATTTTCTTTGTCCTCCTGTAGTCAGCTTCCTGCTTCAAAGTTCAAATCCAAGTCATCATCTTCATTTTTAAAGTTGTCCTTGGGTGGAGATCATTCAATGTCCAAGACATGACAACTTTGTAGGAACAGGACTTTCAAGGGATCAAGTAAAAACTGGTTTCTTAATATGGTGCATGTTTCTATGGCATGGTGACAACTGTCATCCTTTTTCATTCTTCTCTTTCACTGTACCTTCTTCTGTGTAAAGGCTCCAATATGTAGCAATTATGCCCAGGAAAGAGACTCTATAAGCTTTTGCTGGAAAAAGAGACCAGAGGAATTCATCTGGCTTCCCTGATTTAACCCCAGACACCCATGAACAGAGGCAGTACAACACCAACTTCATCGAGGCAGGAGAATGCACACTTCTAGCCTCAAGTCTAAAGGAGTTGGGCTGCTTGTTTGGCTTTTATGGTAAGATTTTTTTATGCCGTATTGGCTACTGCTCTTCAAGATAAGCAACTAATAGCAAGGAAAAGTACTGGCTACCTGAAAAAATAACATAAGAATAGCAAAACAGCTCATCAGATAATTTTTAAACTGGAGTATCATATAACTAGGTGTCTTCAAACTGCCAGCTGACATGCTAGTTATGTGCCAAACCCAGTCTCCCTCTTAGCAAAAGCCTTGGCCATTTATTAAGCATCATGAATTTTCAAATTCACCACTTTTTAAAGTATATTTTATTTGTCCTACACAGCATTCTTGCAACCATGCATTATAGCCTACCATCCATGTAATAAAAATAAAATACTTCAAACAATCTCTTTTGAGAAATGCTACCATAATCTTCAACATATTAAAAAAACGCATTGAGTGGTTTTGGCTGTGTATTAAAGACACTGTTTATTCCATTTTTAAAAAAAAAACCAAGGGTGGTAGAAAGCTACACAAACGAGAGAAGTTTGTGCTCTCTGAAGATGACCGACTGCAGTTAATGATGGTGACATACACGTGTATCTTCATGTGCTGAAGCACAAGCCCAACCTGTTATCAATAGTGGAAGGATTGGTTCCCTGACCAAAAAGCAAAAAAACAGTATTTTGTAACAGGAGTTACAAACCTATCATTTCAGAAGCCTTGCAATTATTAGACTTCGCTTGTATTTAAGGCACGGAACTAGATAACAAATTTATGCAGCAAAAACATCCTCCATTTTTTTCAGGTGTAAGAACTGAACTCCAAATCCCATACAGCATTTCTGTTTTGGTCTGGCACTGCAGATCTAGCAAGTTATCCGGAAGAAAAAAGATCTTGCATCTAGATTAAAGACTTATCCCCCTTTTCTTGCCATTCATTTGACCACATCTAGATAGTCTCTTCAGTTTTGGGCCCCCTCAACACAAAACAGATGTTGATAAACTGGAGCAAGTTGAGCATAAGGCCCCAAGATACTCAGGGGCTGGAGCACTTGCCCTGAGAGGAGAGGCTGGGGGAGAGAGTTCAGCCTGGGGAAGAGGTGATCTTGGAAAGGACCCAGCATCTGCCTGCCAATATGCGTGAGGGTCACCAAGAAGAGCCAAAAAGCTCTTCAGTAGTGCATGGCAGGAGCAGAAGAGGCCATAAACATTCTGAAGAGATGTTCCAACCTTGCACCAGGAGAAACCCTCTCACACACAGGCAGTTTGCCCAGAGCTGTTTTCTTGGAAGATTTCAAAACTTAACTGGACATGGTCCTGAGCAACTGGGGTTTGAACTCAGAGCTGACCATGCTTGGGGCTCCCTTCCAACCTGAGCTACACTATGATGCTCTTCTGTTTTTATCTGGCTTTTGGAAGGCAGAAGAGGGATCTGTTCCTGGTTGAGGTCACCTGCAGCATCACCCTGAGCTTGACCACTCAGCAGCATTGTGAAATACATCATTTCCTGGTTTAACAGTTCTGAAAAGCATAGTTCATTTTCTTTTTCCTATTAATACGTAAACATACGCACTTTTTTTTTCCTTTTATAAAAGATGTTGGTGTTTTCAATAATACATTTCAATACCAAATACAAACATCGTTAGACTATACTTCAGTCAAGTCCAGACATCTACATGATGTCTATTTTTAGGCAAGTACTAGCATTTTCTATATAACTGAGACATGTATACATATATATAAGCACACAAACCACCTTCTCTTAACTTACAGATTTCTCAGTCTGAACCAAACACCTGAGGGACAAATAACCTGCAACTTTTTTCTTTTCTTTTTTTAAATCCGGGTAGCACCGACATCTTCTCATTGCCTGAGTCTTGCTGTACAAATCTGAGCAGCATTAACCAAACCGACACCTGACGTAACCCCAAGTTCACCATACCCTGCCGTGAAACCATACCCTTCATGTCAAAAGGTTCTACTGCTCCGCAACCCCACAGTCTCCCTGAGCTTCCCCATGCTGCGGCCACAGGCTGTAAACAGCCCCCAGGGAATGCCTGTGTCCTCAAGAACTTATAAGCCAGCGTGCATTATTAGATGGTCATTACTCACGGCAGACTTCGAACCACACTGGGGAAGCAACAGCCATGGGGAGCACTGTAGAAAAGCGGTGTCAAGCTCTTCTCTCTCTCCTTTACTACGCCCAGGCAAAGCGAGCACAGAGCAAGCCCACTGCTACAGAAGAGTAAAAGCTGTTCACACACACCAGCCACACTTCAGGAGGCAGTTTGGGGCCAGGAAGCCTCCCTCTGCTTGGGGCACAAGGGTGACTGTTACTTATTCACACAGGCGCTGCTGTTTGTCAACACCGCTTCGGCGCCGCTCCGCCAGAAGGCTGGGGCAAAGGCTGGACGTAAAGGCGGCTGCGGGACACCCGCCTCCCTCCTCGGGAGAGGAAAAAAAACACCTGGCCTCCAGCCCGGCCCGGCTGCCCCAGGCACCGCCGGCTCCCACCGGGACACCCCCTCACACACACACACCGCCGCCCGCTCTCCCGACCCACCGCAGCCGCCCGCGGGGGTCGCGCTTACCGCGGTGCCGGGGAGCCGAGGGGGGAGGCGGGCGGCGTGGTCCAGGCGGGAACACTCCGGGGATGCTGCTCCTTCCTCTTCGGGCGCCAGTGGGGGAACGCGGAGCGCCGCTTGGGCGCGGCGGCGGCGCCGGCGGAGGGGCGGCGGCGGGGGGCTGGAGCGGCGGCCGCCCCCTCGGGCTCCGAGTCCTCCGACTCGCTGCGGCCGAAGAGGCGCTGGAAGCGGCCGCGCCGGGCCATGCCGGACTCCGCGCCGCGGCGGGGGGCGGCGGCGGGGCTGCGGGCGGCGGCGGCGGTGGTGGTGCCCTCCCGCCGGCAGCCGGGGCAGGAGCGGCAGCGGCAGGACCGCGGGGCGGCCGGCGGTTGCGGGCTCTCGGCGGGCATGGACGGGGCAGCGGTGGCAGCCGCCCGCCTCGGTGTATGCGTTTAATAAGGAGATTGCCTTCCTCCCTCCCTCCCTGCCCACCGCCGGCCGCGTCGGTCCCTCCCCGCCGAGGGAGCCGCGGCGCGGCAGGCTGCCCGCCGGTCGCACAGGAAAGGGAGCGGCCCCGCCTGTGATCCGTGCCCAGGGTGCACATTAGGGGCCATTATCTTGTTGTTGTTTTCTGCTAACCCTCAGGTGTGCCCCGCGCCCCGGACACTTGTGCAAGCGGCGTGGAAAAGGCTGCGGGCCCGCACGGCACCGCGCCGCACCGCGCAGGGCGCTCCGCGTCCCGTCCTCCCCCGGCCCGGCCCGACCCCCCTGCCGGGGAGCCGAGGGGGCGCCGAGGGAGCCCGCACACCCCAAAGCCTGCAGCGCTGCTTTTTGTCCCGGTGCCCGCCACATTAATTAATTATTCCCCTCCCTGGGAATAAAGTGGCTTTAACCGTCCCGCCCGTTCTTTATTCCGCCGAGGAGGGCGAAGTGGTTCCGTGGGGGAGGCAGAGCCCTTCCCGCGGGAAGGGTCAGGTTGGGACACGCTCCTCTGCCGGCTGCTAGAGGGGAGGATCGTCTCAGGTCCAATCGTGACCAGCCCCTGCCAGGACGTGGTGGTCCGATGTGTCTCCCCGGCGCTTTTAGGTATCTTCTCTTTAAATGAGCCTGAGGTCTTCTCCAGCTTTCCTTAGGAAACTTCACTGCTCTGCGTTGGCAGATACCGGCTGTCCTAAATTGTAGGTAACCAGCATGCGTTTGGCTGGTATGAGGATTTTTTGTTAGGATTTTGCTTGCTCCTGATGGGACAAGGAGGTTATAATTGTCTGCTAAAAATGCTAACGTGAGATAATAAAAATGTCCACGTGCTGGAAAAACTTTAAATTCACTCTTTAAAAATGGTCATAATCAGCTGATAATTGAAAAACACTACATAAATCAAGAGGGACGTAAATTAATGCTGGGGTTTTTACGGCAGATGGACAAGGATGTGAGAATGGCAGGGGATGACAAAATACAGAAGGGGTCTGGCTGAGCAGCTCAGCCCTACGTATATTATTGTTTTACCCAAAGCAATATGTACACCTGTTGGGGGGGCGAATTCAGTTATTTTCCCAAGTGGTGTGTAATTTACTTGGCTAGTGATTAAGTAAACAGATTAACCTACGAAGAAAGTGAATTTTCCCAAAATTAAGAATGTGTCATGACAAAATTGGGCAGAACTGGAAAGGTGGTTGGTTGTACCCTCAGGAAATGCCTAAGGGATAAAAAAAAAAAAAAATGTTAGTTTTGGTAAAGCAATTTATATAAGCATGGAAATTATAGGATCTCACAGTATTTGGGGTGGGAAGGGACCTCTGAAGGTTGTTGTCTAGTGCAGCCCCCCCACTCAAGCAAGGTCAGCAAGAGCAGGTTACTCAGGACCATGTCCAGTTGGGTTTCAAGTATCTCCAAGGAGACCTGATGACAGGTGGAATGCTGTCCTCGATGGATGGCTAGGAACAAAGCAGGAGGTCCTATTTCCTATATATGGATAGGATTTTTGGACACTGGCTATACACTGTAAAGATCCAAATACCTATACCTCTTCTCTTATTTTAGCCTAAAATTATTTCTATTTCCTTGACTAGAGACCCACAACTGGCATAACCATGGCATTTTATGACATTCTCCATTGAAGAAGCCAGATATTACTAGATATGTGTACTACGTTTCCATTTAGGTCTCAGTTATAATCGGGATTCTATTGTGCTGAAGCAAAGGTGAATAAAATTGGCATTGGTGAGCCACTTCAGCTAAACAGCACTGGGGAGAACGGAGTCTGAGCTACTGCAGTCCCAGTGTCCCCTTTCTTTGCCACTGTACCCAGTAGGTACCCGCAGTTCTTGGCAGGCCAGAGGGTATGTTCAGCAACCTGTGCTACTTCATTCCACACCAAGAAAAAGACATGTATGGCCTGAAAACATGCAGTTTAAATCATAGAAAAGAAAAAAAAAAAGGAGAAGTGCAAGACATGCTTCTTGTCAAATCCTTTTAGATTATCTTGGCAGGGTCTGGATCAGCATTAGCAGCATAGAGTACCTAGAAAATGTGCAGAGTTAAGTCACCCTGGAGTGGCACATGTAAGAAGTAAGCATGCAACGTCAGCTTTGAGGTGCCCAGCATTTGTGCTTCAGTGCTAACATACACTACAATATCCTGATACACAAAAGTAGGTGAAAGGGATTTGGTTGATAATACTTGTTCAAACTTTGGCCAAAGTTAAAGTGTCGGTGTTAAATATGGCAGGATCAGAACACGTAATCTTGATCCAAACAGATTTGTGGAGGCTCAGTACTTGTAGCAGTACTTGTTCTTAGGCTTATTTAGAAGATTTGGACCTCTTCTTTCAGGAAAGGCATTTTTAAGACTATTAGTTAAGAATTCATTAGAATTAGCCAGTCATTTAGGGAACTTTAAATGATGGTCATGTTTATGTCAGCAATCCTGACACATGCAACAGAACAAGTCAATCTAGCTTTTATCTGAACCAACACAGTTTTGCAACAGTTCATAGTAATTCCTATCATGGGAAGATATTATGCAACAAATTATCCTTCTCCTGTTTGGTTTCATTCCAACATGGTGAAAAAAATGATGATTGGGTATCTAGACTAGACTTTCTCATATCCAATATCCACCTAGCTTGACTGCACACTGTATCTGAGACAACAAAAAAACACAGAAACATGCTAACTTTGGAATTACTATGAGAATCAGACAAATACAGATTCAAAATCTGGGAAGCTGTTACAGAAACTAAATAACACACAAGTTGAGATAACAGTATTTATTCAAATCATCAATCCTCCCTTTTTGTTGTTTCAAAACAGGAACACTGTTCTAACATAAAACTGTTCCAATATATGGCATAATATATGTGGGAAGAACAATCTAAACCCCATAAGCAAATTATAGAAAAATAGGAATGGACTATCATCAACTTTGTCACTAAATATTTTAATACTTCTTTTCCAATACAATAGAGGTTTGAAATTTCCTCCAGAAACAGTACATGCGAGCGACCATTGGAGATTCAGGTAATTCACTGTCAGAATATATGAAGAGTGGTTTGGATTCCCATGCTTTGGAGCTGGTGATAAAAGAGCAATGAAGTACGCAGGGGCCAAAATCCTGCCTGTGTCACACATAAAACATGTAAGACACAAACTATGGTCCTGAAATCCCACATTCATTTGACACCTAACCCTACGGGCACCTAAATTCCAGGGGTGCCTCCCTGTTTGTCTTGAAAGTGCCTCAGGTACTTAGGGATTCACCTCTCCACATGTCCGGAACTGCCTCAGTCTTCACAGGACTGCGTGTTGTGTGCCTGCTTCTTGCCTAAGTCTGACAAGGAGCTAAAAACTAGGTATTGCTTGGCCTAAATCTCCACTGGGAATTACTGTGGTTGGCGTATTTGGGCCTTGTTTAATACACATAATAATAGCAGGCTCTGTACAAGACGCTGTACTGGCTTCCATTTCTTTCCAAGAGTTCCAGGTATGATGTAGAAATAGGGATGGAAGTGGTAGCCTTAATTTAGGAATATCCTACCTACAATGGGACATTGCACCTCACAGTCATATCGCCACTAATGTTTTCTTTCTGGCCCAACAAGAATAGGGGTTCCGTGGCTACACCTGAAAAGAGGAGTGAGACCCACTCCATTTCTTGAAAAAAAAGGCATAAATACATGCCCTCAATTATCAGACATGGTGGGATGTGGGTGGCCATTCCTGGTGGTTAAAGACAGCCTGGAATTAAAAATGGAAAATGCAACCAAATATTGTGACCAGTGAAAGCCAAGGCTAGGAACTAAATTAGCTCGGGAACATCCCAGCCAGAATTGCAGCCACAGCAATAAATAGGAAGCCAGAGAAGCCAAGAGACCCTTAAAACAAATAGCAGGGCAAGCCCATCAGGTCCACGTCACAGGGAAGGACTTTGGAAAAACAGCAAGCAGAGATCAAATGAGACTAGGACCAAGGAATCTAAAAGCAAGAGCCAGGGATTTCAGCTTCACCCAAGAAGTAAAGTTGAAAGCCAAGAAGAATTTGTGGGATTGCCGTACGTACCTGGTAGGTGGAGCAAAACATCAATCAGGCTTAAAGGGCAATCTTCACTTAGTCAACGTTATTGGCGTGCCAGTTGCCATGACTTATCCTGGTCTGTCTGGCAGCCGTATGGCTGGGTTGCCTGGGGAGACACACAGGTGAGCACGCAGGTGCTGGAGCTGAAGTAGATGGAGGCACCTCAGGGTGTGAGGGATGTTTTGGAGTGGGGATGAATTTACATAACCTCATGGTCGGGATTTCTTCTTTCTTGTACACACTGCATGATTACTTCAGGTAGTACTTTAGCTTTCTGTGTTGGATGCCTTTGGTCTCATTTCAAGGTCTCTCCTTCCCATCGTGGTCCAATTTGGGATCTTTGGCATTAACTCCATCTGTGAGCTGGTACATGGGCACATATAATGCCCATCTCTTAGGTGCTTAGTTATTGATCAGATCAAGTCAAAAACGCATGTGAAGGTCAAGATTTCACCTTCATTCTTCTGATAGCTTTGACTTAATTTGTAATCTGCTTATTCATTGATAGTTCTGCCAAACCCATTAATACTCTAAGATTTTTATTCCTTAAACTGACTAGTCCACAGTAAACAGGATTGGATAGAATCCGTAACATGAAATTAGCATATTTAATTATTCAAATCAGTATTAGCATGGTTTCTTATTGTTGCTGTAAAATGCGAACAATTTATCTGAGCCTTTGCGTCACATATATATTCACATAGATGGAAGGTGAAATATAGAACCCCTCTGCTACCCACACACCTCCCATCAATTACTCAAAGAAGAGTCCTGCAACCCATCTTTGAGCATTTAAAGAGGCTTTTGCGTTAGAATCCTGCAGCTGAAGGGAAGGAATCAAAATAAGTCATGTATGTAGTTCATGGGGTTGTGTAACTTCAGTGCTTACTCATTAAAAGTGTCCCACAACATGGCCAAGGTGTAGCATGTGTTCTTTAACTATAACATGGAGTTTTACAGTGCTATCCACAGCCATCCTATTTTTTTTTCATGTAGAAGTGAACTACTTCTGCATTAGTTACTACCTCCACATAATACTCCCATCGTGATGCTAACAGTGAGAGTGCTGTTTGATTTTAATGCCAACTAGGTGCAGCCCATGAGTCCAGGCAGATAGCCAAATAGATTTCAGTTATGAAATGTTCAGGAGTTCCCAGTGTAGGACATCACTTTTATTCTTGCTAATACAACCGTGGTAGTAGTTTTCATTCCTTCTCCAAAAAAAAAAAGTCCCACAGAAAACATTTCTTTCGGGGGTTTCCTTCTTTGTTACCTGCAAAGTACTTTTCTCATTCTGTTAATGACAAGCCGATGTTACTTTTCTCTTGATGATAACTACCTTTCATTGAGGTGCAGTGTCAGTACAAAGCCAGGACAACACCTACAACCCACTTCAGTCTTGCTGAGTATCCAAGTATTTTGTTCTTCTGCCCCCCCGTAAAAGATTAATGTTTCCTCTGTACATTTTTCATCTCATAGTTTCTTGAAAGCCTTCAGTCTTTGGACTTGCCAGTTTGAATAAAGAGTTTATGTAAAGATTCTGGTCTCAAGCTGAACACTAAAATCTGTAAACACAGTATGTATGCTATGTTTTCTATACCAGCTCCCTTAATGTCAACATTGATTCACTACGGCATTTGTTCGGTATCTGAGGTCTTTCAATAAGTAGTTTTTTCCTTCCTGAAACTGTAACAGGGGACGATGAAATAACTATGAGAAAACAGACTCTATGACTAGACTGAAAGAAATGCTGCGGATGCTACTTAGAGGAAAGAACATTCCACATTGTGGCAAATTTTCTTTCCCACCTTGGTGGTTCTGTAGGTGGATAGAAACTGAGTGGGAGGTGGGAGATGTTGCTTCTCATGAGGGCAGGACGCCACTGATAGGCAGCATCGTGTTGCTCTGCCCACCATGGGCTCCAGGCTCCTCTGGAGTTTGATTTAAAAAAAAAAAAAAAAATAAAAAAAGCGCTAATTCTAGCACTCTGTTCTCCTTTAGTCACAATTCAAAGGTATGCTTATAAGACCATAAACCAAATCAACTGAAAAATACCAGAATGAACATAATAACAAGGCATTAGGAATATAATACTGGCAAATTGTTAATTTACTGCTTAATATGAAGATGTGCTTACATTTTCCTGAGTAAGTATAGCTTTGCTGCAATGATTGTATTTCCAGGTTAATATTTTATGGCTTTGTTTCTCTTGCTTTCCAGTTTCCCACTAGTTAGTGTCCATAGTACAGCTATACTTTTATGGTTGCCCAAAAGCTAAGCTGTATCTCATGTTCTTGTTTTGCATCCTGATCTAAATTTTAATTATTCTCTAGGTTGAAATTAATTTGGAAACCTGTCACCTTAGAGAATAATTTTAATTTAAGTTTGACTAAATCAGCAATGCCATTCTATTGTGTTTTCATCATATTCTCATAGAAATCTACCAGCCAGCATGGCTTAAGTTAGGATAGGATCTTTTTCTTTTCATTTTTAAGAAGGAAGGCAGAATCTACCAGGAAATTTTAAATTAATTATTTTATAGAGATTCCAAGTATATTACTTAATCAGTAGCCCTGGAAATTAAGTACATAATTATCGGTTATTTATTATTATTTATACTGACTAACAGGTGAGCTGGGAAGCGCACAAGCATGCAGGAAGGCAGGTCTCTGTCTTCAGCAATTTACAGTCTAAAACCAAAATGCTAAAGACTGAAGCGTAAGCACAGCTGATTAAATTGCTATGGGATATGAGTGTCCTGTGACGAATCCAAGAGCTCCCAGTCTTCTGTAACTTAGTTAGGTGCTAAAGAATCTGCAATTAAATGTTAAGCTGACCAGATATAATTAAAAGCATAACTGTTCCTGTATATCTGCAGATAATACAGGGGCACTACTGGGAAATTGAAACTGTCTGTTCATAGTTATGTTTACCAGTCACTTCTTCCTCCTGTCTCCTCTGCACTACAAAGCCCTTTTGTCTGTGTGAAGACCCTGTGAAATCCATCAGCCGGCACCGCTCTGTGCAGCCATCAGCTCTGTCCTCTTCTCGGATGAATCTAAACCTTGCACTGCCCCATGAAAAGTTATCCAAAAGAGGAGGTGTTGAAACAGCCTGATGAAGCAAACCAGTTATCGGGAGTCCCAGGGAGCAGAAGCATGAAGTGGCAGAGCTGTTTGTCAGCGTTTGCTTTTCCCACGATAATCAGTTGCGATCACAGAGAATAAGGATGTAATATTTAAAACAAGCACAGAGAGTGACTCTGAGAATGCAGGTCAGTGAATTTCTGCTGCCAATAAACAATAATTAGGGAGTTATCTACTACCTGGTCCACAAAAAAGTAGATGAAGGAGAATGAGTAAACTGAAATTTATTCAGTCTTTATAACCATGTCCTTCCCAATAGATTATCAAGGAAACTATAGGGGTTGAGAGAAAAAAGAGCTGTCATAGACCAACAGAAAGAGTAAGAATAATCAATATGGGATGAAACAAGTTATGGACTTCCTTAAACATCTCCAGTAAGATTGTTCTTATTTAAAACATTTATTGATGAGCTATTATATGTAGCAAGACAGTAAAATTTACCTGGGATAGAAAGTTTTGGGGGACAGCTAAAATTAGAGAAATTCATGGGGAATTCCAGGGGTATCCAATGAAAATCCCGAAGTGGCTGGAAACAGCACCATAAGGATGAAGTAATGGGTAACAGTGGCTGAAAGTCCCTTCTCAAGGGGCCAGAGCACCCACCTGCAGGTCAGACCTGCTGTTGGGAAGCTGCTTGCTTGTCCCGGGCCCCGATGTGGGACACCACAGGAGGATCGATGTGGTCTTTGGATTATTACTATCTATTACTGTCTTTGCACTATTACTATCTATTTCTGCTTACCCATCTGGCCACAAGTGCTGCTGCCAAAAGTGACCTTGAACAGATCAAAGGTGACTGCTGTGCTTTACGCTGTGGTAAAGGAGCCAAGGTGCTGTTCCTTTTTTGATCCTACCAGTCAAGGAGATGGGCTCAATAGGAGAGGATGTATCTTGCAGATCAAAGCCAGCATGGCTGGTGTCACAGGCAGCCCCTTTGGCTTCTATGTCCATGGACTGTCTTCTGGGAGCAAGGTCTGGCGTGGACTGATGGCACCAGCGTGAGAAAGAGAGGCAAGAGCATCTTTCCCAACAGTCTTGCTAATCTGTTGAGAAAGGCTTTTAAGCAGGTTCGTCAGGGTATGGAGATCAAAGCCTATAAAGAAGTGGAGAAACAGGTTGAATTTAAGATGCTAAGGGAAGTGAGGAAGGTACGTAGCAGAGTAAAGACCTGGACTTCAGGAGAGTGAACTTCAGCTTGGTCAGGAAACAGGTGGGCAGGAATCCCTGGGGAACATCCCATTAGAGCTGATCTTCAAATAAAATCTCCTTGAAGCACAAGAATGTCCCATCATGATTGCACAAGAAGATGGGCAGATATGGCAGGAGACCAGATTGGCTGAAGAAGGAATTTCTAACTGAGCTCAGACACAGAAAGGAAGCATGCAGAAACTGGAAGCGTGGACAGGCTACCAGGAAATCTAGCAGCATCACCCAGGCATGCAAGAGTCAAATTAGGAAAGCCACACGTGGCTGGGGATGAAACCACCAAGAAGGGCAACATGAAGGGCTTCTACAGGTAAGCAGCCTTAAAGATGAAGGAAAACGTAAGCTCGCTGCTAATTAGTGCAGGCAGCCTAGAAAGGACCTAGTGACAAACTATGTGGAAAAGGCTGAAGTAATTAATGCCTTCTTTTTTACTGGCCAGGCCAGGTCTCTGTGCCTAGTAGCAAACTGGGGGGGAATGAGGTACTGCCCACTGTACAGGAGGATCAAGTTAGGGAGAATTTAAGTAATTCTGGACATGGGACTAGATGAGATCCATCCATGGAAGCTGAGATGGCTGATGTCTTGGTGAGGCTCCTCTTTATCACCTTTGAAAGGCTGTGGCAACTGAGGGAATTCCTCAGTTGCTGGTAAAAGGCAAATGTCACATCGATATTTTAAAAAGCCAAGAAGGAAGACCTACAACCTGGTCATCTCCTGGGAAAATCAAGGAACCAGTCCTCCCCATTTCAGGCACACGAAGGACAGAAGGATGACTAGAATCAGGCAGAAGAGATTTATCAAGGTCAAATCATCCTTGACCAACCTGATTGCCTTCTATGATGAAATGGCTGGCTCTGTGGATGAAAGGAGAGTTACAGATGTGGCTTATCTGAAGTAAGACTTTCAACACAGTTTTTCATAGTATACCGGTAGCTAAACTAAGGAGACGTGAACTGAATGGGTAGACTGCAAGGTAGGTGAAAAACTGGCTGGACTGCTGAGCTGAGAGTAGTGATTAGTGGTTCAAGGTCTAACTGGAAGCTGGTTACTAGTGGTGTTTCTCCAGCATTGATACTAGGGCCAGTGCCACTTAACATTTTTATCATCGACCTGGACAATGAGCTGGAACACACACTTTTTGGGTTTTTGGATGATACAGCTTTGGGGGGGAAGTGGTTGATATGCTGGAGGGCTGAGCAGGGATTCACAGAGGCCCCAGCAAACAAGAGGAATGAGCCAGTGGAAAAATCATGGAGTTCAACAGAGGCAAATGCAAACTCTCATGCAGCAGTGAAGGCCAAGCATATACTGAGCTATGTTAGAGACAGTATGGCCAGTAAGTCAAGGGAAGTGATTCTTCCCCCCTGACTCAGCACTGTTAACTTTACTTCTTATGGAATCAGATAGACTTTAGGATTTTTACTTTTTTCCCCATCAACGCTAACATCCATGCTCCTATTTCATGTGCATCGTATGTTTACTTCTTTTTTTTCCTGAGAGATCAGAGTGATTTAACAACTAGCTCATATAACAAATATTGTGCAAATACAACAAAGAGAAAACACAGAAGAACTCACGTCCACTATTGATTTTAAATTCACTGAAAAGTTTTTGTAAATTTAAACCTCCTTAACACACTTAATTAACGGAGAAACAAAGATATATCAGAGCTTCGGAACTGGAGTTATCAAGACTTTATTACTACAAAATGATCAAAGTGAATTTGGAATCACTGAGAAAAATTCTTTCCCTGGGTAAAACTGCTGAAGATCATCCAGTCATACCGCAAAACTGATTTTGTCTGGAATAGAGAAAACCTGTATTTTATTACAAATCAGAAGTATTTCCTTTTAGAAACCTAAGAAAGAAACCGTGGTCTAGGTCAGATGTAACAGACACACAGGTTTATTGAGAAGATAAAATTTATTGAGAAGAGAAAATTACTTTTCTGAAGCCGTGGTGATTGCATGGGTAGCAAATCCGGCCTGCTGTACCTACACCACACTTGGCACTCTGTTATCCATGAACCCCTATGATATTTGATACTTTATTGCAATAGTATGTCAGGTTTCATAAATTAGCCAATAGACTAGGTTGTAATGAGTATCTGTGGATGACCACGTCTAACTCAGATGCTTGAAATTATGCAATGTAACATAGAAAAGGAATTAAATCCTTACTGAAAGGATTTTAGTATAAAGCTGTACAGCAAGAAGTCTTCTTATCAAAGTATAAAAGATTACTTGTCAATAAACAGAATTTAATGCTAGTTTCAGTTCTGGGAGTTGCTGAGTACCAGGTGACACAGGGGTGCTTCGTGTCTTCTTATTCTGAGGGCTGGACTGCCCTTGTCTCAGAAGCTGACATCCCAACAGCATTGACAGGAGGTTTCTGTTCAGATTAAGGGTGAAAACACCTTCTTGCCTAAAAATAAACAACCTAAAGGCTGTTCCAATAGTCAAACAGCACAGGGTTATTATATTATCCTCCTTATATTTTTATTTTACTTCCTGGCCATGCTATGATTCACCACTAAGGTAGTAGTGATCCTCAGTCATAAATAGCTAAATTTATGTACCAAACATAGAGGGAGCCAATCCTGCCACATACTGAGATAGTACTGACAAAGCCATTAACCTTTCTTTCAGTATTCCCAGCAGAAAAAATGGGAATCGTCAGGATTGTCATCCTACTGCCTTTTGAATACCAGGCACTCTTTGATAAGTGACAAGACTTGACAGAATAAGTATTAGTTAACATGCAGAGGGGTGAAAATCTAGATAGGTGAATAAATGTCTATTGTCACTATTAATATATTTAAAAAGAAAGCTTATGATGTGATTCATAAGAAATCTCCATACATACATATTGTGAAATTTTAAAAAATGGTATTTCCTTCCCTCCTCACTAAGACCAAGATGTCTTAATGGGGCTATGACAAAGCAGCAAACACAAGAAATTTTGTTCAAGGTAAATAATATGCAGCAGACTTAGAACTAGGAGTTCCTAATGTCCAGTCACTTGTTTTAGCAATAAAAGATTATTCTGATAGTCTGAAATACCATTTAGGAATTTTAAGTCAGAATTAAAATAGGAAATCAGCAAACTAAAACGGAGTTAACTACTGTGAGGGAATACCAGGACAGCTGTCAGGACACTTCCGTTATTTAGACAAGAAAGAGTTTTAAAACAGTCTAGAATATTTCCAAACCCATTCACCTGTTATAGAAGGCAAATACTAGAAGGTGAAGAGGGCATGAAAGAAGAATTCCATCCAGGTAAGAGTGATTTTCTACTTCCACAAACATATAAATTATAATTTTATCTGGAAAACATCAGATGTGGTACTCGTATCTTGTAATGTTTCCAGACAGGTCTCAGATGAATGAATCAGCTTCTCCTGTAATTAATGAACTTAATTCTTCACTGTGAGTAGGCAACAATGAACTATTTAGCCAGATATAAATAGCAGCATTATGAGTTTTTAATTTGACTGTTACTCACTGTTGCATGTTAAAAGGTGTACATTAATGATTCTCTGTTTTTGCTTACATACTCAAAAGACAATAGCTAAGAAATTAAAACGAAATATGTTTTGCTTTCTATTGAAAACTGTTAGGGAAATGAAGGGAAAACACCAATAGTGATTGCTGAGCAGTTCTTAATGAAGCAACACTGGAATAAGTTAAATTTCACACATATTTGTGTGTTTTGCCATTGATGTAATGCAGTCAGGATTGTACACAAAGAGGAGCCAGGCCTGAATAAAAGGAATTTATTGTCCACCTGTCAGGGTTCTTTGTTATACATATGAATGATCCTTACTTTGTGTGTATATAGGTGCCATAACATACAGTTCTATGAAAGCAGCATTAAATTCTTTCCATGGGATCAGAGCAATGAATATTAGTTTTCTGAGTTATAGCAAAATATATAGGGAAATACTACTTCACATTTTTTTTCAGGCAAATTTTCAGCAGCCAAATGTTGGCGTTATTTGCCCTCATCAACATGATCTAACTTTGTAGCTGCTCCTGTTTTGAGAAGAGGTGTTGGCCTAGAGGTCAGGAAAGGACTCTAAAGGTCCCTTCCAACCTAAATTATACAGCGAATCTGTTTACAAATCTTCGTCTCCACTACCATTACACAAAAACATAGCTGCCCACAACTATGTAAACCATCTGTTCCATTTCTTGTATTTCTGTTAGAATTAATGCATCTTTAATTATAATCTTGTTCTTTACAAGCATCTTCACATTCCATATGTACTCACTAACAGGTGTTCTGATTCGGGTGCCATTAGGCAATGACTCACTGCGTGTTGCCTGATGATGACGTTTAAAACTGGGGGAATACTGCTTGAGGATCTTTGGAATTAGAAATATGTTTGTTGAGCTCTTCCCCTGCCAATTTTGACTTGTCCATTCTGCCGAGTGATGATGCAACCTGAAGCATTAGATAACAATGTGGAAAGCAATATGCCAAAGGAGGTAGTTTTTTTTTTTTATTGTACCTGTTTTGACATTCCATCCTAGCAATTATTTTTGTTTGGATTCAGATTCATTATTTAGAGTCATATTAATAGCAAAGTTGGCATTCACCTCAGGTTTACTTTACTTGTTCAGTAGTTACATCTCATGTACTTACCTACAAGCAAGTTCATCTCAGTAGCAGTCTCATTTGCCTATAGAACTATTGTCTTTATAATCTCACACAGATTCTACAATGTATCTTGCTGCATCTGTGTCTGGTAACTACATCAGCAGTTAGCTAGGAAGTTTTAATAGGAAGATACTCTAAATAGCAAGTTATCTCACTTTATAACTTGCTGTGTTTTATTCTCTACTTAGCACGTTGTATCTAGATCCATCAAAAGACTTGGGCACTCAATGGTGTTCAATTTTCAGCCTATGGAGCGGAATTCATATGCCTTAGTCAGATGCCTATGTTTCTTACGCTATATATGAGAGAATAATGCAAAAGTAAATGTTTAACCTGTTTGGTAGTTGTCATTAGTAATCAACAGAATGCTGATTACACAGTCTAGCTGCCAATGGTGTGCTTCAAGAGCTGTAGCAGTAGAGGTTAAGTAAGATCTCAGGAGGTAAGCACAGGCAGCATCAAGAATAGGTCACATCCTCAGTCGATGTGAGAGCAGTTGTGCCAATGGATGTTTCCGGGGCATTTTCTTTTCAATATAAGCTGGCATTATCTTCAGTGATGCTGCTACAATGATCAGTCACGCCCTTCACAATGATCAGTCAAACGCTTCAGTACTACCGAAACAACTCTTTCCTATAGGAGAACTCTGAGGAACTCATAGGAGGAAATGGCAAAGAAAAAATATGTAATTCTCCTTGATTTCCTGTAGGGAAATCCATATGTGCAAAGCTTTCTGAAGGTTTGTAAATCTTGTAACCAGGGAAAACTACCGTCTTTTTCTTTTTTTTGCAGTGGTGCTGGCACCTCACAGCAGCTCCACCAGTCAATGCATCCTCATCAGACCAGTTTCAACGGATCTGTAAGAGCATTAAGGGGGTTCCTTGCATAAATCCTTAGAGAAGCCTGTAGCAATGACCAGTGCTTGTGGGATGGATGCCTTTGTAATTGTGGGACCAGTTCTGCACCAGTGAGTGCACAGGGAATACTTCTGGAGGAACCCTTCCCCTTCCATCTCAGCATTAGCATGCCCTTTAGAGGTGATGCCCAATACCTGCACCCCAGGTAAGTTTAAGTTGCCTGTATTTAGGAGCGTAAGGAAACTGGTCATTTGAGAGCCTAAAGCCCTTGCAATACAACATGTGCTATGTGCTGCCTTTCCCTATGCTTTGGAGTAGACAATACCAAATAAGAATACTCCATATACATACCAAATACTCCAGGTTTATACCAGTTTACCTGTTTTTGAATTAATATATCACAAAAAACCTTGGAGAGAAGACAGGGAAAGTTTCACTGTGTATGTTCCAAATCACAGAAGTGCCACAGCCTAAACTTTTTGCTTATAGATCATTAACAAAAAAAGTTATTTTTTCCTAATAATTTATAATAGGGTTCATGTTCAGAATATTATGTTTTATCAAACAAAGGTTATAATGACAAGCTTATTTAAAGTGGAAAAAAATAAAACAAGCTCGTCAGACTTCTCTAATCTTTCAGAAGACTGAAAAAATACCAAAGTTGCCCAAATCATACGGTTGAATCAGCAACATACAAACTCATTAAAATACCAGTCTTTGGATAAAACCCACAAAAAGTCAGTGATAACTGGTTAGTTCTTGAATTCCTTGAGACACCTTCAGCAGCAGTGGCCACTGCGTGACATCTGGTGGCCGAACGCCAGCATAGCAAGAACATGGCACTACCGAAACTGCGGCGCGCGCCATTCACATCAGGCAAACCCACATTTTATCAGTTTTCTTTCAAATGTTAACTGCCAAAACGCCAGCTGTGAAATAGCAGTTCGCTGCAGCTGTACGTCTTGCCACGGAAGAGCCCAGCTTTGCCGACTGCCAGCGGGTGCCACGCAGTAGCAAGGAAGAGATGGTCTTCCTTGGAATCATGATGTCCCCTCCCACCTGAGAAGCGGTGTCCTTGCTCTTCACTCCTACAGCTGTAGGACATCGAGGTGGGGGTTTGCAGAGCGACAGAAGCGCAGGAGACGTTCCTTAAAATGCAGAGATGGAATTCGCTGTGGATTCGCACCCCTTGGGCCGGCAAAAACTGGTGCAGGGCGATGCCGGGGTACGCGGGGGGGGTGTCCCCGGTGGCAGCCGGGGCTCCTCACCCTCCCGCGATCGTGGTGTAACACCATGGCGTGTAACGCCTACCACGCAGAGAACGGGAGAGGAGAGCGGTGGGGCAGGAGGTAACAGGGGCTTTACGAGCTCAGCTCGCGCTCACAATCCCCAGAGGAGCATTTAACACCCGCGAGCACCCGACGCTCCCGGCGTTAACGTCCACCGGCTCCTGCGCGCGGGCAGAAGCGCCGCCTGTCGGCCGAGCGGCTCCGCGGACGCCTCACAGGAGTGGAGGTGGGACGGGTCGGGCCCAGCTGCAGCCCCCCGACCCCGCCGCCGCTCCGGGAGCAAAGCCAACCGCCTCCTCGCGGGGGGGGAAGGGCTGCGGGACCGACTCTGTGCTACCGGCGTTGCAGTGCCCGGCACCGCCTTCCCGCCCAGAGACCTCAAACCCGCCCCGCTTCCGGCTTCCGGCGCCGGCTAGGAAGCCGGGAGCCGGGCGGAAGCCTCGCGGCGGACGGCGCATGCGCCGAGGAGGCGAGCCCTTGGGGGTGGGCCCGCGGCGGGGGGCGGGGTCCAGGGTCAGTTCCTGCCTGAAGCGCCGCACCCCCCCCCCCTGCGCGGGCTGATGGTGCCGCTCGCGACTGAGGTAACGGCTGCCCCCTCTTGTCCCAGTCCGGCGGGGCTGTCCGGGGCCGGCCCTCCTCTCCCCCGTTTCCTCCTAGGGAACACCGCTCGCTCCCGGTGGGCTGGGGCGGGGCCGCCGCGGCCCGCCCCCCCCCCCCCCCGGCCTTGCCGTTGCCCGGGGAGAGCGCGCCGGGGGCTGCCGCCGTAGCGCTCCTCGGTCTGGCCCGGTGCGCTGCTGATTCACCTCGGGCGGCCGCCCCGGAGGGCGAGTGGGAGGGAGGGAGACTGGGCCGGGCCGGGCCGGGCCGGGCCGTGCTGTGCTGCTGCTGCTGGCACCCGAAGGCGGCCGCCGCCCCGAACCTGCGGGCGGGCGTTGGGCCAGCGAGGCGACCCCGGGTCTCAGCGCGGTGGAGAGCGGTGCTGGGACCCGTCCTGGGGCCTCGGTGAATCCCCCTTCCCCGGGCCGGCCCGCGGCCCTGCCGGTGAGAGACTTGCTCGCTTCGTCGTCCCCGTCGCTGCCCGTCCTCCCGGTCGTCTGCGGACTCCGACTCTGCTGGCTGCCCGCGGGTCCCGGGCCGCTCGCCCGCGTTAAAGCCGGGGCCTCGCGGGGGTGTGGGAGCTGCGGGGTGACAGTAAGGCGGTAACGGGAAAGGTCCCTTTGCTTCTACGGTTGGGGCGTGATGCAGGCTTAGAAAATGCTTATTGCTTATTTACTCGTCATTTACTGTGTGTTTGTAATTGGGAAAGTGTTAACTTGGAGGCCTTAACTCTGTCCGTTTTTTGGACAAACTGATGCATTTAACATCTCTGTCACGGCGTTGATCATGCATGAGTGTAGTTACGGGAGACCCTTTAACGAGGTGTATTTTATTTGCAGCAATGCTGACTTGTTTCTTTTGGGGGGAGTGGGGTTGCAGTTCTGGTTGAAGAAACAAGCTGATCTACATGTGCTTCACTGTCCACTGGAAGAATGACAGATGACAAAGATGTACTTCGAGATGTGTGGTTTGGCCGAATACCAACCTGTTTCACTCTGTATCAGGATGAGATAACTGAAAGGGAAGCTGAACCTTACTATGTGAGTATAATGAAGGTAGTCACAGAGAGTCCAGCGTGTACTTTGTCTCTCTTCACAGCAGATTTAAAACTTTAACCTTGTTTCACCAGTGAGATAAACTTATCATAGCTAATCAAGATCTTAAAAAAAAAAAAAAAGTCAATAAATAATTGGGTAAAAGGAGGAGGCTCTACACGTACTCATGTTGAGTTTGGGTGTTCTTGGATAATGACTAGAAGGGAGAGAACTTGTATGTTACCTTACTACAGAGATAACTTCAGTCAGAGCTTTGTGCAGTCTTAAACACTAAGGTCAGTCACCTGCGTAACACAAACTCATAGTCAACACTGACTCCAGTATTTCTGCTTATGGGCTTTTTCTGCTCATTTTCTTTTCTTTAAATGCTAGCAGCCATGAGAGATCTAGCTCAGATGTAGGAAAAGCAGCTATAGTGTCTTAACAGTACAGTGCCTGAACTGGATTGCTAGCTGATGATGAAAATGAGGGTGATGGATATATTTGAGCTGTAAATTGGAAGGGCTTTCTATAACTGTGTTATTTACTTATAGTGTGCTCATCAGTTTTCATCCTTTCAGCACCTTGACATTTGATTTGATAGAGAATGTTAGTTGATTCTGTGAAACGTAAATTTGAAACGTAACAGGTATGTGGGAGGCAAATCTTCTACTATGAGTTTTTACATGATTCTGAAATCCTTAAATCTTGTCATATCCCACTCATTTTGAAAATATTACTGGATAGAAGTATTTTTTTCTACTGTGTTTAACAGCTTCTTTATGTCATCAGTTTTTGATTTCCATGTGTCTTCAGTGGGTTTTTGAAACCTAATAAAGCACTAATGCTTTTAATTCCATAATGATAGAGCTCATCTTCCTGTGTTTTAGTTTCACCACTGGTAAAATAGAAGCACTTTTACTTCATGTGGTTGACCTATTGCCAAATGCGTCTGAGCTATCTAGAAGTCTGAGGCTTTAAATTTCTTTCATATATATATATATATATATATGAGTTAAAATTTATGTATATATATTGTATAACAGCTACATGAAAAGTATGAGTTTCATTATAGAGACATGCAGTCACAACCTGTTTAACATCAGCATGGAAACCCTGAAACCATGTTATCTTCATGGTATGGCCAACTTTCTAAGCCAAGGAGATAGTTTTAAGCTGGTAGGGTCTCTTTTATTTACTCTGTTTGAAGTGTACACAGAAATTCTCAAGGCTTAATTCTCTATTTCTGCAAAATCTAGTTATACACAGATCATAATTCTGAAATTTTAGCTTCTTCCTTTTTCAGGTCATGTTGGAGCTGATATATAGCTTCGCTTCTTGAAGAGACCAAGGATTTATAATAGTAAAAGGTAGAACAGCAATCAAAGTTTTAAATCATGGTTTAGTTCTCATGGTTTCAAAGTGTGTCTACATTGATGTTTTTGTTCAGATCTGGAGTGCATTTTTGAAGTAAGTCTTCATCCTTTCCACTTACTTCCACTTACTGTGCCGAGGTTTGTATCACACAGCAGTCGTATAGCCCGCAAGCTGAATCACTTTCACGTGAAGCTGAAGCAGAAGATATGCTTCAGCTGCTAATTGGCATTTAGTGTGGGCTCAAAGTGCAGCTAAATTGAGGTAAAAAACATAAAAAAGTGTATGTAGTGAACATTCCCAGCTGTCAACACCAGCTGTTCAGCTTTATATGTCTGCTCTTACCACACCATAGTACTTGTTAATATAGATAGAACCTCTGTATTCCAGACTGGCTTCCATAAATGGGAAGGCTGCATGGGAAGGAAATACTGGCATCATTATCTTACAAAGGGAACAAAGCCTCTGCTCTGAGGAACTTGTTTTATGAAGATGGAGGAACACATAGGCCTGGAGGGTGAGGGCTTAGAAAAAACAACCCAGCATCTGCGTGATGGATTTCAGTTTTTGAGCAGTGTGGCAGGAGACCCTTGTCTGTTAGATGTGTTATCACAGCTCAGGAGTGATGCATGTGTGTATCACGTTATGGCACTGCATGGGGGTAACGGAGCTAGTTTAAAATGACCTTGTCTGTCTTTCAGAAGGAGTAGTGACATCAAGACTAAGCAGCTCAGGTAAAACACTGTCCTGTAGGTTTCTGCAGGGTTACCCTGGAAATGAATATGTCAAATTTCTCATGTTTCCTACAGATGCTTATATTTTGAGTGGAAGCATAATCAGGAACAGCTAGGTTGAACTACTTTTCTTGCTGAACTATCTGACTTTATCCTAGTCCTAAAATTGTTACAATTTTTATTTTAAAATATTGTACTGTCTGTCTCTTGGTGCAAACAACAGTTAGAAATAAAATCTAGGTATTTTTTTTATGATTTGTTTTGCATGTAAAATGGTGTTTTGCTTTGCAACAAAACCTGCGGAGATAGCTGGAGAGGTACTCTTTATACACAAAAACATTGCAAGCGTTTCCTTAGGCATTAGGAATTCCTTGCATTTCATTTAACCTCCACAGAAAGCATTCCTGGTTATTGTGATTAAATACTGTAGCAACAGACAACATGCAAAAGGAAGGTGGTGTGGTTTGTGTAATTTTGGGTATGGCATGTTCTAGACTACTAGGATTTATTCTGCCTGGTAATGTATTTGGAGATTTACTTTTGTTTTCTTAATTTAATGAGGAGGACTAATCTTATTTGTTGGCCATTGACTTATGAATTCAGATGAGAATATGAATGTTAGGGTTTTTTCATGTTCTCAAATGGTATTTTTTTTTTATTGTTAGTACTGAGCGACTTGTTTATCTTGTCTCCGTTACTGTTGCAATAGTCAATCTGATCCCAACAGGTCATGAACATCTACTTGGCTTTATACTGTGTACTCTGACTGCTTTGAAGGAGTTTATGCCAGCTTTTTGTTTTTATATTCAGTGGGAGAAAACTTACACAACTGGTTCCTGGAAGGAAAGGCACCCAGCCTCACTTAATGTTTCAGGAATCCTTTCTTGATGCTTAAAAGTAAATCATTCACGCACCGACTGCTTTAGACTTCTTTGAGTCTTCTTACAAGTCCGTCCTTTCTAGGGAACGAGACAGATGTGGCTCCTTCTGAGTCACAAAGCTCAACTGAAAGTGGGGTTTTTCATGCAAGTTTCTTTGTTACGCAGCATAGTGAACGGCAAGTATTATACTCATCTGCCATTGATCAACGGGCAGCATGGCAGAGTCAATTGCCAGACAACTTGAATCAGAACGGGGATTTTCTTCTGTTTAATTCTTTGTGTTATATGGTGCACTTTCCTATTAGTTATTTTCTCTCATGTACTATTTAAATTGATAACTATTGAGTCTATGCTAAATATGCACTCAGTTTATTCATTAAAAACTTCGATACTACCTTGTCTGCATATTTGCCCATGCGGTACTGTAGGTCATTTTTATGACAGGCATTCTGTCTTTTAGCGTGTTATGTAGTGGTTTATTAGTCCTACATTCAGGTTGCTGGTGGTGCATTACTTGCATTGTTGGGTGTATTTTATTTTCATGGCATTATTCTAACCTTTAGCACAAAGTCTGCTAATACACAGTTATTTGTCAAAAAAAAAAAAAAAAGGCAAATGTGACCTAGTGGAATGAGTTTAACTTGGATTAGTATGTCGTGTCATATGATCATCAGATTTTTTTTTTCTTAATTAAGTATTACAGCCCTAAACCAAGAATTACTCTTATCACTGAATCATGGCCGTTCATTCCCAGTATCTAGAAATACCGCTGTAGGGTAGTCAAAGGGTGAAAGAGTTCCTTGACCTGCATGGACTGGCTTAGGAGTCAGTAGCACAAGTATTTGTGCATGTCATTCTGGTGAACATGGCTTTGCCTTAAAGGAGGGCTCCTTGCCACACGGGTAAAGTGGTGGAGAAGCTTGTGAGTGTCTAATAGTCTAAAGGTGAATGACTCTGTAGAATTCTGGTTTTCATATAGAGGCCTCTGTAAAACGATTAACATGATTCTGCTTCAGAGAGATTGACTAAAGCCCAGCATATAGTAAAATATCTTAAAGTTGTTTTTTTTCATAAATATTTTCTATTACCTTTCCCCTGGAAATACTCAGTAAATGGAACATAAAACACATCTAACAATGCAAGTACTGCAACAACAGCAACCTGAATGTAGGACTAACAGCATTTAAAAATTACAGGATTTTTGGAGTAAAAATGTTTTGTGTTAACTGATGTTTTTTTCACTAAGTGTAGACAACTGGTGGAGAAGGGATATTAAAAGGGGTAACAAACGGAAAATGTCTTTAAATTATGCTTTTAAAGGTCTCCATTAACGGATTTAGTATACTTGTAAATCTCTAGGATAATTACAGCTAGAAAAGTTATAGAATTGGATTCTTTCATGTCTCCCATAGAAGGGGAAGACTGTAGCAAGGTAGAAGGGGTGGTAAGATCAAAAAAAGAGTTCAGTGAGTGCTGCAAATGCTCAGCATCTCTGAAAAACAGGCAATCTCTGTTAACCTAATTAACTGTTGGATTTTGTACTCCAGAGGTGCCCGTTGGGAGTGCTGGCCATGTTCTGTTAAATTCAGTTGAATACTGTTTGGTTATTGTCTGTGGTCTCCAATTACGTTGAAATAGAAACTGTGTTGTTCTTCCACACTACAAACTAAAGTAAAATACTTTACAGAGGAATTTAGTTATGTAGTGTAAAGGGTTATGTCAACAGTATTCCAATCAATAATGCTTTAATATATTTATTAATTCCTGCATGGCTGTGTCACATGCAGCATGCTGAAAATTGGCTTTTGCAACAATCCAAATGGGTCTCCTATCAGAATATACCAGCATTAATTTAAATGCAAATATCACACAGAAATAATATGGAATTATTACCAAAAATGTTAGTGTTTGATTGTAATAGCCTGGACTAGATTGTTCTTGAGACAATCAGTGGAGATACATGGAATTAGGTTAATAAAGGAAAAAAATGATATTTTTGTTTAAGTACCAAACAATTCTCAGTTGAGTGTGTACATGACTTCATTGAATTTAATAAGATTGTTTACCTTTTAAAACTGAAGGCTGTGCTTAATTACCTTGCTGAATTAGGCTCCCATGAAAGAAGGTAGAAACAATATGATGATAGTAATAAGAGCAACAGATGGAAAAAAAACCCATATGGTACATAAAAGATCAAGTGTTAACTGACTTGATGACTGTGACAGTGGTGAGTCTTGATCTTTTGCAGTTTTAGGTAAACCCAAAATTTAGTTTTTTCACAATGTATGCAGATTAGTAACCTAATGCAGCATTGTTTAAAAGACAAATCCATTCTCTTTCATAAGAACTTACTCTTTATTTACTTTCCACACTTTTTCTTTGTGGATCTGATATTTATAAACAAATTCTAGTATCATGGCCAAAATATTATCTAATTTATATCTCAAAGCGTGGTCTAATTTTGTGAGAGATTCTGGAAGAATGTTGCAGCAGAGATCAAGTTTTCTGTCAGGCAAAATATATCCTTATATAGTTTGAGATGTCTGTACCATAGATATTCACTTAAGGCCTAGCATTATCCATATACTATAAAGAAAATATTTTAAGAAATGACAATGGTAATGAGAAACACTGGAAAACAAATGTTTTTCTTTCTCTAAATATGTAAAAATTAATTTATCTGTATTTATTCCTTAGACCCATCTATTTAATTAAGAATTAGGAAATGACAATAACTTTACAGGATCAATACGATTAATTTAAAATGCCTGCTCCAAAGCTAAATGTTAGTTTACAGGAAGGTTAATCTTTTCTCATTGGGATACTGAAAGGCATTGTTCATTAAAGTTTACGGACTGATTCATCTTAAGTAAATGTGCTATACAGTCATCAGTCAGTACACTGATGCAGTCTGCTTAACCACTCTTACCAGGCATGAGACATTAAAAAAAAAAAACGGGGGAGGATGCAAATCAAAAATAATAATATGGCATTCTGTTTCAGATAGGGCATAACATTACACTTGAGAAACAAGATAGCATACCGCAAAGCTATAAGATGGTGTCTTGTTTCAACTGATAAAATATTGTCAGTTTTCTTTCTGATTTTAGTAGCTGGGCAAAGGTTAAATGGTGGAAGAATCATAGTAGCCTTTACTATAACCTGTTGAATTGGCAAACCCAGTGCAAAGAAAATGGAAATTGCCAGCTCTTGGAAATACAAAATGCACTTGGAAGACAAACCCTTAACCAGCTAGCTTTCATTCTTTTTTTAAAAAAGACTTTGCAGGAATTTGCATTTTGAAATAACAGCTGATACACAGTTGCTCATTATATTCAATAAGAAGTTAGAACGTGTTCCCAGCTGTTCATATGAAAAAGGTTAAAACCTTAATTCTTTGGCCCGCTTAAATACAGAAAAGCGGAAATCAATTTCCATTCTTCTCCCTCCCACCACATTGAAAGAATCAAAAAAAGAACTTATTTTTTTACTTTTTTTTGTATTAGTATATTGGATACTGCTATTCTGCATCTTCTGAGTACATAATTTTATAGCCTTTCATTGACCATTAATAAGTAAACTGTCTAAAAGACATCTTACCTGAAAGGGGGGCAGGGGGGAAGAATGCTAACTGAATTTTGGTTATGAAAATGCATACTTGTTACAGATTTTTATTAATTTAGTAAATTTTTTGTGTACTTAAAGCTTCTATAACTTTTTTTCAGTTGCTTTTGCCAAGGATAAGCTACTTAACGCTGGTAACAGACAAAGTGAAGAAACACTTTCAGAAAGTTATGAGACAAGAGGAAGTTAGTGAAATATGGTTTGAATATGAAGGTACACCACTGAAATGGTGAGTTTATTTAACTTTGTACCTTTACTCAATTTGTCACGTAAAGAGTTACCAAGTTCAGCACAGTGTCAGTACTTTTCCTAAACTAATCACTCCATTGGGTTTCAAAGACGGCAAAAGAGGAGGAGGGTAACAAGGAAAGCATGTTGTTTGTGAAAAACAGAATCACAGAATGGTAGGGGTTGGAAGGGACCTCTGGAGAATCATCTAGTCCACCCCCCCTGCCAGAGCAGGGTCACCTAGAGCAGGTTGCACAGGAGCGCATCCAGACGGGCTTCGAATGTCTCTAGAGATGGAGAACAAGGTTTAATGTTGAACATACATTTTATTATTCTGTTTGTACTTGCTATATGTATGATGTCGTGCAGCACCTATTGTTTTTGTTCTAGTTGTTACTGTAATAAGAAATGCCTGTGTTTTTGGCTTTCCTGTTTCTTGCAGTAGAATCACCACATAAATCTTTATTTAGCTTATTCAACCTTCTTAAAAGATGCCTAATATCATAGATAGGAAGTATTATTTCTGGAGTCTGAATGTGAATAGGATATATGCTTAAAGATAATAAAACATGCATAACCTTCACTCTTCAGTGATGTGATATGATATGTGCTTGCACTGTGAAACAGATAATCTAATGCTGATGCATAGGCTCTTGTTGAATTCAATTAGTTCAACTTTCTTGAACCAATTGCTGTTGTTTTTATTTTTGTTCTGTCATATGGTCTATTAAAAGAGCCTTTTTTCTCTTTTTTTTTTTTTGAGAGGTTGAGAAATCACACTGCCATTGTTTCACTTACTTAGTTTTCATAAATACTGTTAATCAGACTTTGTTTCTTTCTATTTCTGCCATGAAGAGTTAAAAAACAAAACAAAACATTTTGAGAGGTACAGGTTTGCTAGCTCTGTATAGATAGCATCAGCTTTCCATAAAGTACTTAGTATTTTGGACACTGAAGAGATATTGTATCTCTTTTTTCCTGTGTCATAATAGGAAAGAAAACTACCAGTGACTGTTTTCGCTTCTTGAACCTGCATTGTCTTCTTGATTAGCAAGCATCATATCATGGAGTCCCTTTAGACCTGGTGATGCAGTAGATCTTTTCTAGCCTTTTGTTTCTTTGCAACCAACCTAGTAATATGTAAATAGAAAAGCATAAAACCTAGCTTTTTTCACTTTTTTCAAAACTGGCTGGCAAAACCAGCTTTAGATATCTATTTAAATTATCTGCAATTTAACAATAATTGGTCTCTTGGTGTGCTATAGTGATCTTGAGTCATGATGGATATGGTCTGAATAAACAGCAAGGTAGCAGGCTTGTCCCAGTGAGTTCATAATCTTAGATAGATAATGGGAGGAAACTTTAAGTTTTTGCTGAAGTTGTAACAAGAAAGGAAAGAAAAGCTTTTTACTTCAACCAAAAATAGATCTGCATTTTCTGTGGGTTTTTAAATACTATGTTTAAACTAGGATTAAAAAAAAATAAATTACAGAATATAGGTATAGAGTGAAAAAAAAAAAATTCTAAAATTAAGTGAAGAGTTATTAAACTGAACATTGAATAATGTGAAAATGGATAGTGTAATTATGATCTGCTAATTAAGGCTTTGATCTTTCAGAAAATCTAAGCATATTCTGCCAGGAACAGCTCCACTGATTTCAGTGGAATTGCTTTTCTAAGGAAAATGCTATCTACAAACTATTATTTTAGGAGCATGGTAATCCCCTAAATAGCTGAAGCTTGTTCCAGGGAAGACCCAAATAACTGAGGATTAGATTGAGCTAGTAATTTGTAGAGAAATAATAGGGAGCATTAATGCTTAATCTTTCGAAGTCTAACTTTGGCATTCAGAATCAAATAGAACTTGCTAGTAATATTTCTTATTCTAATTATTTATACTGCACTGTGAGGTCATATTGTGTACAGTCTGTGTGGTTTCATAGCTGGTTGGGATGTAGTGTATTTCTTTTCAGCTGCAGCTCCTTTTCTAGTGAGGGTTTGGAGGAAATCTGAAGCATAGCTTCAACTTCATTGTCTGCAGCACTCAGACCAAGCTCCTGAAGGGGAGGATGCATCTCTCTGGGTCTGGAGTTAAGGAGCCTGGGGCCTCCCACCGAGGTTGCTGGGGCAGGGGAAGATGGTCTCCTTGCCTGCAGGAGGTGTGTGCTGGGGGAAGGTTTGTGTCAAGTTAAGGAGCTGCAGTCATCAGCCTGTGCAGCATCAGAGACTACAAACGGAAATGGATCAAATCTCAGAGAGCTCTCCTTCATCAGTCTCTCCAGGACGTATAACTCTGACATTTCGTGGTCACTACAGCCAAAGCTGCCACTGATTGTTACATCCAGAACTATTTTGTCTTGTTGGTAACAGAATCAGCTGTGGGTCAGCTCTGGTCCATCCTGTATCAAGAAATCTTGACTACTTGTGTCCCACCATGTTGCTTTTCCAGCAGATGTCAGAGATTAACAAGAACCAGGGTCTGTGATGCAGAAAATTCTTCAGTTTTTTAAAGAAGACTTTATCTACTTCCTCACCTGGATTGCGTGATCTGTAACAAACTCACTGTGATGTTGCACTTACCAGTCTCTCCTCTGATCCTGAACCACAGAATCTCAACCAACCTGTTGTCTGTTCCATTACGTTTCATGCATCTAAGCTGCTCCCTCACGTGGAAGACAACCCTCTGCCCTCATCTGCCCTGCTTGTCTTTCGTGAGCAGCTTGCATCCATCCATCCATCCACAACGGCATTCCAGTTGTGCAAGCTGTCTCATCGTATCTCAGGTAGCCCAGCACTGTCACAGTTATGTCACTGCATGTGGAGCTTTAGTTTCTCCTGCTTGTTTCCCAAGCTTTGTGCATTTATATACGCATACTTGTGGTAGGCTCTCTTCTACCCTCTTTTATCATGTTGAGATCTCCCTTGTAGCTGTCACCTTTCACCACTTGCTTTCCATCCTTGTCCATTAAATTTCTACTTGTCTGTGGGCTGTTACTCACACTCCTGTTTATGGTCTAAAGCTCTCCTCACCAGGCTCGCCAACCTGAAGGCAAAGATACTTTTCTATCTCTCCCTAGCAGTCCTTTGTCCACAAAGAATGTCCTGTGGCTGTAAAAGCCAAGTCCCTGTTGTCACACCAGCTGCAAAAACAGTTACTGACCTGCAGTTATTGACCAGCATTCATACCTCTCTGAGCCTTTCTCCTTCAGTGTCAAAATTGCAGAGATGCTACCTTACCCCTGGAGCTGTATAGTCACTCTTGATATGCTCAAGGGTTCCCTTGCAAACCTTGTCAGTCTGTATGCAACTTCTTAACAAGCAGCAAACCTCCGCAGGTAGCAAGTGAGATTGGCAGATGGGGGAGGGCTCTATCCCCTGTAGGAAGGAGCCTTCTAATGCTATGACTGCTACCTTTTGGTGTGGATGTGCTGTTCAGGCTGCTCTGATGCTTCCTCAGAGCTTCCAGCCCCTTGTCTGCTATTGAGGCACTGACTGCAGGTGGAGAAGGAGCCTGCCTTCTCTTGCCAGAGGTTGCAAGGCTCCGGTCTAACTCGTCTTGCAAGTCTCCATTCACCACTCCAGTGACTGCAGACCCTCTTCCTGTGCAGTTGGGAGTTAAGGCTCTCAGCTCTGCAAGGTCTCAGCGAGGATGCCATCAATCTTTTTATCTTCCCTGATGCTGTGCTGCCCACTGACCTCCTGCAGTTTCTTAACTTGGTGACATAGCTCTTCCACTAACACACACCTCCTCTAGGCAAAGAAACTCTCTCTGCTTGCCCCAGCCCTCAGGAGAGGGCTCTCCTTGCAGCTTGAGACCTGGAGAGCTGCATCCTCTCTCAGGAGCTCTGCCTGAGTGAAAGCCTCTGGTGTGCCAGGGGTGGTTTCTTCAGCAGATGTGAAGGGACAACACCCTATAGCTTGTTACCATCCTATTTGAGCACCTGCACATGGCCTTCAGCAGAGTTTCTGTCCCCTTTCTGTGGATTGTGCTGTAGCCCTAGTAGTTGCATAGGTGTCTCTCTAGTATGAACTGGATGGATGCTTGACCCTTCCTAAGCAGGAATCAGTGGAAGACAAAAGGTCAAACCACCATTTGATCAAGCGTGGCTGACATATTGTTTGAAAAATGCTGCTTTGCTTAAGAAAAATTTATTTCTTACTGACTACTAAAGGAAAAGGTAAGACTATTTTCCAATGCAGCCAAAATTTCCCTCAATGAGACGTTCATTCATAAAAAAATACCTAAACACTGGATTTTGGCCACTTGATATACTTAGTACCCCAAACAGTTCTGGTGTATAGGATTTTTTTTTGTCCTGGAATTATCAGTTCATGTGACATGTCTTACTGAATTCCTCCACTAAGTTATTCTGATCTGAAAACAACGTACCAGCTCGTGCGGTCACTTTCTGTCCTGGGTTCAGAAAGAAATTGTTAGAAAAGTAGTAATGTTCCTTACTGTCCATCTGTCACTTTCAAAAGGATTTTAAGTACTTAATGTGGTGTTTTCCAGGACTTCTTTTGTGCTCTGAAACCACCTTTTGTAAAATAATAAAAGCAGTAATAAATTGAAAATGACTGGAAGTCGAGATGCTGTTACATTTTTATAGGTTGAAGACTTTCCAGAACCCATCATTAGTCTAGCAATTTGTAAAAAAAAAAAAAATAAAATTGTGGTCTCTTAGACATTTCCTCTTTGGTATTTCTCTCATTATTTCCTTTGAGAAAGTTCTGCACAGTCTGCCTGTCCTTGGCTCCCAGTCTACTTAAGACCAGTTTGATTTCAACAATCCAATAATATTCTTTCAAAATAATACCTTTCTGGGCTGTATGTTTCCCCTAACTGTTGTTCTTTGTTTTCTCTTTTCTTTTTGGGGGGGGCAAATCTTTAAAGGCTCTCTTGGGGTTTTGAATTTTAGTTTTTTTTCATTGTGTTGGTTACTGTAGGTTCTAGAGGACATTTGTGTATTTCTTTAGTTGCAATGCCTATTTTTCAAATAGAAATTCAGAAACAGCATTGCAGCAGTACCACTGGAAGCAAGATCTTTAGTGAGAGAATACTGTCTCATAGCACAAGGTAGATATATGCTTAAGAATGTAGTGAGGGAATGCTGGGGGGAATTATCCCATGTACAGAATGACAAGTCCTATTTTCTTCTCAGCTTCTCTCTTGTGCCTCCCTTAATTCTCTATCCTGGTTAAGACACCAGGTTTTATTATGAAGAAAATATAAAGAATAGCTTTAGTATTGTTACATGGAGTGCTGTTGTTCCCAGACTCTTAAAAAATGCTTGTAACTATATCTCAGAAGTAAGTGAAATATAGCATTATGTACAGGCATTACTTATGACTTCTACTGGCTTCAAATTAAATGCCAGTGTGAGAGAACTGGAATTCAAAGTAGGACACGTCTTGTATCTCGGGATTGCTTCACTCTTGTTGTGACCTTTACTCTTAATGGAAGGCTGCATTTCTGAATAGAAAAATATTTCTCTCATGGTCCACTGTCTTCATTAATCTCATGTGTTCTGCTATGTAACAAAATTATTTTAGGGCTGGCCTCTTTCAAAATAAAAACCAAACATCAACTGAGCAAAGCACAAGGATTTTACTGAAGAAAGGTTGAGTACACAAACTTTATTTTGTAATCTACAGTGGCTAAAAAACATAGAGGTAGGCCAAGAACTGATGCTTTTCTTTTTTTTTTGTAACTATCTATTTTGTTGTGTACAAATCAAAAGCAACTGAAAGTCATTGTTTGTGTTCATCTAATTATCAAAGGAAATCTGATTTTTTTTTTTTGTTACTTAGCTTATCTGGAAAACCACTTCTTCGTGGAACTCTTGCTAATTTCCTGTTGAAGTATTCAAGGCATGATTGGCAGTTAGTAATAAAAAGTATTAGTGGTAAAAACTTGAGCATTAGCAGTGAATCAGGATAAATCCGGATATGCATTATCTGCGTTCTTTATTCCCTTTGTCAGGAAATCAAGTTCTAGATATTTTCTTGATATTTCCCCCGTTCTTCCTTTTAAGAAGTTACAAATGCAATAGGTAAGTTCAAAAATTGTAGTACTGTTTTGTGTTGGTTTTTTTTTTTTATTTTGCTGTCTTGACTTTGTATTAGCTTTGGCATTAGCTCACCCGTAGAGGGTGCTAAAGCACTGTTGTGTGAGAGTTTATCAGGTCAGGAAGTTGGCGTGGCACAGGTGCTTTTAGAGCAATGCTCTTGGTTATCACGCTCTGGACTTACAGAACTTCTGTACGTGCTTGGCTCTGCGTCCTGTGATCAGTCACACTTAATTCAGTGAAGCTACTGACTTTGCAGTTAAGTATGTGTTTATCTCTTGGTAGGATGGAAAGCTAGTCAGGCTCTTTTAGTTAAGATTTTTGAAAGATAAGAGAACGGAGGTTGGTATGCTGAATGCAAAAACTTTTTTTTTTTATCAAAAATCTTGCCAGTGTCTGCCTGTGAGAAAATTGCAGAAAGATCTTTTTAGAATGCCTGTGGAGATTTTGTGTATGTGATACATATTCCTTATATTGCTGCAGGCTGTATCTTCTAATGAATTTAATGGAGACAAAGCTATAAGACAGAAGTGACTATTTGGAGGAAGCAGCTTCTTTGTGTAACTCCTTTAATCCAGAATACCACTGAAATACAAAACTCCAATTAATCTTTTTTTCTCCCCTTCCACTCTTTTTCATTTGATAGTAAAGATACGGAGTTCCTCTTGATCTGTCCTCTTTCAGCCCTTTTACAGATATGTAATTTTTTTACTTTACTACTTACTCTCCACAATGACATCAGACAGGTGGGAGAGGGAAGAGATGTTAAGGGTCAGCATGGTACAAACCCATGGCATTTAAATATCTGAAAGCATGTATGCTTTTCTGTCAGACCCGCTATTCCTACCATTATCAAGCTTTTTAACTAAAAATACTGTTTTGAAGGATTCCACAGAACAACTTATGCTGTTGCAAAACCAGCAGTGTTTAGTGGGCACAGCTTGGAGACCACTGGTTTAGGTGTTGAACATGTAAATTCCAGACTTGATTCTGCCAGAAACCATCAGTCATTTATACCTGCCTGTATAACTTTTCTGAATAAGCAATAATGAATGTTAACTGTGGGAGTCAAACAGCTAATTTTTTTCATGTAAATGCAGGTATGTTAACTGTTACGTGTAGAATTAAATGCACAGTGTTTATGTTCATTTAATATCTCTTAATTTTTAGGCATTACCCAATTGGTTTGCTGTTTGATCTCCATGCATCAAATACAGCCCTTCCTTGGAGCATCACAGTGCATTTCAAGGTAAAACTGAAGTACACCTTTAGTTAAGAACAAGTGAGTTTGGGATTATATGAAACTTGGAAACTAGGAAAAGGTTTCATAATTGTTTTATAAATAAATGAATGGTATGACTTGAAGGGGCAAATCTTCATTATTCAGGTATCATCTGAAGTTTTTTGTAAATCTACATGAGAGTATATGTGCTTTCAAATTACCTTCCTTTGAAAATGATTCTGTTATAATCTGAAAATCCAAAATTGTTCTTCAAGAGAAAGTTATGAGACTTATGTCAGTGCAGTTGAGTGGGTATAAGGAAAGAACTTTCTGTAATGTTTTTAATTCAGTCAGCCTGAGCTGACTGAAGATTGGGCAGATTGAGAAGTGCTCATCCTTTTAGGCACATTAACATGGATATGAGATACTGTAGAAATCCTTGAAGTCAGGCTGTGCTGTTGTACTTTATGTGGGTCCCCTGTAGAGAACTGAGTGAAATGAGTTTGGTCTTGTGACAGCTTAGTCACAGGAGAGACATTATTTTGATTACACATTGTAAAACCATTAGGTATGACTTCACAGCACTACTGATCTTTGCTCAGAAGAGCATTTGCGCAGGGTTAGCTTTGGTGCAGGATTCTTTTATACTCTGAAATGTACTGAGGTGGTAATCCCAGGTATGTTTTGAAGTCAAAATCACAAGTAGAAATCATGGTATTTAACTTTTTCTCCATTGTAAAAGGAACAATGCAACAGGAAAACTGATCCAAAAGAAAACGCTAGGTTAATAGGCTTGGCTTTAGTGCGTGAGATTTGAGATGAAATGAAAAGCATACTGGAAAGCAGTTGTGTTGAACGTTTTCATTCAAACAGTTCTTCTCTTGAAGGTGCTTTAGAAAAGGTCTTGATAACAGTAGTTGTCTAATTCTTTTTGGAAGTGTGCACTGAAATCATATATTCTTATGATATGTATTCCCACATGTTGAAACTTTTAAAGTGATTGACTTAATGAATGAATCTGAAGCTGGGGATGTTTTTGAGATCACTGAAGTGTGATTGCTACACTTCTGTCTGATGTGTGTCAGAGAGAGCAGGGATGAAGAAACTTCCAGAGTGTTTTGAAGAAACTGTAGGGCGTCTAGTTTCATAAATCATGATTTAATTGTTACACATTGAGAGCTCTGGGAGATTAACAGTGGCAGTGTGTGGACGTTGCCATTCCAAAGTAGAGCCATTTTGAGAAATAAGTTGCAGCACCACAGTGCTTTTCAATTTCATGTAGTAATGTAAACTGACTTTAATGTCTTTATGTTGTTGCTTGCCAAAAGATCATCTAATTTATCTTTGTCTCAAAGGCATACGTTAAAGATCAGCAGAAGTATTTTACTGCTAAGGCAGTATTATTTTAAAAGACTATGTAATTTAGTTTTTAAAAATATAACACCTTGGATTAAGCACCTGCTTAATCTCTCTTCCTGTTTTTGATGTAATCTGAAAGTTTATTTAAATAAACCCCTCTTGATCCTTAAAGGCAAAACATAACTGAAATATATCAAAGTATGTCAAAATACTGAAAGTATTTTCACGTTAACAGTTTCTTACAGCTAAATAGTTCAGGTGTGGGATTCCTGCCTGGATTATTCTTTTCATTTGTGTGTAGTTATCCTTCAAAGAGCTATAATTTTTATTTGGCTTAATTGAACAGTGTTAGATTTTTCTGGGGTTTAACTTCTGCTGTCATGACTTTCTCATTTCTTTTACCAAAGCATGTGGTCAACAACAAATATCTCAAACATCTGTAAAGAGTGTGTTTTAACTCTTTTTTTTTTCCCCCATCAATTTTCTTTGTTTAAAGTTAAGAACACGAGAAGTTTTATTTCTGTTCAGCAGAAATTTGAAAGTTGACAGAAACTTGTAATTGTTGTCCTGTGTTACGTATACAGACTAAATAATAAACATGCTTATTGTTTGCTTTGAAGAAACAGTTTATTCATTTGTACTTTTGGTATGCAATAAAATAGCATGCATTTATATCTCTAGTAAACTTGAAATACAGTTGCCTCAAATAGTCATAGAAGGACGAGCTTGAACAGAGTACTAAGGTCTGAGACTCGTGAGAAGCCATAGTCTGGGAAGTTGCTTTTGTTACCCAAGTGTGGCTTTATGGGGAGGAGGGAAACTCTATCCCTTCCTGTTAAATTCATCTCATGCTACTCTGCGGTGTGCTTAGCACCATTCATGTTCTCAGCATGGTAACCAACTCTCCAGATTTCGGGCAGTAGATAGGAGGTGGTGAACTGCTCTGGAAATGGTAGCGCTCTTTATTGGAGGAGAGGAAATCGGGTGTGCCAAGGGAAAGGCTAATATTCTGCCTCTGCTGAAGCCCTTATCTGCTGGTGCCTGACTCTCCACCCGTGACCTGATGTAGAGGAGGAGAGACTGCATCTGTTTTTCTGTAACAGCTGTTGTCTTGATTTTCTTAGCAAAAAATTGGGTCAGGTAAGAGTGAAAAGGAAGTGCTTTTCCATGTACATGGATAAATTGTGTAACTTCTAGGAGATGTGGAAGGCAGAAGGATAAATGAGGGTTTTTTTTAAATTAATCTTTTTTGAAAAAAAAAAAACCCCACTGCTGGTAACTAAACACAAATATATGAATACTCCCCCTGCCACTGGATATGTTCCTTATGGTTCTTAATGCCCTATTATTGGTATAATTTTCTGTACATGTAGCCTAGTGCAACTAGACTGTCACAGTACAAACAGATGTTTTGTGAACTGGAACTGATAGATTAATATGGGTGGAATGGAGTTATGAAACCAGACTGTTGAAATTATCTGCCATGTTTTTGGAACAGTTTTATGCGAGAGGTCATTTCGTGCTCTTGTCTGTACAGATTATACCTACTTCTTTATGACCAAGTTTATGCTGCGAGTGTTTACTGGTATGTGAAACACAACCAGTACTACTTGAGCTTTCTAAGAAAATCAGAGTCAACCCTTAATAACTTCTCTTTCAAAGATACAGAACATGGAAGGAGTAAGGCATCGCCAATAACAGTACTTGAATTAAAGCTGCTTATGGGCTCTGTTAAAACTTTCTGCAGATCTCATAGTTGTATAGCCAGGGGTGACTACCAGCTTGTTTACAATTGTCTCTTTCTTCAGGGAACAGAAAAAAGTTACTTACATTTGATCACTATTTCCTCAAGTAGAAAGAAACCAAGTAGAAGTTTAAAAAACAAACAAACAAACAAAAATACACCATGCATGTTCTATATTTAAGTATAAAACGTATTATTCTGTGCCTAGCTTATAAATCAGTGGGGATGCCATATTTTCTGTTGGTAGTCTCGTGTAGGTGAAACTGTTTCATGTGCTTCTTGTAGACATGCAGCAGTGTAGTTTCCTAGGTTATCACTTTGATGTTTAGGTTTTTCAGCTTCTACTCACAGCACTGCATAGAAATGTGTCAGTGTTTTTCTTTTAAAGAGAAGAGTAAACAGCACTGAGACTGTAGGAGTGTTTTTCAGTCTTCCCCAGTGTTACCCCTTAGAAGCTGGGAAAATTAATCACGCCACACCTTTGTACTACTGTGGTTAGATTCTTTCCACTAGCTTTGACCAATTCTAAATATCTCCTTGCTACTCTGCAGACCGCACTGTGTATGTTCTCTGGAACACATCCCCAGAGAGTGACATTCCCTGTAATTTGAAATTAATTCAAAGAAAGTCAGGAGGGAGATGCCTACCTGTAGAAACACAGGAATGTCCAAAAAAAAGACCCTGCAGTTCAATGTTAAGACATTTGTGTAACAAAACTGTTGTTTTCATAAGTTTAGCTAAAACTTCAGCTTTTAACTGTGTAAGTCAGTTTCTAGGTTGCTATATTACTTGGCATTAGGTACATTCCACTGTTTCATCTGTTTTTGAGGGATGCCAGTGTCTCACTTTTGAATTCTTGCATGTAAAGAACTTTTTTGATCTCGAAGTATGCTATTTCTGACTGTTCTTTTCTACTGGATAGGTTACCAGACTATACTTTTTTTATTTGAGCAAGTAAGTTAAACTTCTAAAAGTATTTTACAGACCTATGCAGATGTCAGCTGGCAAGTAACAATCCCAGTAATGTTTTCCATTCATCTTGGGCCCAATTATGCTGAGGCACACAGCTTTGGATGGGAGAAAAGGAGCGAGGCCTGCTCTAGAAGGAGCGCTTTCCTTTCTGTTCTGTCCTCTTTAATGTCTTTATACTTGGCCATCCTCAGATGACAAACAAGCTTTGTCTCTGTCCTTAGATTTCTAGTCAGCTGCACATACATCAGTCCTAAGTAACAATAGCATTTGCTTTGTGAGTCCAACACCAAACTCATGTATACTTCAGTGGAAAAGATATTAGCAGTCTTCTCTTCCTTTTGTCCTCCCGTTTTTGGAATATACTCATCCTTTTGATCCACAGTTTCCAGAGTCTGGGTTTACTGTTGTAAGGAGGGATCACTATATGAAATTCCATGATTTAATTTCCAACTCTTTTCAATAACCTAATGAAGAGGGAACTATCATTCTTGTCCTCAGAATTTCCTTCAGGTAAGGCAATCCCCAGCTCCCTTTCATATTGCCAGCTGTTTAGTGGTTCTTGAATGTTTTGAGTTCCTGTAGTTTGAAGCAGTCTTCAATATTTTTCTTGGTTTTATGCAGAGGAGGAAAGGTATGGGTTTTTCCAGCATTATATTGCTCCTACTGTGACATGTTAACTATGTTGTAAAAACCTTTGAAAAATATCCCTTTATATGTACTTGTATTTCCAAAATGGTTTTGACAGTCCCTCACAAAAGCTTTTTTAAATAGCTGATTTGTAATGGGTTAAGAGGAAAGGTCCTCTTGTGGAATAACAGATGAGAATTGTTATGAAGGAGAGTACTGATGATGCCACTCTGGTTTGGCTCTGGGGGTTTGCGCTGTTCAGCATGGTCATAAGCAACTGTGAAAAGAAGACGAATCAGGAGCGCATAAAACATGCTGGGTTTTTAAACCTTTGAAAACTAAAGACAGTGAATTTGTGATAATGAATGCTTGTATTCTTGTAAAATGGCAGGTGATACTAAGTGTTGATAAAAGAAAAATTAGAGGAAGAACAACTCTAAGCTATACAGTTCTGAACGTCTGATCAGTTAATTTCCAAATAAATCTTTTTGCACTTGAGCAAGATTTGCTACTATAATTCATTAATAAATGAAATGGGAATAATAGTTGTCATTTACTGATGGGAAGAAAGTTACCTGAGGAGTAGTCACTGTGCATCTGCAATGCTGAATGCAGAGTGACAACTCTAACCAAATAAAAGGGTTTTATTTGGAATGGCATCGGGTCACATGAGCTAGTAGTAGGCATGTGTATTAGGTAAAGTTGGAGTTTACAGGGATTTCCAGTAAGTTTGAGAAAAATGTTTGTAAATGGCATATATGCCATAGTTCGTATATGCTATAGTGGGTGATGATACTTGGAGGAAATGTTTTTCAAAGGCTTGCATAGAAATGGGTGCTAAACTGCCACTGAGGGTGAATAGGAATTGGGTCACTTGCTTTTCCCCCTTTTCTCCTCCTCATTGCCAGAGAATTGAACATCTGTTTGAAAACACGTTAAAACTCTTCATTTCCTGAATCTTGGGCCTGAATACATTCACTGATGTATTTAAATGTATTTATCAAGTTGAGGTTGAGTGATTTAGAGTAATTTCTGATTTTTATAGAAAAATTTCTATTTTTCCTGGCGTGTTTTTCACTGCAAAACCTTTCTTGTCAGCTGAGTGAGAGAATGGTTGTTACCTTCCTCCATAAGTAGAAGATTCCAGTGTGCTTCTTCCGTATAAATATAAACCTGATAAAATTATCATTTATTCTTCATCTTCTATAAGGTGTGTGATGCATTTATTTCTCTTGATCTTTTTTTCTTTGTAGAATTTTCCAGAAAAGGATCTTCTACACTGCCATTCTAAGGATGTGATTGAAGCTCATTTCATGGCTTGCATAAAAGAAGCAGATGCTTTGAAGCACAAAAGCCAAGTCATCAATGAGATGCAAAAAAAGGATCATAAGCAACTGTGGATGGGATTACAGAATGGTAAATACAGTGCATAAAGTATTAATTGTATTTAGGTCTAGTATGCTAAGAAATAACTTCTTCAAATTTTAGTCATGGTAGAGGATATAAAATGTCATTGTTGTACAGAATTTCAGTCTAATATCATGGAAAAGATAGATTGATTTATTTATTTTAAAGTCACCGTTTATGTGATAATTCAAATGTGGCTTGAGTTATTCAAGGAACTAAATTGGGTCATGACTCTATTTTAACAAACCAAAACTAGCAACAAAACAAAATGAGCAGATAAATTTTGTCTTGTGTACTTTTATGCAACTGATGGTCTTTATCTGGGAGACACCTGGGGTGTAAGTGTTGTTCAGTATTAACGATCTTGGACTGTACAGTAAAAAAAAGGTTGCTGCCTCTAGTTAATGCTTAAGGTAAAAGATACAGGTAAACTTTCAAAAAAGTTGCCGAGTAGATGAATAATTTTACTTCTCCTTCTGCCAAATTTTATTTATTTATTACTGATACTACCATGGCTTTCAGAAAGGTTTCTACATAAATAAGTATTGACTTGAAAAAGTCAGCAAAATAATTGAGAACAGAATGTTCTAAAATAATTAGTGTTCTTACTTTGCACAGATGGCACGAATCTATATTGCAGTACAAAATATAACTTCTGTTTGTGAAAGAGTTTTTTGTAAGAGTTTCTCCTCTTTCTTAGCATGGTTCTTAGAGGCCTGCAAGTTGAAAAGCTTTGGAAGTATTTCAGAAACTGCTGAAATGGGTGGTAACGGCCACTTTCAATGTGTTTTCCTCATCTCCTGAGCTGTCATTTATATTATTACTGGTAAATTTATTTTACGGAAGCGTAAGCATGAAGATCTTTATTCTCCGTTGAGATACAAAATACTAAACACTTTAGAATTAACATCTTCCCATATGTTTATAAAGAAAATTAAATGAAACAGGAGAAGCTTTGAATGCAAGAAGACTTGAGGCATGTGTTCTCTAGGCAATGGGATTCCATATTAGTTCAGGCTTAATGTGTGTATCTAGTGAGTGTGTGGGTTTTCTAATTATTTTTTTTTTGTTGCTTAGTGGTACTGCCTTTCATGTTAAAGGTACTCCTGTAATAATTCTGAAGATTGAGTGCTTATTAGAAACTCTGGTTTCTATTATTTATTTAATTGGGGGAGAGTTAGAAATTGAGGGTTTATCTTAATTTGCCATTTGAGTGGTAAGATCTTGAGGGATGCTGTATATATGTGCAAAACTGATCAAGTAAGAAATTGCACTTTATCTGGTTCAGTTCAAAGTACTTCTTGAGAGACTCTGTTTTGTATAGATACTAGTCAGCAAACTGACTGACAATGTATTCACTTTTGTGAATTAGCAGTAAATAAAGAGTTCTGGTCCAGTGGGGGCCAGAATTGCTATAGAAATAGATGTTTCCTTAAAACTTACACTGTTACCAGTCAATTTAAGTTGCAATTACAATCATTCTGTGAAAAAAAAGTATTCTGCTGTTAATAGTATTTGTCTTGCAAGCAGTTTGGTTTGGGAAAAGCAAAATGCTATGTCACCATAATTTTGTTTTCTATTTCAAGAATTATTAGCTTTCTTGCAAAAAGGAAATCCTGTCACTTAGTCCTGGTGCTCAGGTGTTCCCAGCAGTGCACTTTATGGCCTCTTTCTCTTAATACTTTTTAAAATTAAAACTAAAAGACCTCTAACATGAGTTATGAGTATAATGAGTTATAATAATGACAGAAGAGTTGACTACACAATGAAATGGTATGAATTAAGGTTCTTTTTTTAAATAGAAATTATAGAACCTTGATACCCTCAATATGTAAGGTAAGAGAACAGATATGCAGTTGGATTTCCATGCTCATATTAGGCTTTATCTTTTAGTTGATTATTTGTCGAAGAGTATCTTCAGTTGTAGGGAAACAAGAATTTTACTGTCTTGCTTCATAATATTAAGAACAGAGGTTGCCTAGCAAGGATGATTTCAAGAAGGTTTCACTGTACTTAAAGAGAAATTGCACCTGTGGAATCTGACACCTAAATGAGAAGTTTAAACAATCTTTTGAATACTTTCAAATGCTAATTTTAATTTCTCAGCTCTTCATAAAAGAGAAACAAGAAAAACTTGTGAAACCAAGAAAACTCTTTTTAAGCATGTTGTATCTTTCAGTATGTTTTTATAGGCTTTCGTTTGAGATGTATTAATTTTAAACCTCTTTGAAACAGAATAAATGACCACAAAAAAGAAAAGAAAGTAGCATTTGTGATAACTGCCTTGTAAGTAATGATGCATCTGCAGTCTTTTTTTTTTTGGTGACACTTCAAATAATTTTGTTCAGTTCTTAAATATAGGAAGTGTTATTTGTTTAACAAGTGATCAGTACTTACAGGATATCTATTAAACTTAGGCTTTTGGAAAAAAAAATCCAGTTTTGCTTGCTTGGAGAAGTGTAGCTACCTATTAAAGTGTAATTTAGTATAAATGTTTCTGCTAGAAAGGAAGTACTTGAACTGATAGCATGAGAAACTTTTCAGTTTTAGGGGAAGAGATGTAACAGTGAATTTGCGACAAAATCCTGTGCTGGTAACAGCTGGTAGGTATTCATAACGACCTTTACATCCCTCCTCCCACCGTTTTTTGTTTTGTGTTAATCTGGTACCAAATTAGGAAGGTAAACATACTTTTCTGTCTATTGCTTCTGCTGTGGTTTTGCTTGTTCTTCAGACTTCAGTTAGCCAGTTTATGTCCATAAACCAGGTATTAGCTAGAACACTACTTTGGGATGGGTATATCTGTGTTGCTCGAGTTTTGACCAGCATTGTGGATGTCTGATTGTGGTAGGGAAGCAATAAAGACAGGCTGTATAGCTATACTGACCTCTGTTCCTTTGTAAGAATTGTTAAAATTCTTTGGTCAGAATTAATGGAAAATGTTACTACTGTTCTTAGTTTAATAGTGTTATGGCCATTTTTATCATGGATAAAGAGGATTTTCGAGTGGGTGGCTTTTTTCTTCTTGCCTTTTGTGTGGAAAAATAAAGGCTTTCAGCTTTGAAACCTTAAGACTCTGTGGGCCTAGTGATGACTTGGGATCAAACAAATGAAATCTCAACTGTTTTTAGGGGGAGAGCTATATTTTTCGCATGGTTCAAAGAATTAATATCTATAACTTCAGTATATAATGGTTCTGATAAAGGAGGGGTTTTAGATTCAACACAGCTGCTTTTCATCAGTTATGGAGAGATATAAGCAACCCTACCCTGAAATTTTCACAGGCATCCTTTATAACCGGTGGAGACTAGTCTTGGTATTTCTGATACATGAGTGGGGGAAATACACAGTAAAAACTCATGGCCGTTTTTAAGGCTTCTTCATATATTATAAAATATAATGAAGTCATTATTTTACTGAAAATATTACGGAAAAAGAATGTAATGCTCATTCATACTGAAGGGCTTACCAAAAGTTAAGTGGCCATATTGAAGTGTTCTTATTAAAGGAGAAAAGTCCTGCAAACATTCAGAATCTGCAATATTTTATCTTTTAATGCATGTGGTCTCTTTCTTGTCTTACTGACAGAATCAGGACTGTGTTTTCTTGCATTTTTTTCTAAGACATCTCTAAACCAGTCCTGGGTTTTTGCGAGGCAAAAGTCATGTTTTTTCTGGGTTATCACATTCCTGTTTAGAAATGTTTGAACTGCTAAAAAGAAAGTAACACGTTATCAGCATCTCTTTTGTGCTGTGTACACATGTCCCACTCAGGTTTCGTATGTATGTTTCTCCTCTTTGTAGAGGACTGATGGGAGCAATACTGTTCTTTACATCAGTCTGAGATGATGAGCACGCTTTGGTAGCTGAATAAATCTCTAATCTCAACTGGACATTTGAAACTTAAATTAGGCAATATGTACTTAGAAAATCTTCAGGAATTTAACAGGAGAACGAATGAACAAACAAGCCATCAGGTTTTTTTTTTTAAATCACAAAGCCATCTTTTTTTTCTTTCTCCCTGTATGGCTACCAGAGTGGTAATATTTTTCTATATTCTATCTGTAGAAAAAGATTAAACAATTCTTTTGAGCTTTGAAAATGGATGTATTGGTTAAAAACAGATTAAAAAAAAAAAGCTGGTGCTTAAAAATTTCTGGAAATGCATCAAGTTTTCTTATAATTGGTGTCAATGCCTGCTTATTCTGCAGTTAAGATAGCATGGTGTACACCAAACATTGGGGTTGCTGATATTATGGAACCCAAGGGGTACAGTGCAGACAGATTCAAATACCTCTGCACTGTGTCAGCCCAGTGCTGTTTTGGTGCTGAGCTGGGGCTGGGTTCAGACAGGCTGGACCTGCAGAATGAATTAGACGCATCAGAGCAGGCCTTCCCAGTGATTTCTTTTGGTGGTGGTGTTTTTTGATTTGGGGTTTGATTGGTTGTGGGTTTTTTCCTGGTGATGGATCGTGACCTAGACTTCAGGGTTAGTTCTGCAGTGTTTACTGGCTTGTTACCCTTTCTGCACAAATGATTAAACTAATGCTCCACCCCAATGGGTATGGTATCATGATTCTAAACTCTTACGCCTCGAAACTGGCTTTTGCCTTGTTACTCCTCCATGCTGGCCTGGTGCCTGCTTGCATAGCTGCCCTTTGTCGCAGTGCAAAGGTGGGGAATCGATGGCACCCTGAATTCCCCCCCCCTTGGTTTTCTCTGCTCTGCCCTCAACAAGGGGGCAGAACAGAGCTGCTGTGTTCGTGAGGCCAGTGGGAGTCGGTGGGTCTCAACGGTCTCATGAACTGCACAAAGGCAGAAAAGGGAGGAAGGCAAAAGGTAACCCAGCACTCAAAATGTTGCTTTATACTGAAGTCTCCACCATGAGAGGAGGTTGTCTAGCAATAGGTACCTAGAGATAGAAATGCTTTCTAGTGTTTTCACCATCTTCTCTTAGACATCTGTGTGTCTAATGAAAGCTGTGAAACCCTGAGGAGGCAAGCTTGGAGGTCTCTGCATCTTTGGTAATCTGCCAACCATATAGCCTAGTCATATATATTGGAGAGTATGAATTTATATACCTGTTGCAGTTTGAAGGGCTTTATGTTTTGTCCTCCTTTTGACTCTCTCTTCCTGCTGGAACATTACCATTTCTTCAGAAGAATAGCCACCTTCCAGACTTCCTGCTGAAGCAGGTGTGCCTTTCATCTTCAACCCAAATCACAAGTAAACTGGTTCTCTGCCTTCACTGCTCCTGTCTTCTGTAGATCTTTTTCAGATATTTGATAGACTTAGATTCAGATTGAGAGAATCTTTGACTGTATTTCTGTAAATCTATTTTACTTAGGTGTAAGTGATGCAGAACCTCTTTCTTTTTTTTACCACCTCCTGCTTTCGTTCTTCCCTTCCCCCTCAAAATATGTCACTTCCTGAAAGACATGTAAGGTCTAACTAAATTTCAGAGTAAACTATCTCTAAAAATTGGATAAACTTTTAAAATTAAATTTCTTCAGTTGCTGAGGGTTTTTTACTTTGCAATTTGAAATGCTTCTAAGTTACTTTCTGCTAGTAAACTCCTGAATTTCACAAATGTATTAATACGAAGGTTCCTTAACTTTTAAGAAAAGCTGTATTTTAGACAAAGCATAATACAGGGAAAGCAAAGTAGGTTAGTCAGTTATATGGGGATATGCTGCTCTACTTTCATGTATATAAACAGAGCATAATCAGAGGCAAAGAAGGTATTAAAATATCCAGGCTATCTAGACTTGGAGCAGAGAACTGGAGGATGGGTAAAACTGTCAGGAGTCCTTTTCTCTTTGACTTACTCAGGGAAGTCTGTAACAAGCCCTGCTGCTCTATTCCTACACAACCTGTGGGTTATGTGTTTCAAAAAAGGGTTACGCATTTTTTGTTTAATAGTCATCAGAGCTTTCTTTTTGGCTTAAGTGATAATACCTACTGAGATCACCTGCTTTTATGCTACACAGAAAGCTTAAATTTGGTAGGACGTATGCATTTTCATATTTGAATAAAGGAAAGAAAGTAGTCCATCTTGATGTTTTTTTTTTCCCTTGAACCTTTTCCAGATAAATTGATGACCTAGAAATAATGGGAGGTGGTGGTAAGGAAACGGTGTACTTAAAGTGAAACTTCTGTTTCGTGAGTACGTTTAGTAAGTGAAAAAAAGGTTGGTAAGGTATGGTTCCCTTGTGTATATTGAAAGAAACCAGGGGGGAAAGGCCTTTTTATATCTGACAGATAGTCTGAAGAGGGAAATGCTGCTTTGTCATACAGTTTTCAAAATGTCCTATTAACCTGCAAAACTTAAGCAATATGCTTTTGTTTCTTTATCTTCAGATAAAACTAATGGATATAAAAACTAATGAATAAATTACAGCGTAAAAATAAATGTGTTAAATACACTGATCTCGAATAGTATTAGGGGAGATATACCCCCTTTTTTCATTAATTGCGTCTGTAACTCAATTTCTAGTGTGGCTTATGAATTAATATTTTTTTAAAACTAGAATTTGCAGCTAACTGTACATAAGGAAGTTTCTCCTAGTTGTTCTCTGTTTGTAAACACTGCTGTTGGAAATGTGTTATAGTGCATATAGACAAGCAGAGTTTAATTGATTTATTCATTTACACCATACTAGTACTAAAAAGGGAGTGACAGACCTAGGTAGCCAACCTTGAAGCCCATAGCACTGTACTTGACTGTTATTAGTACTTGAGCTAGTTAGCATGATGTTTACTTTTGCGGTGATTCCATGTGTTATTTAGCATGGGCAGGCCAAGTAGTAAAGCATATTTTATCAAATTTTACAATCTGTACTTTCCTGTGGTATTATATAGTAATATGCCAGCAGGATGCGAATTTGGAGGATATGTAAGATTAACAGGCACATCATGTGGTGGACATATTTCAGGTAATGACTGTTGTGTAATTACAAGGCAAAATTATGACTACTTCAGATACGTACCTTCATGTTGAATATTGTTACATTGCTATCTATGATGTGAAGAGTATTTCCACATATTTCTATAGCTAGCTTATGTCACTTATAGTAAGTGAAAACAGTTCTGAGGTCCTGTCTCTCTGCATCTGATAGTTACTCTTGCCTGAAGATAGTCTGAAAAGACTAGTAAACTTGAGTACCCTCTTCAGTTGTGGATTTGTATTATAGACCATGATCTGTAAAAATACCCAAGTAATCTAAGTGTTTAATAGTAAGAACATTTTAACTGTGGATGGTAGCAATGTGTAAAATAGAAAAGAAAAAAAAAAGTTACATTTTAATGGTGCCATACCAGTATTTCAAACTGTGTTCTCAGAAGGCTGGCACTGAACTGTAGTAGTCAGCGAGAGTCAAATATGTATGACAATCATAATTATCTATGTTTTTATTATACAAGAATAAGAACAATGAGTTTAGATGGCCTAAAGTCATTTAGAGACAGGTCTCTAAATAGCTGAGAAATGAGAGTAACCAGCTGTAAATATTGTTTCTGAATAGCATGGTACAGTTAGTTTTGAAGTGTTTAAAATTTTTATCTTTTCATCAACAAAGCTGCTTCATGCTTGAGGCATACCACACAAAAATTAACCTTTTATAAAATTGGTTAAAATTGCTCAACAGTCAGCAGAACTATGTCTGCATGTAGAGTCTTAGTCTTCTTGGAAACAATGTGGAAGTAGAATTGATACTAAATTTTGAGAAGACTCTTTTCTGGCTTGAGCAGTTAAATGCCATGCTTGTTAGAGCATGAGTCAGTAGAAAATATACTTACTTTAATGTTAAGAAAATGTACTTTGTATCCTTGACTTGATGCTGTAGCTGTCTGTACAGTATAGTTTGTTTATATGTATACCACTGATTAAACCCTCAGTGAGTTTGTTTATGACTGAAAGAAGAAGTTGGAGGGAGCATTTGACACACTGGAGGGCAGATCTGCTGTTCAGAGGGACCATGACAAGCTGGAGGCCACCAGGAGCCTTCTGAAGCTTGCAGATCGAAGTGCAAAGTCCTGCACCAGGGGCAGGAAAAATCCCATACATCAGGGCAGGCTAGGGACTGATTGGGAAGCAGCTTTGTGGAACTGCATAATTGTGAGCAACAAGCTGAACATGTCTGTTGTGTGGTGTTGCAGAAATAAAGCTTAACCAGGGAGCTGCTTTAGCCTTTGTGCCCCCCAGAATATAGCCAGATGGTGAGTAATTATTTCCCTTGGCTCAGCACTTGTAAAGCTGTGCGGGGAATGCTGTGTCCTCTTTGGCACCCCAGGACAAAAGAAATGTTGGCAAACAGAAGAGAGCCTAGCAGAGTGCTGCTGGGATGATTAGGGGCTGGAGCATATGCTGTGTTAGAAGAGAGTGGGGGAACTGCCTTGTTTAGCCTGAAGACGAGGAGGCTGAAGATGGATCTAATAGCTGCTTCCCACTACCTGAAAGGAAGGCTTGTAGAACACATGGAGTCAGACTCCTCAGACATGCCTCCATTGGCAGCGGACTTGGGCAATTACAAAGGAAAATGGTTACAAGTTGCAGCAGGAGGAAGTCTGATGGAATATTAGGGTGGGGGGAGTGAAAGTGGTTGAGTGGAAACCCATGGAGACACTCAAAACTTGACTGGGCAAAGCCTTGAGCAAACTCATGTAACTTTGTGTAGACAGCTCTTTTTTAGGGGGCAGGAGCTTTTATTCCAAAGCTTGACCTCCAAAGGCACTTCCAATCTAATGGTTCTGATACCTCAGTTGGAGAGTCTTTGGTGTCTTAGTTAATGCTGTGGTTGGTTCTGCCCAAGTACTTCTAGCTGTGCATCGTTTCTATGGTTCATATGGTTATTAGACAGTGGTGAACCTCTAAGAATAGACAAAAGTTTTGTCTTTTTTTAAACCCAAGGATTGGACATGTTTTTACGCAAGCTGCAAATGGGTATAGCTTGTGTAGAGCTAGAGATACAATTCAATTCCGAGCATTTTTTTTACTTATACTATTAGATGGCTTTAAGAAGAAACCGTGAATAGTCCAGACAAAAAATTGTGCGTATATGCTACCCTGAGGGCTACACCTGTTTGTTCACTTTTTTGACTTTCTAAAAAGATATTGGAAGGTAAAAGCCCTCAATTACCTTTTTTCCTTTTTAAATTTAAAGTCTTTCCCTCATTTTTGCATTAATTCTTTCTGTTATCTAAACCTTCTCCACAGTCTTCTTGAAATATATCCAGTTCTGGAGTCAGTAATCTGATAACAGTTGCATCAGTGTCAAATACAGAAACAAAATAATTCCTTATTATTAAGATATTCTATTGATAAGTTTTAAGATTAGGATGAGGCTTTTTAGTTCTTTTGCCCACTGTTCTACAGTGGGAACTCCATTTTAACTGGCCACATGCTGTGACCACTGTGACTTACTGCAAGTTAGTTGTAGATACAATTTCTTGTTCTGTCATAATTGCCCATATTCTTTGTGTATGCTGATTTAAAGCTATGCTGCGCTGAAATGCATGTGTTGATTGCAAGCACTCGAGCAGTGCCCTTTACCTCTCAGTGATCCATCCTGGTTACCATTTTTGTAGAGTCAGGTGGGAGGAAGAGATACATCTGACATCAAGATCCATGCAAAATTTCAAGTTCTTTGAAGCATGACAGCACAAAAAAACTTATTTTTCTGGTTGTCTGAAGAATATTGTCCACGGCTCTCAGCCTGAGAAAGAGGCGCAGCCTTCAAAATTTCATCCTGGACAAACCTTTAGTTAACACTGCTTAGGAGTAAAAAGTTCAGCAGTTACTGTCTAGTAACAACAAACTATGACTGGACTTAACAACAACTTGTTAATGTAACAGTTATAAATTTGGATTAATTTCAATGATTGCTAAAGAATCGCCGGTCTTGCTTAATGAGGAAACAATTCTAACAGTGTTTCCCTGTAACGGTCTTTTTTTTTTTTTTAAACTGTTTTAAAGAGCGCTTTACAAGGCATGAACAATTTCAGTGATAGATTTCTGAACCCTAAATGCATAATGTGGCACACTGTAAATTTACATTTGAGATTTAATTTGTTGCTTAATGAATTTGTGTACTGAGATTATTGTTAGGGATGACATTAAGTCTTTGTAGTTTTACCAACTCAAACTGTACGTGTAAATAGATATTTTCAAAGCTCTCCTTAGATTCTGTGCATCTCTGTACTACTGAAGGCTATTGTTTGTCTGGTGTTTGGGCATTCAGCGACTGCGTTTCTAATAAATGAATATTTATAAATACAAGTGACTTAGCTGATAGACTTTTACTTTTTTTTCAACTCTCTCCTCCATTATTTCGTTAACTTTCTGATCTTTGACATAAAATACAGAGAGAAAAGTTTTTATATTTCACTTTAGACAGAGGTGTATAGCAACCATCCTCTCTTGTTTAAGAAACATGATTAGTAAAGTCATCTGAAACTTTTATACTGTCACTAATCTCACTTCTGTTCAAATCTTATTGCCATTACTTTAAATATTGTTATTCCGATATGAACATCTGCCTTCTGCAAGTACTGTTTTTTGCTAATACAGAAACTGTTTAACACATTGGTCAAGCACTTTCTTAAAAACAGATGGATTGTGGAAAACAAAAGTAATCACATTTGACTGTTACGGGAGTTTAGATATCATGTAGACTGCATAAGCTTTTCACGGGGGAGGGAGATGAGTGTGTAAAGTGGTTTTGCTGACAGAGAACTCTTCCTTGTTTACTGGATTGATGAAAACTCAGTTTTGTTTTGATTGTCAAACTTCCGGCCAGCACCTTCTGTCTTTAAGTCCTGTCTAGCCAAAGCACTAATTAGTTCTTATAGCTCATCATAGCATTAATAGCTTCCTTAATTCTGTTTTGCATAAATAGGAGATACTGGCACACACAAATGGGAGAAGGATGAATCCTTTCGCTTGTATTTTCAGGGGGGTTGGGGGAGGAGGGGAAGTGTTGTCTGGTGGTGGTTTTTTTGTTTAAGCTTTGAGTCTTAAGGGTTCTGCAAAAGCCGTTATTTTTTGATTTTGTATTTTGGAGCTTTTGGATTCTGGCATTCAGCCAATGCTCCTAATGCTAATAAAAGCTCTTGACAGGTCGTATATATCAGTATGTAAATTGGATAGCCTTTTCCTGCTGCTTGCTTTAAAAATCTGTGTTAATTTTCTTACACCCAACTCAGCTTCCTGTAGTAAAAATATTGGATCTGTGGAATGATGTTTGGAGGGCAGTAATACAAGGTTATGAGAATTAATTAGTTTAGATGTCTTCGGACAGTACTGTACTGTGGAGACATGTCTTAACATGTCTGATGCCCTTATGTCTAGCTAATTTACTAGGAAGTTCTTCATTCCCCATGATATCAGGTGGATTGACAGAATGTGCTTGATTACAAAATGCAACAAGTTCATCATTCAGCTGTTGCAGATTAATTGCTGTTATATTTGGAAACTACAGAAACTATTAGAAATTTAAACATCTTGATAGAACAATAGATTGTCTTGAGTATTGTCTGAGTGTTCAGAGAATAATCTGAGAAGTATAAATTTGCAAATTTACCTGCCTTAAATAAGATTACCTGCATGATTTGGGAGGTGAGGAAGATGGAATAAAGAATAGAAGTTAGTTAACTGTACATTACCACTGTTTAACTTTTTTTGCCCTTCAAAGATTCACTGGTTTGCCATATATGCCACAAGGGACAATATACTTAAATTCCTACCATAAGTCTGTTATTTGTTCAGAATTGCTTGTTATTCTGATCCATAAGATGTGTTGCTCATCTCTGTTGAATTTTGAGGACAGTAAGCTGTTTACCCAACTTCCCTAGTTACTGTAATATGAGCATTAAAAAAATAAATGAAGTTAATCTTTGTTTTATTTTTGTTCAGGTAGGCTGTCTCCAAATATGTAGATTCCTTATTTTAGAGTCCGATGAAGCTCACTAGCTTCAGTAGATCTTGATTGTTTTGTTTTGTGTATCACCGTAATTAATAGTTTCATCAGCTGAGTTCATAGTCAGGTGGTAATTGAAGTATAAATCGATCGATGCCCGTCCACACAATCTGTAGTGAAAGCTGTAAGCCCTTTTCAACGCTGTCGCCAAGGGTGAGGGAAGTATGCTAAATCTTTTAATGCAGTTGTTCTTTGTGTCAGACATTGTAAAAGTAAACCTGTGACTCCATAGGCTGGGGTTCCCAAATGCAGGCTTGCTTGGGCACAGTCAGCTCCAGGGCCATCACCGTCACTGCCACCTGCAGAGCCTCCCAGCGGGTGAGCTGTGGGGGGAGCACCCTGTGTCCAGGCAGCTCCTTACATGATGGTGCTGACTGCAGTTCAGGTAAGCGCTTATCAGGAAGTGCTTGCTGCTAATCGGGGAAACAAGGGTGTGGAAGTGCTTTCCGAGATAAGTATCGGGAAACGCTCCTACTGAATACCTGGCAGGGGTTTGTTTACTGTTTCTTGGAAATTCCTGCAACGTGTTGTAAACCCTGCAATATTTATTAACTATGTCCTTTAGCACACTGACAGGCATCTGTGCTGTACATTGGAGTGAAGCAAATCTCAGACTCTTTTAATTTTCTGCAATTGCTTTAATTGTTACTAGCGGTTTTGGAAGTGGGAAGAACCTTTGTTGGGCGAATAGATTTCTGAATTTTACTTTGTTTTGGGGGGGGCTGAATTCTGCAACAGTTATACTGCCAGGCTTCTTGAGGTTTGGCTAAACATTGTGCTGAGGAGAGAAAGTCGGAGATTGTGTGTTCCTTCTGAAGAAACATCTGCTGTGTTTGGCGTCTTGAAGAGTTAGGGCCTGTAAGGAAATGCATCCCTTGCTCTTCCTTTCCTAAAGCTGCCTTCTCCAGTAACGCTAGCGGCAGCTTTGTTCATCTTAGCTTTTCATGTTCCTTTCTGTCACTTTTGGTACTGGTTGTTTTCTTGATTTGAATAATTGATTTGCATGTCTAAAAACCTTTACTGCTCTAGACCTGTGCTGTCCTTAATACATTTTAAGTGCAATAAACTGTTCAGTTCTTGTAATGTCTGAACGGGATGAAATGGTGTGCTGCCCTGGGCTACTTTACTGAACCTAGTTACTTGGATAACATTAACAAAAATGTGTTTCAAACAAACTTTTATTTTCAAGTTGTGTCATGAAACAGGCAGTATATTTTCTGGTTATATCATAAATTGTTTCAGATTATTTTATGATTTACATATCCAAATGTAAACCCCTCAAGAAGTTTTTCTACTGCTTTAGTTTCCCTTTCCACCTATTGTTCATCTATAGTTAAGAACAACTGGATGTTTTTTACAAACTGTGAGACAGTGTGGACCAGTAGCAGCAGAGAGTGGGAGAAAGAAACACTGTTAATTGAGGTAGTGAAATCCATAATTTGTGGCCCAATATTTCCCTAACAGTGGGAGATACAATATGAATTCCAGTTGCTTTCTCTTTCAGTTCAATAAGCTGCTGCATCAGTTTTTTCATAGGAGAATGCAGATGACTTACCTTTGGCTTCAGGCTAAGTAGGGAAGAGAAATGGGGGGAAAATAAATTCATACAGGTCACACTTCTGTAAGAAAAGTTTTCATGTTGTTGGAATTGTGTCTCATTTACCTCTTTTATAAAAAAAAATATGTTATTAATATTAACAAAATCTAATTTTACCTTTACAGATAAATTTGAGCAGTTTTGGGCAATAAATCGAAAACTCATGGAGTATCCTCCAGAAGATAGTGGATTTCGATACATCCCATTTAGAATTTATCAGGTAGGAGACAATGAAATAAACCCACTTTTACCAGACTCTTCCACTGAGATGTCATCTATCCTAATCTGTTCTCAGAATCATATGTTCCCTTTTCTAACATTATGATAAAACTCTGTATGTTCCTCTTTCCTGGACACTTGAGTTGTATGAATTAGCAAAGACAAAACAGACTGTATTTATTCTAATAGGTAATTACCATTCATTGTGTTGTGTGGAATTCTTGAGAATGTACTGAAGCTGGTATAGATGATGTTTGTTTTAAAAAAGCTAATTCTGTCATTAAAAATAACTGCTAACTATGAAGACTGCTTTGGATGCAAAATGCCCTCTGAAAGGTCAGACATTTCAGGAGCAACACTTCCTTCAGCCACTGTGTAGGCTTCTTTTCTTGTTGGCGTAAGGTGAAAGTAATGACATAGGTCTTGCATCTAGTTCTTACCTTTGTCTTCTAATTCTATGTTTTACAATACAAAACTAGCTTTGAATATCTTTTTTTTTTCTGATTTGATACACCAGTGCTCTGTTTTTCTCAGCAGTTTATTTGGAAACATATTGCTTGGAATCCTACAATTTTTCAATGTCCTCTTAGTCTTTATAGCATTAAGGTCATGATGAAGTTGGAATTAAGTATGGTTAAAAACTTATACAGCATTCATGTAGCCTCTCAGTAAATTAAACAGTTCTGCTCTGTTTTGTCTTTGAAATACTTTCATCTATTCGCATTTAAGTTTTGCACCAGTAACTATCAAAAAAGTCCTTTGTTCACAGTACTGAATAGTCTGATACTGCTTTTTATCAGGTTTTAATGACTATACAAACCTATAGAATCTTGAAATGGGACTGAAGTAACTTTTAATGTTAAATATAAGACATTTACCATCATAGTGAAACCTTAGATTGAGAACGGAAGTCAGTTATTTTGTCAGAGATCGTAGCAGATGGCAAGGTTTGTACAAGTATCAAAAAGTTTGCATCAGGAAAAGTAGTTCACTCACAGTATTTTGTTTGTTTGGTAAAAGCTGTTTGTTTATTCACTAATAAGTGGTGTTTTTTAAAGTCTTTTAATAGAAATCATGTAAATGGGCTTGGGAAGTGAAGGTTTTGCTGTCTGAATAAGGTATAGACCTTTAAGCCATGAGGGAAATTTCCACGATACCACATGATTTCATGCTAGTCAAGCTTTTAAAACAGAAAGAACAACAACAAAAAAACAACCAAACAAAAAAAAAACCCATAGAAAAAAATCTAATTCAGTAATGTCTATCCCTTTAACCAGTAGTACTTATCTTCATAAGTAGTACACTATCTTTTCAGTTGGAAACCCTTACTTGCTGTAGTTTAAACACAAACTACCTAAGATTAGAAGACCAAACACAAATACAGATGATGCTGAGACAGCCTGTAAGAAGGTTAGTGTATATTATTTTCAGTAATGCTGCTCTTAATATTTCTAAATATTTTCAGTATTGTTCCTCTTTTTTTAAAAAGGTGGATGCAGGTGTTTCTAGCTTTTTTTGTTTAGTTTGTTGGTTTGTGCACTGATTACTGCTCATCATAGAAGTCTATGTTTTTAAAGGAATCTTCAGAAAGTGTTAGAAAGGGTGAGATTATGATTTGATTCCAAGAAAGGAGTTAATTCTCATAGTTTTAACATAATTTTACAGTACTTAGTGACAGACTTGCATATGCTGAAGTAACTGATTCAAAAGTATTCTTAAGATGTATTTAACCCCCACCCTGATTGCATTTAACTTCCATTAGTGCTGCAAGAAGTCAGCTTTCCATTCTAGTTGGTTGCCTGCATATCCCTACATAAATACCTGAAAGCAAATTTAGTCTGAGTTTGTGTTACAGTGGATGTTTATTCCCTACGGGTTTTCACATAGTGTTTTTGTAGATACTTAAGGATATACAGGTGGATGGGAGGAAATTACTAAGCATTGCCTTCAGTGGGGAGAGTTCCTCCTGCTAGTCTCCATACTTTCCATTGCCCCAAAATTATTGAAAGGAAATTCTGTGATGGGAACTGCCTAGATTGTATTTGGGCAGTATAAGGTGGATGAACTTGTTTTCCTTCAAAGAAACATACTAGATCATGATATCAATGAAGAGGAATCCAATTTAGCAACAATTAAACGTGACTGGGAAAAGTTGCTGCAGAAAAAAATGCATTCAATACGGTAATCTGACATGCTTTTCACTGAAGGCCTGATATTTTCAAAACTCAAACGCTCTTTCAATTGTAAAGCTTGTCTATTAAAATACATTTCTAAAGAATAATATGAATCATATCTCATGTGGTATCCAAATCTGATGGTGTGTGTGGGAGAAAGAGATGGTAAAAATACAAACGTTGTACTTGGGTAAGTCAGAACTAAACTAACCACAGGTAATTTTAAAAGCCCTTGTCCACCACCACCTCTTTTCAGTGTAGCAGCTAAGATTGGACCAGAATCCTGGCATCTACTGTAAAAGATTAAGAAAAAGACTGAGTATCTCTAAGGATAAACTCATTTGGCATTTTCAAGTGTTAGCTAGGAGATCTTCGAGATTTTATTACTAGCTGTCGTAGTCTCAACTGTGTCATGTGGAACTTGCACCAGATGAACCTTTGACATAGGTGGAAACTCTTTCTACCAGAGACAGTTTAAAAATAGTAATTATATTTTGGTGACACTTTTACTTACACGCATAAAAAAAAAAATGCCCCACTTCATCCCTTCAGAGCTATAAGCTGCTGTGTCTTCAGTTGGTAGTTGCATGAAAACTTTTTGCCTTTTTGTTTCATAGTACTGTTAAATAGAGTGCCTTTTTCATTTGTTCTTTAATAGCAAGAGAGAAAATAATAGTAATGTTTTGAGTTTATTATGCATTTAAGAGTCCTGCTTTTCTTGTACAGTACTAGAGCCTGTTTGGCTTGAGGACTTTTTCCCCATGTTTATAAGACTAGTTGGTTTTGCACTTTCTAATTGAAGAAACTATATGGCTGACAGATGGCAGGAAGTTTTCATCAGTCCTAGGCTGCAGGCACTGTGATGGGGCATATTACTCAGGCACCGGAGAGGAGTCTCTACGTGCTGATAGAGACTACCCGCTGTCTGACACTGCAGATGGGAGCACTCAGAGTCTCAGTTATTGTGCGCTTTAGTTTCTACTCATCCCTCAGTTTTGGTATCTTGCTCCCTCCCTGTGTAATGCTCACCCACTTGCTCTTACTTGTTTCTCTCCCTGTCAGTCTGCCTCCCTTCCTCTGCAGTCTGCTCAGTGAGTATATAAGAATTAAATTTGTTGTAAGTAGCATTTAATTCTTGAGAATAAAATTACAAAACTGTGTGAAAGAAAATGCATTAAAACTATCCACAACAAGTTCTTCTGAGCCTTTCTAGAGTCTCACTTGGCTAACGGCAGGGTGGCTGTTGTGTGTTTGCCAGCCAAAGAGGGGATACCGGGATTGTTTGTTTGCTTGTTCCTTTGTTTGGGTACTGGAACATGCCATGGTACTTCAATGAGCATTTCCTTTGCCTCTATTTTCTAAGGGGTTTGGTTAGGTTATTAATTTTATTGGCTAATTACATAGTAGGCCTTAGCTTTGAAAGATTTTTTCCTATCATAAGTCCCTTAAGATGTTGTGATTAAATCGTACAGTCAAATGGTTATGATTTTATCTGCCTTAGTAATGTGAATGAAATTCTTCATACTTAATAATACATTGGTTAAATCTTTGCTCTTTATGCAAAAGTCATAGTACTGAGATGTCTAAATAGATTTAAACGTCTACCATGACCTGTCCTCTAAAAATAGCAAGGTGGGAGGAGGAAATGAAATATTCTAAGATATTATTATCTGGCTCAATATATGAATCTGAAGCCCAAGCACAGCCCTTTCCCAAGCAATGGAAGGCTGGTTTATTCCTATTATCACATTAACTGGCAGAGCTCAGATAATCAATTGCAAAACCCATTACAAGTATGCAAATCAGCATCACAGTTTGGCCCATGTTATGACAACCACTCAAACTGATCAAAACAGATTGTTTTGAAAGATGCTGGGTCCGCCTGTAAAGTAATAATGAATCCATCCTTTTGCACTAATAGGTTTTTAACATCTTTTTTTTTTCTTTTGGGCGAAAAGCTTCATTGCCTTTCAGGGCCGAATTTACCTGACTTCAACTCCAGTTTCTAGACTTTTGTTTTGCCTTACACCACTTTAAAGTCATCTGACTTTCTAATCTCCAAGTTCACTCACGGAGTGATTTCAGCAGCTACAGTTTTCTTTGGTAAGCTGAATCAATTGAGCTCTTTAAGCCTCTTGTCATGAGGCTTGCCGACCAGTGCTGAAGTTGTGGGGTTTTTTTGTCATCTTTTCAAGCACTAGCTGATATTTTGGTAGTCCTCAAGGTTAGTATTAAAGTTAGGGAGAAGTAGAGGCCAAAAATAAAGTTTATTTCTATAGGGTTTTGGGTCAAAAATACCTCAAAGCACTGGTGGGATAGAAGTAAAGTTAGCTGCTACTTGAAACTGCAAATTGAACATTTTTATGACAGCAGTTGAAATTTCAATGACTCATCAAGCAGAACTAGAAAATGTTAAGTGCTATCGACCTGAAGAGGGCAACACAACACAGCAAGTTTCAGCATCTTGTTGGCTAGTGCAAAATGCTTCTGAATAAACTCGTGTAATAATACCTTATTTAATTTTTTTCTTATTTATCAAACGTGACATTTTCATAAAGGTCCTGTTGAAAACAGACCAATTTATTCTTTAAAAAAATCTTAATTTTACAAAGAGGAAGTGTGACTGAATAGGAAAATAATGCGAATTGATGGCTGATTTGTGTAACAGTTGTGTTCAGCTGAATTTCTGTGCTGAAAAGAGAAAAACTGATTCATCATCGAGTACACAAAATGACTTATTCTAATAGTTGATGGTTCAGCACTGAAGAAACAATAGCACACTTTCACCAGTTTTAAATTACTTCAAAATCAAGCTGTATGAATGAGAAAGTTTAAAAGCTTTGGTAGGCAAATATTTTTCCTAGTGCTTTATTATTGGGGAAAAAAACAAAACAAAACCAACCCCCTTCTAGCTAGTATTGCATATGGGCAGCATGATCCATAAGTTGCTGTTAGTATTTGTTTTCTGAACTTGATTGCTTAGTTCTGTGATGAAAGTAATAGCAATTTGACAAGTTGTCACCTTGAGTTGAAGGTCACTGTCACCACAGTTGTGGTTCCGTAATCGTGTGAGCTTTTCTGGTCCATCTAAGTGCAAAGTGAAATGAGCTAGCTCAAACCAATGCTGTTAAAGATGACTTTTTATGTTTTGTATTAACAAATGTCCACGCAGTTCTTTAATAAAAAAAAAAAACAAAAAACCAACAACCAAAAAAACCCCAAAAAACTGAGGAACCCATGTGCAAGATCAGCCACATGCCTTTAAGAATCTCAGTACAGGATGGGGGCTGTCAATTAGACTTTAAAAGAAAAATTCTGATATTATAAACTGTATTTGTTGTCAGATATGTGAGTAAAGTGTACATAAATTTGCCCAAGTTGTCTGTAAAACTGTCAGTCTGCCTAGTTCAAAGCTATTGTAAAAGCTGCGTAGTGCTCAGGGAAGGAGGTGCAGAAAAGATGAGACTATAAAACCTCAATTTAGGTATGTTCTCTGAGCAGTGATTGAACTGTTACCAAGGTGGGTAGTTTTAAGCTAGCTCAGACTTGTCAACAGGAGCGACGGTAAGCAGTTGAATGTAGATGTAGCTTGTATGTAAAGAATAAAGTAGTTTTGCTTTCAGGAAAAATAGTTTGTTGAGGTTCTGAATTACATTATACAATTTAAAACAATTTAGGGGTATACTAGATTCTGCATATTGGGGAAAACTGGGTAGTATTTTGTTTTAAATCCTTTTTTATCTTATCACATACTGCTAGATCTTAGAAAAATCTAGGTGTATCAAAAACCAGTAGCATGTCAGTAGTTAATTTATTAACTTTCTGTAAACAGTTATATTTTTTTTTTGTTAGCAAAAGATAAGTCAAAATACATTTTGAGTTACGATCAAATAATGAACGCTTTTGGTAGGAAAAAAAAAATTGTCTGTTCCTAATTTGAAAATGCCTTAATCTTACCATATGTCTTATACACTCCCTAATCACAAATTGGTAGTTACTTTTTTAGCAAATTATTTTTTTATAAAATTCTGATTTGTCATCTTTTCTCTGAATTGACTTATGATAGTGAACTTGGATATAAATAAGCTTATGTAAATGTTCATGCTACAAATTTTAATTTAAACTAAGAGGTTTGAATTCTTGTGTCTCTAATTCCCTAAACTGTTTTATTAAGGTTATACTCATATATTTACATATGATCCTAAATTTTATATGAAAGTTAACATATGTATGCAATTAAAAAATAAATAATTGCACTTTTCACCTCAACCTTAAGTGTTAATTCTTAAGAATGTGAATATGTTGAGGCTGGGATGAAGAAAATGAAGCAGTAATTCAGTTAGATTAGGTCTGTGTAGAGTTACTGTTCAATCTTGTAATTGAAATGCAGTGCTCTTTAGTATATTGCTGCTGTTTGATCATTAGAGCTGATCATTTAACTTCTCTATTTCACTCGATTTAGTCAACACAAACTGATTTGCCACTTTCACTATACACTTCATTATGTGGTAAGGTTCTTATTTTGTAGCAAGAGGGATTTTTGCTACCTGAAACTTGCAATCCGGAGCTGTATTCCTCTGAGATTGACTCTCGTACTCTGACATAATAGTAAAAAAAAAAAAAAACCACACAAACCCCGCAGCTGGTGAACTGCTTTGCATTCAGAAAAAGATACGGAATTTTTAATTCAGAGGGATGAAGAATGCCATCTTCAAGAGTTATTTCTGTGGCTGTGCAGCATATGCAGTGCCTATTGCTTAGGAATTAAACTAGAACGAAGCCTAGCCTATGATGATGACGCAAAAAGTTAACTCTCCATGGACGAAAGTCAGCAGTACCTGTTTTGATCTGTCAGTGTCAGTATGCCATCTTATTTTTCCTTTACTTATTTTTAAGAAAAATAGGCAAATAAAGCAGGCTAACTTTTGGACATATTTGAAGACTAGAAAATACAGAAAGTGTTCAGTTTTTTGGAAAGTACAAAGACGTCTATTTGCATTTTCCAGAAGACTGAAAGCAAATTGTACACAACTAAGTGTGGAATGGGATGAACCTATGAGGAAGTGGGATACAACAGTACACTCTAGGAATACACTATGAATTAACAAACATATTTCTGAAATTTTGCTGTCCTTGACTATAAGAGCTTCTTCTAGTTAATCATATTGCAGAAAACTAGAGTATTTTTGGTTTTAATGCTTTGATGTAGATTGAAGGTGTTATATGAAGTATTGTACTAGTCATTGCTTTTAAGCAAACAATGTCATGTTTGCTTTTGTGGATGTAAATCCATTTCTACAGTTGATTGCTTCATAGGTAGTCGGTACTGAATTTCTTACTTTTATGTGATGCTTAGGTCTGCATATGCGCATAAGACACTGCAATTGAAAAGCACTATTGATTTGTTGTCACTGACTCTTCAGATATCTTTACCAATTGCAAATACAAAGCCTTTTCTGGGAAGGAAATTTAATACTTTGAGGCCATGCTTATATTGTAAATGTCTTTGTCTTCTCAGTGCACAACAAAACTGTCTCTTGGAACCGTTTCTTCTATTTAGTCTCTGTTATTTCTTGCCTTATGACCATGTCTCACTACCTATAAGAACGAATACTGTGTTTTGGACAATCCTAAATACTTAGGGTTTTCCCAGGTCAATATTCAAGATGCTGTGTTGTCTTGTCCATAACTGCATGCATCCCAGAGTGAAGCTTTGCTACATATTTTTGGTGTATTGTAGGCTTTGCCTTTTGACGTTGACTGTGTAGAGTCCTTTAGGAGAGTTCTTCATCTGTTTAGCAAAAAGCCCAAAGCACTAGCCACTTCAACACAGCTTCTTTTAACCACATACTCAGTTAAGAATCTTGTCCAAGTTGGTCAGGGTACAACCAAGTATTGATCAGGTCTGAGTCTCGTTCAGCTCTAGCAATATTAGTGGCCACCTTGCAGACTTAGGGAGATTCTTCACACATCTGTTAATTTGTGTCACATTATGGAAACCAAAATAATGTGACTTTGGTGGTGCTTCACCCTTCATGTAATCAGATGGAAGAGAGTACAATCTCTGAACATCTCATAAGGGTCTCAGTGTCTACATTCGCAAATGTGAAGGTTCTCCTAGATAACCTTTGAATTCAAAGAGTACAGGGAGTTCAGCAGTGGGACCTATGGCAAGGAAGGCTAAAAGAATATCCTGGGCTGCTTTAGGAGGAGTGTTGCCAGCAGGTCAAGGGAGGTGATCCTTCCCCTCTACTGGTAAGGCCACACCTGGAGTACTGTGTCCAGTTCTGGGCTCCCTAGTACGGAAGAGACATGGAGCTACTGGACAAAGTCCAGCAAAGGGCTACTAGAATGATTGAGGGACTGGTTTGAGGGGGGGAAAAGGCTGAGAGCTGGGACTGTTTGGCCTAGAGAAGGAAAGGCTCAGGGGTGATCTCACCAATCTGCATAAATATCTGAAGGGAGACTGTATGAAAGAAGCAGCCAGGCACTTTCCAGTGGTGCCCAGTGGCAGGACCAGAGGCAATGGGCACAAACTGAAACACAGGAGGCTCCCATCTGAACATCAGGAAATACGTTTTTACTGTGAGGGTCACCAAGCACTAGCACAGGTTGTCCAGAGAGGTTGTGGAGTCCCCACCCCATTTTGACTACTGGGGATAGTCAAGAGCTTCTTGGACATGGGTATCTGTCTATAGGCGGCCCTGCTGGAGCATGGGATTTGGACCAGATGTCCTCCAGAGGTCCCTTCCAGCCTCAACCATTCTGAGATTCTGTGATTCAGAATCAACATGCTAGCATGCTGAAAAGCCATTTGGAAAACCCAAAAGACATTCTCTCAAGCAACAGAAGCTTAGATAGTTCCTTAGGAACCATTGCTCTTATGAATTCTGTGACAGGCTCCTACTTGATGCTACAAAGCTAAAATCTAGGATTCCTAGAAGGATCTGAGATATATCTGTGCCTTTTTTCTCCTTTATGCCCTTACGCAATGTCATGTGAATATTTTTGACACGGACACAAAATCAGTGTGGACAGCCTGATGCATCTTTAGAAACAGTTAAGAAACTGAAGCAATGTCTTCTATTCTGAAGTATTACGATTTAGCCAACCCATTAAATTTTTAATCACTTGAATTTGGTAATGGATGTGTTCTAACTAAGCGTATCTTTTTCAGATTAGTAGAACACGTGCTAGGACTTTCAAATGTTTTACATGGTTGTAATAAGTCGTTTTGTTGCTATTACATAACGCTCATTCTAAAAGGTCATAAGGAAGCACATTGCCAGTTTAAATAATATGGAAAAGGGTGGTATTTGAAATGGTTCTTCAATCTTTTTAAAGATGAGCAAGTAATGGCCCTCAACAACATGTGTGGGAGAATTAACTGAAATAGTTGCCATATTTCTTTGTAAGTTTATACTAATGCTAAATTATTGTTGTGTAGGAAGTTAGGATAGAATGGCAGTTGCTTCATACACTGTGCACTGTTCAATGAAAGGCTTCATGGAAGACATGAGTTCTTGCCCACACACTCTTAGAATAGTCCTTAACCACTCATGACCCAAAATTGTTCAATATTATTGTCTAGACATAACTGTAATAAGGCCTACTACATAAAATTTTAATCTTATTCCAGATGTGTTTATAATTCTAGCTGTGGCTTTAATTTGACTACAGTCTTGGCTAAGATACTAGTTAATTCTGGCATTTCTGGCATTAAATATTACTTGCATCAATTCTTGACATAAGATTTGCCACATAACAGACCATAACAAGTTAAAGCTTCCACCAAGGGAATGCATCATATAATTGTTCTTGCTTTTGAAACAGTGATCATTGATGTTCAAAAACTAAAGGATTTGCAGTTTATATAATACTGTTAAGAATCCTTTCAAGAATAACAAAACTTTCACTTTACTTGGTATGTGTACAGGTTATAATTTTGACCACAAGTTTATATTTTCTTGCTCATGTGAAGTATGCAAAGGTAGGAAAATCAGTTTGAGGTAATGTGGATACAACCTTCTACAGGAGAATAATGATCCATTGTATGTCCTTCATGTTATGCAATATTCTGTTAACAGTATATGTTATTTTCATATCTTTTCATGTTATTTCAAATCTTAGGATTTGAAGCAGTTTTAAAGGTGTATTCAAATACACATTTGTCATGACCATATGAAAGTGTATGCACCGGTAGGTATTCATGGAATTATCTTAAGCTTCAATCTAGTGATATATTTCTGCACTACTAATTTATGCGACTGCTGTTAGTGTAAGTTAAATGTATAAAGTGTAGCCTGTTTGTTTCTATTTTTTTTCCTTTTTTTTTTTGCATGCCCCTCAAAAATACTAGGGGAATATAATGTTCCTGTTCATCACCATAAAGACTTCACTTCATGAGGAAACCAAAGCTTCCTTCTCGCTGCATAACTGCAGAAATCCTAAAACAAACTCAAGAAAAAGTAAAAGGATGCTTTTTTTTTTTCCTATAGGTTGTAATCAGGGTATATACTGTAATCTTTACAGCCACTGAATATACGTAATTTATTGGAGAAACTTAAAATGTATTTTGGGAAAAACAAGTAATTGGATTTATTCTGTATGTTGATTTTACAGCTAGTCCTGCAACCCACGTCACATCCTGTCAGTGAGTCAATTTTTCTGGTAATTCTAGATAGGTGTGTTGAGCATGTTCATACTCCTTTTTGTCTTCTGGTTTTTAGTTACATATTGGACATAAAAAAACATTACTTAGTAGTTTTATTTAAAACATTTTAATTCTATTTTGTAATGTGACGTACCTTATTCTCTGAACAGTGATGTGACACTGCAGGTAAGCAGTTCAAAATTCTGAATGCTATTAAAAGCAATGCCAGCCTTATTCAAAGCACACAAAATCATTATTAGAGCATCTGTTAAATGGAGTTTACAGGGACTAATTGAAGAAATACTAGAAATAGACTTTTCATTTTATTGGAACATTGTTCCAGTCCTAACAACTTGGAGAGCAAGTGAAATAGAAAAATCATCAAAGATGTAAAGATAAATAAAGACAATTCCTGTTGTGTTTTATGCCTCTCGTAGTAGAAGCTCAAAAAATACTGATGAAATTTGAAAGGTGACAGATTTCAAATAGATAAAACAAGAGATCATTTCCTTTTTTTGCGTTTGTATGTGTGTACTTTAGCTTGTTGAGCTGAAAGTCAAGGGTGAACTTGCTGCCTTACGGAAGAAATGAAGTTTATAGATTTTTTTTAATAGATGATTGAGGAAGAACGAGTTCTTTGAAGCTTCTTTCAGCATGTATATGTATTTCTTATTGAGTTTAACTTTAGCCAGCTGTCCTTCATATAGTCATTGACTGGTTGTGATGGGATTTGATTGGGGGGAGGGGGCATTGCTTGCAATGCAGAGGAAGAGAGTTTAACTTTCATTTAGTTTGTTTTACTGGGGCTCTGTGGATGCCTCTTGCAGTCTACTGTTTTAATATTTCAAATGAAGGCTAGCTGAGGGAAATGGAGGAGAGCTGTTACTGCTTTTTAGCTGAGTCTGTGTAAAGGTATAAAAAGAAAGGTTAAATCTGAGTAGTCAGATTGTGAGGCCTGCTGTTAGGAGAGTTTCTTTAGTCCAAACTGCACTAATATTCTTTCTAAGAGAATGGTATGTTCCTTCTAGCAAATAAATTGGCAAAGATAAATTTTATGTGTTGGCAACAGTGTAACCAGTGCTTCTAAGGAGAATATTTAAAATAAGGGGATCATGTTCTTTTTAAAAAAGTAAATAGATAAAAGTAAAAGGAGGTATTTTAGTGTGCTTCATTGTGATCCTAGTTGACTACTGAGTTCCCTGAAGGTAACCTCTCATTTTGTCACTGCAAAGTTCCACATAGCATGAAATGCTGTTCTCTAGAGTGACAGAGACCACCTTTGCACTGCAGCTGTAAATTAGGCTTTGTGTAGAAATAAATTTGATTTACGTTTTCTTTTGCTAAGTGGGACAGCCTTGTAGAAATACCTTGTTTCAGTATTCTAGTGGAATAAATATTGTCAGCATTTGAATTTCTTCCCTTTTCTGTCTGTTGTCATCAGAAAGCAGCTATTTGCAAACAGACCCTTAAAACATTAGTTGAGAGTGGTGCAGTCTTGGGCATTGGAGCAATTATTAAATAGTTGCCTTGCGTCCTTACAAACTAAGCCAAAAAGAAAGCTGTAAACTTGAGTCCATCTTTCTCTGGAAGTCACTGTTGATTTTCACACTGGAATTGTTTCATTGTAAACCTGTGGGCACAGAAAGTGAGTGAATAGCTTTTCTTGAAACCCCTTGCATTCTGGCAGCTTAAGAGCTTATGCAGCATCTTGGAAGGGAACAGAGATAAGTCAGTTAAAATGGTTTAACAGAATTACAAATTCCCTATGCTCTTTTTTTCCTGGTCAGTGGACTGTTAGTATTGAATTCAATACGTTGAAGTAAAATACTCACTTAAGGAAATAGACGGGGGTAATTACACTTTTTTAATGCAGAAATTGAGATAACTTCTTAAGATATGCAATATGAATATTCTGAGCAGCGTATTTACTTAAATTTCTGATTTTCTAGAAGTCAACTTGCTGTTACCACAACACCTATACAGCCTGGAGCAAGTCTGTGATGAATAAGATAATGATGTTAAGGACAGTGATCAAAGTTCCCTTTTAGTGTAGAAAAAATACTGGACTAAGAAGAAAAAGGAGGTATTTTAGGGGCATTTATTAAACTAGCATTCTCATATTAGGTTTTTTTTAAGTTGGTCAATATATTAACATTGTATTTTCTCTCTTGTATTGTAACTCCGATTATCTGAGGACACTGAATGTAATGCATTTATTTCATGTTTGGCTTTATCACATTCATTGTGGCAAAACACGATGTTAAGCTATGTATAATTTAACAAAGATACATGGTGGCTAAAATTATTTTCTTCCTTTGGAAATCTTTGTGATAATTTGACTCTATGGGAAATCTCCCTCTGTTTTAGCAAACCATTTGTATCAGAATTTTCATTTAAATGATCTTGCATTTTGCTTCTAGCTGGTAACTTGCTTAGTAGATGTTAGATGTATTTTGCAGTGTCTTACATTAGGATTTTAGATGTATTTTGCGGTCTCTTACATTGAGATTTTTAAGACCTGAAGTCAAAAGTATTGTCTTTGGATCGTAATAAATATAAGTAGTTTTGTCTGACAGAGTAGCCATTTTTGAGTCTTGTTTGCTATCATACAAGATGTGAAGTTGGAAGAAACGTATAACTTCCGTATTTTTTTCCAAACATCTAATGAAGATGTAAGAATCGGGTTTTTTTGCTTTAAATGTCTTGTATCATAGAGGAATCAGGTTTTTTTTTTCCTTCTGCTTCTCAAACTGCTCTTTGATTAATGGCAGCTTGTTGAGAAAAGGCTTCCTTTATTTGTGTTGAAATGAATAAATGACCTTTTATTGAGTTCTTCGTGAAGTGCACACAATTTAAGTTTACTTGTAATTAACAAACATGGATTATTTTACGTAATTTTTTTTAAACCTGTAGGTTTGTGGCTAACTTACTGGAATGTAGTGTTTGTGCACCGGTATACTGTACTACAGTTCAGTAGAGAATAATGTTGTGTTTTGGCATTTAAATAATGGATTTTAAGTTATGCTGTAACTCGAATCTCTAGCCTTAGAGTTTATAAGTGGATTATTTCTTAGCACACTTGGAAAATACTGTTTCAGGGTTATCCTGACTGAAGCGCAAAGTGATTGCTTATAAAATAGTCAATGAAGAAATAAGAGTATAGAAAAACTTTGAAATGTTTTTTGAAGTAAAATACTGAGATTCCAGCTGACACAAATCTTTCAGAATCTATTTATTTAGAAGCATAAACTGGAAGGCATGCTGGGATATTGCAGCGATTGTGCATAGGGAAATATTTTAAGATTAAAAACAAGTTAAAATTAAGATCGGACCATAGGAGAACAAATCAATTTAAGTAATGTAGTCTCCTGTGTTTTTTAATTTGAGATTACAAATGGATGTGAAGGGGAAAATTTGAAGTTTAACATAGCAACTTTGTGCCTAGAGTAATATTTCCTTCAATACATGCTTGCCTAGGTCTTTTTGTAAGCTTTTATTAATTAAATGATTAAATAGGAATCACTTACAAGTATCAGTTAAGCAGTATTGATATTTTTAGCTGCATGATCACCTTTACTCTGTTGTGGAGTTAATTAGGAAGTGAGCATCGCACTAGATTCTTCTGTCTTCCTAGCATAAGCTTAAGATGCTTTGATAGGTGGAACAAAAGGAATACTTCAAAATATTAAATTGTATGAACAAGAAATATGCATGAAAGTGCAAAAAAGAACTGCTATAGATATTGGCTTGTTATTTATACAGAAATATTTTGCAGCATTTAATTTTAACTTATAAAATTGATTTAAACTATGAGTTACACTGGCCATTGCAAAAGTAAATGATTGATTTTTTTAGTTTTGCTTTTGTTTAAGAACGAGCATGGTTGGAGATAGGAAGCTTAGAACAGCAGTACTGAACAGTGTGGGAAGAATTAAAGGTCTACGTACACACAATTTTGCTTATAAAGCATTTTATTATCTGCTATGATCACCAGCTTAATCAGCCTGCAGGTAGTACAATAATGCAGAATAATGAATGTGAGTTTAACTTTGCTGATTTCTTTACTGTATAGTCACTTGTTTGTTTTCTAGATTATGATAGTCGATGTTTGCCCTGCTATTCAAATGTTCTCCCTCCTACGTCACTGGTGCTATTTGTTGCACAGGCTGCCTTGCTGGCTTGTTTTGGCTGTCTAATGTTAGCTGTTTACATATGTAAAAGCTGTCTTTGATGTGGTATTTATTTATTCATTGGTGATTTTTTTTTTTTCCAGAAGCCAGTCAAATGTTTCTATTGGCCTTATTCTGCAGGTATCAGAATATATGAAATGAGCTTAAAAGCCAAGTAAACCATCTTAATATGTGACTAGTTTCTGAATGGAAGTCAAAATATGCAGCAGTTGAAGCAACTGTAGATAAGATAACATTATTAAAACCATAAAACTTGGGACAAGAGGTAGGGCAAGTTCAGGAGGGTCACCTTAGGCTAAGTTCTTAGATCTTGCTTTTTCTACACACAGAGCAATAGTTCTTTCCCATTATGACACGAATTCTTTCTTACCTGAGTTTATTGGTGATTATCAGTCGTAGCTGCTTCCGTTTAATCTTTCAGTCCGATAACCTGCCTGTTTAGTTTCCAGTGAGTGGATTCTCTTTTTAAAAAAAAAAAAAAAAAAAAAAAAAAAAAACAACAGAAACAAAAAGTACTCAGTGAGTCTAGTATTAAACAAAAAGATGCCAAAGATACATACCTGGGGAGGTGGGGGGCAGGGGGAGGGAAAGAGCAGTATTCCAGATGGGACTGGAAAGCTCCAGTGAAAGAGCAGTATTCCAGATGAGACTTTGCAGTATCTTGCTTTCAGACAGACATCATACTGTGATGGTTCTGTGAGTACAGCAATTTGTCATCTTCTCAATTAGTCACTTTTTCATTGTGTATGAGGTTTTTAATTGAAAATATTTCTAAAAACCAGAAGACATCTTAGAAAATATATGGAAAATGGGCTTTTGAGTAAATACTTAATAAAATTTATATAATTCATTTTATTTTAAGGGAGTAGTTAACTTTCCTGTACTTCTCTTTTTAAATAAAATGACTTAAATCGTTATGCTTGGTGTCATGTGTGAAATTTCTGAGGGTGCGCTTGATCCCACTGTTGATGTTATTGATGAAGATATTGAACAGGACTGGTCCCTATACAGACTCCTGAGGGACACCACTTGTCACCAGTCTCCATCCAGACATTGAACCATTGTCCACTACCCTCTGGGTGTGACCATCCAACCAGTTCCTTACCCTCCGAACAGTCCACCCATCAAATCCGTACCTCTCCAATTTAGAGAGAAGGATGTTATGGGAGGTGGTGTCCAAAGCCTTACTAAAGTCCACAATGATGACAACCATAGCTCTTCCCATGTCCACTTTCCCTCACCTATAACTCTTCTCAATGCCAGTATACCTGAATAGGAAATGTTAATCTAATTTTTTCTCACTGTAGTGTAATTTTTCGCTGTCACTTTCCTATCACTGTCATTGTTTAAACTTTCTTTAAAGAGAGTAAAGTCTCAATTTGTTCTGCAAGACTTGTGGAACTATGTAGTAGTACAGAAGAATAAGAAATTTCAGTTGCAATAAATAAGTCCAACTTTCTAGAAAATGTGTTAACCTAGAGGTGAATATTTGCTTTCATCAGAATTTGATGATTTGATACTAAATTGTGGACATGACCAGTGTAAAATGCACTACAAATTTTGGGCCACATCTTGATATGCTCTTATACTTGGAGGCTTTTCCTTTGTAGATCTGTCATCAGCAATTACTGATTGACTCTCACCTGTTGTACCCTGCAAATGCATCCAGCATCTTTTGAACAGCTCACAGCTGCATCGGGGCTAGACTGAAAAATAAAATCGCCTTAAAAGCGCTATCTTCTGTTGAAGCTATGGAAATCTTAGTAGGAAAAATGATGGATCCTGTACAAATGCCTGCTTTAGACCTGACGTAGAAGATTCCAAATCATTGTTTGTTAACAGCTATGCAGCGGTGTCTTTGTGGATTAGATTGCAGATAGTACTGTCTTGCATGATTGATTAAGCGAATATTGTACAAAACACAACATTATGTAAGCACTTCCTCAAGTTGGCTATTTCTTCATGCGGTGTTGTAGTAAATACTAGAGTAGAAAGCTGCAGTCAAGTTGGGCTTATATTACTAGCTACCACACTTCAAAAGGGGTGGCAATACGATTTTTCTAAAATGATTTATGCTGCTACGTGACTAAGATACTTTGAAAAGTTATCCTGTAAACATTCTAGTTTGTAGGATGGTAGTTCTGACGTTTTTTAAGGCATAAAGCGTCTGCTGCATGACGGGGGAGAAATGTAAGCATGTTGGGGTAATACTCTGCCCATAGAGTTATATTTGTGAATCACAATCTTTGTATAAATGACATGAAGTTACTTTTATCATTTTAACATTGATGGAGACCAGTGATTTTTATTTACATTACCATATCTGTATTGCTCAACACTTAAAATATAAAATTGAATTAATTTTGTATAGTGTTTCATGATAGCAACTGAGGATATTGCTTTGCAGCAGTCAGCAACTGTGTGGGAGATATTAGAAAAAACATCTTTGGCTTTTCCCTCTTGCTGTAATATGGCATTAAGTTACAATAACCAGGGAAAAAATGGATTGTAATTTATTATTAAATAATGAGAAACTGCAAAATGCACTTGGGAAACTCTTATCATAAATGTCTATTGGTGATAACCACTTTTGCCTGCATCCTTCTGGTGTTTATTTCCACTTCTGCTACTCCAGATGGTAAGCACTTGGGAGCTGTGATTAGACTTCTGTGAATAATTGAGTTTATTTTTTAAAAATAAACTCAGAATGGTAGAAAATTGTTTTGACTTTAACAGTGTTTTAGAGTTTTCATTTTTTTTTTAATATTTTGGATGTACATTTCTTCAATATAACGTGCCAGAGTTCACTTCTCAAGTGTGCATCTGTCTGAGGTGGATCCTGGGGGCTGTGTGCCTCCCATCATTTTTCAAATGTTCAGACGTTTCATTAGCACTGTTTGTATCCACATTCTGCTACCCTGAGGACATAGAGAATTGACTACAGCAGCTAGTCAGCTCCTTCTGATCAGTCTTCATAAGAAAAACTGGGAAAAGACTATTTTTCTATTTCTGGAGACTGTTGGCAAGAAGTAACAAGTAGCTGTCTGTCAACAGTTCTGCACTGTACCTCCCTGGAATTACTTTGAGGTAGTGTACCACTCTTAGGAAAAGATTCCTTGCCCTGCTGTTTCAGAGAGGTGAATGACAATTAAGCAGTAGATTAACCATGACAACTTGTGGCTTTACATTTAGGTAGGTAACAGAGACCATATTGTAAGTAACAGAGACCACAACGTAACTTCCTTTCAAAATTAATTTTTACCTGTCAAAATTTTTACAGTACTTGGTTGGTTTTTTTTCCCCAAAAATCTCTGCCAGGAGATAAAATACTTCTTGATGTTGAGTTGTGTTGTCTTGTTTCTATTCTTGAATTACCGTAGCAGGACAGGAACCACTTTCTGAGGGGCAGAAAACTAAATTTGGAAGCAGCAGTGGTTTGTATTGCTTTTTCCAATTAAGATAGCATGTGATGAAAGTGTAATTTACTGGAGCCCAGTCACCTGGAGTGTGGGCCACATCAGCTGCTTTCTGGAGTTAGCTGCTAGCAGAAATTTGTCAGCAACAATTTAGAGCTTGATTAAAACTTTTGGGTTGGTTGAATATGAGGTTTTTAACTTTTATTTTCTGGCTCAGGTGTCCCAGTTTGGGAGAAGAGGTCACGTTGTCAGGGAAAAAAACGCTTTTCCTGTTCCTTCAATATCAGATGCTTGCTGAGCCTGGGGTTGCTTATACACATACCCAAAGAACGGGATTACCTTAACACAACCACAGTTCTTAAATAAGTGCATTTGTAGATCTCATAAGCTACTTTGCTTCTTCTGTAGCATTGGGAGTTTTATTGCCGATGTTGTAGACAGTGACTGGCACTAGTTACTGCCAGTCGATTTGCTTTTTTTGTCTCCAAAAGAAATTATGATGATGTGCAAGGTCTAACAGGACCTGTAGTTGCAATAATTCTGAATTCCTGTGGATATTTGCAGCATAAGTGGGGCATAAATGTTCTTTACGTCTGACTAATTCCATAAGTAGGCAGAGGATTCTAGGTTGTCTGTCAAAGCACAGCACTTTTTTTCTTTTTTTTTTTTTTTTAATTGTACTCTGTTTCTTGTTGCTGAAATAGTTTGAATTTTTCAACGTAAAATCTACTGGGAAAAAATTCACCTGGCTTGAACTATAAGGGTACCTGTTTGCCATTGACAGTGCTTAATGTGTTTCTAAAACAAGGAAGACAGACTATTGCAGAAGGTATTGGATATTTTTTACAATTTTGCTTTGACTCAGCAAAACATATTGGTGTACGTTGAGCTCCTAAGTTTGTGCTTACTGCTTGTTTTACTAAAATTTGGAATATATTTAAATGTTTTGTTCAAGCGGATCCTATTCCTGTAACAGAATGTGTTTTTTTTTTTTTTTTAATTAAAAAATAAAAAGGATTTAACACTCTTCTATCCGTGACACTGTTTATAAATTATCTTCGCAGTTTTCTGGAGTGTCAACTTACTTTCAATTGTTAACAAACAAAAACTCCCCTGTATTTCATTATATGAATGGAATGCAAGGGGAAAAAAAATGGAAATGCCAGATGTTGCTTCTGCTGCAACCTCTTGTCCTGTCCTATCTTCTGCCTGTCTCAAATAGTAATAGTATATATTTGCATGGTCCTTAAATTGCTGATTTTGCTAATTTTGTTTTTAAAACAGGCAACAACAGAGAGACCTTTTATACAGAAGCTATTTCGTCCAGTTGCTTCAGGAGGACAGTTGCATACTTTGGGAGATCTACTAAAAGATGTGTGTCCTAGTGCTATCAGCCCAGAAGGTACTGTAGAAATAACTTTTGTCCAGTAAGATGTTTTTTCTGTTGATTTTAGTTTTTTTTTTTTTAATATGGGGATTTTGGAGGCAGAACTATGTCTCAATACCAGAGTTTCAGATTTCACTCCTTCCTGCGCTACAGTGTGCCAATTACACGTGCCCATCACCTGCAGTGTTCGGAAAGGGTAAGATTGAGTCCTTAGGCACTCCTGAAAAATTAATCTCTGGAAGTTTTATTTTAAAACTCTTGTGCACCTTTGCCATCACGCTGTTATCACATTTATTTTCTGCGTTTTTAAAAAATAGTCTTAAAGCAACATCAATAGAAGTTTTAAGTTACCTTTAATTTTGTATTGCATAAACTTTTAATATGTAAAACTCCAAAGTTGATAGAAATTGAAGATGTTTTCAGAATACTTTTTTCCCTGTTGAAGCCCAACCTTTAAAAATGTACCAGAAAAGAGATTGTTAAAGTATGTAAACTTTATGTATAGTTACTAAGTAGTATTGTGTGACAAGATACCCATTAGTTCATGTAGTATTATATCATTTCATACAGTAGCATTTGCTGATAAGCACTTATTCAGAAAAATAAGCATTTCTGGATGTTATTTTAGCCTCAAAGATTACAACTACTGGAACTCTGATATACTTCTTAGGTGGGATAAATGTAAAAGTTATGTACTCTGCAAATTGAGATCAGAATTATTTAATGTGCAATGTTTTTCATCTTGTTCTTGCTGTTGCCTTACCAATACCTGTAAAGAAGTAACTTTTCAGTCAATAAGTGGCAATTTGTTTTGAGAACGTCTGATATTCTAGAGGAGATCTTGGCACAGGATTTACTGGTGTAGTATCGGCACCTTTTGACAGTAAAGCACTAATTTGCAAACAGTGTAAAAATTTGTAAGACGTTGTTGTACACAGAAGTTGTGTAATTCAAAATCAAACAGTTGTCATGGGTTTCTTTAAGTATGATGATGTTAAAAATCGACTGGAATCTCAAAGTATTTTTTTACCCCTGTTTAATGCTTGTTTAACACATGGGAACAATTTCAAAAAATAACAAAAGGTAAGAAAAATATGGAATGTTGCTTGCCATGTGTCCATTTTTCCTAAAGCTACTATAAATTTTAGAGCATAACTTTAGGTAATACTTTCAACTAACTGTCCAAAAGATAAAACAAGATACAAATAGATACTTGAATGTTAGCACAAGCAAGTTTAACCATCTTTAAGTACTTAAGTGTGAGGATCCTACAGACACTAGTGAAACGGTACAAAGTAAATTTAAAAAAGAGAGGAAGAAGGAGGATGCATTTTGGCTTGGGGAAGGCAGTCCAGAGCACAAATTAAATGAAAGAAATTCAAAAAGCATTTATGCAAAAGTTATTCCAGGATATAATGGATGATAATTTCTATGTGGATTTGCTAAAGCTGCAGATGGGGAATGTGCTAGTTACTGCCTTTATTTAAAGGTGTGAATGTAATGTAATTTCATCTGAGTGCCAATGACTTGATGCTTCCCATTAGTAGACCTTCTTTTCAGATGTCGACACATGCACCAACCTTTAATAGCAGGATAGATATGTGCTGTGCTAATTGCTTGCTTCATTTTTGTTAAAGGCTGAAAAAAGCCCTATCCTGTTTACTCAATGGGGGCAAAGAATGGTGATTATTTGAAAGAAAATAAACTAAAATAGGTACTATCCTTACACGTAGGAGGAGCGATTTGAAATTTGGTGGAAGCTTTTCCTTTTATTGGAATATACTTGTCTGTTCCTGTATAAATTTGCTTAAAATTGGCCTAGTTTTGATCCTTAGGATTCTACTGAGCAACTTGCAAACTTCGAGTAATAAATTTGATCCTTCACATCAGTGTGAGCTATCTAGGATTCAGCAGAATTTCTCCTGTAATGCAGCTTTGTATTGTTGTGTTGTTCAGTTGCTCCTCTTACGTTCTGAGCATTCTCCTACTCTTCTGGTAGGTAATAGAAGGAAAGCTGTCTGAGCAAAATATAGAAAATACTGTGAACTCTTGAAGAGATACAGGGATAGACTGATACACAGAGCCAGCGGAGGGGGAGGCAGACTGGCTGAACAAGTACTTTGGAAGAAAATGACAGGTCTGGGAGTCATTAAATGTGATGGGGGGAGCGACTATAAACAATGTGGCAGGATGAAAGAGGTTGGGGCAAGAGCCAAAAACTGACATAACAACTGTGAACACCTGGACAGAGTGAGTTAGGAGATGATAAAAGGATGAGGGGGGAAAAGAAGCATATTGCATGTGGATCATATGCTGAGATTGTGCAAGGCATCTGTGAAAGAATGGGAGTGGAAGTCCTGCTGGTGAGGTCATTCCTATGGTCTGGAGACCTGTTTGGAGAAACAAATGGAATCAAAAGTTAAAAAAGGCAGTTTGCGCTGGCAGAACAAGATGATGCAGGTGGATAGGTGGTCGGGTGGATCTGGGGATAGATAAGGGGCTGGGGAAAACTTGTTCAGAGTTTGCTGTACAAATAGACTGCACCCCAGAGAGGAATACAAAGTAGAAAATTAAGCATGGCAACATGGAAAGAAAAAAAGACCTAGGAGATAGCCCAGGAAGAAACAAAACTAGGACAAAATGAAGGGATGATAGATAAAGGATTAGACTTACAGAAAATGACCTGAGAAGATGGATGCCCATGACAGCAGTGATTCTTACTGCTGAGGAACACGCACAGGTAAGTTCAGTGCACTTAAGAGGCGTGAAGGGCAGTGCTGGTCTAGGCTTGACTGCTTCAGTTCATCATACTCTGTTCATTGATGATTCAACTTAGCCAATAAGTGAACTTCGATTATTTGCTTGGCTTAATCTATTCATCTCATGCACTGTTCAGATGTGATGTGCACCATGTTAAGTGTTCGTGCTCTAATACAGCTTTGAGCTGTTAAAAAAACCCTGCTAACTCACCAGACTGTATAGTGCCACTTTCAAGTTTTGCCTGTAGAAATGTTAGCAGCCATACCAAGGATGAAGTTCTCTCTTTTCTAGCAAGTGGACTATACTCCTGAGACTGCAGAACTTCAGCACACCTGTGCTGCTGAAATCTCTGTGAAACTCACTCAGTCCACTCATTTTCTCTCTGATCCTGCTTCACTGAGAATTTACCAAGCGTCCTGTGTCAGTAGATGCTCCATGAGTTCAAAATGCAGAGGAGATTGTAGAGCTGAGTGTTTCTGTCCATTTTATGGGCATGTGAGAATTTTATTTGCAAGCATTTTTTTGGAAACCTGGGAAACTACACATAAATGTTTTTCTTCTAAAGAAGTTGTATCCGTTTGAAGTTGAATACTTGAAATTTAGCGGGTCTGTTAGGGTTGTAGACTGCCTGTACAATCTTAATTTCCATACACATGCATACTGATCATTATACAACTTATAATCGCTCTCCACCTCTCATCTCCCTTTGTTTTCTGTGAGACTTTTGTCTTCCTGCACAGGCTGGGCATATTTTAGTGTCAGGGCTGGGTAGCGAAAAATCATTGTTGAAATGATGGATGGGAAACTACTTCAGGAAGTAGTGTAATTTAGACAGCTGAACACTGCCTTTGGGAATCGAATTCAGCTCTTCTCCCCTAGGGAATTCATTCTTATGTGATACTAGGCAAGCTGAGTGTTAGAAAACCACCCATTTTATAGAGAGCAGCTCCAGAAAAATCCAGTGATCACCGTGAGTGTTCTGCTGAAGAGCTTGCTTGCTTGTACTTCCAATCAGCGAGAGCTCTGGGACTTTGAGTGTGCAAACACCAGGCACTCTCTGAAGTCAAGTTCTAGGCCTCTCATTACTCTTTTTCTCTTCCACCCTCCAAAAAATGGATACTTCTGGCCATAATATCTCTTTGCCTTCAGTATGTGATCTATAAAATGATGATAATACCATCTCTTTCTACAGGAAAATCTTGATGAAACAGTTTCTGAAGGAAAAATAGCTTGTGGTAAAGGTTGCATTTCATTATATTTAAAATTGTCCTCTTTGTACCCTTTCTGGTATCTTCTCATTTTTGTTCTTGTAAACTTACGTTTTGTCTTAATCTACAATTTATATTTATTCTGGTCAAGGCATTAAAATAATGTTGTAACAAAATAGGTATCAAAGGTATATTAGAGAATGATGGTAACCTTTTCTACATCTGGATTTTCAGGTTTGATTCAGCGTTATCAAAGTTTAGATCTACTTAATTTTTCTGAACAAAGGAAGAAAGTGGTATCTCATCAGATAGGCTTAAAGACATAACAGATATTGGTGAAGCAAGTTGTTTTCAACCTTTTTCACTCTTGTTTTCAAAAAGTAATTTAAAGATTTTTCCTGGAATATTTTCTAACCTCTCCCTTTAGTGAATTAAAGCATTGGTGCCATTAGCTGCATCTTTTTGTCAACACAACGCAATCAATATGAGCTTCTCTTTCTTTCTGTTTTTCTCCATCTGTTGAACTTTTTTTTTTTCCTTTTTCCTCTATGGTTTTCTCTTTTCCAATGACTTCTCATTCAACTGGAAGCTTCATGGTAATTGTGGTGATAGCTTGTCTATGGTGACATCCGTAACTGAGCTTTGTGCCGTGGGAACGCAGAGGATATATGGCTACAAATGCCGAGTCTGAAAATCATATATGTGAGCTGTTCCTGCTGCCAGATACTTAGGGACCACCACAAGAAGAGGGAGGGAAGGGTTTCAAGAACCACCCACAGTGTCTATATGCCTTTGCTTTAGGAAACATGGATATAATTAAGTCTCTCTTTTAACTGTGCTGAGAAAAAAATATTTCCATGAAAAAATGTATTTATATATATGTGGATTGAATACGTACATTGATTACCAACTGTTGAAAACATGATGTAAAGAACATTGTTAGAAGTAGAACAGGTTGAATAGTGACAGTAGAACACTGATAGTGAAAATGGTCTTTGTAAAATACTGTGTCAGTATTACTTTGGACTGTTACGGACTGTGGGTAACTGTTTAGATACTGCGTTTTATTTAAATTAGCTTATGAAGCTATTTATTCGAGTCTTTTATTGTTTGTTAAAGTGCTCTAAAAAATAAAAACTTGAGCAGTTATTATCCCCTCATACTTCCCTGTTTCTCTTCAAACTGGTCCTTCATTCAATTACATATATATTATCCTCCTTAATGAATGCTGTACAGTGCTCACCTTTCTGGATTGCTAAATAGTTTCACCTCCTCAAACTGTTCATCAGAAGAAAACTGATGGATAAAAGTTAAAGGTGTTTTGTCACGGGCATTGTTAGACCAAAGGAAAGAGTGGCTTCTACTCACAGTCTATCTGTTAACTCTTCAGGCTGCAAGGCATGTTAGCTTGATTATTTTTTTTTTTTGTCCTTAATCACTGTAGTGGAATTGTTGCAGAAAGTATAGCAGTTTAGAACCCATTTGTCAAAACGCATATCAAGCAATTTATACTTTACTATACTTTATAATGATCAGAAAGCGTGAGGAAAAGTATGTCAAATTAGAACAAGCACTAAGAAGCCAGTGTAGTTCTGGAGACTTTTGACAATTACATTAATTATCTTGACTATCAAGGATACCGTGTTCCTCTAGAACAAGAATAATGGCTACCTTTATTAGTAGCAAACATCTTTAAGAATAACACAACGCTGAGAGAACCTTCAGAGAAGATGCTCTTTTTTCACCTTCCGGTACTCCTACTGCAGTACTGTACAGTACTTTCTTCCGGAAAACTAGGTTAGAACTGGTCTAATATAACCCCCCCTAATTTTCTGTCTAAATGAGTATTTAGACAGCAAATGTGTAAAATGAGGTATTTTCTCATTAACTGAGTAATTTTTCTTTTTTTTCTTGGTTCTTGTTCAGCCACTTCACAGGCAGCGGTTGTGGTTACGTGGCAACAGAAATAGTAAGACCAAGTCATCACAGAAGGTGCATCACCTTGCGTTTAATATTGATGCATTTAACTTGTTTCAGTTTTTTTTTCCTTTGTTCTGATCCTCGTGTGTTGACATCAAGTTTGGGAAGCAGTGAAATTGTCCTTGTCATGTTTGATAAATATTAAAATTAATATTCTCAAACACAAACTAATCCAGTAATCACTTACTCTGTATTGCAGCCTACTGTAGTATTTATTTAAGGCATGTTATTATTTGGTTTTTAGTTACTGTAATAATAAATTGTAATTCATCAGTTACACAGCAGTTCATAAATGAAAGACACCTCAATCTGAAATTTTACTGTGGGTAAACCTATGCTGTGTATTAGTACAGTTTTTATTCATTATATTTCTATAATTATTGTTTACTTAAATTCATCTAAGGCTGAATACAATTGAAATAGAACTTGGGAGTTCTGTGGTTGTATAGATAATACTTAGCTTGCTATCCCTGACCTCCCAGAGTTACTGGGAATCCTTACTAGAAGATGTGCAATTTCATTTCAGTTTTCAGCCTTTTAAAGTAAAACTTTGCAAGTTCTGCAATTTGAGCATATTAAACTGTGTTTAGTTCTCAGTTGTGATTATCCCCTGTTGAGGGGGCGGTGCTTGATCTTGAGTTTACGTTTGTTTATTCATAGTTGTTCATACTTAAAACCGAAGTGAGCTGGTCATTTAGGTTTTGGGAAATGTTCGATTATTTCTGATCTTGATCATGGAAGAGTGACATTTATTTTTCAGTTCTTTTTTCAACTTGTGTTGACCCATCTTATTTTCTTTCATGTCAGTGGCTCTACAGCTGTTTCTTTTTCCTCCATCATGTTCCTTCAATACATCTATCCTAGTCATACATAACTCTTGCTATCCTTTCTTACTCTTTTAATATCTGCCTTTGCATACCTTAAAATGGGCTCTTCTACTTTACCTAAGCTCACCATAATTTAGATAACTATTTTTGTAGTTTTTCAAACCTTAATTTCCTAATAGAAACACATCTAGATCTTCAGGGAAAGTAGTTAATCACTGTCACTTCTCCTTTTGTTCTTTCTTCTTGCTTTCCATCCTTTTGTCCTGTGGTGTTCCATTATCTATACTTCTACTTCAGTTTCTTTTGAGTTTTCCAACAATTTTTTGTACCATTGTATATGAAAATCAAAAATATTTATACACCTAGGGACTATGTCTTTCTATCAACATTCTTCCATTTCCCAGTTTAGATCTCTTCGTTTTCAGATGTCCTCCAAGAAGACTAATGTCCTGGTTACTCAGGGAAGACCAGAATAAAATTGTCCACTGTCCCCCTTTTCATTCACCATTTTACACTCTTGAAATTGTACAAAGATCCTTTCCAGCCAACAGTCCAAAGTCCTAGTTTTACTTCTCATAGACTGCATCACGTATATTTGAATCTAAGCTCATGACAGACGTCTTTTTTTATTTTAATATGAAACACCCATTCATGAGGACTCCAGGGTTAGAATCAAATTATTCTGATTATTCATGCTGCAGCTTGTAAACTTGCTGTCTGATCTTTTTTTTCCTTATGCTTGTGGATGCCACTTGCACAGACAAAAGTTCATCCTTTAATTGGACAGTTCTTGTGTTGTAAAGTGGAATTGTCAGCAGTAGTTCCACTTCCAGAAAGTCAGGCAGTCTTTTAAAGAACTTGAGAGTTATTACTATTTGTGAGAAGATTTAGTGTATTATGGAGGAACAGGCTAAGATGAAGCTTGATGTTGCCTGTGGTCTCTTAGACTGCATAGTTATAGTTTCTATCCAGGTAAGGAAGAGAAAATGTTAAGATCATGTTGTCTGCAAAGATAGCATAAAGTCAGATAGCTGATATGGTAGAACATGTTACTTATGGGGATTCTTCCCAAAACTGCTTAATAACAACATTAATTATCTGTGCCTGAAGGGAGATAGCACCATGACTATTTTTCCCTACTGTCTAATAACCTCTGTCTTACTGAGATGAGGTAGATTAGGCTACCTGCTTACAGCAACAATGTCATTCATGACAGATAAATAAAATTGTTATCTATCTGTTGCTGCTAGAGAGCTCATGCTGCATTTCCCCATGGTATTATGCATCTGATGATAGGTGTTCCTGTTGCCAATTAAGGGACCTTTGTTTCCAGAAGTAGTGGTACCAGTTCTGAACTTCAGAGTTTATAAAATTTGAAAAAAACCTGTGTGAATAATTCACAGCAATTTATAAAAACAAAAATTTGTTTAGTAGACATTTATGAGGTTCCTGTAAAGGAACATCCTAATATTGTAAACGGTTCGTTTAGAAATGGTGACTCATCTTATTAGGAGAAGGGGATGAACACACCATGAACTTAAATAACTACAGAGCAACAACTGCAAGAGGAAACAGTGTTGAGTTCAACAGAATGCTTTGAAGAGGCAAAGGGTTAAAATGATAGAAAACAGAGTTGTTCTGGGGGAGGGAAAGACTTCTTTCCTCTTCCACACCAGAAATTTAAGACATTGAGCATAACACAAAGATAAAAATTGTATAATGCAGAAGGAAACAGTTTTTTCCCACTGCTATCATGTCTAAACAATTCTGGATATAATTTTAATTTGCCAGTGTTGTTGAAGTCTTCATAAAACTTGTTTTGATTTTTGTCTCATGCTTCCTTGAAGACTCAAATGGTAAACATTTGGACATAATGACGCAAACAGTAGGCTATCAATCAATCCCAGTTTTCACAGCATTGTTGTTCATTCAGAAAAGCTGTGTGAACTGACCTCTTTCTGCAGCAGTGTCATTAGTTCTTTCAGAAATAAAACAAGGATCAAAAAGACTTCCAGGATTTTTCTCTTAAGACTTGCTGTACTGAATGATTTTGTAAAATTAGGGACCAACTGTTTTCAATTAACTCTCAGCTTTTTTTAATGTATATTGTATGAGAGACTACATATTAATTGTTTTCGTTCTCCCCCAGTTTTCTAAGCATTGACTTCCAGTAAATTAGTCAAACAGAAAATTGAATTTAGATTAGATTTGTTGCATTGGCTCCTAATTTTGATGCCAGTGACAAATAGTGCAATAGAAGGAAGTAAATGCATGCAGTGCGAATGGCTTTGGATTGACATGAAACGTAACTGGGCTTGCTCTGCCTGAGGTCAGAATGAGCTGGACCTGGGGTTTACCGTGGGAGCTGCACAGCATCATCCCCGTCCTTGCTGCTCCAGTGGTGAGCAAACTCAGGAAGCTTTTGCTCCCCATGTCTGGCTAGTAAGTCTGACTGCTTGTGCTCTCTACAGGCTGGTCTGTGCTTTTCAGTGGTGTGGAGGTACTGTGTTGAAATACTTTTTTTCCAGACCTCCTAAATTTAGAAATGTAACTAGCCCTGATCAGTTTTAGGCAGTTTATTACCCATGCTTTCATCCCACATGGATATGACAGTATTGTGAAGGGTTAGAGCTCTTGTAGTGTGCAGGCACTTTAAAAGATTATTAAAAGCTCACCAGTGATATGAATTCTAGTCCACTGTCTCCTCTACTCTGAGAGTCATCTTGTGGTCTGAAGTTCAGTTTGGACCTGCTACTTAAGTTTTCCCACCCTCCTTGTGTCCTTGACTCAGTGGTGCTCTCCATGTTAGAGGAGGTCATCGTGTACATCTCCTTTCGGGTGTGAGTCATTATTTGTGCCTGTTATCTTTTCCTAAGCAGGCCATCTGCTTGGATTATCATTCTGCATCTGCCTTTCATCTGTCTGACTTCCGACTTTTTGATTTTATTTTTTTTACACCCACACACACCTACCTGCCCCAGTTGCTTTTTTTTTTTTTTAAGTTGAAGTGGAAGGATATTTTCTTCTGTGTTAAAATTGCATGCCTTTTGATTTAGTAGTTCTTTTTGATCAAAAGATGTGGAAGTCCAGAGGTCATCTTGAGATTCTAGAATTAATAGTCATGACTAAAGAATTAATTAATATAGAATTAGTTTGTCATGACTACACAGAAAGGTGGAAATAATCTGAGAGTTAGTAGTGTGGCAGCTGTGCTGCTTATATGGCTTCTTGTTAGCCATCTTCATTTCTAAACAAGCTCTTGGCATATTCAGAGAGGACTTCTGTGTATAAAGAATGTTCTGGCTTCTTTTAAAGAAAAGAAAAAAGCATGGTGGTGATCTGAGGCTGGTTGTGATCTTTCTGCATACAATTTTTCAGGAAATGGCAAACATAACTTGGTTTTAAGGATTGCTCCGACTTTACCTCAATCGAGTATACGAGGATTATCTGTTTGGTAGCATGTGAGCTCTCTGCCCCTTTCCTAGTGGCAAATGGGATGAAATTTAACAAGTCCAAATACCGGACTCTGCACCTAGATGGAGTAATGCTGGGCACAAATATAAATTGGGAGAGGAGTGGCTGGAGAGCAGCCCTACAGGAAGGGATCTGGAGGTGCTGGTCAACAGCAGGCTCAATGAGTCAGCAGTGTGCTGTGGTAGTCAAGAGGGCAACCCACATCTGGGGAGCATCAAACCCAGCATAACCATCTGATCAAATAGGTGATTATCCCACTGTATTCAGCGATGGTGCCGCCTCGCCTTGAGTTCTGTGTGCAGTTCTGGGGCCTACAATTTAAGAAGGATGTGAAGGTACGCTAATGTGTCCAGAGGAAGGCAACAAAGCTGGTGACAGAGATGGAAGGAATGTGCTATGAGGAGCCGCTGAGGACTTCGGCCTTGTCTAGTTTGAAGAAAAATAGGCTGAGGGGCAACCTTACTGCTCTCTGCAGCTTCCTGAGGAGGGGAAGTGGAGAGGGAGGTGCTGAGCTCTTCTCTGGTATCCAGTGATAGGACGCATGGGAATGGCTCAAAGCTGTGCCAGGGGAAGTTTAGACTGGACATTAGGAAGCATTTCTTCACCAAGAAGGTGGTCAAACACTGGATCAGGCTTCCTAGTGAGGTGGTCGATGCCCCAAGGCTGTCAATTTTTAAGAGGCATTTGGACAATGTCCTTAAAGACATGTTTTAACTTTTGGCCAGCCCTGAATTGGTCAGGCAGTTGGACTAGATGATCATTGTCTTTCCTCTTCCATCCAGCAACTTCCCTAATATCACAAGAGTAATACGCTTTTTTTTTTTTTGGTGACTTGAAAGTGGTTTCTGGGCGTGCACATTCAAGAGGGTAGAATGTAGGAAGAGGTACAGAAAATAGGGAAATAACACTGTTTCTCGGACAAGCCTTTGGAAATTTGTTCAGCTTCAGCTATATTTGTTCTGTCGGCCACCCAATAAGTTTTATTAGTATCAGGCTCCAGGCTATTCTCTTTAAATTTGTCAGAAGGCCAATGACTTTATTCAGGCACAACAAAGTTTTTAAAGTTTATTATTAACAGTAATAGTATGAAATGGAGAAAGTAAAATCCTCCACAGAGCAAAATAACTTTTTCAAAATTTAGCTTATGCACTTTGGAAATCACAAGCCAGCACTTCTAGAATTCTCTGCAGAAGAGAGGTGGGATTTTTCATCCTAGAGCGATCTGCTTCATGGGCTATAGTAGAGCTTGCACTTCCTGGGCATATCAGCATCATACTTCCAAATCCCTGATGGAATGCTACGGATCTGACAATCTAGGCAGTCAAGAAAAGATTGCGGAAAATTACTAGAAATTGGGCAAATTTTCTGTTAGTAATCTGCTGCGTATATGAGTTTTAAGAAAACTGTTGCAACCAAAGCATCTTGACAAAATGCTTTGGTTGTGGTGAATTTTCAGTTTTAAAAGGAATATTTTTTTTGTGTGTGTCTTAGGAGGAAACCTCAGGTTCTTTATGCACTTGTACGGGCATTGCAGTGTATTCCCACAGGATTTATCATTAGACAAAAGATGAGTGAAGAGAGACAAAAAGGAAGGAGAAATTAGAGGCACAGAGGGGTGATGTGGCTTGCACCTGGTCACATTGAGGTCAGTAGCAGAGTTAAGAATTTGATTTTTTGGATCCTGACCTAAATCAGTCTGTCTTACCCCGAGGAGATCACAGAGGTCACTCAGTATGATTGAGCCATCAAAAACTTCACAAAAAAAACCCAAACAAACCGTTCTTCTAGTTTCTCATACATCCTTGGTCACAGAAGCAAGTGTATCAGCAACAGCTAAAGTACACAAAGTATATAGACTTACAGGATAGTTTTTAAGGTTAGTTTCATAGAAAATGTGAGAATGCTCCAAAATTCCTTTTTTCAATAGGCGTCATCATCCTGTTAATGTTCATATGCTATATATGCAGCACTGCCACCTTTAGTGCTGTAACTGGTGCAACTGTAACTGGAGACTTGAGTGGGTCTACCAAAGCTTTCAGGAGACAGCAGTAAACCTCTGTGAAGATCTGCAACGTGAAGTTCTCAACCAGGACACTGCAGTGCACAACTGGATTTAGACATTGTGGTGTCAGTGTTTTTATTTATACTAGTAAACAAAAGAGGGCTAGAACATGCGGTATTTGTGCTGTATGACTATTAGCAGTTCTCTGGCATAATTTTGGTCTAGACCAATTAATACTTTCCCAGAAAATTTGAGCAGTGTTTGTGGTTTAACAGTCTGGGGACTATGCTCAATAAGCAGTATGGAGGGGGAGGTAATTTGGCTGAATAGGCGTGAGCTGTTCTCTGGCACTGGCCCTGAGGTCCAGAGAGTGGGTTCTGGTCTTTAAATTAGGTATATGTACTGTATCTTTGGGTGGAGAGTAAAATAATTTCCATCTTCCTTCTCTCTGGCAGTCTTTTCTATTCTGCCTTGATGCATATAAGCATAACCTGATTTTCCCAGGATATAAACATCTTACAGGGCTAAAAAGGAGAGAACCTGCAAAACTAAAGGACCTACAGAAAATAATTAGGAGAAAAGTAGCAGCCTTACCAATAATGTAAAGCAGAGTAATCCACTGATAAACACTATTTACTGTGTCCTACTGTCTTCTCTAAGGATTCAGCAGCACTTGTACAATAGTAGTTGTCCCCTTCTTGAATACCTTGTTTTAATCTGAGATTTTGCTAACTTCACAGTCAGTGGATAAATTGTACTTTCTATCTTATTTGGTACCTGTAGCAATTTGGAGAATATTTGTAAGAAAATAGAGGTAAAAATTTTCCTTATGTCAAAGCCAAAGTGGCTTGGCATGTGCACAGAGGTGCTATAGCCACTGAAGATTGGAATGCCTCTTGTGTTCCTTGCCCTTTTTCCTGATGGCATCATCACCAGACTTAAAATGGCAAAATGCAGCAGGTGCCTACACTTCAGGAAACTTCACTAAGTCCAGTATCTTAATGCAAAGTGTTACTCACTGGCAAAGACGACAGATGTATGGACCAGATACACAAATAGATGCCATTCTGCCACTTGTGATGTTGGGGATCAGTATCCTCAGACGGAAGAGTGGTTGCAAAGCCAGCTATCTTTAAAATGTAGCAAAATTAGCTGTAACTTATTTCAGAGATATGTACCTGCAGTGTTTTGTCCACATAGCTGATGATTCCCAGTAATATTACTAACTAATTAACAATACTAACTTAGCAAATCCTGTTTGCAAATGCTGTATATATGTGTTGTAAGTTCTATGGATCTACTTTTCTTCTGTAACTCAAAAAATCATTACTAGTCAAACTCTTTAAAAATAAAGATTATATGATCATTTATCAGCTTTGAAGCTAACTCTTGATGTTTTGGAATGGAAAAATTAAAATGAACTTGAGTTGAAAATTCACTTCCAATCTTAACTCTGAACAGGTAGCTTAAAAAAACTTTTTTTTTTAAGTTACTGTTCAGTGTAAAGAGCCCTTCAGGTATTCCATTTCTCCTTCATCTGCTCTTTCCTGATTTTTTTCAAGACTAAATTCTTTAATTTTACTTTGGTAGAAATCTCTAAATACTGTAATCTACTAGCTGTTCAAAAGAATTTACAGTACATGTACAGAAAAAGGTATTTCATGTATGCAAACTCCGTTGCCTTCTCATTAAAGAATTTATTTTTCAATGAGTAAGGGCCCGGAAGAAGCTAATGTAAGTATTTTAGCAAGGGTTTGTATTTCTCTGATAAACAGCACTCCCCTTCTGTTTGTGATCACAGGATGAAAGCTCTCTAAGCTTGTATATGTACATTTTTACTGCTACATCATGTAGTGTGCTCTTAAGATTGAGATCTCATTCCCCAGGAAGCATTTCTGTCTAAGATTAATTGCCCTTTTAAAATCAGTGTTTGATGTATTCCTTTGGCTATATCCTGACTCACTTTAACCCTCTTTGACCTGACCCCACTGACTATTACCGCCATGGCTGAAGCAGAAATCCTTCAGCTTGATGTATGCAGTACAGACTTGAGCCTGTGGTTTTTCACATCGATGGATTCAATTAGCCGAGTTTTTACTGATCAGCTTAGCAGAGGTTGAAGAATTTGTCAGACATGGAACAAAACTGTCCATACTTTGGTGTTAATTGAATATAGCACACCTCCATTTTCATGTATAGTTTGCTTGTGACATTATTTACTTCATTAAACGTTATCATAATATTGCTGGAAGTAGCATTTTAAAAAAGGCAAACCCAGTTTATTTTTCTCCAGTTAAATGGGGGAAGGTACAAAACACAAAATAGCAACCATTAAGCCTTTGATCTGTACATATCGCTTATCACTTTTCAGGCAAATGTTTTTAGACTGCAATTATGTTCACTTTTGAATTTGATTTATTAAACTGGGTAGTTAAACTAAAAATTAGCATTATGGATTGATGAAAACAAATAAACTTGCTGGTCTTTTCTGTATTGACAATGATTTTGCAGCAACAGTAATCCTTCTTTGCTTTGCTTTGCTAGGGATAGTTCATCATTTGATTAGCGGAAAAGTTCATTATAAAAGATGGACGGCCGTTGGAATTGAAGAATACTTGCAGGCATGATGTGAATTATAGTAACTTGAAAATGAAGTAAAATAGAGGTTGAAAGTTCAAGAATGCCATTAAAAACCTTTAAAAGTGTATGAATGTGCATATGCATAGGGAATATATAATATAATTGTATAGAGAATTTGCTGTTTGTTTGGCATAACAGTGTTTTGAAAACAATGACATTATAAAAGTCCTCACAGACTATCAGCAACAAGAGGTCTTTTACAGCAAATTGATTTGCTTTATACAATCTTCGCAGAGAAAAATCTTTATCAAATGTTTCATTTTTTTTCAAGAACCATATCGATCACATTTAGCTCCCTGGCTGTAGACAGAGATAGCCTTAATTTCTGAAGGTCAATTGTACATGGTTTAGAGGGAGGGGAGGGAAACCTCAAATCTAATTGAGGGCATGGTGCAGGAAAGGGTTAACTTATTGTAAGTCAAGATGCCTGCTGTTTAAAAAAGCTACACAACCAAAAGTGATTTAACTTTCCCTCAACGATGGAAAACATATCATGGATGAGTTGGGCTCAATTTGTCATGCACTCAAGTGCTTATCTCTTAATGCACACCTTGCCTGTTCTTTGTATACATGAATGTGTTGTGTGCCTGCTTGTTACATGGAACAGCAGCATGATTTGCATTGAACTTTGCCACTTTGTTCACATGTGCATAGCCAAACTTAAATGATTTGCAGAAAATTGTTTTATAAGCTTCAGTTGCTAACCCCGGTCTCTTATAAACTAGCACAGGTTTATTGCTGGTTCAGGGCTGAGGCTAAGGCACTGACATGCAGGAAGAAGGGGTGTAAGAATATTTCCTGGGAGTTTCATCTTTTAAAATTTCTTTCTTTTTTTTTTTTTTCTGCCTGAAGCGAGACGTTTGATGGGAAGCATCTCAGGTTCAGTCATTGTAAGATCTTCTAAAACCCTTAAACATCTAACATTTTAGTAATTAAAGAAAAGTATTTTAGGGTTCTGTCATAAATTAGTTTGGGACTTATGACAATAACCCCATTAAAAAGCGTCTATGAAATATACAAGAATAAAAATAAAAATAAAATGAAAAAAAAACCAACAACAAACCAATGAAGTTTAGTTAAGTAAAACAGTCATTTCCATTCTCTATCTGGTTTTTCATTGGGCTGCATGAACTCTTTTACGGAAGGAAGAATCCCCTCGGTTGTCTTAGATGGCATTACTGTGAGTGTTAACTGTTTTGAACTACATGAAGAATTGTTAAAAATAGCCTGCTCAGGCAACCTAGACTTACTGGTGTTTGAAGCCAAATTTACTTTCTCTAAAAAGTTTTTCAATGTACTTTCTGGCTGCCATGACGTGAGAAGTGTAAATCAAGTTCTCATAAGCTGCTCCAAAGTGTAATAAACGTTTGCTTGAGGTGATTAGTTTAATCTCCATTTTTGGTTATGCTTCAGAAATGCGGCTATCTAATCTGAAAGATAGACTTGAAGTAGAAGATGACAGGAAATAACAAGAGAGGAAAAATGGCATAGAGAAGAAAATAATAAGGGAGATGCCAAGTATTTGATTTAATCTCAGTATTTAATGATACTTAATGTAGATGATAATGTTGTATATTCCTCTACTTTCACTTTGGGGACAGAGAAAGCTAGGACTGTGCTGGCATATAACCTAGGGAATCTAATCATACTAAGATTTGTGACAAAACCTTTTTTTACTTTCCTTTGTCGCAAATGTCTAAACTCAGGTAGGAGATGTTTATACCACAAGATCATCATGTAGAGATCAGACAACTGGCCTGTGTCAAAACCATGTAAAGAAATACAGCAGTAATTATAGCCAAATCAGTGAATATGGGCTTCATAGCAGGGTTGCAGTAGAGGAGTACTTGAGATGTCTTGCCTGGAGTTATGCTTTTGTAGTCAAGTATTCTGCAAGAACAGACTTCACTGAGGTTGATACAGGTCTAGTTCTATCATAGCATTTTGGACTGAGAAGCAGTAGCTCTTATGAGGGGCTCTGGTAAGATGACATTAAGGTGCTGTAAGGGTGAAATTGAGACGAGATAGATGACGAAACACTCCAGGATGGAGAGAGACTTACATTACTTACATTTTGAAGTGTTTATTTTGGAGAAGAATTAAAAAAAAAAAAATCAAAGTAACAAGTTAGAAAAGATAGGTTAAGCACCCTTGTTCCCTTATCTGTAAGGGATCGGTCAGTAAACCTATTAAAAATAACATTTATTTAAGAAAAGATTTTTAATTAAAATATGAAGTTGTGGATTTTACTTACCGTTGTCTTTGGCGTCAGGAACTTGCCACAGTTAAAAGTTGTCTAGGATATTTGTGTGGGTATCAAGGATATCAAGAATATGCAGAGCTAAGAACATATATTTAGGAAAACTCTGACCTTCAGTTTGAGCAATTGATCTCATGTTACTACCAATAGTTAAAATGAGAGATATTCTCATGTTGCTGCTAGTTAACCAGATGTACCTAATTGTTTATTTATATTCATATTGGGCAGTTGGATTATATCCAGGAACTGAAGTTCTTACTGTCCAAACCACATCTTGTGTTTGGAACAATGTTTATTCCAGATGCAGAATCAATTTGAGGGACAAGACTTGTTCTAACTGTTGTACTGACTATGTATTTCTGTGTGCGAGTTCTTTACCTGAAATCAGCATCAGTGGCTTTCCCCAGGGCTGGCAGGATACGGAGGCAGGAAGGAAAAGTCAGTCTTGCGCTTTTGTGTCATATACCAGCCTCTACATATTTGAGGTCGGAAGGATCTTTTGTTGTGGCTGGGCTATTTTAGGGTCAGCTTTGCAGAATTTTTTGTGTTTTCTTGCTCTTGGTCAGAGGATACTGAACAGCACATCTTGCTGATTGTGATCCGATATATCATCTGTGTTTCTGTTTAAACTGATAATTATTCCAAGTTAGGGGAGAGGAAGGGAATAAGGATTTTGGTAGTTTATGTGTGATTCAAGTGAGGTGAAAATTATGTTAAGATTACTATGGAAAATGAGTCTCTTCTAGCAATTGAGTCTACTACTGTAACAAGCAGGGTGCTTTTTGCAATAGGGTGGAATTTATACAAAAATAAGGAAAGCGTGGGATATGATGACTGAAATAAGCTAGTGTGAAGCTTCTGAAAACTCATACTAAGATTTTATTCCTATTTTAAAAATTTTAACTAAAAAAACCCTGCTCAATAGAATGTGTAGTAACCATAGATCTTGACGCTATCCTTTCTTAAATATAAAATATTTTATATTGGTAAAGAGAACTGAAGTGTTCACTGTCTGAAGTACTTGTGCTGAGTTCATTCAAAGAGCAAGTGATCATCTGGCCAAGAGATTTGACCAAGCTCAACTTTTTTTGTATGCACTTCCTATAAAATTGCATAGGTATTGAGCAGCTGTTAGTACTCAGCTAAGTAGGTAAGATTTGTTTTAAAGTACAAGTTTGTTTTTCTATTTGAGACCTTTATATTGAGCTCATCATTACTGTGGAATCAGAACATCTTGTCATATTTCTGTACTTTGGTCGCTATTACACATACACATGCCAGAAACTGGTTGCAGAGATGTTCCAGTTAGATTTGAGTTTATGAAGGGAAAAGCATAAAATAATATGTTTTAACTTCTAATATTTTTTTAAAAAGATACTTAAGAAAAACAAAGCATGAATATTTGATATATAGATGGGTTGAATTCATTCTGTAGCTAAGCTTGGTCACTGAGCAAAGAAATATTTTGCCATAAATTAAAAGAGATATGGTATCTGGCTAAAGTAAATATTACAAAAGTGATGTGAAAATGTTTATGGATATTTTATGAGCACATGATTTTTGTAGCACATACAACGAAAATAATTCGAAGCTTGTTTTTTTTGTAAATGATAGCCAGTCATTGCCAATTTTAATATCAGACATTGGAGTTGTTTTCAGTTTTGGACAGGCTGCTGTTGAAGAACTAGATGCTATTGATTAATTTCAGCACTAGCAGTTGAGAGATCCCTGACCATTACTGACAATATGGAGGTGTGGGGTTTTTTAGAGATGTTACCTACTTAAAAGTGTAAAAAGTGAAGCACGTCGATCAAGTGCTTGCTTATTCACTACTGGTGCAGAAGCCACTGGAGAACTTCTTTAGACCACGAGGCTTGTGTGGGGCTGTCTCTTCTGTGTCCTATAATGTCCAACTGGAGGTGTCTACAGAGGGGTAGGATAATTTCAGCCACTGTCCAGTTCTTTTTTACTACCTGTGGTTACAGGTTAGAACGTAGTCTTTGAATTTGCTTGCTAATATGGTATAGTCTTTTGTAAATAATTGCACATAGTTTCATATGCAATCCTCTGTGCTAGACCAGAAGTCTAGCTTTCAAGAAGGAAATTTTCACCTTTGCTTGCCAGGGATTTAGCCCCACCCAGCTTTGACTTTAGGCTTTAAAAATTGAGTCAGCAATATCGGTCAGTAACGAACTTAGTGGCTGCATCTACACACGAAGCACGTTACTGAAAGCTATGTATCTGTAAGTAATTTCCTAAGAGATCCTTAAGAGATAGATGAAAATCTTCCTGGTGAAGATATTGACATGTCTGTTCAGATTCAGAGATGTCCGAGGCACCAGCTGCTGAGCACACGCTGTCAAGGAGTGCTCTGGCAGCTTCAAGGCACATGAACCTAAAGGCCTCTTCTCCTGCCTGGCAATCGGAAGAGCAGGAGAGGTGGAAAGGAAAGCAGCCCCACTACAGCCAGAAAAGGAGAACTCTGCTCCTTGTGATGCTGACCCAAGATGAGTTTTCCTACAGTGTGATATAACTAATTGTCAGGAATACCTTTAGTATCATCTAATCCAGAACATATGATGTATTCTGAAGACAAGCAAGCAAAACGTTTATGGACCACTTCACAGCTGAAAAAGCTGGAAACTAGGTCTGTTACATCATTCATAAGGCTGCTACTGCATGACACTTGCCTTGGTTATGTTTACACTTTTTAGTATCCTTGTTCAATATAGTTCAATATAGTCCTGCGGCCTTGTATCATGCAAGAAGTTAATTGTTTGCTCCTAGATTGTAGCACAAGGTTCTATTGCCCTTTTTAGGGTTTTAAAGACGATTTTCTAAGCGGTGCTGCCATGAATAAGAAGCTGTGGTTTCTACATTGTCTGTTTTGATGACTACAGACAGGTTCTGGGACTTGTTATGCAGAGGACTTGTATACAGAGGATTTTTAATTGAAGTACTCCAGGGAAATTTTTGCTAGATCCTGAATATCTTGTATTGTCTATCAGTGAAAGAATTTAAGCCAGCTAAACTGCCCTGACAGGTGATTGCTAGAGGCCACAAATCAGAAGGAGGTATTTCATCCCACTGAGGAATTTTAAGTGGTGCATCACAGATGTAGTCTGGCTAGAGAAGGTGATCTTGTGTAGGTGAAAGGAAGGATGTAGCTGCAACATTGGTGAGTATTGTGGTGCTAATCTGAGTGAGAAACGGCTGAAATACTTACCTTTGCCAGAAGTAGTGCCTTGTCAGTAGGCACTTGAATCGGTCTCAGAAACAATCTTTTCTTTTCACTCCATTTTTATTTCTTCCTTTCTAAATAAAAAGATAATTCAGTAGAAAAATGTATTTAGGTTGCATCAGGAGTATGTGTAACACTCTGGTGCTGAATAAGCTAATTAGTTTCCTATTATTGAGTGTTTTACTTTGCAAGCAATAACTTACATAGCTAAAGGAAATAAAAAAAAAAAACCTACCATGTGATATGATGACGTTGCACATCTTCCTACCATATCTGAAGACGACAGATTTTTCTCTTCTTTGTTCTTTCTCTGTGTCTCACTGATTCTTGAACACTGAGGGTTTTTAGAGGAAGCTTGGGATTAGCAACAGCAAATATTGTAGTAGTTAGGGCATTCTCCTTAAAGAAGAGAGAGTGGACTCAAGCTGTCTCAGGTTGAGGAGGGCTTTGAGCCACTGCCTCAAGGACTCTGTTGAGATGCAACAGCCACTGTCTCTGGCTTCCTTCCAGCAGATGCCTATCTGCAAGAGAGTCCTTTGTCAGTACTTTCTTTGGCTGGATCAAAGTGGTTTCCTGATCAGGAACGCTGAGGTACCTCACAGGTGATAGAGAAGCAGACCTCTTCTTGAATCCTTCACTTCAGAGCTGCCTGCTCCTCTCCATTTTCTGTACAGAGTGGAAAACTCTTTTGACTTTACGTGGTATGATTTATTAGCCTGGGTTGGGTACTTACTTAAGCGTTGCCGCCTTTGACTTAGTGTCTAAATTAAGTGATCTGAAATGTTGCAAATATGTCTTAGTACACAACATGTAAGCGCAGTTATCTGCCTTTTGAAGATGGAATATTGTTAAATTTTACCAAAAAACTTTATAATCTGTGCTTATCACTTCCCACTAGTGATTTTTGGGGGATATAGTGCCTTCTGTATTCATGGATTTCCACCAGGAAAGCAAAGAAAAATTATTTAATTCTGGGACATTCACTCAGATAGGAGATGACTTAATTGGTCTTGAGGCTTTTTTTTTTTTTTGGTAAATGCCAAACCAATATTTATTATTTGTGCATGACTTCAGTAATATAAAAATACTCTAATTTTATAGTTACTATGTACACACACTATAAAAACTTCCTATGAAACATGTATTGCTGTGCTTTTATTTTTCTGATATTTCCACTTTATCTTCTTCCTGAGAATTACATGCAACAGAGTACAAGAAACTGTCTTTAGGTAATATGATAGCTAACATGTAACTCAGTTCTATCATGATTTTAAAAGGAAAAAGTCAGTAAGATGACTGGAAAATTTGATCTTGATTTTGAGGAAATCCTATTTTTTACTACATAACTGAATATGGTAAAATGGGTACTGACAGTAATGATATTATCAGGCCTGGACCCCATGCACTGCAGGTGAGCAGAGTTATTTGCCCTAGTTTTTATAGGCCTGGTCCAAGGACATGGCATTAATCTCTTGTGTAATTAAGTCATTTAAAACTTACGCCATTCATTTACATATATGTTGTGTTTAGCAACTTGTACACTTTTACAGGGGCATTTTGTCAGTGTAAAAAGACTTTTTGTTACATAGAATATGGGCTGGAGAAGAGGAGGACACCACTTGGTACATCAAGATGCATACATAATAAGCTACAACTCTCTTAACACTATAAACAGTAATGGAAGGAAAAATATTATGTACATCTATTATATCTATAAACCAGGTGGATGAAGCTTTCATGATAGCTAGCAAATCATCAAGAACCCAGATCACAGTGGTAATGGTGGATACAAATTAGACAGCTGTTGAGAACTCAAAAAGAATATTTTCCAGTAACTTTTTTAGCACACTTGTTGATGGCAACTTTTTGCTACATAAAGCGGAGGAGCCATCTGTAGGAGAGAGACTCTGTATGTGATTCAAAATGGGGAAGTTTCTGAAAATGTGAAAGTTGAGGAACGTTTGGGTAAATGTGACTTAAGTGAGAGTTTATGGTCCCTAGCAACAAAAGGAGGGAAGAATGCTAAAGTAAAAACAATGGATTTTGTGAAAGAAGGCTACAGTAAATACAGAATTGGTAGATAAGATCTCTTTAGTCAAGCCTCAAGGGAAAAAGGAATTAAGGAGACATGATGCTTTGTCAGAGGTAATACTAAGGCACAAACAATGCTAATGCAGAGATTTAGACTTTAATTAAACTGTAAATTCTTCATTGACCTCCGAGACTTTCTCAGTTTGCTGAGGAACAGAATAAAAGATTTGTGTAAGAAAGGGACAAAGTTGGGTAGGGAGCAGGGAACGGGGACACTCAGATTAACTGCATTTCATTTTTAAGCAAGAGACATCAAGTTAGTACACACATGCACATACATCCAAACATGTTCTGTCATACAGTAAAAGAAGAGTCAAAGAAAGTGTTTATCATTTATAAGCCTTTCCTCCAATGACACGAAAATGATAACAAGGTTCTAAAGCTTTTAATCTATTTTTTGTACAAGTTTTTGCTAAGAAGAGTCAGCTATGTATAGATGGCTAACACAGTACTAATGCCAAAACATTGATGACATTCTGCCATCTGTCTGTGTATGCAAATTAGTTGTTTCTGAAAACTAAATAATATTATGAAATGTAAATAAATGTCACCAACATTTATTGTAGCCAATTTATGGAATACCATAGATTTTAATTTGAAAGTGTTAAATATGTATATTTGGGAGTTAACTTTAATATTAAAAATATTTAGATGTTCCCTAACTTCTCAGTATAAAAACTCGGTTTCTGAGATCTTTTCTTTTGGAGTTTATACTCTTGACAATCCGACTGGCAGTGTTTCAGCTCAGTAAATACCTGCTTTGCTTGGAAATACCCAAAGTTTATTTTTAAATGACGTGCTGCTTTTTTCTGACCTGTCTGCAATAAAATCAGAAACCAGCAATCATTTGTGCTTAATTTACTGTGATAATGTGTATATTATGCTATTTAGAAAATCAAGTTTTATATATTTAATCAAGAACTTGTACACAATATGATACCATATGTAGATAATATGTAACTCATGTATAATGCTTTTAGGCAAACATAACTGTCTGGTTCTGCAGGAAGAATTATTACTAGCATAAAGTCAACAGCATATTCAAGGATGATTCTTCCTTATCTAATTTAGCCAGTGCTGGCATAGATACCCGGGTGTAATACAAACTTCTTCAGGCAGCTGTCAAATCATTTTGATTACCAAACAAACAAGATTTTTTTATCTACGTTATAAAATAGGAATTATGCTACATCCAGAGGAGCTGAATAAAAGAGCCAGTCATAGTACCTTCACTTCTAGATTCTGCTCTCTTCCGTGCAACTCCTGGGCAGCACGGTGGTTTGTTCTGTAATGTAGACAGTTGTGGGGGGATAAAATGCCAATTAGAGAAGGCAGTGATATTTCTGAGCGCCGAATGTGGATTTCACTGTGGTAGGTCCATGTGTGAATGCCAGAGTATGGTATAAAAACAGTAAAACTTCACTGCCTATTTTTTTCCCCCCCTAACGATTATTTGGAGCATATTTCAGATGCTTGTCTCATCTCAAGGCTCTGAAATAACTGTCATGAAATGAACTAAAAAAAACAAAAAATGAAAATTTATGTCAGTTGCTTTAGCTGGTTCCCATCATTTGAATCAAAGGATCAAAGTACTTGCATCCTCCGGGACAAGTATAAAAAAAAAAGAATTGAAATATTCTTAGAAAATATTCTTGTCATACTGGGAATCATTTGCTAACTTAGCTTTTCCAAGAGATGAAACTAAGTGAGAAAAAGCTGGTGCCAACTCAGCCTTCTGAGTAACTCTGAGATATTGCTAGAGACTTCAGTAAATTATTCTTAGCAAGACAAAATTATTTCAGGAATATCACATCTATTATATGTGTGACATATTACATGTAGTCCAGGTCTTTCAGAAAATCACGGTATTAAGAATACAACTTTACTAGTACGTTTTAGGAAGCTTAACATCTTAAGCATGATCTGCATAAAATTAATACGGCTTACGACCGGTGAGATGGATATGCCGTAACTCTGGTGACACCCAGCTGTGATCACTGTAGGAAAAAAACCCTTGTAACTAATAAAGAAGAGTGGCACTTTCATTAAGTTTCATTTTAACCCATTTTTTTCTTGGAATTAATTTTAACTCAAAGTTGGTGTTTTAGATGATAGAAATCTCAGCTTTCTCCACGCCAATATTTCCTGCTTTTCGTTCTGTTAAATGTTAAACTCTGTAACACCAATTAAATCGACCGTAAATTAAGTATAAGTAAATGTTTAATCTTTCTGTGAACTTTGAATGGTATACTAGTGGTTTCTCTTTTTCTTTGAATTAGATGGAGAGCAGAAGACTCAAGTGATGATTCATGGAATTGAGCCAATGCTGGAAACGCCCATACAGTGGCTAAGTGAACATATGAGCTATCCAGATAATTTTCTCCACATTAGTATCGTTCCCCGACCTACAGATTGAAACTCAGCTATATGGGCACGAGGATCGTTCTCAAGCTGGAATTATAAGGGCATGTCAACTTCTTGCTTCTGTCAGTCTTGACGGAGGCAGCCTGACCAGAAAAAAAACCCCAACAAAAACCGAAACAAAACAAGAAGTCCTCACTGCTGCAAGCCAAACAGGAAGAGAGATCCTATCATGAGATAAGGGCAATCGGGCTGATCTTATTTTGCATCACCGCTGCTTTTCTTCACCACTGTAATTAAATCAGTTGCGATATGAAAGAATTTACAGGACCTCTGCAAGTCTGCTGTTTTCTTGTAAAATATAATGAAGCTGAAACTGTCAGCCGGAGAGCAAATGGAAATATGCCACTTGATTGTATTTCTGATTAACAAATAAACAGGGCTGTTTCCTAAAGTGGTAGTGTTTCAACTTTGAGAGTGGAAACATTGGTTTAATTTTCTAGAAAGTTAGACACTGAGAGATTCAGTTACCAATAGCTTTCTGTAAAAGATCAAATTACTGTAAACCCATCTTTCCTTAATGAGAAGTTCATGTTTACAGTATGTGTATTGGTATGCAAATGATCTTTTAACTTTGATAACAAGCAGTGAGAGATTTTAAAGTAAACCCATGAGCATGTTTTGTCATTTAAAAACATGCACAACTTAATAATTTACAAATACTTTCGATTTGTATGCTGTCACTGAATACTACAGTATGTTTATTATTCAAACCAGTTTTCATAGACTAGCAATGATGTAGGATAATTTGTCTCAGGATGTCTCAGCACGGCATTTCTTTGTGCTCATCTAATTTTTTTTTTTCTGTAAGAGTATTTTCTTAATTTAGTTTAAAAAGTTTTGGTTTTTTTGTTTAAAAAAGTAAACGGATGTTGCAAACTATTGTATCCTGCTGTTTATTCCCATAGACTAGAAAACAGTTAAATCACAGAATGATGAACAGATGTATTGCTTTTTAATAATTTTGAATTTTGGAAGGCTAAAGCTTTTCCAAGCTAATACTTCCTTACATCTGAGTTTAGTGTTCTACTGTGGTCCCTGAGCAATCGGTCTGAAACTTGGAAGCTTCTAATCTCATCACACAGATTTTTTTTTTTTTTCTGAGTTTAGCGGATGTATTTCTAGGTTATTGGATTACTTTGGTTTCTAAATGTTTGTTACCATTGCAGCTGCTACTAGGACTCTACCATTTTTTTTGTGTTATGCCGAATTCATCAGTGTGCCATAATCCTTTGTCTGCAGTTTGTGGTTGTTTGTGGCGCAAGACTATGTTCCTAGTAGGCATATTATCAAATATGTCAAATGTTATCAAATATAAAGAAAGCATGATATTTTTCTTTCAAAAATAGTAGCCGTTGAAGTTCCTACTCAAAGTCGTGGCTTGCAAATGTCCTGGTAACTCCCCGTGCTGTTCCCATGCTCCCTTTATGGTAGGATACTTACCTGTATCTGGAAAAGAAGAAAATGAAAATCAATCAATCAAACCAAAACCTCTTTGAGAAGCAAGAGGGGAAGAATCTCCTTGGCTGAGGATAGAATTGAGGCTAAAAAGCCCTGAGGGCAGAAGAAGTCAGAAGAACAAATTAGATCGCGTTTTAAATGTAAATGAGGAAATAGCATTAAGGAAAGGGAAGGGAAAAGGTAATACTAAAATAAACCTATCCTGTATTCTGCGGGTCATGAAGAATTTTTAAAATGAAACAAACCATGCTGATCTGTGTTTATGCAGAACTGAAATGTAATATTCTTATAGTGGGATGATTTCGTTGAGATTCTAATTTCCAGTTCTGTTTAGAATTTTTGTTACAGTGTTGGATTGGCATTTATAAACTTTCTTAGGCAGACACATCTAAATATTCTGGAGAATTTCAAAGCCCTGCCAATGGATAAAGCAAATATTTTGTAGAGTCTTCATATTTAAAAAAAAAAAGTCTTTTCTAGGGATAATTTTTCCATTAATCAGAATAAGAGACAGTACACTTAAAAAACTGAAAAGATTGTGTTTCTTTTGTTTTAAGGTAAGCTGGAGTAAGTCACTGGCTATTTTAATATATTCTACACCAGCATTTTAAGTGTACAGCTCTCTTCTTGTGGCCCGTATTTACTAGTAAATCCAACTTTTCAGGCCTAGCATGGAACAAAGAAATAGCTTGGCTTTAAAACATACTCTTTCCTCTTATTTTAACTATTTAAATTTTATTAAAAAAATAAAACAAAGTTTGAGTCTGTCTTTATTTCCAGCTAAATAAGGACCTTTGTCATGGAGTGACAAAAGCATTTAATTAATACTTAAGAAGTAGGAGCTCCTTAAAGAGCTGGTTGGGTGATACATCTAAAGAAAAAGCACATAATCACAAAAATGAAGTGGCGCCTTTGCTTTACCTGATTTAAATCATGTTTTTGTAAGGTTTTTTACTTAGTGCGTGAATAACAATAGCAACGGAAGGTGGTCGTGGCTTAATTAAATACTTTTCTTCACTTTGAAAAGCTGTAACTTCTGGAAAAAACAGACTTGGTCTAAATTGGTCAGAATCTAACATAGTGCTCACTAAATTAATTTCAATGCTAAGTAAAAGTGCCAAATAAATACACACACCCCTCTGCATTGAGAATCTGGTGTATCTGGTGAGCAAGTTAAATGATAGTTTAAAAAAAGTGCAAAACACAGAACTTGTTGCTGTCATCACTGTATTTCATGTTGTTTATCAATGTCTGCCTCTGTTTTTGAGTGTTCTGTGAAGAAAGTTAATTTTCCAATGATTTCTTTGATACCACTGGCTGTCAGTCAGCACCCAAGGTGATGCCCTTTCATTAAGAGCTAGAAGTCGGGGGTTTTGGTTTTAAATTAAGTTCCGTTAATTCTTTGGGGGGGGGGCGGGAAATGGGAGCATACTAAATAAAATAAATTTGTACTGGTAAAAAGTCAGATTATGTTGCCCCTACAGGGAAGAATGTGAATTTGACATCTGAAGGACTGGTAACCCTGTAAAATGGAGAATGGGAAAAGATGTGGAATATATGGAGTGGGCAGAGGGACTAAGGAGAAGGATCTCTGCTGGGAAATAAGCAGAGCTCATACAATGGTGCATTATGCTGCTAAAGCACTTACAATCCTAGGTTCTCATTAGGTACCGGAAATTCAGGAAAGGGGGTGGAATTGTTTGTCCACAGGGGCAGCAGTTCTCACATGGAATATTGGGGGGGGGGGGGTGTCTGAACACTCATGTGCGGAAAGGAGAGATTTGGGCTGGGATAAGGACTGCGCTGCCTTAGCGGCAGAAATGCAAATGCTGTTGGGAACGTGTATCGGTGTGATTGGGAAATCTCGCAGGAATGTGATGAAATATTAAATCCTAAGGATACATCAGGCACGGGAACACGCAGTACAAAATAGCCATTAATAAATGTACGGAAAGGACAACTATTGAGCTACTTCAAGTTACTTTTCCACGAAGAGTTTTGGGAGCTGTGGAGCGAGCTGGTGCGAAGGCCGAGTTATGACAAGGGCAAGAGCTGGTTGCCCGTGATAGCTGTCATTGGACTCCGTGACTGGGAAAGTCTTCTCAGTTCCATGTTCCTGCGTGTTTCGCTCTGCCAGCCAGATACCGATCAGCTGATGAAGACTCTTGATCATCGCTTCCAATATTATTTGTACCCTGCCTAATCATTATGACCTTTTTTGTTTGTTTGAATTTCCTTATATGGTGCATGATGTCTAAGTGACAGCTCCTTATTTATGGCACTGACGATAGCTGGTGTTTTTTCAGCTTCGATATTTAGGAAAGTCTGCATCTGGGCTGTGCAAGTGCATTAGCACACTCTTAGAAGACTTCTAGGGCTAAAAAATGACTTTTCATATTAGAGAATGCTTTAAGCAAATTCACAGCTTGCCACTGATAATTTGCCAAACCAAGGGACTGGACAAGAAAATGATAGATTAATCCCTTTCATAGGTACTTTCCAAATTGAACGTTTTTGCGTGTAATGATTTTAAACTCTCCAAAGAAACCTAGATACTAGTTTGCTTCCAAATTTAGCAGTAGCTTACAGAATGTATTTATTCATCTGCTACCGTATGTAGATGTTAAAACTGATTGCATTCTTGTATAAGTCTAATATTAATATCGATGATTATCAAATGATGCTAGAAAGAGAACCACGTTAGTGATCACGAGGGCTCCTGTGGGTGCTGCGGTTCTGGTGCTGCAAATGGATGAAATGTGGAGATTGCGGGGATCTCTGGCAAGTACTACCACTTTTTCCAACTTCAGCCTTCCAGCAAAAACAAAATTACTCTCTATCTTTAGTGAGAAAATAATGTTATTTTCTTGACATGGCAAAAGTGCATTTCAGGGGAGAACATTTCCCCCACAAAAAATGTTTTTGATTCAAAATTTCTGGCTGTATCAGAATAGTAAGGCTTTTGGAATGTGACTTCAGCCATTGATTTTAACAGTCCCTATTTATTTGGACAGGAAAGAGATTATTTTCTTTCCTTAGGATGAGAAAGGGTATGCACAGAGGTTCTTAGAATATAGACATCACATATAGAATAGATTTCTGAACTAAAGCAGGTAGGTGTCTATTCTGCGTTAAAACTTCTGGTTTTAAGACAGGGATGGTGACATTTTAAAATGTCACACTAAACCTGAGTAATATCTCTTGAGACAGAGGTAAAGAGTGGTGAAGTTTCAAATGCTCAGACGTAGATTTCAGATTTCTGTACTTTCAAGTTATACTATCAAATCAGCTTGTGGAAGAAGAGTTTAAAATGAAAGATGGTTTTTTTTTTCCCCTCCCTTGCTTTTCATGTCTCCACGATTCAAGTAACTAAGTTCTTTTAGTGTGAAATGAAACACCAGTTTCTCTAAACAATAGATTAAAGAACACAAAAGAATACAAAACTTCTTTCAAATACAGCTATATGCAAACAGATACACGAAGAGGAGTTTTGTGGATTTCAGGTTTTTATATGTATAAAGTAACTAGGAATTATATGAAGTTTAAAGGTATGGTTTTCCACGTGGTTTTAATAGTATTTATAAGGATAAAAACCACTTAGGGTAGAAAGAGAGGCAGTCAAGCACTGTGTTAGGATTGGAAGAGCCTGACTTTACTGCACTTGAAACTGCCAAAATGCGTCAGATTTTAAAATAGCACTTTCCACTGAAGATGTTTAAAGCCTTAAACCTTGCATCATTTCGCTAATATAGGTCAACAGATACAATAAAATGAATACGTTGTGGGAACAAATGTGTGATCTAGTTACTAATACACGCTGTATTCTCGTCTTAGCATTCACAGTAATTGTGAGTATTGTACAGTGGAAAGGGTAAAGCCGATACGTGATATAGTTTGTGTCTGCCAGAACCTGGAGGATCACTTGCTAGACTTTGTTGAATGCCTTTTGCAAGTTCACATGCACGTCTTAAAAGCTCCTAGAAGTCAGGTCCTCTTTCAAAGAAAACCAGGCTGGGGGGGGGGGGGGGGGAATAATAAAAATCCATAGCGTTGTTCACTAACCCTCTCCCTGCAGTGGGTGCCTTACAGTGAGAGTGGTGCGGAGAGAGTGCATGTACGGAAGCTGGTGATGTCTTATTTCATACAGAATACGTGTATAATTTCTCCTTGTGTATATTGAGATTTTGTTGCTGAGGGTCAGTGGTGTCCCCACTGTCATAAAAAAGACAACTTGTAATTTTTTCAGCTAGAGAGAGGCTATTTTCATCACTACAGAACTGCGGATCAGAATGGAAACTATCTGGCTGAAACTTGCACCTTACGTGCTCTTCTAGCTATAATTAAAGTCATCTGCACTTCAGAGGTTTGATTTCCATCAGTCATATGTACACACGCCCTCACTGGATTTTTTTTTCCGCGGTTCAAAACTAGCAAAATAAGCTGGCGTTCCTTCATTTTAAAGTTTATCCAAGTCCGTACGAGGCAAATGGGAGGCAGAGACCAGGCGGTGGGAGCAGCCCTCACACCCCGAAGTACCGGCATGACCCAGGAAGTTCTGTACGGCTTGTTCACTGTTTCCACCGCCACAATTTTATCTTACGAGTTCTGTCCCTTACTTGCAAGCTCTTTCTTTTTTTTTTTTTTTTTTAATTTGCAGCTTCTCTTTTTCTAGCTGATCCTCAGCCTCAGCTGAGGGGAGGTGAGGCTGGACCTGCCCCCCCTGGGCCCTCCGGCCCCCGTCTCGCCCTTGAGGTGAGGGTGACTAATGTCCCCGTCGCCAGAGGACTCCATGACCCTTCTCGCACGGCTTCTCCTTCGACATCTGAGGCGTGAGTTCATTTCTGCTGGCTCTTAACCACAAACTGGGTAGGCCCGTAGGAAAACAGCGAGAGCAAGGTGCGGAGGAGGAGGGCAGAGGGAAACAGTGAAGGTGGGGCTCGAGAGAAAAAAAAAACCACTTCGTGGGGAGTGAAATGACAGAGCTGGATTCTTGATCTCGCCCAGGTTTCTCGTTCACTCATCATCTTTGCAGCTCCCACCCTGTGCTTTCCTTTCCGTCCTCTCCATGAACGGGGCGGTGCACCCGCTTTCACCTGTGAAGCCAAACGTCTGGCACCTCTGGTGTCACCGTCTGCCAGAGCTGCCTTCTCCTTGGAGCGAGCCGATGCGCATGAAAGGGTCTATTTACTTTTTGTTGTTGTAGCACGTTGCTTCAGAAAGGCCTTTATTTACACAAATTGTTTCAGAGCTTCTTCCTCTGCAGCATCTTTGAGGCCTGGGCCTCCAGGCGTCGGGAGGCCCTGCACAAAATGGTGGCGGGGTTTGCACAGGCGCTTCTCCTTGCTGTTTTCATACGTCGCGCTGTGGAAAGGCGAGTCGCCGGCGCTGCTTCTTTTATTCAGGGAACGGCTGATGGAGTCACTCGAGCACCTTTGTGTCATGAAAATTGCTGTTTCGTGGTTCTGAAGTTTTGCCTTATACTGTTATGAACGTTTCATAGAGAACAGCAGAATACATTTTCAACGTGTGGGATAAATACCAAACCCAGTTTTGGTCACAAGCCTTTTCTGTTTCATTTTCCAGTCAGAATAAGATTCCATTGTATTGGGCTTAGTTGTAGAAAAATATGTCGATATTCATAATCGGTCTGTAGAGGCAGGAGAAAACGGACGTGTGATTCTTAATCATCAGCATTTCTGCACTTTACATCTTGAGACCCGTCAATAGGAAGACACAAGAAGGACTTTTACCTTTCTGCTGAGGCGTGTTTTTGCTGAACCACCCAGGCAGTTTCTCCACCGATTTGGGGGATCTGCTCCCTTATGGAGACCGTCCAGTTTTGTTTTATTATATATAAATTTATACTTGACAGCTGTTGAGGAAATGACTGGAACAATAGCCATAATGGCAATTAAAAAAAAAAAAATCAGCTTAATTTATTGCTCTAATGTCCTTCACTAAGAAATCATAATGTCAGTTTTTAGTGATATTAGTGATGTCCTGCTTCTGGTTGTGCATTCAATTATTTTGATGGTAAGAAGGCACAATCCTAATGGGCCAGCTTACCATTTCCTTGAAATATATTGTGATATTTTAATTAATATGCCAATAAGAGGAACTATTTGGTCTTTATTTTATCTCTTGCTGAAACTTGAATGCATTCAAGGGTTCTGCTGTGATTGGCTTCCTCGGGGAGGTGCAGCAGGAGTTGTGTCCCCTCTGGCCTCCATAAATCATGCTGAGTTCGGTGTCTTTTGGGAGCCTGGGGCAAAATATTTCAGTCCCCTGAAGCCTTCCTACTTGCATTCTTCCCTCCCTCCTTCCCCAGACTAGATGCCACAATATTCCATAATGGAGCCTTTCCTTTTTTTTGTGGCATGCTTTGAACAATGAAGCAGGTGACTTGTAGCTACATCATATAAAATAATGATTAATTCTTCAACTATCATTTCAGGGGGCTCTGAAATTTAGGTCTTTCAGGTTTTTGAGCCACACCTCTAACAGAGGCTTGGTCTGGGGTAACCACTCAAGGTGTAGCGTAACTCAAGGTGTAAATGAAGTTCTCTTTAAAAATTGGCACTCAGGTAAATGGAAGTATCCACAAAGGCTGATACCTACCTTCGTTCACACTTGTTTTGCTGTCTCTGTGTAATCAGCTTTCTGTATACTTTCAGAAATCAAACCTAATCGAGATTGTGCGATGGCGTATGGAAGAGGCCTATTGCACAACTCCCCTCTCCCTGCCCGCACCCAAGTCAATCCTTGCTTGTGTCACTGCAGGCAATTAACAGTGCTTCAAAACCACATGCGGCTCCTATTCCAAAACACCATTTGATGGTATCAGGAGGTTTGAGAGTTCAAGAAAAAAAAATGTTTATTTTTTAAAGGGAGTTTAGTCTTCATCATTAGAAGATGCTGAAATAATCAGAGGCATTGTGTGTGCAGCATCAGCAAGTAGATCTTTGCTGCAAGGTATTGTCTGGATGGGATAAAGGCGCATTCTTCATCTTTAATATATACTTGAAATGAACTGTACATATTTAGGTGTTCTGCTTTGATCCTAATGGGTTGTAAGGCGCTATGCTGAAATGGATGCGGATACCATCGATAAAGGAGAAGATCCTTAACATCTTAACGTGTGGGCATGTGCCGCAGTTGCCACATAATAAACAAGGGTGTGAGCTTTTCAGAGCTGCCCTGAGATAGGCAACTTTTACCTCCTGTTGTCCCAGGGTAAACAGGTTGCTTGTGTCTCTGAGAGCAGCAGGGTGCTTTCTCTGCCACCGGCCGGTGAGGGAGAACATGAGGATGAATAATTACCGTGGATTTGCCGGATGCTCTGTACCCACAGGTGCACAGTAATGAATCTCAGTGGTCATCTTTACCTGCAGGATTTCTTCTGAGTGATTTTGTTATTGATACCAAACAGGGTTTTCAGGGATCGTTTCATTGACTAGCATTGGTGCTAACTATTTGAAGCAAATCAGTGGCTGGGATTTTTATTTCATTTCACTGTGCAACAAGATGCAATTAAGAGTGAATGGTGTGGCTGGAAAGTTCCTGAGAATTATTTGAATTTATTTTGCAATGGCAAAGACGATCACGGGAACAAGAGAACGCTCCTGCTTGTGCTGTCTTTCTGTTGAGTGTTTTAGTGGGTCACTGTTTGCCTGGAGCACTGAGGTATCCCTCTGCCATTCTGATCCTGTAGTAAGGATGTTGTACCAGTGGAAAAATCTCCTTCCCCAAAATAAGGGTTGACCTAAACCAGAGTGTGGTTTTTCTGAATTCTGTCACTAATACACTCCCTGAGCACAGCCACATTATTGCTTGCTCAGCACAGTCTGCAGCTTTATCTGGATTCATTGCCTTGCAGAGATAAAGCGTGCTATTTGGTCTAAAAAAAATCCTACCTCAACAAAGGAAGAATATCTTAAAAGTTTTTAAAACCAGAGGCAGAAGCCAAGAGCTAGGAGGAGCTGGCAGCAACCCCCATGAGGTACCAGAAAGAAAGGAGCTCAAGTCCTGCACTTTTCATCACTTCACAAGCATCTTGATGCTGCAGAAGAGAAAGTTCTCTCAATGAATTTTCTGGTCTCCAGATAGGGAAGATAACTAGGGATCTTACTGCTGCTCATGTTAATGTCAGTACCTTCCATGTTGCAAGCAGAGTTTCTCAGCTTGTGCCATGAAATCTGCTGTCCTTCCTTTAAAGGGATGTGGCAATTCGGTTTCCAGGAGACCTGTTATTTCAGTTTTACTGGCAGAATGAATTGGCAAAAGTTTGGGAATAAAAGATGATGCTTAGAAGGCTAATTGTGGCAGAAGGTCCTTCTCAAAGCCAAGTCTAACCCTGCTGTGGGGCAGGTGCTGGCCACGACTGCGGTTATGTTGAACCATCGGCTGACAGGTGGACTGAGCCTGTCAGTACTACCTTGGTGATGGTTCGGAGCTCAGAAGGGTCAGGTGCTGTCATGCTTTGCAGAGCAAAGCTTAAAGGGCGTGTGATTGAATTCACAAGACGGCATGGTTTGGTAAATGATGCACAGCCCCTACGGTTTCTTTCTGTGACGAGTCCGTCATAGCATGGTGCGCCATTAACATGAGAAATACTGTTTTAATTAGCTCAGCTGATGGTCCTCTGACACTGCTCAGTGGGTAGTTTTAATGGACGCGGTACGGAAATCGTTGCCCTGGCAGGTACAATATCTCTTCGTCTTATTTGCTTACAAATGTTCCAAGCAATCAAGTATGACACCTTCCTGCAAATGAGGTAATTCCCGCTTGGTGCTTAGGCCTCTAAAGAAGAAAACTTTTATATTGTAACATTAAAGGCAGACACTTTGTTTTAATCACTTGCCAAAACAGCTGAAAACAATTATTAATTAATAGGAAACATTGACTTTTAACTTTGTGAGCTCTCCAAAGAAGTGTCTGTGACAACTTGCATCTGGATTTATGGATTATTTGGATACAGCGAAACTGGGCATCATACTGCAAAGGTTGACTGCTTTAAATTCATTTTAAGTGTACACATAGCGCTCTTAAAATTAATATGTTTATAAACCTAAATTGGTTCAGTTGAATGCCTTTTGTTCTCTTTCTGGCTTCATTTGAAGCAACAACAAAAAGCTGTGCTTGTTTGTGTGTTTAACCAAAATGTTAAATGCAATTAATCTACCAAAAGCACACAAATATTTTTTGAATAATAGAGGCACCCCTTTCACAGTGTCTTTGGTATTTAGCACTATGGTTTGGAGAGTAGAAGGCAACTTTTTCACATCTCATAAATAAAATTTAAAAAATCTTTTGCTTGGCTTGTTTAATTTGAACCAATGCAATGCAGCACCCTCAGATTTTCTCAACTGCTTTGATAAGGCTGAGGTTAGTCTGTATGGCTAGGGGGAGGCAGCATTCCCAGTATTCTAGATTCTGGATCTTACTTTCCCTTCTGGAAAATACTGTGTCTGGCAAATGCATCTCCTAATAAATAATAAGAGGGGGATGAATATTGCCGTCTGAGACAGAGCTCCTCTTTGATCTGACTCGGAGGGTGATTATGTGGGGAGTCATCTTGCAGATCTACTGGTTTTGCCTCTTTTGTCAAACAAAATAATAGAATTCCTTGGACTGTCGGAAACAGAGAATATCCAAAATATTTCAACAAGATCAGACCACAAGAGTTACTTTGTTATCTTAATTGAGAATCTTGAGACATCCCAATTATTTTAACAATGGGAGAGTGGCTGCCTAGCCTGTCTGCTTCTAGCCAGTCCAGTCCTCAGCGATTGAGAAATTCATGGGGAATACTGTGACAACTTTAGTAACTGCAGATTTTTCATCGCTTAAAATCTGTTTTCAAGCAAACATGAGAGCTTTGCTTTATGCATTTGCTACCGAAACTCTGCTCTTAAAAAAAAAGGTGTGCGACCTTATCTTTAATTTAAAATTCCGCTAGTCCTGCTAAAACAGCAACTCGCTCTTTGCCAGGTAACTCAAATCTGAGCTCGTCTTCTGTGCATGGGACTGAGTCTTAACTGCTGAGGATTGGCTGGTCGCACCACGGAGCTTGGGTGACGGACAATTCGGGTGCGTCCAGAGTCTATGCCTGGGTATAGAAAGCCAGGTACCAGACTTCATCCCTGTCATTTGGAGAAAGGTCACCTGTTTCCCTCTTTCCCATGCTTATGTCTTATAATGATTTGGAATCTGCTTAGCTGTCCTTGGCCTTTTGATCAAGATGCAACATTCACAGCTATTCACCATGCTATGGAAGACAGAGAGATGGGTGTATGTAGTCCTATATTCATGCTTAAGAAGAAAACTAGCACGCTGTTCAAAGGTTAAGTTGTGCCTTCAGATAATAACACTTTGCTTTTCCTGGAGTGTTTTGCACAAAGAAACTGGGCTGGTCCTTTTTTTAACACATAGTTAGGGCTTAAATGGCCACAGAAATTATGCTGACAGCTAGTTTCCCTTGCCCTTCTCCTCCCAACCCAGCACTGTGCTCCTGTTGGAAAGGGGGGTTGGATGGTGCAGACATGCGGATGCAGCAGCTTAAAAGTCAGACATATAGAAAATGAGGGGCAGGGCTGGTGTGCTGATGGAGCAACATCTCTGCTCTCGTTGATAGCGGTCGATCATTTCAGTATCAGTGACCAGCTAAATACCTGGGGATTTTATGGGCTGAACTATGGCAACGGCACTCCTTAAACTGATGTTTGAACCTGCTGAAGTCCTACACATTTATTCTGAAATTACTTGTTATTACAAACGGTGGCTGTTTGCATAAAGAACTTCGTAATCTCAAAGAGGTTATCTTTCTGCAAGTAGTTAATTGGGTCATTACCAGCTTTTCCTCAAAAGAAGGGGAAAAATTGACTAGTCTAATACTTTTCAAATGCAGACCGAAAGGAGAGAGTAATTTCTGCAGTGGGTCAGCATTTTAAGTACTTCTGTTCTCTTCCACCTGCTGCTTGATAACACTACTCGCTCTGGAGACCGGTAATAAACACCCACCCTACCAGGCGTAGCAGAACAGTGAACTGCACTTGTGTCATCTCCAGAACATTGTGACCATTCACGAATGAAAGCAGTAGGTTGCTTCTGGTTACTCACTGGTGTATTAGATTTCTACTAGCAGAACAATTTTCAGGTTCCTGGGTTGCGTGTGGCAGATGGAAATAATTGCTTTCGGTATGCTCTGGGGCATTGCTATCTGAACAAGAAAGACAGCGCTGCTTCCCTCTCTCTCCACCCAGGGTTTAGGATATGCCTAGTTGGAGCGCAAAGAGAATTTGGGTTGATTTCCAGTACATAAAGGGGGCCTATAGGAAAGATGGGGAGGGACTCTTTATCGGGGAGTGGAGTAATAGGACGAGGGGTAACGGTTTTAAACTGAAAGAGGGGAGATTGAGATTAGGTATTAGGAAGAAATTCTTTACTGTGAGGGTGGTGAGACACTGGAGCAGGTTGCCCAGGGAAGCTGTGGATGCCCCATCCCTGGAAGTGTTCAAGGCCAGGCTGGATGGGGCTTTGAGCAGCCTGGTCTAGTGGGAGGTGTCCCTGCCCAGGGCAGGGGGGTTGGAACTAGGTGATCTTTAACGTCCCTTCTAACCTGAACCATTCTATGATACTATGATTTCTGAGTTTTGTTTTGGTGTTTTTCATTATTTCCACATAAGCAGTTAAGGGATAAATGTAAATTCCAAATGTCAGCTTCCAGGGAAGGCATGAATCTGATCTGTGATGGCACTTGTTGAGAATGAATTCAGAGTACTCTTAATGCTTGGTTTTTGCGTGGACTGTGCTAATTTGGGGGGTTTGTCCAGACCAGTGAGGTTCCTTTACACCGCTGCTGGTTTGTGCCATCTGAGCGATGTCCTTTCCAAAGGCTGTGCCTCAGTGCCTAATCCCAGGCACAGCCCCCATGTAGCAGAAACCTTCCCCAGCTCTTGAGTTTCCTACGCATATTGCGGGATTGCAGCATCCTCTGATGCTTCTGCACCTACGAAGTTATTTGGTCTGTTCCTCTCCAATTGTTTGCCACCTCTTTGGATATAATAGAATGTTAAAATTTAAAAATTAAAAAAAAATTAAAACATGAGGAAATTATTGACATGAGGAAAATATGCCAACTTCAGGAGACAACTGCTGATTACAGTACACCTTTCTGTGCTGCCCTCTTTTTGACTGCTGTTTTCTGTTACTATAGTAGAGTGAAATTTGTGTTATCTTCAGTTTTATCCTATGCTTATGGGAAATGGGAGCCAGCAAATACCGGGGTATAGAAATCCAGCATTAAACAAGCCATTTGTTCGCTTTCTGCAGTTGTCCAGAAGGTAAAATGCACTGTGCTGCCGCAGAGGAGTTCTCAGAGTGCTCCTTTAAAGCAACAAGCTGTTCATTTTAATTTAGCCATCTTGCATAAGATACAAAATTGACTGCTGAGTCTTCTTCGTGGCTTTCATCTGTATTTGTGGAGCATTTTGCAAATGAAAGCTGAGGGGGCTCGCCATCCTTGTAGACAATCTTGCAAACCCCAATTCCAGAACAGGGCAATGCCTCCCTGTCCGCACAGGCGGAAGTCAGCAGATGCTGAATTTTGCAGTTGTTTTATGTCTCGCAGCATAAAAGCCAGAGTATGAACACTGAGGGAAGGCCTTTTTCCCATCAAAACTCTCAAGCAATCTTAAAAAAAAAACCTCTCAAGCTGTCCTGAAGAGAACATCAGTTAGAGGCAGGGACTTGCAGCAATGAATGAATGAGAAGGTTTGGTCTAACTGGTCTTTTTCCTTCTGTAAGATCAGCAGAATACTATTTGCCACGGTATGTTGTTGAAATCTTCAGTTGTTATGAATCAGAGCTAAAAGAAGCACCAATGCTTATTCTTTTTTTTTAAAAAAAAAAAAGAAAGAAAGGCTGATTTGAAGAAAATAAACGGAAATAATGCAGGAAGCTGCCGATGTGGAAAATATTCACACCATGCCAGGACAACCTTTTTTTTAAGGTGTCACTTTGCAAGGTTCTTGCCTATTGCGTGCTGATGATAATGTTTTGCTGCTAAAGCTGGAGGAAATGAGGCTGATGAAAGTTTTCTGTGTGAAAACCTGTAGAAGTTGACTTCAAACAGAAAAATGTCCGTAAAACGCCAACGTGGCAGAGATGTTCCACGGGAATGTTTCAGCTATCAGGAATATGAACTGCGTTGTGAGCATTTCGCCTCTCAGATTTGCATATAGATGGAGATATGTTGATTCAAAACAGAAGGATTTTGATGAACAGATATTAGCTTCAGCCATAGCTGAGTAAAGAGGAAAAAAGGTAGGTCACATTCAAAACAACGGAAACTCAACAGCGTAATTGTACACTACAAATGGTCCTACTTCTTCAGTCAGCAAAGGTGGAAAAGTCCTTTGTTACATGTTATTGGTACACACGAAACTGCAGTCTTCAAGCCAATGCCAACTGCTTCTGAAATCACAACAGCAAATACTGCAAGCTACCCTGCAATTTCTTTTCCTAAAGTCATGTGTTTTAGCCTACAAGTGAAACTTAATTGGGTCAAATTAAAAGGTTTGGATGCGATAAATGACTCAGTGTGTATTTGATGAACTTCTCTTGCTGTTCTGCCTTTTCAGTCAAGAAATAGGAAAAACTTCGGACCAGTTAGTGAAAGTAACGCAACAACTTACATAATGTAACTTTCATGATGGCTAAAGGATGGCTCAACAGCAATTATACATGCTCGGTAATAAGAGTAAGCTAAAATTATAGCCTGACACTACTTAGGAGGGGACTTGGAGGATGTGTGTAATGTATTTCCCTCCTTCCAAAACTTGTTGGACTACCAACCTGACTACAGGAAAATAATTGTAATTTAGCTTTTGTTGGCAGTATCGGCAGTGGAATCTAGGGCATAAATACATTGCTTTGTACATATCTCGGCCCAGATCTAACACAGGAGTAAGTGAATATGGGAAAGTTTGCACTGTTGTCTCTTCTCCTTTTCTTAAACAGGAACGTGGTCATGCTGGAAAGCAGACATGCGGTTAAAAGGTAAATGTATTACCTTTATTTCATCCCAAATATCCTACTGAATGGAGAGACGAGCCCATGTTTTACCTGGTCTAACGCAGGGACAATCTGGCAGACAGCAGGGCTGCTCTCAAGCTGCCTTGGAGGAGGCACAGGGGGAAACTCCCTGGTTCAAAGTTTCAGGCTGGGCATGGGAAGGCACCATTGCACCCAGCCCCCACCACGAATGCGCCACTCTCCAGGTTGTCCCCATGCCTCATGTCTGACACAAACATTCCTGTTTCCTTCAACCCACTCACTGGGAAACATCTGACACAGCTCATGGGCTTTGCTTTGTGATGTGTCCAGGGCAGAATTTGTTTCTTATGGTAGGTAGAGACTACAAACAAAGAGTACAGTATGTCTTGGTTTAAAATTTTGGAAGAGTAGGGTAGCCGAGCTGTCTACTTGATGCATTCAGTTCTGGCTCCTGTGAGCCAAGGAAGCACTTGTGGTGATGTGTTTTGCCAAAAAAGTTAGTGTAAGCAGACTCAGGCCAGCCCCGAGTGTGTCACTGGCTGCTTTGGTGGCCCTTTGTGCCCCACTTGTAAGAAACGAAAGCATCACTGTAATCTGAAGAGCCGAGCGTCTGAGTTAGTGCCAGTGCGCACCTGTTGACAGGGCTTTGCTGAGGTCTTTGACCTCCAAACATAGATAAGCTGCTCTTGCGGGTTAGGAGATTTGAAACCGCTGGGCTGAAATCCAGCACATTACAACCCAAGCTCTTTACCTTTTCCTTGGTTAATAGGTGCTTGAACTATATGGCAGGGTGCCAGAGAGGTCTGGTAGGCCTGCGATGGGGCAAGGAGTTACGTTAAAGAACCTAGTTTCTAATTAATCCAGGGCCTTTGTAACTCTCTAAGTGGCTTGCCCAGAGTCACGCCGGTGCAGGGTCACTCTTGTCTTCTGAATGCGAGACGGGGTAGATGAGGCCTCCACTTCTTCTAAACACTGAACTTCAGTACAGATCATTAGCATTTTGAAATTATCCATTGAAAATTGCTAGAAAATTATCTGTGTGATTATATCTTGAGGGGCAGAAGCCAGAGCAGAGGGAAAACTGGCTGATGTTTCTCTCCTGGGCATTGCCCCGTGCTGTCTGCTGAGGCTGTTTTTTGAATAAAATAGAAAATTTGAATAAAATAGAACTTCAGATGGAGCTGCTCTTGGTGTAGCTTGTGTTTAGAGGAGACAAGAATGAGGGAGGACTCATAACCAAAATTTAGTCTAATCTTTTTCTTTTTTTCTGCATTTCTGGGCACCTGATGTGGGGAAATTGCTTTGCTGCACCAGTCTGGAAGCATTAGTACAGCTTTGGCCGAGGTTGCAGATGGTCCTTGCTGCAGATGTGCCTTGGCTTTACTAAGCCACATGATTGTTTTTGATATGCTCTTGGTTCATGACAAGTATCTTTCAAAGGTAATCTGTACCCTCTGGCGCTGAAGGATGTCACACGTGAAAATAGGATGACCTGGTAACTCTCGTGTATGACAGAGCTTTTTGGTGTAGTGGTAGATCTGTAGATCAACAGATTCAAAGCCATGATGAGCAGCGCAGGGCTGGCAGTGCAGATGTCTCTGCTGCTGGTTGCGACTGAAATGGTAATCATCTGCAATAAATGATGAATTCAGTGCAGACCCTTGATATACCTGCTCGTTAACAATTCACCCTTACAGAGGATTTCAGGCCCCTCAAATTTTACTTGCTCAAAGAGAATTCATTTTAAAACAACAACAAAAAAAACCCTGAGGTCGATCACAAGCCTCATGCAGGAAGCTTATTTTGTTCATTAATATAGTCTTCATAAATATAGTGTGTTTGTTAATACAATATAAGTTGAGTTGAGGTAAAAGATCTAAGAAACGGAACTCGGGTTGCCTGAGTCCTGTGTGGTGTATGTTTAATGAATTTTCACTTAATCATCCATTAACATGTATGATAAAAATAAACATGGCAATTGAACAGCACAGTACTAAATACTGTTCTGAAAGAAAACCACATTGGGTAAACTAAAACAACTGCATTTCTTACTAATCTACACAATGCATTTTGTTTAAAAGGAGAATTTATAGTATTTGAAATATCCTACCACATACTGAAACTTTTAGTGTAAACTGCCACTTTCTGACTATCACATATTGAAATACTTGTGGCGCATAGTGAAATTTATGTTACATAGTGTAAAATATATAGTGAAACCGAACTGATGTATAATGAGATGCACATGTGCCTGCAATGACTTATCAGTTCCATTATTTTCTAACTAACATTATTTTCATGATCAAATTTTTCTGGGTCAGAGGAAGACAGTGGTGAAGACCAGGACTGGTACTGCAATGGAAAGTGTAGACCCGAATTTGCACAAAAACTCTATTGAGCTGAGTTATCCTTTGTCCTTTTCTGAGATAAATTCTAAATGCAAACTCTGCTAATGGTTACAACATGTCTCTCTTTCTCTGCCAAAGCTTCATTACGAACATCAGCATCACCCCAGCCAGGGAAATACCACCAGCTACAAGTGGAGAGGCCAAGTGCCCAATTCTCAGCAGTTTTTACCAGTCTGTGGCTGCCGCACGAGAGACCCTGGTGAGCTGCGTGGGGCCCCGTGGGAGCACCCCAGCACAGGTCAGGTCATTCCCATCCATTCAGGTCCCCTTGGGAGGGGGCACCCAGGCATCTCAGACCTGACTTCCTTCATCCACCGATGCTCCAGACCTCCCGTGAAGGCTCAGGGTTGGATGGGCAGCACCGGTGGTGGCTGCAACCTGCAAAACTTCCTTCTCTACTGCTTAGATTTGTTTTTTTCTGGCTTAAGCCAGGTCCTGACTACTCAACCAAGCATCCCTGCCGGGCAGGGCAGGCAGGCTGGCCACTGGGTGTGCCCCGCTGCTGGCGGAGGAGGGCTGTGGCAGCCGGTCCGTTGGCTGGTGGCCTCCCGGTGACCTGGGGCACTCCTCTGCGAGACTGTTGTTTGCAACTCGCACTTGCTCTCCAATCTCAGTGACGGTTTGGGCTGATGATGTCATCTCCTGGGCTGGCTAGCTTGGGAGGTGGTTTTGTCCCTGTCCTGGTGGACTGTGGTCTTGCAGGTCCGACCTGATGTGAGGCTATGGGACTTCTCCAGCCATGCTCGCTGCTGCCCACAGCTTCGCAATGGACTTAGACCACAAATGAAGCGGCCAAAAGAGAAAACAAGATCCTGGTGCTGCTCAACCAAAAGAGGGGGAAATAAACCACAAATCTCACATCTCTTTGACCAGTCCTACACTGAGCTCCATGAGAGGCGTTTTTCTTGTATGGGTTGTCTTTTACCTGTTTTTGTACCAGTGTCAATATGACAATATGACCAAAGGCTTTAACACTCAGAAGTGGTAACAGCAATGAAGTTCCCTCTTCGTGATCTGTCTCGATAGCACTCAGGTCAAGGTGCTTTTGTCCTGTCCTCACCATTGGACTATCGGCATTTTGCTAAACCAAAACAATCTAGGCCATACCGAAATTGAAAGAAGACCTTCCTACTTTGTGGCTGTTGTGCAATCAGTCCTCATCAAGGATGGCTGAAGGCACAAGACAAAACACACCCTGGGTTTGAGGGAAGGTATATTAACCTTTCCACTTGGAATGCCTAATTGCTCAAATATTGCCAACATTGTTCAAACTGCCAGATATGTTAGGGAACAGGCAGAACTGGAGGGACAACTCTGTATAAGGGGTATGACAAATTTATTGGGTAAATTGTATGGGAGTGCTTAACCCTTCTCTCTGTTCTGTTTTTTTGTAAGGACAGCTGCCAAGTAGAGTTGATCATGACTAATTCATGTGAGGAAATAGCACAGAGAAGTTAAACAGCAACAACCAGTTTAATTTCACTTGTTACCAATAAGGCCTAACTTAATTTTCATAAGGATATGAAAGGTGAGTTTGCCATTTGCTCTCTATGTTTTAAAAGCTGCAAGGGAGCTTGCAGAGGGATGTGCTCTGCATTATTAATGCCACCTCTGTCATTAGAGCAGGGGGAGAAGACAAACACTATTTAATTCCCATGTGTACCAGGACAAAAGGTATCCAGAGCATCAAACTTGTCTTTTGTTTTTGTTCTTCCCTATTCATGGCTTTTAAAAATCATTCTAGAGAGGTACGTTAGTTATCCCTGAAGCAGGGCAGAATATATATGGGCTCCTGCGTGTGTCAAAGCCAAAACTGACCAAGATGATATAGAAATGATAAAGAAATTGTCTTGAGGAAGAAGGAGAAGCAGGAAACATATCTTCGGTACCTGAGCGTCAACTCTAGCAAACAACATATGAGGCATGAATATTTCACAGGTGGTACAATCACTTGCTACCTCTTTTTTTGACCTATCTTCTTATCTCCCCTGAATCAAATGGTGCCACAATGGTGACAGCGAGTGGCTGAGGTAGTACATATTTTAGACAAGGTTGTGGAAAGATGATCTATCAACAGGGAAGCAGAAACCTTTCATAATGCTAGGAGGAAAATTCATCCAATAAGCCCAGAAATAATAGATTTTTAATCCTTGGTTGTTTCCTTGTATGATACAAACTACTGAGTGTCGTCCACTCCTTTGAACCCCTCTGCAACTTCATTGAGATTGACCATTTCCTTTTGAAAGATGCTTGGCCCAGACTGAAACATTTACCGATTTCTTAATCTCTGTAGCTAGATTGTTCTTTTAGTAAAACAGAATAGAGCAAAAACACTGTGTCTATTCAAAGGCAGTATATAGAATTATTATCTCTTTGAGCTAACTTTGGTAAGCCAAGCACATGTCTGAGCTTTGCTAAGATCAGGCTTAAACACAGTTCTCATCATTTAAAATGCTTCTGCATAAACCAGTCTTGATTTAAAGGTCCACTACGAGGGCTGTAGATGAAGACTGTCCAACTGCCCAGCTGCCCTCTGCTGAGCTACTTGAGTCCTTGTGAGGAGGCTGAAGGCAAATGGCTCTTGCTTAGCAGCTTAGTAATTTTCTCAACGTCATGGGGAGGCTGCTTGTTATTGCTTGCCAGTAAAGGGGACACTTTGCTACTGTGGGCCCAGTTATTTGCTTCCCTGGGTGTCTATATCCAGCCATGGAGATGTCAATGTGCTAACAAGAGCACCAGCTCCCACACCACTGGGGTTTCAGCTCCAGGGAGAAGTATTAACAAAGTAAAATGCGTCAAAATAAGGAAAAGCCTAAAAAAGGGAGTATGTTGTCAATATCAACCCAGCAAAATGCTGAAGGTGAGCTTTGACAGGGTGGCAGCAGGCTTCTGAGGAGCCACAAAGCATACTGGATGTTATAGTTTGTCAAGTCATGGCATGGGTGAAATTTCATGCCTCAGAGTAAAGTCAGAGATGAGAAACTATGGGCTTTTTGACGTGGGAGAGCTGAATCTATCAAAATAGTTTCACTTTGCATCTACGGACTGTGAAAAGATGTTCTTCCTTTTTTTTTTTTTTTCTGAGTGTTTCATCTCACCCTCGCCCTTAGTTGTATGGGTCCCCTCGCTTAGGAGGCACCGGGTTTTCCAAAGAAAAGGTGGCATTTCACTGCTTCCCTCCACTGGGTCGTGGCTGGGGAGACTGAAGAAGTCGGTGGCCACCTTCCCCCGTGGCCAGCATGCTGGCAGGGCTGGCCACACCGGCAGGGAGCTGAGAGCCCTGGGGATGCTCACCGAGAAGGCAAGAGGATGGGGCTGGGCGCAGGGAAGGGGAAGATTAGAAAGGTAACAAGGATGGAGAGAAGGAGCATGGGGCTCACCACCCGCCCGTGCTAGTCTACATAACTGGTGACAGGCTGCTCCTGGCAGCAGTGCCATGGCCAGCGGAGCTGGCGGCTGGATTCATGGAAAAATGCTAGTCCTGCTGTGTTGTTCTGACATATCCCAGGCCAGCCACGGATCAGGACAAATCTCACTGGTGCATGTGCTTTCTGAAACCCAGGAGCTTGCACGAGCAGCCTGTGAGAATGGCACCAAGGTGTCAAGCTTGGGCACTCAGAGGTTGAAAAAAGTCAAAATTAAGGCTGAGTCAGGCCCCTATGGATGTGCGTAATGACGTGGTCTTCACAGGATGTGTGTTACCTTTCCCCATGGCCTTTGCCATCGGGAACCGAAGGAGGCTCTAATCCATAAACACCACACCTTGTTGGTGGTCTCTGTTGAAAGGGGTGGGGTAGATGAGAGGGCCATCTCCAGCTGGGAGCTGGGTGCTGCCTGGGAGAAACATGTTACCCAAGGGGTTGTGCATAGCATGGAGCAAGTCACCTAACCTGAATTTTCACAGGCTGTGAAGTATTGTACTTTCTGGTTTTAGATGCTTGATTTGAAGGCGTTGAGGATTCCCAGTGACCCCTGAAGTTTGGATGAGCCATGCTGCAGTCCAATAACACTTAATTTGGGATAAACTGCCCTGGAAAGTCTGAGGACCCAAAGAGAATATTTGACTTGCAATACTTGACTGTATTTTGTTTATTTTTCTGTCGTGCATAGAGATACCACCTTTCTCTCCCATGTGGACATTGAGTGATACAGGTGAAGCCTTCAGCCGTCCTCCCAGTGGGCCCACCAAAAGCACCATGGAACAACCAGCCCTGCCTGAAGAGTAGTGCAGGAGCAGGAGGGCCAGAGCTGCGTGGCCACCAATGGAGACGAGGAGAGGGAGGGCATCCCTGCCCCATCCCGCACAGGGTGAGCAGCTCCTGCTTTGCATGCTGAGCAAGGTGGAAGTCCTGTGGGAAAACCAGCAAGCAAGGACTGCTCCTGAAGCTTATGTGTGGACAAGCTTAATTAATTCTGGCATTTCGTAACTTTTTGGTGCTTGACATTGCAACCTTGCTCGCGTTGTGTTAATGCGGGGAGAGCCGTATGTGTATGCAAGTGAGTGAAAGTAGCATCAGCGTTTTGATTAGAACAAGGTTTCCATCAGATACAGACACATGTCCGACCCGATACCCGTTTGTTTCCAAGCAATGTGAAGTGAAGGCCCACTCAGTTTCAGCACACTTCTGGGGGCCCGGACTTTTAATAGCATGTAATATTTCTGGCAACAGATGAGAGCTAATATATTGTGTTTAAATCTGGGATGAGTTGTTGACCAGCTGTGGTCTATGTGCAGAGATATCAAATGCTTTTCTTTGGATAATGTGAGTTCCAGCCTGCAACCCACATGTTGGGCAGAGGCAGGACCCAAGACCGGCAAAAATAACCCATTTAATCTGACGAAGCCATGTCATGCTCTCTTGCAGAGCGTTTGGTGCAGTTTTCCTCTAACGATTTAAACATTTCAGAAAGTTCTGGGTGAGCTGGCTCCTTTTTCAGTGTTGCACGTTGGTCGACACTGGTGAGAGGTTTCTGCCCTTCTGTCTGCACCGGAGAGGTAAATTAGTTAAGCAGAAGCACGAATTATTTGCATGCAGCTGAGGTGGCGAATGTGTTATCTTAACAGCAGAAAAGGAAATGGTTCTCTATAGATTATTAGTTACTGAAAAAGCAAAGGCATGTCTTTTGTTGCCACCACACCACTGGTCTGACTGTTGAGTAGATACGGATCAATATCCCCCCTTCCTCCTCACCCCCCTCGCTCTTCACGTTTTCACTTAGGCTGAGGTGAAGGGTTTCACTTTAATTTATGTCATTCTTGTATTGCCAAATGGCATGCCAGAGCAACCGAACCGGGTGTGATCTGACTCTCTGTTGTGTGCTCTCACATGCGATCCCCTCGTGGGAAAATGCTGAGAGAAAATGGAAATTTAAGCTCTGCACCTAGCCACTGTGGTTTTTTGGGTTTTTAATAGTGCTTCGTTTGTAAGCTCCTTGGGGCAGAGAGAGTTTTTGTTGCGTTCAGGGTAGTCGTAGCCCATAAGTGAGGACTTCGAAATGTTATGATATTGCAGATAGTACTATAAACAACTTGTTCTCTCTACGAACAACAAAGATACGTGCTGTTATATATTGGAGGATCTCAAAACAAGGTACAAATATTAGTCTTACACCACAACTTGCACAAGTCTCGTACCTATTCTACAAATGAGTCGGGCGTTGTATGGGAAGGTCAACTGACTTGTTCCAGACCTCGCTGCCAGTTAGTGGAGGTACCAAAAGCAGAACCCAGCCGTCTTGGCTCCTGGGTCCCTGTCCTCGCTGCAAACTTTAGCGCTGGCCTTGATGTACTGAAATTTCTAGATTAAAAAAAAAAAAAAGACTACTGTCTTTAAATCTGAATTGTTAGGTACTCTTAAACTTGGATACATTCCCCTGTGTAGATGCACATCACTGCCTTTGTGTTTAGATCGATCTAAACAATTACGTTGACAATTAATTTTTTTAAAAAATACCTTAGGAATGACATCAACAGCCTCTCCCAGTCTTAAATACCCCAAATCTGGGGGAAAGGAGAACCTGTAGCTGAACTCTGTGGTTGGGTCTATCCATGAATGTAGTTTTGGAGTCAGACTCACACAGGGCTAAGGTGTTCCCTTGTGGCTAATGTGCCCAGAGGGAGTCAGCAGCCAGGACGCCAGTGGCAAAGGGCTGAGATTTAGGATGTTCATATCTAACAAGGCTTTTAGAGTATTTTGCAGGGGTGCGTGCTGCTTCAGAAGAATGGGTTTGATGGTCAGGGCGGGCCCTTGTTGTCTGGCCTCCTTAATTTGGATAAGTAGCTGAGATATTGAAGGAAGTCAGAATGCACTGTGCCTCCAGCATGGCCTGCACCCTTTGCTCCTCAGCCTGCCTCTCTGTTGGGTGCTTGCTGGCAGAATAAGGATAACCCTGCCCGAAACAGCAGAAAGGCCCGTGATGCATTGTCCCTTCCCTGGAGGAGCCTGGACCTGGAGGGCAGAGGGAGCTGTACCTGCAGCCGCTGTTCCACCTTGTCTCCTGGGCTCCTTTTTGAGCTCAAGCAAGACAAGTGACTGTGCAGCAAACAGCACGGTCACTCCTGAGTGTTGTGTCTGGGGCGGGGGGGAATTAAAAACCTCAAGCAGATCTGAGGGAGGGAGGAAATCTGCACATCGCTCTTAGCTGCTATGTAGGTCATAACTTCATTTGAGCAGCACTCAGGTATTTTACGAACAAAGCTCCCAGTGAGTTGCGGCGCGCGGCACCCAAGGAGGGCGAGAGGAACCCAGGCATCCCAGGGGAACTGCACTCAGCTCCTCCCAAATGGCTCCAGATTCAGGGGGGTGTTTTTCTGCAGATTTCAGCAGCAACTGCTGAGACTGCTGTGGGGTCTCTCTCTGCAGGGAACAGGCTTTTCTCGAGGGTGATGGAGCTCCGGGGCTGCTGCCGTGGGGCTGGTGGCCACACAGGACCCCCAGGCAGGAGACACAGGGATGGAGGATGCGGGGCACCTCTCGGTCACAGCCCATGTGGGGACAGCGGGACGGGCAGCACGGACACTGGTATGTAGTCTAGAAGTTTTTAGCAAATGGATGTAAAGATAACAACGCTCTTTCAGAAATCAGCTGCGTGGCTGGGCACAGGTATTACTGTTGAGACCATGAGTCTTTGGAGCCAAACTAGAGCCGCTTCCCAAGGGCCATGGAAGTACCTGCCCTACCCTTCCATTGCTGCCGTCTCTCATCATGGGCACAATTTTGGTCAGTGGCTCACAGCCAGGCTTGCTCGGGGCCAGCCCAGGGAGGAATGGGGATGGGCAAGCGCCTCCTGCAGCTGCCCAGTTTGCAGTGGGCCCCCAGTGCTGGGGCATTGGTGCAAGGGACTGGGAGAGGTGGTGCAGGGTTTTAGGGCAATGGGGATGTAGGAAAAGACCCCCAGCCCCGGGGTCACAGTTCTACTCCCCAGGGTCCTGGCCGGGGCCTCTCAGGAAAGTGCCGAGGTTGTGGTTCTCGAGACGGCTTGTTGCCCTGCTGGTGAGGGCACGAGGGTTTTGGCAGATTGGGATGCTCTGGTGAGATAAAGCCCTCTGGTCGTCACCTCACCCGCTTTTCTGTGCTTAAAATGTGTTTTCTCAGTTTGCAGTGTCAGGGGGCCGGGCACGCCGTGAAGCTATTTGGATTCTGCGTTGATAAGGCGAGTGCAAACTGTCCCTGCGGCTCTCGAGAGCAGAATCAAAGTGAAACTCACCACTCAAGAGTAGAAAGCACATAACACCCACAGCTACAGACATGCACAAATTGCTGCAATATAGGTTAGAAAAGGAGCCCCGTTCTGCACCTTCTGGTCTCATTAAAAACACACACGCGCACACACACACACACACAGAGTCTTCTCTGAATGACTATAAGCACCAGCGTGTGTTCCCTCCTAAACACCCAACTAACCTGTAACGGCTTATTAAAAAGGCAAATTTTCACTTTTCGTGTATCCTTGCTCCCTTTCGCACCTGGTTGCAGTTTCTACAACATTTTTAACTCTTGTTTTTTTTCATGACTGAGCAAAGTGAGACCTCTCGGGGACGCCACCCAGTCTGGTGAACTGGGTCCCCGCCTGAGGACACGGCCCCAGCGTGGCCAGAGGAAACCAAACCTTCCCCACGTACTAAAGAATTCCTGCACGGGGCTTTGAGGTTGACAAGAAGAGCAGATCTTCTCTGTAAAGATGCACAGGACCCGTCCTTTAAAATAAAAAGGCCGTCTGAATGCACAAGGTAGATTAAGGACGAGGGAAAGCAAATGTTTCCTGCGGTTCAGAGAGGGACGGTCCTCGCGCAGAATGTTTTGCCATAGGAAAGCTGTAGGGAAGCTGGGAACTGAGACTGTGATATCCAGGAAATCCCGTACAGACTGCTGCCTGCCGCCCTCCTCTTCCTGCCCAAAAGCTAGTCTCTGCTTTGCTCATTTAAGTTAGGATTTACCGTGTAAAACTCAAGTGGTAAAGGCAGGAATGTTGGGGTCTCCCTAAGCCCCGTATCAGGTTGCGATGGCCGAGTCCTCAGCACGGGTGAACCGGGAAAGAGGTTTCCAGCCTTTGATTTTGCTGTGTGTGGTTTCAATACTGCGGGAATCGCTCCTCTTCCCAGTGCAGTGTGGCCACTTTGGGGCAGGAATGCTGTAAGGAATCTCACTCGGTTCTTGGATAAGGAAATGATCAAGGACTTGCCTATTCACACAATTAATGAGGAAAAAAAAAAAAAAAAGAAGAGCTGAAGGCCTTTATTAATCATTGCACAATAAGGAAGTCATACTGGTTTGACTCCCTTCAATAGGGCTATTTGGTCACACCTACCTAAGTGGTTTGGCATCCCAACCATCTCCCCGCATGCGGCCGGGGAGGAGGAGGAGGAGGGAAGGGCCACTGCGCCCGCATGCCACCGAGGTGCCTGGCCACCAGCTGGTGGGGCAGGGAGAGCACCGAGTGCCCATCTCCCTTTTCCGGAGGGCCGGGCATCTCTCTTTAGAGATCTCTGCCCAACGCCCCCACCAGTGCCGCCCGTCCCCGTGCTCTGCGCACAGGTTTCTGCCCCAAGCCCTGGCATCGAAAAGGAGCAGAAGTTCACACACATCCTGTGCTGGAGTTTCCCCCCTCCCACCTGCAGGGGAGGGTGTCCTCCCAGGGGTGCGTGCCACCTGCCCCGTGACCGCAGCTCCTTGCCCCGCTGCTGGCCTTCTCCTTGGGGCCCCAGCTTACCCCTGGTGGCAGCCAGTCTGTTTCACACTCAGCTCCCGAAAGCAGTTTGTGGCCAGATGCGATGGCTGGTGGGTACCTCTGAAGTGGCAGGAGACAGATGTTCAGGCGCTGGGCTTTGGCTGGCGCACGGGGCTCCATCGCCCTGCCCTAGGAGAGGGTGCCAGGGAGAATTTTACAGCAAGTGGTAGGACAACATCAGCACGGGATGAGAGACAACGCTTTGGCAGCCCAGGCTACATCTCAGATGCCTTTCCTGGGTGAGCTCGTGCAGGCTGAAGTTTGCAGAAGTGGTACCTGGAAGTGGAAAGCAGCATCTAACCTTCCCTGCGCCGGGATTTCCTGCGCAGAGTGCCATTCGACTTGTGTCAAGCTGCAGGCTGTCATGGTGGAGGTCAGGAGGCTGGGCTTCGAAGCAGATGGGGATGTCTGCTTAGCGCGTGTCTCTGAGCCATGGACACCTGACACCTCTAGCACGGGACAAGGGTACCACTTTGCATCCGAAGCAGGCACTGAGGGAGCGGAGGCTTGGCAAGGATTGGTGGCTCCTATTCCCTTTGGCCACCACTGTGAACGGCTGGAAAACCTTCCCCAACCTCTCCGCGTGTTGGAGCCTCTGGAGCCTTCTGCTGTTGGCCACAGTTAGTGCAAAGGTGGCCTCGACGGTTGCGCAAATGTGCTATTTGCCAGCACTCCCAGGTGCTGCTGGTCAGGGTTGCAGGATGGCCCTTTTTCCGCATCTGATGAAAAATTAAAACCCCACGTTTTTGGGAAGTGTCGCAACTTTGACAAAAAGTCACGTTTTCCCACTGTTCAGGCAGGACCTGGTAAGTGCTGAAGTTGCCAAAATTTCCATCTGTGCCCCACCACCACATCCCAGCCCAGGCAGCTGCCTTTTCCCTGCCAGTCTACCCTGACCCTGCGCGGAGGAGGGAGACCTTCGTCTTGGTGCCAGGGCAGCTACCTCGATGCCATCGCTGAGTTTTTCCTTAAGCCACCATGATATTAGGAAAAGTTTCTCTTCTCCCAAGTGACAGGCGATAGGACAGGAGGAAATGACCTCAAGTTGTGCCAGGGGAAGTTTAGATTGGATGTTAGGAAAAATTTCTTCACCAAAAGGGTTGTCAAGCCCTGGAACAGGCTGTCCAGGGAAGTGGTTGAGTCACCATCCCTGGAGGTATTTAAAAGACGGGGAGACGTGGTGCTGAGGGACATGGTTTAGTGGTGGTTTTGGCAGCGTTCAGTTGATGGTTGGACTCGATGATCTTAAAGGTCCCTTCCAACCTGGACGATTCTATGATTCCATGACGGCTTGTGTTTTGCAGATACCTGCCCGGTGACGGGCGCATTCCTCGGCCGCACCGCATCCACTCAGCCCCAACTCACGCAGTAATTAGCCAAGTGTTTCCTGGCTGCCTTTAATTACAGCCACAACTATTTCCCTCGCTCTAATGTAACGCCTCTGAACGACAGCAAAGGTTTTGGGCTGCATCCCGCGCGGAGCGCGGTCCCAGCACGTGTTGGGACGCAGCCGTGCACCGGCAGCCGCTGATTTGAACCCGAAGGGCTCATACCCCCTCGGTGAGTCACTTCTTCAGTTTTCGACCTCGAGGTCCTAATTGCCCACGCTGGGAATTAGCGGTGTCTCCCCCAGCACCCAGCCGAGAGACACCGGGCTTTATAAACCATCCAGAAGGGCAGGATCCTCCTTAAATCTGTGTTTGAGTCTATCATCTCGGCTGTAATTTGCCCCGTCCCCTGGCAAAGCAGCTGGCAAAGCCGTGGAAGGAAAGGGCACGTCGCCTTCCAGGCCCCATGGCGCTCGGTCCCCCAGCATTTTCACGCTGATGGTGGCGAGGTGGGCATGGAGCCCCCCTGCCCGCCGGCCACCCACGGCCCCGCGCTGGGGGCACACGGCCTTGCAGGCCTGCGTTTTCATGGCAGGACCCAAAACGACGAGCTTTCCCCCCCCCGTCCCTGCCCCTCGCTACGGCTGCGGCGGTTGGCCGGCCTGCTGGTGGTGGTGTTGCCATGGCTGAAACCCACCGCATTTCTGGTGGCTTCCAGCCGGCTCCGGGGGCTGCCAGAAACCAAGGCAGCAGCTGCCGGGCTCGGCCTGGCGAGGCTGTGATCTATAACGTGCATTGTCTTTTTATGTAATGTGTTTTATTAAACATCTTCTAAAGCTTACAAGTGTCCCCAGGACATAACTCTCCAGCGCAACGGAACGCTTTGCCAAGTAATGAAGTATGATTTATGGCGGCAACGGTTATCCTATGTTTTTTTAAAAAAATTATTACAGCAATAGCTCTGTCGACTATAGGAATATAACATGCTGCATTTGGCACGTTTATGACAACAGTGCTCTGGTTTTCTTAACTCCACAGTTCGGCGTTGGCAGTATTTCAAATTCTTGAGACAGATGTTTAAATGAATTTTTTAAGAGGACAGTGAAATAACTTTTAAAAACATCATACGGCGCTGAGTGTCTCAATATGAGCAGGAACATTATTTCTTTAGCGTTCAGGTAGGGCAGGGCAGCACATGGCCTCTCTGGTTTAGATCTCACGCTAAACGATGGAAGTAGCCAATGTGGAATTAGCTTTTTTTTCCTGGGGCATCCCGGCCTGCTGTTGCTTTTTGGCCGAGGTGGTGGGGAAGGGACCCTCGGGCCTTCTCCCGGCTTTAAGTTGGCGTCTCGGCCGTGAGCAGTGAAAACAGATCCACGTTTGTTTTGAATGCAGTTCCCACCGCGCTGATACAGGACTTAAGTGGTCTCACGCTGACATTTTGAGTGTGTCATTGTGGTCCCAGTGGTTAGGGTTTCAGGCCAGAAATGACAATCATTTGGAAATATGTAAATGAGAACCCTGGTAACATATCTGCCAGGCAGAGAGCATTCAAGTAGTTCCATCGAAACACTGAAAAATTCTTGGGGTTTTTTAAAAATATCCTTTTTTTTTTTTTTTTTTTAAGGTATTGGCTAAAACTGAAGCCAGCGCCATAATTAACAAAGCCGTAATTAACAAAGCCAGGGCATTCGGCTCTGGCATCGCTGTTCGCGACGATCAATCACGGAAAATCAGAGCCCACAAGGGCAGAAGTCGGCATGTTGGGAGCCATCCTCGCCCTCGGCCCAGCCCGTGTTCGCGGCCGGGAGGGGAAGGACGCAGCCAGCGCAGAGAGATTGAAGACAAGGGAAGCGTCAGTAAAGCAATGAACACTTATATTTAATTTACATTTGACAATTTGCACATAAATAATGATGTAAACCAATACGTAAACATATGATAGTTCGTTGTTCTAGCAAAGTAAAAAGCCTGTTAACTTTGGTCAGAGTCTTTCTCGAGAGAGACAAAAAAAAAAAAAAAAAAAAAACCAACCCCAAAACACTGTTGATTGTTGCTACATTCACATGTAAAACTTCTAAGGGAAGGGGGAAACAGTAAAGAGAAGTAACAATTCTTAAAGCTGATGCATATAAATTCTTGTAAAATTTGTATCAAATACAAGAAAGCACTACAGGCAAATAATAGGAAAAATGTGTGTCCAGTGACAGAGTAGTGATACTTTGGTTTATCCTACAAGTACTATATTTATGAACTATTGCTACATTTAAAAGATGTCAGCCTCACAATTTGCAGGAGTGGAAATGTAATGAACTGTAGTCCTTCAAAAGCCGTGTTGAGAGACACGTATTTCAGGATTGTTTGTTGTTTTGTTTGGTTTTTTTTTTAACAGAAGGCATTAAAATGAAGTTTGCTGGAAAAAAAAAAAAAAAAAGGTCACCGAATCCTGGACTGCTGGAGCGGGCTATTTTAAAATTTTTAATATAACCAGACAAAAAGATACACATGGAGGGGAGGTGTGTAATAATGCTACTTGTCTTTATGCGCGTTGACCGTGCAACTCGTTAATGGCAGGGCAAAACGAGACGAGGGGCTCATCCCAGCTAACTAACTTCCGCCCTGCCTGTTGCCGTGTTTCGTGAACACGCCGCGCACGGCTCGTATCTGGCTCCTTTTCAAGTTCTTTCAGTTACATTTTTTCTGGCTTTTTTGGTCACTGACCACCCGCCTCCTTCTCCCCCCACCCCAAGGAGTAGGCAGGGGAGCCGTGAGCGCCCCCCCCGCCTCGTCCTGCAAACAGGGGGGCTCCCACCGAATCGGCCGAGACGCCACGCGTGGGTGACGTTATCCATGTAAGGTGTTTGGAAGCTCGGGCGTCACCTGGGCAGCTGGGCGAGCGCTGAACGCCTTGGTGCAACCTTCTGGGTTTGAGGTCACTGGTAATATGCAGAACTGGATAACATTTGATTTTCACACTTAGATGAAAAATAGGTTTTATTACATGGTTTGGCTCACAACTTAAGTGGTATAAATATATATACATATACATATATAGTATAGTGGTATAAATATATCTATAAATATACATGTATTCTTTGCTACACCTCAAACATCACCATATCATCTTTGGGCTTAGCAAAACAAAAAGATAAAAGGACGTGCATTCTATCTTTCCCTGTGCACATTTTGGTTTCTTCTCTAAAGTAGCAAAGCATTTAGATAAAACAGCATTGTCTGCACCACTGGACACAAGCACTGAGGTAATTGTTGTTCAACAACTTTGCAATGCCCTTTTTTTTTATTTAATTAAATTAACCACAAAATGTACAAACACAAATACTGAGAAAAATCTGAGTTGTACAGGAAGGAAGAAAAAAAAAAAAAAAATGTTATGTGCCAGGAAAGGACTTTGTTCCCCACTTCTACCCAGGCAAAGTGGGAGAGGAAAATACAAGTAAAACCGAACCCCTTCTTTCTCAGGGAATCTGACCATCTTTTTTTTTCTTTTTTTTTTTTTTTTAATCCCTGGAAGGCTCTGGCCAACAACAAAAAAAAAAAAAAAGGGGGAAGAAAGAAGTCTGCCAAAAACCTCCTTTCAGGCAAAATATTAAGAAAATGTGTGTGTTTACTTTTAAACTGCTTTTTTGGAAACAAACAACGTAAGTGAGATTTTTCTTTTGGAAGAGCCACTTTAAGCTGATGCATTCCTTTGGTCATAAAGATACGCGACAATCTGTGGGGCTACAGCTGTTTTCTAAAAACCCGTGGTAGTGTCCATGGCAGGTCGGTGTTCGCTGTGCCACATCTGTTCCGGGTAGAGCTGCAGGCAGAAGAACCTCTCTCCCGCCCTCAGAGAGGCAGGGGCAGCAGGTTCTTCCCCCGCTCGCTGCTACTCTGGGTTTGGTTTAGTATTTTATTTTTCTTTTTTCTTTTCAATTCCCAGTGGGGTGATTTGCACATAAAAGTACACAGCCTTTTTTTTTTTTTTTTTTTTTTCAAACCAACGGACCTAGGATTCTGTATGTCTTAAATGTCCAACTTTGGCAATAGGAAAAACCACGTTTGTTTAAAAGACATTGGTACATAAAACACATTTACTGAAACCCCAGTCTTAGGTTCTTAAAACAGATGTGCAGAAAAAAGTATCTACAACGAATGGCCGTAAAACAAAAAATAAAAACATTTAAAGTAAAAATTACAATGAATTTTCCAGTCATTGTAAACATTTTCCTAATTATTGCTTTTAAAATGATTAATTGCATAATAAATTACGAAGTACTATCATTGAAAAAATAATTATGGATAGATGATTGTCTTTTAGTAACTGGCGAGGCAACGCACAGTCCTTTGCCCCTTTTTATGCCCTGAGAAAACAGTAACTTTGGAGTTCCTTCTTTCAGCTGGAGAGCGTAGGGAAACTACTGTAAGCCAAGATTGCTTTGCAGCATTGAAACTATGTACAAGCAACTGCTACAGGCACCCTGACTTGCCAAGTCATAAATAAAAACAAAACAAAAAAAAAAATCACTTTGCCAAAAAGTCTTAAGGGTCCATCGGTTCAACTGTTTCTTGCTTGACCTTTACAGGTAACAGAGGTAGTGGGTGACCGTGAGGCAACTTCATAATTGACATATCTGACGACTCGTAAAGGTTGCATCCTGAGGAGATAAGTCCATTTCCCAGGTTCCTCTGTAGAGACACTTTCAGATTAGCTCCTTCCATTTCCCTCCTGAGCATGGTCAGTATATCCTTCTCCACGATCGATGTCAAGTCGATATTGTCCTCCACTTCTTCCAACTTGTCAGCATTGTCACTGATGTCGAACTTCTCGATCTCCTCGTTGATTCGATTCAGGTCCTCCATGGAGAGGCCGGAGGCAGGGGCGACGGGGCAGTTGCCCTTCAGGTGGACCTGGAGGCTGCAGAGGTGAATGTAGCTCTTGTGGCAGTGGATGCATTTATGGGGACGTTCCCGGGTGTGGAGACGCTTGTGCAGCTTCAGGTGCACGAACTGGGTGAATTTGGCGGGGCAGAGCTTGCACTGGTAAGGCTTCTCTCCAGAGTGGAGCCGCAGGTGGGTTTTGAGATTGCTGGTGCTGCTGAACCGCTTGTGACAAACCTAATGTGGGGGGCGGCAGAGAAACAGTGAATGAGTGGGAGGGGATTTTATGGTTTAAATCACAGACACCTAGGAGGAGACGGCAGGATGAAGCAGCAGCTTTTTATATCTTCACACTTTCTCACAAAGGGGAAAAAAAAAATTCCCCACCTTTTTTATTTAAATATTGCTGAACAGTATTTCGAGTATGGCCGGCGGCAAAACCGTACCAGGCAGATGTTGCTCCAGCAGGCTAAAGGCAACCCTGCCGGCTCACGGGGCTGGGAAGGGCTGCGATACGGACCCCAGCCCTGAGCAGCCCAGGGTCTGTCGCGCAGCCCTCCCTGCGCGCCGTACGGGCTCTGCGCCAGCCCTGCCGTGCCTTCGGCCTCCAAGGGAAGTGAAGTTGTCCCTGTGGTGCCTGTTACGTACCTGACACTCGTGGGGTTTCTCTCCCGTGTGTACCAGATAGTGCTTCTGGAGGTGAGCCAGCTGCGTGAAGCCTTTATTGCAAGTCTGGCATTTAAAGGGTCTCTCTCCGCTGTGTACTCGGAGGTGCACCTAGGGAGAAACAAAGCAATTAACAATTCGCAGTCTCCAGTACTGTAACAAAAGTACTTTCAGATGTTTCCTAAAGTTAGAGGAAGACTCCCCTTGCCAAAATACAATGTTATCTAGTTAATTAGGCGGCATCAGGATTAAAACACTGCCTTTACATACAACCATGCTTTCCTGCTGGGGGGTGCCGTATTAAGCCCAAAATGATAAATAGCCTAACAAGCAAGGGAGGCCTGTCCCTGCTTTTCCTAATCTATAGGGAGAAACCAGCGCCTTCCAAGGAGGCTCGTGCCTTATTCTCCACTGCCTACCTTCAGGTTGGAGAGCTGGCCAAAGGTCTTGGAGCAAACGTTGCATTCATACTTGATCTTCCCGTTCTGCTTCTTCAGTGGGTATGGGAGGGTTTTGTAACCGGTCACATTCCTCTTACTTTTAATGAGATTCATGGCTTCTTCACCGCCGGTGGCAGCCAACACCACTGAGGTAGGTTTAGGTTGCATTATGTGTTCTGAACTGGCTGCTGTACCAGCTGTGGGTGACCCGCTGGTGGGGCTGCATGGCTTGTCCTTCATGCTGGCAGCAGCGCCCGTGATAGAGAAGGCACTGTTAGGTGCTGGTATGAGGAAGTCTCTCGGATGATCAGGCTGCAGCAATCGACGGCTTCCTTCACTGGGCAGTGAACTGGGGAGCGTGGTGGGGTTCAACATGTGGTGGGAAAGGCTACCTCCGCTGAGCAGGTTGCCATAAAGAGGATACATCCTTGGGAAGAGATTGAAATTGTTGATGCCATTGATATTGTTCAAAGCGCTCAGGTTATTACAGCTCATATTGAACGGAGGTAACAGGAATTTGGGGTAGTGGGGGTTATAGGATGGTAGAAAGGCAGGTGGGAGGTGGCCAGGGGGTGCGTATCCAGGATAAGACCCCAATCCTTCTGAGCCATATGATCCGTTCAAGTAAGAGTATGGCTCTCTGTGCTCTTGGGAAGTAGGTGCCAGAGGCGAAACCGTGACCCCTGGACTGCTGTGAGGGCTTGAACTTTTTAAGCTTTGGTCTGGGCTGCTCCTCCCGGAAGGACTCGGTGTCGTAGACGTCTGGATGGGCGAGTGAGTAATGTAGCTGGGTCTGTCCATCCCATACGCTAAGGAAGCTTTCAGATAGTCTTCTGGAATGTGAGGTCGGATTGGGTAGACAACTCGAGGGAAGAAACACCTCTCCGGGCTATAGTTCTTACGCAAATCATCCAAGTCTTTTTCTGGAGTAACTGGTGAAATGTTGGTCTGGAAGAAGTCTTTTCCTTTTGGAGGATTGGATTCCATTTTCAGGATTTCTTTCACACTGTGCTCCTTCTTTGGGATGCTTTTCTGACAGAGCTCATCTTTATCAGCACTGTGCTGCTTTGGATTAACGTGGGTTTGTGCTGAAATACAAAGACAAGGTAATGATTATTTAGATATGCCACCATCGTTATCTCTTTTCAAAATACAATCTAACACCTACAAGTTTAGTGGGAAGGAAGGTCCGCTCTCGGAGATGAGCAATCATTTAGCTCACAAAAAACCTGATTTCTGCATGAAGAAATGCCTGCTGGTATTAAGTGTTAATAACAGGCATTGTTAATTTAAGGGATACCAGCCAGTACATACAGATCTTGATGATGATTCATCTGCAGAGCGCTAGTCTCCACTTCGCAAACTGATTTCACCTTTCTTCCCCCTTAAATGTGACTAGCTTTGCTGTTGAATGTCTACTTAAGCAGTATTTCTAATAAATGCAGTAACAAGCATTTGTTCACAATACAGGTTTAACAGAAGGACTTTGCAGAACGCAAGCTCCCAGAAATGTTCCCCAGTAAAATAACAAGGCATGACAAATCGCCTTTTGCCAAACCACAGCAGTCACTTCACCAGCCAGTTCAATTACTTACAGTACCAAAAAAACCATGGCTGGCTGGGATGAAAGCCTTCTTCAAAGAGAAGGTATTCTCCATCAGTAAACAGATCATTACTCATTAAATATACTGCTTAGGAACATCTACAACAAAGCAGACTATTTACTGCAGATTTCTGTGGCATTCAGTCTATGCAAAACTCCTCTGCTTACAGCTGTACTTTATAAAAAAAATGCTGAAGCAAAGCAAAAGAAAGCAAGACTGGTTGGCTCCAGCTTAAGTAGAAATGTACTTTAAAAAAAACAGGCAAAAGAAATATGCGTTTAGAAAGGAATAGAAGCTAGCAACCATTTGAATCAGTTCGGCGCATACACTGTTTAGTTGTATTCAAGGACTCTACCTTGTTTATCTTGACATAATATAATATAATAGAAACAGTACACTGAAAGATGTCTTCAATAGAAAAAGAAGCCTGCTTTTATCTAATCTACCAGAGTTAATAGTTATATAATCTTGAAATGATGACTTGTAAGATATTTTATTATAGAGGAAAAACTACAAGAAGGTTTCATATTCGTGGTTAGTTATGTGCAAGGTTTTCCATCAGGAGGTACAAGTCAACGCTGACAGGTATGTCACTCGAAAGCATCGCAGCCCTTCAGCCAAGTTTCTACTTTTGTGACTGACTGTTCTTACTTCACTAACTGGGCTGAGAAACAGTTATTTCTGATTTTTGGAGGAGCAGCTGAACCCAGTGAAGAAGACGGGAACAGGCAATGACCACACTGCTTTCAGCTTGGATTCTTTGCTTCACTATTCACTACTCTGATGGGATCTATCATTTGGCAACATTACCCTATAAGGCAACGGAACAGCCATTTACTAAATGCATCCAAGAAAACAGCTGTTTTCAAAGCATGCTCCTACTCACAGAAACACAATTTTACAGTAGCATCCATTTTCAAATGGCATTAGACTAGTAACAAGCAAATTTAGTTTGAGATATTTGGGAAGTTCATGTATTTTAAAGTTGCAATGAAATGCAACTGAACACAGTTACGTTCAATTTAAATATTTATGATAAAACATAGGGCATGTTGTACGGCAAGCACAATACACACAGCTTCCCAATTACTTCTCTCGATGTTAAAGCTTAATGCAGAGCTGTGACAAAAATAAATTAATAGGGTGTTGTGTTGCCTGGCATTAAAAATCATCTACTTTCTTTTGTCATTTTGTCTATACTTGTGGACTGCTAACTAATTTTCTAAACGTCCACCCAGATTTTTGGGTATAACATAGAGGTCCTACTAGGTTCAAGAAGCTCCACAGTGGCACCGTGGACAATATTATCTACACCTTATCAGCTGCCTGTAACCACGCCAGCATCTCAGAGCAGACATTCCCGGTGACGCTATCAGCATCGGGAAGTATCGAGACCGGGAAGTACTGAAAGCTGGGTGGTGGGGGAGGGAAGCAAAACTTGTGAAGCCTTGCAGCAGAAAAAATAAATAAATACCACCTTATCAGCCCCGTATCAGTTTCTCAGTGGGGTCTGTCAAGCAGGAAGTTCAAACTGACACTTTTCTCTTTTAAAGAAAAAAAAATCTGGGGGGAGGGAAAGAGGAAGGAGAAGTGCTGGCGCTGCTGGAAAAGTGATAGAGAAACCGGAGCCGCTTCAGCTGGAGGAACGGCTCCTGCTGTCACAAGGTTAAACATCAGGGTGGGGATGTACGTGCCTTATGCGCCGGAGCAAGTCCGCGAGTGACAGAAAGGAAGCTTACACCGAGAATGTAACTTTCGTTGTGCAACAGGCCCATGTCCCCACTTGACAGACTAAAGATAATTGTTCTTTCCTTCCCTTTAAAGTTCCTAGTAAAGCTTCCCCTCCTACTAATTTCCAGGTGTAGAGAGAAGTCGCAATATGTAAAGATTATTTTTCAAGTCTAACTGTGTCAGCTCTCTTTAGCTTGCAAGCTATCTTTGGTCCCTAAATCCCCTCTTGGCTTTTTCCCCTATTACCTGAGCACAAGGGACAATTGGGAACACCAGAGAGATCAAAACATAAACAAGTGTGTCAGCACCGTGTAAAATAAGAGAAGGGGCCAAGGAGAGGTTCCTATGTTTTATACTGAACATGGATTTAAACCAGGGCTGAAACTGATTGAGAGCTTTACAGCCTTTCTTGTTGGCCTTAAAAGGAGCCATACTTCAAAGTTAAAGAGAAATATTTCTTATGTTGTTTTCTTTTTTAACTTGTGATTTTAGATTTAAGTTCTTAACGATCACAATGTCTCCCTCTCGCTCTTCAAATGTATTTCTCCCTCCCACTCCCATATACGTGTATATACACTAAATATAGGCACACACTCTTCCAAGATCTGTCTAGTTTCTGTGGTCACGGAGACACGGAGAAAAGAGGTTCATGACAAAACAAGAACAGCGCAGCTGCATTTCTAAGTTACTGATCCAAGGGGAGGGGGGGGAAAAGAAAGAAAAAAAACCCCAGACGTGCCTCTTTAGGAGCCTGATCCACTTCTCACCGAGGTCAATAGATTATTTGCCCAGATCTGAGATTAGTGAGTGCGTGCAAGAGGAAAAGGGACAAAACTCCTGTTACTTTTAAGTATTAATAAAACTTGAGCGGAGGAGCTGCCTGAAGTCACTCCAATGTGGGTGTTCCAGCTACAGACTGCTGCATAGCCGTAGGCTTTGCTCTCATTTCTCGGGCTCCAAGCTGTAGCCTGAGAAAGACTTCATAAAAACAATGATCTGTTTTTTCTAAAAACTTGAAAAACGGTTGTAGGCAGGCAGTAATTTCAATAGTAATTTCAGGAGCGAGATGGTACTGAACACCTCCAGTGGTGGAGCTTAATTATGCCGATTCACATTTTCGATCTAAATTAAGCACCTCTTTTGCTAGTAGAAAGAGAACCTCGAAGTTGTGAAGCGGGCAAAACAAAGAGTGTTTCCACTCAAAATGAGAACGGCGACCAACATTTAGAAGTATATAATTTGATCATCTGTTTTCTAAATGTGTCCAAGGCAGGGTGACATGCCTTTGAAAACATTCTGCTCAGAGAAGGTCTTTAGGGGAGCCTTCAAATAATCCTCAATATAAAGCCAACTTTAGTCCCTAAATTCTGGTTTTGTAAAGACAACCTTTCATATAATTTCAAAATCATTTTCCTGAGCCCTTCTGAAGATTCCAGGAGGCATTTTTTTTTAAGCAAGTGCAGATGTTTCCTCTCAACCCAAACAGAAAAGCTTCAAAACCAGAAAGTGAAACTGTCCATAAACAAAAGGGAAAGCGAGTGGCAGGGCTTAGCGAACGGCCAGCGTGTCAGGGCCAGCAGGAAGAAGAAAAGAATAAATTACATTGAAGAAACAGCATTAAAAAGTTAATCTTCATAGAATACAAAAGATTTTCAATAACACCTCATTAAACCTGTTAATGAAACAAAGATTGCCAAATGTTTTGTAAATATGCAAATTGTCTTCCCCCCAACTCAAACTTTTTTTCTCCAGCTTGACCAAAAGATGTCACCTGCCCAAACTTGACTGAGGAGACAAACACAGACAGCAGCAGCAGGAAGTTGCATCATATGATTGCAATACATGAACATTATTATCAAATGGTCATGTCCTGACTCAATGCAATTGTTCGGGGGTTTTTTAATTTTTTTTAAAAAGAAAACAACTATCACCCTCTCCACCCTTCATCCCAAAATAAACCTCCTATGATGAGGCAGGAATGAAATGCTAAACTATGTGAGACCCTCAAAGTAAATTTCCTCTGTTTGTTTGCTAGTTCAGAAAGGAAATATGACAGACTAAAAGACAATCTGAGGGCACAGCTGAATGAGGTTAAGCACATTTAACAAATTACCGAAAACTGATTTTTTGGCCAGCAGAACACAGAAATCTTGTGCCATCGCAGTTAAAACCATTTACTGCACAACGGCACCATCTGAAGGTGACGTATCTAAAATCTTGATAGAAAACAACACCAGTGGCCTCAAAACAGGCAGGAAGCAGAAGGGAATCATTTGAAACGAGACTGAGTTTCCACTGCTGGGATAATGCGGAGTCTTGACGCCACCACTATTGTGCAACTCCTTTGCAGGCACTTCAACATCCACTCGAAGTTACGTAGCTCCACTCAGAGCTAATCATGGCCGTGAAGGTAGGTGTGTGCTTCAGCGTCTGAAGGACTGGGTCAAAGGCCCCAATTCAAGAAAACACAGAGGACAGGGTTAAACCCATAACTAAGTACGTGCCTAATTGCTGCCTTTAATCTGGATGCTTTCCTTCTACGCCACAAATGAACTAACGCTAGAGAAGTTACCTTTAATTTGAAAGTTTGCTGTTACAGAGGCAAGTAGATGTTATATATGGATGTGTAAAAATATTTATGCTCTAAAGTGGTGGTTCTGTCATTTTTGAGGCCACTAATTACAGGAAATAAAGCCAGAGAAATTCTCTGATACATTTTTCCCCAGAGGCCTATCCTGCTCGGGTGCTTAAAAAGGAACTGAGGTGCTGAACTTCAAGACCGTGATCCCCAAACCCCTGAGGCACCTAAAGCACCTGCCTATATTTTAAGTTGGCAAGACTGAGGCCACACTGGAAGCTCTCCGTAGGTGTGTGTCCCAGGTGGCCTCTCCTGTGCCGGGCCAGGCAACCCGCCAAGACACAGCTCTTCCAAAGCCTCCCGCGGGCACCAGCATGCTCTGCACGCCCGAGACGCGGTAGAGGGAGGGAGCTGGGCACGACACACCATGGCCATGGGCTGGCAGTGCTGCTGCCCCACGCTTGCGCTGGCACATGTCCCAGTGGGAGGCAGCCCTGACTTTAGTCTGCGGTGGGACCTGGACCCCGACTTTGCCTCCCTCTTCCTCAGAGAGTGCCAAAGCCAGGAGCTGGGAGAGGTGATGATGCTCACTTGCTCCTCCGAGAGAAGCCGTGCCACTTTAAACACTGAATTATTAGCGATCAGTTTGGCTGGAGAGACCTTCCTGACTTTCTAGCAGGTGAAGGAGGTGACCAATGTGGGGGGGTCGCTGCAAGCAAGACTGTGTTAAGATGTTTTGACGGGGCAAAGCCCCACGCCTGCCGCAGGCTCAGGATGCTAGCTATCTCGGGCAAGCCTTCTGCACTTTATTCGTAGATGAACACAGTGTGAGGGAACCTTGGCCAGGCTTGTGCTAGAGAGAGAGGTTGAAGAGGCAGCGGGATGCTCACTAAGTTTAGATTTAACTAGAATTGGCCCGAAAGGAAGAAGAAAACTGAATGGTGCTGACATTCACTTTCAACTCATCTGGTTCCAGTACTAATGCTGGAAAAACCATCCCTGCTCCACTGTTGCTACAGAGCCTTCAGCAAATAAGCATCTTTGGGACACCTCTCGATTTTTTTCTGTACTTTTCAAAAAAGGGCACAAAAACTTTAGAAAACCCCAATCCCTATGGTACCTGTAGGGTTTCTGGCCCAACTGCAGACCTTAGGCCTGGACATGTTTGTCAAAAAGACGAGGGAAAAAGATAAAAAAAGTGAGAACTGTTTTTCATTTTTCTGAACTGTTCTTTTCTTTAGGTGCCGGGGCTAACATAAAATTTCTAAATGGTTTAAATGGAATTATCTTTAGAAAGAAGAAGGGGTATTTTGATCGCAGCATCTGGAAAGACTGCTTTTTCCAGTGTTAAGGCTGAACTACACAATTTTTGCTTAAGATCCTGTCTCTTTAAATCCACTTACTGAGCCTACTTTTACTAAAGTGAATTATTCTGCACATGTCCAGACACCCCTAGTTTTGACCTTAGTAAGAGTAACCAGGTAATTAGCTGACACTTTACAAATACATTCCTTGCTGCTTCTGCAAGACAACCTAAGATGACAGCAGATGCAGGAAACTGAGGATGTGTTTGTGTATACTCCTAGCTAGTGGCCAGATGTGTCCTGGATGGATCTTTGCAAACTCCTGACCCACAGGAACCCTTAACGTTGTTGTCTTTTCCCACCTGTAGCCAGCAGTTCATCATATCAGGCAATAAAAGTGCACAGCGAGTGGTGAAATGACATATGTGCAAAGATGACAGAATCAGTGAGATATTTTTTGAATAGGGAATATAGCAGCATAGGACATGCCCTCCCTCTCTTCCCTCTGCCATTAAAAGAAAGCAAACTTTCTTCCGTACTTTGTAGGGAAATACCAAAAACTGGTGAAACATCCATGGAGGACTGATGTACTTTTGATTAATCTGAATGCATGACATCATTTTCATGATGCGGGGTTACATTTTAGCTCAAATGATCCCCAAAGTAATACTGATATTTTATAACCCATTATTTCTTGCCAAATAACAGCAAATAGTCCTTTTTATAAAAAAAAACCAAAAACTATTTGCAGTTTTTCCTTCAAATTTCAGTGTAGGTGCTGGCAGAAAGACAAAAGAATGTTCTGCTCTATCTCAGAGCAGCTAGCAGGAAGGGAGGCAGCCTAAGAGTCGAATGAGAAGTCAGCAAGAATCTCTCCCTCTCTTCAAGGGGCTCTGGATGAGGTGCTAGGCAGTGATTAAGCTATGAGTAAAGTGCTGTGGGTGGAAATGGTCATAAACCACAGAGGAACATAAGAGATAAACTCCTGGAAATACCTCTTCCCCCTGCTACCAGTGCTATTATTTTTGAACAGAAAACGAAAGCTGCGATATACAACCAAGAAACAGGGACAAAATACACTGAGCTTAAAAACCAAGTAACTAGATGAGAAGACCACAGGAGGTTTGCTCCCGTAAGACAAGTAAGTGTAGATGCAAGGCTCGAAGAGCATTATGCAATCAACACATATTTTGCCAGACACCTAGCCAGAGTCATGGCATATGGCCGCTTCCTTGTAGAGTTAGGGCAGCCCTTTGGGAGCATGACTGGACAGCCTTTAGTATATGCTATCAAATCAGACTTTTGCACAATGCACTAAGAGATATGGACTTGGAAAGTCTGAGAGCGAACCAACATCCATGGTTCTGAAGGCAGAGGATACATTCAGGTTGTTTGTCCAGAATTTCATCAGATAAGACTCAGATTGTAAACCAGTAACTGTTCAGATTTTTTATAATCTGTTTACATTTGAACGGGCACAGGGAACTCATTCTGTTGTATTGTGTTTTTTAATTCCCCTTTTCCACTCCGAGCTACCTACTGTGACACAACAGATGATGCAGCTGTGTAATTATACAACTTATTATTAGATCATATAGGCAGAAGAGACATTACTAGCATTCTTTCTTTATACTGTAATCCACTTACTGAGGTTCATCATTGTCAGCTCTCTGGAGGAGGGATAGTGCAGCCTCTCTGCAAAGTCTCGGCAATACCACACAAGCAGCTCTTGGTTGGCAGGGATGGGCTTGATGGTGTAGAAGTAGATGTTCATTCCATTCTGACAAGCAGCCAAGTTCTGTTCCTGAACGGAGTAGCCAGGGTTTACATAACGCATCCAGTTGCTCTTGTCCTCGTTAAATCCGTCAATGAAATGGTGAAGCTCACCACTTGAATAGATCTGGAATAGAGAGGAAGTGCCTATGAATATATATACACATAATACGCAACACATGCGCACATAGTCCAGAGAGGAAAAATGATAAGGTGGGGTTTTTTTGTAAACAAGAAGATATTACTGAAATAAGAATTCAAGCTGAGTCCCTCTCTTTCCAACTATGATATCCTCTGCGTTAAGAAAATAAATGCTTATTCAAAGGTAAATCCACAGTCACCTTTCCATTTCTGCTTAGCCTCTGTGGCTCTGTTAGTATGGACAAATCAGATACAAAATCTGTAACACGGAGCACTCTCCCTGCGTGAGCAGTCTACCTTAGAGTCCTTTTCCTGGTGCTATGATCAACAAGTGGGTAATGCTGATGATTGCAGGTCTGAGTGCATGCTTACATTAATGCTTTGAGTCACCTGTGTATAAGACTGACTGGCTGTGCTACGTCAGAGTCTTTCTCGCCTATTTCTATGGCCTCTGTACTTGCAGTTTCCTACCACCTCCACCCAAAGGTTTAAACTATGCAAACATCCTCCACCCCCCCAGAGTCCTAAAGCAACACTTGCTCATAGTTGGACTGTAGCCCTTTTGTAGAAAGGCTGGGCGAGGCAAAGATGAACTTCACCTGCCACAACTTAACGAAGACCTGGAGAGGGGCCAACCGATGAGAAGTCACTTTTCCTATCGAGGGACACGTTCTGGCTTGTCCGCAGAGGGGAAAGAAAACATGAATCTAAAATCTGCTCAGCGGCTTGGGGGGAAAGAAGTCCCAATCACTAAGAGAAGCTACTGTTTCTTAATGTGGTAAGAATAAGAAAACTATTTACAAAAAAAAAAAAAAAAACCAATGAAAAATCCAGGAGGCACATTTGTTAAAGACACATCCCTTACTTTCAGGGGGAACTAGCTCTGCGCTGGATGAAATGGACTTTCTGGTTTTTGCAAAACAGATGACCAGGCAAAAGTCAGACCTCGAAGCGGGAGCAGCTTGCACCAGCGGTGCACATCGCTGAGCAGGAAATGCCTTTCCAAAGGGGAGAGAAAACTTATCTCGGGGGAAAACGCTCTACGGTGTGTTCCTGCCTTTGTGTTCACACCACCGGCTTTCGCACCCACCTGGCTGGGCAGCACGCCCCATGAGCGCCCGCCGGCCGGCTGAGACCTCTCCTGTTCTCCCCGGGAGAGCTGCCAGCAGAGAGGGGCAAGGCAGCCTGGCCCTTTAATGCGGGCCGTAAACACCAGAATCACTTTCTTTAAGAGTAACTTCCTGTAAACTGAGAAGGGGGAAATACATGTGGCCTCATCAAAGCAGCTTGCGAGAGATTTTGCGGTGTGTTTGTTATGAGAAAATGGAAGGGAGCTGGGCGAGTTGTGCTTCATCAAGAGAAGCCTTCGGGTTTCTCTGCTCACCTCGGCTCGCAAACTTCCAGGAACGCGGGGCTCCGGCGCTCAACACCTGCCACCGCTTCCCAAATCCACGGGTCCCACGGCAGGGCCACGGATGCTGCCGGTCACCCTGCTCCTGGCTGCGGGGTGAAGGCACCCCACCGGGCTCCTACCTATTCTGGGGAAGGCGAGACCAGATGTGCTGAGTCACGGCGCAGTTCCCAGAAATGACGTTGGCCCCGGGCAGCCCCACTCCCCTCGTGCGGGCAAAGCGCAGGCAGCATCCCGCCGCGCGCACAGCAGATGTTCCCCCTCCTGCCAGCAAGCCCAGGATGCCTTTAATAACATGTGGGAAGTTATCATCTCCCACAATTTCCTTTGCATATGCAAGCCTGTTTCAGACCCCGAGGAAGGAATTCATTTTCGGTGCAGCAGCGTGTCTTGAACGAATCAAGAGATTATAACAGGGAATTTAACGATGCTTAGATGGCTCCTAGGATATTATTTCCGAGGATCCCTCTGCATTAAGGCTTAAAATCACATCATGAGAATGATGTCATCTTTCTCACTGCAATATATGAATGAAGTCCTGCAAGATGGTTAGCAGCCCCTCTTCCCAATGTTTGCCGTCTTATTACCAACTGGCAGGGCTTGGCCTGGCATCCAAGTCTCTTCCTACGCCAGAAGCAAGCTCCCGAAAAACTCAAGTATAAGAAACATTTTGTAGCCTTATGAATGTGAAAACAGTCGCCTGCTGTGTAAAAACACTCATACAAATAACTGCCTGTGCAATGCCGTATTACATTGCACAAAGATGATCCGAGAAAACCAAAATGATGCAATTAGGTAGGAAGAAAGGGGTGTGGGGAACGCTGGTGCTTGCCCTGGGTTTCACCTGGATAAGAGGTCGGGATATTGCTAAGGCAGGCAGGCACCTGGGCACAGAGGTTTGGATATACTCCCAAATCCACCGATTTAGACACAACCTAAATGGCTAGAAGGCAGCAAAACAAATCTATGGAAGGAGATGGGGCTGAAGGAATGTTCTCTAACAATTAATAATGGGTCTGTAAAAGAGACTGAGGATTATGTCAACTGATAAACTGGAAGCATATTCCCCAGCACAGACTTCCCAAGCCAAAACAAATTGGCTGGTGTTCCCTTCCAGCTTATACTATGGAGTACAAATTAGGCATCACCTCTAGTGTTTGTCTGACGTTAATGGATTTTTCTCTTCACTAAGATCCGTGGGCTGCTCTTTTAACACTTTCTGAAAAGCTTATGATTCGAATGATATACACTGAAGGCGACCACCACTGTGTTACAGTAGTTCTATTCAAAACCCAGGGAAAAAATGTCACAAGATGTATCATAATTCCAGAGTAAAAGATTATGCAGTACTTTCACAGCTTCTTCATAGCTGGAAAAATCAAGGATACGTGGTATTTACATAAACAAGAATGACTTTCCGTGGTGAAGAAATGCAAAATAACCTGCCCCTTCAGCAAGCAACAACTACTTCTTTACACAATCAAGCACCGATCCGTTTTGGAAGACAGAGCTGGGAAGGGCTCTGGATCTCCCCTGCTCTCTCCACCCACACAGTCCCTGCATCCAAGACAGCCAGGCTTTTACTTGGCTTACGGTCTGTTCGTGCCTGGCAGTGTACAGAAGTTGCCCCCTGCATTCACAGAGGTCTGAAGCAGGAAGTGACCCAGCTTCTCAGCTGTACTCATTTAGTGATCTGCTTACTGCAACAACATGGTGCTGTTTTTTCCTGCTTACCCGCCAAAAGTATTTTCTGTTCGCATTCTTGGGAACCGTATCGCTGGTATAGATCTCTCCTACCAGGGGTCCAAAGCGTGTTCCTTTTGGGATGTACTCTTTGCTTATAACTCCAGTGACCTACAAGAAGAGCAGCACAGGATCAATTCATCGCCAGCAGAAATCAAAAAGTCTTCCTTCCTCTCCCCTGTCCCCCAAACCTAACAAGGTAAAGCAACTGATGCAAGAAATTTTTAGTGACAGGTCAACAAAACAGAAATAAATTAACAATCGTGTTGGATGTGGTACGACCAGCTTTGTTAGATACTAACATCTTACTGAGACACACGGAAGCCAAAGATGAACACCGCCTGAAAAATGTGTTTTGTGGAAATACATTTACAAGAAGAAACAGTAAGTGAAACATACAGAGACTGTCAAATATCTTCAGAAGTTATTTCTCCTATCAAAGGCAACCCCCAAAAGTCTAGGTCCAGCAAACAAAACTATTCAATAGCTATCAATCACTTAACTGCTACAGAGCTCGCTTTTCTCATAAGTTAGGAACTGGAATGACTGCTCCTCCAGATCAAAATGAAACATCCTCCCCACCCCCACCCTCTTCGCTCTATACCCGTCCCAATAGCTAAAAGGAGAACAACAAAAAAAAAAGACAACCTACAATTCTCTCACCAGCATACAGTGGCATACAAAACAGAATATGAAATGGCTTTGGGACATGTACTCACAGATCACCCTCTTTTATAAAAAGGAGGCAGCGGTTCCGGTAACATGTCAAGTGGGTTTGGTCAAAAAGGCGTCAGGGGTTTGATGAAAATGCTCCACTATGCTAGGTCTAAGAAATGTACTCTAGTTGTTCAGCTTCCTTCTTGACAGTAATTGTACCAAAAAAAGTCACTGACCACAAATCAGGAAGCAATTCATCATTATTCAGAAGAACGTGCCTTGGAGTAACCCTTTGCAAAACACTGCTGAGTTATTGGTTTTATCTCTCTCTGTTCCTCACCAATCTTTTTAAATTTAATGTATCCAAACGATGTTAGAAAACCAACAATTTTGTAAACCAAAAACCCCAAGCCTTTGCAAGATTGATCCTGCTGCTCAGATAGTGGAAAAAGAAGGAAGGTGAAAAACCCATTAATTTGGTATTAGAACCAAAGTTTCATGGCCAAATGTATTAATCGTATCCCCTTCACACATCTTGCCACTTTCAGAACGAGACGGGAACAGCGTAAGTGGCTGATGAAAACCAAGAGCTGGGATTACTGTAACCCGCAAGGAATCAATGTTTCTACCAAAGCAGATTAGCACTCATCAGACCCTGCAGATAGCTCACTTCAACGAGCATTTAATTTTCTTTGTAACAGTCTTTCACAGCAAAGGACAGTAAAAACCCTGGACTGTAGACAGCACTTCACAAATGAGCTAAGATTTGGGATTTTCTCATGCTGCGTTTTCTTCAGTTGTATCACCCTTGGTGTGAGAGAGGGAGAAATACTTACCTGTGTACTGGTCAAGATTGAAAATTCCAGTAAACAACTAACGCCTAGCATAATTTCACATTAAATGTCAAAATAAAAGGGACAAACAACAGCCATGGAATCACGGAGGTAATCCACCCGGAAACAGACTGCTGGTTGTACGTGGTGGCTGTTTGTGCTTGTCTGTGTTTCAACATGTGTTTCAGCACACTACAAAAAAATTAAACGTCAACAGTAGAGGTAGTTAAATGCTCCATTGATCTGTGCATCTGGACTGAAGAGAGAGAAAAGGGACTTCCAGAAATTTTCCTACACCTACCACAAGCTGAAACAAGCTCAGTGGCTCGGTTTTATTTTTGTCTTGCTTGTACATTTCTCATAGAGAGCTGAAAAAGGCAGATGTTCTTCTCATCTTCCCCATATATCTTCATTTACATCCATCTGCCCTCTCAGGAAAAGTTCACAACCAAGATACAGCACACCCTACCAGTTTTACTGCATGGTAGCTTGAGTTTTTTCATGGTTTTAAAATATCTTGGCCTTAATTAAAACAGCTTTAATGAAATTCTCAGAATCTCTAGAAATCACTCCTCGAACTAGTCAACTTGAAACACTCACTGAACTGGCGTCTCTGACACAGCAGATACTTTTTGATACCCACCTTACAAGCAGTGTTTGCTTCTCCCCTGGTGCAGCTGAACACTGAGACAATTTCTCACCCTGTGACCATCAGAAGGTTATTTTGGCAGAGGATGTTCTGCACATCCATGTGGGCCAACACTGAAGTTTTGCTAAACCAGACTAAAGCTCTCCAGATGACTTTTAACTGATGGTGGCTTTCTGGTCAGCAATTCTTGGCCTCTGTTGTGCCCCAAACAAGCTCAGCTGCTGTGGTCGAGGAGGGGTACCCTCCAGGAGAGGGGAGCCAGCACTGTCAGGACAGGCTGGCTCCAGGCTGCTGGCAGCCCCCCTGCCGCAGCCAAATGGGGTTCCTGCCTCGCTGCAGCTTAGTGGCGGGGGGGGGGGGGGGATGGGGGGGGGGGGGCGCAGCTTAACAAGAGGCCACGAAGTACAGAGCTGCTGAGCGCTTGTAGGCAAAACAGTGAAGGAACTCCACGTCCAGAGCTGAGGGGAAGCTGTCTCCCGGCTGCCGAAAAGCTGTCACAGAGAGGCATTTCAGACTTGTGTCCACCAGGTGTCCTTCAGCACATTGCTGCCTCTCGGCGATGAGACCTTCCGAAACAGCCTCGTGGCAGGGAACCACAGAGGAGCATGACCTGAGCTCGCTCCCCACAAATAAGAGCCTACCGCCCTTGTGCAGCCTTCTGGGTCTGCACCATGCCGTGTGGGAGCAACGCGCTATTTTCAGAACAATTTCCTCTCTACAGACACTTACCCCCCTTTTCCTTCAAAGCTCCAAACTTTCAACGCTCTTGCAAGCGGGCCGCTACCACATTTTTCCTTTCAGCAAAACAGCATTTCTAGCACGAAGACGAAGCCAAACGTTAGCCTGAGGCCGTACGGCCGGTTCCCGGCGCTGCAGGCAGCTGTGGCTCCTGCCGAGGCCGGGCTGAGCTAACCCGCTCTCCCCTGGCTCCAAGGGGGACGGGATGCGCCGAGCGGAGCCGGCGTGGAGAGCGGGGACCAGCTGCAACCTGGAGGCGCTGCGGCTGCCGGGCGGGCTGGCGGGGGAGAGCCCGGCCGCCGCGGGCCGGCCCGGCGGGGGGAGCCCCGGGGCCGGGGCCGGGCCGGAGCAGCTCCGGGCGGCAGCGGCGGCGGGCCTGGAACTGACCAGGGTCCTAATGCGGCGCCGGGGGCCGGCGGCCGGGAGCGGGGCGGCGAGCAGGGGCTGGGACGGAGCCCGGCGGGCCTGGCCAGCAGGCCGGGTGACAGAGCCATGTGGGCTCCGGTGCCAAAATTTGATAATAAAGGCGCTTCCAAAGACCAACTCTCCTACATCTTTCTTTGGGGAGAGGGCACTGGAAGGAAAGGACGGCCCCTGTTAACGCTGCAAGGGCAGGATGTTTGGCAATGGGACCACTAAACTGCTTTAAAAACAACGCCAAACACCGAACAAACTCTTACTGACTTCAGAAAAATAACAGCATTCTCCAAACACAAATAGGAAAGGCTATCATGTGTCCTGGAATAACACCGATTTTTTTTTTTTTTTTTAACTACTAGCTCTAGGCTCAGATAAATTTTTTACCCCCCAGTTTCCTAAAAGACATGCCATGAAATAAAAGGCTTTCAGACCACTTCCTGGGTGATCACATATAAAAGAAATAAAATAAATAAAAGCAATAGGGGAGAGCAAGTGTCCGAGGTCAGCGAGGCACACTTCATAACAGCCCAAAATCACTGCTTTCACCAAAATCACTGAATGAGGGTCTGTCTCTAAGAAACGGCCTTATCAGAGAAATGCAACAAGTTAACGGGTTTGCTGAGATATGTTTCTCTCTGTCAAGCTCACAGACCAGGAGGCACTAGTGATATTCAAGACAGCAGAGTAACTGGCACTCTATATCAAGACGGGCTGTTTGGGCTTTAAGGACTGAGACCAAAGGGAAAAAAAAACTGAAAAAAAGGTTTCTAAATATCTGCATGAAAAAGATCATTCACATATGGCCTTCTAGAGCATGATTTCGGCACTGAGTTTCATCAGTTTTTGTCAATTGCTAAAACTGGAGCAAAGGATAAGTAATTCACGCATAAAAATAAATAAATGACTTCATGTAAATCTAGCAGCCTAAAATGTTACGAGCAGTAGTAATTCATTTTTTAAAATGCTGACACATACTGTGAACTCATACTGAAAAATGTGTCCTTCAGAAAAATCCCTGATGAAGATCCAAAAACAAACAAGAGTATGACGTGTCATGGACTCCCTTGCAAATTCAATAACCCTTTAAAAAGGAGCTATTCGTTTCACAAAGCATGCAAGGAAAAGAAACACAAAAAGCAACCCTCCCCAAACAACAGCGGTTGTACTTCCTCCCTCCTAAGTAGGCACGTAGTACTTTTCCTACTCCAAGTGGAGATATAATACTAATCATGACAGCACTAGGATTTCATGATCTAATCATGACAGTATTAGCATTTCACAAGCGATGTATTATATATGTTTTTGTCAATAAACTGACTCAGCATTTAAAACACTCGACCAGATGAAGCCACAGCTCTCCCCAAAGTTAACAATGAAGACAGCTCACATCTGAAACCCACTGACAAACACGCACGCATGCATCCCCCGAAGTCTTACCTCATCCTTTCTCAAGTGAAAAAAACCCACCCTATCGAGCTGTCGAGACTCCAATGGTTTTCCATGAGGTCAAAACCAGAATCAGGCTCCCTCGCTGACCCCACAAACGCTGATGTGCGAGAGCAACACGCACTCAGTCCTGACCCCACTGAACAAAATCAAACTTGGAAGGCAGACAGAAAAAAATGTTTCACACCAGAAGTTGCTAGAATGCAAGCAGATTACGCCACTTACAACTATTTCACCCTGCAGACAAGTAGCAAATGAGTGACCTGTCCGGACATTCACAGGACTGTAGCTTTCACAGAAGGTGGGGGAAAAAAAGGATCAGATCGGCCCTTTCATTCAGAGCTACCTTAGAAATAGTCAGGATTTGAGAGCTCCTATTGCTTCTTATGGTAGGTGCTATTCAGTGCAAATAAAAGACGGGGGGGAACTCTGGAGAACAAAAGGAGGATGTCCTATATTCAGACTCCCACTAGCAGGGAGCTGCACGGGTTACATTTTACAAGAAAGAACCAGGAATCTTTCAACGACTTTTCTCTCCCCCCCCCACCTCTTATACAGAGATGGCAGCAATCCTCCTACCCTGATTCACTGACCTGAGCTGTAGTGTAAGGAAATTACATCTCGGTGTTTCCAAACACAGCGCTGGGAATTTTGAAAGCTCCTCGGATGTCTCCTGCCGCAGAGGCAGAGAGAGCAAGCAGCCTGAGCAGCCAATCAGTCACCAGCCGGCTACCGAGGATCTGCCCGAGCTGTCGAGCTGCAAGCTCATCCTTCGACCAGGAAATCCTTCCGTAACACACAGCAGAGTCGCAGCTTTATCTCCCCCCTCGCCAAAAGTAAGACCTATCTAACAATGCAATAACACAAAACAAGGCTTCGCACTCTTTTTCTGGAGCATGTCCTTTCTCTGCCAAAGTTCTTCGGGGCAGGGCAGGGCAGACGGGAAGAGAAGTGATTTTACAGGAGAATTTAGCTTTAACCTCTTACCAAACCTAATAGGCACTATATTAGGCACTGCCAAGCTAAACTCCACGGTGCCAATACCCTCCAGCTGGGGGTCCGGCCCTATTTCTGTACGCAGGATTAAACAAGTACCTACTTTGGAAGGAAATATTTGATAGGCACAGATGAGTGTACCTCTTCTTTTTAGCTCTGTGGTCAGTGTGTTTAGCCAAAGTAGAAGCACAGGTAATAGCTGCTGTACCACAAGTCTCAGCACAAGGAGAAATGAAGGGTTGTCCCTTGGGTTATTACCCCGCCGAACATCACACCTAGCTATAATAGCTACTCTATATGAAGGAGTAAACACAAAACCAAATTGCTCATCCGGGCTCATTTCTTTCCAGCCCTTCTGAAACAACAACAAAGAATGTACCCACTCCAGGGACAAGGATAGGACAGACTCGCAAAGCTAGCTACCAGTGAAGATACTGTCCCAGATAAACCAAAGTTAATTTAAGCTACGGCCACCCTTCCGTCAAGTTCGCTACAGTTCTACCATCACTTCCTTAACCGATATGCTGGAGTTTTTAAGAACTTAGGAAGTCGCGAATACAGCAAGCTCACGAAAAGAATAAAGCAATTTCATAACCAAAGGGAAAACAAAAAGAAATAATTAAACACATTTCCAGGAATTTGTTTTTTTTTTCTCCTCTACTTTTTTTAAAGCTATTTATTGGACAACCGAGGCACTTTAATCTCTGAGCCAGAGGCAATGAATGGTCCTGGCAAACAGCAGTCTAGAAATTGGCACAGAGAACTACCCCACAGTTTAAATATGCTTATTCAGATGCTGTTCAAATTGTGTGAAAATTTAACTGTTTGCGAATTGGTACAGAACCAGTTTCAGGGATAGGCTAGCTGCGATTTCCAGTGAAAATGCTGCATGACATATGAACAGCTCACAGCTTCTTACAAGACTTATTAGGGTACCATCTTAAAAGTCAGCGGGCAGCATTTCTTGTTGATGGCAGTGGGGGGTGTGTGTGTGTGTTTGTTGAAGAAGGGGTGCCAGGGTGAGCACACACTTTCCAAAGCGCTGTAATTTGGCTTGTCTAACTCCAACCTTCCCCAGAGCATTGCCACTTACCTCTTTGCAGTTAGATGCATATTTGAAAGTCAAGTTCCTTGGCAAGGAAGCCTCTGCCTGAGTTAGGGTGCCTCCGTCGGCACTGGGATCCAACGGGTGATCGTTTACAATGTATGTGCACTTCTCTTCAAAATCGGCTTCCGTCCACAAAGTCATGTCAGCATCCTCCATGTCCATTTTCATTGTCCACTCTCTCCCTTTCACCAGATTCTTGAAACTCACAGCGTCCGAGCTACACTGTGTAGCAGCCTGGAAAATAAGAAAACAGCCTTTAATCCTCATTGTCCTTCAGTGTTGTGGTTTCCGTTGAGACAGCGTGACTAATACAGTAGTCTGTGACACTTTAAAAGCGTATGCGGGATAGTTGGTACAGTTGAGTAATAGCCAAAAAGCAGTGTAAACGAAGCTGTGCTGACTGAAGCAGCACCTTAAAACGCCAGCCTTGGTAATAATGAGGAGGGAACAAAAACAAAGAGGAAAAAATCCCTAGGCTGACAACCACTTTACCTTTTTCAGACCCTTTCCTTAATGCCTCAGAGAGAAAAAAAATATTCCATACTGAAGAAAACGTGGGGTCATGGCCGCGAGACCACTTAGTCGCCTGTGGAAAAGCTGCCTCAAAAAAGTGTCACAAACAAGGAGAGGAAGAGGAAAGGAGCTGCTGTCTGCGTCTGAATGAAGCTAAAAATGGAAAGCGCATGTTGGAAGAGCGGAACCCAGCCTTGCCTCTTCCAAATGGGGAAGCCTGAACTTTCCCACCGGCTTTCAACACACAAACAACTTTCAAAACAACCTGGCCCCCCCGCCTCCTCCTCCTGACGTCCCCTTATCCTTTGGCATGGAAGGCTGAGAAAGCCGACATCCTGCCAGCATCACTGCAGCAGCGGCAGCCCTGCACAAAGCACTGCAACACGTTCCCGGGGCGGGGGGAGAAAAGGAGCAGGGGAAATAAATAAATAATTTAAAACAAGTTTTTCTATCCCTATTGATTTTGATGGTACCTCCGAGAATTACTATCGCAAAACACTGGCTGGGAGTCTCGCAGGACAATTCCACCAAGTCCTTCAGCCCGTCTGTCTGTTTAGGACACTGTTATCAAACCTATCCCCAAACAGGTCCGAGGTCGGGCTCTTTCCGTAAGGTTCATCAGGGACCAAAATCTGTGCCTACGCCGGTAGCTGGGAATGACGCTCGAGCCCGGTGTAAAATCCCTTCATTTCTTCCTTTCCGGACACGCAGCTACTGCGAGACTCACACCCCTCCTCCGGGAAAAACGAAAACACGAAGACTGGAAGAGCGCGATCGCCCAAGGCAGAGGTTAAGGGCTGACCGACTCCCCCCGGGCTGAGGGCAGACCCCCGGGCCCGCCTCTCCCGCCCCGGGGAGGCCCGGCTGGCCCGGCTGAGGCGGAGAGGGGGGGTTGGGGGGTGGCGGCGGACAGGCAGCTCCCCCCCAGGGCCGCCGGAGGGACCAGCCCCCCGAGCCCCGTCCCGGCGATGGTTGCCGGCTCTCGGCGTTAAAAGGGGGAGAAAGAGGCAAAGGGCGAAACTCGGGACGGGAAGCGGGGGTGGGGGGTGACAATTGGGCGGCGGAGCGAAAGGGTTAATGCCGATCAGCGGAGCGCTCCCGGCCCGGGAGAGGCGACGACGAGGAAACTTTCGCTCCGTCCTCCGGGCGCCGCCGAGAAGAAGGAGCCGGGACGGTGGAACTGGGTGGGGGGGGCGGAGGGTGAGGGGAAGGAGGAGGAGGGGGAAGGCATCGCGCTCCTTTCCTTACCGGGGCAAAGTCCGCGCGCCTCTCCACACCGAAGCCCACCGTCGGCGGCAACCCTGGCTCATCTCTACAGAGTAAACATTCCTCCTTCCTTCCAGCGGCCGGCTCCCCGGGAGACTGACTCACACCTCCCGCCGCCGCCGCCGCCGCTCCCTCCCGCTCCTCCCCCCCGCTGTCAAGACAGGTGCCGCCGCCGCCGCTGCTCTTGCCGCCGGGGAACGCTGGGGGGCCGCCTGCCACAGCCGCGCGCACCGCCCGGCCCCGCGCGCCCGGCCCGGCCCCTCCCTTCGCCCTCACAGGGCGGGGAGGTGGGGCTCTACCTGCCGCCCTCTTAAAATTATCGTTATTATCTATTTTATTCTATTTATTTATTTTTCTCCCTTTTCGACCAAGGTGCGACGGCCGGGGAGGGCCTCCCTGCGCAAGCGGGGAGACCTGGGTCGGGCGGGCACCTCTGGGCTCGGCGGGAGGCGTGGCGTTGAGCCCGTTTTCACTAAAAATCTGCTTCTCCTGCTGTTTTTCAGCTCCAGAGGGTCAGCACGGACCCGCTTTCATTCTCCCTCGATTTGACTAGTTAGAACACCATAAGAAAAAAAAAAAACCAATTAAAATCACTCCCAGGTTCCCGAATATCGACTAAAACCCGATTTAACCCTTAGCGATTACAGCGCTTTACCTGCTATGACCAATTGGGGAGTTTCAGAGTTCTGATTTTATCCCTTCCCAGCATCTCCCTCTAATCAACGCTTGTAAAAGGAATTAGGAAAAACATTTCCGTTTCTTCCTTTAGGGACAGCCGTTCCCCCCCCCCCCCCCCCCCCCCTCCGCCTCAGCAGCCGCGGGGAAGCGACATGGCGGGAGCGGGGCAAGGCCGGCAGCGCCCCCGACCTCGACGCCTCTTTTGCCAGGGAGCAAGAAAACGAGCGCTTCATCTTGCACGGGGCGATACACAAGCGACCATCCAGGAACAGGCTGGTGATGGAAGGAGGATTGGTATAGCAATTAGCGGACCCCGCGCCCCATTATTATTTTTTTCCCCCCGCTCCGATCCAAGTCGGCGTGCTGGCTGAAGGAAGGACATCCTGTGATGATGGCATACAATGTCCTGTTTGTTTATTATTAAGAGCATTCCTGCTTCTCATTACCAAACAACCAGATGCCTTACTTCCTTCAGTGGTCCTGTCTCTTCAGTGAGGCGTCCTCGGGCTCCGAGGAACGGTGATGCACAATTCCATTTATAGCCATCGACAGCCCACTGCGAACGCTAGCTGCTGCGCTGCGCGGCAACTCGACTACACTTTTCCTCCTTCTTGCCCGTCTGCGCGTGTATTTCTTATCAGTTTCCCAGCACTTTACGTGGCAGCTAGTTTCACATTCCCCTTTTAAACACACTTGTATTTCGGGCTGATCTGGGTGTTACGTACTTCTTCACAGGAAAAAAGAGAGAAAGAGGGGAAAAAAAAGCTCGTTTTATGCAATCGCGTGCCTGTCTGTCTCTCTGATGGGTGTACACACATCCCTTTCCCTTAACCTGCTCCTCCTCCCTCTGATAAAAAGACGTGTGGAAAGGATTACTTGCCATTTTCGGTCTGCGATGCTGAGAATATATCTGTGTAAAGACCTTCCGTATGCGCTAACACAGGAGGGCTCGTGGCAGCAGACATAAGTAGGGCAACCGCTTGCAAGTAAGTGAGTGTCCTGGCTTAACTTCCACCACGGCGTAATTCCACAACAGAGGTGGCCCAAGCACTGGGCTGAAGGATATAAATGTAATTGGATATACCCGGTAAAACCGAGGCGCATCCAAAATGAGGTCTAGGAAGGCTCTGAAGTAGGAAGAACCATTCATTAAAGGAGAGAAATCCGGCCTACTTGATTGGGTTAATTAACTGATGCTGAGTCACACCGCATAGAACAGAAAAACAATGTAGTCATACTGAAGGTGATTATTTTACCGAAAAATAGTCTCACTCTGAGAGGCAGCTGTTTCAGAGCTTTTCACTTCCCTGTTAGCTTGAAAGAAAAAAAAAAAGGGGGGGGGGGGGGGCAAGAAGAAAGGGTTGATGTGTTTCCTTCAGGGACTGTTCTTCTTAATTTGAAGGAGAGAGCAGGAGAAAAGCAAATCTGCCTTTCAACGAACTGAGAATGCTTTTGGGCAGCAGAAGAAGAGGAAGCAGAGATTAGATCAGATCAGATGAAGTGAAATATTCGTCAGGATGACAGGAGGATGCCAATATCCCAGGTCAGTGCGGCTCCCTTCCCAGAGCCTGAGGAGGCGAGTACAGCCTATGAAGCCTACGGACTTCAAATAACTCCGTGGCACACTCCAAGGCTATCCTGAAATTAGCTCCAGGTGTCTCAGGGAAGCTGAGCCGAGAACTACCATAGCGCAGGAGAAGGGATTTCACTGGCGTGCAGGTCTAGCCTAGTGGTGCCTGATGTGGAGTAAAAATAAGTTTATCAAGAAAGAAGAGACAGAAACAAATTGTTAAGAATGTGTACTGAAGTAAGAATCAAAAAGGAAACTCTGCCATTAAAGAAATATATAGACTGACCTTCTGACCTTCCTCCTTAATAGAGAAACATAAAAAGATGCCCTGTTCAACCAGCAGTTTTCTGCTCTTTTATAGAAATCTTTCATGCCAGTAGCTGCTATTGTCTGGAATGTGCAATCTCAAAATGTTGTTCATTTCAAAAAGAACATTTTTAGTCATATTTTCATTTTTTCCTTCTCGCTCATAGAAAACCTCAATTACCGTATTAATCAGCATTTCTCAGGCAGCTCTCTCTGCAGCAGCTTTCAACCTGGCAACAAATCATGAATGGCCGTAACAGCTCTGATCTCAGAAATCCCCATCCATTTCCTTTGATGCTATCACCACTTCAGCTCAACAACAAGCCTGCGCCGCTCAGCTGCCGCTGCTGCTGCTGCTGCTGTTCTCCCTGCGCCTGCGAGAGCTGTAATCGTAAGGGGAAGAAGGAGGGAAGGGAGCTGGCTCTAATAGATGAAACTTCTTTAGAAAGTTGGAGGGGAGATAAAATGCACACAAGAGATTAAAGCGGAGTCTCATTTTCACATCCTCCCCTTCCCCTTACCCAAACAAGGTCAGTGGCAGATTGACCACATCAAGAGTAACTACCAGACCCACCCCCATTTCCCACTTCCTGCATGTAGGCATCCTTGTGCTGGTAAACATTTGGGGACCAGTTGTGGTCATTACTCGGAGAAGGTACATGATGTAGTTGCACGACTGCACAGCTTTTAAAAGCCAACCGAGAAATCAAACTCAAAGAAGAACTTGCTTTCAAGTTCTGCTGAGATAAACTCGCGTTTTGGGGCCACGTTTCTGAAAACGTGGTTGCTGTCACATTCAAGGGAGAGAGAGAGACCCAGCACCCTGTGCAACAGGAAAAGTTAGAGCCTTCTTCTCACAGACTGTCCTGACCTTTACAAAACACAGCCTATAGGCTTCAGATACCATCTCAGAGGCTTTGTATGCCCTCAACTACTTCAGCATGGTACTGCCTATAAGGACAGAAATTAAAATTGCACTTGAATCTACATGAAGGTTTTTGCAAGGGCATTTGGGGTGGTGTATGTTGTAGCCAGGAGGCTTTTGAATTAACACACGCAGCTTTCAGGGACTGCCTTTAATTACAGAGCACCCTGGTCATTGCCTCGTAGCGCTTCCAAATGCCTTCACGTTTATTTTTGTCTCGGCTGTGCAATACCAAGAACAGATCTTTTGGCTGCACTCTCAGCTACTGCGTAGTGCAAGCCTTAACATCTCTTTTGATTTCTGTTGTTTTTTCCTCTCAAGAAATTTTCCTTAAAAAAAGAAAAAAGGAGTCAAACTAAAATACCATATCCCTTTTTGTTTCCAGCTAGGCCTTATTAAAACACTGCTCTGATGACTTATGAATAAGCCAAAACAACCCTCCTCCAATGGAAAAAAAACATTCTTACAGGACGCAGAAGCGAGAACTAAGCTTCAGCCATTTCCTCTTGCTGAGGCTCGAGTTTGAGAAGAAGGAGCCCAGGCCGTCAGGGCCTGCTATCAGCAGGGCCAGAAGTCACTGTGAGAAGTTGGGCTTCTCTTCGCTGAGAATGCAGCTGAGCAGCAAAGATGAAACAGTCTGAAGCCACTCACTCTTGTTTCCCAGGAAGCAAGCTGGGGCGAAGGTATTGAGAAAGCAGCAGCAGCAGAGGTTTTGTCACTGCACTTCTTTTTTTTTTCATTGTGGGAGAAGGCAGCAAGGTCTGGACTGAACATAAGGAGCCATCTCCTTGTCCCTTACAAGAAGCAAAATGTCTCAAACGAAAGACCACAGATGTTCCCCTCTTGGTTCCATCAACATTCCCATCACGCTTCTGAGTGACAGTGGTCTTGGGAAAGGTAGGGTTGATAGTCAGGAACCTATATAACACTTGTATTCTCTTTGCATGTTTCTACCAGCCCAAGTATACAACAGACAAGAAAACCTGAGCACAAAAAAATAACCTTCCACATCCCAATCATGGACTTTTGAATATTCTGTCCATAGCAACTGAGTCTGAGGAAAAATCAATGAAAACAGGCCAACCCCTTCCAACCACTTTCCAACCTTGCGGGTGACAGAGGACTGTCAGAGGAGGAAAGGGTGTGCTTTGGGAAATTTTCCTTTAAAATAGGCTGATTTCCAGATTATTATGGATGAGGGATGGGACAGTATACATACATTAGAAGGCTCGCTCCTGTGACTATTTCAAAGACATCAGCACCGCAACAAGCTCAAAACAACCTGAAATAACAAAGCCACTTCAGAACTAATTGCAATAATTCATCAGCTTTCACGTCTCTTCCCAACTTGGCAGTCAGGGCACTTTTTGGGGTATTGTCTCCTCAACCTGCCTGGTAAGTCATAGTGATATGAACCACAGTGAAACTTCAGACTCAGTTCCTGCACAATTCAGTTTTCATTTTGGGTAACTCTCCAGGCTGCCCGATCTCCTGGAGCTGATGAACACAGCAGAAGGAGGGTGAGATCCATGGGTGGAACCACGCCACTTTTCTCAGACAAAGAACTGGCCACAGAGCGCATTTCAAAACAGATTAACAAAAACAACAGCTACACACCATGACAAAGCGCATACGGTGGAAACGAAAATATTTACCCACAGATTATCACAGATCCAGCTATGCAACTACCGTGCAGCTATGACCAAAGGATTTGAAATAGTGACTGTATGTTTAGAGCTGATTAGGGAATCTGGCAGGTGGGCTGAAGGACCACTTTTTAAGCTTCTAAGAGTACAGTTGTCATTTCTCCACCTTTCCTACCCCACGGTGGTGAAATAACAGTCTTTTCATACCTGTGTGTTGGCTGGGGGAGGGAAGAATTCCTCTGCTATTAAACACAACTTCTCATTAAATAGTTGACACCTTATCCTTCTTTAAATGTTGTAATGTTTACTTTGCAAAACCCAGGAAAGCTTTTAAAATAAAGATAGCAAAGAGATTCTTAAGCCGGGTGTCCTTGCTTATCTGCTCTTTATCAACCAGCTATTGTTTTCTGGAGGAGCTCGTTGGGGAAGGTGGAGCAAAGGGGGTTAATGTTCAATAGGTATCTATCAGTTCCCCTGAAGGAATAGCGCTGCTGACAGAAGGGCAACACTGGGCTCTCAGCCACTTCCTACAGAATGTGACAAACCAGAGAGAAAAAAAAATGAGGGCTGCAGCTACTTCTTTTTTTTTCCCCCTTCTTTTTTTTTTTTTCTCCCTCTCCCAAAACAACTAGTTTTAAGAAAGACATTGTCCTTAGGAGAGATAATCCCACAATAGAGAGTCCATTAGAGGTATTAAAGCATTGGCAGCGCCTGATCTACAAGAAGGGCTCTGTCCTGACAATAGACAATTAAAGCTGATAAATCTGCACTACTTGTTGCCGTTCTAATTCCTCGTAATTGTATGCTACTTGTCCCTGCCTCCTGCGTCCAGGGATGAAGCATGCTTCTTTAATCTCCAGAGTACCTGACCTAGTTCCTATGTGGTCTTTTCAGGACCTGTTTTCTTCCCATCTGGACTTCTTCCCTCCTACTCTCCTTTCCTGCTTCCCTCCCCTAAGCATTAAGAAGAGGTTACGATAGAGGGCACAGAAAACACCAGAGCACAGCACCCGGATCAATAATTCTGGAGCCCCAGACAATGCACTAATCTGCAATAACAGCTAATCACGGTCAATTTGGCACACCAGTGATTAAACTGTACTCTTCATTAGGCTCAACAAGTAGAGCAGACGCACGCTGACAATTCAAATTGCCCTATCAGTAAGAGCTGCCAAAGTCGTGTGCACTTCTGCGTTTGTAGCTGCTGCATCACCAGTCTTGCCAGACTAGGCGCTTTGCGGGGGCTTATCTTTTTCTTTTGACGTTTTATGGACTGCGACTCTTAGCCGTGTTTTCTATAAAAAGCAAGCCCCTGCCTCGCTTTACTACAATGAGTTCTCCTAGTTAAAGGGCCCAGTGGGTGAAATTGTGATGTGCTGCGCAGGACACTGAAAAACCATCATCGCAATTGCATGTTCCCTCCTGGTGCTGACAATATTCTTGGTTTTATTTCACGTCTCAAAGATGTTTGGGGTTTTTCTCAAATGTAATTTGGTTTTTTTGGGTTTTTTTTTTGAAGAAAGCTTGGAAGCCTACTGGTGGCAGAGCAGAAGACTCAAAATGTGCATCAGAAGACGTAAAAGAGAAAATAAGTAAAAATTACCTTGCATCTATTTATTTTTCAAAAACTGAACTGTTCAGCCAACCTCATAAAACATTTGAAGACTGAAGAATGGTTTGAATTTTTTGTTTTTCACCAGTAGGTGAACAAGCCACTACTGTGCCCGCTTTAGAAATCTACAAAGTTATTAACCCTTACGTGCCATTTTGATAGTGACCTTCCCATCACCCTCATGGAACAATTTCTTCTGACAACAATTTCTTCTGGTTACAATCGCACCTAGCGGACCCGTTTTGCAAACTGCCTTGAAAGCCTCACCCAAGAGTTTACCACAATCTTTAAAGCACAGCACCAAATTCCAGGACTCCTAGAGACCGACCCCACACACTCAGGGGTCTCCTTCTGTTTAACTTTAGCTTATCATCCTTGTATTAACTTGAATAAGTGTTAAAACTGCACTCCAAGTTGCTCTTAAAAAAAAAAAAAAGGGCAAAGCAAAAAAAAGAGCGTGGAAGATGTCAAACGAATGCAGGAAATGTCTATTCCACTATTAATATTAATGAATCCCTAATGCATTTGCAACCCACTTGAGGTAAGTCAGTAGAGTTCTTCTGACAGCTATTCCTCATCCAACTACCGCTGCTAAAGATGTTGATGCTTTCCCTTTTGCTTTGTAATCTTTAAACCAAGTGTAAATCGCACCACAGCCTACCACAAAATAATGTATTTTGTCCTAAGTGATACACAAAGCCCTGGAGACAGAGGTTTAAAACAGCGCACATGTCCGCTCAATTTATCATTTTAAGATAGGAAGCTGCCGCAACAAACAAAACACCTCCTTGAAAGTGGGACAGCAGCAGATTGCGGTGCAGAAAGCTCTGGGATCTTTTGTTTTCCTGGAGAGCAACAACGGGGCTTTGCAGAGAAAGAGACAACAGCTTCCCCTTGCTGAAATCTAAATCAGTTCATATAGGAAAGCCTGCCAACTGCTAGTTAGATGGTAACAAAATATTGCAGATAATTCACTTTTCGCGATAAAGCAGAAACAAGCAGGCATGCAGCACCCAGCAGGGGCTCAACTGATAAAACGGTGTCAAACTCAAACCATTTGTCAATTGGGAGGGAAGGGAGCAAGCTGAAAGATGGACTCAGGAAGTAGATTTATCTAGTGCGACACATTAACTAGTATAAATACTAAGGAAAAAGTAAACACATTTACCCAGCAGTATCTCCAGCCAGCAGAGAAAAGGCTTCCGAGCCTCAGAGCCACGCTGGCCATCTAACCACTCAGCTGTCAGCTGCAACAGCAGTAGCATTTTTCTTCTTGTGCAGGATTGCAATGCCACTTAATTCATGGCACTAAAAGGTTTTATTAAAAGCGTACATTGTAATTAAGCAAAACAAAAGCGTGACTCCTCTGCTGTTCTGAGTCTCCTCCCCTCCGCCCAGCAGCCAAAACAATAAAACCACCTTGGCAGCAAACAAGTCAGGTACACATACCCCGGAGAAGAGCACAGATTTGCTACATAATCATTTACTTTGCGCCTGGCTTGCTCAAAAGAACCCTGCCTTATCAAAAACTTCTGTGCCGGAGGCTCCAGAGGCAACGGAGGGGGCTGACAATGCGGGTCAGGCACAGCAAGTCGCCAGCAGCCTAATGTGGGGCACACAAACAAGCTGGAATAACGCAGGGCAGGAGGGCTCTTCGGACCGATTCTTTCCATAGGGAAAGTCTGAACAAATAAACACAGATTGCGGGCAGCACTGCTCCACTGCAGGCACTGGGAAGAAGGGAAAGGGTTCCAAGGGATTTAGGATACCAGCCCACAGCTACGGACAGATACCTTGTGCCCACAACCCCGTAATATCAAAGGATGGCACATCACATCAGCACACTCAACCCAACACAAAATTAAGAAATTAACAGCAAAGTAATCTGCATCATGCCCCCCCCCCAAAAAAAAAAAAAAGAAAAAAGAGAAAGAAAAAGGAGTTAATTCATAAAGCGAAATACGGCACATTTCTTTGTTCAGCTGTTACCTTCATGTGTCCACACAGCACAGGTTCCCCACCTCCAGCTCATGCATCTCAGGATTTTAGTCCGTATGGGAGGTCTGTCATGCACTCTGTCACCCTGACACACACACACACATATGCACACACACGCACACACGCACACACACACGCTCGCACCCCGGTACACGCACACCCCACCCGCCCTCTCGCTCCCCAACACGCACTGCCTGGAACCGCTCCGAGGATTTTAGAATTTCCTCTTGCTAGCAGATTCCTCCCTCCCCTCGCATCCACTCCACCCCGTTCTGTAATTAGGCTTAACAAGAGCAATTAACAAAACAAACTCCTCTCCGCCTGGTGGCCTGATAATTCTGATTGTCATAATGTATTAAGATGTGTAAGCCAGTTTAAAATAAAGGTAAATTACAACATTGCACAAGAGCCATTTTGCACCTATTTTTACTGCTTTTATCATAGGGACAATGAACATTCAGCCACGCCTTTAATCTAAAACAGAAAAAACAAAACTCATGTCTGAACAGCAGAACTCAAAATTGTCACTTTTGGACCAACGATATATAAAATACTGGGGTTTTACTATTTTCTTAGGGGGCAGATCCCTCCTCCTACGCACAGCAAACTCCGTAAAAACATATTTTTCTTTTTGGAATTACTTAGTGACCCTAAAAGTTCTAAGACGTAAAATCAAGTTTAAACACCTCCTCTGTCTTTACAGGCATGCACGAGTCACTGGATCGAAATTGTTCCTTTTTCCCTGCCCGCTGTTTCATGGCATGATATGGGAGGCCAAAGCCTCCAAAATTCTTCTGATGTTTGGTCTATCCACTTTCAGTTCACTTTCCTTCAGCAGTCAAATAAAAGGAAATTAGTGTCAGAATAATCAAAAAAACAACAGCTGAGGAGTAACTGATTTCAGGTGGTCAGCGAAGAAACTTTGATGTTCTTTGATTTCAGTGCGCTTTGGGTTCAACCCACACAGAAAATTTACACACAGCCTGAATTCAATTGGAAAACATATCTAGTCCTTGTTCTGCTAATGCACTCTGGGAGCATGTAATTAAAACTGTCAACATAAAATTAGTAAACATATCAAAATCGTAAGCGCACAGAAAATTAATGAGCAGATGAGAAGACCAGAAAATGAAAACCAGTTTGGTACGTGACATGGACTCAGGTTCATATGAACTGAAACAATATTCTGCTTCCTCAGATACGTATAACCTGATTCACAATACCATCTGCAACTAACCACAAACAAAACAAAAAAAAAAAGAAAAAAAAGAAAGAAAGAAAAAAAAGGCTGGTGTTGCTAGTGTATTGTTGGAATCCTGCAGTTTCTGATAAGCTAGACATGTTTTCCTAAGTCAATGATTTCATCTCTGCTGGGTGTCAACATTTGCACAAGAATAATTTTGGGGGTCAGAAAGACATCAGCGAATGAGATTTCAAAAGGTTTCATAAGAGCACGGATTGCTCAAACACAGGGAAAGGAGGGTTTCAGCTTCCAGAAGTTCACTCTTCTGCTTCTTCATTCCTCCTTCCCTGAAGCTGAGTCAAAGTTCTGTAAAAACCTACAGCGATTTGCAAGACAACAACACCACGTAAAAAGCCACACTTTGCAGTGAGACAAATGCTCCAAAATGACAGTAACCAGAGACTATTATGGTGCCAAATCAGGCACTCTTTCAAACGGTAGGAGATGCCAGGTGTAGAACTGCATACAGAAACTCAGGTCTGCACTCCTGGCATACTATGCACCATCTTTTTTTTTCCACCAAATCTCTTCCTCACTCAGTGTTTAGAAAGAAGAGTGCTGACTAAAGAAGCCATTTTCCAGATTTTTTTTTTTCTTCTTTCTCCTTTCTCCTTGAAAGGCCCGGTGCCTTACTTTTACCACAGACTGTTCAAATGAAAGACAAACCCATTTTGTCTTGTATTTTTCCACTTTGCTCATCACAACAGCAGCCCTCGAACACCTCACAAATATCAAATAATGACTAATCTGATTTTCACAATACCTCCCCCATATGCTGATGAAGGTATTATTGCTATTCTCGCTTGCAGAAGGGGTATGGAGACACAATGACATGAACATCAAAAGTGTACAATAATTTTGGGATGCAGAGCCGCCGATTTACTCATCATGGTATATTACGTTCTATATTCAAAGCATTTCTCCTCCTGGCATCAGTGATGGCTCCGTATTTTGCAGGGCTTCACATCACGCACCCAGAAGATGTCAAAATTAATGACCACCTGCAAAAGGCTTTGCTGAGATGAACTGGCGAGAATCTTACTCAGAATCATGGGCAGAAATAATACTTGGTTCCTCAGAGCAGGGCTCGCCTGCCCTGAGAAGAGCAACACTCCTTCCTGCCATGGCTGGTTTGCCTCCTCACACTGCAGTGAATGAGATGGGGGGGAGAGGTGTCTTAAAGATAAAATTTTATTACACCACTCCAATTCATCTCTCCTAGCAAGCTTGTCTGATGCCTGAATGAGGCAAGTAACCAGTAGAAAAAACAGTAATTAAATGAGTAATTAAAGACGGTATCATAATGCATAAGAGGATCAAATTGGGGTTAGGCAAACAACCTAAACTCTACAGAACTTGGGTTTTCAATTTTAGTAATGTTCTTCCAACAGTTTTTGTGCTGATTTTTGAAACCACGAATAAAAAAAGCAGAGATCCCATGACCTGGCATCACATCAACACCCACATGGATCGTCAACAGAGCTGGGATATTCTGATCTGCCACAGGCAGACCTCTGCAGGGAAGCTAAGACCCGTCTCAGAGCAACCACAGGGTTGTTTTTGGCAAGGTCAGCACAAGCACCGGAAGGGACAGGACGCTTCTGCTGGTGGTTTCCCCCAGGTGAATGACTGCTTTCAGGCATCTCGGTTTCATGCCGGGCTTGGTGTGGAGTTTGTTCCTCCTCCCGTCTCTTCCTGTCTCAGCGTATCTTCCAGACCTCGCCTCAGACTTCTGATCGGTTTCCTTGCCCAGCAAGTCCTCACCTTGTTCCTCCTAACTCTTCTTGTAGTTTCCCTTTCCAGTCACTCCATTTTCCTCTCCCACACCCAGGCTCCTTGTGCCAGGTCTTCTCATCAACCCAGTTTCAGTACCTCCAGGTTCCTCATCTCCACTGCGCTTCTTTCCCCTCCTGATCTAAGCAAACACGCTAGACTCTCCATCCCCACATGCCCCTTCCCACTGGCAAGCAGGCCTGGCCTCCGCAGCCTGAAGAGCTGCGTGGTGTGGTCAAGTCTCCAGGCATCTCCTGGTGCTCCTCGGCAGGCACGTAGCGGTGAGCTCAGTTCACACTTTGAGCAGACGTGGTGTCAAGCCAACTGGAAGTCCTGTGGCTATGTTAGTATGGCACTGAGCCCGAGCTAATAAGCCCTGGTGAGAAGCCGGATATATTAGCTTGGGCTTAGCACCGTGCTAATGCAGTCAGGCAGCTTTTGGATCAGAGCTGGCTTACATCCCACCGCTTTTAACACCGAACTCGCTTGTCTTCGTCTACAATAACCCATAAAGATAAATCCCTCGGTCTTGTACCAACCTTACTCTCGGTTTCCCTCCTCCCTGACACTGCTGATCTCCAGGTGCAGTCTCTCCTCCTTCATAATCCCCAACAAGTCCAGCTCTTGTCCACAGGCTTTTAAAAACAGCTCCTTTTGATGACTCTCTGGCCTCAGGATGCCTTGCAGTAAGCATGCACCGAACATGCTCTCTTCTGCTCTCAGTTCAGGCACTCAGGTCTAGACCCAACAGCAATCGCTCATTGAAGTGAGCCATGATGGCCTCCTACAGCTCCTGGGGGGACTGCTCTGCCAGTCATCTAGGTTGGCTTCTAGCTCAAAAGCAATTCTCCTGCATGTGGGAGTCTGGGATGAAGGTGGGGACAGGACTGGCGTGTGTCCTAGTCTTGCCCTGACAGAGTCCCAGTGTAAGTGAAGCACAAATGTGCAGATCCAGGAACTGGGAAGTGCTCCCAGCAGAGGGATGGTATTTGAGCATCCCTGACAACAACGGCCACCACCCTCCCCTGCCACATTCGCTGTCCTTGTCCTGGCCACTGAACCTGTCATTCAAACTTCTGCTCCAAAAAATGGGGGCCGTCATGGTGGAGATTACTTTTCAAAAGAAAAGTCATCACACTTTTAAGGTTAGCAACGTAATTTTTTCTGTAGCCAAGCTCTTGGAAATGGCAGATTAGGTTTTGGTGGAAAATACAGCCTGAGGAAAGTAAAATATAAGAAACAACTGGGCCACACATTTAGAATTTAGTAGGGTTATGAGCACCTAGAAGTCGGATCTCCATTGCAAATGGTCTGTCTGTCTTAGCAACAGGTGATGCTACCAGCCCTGCTTGTACTAGAGATTAGTTTCCTGAGATTAATTTTAGGGGAATGTTATTGAACATTCTCCTTTACCTGACAATGAGAATATGATCATAACACACAAATCACATACAAGGCACATGCATAGATTTAAACCCTACTTCCTTGGCTTGCTATTCCTCTTTCAGTGGCCCAGGCCAACGCACTAGAGTTGTATTAACTATACAACATGGCAAGGTTTGATAAAGACAGAGAGGATGCTCCTGTTCCAACAAGTTTACATAAAACGCTTCTTCTCATGTACTAAAACCTAAAGGGCAATGGAGACAAGAAAAATGCTGATGCTAATATTTTTCATCACTGTTAAGATCAAAAAAATATGCAAATTACTATCTAATTGCAGTAGTCTGCTGTAATAAAACCAGATCCTTAAGTGACTAATCTGGTCACCAAATAATACTAATAAAAAAAAATTTTTTTTGAAAGATTGATTTGCACCAGCCTGTCCCGGCATACTCCTCATCTAGAATGATTAGCACTAACGTGCACACAAATCAGGCAACAGGGAGTGAGGGAAGCTTGCAATCAGACCTAATGTCTTCCCTTCCTCTCAGCCCCCCAGTACAGGGCAGCCACTTCCTTTCTACAAACGCTTCGCTCAGATCTGTACACAAGACAGGCCACATCTTCCGGGGAGGCTCAAAGTCTTTGCAGACACACAGTTGCCTTCAAAGCATCACTGGAAATCTGTGTGGGAAGACTCTAAAATATTAAAACCATCCTATACTCTTTTTCTTCTAAGCCAGCAACAAACCCCCTCTAAACTTATCTATCGCTTCTCTGTTCGGTTTATTCTGGGCTGCAGAATAAACTTTCTGACTACTGAAAAAGATGCACAAACACATAAGCTGCAGCACATGTGCAAAGGAAAACAATAGAGAAAATCTGTATGTCCAATCCATAAAGACTGTTCTCTTCCAGAGCATTTGAATTATGGCTCAGCTTTTCCGCTATTACCAAAAGCAGGCAAAAAGATGACTGGTGTGAAAATACTGCACTTCAAAATGTAGCCTATCTCTCCTCCTAAATCCAAACTGACTTACCTTTTGCATCAACCCTCCATTACCATCCCACCAGATTCCCTTCTCCCGAAGGTAACTGCTTGCCCTCTAGCAGATTCATGATATATTTAAGCCATGGTCTTCAATGTTAAGAAATCCCCAGCTGAAAGTTCGCTCCGGCACTGGTAACCACAGCCCAGCAGCAAGCAGGACGCGACGCTGCTCTTTCTCGGGCAGCCAGCCCGTGCTTGCTGCCTGCAGACAAGAGATTCTCATATTTTCTCAGTTTCCCCATTTCTAACCTGAGAGCGACCCTGTGCAGCGGGATGACTTTCAGAGACACATCCTTTGTACCCTCTTCTTGCTGCCAGATGTCCTCTGCAGCCAGTTCATGGTTTTCGTTTTGTACTTCGCAATAGCTTAACAATTTTGGTAAAAATTCGCAGACTACTACTACTGAAAAAAGTGTGCATTATTCTTAAAGAAGGCGGAGAGGCCAAAAGATCTGATTGCAGTTAAATCCTCTGAATTTCTCGCACTTCACATTTCTTTCTGACTGTCAAAGCCAGGCTTTTGCCAGTCCTATGTATAGGTAACTGCACCCCTTTGAAATATGGTCAAGCTGACAAGTTGTGGGGCAGTACAATCGAGATACTATTTCCCTGAAATCCCTGGCACACTTGCAGTGTGCTAGGACACCAGAAGAGCGTTAATTGTCACAACTCACTGGGCAGAGAGACACGAGTGCCCTAACAGACCTTCGAAGGCTCATGCTCAGTTTCTGAGGACGGATGCTGTAACCCCACAGGTAACAGTGAGGCAGGGTAAATTGGTTTAAGCCTAGCGAGGTTCTAAAGACAAACGGGTACCAGAAATTCAGTGTGTGTCCTGGTTACTGAAAGAGACAAGACACATGGAAATATTTTTTCAGATTAATTTACATAAAAATAGATTTGACTTTTGTATGGTAGACGTGATTTTTGCAAATCACCGTATCGAAGAAATCTAAACAAAATCCATCTGCATGCTTATAAACATGTAGAAGTGTTTAAGGGACACAATATGTTAAAAAAAAAGTCAACAATAATGGTTAGTCCATGCTTCCAATTATATTCTTTCTTCAATTAGTCTTGAAGAAACTAACACCTCTATTAATCATTTCAATTAACTCCACGCACCACATGACATCCGCACCAGCAGCCCATATGTTGCGTTCCAATCACCCAAATATTAAAGCCTTTTTAATTGATTGATCTAAAGAACATTCAACAGGCTCAAGGTGGCAGCCAGCCAGGAAATCCCAAAAGAAGATGACAAAAAGGTGGGGGTGCTAAACCAGCTTCCCAATTTGTTTTTCCTCTTCCTCCAGGGTTCACTAAGTTAATCCAATCACAGCCCATAAAGCCCCTTTTTAATAAAATAAATAAATAGATAAGAGAACACACATGTTGGCTTTCCCCCAGAGAAGCCCCCTCCGCTAAAGCCAGAGAGCCATCCTGTTAAGAAAGTGCCGCATACGAGGGTGCATTTTTTATCCGGCAGAAATATTTAGCTTGGCCGCCCGCCAGGGAATGCTGAAAGAATAGACTGAATTAGGGGATTTACCTTCCACGTGTTTGGCACGCGTCATTAGAGGCTCTGAAGAGCCTGACTCTTTCGCTCTCTCACTCTCTGTTTTTTCTTCCACCACCCCCCCATCCCCCCCCAAGCTTTGATGCAGAGAATAAAGTATGAGCTATAAGAGCAGTTGATGTGTTGCATTGCTAAGTGTTGGCACGGTGGCTTTTGTTCTGTCGAAGAAAACTGATGCCCCGTTTCTGAAGGTAAATTTATTTTTTTTTTTATTCCAGTCAGGTATGGGGTGGTATGTTTCAAAAGCATTCACTTTAACACAGAAAAAAAAAAAAAAGCATACTATTTTTCTTTCTCTCTTTTCCTTAAAAAAAAAAAAAAAAGTTTTTGAAGTTTTCTGTAGACAGATTTAAACTTGGAGAAAGTGGCTTAGAATTAAATTCCTTAAGTGAAACTCCAACCACAGAGTATTTTAGGAGCTCATTTGAAAGGTTAGTTTTGTAACAATAACCCACGAATTGCCCTGTCATTTGACTTTTATATGCTGTCATGTGGACTTACGTTATTTTAAAAAACACTTCTTTACGTAAGTACTTTGGTCCTGCAAATGCTTCTAAAGATCTATAACCGGAACCCATTAGTCAGGACAGTTGGTCTATGCCTCAAGTAACCCATCCACCTTCCCAGAGTTTCTAATCTGGGAAGGGAAAGACGACATTGGAAGTTAGCTTCTCCCTTCCTCAATTTACAGAGGGGGAAAAAAAATCAGTTTGCAGCTGAATAAAAGCATGGAGGCCCTTAAACCAACAGCAAAGGCAAACATTTGTGTCTGGCACACATGCCAACCCTGTTTACAGGGCAGAGTTTTGCAGAACAACTCTGGGTGCCACCAACACCCACCCACTGCACTGGTGTGAGCGCCGGGGAGAGCCCTGCTGCAGCTCCCTCATCATAGTATCAGATAAATATAGGCCCTCCTCACACACGGGTTTTATCATTATTGATTCAAGCAAATCAGTTTAGAAGCTATTTGCTCACACGCTTACTCAAAGCAAGGTTCAAGCAGAGTTTCTGAACTGGTGCGGGCTGTATCTTTACCCCGTCTTTGCTGGCAAATAAATCTGGGTCTGACTCTGGTCCAGCTGAATTCATGTCACCAGATGACAGCATGCGATTTTTCATCTCTCTTTCGGTGAAACTACTTCATTGTGCCTTGCATATCAGGAGATCCCGGGGGCTACAGAAAAGCAACTAAAGGGATGGACACCGGCCCTCTGCTGAAAATACAAGATATTAACTCCGACGTGGGAAGGGTGCTGAGGCCCATCTCCTCGCTGAACGTAAAACACCTCAGCTGTAGGGCTGACGGGTAGGCCCAGAGTTTATCGCTTCTTAAATAAATCATTCATAATTCAGAGCCAGGTTGAAAACCGCACAAACAATGAGCTCTCAATATTACTCAGCGGAAAGTGAGAACTGGAGTTTTCCACCCAAACCCGTAAAGGCTGACAAGCTCAGACATGTTTTTTTGAGCTCCTTCCTGGACCCCACATTTTTAAGTCAATTTAAAGAAAGCTAGGCAGCCACTTCCCCCCCCGTGCCATCTTTTAAGTAAAGATGTTAACATCCATGCTAATAATACAACTACCCCTTCTTTTATCAAAGGCTTCAGCAATCGCAGAGGCTCTTTTCACCGCAAGGAAAAACTGCAAAAATAAAGCTGCCTAGTTCTGCTGCTGGTGTTGTCCCAAAGCTCTGTACACTGCATGGATACCAACCGGTGGCTTTATGTTTCCAGTAGAGCATCTTTGCCGCTAATTGAATCTCCAAATGACTGGCCGTGCAGCACTTGACTACCGCGACAAATAATTCCCTACTGGGTTGTTTCCACTTTATCAGAAAACGGAGTAAGTGTTCTGGACTGACAGTCCCAAATGGGGTAACTCCTCTGTGGAAAGACTGCAGGTTCAATAGAAAATAATTGTGAATTAAGGTGCGGGTGCAAGCTTGCATTCCATGACAAGGTGCCACAGGGCAGCACACGCTTTTTCCATGCAAACCTGTAAGGCGTTGGGTGCTCCCCGCTGCCCTGGCACATCCTGGAAAACACCCACCAGCACAAAGGGTGCATTTTGGATATCTCTGGCCTCCGCCATGTAGGATCACACGAATATGCGTGTGGTCGGTTCCCAGTCGCCCTTGGGTGCTTACAGCGAGGCTGAGCGTATTTGCAGTGCTGAGTGGTAATTTGAAATTTAGGAGAAATCACAGAGAGCATCGGCCTCACAACACTGGTTCAGTGGCAGATTGCTGGATGTATCTGTCGTAATTGCAACAAACTTGTTTCTGCCACGCTTATCATATTTACAGATTAAAAATATGACCCCTATAAGTGACATAAAAGACCTCCCCCCTCCTGCGCCCCATCACCTTCCTCTGTGTTTTTAATTAAACCCACGAACCAACACATGTATCCATCCTTCTTTCCGTAATAGTTTGGGATTCCACCCTCAAATACTATACAGATAAAACAAACCTCTATGTGTTAGCGATTCGCAATGTGGTAAATTCTCCTTTCCAAACCTGCCGTCTTCATTAAAATCTTATTTGTTTGGTAATCTCCTTTGATCGCTAAAGTTATAAGAAGCCCCCTCCTCTTCTTTTGATACTATCAGTGTAGCTTTTGACCAGAGAGCGTGATGAATTAAATGTATGACAGATATGACAGGTGAGGAGTGCTTGGAGAGGGCTTAAACAGCAGGGATAAGACAAAGCCCCCATTTAAGAACAAAACCCCTACCCGATGGCTAGCCCGTTAATGACCAACCACTCTATTTGTCCTGGTGGATGAGGAGCAAGCTGATACTACAGACAAAGCTTTGTTAGCCACGGGGCTGTTCTTCAATCAGGCCACACAACCAACTAATTGAAATGCCCAGTTTTCCCCCCTCAGGATCTGATATACAAGCTAGGGGTTTGGTAGGTATACTCTTTTTTTTATTATTATTTTTTTTAATTTTTCTTTCACCCCTATAATGTATTAATTCAGCCACCACAAGTTTACAGCTGGACTAAGTGGAATTACAGCATATAAACCTGAAAATCTATCTGCAGGGATCCAGCTAAGCCCTGGAGAGAGACAAGTCCAGCAATATAAATCCAAGGAATTTTGGAAGTCAATCCATTAGGATTACTAGACCTTTGATTTTGGAAGTCGCAGGCTCAAAATATGGAAGCGATGAACTCTCAATCTTCCTTCATTTTAGCCTCTTTTCAGAGGACTTACTGACCCCATTTTTTTCTATTAAAACACATTGGTAAATCTCGACAGAATTACATTTTTTTTCCACTATATTTGCAGTGGAGGAAGATAGGAAAATATCTGCTTTCCCGAACTCATGGTTAACATGCCCTTTAAATTTTCATATGTATTTTCTACATATTTTGAGTTGGCACAAGCGAACTTGTCACCCTTCTCATCAGCTGAAGACTGCTTTCCCCCTCTTTAAGGCTCATGTTAATTTTCAGCACGCTGTACCTAAATGAGGAGTTTCGGGCTCCAGTTACTTTAAACTACAGGCTGCCTCCCAGAGATGAAGAAATCTCTCTGCCCCCCTGCAGACCAGGATTATATTCTCAATGGGCAGCCTCTTACTTTAGCCTACCAATCTGTGGTTAGCGGAAGGCCAGCAGTTTCCCGTGGTAGGTGCCAAAGCGATAGTTGTTGTTAAACCCAACTGTTAAAGAAAAGAAAAATTAGATTATAGGGATGCAGCAATGAATCTGACTTCATCTTTGCTTTAGGTATAATGGAAAACACTAACTGAAGCAAGAAGGGTCTTCACTTTCAGAAGAAATTCAATTTTTATCTCTTCGTTCCTTCCTGTCCTGCCCTCGCAGCGCGCTGTGGCTGAATCACAGGTGCTGGTATCAGGAAACCTGGGTTCTGTTCTTAGCTTTGCCACAGGCTTCTTACGTGGCTTCTGGCATGCCTTGTACTGTCTCCGTGCCTCAGTTTCCTTATATAAAAATGCAAATATTCCTACCTATTTCAGAAAGAGTGTGGTCTCGTGGTTTAAACCACAGAATCAGGATATCCGAATTCTCAAACTGAATACGGTATCAATTTCTGCTGTGGCTTTGAAGCCACTACCCTTACATACCCAAGGAGTCAGCTTCCCCTGGAAAATGTTGACTGGCCAAAACCCAGGCTTCCCAGTAGAAGACACGTGCTGCTTTTCAGGTGAGTGGTATTTCTGGCTGGTGCTCAGCCTCACCTTGCAGTGAGACCACTTACCTGGAGCACGAGCATCTTTTTTTAGATGGTCCGAGGTATGGCTGGCAAAGCTTTTGGGAGCTGCTCTCACCAGCAGGCTACGGCGACCACCTCTCCGAGCACTCGTCCCCAGGCCACCCGGCAGAGCTGGCCTGACTCCTGCCCAGCCATTACAGTCCTAATTCAGCATGTGGAGGCGTAAGGGCTGAAGTCCCAAATCTTCACCAAGCGGGACAAAGGGCCGAAACGACAGCTTTCCCCTTCCCCGGGGAGCACTTTGTAACTGCTGGCGATTTCGCAGCAGACCAGTTGGTCTCTCACGCTCTCTCCTCCTCCACTTTTCCTCTGCGAAAAAATCCCCCAGGTTTTGAGTCCGTTCCACTCAGAAGAAGTAGCAATTTGAAAACTTTCACAAGGCAGAAAAAGCATTTCCTGCCTGGCTCTATCTCATGGCTCTCTGGCCCACTGGACACTTGCAAAGGTTAATTAAATAACGCTTAGATACTCATGAAATGCAAAGTCCCAGACAAGTGATAAGTGTTAACATTACAAGGCATAAAAGGGTCATTCAGAGAGAATAACCTTACAGAAATCTAGAGGAAAATACTGTTAACCTCACAGAAATATGCAGTTCTTCACTATGGACTCCAATAAAGCTAGGCAAAATTGTTAGCAGTATTATCACTAACCCTGCACTGAAAAAGGTCAACTGATTTTTAGGAAAAGACGATAAGGGGCGAAATTATAAATTACGGGGCGAAAAACCCCCAAAAGCATTAACCTGGAGTATTTTGGTTTTGAACGTGCAGATCTGAATGGAAGCTGTGGGTTTTTTAGACAGCTTTCCGATCTCCCTATTAGATATAATGTTATAGTCTTATTACACATGTTGCCTACTAGATGTGCTCTGACTTTTATAGATGTCAACCCCATTTCTTAATTCAAGACATTTGTCTCTTGTGATCTCTGCGCCTCTGGGTTAGAGTTCCAGCCAAAGAGGTGAGCCGGCTCGTATCTGCAGTGCAGCCATAAAATCCTCCGGCGCTACATCCCCGAAAGCTGCTGCTGCTGCTGCCCTGCGAAAAGGCCTGGATTTTGTCTGTCTGCAGCTCAGCACCCAGAAAGGACATTTTGCAGAAGGGCTCGGTGGACATCCAGGAAAACTGCTTTCAGGACCTTATCTGAAGGACAATACTTAACTTTCACCACCTGGGCCTGGCCCCTGAAAGGAAACAGTCACACTCAATTATTGTCTTTTTCTAGACAATTACTATTTAATCAAACCTCCAGCTGATATTAACTGGTGGAAAAAAGGCTATTTTTAGTCAGGACAGTGATTCCCCCTCACTCCTTTCATCTATGAGTAATGTATTTCCTTTTGCTCTCAGTACCACAAACCAGTCCACACCAGATGCTCAGTATTAGGTAAAATTAAAAATGTGGGCATCATACCCTTTGAAAGATGCTTTGAACTCAAATTAATATACCTAAACCCACTATTTAAATTAAAGATATCCTGTCTCTCTGCTGTGTAGTTTTCCCTTTTATCAGAAGGGGAATTTCAGTCCATTTAAAGGTTTTTTGGTTCAGCTCCACAGACCACACTTTGACTTAACAACATATTGTAATTTCCTTTTAGCCACAAGAATAAAGGAAATGTATAGAAGCAACACCATAATCTTGTCAAGCACTCTCTTTTGTTTCCCTGAACAAGCCTGTTCGAGAAAATGTGAAGCCTAAGATTTTTAAGATGTTTAGATCATGGAATGCTTTTATTGAAAACAGACATATGTATTTTTATGCATCTACTGATGTACCCACACACGTAAAATATATGCCTACTAAATTCTTTTATGGACAAGAACACAGCAGTCTGCAACCTGCAGAGGTTTTGCAGAGTTCAATCCCCTTGCCTCAGCATTTTAACTTTTCCAGATTTTTGCCCAGAATCCGTGTGGATGCTCGAGAAAGCCCCACCAATTCTCACGCCTGGGGAAGTAAGAACCAGGGAGCGCCCGCACCCGGACTCCCCTGTGAGCAGGGCTCTCTAGCTGCTGTCAGAAGCAAAAAAACGTGGGAGCAATGTAAAATACCCCTATTTCTTGTGTACCTCTGTGTATATGTAAGAAATGGGCTCCTGCACTACTTGTGCCATTTATTTGCATCTTTAATCTTTTTAAAACATAATGATTTAAATGCAACTAGTCTGCTTCTGGAGAGCTACAGGACTTGATGCAATTTGCTGTACGTACTCAGACTTTACATTTCATAAGCAAACGCTGTGCAGTCTGTCTGGATGGTGTCAACCTTGATGTCCCCGCCGACAACACTCAGAGTACAGGCAGAGGTGTCAGAGCTGCCTCTTCCCTTCGGCACTGAGGAGCTGCGAGTGCCATGGCAATGAGGAGATTGACCCTATAGCAGCCTCCCTGTCTGTCCCTAAAGGGGACCTACAGGAAAGATGGGGAGGGACTCTTTATCAGGGAGTGGAGCAATAGGACAAGGGGTAACGGTTTTAAACTGAAAGAGGGGAGATTTAGATTAGATGTTAGGAAGAAATTCTTTACTGTGAGGGTGGTGAGGCCCTGGAACAGGTTGCCCAGAGATGTTGTGGATGCCCCATCCCTGGAAAGGTTCAAGGCCAGGCTGGATGGGGCTTTGAACAACCTGGTCTAGTGGGAGGTTTCTCTGCCTATGGCAGGGGGGTTGGACTAGATGATCCTTAAGGTCCCTTCTAACCCAAACCATTCTATGATTCTATGAGTTTTAGGTCCCAGGGGATGAGCAGGCATGCCCTGGAACACACGGCAAGCCCTGGGGACACCTATGCATGTGTGGGATGCTGCTGCCTCGGCAGACCCTGAGGTCTCGCTCGGTTCCTGGCATCCTTGCTCCGGTGCCAGTGAGGCACCATAGGGCAGCCTGGCCCTGGCCACAGCATGGGTAGAAGGACCTGCCAGGAGAAAACCCAGCCCACCAGGCTGGAGAAACTGATGCTGAACCCACTGTACTGAGCAAGGGGAGAGGTATTGGTTAAAGATGCCCAAGAAAATGTACGTCAGGACGAAGCAAAGGGGCAAGTTAAGCATCTGGGAGTTCTCTTGGTGCGGGTTAGACAGTGATGGTAAGGCAGTTTATCCCCAAGAGCTTTCTCCTCGCTGGAGGTGTTGAGTTAACTGGCGGTGACCTCCCCCTGACCCACAGGCAGCATCTGCAAGCGGTGGGCGGCGGTGGCAGCCAGGAAGCACTTCTCCCAAACAGGGCCCTTTCAAAACACCCCTCCAAAAAGCCACGGCTGAGGTGACCCAGGAGTCAGCCCCCCAGCCCCATCCAACGTGGAGGACGTCTCCCTTCACCCTGCTGGGGTTTCATCCATCTTCATTTGCTTTTTCTTGCTGCCATTTCCTCTGACTTTTCAAACTTGGGACACTGGTAGCTATTATTCATTCTCTTGTTTCTTACCAGCCGCGCAGCAAGGAGCTGCAGCTTTCTATCAATAAATACCACATCAGTGCTTATTTAGCCATTATTTTAACCACTGATTTTTTTCTGCTCAGGTATCTCTTGAGCAAAAGCAGGTTTTACTGCATTATGACAGTTCAGAGTTCTGAGAGAAACATCTCAATGCAATTATTAAACACCACTCTGGGTAACCACGAAATAACTTGCTAATGAAAACTGAATAGGAATGAAAATATAACTGAGGTATGAAGAAAGTAACTGTCCAAACCATTTGAGGTTAAGCAAGTATGAACAAACATCTTCATTGTGCACCCTTTTTGTCTATAAAAAGTATGAAGAGGTGAAGCAGCCGCACTTAACTCTTCCGCCACGATCAATGGTGTAAATGCCAGAGGCTCTCCCATTTCCAGCTATAACAAATCATTTAGCTCTGGGTAATTCCAATAATTTTAGTCAGCAACTTGCAAAACCATGTGACTTGTACTCGGTTGACATCAATTTGAGTAATCTTGTTCCCACGTCTGGTTAAGAGGAGACTGATAATAATATATTTTGGCTTCACAGTGGGGAGGGCGAAAGCAAGCCCTTCTCTTCCTCTCTACGTCTGGGTGGTTCAGGAGGGATGGGGGAAAAAAGGAGGTGCTGGGGGGGAGAGAATTGGGGGAGAGACGAAAAAGCAAGGAGGAGTCCTGGTAGCAGATTTGGGCATGGGATCACATTCTGATCACGTTCTCTGTTCTAAGAACGGACCCCAAAACTCTCATACCTGAACCCTCCTCCCCAGACGTGAGAAGGCAGGCTGCCCAGCTTGCAGTAGTGGACAACGATGGTGGGGAAGGCATACTAACGCGCAGCTGGTGACAAGAATCTCTCAGCTCAATAGAAAAGAGAGAACGACTCAGAGATTTTACGTAAGAGGAAGAGATCGAATGACTTCACCAAGGTTTCACTGAAAGCAGACAGCAGGGACAGGAGTTGAACCCACACGTCCTGAATCACAGCTCTTCGTCCCAATCACAAGACCCTCCTTCCTCACGTATGCTTTGCACTATCTAGGGTAATCAAGAAAAAGACTGCCTTGCCCTCCTAAATCAGGAATTGGGCAATGGGTTCCAAAGAAATGACAAATCTCAATAATGCTCCGGAAGGAGGGTGTCATTTCCTATGCTGGTCATCCGCATTGAATTAAGATCAATTTAGATGGCAGTAGGTTAGAAAAGGCAGAGCCTTTCCGAGAAAAGATGCAAAAAGGCACGTCTACACCACGCAGCATGCCCTGCTGCAAAGCCGGCAGAGCCAGATGCAAGCCTGCTGACCGTGGAAGAGTGTGGTGGTGTAAGGGACATCACTGCATCAAGAAAGTGATGCAGACACATTAGCAGCTAAGTTAATAAGCCTCACTGCTTAGAAAGGCACACAATTTTAAGTCCAGGGACATACTTATACTGTTTCTAAGGCTACCTCAGTCACTGCTCATGCTCTTGAAGGCCACTGAGCCTTGTTCCGTAATGCAACGCAAGCATGAACTTTCTCGCTTTCTGGCTTTGCCAAGGTTGGGAAAGGATATGGTTGTGCTCTATCAATACGTCATGGGGTAAACAGCAAGGAGCTGTTTCTTAAGCTATTTCACCTGAAGATTTTCACACAAGAATAAAACTGACCTGAGCAAGTTCAGGCCAGAACTTGATTCTTCAGGCTGAGAGGGGCTCTTTCATCACAGTGGTGGGGAAAAAACATCCTAGCCTTGCTAGACAGCCCTTGTTCATTAGTAGAACAATTTTTTTATGAAGTTGCCTATTCCATCAGGAGACTGGGCTGTGTGACCAGGGAGACCTCCTCTAGACTCATCTTTTCTAGGAAATCTTCTAAGATATTTCTAAGAAATATCACAGTGCTCTAGACATTCAGATACTTCCAGAAGGATGAACTAGTAAAGCACTATGTATACATTTTTCAGAGCAGACCATACATAATAAAACAAATTTCTTCTTTTGAGGAAAATTCTATCTGACTGAGCAGTACACATGCATGTGCATGCCGATGAACACACACTATTTCCAGTATCAAGACTATCTTCAAGCTATTTCTCACTCATATAATACATTTATTTTATGTAAAACAGATGCAGGTCTTTGGGGTAGGCTTTGTCATTTAGTCTTATATTGTGAACGTCCCTCTTAATTAAAATGGGAAATACAGATTTTCTCATCTAGTTCCAAGCCTGAAGCCTGCTAGCACAAGCAACCATCTGCAGATTCAGCTGGAACCCTTTCAGCATCCCACAGTAAGTCCGCTGGTTGAATTCAGGATCTTCAGACACGTATAAATCAGTGCCGCTCCACTGAGCTGTGCCCGTTTACACCAGCCGTGGAGAAGCTGAGCTAGTGGTGACGTATGTGGCCCAAGCTCCTTAAACAAGCCCTGAACCCCCACCGCAGACTGTTACATTAGGAGTATTTAATACCTGCACAGCTGATGAGAATGCCGCCCTTGGTGGCACCACCTTTTAAAATCACTGCTATGTGCTGCACCCAGTGGGATGACGAACAACTAAATAAGAAAAGTAGCAAACATCGCAAATGGCGATTATCAAACTTCACTAGAAGTGAACTGGGAGAAGAAAACCCCACCCACTGAATGATCCTTAATGCAAAATAATTCAGACCTATCTTTCTAATTAAAATATATTTTTTGAAAAAGCCTTCCCTTTTCTTCCCGTACCCAAATGAAGGCGGAAGCAAGCACTTCCTTTCCTGATGATGGAAGTGATACCAAGTATTATGTTAGTATTAAGTGAACTTCCTCCCATCCATTTCTGTTGAGTTAATGTCCCCTGACTCAAATACGATTAATAAAAGCGGGCTGTTCTGACAAACTAAAGCCTTGCGAGTTTATAGACACAATTGCTTCAGGCTCCCCCTATGGTTGATCAGATAGGGTGCCTTTTGAATGGACTCAAAGAAACACATTTTCACACCTGTCAGGCCTAGATTAATATCTCTGCTAATTACACTTTAGGAACGGCCAATTAGTTCTAGTTATAGAAGCTTTCATGGGTAAGGGGGAGAAGCAGCCTGTTATCACCATCAGGACTCATTGTTCCCCTGAATAGATCTGTCCCCCGAACTGGGGGTGCCCCCGCAGCGTGGCGGGGAGCCCTGCTGCACGCCCCCACCATCATGCCTTTATCCTAGCCCCGAACCCGCTTTAATGACGATGGAGACGGCAGAGGTGGCCATGATCATAAAAGGAAAATCAGCTAGCGCTACGCTGACATTACAAAGCCTAAACTCTATTTTCAAGCCAAAAGTGGTTTGCTGAAACTCCCTAATTATCCCAATTTATTTTGTGTCTCAGAAAAAATTTCCTTTTTGCTCTAAAGGGATAGCACTTCATGAGTAATAAAACACTTGCTCCTGCAAGCGGGAGAAGAAAAAAAGAAAAAAAAAAAAAAGAAGCCCAGTAATGTTGCTGAGTTTGCAAAAGGGGGATAAGTAAAGTTCTGGCCTTGAAGCAGCAGCCTGAAGAGTGACAACCGCAGCGCCAACACCACCGGTGGGACACTTGAAAACAAGTCAGGGACCAAGGGTTAGTCCAGCCATTCGAACGTGACAGGAAGGCTAGTTAATAAACACCAGCTAACCCCTTCAATTACAGCAATAAATTGTTCAATTGGTTAAATGTCCACAGGTTCTGCCCCAAACACCGCTGGGAACTGTTTAATTAGCAAACTCTTGCATCACTGGACAAACAGATCTTGGCGAGCAAGGGGCGCTGGTGCCCCGTGCAGCTCCTTGCTCTCTGTCACACCACCCAACCCGCAGCAGAGCTTTAACAGTTCTGAAGATCATTCATTCCTCGCCACCTATTTTTCAAAAAAAACCAACCCAGAATTAAGACTGTACGGGCCAAGCAGGGCTCAATCACCATTCTTTCCCCATCAGTTTTCTGTATTTTGATAAGATGCCCCGCAAATTATGGCTTCTCACCTGCCGGAAGATTAGATAGCCCTGCACGCGATATGGGTTACGCAGCATGAGAGATACCGAGTACCTGGAAACTGCATGCTGTACAAAACAGAGCTGCAGATTAAAAGTCAGCGGGCCCACTTCTTGAAAATATTTAACACACTAAATTCAGGATTATCTCACTAAGAGTTAAGAACATTCGAAGCCTTGTAAAATGATTTATCATCCAGATCACTGCTGGCTACGAAGGGTGTTTGGAGTATGCCCATGAGGCATATGCCACCACAACATTAAAAAATTCTGATACAAAAAAAAAGTTTATTGGTAAAAACTATTTTACCAAAATTAAAAAAAGTTCTTTCTGGTGAATAAAGCGACAAGTTTAAGTTGATCACTGAGGATCAATTCAGAGTTAAAGACTCACTAAGCTGCCTTCATTGGACCTTTGATCACTTTGATGAACCACTGATTCTACGTACTTGGTTACTAACTAAAACCCACACACTGATGCAGGGGGAAAAATGCATTACATTTTTATATTAATTATATCTGTTTACGAGGAATTTCAGGAAAAACAACCAGTCAAAGGAGATAAGTACCATTTGTTATGTTTACACATAATGAGGAGAAATTGCATTTCCCTGCTGAAGTTTTCTTAATGAACTAAAACAGAGGTAAATTTATCACAGTCAGGAGTAAAATACATACAGTGTTTGCCTGTGGAAAGCTGGAAGTGATCGCTCCCTGTCTCTCTAGCAAAAGTATTTATTTGGGAAAGGGCTTTAGGCAGAAATGTTCATTTAGAACACTTTTTTTTTTATAACGTTGAGGAAATCTACCATTTTGCACTTCTGCCTGAGAGGTTGAGCCTTCATCCTCAAAGGCCATCCACAGCACAGACAGGCAATTCAGTTTATTGGGGGAGGATGAGGTTGGACTATGTCCCATCCTCCACTTTGCAAAAATACACAAATCGTGATGTTGAACTGAACTCTGGATGGTTCTGGCTGAGCTTGCTGGCTCCTGGGAGTCCTCTCCTGATCACTGTCCTCTCCCAGTGAGCCACCTGGAGAGCCTCAGCACCTAACTCAAACTTGAGGATTCTCTGCCAAGTACCTACCACAAGGGTCCAGATCTGCTCTGCAAAACCTGTAGGTTGAGCAGTGCGTTACTGTCTCACATTTAAGTATATAAATGGTCTTATTCGAGTTAGTGTGCACATCTTCCAGAGCTAAGCAAAGCTAACTCTTAAATCCCCATTCACAGGAAGACTTCTGTTGACTTCAGTAGTCACTGGGTCAATTTTGTACAGAGTATTTTGAACACAAATTTAAATTTTTATGTTGCCAGACCCAACAGAGAAAAAAAAATGCTGCAAAGAGACCCTTTACTGCTAACAAATTGCGTCGGTTACCTCATATTTGTACGCGGTGCTTAATGTTAAAGAAAATAGTTCTGTAAAGTCAGTGTCATTAAAGCTGTGCATCCACTTAAAGAGCTGGCTGAATCCAGGGTTTTAGTATGTGTGCCTCAGGAGTGGGCGATTTAGAACTACTCTTTTTTTTTTTTTTTTTTTTTTTTTTTTTTAGTTTTGCAGTACTAAGCGAATTAACATCTCTGAAAAGTCTCAGGGTCTCAGGACAGGCTTTCAGTTGCCATCCATTAGCATAGCCTCACGGAATTAAACAGGCTGAAGCAATTCGGGCCATTGAGAATCCACGGGAGCAGGGCTGGGAGAAACTGCAAATTAGGAAAAGAATAGAGAACACAATACCAGCACTGATGTCCTGGCACACAGGCTTTTATTCTGGAGATAGTTTACAAGCAGTTCGTAACCTTTGGACTCCAGACCGTCTGTAGAACCAACACGGAGGAGGTTCAAGATTTGGTCTGAACTTTCCATCCAGCCCCGGCACCGTCAATATTTGGAAGGTGCGCTGGAACCCATAAAGTCTCCATAAAATGGATGTTAGTGAAACAAAACAAAAAAACCCTGAAACTTGCATTCATAAAGTCATTTTAGACTTCATTACTTTAATCCAAAAGGCTATTAAGGAGATAAATATTTATAGCTTTGCTATGCTTAAAAGAGGAATTTCCCACCAAAATAGCTAATGCATCTTTGTTTAACAAACATGGAGTCTAAAGCCAGCCTCTCATTCCGGATTCATAATTTCACATTCACTTCAAAAATTTTGATTTATAATCTTAAACTTTCTGCAGTTAACAGAATAATTCAAAGAGATGGTCCCGGTGTGATTTTTCTGCCTAAGAAAAAAGTGACCAGGGAATTCACAAAACAAAATCATCTGTGTTTCAGGCCTGTCAATATTTCATCAATCTATTTAAAATATGTTCACTTTTGTTTCATTCTCTGTTATAAATCAATTCAGTTATCATATCAAATTATACTTATGCATGAATAAGTATGTCAAGAAAAAAATATTTTAATGAAATAACTTCAGGCTACAAATTAAGGTTTTGTTCTTTGATAGTCATTTTAAAAGATTAAATAAGAAAAGATTTATGGCTATGTATTTTATTTTGTGAATGAAAGATTCTTAAAATAATCGTTATATACTCTAGAGGCTTTCATGACATGTTAACTAGCAAGTGACATTTACTATTAACTTAATTGACAGAGCCTTTGTGCAACCAAAGTCTAATGAAGCATGCTGTTAATAAACAACACAAAAATAAAAGGGAGAGAGTTATCTTTTAATTCTCTCACAATTTTGTTCATCACACATTTAATGCTCTAAGTCACAGGGAATTTCACTGAATTAAATGTACTTACACCAGTGCAAGGACAACCTAAATGAAGCAGGAGTTGAATGCCCAACAATGTTATAACAACAAATTTTTTATCTGGTCAATAAAAATACCTTAAACGCATCAAATTCTAAGCTCCTGTCCTGAACAAAAGCTTCTACCATGAGCAGTAGATACTATAGAGTTATAAATCCATTACTTTATTCAAAGCTAAGAATCTTATCTGTTTGTAGAGGTAGGTAACTTAATTCATCAAGGGAGGAAAACTTAATCTGAAAAAATGATCACAAAGAGACAATTTCTGAAGTATTTTATATATCTCCTACTAGCCATGGTCAAAAACTGAAATACCAACACACTCTGTCCATAACTCTGAAAAAACAAAATACATTGGTTTTGCTCTAGATGTGCTTTTGAAGCCTTCCATGCTGAGTTCTGGGTTTCTACCTGTAGGAATGAATAATTTGCTTGTGCTCAACAAAAGCCTACTTCTTTTATTTCAAATGCGTAGAAGAGATTTGCGTTTGCCATTAGGAGAAAAAAAAAAAGAAAGATAAAATTACATCTCTTCCAGAAGCAGCGTTTTTCTAACAGTTCAAGAACTGTTCAGATTAAAGATACTAACTCAGCCCATTTATAAGCCAAGATGATTAATCAAGCTTACCATGCAATGCTATCACTGCAAGAACTGTGCTTGGGCGAGAGTTCTCTCCCATATATAAAACATCAATTTTTGCCTTGGTAAAAGTTCAGAAAATAAGACTGTTATCCCATATGCCTTATGACAAGCAACTTCTACAAAGTTTTCAAAGCCCCCAGCACAGAAGCAAGATCCACAGAGTTTTGACTCACCTGATCTATTAGGTTTTTGCCTCGTACAGAAGGCTCAGGGTTTCAGCACTATCTTGCCCCTCCATTGACCGTACGGAGTATCTCCACACGGTAACCTCCCGCGTAAAGCATGATCTTGCCTGTTTCTCTCCCCTTTCTCAAAGCATGAAAGCAAAGTTACGCCAACTATCCTGGGAAGCTTTATACTGCATCAAGCACCTGTTCTGACAACAGTCAGTTAAAAAAGCAAAGTAACAGCTGAGTCAAGGTCAGCCACCCTATGAGCGTCGGGACATACTCGGAGACCCCACGACCCTCATCCCTCCCTTCTTTATTTGAAAATAGCAGCTCTAGTAACGTGATGCCTGCCTTGCCTTCCCTGTTTGAGCAGGCAGTGAAAGCCCTCCTGCTGGCTTCTACTCTTAAGAAGAAAGCATTAGTCTCCAAGCTGCACTACGCCTGTCTGCAGAAATAAGGCAACTCATCCCACACTGATAGCGTTTGTTTAAGGAGCACAGGTTCAATAGAGCCCGTTAACCATTAGCTAGCACCCATTACAGATCGTATTACACTCACTAGGCATACTTGTTAACGTATCCTTAAATGAATTTAAGAAGAGCACTTGGGTCAGTCAGTCTTCCCTAAGCATCGCCAAAGCGTACCACCAGCCGCCCCAACACAGAACATCTTGATGCACACGGAGCCAGCCCTGGGCACAAGCTCCATGGTTGTCAAGTACTTCACTTACACAACTCAAACCTGTATTACTGGTACCCAAAACTGCTCAGAAGGAATTCACGGGCACTAAAAACACATACTAGAGGTTTGCAGATTTAACAAACATCCCCTACAACATTCCCATACATTCACCTGTAAGCAGCTCAACTCTAGAGGCTGAAAACAGCAGCTGTCTTCCTAAAAAACAGTGGGAAGTTACTACCCTTCTTCAAATCTTTTTTTGTAGAGTCTCACAAGTTACTCATGCTGGTCAAAAAGCTACTTAGTGCTGCCATTATTTTGTATTAACCTAAATCTTGACAAAAACTTTAGCTGTAATGATACTTGGTCACGTCACATAAATTATTTTGTCATGCCCAAAGCACAAGATTTTTTATTATTATGGGCTTTATTACAAAACCATCTTGAAGCCACAAGCAAGAGCACTGTGCCAGGCATCGCATAAACGCGTAGAAGGACACCTCACCACCTCAAAGAGTTTGCAATCAGATAGAGAAGGGAGTCACGACGTGAAAGAAGGGAAGTGGCATTACCTTCCCTTCACAGGGCAGATAAAGTATGTATTGAGGCTTAGAAAGACTAAGCCCCTTCTCCTGCAACTTTAGACTTAGCACGGCAGCTATGAACGTTATAGGGCTTTCTGTGTATGCCAGGGCTCACCAGTGCCAGGACTGAAGCAAAAGGGACTGTCAGTCTCCAGCAATTTAGCCTAAAACAGAGGTAGGAACTGAACACGCATCTCTCCTATGTCCTACCCACAATTTTAACAACCCCAGCTTTACCCCATTTTTACACCTATTTCTTCTTGTGACATTTGGTGCTACCCTCTTCCTGGTTTATATTAATTCAAGATCCAAATCTAGTGCCTAGCTTTCCAATCTTTGTAGCACAAATAAGATTAATTTTTAATTTTAAGGCCCTGATTCAGCAAAACATTCAACTACGTGCTTAATTCTATCCCTATTCAGTAAAGTACTTAAGTATTTGCTTAATTCTCATTTACTCCGCTGAGACTTGAACATGTGCTTAAAGATAAGCCTCTTCTTAAGTACTTTGCTGAACTAGGGCCTAACTGTGACCTAGGAGCCAGGAAGAAAAGAAAAAAATAGATCAATAATGTCCAGTGTTATTTCCCCAGGCTGCTGAAAGGAAAAGATGAAGAAAAAAAGAAAAATCACTTTGATTCAAATAGTACATAGAGTTAGTACAGTTGTTTTATGGGAAGAGACAAACTTTATAAAATCCTATTAAGAAACATCTCTCTAAAAATTCCTTCTTTTTGCCAATTTATGTCTACAAATACACATTACTGCAATGCGTTGAGCCAGCCACTCACTCTCAGTTACATGGTGGGAATCTCAAATGTTTTTCAGGATAGGTACCTTAAGATTAAGTATAAAATAAAATTTAGAGCAGAATCCCATTTAATGAGTACAGTGGAACTGAATTCAGTTTTGTATTATCTTAAGAAAACAATAATGGAGAAACTGGGAAGATGCCAGAGAAGGGACCCCATGATAGAGGCAAAAAGAAAAAAAAGTAGACTCTGGTGCTCCACTAGGAATAAACTGTTAGAGTTGATTCATCATCAACAGAGATCACGCAGACACTGTGTAATACATTCACTTGCAAAAAAAATCTCATCGTGAGTGGATCCTTGGGACAGCATGGAAATACTACGAGATCAGGATGAAAGAAGCCCTTGGCAGGCAGGGGAAAATGTGTCTATGCATGTAAGCTTAGGCTTAGATAGCAGAGAAGGCAAAATATTACATTATTTCAAAAAAAGACAAATGTATTTGCTAGTGGCTTATTTTATTATGCATTTTCCTGCCCTATCTTTATGACCCTGAATCATTCCATAAAGCATTCTTCTTCAGTGGTGAGATCCTAAACTGACCAAACACAGACTTTTTACTGCAGGTTCAGCATCCCAACCAAAGCTACCTTGCCTGTTTCAAGGATATCAGTATCAATTCAACTGACAGGGACAGAAAATATCGGGAAGCTACAAGTCAGGAAAAATATCTGCAGATGAAACTTAGGTTCTATTTCTTCCAACAATGCATCTCTGTCATTTCACTGGCAAAAAGTTTGGTCAAGCCCAAGTACTAAAATTGGATACATACTGCTAAACTGTAGAAGGATGCTTTCACCATGTGTGTGCCTGTGCAACTGGAACTGGATGCCCCAAATACCTTCCACCCTCGGAGAAATGGTTAGCATTTTGCCAGGAGAAGGGTCCTTCTCACAAATAAAGACCAAATGCTTACGTGCCACTGGCAGATCTTCCGTTGGCAAGTCTTTCATGTCAGCTGCTGCTCTTCCTTCAGGAACTGCTGTTCCTCTATAGCTGGGGTCACTGTTTTCATCTACCTTTTGATTTCTAGCAAACAGGAATGCTGTTTAATCTTTGCAGTTCCTAACTTACACATATGCTTAACTTCATGCACTGTGAATGGTTCCACTGAAGCCTGAATTACAGTACGTAAAGCTAAAACATATGCCTAAGCGCCTGCAGGATTGGGACCTAAAAACCTGAGCATTTACTAGCTATTACGCTTTTGATGGACCCACCCCACTATAACGATGGATAAAAGTGTTTATAAAAAAAGCTTTGAAGATGAGAGATATTCCATAAGGACATGTGTGGGGTAGGGGAAGTGGAAAGGGCTAGAGACACAGATTGCGCTGGCTGCCCTTATGTTTGCCATAGAAACCGCACATCATTATTAGCAGCTGTAGGATTAAGAAGCCTACGTGGCTGAGGTAGTTCCCCATATTTTGGACGAGCACAGGCAGATAGCAGAGGGTGCAGTTTCACAGCTCCCACCTCAGTTCAGTCCTCGAAAGGAAGATGCCCTGCATGGACACGCCGTTCCTTGGAAGGGTCTGCTGCGGTGACATCCACCCTCACCATCCGCACCCACAGCCACCCCTGTCAGCGTGGCCTTTGTCTCTCTCCTGCCGATGTGGCAGCAGTCACGGCCAACGGGTATGACAGAGGATGGCAAAGGGATGAAAAACGTTTAATCTGTTATTCCCATTGTCAGAAGGGTAGGAAAGGTCACCCGGTGCTCCCCTTCAGTCACGCGCAGAGCCAGGTACCTGCCGTCCCCTCCTGAGCCACCGGGGCGGCACAGGTATAAAATATTTTCTAACAAAAAGAAACTGGATCATTCGGCCTGGGGGAGCCATAACGTTTATTCCGAGGACAATGAAAGACGGCTTTGATCACGGCAGCGGCCATACGTCTCTGATTGCAGATGGCAAGCCCACCTCAACACAGATACAACGCGTGTACCGGCCTCCTTCCTCCCGCCAGGCTGGATGTCAGGCTAATCAGTTTGATCTGACAGATTTTAATTAAATTAATTAAGGCCTTTCTGAATGGACTTGATTAGTGTTCCACAGAGGAATCCCTCGTGAAAAGAAACCCTATCAGGAAAGGCACTCCTCTCACAATGAGAAGTTTCTTGGGTTGTTATTGGATTTTTTACACCATTAATGAAAGTACTTTATAAATACATAGCGTATGATGGTTTTTGAAGGTTGACACCCAATTATATTAAATTAACAATAGCCTTCCGCAAACAAACAGAAGATTTTCATGTCCTCCTCCAAGCAATTTCATTACTCTGCAGTTACTGTCAACTCCAGCATTTCAAATATGACCACTTATTCTGATTTAAATAGAAATACAGAAAATCAAGATGTAGAACAAGTGTGATCGCTTCCAATCAACCTTCTCACAGTGCCTTCTTGTACAAATATTGGAAACTCAGCATGTGTAGAAATGTGGTGATGCTTATAAAGTGAGAGGCCACCTTGCTCCCCACATTGGTTTGTGCAAGAACAAAGACCATTTTTTGTTGCACAGGACTTGACTGAGATTATGTTGGCATCATTTTGAAAGGGTTCGATGTGGGCAAAACCCCCTCTGGCCTGCACAGATGCAACAGCACGACCGAGTTAGAAGGCATCATCTTGTTTCCCATAGCACATTTGTGATCTGCACGATTGCTGAAGTTGGAAATCCCCTGGTGCTGGTAAATGACAAACAGTGGTCACATTCACACCGTCCACAAGAGATGTCCCACCACCTGAGACAGGCTCAGCTAGTGCACGCAAAGTAGCAGGTCCTGCAGCTAGCAATGACCACTGCTGTATCAGAGCTGGTCAAATGGACGTATGCGTCAGAAGCCCATTAAAAAGTGACACGAAATCCTAAGTTTACAAATAGAAGAGCTTGTGCTGTATTTACAGTAAGGGCATCCTTGACTAGATGACAGCCATAAAAATGCAGGTAATTCTTACGGCTAGTTTAAATTAAATGTACTTTGAAAAATAAACTCACCTCTAAACCTTTTATTAATACCAGGCACAAAGTGGACTTCTCTACCCACCTTTCATACCTCCTGTTTCTCCCCACTTTGTAGGTTTAATTTAATGGTAAACGAAGCTTCCCAAGAGTTACAGAGGATTTTGAATTCAACCTGAGAAGTAGCAGCAGTGATCTTTTTGTGACAGAAAGGATGCTAAGAGCTCAGGTGCTGAAAAACCACTACTTCATCTACCAACACCCCCTTTGCCTCTGAAGCCAGAGTGGTCATTCAAAACACTTGATCTTGAAGTGTAAAATGATGGCAAGCCCTACGAATTTTTTTCTGGCACAGGCTGAACAGAGGAAGGGAACTCTGAGGTAGGAAGGTACTGCATTTGGAATGGAAGTCAAAATGAAGGAGGAAAAAAAAGCAATAGGAAATGGATAGAAAAAGGAGGCAAAAAGGGTGGAGCAATAAGCTAGAGAGAGAAGATTAAGACACAAGGCACTCTGAGGGAGAGGGTGAATGAAATAAAACAAGAGGTAAGGCTGATGTCCTCCAAAGAAAGAAAAGATCCTGAAAAAGAGAAAATAGTGTTAACAGGAATTTACTTTATTAAATAAGAAAGAGGAAAGAAGGAAAAGAAAAGGCTATTATAATTTTTATTCAGTGCCCTTCTCTTTGTTTTTATTTTTTCCATTTTACTTTCAACATATCCGTTACGCTATACACATCACAAGAAAATCCTGTGTTTTGCTACATCAGCACCCATTTACTATAGTATTTCAATAAACAAAAGCTATTCCAGCTTATCTGCTGGCTGGTCTGAATCCAGCAGACCTAAATTCATTTTGTGGTGCTATTTTGATTAGAGTCTCATGGTTTTCTGAAGTTCAAATTAATTTATTCTGAATTTGAGCCAGTAACTAAAGTCTTCTCATTGTACTGAGATTAATTTACATGTCAATGTACAAATTCCACTCTCAAAAAAATACCTGGTTGCAGCATCTGCTGCAGTTTTATTCTCACAACCACGCTCAGACAAGAAATATAAATTGGCTAGAATGTAATTCTGTCAGTAATTTCAACAGAAACACATATTTGGAGACTTTTGGGGCTATTTTGTAAATGCTTCAAAGAAAGAAGGCAGATAAACAAAGAGGGATAGATTTGCCTTTGCAGGAAACAAAAAAAAAGGGGTTTGTTTTATAAATTATAGAAAGAAAGATTGGTTGCAATAAAATAGACACATCCAGGAAGAAAAAAGAATTCAGTGCGACTGACCTTCAAGTTCCCTCTACTCTTTCATTAACTGTCCACTGAGGTGATCCCTGGCCAAATACGGGCAATTCAGAGCCTGTCATAGAATTACAAGATGAATTAGGGACTGCTGCCACAAATTTACAGCTACCAAGGCCTCTGCTGATTAAATTTTCCCAGACTTGAAAGTAATTTCACTGGAAACACTCTTAATGTGGCCCCAAGATCAGCATCACGACAAATGAGGAAGGAGAATAACACTTTTCCCTTCCAATTATCGGGTGATTTTTTTTTTCTCCTGTGTGATTTGTAAGCAAATAGACATAATTTAAGCCAGTGTGACATGAAAGTGCCAGATCTAACATGGATTGTTTGCATCCTAAAAAACTTCCCAGAAAAATCTCAATTTTCAGTTCCCTTAAGGAAAGGCAACTCCTGTTTTTCTTTTCACTTCTGGCTTGCAGAGCTTATTAAATAACTTCAATTATCACACCAAACAATTACTGACTCACCGCGAAATCAACTGAAAAGCTAATGTAGTTGAAACTGTACACAGATACGCTCACTACAGGTGAGTAACTTCACATGCATGAGTAGTGTCACTGCACTCGGTGGCATAACTCATGTGCATAACTATTGGCAAAGCCAGGGCCTCAGATTGTAAAGTCACTGAAGCAGAAACCAGATCTTATCTGCCCGTAAAGCACCTGGCAGCGCACCTATCTTTGCCACTACATAAATTAATTATCATTAGCATCTGAATTTTGTCAGCTCCAGCGTTCTCCCTTAACCTCAAACACCAAATTTCTTCACAGAGTGCACAGTGGATGATAATACCTACGTGGATATTTAACTATTCTGGGATTTAATGTAGAGCCATTTCAAAAATTTCACTACAAGGTTAACACGTGTAAGACATCTGAAAAGCTTCCAGGGTCTGAGGTCTGGGTGGGGTAAGGGAAAACTTTAAAGGTAAAAAATATACTGAATTGAAGTCCTGAAACACTTTGACCTTTAAACGGAACCTTCCTCCCCTCCTGAGGTTTAAGATAAGTTCGGCAAACAAAATTTCACCCTGGGCTTGACACATAATCTTCTAAATTACTGAAGAAATACACAAACACTTTTTCCTGTAAAAAATCTCAACATAATTTTAGGGAAAGATGGACCCCACTTCTTGTAACTACTGGTAATGGTTTCTACATACAAACTTACATATGCGGTAAAGCACTCTTAGAGTTTAACAGGAAATACAAACTTAGAAAGACAGAAACAGTTGTGAAATAGCAGCTCCAAGATAAGAACTCTGAACAAGATGACTTTTGGTCATCCGAAGAAAAGAATAGTCGTCTTCCTTAATCATTTCAGACTGATTGCTTCAGTTTGGTGATCTCACATTTCAATAGGTTTTTACTGCTGAACCTACAGAAAAGGGGAGGGGGGACGGTAGAGGACGGGACTGGAAGTGCCGGTCAGTTCACTCAACGCTTTTGGAGCACTTCAGCTAACATTTTTTAAATGTTCTCCAGTTTTTCTTTCAGAACGCTAGCTGAATGGCAAAAAAGGCAAAATGGCAAAAAAAAAAAACCAACCAAGAGCAAATAAGTTGAAAGGAAAAAAAAAAAAGACAAATCTAGTGGTATATAGGTATTGTGTTTTTTCCCTCAGGAAAAAAACAAATTTGAAGGCAACATTTCTATGTTTGATGATTTGCCGTTAAGCAAATCTTACTCATCAAGACAGCAGCTGGCTTTGATGCATGTATGGGTATCACTGAACAGTGAAAGCTACTACGTGTTCAACAGACCAAAACTAAACTGAAATGGAGAAAACCAACCAAGAATAAGAAAAAGGAGTAAACTCTTCACTCAATCTTTTAGGTAAGACAGAAACCCTAACTTAGTAATCACATGCCAGCAAAGACATTAATTTTAACTGTAGTCACAAAGACTCTGATTAAATTACATATTACACAAAAAGCAGTATTTTTTATTCTTATCTGAGACCTACTTGGATATGTATGCACACAAGAACTCTTTACCTGCTACCTTATGACATCACTGTCTAAAAGCTATTTTTCTTTTATTGTTCCATAAATCACAAAAGCTCCACAAGTCAGTTTCTGGCAACACATCTTTCTTCAAATTCTTAGCTTGATGAAATTTTATTTGTGTTTACCATTTCTGCATGCAGTGTGATGCCAAGTTCTACAGGGTAGAGCAATACTGTTAATTCTTAAGCTTTAAGTCAAAGGAAGCACCATGTTTTTCAAGTCTATGATAAAAAAGAAGGAATGTCAGATTAAATGTCACAAAAAGAATTACAGAAATATCAACGTACGATTAAAATACAAACAATGACAATGAAACCTAATCGAGTCTGACTCTTCACCTCTTTCTTTCCCTGCTTGTGCTGAGTAATAGAAAACTGAATACGCTCACAGTGTCCCACCCCAGAGATGAGTCTCTTCACACTACATACACCACTTTGCATCTAATAACTATGTATCTTTAAAAAAAAAAAAAGTAATTTAACTGGGAAGAGTGACAAAAACTACAACTGATACTTGACTACATAAGCACTTCCTTAAGTTGTCCATCATCTTGGGGGCTGCATCCACCTCAAGAAGTGACCCTTGATGGCAGCTACTTACTCACAGCTCTTCTTTCTTCGCATCGAAAAACACCAAGTGGAAACCTCACCTTGGCTATATAGGTCAGGACATGAAGGGTAGTCTGCTGGCCAGTGGCTGGTGTGAACCAGGGCCCGGCCGGCCGCTTTCACACTGAGACCCGCGCCAGCAGTTCAGAGCCTTTATGAAGTGAGAAAGTAGAGCAGAAGCTAAGAGAGTACATCTTTTAAGCAGGATATTTAGGAGCTGCTGCAATCCCTTTACCAGACACACAAATGCAACCTGGCTGCTTCGCCCCCCTTCCCCCCCCCCACTCTAAAAATACCAACCCTTCTCCTGAACTAGTTGGAAGGGACTCTCAAAGGGGTGGAGTAAGGGAAATCAGTGCAGCAAGTCACCTTTCAGCCACCTATGACATCAGCCTGCTGCCCTGATTCCTTCATTAATACCTTTGAGCTGAAAACAATGGGCCTGCCATTAAGCACCACACAGTTCGAGATAAGAAAGCCCTAAGCAGATAATAATCCAGCATTTAGCTGGATTTCAAACATTCAGCTGCTTAATCATTTCTTCCTCACTGCATGCTACCCAAACACAGGGGGAATGCTTTGGATGCCTTGGGCTAAGGAAGAAGAAGCTGGGGAGTGGGGAAGAGGAGGGAGAGAGCGGAGCTGCAAGATGGGGATTGAGGGAGGGGGAGAAGGGGGGGGGATTTCATTGGCAATCCTCTCCCTGGGAAATGAAAACATTTCTTAATTGCCATTAGGGAAATAGGTTAAATACAGGCTTGGTAAGCTGCTAAGGGCTGGCTAACAGATTAGAGCGGATGGCTGTTGAAGTATACTCATTTCCATTATGTGACAGAGCAGGGAATTTTTATTTTCTTAACAGTCTTCAAAGACTGTTCCTGCCAGGCAGTGGGTGTGAGACTGCTAGTTAGATTTTAACTAGTCACCTTCCAGCTGACAAAATGGGGCCCAGTTCTCTGGCCCTGAAGTGACTACTCTACTGTTTCATCCAAGGAAACAGAAACTGCAGGGCATGCTGACGAGGAGGAAGGTCTTGTAACGTCTGCCCACTTTGCTCACACAAAATAACAATGAGTAATCGCAGAATCAGAGAAACTAAAGGCATGATGCAGCATACCTGCCACACCAGGAAAGGAGGTGGGAAAAAAGCATCTCGGGATCCACAGGCACTGAACAGACTCCCGGGCTGAGGGGGGGCTTAACCGCAGTCCTGCCAGGGCTGAGCATCTCCTCACCTCTGAAACCTTGGGGCCCATGTGGGTGGGAGCATGGGCAATTTAGGAAACTCAAATGCCTGCTAAGATCTTCAAAGCCCTCTCCTTCCCCACATTCACCTCCTTCTGATGGGTGTCCTTCCCCTTCACCTGTAGGTTCCTCAAAACCCCCACCTCTTTTACCATCCCTACAAAGAGGATTGTAAAAAAAGTTTCCAGCAAACTGAGCAGGAGCAAACGGAAACCAATTTTCCCTCTAATGGGCACAGTCTTACTCATCCGCAAAAGTAAAAAATGGCTACAAGCAGTACACACTGCAAAGCTGAGACACCATCCCGTAATCCTTCGTCATGCAAAACTCCCTGGGGCATGAGTGGGAGTTTTATCTGAGTAAGGTCTGAGTTTTTTAAGGAAAGCCTTTGTTCTGGGGCTCCCCGAAGCCAATATACTGAACTATGCAAACGATCGCTGATTGGCAGGTGAAGTCGACAGGGGGTCATTTGAAGAACAAGTTTCTGGCAGCAATGCTGGTTTAAAGCAGTGGCTGCCCACCCCCCTCTTTCTACCTGCAGACACATTTACCTTCCCCCACCCCAGCCTTCCCCAATGATAAAGCCACAAGCAACTCTACAGCTGTGCGCAAAATGGATCAAGGAACTGCTCCGGCTGTACCTACCATGGCTGGGTGCTCTTCCACAAGCTTTAACTTACACTCATGAACAACTCCAAGGCAGCGAACACCATGGTTTAATAAACAAGGGACAGGGGGACACAGGCTACAGCCACGGCTGCAATCATTCTACGTCACTGCAGACTACTCACCCAGATGGGCCTATGTCTCCCCTACCAGCATCTTCTAGCCTCTACGACAGGGCTGCATCCAAGCTACATACCTGCAACAACCCCTGGTCTGTCTTTAACACCCAAACTGTGCCCAGGAATTGTCCAAAAGAATGCTGGTTGAGTCAGGCCAAAACCGCTAGCAACCATCCCCACCAAAACTGCTAGCAACCATCCTCACCAGGTAGTAGCGTAGATTTCCAGCACCTAGGGCTCCTATGCCCAGTAGGCTGGCATCATTAACCCAGAGGCTCAGAGACTGATTGTTAAAGGTATTTTGTCTCCTCGGTGAACAGAGAACAGCCTAGAGTGATGTCCACCATCTTTTGGTATGCCCAGTGTGTATCCATCTGCAGCACCGGACATCTTAACGCATTTTAAAGTCTGGTGCTAAGTGTTGGTTTCATCTGACTAAATGTAAACTTCTCTGTTGCAAATGTCTGAAACAGATTGACAAATGTGTTGCAAATGTTGGCTGTTTTTCTCCATGGACAGTAAAGGGCAGCTCTGAGAGAACTGACTCAAATTCAGGCCTGTGAAGCTGGGTGAAAAATACACCACTCCAGCTCCCTGCCCAGGATCACGCTGGAGACAAAGTGTGATGAAATTCAGGTTGGATGTTCTCTCTTCCAAGTCAATATGCTTGCCACAAGATGAGACTTAGAACACGCTTACCTGTGTGCACAGACGGATACTAGATCCCTGTGAAACAGCAACCACGCACTGGTGCTGTTGAAGGGCGTTTGCTCAGCTGTTCTGCTATCACAGATTCAGCCAGCGTGGGCAGAAAGCCCATTCATTTACACAGCACTAGCCAATATTTTTCACTTGGCAAGTACTTCCATGCACTTCATTTGCATGGAGTGTATTTCCCAGGAAGGCACTGGATCTTGATCTGAAGTCAACAGGAAAACCCAGCACTTTCCTTGGTTCTTGCTTCGCTTTATCACCTCTCATTCAGAAACTTTGCCTGCTTCCCATACATATAAAGTACCTGTGAATTGACATAAACCCCTGGGCTATGGATAGGTATTTTTCCTGGATGATCCAAGAATCGGCAGGAATATATACACCAGGGCAAGCAGGGAACTAAGGTTATAGTATGCTTGTTTTAAAGAGCCTGGGACAGATTCTTTGCATCTGCCCATCATTTCAGGTCAGATGTTTTTTTTTATGCATGTTTTTCCTCTGACCACATATTTACCCACAGCCAATCTAAACTAGCCACAGCATTGCCAGAAAGACAACTGAATAACGAAAGTATGCTTTTGCATAGGGGCTGCACATGATATCCTCAGCAGCTGAATGCAGCCACTCTGCCTGGGTGAGAGAAACACTGGTTTAGGTCCACAGAAATCAGTGGCGATGTACCGAGTTAGGCAAGCCGCAAACGTGCCTTTTGTATTAATTACTGTAATAACACTGGGATCTCTTTTTTAAATAAGAATTATTAATACAGTGTTCATTTATGCTGTGTCTCCTTTTTTGGTAGAGAGATAACAGCGGGTAAATAACAGAGGTGTCTACTGTTATCTCAGCCTTCTTGACAAGACTATTATTTTTTTTTTCCAGCATAAGTACAATTCAAGACTGTGCACTCTTTAAACTATTTACATCTGGACATGCAAGCGTAAGCCTTACATGCAAGTGTAAGCCTTTTCAAACACAAGACTGTGCTACAGTTCAACCCTTTTCGGCAAACAGCATGCATTTACTCATTTCAAGACCATGTGAGTACCTCCACAAGGCACTGCATGCTAAGCCAGCACAATCCTGGTTCCCAATTAAGAAAAAAGATGCTGTCTTAAATGTAATAGAAGGTCAGTTGATGTGTTTTTTCTGTTATTAAGGAAAGGAGAAGTACTGGTTTGAAGTACTAGTACAGTGGCAAAGCAGTGGACACACCGTGCTTTACATCAAATACTCTCTTTGACAACGTAAGATAAATTGGCTCTTTCTGCAAGTTACAACAAGTCCAATTACTCTGAACCCTACCTTTGGTTTAAGGCACTTGAATTCTCTTTCCATAAACCCTCTAGCTTTCGCATTCCTGTAATAAAACAAATTCCTTTTCTGCACTTATTGCATAAACATTTATACCGTATTTAAATATAGAAATAATGGATCTATATTAATGAACAGTCTTCAGAGTAGTATCTTGACATCAGATGGTTATCCTTTGATGGCATAAAATTAATAAGGTCAGTGGAAGAAGCAGCTTTATGGCAAGCATTGGGGACTATTGCTGCAAACAGGACTCCTGATTTCTATATACTATATATAAGTAACTCCAGATTTTTTTTTCCGAAGTTATTCTTTACAATTTTATTATTTTTTTTTTTTACATCTCACATATCTAAAGAGAGCATCTCTATTACAATATCATATTCTACAAGACAGAAAATGAACCTCATCAGCCATTCTGGAATCCCCCACATTATTAATTACATCTCAAACCACACTTGGCAAACCAAAAACACTTTGAGGAATCCCGAACAAGCAGTTGGACAGAAGTCTACTTATAATTACGTAAATATGTTGTGCTGGGAAATAAGTTGCTCGTGAATTAACTATTAAGGACAGACTATTTTTCATCAAGATGTTACTTGCATCCAGTAGCTTTACACCAAAGTAAAATGAGGAACAAATGGGCCATATTCTACAATGGGTGAAAATCATCTTCTCAACTACCCTAGTGCAGCTCCACTGCAGCCCAGTGCAGGCACATTAGCAAGAAACTGAAACTAGATGAAGTCATGGAGAAATAAAGTGGAATTTTAAAGATTAAGTTTTATTTTACATAAATAATAACAAAGTGAACAAGCTGACATGGGTGTGTGGTGGGGGTACTCTGAATTAGTTAATGCCTTTAAATCAAGATTAGATGGCTTCCTAAAAACAAGCTTTAGCACATTCGTTTAGGACATGAGATCCGTGCAGGAATTACTGGGTGAATTTCTGTAACTGATGTTCTGCTGAAGATAAAACTACCTGATCATAACAAATTAAGGCTTTAAATTCTGTAAGCCTGGGAATGTGACCCACCATTACTTATGATGTGACAAAAGAGCTCCCTCAACTATTTATTAGAAAAAGAAAATTAATTTTAAAGACTATTAACTGAGCTTTTCATTATCCAAGTACAATTTTTTTGGCTGTCACCCTCCTCTCCCCTCTATTATTCAAAATACAAATACACAAGCCTATTTCAAGACAAGACCAAACTAATGTGGGACTGACTTTGTGCACGATAGGAAAAGAAGCCTGAGTTCCTATAAACCTTTCAAACATTCATTCCACTGCCCTTCCCAGTTTGCACGGAGTCGTCTATTTTACAACTTTATCCATGTAATGGTCCTGCAGACTGCTTCTTCATGCCAAAATTTCTCTTTGAAGTTTGCTCTCCCATTAGCGTTTCAGTGTAGGTATTCGAACTGATCGCGCAAGCACAGCAGAACTCCAGAACTGTCCACGTTCCGTCGAACACAGTTGTTTCATGTTGCCTGTGATTTACAGTCTTAATTAATGCTCAAAAGAAGAAGAGCACATCTTTGGTGGAGCGTCCCCCCTCCACACACACGCATACCCCTCCTCCCTTTCTTTTTTTTTTTGGTACAAACCAGCGCTCTCAGGGTTTTGTTGGACATTGTGCAGGATGGCTTTGCCAAGCAGAATGGAACACACTTAATACTTTTCCTTTATAACCTTTGCAATAAATCAGCTACCACTCCACTTGCACGAGAACGGCCATTAGTGTCCTGTCCCCTCCCCCAGCACTTCCCGAATTTTAAACAAAGTAGGAATAAACTGAAGCTGAGCAGAGCCAGCGAGCCCAGTAAATCAGTTTAATGAGAACTGAATCAGTCGTATGAAGTCCACTACTGAACAAATAAGGTGGACAGGAGAGGCTGAGCTTTCCGTGGAGGTACTGGGTATGGGGAAGCAGGAAAGCAGTGCTCACATACTCCATCTTCAGCAGTGACGCATGCCTGTTGTGAACACTCTGTTCTTTAAAATCACATTTGCTGCAGCTCGCTGCTGCAATTCATTGTTTAGATTTGGCTGTTTCCTCTCCTGTTTGTGGTTTTGTTCCTCCATGTTTTCTCACAGAAGTGGAGTCTTCTGTTTACCCATTTTCACCACTTACCTCCTCTGAAATTCACTTTGACTCTTCATTTATCCTTCCCTGGTCTCCCCTATTTCCACATTTACTGTAAGTGAACACATCTACATATATATATATACATACTACTGTTCCATTCAAAAGCCAGAAAAAAAATAATCCTGTATTTGCAGGAATACAGAATATTAAAGAAACCACATCAACTTTTGTGTATGACAGCATGTAGATTCTGGGCATTCAGCATTAAGAAGACCTTCTCTAAAGTGTAAACACCCAACCCCCCCCCAGACATCAACAACCAAACCAAACCAAACTAAACCAATGCACATTGGTTCAACCATTTTTCAAACCAGAGACAGTAACTTGCATGAGTGGGGCCAAGTATGGATTTTCTTGGCTAAAGGGGACCAAAAAGCTGTACTACGATGTACTGATGAGCAAAATTAGGAATTAGTATGTCCCCTTTGCACAGTGCTGTGCTATTGCCCTGTTCCAGCCACAAAAGCTGCTGGACAATGGAGGGCATGGCCCAGCCATTCAAATGACCACTCTGTCTCTTCCTAGGGACTGACAAGCCGCCTTCACTTGGGACTCAGTATGACAACCTCATCCTATCCCAGGTGCCTCGACCCCAGCTATAACTCTTTTCTACTTGAAACGGTCATCGCTTTTCAAAATTAAGGGCAGAAATATGGATCACCTTTTCTCTTCTGCCTTCTTACCTCCTCCAGAAAGAGCAGCCAGGGCCCACTTGTGAGATCCTGCTATCATGAGTCCTAAAGTTTGGACCAAGATATAAGCTTGTAGCACTTATTTGTAAAGCTGATTCTGTTTCCAGAACATTACTGTCTTCACTGTGAGTCTAACAGAAGAGTGGAATTTGATTCATCTCTCTGAAACACTTAAACACCATACAGCCATACTTTTAATCCTAGCAGGACCATCAACGAAACCCACTAGAGTGTCCTGTCCTGCTTCTCTGCCAGTGCATCAATTTCTCAGATGCATTACTGCCCGTTCTTCTGGATGACCTGAAAAATTTCAGTCTCTATTAAATTTCCAGACTTGCCAATAAAAAAACCTACTATTACTGGTGCCCCTCCACCATCTCCATGGCTTCTGGGAAAAGACAACTAATTAGAGCTGCTAATTAGAGAGACAGACATAGCCAACTTTGCACCCTCTTGCCCCCTGTTTTCTCCTTTCTCAGTACAAAGGAGAGAACAGGACACACCTGGAGCTGCCAACCTGGCATGGGAGATGGAGAAACTCTGCCACTGCAGGCACGGCAGAGACTATTCCGTACAGTTAAAGGTAGCAGGTGCTCCTTAAGAGTTTATGAGCACAATATTTAGGGATGGTAAGATGATATCTATCTGATGAGGTGAGGAACAGAATGTATTTATTAGAGTCAGTCTGGAGACCCTGCTTATCTACCATCAGCGTGTACTTTACGCAAGATCACTGCTGTGAGCTTTTAAGAATTCTGCTGTGAGTCTTTCAACACAGGCTTTTTTTAAAGCCTTGTATTAAAAAATCATGTGATTTTGTGGGAATCTCAGCCTTCATGAGAGAAAGAAATTAAGTGTCTAGTCTTCTTGGTGACAAAGAAAAGCCTGAAACCGAAATCTAATAGCACCAAACCCAGAAGGCTAATTAAAGAACTCAAAATATTACTTTCATAACCTGTGATTTTTAAGCCAACTTCATGATCTCAGAGCCTGACTTGCAGTTCTTGGAAACTGGGGTTTAATTATATTACAAGTGATAATCTAAAGATCCCATATTCTCTGCACTGATTTAATTTTTTTTTCCCCGGCTTTTCTACTTATCTGTCTTGATACCCTAACTCATAATAAACTCCTTTCTCCAATCTCTAGACCAATGCTTTGCTCTTCGTTGCAATTAGCAACCCTCTTCTAGTGAAGCTTGTGGTTTTCTGGCAAAGCAAGCACACTCTGTGTTCACTGTTCTCAGTAAAAAAAAACCAAACGCAAATGATAAAAAACTGGATGCAAAGCAAATGATACTAACAAATAAGAAGTTTCAAGCTTCTGTTCTGCAAAAACACACTGAAGAACTCAATATATAACACATTAATTAGGACAAACTTTGAATTTTTCTTTCAGTTCCTGCTGTTCTCTCTCTCTCTTCTTCTGTGTCATGGGTATTCAGGTCACACAGGATGACCCGTGGATTCAGATAATCCAACAAACTGAGCAGTTAAGGAAAACACAAAAAGAAAATAAAGAGCATTAGAAGTGCTTGGCATGGCTAATTCACTCTCCATTCTAAATGGTTACATACATCTCTAATCGTAAAAAGAGAGAAGGTACTGGATTCAAAGTAGAATAATAAGACAGCCCATAAATTACAGTTTCAAAGAGTTTGGAAAAGAGAAGGAAATTTCACTGGAAGGCAACTGAAGGTTGTTCTTTTCTCTCTCCTCTCACCAAAACTTTGCAGGCATCTGTAAAACAGGAATCTAAAAATGATCTATTGTAACAGACCATCATTCTGGTCATAGCCACCAATGGGCCAGATCCAAAGCCCTCTGTAATGAGAGTCTCCCTGTTGATTTCATGGCTTTGGATCAAGACCAATGTTTGTGCATTTCTTTCAAGGAGCAATTTTTCCAAATAAGCCGGGGTTGATTTGGAATTATTCCAAGGGCTACGTGACACTTTCAAGAGTTTGTATTCATCCAAGTGACTTTTAGGAGCCAGTTCTGTTTTTTTACATGGAAAAAGCTTGGGGGAGGAGGGGAGGGAAAGAGATGCACTGTATGAGTCCATCTAGGCTTTTCTAGATCCTTCTTCGGAAGGTGTCCCTCGGGTCTGGTGGCACAGACAGTGCAGGCAGGAGCACACCATCCCATCTCTTCTTGTCAGTCTTTCCTAAGGAATTGGTTGTGCTGTCCTCCCTAGACATTTTTAGGGCTGGGGACTTGGCTAGTGCTACATTTGCTTCCATGTCTGGAGTGGGGCAGGTGGGAGTTTGCCTGCCATAGGGTGTCTCAAGGGTGGGGGTGAACCCAGTATCTTGCAGTCCTTTCTGCCTACAGACCTATGTATGGAACGCCCAGCATTAGGGGCATTGGTTTAGTATGGCGATCCTGAGCTACCAGCGCAGCTCCTTGGGCACCGTACTTCTCCAGAGCTGCAAGTCATCCACTCTTCCAGTCGGCTTCTGGCGCCCAATTTTTCAGAAGTGCCGAGCGGCTTAGGCTGGACCGGTCCCATGGCTGCTGTAGCAGCTGAACCAGCCTCAGCCATTGCCAAGGGAGGAAGAGGAGGGAGAGGAGGAAGGAAGGTGATGTAACACCTCCCTGATCTTCCACTTTCCCTGAGTGCCAGGACATCAGAGGCTCAGAGCATCCACTGTGGGGCACTTCATCTCTCAGCACAGAAAAACTCTTTAACTTTGTTTTGATCTGTATCTCCCTCTTCACTAGAAATAAGGACCATCATCATATGCCTCACCTCCTTCAGAAGAAACATAAAGGGCTAAAGTCATACATTTGCCTCCCCACAACAGTATCAAAGCAATCTGGTAACTGCTCTAAAGCATGAACAAGCAAAAATGAAACACCCTTTCTCACAGTCATGGGGTGTGATTAGAGGTAAGGCGGAAGAACAGAAGTCACACTCACGAACTGCAAACATGATTTTTTTAGTGCTTAGAAACCCTTGTGATACATTTAAAATAAATACCCAGCTACAAAAATACTGTTAACATTAAAATTATGTGAAAAATTCCTTGGCAGACCTCTGGGATCTACCCAACCAACATTCAGTACCAGAGTGCTTACAGATATATAATTAACACAGCTTGAACCGTTCAGTACAAATGTTAAGCAGCCTGAAAATTTACAGTTTTACAGCAGTACTTCTGCACAGATGGAGCAATACCATGATTTGTTACAGCAGCCGTCTGATAGAATAGCAGTGAAGACAAGACAACATCTTTCTTTATTAAACCGCTAACTTCTGCGCTCTGCTTTTCCCTTCGGTGAACACAGAAAGGTATTCAGGCCCTTCAGTGCCAGAGGTGAATTCAGGTGGTCTTTAGGGCCAATATCCTGAGGTAGTTAGGTGCTTAACCTCCCTTGAAATCAAACAATTTTGTTAGCATGTGAGGGACTATAATATTTTGACTCTTTAGCAGCTTTTTATAGTATTCACTTCAGAAACTTTTTGCCAAAAAGCCAGGCCAAAAAGCCCCGCTGCATATGGAGCTAGATCTGCCAAATTGATATTAGCTACTCTGAGCAGAAAATACTGTGTCCATAAAAAATTAAAAACGACTCGATTCAACATGAGCTGTTGTATAGACCTGCTCTTATTCACTTTGCGATTTTGACTGCCTCTTGCAAGCACTACTGTGAAAACTCAAAAGCACTTTTTCAAATGAAAGAAAATCAGAGTATCTAGTGTCGGCAAGCCTTGTAAAGCCCATACATGTTTACACTTGGCATCAGATTACACACGTTTGACTTCTTGATTTAGTGTGCGCACTTGTGTTTTCCCTTCTTTTGTCAGAAATAAAATACAGCTATTCTTAAGAGAAGCCTTTGTTTTTTAAAAAAACTAATTTGTACTGTATGTTAGGAGAGTTCACTTTTCGCCCCACCCAGACAGAGAGAAGCCTGATCCAAATCCGGGGGGGGGGTGGGGGGGGGCGGGGAAGCAAAACTCAGAAGAGGTTAATTTGGGTAACAGCGAGGTCTGTTTGCAAGACGTAAAAAAAGAGAAAGACAGAAAAAGAGGACAAACAGTGGAGTCCTTGGACAGGTTTTTTTTATGTTATTCTTGCTGCATCACAAAAGCAATTCTGCTGAAATCTTACTCGGAACATCGCCTGAGTAAAAAAGAGAAACACAGTTCTTAAATTATTTTGTACTTTCCATGTATAGAGGAACAGTCAGAACTGTATGGGGTTTTACGCCTTCTTAGTAGCCAGCTTATAAACAGCGTAGCTACCAGTCTTTCCATAGGAAAAACAATGTTCTGTGGATAATAATAACATGACTAACTGCTCGAGCTTCAGGGGCAAAGAAAGCCTTCTACCTAAGTAACGCCTGGTATCTGGCTGTCTATTAAGTAACAGACAACAACTGGTAAGTCATAAAAATAATCAGAAAGAAACATCAGACGAGAGTCAGGAATTGGGGAACAGTCTTACACAACTGAAAAGTTTGCACCAGTTGACCTATCTATCTATTATTTCTGTGATTCTCCTAGAATATGACATTAAAATTAGATGAAACGGAGGGGGTTTTATTTGCACAATGTGTGTTAACAGGCCATCAAGTAGAACATTTGTACATAAGTGTTTGTAGAATCAAACTCATAAAGATAGCAGTAGCCACAACAAAGTGAATAACTAGGTGAGACCTGAAATTTTCAACATGTTTTCATGGATATTTACATGCAGGAAAAAGAAACTCATCCAAACGTAGAAACCAGGTCAAATAAAAACAGTTGTATGGTTTCCAAGCTAATTCAGACATTGCCCTATCATTGATCATCATGTAAATAAAAAGCAAGTTAAATCAAACACCATTTGTGCCTGTTAATAATTTGAGGGAAAGCCATAATCCAAACCATTTTTTCCAAATGTAACAAAGCAGGTTTTCCTCAGAACATGGCTTGATGCCCTCTGCATGCAGCCAACCTAAGATCAGCCCAAAATAAACCATTTACGAGCAAGGAAGCAAACGAAACAGTCGGTTATGAATCCTGCTATCTCTCTAAATTGCCTATCTGACAAATGAGTATACTTAGGTTTGCTGCCATGGGCAGTCCTATTGAATGTTTGCAGAACTGGAGCCTTACTTATATTCTCCCTGTCATCTAAACACAATATATTGATCAGGGGGGAGGGGGGGGAAGAAAATAATGCTTTGTATGTGCAATACATTGAACCCATACTTTCTTCTCAAATGTGTTAACCCCACAGCATTTCTCATACATTTCCTGCAGTACCTCATATAGAAATAAATAGTGCTTCTTCCACATAGCTTCTTTCATAAATGTATCACAGCTCAGTATCAAATTAAGAGTGACAGAGGAATGTCTATTTTCTTACTTCTGTGACACTTAATGTTGGAGGTTGTGCTGCTCAGAGCTACTGTAAGCACGTGAAACAAATTCAGGCCCACATAAACTCTCCTGACAATTCTGCATGTGATAAACTATAAATCGCCTTTGCGTGATTTTTGTGTGTGCTGTGAAATTGTTGATAGCTTTAAAATTTGCATTAATTCATGATCTTGTCTTGAAATCTCATGGCTGAGAATAAAGCTCATGGTCCCAATACAAAGCCAGGTTAAAACTGTTGGGAGTTTTGCCATGTGTGCAGAGCCAGAACCTAGGACCAAATTTTTAAGAGAGGACACAGACACAACCTGAATACATTATTTTCAGAAACCCATGGAAAAGAAAACTTTGGAGTTTTGTCTTCAGCTGAGATGTGAAATATCTTCCTGGGAATTGGTATGAGGTGGCAATTTGGGACCCCTATGTTCAATTTGCAGAGTTGTTATTTAGGCTCAGAGGCTACCACAATAAACAGCAGCTTTATGTATTCTCAGGAATTCTCTTTGTGTTTGTAGAAATCTGCTTGGGCTGTCACCCATACGCTGGGGAAAGCTGCAGCTTTGTTATTCATCACACTTTCCTCATCTAAGGGATCTTAAACCAGTAGTATAGCATAGCATGCAAACATCTTGTAGAAGCGGAGAAACCACATTTTAAATTATATATATTAGGGTTCATTTTAATGAGTTCCAAAGAATTTTTCCCATCCGTTTTATTAGATTTTGGAAAATAAACTGTGTGACGTACTGATGAAATCCAAAATAGGAAGGTAACTACACTTGCCTTGTTTACATGAAGAACAAGAATGTTTCTCTTTAGATTAGCAAAAAATGGCATTTGTTGTATAAGGATTTATTTTTTTGTTGCTGATGTGCAATCATTTTAGCAACTGAGCCTGTGCTTGAATTTTAATAACCATATTAATTATATTTTTATGCGGAATTCTCTGGAAAGTAGAGATGTTACAACAGTAGAAGAGCACGCTTCCTAAAGTGGCCTTTCTCATGGGAAATTTTGATGGGGCACATAGAGGGGTGCTCACAGACCCTGGCACAAAGTCCCAAACGACTTTAAAATTTTGTTTAAACATTTTCAAACAGAAGTGCGCTAACTGGGACCTCCGGCAAACATGGACCCAACTGCTTACAAACCAGAGGTGCCACGATACACATTCCCTGTGGTGGCTACTGCTTGGCCAGCACCAGGCGTCATTCCTAAATCACCGTAATCAAGCACCATCTGAGATGGCTTGCCATTTTGGTAACACCTTCTGCAAGGAAGCACCTTGGAAAGAGGAAGCTGTGTAAGTCAATGCACAGCAGCCAAGGATCAGTCTCTCTCTACCCTGCAGACGACAACTCATGAGAAGCTCACTGGCATCTACTTTGCACTCCTGCCCGCTTGTGATACTGGAGTGCTGCACGAGCTAAGGACCTGTGAAGCTTTTTTCGCTCATGTTTTTTCCCCTTTTAACAATCTTAATTTTCCAATGTCTGTTGACATCTTTTTTGAACTAAATAGCACAGGTATTTCCAGTTTCTTCTTCATCAGGATACACAGATGAAACTGCATACATACGGGACCCTCCCCAAAAGCTCATATGAGACACATGCTGTAAGAAGCAGTCCATGTTTAAGGTCTGCAGGAGACACTATTTAAAAGTGTCTTGAGATTGTTCACCTATAGGTTCTGGTTAAGAGCTATAAGCTTTTAAAGTATTACAGCACTTCTATGCTGGGCAGGATGGAAGGGGAATAATTAGGATGTAAAACCGAGAGATTAGTATGTAAGGATAATTAGGATGTAAAACCCGAGGCCAGGCTGGATGGGGCTTTGAGCAGCCTGGTCTAGTGGGAGGTGTCCGTGCCCATGGCAGGGGGGTTGGAACTAGATGATCCTTAAGGTCCCTTCCAACCCAAACCATTCTATGATTCTGTGATAAGACCTGAAAGTGTAACCAGAGAGCTTCACACAACCGACACCGTGTTTGTGGTTCAGATATTAAATTACAATTTGATTAACCTACTTAGCAAAGTTCAAATGGTAAATGTGACTTTGATGAAATTATTTTGCTGGAAACAAAAACTTCCTTAGACTACTTAGAAGACATGAGGATGTTAAATACTGTTACCGTGATTTAATGAGCATTTGGTTTCAATGTGACACTGGAAAATCAAACAAGATGATAGTTTCAGTTTGGGCTTGAGTAGATTCTGATCAAAGGCTTTCAGTATTTTCAGTTTTAACAAATTTTATAATTTTTGTATTGTTGAATTTTGTTGAAATTATTAATGAAAAGTATCTGTACTGTACAAATTTGACGTCAATTTCTTTTTCCAACACGGCGAGTGGATGCCAGCTGCCAAGCCTGTCCCGCATGGCTCACTCAAGGATGTGTAGGGTTTGCTTGGCAACTGAGATCACTTGGGCTTTCCTCAGCTTCTGCTGAGCAGTACCACCCTTCACACATCAGCCTTTCAGACTGCGCCTCTACAGATAAAATACTTTGGTCTTTGTACCTCCCTCCTATCCATGTGCTAAGCACTGGCCATGGGGCCGGTTCGTTTTGTTCCAGCATTTGACTCTTTTTGATTAGCTTGTGCTTGTGAGACCTCCACCTTCCCATCAGTTCCCTGCTGACATACAGTGCACGCCTGCGCTTGTAGCTTTTGGAGAGCAGCTGCTTTTAGCCCATTACGGCCAAGGCCCTTTGTGGGGTGATTTATTTTACAGTGCTGTGTGACAAGGACTGTGTGCCTCCATTGACTGTTTTGGTAGGCACTGGCTCACCTGGAATCTCCAAGTTCCAATACAGACAAAGAAAAGTAACTGAGGCAAAAGAAATGCACCAACTAGTAAAACTGATTTCAGGAAAACTTTGTGGCAATTGAGAATGCCTTAAAAAAAAAAAAAAAAAACAAACCAAAAAAAACCTTTTAAATAAAATTAGCAACTGTACAAAATACCTCCGTCATGTAGCCAGACGACAATGAGAAACAGGAAATCTCACTTACTTGCCCAAGTGAGAAAGGCGGGAGACCTTTAGTAGTCTAACTATAATTTCCAGTATTTTGTATTGCTCACTTTATGGAGCCAGAAATAGACAAGAGACCCCGTATAAACATGAAGCAGTATTACAGGAAACATGCGTTTTTCTTAATTTTAGGGAGGTGCTTGCCACATTTGTTTACGTAATCACTCATTCTGTTTACAGGGACATTAACTGCATGAGTATCATTTTTCCTCTCCGTGATTTTTTATACACTGTGCACTCATTCTGAAAGTAAGTCAGTGGACCCTGTTTCATGCAGTTCAAGCCTAGCACTGCAACATAGTCATTATGGTGCTTCCTACGTGCCTTTGTTATTGAAAGGGCTGACCCCGAAATAAAATGATGCAAATCACATTAGCGCTCAAACCAAATGCTGCCGTAGTGGGAGAAATGGGAAGGCGGGAGTGTGTCCACAGCACTGCAACAGCAAAGTCCTCTGTCCCAGCTGGCGAGGAGGAAGCAAGCCCAGGGCTGGCAACTCAGAAAGGAGGAGAGAGGGGGGACCGGGGGGAACCAGCATAATCACAGAGGAGAAACAAAAAGCAAAAGGCAGAACAAGAGAGAATACGTGCTAAAACTTGAAGGAAACCAGAGTGAAAGAAACAGGTGTGGACAAGCAGATAAACGATGAGGGGGGAAAAAACAATCAGTCATCATTCTTATTTTCAAAAATAAAAGAGTAAATGAGAAGGGAGGAGCAAGCCCACCCTTTAGGTAGCACACAGAAAAAGGAAAGGTGAGAAGGAAGGTCAACATGAAAAATGGAAAATGAAAGAAGGAAAAGGGAGAAAAACCTCAAGAAAAATGGGAAAATCGTGAAGCATTTGTTCTCCCCCCAAAACAAAAGTTCTCCCTTGTCTTGTTTTTCTCCTGGGGAGGGGAAAAAAAAAAAAGCAGACTAAAAGAAAGCAAAAGGATGATTACAGTCTCACGGTAAGGAGATAAGGGAGGGGAGCAAATTGGATATCAACCATATTCACCAGAGGATATACAAGGGAGTAGCTGAATTCAAGAACACTGCAATGCAAAAAGAACATTCCTTCAAGGAGGAAAACTATCTGTCCGGCAGAATTCCTGAAATATTACTGCAAGTCCACAACTTTGTCCCAAAAAACAGTAAATAAAACTTCTGTCTAAAACTTTTCCCACCACTCCAAGGCAGTTGGTATTTAATCTAAATAACCTCCTGCTGAGTGTTGATCGCAGCCCGTAGCTCTGCAATCCAGCCTCATCACGGCCCAGTCTAAGTAGAGCTTTAATAAATACTCAGCTTAAATTCACTCAAATTCCAACTTGTTTAGACTATGATCTCTATTTCCGAACCCTTAATGGCTGAACCAAAAACTGTAACTTCGTGATGTTTGGGAAATGCTGCATTTTTGTGTTGGGTCTCCAGCTTTAGGATTGCTGTGAAGCCACTGTTGTTTGGTGTATCTGCAATTTTGGCTGGGAAAAAATATGATGTGTTTTGAAATACAGGGTAAGTCTACAGCTATGGCCAGAGTACATACACTGGTATTGCAAACACCTCGATGGTAGACACTGCATCTCAGGTAGGGGCTGTCTTCTGACTGCAAGTACTGATCTGCTCTGTGGGAAACACGGAAGGGAGACCAGAATTGCATTTGTTTCAGCCCAGGTTCTTCCCACCTCACCCCACATGCTGCTTTGCAACTGGTTTGCTTCTACCTCTCCACATTCATTTTAGTGGCATAGGCACCCCACTGCCTGTTCTACGACCCCCTTGAATGCCACTGAGCCACCTCCCCTCAGAGCAAATCCTCACTGAACAATAATGGATTTATGGAGACACACAGGGGTCCAAACATGAGAAAACCGGGTTTGTTCAAATCCAAAATTCCTAGGAAGCTGGAGCCTAAAAAACTGCAGGCACCATTTCTATTTACATGGGCATTCTATTTACATTTTTAAGCTCCCTAGAGACTCCACTGTCCCGCTGACAAAATATTTTTTCCTTGACAGAAAAAAAGGGAGAGTGTCTGTTTGGAAGCAAATGAGGTGGCTTCACCCAGCCCTTGCTTAAATGCAAAGCACTTGCTGCCACCAGGGAGCTGGGGCTGCAGTTGCTCCATCAGCCGGATGCCTCATCCAAAATAGCCCTTTCCCACCTGCCAGATCCAATCAGTGACCCGGGAGGTGGGCTTCCACAGGATCCAACCTATTGCTTCCTCCTGCTTCAGGTCCAGTGACCCAATGCTAACACCATTCCCTGCTACGACATTACTGCACTGACTGACAGGGTCAGTCCTTGCTAGATGTCACTAAATCAACATCCCTCCAGGGTCTCTTTCCAAAGGGAGAATAACGCTCTCTCGGGTGACCTTTGGAGTTCACAAGTGAGGGACGCAGAAGCCCCACGCCATCCATCACTCCGTCAGGAGGGGACATTTGCAGAGGGTCAGAATGGCACGGGACTGCCGTGAACTTCCTGCACCCTGCTTCCTTGCATACCGAGCCCCGCTGCTTCCAGTGATTCATTTCTCCAGAGAAGGGAACAGAAGGTGAAGTCAATGAAGCCGCAGCGTGCGCGGCAGAGGTCAGGACCAGGAGGGAACCCACAGTGCGCACACACGCATACACAAGAGAGACAGAGAGAGGGCAAGCGTGTTTTCTATTAGCTGCCTGCTATAAATATTACCTCTCAGGTCAAATATTTTGTTTTGAAAATAGCCAAATCCCAAGGACTGCTTCCACCCATCAATCTAAAAGGAGGGGAAAGAAATGTCAATGCTTTCTTCATCTGAAAACTAGCTCAAAACAAACAAGGTCACGGCTGCTTCATGGCTAACAGCGATGAGCGACTTCTATCAGCTCCTCTTTTGTTCCTTACCCAGGTAAGAGAAAAGACAGATTTCTGATGCATGGAGGAGCAATGTGCAGGATGATACCTGGAGGAGCAGTCCCTCCTGTGAGCTGTGATCTGAAGTGCCTATACAGCAGACTTAGAACTGACCAAACGGATCTGCGACGTGAACATGTGAAACAGCTAATGTTCTACCATACGAAAATACTAAACCATATAACCAAAAGTAAAAGATTACAGGGTGAACTAATTTGCTAGGAGGTATTCATCTCCTTTGATTGATACCTCCTTTACAATTAATAATTGCCCTACCTGGCGTGGCGGCTCTGCCCTGTGAGCCCATGGGGTGGGAGGAGAGGACCCTAGGCTCGCCTCACCTATCGCTTCCCATCCTCTCACTCCCCACGGCGAAGACGGAACAGGCAGCTTGGTGCTCAGGCTCCTTTCTCAAGTCCAAATACATGCATTTTCCTCAAATGCAGCCACACTGCATAGCTGGTCACTAGGGATTTTTATACACCGTCACTGCCAGCACCGTATTGGCAGAGCTGGAAATACCAGCACTTTTCTGGGACAAAGAGGTAAGGAGCGGGACAGCAGAAATCACTATTACCACTGGTTCGCGTGGGTAATGCATTAGTAATGACACCCTAACCGGACACCCAGATGTTGTAGCCTGTGGAAGTGTTTTTCCAGCCCAAGCCTGACACCCTGCTGTGCTGTGCCTGGCTCTGGGTGCAGCAGGGATTGGGGATGGCAGGGCTCACAGGGCCACCCTTCTGTCCCGCAGCACCCCAAGTCGCTGCACCGAGAAAGCACACCGATGTATGCACCGCAATAGTAGCTATTCTGACGTGACAATATGTGGGACCCCCTTAATTTTCAATAATTAAGTTGAGCATGTCCTTAACTAACTACTAAATACCATTTACTACCATCTTTATGGATAGCCTGAATTCTGAATGAAGTAAAAACCCTCTCACACGCATCCCTGACCAGCTGCCCTAATGCAAGCAGCGCCTATGCAAGAGCTGAGGTTTTCTTCTCAAACCGGCCAACACCGTTTCATGGTTGAAGTACGAGCACTAATGATCCATGTAACAGCTTAATTACATTAATGTGACTGGAAGGACATTTCCTACCTAGCAGAATACCTAACCCCTTTTCTCCAAAACATAAAGCTACTTAAAAGGCAGTGAAGTTGCCCCACCGGAGGTTCTTAGTTATTTCATCCTTTACCATCTTCCTACCACATCTAATGTCTACAAAAGACAGTATTAGAATGTTTACCATATTCACATCTCCATGTATAGAAACCTAATCTGTAAATAATTATGACTGAAAGAGGGGTCCTGTCCTGTCTTATGCTGCCAGACCAGGTATACCAAAAAAAGCTCCTTTACAGGGACAAAATGCCTGGGCAAGGGAGGACTGTGCAAGAGGAAAGCACGAAAGAGGAGCCCTTAGGTACTTACTGTGTATTGCCCCAAGCACAGAAAGGGGCAGAAGCAGCAGTGGAGTGAAAGGCAACATTAAGAAGGAGGGGGTATACATTCAGCAAAAGTATGAATTGCTGTAGGTACAGAAATTGCCACGTGGGCCGGGAACCTGAGGGAGACACGGAGGCATGGTTTGCCACCTGAGGTGCTACTCTCTGGGCAGCAGCATCTGAGGTCCCCCTGCCTCCCTCCCCAGGCATCTCCAGTGGGTGTACTCCTGCAATAAGCAGCTGCTCTGCAATTATTTATCGCTGTTATGGCTGCTCTGGTTTATGCACTGGAATGGGATTATCTGGGGGTTTTTAGGTGATTGGGCTGGGATGACGACTAGCTGGCCAAGACTTGAGCCAGCCAAAGCAGAGATCACGGAGAAGTGCAGAAGGCGGGTGGGGGTGGAGACAACAGGAAGGATAAGCTGTATCAGCCGTTCCACCGAACAGAACACCCTTTTATACACAAATCAAGTTCGCAGCACAGAGGTCTTGTTAGAGACAAAGCTGATACTACGCTAGAGCCACATCAAAGAGCCTTTTTTCTTTGCGCTTGGTAAAGAGCGTGTGACCTCTTATTTCAGATGTGGATTTCTGACATTTACCATATTCTGGTCACCTCAGGAACAGCCTACTGTCGTGGCTTTACTTGCTCTGGTCCTTAAGATCACTGAGAAGCTGAACTGAAATCCAACACACAGCAGCCTTAAGTGTGGCTATACTATTATTTATGCATGAAGGTTTGCAGGTTGAATTTAGTGCAGTGGTATGGGTTTTTAGCTGTAAATGCTTTCAGTTTCCCCAAGATACATGTCTGCCTATGCTGCCACAACAGAAACCAATGGCCCTGTATGTCTGCATAAGATTACTGATATGCAAGAAGCAGCATGACCTAAATGATAATCTTAGGTTTGCAATCAATTCACTGGGAAGGGAGCCTTCCCTTCTTGAGATGATTTTTGCTATTTTTGTACTCTTCTCCCCATTTGTCCTGGTTTTGCTTGGTTATTGAGACTGTTGGCTTTATATTTCTTGGTAGAGATAAATTTAACATTAATCGGGCAGAAGGAAGACTGCTAGTCTGTGCACCTCTGAAGTAATAAAAACATGAATGTCTTCTAAACTGTTAGGCACTGAATACTACAGTTCAGTACTCTGAATTCAGTGGTTATACTATATATACCTATTATATACAAAAGTTACACCGTATGATCATACAATTTTCACAGTTCCCTCTACAGTGAGATGAGATTAAGTAAGATAACGGCTTCTCACACAAAATTCATGCCTAGGAATTATGCATATTTAAATATACAAAGACACATCTCACTGTAAAGTGAACTCAACATTTCTCCTTGATATGAAATAATGTAGAAGATACTACCTCTACCACCATAAAATGTTTTTTCTCTTTCCTGTCATCACCATTCTAAAATGGAAAGTGATGAAAAATTTAGTTTTTCTGAGAGGAGTCTTCCAAAACACAACAGTTTACAAACTTCTAAAATGTTCAGTAAACATGCTCATGGAAACAAACACCTCTGCCATGTTTCCAACGTAAATGGTGCAGCAAGGTGCTGGTGTATTATGAGGACCAGAAAGTGAGACAGGGGTTAAAATGAACAACTTTAGTGAGATGTTCTCAATTGAGAAACACCTGGGAAATAAGCTAAAAGCCTAAGTAACTAAAGAAGTTAACAAACTTCTTTTTATTCTGAGAAGAAATACACTTTTATAAAAGATATGCAGTTTATTATTAATTTTAATTTACTGCCAGTTCCGAATGCATGTTAAGTATCTGCTCTTGCCAAGCCGACCAGTGCTGAGTGCAGCAGTATAAACAAGTTCACTTTTTTCAAGTCAGGAGACATTCTGCTACATTGCTTCCCTTTATTTTTTTCAAAATTCTGGGAAGTTTGCTTCAGTAATTTCAAGCCACACTGAGATACCAGACACTCTACTACTCAAATCCAAGAAAGGGACACAGAAAAGGGGGTGGAAGGGAGGAGCAGGAGAATTGTGTCAAAACCAGTTAAGAAGGGAGGAGGTGGTTTTTTTTCGGCACAGTGAAGAAGTTTTGTTTTGGGACAAATGAATAATGTTAAGCAATGTGAAACAAAACATGTCTCATCAAGGGTTCCCAAAGAAAATTTGTGTATTTAAAAAAAAATACATGTTTTATTTTGAAACAGACGCTGAGATGCTGCGCTTTGAGAAAGATTAAAAAAAATTAAAAGCTTTAAAAAGTTTCAACTGAAAACTCTCCAACTTGTAACCACAACAACAAATTGAATTCATAACCAACCAAGTTAATTGTTTTGCTTTCCAGAACAGCACATTTTGGCAAACAAAATATTAGTCACGAAAACCTCTTTTGCCCAACTTTAGCTAAAAAGCACAGGACTGTTTCCCCAAATGTAAGGGATTAAAGAGCTGCTGCGACTTGGTTCAGATCTCAGCATGCTTCTCTGGTTGCCAAAGGCAGCCAGTGCTCTGCAGAGCTCCAACTACACCGTATTTTCCCTCAGACCACTTTGGAGATAGGATTCCCAAAAGACACGGGAGAGGCAAGGAAATTCCCCTTCAAGGGGAGGAAGGCTGGAGGGAGGGGAAGTGTGTCGGGAATTTCCTTGTGAGATCAATTTCCTGGGAGCCGTGCAGGCTGAGCCATTGGTAACGAAGCCGTACTCCACGGCTGCAGCAGAACACAGGATCAGCCTTATTTCCGTGAAGGGGAACTGGTAACATCACTGCATCCATCAAATCTGGTTTATGACGTACTTCAGCCACAATGTGCGTTACCAAGTTACCTCATTTTCTTGCGTACTTCTCGAGTTATCTTCCCCCAGCAGCCTTAACACACGTAACTTCAAACCACTGGCCAGGTAACCCCACTGATCACGGCTGCTTCTTGATCTCTCTCTGCCTAAACACACACCCCTCCCAATACCAATTTTTAAAAGCTCCAGTTAAATAGGAGTTTCTTCCAGGTTGAGAGCTGAGGACTATTATCACTCACCTCCTGTTTTTTTCACCTGTTTTAATTCATGACAGGACTTTACCACTACACTTAGTTTAGTACCTTTGTGAAAGATTATCTCAAAAGAACACCCGAGGGCTTCAGTTTTTGTTTTCATACATTTCTTTTCCCCTATTTTTCCTTCAGGAGAATACAGAACACACAGCAGCCTGGTGTACCTTACAAAACCCACACTACTACTTGGTGTCTATTACATTTCCTCCTCTTACTTACAAGTTGCCATCAGTTAGCAGGAGTAGAGATTTATTATGATGCCGAATAATTCTTAGGAACATTCTTTATGAATCTTAGGGAGGAGAAGTGTAACTTGTATTATATTAAAAGGCTACTGCTCCCTGTGTTAATGCTTTACAGGAGAACTGAAGGTGACTCTTTTACACCTACCACAGCCATATAAGTCACTTCTTCACTTTCTTTCAGGTCTCCACAAAAAAAAAAAAAAATCCAAACTTGGATATGTGTTTCAATGTACTGTGTAAAGCCTTCTAATTTTATTCTTTGGAGGAAGGAAAAAGGGGAAATTTGTTGCCTTTTTCCAATTCCTCAACTTCATAACTGGCAGTGAGTAACTCCCGGATGGTTATTTCCCTCCATCATCTATTGTGGTGAAGCTGACACAGTAATTCCTAGCATACAGTTGTTAGGAAAACCCCCACGATGTGTTAATTTTCATTATACAGTGCTAAAAGGATGTGCAACTGCAGCTAAGGAGCTATCACCTAAAGTATATTATAGCTTCAAGACTATGAATGATCCCACCCATTAAACCAGTACCTCTGACAGAAGTTACGCTGGGGATGCCAGAGGAGGGGGTGCCAGTACTGAAGAGCCACTCGTGGATCCATGTCACCGCCAGCAGCGTGACGTTGCTATGAAAAATACTTGCATGCACCTGCACTTTTAAGCTCAGCTGAACAAATTACAGCAAACATTTAAACCATACATTTCCCAGTTTGAGGACAGCCAAACTTTTTGGAGTATGAATCTGCTGCCGCTCAGGCTGAGGACTTCTGAGCTCACATCAGAACTCCAAGATGCAAAGAAAAGCGAGAAAAAAAACCCAAAACAACCAAACAAAACCTGCACGGATTTTCAGCATACTGAAAGTTGTTGCAAGAGGTGCCAAAAGAAGTCATTTCGAGCCCAAACAGTCGGTTTGATGGCTCCGCTAATTACAGGCCAGGGCTGCTCCTGCTGGGCTGAAGGCAGCCAGGGCTTGTTGTCAGGCAGGCGGATTAGCCACTGTTGCCCATGAAGGCCACCGCTTGAGTGTAGACAGAGACGTGGAAGGAAACATAAGAAGGCGGCATGTGCATAGCCAAACAGGCTACCTTGCTGAAAAGAAACCCCCTAAAGCCACATTCTGCTTCATTAGCACATGAAAATAAGGTAATTGAATACTTCATTCTCCCATCCAGAGCCAAGATCCATCACTCATGGCAATGGAGTTTTGATAAGGTGGGGTGTTTAAATGAGGCAGAAAGAGTCTTTGAGTGTGTGTTGCTTTGTTTATCTGAGAGAAATCCCAGTTATATTTAAGTGAAAAAGACATAAAAATCACTTTATCCTATTAATCACTGGAACACAACAAAGTCCCTCCGAGGATGAAACTTAAACAAACCCATTTTAACATTATTCTGAGGACAGAAGGCATTATGCTTGTTGCTGCATTTATTTTTGTATCAAAATTCACCTTTCTCTCTTAGAGCTTGCTTTTTTCCTCCTCTCCTTGAACCCTCATCTCACTACCTTTTTTTGCTCGTTTTTAACATCACATATATCAAGAGACAAAAACTTAAGCAACTGTAAGGGCAAGGTATGTTAATCAGACTTTGTTGTTGTTTTTTAAGTTATGCATCTCATACACTCAGGTTTTGGGGGGTTGACTTTTTTCAACATTTCAGCTGATAAGCAAAATAAGAAAACAAATTTAATAAAAAAATTATCATTCCAAATTCCAGACTCAGACAGCTCATACTTTAGTTCTTTAGCCTTGTTTTAGGAAAAAAAAAAAAAACCAACACGGAAGATAAAAAGTTCTGATATTTAAAAGGCAAAAAAAAAAAGTAGAAAGGGTTTTATCTTCTTTAGCAAGCTAAACAGCAAAAACTCATTTTCTCCCACTGGCTGATCACCTTAAGTATGAAGTACAGTGAGTGGCATTTCCTCCAGAAAAAAAATATTTACGTAAATACTGCAAATAGACTCCTTGCCTCAGCCAAAAATGCCTGCTATGGTATTGCCAAGTCTTCTGCAGAAAGCAGCAATCAGAGAGGCATAGAGCTTGTTCCTTGGGTTTAAGTTAAAGCAGTGTAGTTTCCTAGTTTGGAAATTGTTACGCTGATATATTATCTCCAAACATAAAGAAAAATAATATGACAGTACAGACTAGCTCTCAGTCCCTGCCAACCACGAGGATTCTGATAACATTTAAAACAAACACCACCCCTCCAGGCCCTTTAACAGTGATGCATAAAATGTCCCTAGCTTTTGTCTTGCTCTCTCATGTGCACAGACATGTGATAAAACAATGAAAAAGCTTTCCTGCTTAGAAATACGTGTAATAACCACAGCGCTAGGAAAGAGCTGCATTTTTACAACACTCTCAAGGTAACTAAACTGTGCCAGTGCTGGAGCCGTGCTACCACTGCCCCTTCTCCAGGCTGTCTGCTCCCACCACATCTTTGCTGCTGGCAGCGGAACGTGTCCACTGCCATGAAAAGCCAGTTTGGGGAGATAACCCTGCAGGAAAGCTACTTGATTTTCTGTGTCTTAGTCTGCAGGTTGAGGGCTGTAAGGGTGGCTCGTATGGGATCGGTGTGAGCCAGCTCTAGAGTGAGGGAGAAAGCAAGAACTGGATGGAAAGGGAGAGCTTAAGCTGTTGTGGACCTGCACCTTCTGGAACAATGCCACTTCAGCCAAATGGCCAAAGATGGACTAGATGTAAATCTGATGGGCTAGGGCAAGGTCAAGAGGCAAACATTTCACCACGCCTGCTCGTAGCCAGTGTAACAGTGGGAAAATTAAACAGGTTAGCATCTGAAGGCAAACATCCTTCAGACATCGCTCCAGGAAGCGATCTTTAAGGTAACTAGTTCCTACCACAGAGCTCTGAGATACACACAGCAGCACCACCTGAAAGTCAAGTCACTACTTCGTAGCTTGCCAACCCAAAAATAGAGGGCTGACACAGCAAGCACACAGTACCACTGGTTGACAAGTAACCACGCTGCTACCTTCTGAAGAAGCAGTGGGGAAGCAAAGGAGAAGCCGAGCTGATGGCCTTACTGTTGCACCACTGATGCCATGGGCAACAGCAAGGCTGGTAATCCCTTTTTTTGGTGCCGATGGCTGAATTGACCTTCTAAGCACAATTAGCAGGCCACGAATTAACACCCCCTTTAGTGCCTGCCAATGGAAAGCAAAAAATAAAATAAAACCATGTGGCTGAGGGTTGTGTGAAATGGTGTCACAGGCCTTACTGCGTATTTTTCCCCACCCTTCAACTGGGAGAACACACTGTGAAAACTGTGCAACTAAAGCAAATATTTGCAAGTTATACCTAGCTTGTGATTTTCTGTGGAATAAATTTGGATGAAGCAAAAATGAGGACTCGATCTGACTCGCTATCTTGGAAAGAACATCTTAAATCAAACTGCCCGAACAACGGCCTTTATCGCCTCATAAGATACTGATTTCCCAGGCTTGAGTACAGTAAGCAAACAATGCGCCCCAGGAATTCATCCAGAGCAAACTGGAGCTGCAGAGCCCACAGGGAAAGAGAAAAATGTGTATTATCAAAGCACTAATAACTTTCCACAACATGTTGAGAAAAGATTGCAAGAGGTCTTACACACATTGGGCACGGACAGCAAGCTAAGCTCTTGATGACCGCAGTTACCCAACACCCCTGGCTTACGACTTCTTACCAAACGTGCCCCAAAATCAGACACACGAGTAGCTTCCCTTAGGCCATGTCTACACTCAGATTTCCATGTAAAATTCTCACAGTGCTGCTGCTGGCTTCCTTGAGCCAATGGAAAATTCTTCCTGAAATTCCCTGTTGCTGACAAAGCGCCAGCGCTGAAGCAACATAAATTACATCATAGGCTTCAAGACGTTGATCACGACCAAAATGTTAATGCAACAGAAGCAGAAAACCACTGAAGACTCTGTTGAGGGTAGTTTTGACTCTCATGTAAAACACCTTTGTTACACAGAAATCGTCAGATGCGTCACGGAAGTAAGCAAAAATTTGATGGTAAAAGTCTCTCTACCTTAATAAATAAAAAAAAGCTACTACTTCTGATTTAAGCAGATTCAGTTAAAGAAGATGAGAATTACTGCCAGGTGTAATAGCATACGTTATTATGACACAAATATGTACCAGCACAAATCCAACATAACCTACATAAAAAGAAAGCAAGCCTAGTTCTACTTATTCTGCGTATCTAAAATTACATCTAAATATTTTTTTTTTAAAAACTCTGATTAACAATAGAGGAAGATTTAACAGGTGTCCTTGTTTCTCCCAGGTGTAATCATCTTTTTCATTTGCCCATGTGAGAAAAGAAAAGACATTTAATGAGCAGGCTGAAAGTGATGATTAATTAAACAACTTCCAGGGCCTGGGGGATCCCCCTCCATTTGGGATACATTTCCTTTAGCTGTAAGCAAGCTGGAAGGCAAGAGACAGGCTCCTCCTCAGCTTTTTGTTTTAGCTGGCATGTAGTTGTAAAGGGTCGAAGATGCTTAAGCTGGTATGTGTTTGTAAAGAGCTGAAGATGTTTCTCAGCTTACTTGTCAGCCTTTCTGGCATCAGTCATCCAGGAGTAACACTCACTGCCTCAAAACACAATGGTGGGGTCTTTTTTTTAAATCCTTGTGACAATATCCCAGCGCTATCCAATGCAAGACTGGGCATCAGTTTTGATATTTAAGTGGCAGCACTTGCTGATAGTATTTCTTCTTTTAATCACTTCGTGATTAAAAATCACTGAATTCGCCACTTTTTTAACTGGATATCCATATGCCGTAAGTGAACCCCTGAAAGTTAAGTCACCTCATCAAAGCAGGCTCATGACTGATTTTCTAGTGAAAACTTGCAAACAACGAGCAAGGCAACAGGTCAGAGTTGGTGAGACATGTGGCCCCTTTCCCTTTTTCTTACTACAACAACCTTTGATCTGAATGTCAGCGGGGAAAATACACAAACAGATACTCTCTTATTATATACTCACAGGTGTACATTCCTAAAACTGTTACATTCCATTACTTTCAGCTGTGCTGGAAAACAATACCTTCAGAAGTTGACCCCTTCTCTCCTCTGATCGCACTGGTATCCAAGTAAAAAGCATCACAGCAAGCTGGGTATTCTAAACATCGGCGATGATCACTCCAACAAATTCAGGCAGCACGTATAAGGTACAGGGCCAAAGTCCTGGCTGAGATTTGTCCGTGTTTACTTACGCTGTGCCCCGCTTTACAACTCACAGGGAAAGGGTGCTTCTCATGCTCAGCAGGAACGCTTCTGGGCCAGGCAGTTGGAGTTTTTGATGCTGCGAAGGCTGGATTTAAGGGTAACGTGACTTGACTTTGCCAGTGCAGCAAGAATTAGAAATCTTGTCGAAATACATACAGCCCCTGTGGATGTACAGATCACTTCCCATAATAGCATGCAACAGATCATTTGTTTGGGCTGGGGCTACTGAATGTAAAAGCACATCCTATCCTTGTAGAAATAAATGTGGTAAATACTTCTTAAAAACCCATCTCCAGCTTTGGCAGCTTAACATAGGAGGCAGTGCTCTTCTCCTTCTGTTAAAAATCTGCCAGTGTACTTCACTAACTGGAAAGGAGGAAAAAAAGCATAAGGAATTTTTCCATTTTTCTCTCCGATTGTTCTGCGCTGTGTTTATCAGCAGGCTGGTACTGCATCTCCTTTTGTTAGAAAATTAAAAGTTGAACTGCAAGCATAAAAGCCACCATGAACCATGCAATAACCTTCAGGCATTTTAAGAGCAGCAGAGGTTAGAAGGGCAGCTCCTGACTCTAAACAGCACCTATTGTTTCTCTTTCTTCTTGAATAACAAAAGCAGAGCTGAAAGCTATTTACCTGGTTTTACCTCAGTCAGATCTCATTTCCCCCTTTATTTTCAGTAGATGATCTTATCAAATTCTAACAATTACTTTGATCAGATATATTTTTTCCATGGTGGTTTTTTTTTTATTTATTTTTTAAATTTCATTAGTAATTTCTGTAATAGGTAACTCGGCACACAAAGTCACAGCAGAAGAGCACTTTACGATTCTGTCAATGGATATTTAAATTAAGGGTAACTGTTTTTAAGCTTATAGCTTTCATTTTGAAATCACGAGGGCCAATTTACAGTACAAGGCTCTGATCTTGCCAACACTCCCACACGAACAACTTTCAGTCTGCGCCTTCCCATGTGTTCCCCTCCCCGCTGCAGGCAGATTCATATAACTGGACACTTAACTTGCGCAAACACAACTGCAGAGCAAGGGTGGAAGGATAAAACTTCCGAGCCGCTAAACTTTTGGGTGTTCTGCTATTCAATGTAGCGTGTCCCATATATTACTCAAATTGTTTATAATGCAGAAGCAAAAAAAAAAAAAAAAGAAAAGGTTTGATTTCAAAACAAAAACCTTACACAAGTAGGCATCATGGAGAGTTGTGACTGGCCGGGAGTGATCTGTAGTTAATATATAAAATCCTCCAAGATCCATCCTTGCTACAGACGAAAGCAATCCACAATGTATAATTTCTTTCACTGCTTTACAATACTTATAAAACTTTAACAGAAAAAAAACCTTTTGGGGGTGTTTTTCTCTTTAGGAATAAAGTTCACACAAAAGCAATCATTTCTAGCTTTACTGATTTTCACTTAAAAAATTATTTTCTTTTTTTACTTTCTCTAAATCACTTCCCAGCATCTACCTCTTTTGTACATTTCTGCAATTTCATTAAAAAGGGGGGAAAAAAAGTTACTTAAAAATATTTAACAGAGATCATTCTCCAATTCATAAGCTGCTGTTACAACTGAACAGAGACGTGATTTTATTTTAGCTACTAAATAAATGCCAATGAAACATTTGCAACCCTAAAATCACCATTAGACATAGCAAACTACAATGCAAGTTCATGGCATTTGATTCTTCATCATTAGCTGGAGTTTGTAAATACCATACAGAAGTTTAAGAAACATTAAAAACAGTGAAATAACAGGACTTCCCTCTCCTATGAAAGCATCTTATACATTTATATTTTTAGGAAATCCTTGGATAAAAAGGTAGAAGTTCAATTTTCCTTACCATAACATGCTATCTATGAAATCTGACTTCATTGAATGTTACAGGACCAGGCTCTCAAGTCAGCATTATATCAGATCCTCAGCTGCTATAAACTGTCATAACTCAACTGGAGCTGATGTCCCACTAGGACTAATTTAAGACCTCCAAAGTGTTTCTGACAACAAAATAGATACAAAAAAAGACTGAAAACATGTCTTCTTGCACAAGCTTGAAGAGACACATATTTTTGAAAATGGCTAACTCTTACAGCCTTACACTCAAGTTTAGAGTTTTGTTAGAATTATTTTCACTTTCTGCAAAGACTCTGTCACCGATAGAAAATAAAAACAAGACAGGCTCTGAAATGCACTTTACTTTTTTGGCATCAACTCTTGCCCTTTTGCAGCCCCATTTCCATCCAAAGTTTTTCCTAACTACAAACAAAAAAGAAAATCGACATCTGAGTGCCTGGAAGAACTAAAATTATTGCATATATTATTGGTTTTCTACGTATCTTTATTGAGTCACTTGAAATGTTGTAATTACATATATTTCCTGCTTTAATAAAATGTTGCTGAAAGGTTTAGTTACTACGATCCTTTATAGCTCTGGAAGAACTGGCAAGCTGGAAAGAGGAAAGTAACTTTCCAGTCAGTTCAAAGGAAATGGAGTATGCTCGTTTCCACTTGCAGAATCCACGCTTTATCAGGCTCTACAGACATTTCTATGTAACCTTCTGCAGTGCAGCATCTGGGCACAATATTTTCATCTTATTACTTTTTTTTTTTCCCCACTGGAGATATTATTAGTTTATAAAGCTCAGGAAAAACTGGGCATGGGGTGAGAAGACGTTTGAGCAAAAATATATGATTAGGCAGTTAATCACGTTCTCCCCATAGCTGCTCCGTGTGTGTGTGTTAGGATTTATGATTTCTCTGTTGCTTCCAAACCTGAACACACACACACACACACACACACACACACGCACACGCACGCACACGCACGCACACGCACACACTCACAAGTATCCTATCTTTCTTCAAAACCATCAATTTTGGGCAATCATCTAACAAACTTGATTACTTTTCTGCTTTACTTAACAAAACAAGTTTTGTTAAAAATATTTATCCTGAATTTCTAAAAATGGCATTATACTTCAATAGGAAAGAAAAAGTTTTAGCTTGAACTTTTGAAAACGAGCAGCTCATTACTCACAGTTTTCCCATGTCTAACAAGAACTAGTTTACTAACACTGCGTTCAAAACTGTTTATTAGAGGCTTGGAAGATAAAGAAAAATAATTTATTTCTCCTCTTTACTGCCCAAATATCATTTGAGTCTTCCCACCACACAAGCTGTACACACTCAGCATTTTCAATTACTTCATATGGATGATGTAGTTTAGTAACTAAAACATTAAGACGCTTGGCAGACACAATAAAATTATTCTGGGAAATAGATGTGGGGGCCAATGTTTCTAAACTTCTTCACATGACACAAACTGCTAATAAGAGGGTTACTAACAACAGTATTTAGGAACCTTTAATAACAAATACAGTATGATCAGGAAGCCATTTACAGCACACCTGCATCTGGCAAGCTAGGCAAGACCGCAGTGTTTCTGAATATGATGACACTCCTTTTCAGGTGTGATTTTGAGGACGGCTACCTTCACAGGCTTGAAGGGGAGACTAGAGCGTATATAACTAATAAAACATACACCATCACACAAAAGAAAAGCCGCCAAAGGCTCAAAGGAGGAGGAAAGTAAGGAAACGTTATCCCATCTTCATTCCACACTTCTGGAATGTGGGCAGATCATAGTAAAAGTTTAAGTGGCAAGAAGATTAAAGGAAAACTGTTAAAGCCAAAAAGGACGCTCACATCATCTGGCGTAAGTCAGCCATGTCTCTACAGACTTCAGTGGAGATACGCTGATTTACGCCAGTTGATGTTTTGGCCCGACAGCTTCACAGAAGATACTATCGATTAAATGTGCGTTCTATTTCGATTAAAAGCTGCTCTCGCTGTCAGAGCACATCTTGCCCCAGCTGGGAGCCACTCTGGCATTTTTCTTTTTGCTAGAAAGTACCCTATAGGCAAATTCCAAAATAATAATTAAAAAAAAAAAGTCTACATAAATTGTCAACTACTGTTTGTTATTATTTATCAGTTTTTGGCACACACAGACACACCAGGCACTTTACAGAAAATACTTCGAAGACAATTCCCTGCCCCGCGGAGCTTAAAAGACAAGGGCAAGTCCATTCTCCAAACACAGGGCACTGCTTTACCAAAAATTATTCCAATTACTTCAGTGGCATTCCTCACAGTAGTAAAATTGTGCTTATTATGCATGTTAGCAATTTCAGGTCTTAAGTGATGAACACGGCAAACAAGGGAGGATAAAAGGGAAAGATGTTTTAGAGAGAAATAGTTCAGGCGCAGTACGTCTGTAAATCTTTCTGAACCTGAACACTTTTTCTGTGTGCTTAATGTGCCCAGTTTGCACCAAAAAAAACCCCCGAAATCTTCATAGCCTTACCTTTCAAAATGCCATTATGCAAGTACATTATGTTTAGCGTGTGGTTTCCACTGCATTACACTGCTAATGAAGAGATCCTAAGCATTGGTTTTAATAAGAAAGAGGAATCGGGAACAGTGGCAACAATTCTTGAAGAGTTAACACCCATATGGTTTCAAGCACAGCCACCCAGCCCCGCACGGAGCAGTACAACTCCAAACCCTGACAAGGCTTCCGCCCAGCCTTCAAAGCAAAAAGAAAAGTGGAACATGAGGCCAACTGTGAAACTGAAAGAGCTATCAGGTTTGAGGAGGGCTGCAGGGAAAAAACTCATAAATTACAAGGCTTAACAATGAAGATCACTTTTAACTTCACATCCTGAGTATTGGGAAGCCACTATCCTAACTTCAGAGCATCCAAAAAGGAGGAGTGATCTATCAGCTATCAAAAAGCGCTTCTAGAAATACTGTGTCTTCACATCATCGAGTATCTTTCCAAATGTTACTTGGAACCAACAAATACTTATTTTTAATGAATAGGGCAGATCCATACTGTCAAGGAATGACTGAAATTAACTATCTTTCTAATGCATCGTGAATATATACATGAAGGCACATTCCCTCCTTTGTCCCATTCTCTGGGCCAGAGGAGTTTCATTATAAGACTTCAGTACTATCTCAGGTTGGGTCTTTCACTTTTACGAAAGCTAACACTTAAATAACTTTAGTTGTGGCTGTAATATGATTGGTGACACATAAAGTGGAAAAAAAATCTGTCACTTCTTCATTTGTACAAGGCTTTTAGGAAAGTAATTGATGATTTTTATTATTTATCTATTGTTACTTTTAAGACACAGGTAGAATCCAGTTATTTTCCACTAGTCTCAAAGGAATGAATTTTGCAAACAAAGCCACAAGAATCAAACCTGTGACATTAGATAATCTGCATTCATGTATTAATTTTCAAAAATACAATCTTGGTCATTAAAAGCAGCATTTCCAAACTTATTGGTTAAGCACAGTGTACTGTGTTTCAATCACAGCCACAGGACATGAAACACATCATTAAGCGTTTTAGCAAGCTCTTAGCTGCTGAGAACGTGAGCATTTCTATGGCTTTTGGCAAGATTTAGCAGGTTTGGAAATCAGGAAGATGAGATCTAGCAAAGATATTTTTAGGATCAAATATCTCAAAAAATAAAAATCATAATCTAAGCAACCATACATGCAATTCACAGTTAAACTGTCAGTTGTACTACTCTGCCTCTTCTTCTGTAGTTTCACATTATGTTGTAATCTTTTCATTCTACAAGGGGAAAAGTATTAGAGGTACTCAAAAAACCCCCACTGTGAAACAGCTTACTGTTTGCCAGTGTGCGTACTTCAGAAATTCTGTTAGCTGCTTTTTAAAGGTTACCTATTTCAAATTGAAATTGATGGAACAATCATTTTCACTTCCATCTAAAATGCTTTACAGGAATTACAGAGTGCCTGGATTTGTTAGACATATTATACTGGCTTACCTACTTTATGCAAAATTATTTCCCCTTTTCAAATGTTTTATAATCATTCATTTGAAGGATGCAGTGTCCCACATAAATTTATTACTACAGAAAAACTTAAGAAAATGACACTGCTAGCAGTAGAATCCAGAAATTCTTTCAGATAATCTAATTGGCTCTTATTTGCCTGAAAGAAATCACATTTTTAGAGGAGAGAGGTATGTTTTGCAAATTCTTATAGTTCATCTGGTTTTAGCATTTACTATTTATCAATCAGAGCACAACAGAGTTCATCTGAACAGGAGAGCTAGGACTCGAGTTAATTTGTCATCCATGATTATCACTTGGAAGTTCATTGAGTTTATTAAAGACAACTACTGTGTGATAAGGACAGTAGAGACACTATTAACCATGTCATTTAAATTGCTTGAGTTGGCATCATGCCCAACTCCTTCAGATCAGTATATCAACACACTTGTTGCTGGCAGGGACTCATTTAAAAGGGGGGAAGAGGAACTCCCTCAGAACTGAGTGTGCTGTACAGATTTCTACAGTAACTCACGAGAATAAGCAGTATTATTCAGTCTTTGTATTTTTGATTCCTAGACAAGAGAATGACAAAATAATTACAATCAAGTAAAAGACGCTGTTCTTCCAAAGAAAAAAACAAATAATGGGGAAGCATTTTTACAATTTTCATTTTAAATTACTTGAATTTGAATTTACTGGAACAGCATATTTTGCTTGTAACTGCAACGCTGACAAACTAACAAAGACACACACACCCCCAATCACTTGATCTGCCAAATTTTATGATCCTGTATCTCCCCCACCCTTGCCTCCTCCCCAAGATCTCCTGCTTTCACTTCATTAAGCCTGTATGAAGGAGAAAAGTTCTGGTGGCTGGACAGTTTATTTTCATAAGTAGTAAGAGTAATTTTATTTCGCTTCAGACAGCAGTCCTGCCACAAAGTAACATAACACCGCATTTGGGAAAGGTGCAATTAAGAAGGTACAAGGTTATTTTTTTTTTCCCAATTCATATCGAAATTAATACTAACTTCTTTGTTGGAAACAACCTACATCTTAAGTTCAGCATATTACTTCCACGTGTAGAAAACAGTCGCAACAGAAACTTTTGCATTGTACTCTTCATCTCCTGTTTTCCTAAGCTATGTCCTGATTAAGAAAAGAAAGGGTACCCCGTATTTTTGGAAAGGAGGAATTCATCAGCTTAACAAGCATCTCGGTGCATAAAAGCAGCTTATTTGCTTGCTAAAAAACGCTCTGCTTCCCGATATCCACACCGTGACCAGCAACAGCTCAGCATTCTCCTTATTTATTGCTTCCCGGCACGAGTGTGCTGGCACTGCGGGCCTGAGCGGTAGGCAAACACTCAGGTACGTGACCCCAGAGGATGTAATTGTTGGGGAAAAAGGCTCTCTTACCTTCCACGAATCGTCCTCCGGCGTCTTCAAGTGAATGATCTGGAAACACAAAACCAAAACCCCCCTAAAGTAACCGCACAGCCCGCAGCCAGCCCCGTTGCTCTGCCGGCCCCCCCCCCCTCCCCACACACCCTCCAGACCACTTTCCCACCGCTCGCACTGCAAACAGCAACTTTCCCGTAGCATTTATTTTTTACTGGTGAGCCATAAAATCGCCTGCTTGTCCAATTAATGCGAGCATCATCGTTTTCATTTACCTTTCACCATCTCCAGGGAAGGAAAGCGGATGAGGGGGAAACAGAAAAGCAAATGGGTAAAAGAAGCTTCAGAAACACGAGTTTCAACTCATTTACGATCCCAGATAAAGGTTAATAGTTAAACTCCTTCCTCCCCCTCCCACCCTCACAATTATTGATGCCCTTCAAGAAATGAAATGTTTTTTTGTTCTCGTTTACCAGAGGCTAGACAAACTGTCAACATCTCCGTTTTATTTACGGGTTGAGCAAGAGCAGTTCCTCAAACATCAACATTTTTTTACGTTAATCCTGGAGAGAATCCACTTCTCTAAAACTACAAAATTTGCCAACTTCTGTAGTATTTATTTTTAACGAACGAGAGAGCGAGAGCCTTGAGCTGTCCTCCCTGCCCTCAGAGGAGGGGAAGGCGGAAAGCGCGGCTCCACGCTCCCAACTTTAAAGCCCTTTTCCCCCTTCTCTTCCCACCCCACTCGGCCCCTGGTCACTCTCCATCCAAAACCACCACCACCCACCCCCCCACCCCAAAATCTCTCCCCTCCCGATCCCCCACCTGCACCACGTCCAGTGGGATTTCACGGGAGGAAACAAAAATCTGCCAAGTGGTTCCTCTTTTCGGGCGATTTCTTCGACCCGTCTGGAGGGTTTTAAACCTGCAAAACAAACACCTCTATTGAATGCAAACTAAGCTTTGGGGGTTGCCGAGTTAATTCCTCGGCAGACAGCTACTCTCAGTGTCCGGTTACACAAACATACCTACAGACAGGTTGGAGGGGAGTCCCTTAGAAACCAAAGGCGGCGGGGGGTGTGTGTGGAATAAATCAAAATAGGCACAAAGGTTGGAGGGCGCGAGGAGGGGGGACACGACTCGGGAGGGTGGACAGGCTGGAGAGAGGGAAGACACGCAGGAGGCAGGTTTAATATTGGTATGGGGGAAGAGTTAAAGCACGGGGCGAACCGGGAAGGGGCAGAGATCCCGGAGGTCTGAAGTGGGGGGGAGGGGGGGGGGGATGGGGGTGTCCTTTTGGCTGGCGGCGATAAGAAGTTTTTATACACAGCGTAAATAAAACAAAGGAAGGAGCAAACCCGGGCGGGTGCGGAGCAGGCTGCTCCGGGGGCCGGGGGGGCGGCACCGGGTGTCACCGCACCGGCATCTCGCCCGCTGTGAACACCGGCTGGCCCCCCCTTCCCCCCCCGGCCTGCCTGGCCCTTTCCCTCCCCTCGCCGCCGCCTCCTCCCCCCGCCGCTTACCTGCCGCTGCCCCCGGGCGCCGCGGGCCGGCCGCGCCCGCCGGCCGCCGGCCCCTCGCCTCATCGCGGCGGGCACAAAAGGGGCAGGGCCGCGCCGAGGAAGACCGGTGATAAGAGTAACGGTGAGAGCGGTGACAGCCGCGGCGGACAGGAGGAGGAGGGAAATTATGAAAAAGAAATAGCAATTAAAAGAAAAACAGGGAGGGGAGGCGACCACCCTAATAAGCCGCCGTGACCATGCCGGACCGGCGAGTCCCTCCTCCCGGGGGCAGCGCTGCGGGGCGCGCTCCTGCCCTGCCCCGCCTGAGGGGGACGCGGCGGAGGGGAGGGGAACGGGGGAGCCGCCCTCCCTGCCCTGCCCTGCCCTGCCCGGCCTCCGCCGCCGCCTCCCGGGACCGGCCGCGGAGCGGGACGGCGGAGGGAAGCGAAGGGAGAAGGCGGTGCGGGGCCGCTCCGGCAGGAGGACGGGGGGGGGGGGGGCACCGCAACCGTTAGAAATCATACACCCCCCCCCCCCCCCCCCCCCCCCGCCTCGCGTTAATCGCCCTCCGCACCCCCGTGCGGCCGGGCCGCTTCCCGGCTGTCACATGGCGCCTGCCGCCACCCCCAAAGGGCTTCGGGAGCCGCTTCGCTTTCACTTTGGCCCCGGGGGTGGGGTGGTGGGACACGGGGCACAGGAGCCCCCGCAGCGAGGGGCTCACCCCCTGGCCCGCTCCTTCGGGGCTGGGGACGCGGGCGGGGGAGAGCGGAACCCCCCCCCCCCCTCGGCCCTTGTCAGGGGCAGCCGCCTCCCCTCAGACCCGGTGGGGTGCGGGGACGCCCCTGGGCCCGCTGCGGGGGCGGTGGTGACGGCTCTGCTCGCCCAGCACTGTCAGCCCTCCTCGCCCATTTATAATTTGGGGAAAAAACATGAGAAAAATAAAAAGATAACGGGGTCCATGGGAGCTCCGGGTTGGGGAAGGGCATGTAACGCTGCGGTGGGGGGCTGGTGGAAGCGGGGGAGTGTTTCAGAGGTGCAGGCTCTGGAAGTCACCAGCTTCTGGTGGGACTGATCTCCTGTATGTCCTGTCCCCCCTCAACCTGCTTGATCCCTTCAGTCAGTTTATGTAAAGGAGCTGGTGAAAACCCGATGGAAGAGCCGGCGCCATGTCTTGCGCAGGGCGGGATGCCTCAGGCCATCTCCAGTGTCTGGTGTAGGAACATGGTGGTGTCTCCATGGGGCTCCATGGGGCCTTTTCCTGCGTCCCACCAAAGGCTCTGCACCCCACTGACAGCAAGTCCCACATCCCACGTTTACGCCAGGGATGGATCTGGCCCAGTGTTGTGGGTTTTTCTGACCTCGAAATAAACATTTTCAGGGTGGGAGGTGCACTCAGTACAAGTATGTTAAATGCCATTGCCTCCCTGCTTCATTTTGAAAGAGCAATTAAGTAGTTATGACTTCTGTCTTGCTCTCTTCTACTGTAGGCACCCCACTCTCATGGATGTGGCCCTCCTGTATGAAGAACGAGATTCTCAATGAGCATCTCTGGTCCAAACTTTGGTACCATTCAAACCAGAGGGGAGAGAGACAGAAAAGAGCAGTAGCTGCCCTGGAGAGGCTCTCCATGTGCTTCCTGTGAAATGGCCATCACCTCGTGCTGTATGGTGCTCGTGGACAGGTGGTCATTAACCATGTAACAGAGCTGGTGGCTCCCAACAGTTCCCGGAAGACATGGCAGCACTTATTTCACTAATTATGGCTTCACGTGCTCTGTGCAGGGACAACATCGTGCCGAGTGAGTCAACTGGCATTATGTCGTTGTTAATGCTTTTATGTAAGCTCTTTCACTCTGGCCTTCTCTCAACAGTCATCAAACATGGTACAACACATGTTCATCATCTTTAATGAGCTGGCCTGTAACCACCTTCACGCAAGCTCTCCTCACAAGCACACACAGCAGCAATCCCTTGGGTTTCGTCAAAGCTAGGCTGATGCCAGTGCCAGCCATCAGGCTATGCACACTGTGAAGCACAAGCATGTGCTTGTGCTTGGTTCCTCCGCACCTCAGCCTGATCTCCCCAAGCGTCTGACGTGTTTTACTCAGTGTGAACAAGCAAAATGTAATTACAGTGGGTTTTGTTGGGGCGTTTTTATTTTCAAAGCACAGTTAGATAAAAGGTTACCACCCAGAATATACATTCCAGTGACAACAAGCAAAGTCCCAGCGCCACACATTTTAGCATTCTGTCCTGAGGTTTCTGTTTCTGAACTACAACCATTAGCCTTGAGATTCACTGTTAAATTGAACAAAAATGACCGTGACTTTTGTGTTTGTGTTTCTTCCTCTTTTTAGTGTTTATCGTGAGGCAACGAGAAGCACTGACAAATCAGACTGTGAACAAATGCTCTCTCAAAAACTATCCAGTGCATGGCCTGTTATTGTGAGTATTTGCTAACTTGAAAATTGAATTGCCATTTGAGACTGTTCCATGTTCCATAATATTCATTATCTTTCCTTAATTTTCCCTTCAATTATAAGGCCGAATTTGACCCCTTTTATCCATATTTTTTTTTTTTTCTGCTAGAAACCCCCATGAAATCAAGAGCACTAGACAGCAAACTACTGGTAACTGGCAAAATAGGGCAGAATCTGTCCCCAATTATATAGTTCCCTCCTCGAATCCCCTCTCCAGTGACAGCATGCTGACTACCCAGGAACAATGGCCTGAAGTTAAGAAAGAAAACATTTTACAATAAGTAAAATACAGGGAAACAATAGCCTAATTTACCAAATAAGAATGGTGAGATATCATCCCTGAAAAGAGTCGAGAGTAATCCAGATAAAAGAAGAGAGAGTGAAGATTCATTCAGGCCTATCTTCTGATGCTGCCCAAAGATTAAATCTGTCCCAACAGAACAGAGCAAGGGCCTGGAATAATGTTATCTTCCCCACCCCACCCCTCCCCCTGCATTTTTATCAAGTTCTATTACCTTCGGATGCTTGGAAAACAAAAGGAAAGGGCGGAAAATACAGAAAGTGAGAGGAAGGAACTTTACTTTTTCTTTTTTTTTTAGTTTAGAAAGAGGCATGAACCTATTTATTTGTTGTCACACTTTCATCACAGGGCATTTTGATTTAAATATTCGCAATTAAAAGACCTCTACTTACAAAAGGCTAGAATTAAAGGAATATCAAGTTAAGTGTCCATCAAGTGTCCACGATGTTTTAAGTAAATTGTGGAGCTTTGTTTGTTTGTTACCTTTTTTAACATCATAAAAAGTGGTCTCAAACAAGCGAAACGCATTTTTAAATCAACTGACTAAAAGGCTTTCCATCCTTAAAATTATGGGGAGGAGTGCTGTCTAGCAGAAAAACAATTTAATGATCAATAGCAGAATAATCCGAGGCAGTCAAAGCCTGTGTTTACATGTCAAGGTGCACAGAGAAGGCGCGCCAGAGTGCTGAGCAGCAAAGGGAGAGATGAGCAAACTCAAAGCCGTCCCTTTAAGTACAGTTTTCACAATATTCTAATTTGCCAACGTTGATAAGCAAAAAGCGAGAAGGAAGGATAAATTAAAATGTGTACCTGGCACATATTTTTGGTTTCCAAATACTTGCAAACTCTGTTTGTGATTTAAGTAGTTCTGAGGTTATTTATGATAATGGTATGCATGAGTCTAAATGGCATCCTGTTCTGAAGAAAAGAGCTGATGGAAAAGTGCTTTGGGGCAGTCTACACCCTTTTTTGTCCTTCGGCCGTAAAGACAACTGATATGGGCAAAATGTGACAAAAGTGTGGTGCTGTCTGAGGTGGGCTAGGGGGATTAAATACAGGGTGGAAAAGGTGGGCTTCCTATGGGAATTAGAGCATAGCTTTGTGTTCCTGAACTAGACAGGCTTCCTATAAACCTTGGGCAGAACATTGTGCCTTACTTTTTCTGTACAAGGTAAATAATAGTTCCCTCTCAGGCAGTCTACCGTGTCCTAGCAATTGTAAGTATTGGTGCTTCTAGGTTTGTAACCTGCTTCAGCAATCCCGTGTTGAAGGTGCTTGATCTGAAGTGGCAAGGAGTCTAGTTAAGAAATTTCCTTCCCTCTGGAATTTCAGTTAGCAGAGGTATTGAAGCTCAGTCTGTACTGGGGGAGAAATTACTCTAATAAGGTCATGGAAAATTACTGCTAATTTTCTTTCTAAGCTTCAAACAGCTTGAATTTTTACTGAAGGCATTTTCTTTCAGGGTACAACCCCCCTACTCTTTTCCCCTTGCCTAGAATACATGGGTGTTTAGAAGGGCAAAGAAATAGTGTTGTATGTCTGTAAGCGTATTTGATGAGTGTCAGTGGTTGTTCTTGGGTTTATTTAATTTGAGAGATTTTTTTAAAAAATTGTTAAGTCACTGTATTTGCCCAGGGTACTTAGAACCCCGGATATGCAAGCACTATCTGATAGTCTGCACAAGTTGCCCAGATGTGTTACATTAAAGTTATTCTTATTAAAAGTTAAAGAACAAAAATAAGAGTGGAACTTTTCTCTTTGTAGTTTTAAAGAAATTTTACATTGCATGCCTGTACTCTTTTCTAGTTCCACTAAAAACAAATCTAAGTCCCAAAATTAGAACACAAATATAAAGATTTCCTGTAGCAATTACTTGAATTGGAAGGGAAAGTCAAACTGACTCTCACACATGTGAAGAATCAGATAAACGGTCACGATTCTTATTTTGAATAGGTCAAGGAGGAAACAGTTCATATATTACGCGCTATTATTTAAGCAGTGGATAATGTTTTCGAAAGCTGCCAAGTCCCATCTTCAAAAATCTGCAGACAATATTTTTTATAGTAAATGAGACATCCTAATTCACATAGGTGCTGTTAAGAACATGGGGAAAAGAAAGGAACATTATTTGCTTTGTTCTACTTCATATTTTGGTGTCATATTCAGCACTTCTATTCTGTGAATTCAGTTCCAGACTTGGTGCAAGCAAGCAGGGCTAAAAGCTGTCCAGGAAAGAAAGCTGCGCCAGGAGAGACGTGAAAAACATGGGAATGGTTTTACGAGCTCAGTCCAAGGTCTATCCAGTGTTCAACCTCAAATTATGGCTGGTAGTGGCTACTCCAGAAGAAGCTGCAAAAGCCACCCAAAAAAAGCATTTCTAGATTAATCATGTTTCTTCCTCCATTCTGTTACTTAGAGTTAGAGATGAAGATTTGCATTGCTTCTAAATGTGGTAATACAAAAATATGATTGTCTTCATTAGGAATATAACTCTCATTATCCATATATATTTTTTTCTTTGAATTCCATCAAGACCTTGCGTTTAACGGCATCTTATGACAGTCCGTTCCACAAGTTAACTATGCCTTGTGCAGAAAATTCCTAAGATCTCTTTTCCATTTCCTCTTGTCTTGTTTATGTATTACTCATGCAAGTCATGAGGGTGGCCAAGAAGTTCCTGATCTACCTTATATTACACCCATTATACTTTACACATCTGTGCTATTCATCTTACCCTCTGATTATCCCATGCTCCCCAAAGCAGCCATGGTCTTTTCACATATCAGTGTTGTCTGTATCACTGACGATTCGCGGTGCTTTTCCCTGAGCCATTTTATTTCTGCTCTTTTCTTTCTGAGATCCTATTCCTGGCAGGGGCTTCCCGCTGATCTACATGATGACAAAGCTTATGTAAATCTTTCTCCCACGCCTGCCTCCCCTTTCCTTTGCTAGCCAATATTTAATTATCTTCTTTTGCTGTTGCTGCCCTTTGACCAGAGGTTTTCACTGTGTTATCCACAGTGATGTCCAGATTTCCATCCTGAGTCACTACAGCAAACTGAGAGGCAAATCGGCAGATGCTTTTTTTCAAACCTTGTGTCTGCTGTTTGCCATTTGCCAAGCTCTTACCCATGCTCACGGCTGCCTCGGGCGTCTCTGAAATGCCTCTTAGTCTGTCAAGCATTTGGCCAAAGTAACCACTTTGCAGCATTTAAGATGGATACCACTTAGTTGCACTTAGCCTTCTTTCCTCCGCCAGACTGTGGGCAGGCTGGGGTTACTCAGCTGAGTTTAGGAAAGAAAGTGAAGGAGAGCTTCGAAGCCTGAGCCATCGTTGTGTCAAAGGGCCAAACTTTCATCTTCTGATTGTGTTCTTCCTTGTTAAATGGAAGTCCCTTGGGAAATGGTGCCTCCTCTGTGGAACGGGACTGTAGGAGCAGTTGAATTTGCAGCCTTTTGTGCTGTTGGTTTGAATCCTGCTATCACCAGCATGGAATTTGAAAATATTATTTTTTTAGCAGAGGGCATACTGAAGTGGGGTCATTTTCTTGTTCCAAAATGGCCTTAAATATCAGAAATACTAGAAGCGATTAAACAGCTCATCTCCCCTTCTCTGTTTGGATATATCTGCTACAGGCACAGGAGAGAGCCCCTTCCCTCTGGATTAGTGCTAAAGTGAGAGACATTGTTAAAAGGCCAATAAAAAATCAAGGAGCCATAAATACTAAGTGATTTTTAAGTAAATATGGTTTTTTTCCCAAGGAATGCTCAGCTGTTAGTGTTACGTTTGACAGCTTGTAAAAAGGTGAGTTTTCACTGAAGAGCAAGAACAGGTCGAAGAGAGACAAAGGCATGTTCTGAGATAAAGAAATCAAGAGGTATCTGCTCCACAGATTGAAGGTGTTGCATTACTCTGTGCAATGTCCAGAGAGGGAGAAGTCTGCACAGCAAAATGGTCATAAAATACATTTTTGCAAAGAAGGCAGGAAATGTTTCGGTCCCAAAAAAAAAAAAAAAAAATCCCAAATAAGAAGAAGAAGAAAAAAGCAATCCCTCTGGTGCAGTTTTCCCATCTGGTGAAACAAAGTGAGGCATATATCTCCCCCCCCTTCCCAAACTACAAATCTCAAAACCAGCCCTGTGCCTGGTGGCAGCAGTTGCGGACCCAGAGCAAGGCACCCTGCTCTGGCTGTGTGGGAAGCGGCGCCAGCCCTGCATGAGCCGGGACAGCTCGGGCACCTTCTCGAGCAGCTTAACCATGACAGGGCAATCAAATAAACCCGCGCTGGGCTTGCTGTAACATCACGGCTCATTTAAGTATGTAACTCAAAGGTCACTCCCTTAGCTCAGAGGAAAAACACTTGCTGTCTCATTCTTCCCTCAGGGTTTATTGCCAGGATGATTATATTTTCAGGAGTGACAGGGAGGCCCTGATCTATAAATCTAAGGGAGATAGAGAGTGAGCTGATTATCAGACACCTCCTTCCCCACTCCAAAGTCAATAACCTCAGCATCTTGCAAGGTTACTTTCTGGAGAAAAACAATCTCTCAGCCAGGCTCTGCTTGTTTGCATCTGCTGAATTGCATCCAGTCTGTCTTCCCGATAGCTGGGATCAATCAATAGCATGCCATCCATCCCAAAGCCCCCAAACCCCCTTCTTTTCTGTACTAGTGAGGAAGAGGCTCAGGTCCTTACTGGATTAGGTGAATTGGGTTTGAAAGTGGGTGATTTAGGAGTAGAGAAAGTGCTTGCTTGAAGGAAGATTGCTGTTCCCCGTTCCCAAATCCAGCGTGTATACCTCTCCCGCTGCAAGCACGGGACCTCTTGTCCTTGAACCCCCCCCCCCGGCAAATAATTCCGTGGTGTTTTAATGACCAGGAAGCCACTGGAGACTATGCAAAATGTAACATTTAGGACAATCCAAGGAAGGCATCAGCAGCCTCCCGGAATCTCATTTCCACCCCCGGGGTAAGTTTATTGTGAGAAGGTTACCGTTGCCTTACCCCAAAGGCAAGCGGTAAACTCAGCCAGCCGATAATAACAGGTCATTTCGCTTCTGAGGAGCTGCTGGCAGATGGGAAGGGACACGTTTGGAGTAGCCCCGGCGAGTGGCTCCCAGCGCCGCGGAGCTGGCAAGGAGCGGCGGGGCTCGGTCACCTCCCGCCCCCCCCCGCCTGCGGCACCGGGACGCGGAAGAACGAGTTAACTCCTGGGACTGAACCTAAACCGTCTGCCGGGGGACTTCCTGCTTTATCATAAAACCGTGCACTTTAAAACGCACTTTAAAGGGATTTTTTTTGTTGCTTTCACATAGACCTCCGGGAGAAAAAAAAAAAAAAAAAGATGCCCTCTCTCCTTCCCGACACCAGCCCGGCTGCGTTTCCCGAGCATCCACGGGGACGGTGGCTGATTCACCCACCCACCCGCTCTTCGGCACAGGAACCACCGAGAAGTTCCTCGTTTGCGGGGCGCCCATCAAAGCAGTCACCGCACCGGGCTGTGGCGGCTGGCCGCCCGGTTATTCCACCGGCCACCCACCGGTGCGAGGGAAAAAGACAAAAAATTTAAAAAAATGGCCCCAGATCGGGCTGGGCGGTGGCAAAACGGCGCCAGCGGCAGCTCCCGGCGAGGGCTCCCGCGGAAGCCGCGCCGGCAGCCCCGCGGCCCGGAGGGAGCGGAGCCGGCCCCGCCGGGGGTGCCGGGGGAGCCCGGGGTGGGGGGGTCCCCGAGGCCCCGCTCCCCACCTGCGAGGTGCGCCCCGGTGGGGCGCGGAGAGCATCAATTAGCGCACCTGGGCGGCAGCGGCCGGCACCGGGGAGCGGCGAGCGGCGGCCGGACCTGCCTCTCTGCCACGGCGGAGGGAGCGGGGGGATCCGGTCGCCGGAGCTTTCCCCGGGCCAGCGCGGAGCAAAGCCGGGCAGGCTTCCAGCACCCGATCCTCATGAACACCCAGAAAAATACATTATTCCGAGTACTTGGGGTTTGGGTTTTTTCTTTCTTTATTTTATTTTTTTTTTTCGCACACCCGAAGCGCCAGGACGAGGAGTGCGGTTTAAATGGGAACCCCGCGGTAGTCCTGGCGCTATCAAACCACACTCATTTTCACATCCTTCCCAAAACCTTTTTTTTTTTTTTTTTGCCTCGCTTCCCTTGCTGCAGTTTGCGTAAACGGCTTTCCTATGTAACTATCGGGAAACATAAATACAGGCAAATAAATCACAGCGCGGCGACCGGAATGAATAAGGGCAGAGGAGAGCAGAAAGTAAAGAGATTATCTCCCACAATGTGTGGTGGGGTTTTTTTTGTTGGTTTGGTTTGGTTTGGGTTTTTTTTCCCTGCGATCAGGGCGCGGTAATTTAATTAAAATATAGGTATTTTTTTCTCCTTGTTTGATGTGCACTCGCGTAGCAGCAACGTCTTGAAGAACAAGACGAAGCAGACGGACTCGGGCGCCGCTAATTAGAAAGCAACGAATGCCGGCATTTAATAAACCTTTGGGTGGCCGGTGGCGCAGAAGGAGCCACCGAAGGGGCAGCGCTTTCCGAGTGCCGTGGGGCCAGGGCCGAACTGGCTCCGGGCGAGGGGAACCAGCGCAGTTCTCCCCGCCGGGATACGGAGCCGAGCGCCGAGCCGGCAGCGCGCCCTGCCCGCTGCCCGCCTGCGCCCACCCTCCGCGGGGCGCCGCGGAAGCCGGCGGGAGAGCCGGGATGATTTATCCCCGGGAGGTCGGGGAGGGGAACTCTCCCCTCCCCTGCTCCGGGTTTGGCGGGGGTCTGCGCCGCTGCCCGCCCGCCCGCGCACCCTTTCTTTCCACCCGAGGCTCCCGCTCCCGTCCCCGCCGCGAGTGGCCGGCGGCAGCTCCGCGCACCCCCGCGGATTCCCGCTCCGGGGCGGCTCCGCGCACTAGGCGGGCGCCCGCGCAGCTGGTGACAGGCAGAAAGCCCCGACCTCCCAACCCCTCCTCAATCCATCTTCGGCGGATCGCAGCGGACAGCCCGAATGGGTTAAAGAAAAAAGCTTTGTCAGTGCTGAAAACAGGGAGAAGAAGTGGGGAGAGGAAAGTGGGGGGAGGCAAGAGAGGTCTGATGATGAAGCGTATTGATATAGAGTGGGAGGGCAACCACCTGGAGATCAAGCTGCGAGGGAATTAAACATGCAGCCATCCATCCATCCGTGCATCCATCCACCCCACTGCCATCCCCTGGTGTTTCACCCCCCCGTGCACCCACAGCAGTGCCGCAAGGTTGGGACCCACCTGGGGAAGATGCAGCAAGGCCGCAGGTGTGCAGTGCTGTGCGGTGAGGTGTGGTGTGCCGTGCGGAGCAGCGTGGAGCAGTGCAGACGAGGGAGGAGAGCTAAGGGTAGCCGGAGTGAGGACGAGGGTCTGGACTTGCCCGTACACCCCCAGCACCAGTGGCCTCCATGGACAGAGCGTAGGGGTTTCACCTCGGTGGGCTGGGACCAGGCAGGCAAGCTTTTCCCTAGCAGCACTGCCCGGGGCAGTGTGAGGAGCTGGCAAGGGAAGGGTTCCCCCCCCCTGCTTGAGTTACACTGTTTTTGCTTGTCCAACACAAGGGACTGCAGCAAGTGGGGAAAGGAGAGCCAGCTGAGCCCTCCTGCCAGCCTCGCCGGGGCTGAACTTGAGGTCAGTGGAGCGCAAAACTCCTCCAGGGAAGGCGGAAACAAATGTTCATGGATCGGGTATCGACAAACTTGAACAAGTGGGAGGGAGAGAAGGCTAAGGGGCAGTCAGAGCTGCCTTCATAAAACTGTAAACAGCGATGTTGGGACAGAGTTGAAAGGAAATTGCCCAGCAGCTGCTTGGAGTTTCCCTGCAAAGTGCTTGTCCTTGTGAGAGAGGAGAAAGCCCTTTATGGGAAATGTGAAGTCCCCCCACTCCCGGTAACTGCAACCTGTGGCAGAAGTTGGCCGTCCCCTCGCAGGTTCCCCTCCGGGTTACAGTCAGGCTGGGGTGGGGGGGGAAGCTGGACTCGAAGAAGAAATCTCGTCACTGCTGATTAAGGCCTTCGCAGGGGGACACAATGCGCTCCAGTGTCCCAACCCTCGCAGCTCCTCCTGCCAGGCGAAAGGTGACTGCCCCTTCGACAGGCTGCCTCTCTGTTCAGGTACTTATTAAATTGGCCCGGGCTGCTGGCAAGGGGAGAACTTCCCATTGATTTTTACAAACTGTGAAACCTTAAGCCTGTATCAGGTGATGAGAGAGAGGGGGGAGATCAGGGGGTTTCAGCACTTGCAAATCTCTTCATTTCATCACTTTAAAAAGGAATTTTTATCTCCAACCATACTGAAGATAAATGATCTATTAATAACAATAAAAGAGAGTTCCAAGCAGAGAGATCCAGGTATTCAGGTTTTTTTTTTTAATGGACTTTTGGTTTAGGATTGATTTTCTGAACAATGCTTCAGCAATGGTTTTTCATAAGATACAATATTTGATTTTTCCATGAGATATCAAGAACAGATGCATCTACGTAAACAGATACATGTAAGTACAGACGCTCACAGAAGGCAGTGCTCATTTTGTCCATGTGAGCTTGGAGAATGATTTATTTTTGTAGCCCTTAAGCATAATAATAATAATAATAGAACATATGTGTCCATTTTATTGCCATATTTCCAAAGTTCATACAACTCAGCAAGCAACGAGCATTTTTGTTTCAAGCTGGGCCTTAGACTATATACTTTATTAAAAAAAGAATTCCACAAAACCCAGAACTGGTAAAACTGTGTGCGAAGGGCCAGGGAGCTGTTTTACTGCAACAGTTGTGCCTAATGTATGCATGAAGGATCAGAACAGGCTGTGTTCTTACTTACTCACCTTACCAGAAAGCCTATGACATCCCAAGCTAAAGCTGTATAATCATTCCATTACAAACCACACATTTACCAGTTGTAAATGGTCACGGTAAAAATGTATTTGTGGCTTCGGTTTGGTGTGGAGAGTCTCAGGCAGGACATTTTTTTCCACTCTGAAAGATTTTGAAATTAAGCAATTTCATCGGTTATTTGGGTTTGGAAACAGTGGAAGAAGGTCTTTTAAACTTATTTCCCAGGTTTTAATACTTAGAAGTGGTCTGGTTTTAAAAGTGATCTTCAGTCATTAGAGAAAGAACTTGAATCTACACGTTAAGGGTTAAGGGGAATTTGTGATGAAGTTCAGCAGAAACAGGAGAGAACTCAAAGCTTTTCCTGGCAGTTATATATGGTATGTAGGCTGTACACTGGAGGTATACCATAGCTGAAGTTCCAGAAGTCAGTTTGGGGATATATAAGGGCAGTGAGAGTGAAAAGTGACTATGATACTTCAATACTACATATACTTCAGTGTGATACATTTATACTGCATATGATGTCGCTGAGGATGCGGTTCTGTGTCATCCTGTATGGATGGGGACTCTTTTAAACCTGTCAGTGAAACCTGGGAGGCAGGATGTAGTAACAAACACAGCCAAGCTATGTCATAGGTTGTGGAGGGAAATGAGTTTTGTCATCATTCATGATGCACTCAGCCAAGACTGGGACCCTGTAGGCCAAGGACTTCTCTACATCTAAGGGTCTTGTGCATCACTTCTGGAAATGGCTCTCAGAATGGGATCAGAGCAAAGACATACAGGTCCAAAGATTTTACAGCTGGATGTAGTGATCCTGGAAGTGTTTCTGAGTGTGACTTGTTTTTCCCCTCTCTGATTTTATGTTTGACATATAGACATAGGTATTAGACACATTGCATGGCAGGATACAGTGAAACCCTAGCTAAAAACACCCAAAATATAGTTGTGGGAGGAGGGGATGAAGAAAAGGGCAGGGAGGAGAAAACCGCTGGGACCCTACACGGCAGATTGACTGACGGAATTCAGGATGCAAATAGTGAAACTTTAGGAAAGGTCTGGTGCCGAAGGCCAGTCAACTGAAGGAAAAGAAAGTCCCAAGACTCATGACACGTCTCCACCTCTATCTGCACTCTATCTTCAACTGTCTACCTATGTGACTGCATCTGACAACTTAAGTTTCTGAACTCTGGGCTGGCAGCAGGCTGGAATTTCTGCCTTCCCTATGTGCCAGGAAGAGCAACTACTTCCTCACAGAATGAGGATGAAGGCTGGAGGGGGGCAGTGAGAAGGGAGAGGTAGCCATCCTCCTGCAACCTTGGGTGCGTCTAACCCACGCAGTACTCTGCAATTTAGGGAACACTGAACTCGTGCTGGATGAACGGCTACTGTTTCTCAGTCGAATGGGTTTCAGCGTGCTCCACCAATGCCCACACTTGTCACTGCCACTTAACTGGGCTGCCTTAGGGCCCTGCTGTAGAATGACTGACTGTATATTGCATATTCGTCGAGACTAGGCTTCTTGCACAAGCCATGTGTAACACAGTTTCACTGGGGGCATGGTCACGCTGCGCATGAGTATCACTTGACTTTTCCAGCACATTGGAAGTATCCAACATAATGCACACTGAAGACTACTCTTCAGCTAGGGCCGAAGGTGCAAGGCCAGACCCCCCAAGGTCATGCTTGGCGTTCACTATCATTCTTCTGCTCAGGACATGACCTCTTAGTGGTTACACACACAGGGTGACTCCTAGTTCTGCCACCGTGGTGGTGCTTTGTACCTCTAGTGTTGGTGAGGCCCATGGTGAGGTGAATGGATCGCAGGTTGAGGGAGAAAGGATGTGTGGACCTGAGGGGGTAACACCCACCTCTTTGTCAATACCACCAGGCCACGATACTGCAGAAATAATTTTTAAAGAAAGTCGTCTGTAAAAATGGGAACTAAAGGGCTGAAAGGAGTAAAGGAGACTGAGAGAGAGCATGAAAAGGGAGGCAGTTGCAATTCTTCATTTGTCCTTAGGTTCACATTGCCAAGAGCCACAGTTCCTGCCAAGCACAAGAGACAGGCCTAGTTGGCAAGACAGACTCAAAGACAATGTGGCAGGTCCTGTATGCAATTTCTGTAAATGCTCTTGGTTAAACTAGTGACTATTTCTTCTTTTTCAGCTGGCCCGGTGCATGTTGGGAACACTCAAAAATCTCAGTTTTTGCGGTCCAGGCATCTCAGAACAAGCAGATTATGTGCCCAGTCCAGCATGGGGATGCTGTGCCTGGCCTCATGGCCATCATCACCTTGAGCAGCTGAGACACTGCTGCCAGGGCACATTGTCTGGCCCTATCACGTCTCTTTTTCTCTTTCACGTGCTATTCATGTCGCCCTTGCTAGTAAGAGCAACACAATGCCACCTCTCACCAGTACGAGTGGAGCAGCATCACCACTTTTGCTCCCCTCCTGGTGTCACGCTTACTGATACTCAAACAAATGGGAGGAGGAAAATCAGTGGCTGCGTTTCAGAGTTGTGTAAAGTACGATGTATTGAGATCCTATGGAACGAAACGCGCTGGAAGAAAAAAAAAATAATTAAACACTAGTTTTCCCCGTGTTTTAGTACTACCCAACATCTGCTAGCGATATTTAACTTCTGAAAGTGTGAGTTTAGGTACTATCAAATGGATGGTTCTCATCCTGGAAACCTCTTAAATGCATAGCCCTGACATACATTAATTGCTTTCATTTAAGTAAGAAGATTATTCCTTTATCATCAGGTAATTGATTTAAAAGTGTTTCACCGTATGTTTACACTTGACATGAATTGGTGTGCCCAAGGATTTAATAATTTAATAGATTTAGTAATTTAATGAAATCTGATGGTCATTGCATTACACTAACACCTGATGATATTTATACAGTTCTTTCTGAGGAGGAACTGTACATCTCAGTTTGTGCACAGGAAGAACGTTTCAGGGATTTTAGGCTGTATTTTTTCATCAAAGGCTTTTAAAGGGATTACCATGCATGAAAGGTAGGCCACTGGGCTCTGTGGGCACATGCAAGAGCACATAGTCACAATGCACACGTTTTTTACTGAATGCGTAGTGATATATCACTATCTTTGGGGTGTTATCCATATACCCCTTCACTGTGCTTTATGGATTTTTTTGTGAAGCTGTCTGTTCATCATCAGCCTGCCCATTGGGTTTTGTTGTTATTGTCTACTCGGTGGATGCTGGTGAAGAGAAAACAACGAACTCACACTTACGCTTTTAGACCAGTTGTGGAGGTGAAAGGCTGCCAAGTACCCAAAGCTCCTTTTGAAAACCAAATGCTAAAAAAGCTTTTGACATTTTCATCTTACTGAGGTGACCAGCAGGGTAACGCAATAAAATATACTGCATTTAGCCTTGTTCTTGTAAAACAACTTCTATTGATATGCAAGAATGTTTGCGAAGTCTTTCATTTGGCTTTGCATGTATCTTGGAGTAATTTGCAGGCCGGTAATAAGCAATCTTAGAGGTAGTCTTTAGCACTAGATTTAAAAAGTGACGAAGTAAAAATGCTTTGTAAATACATTAGCACTGGAAACTGCCTTTCTGACCAAAATAGTTTATTGCTCTTTTTACTTTGCATTCTGTTTTAATTTATGGTTGATAACATTCATACCTTTGAAAGCAGTTATGTCAGATTGTCACTCTCAGATGATGAAATGATTATAGTTCAGAACATTTGTGCCTGAAATGCCATTGGCCTATATTCAGTTTGGAAATAATTTCAACGGTTTCGGAGAACTGTTGTTATTGTTCATGAGAAAACACGAGCACGGGGTTCAGTTCTTTACACATTTGCTTAATATAGTGTTATTTCTCCTCTTGGTATGTATGTTACTGTGACATCATTTTAAGTTTATAGCAGATTTGCTCATGACTATGAATATTTCTCTACGTGTCTACATTTGTTTCTCCAGTGATTCTGTTGATGTATTCTGTGAACTCTTCATTAGGTCCCAAAACAGCATGTTTTGTGCTTTTTACCCTGGCGTTACCTAGTTCTTCAGTGCCTCATAGCAGCTGATTGAGTGTTAACATTGAGGGAAGCTGTAGCTTCAATTCAGCAAACTGTACACTCTCTCGTACTTGGACAGAAAGATGCCTTCCCCCTCCCCACCATTGCCATCTTCCATAAAAAAACGATTATAAACAACTCTTATTACTTTGTATAATTCCTATTTTTAAATCAGCCGTCTTCTGTTTCCCCCCCAAACACCACAAATATGTTACTCAGCCTTTGAGACAATAGCTGTAATTTAGCTATAATTAGAATCTGATCAGAGCAGGGAGAATGGATGAATACAAAAGAAATCATCAGATTCCAGAAATGTGATACCATAGGCCAAATCCTGCTTGCTTTGCTAATGAAAGCTGACTTGTATGAGTTAGATGGACATAATCTTAATCAAAGGGAAAAAAATGTAATAATATCAGCTGTTACAGAGCCTAAAAAGAAAAAAAAAGAGCTGAGGTCTTTGAGTAAAAAAAATCTTCAAAGGCGTATAAAGTATTTTGATTTAATCCTGCTAACATCTGCCTGTTTTGAACCCGAAAACAATCTAATGTTTATCTAATAGTCTTAGTACATTTTGTAATTAAACTAATTAAGAAAAACATCTTACAGCTTTTCCCTGGAAAGACCCCCTCCCTTCTCCCTCTCATAACAGAAACTGAAAATAATCTCTTTTGTTTGCAAGGCAGATAAAATGAATTCCCTCTTTACGTGTATTTTTCAGCAAAAACCTTTCATTATTGGAGGCTTAAGAAGCAATTGAGTCCTATCCAGAGGAGGCAGAAACTGCTCCCCCCGAAACCTTTTTCTACAGAAGGAAAGTTTTTGATCTTAGGAGCTCTGCTTCCCCCTACTTTCGGCTTCCAAAGTCCATAAAAATGCTTCTAAGCAAAATTAGCTTCCAAGTCCATAAAATTGCAATATATCATTTAAATCATGACTTTTATAGCATCCTTTTTTAGTACTGGAAAGGGGAAACCCATGAAATGGTGTGAAGACATTCTAGGCTTTGAAGATGGTTGGAGATATGATGGCATTTTCAGCACACCTTCTTATTGCCATGAAATGAAAAGTGCTTAGTTGATTAGCAGGCTGATCCAGCCGAGTGAACTGCAATTAAAGTCCGTGGCAGTTTTGCCAATGCAAGAACTGCATGAACAGCCATCCAGGGACTTCTTAACCACTTTCTCAAAACTGAATCTCTATTTTTTTTCTAGTCCTCCATCTACTTTTTCTTACTCTTACAGCTACTCCTGCTTAGGCACTCTGAGTTCTGGTATTAAATAATTTTAATCGCACTTATCTATTTAAGTAAAACGAAATTTGCAAAGAGCATGGGGTTTTTGGCCTAAAGGTTGTCTCTGTTTTCACCTTTTGAACCAGTGCTGACCCTCGTACCTTCTAACCCTGCTTCATGAACAAGAAAGTCCAGAATTACTGTTTGTGTGAGGATTATGGCATACTGAAAATAGCACATTTTGTGTTAACATCTAGGTAATACTGGTATTAATTGTTATTGATATGAATAGTGTATCTAGCTCCCACTCACATATGTCTGTGAATGACCAGGAAAGTGAGAACTATAAAAACACTCATTTTCTGAGACGTCTGCAGGCGGCACATTAGAGGACGTTAGGAAACTGCAAGAATCTGCTCCTGCTGGACTCCACAACAAAACTTCTGGGGTAAATACACATCACCTCCTAAGCGTGGGCCCATGCCAGTTCTTGAGAAGTAGGATTCCCTTGCTCCCCGGGGAAGCCTGTAGGCTGCAAGTCAGGAACTGTGTCCTGCCTTTGCTCCCTGTCGGATCTGCTCCATGGAATGGTGAAAGCATACAGGGTTGGACCAGGTATTCACCCATCCTGACTTTGAAGGGATCAGGGTAAGACCTCTGATGAATGTCAAGGTCTATTCAATGAATAAATAATTTTGTTCTCTGAAGGAAACAAATAGGTTTATTACATAAAAGGATGGAAAGGACAGCATTTTTTGAAAACAAGCGTGAAAAATGTCAATTACTATTTCCAAGATTTTTTTCTCTAGAGTTAAATGCTGTATCCCCACATACAGTCTGTTACCTTCCAAAAACATATGGTGGTGATTATGATTTCACATGAGAGGGTTGGACATGCAGTTATTTTGTACATTGTGCAAGTGAACAGAAATGGCACTGTTAATTTTCTTGCACTCTTTTATGATTTCAATGACTACAAAAGGTGCAAGCGCTGCTGAGAATTGTTCCTGTGAACTTCAGCTGATCTTTTCAGTGTCAGAAGAAGTAAATCAGGTCCGAAATGGTTTTGTGTAAGTATAATATAAAGTAACAAACAGACCGATAAACCCCTCATTCTAGCAACAATTTCACATATTGTTTCAGCCAGAGAGGCCAACTATGATGAGGAACTGAATCTCCAGAGGCTGCCAAACGTCTGTGCTCAGCAAACTCATTTTAATTAGTGGAGAGGAACCTTCTCACTTGGCCATAGAAAAACAGGTATTCGAACCAACATTAAGCAAAGATGGGACATTGTATCTGTCACTGCTCTGGCAATTAGCAGTATTTTGTGCATGCAGCTCTCATCTTTACTAATAAAACTATCCATTGGCAATGTTACTGCTTTTTAAGTGGAGCCTATGAACAGTAAGTATCAGCTAGACCGGGAATGGTTTAGAGTGAAGGTGTGATTTTGCTGATCAAGTTCAGTGGATAGTGGCATATGAAAGTTTGATATTTCTCCTTGTGTTTCTGGAGTCTTTTCTGCCTTCCTGGCTGTTAATTACATCTCCTGGTTTTCGTTCTTCTTTTCTTCTCTCCTTATATTTCTAATGTTGTCAAACTGATTAGCCGCTAAATTACATTGCATTCAGGTAACAAGATCTTTGTTATTGATTTGCTCTGAAGGCTTTTTTTGACAGACAGACTGGCAGAATCCTTCATCCAGGTTAGAGAATAATCTATTTGAAGGTTTCTTCCAGATGTCACTACTATAGCAACAGCTTCTATAGTGTTAATGCTGATATTAAATAGGGTTCAGCCCTGCATTACCATCCAGCCATATGGCCCTGTTTTTTTAAACTTGAAAATGAGTTTGCTGCTTCTTCCATAGGGAAGGTTGCCCGTCTGTATGTTTTTATTTCCACTACCTACTTCTTTAACACTTCCAAAACCAGATTTTAAACCTCTCAAAAAGCCAAATTCTTTTTTCATCTGTAGATCTGACTAGTCTTCTTCACCAAATCATGGAAATCTGTGACATCGTATAATTATATTCCTGTTAAACTCGCTATTTTGGACATGTACTGCTTGCTTCCTTTCCTAGGTAGGCTGAATTGTGTCCACTTCATATCCTTACATCTCTTTTCCACCTCTTATTTACAGGAGTCCCAGCCCAATCTCCTTTGTCTTCTGATTTCCATAAGCTCCCTAAATTTCCAGGAAATCTGATATTTCTGGAGCCCTGGGTCTCCTCCCCCTGCTGGTAGAAATCCTGGTAGGTCTGCCCTCACAGTGACACAGGCGTCTTTAGTCTTTTTTCCTCCTTTTTTATTGAAGTATGAGGGATAAGATTTTAGCCGGCCTGCATGCGCTGTGACCGCATTTCATTTGTTTCAAGTTGAATCACTAAACACACTGCAGGACCAGCCCTGAAGATCTCCAGGGCCTCCCCTCTCCAGCCCCACCAGCCAGACCACAACCAACGAGGTGAGGAAACCCCATTAAACCAGAAGGCAGTGGCAGGGTTTGTTCAGAAGCCTGCACCGAGGACCATGAGAGGAGCTGTGGCCAAGGATCAGGGAAGGGTGGGGTGAGGGAGCAGAGCAGGCTCAGTGCCAGGGTGCAAGCTGGGTGGGAGGACATCTGCACAAGCGTAGGCAGCAGCCTGATGGGGACAAGGAAATGTAATTCTCTCTAGGGACACAGTTTCGAACCCAATGGTGGGAGTCACCCAAGATCATGCTGCAGGATGCACGGAAGGCTTTTTCTTCCTGTAAAGCATTGCCCAACTGGCGAAATTTTGGTACTTTATGGATGGAATTGGAAGGGACAGGAAGGACGGTCTTGTAATTATGGGATTCAGTGGCAAATCAGGAAATCTGGGTTTAATAACCAACCGTGACACAGATTTCCTGTGTGACCTTCTCCAGATCACTTACTCACCCTGTGACTCAAGTCCCAGTTTGTAACATGGGGCAACAACACTCCTTTTCTCACACCTTTTGTCTGTCTTGTCTATTTAGGCAGCTCTTCCATGGGGCAGGTGTTTCCTCAAGCTGCACGTAGCACCTTGCCCCAAAGAGACATATTTTTGTTTGGTTGCCTTCTCATAACTGATATTACTTTGATATTACTTCAGTTCATACAAATTGTCATGGATCCAGCACGAATAATCTGAGTAGCTGTTTTGACAATACGCTTCATGGCCATTTAGCTTTGAGGAGCCCCTTTTCATCTGAAATAACTGTATTTCTCTCAGAAGAGGAATTCAATTGCAGTAATAAGAGAGGTGATCCCACTGATATATCACTAAGTAAAATCTGACGTGCAGATATAATGAAAACATGAGGCAGTTTAATAATGAAAAATGTATAGTCCTGAGCTAATGGCTGAAAAATGTTTAGTGAAGGATTACACTGAAGTAAAAAACCACAAGAAAGAAATTCAGATAGATTAAACATTGGGAATTCATTTGTAAGTCCAGACAATCTATGGTCTGTAATGTACTTTTATGGTACAACAGGATGCAAAGAAATAATTTTTTGAAAGACTTATTATCCTTTCTGGTTGGACTTCTGTAGTCTTCGTCAAGCACTGTGCATCTGCCTTTGAAACTCCTATCTATCCTCAGGGTCCTTTGGTGCCATACCCACTGAGAAATGGGCTCCAGACCAAAAGTCCAAGGCTGCGTGATGGAGAATGGAAGTGCTGGCTATAGCCAGGAGGAGGACTGAATATTAGTGAAAAAGACTTTGTGAGACCAGACTGAACTGACTCACGGGCAAAATGCTGCACAAAGTAGTGCAATGGGACTGGCCAAGAAGGGCCTGGGCTGGAGTGCTGGAAACTCATTGAATGCGTGCCCCATGTGGACAACAAACAGTGCTTCCACACCCGGAAAACAGGGGGTTGCATATAGCAAGGGAGTTGGAGGGCATCTCAGATCTGCACTGGTAGCTGAGAAATAGAACTTTCTGGGTAAGAAGTATTGCAGGTGAGTAGAGATATCCCAAGTATTCGGAGAAGTGTAATGAATAACAAATGTAGATGCTCGTAGCAGAGCCAGAGTCTCCGGGATTATGACTCTCCTCCCAGGGTTATGTGGACATAAGAGTTAACTGAGTTATCAGAATTTTAATTGATGGCCTAGTATTGCATTCAAAGAATATCTAGAAGTTTAGTGTGAAATATTGGTTGTTACACAGTCCCAAGGTGAAGAAAGTCTCCAGAAATCTACCTCTCAACTTTTAGATCTTTCAATATCAAGGTGTTTTGGAAATCTTATAATTTCTATTTTCACTCTAACATAATTCTGTCTAATTTTCATTTGATAGAGATGATCCTGGAACATGTGTGCCAGTGGAAGAAAGCTAAACCAGATCATGGTTCTTTTATGAGAATGCCCTGTCATAGACCAGGCAGCAGTGGATGATGCTGTGGTGCCTTGGCTGTTCTTCCTAGGTGTGCTTATCTGGGAAGTCACATATATCTTCTGTTGTAGCGATGTGTTGGAACCAAACATGCCCAGGATTGTGCTAGGCATTTTTTCTTCTGTATGAAGATTTGCGCATGACTGACCTTTTTCTGTTGGCATGAAAGCAATACACCTTTGTCGTGTCTCTAAAAAAGACAATTCACTTTTTCCAGCTACTTATCAACATGTAAAGGGAGATTTACTTCTTCTATTTGTGGCTTCTTAGTGGTTCAACCACACTATTTTTTTTACCACTACCTAGTTGCAATTGGTCTCAGCACTTTGTGTAAAAGGACTATTTTTATTGCAAGAAAAAAAAAGGAGGCTCTGATCATTACACCTCACTGCAGGCTTTCATAAAACGCTTCTCTCAGGGTGGTTTGCTTCCTTGTCCTGCTGTATTTCACTGTCTGGTCCTACTCCTGACCAGTCTCATTTTGCCACCTATCCACAGCGGAGGGATGTATAAATTGTCGTCTCACCTGAAGTGAAGGGTATCTGCTCTGTGCCGCCTCTGAAGACTGCTGTCCTGCACTGACCTGGTTCTGTTTAATCTTGCTGCTTCTCTTTTGGCTTCGGTCATGTCCTCCAGGGTTTTTTTCCTTTCCCATCAATAATGACTTCAGTTTTTTAAACTTCTGCCTGGCAGTATGGAGCACTGATTGGGTTATGAGGAGGGTAGTGCTTTCACAGCTTTGGACAGGGTCCAGTGTAGGGTAAGGGCCAACGGAACCAGCTCTGGGGGGCTGGGATCAGCTTTCAGGGGCAAGAGAAGAGACCTGAGATGCAGGGCCTGTCAATGAGCCCTTTGTCTCCACCCTTCTTCTTTTGCCTGAGATGGGGTGTGTCAGATCACAGGGCTGGCACAGCTCCAGATCTCAGGAGGCCAGGCTGGGAGTAGCCTGATGTTCTCCATTTGGTGATGATGGCTTAGAGCCATTTCTTCCCCTCACTGAAAGCTTCTTTGCATGTTAGCATTATGATACTATTAACTGGGATATTACCTCTAAGAAAGTTGCTGCCCACCACTTAGACACATCTGGTGCACCATAACCCACCTGAGTGTCCCAGTCAAAGCCTTTATATCGAGCGCAGTTGGGACCAGCTTGTTCACGCTTTTGTTCTCCAGTTTTGTGGTCTGGGATAAACCCCTCTCATGCCTTCACATTTTATAAAACCGATGTTTTTGCAGGAGCCATGAACTCTAATGCTTTCAGAATGTGCCCACCAATGTCTTATTTGTGGAGTGCGACGAGCAGGGAAGATGCTTCACATTACCAAATTATTGGGAGCTTTGTAAACAATTTTCTGTACAATTTTCTACTCTCTTTCTACTGCAGTTTTCCAGTGTCTCTTTGTGCCTTTGCTTTTTTAAATTTGTGGGGTTTATTTTAAGCAAACAGCTCACAGAGCACAAAAATCAACATAAAATCTTTTAAGAGCTAGTTTACATTGACCAGCTGTCACAGAAACAGAGAGAAATGTGTGGGATAGTGGTGGACAAGATGTGTGCAGAGGAAGGTAGGCATTTTAGAGTTGGTAAATCCTATTGCTAAGCCCAGGGCTTAACAGGCTTCACATTTTTTGCTCCAGGGTATCACGGTACAGTGAAAGCAAGCTGATGGGCTCCATTAGCATGAATGATAGCTTCCTTCTACACACAAGTCAATTTGCAGGTAAAGTTTTTTTCACACTGTCAAGAGATAAAGAAAGCCTTTCTGAAAATGTCCCGGGGCTGATCTTAGGGCAAGGGAGGGTCTCAGTTCAGTCAAAGCAAATGTTTGCTGACATTGTTCAGCTATTTTGGAAACTGTTAACCGTTGTTTTCAGGCTGACAAAATTAATAAGTGGATTCCCTGAAACTGAGCATTAATCTCTGTCATCACCAGCGTCACTGCTTTAAACTTCAGAAGTGTTTTTGTTAAATTCTTACTTGAATTTAAATAATAAAGGGACCCCTTCACAAAGCTCTATTCACACAATAAATGCTGCATGCATTTTTTAGAAACTAGTGTTTTTAAAAGATTAGAGTGGTTTTATAAGTTCTGCTTGCAGGCTTCCTCTTGCTTCCTTTGCCATTTGGTTCGGTTGGGTCTTTTGCCAATGAATGAAGTGGGAGAGGTGGGAAGATTTTTCAAAAATGAAAAAAGAAGGCTGTAAAAAGAAAGCAGCCAATGTGTTAGGCTACAGAAATCTAAAGAAGACATTATTAGGGCCAGGCGTAGAATGCTTGAAGGATTAGATCCCAAACCAGCATGAGTATTACGTGAAGCATGTCCTAGCTGTTAGGCAATTCTTGATGTCGCTGGGTGCACTTTTAAAGAGAAACTTCACCTGCATGCTCTAATGCATCAGAAGAGTTAAAACATGCACAAATTACTGCCTAAAAGGGCCACATGTGAAAACTCTTAAGTGGCAATGCTGCTGTAAATATTTATGGTGGAGTTAGGCACCTGCCTATGGTGTGTCCACAATTCTTTAGCAAGCTGTGATTAGAGTAGATATGTAAATAGTAAAAATGTAAATAAGATAAATTGTCGTATGACTGATCCAGAGAGTGAGTGGTAGCATGGTGGTGAATTTTCAGCACTTCCCAAGACAGAAAAAAAAAATAAAATAAAGTGGCCTGGTCAGAACACTGTGTTTTTGGCTGATCTCTGCTTGTTTTCCCTCAAAAACATTCAGGGTCCCAGTGGTAGCTTTGTGTTGTTCCTTTCATTGCAGCTCTGCGTGGAGCAGTTGAGGGTATTGATTTGAGTGAGGAGAGTTAGCAGGGCTAACAATATTATCACTCAGACTGCCTGCATCCTTCTGTTTCCTGGGGCTTCACCCCCTAGGGCTTAACGTCATTAAAGTTGCTGAAAATACTGGAAATAACAAGCATAGCAGCACTTTCCAAAGACTGATGAGGTTGTCTGCCAGCTTCTCCAGATCAGAGTGAAACTCTGGCCCCATGAAGTCAGTGTTAGCATCCTGCTAACTTCAAGAAGGTAAGAATTTTACTTCTTCATATGTATCTCTCTGTTAGAGCATGCCATTGCTGCCCCTTCATGCTCTTTCATTTTCCATTTCATTACTGAAAGGAAACCCAGCCCTGGTTCATAAGGTACCAGGAACTAGAAGCGTACAAGGAAATTGGCAGGAACTGACTTTTGGTTTATGGGCAGACGGTCTGCATTTGTAATGAAGCTTGTTACAAGAACCTCCGTGGCTTTACAAAAGTTCTGTTCTCTCTCCAAGGACATCATGGGTCTCTCTCATTTATGGGCATGGTGCAGCATGCCTTGTTCGCCCAGTAATGTTTGCCATAGCCAGGCTTAACCTTTAATATTCATTCATTTGGGGGAGATAATACAACATGCTCCACTGTGGGTGACTAAAGAAGGAGAGTTCCGATGAACAGTGTTTCTGCAGAAAGTGTTTGCTTACATCCCTGACCTGCAAGTTGCTGGAGGCTAGGAGAGCATGATGGTTGGGAAAGTGTACCAGGAAAACATTGCTGTATTTTTCCTTGTTTTGTACTCCTCCAAATTTATCTGCTTTTGGCTACTGTCCCCATCTTTTTTTTCCCCTTCAGGTATGGGAGGCAGCCCATCCCTAACAGAGGCTAAAAACAACAACAAAAAAAGAAACCACAGAGGGATAAGAGATGACACTGGAGGGGAAAAAAACCTAGGTGATCACAAATAGCAAAAATGATAAAAAGAAATATAGGGGAGAGTCAATGGGTTAAAAATAGGGAACCAGAAGGGGACACTTGGCAGGGCACCCCAGCTGCACCCACTGCTCCTTTGAGGCACCTGAGTAGCTGCCAGGTGCTGACCAGGGGTACCCTGCAAGGAAACATGGCAGGGCCAGGCGTTGGAAACAGGACCTGCAGTCCCCACCTGCCAGATTTCCCAGGGACACAGAATTGGCTCAGAGTGCATGATGGCCAGCTGACACACCTTGCCTTCCCCTGGTGGAGAGAGCTCTTAGCGCTTTGTGTCTGGGTGGGATGGGTTGATGGAGGCAGTGGAGTGAGAGGGCGAGAACTCATAAAGGTGTTGTCAAGGTGTGGTGCAAAGGTGGTCTCTCTGGGTTGTTGTCTTGTAGAGCAGCATGTGAGGGGGCACTTGGCAAGGCTTGTAAACCTAGACAAGATAAGAGAGGACTGCAGGATTTAAGGGGAGTCTTGGAAGACCGTGGGACTTAAGCATGCCTTGCAGACCTGGAGCAGATGGGACAGGGACAGAGAAGGGGGGTTATTCTGTGAGCTGGGCAGGCAGGATGGGATCCACCTGACATTGCTTACCATGGAGACCTGGTGACTCCAAAGAGTTTCCAGGTTGTGAGGAAATCCTGACAGCTTGGAGAGCTGTATGATAAGACATCTCAGGTTGATGGTGAAAAGTTGCTAGCTGTGTTGGAGTCATTGGAGGTAGTGGGAGAAGGCACATAGCATCCTGCTCCAAGTGGAATCACCTGTGTTGTAGATGGATCACTGGGATCTGGACATGAGATATCACTCTGTCCTGGTCTTTTCTAGATAGATCATGCTCCTCAGCACAGACTCGGGTTGCGGCAAGACAGTCTTCATTGATCATCTGTGCTGGAGAGTGACTCAGGATGCAAGTTCCCCAGGTTTCAGTGGTCCTCCTTGACCAGAGGCTGTCATGGCCTTCTTGCACAGAAGGAAGGGCACCCTGCTCCCAGAGCACTCACCCCAGATAGCTGTGAGATCTGAGCTAGGTCAGCCTGTGGATACCTGGGGATTTTGGAGGCAACGTGGCAGAAGTCCTGTGAGGATTCAGCTGCAGAGAGAAGGGAGGTGAATGATGGCACAGGGCCAGCGGAGCAGTGAGGGCAGAGCGGAGGGGGTCACTCTGCCCTTTTCCCTTCCAGCCCACCACTCCCTCTGTGTAGGAGACACAGGAGAGGAGAGGCAATGAGTGGGCAAGCTCTCCAGATGATCTGAGGGCCAGCCTGCACCTTGATGAAGCTCTGCATGGTTATGGGATGCAGCACTGGCCATGTCAGACCTTTGCTCTTGATGGACGGTAGTGGCAGTCTGGGAGGTGGTGTCAGATTTCTCCAGCTCCTGCTCTGCTTCTCCTGGTCCAGGCAAAGGAAGAGGAGGCAGGGAAGGAGCTTCACAAGGCCAAAAGCTGTTGCAGCCAGCATGTCTAGGCCGTTCTTGCCCTATTTGTCACTGGCAGAGACAGGACAGTGGGGGTGACGGATAGTGTCCTCGTTCTGTTGAACCACACTTCTATTATCTACTTTAATTTGCTGGGTAGTTTGAAACCCCTTCCTGTGAATTGCGAGCTTCCTGACATAGAAATGAAACCGGAAAGAGAAAGGGACAGAAAGAAAAAAAAAATCAGAGGAATAGAGAATATGTGGGAGGTTTATAATTCAGAAGAGATTATCTGACAGTTTCTAGGAATCGCGATGTGGTCACGTTATGTAGAGCAAGCCAATGGTAGATGGGAATGCTTTGAAGGAGCTGAAGCTGCCAGCAGCATGCAACATAGATTGCTCAGGTACAAGACTGATAGCGCTAATCTTCTTCAGCCCTCTCTTTAAAGTAGTTTTGCATCACTCTGAGGCAGGGATTAGGTGTTCATCTACTTTTCTTGTGCCTTTCACATCACCACTACACATCCCAGGAGAGCAGATTAGACCACTCTATTTCCAAATGTCCAGAATTCTCTGTTTCCAAACCATAGAGGGTCTAAGGAAAGGCAAAACCAGATGGAGCTGATCCAGGGATGCAATGGCCATCATGAGTGAAAGATGGACTCAAAGAGAGTTCTCCAGGGGCTACAACGGCGCTGGTGCCAGGTTGTGCCCAGTTTGTCATGATTTTCAAGATGATGTCCTAGGAATGCCCTTTGGGACACCTGGAAGTCCTGACTTTTCATTTCACCCATCATAGCTTCCCCTTTCATAAATGCAAAATAGTCATTCAAGAGACTTTGCCAGCCTAAGTATGTATATTTTTTTTCAGGTTTTCATGGGAAGAAATAGTTCAGCAGAGAAAGGGAGCATGGGAAGAGTGAAACTGAGAGAGTATTTAGCAAAAATTTGAGTGGATTAGGCAGTAGCTACCATTTCTGATCCATACCATTTGGACTCTGAGGCACTTACCGTGTCTTGTGCAAGAAACTTCTCAGCACCAACTTCCTGGAAAAATATAAACACACTCTGCAGTAAAAAAGCACACATATCACTTTTGAGCATGAAGCTGGCATTCATGGTATTAGAGGTCTCTTTAATATAATTTTGAGTAATTTGTGAAATTTACTTATAATAATTGAAAATAAGGTCATGTCCTTTATGAAAAGAAATGCTGGTTCCGCTGCACACTTCTGCCTGCCTGCCAAGGTTTAATTATCAGGTTTAGTGGGGCTTCTCTCTAGCCAAGAGTGGGACAAGGATGTAGGCAACCTTCCTTAGATGCAAATTTCTGCAGCTGCCGTGTTTTCTGTTGCAACTCCATGTGGTGGGAGAGAACCCTGCAACCTTCAAGGTGTCAGTCATTGCAAATGAGGCACTGGAAGGTCTTCACTTTCAGAAGGAAAGGCTGCTGAAAAGACGGACAGTTATATACAGGCAGAAGTCCTCTTTTGAGTGTTTCTCTGAAGCTTCTCACACGTGTGATAGACCATGAGCTGCTGACCTAATGGCAAGCCACTGTTAGATTGAAAGCTGGGGATGGTTCATAGAATCATAGAATGGTTAGAGTTGGAAGAGACCTTAAAGGTCATCTAGTTCCAGCCCCCCTGTCATGGGCAGGGACACCTCCCACTACACTAGGTGGCTCAAAGCCCCATCCAACCTGGCCTTGAACACTTCAAGGGATGAGGCCGTGTCTTCAAGGTCAACCTTCTTCCCTTCTCCACTGCTCCTTCTGTCCTCTGCTGTGTCCCCCTCTCTGCTTCCTCAGGCACTGGGTACATGGTTCCTTGCAGCAAGATCAGAGTTAAATGGGCTTAGCTTCTCCAGCAGGTTTGCTGTTTCAGAAATATCTCTAAGAACCAGTTTGGGAGGAACCGAACAACAACCTCCACTGAAGGAGGGATGTCATTGCTCTCACCACCCACCAAACTGGGCTGACTGAGGAGCCTGTAATCCTGCAAGAGGGCAATCCCCACACTGAACCATGTAAAATTTGCTAGCGTGTCTATTGCCAGTATCTTTTCATGTAGCATTTCCTTATGGAAACATGACTGAATACCTCAGCCTGTGTTACAGGTCCCAGGAATTAGCAAAATGCACTTACTATGTCTCTTTTGGGGATTCTTCTTCTGCTCCTTCTCTTCCACAGGCAGTATTCTTGTACCCGGAGCCACAGAGGTAGCCAACTCTCCACCAATTTCTCTCTGTCAAGTGGAAATTCCTCAATGGGGAGCACCGTCCATTACCATACCTTGCACGGGAATGGTCTGAATTGCCCAGTGTCAATGATCCTACTCATCCTAACCCTAAAGCCAAAGGAAGCCAGATCAGCCTGGTGGGATGACATGAGACCACTCACTTGGCTGTGGCTGCTCACCTCCATCCCGCTCACCTGCACCCAGTGATATTCATGTTGTTTTTCTCAAATCATTCAAATGAGATGATTATGAGAGTTTTCCTCTCCCCCACAAAGGTTCTCAGCAATTTAAATTTCAGTTGAAGAGGAAGTTATTAAAATGTGGAGATTAGAAGTGACCTAATTCTTACAGGGAAAATCAAACAAAAGTCTGAAACTTTGCCGGATCTGCACAGTTGAGATTTAATAAATAACCAGATGTTTGTGTGACATGGGGACTTATGTGCCCTTGGACAGAGAAACAGACCACATTTGAAAGTAAATCTGTCAACTTCTGTACATAGTATTTAAATGATAAAATTCAGTGTCTTCTCCAAGAAACTTTTGGAAGAAAATGAGACCGTGTAAAAATGTTTGTTTAAGACTCCTCAGACTTACCTTATCCTTTCTCTGAAGTATTTTCTTCTTTGAAATTTATAAATATAATGTACGTTATTATTAAGGCTGATCTGCATGTACATTGAATGGCGAATGCACTCCAAATACATCCTTATTAAAAAAGCTCTAAAAGTACTGTTTTAAGTTCTCTTGGTCTTTCTTCCTCAGCCTCTCAGACAACTTTATGTGAGAAAATACCACTTACAGACTGCTGTGCCTTTGCAGAGATCTTTGGTTGGATCTTTGGCTTCAAATCAACAAAAAGAAAAACCCAAGCAAACAAATAAGCTCAGCCAGTCTGTCTGATTATCTAGGCACCTATCTGGGTTTTATAATCTGAGTATCTGAGTACGTTCTACATAAAATCAGCAGCAACAGCGCAGTCTCTGCTGAATTCTGCCTCTTCAGAGTCAAACTCAAAGTGGTTTTCATCTTCCCATGACCTCAGTAGTAATTTTCCCTATTTTTTCTGTCATATCTTGGAGAGTAAAGGTAGATTAATGGAATATGGAAGGGTATCCATCCCAAGCTACTTTTCTGGTGAGAAGACTGTCCTAAAAAGAGAGATTTTGCTGTGTTTCCTGAAGAGAGACAATCTCTGGTCTCACTCAGCTGATGTCCTCCGGACACGCGCTGCACAGTGGGATGCCAGGGCCGGGGCTCCCATCGCCTCCTCTTCCCACAGCCCTGCCCAGGCTCTACCTGTCTCCTGACAGCCACAGAGCTCCCGCCAGGCAACATCACACGACAGTTAGGAAATTAGGAAGTTGTCATCTCGTCTCTCATATACTTAAGATATTTCAGAAGTTTAAATGGGTGATTTGAAGTAATACGGTATACCTGTAAATTTACAGTTCTTTAAATATTTTCTCTCTCTTAAAAATATGCTGAAGCAATTTAGAACTTAAATTACTAACTTGGACTCTTTATTGAATAATATATGTTTCAGCTTAAATCAAGCCTCTAGTCATTTTTCAATATGCCTATAACCTAACTCTGAGCTAAATAAGCTAAACTCTGTAGAATCAAATACATTAAAAAAAAAAGCAAACCTCTTTTTTGTTCTGGTAAATCAGAATGATTCATACTCCTTATGAGTAGTCTTGATATGTATTTAAAGTAAGTTTCCAGTTACACATTTCAAAGTATTTCATAAGGGAACATGGGAACATTAGGATTCTTCTGTTCCTTCAGGTATTATCTCCAGCAAGAGAAACTAGTCCCTGTACAGGAGATTAAAAGTCATCTTTTCCTTTCATGAAGCCTGTTGCTATTATCCCTTTACCTCTGCGACAATAATTTTATCTTAGCTTGTTTAGGAAGGAGTTATGTGATTCTCTTGTGGGTCACTTTCATCACCATCTGGTAATTATTTCAGCTGTACTTAGGCACTGATGGAGGACGGATATCTACGTAGCTTGCATTTCTGCTCTCTTGCACACACTGCTGAGCCAAGCACTAACACAAATAACTTTCAAGATCTGATCTGACAGGCCCAATCCAATAAAGAGCACAGTTGCCTACAGGTTAAATGCCACAATGCCTGCTGATGTCTGACTTCCTGAATGGAGCCCCAAACCCTGGCTCAGGGTTTTGGGATGCTTGTTGAGTCCTTGAGGAGGATTTGGCATCTCAGAATAGGTTCCAAAACGTGCAGTGCAGTACAGTGACCCACCTCTTGCCCATACCGTGCATGTAGCTGCCTGGAGTTAGACAAGGGGACATCTTGTGCATCGTGGTTTATGGTAGTCCAGCGTCTGGCTTGGAGGTGTCTGGCTTCCCCTGCTCTGGATCTGTCACTGTGCAAGGTGTAAAACATCCTGTGATGGCCCATGCAGCTGACCAAAGACGGCTCTTTTCTTTGGAAACTCTGCAGTGCTGTGGGTGGCTGTAAGTGCCCTCACCTCAGTGTCTTCCTTATATCCTTCTCCACCAGTGATCATGAAGTAGTCCTGAGAGCAGGGCCAGGAACCTGGAGCTCTTTCTTCCCGACCCTACTGTGTTCCCTCCTACTCAGGAAGTCAACTCAGCTCGCTTTGGTTGTGGGGTTGCAAGAGGTTGCTCAGCTTTCATTGTCAGGACAAGCCTGGCATTGCACACAGGCCTGCAGCTAAACACCTCAAAAGCTTTTGACCAGCAAAGCTTCTTCTGGGGTTTTGATGGCAGCTGAACAGGGGCTTTCAGGGTGGTGGATGTGGGCTATGTCTACAGGAGGTGCGGGAGCCGATGTAACAGCTCAGCGCTGCTGCGGGGGAAGGTCCCACTCTGACCCTCCCCATGCCCACTACTTCCCATCCCCAGCTGTATCCTCCTTCTGCTTATTTTGTGCCCTTCTTCACAGTCTCTGAACCAATGCAGTGTGTAGCCTAGCAGAAATTTTACCTTGCAAACGCAAAATAAGCTGGATAGGGCAGGAGCAGGCAGCTGACCAGAGGACAATGAAGAGAGGAACGAGAGCGCTCTGAGCTCTGGCTCATGTGCGGCTGCTGGCCCACAGCTTGGCTCACAGCTGGGGAAGCAGCAGAAATAGTGACTTCAGTCCCATCCCTGTCCCCTGCTGCCCTTTAAAGGCCTTTTTGAATCTGGTTCAAGAATCCAAAAAAAAAAAAACACAAAAAAACCCAGATAATTCCGTTTTATCTGGAATTATCCTCCCATGTAGCCCTTCTGGAGACCAGGACTTGTGGAAGGTTGGTGGAGTCACCACCAGCGCCTGGGTTTTGGGAGTCAAATTCCCGTTTGTCAGCGATCGACATTGTTCTGCCTAGTGTGATGGACCTCCCCCATCACAAATGGGCCGTGATGATCTGCGCTAGCCGAGAATCTGCTTTTTATTCCTCTCTCAAGTTACACGGAAAAATAATTTTGGTAATAACATCATAGTTCCTAGAATATAAGAGCGCGTCCCACAGCTGGTAACCTCTGCTGTGGAAAGAAGCGGAGCAGGACAGTGTGCAAGTCAGGACTGAGGAGACCTGGCAGGGCTGAGGGGAGCTGGAACAACTCACACGGCATCTGCAGGCGCATCACATATGTGGACCAGCACTCAGAAAAAAACCCCAAGGTTGTTAATATGCTATACCGAGAGATAATTTAAAAGCCTCCCCATAAAGAGAAAAGCATTACCCCCAGAGCAGTAAAAGGTATTCCCAGCTCTGCTAGTCTTTGCTCCTCTCGCTCAGACCCCAATCCCACAACATGCCCCAGGCTCAAGCGTTGTGGAAGTGATTACGCGTGCACGTATCTCTCAGGTCTGCCCTGATTCAGGGCCTCCCCCTCCACCGCGCGTCTGAAGCCGTGATTAGCCACCTACTTATGCAGAGGTTAAAATCTGGCCCTTAACCTCGTTCCTTTTTAGTTAAGCTTCCTGTGAAATGGGTTTAACAAATATAACTGACATGTTATTTAGAGTAATACTTTTAATGAGGTGACTAATAACTGTAAACAGGCACCTAGTTATTAGCATAGGTGTATCCGTTTAACCCACCTTATTTTTACCCAAGGAGTTTTTCACTTCAGAAATTCGACTGTATTGTCAGGTTGTCAAGTCCTCGCTATCAAAGATTTCCCTGTTAGTAAGAAGCCTGATGCCGTAAAGGGAATTAAGCGTTTCAGGTCAGTGTGTCAGGACGTGAGAGAATTAACGCTACTACAAGGCTCCTTCAACAAGCTCTTTTAACTGGAAGTCTTAATTGCTTAAAGAGTTTGCACTTGAAAACCGGAGTGTAAGTAACAAGAAATTACAGCAAGGATGAACCATCTCATTTGCCTTTATGTTCTCGTACGTGTTAGGTTACAGTGATTACAACACTGCAGTATTTTCACTTCCTTCTCTGAGGACTTCTGGCTTCCTGCTTTTCGGCTGTTGGCCCACATACTGCTATAGATCCTCAGGCTTCTTCTCCGGGGGTCCCCGGGAGGTACAAGACAAGCAACTTGAGACAAGGAGGCTTTACATTTGCTATGCAGGGTTGCACTCTGCCCCTGCTCTCCACACTTGTCTTTTCCTCAGAAAAAAAGAATTAGGGATATGTAGAAGGATGAAAAATGCTGAATTAGAGGCTGAAAAAAAGAAATGGTGCTCATGGTCTGAAGGTGAAACAATAAACACCTTACCAGAAAAGAGGCTATCATTGCTGCATTTCTCTCCAAATGAAAGTAGCTCTGTGGTAATTACATGACAGCTCTGACAGCTGATTATTTATAACCCTAAGAAGAACAAGGGTTTCATAGTACTTGCGGTATTTAAGAATCAGGTTGGCAGAAATGTTTGAAACTCTGCTTTGACACGCGACCTTGTCCAGAAAGGAGTCACTGTCTCATCTCTAACACCACTGAGCTGAATTATTGGAGGTTCAGAAAAGCAGCAAGCTCCACAGGAAATTACACTGGAAATACCCCACATAAAACATCAGCCCTGGCTACCAGGGCTAAAATCTTTCAGCACCTTTGCTTGTTTCCAAGTGCAAGAGAAGTGGCTTAGATGCCTACACAGCTCCACCTAATCTTTTGGGAACTTACAGGTGTGTTTTAGCATGGTTCAGCTTTGTTGCTGGTTACGTGCTCTGTGTCTGGAGCATATGGTATTGATATGATGCTCATATGGGTATGAGCATCACAGTTCATATTGCCGTGATGTAGGGAAGCACGGAAAGGAAAGCCACCTAAAGGTCATCTGGGAAAGAAACCAAAGCTGAGTTCACTTTAGAAAGTCATTAGAAAGCAAATGAGGACACTAAACGGATGCAAGGGTGGGGAAAAAAAAGCAGAAGGATGATCGTGAAGAGCAGGCAGTGGAATTAGGACATTCTCCAGATAGACTTTGCAAGGATTAGGCCCTAAGGCCATAGTTAGCTAGACTGGCCTTGGAGGCTAAGCTTTCTCAGTAAGCTACTAGTACTTTTCCTCCTAAGGAAAGCTATTGGTTCTTTTTTTAGGCAACTGAAGTTATTTAAAGTTTCGGTGTTTGTGATGCGTCACATTTTAATTAACTGATTATTTAAGAACAAGCCGCAGTATGAGGTCAGTTTAAAACCCAGGTGCTATATTTGATCAGATCAACAGGAGAAAAGGAGTATATTCCACTTGGTTCTGAAGTTGGTAATCTTTTAATTCTGCCCTTTCTTGGAGCGTGAATGGCAGGAACAACAGGCAAGGGAGGAGATGCAGTCCAGCATAGCCAGAGGCCCTGCTAGCAATGAACATTTAAAACCCCAGAACGTTCTGCACCCCATAATGGTTTCACAAGGATAGGTTGACACTTGATGCTGTTGTCCCCAATTTATAACTTCAAACCAAACAATTTAACAAAGGAAACAAAAGAAATAGTTTATTGGCATTATTAGAGGCTCCAGCTATTGATATGCAATGACACTAGTCACAGTATAATTGAAACAATTCTCCTACAGCCAGCGAGGGGCCATTAGACCCTAATTAGAATTGGGTTCTATTTTCTGTTCTGTCTAAATTTGAAGTTTTACAAAGAGGCCACTTAAAAAAAAAAAGCCCTATCTCCCATGTCCTTAGAGAATATTTTAGGAAGAGGGTTTTGTTTAGCAAAGCCCTGCTACTTCTTATTTTTCGGAAGGGAAATATTCTGTTGTAGGGTAACCCAAAATTTGCACACACCTACAGTCATAGGAAATGGCATAGGAAAATTACCATAAATAAATATGGTTTTGACTTGGAAGTTGTGATATAGCAGTCATTTTAGTATCTGGGGAAAGATGGGGAAGTATAGAAGATGATATTTTTTGCTTGTTTTTTGCATACTGTTGAGCTCAGAAAATCACCATCACATATTTGAAATTATTAGTAAACATTTTGTTTAATTAAAACTTGCACCAAAAGAAATAGGCAAACCTACTGTTCCATTTACATTTACATGCAATTTTAATTATTCTATATAAAATGAATCAGTGCTCACGTTATTCATACACATTTTATTTTGATTCAGTAAAATCTCATAATTCAAAAGAAATTTGAGTTTCCGTACCACTACAGACATACTTTCATTTTTTTCCCCAGTAAAACAGGAATGCTCTTTGACATCCCCAGTTTTATGTGAAGCCAACTTTAATGTAGCTTGAAATAAAAATTCCCTTTCATTTCAGGCTTTTCAAAATGAGAACATCAAAATATTTTGCTTCAAGGAGACACTGAAACAATTAATTTAAATTCCTTATCTAAAAAAACCCCCTTCATTTTGATCAACATGAAATTGTTCTCTTTTTTTAGCAAATAAATTACCCATGCAAGAAGAAAAATATCATTCAGATTTCTTCTTGCTCCCTTCTTCTTCCTCTTGTAAGTCAGTATTCCCATTCTCCTGAAGGTGAGGAGACACACTTGGAAGGTACAGGGACATAGAACAGCTATCAAAACCAGCAATCTGAGAAAAGGATATTCTCAATAGTAAAGCACGGCCTGAAGAGGCTTCTTCAAATTTCTCTGAGAAAGTATGGAAGTAAAAAAAAAAAATAAATCTCTAGGGCCTTTTTTAGTTACCACTTGACAATCAAATAAGGTGCTATTAAAAAAAGATTAGTCAAATTGCTGCCCAGTTGTGCAGTGTTATGTGCCCAGCGCTAGGAGCACCGTCTGGCTCGTGTTTTACTCCCCTTGCTTCAGACTACATTTTCTGTAGAGGGTCCTATCCCTGGCCTTCCCTGTCCTTGGCTTTGTTAACGAAGGCATGAAAAACTCGTGACAAATCACAGCCCCATTGTTCTCCTCAGCTCATTTTTTCTTAGCATTCACCTTCCATGGCTTAAGCATGGGAAACTCCCCTTTGGGGGAGCGAGGATGCCACTGCAGAGCCCAGTGGGTGGCCAGGATTTTCCCTGGAGCCTTACAGCTGAAAAGGAGGAGACCTGTCCCGGGTATGAAGGGAAGATCAGCTGCCGACCTAAAACCACGTGACAGCAGCATAATCGATGTGCCTCGAAAGCTGTCACAAAAATAACCCTGAAATTCTGGTGAAATACAGTACAAATAACAGCATCACTTCTGCACGTCCTTCACCTGTTTCAAATTTTGGGGTAAATGTTTTTCACAAAAAATTATATTTTTTAATACTTCTCTTTTGCAAAGCTGAATCACTTCAAAAAGGGTTTTTTTGGCTCATCAGACATATACAACTTGTTATGCCTGTCAAGGAATGCTGTCCATTTGCCAACAGGGATTTAGTTATGCCTTAAGTGATCAGTTCATACTGGACACAGGAATAATAAAATTGGACACATGTATTGTTAGACTATAGTGTCCAGAGAACTGAATCAACATGTATTTCAAATATTTCCTTTTTTTTTTTAGGTTTATAGTACTCACACAATTTTATTAAAGGAAGACCTTTTTACTAGAGAGAAATGTTCATATTGCTTTAGACTGTAGGATCCTGGACATCCATCAGAACCATGTCCTTGTTTCAATACAGGGAACGTGCACAGACTAAGGTTTCTGGTTTGAACACCAAGCAAAAGGAAAGCGTGTAGTTCTTCCAATGTACTTGGCGTCCATGTGGACCTGACCTGTGCTGCCTTGAAGAAGGGGAGTTAGGCAGTGAGAATAACGCACAGGGCAGGATTACAGCATAGGCTGGGGTGATATCTGTGGCTGGATACATCAAAGAAGAGGTTTTCTCTTCTCTTTATCAAACAAGAGTAGGCTGCATCTACATAAAGTATTTATACCAGTGCTGTGGTACCAGAAATAAGGCTTACACAGCTAAACTTGCTTTTTGTTGTCTTTTCCATGCAGATTTGTCTTCTTCTGCATGCCTGCACGGATTAAAAATGATGGCTTCAGGACCAGGTACAGGTGTTTTGCTGGCTGCAAGCTGCTGGGTGGGCAGCGAGGTGAATGGAGCCGTGCAGACTATCCAGCCCAAAATCCTTCCACGTCTGGAAGTTATTCCAGACTGTGAACTCAGAGGAAGAAAGTGGGGGACAGTTTTGTTAGCGTTATGCTACTGATAGCAATGAATTATACCAGAGAGAATGAAAAAGAGATGTAGGGGTCGTAAAACTGAAGTTAATATAGATGAGAAAGTCTATTGGTAGCACCGAAGCTTGAAGTTCCTATCTGGCAAACAAAAAAAGATGTGGGAACTCGAAATTAGAACAAAATTTGTATATTGCATTTCAGTCCTAAATGGTGACTAAAATAATGAAAGTCTGTGTTTCCCTTCCCCCCTCCCTGCTTTTTTTGGCATCTTGAGAAAAGGGAAGCTTTGGGCAGAGCAGACATTTAGGGAATTCCCCAGTGGAAGGCCTCCTTTGCTGTGGAGACTTTTCCCTTTATTAGTAAGCCTCAGTCACTGGATGATCCAGACTAACCCAGCCAGGAGGCCCCTTCACCCATCCATGGGACTGGACCAAGCTTAAACGTCTGCGACCATGCTCCGCCTGCTGCTTTCTCGTGCCCCTTTCTGCGCTCGTACCCCGTGGCTGCCTTCTTGCATCTTCTCCTTCCTTCTCTCCTGGCTCTTTCCCTGCCGACTCCTCTGGCTCTCTTCCCTCGCTTTGCCATCCATATTTTAGAGACCTACTGAGTTACGCAGCATTCACAGCAGAGGAAAGGATTTGGTTAGACCCAGATGATGTCCCAGATGAGCACGGGGTCTAAAGCAAAAGCAACCATGGCTCACCTGCCACCCCAGACTATCTGACCTGACTGACCAACTGCTTTACTTCTGGAAACAAAAAAACCTTTTTTTTTTCCCCCATTTCTCCTCCCTCTTGTTTGTTTTCGCCAAGAGCAGAACATGCCTACAGCTCTCAACGGGACCAGCTTGAAATTCCCTGAGTGAAATCACATTTTCTGTTTGGCCCAAAATAAAGAGCTAAATTGAATAAGAAATTAGAATTGGATGTCCTCTATCCACCAAAGGGACTTCCAGTTAAAACATCTTGTCATTTCAAATGTTTTGCTGTGCTTTAAAGTTTTTTTTTTTTTAACTTTTGCTTCTTACCCAATAAATACTCAGATTTGGACAGAAATATTCTTAGAGCAAGCTACCATTTCTGCAACCAAACCCATGTTAACTCTTCAGTGTAGCCTGTGTGTTACCAGGGCCATCACTTTTGAACCTCTCAACCTAGTTTTCTATTTTTTAAAAAAACCTTTCATGAGAAGGAGCACAAAATTTTCACACCTAAGGGAGAAAAATAATATTCAGTTAGCATAGTGCCAGTAACTCCTGAGGAGGAACGTGAAGCACAAGGTAAGGAAGACAGACAAATGGAGGAGGACATGTGAAGGAGGCACTCCGAAAGCATGAATAAAGTGAATTTCAAGTGGAAAAACTGCTGATGACAGGTAGCTTCATACGCGTGGAAAGTACTTGCTGATTTTTTGCTGGAGATCTTTTGGCTTAGACTATTTGGAAAAATGGGATAAAGGACAAAATATCTATGTGAACACGTGTGCAGAAAGACACTGGACAAAACCAAATAATCATGGCCTGACTTCTCCAGGGTGGATACCGTGTGTGTTAGATAGGACCAGAGAAGAGAGAAGCCGGCCATCCTGGCTTCTGGTTGTCAGCCACCCTGTTGTATCATTAGCACCTGACATCATCAGTCGCTATGGCAGAGCTCTGTGTCGGCTGCAGCTCAAAAAATTGTTTATCCTAATTATGTGTTTATCATAAACTTTAACTCAATGCTTTTGCAAAGCTGCCATAAAGAGGGTGGGCATGGCATCTTGAAATGCAGGGTTTTTTTTCAGTTCAGCAAAATGCTTGTAAAGAATTCTGCTTTCACTCTTGCAGCTCTTTCCAGGAGTACCTCTTTTGGCAGAACAGTCCCGAGGGAGGGGTGGTCAGAGGAGAGGAGGCAGTGCGGTTAAGAACGGCCCAAGCGCCTGTATCCCAACAGCAAATTCACATTTTGCCGCCTTGCATGCTTGCGACCTAGGGAAGTTTTCAGCTGAAATACGCAGAGGTTGCAGTCTAAACTGAGAGAGACGCAGCTATCATGTCTGAACCCTTCCGAGTTTCTCTCTTCCACCCGGCCAGGAAAGAAAGTGGCCTTTTCAGTGAAATGAAACTTGGCCTGATCAGCAATATTTAGAAAGTGGAAGAAGAAAGTGTTGACATTGGCTGATATATTCTGAGTCTGGGGCCAGAGATTGTGTCACATCGTGTGAGAAGGATAAAACCTTCTTGTCAGTGACAAGCATCAAACGTTTTGTGGTAAAATTTGCTGCCTAACAATGAGATGATAATTACAAAAGGACATTTTTTCTCACATTTAACCTAGAAGTATGGTATCTCTACAGGGGTGCATACAGGGCCAGTTTCCAATCTCAGTTACGTTAACATCTGTTTAGATCAACTTCATTCCAGTTTTTTGCAAGCTCGCTCCATAATTGTAAACAGGGAGAACTCCCAGGAACTGCCCTGACCTTGGCTTTTGTTCTCTCGTAGCTGATTTGCACATTTTATTTTTCACACTACAGGGAGAAACCTTTCCAAAATATAGCTGGTTGGCTGGCATGTTAACTGTGGATGCTCGCTAATGGGTCATTGCTTGCGTGTTTTAGAGCAATGGTTTCCACACCAAAACCAAGCAGTCCTTGTAGTCCACTACATTGACTATCAGAACATTTAAGGAGGGCAAAAAAAAAAAAAGCAAGAAACTCGCTGGATGAAACTGCAATAAGGCATTGCCTTGCATCATGCACAAGTGAGATTCATAACACACAGCAATACAGGTGAGGAAATTACTTAGGTTACCAATAACAAAGGGCTGAACAAGGACATTGGAAATATTTTTATTTTTCCTGTGGCATCTACTTTCATCTGTATGTATTTTCATCAGACCATGATGTGAGAATGACCCTGCAAACACTGTTTAGGCACTTGCTTTGAACAGGTTTAAGTCCCCCCGAGAAGAAGAGGGATTGCAACATGGTGTCCACCCCCCAACATTCTACATCTGTGCTCTAACTGTGAGCCTGTAATATTAAAAAAATTGGGAATGGGCATAACAAATATCTTCCTCCCCTCCTCCAGCATTTGGTGTAGGTGACGGGAGCATGCCAGGGCATTGGTACTGATACTTTAGATATATGGGCTGCAAAGGACTTCTCTGATCCACCATGTCTTTGGTGGCAGCAGGCAAGCCAGGCATCAAATTTAGGAAACCAAGGGAGCACTTTATGGACAGTGCACTGTATATGTATTGGGCAATTAGTTGGTACCAAACTTGGGCATCTGACATGGCCGAGTCTCTTCTGTGGCTCTAACCTTAGGTTCCTTACGCTACTTTACAGAAAAGCTTGATGCTGCTGGGAGGTCGGACTACTTCTCCTGAGGTACAGTATGGCCAGAAGTGTGGGAGACTATGGGAGATGCAGTCTGATCAGAGAGAACAAAGTGCTAAAAATACAGATCTTCTGCGGCCCAGAAGTATTTTCAAATGGATATTGTTCCATTTTGGTCACATAAAATCACCTCTGAGACCAGCTCTGACACTAATTTTGCTTGGTTAAGTCAAGGCAGCCAAAACTTTCAGGGAGAGGGGAAAGATGGACTGAAGGAAACTTGCTCTGTTTTCTAGTTGGCTAGTGGTTTTGAATGCTCTTTTGAAAGCTTTTTGATACAGTACAATTTTCAAAAATTTCTCTGCACTTACTCTCTGAAGACTGGACTTTTAGTGAACAAATAGCCTCTGAGAGTTAAATTGGACATGCTCTTGGATATGGGAAAAGAAAAAGCCCCTGTGTCACAGAACATATGTGTAGGGATGGGAGAGGGAAAAAACACGTGATGGTTCTTTCCAGCTAAAATCATCAGTAATATTGCATTCCGTGACACATAATTTATAGATATTAACTGCTTCCAGTAAAGCGCAGTTACTAAAAGGAAGTGGAAACCCCAAGGCCTTCATTTTTAGTATCCTTATCCTCTCTGCAAAGTTTAAATTCAAGAGCCAAGGAGAATGCCAACATAACATTTTGCTATGTGACAGCAGGTTGTTTGACCTCCTTCCTTTGAAGTTAGCTCTTTTAAGATAGGTTCTTTGTCCTGCTTCTCTTAAAAAAAACTAATTCCTGTTCCCATTGTTGTCAGCGAAAGCTTATCAGTGATTTAAATTAGACAACAGTTTGGATATCAGAGAGTAAATTCTTTGAAATCTGGAAGCTATCCAGTTTATGAATTTTTGAACCTGTATTTGAGATGTTTGGTTAAAGATATAATTTAAACATGTGGGTTTTAGGAAACCCATCTTTGAAAAGATAGTTCTGTAAGCTACAAAATTGAGAATGAGAGACCAGTAAGTGCTCACAGCTTTGGTTATCTCCCCCTTCCTCTTTTTCACACATAGACCCAGAAACGTATTTTACACTCTGAATGGATCAGCTGTGCTTGGTGGCTAGTGAGTTTGGCCAGAAGGTGAGCTGTCAAGGTAGGCTTAAATTTCTGATTTTCAGCAGTTTTGAGAAATGTTAATAAAAGACAAAACATTGTTAATACAAGAAATATCAGCTTGTTTTAAAGAGGACACTTTCCTGTCCCTGCACCACATTGAGTATTCTCTCTTTATTGATCCCCATTGAAAACTTCAGACTTTTTTCCCCTGGCATTGGGAGGGGCGTACAGAGTTCAGTGTGTCCTATCTCTTTCTCCCCCACTTATACCAGCCCATATCGGAGGGCAGCTGCTGTCTGCTGTTAGCCAGCAAATCCTGGCAGGCTTGTCCTTCATTTGGTCACTTGGACAGATCTGGTGGGGTGAGAAGAAGCGCTCATGGTCATCACCTCAGTAGAGCTGTTGCCCAACGGTTTTCCCTGTGAAACAACAGTGGAGGCAGCAAGAACCCACAGTACACATTAGCACTCCAGGGTTTGTTGCCTGGCGTCTCAGAGTAACCATCTCTTCCTTTTATCTTCTTGTTCTACCCCAGTTTATACCACTCTTGTGTTGTCCTTCTGTCTTCTCCTTTCCTTGACTGTCATATCAATCTGGTCTCCTCTGTCCTCCTTAAATGACATCCTCCAGTACCTCCCTTGAGACCACAGAAGGAATGAGATCTTTGCCACCCTTCACCTTGTCCTTGGTCTTTATGCTACATTTTCCCCACTTTGCTCTTCTCCAGATAGTAAAATTGTCACGGCCCAAACTGTTTATTTTCTTAGGTAGGGAAAGAGGAAATTCAGCAAATGGATTTGTATAGGTTGAGCAAAATAGTTTCCCATGGATCTTATTGCTCTTTGAACTTGCCTTAAGGCCAGTTGCATTAATATTACGGTCCTTGATATATCTGTGGATATTGGTGCTTTCCAGTAGAGCAAAGTAATTAATGGGAAGCAGGAATTCTATTAATTTATTTTTTTAGCATCCATACATTTGCAGAATTTATAGCTTTTGAACTTAGATGTGTTTCCTGTCACATAGGCTTTGAGAAAAGACATATTCTGTCTCTTATTTTGTGACATCTTTTTTTAAGGGGTAGCAAATGCAGTTGCTTCTTCAGAAGTACCGTTCACTTTGTTTCTGCTCTTGGAAGAAATGGTGAAAATTGTTTCTTAATTTTCTGCGCAAAACCACGTCAGTAAGACTATTCGTGTGAACGAGATGAGCGGGACTTAAGCTCAGTTTAGCAGGGGAAATGAAAGTGCAGTACATAAAAAAAATGATATCACTGGCTTTCTGTTCAGACGCTAGTGCTATTTTTAGAAAGATCAAATGCATTAGTTTTGCAACCTATGTCCTGCCACAGAGCTGCACATCTACGTAAAGACTGACAAAATTGTTGCTTAAATCTTTAAGCAGCCATATTGCGACAGTGTGGGAATGCTAAAAGTCAGACAGTATGTGAGCAGACTGGAAAAATGAGGGCAAGGTACAGAAACCACCAGAAATGCAGATAAATTAAACATGCTGGCAATTTTTCACGGTATATTGCTCATACCGTAGTTATCCAGTTGTGAAGTCAGTTAAGAAATGGATGTAATGCTCCATCTAATTGCAAGCAGCTGCCTATTAGGCAGCTTGGCCACAAGTTTTTAATTCCACCCTTGGATGATGAAGGAAATGGACAACTTTGGTCTGTACTGTGTGTGAAATTTCTGAACGCTTCTTTGCAATGTCACAAAGTGCGATGCGGAGCTGAGAAAAGTCTTTTGAATTGACTGCAGCCTTTAATGATGCAATCTCTTCCTGCTTTTACCCAAATGTGTTTGGAAAGCATGGACCTGCATAGGAGATCAAATTCCAGTTTTTGTCAACTTCACAAAGTTATTTCATATGAGGCTACTGACTGCCAGCGGTGAAAGTGGTTTGTGCAAAAATTGGATCAGCTCAATTATAATGGAATTCCAGGCTGAACTGGGAGAAGGAAGCTTGAAGGGTAGGCAAAAGGAAAGCTCTTGGGAGCACTTTAAATAGCTGACACGGAAAATATTGCAATCTGATGCATTTTAGAAGTGGTTTCCTGTAAATGTAAAGTCTGTTGTGAATTAAGAAAAATAGAGAGTTTTTGGAAAGCTTTCATTTTTTTTGCAATGTATTAAAACTATCCAATTTTTTCTACCAGTGTAATTCCTGCCCACCACTCTGATTAGGTTTGCAAAACAGGTGTAGCCACTGAAAATTTTTTAATGCAGTCTTTCCATATGTGAAGGACACAGATATGTGAAGGACAAACAGCTGAGCACTAGGAACAATCAAGGACATTGAAAATGGGACAAAATACAAGTTTTGCACTGGTGTATTATCCTATACACATTTGTCTCTGATATAATATTGACTTTCTAGACAAAAGAATTGCAGCAGGTATAATCTCTCCGGACTTCAGCAAACCAATGAATCTGGCAGCACAGTTCGGACAAAAAGAGATGGGGTTACATACAAGAGCTGCAGGGTGGCTAGTGAAAGGAGAAGGCAACCATACCTAGTGATGCAAAGAAAATTCTATGTTTAAATGGATGTAGACGAGGGCAGTTCCTGAAGGAGTTGGCGCTGAGCCTTGATCTCATGTCAGGCTCTCTCTAGTGACTTGTTGGCTATTTATAGTACCAAAGAGAACCGAGATGATACAACAATACTAGAATAATTGGGAGGACCTTGAGGGCTGGCATAATAGCATTAGAAACTGAATAATATTAAGTACAAAGTCATCACACTGTTAAGGATTATTGCCAAGAATTTCTCTATATACTGGAACTCATAATTTGGAAATGTGTTAAGAGGAACACTATGTAGTCATAGTAATGTCTTACAGGGTTACTGGGAGCTACCAGCATGACACAGCCTTAAAGAAGACACCTAGGAGGTAATCCAGCAGGGAGAGGGAAGTGTTGTCACCCTAATACAAAATATAGCAAAACTTACCCGGATCACTATGTACTGTTCTGCTCTGCCACCATCAGGAAGGGCTGAATTCAAAGGGAAACAGGTACAAAGGAGGTGCAGAGAGGATTAGGGGAAGAGAAGACTGTCTTGCAGGAGGAGGACACCAGAAAAGCTTAGCTCTCTTAACCTAGCAAAATGAAGGCCCCAAAGGGATATAATTGCTTGCTACAAATAAATCAAAGAAGTAAAAAGTGGAGAGAGAAAAGAGCTGTCTATAACAAAGCTCGGTGCTGGCACAGGAACCCATGGGTATAAAGTGGATCTGAAATTGCGCAGGAAAAGAGAAGAAAATTCTTGACCATCAGAGCAGGGAGGGTGCGGGACAATTTTGCGTGGGAGGAACAGCAAAACTGAATAACTTCCAGCTGAAGCTCCATTGCTTTATGGGGATGTTATATAACCCTGCCAGTAAAGCCAGCAGACAATGAACCCAGTGACTCGGGAAGTTCATTCCAGCTCCTAATTAACCTACTATTTTAGTTTCAGGGTGTTGTAATCGCTAAACCTAAACGTATCAAGTGAAGCATACACTAAAGGTGAGCCTACTTCTTGCATGTGGGATCTCTTTGTTTGAGCTGAGTCTCACGACAGCTCTTAAAACAGACCCAGTAGAGGCATTTTTCAGTGGGATGCAAGACTTCACTAGCCATTTCCATACATCAGCATGATGTCTACAGATTATGGCAATTCACATTCACATAGCAATTTAACTTTTATTCAGCAGCCTCATGTTACACGAGTCAGATGAGGGAAGGGGAAACTGGGACTGTCTGATAACGTAACACCTTGCAAAAGAAAAATCTCTGTAGTAATTGCTTACAGACTTCTCGGGGCTTCTCAGGTTGTTGCCACTATCATTATTTAATCTCCCTCTGCATTCATGGTTCCCACGAAAGTTGCTGTCGATTTGATCTTCTCTCCTTCTACAAAGCCCAGCATATTTCTTTAAGGAGATTACAATGAGAAGTCCATTTCCCAGTGTCATCAAGGATTACATCTGTACTTGTACTCTCAAAGGTTTTAACAGGAGTCATTATTATGCATCAAAGGACAGTCCTGATGATCATCACCAACTTGTAAGGACACATAAGGACATCTTCGTTACACTTGGATTTTAATACTCCTTTCAAACGGGCAACTGAAAATTCAACTGCATTTCCACTGTTGTTGCATAGCTGGTAGAAGACATTAGCTGACAAAGTCACAGAAAATGAGCAGACAGCTTCACAGATTTGTTAAGGTCTAGCCAGATCTCCCATAGACCTTTCCATTCCACTGCTTCCAATATTTTTAAGTCTCAGACAGAAAAGCAAGTCTGAATTTAATGAGAAGAAAGAAAACACTGAATACCATTATCCTCATTGTCAAATTCAATACAGACTATTTCAGTGCCACAATTAACTAGATATCTTTCAGATAATAGTGAATCAACAAACCCACTAATGCACATAGCAAATACTTTTTGAGAGTATCTATCTGCACTGATTTTTCACAGATCTGGGAAATATCTGCAGTTTCCATGGAAGATTTATTTGGATCTAAAGCGATCTGAGTAACACTTCTGTTGATGCTCCTCAATTAGCAAGTGTATTCAGCGGGTCTAATTTTTAAGTCATTATCTAAACCAAAACAGAATAAAGAGGAAGGCAGATAAACAGTAATTGGAAAAAGCAGGAATCACACAATAAGAAAGAAACTGTAAAGAAAAGATCTAAAAAGATATCTTTTCTTATACAAAGCCTGTCCCAGTTCAGCTCTGCGCCTAGTATTTTTTGTCTTTACTTTGAGGACTCTTCACAGCTTAATGTCACCATACCTGTATAACTGAGGTTTATGGCCATTCTGTGGCCCTCCCTTTAGCTCAAAGACAGTCCTGAATCTTTCTCATGCATGACTTTCCTAAACACCCCCATGTCTTTTCCCAGAATACTTCCCACAGCACCAAAATTCACGCAGTTATTGCCATATATTGCTTCAGCTCTATTCTCTTGTCATAGGACCTGCATCACCCACTGCAATGATTGTGGTCCACCAGGTGAAGAGCTGTGAGTACTCTTCTGCTTCCCTACTTCTACTGCTTTTTCTCTATTAAACACAAACTACAGTACTACTATTTAACAAACTGCACCAGTTCTTCATCCTGTTTGTTTATTTGGATGAGATAGCTAACCCTCATATGTTTATTATTATTGCTATTTTAAAAACATTTGTTATTGTCATTGACTGGAAATCCCTGTAAAAGGGATTATCTCTATATATACCTTCTACAAAGAGGTTCTTTTCTCAGTTTGTCCTTTTCTTTTCCATAAAGATTAGCATAGAGATTACTACTACTATTAAAATCTGAAATAAACATCTTTCCTGACTCACTGCTGAGTTTTCTGTCTTCTCAGACTATAATACGTGGTTGATGAAACATGTCTTGCTGGCAGTATGGTCTTTGAGCCTTCTGGTTTCATTAAAAAGTTTGGTCTTGGTGTTTCAACAGTTTGTTGTCTGGAAAAGGAAGCATCTCCTCTGGTGTTAATTTAAGGTGGCCATCACAGTCTGAAACAACCATGTGAGACTTTGCTCATCCAAGCCTTTGTGTGATACCCACCAGAAAGCCTGGCACCAGGAAGATCCCTTCTTGACTAAGTGTTAGATCACAGTCTTGGTTTGCAATGAAGTTATGCTAAAGAAACGGGGCATTTAAAAGATGTTCTTCAAAAGATAGGACAGTGGTCAGGAAGCAGAGTTACTTATTTTCCTCGGCAGAAAGTTATTACTTTCCTAAGTAGAAATCAAAGTAGACAAATTCGATCCCTTTTTCCCCACCTATTTCTTAAATAGTTATGGGAATACTATGGCTTGTGCAAAATTCCTCAGTTGTGCTCTCTGTGTTGGTTTATTTCTGGGGATTCTTAGACTCATCGTTACTTCTTTTTCATGACTAAAAATGATGTCAAACATAATAAAGTAATTTTAAGTATCTTTTTTTTGGTCAGTTCCTCTCAGTGGGGAAGGGGTGGGGCATTTTTTTAAGAGAAAGCCATTCTTCTTTATGTTGTTATTATGTATTGATATTACAGTAGCGGTAATAATTCCTACCCAAGCTAGGGAACCGTTGTTGTAGTCACTACAGCCTTTGGGAAATATATTCCCTGCTCCAGAGAACTAAAACCAAAAATCTTTCAAATAAGTGAAACAACAAGGAAGGGGACAGAAGAAAGGTCATCAATAACAAGAACGCTTCTTCCTATTCTACCTTTACGCAGACAAAAAATGGGGTCCTGCTTCCCAAATGGAAGAAATATTCAGATTTAAATACATGAAGGAGAAGGTGGCAGAAACGCTTCTGGGCATACATACGTATTGCCCATGTGAACCTCATCTAAGCCAACTCAAAAGGAAGAGATTTCTAGTTTTATTCCTTAAAATATTTGAATCACATCAGCAAGATGTGAGTCAGTGAGTGAGTGAATGTAGTGAGGGCATATAGGCATAGGTTTGAAAGTGTATAGGTTTGGATTTTTTGGTCTCTTTTCTTCTCATCGCACTGTGGTAACATTCTTCCTCTCTTGTGTCAGCACTTTTGGTTTTCACTGTTTGTGAAAGTTCCTCATTTTACAAATGAGTATAGCCTTTTTTCCCTTGTAAAACAATGCCTACGATGAGACCATTTTTTTCAGGCATGAAGCAATCTGTTTTTGATTTTGAGAATGAGGGATTTTATTATCTGTTTAAAGAACTCTCTCTGGTTGCTTACTTTTTTTCCCGATGCATCAGTAACGCTAATAAAAATGAGCAGATAAGATTTGGCTTGCACTGGAGGAACAAACAAAAACATCTCACAGGGATACTTTGTATTCAGAAATGCTGCTTTTTCTTTTCACTTTACAGAAAGCTTCTTTCATTTCGTAACTTTTAATGAAACGCTACACCAAAAAATAAATACCAGATTTTTTTTCAGAAAGAGCCATATTCTTCAAAGGCATCAAGGAGTAAACACTGTACATCTCATACCTCCACAGATAACTTCAGATTTGCTGAGCTTTATATGCATTGGAGAAGATCCTGTTGATCTACAAAATACCTGAGAATGGCTACGGGTGGCTGATATTTATCATATTAATCTTAATAATTTCCCTGTTAGTTTGGGTTCCTCCTGTTTATTGTAGGGACCTGCTCTTGCATTACGCACTCTGTAAATGTACTGGGATAGACTGGTTCCTGCTTCACGTGTAGACCATGTGTAGCAAAACGGGACCTCAACTGTCAACTAAAGCATCTATTTTCTCTTCACTCAACAATGTGAGTAAAAATAGAGATTGTTGAATAGAGTTTTTCCTCAGCGTAAGGCCTGTGGGCCTCTTAACAAAACATCTGTGAAATGAATTGTTGATGTGTAGACTAAATGTGTTGATTAAAGTTCCAAGACTTTCTCTGGTCAATTAGGAAGCCACCTGTAATGCATTTTTCTCTTAACCCACTGAGACGCTATTGATATTCTTAAGCTACTGATTATTCAGAGCCAAACTCTGCTTTTATTTAAAGAGTTCACAGTCTTTTGAGTAGCTCTTCTAAAGGTCATGCACGCATTGAGCTTTCTTCCATTAGTCAGGAATGATCGTCAGACTCATCTAATGAACAGCGATTTCTTCTTGACGAGTATGCAGCTTTATGACAACTTGAAGATCTTTGCGTGCATTGCAGGTGATCAGAGGAAGTCCCTTCTCATGGCACGTGGGACAAGGTTTTGTCTTGTGATTTCTACCTGCCCAGGTGCCTGGTCCCTGATCTTCCTGGAGGCAGGTTGCAGGCAGAACTGCTTGCTGACCTTTATTAGTCAGTCCAAAAGGCAGCCCAAAGCTTTTATTAGCTGCCCATGCTAAGCAAAAGTCATATGAGTAACAGCCAATGGGGTCTTATGGGGTTGAGAGATCAAAAGCTTGTTTAAAATAACTGGAGACCCTAACCCTGGTCTTGACACTTCAATGCACTATTTCAAAACGCAGCTGTGCTCGGTGGTTGGTTTTGTTGTTCCCTGGTACAGAGATAGCCGTCAGGTAGGTCTGGACTTTGATGGCTGACAGGATGGCAAAAATGACTGGCGTTTGGCAGCTCAGCCAGTCTGCAAACCAGGCACAAACGTTTTGGAGGAAAAGTGAAGTGGCAGCACACCATCGCCCCTTCTGCTGTGATGGGCAGTTTGTAAACAGCTGCGATGTATAGACTGCCGCACATTTTACTGCTAATGCCACTTGCCAGCAATGGATGGGTGCTGGAGCTCCTAAGCCTTTAGTAGCTCCCATTCTTACAGGACAAAACCAACCCACCGCAGAGAGAAAGAGGAGCATTTTCACAAAAGGAACAAGAAATCTAAATCATAGGCAACTGCTCTGTCTGTCTTGCAGTGTCCTGGCACACATAACTGGGAAAGATCCAGAAGGAATCAATTTCCACAATCCAGTGGTTGACATGAAGTGGAAAACATTCAAGGAGGGTAGAAAACAAACAAACAAACAAACAAACAAAAAAAAAAAAAAAGAAAAACTCTTCTTGTTTCTTATTGCCCAACAGTTTACTATGGTTATTGTTCCATTTTGGCCACAGACTTGTGACCCCTCTCATTTTATTTAGTACTGCTTTCAATTCCCTTTTTTAAAACAAAACAAAACAAAACAAAACAACACAACTCAAAGTGTTGCTAAAGCTGTGTCAAACTTATTTACTTCTGTTTGAGCCTCTCGCATGATCTGATGTTAGTATCAATACCCGAGGTGGATGGGACACCTGCTCGCACACACACGGTGCTGAGCCTCCAGTGATGTGCCTTGGTCGGATTTTACAGTATTATATGAAAATGGAGGGTATGAGTTATAGAATTAATTAATTAGAAGAATTATATTTTGCAGCTATCTGCAGCCTCACAATAGCACTGCTTGAGGTTTTGAAGTGCTGCTAATGCAGGATGAAAGAGTCTTTTCACAATCTAAATAAACACCCAGTATATGTATACATATATTAATAACTTAAAATGCATACATACACATGTCTACATGTATAAATACACTAACATACATGCAACATATACAGAAAATTGTGGTCAGTGTGAATATCAGGAAAAGTACTGCCTGAACTTGTTTAAATGTGTGTACAACAAAGCCTGCTCCTACATATTGCTGTCTCACCACCCTTGTCCTGAGGGCAGCCCAAGCATGGATGTGACCCAGAGAAAGTACATCACTTTCAGGGTGCAATGCCTGCTTTTGCAGAGGTGCTGTTTACTGCTTACATGCTATTTTAAGGGCTCAGGTGAACTAACACGGGTCCCATTGTTCCATAATTTGCTATCTATGATGTGAGCAACCTGCCCACCTCTGCAGAGGACCCCTGTGCTGGAGTACTCAACACCGGAGGTGGGGGCTGAGCCGTCCCTTTCCCGGGCTGGCCCCACATCAGGCATTCGGTTTTGCATATAAAATACGAGAAAAGCCCCGGTGGGGTAAATGTGACTTGTGCTGGCAAAGGAGAGAAGCAGCCCACGGAGATGTAGCTTTGTTCAGAGCACAGATGCCTGTGGACAAAACCCTCCCGGTTCATATTTCCTTGGTCTCTGGGAGGTTTAACAGTCTGTGGCCAGGGATTTGTCCCTGTGCCTCTGCCGGAGCTTGCCCGCACCGTGTAGCTTGACGTGGGGTTTGAAAGATCCACGTCTGCACCTCACGGGAGCCCTGCAGATGCTGGCACTCCCAGGGCTGTGTGGCTGCTGGGTGGAGTTTTTCTGGATGATGGCTTTGGAAGTGGGTGCCTCAAGTCATCTACATCTTGCCTTAAGTCCCGGAGCCCTTTTTTTTCTTTCTTTTTTTTTTTTTCTGTTCCTGACTCAATGCGTCTCGGAAGACTTCTGGTAACAACTTGCTTTTGGCTGGAGATACCATGAGAAAATAACTCCCCCAGTGCTATTTTTTTCTGGCTCTCTCTCTCTGAGTCCTGGACAGAATTAGTAAAGCACAGTCACACCTCCCCTCCTTCAAACTTTGATTTTATTCCCAATTGGGTCACTTTTCCTTTTATCCAGCGTACTGCAGACACCTTTGCCTTCTGCTCGCTTTGTTCGCTAACTGGACCTTGTCCAGTGTCCCCCCAGGAAGAGCACCAGCAAGACCGGGCTTGCCTTTGCCTTAGACATCGGCTGGCCGGCGGTGCACCCGTGCCAGCAGGAGCAGCCAGAAGCGATCCAGGGAAGGAGGCATCCCAGGTGCCAAAAATGTATTGCTAAAGCTCTGCCAACAAATGGGAGGGCGAACTGATGGCATTCGGAAGAGTATTTGCAACTTTTGCTGGTGGCATCAGAATCTGATCTCAATTATAATGAAGTAACCAGGCTAGATTTGAATCTGGATTAGACTGACCACATTTAAGTCCCTTTTAAAAGTTTGCTTCTGCCACGCTACCCTAATGAATCAAGTTGTCTTGCGCATAAAGGCATATTATTGTCCTGCTTCCTTAGCATCTTTCTGTTTGTTTATTCTTGGGTTTATGCATGAAATTTTCACCAGTTAAAATAGGCTTTTAAATTAATTTAATTAAAAAGATACAATCATCTGTGAAGACTCTTCAGTTGAATTAAACCCATTTTGCTATGGACACAGCATCAGCGTTGCTAAGTTTGTCTAGTAATGCCCTGTATAAGGTTGGGGTTTTTTTTAACAGTTACTTCAGGTTGTGCCAGATATTTGCAATTCTGGATTAGTTTTCTGACATTTCTGCCTGAGAACTTCCTAGGTGTATATGTCACTTAGATGTTTTTGCAGAAGTTAGCAACACGTATCCAGCTGTTTTTAAGGATGACGTTAAGGAAAGATACACTGGCAAAAAGTTTGATTTCAGTGTGCTTTTGTTCCGTTGCTTTTTAGAAGGGCTAGTGCTTCCATGCATTGGCACTAGGATTTGAAACTTTTCAGGGGAGGATCATTTTTATGTCAGGAGTGTGGTTTTTCCACTTCCCATGAAAAGAAAATTGAATTTTGCATACATGCCGTAGCTGATTGTTAGAGTTTGGTGAGGGCATTTTCTAAGAGTTATGGTCATCAGTGGCCTAATCTGCCCCTTCACAATTCCTCCTGTGATTAGACCCAGTTAAAGCTATCATACATCTGGGGTTTCCTGGACATATCCCCCTTTTTTATTTCAGGCCGGAAACTTTGTCAATGCAGATTTTGAGGAATTCATATACATGCCCTGCCCAGATGGTCTGTGCATGTGCTGTAAGTCTGGTGCACTCCAGAAGTCCTTGATTTACTGCACAAAGTAATTGTCTGTGGTGTGAGGAGCACGGTCACGATACTTACCCAAGGGGTGCTGGAAAATCCAGGGACGTGATGGTCTACTTAGGGAATCCTGAGCAAAATGCAGAGGTTTGGGAGCATCTGACTTGCTTAGAGAGACCAAGTGAATAGGCTTATTACATCGTAATTTTAATGTAAACTAAGCACAAATTTCTAATGCCACTTATGTCTTTATTATGAACATAAGCAGACATTGTATCTTTTTCTTGGATTAGTGTTGAAAATTACTGTTCCTGGATTGTCCATTTGAAAGACGCATAATTCCTCACAGTGAGGAATCTTGTATCTGATGAGTATTTAAGATAATCACAGTAATGGTTTTAATCCAACACTAATACAAGTTAAAGCATTAACCACAATAAATGAATAGCTGGTGACTGAAATGCGATTTCCTGCAAGTAAGCCTGCTATTTGTCGGTAGTAGCAAAGCTCTGAGCAAAGAAAATAAGTCAAGTCCGAAAGAAAGCGGATGAAAGCATTATCTAAGATCCCAAACCAGGATGTTCATGCCTACGATGGCCTAGAAAATGAACAAAACAAAGCAAACAAAAACCTAAAGCACACAAACAAAAGCTATCTGATACCAATGACCCTGAACAGCAACGTTTAAAATTACTACTGCACATGTCATTTCCCCCAGTTTTGGTTTGTGATCTCTGTGTGCTAATGTGCCAGAAGCATTTATCTTTTGGGAAAATTTGTGGCCTGCATTATGCAGTGAGTTAGTTACCAAGACAGCAGGTCCTGGCCTCATACATTTGTGGACTTACTTATGGCTGCGATTTTCCATGTATTGTGTCCTAATAGCACATGGTCATTAAAAACAAAGGAGGTATTGAATTTGCATATAGTGCATTCCTTCAAAGTTAATAACTCTATCCTGGGATACAGGTCAGCATGATTAGTGACCTTGTAGCCCGCCCAGGCACAATCTCTCCTGCAAGACCCAGTGGCAAAAGCCGGCTGGAGCACATCCTCTCAGTGCTGGAGAGTCAACCACAGGTCGTCTTGGGCCTGAGGCTGCTCTGACCTTTCAGGCTAAGCAATGAAATTGGGAAACGTACTTGGCTTTGACAAGGGTGAAGCAGGCTTCTAGTTATGGGGGCTGCTCTGAGGACTAGCCACCATCCTGGAGCGTGGCTTGCCCTCTTCTCTATCATGCCACGCTGGTGGTCCTCCAGGCTAGGTCTGTGCGAGGATGGGTATGTCTCCATCAGCTTGTCCATCTTCAGGATCATTGCTCTGCATCGCAGCTACATTTGGTCTGTCGTTTAGGGACATTTTGGAGAGGGATTTTATTTTTGTTTGCGCTTTTGCAGTTTTCTGTGCAAAGGCCGTTTCTTTTCCATAGAGGTAGTTATCATCTCTAAGATAAATTGGGACCTAATCCTCTACACTCTGTGCAGATGCAGGTAAAGTTGAACTGGTCAAATTTGGCTTTTCCATCTCACTGGTCATTGTTCATTTTTCTTCCAAATCAAATCAAGCATTTCCAGGAGTTCCCTTGAAGCAGGACTTCAGGAAGAGCTCCTTTTAGGATATTTTTTAATGACAGAATTTTCATACATCATATTTAGATTTAACATTTTGTTTTGATACCTGTGTATCATTTTCAGAATTATTTAAAATTTCACAGTATATCAGTATATTTAGTGTCAATTTTTCCCACAAGCTGCACATTGAGCTGGAAGAAACGATGAGATGTATCAGTTCATATTAAGCAGTGCTGCCACGCATAAAATAAAAGGAATGGAATATATCAGTTATGATCATGCTATGATGATATGGCCTCAATAATAGTATGTAGAATTGCACAATATGTCAGAGAGCTGCCACTATGTCATGAAAAAATGATGCATCATGAAAAAGGTAACAGCATAAACCGGCTTAGAAACAATAGAAATGAAAACTGTTGGAAGCATGTTTTCATGAGAAGAGAACTATTTATCCTTTTAAAATATATTCATGGATAAATTTTCCTTGCAATTGATAGAATATCAGAATAACTGGTTGACTCTATCAGCCTTTTCCAACAAACTTATATTGCAAGAAAGTTTTCCAACCTGCTCTGATGTCAAGTGAATGGAAATGAAAGCAGATTTGGGCCCTGTGTCTATATGGTTCATATTAGAGACGGGCTCAAACGAAACCCACTAGATCAGAACATTCCCAGACTTTGAGGAAGTTTGGCTCTGATTTCAGTTTTAAAATTCAGTGCTGGCTCCTTTCAACAAGGAACTAAATCATCTGAGCACCGCTTTGGGAAATTTGGATCCAGATCAGTACATTGCAGCTGCAGCTGCAGCCCTCATTGAAATCGAGAGCTCCTCGAGCTCTGTCCAGGGGGGCCAGGAGAGCACGAAGCTCCCCCAGTGGCTCGCCCATGCGGACAGCCCAAGTCACGGGCCAAGAAGGAGATCTGGGAGTAAGAGGTTCATGGAGAGCACACACAGAGTGTAGGATATCAGTCCTCACAGGAGGGCTATGTATCCCAAATCAGCCAACACTCAGGTTTACTGTACTGTAGTTTGTGGACTCAGTGTGAAATGGGCTGATCTTTTGCTGTTGAAGGGCTTGGTTTGTACTCTTGAAAAGCAAATCGTTTCTAACAGTTTCATTTGACACGTTTTCCACTGTTGTATGGTTCCAGTCCTTGCTGTGTAATCAAGGGCTGGGGTGGTGAGGGAGCCGCTGGTCAGATTTGACAGCAAAATTGTTAGCAGAATTTTCTTAAGGACTTGATCCTGGAGTTGTGAGTCCTGGAGAACTTCTGCTGATGCCAGTGACAGGGGAAACAGACCTGAAGTTGGTGCTGCTTTTATACACAGTAAAGCCATTTTTATTACCCTTTTCCTCAGTCAAAATAGTCTAAAATGTTCTCCTCGAGCTGCCTGTGTGACCACGTCAAAGTCACTGAAACGCTGAGCCTCTGCAGCAAGGGCAGCAGGTACTTCAAGGAAGGGAATCAAAACGCCTCCTGGCCATGGCCCTGTCCTCCGTGACCCAGCAACATGGCAGAGCTGCAGCCGTGCAGGGCAGGCCCTGCAGTGATGGAGGTACAAGGAACAGCGCGGTGTTTTCTTCCAGACTCAGCCTGAGAAGATGAGAGGAACTCGTGGAGACTCCAGTTGGTGGGATGGACCTGTATCTTAGGTCCATTCTCCGGACAGCTTGCTCACCAATTGTTCACTAGAATTCTCCTTCACTCCTTCTGTGATATAAAGGGAGCAAAATGGTTTTTACTCCCTTTGTCTCACGAGATCTGACTTGACCGTCACAATCCGAGCTGTTGTTGAGCTAATTCAGCAAGTGCATTCACCCTGTTGTAAACAACCTCTGTAGTTAGTCGCAATGCTTTGTAGGCCTCGTATCACAAGAAGCAAATGCCTTGCAACCTTTCCATGAACATTGTCATCCTGATTGGCCCTGAGGATTCCTGGAAACTGAGCACGACGCAGGAATAAGACAAAAGACACCCTTGGGAATGGGGGCAGTATGGTCTGTGTTTCCCTATCTTTCTCAAAACCCATTATTATTTTTACATGATTCTGTTGCACTCACTCTGTGTCCATTTTAGCTGTCTAGATTCAACCTGTTCAGTACAGTGACTATCTTCTGCTTTCTCTTTGTATGGCATCTAGAACAACGGGGAGCCCATTTCTTGGTTAATTCTTGGTGATACTATATTAAACATGCTTACTCTTAACACTGCTTATTGAAATATCTTAACACCATTCAGTTTTAAATATTGACTGGGCCAACAGTCACTTAAATAGATAACTCACTGGAATATCATTTTTCAAAAAGAAGGATTTTGGCTATCTCCAGATCTTGTTTCAGACAGACTCTTATTCTGTATGTTAAATGATCACTTTAATCGAGCCTGTAGACCTCCAATATAATTGCAATCCATCGACTTTTATGAGTGCCTAGAGTTTTATGTATAAATTAATTGTCAGCTAGTGAACCAGTATGGGAGAAATTATCAGATTCTTTGAGGCAAGAACAGGCGGAAACCTATTCCCTCAAATAATAATAATAAAACACCATGTGCCGTCACTCGTCAAGCTCCTAACACCTAATCTGGTATGGAGCAAAGCTTTCAACAAGTTCTCCAAAGAGGTTACGGTTTGGTTGGTCACAAAGTATAAGTATTTTTATATAATCTCTTGTGGAAGTGTAACGTTTCCCTAGGCACGTGCAGGTGATAACTGCTGTTACTGACTTACAGAAAGCTGTGTTGGTGCATGGCTTTGATGAAGGTTGACGGAATTGCTCCTGGTGAGACAGCTATGATGAATATTTCCCATGGACCATAAAGTGCTCCTTGCTGAGGACCATAAAGTGCTGCACGCTAATTTGCATGCAGTGAGTTGGACGTTTATTTTTCTACAACTGTTAAATGGTCATTGAGGTAGAACATGTAGTATTTCACTTTCTAAATGCACTGAATCATTTTGAAGCTGCTTTTCACTGTGCATTTTGAGTTTCAAACAGGGTTGATTATGACTAAGAATCACATAATATTTTTTCTGGGACTCTAATTAGCTAGGCTGACCTCATGTCCTAACGAACTTTGGCAAAAGCCCTTTTCACTCCTTTTCCCAGCAGGACAAACTGCACCTACTGAACTGTTATTTTGCCATGTTAAAAAAGTTAAAAGACTTGATACCTTTTACATTTTTATGATTCCCTTATGAATGGAAATTACATTAAGATTTGGGGTGGGGGATTATCCTTACATTGTAGTCTACGGTAATTTTACAAGGGAAATTGGAGGCACGTATTAGTCTGATCTCATTTGCGCCAGGCTAACCATGAAGTAAGTGGTGTCTTGGAAATGTTTATGTAAAGAGATCACATAGTTAAGACCAGAATCTGCCAAAAATCCTGTTTTGCCCCTAGGCTACTAGTCCTACTGTCTGGAATTCCCTCCGTTTTTACTACCCTGGAATTCTGTTACTTTTACAGTATTTGAGATTTCTAACTCTAATGCTATTATAGTTTTACTAGGGAACAGTCTCCTGAGTAAGATCAGAGTTCAGGATTTGGCTGACATGCTCCATGACTGGCAGAGTTACCGAAATACAGCCTAATCTTCTATTTATGTCAACTCTGCAGTTGTCTTTCCGTCTCTTTTTGGACTTACCTGGATATACACTTTTTTTTTTCCTCCCTTGACTTATCTTCTCTTTTTTTTTTTCCTGCTAATATTATTATTCTTTGGCATCTTTTACAGTTTTGAGGTTGTCTGGAAGAAAACAAAGCCTTAGAGTTACAAAGATTTACAGACGTGAATAAGCATTAGGCATTTTATTGGTCTGCTGGACTGTGCAATTGATAAAAATTAGCTCAGCAAGGACGATTCAGCTGTGCAAAATGATTCATTTGCATAAGGTTTTACAGCCGTACTGCAACTTGTAGCATATGTAATTCAAAATCAATATCAGTCGGAGTTAAGCGCTCTCCTCCCCTCCGCATATTTTGATTTGTCTCAGGAGTCTTAAGCAGAATTACATTTTTAGCAGCTTCAACAAATTAAATAAAAATTTGGGAACAAAGGCAGTCTTAAGAAATCTGTCAGCAATGATTATGCTTTTTTTGTTGTAGGCAGTTTCAGTTAAGAAAGAGTTCTGCAGTTAAGAAAGAGTTCTGCTTCTAAGAGAGCTTGTTGAAGACCGTGTATATTTGCAAGTTAAATCCTCAGGCATAAAAAGGCATTCCATTGGCTTATCCGGCTAACAAAAACTCCGCCAAGCAGAAGCGTTTCCTATCGGGTAGAATTTTACACAACCTTTTACTTCACATTGGTGTACAGCTACTTTGGGTGGACAGCACAGATTACAGCCAATTTGTGCTTTGGAGCACATGACGTTGTCCAAGCCGTCAATGCTGAGAACCAAGGTATGAAAACGCTCCGTGCCTCGCAAAGTGCTGACCTGCTTGGCCCGAATCCCACGAGGAGCTCAAGCATGTGGTCCCGTGCAGAGGTGGTCCCAAAGACCTGAAGGTAACTTAGTGCTGCTGGTCTCTCTTGGATCAGAGGAAGAACGCTCAGCACCTTGCGGGATCACAGAAATGTAGCTTGTCTGCAGGGCACGAGCCCGCTTAAATGAAGCCTGGTTAAAAGAGTAAGAAAACACACCATGAGCAGGGGCCAGAATAAACAATTAGAGATGGCTGAGAAAAAAAAGGGCTTCATTTTCATCGGTTTGGTTGTCTAACTTTTTTGACTTGAAAACTTCTGCACCGATATCGAAGTAAACTCAGAATATTTGTGCTGGCACTGTTACGGTTCCATCAGATTTATTTGTTTTCATTGTTAAGATAAGAATACAGCTTGCAGCCACACAAACCTGTAACTGCAGTGAAAATTAAGGAATATTAATAAGGATGGATATAATTTTGTTAGCTGAAAAAATTAGTTGGTTTTGCATTTTCCTGGAATTTCCTGCTCTTGGGGTTACACCATTGAAATTCTGAAACTTGAGAGAGGGAAGAGACACAGAGCATGGAATTGCCATGAGACTGGAAGTCATGGAATTCCCAGGAGATGAGAGAGACTGTGATTTTCAAATTTCCTGTCCTGCATGGGACATGTTAGACACGTTAAGTTGTGCTTTCCAGATTGTGGCAAAATTCACAGATCCCAGGTTGTTTGCTAGTTTCATTTTCTCTCCAATCCTAAAAGAACCTCTGTCCTGGGTCCAAGAAAACCTCTACAGAAAACAAGTCTGTTCAGAAGAATATATTCCGTAAAGAAATTTTTCATGAGCTGTACTTACTATACAAAAGGCCAAAGGGTTCTGCCCCTTACACTCACCTGGTTGTGTTTGGTTCAGGCAGGGTTTAGTGGCAGGCAGTACAGCTTTAATGTCTCCTGTTGCTAACACCAGAAGGAATCGCAATATCACTGACTGTGATGTTGTGAACCCTCGGACAGGAGGACAGGAAGGGCATTGGTGGGTGGTGGTGGTGGAAGTACTGATCTTTCACTTTCCCTTCTCACTAGCCTCCTGTACAGCAGCTTTTTGAAAATCACTGCTTGGTCCAGGACCTGCTAACAGGGATTTCACCTGAGAGAGAAACTGATGATGCGCAGTGACCCTGGCACTCTTCCTCCTTCCTGCTTTCCCTGGAGGTATGGAGCCCACTAGCTCGGCATTCCCATTCCTGCAGACCCCTGAAACTGGGCAATCTGCCTGGTGCCATCACTGCCCTGGGGAGGGAACGGCACTGTCAGCAGGGAATGGAGAACGCTGCTCGTCTGCCCAACCAGGGCATGCAGTCCTGCCAGCAGCACCAGCCCACCTCTGCAGCAGGAGAAGGAGGTGGATTCATGGTGGAGGCACAGACATGCAGGATACAAGACCAATATTCCAGATACCTCAATATCACAATAGCACCCCTGCCTTACAATCTAGTATCGTGTATTTTGAAGTTGTGGTATTGGAATATCACCAGCTAGGTCATTGCATTTTACACAGTGATGTAATTTCACATGTGACACCAGATTATGTCGTGGTCAGAGATGAAAAAGCCAATGTTTCTCCTCCCTATGGGATGAAATCCCACAGTGAGGCACGTTAATTGTTGGAGATACGTGTCAGAGCGCCAGCAACGTGCGGATGAGTTATGCCAGGCTATAATGGTACCTTGTGATGAGTGAGAGGCCGTCCCCAGGACTGCCAGCCTGCAGGATGTCTCTGCTCCAGGTTCACCTCTTCCTTCTATCTGTAAATCACTAAGCAGAGGATCGACAAGGTGGCCATGCGCAGCCCAGTCATCTAATCATCTCTTCCCTCCCCACGGGCAGAGGCAGGGCTCTGCTCCAGCCATTTGCCTTTGCCATCAGCAGAGCACCTCCCGACCAGGAAGCCTGGGGTGCCTGCTGCCAGGGCCACCTACCTTCTCACCAGGAAACCAGCAGGTATCAGCCAGGACAGAGCTCTCGGGGACTTGATATGGTTCCTGTGTGGCTCAGGTGGCTCAGAATACAACTGGATGAGACGGGGACATGAGAAGAGAGAGATAAGAAGGCAGAGAGGTGATGGACTTTGCTGTGGATCAAGCAATGGGCCAGTAGCACAGATGGAAAGAGCCTGTAGGCTGCCTGGCCTGGCTCCAGTCCACGGGGCAAGGCAGCCTCTGCCCCTTGTTACTTGTTGCACCTCCTCTGTTTCCACTGCATCTCCTGGACCAGCTTCAGCCATGCTTCAGCTCCATTCATTGCTGCATTTGTCCTCTCTGCAAATGAAAAAACAAACTGGCAGCCGACTGCCATGGCTTGCGTAGGAAAAAACGCCGGCTTTCCAAACAAGACAGAGGTGGGAGTTTTGAGAAGGCAGGAAACTCTTTTGGTATCTTGCCAAATGTTCCCCTCGGTTTCAGCTGTGGGTGCAGGGCTAGCTTAACACTAGGGCATCCAGGGCCTCTGCAACTGATGATGGGTATGCTTTTCAGGAGACCATTGGAAATGTAGCAGTAAATAACATCAGCTACCTGGAAAACTTCTTAGCAGTGTCATTTGAAAGACATTCTTTTCTGAGTTTTCTGGACTTAATTCTGATCTCATGCTAATGTGACAGGGATGTGCTGGTTCTGCTTCAGAAGGGGCCACATTAGACATCTTTTTTTCTCAGGACGTTTCTCTGATTTTCTGGTTGGAGGAGAGTATTTACATTTGCTCTTTTTTTCCTAATTCAAAACCCACTCCACTTGATCTCCATGGTTTGTACGTCAGAACCTTGCAGCTGCTGAACGTAAGACCTAATGCTGTTTTATGTGTATGTAACTCTGCTGGCTTTCAGAGCTACTGCTGACTTACATGAGGAAATCCTGACTGTGAAGACTTTTTCTGCCACTTTTGATGATCTTAAAGGTCTCTTCCAACCATAATGATTCTGATTTTTCCAGACTGTGTATTCTAGATCTCTCCACATTATGGCACATGAGTCACATAGTAAGCATCTGACAGGTCATTTGTGTTATGTCTACAGCAGAAAAAAGACCACACTGGTTTCACATGAGAAAGCTGAATCCTGAATGTGGCTGGAAAAAAAGTAAAGAAAAGGGATAAAAAGATGCCACCAGATAAGTATAATGTGCATATTCTTTTCCTCTGACAGATTTACTTATGCAAATAAACCACAACCATTTTCAAAGACACTTCTTGGGTTTTTTTTTCATATTTTAAATGGATCACCTTGAACAAAAGCCATATTATGAAGGAAAAAGAAAACAGAAAACAAGTCTGACCTTGAGCAAATTTGGTGTGGTAGTGATTCACCCTAGTGTCATCTTAGTCAGATAGTCAGCATCAGCTAATCACAAACCCATGATTGTTGTATATATGTGTGAGTGTATTTATATAAATATACATATTTGTGTATGACCACTCATATTAGAATTAGAGAAGAATGCAGCATCTCTCATGCATGGCACGAATTAGTCTGTAAGACCCCATTCAGGGGAGATCTTTAAAATGCATGTAGTAATTCCAAGGGACTGCTTAAGTCTAACAGCACTTACGTGCTTTTCTGAACAGAGTTGCAAGAATTTATTTCTATCCATATTGAAATCTGCTGAAAGAGCAGCTCAGCGCAGCTGTCTCAGCCTCACTCAAGAGCTTCACCTCTGTCTACATGCAGTGAAGCCCAAGGTTTTTCTTTAAACACTTGAAACAGAAATACTGTATTCATATGGAAACATAAGCAGAGTTTGGCATCTATATCTAGGGAAGTTGTCAGTAGAAGGTGATTGGCAGCTTTAGCCAGTGGGTATCCCTTGTTCAGAAGGGTTTTATGAAACATTTGTCCATTAAGGCTACTTGTGGGAAGTCCCACTTTCTAGACCATGAAAGCAAACCAGGCTCTTCTGCCGCTTTGGTCGGACTGGTGAAAGACGAGAGCTGCTGGGGAGCCAGCAGGGCTGCTCCATCAGTCACCGCACATCTGCAGCGAGGGCAAAAGCAGGGATTTATGAAAGCCTGAGGGAGAAAGGGAAATAAAATCACTTGTCCCTCTGTGAAATTAGAAAGGAGCAGAAGATATTTGTGCTGGGTGTGTTTTCACATGTGACTTTAAGGGCTTTAAGCAATCTAAATAATTACTGGGTTGCAAACATGATGGCCCTAGTTGTCCACGTTTTATCTTACCTTATTGTTTTTCAAAGGGGTTCAAAACCAGACAGAACATACTATTCCTCCGCACTCAGTAATGTTTATGTTTGGAAATGAGATTAGAAATCTTCCAGTGAAAGAGAGTCTTATTTCAGGGAGATAAAATTGCTTATTAAACCTTCCCTTAAATCCAATCCACTGACCAAACCCTAAGTGTTGCAAAGTGCAAACATTTCTGTGAGTTTTCTGCTACTTTCACTGCTGCAATAGCCAAGCTATCATTAAGCAATAGGTGTATGTGTACGAGTATATGGGTGGCTGTGTTTGTAAAGAATGGATAATGCCCTTTATGCAAATCTTCTTTTAAGTTCTAGCCCTAAATACAACACGTTGTCTCATGTGTTTGTTCTTTGGTCAAACTTTGTCTTTGACTCACACTACTTTCCAGAAATGCTCCTATTTTTTTTTTAAGAGTCCTGAAGCTATCTATCAAAATGAATATTTTTTTCTAAGAAAATTCCCTTTAGAAAGAAGGAAGTAGAAGAGAACAAAGGCGAACAGCCTGTGACAATGACTCATTATGTTCCTTATAAATTATAGCTGTGAAGTCAATGCAAATTGTTTCTCACAGTTTCAAAACCCACTATAAGACAATAACTTAGGGCTATAGAAAGAGGAGCACCTAGGGAAATAATGGCTTTTTTTCCTGTAAACACAGAGAAGTGTGCAACAAACAGTAGAGCTATTTGGAAAGTACTTGAAGATGCACTAGTAGATTAATTTCATGTTGTAGCATGCCAAACTAAAACAGAATCAAACTCTTGAACTTGTAGCTCTTGTGGTATTTATTAAGACTGAAATTTCTGTAATTTGTTTGGCAAGCTACCATTACACGGGGCATTACTAGTAGGGAAAAGGTCTGAAGCCTTCAGGAAAAGCAGCAGATGTTCGACCTCTAGAGCTCAGTCTACCTTGACAAGCAGCAGTACCTTCCTTCTCCGCGTAAGGAGTGACTTCAGTGGCGTGCTTGGGCTGCAGGAGGGCAGAGCACTTCAGCACACACTGAACGCTTAGCACACGGCTTTCTTGGAGCACGATAGAAAGGGTCATGGGCTCTCAGTGTCTGTGCCGGCTCTGGGTTCAGGTGCTCTGCTATTGTTTCCACGGGGAATAGGAGAGCCATCAGAGCCCAGAGTGCACACTCGCTTTGCTGTGAAGCTTGCCTATTTGCTCTGCTTCCAAAACTTGTCTGGCAGAGCCCACGCTGTGATAGAGGTGCACGGGTGCAGTGTCTGTCTGCACCAGGTTGGGTAACAGAGCTATTGAAGAGTGTGGCATGAGTCTCCAGATGTGTTTGTGGTTGCTGGAAATCCTGCGTTCTTACTCAGGAAGATGAAGCCTTACTGCCCTGTCTTCTCAACTACCTTCCCCTAGCTACTGCTGTGCTGGCATAGCGTTTCAGACAGCACTTGAAACCAAACCAAAGACCTCCACAGCTAAAAGCACAAACCTTTATAGGTGTGCTCAAAAGACATATACCCCGTGGATACGGCCTGCAATGAATCCATGCCCTCTGTAGAGCAAACCATGAAGGCATACCTCGTGTGCAGTGACTAGCAGACGGTGGCCTCACTCAATGTGCTCTGCAGTCACTGGTGTCTGTTAAAAATTGCAGGCAAAGAGCTTTAGCCTAGAGCCGCTTGGTGCTCAAGTGTGTTACTCCTAAACACGTCTCTCAATTGTGCAATGCAGCCACTCATTGGTATACTGGAAATCTCTTTGTTTACAAAATCATTTTTTGTGTCTTAGCTCTCTTTGAGGGCGAGAAACAGATTTGGAAACTTTCCTAATATATCTTAAAGAAACGTCTTAACTATCACCATGAGCTGAGTCACCGCCAAAGTCACCATGTCTCTAGACATACACTACAGCTGTGTTTTACAGGAGAAGCACTTTAAAAGCAATTGTGTGGGTGCATGTATAGATAGGTGCGTACAGCCCTCACTATAGTTTCAGACAATGTGCTTTAAGGATGTATAAGGGCGAGCTCACTCAGATCTGGCTTTCACAAATTCTTCAGTAGTGTGACTGAATTACAAGTCATTCTTTCCTTAGATGGATAGATCTGGCAGTGTATCATAAGGCACATTTTCCTGTTATTTTAAGAAAGCAAGGTCCTTTTACTTTATCTTTCCATGAAATTACAAAGAGTTTCCTTGAAGCCATACCTTATCATGCATCCTGGCCAGCACGGAAGCACTCACTCCTGATCATTACCCATTAAAAGGTCCTTTGAGGAAATGGTTTGAACCTTTGATCTTGAGAAAACTGTTTGATACCACAATTTTATATTCCACGTGTATTTCGCTAGTGTAGCATTATTCATAGTTCTGCTTCTTCCACCAACTTCGTCAGTTGCTCATCTTTTAGATAACAGCTCCCCTTCCGTCATGCGCCAAGAAATGAAACATTTCTTGTTAAAAGCAAGCATAACGTCTTTCCGGTGTTTTCAGAGATACAACTCCATTGAGAGTGGACTGGATACGATTTGAAGTCACCTTTTCTACAGGTAGTAATGGGGGCATTGTGTCTCTACTAGCTCCCCAAGCTCTGGGCCAGGTGGTCACCCCACCTATTCCATCTCCTAGCCCTCTGTTATGCCCCACACCTTGTATCCAGATGAGCCTGCCTGGGGGCTAGGTGGACAGAGTCACACTCCAGTTTTACCTTGCTCTCCTCAGTAGTGAAATAAGGCTGACATAAATTAGACAATGCCCGGTGGAAGGTGGGGAGTTCATGTGCTCTGAGAAATCAAGCCCTAAATGCATCAATAGATAGATACGTGAGATCAGGAAGGAAAGAGGAAGGCAGTTTTCAGAAGTGAAATAAAAAGGCAGGAGGCTGGAGGGGAACAGCACCATGAAATACAGACGGAGCACATGATAAGGTATCTCCTGTTAATGACGATACTGAGCTGCCACCCTACAGTGTCTGCTGAGGGTTTCTGCATACTCCAGCCTAGCCATGGGGCAAAGTGGCTTCAACCAAGAAGGCTGTATGTCCTTACATCCGGGTGGTAGTGAAGAGATACTGGTGCAGGAAGAGTGGATGAGTGACTACACCATTTCCCTCTTTTGTTAGCGTTACTGTTTGGTTGGTTCTCATTCCTCACAGTTCCTGACCATCCCTTCGTACTTGACAATAAGTGGAAGAGAAGTCAGAATGCGAGCTATTGTAGACGACTGCATTAATGCTCCCTGCTGATGTAATATTCCCTCCTACAGTGTTTTGACAGTAATTCAGTAATTGTTTTCTGAGTGGGTTACTTTTTCTTCTGAGAGAAAAAAAAAAAGTAGATACCTCTTACATTGTAGTGCTTATCCTCAAAATGCATCACTAATTTCTCTCATGACCTAACTGAAGCTGGCTATCAGGTTTCAACAACTGGCAGGCAGGACTACTCAGTAAGGCTGTATCAGTCCAGGGTTTCAACCATCTTCCTGTCATTCCAGGAGTCGTCAGGGCAGCTGTGTAATCAGGACATACTCTCTTCTTGCTTTTGCTGAATTTTTGCTGCTAAACCCAACATGTTTCCAGACAAATATTCATTGTTGTTCTTGCACTACACTCTATTGCTTTGTGTTGCTGCAATTAGATGGCTTCGCTCTGGGTTCTCTTCTAGCATAGTCTCCACACTCAGGAATGCCATGTTTATAATGCTGCTAGTAATCTGGGTAAGATGAGATGAGGGAGTTTCCAAGGTTGGCTTTGAGGAGTCTTTTAAAAAAAAATTTAATGACACTACCAGCAGCAGCTCAGTTCCTAACGAGCGCGTTATCATGTCCAGATTCCCATCTGCCATGATCTCATGGCCAGTAAGCCGTGCCAAGCACAAGGGAAAGAGGCACAGCTCTGGTTACGATATGGAGAGTATGTGACAATATCTCTTGGCACAGAACTGCAGAGTGTGCTCAAAGACTATTGCTTTACCTCTTTAATATGCCCTGGCTACGATGACATATGTATGCACAGCATAACATGAACTCAAATGGTTATAAAATTTGAGTGAGTAAGTAAAAGACGGGGGAACACCTGGATCCTTCCGTAGTGTCTGATCCTGCGCACCACGTGTCTGAGCCTCAGTGGGAGTAACTCATCCGCTCCATATTTCATTCCAAGAAACACTTTTTCATACCCTTATTCCACCAGCTGATGAGAACTATTGGGCAACGTTTGACAATATAAGGGATCCAAGAGGTGTGTTTTCCTCTCAGGTTTGGGACTTAGAAATTCCCCCAGGCCTATACTTTTCTATTCTTTCTGGAAGCGTGAACAGTTCTAAAAATATATTAATTGATCTTTTTTATATGTACAAAGCAGAGTAGTCAGTGGTAACGAAACATAGCAGGAAGAATTTTTTTAAGAAATAAATGTCGTAATACTACCCAGACAGTTTAAAGAGGTACTATTATAACTCTGCTTACTGACACATGTGTTGATAAGAGGCAAAAATCAACATCTCCCCTAGGAACTTTGTGCAATTAATAGAGCTTATTCTGAAGATGAATCTGAATCTCAGCACCTTTAGAAAGGTATGAGCAATCCTTGAAAAGAACCCAGAGTCCTTTTCTTTCTTTTCATTTGGGAATGAAACCGAGAGGAAAAGGTACTCGAGGGTCCCCCTTCCCACAGCCTCCTGACAGACAAAAAGAAGAAAGAAATAACAGTGAGGATGAGGAATAGAGGGAAAAGAGGATCTGTGAATGGTAAGGTGGGGACAGCACAAAGCAGCATAAAGCAGAAAGAAGCGAGTAGGTATTTGTGTTCCCCAGTGCCATAACAGCTCTTCTCAATGGCTTCTAGTACCGACAGCATCCCAAAGACCGGTCCCACCTATCTATTTCATCATACACCTGCCAGACAGTGACAACGCTAGTCTCAAGAAAGGGCAGCGCTTTTTTTTTTTACCTCACTAGAAATATATACTGTAATATATGTTTCCACATCTCTTAGTTGCCAAATTCAGAGCTGCAATTCAGCAAAATGTTTAACAGACTACCGTGCAGCAGAGCACGTGCTTAAATTATTTCAGAAATGAGATCAAATTTCCTTCCACTTCCACCTCGATTCTTGGTCTTTGTTTTTTTCCCACTTAGATGGTTAAATTCATTAATTTTCTCTTCCGTATATATGTAGCCTTTGAATGCCTATTTTTATGCACTTGGAGGCTCATTAAAGAAAGAGCTGCTTTGTTTGGGGCTGTTGATTTGAAATAACTTACAAGAAAACCAGAACCGAACAAATTTTTTCTTATAAGTGATTTATTTTTTCCAAAATATAGAATGTCAGAAGATCTGAAACAGGATTTGGCATGATTTTTTGGATAGTTTTGTTTGAGTTTTGCATCATTTCCTCTTAATATTTTCTGAAATAAGTTTTCTAATTTTTTATTTTTATGCAATAGTTCATTTCAAAGTTTGTCTGCATTTAATGCTAATTTTTAAAGGGATAAAAAAATCCAAGGAACAGCTAAAAATCACCAATCTGAAAACAAAACTTCCCATTCTGCGTTGAATGAAAAGTTTCAGTCAATAGTAAACATTTTTGTCGTCTTGTTATTGTTGTATTCCCTATTAAATAATGTAGTTTCAGACTAAACTAAAACAAAGGAAAATTATTTTTTTCTTGAAAGAACTGACAACTGAACTTTTGAAAGCTGTAATTGAAACCACACAAGTAAATTGGAAAGGGAAAGATATATTCTGATGCAGGTAATCTACCCACCACAGATCCAGTAGTCGTGGTCAGCCACTGGATGAAAATGTATAGGATTTATCTAATTTAAGTTCTGCTGTCTAAACCTGAATGAGACCCTGTAAGTTTTTTTTACACCCAATGACATGAAAGAAACAGTTCTTGGAATGTGCGTCACATCAGCTCTCTCTAGTACCTTTTTCGGATGGGATGGCTCAGTGTCACAGTTTAACCCAGCAGGCAGCCGACCACCACACAGCCACTGGCACATTCCTCCCTCCCAGCCCCCATTGGGATGGGGGAGAAAATCAGGAAAAACAAACTAAAATTTGTGGGTTGAGATAAAAACAGTTTAATAGGGCAGCGAAGGAACAGAAAATAATAATGATAAAAAAATATACAAAAGAAGTGATGCACAGTGCAATTGCTCACGATCCGCTGACCGATGCCCAGCCTGTTCCCAAGCAGCGATTGCTGATTTCTCCCCCCAGCCAACTCCCATTTATATACTGAGCCTGATGACTATGGTATGCAATATTTCTTTGGCCAACTTGTCCTGTCTATGCTCCCTCTCAGCTTTTATGGGAAGTTGAAAAAGTCCTTGACTTGATATAAATATTACTTAGCAACAACTAAACCAGTATGTGTTATCTGAGGGAGGCTCTGGAGCCCTCAGCCCAAAAAGGACATGGACCTGTTGGAACAGGTCCAGAGGAGGACCACGAGGATGATCAAAGGGCTGGATCACCTCTCCTATGAAAACAGGCTGAGAGAGAGTTGGGGTTGTTCAGCCTGGAGAAGAGAAGGCTCCGGGGAGACCTTATAGCAGCCTTGCAGTACCTGAAGGGGGCCTACAGGAGAGGTGGGGAGGGGCTGTTTGCAAGGGCAGGTAGCAATAGGACGAGGGGCGATGGTTTTAAACCAGAGCAGGGCAGGTTTAGATTAGGCATTAGGATGAGGTTCTTTACAATGAGGGTGGTGAGACACTGGAACAGGTTGCCCAGAGAGGTGGTGGAGGCCCCATCCCTGGAGACATTCAAGCCCAGGCTTGATGAGGCCCTGAGCAACCTGATCTAGTTAAAGATGTCCCTGCTTACTGCAGGGGGGTTGGACTAGATGACCTTTAAAGGTCCCTTCCAACCCAATACATTCTATGCTTCTGTGGTTCTATGATCAACATTATTCTCATACTAAATCCAATCACTAGGAAAAAACTAAATCCCAGCTGAAACGAGGACACTCAGAGGTTCCTATTTCTTTCCTTTGGCTGTAAAGAGAGACCAGTGGCACAGCTTAGGTTTGTACAACTCATGCTAAGCCGAATGGGGTGAATTGCACCAATTACGTCTTTCCAAGGAAATGGAGGTCAGGCCCAATGCAGCTGAATCATATTATATTATACGGAATGATTTTGGCATTCATCAGGCAACTTGTATTTTTACATGCATGATCAGGAAATCCAGATCCCAAAACAACAAGCTTCCTAATCACATAGGAATACAGAAGAAAAAGTCCCCTTTGCAAGATCAGAGCCAGTTCTACCAGACATTTTAATGCTAAGTCAGATCAGTCAAGTAATAATTAACTTTAATTGGCACACCCACAAACTGTAACATTTATACAGTGCAGATGAGTGATTTAAAAATAATGGGCATTCTTATCTTTAAATGAAGAGAGCAAAGAAAATAAACTTTGAGCAATATTTCTAATATTATCATTGCTATTTTACTTCCAAACTGGATGACTAAGACCAGAGAGAAGAGTCCTGGCAGGAACTAGTGTTGCGTGTTCATTTCTGGTCCTTGCAGCCTAACTAACTATAAGCATCACTTATCTCTGAAATGACTCTTACTATGTGTTATCACACCAGGTGTCAAGGGCTGATACAACTCTTGAGGGAACTGGACTTTGGGGAGCCAATTAGTTCTTACCTGGCTCTCAAGCATACGGTGAGCAACTCATCTCCCCACGCTCAAGTGGAGCAACCTGGACTGTATTTTTACTGGTCTCCTGCTCTTCCCTGTGCTTCAAAAAGGACGACGTATCTATTTACAAGGAATTCATATATGAGCTGGACTTGAACTGCACAGCTCAGTGACATAAGCTCAAGAAACAGTTTTAAATATTGCATTTAAAACCGAACCCCAGTATGAGATAGACAACCACTGAATGAATACCTTTGCAGAAGAAGAATAATTTCATTACAGTTATGAATAAGTGTGATGTGTCTTCACAAGGATCTCCAGTGGCAGCAGTTTGCCACTTGTAACAGCATGGGACATAAAGCACACTGATAAAAACAAGAATAAAAATATATACTGACTGAAGGGAAGAAGAGGAAAAAAAGTAAAAAAAAAAAAAGCAAACCGAGAAAAGAAAAAAGAAGACATAAGAATAAATCAAAGTGACTGGAATAGTTGTGTTGCTGTATGTTGTATGGAACTGGGCATTAAAAAACAAAAAAAGAGTGTATTTAGAAGAGAGCAAGTGATATATGTGCTGAGTGGACTGGGAAGGATACACTGGTTAATAGCATAGATAATCTGCTTTAATGGGGACAGATGAGTGGTTGCTGGCTTTTAGGTACGCTTCCCTTAGCAGTTCAGGGTTCCAAAACTTTTTCCTAACAGTGTTGCAACATGCTTTGCAGGAAATATCTGAATGCCATTAAGATTTGACTATCATACTGCATTTTTTAATTTGGGACAGAATAAACTCAGCAGTGCAAGATTATTTAAGTAAATAAAATAAATTGTTGTGTAGGAATATTTGGACATACCTTTAAAGCTTCTAAAATGAAGAAAATTGTTATTATGCTATTTTTGCTTTCTTCCCCCCCCATGAAAGAACCTCTTACATTTTATTTCCTCAGCCGTCCCCTCTCTCTTCATCTCTGACTCTGCTTCTAGTACTTTCTGGGTATCTCTAAGGCTGCAAGAAAGGAAGCAGAGAAGTGAGAATTGAGTGGGCAAGACTGAAGAGGACAGACCTGTGATTAGAAAGAAGAGCTTGGAAGAACCAGGGAAAGTGGATTGTGTTACTGAAGACATGGATGAATGAGTAGCTGTTCTGTATTGATTCAGGTTAGAAATTGAAGAGGAGAAAGGGGCTGATGGGGTGCTATTATGCAAACAGTTCACAGACTCGTGGTGCAGCGTATGATGAGAAGACAAAAAGGGAGGGTCTGCCAGTGCCACAGAAGAAATCTGATCCAAAACCTTCCCATTCATTGCCACTTTTTTCATGATTCTGCCTTTTTCAGTGTTCATTAGAAATAACTCACACAAACTGTGAAGAAAACAGAAAAAAAAGTTTTCTTTCTCTCGAGGTTAGAAATTAATCTTTTCATAACAGTCTTTGAGATGGAAAATGAACAACGACACGTTTTGGCAAGAGCTGACAGGACAACTAGAGCAAAGAAGTACTTTCCACTGTGGAAAAACAAAAACATTAAGCTTCTGTGATCAGGGTTTTGCATAATGAACTGACAAAGAGAACTCAGTAGTATGAAAAGAGACAAAAATATCCTGCATGCGACTAGAGCAATGAATGGTATATTTTATCTACTTCTTTCAAAGCAAAATAACCTTGTCAGAAAGATTCACTTACATAAAAATGTATGGTGTTTCTTTTAAATTCAGGGGTCCAATCTGTGTTTCCCAGCACAAGGAAATCAGAAGTTTTGTCTGCTGTTGAACAGAGGCCAGTCTATGCATTTTCTTCAGAAAGCAAATGGACAGGAAAACACTGGTTTAAATAATATCCTTTATGTCTGTTGGCATAACACAAAACACTATGCTCCAGACTTTACGTCTTCGTTTGAAGTTGACTAGCAATACACAATTTTCAGAAGTTTGCTGTGTAGATCTTCCTTTAGACTTCTGGGGAGATTTCTTCAAATTGACATGTTTTAACCTGTGCTTTGCTTAGATTTGTACTTTCTTGGCATGTGTGTACACCCTTGTACTACACAGGGACATACAGTGGTTGATTATGAATGCTCATCAGGAGACCTGCTGAAGATAGGCATGTGCACAAGTAAACACGTATTCTAGAGGCAGCAGAGGCCAGGACTTGAGTATTTGCCCAGATGTCAGGTGCTGCTGAATTTTAATCCTGGGTCTGGCATGGATTTGCTGTGTAGCCTGTGGCAAATCACATAATCTCCCTGCCGCAGAGTCCCCACCTGTGAAGTGGGGATAATAACACTTACAATTTCCTACCTCACAGGCTGTTTTGAGGATTAATGGATGTCTGAGAAGTGCTTTGTATGCTGGAAGTCCTGGCTTATGGGGAGGTATTTTGACTGTGTCTGAGTTAAAATTTGGATCATTGTCTTGGACTTTTCAGGAAAAAGAAAAGAGTAATTTATAGAAAATAACAGCACCTTCCTAAAAACTCTTTAGGTGCAAAAGCCATTGCTCTGTCAGTGTCTGAGTCTCCTTGTGCATGAAGCTCTTGTACACAAGCTCTACTGTTGGCATCAGCAAGTGGCCTCACTTGAGAAAACATTTGGAGGATTAAGTCTTTACTTGCAAATTCTTGTATTTGACCCATAGAGTCTGAATAAGGACGTGAGAAACTGCTGGATCATCTAGTTTAGTTTCCTACATGTTAAATTCTTCCCTTGTGGCTGTAGTTGCCTCTCTATCGAACCTTGGTGTTACCTAGGCCCATGACAATTATTGAGAAAGGGCATGGCCTTTGAGAAGGTACACTTAGCACTGGCAAGGTTATCAGAAGAAAAGGGAGCAAGAGTGCCAGAAGATCCACCACCAGTCAGATAGGAATGCGAAAGGGAAACAGAGCCCATTCTTTAAGAGCACTTCATTGCCACGGCGGGAGAAGGCAGGACTGTACACAGGGAGACCCCAAGGACTCTGAGCTGCCCGTGGTTCAGGTAGGGATGAAATGTTTTCGACTGCCGTGTCAGCCTACCCAGGCACCAGGACGGGTGCTGTGGGAAGGTGCTCCTGCCTGCCTCGGCCTGCCTGCTCTCGCCCCCAGAGCGCACGCTGCCTCCTCCGTAAGCCACTGAAGAGAAAAACAACCTTTAGAGATGGGGGGTTATTTTTAAACCCAGCTGAGCTTGCTAATATAGGGGCAGTGTGCTGATACCTGGAAAGATGCGGTTGAAGGCGGGGGTGGCAAACATGAACCCCTTACACCGGTGTTTCTGCTGAAGTTCCCGTATTGTAAAACTGGGACTTCAGCCTGAGTAGGAGTGGTAGAATCTAGCCCCTTATGTGGAAAAACAGAGACCATGATTCTCCATTACCTGCAGCCATGCATAGTCACTGTTGTCCCTGTAGAGTGGGAGTAAAATACTATCGGTCTGATTGGTACACCCACTTTTAACTCACTTTGCACAGCCTAAAATGACTACAAAGCAGTGTGTAAAAGGCTGGAATTATTGATGGTAAAATCACAAAATGCCCATGTCATTTTTTCTCATTGTAGCTGTGGACTGAAAAACCAAACAAAACCCCCTTAACACACGAAGTCTGGTCTCACGAAGGCTCGCATTACTGCATACTTCCTAAAGTTGCATGGAACCGATTGCTATCTCATCTTCTCTAGTAAGCACTTCTGAATGCAATGGTTAGTTAAAAATGACTGAGCAAAGACAGAAATATGCGACCTATTGCTTTGAAGTGTACTCTGCATTAAGAGAAAGGGTTTTTTGGTAACATAGTGGCTAACAAGATTTTAAACAACCCCGACTGTTGACCAGAAATTGCCAGGCAAAAACGTGTTAGCTGGCAGTGACCAAACCTGGGAAGACTTTTGAGTTCACAATAACGAACTGAAACCTTTTTGGAGATGTCAAACTATTTCTAGATGCTTTCATTATAAAGCATCGAAATCTTCTTTACTCACGTGACACTTAAAAATACAGTAATCAATATGTGTTATGCAATGCATTTGCTAAGCATATTTCATTTTCCTAAGCCAGACAAGACTGGTAAGAAATGCCTCCACAGAGAAGCTGGCTGGCAGAATTACTGTGGGTTAAGCTGTTTTGTGGCCTCTCCAGATCAGATCCCTCTGTGGTCATTCAGTTCTGAAGCAAAAAAATTTTATTCTGGCATGATTACTTTGCTTACAGTGTCGATTAATTTGTCAATAATAAAACTAATTGTCTTTCCACATTGCCCACCCCAAACCTGAGAGATATTCTCAAATGAATAATAAATTCAGTCAGGGTATTTGTCAAAGTCTTTTTGTTTTGCCCAGACTTGAAGAAGAAGTGCCTGTTTTAGACTAAGAAAGTTGGTGAGGGTGGAATATGTTTATCCAAGTTTGTGGTCAGTGAATATTTCCTTTGTAACAAGCTGCGTCGACAATACCTCTGGGCACAGATGAACTCTGCAGAAACCGAAAGGTAGCTAAAAGATAGGGGAAATAAAATCCTACTTATTCCACCACTGCACATCACAAAATTTCATGGTGTTTCATGGTATGTCATACATGTTTTATCTAGCCCTTTCAGCATATCTTTCAATTTAATGAGAAATCATCGCTGAGATTCTTTTAGGGTTTTCAATTGAAAAAAATAATGCTGCTTTTATATAGGCCTCGGGGGGTAAGTGGCACTGGGAAACACAGAACCAACCCAGGGAACACTAACATATCAGGATGTTTGTGAAGGAATAGGAAAACTCAATGGATGCGAGATTGTGGAAGCCTGGAGAAAGAAGCCGGTGCTCCTCAGAGGTCAGTCTTCCCCTCACTGCCTCTTCCTTGCAGGAGAGGACATGAGTCAGCAGACAGATAGAAAAACTTAAACCAAATCTCAGTCCTCAAAGTGCAAGAACCTCTGGAAATCAAGGACACAACTGCAGAGAAGGTCTTTCCTTGCTGTTTTCCTCCCCCTTACAAGACATTCACTCCCACTTTTACAGGACAGTTTTTCAGCTGAACTTGAGCTTTTGCTTAGGGGAAGAAAAGTCTTAAAAATAAAGAAAAAGAAAAACAATCAAAGCCCTATCAGAAGCAGATTAGCATCAAACAAATTTAAATCTCCAAATAATTTGCCACTTCAAACATCTGGTGCTTGGCAACGTTTGGACGACCCGCTGAGAGAACATGAGGAGAGATGTGTTCCTATCTGAAAATCAGCCCTGAACTCAGAAGGCAGCCTCAAATCACAAAATCTTCCTTCCTGCCTTCCTTGCCTTCTGCCTGCTTGTTTGCCTCTCTTTCTTTCTTTCTCAGGAAAGGCAGATGGCGATGACTTGGAGCTGGATGTAAATGCCCTGTTAAAACTCGTGGACAATAGCATATCTCCAGGGTTTTGTCTTTGCCTCAGCTGTAACTCCCAGCTAGACAGTGTCTCATTCCTGCTGTCCTGTCCTGCTTCATCTTCTCCTAGCTTCAAGAGCAGTAAATCAGGTTTGGAGACAGGAAGGAAAAGTAAGGCTCAGAATAAAAGGTGAAGGCACTGAAGGGCGGGTGCTGTGACCCTTCTGCTCCAGACCTCTGACCTGCAGAGTGGTAACACGGAGGAGCGAGTGGCCAAAGCCCTTCTTTGTCTGTGTAGACCACTGGGGTACAACTCCACAGTCATTTTGCTCATCGGCAAGGCTGGCTGCGGCCGTTCCCACATGTTCCACTCTGCCCATTTCCTCCAGTTCCTTTCCCTCCTTGTGCCCCAGTTCACCTCAGGGCATTTCAGCAACCTGGCTGAGTGGGGTGGCTTCGTAAGCAGTTGTGTCGGCACAACTGAGGGGGTGGCAAGCTGCAACTGGGAGGGCGGAAATAAAGTGAATAAAGTGTGGGGGAGAGCAGGGCTCTTGCAAGCCTGTTTTGCTGCCAAAAAGAAAAAAAAAAATAGATAGAGGACCGCACCCCAAGGCACTGCAGCACCCCATGGCACCTCAGCAGGATGATGCAAAGATCCTGTGTGCTGAGCGGGAAGCCACCAAGAGCTGGCCAACAGGCAGCAGTGGCGGCGGGGAGGTGCTGGAGGTGCCTGCAGTGCAGAGCAGCAGTGCGTGAGTCAGGGGTGCACCCCGTCCACCTGCAGTCTGGCTGGGCCCCCGCGAAATGGCCAGATGAGGCACAGTCTTCAAAACACAGCCTCGAGGGGAAAATGATTGCAGCCCTGACGCCCACCTTTCATGTATCTTAGTGGGTAGGGCAGCAGCCTGGCAGGCGGGAGGCACAGCACCTGTGCCCTCCTCTGCCTGCAGAAGGGATGGAGGCTGCACCATAGCGTGTCTGTCTGGCTGTCAGGCCACGGCTGGAGGAGAGGCAGGGATGTACCCTCTGTCCTGGTGAAGGTGCACAACTGCATAGCACGGCTTCCGCAGTTCATTCGTTGGAAATAAAAAGTTCAGGGAGCGGCATGCGACCACGTATGGTTCCAGCTGTGGAGTCCCAGGTTCCAGTCTTTTCACGAGCTGCGTCCGAACCATTCTCAGATACGAGCCATTCCCAGCTCTTTGACTAGGCTGATTTTGCTGGACCATATTGCAAACCTGACATTAGGCTAGAGTACAGTTCCCTAAATTCCTTTTGGCATGTTTCCTTTCCATTCACACAAGCAAGGAAATGTTGCAGGAGAGTTTGGCAGTGCCATAACCAAGTTGCACAAAAAGTTTCAGCACAACTATTTTTCTCGTACGCACAGTGTTTGGCTCATTGTTTTGCTGTGGTTGTTAGTGGTATCACTCCAGTGATTTCAATGAAAGGACTCCTGGGATGAATCTGGCCCACTGAATTAACCTTAATGAGGCACAGAGGAAACTATCGGCTTAAGGGGGAGTCATTAGTGTTGCTATGAAAGAGTTAACACCCTTTGAAGGATTTCAGGAACACACCCTTTCATTGTCTGTTTGTTTTCTACTTCATAAAGCCTCCTTGCTGAGTTACTCCCTTTCTCCCCGCTTCTGTGCTGCCCACTGCAGCCCAGCTACAACCAGAAAGGACAACGGTTTGGCTTGTGGTGGCAGTATCCCAGATGCAGACTTCTCACTTCCCTCTTAGAATCTGCCAATTTTGTTGGCAAATATTTTTCTTAAGCTGCTGTCTGACACGAGAGAAATAAAAATTAGTGAGAAAACAAGGAGGACTTATTTTTTTTTTCTCTCAGGACTGCCAGAATGGCTTCAGAAGGGTGCAGAAGCAATAGGGTGCACTTGGTTTCTCCCCCTCTCATGGGCACCTAACAAAGGGTGCATGGAAGGGTCCCTAAGGAAAACTCCCTTTACTTTTTTCACTTACCAGCCAGCATCACACCTCTTACTGCAGTCACTGCACTCGGTCAGACTAAAAGGGAAAGAGAGGGGAAAGTGTATCTAAAGAGTCTCCCCAGATCCCAAGGGGAAGAAATCTCTCTAGCACATTATAGAGCAGTTTGTGAGCTCTTAGAGTTGCGTCTGTTCCCAGATTACAGGGCACACCATGCAGTTTTCATGTTGCTTTTGAGTCCCTATCCTGCTCCCTGCACTGGTGGAGCAAGGCTCGGAAGACTTGGCGCAGGCAGATCTAGTCACTTTGCAGGTGGATTTGCACTGTGGGTCCAAAGTGAGTTAACACCAATATAACCACGGCTCTGCTATAACCAGGACAGCTGCTGCAAAGAATAGCCAAGCAATAACTGCGGGAAGACTGGACACAGCTGAAAGATTCAGGGAAGATCTTGTATTTACAAGGAGCCTCATACTCAAGAAATGTGTCTTCCTTCTTTCTTCCAACATATACGACAAAGCGTTTGTTCATTCTTATTATCCCAGGCGGGCTTTGAAGCAGAGAAGCGCCTGAGGACTTTGTTCCAGGGAGGAGTGTTTAGATGCAATCTGAAAGAGCCGTGGAGAGCAGCCCAAGCTCTATCATCGAGGTGGAACTTGTCCAGAGCCCCTTTGGAGCTGGCTACACCCTATTATGCTGCAGCGACTGCCGGTATCTACCCCTTTGCGGTATGGCTCCTGATACTATTATTAGTAATGGCACCCCAGCAGCTTCAGTCTGAAAAGCTCCAGTTAGAGGTGGGGGCCCTGATGGTGTGAGTCACTAGGCAAACACTTATTAAAAGGACAGGCCCTGCTTTCAATCTGGTTTAGCCTATGCTAATTCTAGACCGCTCAGAGACACCACCTATTCCCTGGGATAGCCCTGCTAGCTGGTTTAGCTGGCTTTCCTGTTCTTCTGGCCCAGATATTTAAGTATACTTAGACACCTAACTGCCCTTGACATTAGATAGGTTCCTAAATAATTTTAAAAATCTGCCCGTTTGTTCCTGTTAGCTTGCAAAAATATTTTACTCAGAATGCGGAGTCAAAAAAAACCCACTCAAAAAGTCTCCACCAGGCAAAACACAGCGTTCTGCTGCAGTAACCATAAATCAACTCACTACAGCAGTCAGTTGTTGTAGTCTTTTTCATCACTGCAGGATTTTTTTTAAACCCTGTAAGCAAAGCAATGAAGCACTTTCCTTCAGACATCTTATATTTGATAAGAAGATGCAACATATTAGAAATAAAGTCTATGAGAAAGGTGCATGCGTGCCTTGTGCTCTGTGATATGTTACATGAGAACTAAACACAACTGAGTAGCTAGCAGAAGTAGATAGTGGGCTTCTGGAGTTTTACATGTTGTAGATAGACAAGAAATGGCAAAGGCTCAAACAGCACACATTTGCTGCTGCGAAAGATGTCTCTCTGCAAAAGTGGGGACTGCAGCACCTCTCCTATGATGAAAGGCTGAGAGAGCTGGGACTGTTCAGTCTGGAGAAGATAAGGTTCGGGGGATCTTATCAATGTATACAAATACCTGAAGGGAGGGTATAAAGAAAATAGGGCCAGGATATTTTCAGTGATGCCCAGTGACAGGACCAGAGGCAACGGGCACAAACTGAAACACAGGAGGCTTCATCGGAACATCAGGAAATGCTTTATTACTGTTAGGGTAACTGAGTCCGGGACCAGGTTGCCCAGAGAGGTTGCGGAGTCTCTTTCTTTGGAGATATTAAAAAAGCATCCGGACATGGTTCTGGGCAACCTGTTGTAGGTGGCCCTGCCTGAGCAAGGAGTTGGATCAGATGACCTCCAGAGGTCCCTTCCAACCTCAATCCTTCTGGGATTCTGTGAAAAGCCTGTGGCCATTACTTGATTTTGAAGCATTTAGAATATCTCATACAGCTATTGGGTAGGGAACTGGGAAAAAAGAGTCTGTTTCATGTACTTCCAGGAATTCTGTAATTGCCCACATTTCACAGAATCACAGAATGGTTCAGGTTGGAAGGGACCTTAAATATCATCTAGTTCCAACCCCCCTGCCATGGGCAGGGACACCTTCCACTAGACCAGGTTGCTCAAAGCCCCATACAACCTGGTCTTGAACACTTCCAGGGATGGGGCATTGACAACTTCCCTGGGCAACCTGTTCCAGTGCCTCACCACCCTCACAGGAAAGAATTTCTTCCTGATATCCAATCTAAATCTACCCTCTTTCAGTTTGAAGCTGTTATCCCTTGTCTTATCACTACACTCCCTGATAAAGAGTCCCTCTCCATCCTTCCTGTAGGCTCCCTTTAGGTACTGGAAGGCTGCTATAAGGCCTTCTCGGAGCCTTCTCTTCTCCAGGCTGAACAACCCCAGCTCTCTCAGCCTGTCCTCATAGCATAGGTGCTCAGCTCTCTGACCATCTTCATGGCCCTCCACTGGACGTGTTCTAACAGGTCCATGTCCTTCTTGTGTTGAGGACTCTAGAGCTGGACACAGTACTCCAGGTGTGGTCTCACCAGAGCAGAGTGGAGGGGCAGAATCATCTCCCTCGACCTGCTGGCCACGTTTCTTTTGATGCAACCCAAGATGTGGTTGGCTTTCTGGGCTGCAAGTGTGCATTGCCAGCTCATGTTGGGCTTCTCGTCCACCAGCACCCCCATGTCCTTCTCCTCAGGGCTGTCCTCAAGCCATTCTCCGCTCAACCTGTATTTGTGCTTGGGATTGCCATGACCCAGGTGCAGGACCTTGCAGTTGGCCTGGTTGAACTTCATGAGGTTTGCACAGGCCCACCTCTGAAGACTGTCAAGGTCCCTCTGGATGGCACCCCTTCCCTCCAGTGTGTTGACCGTGCCACACAGCTTGGTGTCATTGGCAAACTTGCTGAGGATGCACTCAATCCCACTGTCCATGTCACCAACGAAGATGTTAAACAGCAATGGTCCCAGTACTGACCCCTGAGGAATGCCACTTGTCACCGGTTTCCATGTGGACATTGAGCCATTGACTGCAACCCTTTGAGTGTGGCCATCTAGCCAGTTCTTTATCCACTGAATGGTCCATCCATCAAATCCATGCTTTTCCAATTTAGAGACCATTTCTTAATGATACACACAAAAGTCTCTGATGGCCACAAGGATCGTTAAATCCAATGGCTACTTGGACCAGTGGTACTTGTCCAGAAGGAGACCATCTATGCTGACCTTCTGCAGTCTGTAGCAGAAAAGGTACATGAAGAAACAAAAACCCTGGAATCACTTCAGTTCTGCTTCCCAGTGGAAACAATTCCTCTTGGCACACACATTACCTCGGTTTTGCAGCACAGCTCTTTTGCAGCTAGTGGTTGAATGGGTGTCACTCTCAGGGGCAGGAGCCAAATAAACTATGGTTCTGCATCTGTGTTTATAATTTTTGGAAGAGCCATATGTGGAATGTATGTGAAAATGATGTAATCTGGCATGGTAAATCCACTTTTCTGGGGGGAAAAAAAAAAAGGGAAGAAAAGGAAAGAAGAAATAGTTGCTGGATGTTGACATGTGTTGGCTTGTGCCATTCCTATCAATGACATTAAAAGAGACTAGGATCTTTTAATCAAAACTAATTGCCTTTCTCTTTATTCCATTACCGACGTGCCCATCATTTAATTATTGGAGGTCTGCACACACATAAATCCCAAATCCCATGGCAGTTAAAAAAAGAAATCTTTAAAGTCACTTTTGCTAAGGCAGAAAGAATCACATGTCGAGTAGAGGACTATCAGCCAGTTCATTAAGTAATCATAACTGACTCTGTTTCTTACTACAGTGTGGTATATCTTCTTCAAACATTATTACGTGCCTACCATTCCCTGCTCCCTGTGATGCAAATGTGCTTTGCATGTATCCACACACTTGATTATAATGAAAGTGAGTCCCAGACTTTTATGAGCATCTTGAGAGCCTGGCTGTGATGGACCGTGCAGTCTAACAATGGTACTTGTTTCCAACATAGCCCTAGTGCTGGATCTTTGCCTGGAAGATACATGCAAGCAACTTTTTTTTTTTTTTTTTTTAACTGAGTAGAGTAAATTTAAGAAAACTGATGTTAATTATGTTAGAGAAAAATAGGAAACTGAAAAGTTACAGTTTCTGAAGCAGTCTTCTTTTGGCCATGTTGTGCACTGAAAGCCTATCCAAGTCCCATCTCTCTTGTTCACTGTGTTTGTTTTTTAAAGAGCTCCATAAAGAAGGCAGGATACAATGTGATGTTTTTAGGACCCTAGGCTTTAAATTGCCTCTTTTCAGAAGTTACAATGTGCCCCCTCCCTCAAGCAGGAGTAGTTACTACAGGCTCAGTGCAGAGGAGGATTTGTGTCAGTTTTCTGTTTGTGAGTTTGTACATCAACCCATGAAGCTCACCAACCTCAGCCAGTCTGTGCACCCTCAAACTCATCCCATGCCCTTTCCACAGCTCCCTTTGGGCAGCTCTCCAGGAAAAGCCAGCAGAATTTAATGCTCTGTCCTTCCCCTGCCTCAGAGAGGTACAGCAAGTAACAGTGCTACCAACACTGCCTTGCTTGGATCAGCGGCATTAAAAAAGGTGCTCAAACAGCACAAGCCTGCCACAGTGCTGGGTACCTGACCACAGAGGTTAGACACAAATTGTACCATCTACTCTCCCTAAGCTAATTTTTCTGGTCACAATGCAGAGATTTGCATTTAAGAGTCTTGAATATTTATAGGGAAGAGGCAGAGGAAGAGGAGAATCATCTTGTTCAGGCACAGAGATGATGATAACTAAATAATTTAGTAATTTCTGTAGCTCATTAGAAGAAGAAAGATAGTGAAAGTTTGCTTTTCTCCCCACATGCAGCAAGAGTCTAGAGGATGAAGCATAAAACCTCTTTGTACCTGAAACATTTGAGACCTTGTTAGGTTGGGAGGAATTGCCCTCTGGAAGTGTCCCTGTGAGAAGTGCTGGGAGCCAACATGCCTGGTCTGGACCGTGTGCTTAGCTTTTACACAGCCAAAGGTAGCTGAAGGTACTCTTCTCCAAATGTATTTTTTTCCTAACAGATATTTCACACAGGGAGTAAAGTGTAAGGGCAATGCTTTCACATCCTTCCTCTTTCAGGCCATAATAAGATGCATGTAATTAAATCAACCAAGTCTTTACGCATCATTTGTGGGCATTATAAAAGAAGACAGTCTGCCACAGGTTGATTTCTCCTCTCTACTCTGTTCTCCATGGCACACAGCTCTGCATTATCTACATAAAACACTGAGGTTTGACAATAAGGGTGCTTGGGCCACAGGGAAAGGAGGAGATTCAGCTCACCAAAATTTTAGTGTTTCCAAGGGGATGAGTATTGGTTGCACTGGTACAGAAAGCAAAACTTGCCACGGAGATTCAGAGAGTCACCTTACACTGATTTGACTGAATAGTAATCTGTACAGTGTAGGGAATTACATTTCAGCTACAGCTCCTTTGTGAGAGAGATGGAGAGAAATGGACCCTTCTAGGGCATAATTCACCTGTCGATTTTAGATGGCTGCTTTAAAATGAGGTGAGAAGGGGACAGGTGTATAGCAATACTTCCCTTGTTTACTTTCCCAGCTAACACTGGTCTACAGCTCAGGTCTTCCTTGTGAGATGCTTTGGTTGCAGAGATAGAGAGCCTTCCTATGAGGCTTGTTTCTCAACTAGGTTTGTTTGAGCAAGATATGCTGCGCTCATTGTGTGTTCTTCAGTTGCACCTGATTTGTCAAGTTATAAATGACAGGAGAATCAGAGCCTTTTAATTTTTAGTCTACAAAAGCATAAATAGTCTTCCTACACAGGAAAGATAAGCATGGCTGCTCTGCTGATATGCAATCCTACTTTCAAATGCTGAAACTACTTCAGTTTCTCATGAAGGAAGACTGTCAGTCTCTGTACATATGTTCTTGTGGCACACTTCCAGCAGGAAGACAATACATCAAAACGTCATTGTTCCAACATGCTCTGACTTCTTCTAGACCTTCTTCAAGTTTAGACTATTTTGTGCTCAGAGTGAGTTTTTAATTGTAGGGCGACTGAAGTTCTTCCTGGAAAATCTCATGGAGAAGTAAGGGTTTGGGTACTATGTTACATACACACACAAGTCTGACGCAGCTGGGATGCACTGTATCAGCTGCATACATACCACAAAGATGGCTGGCACATGCTTAGCAAGTTGATCAGGTCCCCTGTGTATCAGGTGAATGCATGTGCTGTAGACCTGATGCCGCTGAGGAGGGTCAGGCTCCTTGTGCGTTGACCTGTCCACGAGCAGGGGACATTTATCGGAGCCTTCCAGGCAACAAGAGGGCAGCAGGGGTTACTTGGCTGCTCTGGCACTCCTGCAGAAAAGGTGAAATTTATTCTTCTTCTCAGTTAAAATTTCCAGGTGGGAAAGAGGATATGTCCAGCTTCTGCACAGGACAGCCAAGGTTTGCCCAGTCACCCTGCAAGGAGGGAGCCTGGGCCATCTTGTCCTCTTTATCTGTTTCCTGCCCTGGAACAGTGTATGAAAGTGGGGGGTGGTGGCACATGCCTAGCTGCATCCCAGATATGTCCTGCTCTCCTAGAATGGGACTGAGGCCACTACTGTTTGTCCAGCAACACCTGTGGTCCCTGATGGGATGTGGAGTAGGCACCAATTAGTGAGTTCTCACCTCCTGTGAGACCCAGCTGGTCTGGTTGGGGAGGCAGGAGGAGGTATTCCAGGCAGAACCTGTCCCAGTCTTGTCTGGCCTCAACACTTAATCTTCCTGGGTTAGCCTGCTGTACAAGAGAAAAAAAAAAAAAAAAGAAAAGAAAATAAGAAAATTAAGTGTAACACCTAGAAGGAGAATTTGTGGCTGGCAGGAAGCCCAGGTAAACACAATTGCCTCTGAAATTTAGCTCTTCCCTATGCCCAGTGCTTCACTGATGCAGAATATGTAACTTACTTGCCTCATTGGAGCAGGACTGGAGCAGTTTTCTGTGTTTTCAGCAGTGTCCCATGACAGTGGTACAGACAAAATCATAAAAGCATCTCAAGATGCAAGATCAAGGACTTCTTGTAGCTAAAAAAGCTACTTTGTGTTTTAGCACAAGCACAAACCAACGTACCTGGTTTTGCGCAATGCAGCAAACAGCTCCGGATTCTGGATCAGGGTTACATGTGATGAAAATGGACGTAGCTCTTTTTGATGCTTTAGTGGGAAGACACCGTTTTAGCCTAGACAACTGTCTGGGTCACCATGTACTTTGAATTCACCACCATTTATTTTTAGATCAGGGGAAGCTGCTTGATTTAGGAGAAAAGGACTCTGTTTGCAGCATCCCTGGAGTTACTCAGTCACCTCTGAGGGGTGTGGGGCCCTCATGCTGGACATGCAGAAGGAAAAAGGAATTTGAGATGAATCTCTTTATTAGAAGAGAGCATCAGGTTTTATAGTTTGATAGGCTCCAACAGGGATCTGTTGGGATTGTCAAGGTCAGTGTTTGGTTTGGAGTAATCCCAGTAATTGTTAAGAGGTTTTCTGTTGTGAACTCACAACAGGACATATCGTATGAGGTTTTTTTGTAAAGCTTGCAATTAGGTGAGTAATGATGCTGGAAGGTTAAGTAGATAATAAGACTGTGAAAACATATTAAAACCTTTTCCCCCTCTATTATGACTGTGAAATATAATCCTCAAAAGCTGCAATTGTGCAACTTCATGGAAGGGTCCACAAGTAGGTATCACATCAAATAAAAACAAAACCAAAATCCTGATTGATAAATGAAGCCTGCTTTTCTCATTCAGTTGCCTATAATTGTAAACATCTGTAATGCTGGATGCTTCTGCTGTTTGGAGGCTTTGCTGAGAAAACATGGCTTTGAAAATCAAAACAGAGAGCAGAGCCACACCATCAAGTTAGGTCATTTTATGGCTTTTGACAGTATGGTGTAATTTTTAAATTTTTATTTTAATTTATTTTATTTTTTTGCAATTAGAAAGGATATAAGCATATTGAAAGTATTACACAATGAATTTACCAAGAGCATTAGTACTTCAGGAGGGGTAATTCTTTTTTTCTTGTTCAGAGAAAAGTTGGGATATGATGCCTTCTGCTATGAATAAGAGTTACCTAACAAAAACTGGCCTTAAGCTTAAATGCCAAGGGCAAAGAGGCTGACAACACATCCCATCTGCTGCTCCTCTTTTAAGGTGGAAGACGTGTGTGCTCCATTCATGAAACTCAGAAGGATGTAGCTGAACTTTCCTCGCTATCACAGTAGATATAGCTTCAGGGTGGTTTTCAGTCCTCTACATTTCATATTCTGGTCTCTCCATTGAATGGAGATGGTTGGGAGATTTAGAAAGTCTACCACAAAATCTACATTTCATTTGGCAACATTTTGTCATATTCAGGAGAACTCTGCCTTTTTGGCCTAAAAAATGTAGAACTGGAAGAAATGTTTGACCGATTCATATGCCGTGAGCCACATCCGTGGGTACCACCCAGGGACAGCAGTCCCTGCTTCTGCACAGCCTCTGCTCCCTGTGGTTAACCCCAACCCATTGCATGGAGGGGCTGAGCCCAGTGGAGGTTTCAGGTCTGCCTCCACACAGCAAAGCTAGCAAAAGTCAGCTGCCTGCTGAGTCCACCACAGGAATGCCACCTATGTATATCACTGCCCCCTCCAAAGATCACGAAGTATTTAGCAGCAGAGGAAGACGAGAAATAGTTTTCCTGTCCACAAAGAGTTTTTGAAATTTCAACACTTTTTCCTTGCCTAACCCGTGACAAAGAGATGTCATCTTGGAAGGAAACTCAGGAGGATAATCAGGAAAATATGGATGAAAGCAAGACACTTCATCAAGCAAGATAGACTTTCATTGAAGTGAAGTTGAAAAGATGACTTCAAATTTTTCTACTTTAAACTCCATTTTGTAGTGTAAAATTCTACACTGAGAGCAATTTCTAACTGGAAAATAAATGCCTCATTACACAAATGTTAAAATGGAAGGCTTTAGTCAACTTTGAAAAAAGAAGTCTCCTTGTTCAGCAGGCCAATTCTTCTTTGCAAAGAGTTCAAAAATAAACATTTTTCTGCTTAAAAAGTCTCCACAACCTTTTAAAGGGATATTGCCTGTTCAGTGTTGTCTGTGTACAAAGTAAGGAGATCTTGCAGGTATTTGTGAACAACCTTGGTCTGACTGTAGGAGTTGCTTAGATGGATACAAATGATGAAGCAAAAAGAGTCCAATGACCTGGTTTTGTGGTGAGATGAATGTCTGGGAGGCAAGTGTAAAACAGTCTCATGGCATGAATTTGGAAATTAGTTATTCTAAATTCCCAGTATCAGCAAAATATTTTAGTTTTGAAAAAATGAGATGGAAAAATCACGTGGAAGGAGGTCAAAATGTTTTTGCTGAATCTTCAGTGCTATTGTGCTACTTCTGCAATGGTTATTTTAAAAACACTTTAGTCTCAATTGGAAGAAGTGCTAGGTACATCCCAGTGCCACAGCAATCATAACAAATCAGGCCTCGTCCAAGGGCAAAATACCTCATCCCACCACCAACACTGAAATCACACATTTGCAGCTTTGGTTTCACGGTTTTCTGCCCAAAGTGTTACACAGCACGATTTTATACAAATTTCAAAAGGTGTGTTTTAAAAAAAATATCAGCAGTGTCTCATACAACTCAAGGGAAAATATCATTGAGGACTTCTGAAATACGTACACTTGACAGATGAGAGTAACAGCAATGATACAGTAGGATTTGGGGGGGTGAACCTTCACAGACCAGACACAGGTGAGGTCTGACTGTGAGCCTGATTCTCTCCCGAACAAGCTTGTCTGCCGTGCTAAAACTTGCAGAGCCCAAGTCCTGCTCCCAGCTCTGTTCTCTGCCACTGTTTCTCCAGCTGGAAGGTAAAACTTGACTTTCTTTGTAAAGTCATTTGAGTGATCTTTGAGAATCATCCCAGCCTAAAACAACTATGACTTTGAGAGTTACATCTGCTGGCCTAGACTTCACTTTAGACAATGTTTTCTATTTCATTTTGTTTCTCATTAGTGCAGTGGAAAAGACAAGGCCAGCACTGGCAGGAATATGACATTGGACAAGTAGATGTCAGTGAAGTGCATGGAGTGCCTTGAAAAATGGCATATTTTGAAGTCCCGATAAATGTATGTACAACAGCTTGATGTACATTGACTGACTCAGTGTCTGAATTATTTGCTGCCATGTGCTCACAGGCTACGTGTTGCTCTTACAGAGTTAAAACATACAGAGTGGTAATTATCAGTGTCTAACTAAGTATGTGAAAATGAGCAGCTATCATTTTCTTCTCCATACTTTCTCCAATATGTAGTGCTTACTAATTTGCATGCGTCAAAATTAAGGCCTAGTAGATGGAAGGAACCAGCATTTCACAGTTCTGCCTTCGTTTTAATAAACCTGTCCTAACACATGACGTAAAGATGGCCCCTGAGTCCCAGATACCCCCTCACATGGGGAAAGGAGTGCTGCAGACATTGGCAACAGCCTTTGGGTTGCCCCAGTGCAACAGGATGGGCCCTGGCAGACAGCCCAACTTCTGCTGGCTAGCAACCAGCCCCGAGGGAAAGAGTGCAAGAATATTTTGGCAGAGCCGCCATTAGACACACAAGGGCCCCAGGCAGAGGCTAAGGCCTGAGACTCTGCTTCCTCCCTTGAATATACGGGCAACCTTGCCTGCTGCCCATCAGCCTCCTGCCCGACCCTTGTCCCTGCTGTAGGAAGCAGTGCTGGTGGCCCAGGGCTGGTGGCCCTGGGTGCGCCGCTCAGGCGGAGTCCCCGCGGCCTCTGCACAGACATGGGGAAGAGTCTGCCCCATGACGTGAACCGTGATTTGGGTAATCAGTTGCAATTATAGTTAATGATAGCGGTGTCTGGGCACCCCTGCCAAAGTCAGGACCCCATTGTGCTTGGCATTGTGCAAACACTTAGCACGTAAATTAGACATTGCACTCAAAGCACCTTAAAATGCCTGGCAATCTGACAGCAGCACCTTAAAAGAGCGTGGAGATAAGGCTACCTGGCTTGCTTCAGCAATCTGAAGGAAACTCAGATGGATAGAGGTGCGCGGGCGGCTGTTCTGGCTGTAAATGTTCCTGCAGAGCTGGTGAATTTTTTCTGGTGAAGACTCAACGTGTTGGGCAATTTTTTGTCAGTGTGAAACTATTTGTGGGTTGAGGTTGACTGCCATGAATAGCATCAGGAGTAGAGGGCTGGGGTCACAGAGCTGATGGAGGAAGAGTGCCCCGTTTAACCAACAGCTTTCAGGAAGAAGTGCAACCTATGGGAGATGGTGGCCTGGGCTGGGGGATCTGATCCTCCACCCCCTCCTTCTCTTAGCCTGTTGCCTCTCAGTTAATCCAGGAGACAGGGGCTGAGGGCCAGGTCTCTCATTCCTGTTTACACTGTCCTCTTTGTGTAAATAATTAAACATTAATTAGATCAGGGTTGAGTGTCCTGCATGTCACACCTTCCAGGAGAATGTTTTAACTAGCATGTCGGGAGTCATTCTTCACACTCTTCCTCCATGACTATCCGGATGTTTTATAAGAAAAGGGATAGCTCTAAGAGGAGGAGACTGAGCAGCCTCTGCTGCAAAATACGTACAAAACACCTCCTAGTCCTCACATGCAAACCTCTGCCTTGAACCATCAGAGACTTCAGACCTGCACTAACATATTCCACCTCTCAAGTCACTTTTAGCCATGAGTTTATAAATACATTGAGGTGTGTCTCTCCTGCAGGAGCTGCTCTGTTTATATTAAAGTACTTACACGGTCATGTAGCAAGAGAGTGAAATGGCTTCAGCATCGTGATGATGAGACCAGCCTGCTGGGAAATGGTGTGGATGGTTTTCAGTGTTGCTCCAGTGAAGGCCAAATTGTCTGTGCAAAGTTACAAAAGTGACTGCAGTATCCTCATCTCAGGATATCCTCATAGCCTACTTGGTTATTCATCCCTGAGAGCGAGACGGACGTTAAAACTTGCCTCCCAGCTTTTGTCCTGGTGTTTTAAGTGAGGATACCAACACTCTAATCCCTAAGGTATTTATGAATCTGAACATAAGGAAATAATTTTTTTCACTGTGAGGGTGGCTGAGCACTGGCAGAGGTTGTCTAGAGAGATTGTAGAATCTCCATCGCTGGAGATATTCAAAAGCTGCCTGGATATGGTCCTGGGCAACTGGGTCTAGGTGGCCCTGCTTGAGCAAGGGAGGTGGATCAGATAGCTTTCAGAGGTCCTTTCCAGCCTCAGCCATTCTGGGATTTTGTGATCTGGCCTCTTCAATTCCTTTGGATCTTTCAAAAGTTCCTGAAGTGAAACATTTAATTTTCAGTACAATGCAATATTTCATGCTGAACGAAATTACATTTTACAGGTTTTCATTTCAGTGAGACCGCTTAGAGTCTTTTAATTCCTTTTCTATCCAAACTGAGATGATTCTACCCAACAATTTTTCAGCCCAGCACCTCAACTGGTAAAGTTTATTATTTGCACAGCCCTTGGGCTACGTGCTTAAATGTACGCAAACACCTCTGCTGCTCTGCTGAAGCGGGAGTTTCAAAAGGACTTTTTGAGGCTCTGACTTTACAGTGTAAGGACCAGATGCCTGTTCAATGTGGTAATGTGGTATGTTGACTGGTAGCCTTACCTTGATCATTAAAACAACAGCCCAGGCGTGCACGACGCTTTTGAGAGCAAGCCAGACACCAGGACCCTGCCCACAGGAGTTTTCAATCATATGCAGTCATTATAGCAAAGAGGACAGTAAAGGATGGGCAGGGTGTGTGTGTGTGTGCGCGCATATAAATGCCAAAGATTTTTGCAACAGGAGAAGATGAGAGAAAATGTTCCTGCTACAGGCACATCTTGGTTGCTTACATTTTTCTTTTCTGTTACACAGCGTAACCTTTTCATTTTGGTGGCCCACGTGAGCTTGACTGGGAACAGTGTGAAGGGAACAAAGGAGAGGAAGAGCGCAGCATGGGACCAGGCAGGTATTCCTGCCACGGGGCAAGGACAGATGCCAGGTTATCTGTGAGTGGGGAATGCCAAACTGCTGAAAAGTAAGGTACAGAACAGGGGACAGGAAGCTTTGGCAGGAAGAAGGCATGGCAGATTTTTTTTTTAGGGACTGTTTAATAGTTGTGGCAATTAAGAAAAAATTGATGGTCTATGTCTCTTTACAGAGTGGCAGTTGAGTACTACTTTCCAGCCAAATTCACAGCACACTGCACTCTACGAGAATTGACTTCAGTGGGTTTTGGATCAGGCCTTTGGAACACAGGCCTGGAGCAGAGTCTGTCAGCCCATTAAAAGGGAAAAAAAGAAAAGATCATGAATCAATCCTCCCCGTATCTGCTCCAGATTCTGAATCAAAACCATCCCTTGGTTCATCTGATTGCCAGAGAAAAGGGAAAAAAGAAGAAAAAGAAAAAATAGTCCTGTGTCTGTGGAAAGACTTTCTCATCTGCAATACCTCAAAATCCTTGGGAACTACCTGGCGTGTGCCTTAAAGAGGTGCATTTCTTTGCTAAGATTTACAGTAAGCACAGCTTGTTTCTGCCAGCCTCCAATACTTTGCCTACACTATGCTCAGAGCTGCAATTGCGGCACGTGAGATGCTCTGAAAACAGCTTTCATCTAGCACTAACAATACCCAGGAAGGTACGGTGGTTTAAGCTTCATGGCTCTCATTCCCTCCTTCCAAAACACATATGGAGCTCCTTCCACAGCCTGTGCAGCTGCAGATTCCCTGCCATACTCTTGAAGCTAGCTAGAACATGACCGCGCTGCTGTCACACCTCCGATTACCGAACCGTCTACAATGCCCTGGCAGTGTTATGGATGAAGCCTATTTACCTAAGACAGATTCTTGGCCTGCCACTGCGTTTCCACCATTACTGCTCCACATCTTGGTGGAGTCACTCCTGGGTTACATAAATATAATTGAAATCAGAATCAGACCTGCTGATCCTCATTATTTTGTTGTTTTTCATACCAAGATGGCTGTCTCCAATCATCTACGGGGCACACAGGACCTGAACTACCAGGTCTCCCTGGCTCTATTCCTTATGGATAGTATTTACTGCTGTATAGAAGCCCATCACAGGTCCCTGCATGTCTAACTGATGCACATACATGATGCAGATGCTGGCACAATTTCATCCACAGTAAATTAAGACTCATTCAAGTTTTGTTGATTGTAACTGATCAGAGACCCTTTGCAGCCTTGCTTAATGGCCTGTTTTAACTGAAGCTTTATTACCACATCTCACAAAAGATGGTTCCAGCCTCAGTCAGGAAAATAACCTACAGCTTACAAAGTATAATGTGAAACTACAATCTAGAAAAGTAGGGTGTGCCAAATGCAGGTTGCTATCTTTTTGTCACTCATCTTTTTCTCTTTTACATCCTGCATTTAAGCATCTCCGTAGGTCTTCCTTTGCCCTCCACATTCATCACTTCTGAAGGCTGGTGGAGGATGAATGAATAGCAGGTCCCAGGGCAGGTGTGGGTGCATTTTTAGGGGCAAAGGACTGCAGTCAAGTGTGACAGAAACAGTAATGCTTCTTTCTCTGCTTGGCAACAAGCAGGGCTGGGACATTTAGAAAGTTGTGATGATGAAAGTGTTTGGAATGGTGTTTTTCTAAGCCATTGTGTTCAGCTCAACTGCAACAAATTATAGAGAAATATAATGAACTAACTAAATAAACAGCGTCGGCAAGGTAGATGTTGGATGAGATGCTATGATGTTGGATAAATAATAGGAGATGAAAACTTAATTATAGGCCAGATTGCTTCCTTCCACTGAAAGCAGCTCTTGAGTTCCCCCTGCAGAATTTTCACAGGTTTCTTCTGCTGAGTGGGTGGGATTTGCAGGACTTGTGACAACCTGTTGATACACTCAGGAATTTTCGGACATCTGCTTATTTATAAGAAAACTTTCCCCCTCATTTCAGTTCTCCAGTCCCTTCAATTTTGTAGCCATGTGATTTCAGCAGAGTTGTTCTGCTGGGGCATTTACCTGTATTTCCTCTTTCTGAATCCCTTTTCTCTTGTCAGTTACCACATTGTGAACTGTGGAAAAGTTAGATCTGCCTGTTGACATTTAGCTGAGTTTCTTATGGGATCACAGACAGATAGGATGGATGAAAGCCATCTTCCACACATAGACTTGCTCTACAATTTCTAGCCATTCTTTCTGTACATATCCCTCAACCTCAAGAGCTCTGGGCCAGCCTAGGGAAACCCTGATAGTGCTGTGAGATGACTGCCTCATTGAGGTGAGTCAATAGCCTTAGATGTGAGCAGACACACACAATGTATGTGGTCTTCTGGGGTAGAAGACACATGGTTTTACTGACAACAGACTTCACAGTAACAAACCAAATTCCTATGCAGAAGGAGCTGACATGACCATTTAACTTTGGCTGCACAGTCCTTTGCTTTCACAATTTTATGAAACAGAGCATGGGGATTTGTCAAGGGATTCTAAAACAAGTGTCTGATTGCCTCCCCAAGGCTTGTATGAAGAATCATTTTGAGAGGTAGTTTCAAACTTGCTTGCTCAGCTCATTCCCCATAAAATTTACCCATCCCATCATCTACGCCCACACCTACATGGTGTTCCATCCCCATTAAGACGAATCAAAACAAATCAAAAGAAAATTACACATAATGAGTGGGAAGGCTCACTTTCTCCTGTCCTTGCAAACATCTTGTAGGAAGAGGTTACACTTCTGATATGCATTCTAAGGATGAGCAAAAGGGGAAAAATAATGACTTTACACAGCAAATCTTCTATGCACAGAGCTCCAAAACTCATGTATGCAGCGTACATATGGGACCAATCATTCATTGCTGTCTTGGAGGTGGAATGAAGCAAAGTCTCGTGCCAGCAACACTCTGAAACAAACCTGTTGAATGGATGTTTCTTTCCAGAGTGATTATATAATACTTCATAGAGATTTGAATACTTAAAACAGGTGGTTGCAAAATTAAAACTTAAATTTTAAAATGATGTCTGAAACGTCACTACCAGTAAAAAATATTTCTCCACCTCTGTACTTGACAGGCTTTCTTTACTCCTGAGTGATCTCTGTTAGACACTAAAATGAACATCTTAACTTTTACTCTCATCACCTTCATTTGGCCCACACAACCACAGATGATTGGTATGAAAGATCTTCTGGCTTCTACGGCATTGGAATAGCTCCACCCAATCTAGGCCTAACTCTCAAATCCAGGTCCCAAACCTATCACAGTTACAATAAACTGGCTGAAATTAAATTTTGTCTATGCCTTAAATGCAAAATATTTGTCTAGCTGTAAACGAAGGCAGAATGGGAAAATAATTGTTGACTACTTTGTAGAGCTCCAGGATGGGGTATGTTCCTAGGCCCTGACAGAAACATAAGAATGTTATGGTTTTCTTTGCGTAGGCAGGTAAAAAATTATGAAAGAATATACACGATGTGGAGGGGCAATCTGAGGGATATTTAGTGACTCTGTTACGTGTACAGGAGATACCACTGAACTGACATGGAAGAAGAAGGGCTTCGTAAAAGAAGATTAAGTCAAGGGTAATATTCAGCTAAGCAATGGCATATTTTGAAAACAAGGACAAAGAATCTGAACTTGCCACAAAGTTTGCACAGAATCTGCCCGTGGAGTCTTTGTTGGTGGCAATAACTCTCCAGCTGGGAATAACACAGCTTTGACTTTCAGAGCAGTATTTTTTTGCAGCATTGAGACCCAAACCCCCCCAACTTCGTAGATATAAACTGGTTGTGGCTGTTCTCAGGGATCAGAGAGATGCAGTAAGAACAACAACATTTTTCTGTGTCATTTTGTGCTAAAGAATTGACATTTTAGACTTGCACATTAAAAAGAAGACAAGCTATTTCTTTATATTTTTAAAAATTACAAGTTACAGTCTGAGAAAGGGATCCCCTCATCACTTTGGGTAGTTAATCAGAAAAGCATAGCCTAGTGAACCACTTGCTATTTGACTATTTTGCCTGTGATTGTATTGAATTTACTACTCCAACAGCACAGAACAATTTCCATCTCTGATATTCTACATACGTCTATTTTAAAGACTCAACCTACTCTAAAAGGCTTCTCTTTCAGTTGCTATCTGGGTGACTGCTCTTTCCCTCTCATATCTGTGACAGTGGTCTCATTCTCTCTTGGTCCTGCTAGCCTCATGGCCCATTCAGTGCTTGATTATTTCTGCCCATGGAGGCGGTGGAGAGGGAGATAGATAGGAATGCTTAGATCTCTTGCACATACGACCCAAATGCTTCCCTTCTCCCTCCACTATTCCCAAGTGCTGTAGATTTGTATAATGTCCTTCAGATGTCAAAGCCCTTTGGGCAATTGGCAACAAGTCAGAGATGGTGAACCTGTGAAGAAGCAAAGGCCTAAATCCCTTCCTCTTTTACAGTTTGCAAACACCTCTCTCTTTCTCTCTCTCTCTCTGATCTTGAGTCCTGAGGTTTTCTTTGCTGTGGTTTGAACTACAGTTTAAAATGTTTCAATTGTCATCTTGCATTGTGATGCATCACATGGTGCCCCAGCCACAAAAAGGCCTAGTAATTTGGTTTCATCCTGTCACTGATTTTGATGTGTCTGGTGCAGCTGGATGTGGTCATGTCACGGGTTCCAACATTATCTTTAACAGGAAAACAAATGTCAAGAGAGAAATACTATTGTCTTACAATTAGTTTTAAACAAATCAGACTTTGGAGAACAGTACGATTCTCAGGTCTGTATGCTTGTACAAAGAAGTTTAAGATAAAGTTAACATCTAACATGCACAGCCATTCCTTAGGGGAAAGAAAAGCTATCCTGAGACTTCACAAGAACAAAGGATCTGATAATGCAGTTCTCAGGTGAAATCTTTTTTGTAAAACTGCTATGTGTACAACCAGGTAGATTATATCTTCCGCCACCCATTTTCCAGGGCAGATATTTATTATTTGTTGTGATTGGTAAAAACCACTTTGCAATCCCAACCTGTTTTGACTGGAGTTGAGGATGGCCTGCTCTAATTTGGGATGTCTGTCTTCTTGAATATATAAGAATGAAGGGGATGCAGTAAAGCAGACCTACTGCCACGTGAGATATTTTAGGGTTGGGGGACATTTTACGTCTAGCAATGAAAGAGGTTAACAGATTTACTTGCCTTGGTTAGAGGAAACAAAATGGAAACTCTAGTTGTGAATTCTCCTTTCTGCCTTTCCCAGGTACTTTCATTGCCCACTCCCCCAGGTGTAGGACTATTTCCAGGTGTACTGCTAGATGAACAATGGTAAATTCTCATGTTCAAAAGAGAAAAAAGGGATTTTTTTCTAAGAAAGATGAGGAAGAAAAGACATTGTAGCTCTCACTTTAAAAAAAAAAAAAGAAAGGAACAATAGGAAATGCATAGAGAACAACTAGCCTAAATGTATCAAAACTCTCCAATGGTTTAACAGACAGAACTGGTTTTCAGTTATCTGGTGTTATGCATTGATTTGTATAGCACAGGATCATGCTGAGGATCTGGCTTCAACCTTTGGAAGTAGAAGTTGCTTGCATTCAGGTCTCTAGTAACCATATGGTAGTGCAAAGGTTCAGTTTGGGAAGAAGCAGCCAAGTGGCACACATCCCATGAGTGCTTTTACTTCATGCTAATATTGATGTTTACATATTATTTACATAAAAGGGGTTAGAACAGTCATTTTGATTTTGGTTTAATCTCAGAGAAAAGTAACTTCTGTGGTTTTGTTGTTCTGGCAAATAAGACAAACATATAAGGAAAATCACATGCCAAAGAGATTTCATTAGAATCAAGTCAGTGGATATGTCCTGTTTTCAAAAGAATCCTGGACTCATCTTCTGCAACCAGGAGATCTCAGCTTCTTAAAACAGGGCGTCCCTAATAACATGAGCTTTTCTAAAGCCTGAAATCCTTGCATGTTTCTTGCCTAGAGGTAATCAGGACCAGTGCTAACATTTTCCATGACCAGACAAATGAGAAAAGAGAGCCTTTCATTCCTGTTTTGGTTGGTGCATTGTGAAACAACATTTTTTTCTTCATCTGGAAGAACCTTAATCAATGTATTGGAGCCAAAGTAAACTTCAACCTTGGGAAAAATTAGATTTGGACTGAGATTCAAAAATAGGCATTTGGACCTATCCCTACTGCCACCCTGTTTTCAAAAAGAAGCATGAAATTTCCACATCTCTAAATTAGAGCTGAATGAAAAGAATCATAAAATCATTTCCTATATATTTATTTGAATGTTTGCATGGATTCAATTCAGCAATGTTGAGCTTCTATTGTATTGAATCAGTGGGAAGCACTTACATTCTGGGGCTGGGATTTACACAGGCGTGTAGAGCACCCTTTTAGTAGAATTTATTAAATCAATGCAAGGACCTTCTGTAGATATTCCCTTTGGAAGCTACCCCATTTCACTTTGTAGAGGTGGGGCTTTTGATTATTTGCATTTTTGTTTCTATTAACATATTCTCAGTTGAGACAAACTTTTAATCTCCAGTAAAAATGCCCATGTAAGTTTTGTAGAGATGTACACAAGTTTCTAAAAGATTTTTTAGTCAGTCTGATACCTACACTGAAACAATTAACTGCAGGAACTGATGTCTGCCAAAAGTTGCCTGTAAGGATAATCTTAAAATCAAATTGCTACATTTGTACACAACAAAGATCATACTGGAATTATTTGTGTTCTTCTCCTATCAGACAATAGAAACAATTCCAAGTGATTTATTTGACCATTCACAATAACACCAACCCTGACTCATATGTATCAAGTGTTCAGGCTAGGCTTTTTTTCATCCTCAATTTTAAAACATGTGCAATGAGAGAGCTATTGAATGAGCCCTTCTGAATCATTACCATCAGTGTTTTGTTTTAGATATTCTGAGAGCAGAAGAGAAACAAAATCCATCAGGTTGCAATGTCATGATGAAAAATTTGAATCTGCGTACTAAATAATCTTATTACCTCCTAAAATTGGAAAGAAAAGTAAGTTCAAAGCCACTGCCCTCCTGCTTTTCTAATCGTGTTAGATGGTTTGGAACCGATTTCCTGAGAAGTAGTGGTGAAAAGGATGGAAGAATGTGATTCTTCCCTGTCAGGGAGGCTCAGCAGAAAAGTGCGATTGGGAAGACTATAAGACGTCACATTTCTCAGCCTCACCTTATTGTGACAGGAGACAAAGGTGGCAAGAGGACAAAACTAAGACTTTTTTTCAGACTATTTTTAGAATTCGTACTACTAATTCATCTTTGTTAAAAAATAGGCAAATGGTTATATACAGCTTTATTGGCAGTAGAACTTATGTCTGAAGCCAATTTTCCCTTTTATTTTACAGACTACAAATACTTCCACATTCTTATTACTGAAGACGTAAAAGCATTGATAGAAACATTTGAAAGCTATTAGGGTCATTTACAGAATTAATGTGGCTGTGCTTTGAACCCTATTAAAATGTATTAGATCCTATCAACTGTAGTTGGAGTGAAGGGCAGAAAAAAAAAGGCAAAACAAGAAGGGCTGTGGCTGAGAAAGTGGCAGAGCTGCCAAGAACAGGAGAACTGGGACGACTGAAAAGGCATACAGACCTCTTTTGGCTCTCTTTCTGGGCATTTTGCAGCTTCCTTCAGACTGGCACTTTAGAGCTGATTATGACTATGAAATCACTTCTCAGTCCCAAGGTAACTGTTCTCAGCTTTTCTTCACTTCATTGCATTGCTCACGAATGCTGCAGGATATTCTAATGTCCTGCAGATGTAAAAACCTCCTTTAGAAACAGGCAACTAATAGCAGTGGGAAAATGAATGAGTTTTTGAGGGCACAGTCGGGGTTTTGTGCAGTTTGGGTTCCACTGCGCAATACAAAGGCTAAAAATAATATCATTTTGGAACTGGAACCCAGACCTTTCACCCTTCCTTCAGCTTGGATATCAAATAATGGAGACTCCTTCCCGAGTTCATCTTCCCACGATCTGCTCCCAAAAGAGTGGGCTGAACAGGTGCCACTGGCCAGTGCCCACTTGCCCATGCTCGCTCTCAGTGTGATTAACCCCTTCTACTGGTGCCCAGGTCCACAGCGTATAACACAGGGCAGTCTGAGGCTGCCCGGACAATATGTACGTGGAGCAGAAGGGTTCCAGTCCAGTAGGTGAGAATGCCGCATGTCCCATCAAGCTTGAATTAACATAGTTCAGGTCTATTGTGTCACAGTTGTTGCCAGCGTGTCTGATACATCTGAATGTGGACGTGTCACAGCACAAGTTCATGCAGTATGACGAGGCAATGCAATAAACTATAATATTATGTGGGTTATGCAATGTTCTCAGAACCAAAGAGGACAAATCTCATATTGAAAAACACTGCAGGAGGTTTTGTTTGGTTCTTACTAGCTTTTTTAATTCACTCTGTATATTGGGATTGTTCCACTTGCAGATGAAAGTGCTTGTTACAGTTGTGTTGTTCTGAAACAATTGGGACAAAAAGTGCTGGTTTTTTTATCTTAATGAAAATCCCTGTGTCCCCTTCCAGCAAAGGAAGACCTGTTTGTCAGAAGCAATTCACACACCCCTCTTTTAAATCCATGGCCTGTTTTTACTTGTGCTGTTCAGGGTTCTTCAGTCTTTATTTAACAAGGTTACGTAAGGAGAGGTGGGGGAGGGGGTGGTATATTGTATTGGCAAGAAAACAACAGGCTATTTACCTGTCAAATATTTAGCAACAGAACAGTCTGGGCAACCTGGCTTCACTTGTCCCAGAATAAGGAACACATCTGATTTAGGGCTCCAGTTGAGGTGTTGTAAGGGTTTGTCATTCTCCAAGTGGTTCCAGCAAGTGCTTCTTTCAGGCATCCAGACCATTCTTCATGTGCTTTTGTTGGCAATAGAGTTCCTTGGCACCACTATGACCATTTGCTTCTTTTGGTTTTTTTTCCAAAGGTGTAGCCACAGAGCCCTTATCGTGAACTACATTCTGCAAAGATAGACAAAGGGCCTTTCCCTAAGGAAAATGGAGTGCAAGGAGTGGGACACAACCAAGCAGAGGCAGATTATGAATGATTATCAGGCTTATTTCCTAATAATGATTTCTATTGTGCTGTAGATTAGACTCCAAAGGGCAGGATCAGAACTTTCTGTTTCGCAAGCATGAAAATTCAAGTGGATAAAGCATTTAAGTTCCTGTACGGCAGCGAATAATTGGCAGGAACATGATCAAAGTGGCCAGCTACTGAAAGTCTCATTCTAATTTCTAGGGCTCTATTAGATATCAATTTTTCAGATTAAGAATCCAGAAGACAATAAAAGCTCAGTCAGCTGTGGAGGCAAATGGGAAGTGTACCAGGGAGTGAACCAAGAGCTCGCCAGAGTTAGCAAGTCCACACTCGCTGTGGGGGGGACAGTTTTACTCTGCCTTTTTGTGGTTTAACTCAGCCATGTGTCCCTAGGGGTACTATTATAAAATAGCAATGGTGGAATGCTGTGTGTGGAATAGTTATTGCAGAATAACTATTTCAGGCTGTTTTTCTGTGTATAGAAGCCTTACTACTACATTTTTACAAGAAGATGCACCTAAGTTTATCTCTTTTACTTCATGTCTAAAGCACAGGAGTTTTTAGTTTTGCCTGTGTAGAGTAAGGCTCTCCTGAGAAGTTAGTGCTTGCAAATATTTACAAAAGCATACTGCAATGTCAGAAAAAAGAAGAGGAGCAGGGGGTCCGCATTCATGCAAATGCATTTCTTTCACACAGTCTGCACCAGGGTTGCTTACTTCCAACCCAAAGTTTAGACCCTGAACTGACATATCAGAGTTGGGGGGGGCGGGGGGGGGGGCATACACTCTAGATATTTCTATAGCAGGACTACTCAACATATTTTTTCTAAGCTTGTTTGGGTAATTTTACAATTTTTTAATAACACACTACGAAGTCCTGCTCAGCAGGAATCAGTATGCTGGCCCCACGTCTGCAACTTTCTGAGAGACGAGGAGAGTTCCTAAGAGCTCCTGCATGAATATAATACAGTGTGTATCGTGTTTTGGGGACCCTGGGGAGGCCTGGGCAAGGTTGAAAACCTGCTCTGTAGATAATATAGCAAGGGAACACTCTTGGAGATCTGATCTCAGGTGAGCTGGATGACCCTCTGGGATCACCTGTCCATTGAGGCAACTCACGGTTGCCAGAGGGAGTATGGAGGGGAGATGTAAAGTTGGGCAAGCCCTTTGGCTGCTGGGTGCTTCCACAAAGTGTCTAAACTAAGGAGGGGTAAGTCTGGGACTCACATACCAGAGGTGTTAGGATATGCAATGCACTGAGGAAGCTCTTTGATATTAAGGACTGAGTATTTATTTTTGGTAATATGTGCCAAAGAAACGATCCTGACATACTTTGATTTAGTAAGTGTTTGATGATGATATATAAGTGTCTTATCTGAAGCGGAAGGGGTGCTTTATGAGAGTAACTTGATACTGTTTTGATTGAAAGTAACTTTTTTTTTTTTTTTCACAAAATGGAGAAATGCTGTAATTTAAATATTTTATATCCTAACTAGCCTCATAGGAAAGCAGAAATCTTTATTTAAGAGAGGATTTATGCAATCTCTGGTTCTGTCAACTCTTAAAAAAAGAAATAGTAGTATTTGCGAGAGCTAGGGAACTAGAAACTACAACATATTTTTGCAATACTTTCAAAAATTGGGTTTTTCGTGAGCTTTAGAGTGGAGAGCTCTATCAAATAGCAAGGGGTCACGTTTGCAACATTTCATGCAACAAATTCCTGACACTTTTCCCGATTCTCTCCCGCTTACACTAGAAGTTCGTGTGTGTATATCCAGCAAGAGGAAGGGACATATTTTTTTATGCATTTTCTTCAGGAAATCGGGGAGACTCAGGGACTGAAAATGGAAAATATCAATGGGTGGGACCAGGAAAGTCAACTGAATGCTGCATTACGCCAAGACACTTTCATCCTGCCCTTCTGTCAACCAGGACAGGATGAGAGGCAATGAGCTGGCAAAAAGTCTCAGGTCAAAAGTTGAAAATTGCCCATTCCTAGAATTTTTGATGCTTAAACTTATTGGCTCACTTTGCAAAGCTTTTAGGAAAATTACAATAAGCTGTGAAGCTGGTCATTTCCCATATTTCTGGGAGCAAAACACTTCCCTTTCAGGGTTTCAGTATCTGAACATATGTTGGAAAGGGATTTTTTGCTTGAACCGGCAACTGCCATCTTCACAGGAAAATAAATCCCAGAAGAGTATGGTCTGGGGAGGCTTTGCAGGGAGCGGGGTGGAGGGGAAGGAACTATCAGCAGCACAGATAGCAAAGCCTGGCTTGGCAGCTGCTTTGGATGGTGAGTCCAAACTATGGGGTCTTCTTGCCAGATCTCTATTGCATGACAGAAAGGGCAACTGCCAGAGTCAAAGAGGAACACCTGCCAGAGCGGCCCTTGCGTTTGTTCTCTGTATTGAAGTACTACTGCTAATGCTAGTGGGATCTCCTCCGTGGCACGGTGAGTGAGATGCAGCTACCCACAATTGTCTCCTGAGTGGAACAGCTGTGCTAGGGACTTCGGTTGGGCCTGAGATTAGTTCCTGCATCCCAAACAAATGTTCCTTCTCTGACTGGGGAATGTACTGAGCCATTGCAGGAAAGGTTAGTCTTAAATGCTAAGACCAAATGTGTTTCAATGTGGAAGTGGTGAGAACTTCCCATTACATCTGGCCCACTTTAAACACACTTGAGGGCAGGTCAGATATCATTTTAATTTGCAAAATTGCTTGCTCTGTTTACCAAAGAGCAAATCTGTCCTTTAATGGCTGGAAGCTGAACATTAATGTAAGCAGAACTGGAATGTCAGATGATGTTGAAAGCTGATTATATAACTCGTACTTTTAGTTTCATAATTAAAATTTTATGGGGTGAAAATAACCTCTTCACCCTATCTACTGTAAATGCAATAAGTGAATGTAGGTGGACTGGATCTTTATTAACCACTGAATGATGGGTTGTATTCACACCTGTACCTGAGCCAGACCTTAGCTCCTTTGCACTGAAGACTGATGGAGGATGTGATTGCTCTCTATTATTACAGCTGGGCATAAATACAGGGGAAGGAGGGGCTCTTTAGATTAAAATGTAGAGGAAGATGTCCAACAATTGGATATAAACTGGGAACAGATAGACTCTGGATGAAGTTCATCAGGGGAATCGGGTTTTGAAACAAGTTTTCAGCTGGAGGTATAGGTGCAAAACTGCACCTCAGTTTAAACTGGACCTTAATACCCTCACAGATATGACTATATCGGCTTCCGATGAGAGCAGGGTACTGTACACAGGGACCCAGGCAGCTCCAGTGATGTGTCTCCGTTCTTCAGTTTCTGCGTGTCATCTCTTACATGCAAAGGCACTAGCATCTCTCTGGAGATACTTGATGACGATTAGTACAAGTACATGTTTGATCGCTTTCTCTCAGAAGTGTATGCTGGGTTTTATGGACACGGTACAGAAGGACAGATTAGAAAGGGATGTGTTTGGGAAACTTCAGTAAAAAAGCTTTAAAAATGCAGTCCTGTTTTCTTAAGCTTGATGGAGCCAGGGATATTTTTTAAGTATCTTGGGCATTCAGTGCATCGGTGAATGAAGCGTGTGAGAGAAAGAGCCAGAGCCAGTTGTTCAACATGCAAATGAATTTTATCTGATAAGCAGCAGTGTTTGGCTGCTTATATATGAGTCTCTCCTGTAAAATATCAGGTCAGTGAGAAAAATAATTCAGTAATGTAAATTCATAATTTCCCAATTATTTACATGAGGAAAATCCAACCACACAACAATTCCACCTCTTCCTTTCTCCTTTCTTTTTGACCTGCATAACGGTGCTAGAATTGTTTCTCTCGTGCTTGGCAAAGAGCACACTGCCAGGACGTGTTCACCAGAGCTGCCTTGGCCCTGGGGCCAGCTGGAGCCCGGGAGTGACATCCCAGCTCTGCTCCAACTGCTGCCAACTGTCCGCAATGTCCAGGTCAATCTGCCAGCCCAGGGCTGTTGCAGACTGTAGAGATGGTTCAGCCACTCTCACGCCACACACCACCCGCCCCACTACTCCACCAGGGCCTGGGAGCAGATGTTTGCAGCAAAATTCAAACACAGCAGGGGCCAGGAGCTGGGCCAGCAAGTGCAGCAACTTGCCTTCCCCAGCATTTCTTCCCTTGCCTTAAATAAATAGCAACAATCAAAAAGACCAGCATATCTGGTCTATACGACGCGGACTTCAGTGGTTTCCAATTTCTGTGGTACACCACCCTCTTTAGCAAACCGCAGTTTGTGATTTCTAGCACTGGTATATGAGTCTGGGAGTGAAACTGTTCTAAGCAACGCTTCCCGAAATACCCGTGTACTAGGGACAGAATGGATAAAATAGATTCAAACAGGTAAAACAGAAGTGTTTTGTTGACTTTCCTCTCAGACACAAAGGGAACCTTAGGGGACTAGGTCTGGTATGGGGAAAAAGGGCTACGTCCTAATCCCAGTAAGTCATTGTAATTGTAATTTATGCATTATGGGGATGGACAGCTGAGGTCATAGTAGAAAAAGCAACAATGAATGATCTGACAGAGCAGGAGGAGCCTTTCTTCTCCCTCTCCTTGGATGTTTTTCTTCCTGTGACCTTGCTTTCTGACCACTCAGATTTATTTGAGTACAGTTTACTACCAGTTGCCCCACCTCTGAAAGCAGCCCTCAGACTGGCTGTAAGTGTCTCTTTGCACGCTCCATACTGCAATGCCCAGTTAATGAGCGGGTACGTGACCTTCTTTCTTTTCAGTGCTAGAGGTGTTTCACAACCCCCAAGCAACACAGCTCCCTGCCAGGTTGCCTGACGTTTCTGGAGAAAGTATTTCATGGGAACAGTGAGGCAGAACAGGTACAGCGTCCCTCACCTCACCTTGTGGTGTCTTCCAAACACTGGCTGGCACTGCAAATGTGTTTCCAGAGAATTGCACTAGGCTGGCTCCTGTCCTCCAGCAAAGTACCAGCTTGTCCATGCTGCAAGTGCTACAGGTTTGCCAGCTGCTTGAGTAACTTGCTGCCACCTCTGCACCTCTGGATGGAAATCGTGGCTGAGGTCTGTTGGCAAAGCCATGTAGGACATTTCCCGGTCATGTGGGGAGTCTCCTGGGCTGAGCACACATGTCACAGAGAGCCCACCTGAGGAGACACACCTGGGGGACGTGGACCCCAACTCTGGTCATCCTCCCCTTGCAAAGGCAAAATGTGAACTGAAAGTGAAAACGAATTTGAGCAAACAAAAAATTTAGGATTTCTGCCTCCTCCCTCCCCCTGTTTCCAACATTGCATATCATCATTTAAGTAGAAAGTTAACCTGTCCCCCTTTCGATTCAACAGGGACTTCACCCTTTAGGAAATGCTCAGGATAACAGTGTAAGTGAAACTACGTGATTGCTAATAAGCAGCTCCACCAGTGCTTGCCTGAAGGTACCAGAGTAGTCAGTGTTACTAATAAAGTTAATTACTCCCACTACAAGAGAAATTAGTCAGGGGGAAAAATCAACGTGTATGAACAAGATGATTAGCTGTTGGTTTCACTTTTGCAAATACATTTAATCTACTGTAGTACTTTTAGGCTGGTTAACCAGAGTCACAAGGTATTAACGCACTCCCTCCTTATGAGAGAGCAGAGAAAAGAATTACAAAACAGTCACTTCCGTTTCGGGCCCTGTCTGATGAACTGTGAATGTACCCAAAACCCTCTGCACTTTTCTCTCTTTTAATAATTAGTGCCATTTCTCTTCTGGCCATTGAACTGTGGTCTGGAGGTAAAGTTTTGCGTAATTAAAAGCATCTCTAGGGCTGTGTTTTTCCAAGTAAAAAATCTCTCGTCCACCACCAGGACATCCCATTTCACTTTGTGGTGTCTCTAATCTTTATATGCATGTGAAATAGCAAGAAACCCCCCACCTCTCCATCAGGCATGAGTTTTCATTGACTTCTGTGACTGTAACTGATTAGTCTTCTAGGAACAATGCAACAGCTGGATTCAGATTTACTCAGCTCTATTTTCTGATCTGGGAAGTGAATGAGATAACACAGAAGGAGCCGTCACAGAACTGTTTGATTTCTAGGTGCTCTTTTAGTGAAGACCTCAAGGATTTAATTTCTTTTTTTCTTTTCTTTTCTTTTCTTTTCTTTTCTTTTCTTTTCTTTTCTTTTCTTTTCTTTTCTTTTCTTTTCTTTTCTTTTCTTTTCTTTTCTTTTCTTTTCTTTTCCCTTTCCTTTCCTTTCCTTTCCTTTCCTTTCCTTTCCTTTCCTTTCCTTTCCTTTCCTTTCCTTTCCTTTCCTTTCCTTTCCTTTCCTTTCCTTTCCTTTCCTTTCCTTTCCTTTCCTTTCCTTTCCTTTCCTTTCCTTTCCTTTCCTTTCCCTTTCCTTCCCTTTCCTTCCCTTTCCTTCCCTTTCCTTCCCTTTCCTTCCCTTTCCTTCCCTTTCCTTCCCTTTCCTTCCCTTTCCTTCCCTTTCCTTTTCTTCTCTTTCCTTTTCTTCTCTTTCCTTTTCTTCTCTTTCCTTTTCTTCTCTTTCCTTTTCTTCTCTTTTCTTTTCTTCTCTTTCCTTCTCTTTTCTTTCCTTCTCTTTTCTTTCCTTCTCTTTTCTTTCCTTCTCTTTCCTTCTCTTTTCTTTTTTCCCTCTTTTTTTTTTTTTACCGCCTAATAGAGAGAGTAGGGAGAATGTGCTCTGCAAATAATAACATCCTCCTTCCCTGGGGGTTATATAACTGAGAAACATCAAAGACTTTGCTCTGAGACATTGTGTTCCACGCAGGATCTGCATATGTTATAAGAGGTACCAATTATTTCCAGTTCTTGTGGTATTTTTTGTAATATGGATACCATCCAACCCAAGTCAAAGAGGGCATCATGCAAGCATCAGATGACGAAGTTTCTACTCATCATTAAGGAAAGGAGAAGGGAGGGAAAATGATTAGTGGCTTCCCATTTTATTCAGTCATTGGTTTACCTTTCCAAATGGTTGTTTTTCATTTGGTTTATGGCATTTCTGAGTGACACTTCCTGCAGCTAACTTGTTCACCTCACCATCAGGAAGGAAAATCGACACGGAGCGACAGGTAACCAAGCACAGAAATTTGACATGAAGTCCTCAGGCCTGATTGCTCAGAGAAATGTTTGCCTGTAGGCAGTTCAGAAAAAACTCAGGAACCCTCAGATGTTGGAACGAGAACACAATCTGCATGTGGGTAATTTACAGAAGGAGGAAAAGAGACCACTTACTGTATTTTTTGATTTATCTCTTGAGGCTGAATTTTGAACTGGTGGTAAGATGAACCACTATACAACCTATGATTGAACTTCCGAAATGCTCAGGAATTACTATTACGTGTACTAATTACTGTTTCCATTACTGGAATATTTTAAAAGGCTACTTTTTACAAGTTAATCTATTAGCCAAATGAAAGTGAGGTACATTTTTGAGAGCGACCTTCATCCTTGAGCCACCAGTCCTTTAGAAATAGTAGACTGAATTTAAATTTACATTAAGACATATTTTCCCTCTTTTCAGAGTAATATGCAGAAATGTTCTTTGAAGTGGGAATACCTATCATCTGCCTCTTCTTTGCATGGCCAGCGTGCTTTGAAGGTGTTCTGGTAGGAATGAGAATCTGCTCCTGTTTATTTTATTTACTTCTGTGCTCCTTCATGTGGACTTTTTTCCTCAGTTTTTATCCTCTCCTTCTCCCTTCTCTTTCACTCATTCTTCTATCTTTTATAAAATCTTATCTTTTCACTGTTGTTACCTTTCTCCTTTTTATTGAGTATTTGAATATATAATGATGAGGAAGCAGACTGTCACTATCCATAGCTACCACCCCTTCCCATAGTCTCATAGATTAATTGAATAATGCAGGATGGAAGGCATCTCTGGAGGGCACCTGATCTGCTCCAGCCCCCATTCGGGGCAGGGCCAACTTTGAAGTTAGGTCAGGTTGTTGAGGGTCATGTCCGGCTGAGTATGTTGAAGGAGACACAACCTCTCTGGGCAACCTGTCCTGGTCTTTGACTCCTGCATTGCAAAAATTTATTTCCCCATATCTAATCAAATATCTAATCAAATTTTCCTTGTTGCAGTTTGTGTCTGTTGCCTCTTGTCCTCTCCCTGTGCACCTCCAGAAAGAAGTCTAGCCTCCTCTTCTCTCTACATTTCTGTAAGGTACACAGCTTTAAGATCTCAACCCTGCTTTCTCTTCTGAAGCCTGACGAACCCCCCTCAACATCTCATTGTACATCAGGCCTATGACTACTTAGATCACTGCAGAGATCTGGAACTCACTATGGCACTTATTGTAGGCAAAACAGCATACCCACCAGTTAGCATTGTTCAGGGGCTTCTAAGGAGTGTCACTTAAAAAGATGCACAGTGCTCTGGTATTACTGAGCTGTCATGAAACTGAGGAATTAAAAAATCAACCGTAAATTAGTTGTAACCTCAACAGAGCAAAAAGTGCCAGAATTAACCATTGTTAGTGAACGTTTTTTCAGCTGCTTCATGATTCTCTAAATGATCTACATTCTAAAAAACATTTTTGATGCTTTTTGATCAGACTAAATACTTGAATGTACAAAAGAGCTTGTGGCTAGGACAACGGGAGTGTCATTTATGATCTATACAAAATCCTATTGTATGAGACACTGTTTTTGTTTTGAAAAACAGTTTTATTTATGCACTGTGAGTGTAGTGGGGGTGAATTCTTACCTAAAGGAAGTGCTTTGATGGTTGGGTTAGGCTAGTTTTGCAAGAATTACTCCAGCCATTCTATCTTTGGAGCTCCATTTTTTTCCTCCCATCCCAGCAAACCATGGAAGAGGATCAAGATGAGCTCAGACTCCAGGAAGTTTTTCAGGATTTTTGTCATTCCTTAATCACTCAGAGAACTGATACAGCCGGAGCCCAGGATTGCAGGAAGGATTCCTGAGCAGTAGAAACCTTGATGTTAAACAGGAATCAGCCGTGACACACCTTGATGAGAGGGTGGAGATAATTTGTTTTGTTATTAATATTTGACATTCAAGTTCATCATGCGGAGAAGGCAACCGCACTGCCTGGAAAAGAGGCTGCAGGCAGCACAGAACCTTACTCACTCCATTGCATAAGGGGCACATTTCCATCCATCCAGATTCTCGTCTGGTGATTAAAAGGTACATTACACAACCCGGTGAAAGAGTGAGCGCTGTTGGATGACACTCGACCTGTCTCTTCCTGAGCTCCGCCATGAGCTCTTGTCCTCAGCTCTACACACATGGGCCAAGGATATTGCCTCCCTGCCACCCTGCTTGTGTCCGGGACCCTCATGACAGACACCGTGGCCTTGGAGGGAGATCGGCAAGGCCCCGATGGCGTGGCGGGAGCGGGGAAGGGTGGCTCCACCCTGAGCGGGAGCGGGGTGTCATTAGGAGTGCCCGCGCCCGCTCATCAACAGCCCCTGGCCACCGACCGCAGCCTGAGTCACCGGCACCTGAATGAAAGTAATTTTGTTGTTGTTTTGTCCTTTCCAGCCTTGGAAGAGCGCACCCCGCCAGGAGGGCTGGTGGCTGGGCCACCGCTGCCATGCTGGGCTGCGTCAGGCCAGGCCGGCTCCTGCCCTGTGCCTCATGGGTGAGGGCTTGGCTTTCCTTAGGTCAGGAACTCCCTGCCCACTCAGGTAACAACGACGCCTCATGTACACTGGAAATCAGAAGCAGGCTGGCATCTTCCCTCTGCTTCTGTCCCACTGCGACTCCCTGTAGCTTCTAGGGTGGCTTTCCCGGCCAGTTTCAGAAAGTCGGGTGTCGGAGTCACACCGCCAGTGGCTGCAGTAAGAGCACAGATGCTAGGTTTGGAGGAGCGCATTCCGTGGCGGCCGGCTGGCATGGGGCAGCCTGCATCCGTGCCGACAGACCCGCTCAGCCTCTAAAACTGGGCAGGACTTAGTACTGGGTGGAGAGAACTTGTTTGATTTCTTCTTTTGCCACCATAGCTCAGCGAGGTCATGGAAGGCAGGCTTCGTTTGATCCAGTGCTCAGTTTCCCTGATATTATTGGTGTTAAGGGGTGTTAAGCTTTTCACCCATTCTGTTCTTCCCAGCACTCTGAATGTTAAAAAAAAGAGAAATACCTCTCAGCCCTAATACTCAAATCACAGGAAAGCGCCTGCCCCATTCCTCATTTAATGTCCTGCTTCATACTATAAACAATGATCATTACAAGTTGCACCTTACTTGTCCTCTGTATTTTTCCCCATCCTCTTAGACCATAATTGCCATTCCCTCCCCCTAATTACTCCACCCTGGCTTAAGGTGCAAAGAATGGCTTTTGTTTGGCAAATAAAGGGTAGGCAGAGTTTTGACAAATACATTGCTGTTACGGAGATTCACCCAACCTTGTGTGGTTGGCTCTTCTAGTTTCTGTTAAAGCCAAGGCTTCAGTCATTTCCAGCAGAGACAATCAGGAGGACTGACCTACAGACCAGAATGTCTGCCCTTCTACTGTATAAAGGGGAGAAAAAGCTACATAAATATTTAATTTTCAATCTCACAATAAGCTGTAAACAATACCAAATAAAAGCGAGTGCATACAATACAAAAATAGCTTTTCTGTTATCTTTAAAAAACTTTTAAAAAAACTTTTAGGCATATCAGCTGTAGCCTGTGAACAGGCTACGTTGTCAGTTAATCTTCTTTCCCTGTACAAATTTGTATATAGGCACTTTTAGACTTTCTGAATGAAAGAATTTGTAACCATAAAAATCCACATACTCCAGATGCACAATTTTATGCTCTCGGGGCTTGGTTTAAATTGTTTTTCAGATGTACACATAGCTTTGGCATTTTAAAATTTGAGGATACGTGAATAATTGTGGGTATAATTTTACATAAACATATGTGCGTGGTGATTGAAAATATAGCTTTCATTCCTGTTATTTGCATCTAATAAGAATAATTATGAAGACATTCAATAATCATTTATATATAGGGCTTGACGTGCAAGAAGTTCATGAAGATGCAAGATAGCTGGATTGTTATACTGAGCATTTTATAGAGCTGAACTTTGAGGGACTTCTTCATTTAGAGATTTAAAAATTCCACTATTGCACACCTGTGGTCTAAATTCTTTCAGATCTTCTACAGAATTCTTGAACAGGTTAAAGGAAATTTCTCCATTGAAAGTGTTACTGAATCAAGAGTTTGGAATAAGAAGAAGTAGGTATGATCATGAACAAGGTCAGTCTGGCCAACTTCAAACAAATAGTCACATCTTTTTGAAGAGTCTATACATGCAATAATGCTACATCTGTCCCAACACCATGCTATCAGTAGATAACTGAAGTCAGATGTGAAAAGAAGGGAAAATCCATTTAGATCAGCAGTTTCCAAACTTCGTATGCATCAAAGTATGCAGTGACAGAAACTACTCTAACTTCCGGCAATGGTAATGGGTGCATGTGGGATTGCTCTGGATGTCTTTCTGTTTCACTCTGTGAAGACAAAAATGTTGAGAGTGTGGTGCAGTTGCCCCCCTTTCAGGAACTATCATGGGTCCAGCCTGTCTGCCTAGGCTGGTATGGAAACTATGGCAGGAGTACCTCCAAACACTGTGACAAGGGCTGTCAGATGAAGGCCTCTGTGATGAGGTCTTGCCCTGACAAGGACTTGAGAATGGAACGGTGGCTCCTGGAGGAGTATGGAGAAGAAAGAGAAAGAAGATAGCAAATATGAACTATAATAGCAAGAGATGACAATGTTTGTTCTGTGTTTCCCTACAGAGCACACTTCAGGAATGCCATTATCTGTAGAAGCCATCCAGGTCCAACTATATAGTTTCTTCTGATGGACCAAAGATGACCATCTTTGGCTAATGGTAGGAAACTGCCAACTCTCAACTCTCTGTACTTCTGCTCTTTCTTTTTCCCACATTAAGGCAGCAATAGCAACAGCTCCCAGACCTCTGTTGCTCCCCTTTCTCTTTTCTATAGAGTTGCATCCATGACACTTAGGCTAGATTCTATTCCGAAGTGATTCATGTACTAAAGTTTGGGAACCTTCAATCTAAATCACAGCCATTCTTTCTCTTTCTTCAGAAAGGCATGTTTGGCCTTGGAGGATACAACCATGCATAGCTTGTTTCCAGACTGTGTTCACCTGAGGGACGTGACCAATCTTCTTCACAATTGCTTACCAAGCCAATGTTTAGGCCTGCTCACATCCAAACCACCCAGTTAGCACAGTCACTCTCTCTCCGCCCTCCGTATGATTACTTACGGCTCCTAGCATTTGTTATGACACAGATTTAAGTCTTTGTTACAAAAGCAAACCCTTAACTATTCCTAGGAGTTTTGTGAACGTGTAGACAAGACACTGACTAGCACAGCAGGAGTGGTCCAGGATATTGTATTTTAGCTTTGTATCTCAAGGGTGGCATAAGTTCAGGAAGAAAAGAATTGTGGCACATGATGAAAGTTTCACAACATGGGGCATTATAGCATGATATTACACTGGGGTCCACCTGGAGGGTAAGAATAACATAACTGTGCGTTTTACTTTTAAATTTATCCAAAATATCATATAAACACAGATGAAATTGGATACACCTTGGCTGAGGTGTTACTTGACTGTAGAGGATCTCTCTAGAAAGTGTAGATTTGCTCATTGTCTTGAGAACTCACAAATTCAGACTGATAGTTCTAGAGGAAGCCTAAGAAATCTTCTAAGCATGCCCTGTTTTGCATGTAAAAGGTAAGGCTCGAAAACAAGAAATTAGAAACAGAAACTTCAAGCATGTGGATCCATTAAAACAGGGCCTGGTCACCCCAGGAGAACAGGATTAAGCAAGCTTGATAAGACCTGGATTTATGGCAGTATAACTTTAGGCCTGTTCTGTCTGATACAGGCATTGAATTATTGGTATTCTGCTACTAAAGGACACTTGAGTTATGTGAACAAATCTTCTAGTTATTAAATAATTCACTTACACAGTGATTTCAGCTATTCTGTTAGTTAAATTATACTGAGAAATACCCAGGCAAGCAATATTTGCTTTATATATGTGGGTATCAATTTCCAGATAAACTTTTGCATGTAGAGTACTACTTTCAGACCCTGTTTGTGGGAGGTGTTTAATGGGAAAGAACGCCATGCATATGTATATATATATATACATACACATATACATATAATATACATATTTATGAATATATAAGAGAGAGAGAGAGAGACAGAAAATGTGAATGTTGCACTGTTTTGGGTGTGCCATTCTCAAACATTGAACCGTATGTATACAGGTAAGACATCCTGGTTGCCCTTGTGCCACCCAGTGCCAGGAGGCAGCTCAGAGCACTGTTATTGCCCTGACTAATCCTTCATCCATTGCTCAGGCCAGACATCCACACATGTGCGCCATACAGCAGCCCTACCCATTACTACAGATGCTTACCTCAGCTCCGCAGTCAACATCTGCAGGGGCAAGACCACAGAAAGAGGTTGTAAGGTCCTCATTATCAATGAACACAACACAAATGGTGAAAGTAACCTTTTATTTGCATGTGATATAGAGACATACACACTGCAAACACATGCCACACATCATAAAAGGACAGGATACTTGGGAGATCGCAGCAAAGAAACATTAGCATCTGCTTCCAATAACCAGCGTAAATAGTACATGCTCTGAGTTTCTCATGGTGTTTCTGAGCAGAATTCCAGAAGAACTGCACATACGGCACAGCCGGGCTCGTTAACACCACCCACCATCCGCACACCACCGCCAACGGGAACCCGGCCTGGCCTGGCCCTGCTCATGGGGCAGAGCCGGTGGGGACAGTTTCGCGTCCCACTTCAGCTCGCTCACTGCTGGAATGCCCATTGCCACTACAGGAGGAGCAGCGTGCCAATGGCCAGACTCACTCAGGCTTGTGAGAAAGCCCGTGCCAAAAGAGGCGGAAGGGTGTTCCGGCGGACAGATGGAGTTTTCTGGCTCCAGGGTCCCATGGGTGCAACGTGGGTCCTGTGAGCCACTGCTGCTCGCAGTCTACAACGCAACACAACCTGGCACAGAAATGCCAGGTTCCTGGAATTACTATGCTAAGCACAACATGAAAATGCTCAGAGCATTGCTGTCCAGACAACACTCACAAGCTAAATCTTCTGTAGATTAGGACGTGTTCTGGAGAAATGAGAAAGAATGCAGCCAGCTAAGCAAAGACAGGTGTGCAGCTCTGCTGCCTGGCATGTAAGAACAGAAATGATTGCGGGAGGAGATGAAAGCCTTGCTGTGAGCACAGGTTGGCCTGTGGCAGCACTGGTGTGACTGTACGTACACAGTACCAAACAGCAAAACAAGGACTGCACTTCCCCAGCACACACACCACGGGCAATTATTAAACTAGCTGGAAAATGTATCTACACCAGTTCCCTTGCATTATAAGGCAATTATTTTAACTCAAACGTCTCGTTTCTCTTTGTTAAATATTCTAGGGTTTTTTCAGTCATTTGCTTGGTTTCTGGGTAAAAAAAAAAAAAACGGAAACTTTAGTCCTGTGCAGCTTACGACCAAAATAATCACACACCTAGGACTAGTATATTGGCAGAATAGTGGAAGCCATTTTCAGCATATCAAGACTTCCTCTGAGCTACATCTGTTAGTGATATGGCAAGTTTTTCTTGCCCCTGTCACATCCAAGAGGCCTGTAAAGAATGAGGGAAGAATGCTATATGTTATGTGTTGTGCTGGGCCATGGTTTTCTACTAGTGGCAACATTTACAGCGTGTCCTGCACTGGACTGCCCACCAGCAATGTTCACAAGTGGCAACCCACCAACTATTAAGTGCTCTGAATCTCTTTGCCATGCAGCCTGTTTTTAATGGGTGGGATAGCTTTTACTGTTGTGTTTACTTCACGAAACATTCAATTAGCCAGATTCATCATCAGCATATTTGCTTGTACTGCCTTTGTGTTGGGTGCTTCATCAAGCTTTTCCTCATGTGCACAGTTTGCCATCTGCTTGTAGGTTGTTCAGAGACTGTGTGAAGATCCTCTCTCTCTGAGAAAATGTGTGCTGGTCCATTGAAGTATTTGCTAGTGATGCAATGGCAGCTGTTATCATCACGTCATATGTGTGCGGGTGGTTGCAATACATGGTATATAGGTTGTCAAAATTTGCCAGGAAGATGTGTTTTTGATTGTGGTATTGTGTGCATGTGTGGTACTGCTGGAGCAGCACGCATAGGACTGGAATACTACATGAGTACTATGCGTGAGTGCTATATAAACCACATACCAGAGTGGTTACATGCTGTATTGGGTGACAGTAACACCATATTCACACAGCTTTTTCACAGATCTCTTTATCAGCTGCCCATTGCTGACTATTCCTTGGGGCCCTGGCTATTTCCATGTGTGTGCTGGGCAGCGGTCTTCACCAAGAGCGCTCTCACATTTGGAAATCAACTTTTCCTTGCCAGCACTTTCCTGGCTCTGGGTGCCAACAGTTCAAGGCTCTGTGGGACAATGGTTCATTTCCAATGTCTGTCAGGATGTTTATGCTGTTTATGTGTAGGCCTTTGTCACCTGGTATTAATTGGATTGTGCCCTCTCTGCCTTTGAAGGCACAGAAGGCTTCAAACTCCGTTTCATTACACATGGTGCTGTGGCCTGTAATACTAATCGACTACATTTGGATACACCATGTTGTAAATATGGGATATGCAGCACTCCACTGCATCTTTGGAGATCAAATGGTCTCATGGTGGCTGAGGCCTTGCCTGCAGTTGTGACTTTCTTTTTTTGCTCAGAAACCTGTCTGCTACACTTTTGCGTTGAGACACCGTTAGCTAAACCTGAGGAAGCCTGTAACCACCACAAATTTCATTTGGTTTCCTCCCCTCCTTATGCAGAAGTGCTGGTTGCTCTAATCATTGCTTTGCAAGCATATAACAGTTTGGCATGGCACACGCTGTTTACGCTGTATTCCCTGCTTTATTTCCTCTCATCTGTAAAGGCAACTATTTACCTCTAGTGGGTGCTGAAAATGAGGTTTATAATCCTGCTTCCAATTCACCAGGCCGGATGCTGTAGTGCATGGTCCATACTAGTATGGACCTCTTTGGCAAAGGTACCAAACACCGTGGGAAGGGTCCTGACATCACTAATTAATAGATTACGCTTTATCCCTACTCTGGTGTTTTGCCAGGTGATGACGGAGCTGATGAAAGAATTCTGCACATTGCTGCAGTGACTGGCCTCCCCTCGACTTGTCTGATAGATGTGTTGGCCATCACATGCTGTAGCATGATCGGCAACATGTCTTTTGTTTGCTCAGCGAGATTGCTCTGCATTTTTGTGCTTTCCTCTCTTCTGAGTCGAGCAGCCCCAAGTCACAGCAACCCGTGAACGCCGTGCTGGCGGGCACTGGCACTCAGAGCGACGTCACTGCTGCCTGTTGGGGCACAGAAGCTTGGGGCTGATTAAGTTTTAACTTTTGAGTCTGGAGCTATCTGTGTGGGCTCACAGCTGGGGACTACAAAGTGCTATATGGAATTGGCACAGAGAAGAAACACACAGATTGCCTGCTGTCAGGACATCTGTGTCTTTTTATTTTGGGTACATTTAGCACTTACAGTGTTTCACATCTGTCACATATGCAGTATGGCACTGACAGTGGTTACCGTTATATTTACATTTTGCCTCGATCACATTTGTTGTTGTTGTTTACTCTGTCTGCAAAGCCACCTCCTTGGCCCCACACATTTCATTCGTTAGCACCAGGGATGCCTGGCACTGAATGTTACCAGCAGTGGACATGGTGACACACACATGGCATTAACAACATGGCATTCAGCTAGTGTATCAACCCTCCATCATTTGTATTCTCTTTATAAATGCCACCTCCGCACTTCTATCTGGACCTACGTCATCTTGTCCTGCACAGCACTTGCGTGGCACAGGATAACTGAAGAACAGGCCTGTAAGAGACCCCAAGTGGTCTGAAGACCACATTAGTGGCTTAGTTTGTGCTGATCAAAGTACACCCACCACATAAGCTAGTCTGGACAGACATTTGTCTAATCTAGTCTTTAAAAAGTCTAAGCTACTCTTAAAAGCTCTCAGTGACAGCAAATCCAAAATCCCCCTAGGCAATATTTTTCATTCTGTACATAAGAATGTTTTCTGTAAACTTTGGCTGGAAAATGTAACTTGTCCTTTGAGACGCAGAACATGACTTCAGAGTCAGCTGCTGATAAGTCTGACAGAAAAGGAAATATAATGATCCATCTCTCTTCCTCCTTCCCAAATGAATTCATCACTTATTTGCTAACTTCCCTGTCATTTTAAGCTCCAATATGGAGTTTTGCTTAGGTATCTCCAAAGGCCATCATCCAGGGTTTAGAGACATGAAGTTTAACTGATATAGACACATATACCTTGTGGTCATTTGTGCCTTTGTTCCAGAATATGGCCAGGATTTTTCTTCCGCTTGCAAATTCACAGGCTTTATCCCTTCCTTTATACATCTCCTACTCTCAGGTTTGTCCTTTCATTGGTGATGGCATATGTTCCCTGATTCTGACCGCATTGCACACAGATTGGGAATAAAGTATTGCCTTTTTACACCATATTGCAGCTACTGCTGCTCCCCTGGTAGGCTTTTATCTACACTCTGGCTGTCCCTGATTGCAAGCGCTATGGAGCTCCCTGATGGGATCAGAAGGAGCAAGTGAGCTCACCAGGAAAGCCATCGGATCACCTCCTAAATCACCAGCGCTGAGGCTGTATGGACTAGCACGCAAAGATTAAAAGCTGCAGTGCTTGCTCTGAGGAGAGCAATGAAACTCTAATGGGGTGGAAATTTGCCATTGCTTTTGCTAGAGCTGTTGAGAAAACAGGGGAACAAGAGGATGAGATTTCTGGAGCCAAATCTGTCCTTGGAATATATCACATCACAAGCTTTTCTTATGACAGAATTCTTTCATTATTATTTTTTAATTAAACCATCCTTAAAAATAATCCTTGCTTTTAAATCACAAGTCAAAAATGCAAATGTGAGCCCTGGGAACTCAAAAGTCTCAGGCTACACAAATTTCTCTCATCTCTGCTATGGAAACAACAAAAGATGAATACACAAGGAATGTCTGTTAAGGATAAGTTTTAATGATCATCTGCAACTTGTTATTCCATAATACATGCCATTAATAAACTGAATTACCCCCAAAAGTCTGTCCTGCGAGAAGTGCTATATTTCCTGCATCTGCTGCATCTGTTTTATCACATTTCTGCATCCTTCTGAAAGCACTATGTAACGTGTTAAAAAAGGTTCCAGCACAAAGCGATCACAACTCAGGTATATAATATCTGAGTCTTTCCTCTCTTTTCTTCACAGCCCTTTTATTTCACTTTTTACTGCTTCTGTTTGTGAGGAATAGCTTCCAACTGAGAAAAGCTCAGTCTACCTCCTTTCCTCTCTCTGACTGAAAATCTTTGTTTTGGTTGTGGGTTCAAAACATTAAACCTCACCCTAGTAAATGGTAGAGCCACCAACAGATTCAAGCTGTCAAGTGGATTACTTTGCTCCAAGAGTTCTGCTCCAAGGCCACTGAAGTTAATAGGATACTTTTCATTGCCTGCAGTGAAAACTGGCCTGAGCCTACAGCCATGCATAATTAGTGACTGGGAGATGAAAGGGCTACCTTACCTCCCATTCTCACATTTTTAGTGGGCTGTTTTCCCTACCCATGTGGCTGCAAGATTCTCATTCCAATCTGCTCTCATCTTGATTTGGGGGGAAACTGGTTCTCATAATGGTTTCATTGTGCTAAGGCATACATCCCTCTTCACAGAATTAAATTAACCTCTGTCCTGTTCAGATATACTATTATCAGCATTACTATTAAATTAGTTGTTTCTGAAGCAACTGCAGACAAGACACGGAGCCAGCCCCTCTGGCCGCATTCCACAGGGCGAGCTGCAGCCCACAGTTCCAGCCAATGTACTGGGAACCACTGCACCACTGCGGCTTGAAAAGCTCAGGCGCGCCTCTCCTCTCTGATTCCTTGCAGCTGCCCATCATGCCCGCGAGCTGCTTTCTCAGGAAGGTGCTAGAGAGGAGGTCTGAAGAGGTACAGCCTCATGGTTACATGTGAGAGGATCTGGAGGGCTCTGTTCCTTCCCGTGTCCCTGGTTGCCAGCCGGTTCTTCTGCTCCTCGTGTGCAGAATGGCTATAATGTCTTCTGCCTCCTTCCCTTTTTGATTTCTCCAGTATGCTGTCTAACAGACATTGCAACTCCACCTTCAACGCAAGCGTAGCTTTCAATCTCACTTACCTTTTCCGATTGTTCTTTATTGCCATTGCTAATTTTACAATATACGTAAGGAATAATATTTGTATGGTTTTCCTCCATGGAATTATTGTATATTACATGTCACTAAGTTATTTACTCATGAACGGATTGATATAGACAATGTTAGTTTCATTTAGAAAAAATGTATCCCTTGTCATAAATGCTTTTACAGTGCCATAACTTGTACTTTTTATCTTAGGCAAGCCTTAGTTTGGTCTTTCTTGGACTGAGAGCAGTAAAACTCCCATTCTTTGTGTTTTAAGACTTTTTCTTAGACAACTGGCATTCTTACCAGCAAAAATCTGGGCAGAGACTGAACTTTTATTGTGAAGGAAGCATGATGGAAAGAAACATGCTTTATAAATGCAAAAGGCCATGACAGAATCCTGGATGTGCAAAAATTAAATAAGGATAAGAAATAAGTAAATATATATGTATGACAAATATATATGTATATATGTGTGTACATAAAGGCGATCTCTTTTTCAAGGACAGGTAATGATTTCATGATGTGAGCAGTTGACTTCGTTACAATAAGACATATGGTTTCATAAATTCAATACTTACTGTGGGGTATTTGTTCAAATTCTAATGCCACACAGTGTTCTAAACTTATTGTGATGAGAAATACCAGCTGATGATGAGAAGCAGAGCTAGGAGCGCTAGAGCACACCAAGCTTTGCAAGGATCCGGATAGGTGAAGCTGTCAAACGGTCACCAGTACGTTCCAGCAGACACCGTAGCGTGGAAGCCTCTTGGCTGCTCTTCAGCTCTGGTGGCTTGGTACCAATTTAGCGTGGTGGAGCAGCCATTTGATATGAAACCACCATGTCTTTGCCTTACTAGTAGAACTAAAAAATCTTATTAAAATCTAGGCATTCGGGCAATACATGGAATGAAATCCTGTACCTGCTGTGATCAATGTGGATTTTGCTAGTGGCTTCAAAAGGCCAGGGTTTCACCTGGAATGTTTTAGTCGCCTTATTTTGAAATAAAAGACCCATTTTTAAAATTAATATATAAAGGACCCTACCTTAAATCTTGTTTATATGTACAGTAGTGCTACCAATCAGCTTTTCAAGATGCAAACCTTTATAAATTAGTGATTTCTTTTGTTATTCAGACAGTAATAATGTAGTAGGTGATAGCATTTTTGAACAAAAGAAAATGGATTTGAGTTTCAAGTCTTTTCTCAGGTTTTGATTTGAATTCTTGCTTGTTGTTGACATTTGCCTGAGCTTTATGCTGCCATCAGTGTGATCGTGTAAAACACCCACAAAGGCTCTAACCAGAGCAGGGCTGCTGATACTTATATACATGTAAACTCAAACGTACAGATTTCATCAGCGAAGGAGCTCACCTGAGGCATGTCATTCCCCTGCCCCTCTGTAGTTCTAATGTGTTACTTCTGAGATACAAATGCCTGGTTTTAGAGGCTTTTAATTAAGTAACCAAGGCTTGTATAAAGCTCAGTGCGCTGGTTCACAATAAATATCAGTTTTTAAAACTTAGTCTCTATTTCTGCTTGGGGAAAAAGTAATTAAAACATGTAAATTTTGAACTGTACTGTGAATACCTCATTTCCACTGGACTATATTTTTAGCAGAGAACCATTGCTGACACCCAGGCTTTGGGAAGAGGGCTCCAGATAGGGTGGAGAGGATGCAAGAGGCAGCCATGGGCTGGAAAAATGTATGCGAGGGCTTTGGTCTGTGTGAGAGGCCATGATATCAGGCTCCAATATTGCCTACATTTTATATAATATTTATTTAGTGAATGTGTTAGATGAGTAATGAGGTTTTTAACTAGACTTCACTAGAACTTTCATTTTACAAACAATTGCCTTGGACCCTGCAAACACTGATTCATGTGCTTTTCTTTGTGCGTGGCAGCGAACGGGAGCATCCACGCTATGAGAAATGGAGCATGTGCATAAGTCTGGACAGGATCAGGGCCACAGAGGTGGGTGATACTGATTTCATACTTTTGACCCTAGCCAAAACATTCCTTTTTTTTTTTAATAGCTTGCTTTTCTTTCTTAATCTGTAAAGCAGTCTTTGGCTGGTGACAGCTGTGAGAATTCTGAAATCCATCATGTACCATGGGGACCTTTTCTGATTTCTGTTGCCTTGTAATGCACTTAAAGCAGCACATGGAAAGTGAATAGACAGAATTTTCTGTTGGTGAAAAGAAACAGAGTCATCCAGAGGAAGGGGACCCGAGAGAGCCAACCTCAGAGTCAGAGGAGAGGTCTCGTTTTGCTCCAGCAGTTCCTTCATGATCCTGGGAGCGTTTTTCCCCATACAGTTGTAGTTTTACCATCTTTGCATTGTTCCCCTGCAAACCCAGCAGGTCGTGTGGCCTGTATTCCACCCCAGCATTTGGGAAGCCCTGTGATAAGGCTACAAAACTCTCCTGTTCTTAAAGGGATTGAGATATTGTGGAGTCCCCAAATATGTTTCTCATACACATGTCTGTGGTTCCAATTTGTTTTTCATCACATAAGCATGAGTAACAGAATAAGTTATATTAGGTGTATTTGATGTAAAATAGTCAACCCTTTTAGCTGGTAGGGGGAAGGGAGAGACTTCACTGAGGTTTGTAACGTGCTAGAAACGCGTATTAGAAAGTGAAAACCAGACCCCACGTTGACGAAATGATTTAAAATAATTTCATTGAAAAAGTATGCTCTACAAAATTAACACTGTCTGCCTCCTATTCCCAGATACACTCACATTTGAAGCAGATAGAGGATTATCCTTTTGGACATGTTAGGATTCCCTTTATGGCAAGGAAAATATTCTTGGAATAATAGACATATGAGAGTAGCTGGGTTGAGTTATGAGGCTTCCTACTGAAACTGATGGAGAAGGGTTTCCCAGATCAGTGGACGAAACCTGGGAGATAATTGCTCACCAGACTCCTGTCCTGTTTTCTGGGACAATAGCTTATACATTTCTTCAGCAGCACAATGCCCTTGCCCCACCTCTGACCTGTTTCTCACCTTGCAAACTATCTTTGTATAATCACAGCCTTGAGAGACCTCCTGTTTGCTGGGTTGCTGAGGGAGGCTTGGACATGCTTTCTTATTCTACATTTCCAGACTATGTGTCTTCACTGTAGATGGAGCCCTCCAGAGTGGTTGAAGGTGAGAATATGATTTACCCTAAAAGCCCTGTATCAGCCCTGCCTCCATGGAGTCAAAGTTCAAGAGACAAATAACATGCAGGCGTCTCCAGCCTGGTCAACAGAGAAAAGTAGTCACAGAGTCAATCCTTCCACCTGGAGGATGAGTCATTCCAGCTATCTCCTAGATATTTGCTTAGGATGGGAGTCACCTGTCCAACTTTAGACATCTCTAGCTGTCTAAATCAGAGGTGATTATGCAGACTGCCTTTATAGTCCCACCCTAAGATCAGTATCTAAAGTAATTGGGGTGAATTGCCCCCTGAAGGCTCCTCTCTCTTCCCGTTGACTGTTACACGAATAGTGTTAGAGTAAGCAGCTCACTTTGAGATATTTAAACTGAGGTGACATAAATAACACCCCTTCAGTAAACGGTCTGAATACAATCCCATCGTATTTCTATGGACTGTGTTACACGCCTCTGTAGACTCAACTCTACTCTAGGAATGCCTCATTATTTTTCTAGAATTTAAGCGTCATATTGCTCCATTTTATTCAACATGATAAATGGTCTGAGAACCAGTCTGCATGTCTAGAGAAGACAAAAGCCACTGTGTAATGGAATAGTATGTATAGTATTGCACTGTAGTTAGCAACCATATATTCATTCCCCGACACAAGAGCATCAGCAATGCAGAGAACAGTGCAAGTTTGAATAATGTGCCCAAAATCAGCGAGAGCGTTGAAGTGTGACCCTGGACAGACATTTTTCATGGGTCTTGCTTGGTGACCAGTCAGAATGGGAAATCACTTCTGTAATTTAGCAGCATAGATTCACTTTTGCAAATGGTAGGAGAATTGAAAGCTCTGAAAGCTCTGCAAGAGCCTGAATACCGCCAGGGTTCTTAACATGTCTGAGAGGGAGGATCATCTGCAGCCTTGAACACATTAAGTATAGACAAGAGGTACATAAGCAGTCAAAGATAACACCACTTCATACCAAGAGCTGCCATCCAGCCCTACAAAGGAATTTGAACAACTGCTAAGGATTTCTAAAGTCTGTACTTGATTACTGCAGGACTTCAGATACCCGCTCCAGATATTTATGATCCTTCACTACAAATCAGTGGTTTAAATATACCTAAAAATAATGCTGTAAAAACTTCTCCAAGTATCTTAGATATAGAATTATTATTAGATTTGTTTCTGTTTTACAGATACATTCTTTAGCCCAAGCTATGTGTTTCAACACTCTCTCCTTACATCAAGGGCTCTTCAGGGCTTTTTCTATATGTGCTGAAAGACACATCTTTACCTGAGGCTACTCTGCTAACTTCTTTGAGCACAAAGTATCTCTGGATAATTTAACCACGTGAGGCACACTCAGAAGATTTGGCAGATTGTCTCAGGCATTTGGAGTTAACCAATAATAAGGTCCCTGCCCCTAATCCTCCAGATTTCTTCTAAATTCTATTTGTTCTTAGTGAAAAGCATGGCTTTATCTTATTACAGCAATTTGATTTTCATTATCTAGGTAGGCTGCTGTGTCAGCAAAAAGCAGCAATTTGGAAAGGATGGAACAGACTGCAAGTCATGGATGAATGAGTGATAGGTGGAGAAATAGAAGAAGATAGAAGAGGGTATGTTGAGTGATCAAGCGAGCTTGGGAAAATAAGGTGAGGTCTCTGGTAATTACTTAAGAAATATGGCTCTTTTTTTACATGGTTAAATAGGGGAAACCTACCTTCTTCCTGTCACATGTAACCTGTGCTTAGATGGGCTAAGTTCAGCCAGAAGCGTGCTGTAAAATAGTTTGTTTAGAAGAGGCTAAAGTACTGAGATGATTGCTGATCATGTCTAAGCCATTTGACAAGAAAAACTACATGGCAAGAAATCATCTACCACCGAGTTCCATTTCAAAATCTGCTTTTGAGATGCATTTCCTTTTACCACAAGAAGAGGCCTGGAAGGTGGGGAAAACTGATCTCTTACTTATGAACTTTCATTTAGTTATGCTTACAATGCCACAGGCATTCCTTTGGAGATACGCGGTTTCAAGAGACAATATGTAAATTGGTATAGGCATGGAGAACAGCATACTCCTTTTGGTATTTAATTAGCTCCAATTGAAACAATTTTCTGAGCTGAGTGTCTTTAACATTTAAAATCTATCGTATGTATTTTTCTATGTAAAATCCAATGTTTACTGAAAGCAATGGGGCTACATCTGCTGCAGTAAATAAGATAAACCAAGGACTATTCTCTGTCTCTGATGCCAAGTGGTGTGGCACAGCTTATGCCCATATTGCTCAGCTTTCCTCTTCTTCCAGAAGAACAGGGTGACCACAACCAAATTGCCATTGAGAATGACAACCCGTGGGTCTGAGCCCTGAATGCTGCCTGACAGTGTCAGGGAGAGGCAGAAGCAGACTGTGGAGCATGCTAAAAATACATGGGATAGTCCTGTGCCAGTACATGTCCTTAATTTATTAATTCAGATATAGCCTGAGAGTCTTTTGGTTGGCATTTGTGGACTACAAGTGGGTGAAAATGAGCCATCTACTGTGATGTCTCTGTAATCCCTTGAGATTCCCAGAGCATATTGCTTACTGGTAAAAGGGACCTCCATCTTAAAAGAGAAAAAGGAATTTAAAAGCTGCTTTGGGCATTTTGCCAGCTGCATAGCAACATCTGGTTGGCATTCAGAGGCTTCAGGGGCAGCTAATCCTGCTCTGAGCAGGATTAACATCCCTGTTTAAAATGTACTCTTGGTATGTCTGATGGAGCCAGTATTTTGGCTGTCCAGAGCAGAAGGAAAGAGTGCGAGGAGGAGGGCCTGTGTGACTGTCACATGGCATTTCCATCCCCACGGTGTTCTCTGTGGCTTCGGTGCTCGGCCTGATAAAACAAAGAAGCACCATAGCTTTAGCAGCCCTGCCAAATACTCATTAAATACTGTAGAGATGACTGCCTATCTCCTCTTTACTACATATTCTGCAAGTGAGAGCACTTATCAGCATGGGATGAAGTTATTTACAGAAATATTGCTCTGCTTTCTCTAGCATAGGTGAGCAGGATGATACTCAGCACAGGTGCCTGTAAATCCCAGTTGCATTGTTTGTAAAACTGTTTTCATGAAGGAAATAAGAGATTTGTTTGGAGCAGGGTTGTAGCAGAATTCATGGATGAGCTCCTACACAAAATTTTCTCATGCTTTCCACAGTGATGGGCACAGAAGTTCAATGTCCTTGATTCAAAGTACCTCTGCTGACAGTGACTGACTGATTTCTTAAAGACCAATTCTGCTGCTAAACTCAACTGTTGGAAATGATGGGACAACACAGAAGTTTGACGCTGCCTTACAAATTCAGGAAGACCTTGTGCTTTAAGTAGATTCTCTTTGAAACTGGAGTGCTGTGGACCTGTGAGAAGAATGGCAAGCCATAGCCCATCCTGGCCAGATGCAAGGAGAATGGTTTCCTGTGACTCCAGGGCACCGGGCAGTATGAAGACACAGGGAATTGCACACACTTTACAGTTTGCCCCTGGGCATCTTTATGAGGAACGCATACAATGAAGTGCTTATTAATTAACAGTATGTTCTGAACATGGTAAGCACTCATATTTTCAAGCACAGTTTCTTCTACGTCCTTTCCTCTAGCTTTGTGTAGAAGAGGAATTATGGGTGTACTTCATGTCACTGTCAGAGGCTGCTACATAATTGCTGGTGGAAATCGGTTTGGCTCTGCTGAGGAGGCAGTTCAAATTATAGCTCAGCTGAGTGCTTGGCCTAGTATGCTCAGATTTATAGATACCACCAAGACTATCATATCCAGGTGCAATATTTGCATACTCACATGCAGTATTTACATATTCAAGTACAGTATTTACATGTTCTTTATTTCGCATGTCGAGACTTTTGACAAATAAAGGAAACACTTCAAACTGTGTCTTTATTTTTGTTTCCTATGTCTCAGATTTTCCAGAAAAATAAGTTGCTACATCCCCCTCTTTCATCCCTGAAAAGGAGCAGGAAAACGAGCGGCTTTCCTGCAGCAGCTGCTGCACCTGCTGTTTACAGTGAAGTTGGACCACAGCAAGGCTCCTTTTCTGGTCCACAACATTTCCTCTAGCAGTCAAAGCCGACACATCAAAGTGAAAGCTCCAAAGAAGAAAAACAATGTGACCTATTGTTCCAAGAAAACAAAATAAATCATTTGTAGGAAGGGAGTAAAAGCTCCTAACTGGATTTTTAAAACATTAATATCGCGGAGAAGACCGCAAAGCAAAATGTAAAGTAATGTGTGGTTGTGAGGATGCTAGACACGGTCGATTTTCTAGAGTTTCACTGTACTGTCACTTAATATGTTCTAGCAATAGGAGCAATGCATACAATCCGTGCCATGATCCTTTGTAGATACACATCGCAGCTCTAGATAAAAGGCAGTGTTGAACCCCCTCGTTTGCTTCTGTTTCCAGTTTTGAAAAGTCCTGAATTCTGAAATTCTTCAGTCTGATGAGGTTTGGACCTATTCTTGTATTTGTGGTGTTTCTTCTTTTGTTCTTCTTCCTTTCTGTTGTTTGTTATTCTTACGATGGAAATACCTTGAGGTTCCCACTGAGGGCCCCATTGTGCTAGACAATTACAGTGCACAAAGAGGTTATGATGTAAATAGAGAAACCAGTGTGTGGTAGAGGAAACAGAGACACAGAGAGTGGAGAAGCAGCTTGCCTGTAGTCTCCTGAAAGGTCAGGGGCAGAGGTGCTCAAAACCCAGACTTGTGTTGCCCAGCTTGTAGATCCTTTTTAGTAGTGGAGGAAGCCATATGAAGATGCTGTGTTGTTTCACCTGGATGAGAAGGATTACATTTTTTCAAAACCTTAAAATACAACTTGCTTTGCTGTAAGGAGGAGGTGTAGAAACATATACCTGAATGCCAACCAGGATTTCTTAAGAAACTAAATGCAATCTGGAAGATTGCCTGCCACCATGAAATCATGTTATCCAGAGGCACTTGGGTTACCTCCCCTCCCAGCATAATTAGTTTTGACCTTGTGACCTAGATGCAGGTAATAAAACCTTCAACTTTCTTCCAGCGGTACTGCTGCAGCCACGCAGCTGTGGAGTGGTGCACCTTATTTCCTGTGATCCCAGTTTGGGGTTCTGATCAGAAAACCGAAGGCAGAGAAATCAAAGGCTAGTCCCTGCTTTCTAGATGCTGTTTAGGGAGCCCTAGCATCAGAGAAAAGGAGACAGAACAGAAAAGTATGTCTAAAACTAGAGCTTCTCCGTGAGTTTGCTGGAAAGTGTCTGGAGTAGCAGATGCACAACAGTGTATGCTTCATTACCAAGTAACCAACTAAAACAAAAGCAAGGACAGTTGTTTCATAAGAAATGGAAATCCAGAACTTAACTCAGTTTCTTCCCATTCTAATGAATGTCCAGAGGAATTTAATGAAACCTACTACAAATTTCATTAAGAAAATGGAACAATCCCGCTGCCTTGGTTTAATGACTTCCACACAAAACTCTCGTAGGGCTGGTATGTTCTACCTACTGGGTTCACAGCACCTGGGCCAGGCCTTCATAATACTCGCAGGCTGAAAAACTGTGTCTCGTGTTCTAATTTTAATGCACTGAACTGAGACATTTGCAAAACAAATACTGAAAATAATGGACTTTGGATTGGTCAAGAGGTAAAAGCACAATTTATAGACCTCAGTGTAGAGATAACTAGTGAACTTTGATGGCTATTAAGAGGCAGGGGATCAGAGGGCTCAACTCATTGCCTTCCCTCCACAGCTTTTACGCCGATGAAACCATGAGCCAGGTGAAAGCCAACAGTTCTTAAAGGTCAAATATATACAATCCTACAGTGCAGTAGCTTGATAAAAAGTTACAGTAAAGAGACCCCTATTTCTGTTACTCTACTGTATTTGATCACCTTGTGATTTAGGAATATCTTTCTCAGACTATGCCTTACTCTCAGAAAAGCTAGAAATTTTGCTATACTTTCCCCCATTAATGTGAAGAATCATTACCAAATGTTTTAGAACTGCTTGTGCAGCACATCATGTCTCTTACCATGAAAAAAAAGAGCCATCTTTATCAAAAGAATATAGAAATTCCTTCATAATGCAACATGCATTTGTGTAATTATACCACAATCTCTTGCAACTGATGGCATAAAACTAACACCAAATTCTACCTGACCCTAATGTGGTTAGATGTATTTTACCATCTAAGAACTGCAAAAGGCTTTGAGGGTTTTTGCTGTATGTGTACAGTGTTAGTACAGGCAGGTGGGTGTTATGCGTGGCTAAGGCTTCACAGGAACATACCTAGTAAAGCTGTAATACAGAAATGATTTCGAAGGCAGACAGTCACAGATGGGTGCACAACTCCCTTTGGTTTTCACTGAGGCTTAGGTACTGTTGTACACTTTCTTCTAGTTTCCCTCTCCCTTCCACCCAAACTAAAGTGTAAGGATTATGGGCCTTATCCTGCCTTCATAGATCAGTCAAAAATACTGGGAATAGCCTATTCCAACACCTGAAAAAAAAATCATCTTTACCTGGGGATGCCTTAAAAGAAACCTAAACTAAGACAGATGAATTCTGGTGAATCCGGCTGAAGTGCTTTAAGGTATTACTGCCCTGCTGTCGTCTGCTGCTCTTGCAGCAGCTGCCCACGTCTTCAGAGAGTCAGCAAAAGGGGATGAAGACCTATGCCCCGGCTGGTCCATCACAGATATGAGCCCATTAACTGAGGGCATCTTTGTGGCAAAATCAGTTTACTTCTTTTTTGCTGTGCTGCCCCACTGCCAGGCAGCAATGCCACCAGACAGGCAGCCACAAGCAGCTGGGGTACCAACATCCCCAGCTGTGGGTCATTCGTGATCTGTCCTTCCTTCCTTCCTTCCTTCCTTCCTTCCTTCCTTCCTTCCTTCCTTCCTTCCTGTCCTTTTCCTCTTTTTTCTTTCCTTCCCTTTATCTCTCTCTTTCTCACTATCTTTCTCTGTTTCCTCTTATTTTTCTGCCTCTCTCACCTTTCTGTCTTTTTTTCTCTTCCTCTCTTTCTTCACTGCAATACAAGAGTTAGGTCTGAAGAGGAGATCCACCTCTGTAGTCCCACCAGCAACCTCCCAGACAATTAAGAATTTGTTCCCCCTCCCCCACCTCTTTTTTTGTTTTGCTTTGTTATTGTCATCTGGTCTCTTGGATTAGGGTTTGCAGCTCTCTCTGGGCTCAGGAAGGCTTGGTAGCTTGGCAGGATTTCTTGCCAGATCACTGATCCTAATGTAAGTGCCAGAATCCTGCAGTTTGCATAATGCTAATTTGCTTTTCAGCCCAACTTGCCAACTCACATGCTGTTTAGCATATCAAGTAGCAGAAGGAATGCCATGTGCTCTATCCCGAGCGAGGAGGAGAGTAATTGGATAGATACCCACTACCTGAAATTGAAACTAATCTAACCAGCCCCGGGTATAAACCTTAATGCACTGCTGAGCTTTTGGTAAGAGGTTATTAGACTGAAACTGTTTCAAGCCAATTAGTTCCTTATTCTCCAAGCTCTGATTGTGGAGTTTTCACTGGCATAATAAGGTTACAAATATTGCCTCATTACGGCAATATTCATTCACTAAGACCTAGATCCCGCCATCCTTACTCATTGTGAGTAAGGGTAGTAGAACTGGACCTTAATGCTTGTGTTAATGAAATGCTAGACATGTCAGGGTGGGGCGATACTGAGAGATATCACCACACCTAAGGGATGTTGCCAGTCACCGGGCTAAATGCCAAGTACTTTCAGTCGACTAGGCGTGGGGCTATCTCATTGTATTACCACACATTGAAGTGTCTTACTGCAATACTGGTTCTTTCAAAGCAAAACAAAACTAGACCGCCTAGAAAAAGAAACAACCACCCCACACCACCTCTGTTTTCATTCTAAGTTGCACCCACACTGATGCTAATTTAACTGCAGCATGAGACCAAGAAGGTGGGACTCTTCTCTGAGTTTACTTAGGTGTGTAGATACATAATCTAAACAGGTTGTCCAGGCTCTCTCTCCAATAAACGGAGAGAAATGAGTACCTCTGAAGAAAGATTGATCCTTTCTGCGTGAGACACCTGTCTTAGGCAGGGTGAGATGGAACGCGCTCTGAAGGTGCCGGAATCTCTCCCTCAGCTGAAGGGCAGCCTCGTCAAGAGCCTCTGAACCAGATACTTTCAGTCAGCTGAAATTCGTGGAAGTGTACCTCAAACTTAGTGACAGAAATAGAGCCGGGTTTGCTTTCCGACTGATCCCTTGGTCACAGACAAGGACTGCGGTCACAGCTCTGGCACCAGTTACCTGATGCAACACTCCCAGCCCCTCAGGACAGGGACCACGTCTGTCAGACGCACCTCTTGAGAGCTCCCAAGCAGCAATGAATAATACGGTTGCTGTGAGAAGCGGCTTTGATTTTCTCTGTCTGGTCAGCAGGAAAGCAAGTGCCCTGGCTCAACAGGTCATGCAGACACCCTCCTGGGAACAGAGCTTGCTGGTTTGTGCAATGGGCTCACTCACAGGTACTTGGTGAGCAGCTTGCTGCTGACATTGTCCCAACGCCCAGCGAGAGGCACCTCAGCATGTGGGAAGGGCTTCAGAGGAGTGCTGAGCACACAGTCTCTAATCTAGGAGGTGTGGAGATTAGAGGGAAATCGGGTAAGGAATTTACAATGAAGGCTACGAAAGAAATTGGCCAAGTAAGACGTAAGCAAGAATTAATGCCCAAATAAAATGGCTTTAATTTATTGATCTTCTGTTCTTGGATGTTGTTTTGTTTGGAAAGTATAAAGGTGGAATTCTGCCAAATTTATCTCTCTGCTTTGTCCTGTGTGATACCTTCCCCTGTGATCCTCTCCATTTTATATAGCTCCACATGCGTGGAAAGACCAGGGCTGGAGAGATTCATTATCCCTCCATTAAAGCAATGGTCATGTGTTGAGAGACTGTGAAACATTTCCCATAAAGCACTATCTCTACGAAAAAGCTTGGTCTCTAGGAAAGGATCCTTTGGCAAGGAGCAGTATCAAAAGTTGGGATACGTCCTCTGTGCAGACCCTTCTTGCTTCAGGCTGGTTTGGCCTGATCACTTGGGTTTGGAGGACCACAGGAAGATTAAAGTTGTAACACCTGACGGGTGGCTGAAAGATGAGTATTGTGAAGACAGCTCCACCCACTGTCTTAGGACTTTTGAGGCCTGAGAAAAACGTCAAAATCTAGCCATTTGCTCCTGTGTTAACGGTGTGCACTTGCTGTCTCACAGGACAGGGCTTTTGAACTCAAGTCAAAGGTGCGAGTTGCACCCACTGTCGAGGATTTCAGTGGAGGAACACTGCAACAGGAAACCATCCTTTCATAGGAATCACTCTCTAAGTATTTGCCTGCTTTTTCCTATTTAAGGCATGTAGGTAGATGTATACAAAAATATATTAGATTTTCAGCATAATATAGTTTTAAATAATTCTAGAAGATGGGGCTCCAGTATTGCTGGCTTTCAAGCAATTGCTTTCATCGGGATATCTGGATTTACTAGGCCTCAACAGGTAGTACAGAAATGCATGCGCTTATGGGATTACATGGTAGGGAAGTCAGATCACAGAAAAAAATCTTGCCCAGCAGCTGGGTCCCGGGGATGAAAAGTCTTGCAGAAAGTGTTCTAGTGTGGGAAAGTAGGGGATCAATAATAAACTTCTAGAAATCTTTGTGGTTAGTTATGTTTCTGGTGAGTGCGGGGTTAAGAGAGAAGGAAACCTCATTATCAACAGAAAATGATTTCTCAGGAACTGCTCTTAAACAGTCATAGTAAAGCTGCATTTCCTTTCTTTAAGCATGCATACATTTCTTCTCTTTAGAATCTCTGATTGTTCAGCTGAAGAGAGTGGTAATTGCCCACCCCAGTGACTCAGCATTCTGAGAATTTCCCAAAAGTGGTTTGAGTTGAGCTATGGTTTCTGCCAGCCTTTTCCAGCCTTAAAAAAGTCCTTTTCTCCCTAAAATGGGCAAACTTCTTTGCTTTCTTAATTCAAAGATAGAAGGGCATTTGACTAACACTGATGATAGACTATGACTGTTTGATGTATGTAAATACGATTTTATCAGAGAGCTATTTTTATTCCCTGTAGAAAATATTGCTTTCCTACTGTATTTTACATACTTGTGGCAAATATATAGGGTATAGGGCTAGGTTACGAGGTATTGTATTGTAGCTTGACAGCCAGGAAAGATAATCAGTTTAACAGGGACAGAATATAAACACAGGAAAGAAAGTAACTCAAGAGTGGAAACTAATGAAGAGGAGAGGGTCAGTACAGTCAAAGATGTGTGTGAGTGAATTGTGAATAACTCAATCAGTCAGGCAAAGCACTAGAGTGCTGACCATTCTCTGTTGCCATCTTCTTAAATACTTTCTTACCTCCTACTTTTCTAATATCCCCAAGCTACCTACTACTGTAATATTTAAATAGTAATTGTTTTCCTTTTCTGTTTAGCTATTAAAATCTTTCCTCCTTTGTGCTGTGTGTGTACGTGTGTATGCTAAAACTCAAGCTAGACATTGGAAGCTAAAAGAGGTTGTAAGACATTTTTCTTTTTTCCTTTTTCCTTGATTTTTAGGCTTGCTGGATCTCGTGCGTGTACATGTGTATGCATGTGTGTATGGCTAGCCTCTGGTACAAATTAAAGTAGCCACACAGAAGGACACAAAAGGCACTTAGCCAGGATGAAGGATCTGTCCCCATTGTTTCCTCGGAGCATTGGATCCAACATCCTTTGACTCATAATATATTTAATTAAAAAAAAAATAATCCTAGCAACCCGGAATTAAAACTATTGTTGTTGGTAGAAATTGAATGCGCAAGGAACGAGAGAATGGGTGTCTCATGTGTTACGATTACTTTTCAGGATATTATAAGCTTTGCTCCCACTGAACTCAATGGGAAAATTCCCAGTGACGTCAGTGATGCACAAATGGGTTCATAGCCCTTACTCAGGATAGGTTCCCGTTGCAATCGGTAGGTGTGGATAAGCAGAGAAATCCCGTTGGAATGAAAAAAAAAATTACTTTTCAAAGATCATCATCAGCGTGAGCAATCTCAGTAAAGTCCTAATGACTCTTGTTAACAAACTGTGTTTTATTAAGTTTCCTGTAAAACAATGCGCTTTGAGGGGGAGGGGGAAGAAGCAGGGGGGGTAATTGTCATTCCAGTGAATCAGCTACTCTGGGAATTTCCAAAAGGTGCGGTTAGCTCGGAAGACTGTAGTGTTTGCCACATTTTTCCTTCCTAAGGCAAATCTTTGTAATTCAAATTAATTTGCAACCATTTAGTTTTGAATCTAGAGTTAATATAGTTGATTAAACCTTATTATTCGTAAATCCACCAAAGGCACAGACAATGGCAACAACTATAGAAAAAGAGTAGGTATTAAGTGGAATCCATTTATTACAAATTCTGAGATTTGCCAGACAGTTCAACATTCCAAATTTATCCAGCAAGAAAATGAGACTATCTAGATCACGGGTAGAAGATGAAGCCAGCACACCTGCAACGTGAGGGTGCCACCAGGCAGCAGGGAGAACACAGAAAAGGGACTGACCAAATGAGTCCCTGCAGCAAGCACCACTCGGGAAAGGAAAATTTAAGGGAACTCGTCACATGGAAGACAGGCAAAGAGCAGCCCCAAATAGCCAGGGATTGCAGTGACTTGCTCACCTCCCAGGCGGGAAAGATTCATACAGAAAATGGCAGCATTTTTCTTTCTACTGTGAATGTGTAACTTTTAAGAAAGGAATTTTCTTCAGAAGTGTAGCAGGAGCAACATTTTAACTATTACCCATATATATTTGCCTAAGAAATTACTATTGTTAGCATCCAAGAAACATGGCAAATTCTTCCCAGCTGTATTATTGTATTATAATAATTTTCCATTACAGAGGTGACTGTTGCTCCAAGCCAGAGTATGCAAAGTAGCCAAGATTTGGCTCTCCAGGCTCTGCCATGCACAATGCTAAGCACCTCATGCATGATGCTGACGTCTCTCCATACTTATAGACTTCCCTGGGAGTTGAAGGCACTCAATACTGCCTGGGAGGAAGAGATCTGTGTGTGGCAGAAAATGTTAGCATATTAGGAAAGTAAATGGAGATGATTTAATGATGAGACTACTGCTCCTCATGCTGACCAGCATTGTTTCATTGTTTCCTTGTGTTCCCTCGTCAGTCGGCATCTATCTTGTGCCTCATGGTGAGTGCGGACTGCAAGCTCTCTGGGGCAAGCGCTGGCTGCCCGTGTGGTGGTCATACGGAGCCATAGCCAGGTGCCTCAATCACAGCAACAACAAGCTCCTGCAATCACGCAACGGCTGTTTCCTTCCTTCGTGTGATTGCTTAGCCTGTTTACATCTGTCAAGCCTTTTATAAAAGCTGTGCTGCTAACAAGGGCTGTTTTGGGGCTGTTGGTTTTTTTTTTGGGTTGGGTTTTTTTTTATTTTTTTTTTATTTTCTAAATTGTTTTGAAGGCCCTTTTTAGTTAAAAAGTGTTTGCCACCACAGTTAAGACATGGACTGGATTAAAGTTCAAAACCAGCTCACGTCAGCAAGTGGATGGAAATTGTTACCATCTGACAGCTGGTGGCCTGGAAGGAAAATGTAAAAGTCACTGCATGAAGGATTGGTTCAGGGCAGTGCCACAAGAAGTGACATGGCTTTGTTTTATATCCGAGGACTGCAGCTCTCTGTTCTGCCTGAGTTGTATTCAGAGCAAATGGGCACGGAGACGAGCAAAATTTGCTGCACCTCTCTGGCTGCAGCGGCTGGGATTTACGATGTATTAAACCTCTGCAGGAGAAGCTGTAGTTTGTGCCACTGTGGATACGTGGCAAGACAGTGTGGCAGGCCTGGTTCAGGGCACCAAGACTTCTCCGTTGCTTTTCAACCCCTCTAAGTCCTCCTCCCAGCCCTTGTCTCATCAACTTCAACCAGCAAACAACTGAATTAAAAGAGGAAAAATTCTTTTCTTTTCACCTCTGCCTGCTTTAATTTTAGTTAAAGGTTAATTAAAGCTTAATTATTTGATATAAGAATAGTCTAGAAATGCTAACTGCCAGAATGTCTCATACTGACTCGTGTGCATATAAATACCTGTTAGACTCCGCTACAGAGTGCGTAGTACAGATAAGACAGACCCAACAAAAGCTGCAGAATTAACTGATCCACCTGAGTCAGGGAATAAATGGCAACACTAGAAATGGCACTAGGATTGCAGATTGTCTTCTGGTCCCAGCAATGCTGGCTAAAGAAATGACTGCCTTGAACCTGTGATGTGCCAGAGGGTCATGCTGCTATCCAGAGGGACTCCAACAGGTTGGAGAAATGGGCTGACAGGAACCTCATGAAGTTCAACAAGGGGGAAGTGCAAAGTCCTGCACCTGGGGAAGAATAACCCAAGTTATTCCCATGCACCAGTACATGCTGGGAGATAACCAGCTGGAAAACAGGTTTGCAGAGCGCTTCCTGGAAGTCCTGGTAGACATCAAATTGAACATGAGCCAGCAATGACACATTGCAGAAGAGAAGGCAAACTCTGTCCTGGGCTGCATTAGGAGAAGTGTTGCCAGCAGGTGGAAGGAGGTGATCCTTCCCCTCCGTTCAGCACTGCTGAGGCTACACCAGGGTGCTGTCTCCAGTTCTGGGATCCTCAGTACAAGAGAGAGAGAGGTATAATAGAGAGAGGTCAGCGAAGGACCACTAAGATGATTTAGGGTCTGGGGCAAGAAATGGCAAAGGCTCAAACAGCACACCTTTGCTGCTGCTAAAGACATCTCTAAGCAAATGTGGGGACCAGAGCAGCTCTTCCGTAAGGAAAGACTGAGAGAGCTGGGACTGTTCAGCCTGGAGAAGAGAAGGCTCAGGGGGGATCTCATCTGAAGGGAGAGTGCAAAGTGAGAGGATGGCGACAGGCTCTTTTCAGTGACAGGACCAGAGGCAACGGGCACAAACTGAAACACAGGAGGTTCTGTCTGAACATCAGGAAACACATTTTTATTGTTAGGGTGACTGAGCACTGGCCCAGGCTGCCCAGAGAGGTTGTGGAGTCTCCCTCCTTGGCAATATTCAAAAGCACACGGTCCTGGGCAACCTTGTTCTAGGTGACCCTGCTTGAGCGAGGGGTTGGACCAGATTACCTACAGACGTGCCTTCCAACCTCAGCCACGCTGTGATCCTGTGTTTATGTGAACCCACACCTAGAAGCTATGTAGCACCTTTCACCCTGTCAGCACACATTACTGCTTTCCCAAAATGTACAAGCCAGCTGCAGATGTGAAGACCTCCCAATGAATATCAATCATAGTGAACCGTGTTGTCTTAAACAGCAAATTTTTGTTGGTCCAGGTTATTTTCACTGAAACAGTTTAAGGAGTGAACATGAGGGCATTTGAAGAGGCTGACAGAACAAGAGGTGACTTCTGGAGCGAGGATGGTGGCCAGTGGCCAGGGCTAGGCTGGGTCCAGTTACCTGTTACCTCTGTAACCAGTGCACTTGCATTAGAAAGGCATATATGGGCTCAGTGCCCTCACCTCTGAGCTGCCGTGTTAAACAAATACTAGGAAATGGAAGCCAGAAGAACAAGAGAGACAACAAACTGCTGCAAAACTCAAGAACTTTCCAAATGAGCTAAGGAAAGCAAACTTCAAGACAATAAACTGTATTGACAGCATTTACTCCTGAATTAAAACAGTTGGGGACGGAAGGGGTCAAATAAATCATTACTCGTGGCTTCCTTACCACAAAGGATGTGTTGAAATGTTTAAGAGTGAAGGTACGGGCAGTGTTCTTACGTAATCAGGCAGATTACATGAAGTTAGAAAGCACATCTACGTATTTCAGGAGGAAATATGGTTTCTTAGAAGAAAAGAGACAAACGTTGTAACTGAGATAAACACTTCTTCCCAGGCAAACCCCGAAATAAAGTTCTTAGGAATCCAGATCACCTTCTAATGATGAAATAAGAACTGCCATAGACTACTGGGTCTACTGGCCCTGGCACAAGGGTCACTGTTTTATCATTGCTGTCCATGTTCTGCCCATAAGTGTCTCCAGGGCACACGTTTACATAAGTCATATTTGCATTGAGAAAAGTAATCCCTGATTTTTGTGTGTGATCCACTCGTATAGAGGTTTCCATTCTGCATTGTTTACATATTTTGGGATACCCGGTATTTTAAAAGGCAGATCTCAGAATCTTAATCCTGAAGCAGACATAGCTTGTTGTGAGGTTTTTCTAATGAGATGGACAAAAATATCTGGCATCTCTCTCTTTCAGTAATGCTAGATAGGAAAGGCAGGTTTGTTGTCCAAGTTAAAAAAAAAAAAGAAGACAAGACAGGACTCGTAACAGAAACATAAACCCAAAGCACATGATTTCTTCTCTGTGCATGATTTAATTTGCAGTGAATGAAGGTCATTGTTACCTGTAGGCTGCCTGCTGTTTTCATTCCATTTCCTAATGGGAAAAAAAGTCTTAGAAAAGTCAACATTAAATTTAATCTTAATAATCACTTGTGTTTACAGAAAGGCTGGAAAACGGGCTGAAAAATTGTGTTATTTTTTTCTCTTGGGCAGATATAAAACATCCCATACAGGGAAAAGAGGTCTTTCCCTCTGCTCTGCCTTCTCAGTGTACAAAGCAGGAGCCAGCACCTTTGAACACTCAAAAATGCACCAAAAATGATATTTAAAAATAAGGAAATAGTTGAATGTTACCTGCTAGGTATGTTTCAAGTCCAGAGATGTGGTGAACATAGAATGCTAAAATCCATTGCTTTGTTTTGTTATTCTTATATAACTATGGTAGAGCCCAGGGGTAGTGATGCCTTGGAAGTGGGTGCAGAGCGGTGCCTGTGAGTATACAAAAATTACCCTTCATGACGTTCTGAAAAAGTACTGTAGGCTCATGTCTACTAAGGCTCTGAGGTGACCCAGCGTGCAAGGCCACAATCAGTTCTTTTTTTGAAAACATGGCCAAAGTAAGGGGAGAAAAAAATTATGTTGCCATCCCTGCTCTTTTACCCAATAGCTCATTGTTGAGGACAGTCTCTCGGGAAGAACGGTTTAGGCGGTGAAGTCTCATCTTTCTGAGGACCTAAATCCACATCAGCTACCATTCAAACAGCCCTAAACTGGAGAACAGTATTGGGATGGGATGTGGGGATGGTAATGGAGAAGTCTGCCATTTCATTTTATGGAAGCTGTTCCTTGAAGGAAGTGTTCACTGAGCAAGAGTGAACTAAAGCACACCTTCATTACCCCGTGCTCTCACATGCAAAATGAGAGCCCTCAGCTTCACTCTTTGTTCCACTGATATCTTACCTCTATAAATGGCATGATGAGCAGAACAGGCATAGAGGTTACCTTCCCATACCAAATGTCCCAATTCCAGGGTAGGGAGTCATACTCACATGTTTGTTCTCTCTCCTTTTCTCCTCCTTTTATAGAATTGATGTTTGGGAAATGTTGAGGACCTCTACTAAAGATAATGAAGCTCAGAGGCATCAACAGCTGGGAACAGCCGTGGGAGGGCACCTACTTGAATTTCCTTAGAAGATTGACTCTAACCTTCTTTTAACACCATTGCTCACCCATGACTAGACATAGTGGGGAGAAGGCATAACCCTCCTTCCGTTTTTGCATGCTGTGTGATATTTCAGGTATTTTCTAAAAGGCTACTGGGGTGTGGATCTCAGAAGACACTCTTTGCCTATCAATACGAAGGAAGCATAACATAGATAAGATCGGGGCTGTTACCGCTGAGTACACAGGCATCTGGAGGAATTCGTTGCTGAAAACCTAGGGATTTGGAGGGTCTTCAGGGTTAGGTGGTGGCTTACCAAGGGTGTTGGAGCTTGGCAATTATCATAGAATCATAGAATTGTTCGGGTTGGAAGGGATCTTAAAGATCATCTAGTTCCAACCCCCCTGCCATGGGCAGGGACACCTCCCACTAGATCAGGTTGCTCAGAGCCCCGTCCAGCCTGGCCTTAAAAACTTTCAGGGATGGGGCTTCCATCACCTCTCTGGGCAACCTGTTCCAGTGTCTCACCACCCTCATGGTGAAGTCTGAATCGTCCCATCTCTAGTTTTAATCCACTCCCTCTAGTCCTACCATTACCCCACATCCTAAAAAGTCCCTCACCAGCTTTCTTGTAGGCCCCCTTAAGATACTGGTAGGCCACTACAGGGTGTCCTCGGAGCCTTCTTTTCTCCAGACCGAACAACCCTAACTCTCTCAGTCTGTCCTCATAGGAGAGGTGCTCCAGCCCTCTGATCATCCTCGTGGCCCTTCTCTTGACACGTTCCAGCACGTCCATATCTTTCTTGTAGTGGGGGCTCCAGAACTGGACACAGTACTCCAGGTGGGGTCTCACGAGAGTGGAGTAGAGGGGGAGAATCACCTCCCTCGACCTGCTGGCCACGCTTCTCCTGATGCAGCCCAGGATACGATTGGTTTTCTGGGCTGCTAGTGCACACTGACGACTCATGTTGAGCCTCTCGTCTACCAGCACCCCCAAGTCCTTTTCTTCAGGGCTGCTCTCAAGCCAGTCACTGCCCAGCCTATATCGGTCCTTGGGATTGCCCTGACCCAGATGGAGGACCTTGCACTTGGTCTTGTTGAACTTCATGAGGTTGGCATGGGCCCACCTCTCCAGCCTGTCAAGGTCCCTCTGGATGGCATCCCTTCCCTCCAGCATGTCAGCCGCCACACACAGCTTGGTGTCATCGGCAAACTTGCTGAGGGTGCACTCTATGCCACTGTCCATGTCACAAGACCAGTCCCAGTACTGATCCTTGAGGGACTCCACTTGTCACTGGCCTCCACTTGGACATGGACCCATTGACAGCCACTCTTTGGGTGCAGCTGTCAAGCCAGTTCTTTATCCACTGAATTGTCAGTCCATCAAACCCATATTTTATCAGCCTGGAGACCAGGATGTCATGTGGGACAGTGTCAAAGGCTTTGCTCAGGTCCAGGTAAATGACGTCAGTTGCTCTGCCCTTGTCTATTGATGTTGTGACCTTCTCATAGAAGGCCACCAGTTTTTTCAGGCACGGTTTGCCCTTGGTGAAGCCTTATTGATTGTACCGAATCACCTCTTCGTTATTCTTCTGCCTGAGCAGTGCCTCCAGGAGGATCTGCTCCATAATCTTACCAGGCACGGAGGTGAGACTGACTGGCCTATAGTTCCCTGGTTCCTCCTTCTTTCCCTTTTTCAAAATGGGGATTATGTGTCCCCTTTTCCAGTCAGTGGGGACCTCACCAGACTGCCATGACTTTTGGAATATAATAGAGAGCGGTTTAGCAACCTCAATTTTAGACTCAGGTGTTTAAATCTAAAGCTGAATATAGAAATAGCCCTTCTCTTTTGGGTTTAGACTTAAGCTCTTCAGATTGGTTCAAAAGCCTCACCCGATGCATTCACATTGCTGATACTTATTTTCTTATTTATTTCTATTTTTAAAAAGATGTGAAATATACATACAGGATGATACTATTAATTTTCTTTTGGATTTTAAAAAAAGTGACTAAGACAACTTCACAAATGATGAAGATAAAATAATAGAGTGTCACTAATGTTATTAATTACAGTGAATGCCACAGGAGGATCCCCCGTGCAGAGTTCATTTTCTTTTGTTGTTAAATGAGTCTCAATGCTAGTTATTGTTAAACTGTGGGAATCAGCATGGACTGCTGGCAAAACGGGCAGTCTGCACTTTTTGCATAGTAGTGTTGCCCCTTTTTATAAGCCCTTGACCTCACCTAATTCTGCTCTGTTCCACCATTTGAAAACTGCAGAAGACTTTAACTCACTATTTAGAGCGCTATATGCAACTGCAAGGGGCTGTAGAAGTGCAAACAAGGATGTTGCTATTGTTGTCACAGAGGTGGTAAATGTCAACCACAGTCCAAATTAATATTTTAATTCTTCTTTGGAAGCAATTCGCCTTACTCTTTCAAAGAAAACATCATCTTTTCTAAGTATTTCTATTATTCCTGGTCAGGCTGGAAATTCTTCAACAGGGAACACTATGTTCACTTCATAAAGCCAAAAGACCACTCATTTGAAGGGGCATTTTCTAATGCCCTTGATTATACAGTGGAGACAAGAGATACCCTTCAGCAAAGCCACAATTCCTCTCCCTACATGTCTGTCTTTACTAGTCACTTCCACTGTCAGTGTTCTCAGAGGAAGGGGGGTGTACAAGCTGGGTCTGAAGTGCTCGCGTCCAACACCACACTGGAACCTCCATGCAAACACAAGCGCTACCTGGGCACCCACACACAGTCCCAGACACAAACAGGCATTAAAAATGTCAGTGCCTCAGTAATAGAGTACTGCACATTTTATGGAGCTCTGTTAAGACCTGCTACTAGCACAAGGCTGTTGTTCCACCCTTTAGTTCCTCCCTAAGTATTTGTATTGCCTAATAACTTTTGTGGGGCTTTCTCTTTGAAGGCAAATATGGATTGACTAAGTGGCAATTTATCCTAATATTTATTTAACCTAACAGTTTCATTGCAAATACTGAAACCTGTTATCTGGTCTCTACACTTGAGCATGACTTCAATGTGTCAGCAGACAGCTCTTCTACCTCCTCCTCCTTTTTCCTGTGCTGAACATAGTCCTTGTACTATAGCTTTATTTTTGCTACTCTTCTCTGAATCCTTTCTAATTAGCCTGCACATATTTTGTTCAAATGTGATGTCCAGAACAAAATCCAATGCCATATATGAAGCTAGCCTACTGTATGATCTAGATACTGCTAGAAGTTGGACTTCACATTGAATTTTGCTCTTGCAACAAATTACAGGAAAGACTCAGAAATGTGGTAAGGTAAAAATAAGGGTAGAGTTAGAGCACCCTCCACCTCCCACCTGCTTTTTAACTGGCTAAGCAAGATAGGAAAAATCAAGATGTCTCAGATTCATTTAATTTCCATGCCAAGTCAAGGGCATGTCCTGCGCAGCACAGGAATCCATTAATTGCTTAATCGATCAGTTCCTCAGTTCATCTCTCATGAGCCAGAAAGGGATGAAAATTAACTGGGATAGTCTCAACATCTGATTCTACATTGATAGTGATGCTCAAATCACAGACTTCTGAGTTCACAGGGGTCAGAGTCAGGATGAAAAATGTTTTTCTCAGTGTACAGGTTATCTAGGTGTATTTGGGACCTTGACGAAGAGGGTAGAGTAGTCTTCACTGCAGCATCAATGACTGGCCACTGGCAGTAACTGGGGCAGCAGGTGTCCACAGTTGGCTGACATTTCTCACTCTTTGGAGGTAAGGAGGGATTTCTTCACCCTTATTAGAGGGGCAAGGGTTGCAAGGATTTTAATTTTCCTTGTTAGCTGTTTGCTAGGATCATGAGGATCTTCGGACATTGGTGACACCTCAGTCTTTCTTGTCCTCTGCCTGAGGCATGTAGCACTTCAGAGGAGAGAATGCTTCAAGAAATCCTTTTGCTTAGTACAGACCTCCATCTGTTATAGAGATATATAATAACTCTACTATCAAGACTGAAAAGAGGATTTCACCAGTCCTCTGGGCTCTAGTGAAAAATAAAAGTGCAGTACAATGTAATGTTACACATGCTACACTGTCTGACTCCCATCTAGAGCTCTTTAAAGAAGGCATCCTGAGTTGTCACAGGAGTATGTGGTAAAAGTAAGAAAGTATGAAATGGTAGGTATGCTTAGGGAGGGTATTAAAAATGAGTGGGAAATCTAGTACTTTGTTTAGTGTATTTTCATAGACAAAAAGAGGAGCTGTACTTTTTAACCTTTGGACTTATCTTAATTAGTATTGTACTGTACATTTAAGATGCTAGACTTCCAACAGAGAAAGACCAATTCCATCAGCCAATATTAGTTACAACCAGTGCAGAACTGACACAGTTGTGTGCTCGCAGTGTAAAACCCAACTCATGGCATTAGCATTAGACAACTGACAGAATGAGAGCAGAGGGGTGCCATTACTAAGCTTCCAAGTTGTAGTAATGCCTGAGTTTCATTTACTGTTGTCTTGATCACCTCCTTTAATAGTAAGAACTGCAGGAGGAGGAAATACACTCCAGAAGTACTGTGAGTAGCTGTTTGTGGTTATCTCACCTCATCATTCCCAACTCGAAAAGTCACTCGACAGAGGATCCAAAAGAAAGTTAATTTTAAAACACATGGACCCTTGACCACACAACTGGAGCAACTGGCTCTCACATAACCTGAGAGCAACGCTACCTTGTCTCACCAGTGGGTCTCTGTACCCTCCTGCTGCCAATGGCATTCCCATCCCAACTGAGAGGATAACATCAGACACAGAGACTCACTGCTAATGTAGACAAGTTCATCTGGTTGGGGCCAGGTTTCAAGTACAGAGCAATCTGTCCCCGCCAGGTTATAATGGTTATACTCTTATTCTGCCAAGCTGTGAAACTATAGCCTTTGTGTGCTCCAAAGAATCAAGTGTAGCAGGAATATGAAAACACAAGCTTTGTATCTTGATGTTGTTTTTGCTCCTGTCTTCTCGGGCAGCAAAATGAGTATCCAAGGATGCAGGAAAGGATGGATCCAACGCTCTATCTACAATAAACAGTGCTACTGTCAGTGTGAGCATTTTATGATTATGCCACAAGTACCAACCATGGATTGATTTCCACTGCTGTCCATATCAAGTTGGCCACGTATACTCTGTCTGCAGTGAGGAAATTTCTTGCTTTCCCTTTAGTCCTGCAGCAACCCCAGCATGTAGGAGTGGCGAGAGAATTACGACTTTGGTGCTGCTGCAACATTCTTCTTAGGGCAGATTTATATTGTACATTAAGAAAAAAGGCTGTATCTGTGATAGCCAGAGTCTGCAAAGTTCCTCTGGAAGGGGGCTGGGGAGAGATTTCCAGAGGCTGGTAGGGTGAGAGAGGTAGAATAGTGGCAGGATATGTTGATGCCTCCATCCAGCCGGTGCACAGGAGGCGGCACGGCTCTGGCATCCTGAGGCTTTTGCAGCCTGTCAAGGGACATAAGGACATCCTTGCCCTATCCCTCATTGTGGCCCCAGGCCCACGGTGACACTGTTAGTACCTTACACCAAGCCCACCTTCCCCTCCTGAGCTGCCCAGCACCTCCCGGGGCTCTGGCAGCTAATCTTGTGGTAACGTTGCTGCTCAGGGGCTGCCCAGCTCCCCGCTCCCTGAGACTCATCCATGGCTCGGCCTCAGTCAGCTCTTTTGATTTATTTTCCCTTCAGTCAAATACTTCTGCCACGAGCATTAGCGTAACGTTAACAAAATTTCTATTTCCATTCAGCTCTGTGTTGTTGTGAACAGCATTTCTCTGGTAGGTATTTGTTTTTGCAATCATAGTGATGAAACACATTTACTGGTTGTAGCAGTTACAGGAATTCTAAATAAATATCTGTCTTTGTTTAATTTCAGTAAATCGGGACATTTCACTAGCATCATAATAATAGGGATTTGGGGAATACTATGCGTCCGTGAAATAATTCTTGAAGCAATTTATTCTTGCATCAGCGCAAAACCCCCTTCAATCTGGGCTATTCCCAGAAGATAAGGGACTAGTTTTCTGAACTAGAGGATTTTATTTTTTTACAGATTTTGCTCTGGCTTTTGTATCTGTTTAGTTTTTGCAACTTTGGTGTGTGAAAATATGTTAATTGCAGTTTTCCACTGGATGTAAGTGATACTCTTTATAATAGTTAGCCCCGGTTAGCTTCCATCTCGGAAAGGTACCAATACTGTCGCTGTGATCAATATCACTGTATCACTCCCTAGAAAAACATACAGGTGTTGCATACAGTGTAAATGAGCCTGGGTTTGGTAATATTGTTATCCTGGCTTCCTTTTTGAATTTACTTTTAATGAATTTCCAGATAGTAGGCTCATGCTGTCCAGATTTATACCTTGTTAACCCTTCCCAGCTGAATGGAACGAGTACATGTAACTGAGAGGTGAATTTAGGAGGATATGAAGGGGACTGTAAACTGGTGAAAACACAGGCAATATTTGCTCAGTTATTTCTCTTTGAAAAACCTTAGCCTCTTTGTTTGTCCTTCTTGCTGCAATGGTATGAAGGATGTTGGTTTTATTTCATCATCTGTCACAGTCTTCTTTTAATTTTTTTTAAATGATTATTTAAAAAGTAATTTCACATTACACTGCAAATATAGAAGAGCTATGCAGTTGTGAAAGATTGTTTGGCAACGCTGACCATTTTCATAGATTGAGGCATTTCATTGATTTCATACATCTGAAATCCAGGGATTAGTTTTCTGAGAAATTATTCCCCCACCGCTCCCACTTTGATGGAAGGGATCTATTGTTTTTGGGGCATGTCTGAACACATGCGATGCCTGTTTCTGGGAGAACTCTATCATTCAAATGAGATTATATGAAAGGCAGAGTGTGTAAACTACAGCTGTGGAGAAGCAGATTGTAGCTAATGGATCCAGATTTTGCCGGGACTCATCTGGACAACTTGACTTTGCGTTGAGCTGCTGCAAACAACAGTAACAACAAACTCCTTTCCATGTACCCTTGATTTGGAGTGTTTCTTAAACCTGCCTATGGAAATTTGTCCCCCAAACTCTTCTCAAAATCAGCTAAATGAATAACGTAAATTTTTTAGGATGTTTATGATTCATAACGGTACCGAATATGGGCTTTATTATGTTGCTTTTATGTATGGGTATCTACCAGTGAAATCTATGAGGATTGCTCTGTGAGAAAAGTCCTCAGGACTCTGCCTAAAAAGTCGCATGTTTTAGGATTGCAAATGGTGTATATTAATAGGAAAATTCAATTTGTTTTTCTCTTCATCCTTCAATAACATGTGAAGAAAACAACATGGTCTAAACCTAAGTACAGTATTCATGCTGGCCAACAACCCGCTATTGCGCCACACGCAAAATTCCCATTGAGGTCAATGGAAGTGCCCTGAGCAGAGTGTCTTTTGGACTGAGCCCGTTTTTGTGTGCGTGTATATGTGCATGCGTGTGTGTGTGTGTGTGTGTGTGTGTGTTGAGTAATAGTTTTCCACACCAGAAAAAAAAAAACAAAAACCCCAAAACTTTGTTGTCATGCTATCTTACAAGGAAGCTAGTTTCACCCACACAGAGTTGAAAGCGCATACCACTCTGCTACAGCACATAAACACTGTTATCACGCTAGTTGCAGAAAGAGCACTGTCACTGGGACATTTTATAGGCATGGGCTTTTATACTATTCAGCAAGCTATTGAAAATTAAAATGTAATTAGTGTAGCAAAACAATAGTTTGCATCTTTTAATTACGGCTCCATTTTTTTGACAGAATGTTTTAATTATTGTTTTTTCTTCTGTTCTGTTTTTATTGATTTGGTGCCAGTTCAATTGTGTTACCAAGACCTCCCAGTACTCAATGAATTTACCTCAGGGGATTCTGCCTTCTTCATTGTTTTAAAATAAACCAGATCTCCAACTACCTACAAAACAAAATTAGAAGCGGAGGAGGAAAGAAAGAAAGGCAGAAAGAATGGGAGAAGGAGAGAAAGAGGGAAAGAGGGGCAGGAAAGGAAGGAGGGAGGGCAGGAGGGTAGAAAGAAGGACAGAAGGAAGGAGAAGGAGAAAGAGAGAGAGAGAACGAAAGAAAGAAGGAAAAGAAAGAAGGAAAGGAAGGAAGGAAGGAAGGAAGGAAGGAAGGAAGGAAGGAAGGAAGGAAGGAAGGAAGGAAGGAAGGAAGGAAGGAAGGAAGGAAGGAAGGAGGAAAAGTAAGAAGGAGCAATAGGAAGGAAACAAGAGGAAGAAATGAAATGGAGGAAAAGAGAGAAGAAAGGGAGCAAAAGAGAAAAAAAATCTGCTGTTATTACATGCCTGATTTTTTTACTCATATGTGTGTTAGTATAAAACTGTTATTTAGCTATAGTGTCAGATTTGGTTTCCAGTATTTGAGTTAAAAATGTTGTTCTGACTACTTGAAAAGTAGTAGGAAAACTCAACTCACAAAGAAACTACATTGATCAAAATTTTAGTGTTAAAATCACAGTAGAAAACACCAAAAACCTCCCCACTTTGATAATTTTTCAATATAGTCCCTTGGGGAAGAAAATACACGTCCTGAGAGGCTAGGTTATGGTAGTACTGTCATTCTCTGTGGGTGTGCATGCACTCAATTTATTGCAGCCTTTCAGCTGTCAGAAAAGTGCAAAGTAAGTGGGAAATGACACAGAGCACTGATTTAGAACACTTTCATCTCTATATGGTCTGTTTTCGTTAGTGATCAAGAGAGAGGAAAGTAGTGGTTAGGCACTATCTGTACTACAAAGCAAAGGCTGCGGAGGCTATGCAGCACATGGTCTTTTGAATGCCTGTATACCTCTAACTAGAAACAAACAAACACACAAAGCACTGTATTTATTTGAGAGACTTTAATAGCTCCTTTGCAGCCATTTTGTACATAACAGGAAGCAAACTCCAGTGTGTTCTATCCTGAAGTATTTTCACCCAAGGGGTTAGTCACCGTGCATTTTGTCTTACTTTTTACTTATTGCATATTTGTAAAATATAACGTCTTACTTACTTCTTGCATATTTGTGCCTTTATGAGGCAAGAATTCACTTATTTACTATGCTGTTATTTGATTACTTAATAAATAGCTCACAGAGGCAAACAACAAGAAACCCAAACCCAAGACGAGCAACACTGCATTTTCAATAGCAAGATCCCTTGGGAGCCAGGCTCTGGGATTTTCATAGCAGAAATATGTGGTCATACCACTCAGAGGCATTGGCGGTGGCTGGGAGGGACTGGGAGGTGGTAGACATAAGCCCAAACAAGGAGGAACTAGTGGAGAACCTGATGAAGTCAGGAGGATGAACACTGTATCTCTCCTGGGGATTCATAGTTTTGAGTTCCCTTCCTTTCATGAAACATCTGGTTGCCTTTTTTCAGGGAAGATGGCCTCCAGTTGTCTCTCTCCAAGTAAGCAAAGGTCTACTTTGCAACTTCTACTCTTTCAGGGAAAGAAAGAAACAAGTCTTGCAGTTCACTGCTACTCCTCTGCAGTCAGCCACTCCTGGGTGCAGGGTTTGGTACTGGACATGCCTTTAATTCCAAAGGTGTGAAATATTACCTTCAGTCAATTTGACAAGCATTTTTCTTCCAGAATTTAGCTTTCAAACCCACAAATATCACACAAATCTTTAAAATTGGGCAGTGGGTAGGACCTGCTGCTTTTAATTCTTTTTTAACCTTTGCTAAGCTGCTGTTCTTTAAATTGCCTCTTCAGCATGATCAGTTGTTGAGGTTTTGCTTGCTGGTTTGTTTGTTTGTTTGTTTCTTCTTGCTGGAATGGTGGAATAGCCGTGTCCCAGTGATGCACCAGCCCCGGTGATGTCATGATCACATCACGGCAGGATGCCACCAGCTCCTGGCATTAGCCCTGGTGATGTTGTGGCTGTGTTACAGCAGGTAGAATGTTGATGGTTGGTGACATGGTCAGCCCTGGATGGGTATAAAAAAGGCTGCACCAGCCCAGGCTGACAGAGAGGTTGGGTGAGTGAGGGCAGGGAGGAGAGGGCAGGGAGGCAGGGGCTGCCTGTGGCGATGGAAGGTGGCTGCTTCTCCTTTGTTGCTGCTCCTATGTATTACAGCTGGATGCTCGGGCAGGGATGTTACCAGATCATGGCACGCTGCTGTGCTCTACCTCCTCTGCCACTTGGACGGAGAATTGCCAATGCTCTACAGGACAAATAAGATAGCCCCAGCCTGTGCCCCATCATGTTTTTGCAGGGAGCTGGAAGCTCCCCACAGCTGTGGGCAAAGGGAGCTCCCCACCTTCTTCTGCTAAGGGCTGGGCCCCACATGAGCTGCTGGCACCAGCCCTAGTGGGGCAGCTGGCAGAATGCTGGTGGTGGCACATGTCACACTGGGGTTGGTGGCATGGTTGGCCCAGGACAGGTGTCCCCTGGCTGTAAGGGAGGTGTGGGGTGGACCTCCTTGGTGTGAATCTGGGGGACCCCTGGGCAGGGAGAGAGAGGCTGCCCCATGGCAATGGTGGGGGGTGCTCCCATTATTGGTTCTCCTGTGTTTGACAGCCACAGCCCCACAGAGGGACACGACCAAGTCATAACACACTCCTCTGCTTCCTCTGCCACTCAGCTGGAAAGTGTAGCAGCTTTCTGCAAGGACCTTGACCCAAGGATAAGGAAACACAGGCAGCCCCAGTCTGTACTCTGTCACAATCCTACAGGCAGCTGAAAGGTCCCCACAGCTGTGGACAAAGGGAGCTTCACACCACCCACCTTCTCTGTGTGAAACTTGTTTGTGCGAAACCTCTTTACAAAAATGTGAGGGAAAATTGGAATTTACTTCACTAAGATGGCAAATCCTAAACTTCATCAGCATTGTCAGTAATAAATAGATATTTAAATAAATAAATAAACATCAGCATTAAACATTTGTATTGAGAGTCACTATGAACTATGTACTAGTAGTAAAATTTCAGCCTCGGCTGTTTGCTGCTGATATGCTAGATGTTTGTTTTCCCAGAGAGTGCAACTGAAATTTATTAATATCCATTTTTCACCCCTGAGGACATATTTACACTTCCCGTCTTTTCTATGCATAAAATATTGAAGTACAAGCTTAGAGGCTGTTTCTGCATATACGACTGGAGTTAATATCTTTCTGAGGAACTCCTCCCTACACCTCACTCTAGACATTTGTAATATAGAAGTCTACATCTGAGGCCAGGCTCCCTTTATAGTCAGTGGAAAGAAATACTCACAGGAGATGATTCATCTGACCTATTTTAGATATCTACGTGAGGACAAGATTAACCATGCCCTAGAAGTATCTATTTCCACTTTATTGTCTGTGGAGAACTCGCTGCACTGTGAACAACTCAAGTTGGATGCGGTGAATCCTCCTCCTAATGCAAAGACCAATTACCCTGAGAAATCCCATGCTACTGTCTGCCTTTGCTCCTTACCAACACCACAAGCTTATAACCATCACGAAGCTCAAAAGTTGTAGATTAACATCTTAATAACAACATCCCTCGGTTTCTATGCACACGTGAGGTCTGGCTCCCATCTCCCCCAAAGGCTTGAGATAGAAATGCTGTGAGTGTAGAGCTCCATGTAGGAGAGTTTTTACAGCGCAGGAAGATGGAGCGGCTCCTCCGCTGCTGGCATAGCTTTAGCGCTCAGCCACATGTGTCTGTACAAACTTTGGATCTATGTATCACCCTTCCACAGGCCATGAGATCATACTGATAAGTTTGCCTCCTTTCTCCCTTCAATTCACAGCCCCAGGGATTATAGCTTGAAACACTGGCATGCTGCTTATGCCACCCTTGTATGCAGAGCCCTTGTATTTTGCATCCTTTGCCTCAGCCATGGGGACCATGAACTCCCTCAGGAGCCAGAATGTACATTGCTGTCATGAGGTACTTCTGAAGAGTATGAAGTCTGTATACATACAGTCCCTGCAGCAAATGGTTCACATGCTAAGAAGTCAGAGAAGGTGGAGTAAAAGAAATCATAACATGCCGATATTTCAATATTAATTTTCAGGTGAGGAGGGTAAAACTGGAGTGAGGAGAAAAAAAAAAAAGAAATATGATTAGAAATAATCCATTAGGTGTCATTTTTTCATACGAGACCCACCCGTGCTCAGCAGAGTAAAAGCAAGTGTTCACCGATATTAAGCCTCACAATAGTGTATTTGTTTTCATATCATTAGCAAGACAGCCTAAGTGGCTCCCTCCAACAAAGTGTGGTGTTTCTGGCTGGAGGTTTGCTCAGCCAGCTCAGATCAGCTCTGCCGTTTATTTACATGCACACTGTTGTGAAATTGTTACACTATGAACAGAGATGCTGGCGAAACTGTGGGACATTAATCTGCCCAATTATTGTCATAAGTAGGCCCCGATCCTGTGGTCTGTTCAAGATGGGCAGACCCCTGTGCTGGGGCAAAACATGATGCAGGCTGGAGGTCTTACACAAGTGGCACAGCAAGTATGAGCTTACATTTCCAATTACAATTTCACAAATGTTTGTTTGTTGTTCTCGTTCCCAGAGAGCTGTGTTTGGTAATCCATGGACCAGCACACCAGGACTCCAATAAGATGGTGTGATAGTGGCCGGGCTTTTCTTTGAGAAATGGAAACCATGGTGTAGGATACTCCTTCTTCCCTGGAAGCTCCAGCATAGTTGTCTTTCCTCTCAGAAATGTTGGTCTGGCAGCACCCTTTGCCTTGCCAGCAGCAGGTAAGACACTAATTGCTTTGGAAAGATGATCATTTTATTGCCTTTCTTCCTGTGTACTGCACAGTGTTGCCAGAGTAGGTTGTGTCAGCAGCATCTCAGGACAGTAAAACTTGAAGTAAATACCTCTTGGAGATAGAGGGAAAGAGCTGCAGCTCTAGAGTTATTCTTTTGGGCTATCTGCTGACTCAGGAAAGAGCGTGTCTACATCTACATCGCAGGCTGTTCACATCTCCAAAGTGTTTTATTGAGCAGTAAAAGATAGAAAAGCATTCAGAAACATGCCCAAGCCTGATGTAATTAGATGGTTCCAAAGACAGAGCCTTGAACAAGAGTAGTTGCTTAAATTCAGCCCGTTTCCCTTTCACATGAAATCAATCATATCCTTAATATATTTCAATAAGAACTTACATGTCTTCATGTATGTATATCTGGAGCCTCCTGCATCTTTCCCCCTACCTCCACCTATTCCTGTGCCTCTGGTCCTTCATATTTTCTACAGAGGAAGTGTCTGATGTTTGAGAAATACTGGAATAAACTAAAATGGGGGTTGTATAATGCTTATTCTTGTCATGTGTGTTTTTTCTTTCTCCAAGTTTATGAAGGCCAGACCAGGATTAAAAGACTTAGCTTCACATTCCTAAAAGCAGTGCAAAACTTTCCACCCGAATTAGCTGGCAACTCCTCTTTGGATATCATGAACAATAAAAATCTGTTCTAAAAGATGCATCATCTCTAGACAGCTCAGGTGAGGAGTAGCAACTTGGTAGCAGCACAGATAGCTCTCAAGCTCATTTAATTTATTGGAAACACAAGAGACAAACTCTCACCAGGCAGAGCTGCTTACTTTTGGACAAAAAAACAGCCTGTCTTTTTTGCATTCTCCTTATATTTATTATTTGGACTCTGTCATGGCATTCAAATAGATATTAAATACTTGAGATCAATAGGAAGGACACAAAAACAACTATGTGCACGTACCATCTAACTTCTAAAACCGACCAGTAATGTGGAATGAAATGCAGTTCTAGGCTGTGTAGTTATTTAAAATGAGCAAACACGTTGTATTAGTAAGCTAACAATGGTCCTATACACACAAGTGGCATTTCCTGTGCTCACTACCAAGCTATCTCACAGTTCTTCCACAGATCCCTTACTCTAAGGACAGCATTACTGTCCCTCGTAAGTGTTTTCACGACTCCCGCTGCTGCAGGCTGTGAGGAGCCGACCCATGAGGAACTGGGACACACAAGGCTGGAGTCCAGAGGCTACTCGAGGTGTGATCCAGACACCCAGGCACCCAACACGAGGCAGGCAGGGGTGTGTTACAGCAAGTTTGAAACCCGCGTACCAAGCGGGCAGCACCTGAGAGCTGCCCCATAGGAAACGCTTGGGCAGGGGGTGAGTCTGTAACTCTGCCCCGGCACCATCCCGCAGAAGACGGGCCCCAAGCTGCCACAGAAACTTGCAAAATCTGCTTTAAAGCATCAGTCCTGAGCTTCTCAAATTCTTAAAAGTGTGGTCCCCAGTGTCTGTTTTCAGGGCAGACAGATGGTCCGAGATGCAACCAAAAATCAGCAGGAAGGGCTGAAGAGCCTTCCCGTGCCCTGCAGCACCCACACGCCGTTGGGTGCTGGAGGGGTCTCAGGAGGATGGAGCCTGCTGCCGAGCTCAGCTCTTTTTTCCACGTATTTGCATGTGGCAGTCATTTAAATCTTTGATTGAAACAATCAGCTTGTCCAGGGCCAAGCTGTGATCCTCTGCTTCCACAAACAGCCCCGGTACTTCAAAGGGATGGTTGACATGAGTCAATTGCTTGTGGGCCCAAAATCTTAAATAGCTGGTTGCTCCTTTTATTTCCCCCCTAACCCCCTCCCCCTTCTCTCACATGGAGAATGCAGAAACCAAGGAGCGAACCCAGTGCTGGAGGCAGGGAGGGGAGGCCCGGGGTTACAAGCCAGGTGACCCACTGGCCATCTCCCACCAGTGGCAGCCCAGCCCGCCCGCCTCACTAGCCGCCCGCTACCGCCTCCCTCTCCTGAACAGTGCTCGGCACAGAGCGGGTCTTCATAGTGACCCAAGCCCAGAGGGACAGGGGGGGCCACAGACCCTGCTTCCCCTGAGGCCCTCCGTGTGGTGTCCCAGAGCTCTGACAGCTAAAATGCTGGCTGCGCCAGGTGGTGTTTCACCATCGTGAACCCTTATCAAGTGTCCCAACCTGAGCCTCATGCCATGCGGACGCGCCTCCATCAAATTAGCCCAAGCACCTGATATCCCATTTATGCCCTTTTCTGCTGGCTTTCTCCTGGCTGTGAGAGCACAGATAATGCCAAGTCTGGAGCAAGGCCTGCTGATAAAAAGTTGAGCCGTCGAAAAATATTACCACATTTAGGCTTGAGCCCTTGGGCTGTGTTTGCTGTACAGCTGAACTGCAGCCTCGGCCTAACCTTGTCACCCCAAGCTGCTTTCTCACTTGGCAGGGAGAAATACGTGTTTCTGGAAAGCGGTTCTCATCCTAAAAGATCTTTCTGAGAAAGGGGAGCCAAACCACCTCCTGAAGGTGCTGCTATTTATGAAGAAGCCCCAGGGGATCAGCTCAGCCTGGGGCAACCGACTTTCAGACAGCTGAAGCCAACTGAGGTGGGGTCCCCTGGAACGCTAAACAAACATGTTATACTGCAGGGCAGCCTTTATACCTGGCTTGATGGGTTTGCTTTTTGCTGTTACCAGATTCTTGGTTGAGCATTGAAGGCAATATCAAAACCATGCTGTATCCATCAGCATGCACTGCTGATTTCTGAGACGGAAAGTGGTTTTTGTTCACTTTAAGTGATCTATTTGGACTCATTTTTAGCCTTCCATTACTGGTGGGATTTGTAAAGATTGTTTCCGAAGCGAGTAATGAGGAAAACAGTCCTTGCCAGTATCCCTTGTGGGAGCAGTTGGCATAAATTATTCTGTTCATGACCAAATTAAGTAGCCACTGTTCCTCTGTGTTCTGAACATCTTCTGCATTCAACATCATGAACGAAGTGCATGAGTACAGGTTGTGCTTCCCATCTCCGATATAAATGCTTTTTTTTTACTTCTGGTGAGCACACGGCAGAAATTGATTGTAATTAAGGAGAGAGAATTTGGCAGCAGCCTCAGCTCTTCCTTGGATCCATTTTCAATAACTCGAGGCTTGTCAAGGTCTGTTTTCAACTCACAGGATGATCTGAGAGTGCTTGAAATGCCTCCTTTGCCTTCTATTCTGGGGGTTTCAATACTTGCTTTTTAAAAAAAATTGACTGCAGTAGGGTGCCAGTATCAAGACAGCTTGTCTCCTTTTGCTGAGTTGTGGGGCAGGAATTTGAGTGGGTGAGGTCTGAGGAGACATTTTTTAGCCTTGCAGTTTTGAAACTCTGTCTTCCTTAGATCTTTACTTTTCCCTTCATGTGTTTCCATTCACACCTGAATCATTCATTATACTGGCAAGCTGGGAAGATCCCTCTCTTCTTCAAGGTAACCACACATTTCTGAAGTAAATTATAGGTGTGGAGATTATAGAAATTTGTCGTCTAGGCACACACCCTGGCTCCTTTCCTTTTCCAAAGCATGTAATAATGATTTGTTTTTCTTTTTTCCCCCATAGCTAATGTATGCCTAATGTGGGAACAGTTGTTTTCTTTGTTTTGATGGAACATTAAAGCAGGCTGTGTAACAAGGGAGGAAGTCTAAGAAGTGGCATTTTACTTTTAAACACAGCTTTGAAAATAAGTGGCAAGTCAGTGATCGTGCTGCATTGGTGTAATCGCCTTTGTGATTTCCTGCTGGACTGTCAGCTTAGACATATATTAAGCATGGGGCAAAAGTCCAGAAGCTCCTTTTGAATTTTGGGCTTGAAAGTCAATGTTCAAGGTCACCTCTCCTTTCCCACCCTGTGATGTTTTCAACCCAAGTCCTGAGTCCACTCTAAGAAAGGAGAAATTAGCCATTGCCATGTTATTTTGACCCAAAGCAATAGTAAAAATAGCTAACTAGCTGCTTTTATGATGCTGAAGCCATGAAACATTCTACTGCTCAAACACACTATGTAAGGATTCTGATAGGATTGGAGAATGAAAACATGATGCCTCATTGGGAAATATTCACATTCACAGTTATCATTCTCTTACACTTCCCAGACTTTATTCTCCCATGCATAAAGAAACGAAAAGATCCAATCCACTAATTTAAGTACAGTACAAAGCACAGAAGGCAAAGCACCTGTTGGAGATGTTTCCACAGAAGTAGATGAGCCATAGAACCGCCAGATAATGAGGAACTGGGTGTAGTGGCAGGAGTACTTAGATCTTAAGAAAATATTCAGTGTCTGCAACCAAGTCTTGCTCATAGTCACTTGCAAGCAACAGCAGAAAGAATTGGTCTGCCAGCTCTCTCTCAGCCTTGTTTGTCAGACCTGACCTCAGCAGATAAGAGTATTGCATAAAGGATGGGGACCAGGGCAATGAGAGAGAGAAACAAAACATGAGACTGAGGAGAACCCTTGACACAAAAAGTTTCAGAGAAAAAGTTTTGTCTCATTTGGTTCTGCACAGAAGAGAAAAAAAACAAACCAAAAAAAAAAAACCCAAAATGGGGAAAAGGGAAATAGAAAAGTGAAAGGAAGCATCCAAGTCAGACATAGTAACAAGCATTTCTCTTCTACAATTTTTTTTCTGATCAAATTTACAGAGTGAATAAAAACACTTAGGTGCAGTTTTATTTGAGGAAATGTCTTATCTCTGAAAAAAAAAATAATTTCCCAAAGAACAAATTTAAAGATAATCAGATGTTTTGTTGGAAGAATGTGGTGGAAAATGGTGAATGCACTGAGATTAAAAGAAGCAGCTGAAACAGGCAGAGACAAAATAAGTCTGTGACCGGGACGTTCAGGAAGGCAGGCACTGCTACACCAGGAGGCTGGTGCTGAAAATGGTGTATATGAGCCACATCCTCCGCAGCTGTGTTTCTGGAAACCCCAAACTCTGATACCTGAGAACAGGCAAACTCTGAACAGCCAGCAGCAAAGTCTTTGCTAGCAAATTAGTCCCAAGCCTTTGTTACAACAAAATTAAATGGGATATTAGGAGCCTAGAGGTAAAAGGGCAAACAGCATACGGCGCACTTCAGCTCTCTACTTCAGCAAATAATTATTTCAAATCCTTTATTCCAGAAAACGGACCTTTCAAATCCTTCCTTTGGAGCATCTGTGATGACCCAGATGCATTTGCTAATTACTATGTAATAGACTAAGTGTGTTTATTAGGTTAAGTTCGTTTAACAGGGGGGAAATAAAGGTTATTGAAGTTTGTTGTAGCCAGGAATTAAAATTGCAGTTCTTTTTCCCCCCCTGCTCTCTCTCCAGTGATAAATTCCAGAAAATACATCTCAGTTCCCTCCAGTCTGAGCCATCCACAGATGCATGTTTTCTTTCTATAACCAGCTGTAGCTAATTGCATCAGTGCCGCCTCTACTGCTGCACATGAAAAAGAAACCTGTAATTTATTGCAACAGACCATACTATTTCTGCTGTACATCTTGCCCATTCTGTCATTCCAGTGAACGGATTTCTCATGGTAAATTGGCAGTTCAGAAGTGGAAAACAACCTTGCTCAGAAGAAAGCTTTCAAAAACTCCTCCATATGTTCTACCCAGATATTGATAAAAGAACAAACAGAAAACATATTGTTTATCTGTAGGACCATGATTTCCCCATCAGCCAAAGAAATACTGAGTCAAATTCATGCCTCATGTACCTTTGTTGTAGCCAACACAAGTACAGCGCTCACGATAATGACCCGTTCATTTTATTATTGCTTGAATGGCAACATGGTGCCTTGAAAAACATACACAGGTGAGGTGGTGCAAATTAGTGTCAAAATCAGTGGAGCTGTGCCAGTTTATACCAGCAACAGATCTGGCTCCAGTCTCTGCCTCAGGGAATTTATGAATCATAATGTAACTCTAAGTAGATCTAGTGGCTGTAAAATTCAATCCTGTCTTTAATAGCAGTGAGGCAGGAGAAGGCGAAAGGTGAGCCCTAACCTACTTTTGAAAGGGTCATGCGAAGGGCATGGAAAAAAGCCTTTTAATTGTTCTTACAACTCTGGGGAACGAGACTGTAATGAAAGGCAGTAAAATCTTAATCACAACTGCATTGCTGGAGTTAGGAATTAAATATAACTTTGCCTAAACCTGTGGTTTAACAGTATGAGGGCTTCGGGGACTACGTTGGTGCAAAGACCTCCCTTCCCCTTCCTTTGTTATCAACACCATCAACATCTAGCTACTAACGCTCATGTAACTAACTACGTGTGGGGCTATGTTGTGAGCTGGATCAAGGAACTGCTCCAGGTTAAAAATAACCCAGAAAAAATAAACTAATTAATAAGCGCACAGTGCGCACACTTAATAGCAGAGGTTAGCGTTTGTAAAATGCTGGGAGAGCCTCGTATGACTGGCATTATATAAGTGTAAAGCACTTAGTAATTCCCAGCTATTGTTATGTAGTGTTGCTATTTATTACTGAGGGTACAGCCTCTTGTTTGCATCTAGGTGTACATCAGAAAGGCTTCGCGCACAGGCGGTGCAGCCAGGTGGTTGTCTCACAGCTCTGCCCTCCTTCGCTCACGGAGGTTGGCTCAGCTCAGACTTCCCTGTGGCCCAGCCGCAACTGCTCACTCCAGTTCAGCAGCTGTAGAGGCTGAAGCCTCAAGTGTTAATTGCTCTATTACATTAATGTGAAACTAGAGGGATGGAGTGGAAAATCACAGCCATTGTCTTTTCATTTACCCTAATTGACCAAGCGACAGTAAAAGAGTGGCCTGGAGAAAGCCTCTTCTTATAATACATTGGCACTAATTAGGAATTTTAACAGAGAGATTTTTTAAATTCCTTACATCCCCCTAGTAATGTAGCTTCAAAGCTATCACTGAGAGAGGGTTTTGCACCATTTAGGTAGTTAGCAGCAAAAGGCAGAGATCACAGCTGTAGAGCTCAATGTAGGCAGCAGGTCTGCAGCTGGAGAAGACCCAGCACTGCTGATGGCCACAGTCATGCCCAAACCATGAGGGCGTTCTCCCTTCATATGCTGTATCTGGATCAAAGAGCAGAGGGAAAACAGACTTCCTATGGGATGGAGCAAAGTTTGTGGCTTGTATTACGTCACCATAGCCCGGAGAGTCACACTGCTTTGTGACACATCCAAGGATTGCCCTTCAGACCAGAGGTATGTTCTTTCTTTGAACATGGGTCACCAGAGAATAATTTTGCATTTAAAGAAAGAATCACAAAAAATGTGGTATGTGGCTTCATTATTGTTCGTCTTCCTCTGTACATATATTCTTTTCCCCATATTACCTTAGGGTTAAAACACGTTTACTGAAGTAAGTTTACTGAAGTAAGACCATCAGCTTCAACGGGAAGGGTTTTCTAGTTTGTCTTTTCTTTGAAATAAAGACTGAGGACTCTTAGTTTAGTTCCTGCAGCAAGGAGCAGCTGGGCACAGTGCACTCCGTCACTTTGCCGTGATCCATTGCTGTCCCCGTTCTCCAGCCACACAGCTTGGTGAATGAAAAGTGGGGAGAAAGGGACTTCACTTTCTCCAATGCTAAACATTTCAGCTGTGCAGGCCTAGAGGAAAAATAAGCTCTGTGTAAAGCTGACAGCTACTTGTTTCATGGAGCAATGGGAAGGCAGCACCAGGGGCCTGGGGCTTTGGGTTGGGAATGACATATGCAGACAGGACATGCTGTTGAGCTTGCAGCGCTCAGTTTCAAGGTGGCCACAGACACACAAAATTACTCCCTTCTGAAGTGTTACACCTCAGCAAACACAACCACTAACGTGACTCATTGAGTAGAGTATCAAAGCAGCATATGAGCAAAGAGACGATGCACTAGCAGAAACCAAGTTAGATGTTGTTCCAACTGTGTCTTTTGTGCTGTTGCTGATGTATTTCACGCCCTGGTGCATGTCCATGTCTTGTGCGTGCCACAATTAAATAAGCAGCTCTGCCGTGCAAGTTTTGCTCTCCTAAGAAAATGTGAAGAGGATAATATAAGGGCTGTGTTTACAGCCTATAGCCCAGCAGACTGTCTACGTACTGCATGCTAGACTTTTCAAATAACCTCCAGGGACAGGCTGCAATTACAGCTCTTCCTTTGCAGTAACATACCGCACATTTTGCTGCTTAACAAATTTCTTTCTTTTAAGGAGGCTTGTACCAGGGAAAGGTTGTTACAAAGAATCAAAGCTGCTGATTTAACCAAGGCAGAATGGACCACAGTAGATTCTCAGGTTATGTTAGCTAAAAGCAAACCTCAGCTCGTCTCAAGTCAAGACTCATCAAGCATTTTTTAATATTTTCAGGGTGCAGTTACACAAATATTTTCTTCAGCATTCTGTCCAGCACGGGAAGTTCCCACACTCTTCTCCTACCCCACCTGTTTGTCCCTGTGCTTATGCTGCTCCTGGCTGTCTCCTCAGTGCCAACTGGCAATGAATGGGCTGATGCAACTTTCTGGGGGCCGATGCTGTAGAGGGAATCCTAGCAATGGCCCTGATTAAAAAATGAAATCCTCCATAATTTGAAATGAACTGAACTGAATTCCACTGTGTTCTCAGGTGTGTGCAGGCCAAACTGAAATACCTCTGGATACAAAAAGCCCGAATGAGACAGAATTCTAGTAGAGATTCATGTTCTTACTGATGGCATCAAGATGGGTGAGAGAGAAGCATGACCAATGGCACATTTGGAGATGCTGAATTTGATTTGCATAACCTCAAAGCTAAAGTTTTTCATTTGACCTCATCCTGGCATTAAACCAATGAATGTGACTAGGAAGCACACAGGTTTCTGAGATAGCCACTCTCTCAGATTCGCATTTCAGATGACTAGTAATTTTGCTGTGTGGTTGTAACACTGGATATGCAGAGAACATAGAGAATAGAAGAAAGCTTGTGGATAAAGCGAGTTGGGTCAACTTGGGCATTGAGACCTTCTCAGGTTGTGCTGTGACTAGGTGTGGGAGTCTAGATGCACCTGTATATGCCTGGCTTAACAAATAATCTAGCTAAAAGCAAGCCAGCCACAGTGAGGATGCAGTGGGGTAGATACCTTTGTGGTTCAGTCTCTTGAAGGGGAGGCAGGTGTGTTGAATCCCATCCTGTGGACGATTTACTGCTGCTTATCTTCAAGCATGCCACCTACTTATACAAGCTGCAGTCCTATCTTAAATTTGAGTGCGCACGTAGCCTCAGACCCCATCCCTTCATTTTCACAGTGATGAGCTGAAACAAACACAAATATGCCTTGACTTGTGTAAGGGTCCTCTTTACTCTGCAGTATATTCACGCCAAGGAAGAATTTATGTATCTTTTATCCTTTAAGGAATCCTTTTTACAACTTGTAAAATAACTGGTGTTTTGTAAAGATAGCAAAGATAATGTAAAAAGGTGGCTAAAAGGTTGATGTGACCCAGGGTAAATATGGAGATGATTATGCATGGAATATAAATAACCTATATAAAGGGTACCAATACATAAAATGCATATTTTTCTTTAAAGAGAGATGAAGGAAATATTTACTACCTTATTAAATCAAAAGAAATATGTAATTAAAAAGCAATCACTAGCTTCAGAGCTGCAATAAGCCTCTTTATTAGGTATTAATAATTTTACTAGGTACTGGATTGCTGGAGGGCTGGGACCATATGAGTTGGTAATAAACCATCTTGATACATCATGTTCTTTCAGTCTTGCCAATGTGACATTTGCTGTGCAGGCACAAGAATGTTATACATCTGAACTAAGGCAAGTGAAAAGACCCTACCGATCCCGAAACCCTCTTACCAGCCCAGGTAAATTAATATCGAGGGCACGGACTTAAGAAGAAAAGATGCATTTTGGTGTGTAGTCATATGAGAAAAATGTATCACTCAGTAGAATTGACTCCTGGACAAAAACTGGAGAGTTATGCCTAAAACCTAAACACAAGAGGGGTCACAGAGACCTGTTTCTCTATTGGTCAGTATAGCCACTCTTGCTGGGACAATACTTATCAGGTGGTATCAGTGTCATAAACTGTATGAAAACTGTTGAGATTGTATATTAAGCTGTAATTCTGACCAAAAACTGAGCCACAAACCAAAACCAGTCTGATACTAGATCCAAACATGTTCTGTGTAGCTCATTATTGCTGATGACTCCAGGGAAGAAAAATGACCATTAAGAATTGATCCCACACGTCCCATTTCCCCCACTCCCTCCAACCATGAAAACAGATCTGGACATGTGGGCCTTCCCCGTTCTGGAAAAAAACAGCTCTTGGCTTTCAGTGGGATTATGGCCCATGTATCCAAATCTGTTAGCAAGATGACATCAATGAATTTGAAATGTTGTTCTTATGTTAATGCTTCTCTAATTAGCAATGTTTGAAGTAGCTCTGCTAAACTAAGAACATACCCTAACCTCAAGCCAAAACTCAATCCAACCCCTCTTTTGAAAAAACTCAGTTACCATTATTTTCTTAGTCACATTATCTTCCAGAGCACAACCCACAACTCCCAAGAAAGAAGACAAATCGGCTACAAGCACTTTCTGCTTTAATTTAAAATAATCATGTATAAATGAGTCTCTCAAAACATTTCTGCAAGCATTTTCACCGATGACTCAATAGTTTCAAGAACATTTTCATCTTCTACAACTGACTTACCAATATCTCAATGCAATAAAAAGTACTAAAGAGCAAAGGAGTTCAACAACAACCCCTGTTTCGCCAAATAATTTTTTATCTGTGGGAGGACTGTAAGAGAAACAGCAGAAGTGGCATAAAAGAACCAAAAACCTGCAGTTTGGACTTTCCATTACAGCAGCAGTTGTGGAGGTGGGGCACTCTAGAGACGTCCTCTCTTGGTCTTGTTCATACAGGCATGTTTACTTTCAAGCTGATGTATTTCAGTATCTATTCTATTAATACATCTTTCCAGGAGTATACTCATAGTCTGTTTAAGGTTAGCAATAAAAACTCACTCAGAAAGGTAGAGATGCAGAGTAGATATAGCAGCTCAGTTTTTATAGTAGTGGATCAAGCAGGAACCTACACATATATGCAAAAATTACAAAGTTAAGCAAATCTGCCTGACAGAAGGGTAAGAAAGTGACAATCTGCCTGTTCTGCTGTCACAGACAGACGCCTTTTGATGGGAGTAGCTAAGGGTAATATGAATTTTAGACAGGTTGATGCATACTTTTTCTCCCCTTTGCTGTGGCATGCTAACCATTCCTCTAGTAGTTCAACTTATGCATTTTAGAACTTATGCATTTAGAATTTATGCATAACTTATGCATTTTAGACCTATTTTGCCATGTAGACTTCATTTGCTTTCTTGTACATTTTAAGAACTGCATGTTTATTCTCTGCATCTATTGTTTTTACAGATTGGGTTTTTTTCTTCAGAAATTTGACACGAATGTGGCAGTCTTGATTAGAGATAAAAATAAAGCAATGAAGTGTGTTCATGAGAAAGTGACCCACAATCCATTATGTGAGATTTGCATAATAGGAAGATTTTTATCTTAAAACACAGATTGCCAGTAATCTTGAATCAGCTAGATTTCAGGTCGTTGTACAAAGAGCATCAGCTCCTGGTAAGCCCACCTTATTATTACTAATACTTTCTTCACCTAGATAGGGTTTTGATTGTATTCTAAGTGAATATTCAAATCAGGTATATATGGAGATGAAAATCTTAGGCAATTAGTCACTTATCCAGGTTACAAAGCCATGTATGAATGCATATGAAGACATGCTCTGCAAGTAACCAAACCACTTGTCTAATTATATGACAATCATTGTGGCAAACCATACACAATTGTTCAGACCACTGCATATGTTTTTTCCATAAAAAGAAATACAAGGGATAATATATTTTATGACACTGCCTTTCACAATATTATATTATGCTGCATAAGCACTCATTTGATGGCTAAGTCATAACTTAACATCTCTCCTCATCTTTGGTTGGTTTCTAGCCATTATTCATTTTAATCCTTAAGACTCACAGCGTATTACTAATGTTAAAAGATACTGAACAGCTAGGCCAGAGGCAGGGTTATTTTCCAAAATCACAAGAAGTAATTTCCTTTTACTTTCTGAATTCTGGAGTTCACTACAGCCCTTTCTTTTTGTCCGGAGACTCACAGAACTGCAGTAGTTCTTCACTGTAGCCCAGTTTTGAAAAATGCATGTCTTTAAGTTTGTCTGTTAAGGAACAGGCAGATGAGTTACTACTACTGCTACTCTCTACAATCCTAATGATTATACGCTTGCCTCAACTGGATGATTCAGAGAGCTTTCCTAAGTTCGTCAGGCCCTTGTATCTTCCAAGAAGGGAAGGGCCTTCAGATCTGCCTACAAAGGGCAAATCTGGAGAGTCTGAATAAAGTACCTGCACCCTCAGATAAGCACTTACTTCAGGATGAGAGGAGGTGCACTGTAAGCCTGCCTCTCCCTTGACTGATAAGGACACCTGGACAAGTAGTTCACATGTAGAAGTCTATACTGCAGACATCTGCACATGGTCAGACAAAGCTCTCTCTGAATTAGAGATTCACAGACATTATGGTTAGATGCATACACATGCTTGAGACTGAAGCCACGCACAGTTGGATCGCCTTGTCTGGGATACAAGAAAAGATACAGCTTGGCTTTTGCGTTCTCTGCTATGTAACTCAGGGAACAAGGAAAGAAACTGAAGAGATTCTGATATTTTGTCACAATTATGCCTCTTTGCAGCACTATTATGACAGTATTGGCACAGCTTAATTCTTTACTGGGGCAACTACATGACAAATATTATTTGCTGATAATTACACAAAACTGTAAATCTTAACAGAGCTTTCATATTTTCTGATACTAAATGTGTGCAACTAATTCGAGTCATGGTACTGTGCAGATGTGGAGACAATTAGTCAAGTGATACCTGTCTGCTTCACATTCTAGTAAGTATATTTATGACTAAAACCCTGTAGCAATAAAATTTATTGGTAGATTCAGTCACACCACAAACTACCACTTAGTCTCAAATAAACTGTAGAATTTGACACAATAATTCCCGCTGTGGAGGGAATTAATCCTTTCTCATTTACCAGAAATTACTTTTTTCCTATTTATTATTTGGCTGGTCATACCACATGTTAGAAAGAAGAAGAGAAAAGTTACATAGTTCCTTTCCTACGTGTTGACAAGTGACAAGTTTCAGAGGTTCTCCCCAGTCATGGTTCACATTTAAGCATCCACAGAAATTCTTTCCTGAGGATCAGAGACATGTCCTTGATAAACAGGAACAAATAAACAAACTGAGTCACATGTAATTGGAAACAAAGGTTATGAGCCTCAATTAAAGCTGATTGATTAAAATTTGTAAACCCTAATTCTGTATCCTTACCCTGCTTTCTGCAGGCATTTTTTTTCTTCCAAGTCCTCACATCGATTTTATCATTTTAAAAAAACAGTGCTGTTAAGCAGAGTGAAATGTTCATTTGTTGTTTGGATAGCATATGTAAATCCCGTTCTCCTGGGTAATGATTCAAACCATTTCAGGCTAATCACCTGCCTGACGATGGTAAGTAGTGAATGAGTTCCGTATTTTGCTTTGCTTGCATGTGCACCTTCTTCTTTACCTATTAAACTCTCTTTATCTCAGCCCTCAAGTTTTCTCACTTTTACCTTTCTGATCCTCTCCTCCATCCTGCTGGGGGTGGTGGGGTGGTGGTGAGCAAGCGGCTCTCTGGTGCTTAGCTGCCTACTAGGGTTAAACCACAACAGATTGGCATGGTCATGGGCAAATAAAATGTGAGGATATAGCAAGACATTGCTACCCTAGTATGGTTCTGATAAACACACAGGAATAAACAGCTTCCAGAACCTTGCCCTCGGAAATATTATTAAGTGGATTCCAGTGGTATTTTGATGGACACCCTTCTTCAGTGTGGGCTGACCAGAAACAATCAACTCGTACTACGTGAAACGAAGGACTTGCTTACAAGCATGCACGTGCTGCTGGAAGCGGGAACACCCTTATAATAGTTTTTTCCTTTTTCAATGTGTAACGGGCAGGGGACAATTATAGCAAGTAGTAACCAAAGTAACTGAGGTCAGGAAAGATGTCAGTAAACATTAACTGTCCAGGGGACAGCAATTCTGCTACGTGTCTACTTTGAGGTTTAAGAATTTGGTTTTTTTCCGTGTTGAAATGAAACCAGAAATGTTCTATCAGTCGTGTGTACTGGTGGGATGAATGTGTCACTTTAATAGCTGGGTGGTAAAGGGACAAGGCAGGCATGTGGAAGACCCAGGTACAGCTTCCTGTTCTACGTGGTTAAGGACAGGGGTTTTTCATTCTACATCAGGGATTTGAACATGCTTGTCCCGCATACTTACTCAGCACCATAGTCAGCCAGCTCTGGAGTCTTTCCTTTGCATCTTCTTTCTCTTAATATGAAACTGGATAGTTCAGTGCAAATGTTTTGAGAAGATGTGAGGAAGCTTTTTGTATAAGACTTTGGCTTCCTCTGCCTTTACAGACTGCAAGATAAATGATGTTCTTATGATTGTGGCAAATTGGGAAAATGCTGAGAATGGCAAAGGCATCTTTTCATCCTAAGAACACCACTCTATAGGTAGCAGTTCCGTTGCAGAGCGTGCTTTCTCAGAGGGCAGATTTGGTCAAAATTGTGGGCATGTTGCAGAAGTTCCTGCAAATTCAAGACACAGTTGCTGATAAACTGGAGAGGGAACAACAAAAGTTTACCAAGAGAGTTAGGAGTACATGACCTGCAAGGAGAAACTGAGGGGGCTGAAGTGGTTTACCCTCGGGATGAGGAGACTAAGGGGCAATCCAGTAGTAGCCTAAACTTGCCTAGAGGGAAGTTGCAATGGAGCCAAAACTCATCTTGGCAGCCTCAGATGTAAACAAGAGGCAACAGCTTGAAGTTGCAGGTTGGGAAATTCAGGCTGGATATTAGAAAATATATTCTTTTTTCTATTAGGAAGGTGGTGCAGCACTTGAGCAGGTCACCAGAGAAGCTGCATCCTTCCAGAGGGTGTTCAAGACTCAAAGAGACAAAACCATTGTGAGTGGGAGGTTAATCTTGCACTGAGTGGGAGGCTGGACTAGACTGTCTTTAGAAGTCCATTCTACAAACAGTTGTATGATTCTGTTAATATGGCAGTGGCAACGCCCATCTTGGTAAAGATTAGGGAAAACTCTGCTGTAGAGAAAATGAAAAGAAGTAGCTGGACACCATCTAAGCATGGCTAAACTACCCTGAATCACCATCCTGAACCTGCCCAGTGCCAAAATAAAGGAGGTGAGGCCTCTTGGTACAGAAAAGCTGATTTAATTGCCCTCCTGGGATGCCGTATGTTATGTATGCTGGGATTCTCCAGTGTCACAGTTGTAGTTCAAAACCTCTAGGTAATTCTCAACAGGGGCACAGCGTGGAGAACAGGAATAGGCCTTGTGCCCCCTCTGAGCCCTCCCATGACCTAAGCAGTTCATCCAGCAACATGAAGGATCTGTTTTTCACGGTACAGGATGTTGTGAGACTCTCAAGGTGTCAACTGTAATGGATAAGCAAAATAAATGGTTAACCAGGAGATAGGACTACTAACACCACATATTAGATTAAAAGAATAGAAGATATGTGATGAGAAACTCTAAGTTGGTTCCGATAGCCTGATGTGCAGCCAAGCCTTGACAACATCTCCATTATTTCACAAGGGAGTGCTTGGTCTCTCCTGAGTCTGAGTGCTGCTGGCATCCCCTCTTTATAGTGGGATGAGACCACTGTAGTACGTCCTTTCCCTGCAACCAAGTCTCACACAACATACGCTTAAATTCCTGGAATTTAAGATCAAAAAAAGTAGTCCCCACAATGAACTGTGCAGAGATGGACTGGGCACTTAACTACCTTATGTGAGGACATGGGTCTGTAAGAGACTGGGACACTATAAGAGACATATAAGACTATAAGATGTGCCTCCAGAACATACCATGCTGGAGCTGGGAAGCACAGTAATGGTCTTATCCCAGCATCAGCACAGTCGTGTCAGCAGAGCTATAACTAATCATGCCACTGAACTCCTAAGAAGTGCCAAGCTGATAAGGGATCTCCGCATTCTCTGATATCTCACAAAATGACATTTCCAACCGTGAGATTACATATAATCCCTTGTTTGGTTTTTCTATCACAGGGTTAAGACTGAACCATCCCATCTTCAAGCCTAGGCACCTAGATAAGCCTAGGTGTCAGGAAGGTGTTTAGATGATAGAGGGAACTTTCAACAGCCTATGAAATCACTTCAGGGCTATTGCTTCAGACCATTCAAGATCACTCCAAAGTGTAATTTCTCCAGCAGAGCTGGAGAACACAGAGCATCCAGGCAGCATGGGTGATCCTGGCTACCGTTTTCTCTGACTTGAATGGTATTTCCTCCTGCTCGTGAAACTATGTATATGTTGATACTTATCGTGCTGTACAATTGCATCGACATCTAAGTACCCATTTATTTTATCAGCATTGATAGTTATTTATTTACCATTTATTTGCTGTCATGGAGATGGCTGATGTGTTGTGGGTTGGTCTCTAGGGGGGTAGGTGAATTACTGTCTGAGGATTTTATCTGAGTTTCTGTATGTTGAGGGCAAACGTCATGAGAAATAAAGCCACAAGATCGTCCTTCCTTCGCTTTATTGTAGTTCGAAATGGGTTGTGACTGTGGCAAGTGTCTGTGACTTTCTGTAAGAATGAGCCACATCTGATAAAGATGACAATCACTATGGTGTTAGAAAGTTGACTGAAAAGTAGGATGATCACCATGAGTCATGCTGTCAGGGGAAACAGTTCTACCCATTTATTTTGTTTTGTCATTTGGTGCATCAGCTTCTTAAATGATATTCCAAGATAGTATACAACTTGAAAGATGACTAAGTGCATTCTGCATACTGCTGACTGCTCTTCAGCTTCCAATGATGGTGGTCATTATTGAGGATGCACAGTACTTTTCCAAATTTGGCTATAAGTCTATGGTGTCAAGCTGAAAGAGGGGCTTTTCTCCTTTGATACAACAGCAGGAAATACAGCACAGAAACTGCCTTTTCCTTATCCTAGCTGCCAGTAGGACTTACCCCTTTAGGAGCTTGTCTTTTGGTTGCTGACCCTTTAAATCAGACAAGCAACTTCACACCTGGGTGGCCATTTCGCAAACACCAGCTACTTGTTCCATGTTTTTCCATTGGAAATCAATAGATGCTAGTTTTCTTTTACTTCTGTCCAGGGATATGGCCTGCTTACTTTCTACTTTCTTGTACAGATGGAAGGCAAAATTAATAGCATGTGTTTTTCTGAAGGCAAGCAGGCAAGCAAGCAAAGGAGGAAAACCTACTAATCTTGCTTAATTTGCAACTGGATTCTATCCTCTATTTTAAGGTCAGGATCCCATGGTCTTCAGAGAAGCTACAATGATGTATGTCACTCATGTATGACAATTTAGTCCACTATAATTATTACTGTCTCTTCTAATTTGCTTGAACTTTCCATGTTTTATTTAAGCTTTTTCCTGCCTTTACTTTGCAGCAAGCTCTAGAGCTTTCCAAGCCCGGGTGTCTGTGCAAAGCTATAATGGATCTGGGGGGAGGTTATGGATGCCTCACCCTAGAGTTTGTAGCTATTAGCGCAATTTCTTTTGGAGCATATTATAGAGGAGCGAAACAGGCTGAACCAGACTAAGAATGGTGTTTGCAGCAGATCTTGTCATCTCCACCTGTAGAACATTTTAGATCCTTGAAAATTTATAAGGCAGGAAAATTAGTTTCAAGTAAGGCTTCTGAACCTCCAAAAATAGTTGTCTTTTTACTATTATTATTTTTCCTGAAGAGTGATGGAATCTCATAAAATTAGGCCGTAATATTTATTCATCATCAACTAGAATAATGTCTTTTCAGAAAGCAAAAAAGGTGCTGGCCACAGCCTAACCTGCCAATGCAAGTGGTATGCTTGCACAGACCAGCTTCCATATACTATAACAACTTCATTTCCTTTCTGAACTAACTGAGATTTACCCCAAACTGGGTCAGTAGAATCTGTGGAAATTCAGCTCCATGTGGACTCAGTGAACTGCAGAGATTAGTCAAAGACAGAGTTAGTTATAATCTGTCTGAAGGAGTGGCAGCCAGGCTGGGTGATCTTTCCCACCGAAAATTCCCACAGGTCCATGTTGGGATTCATGTAGTGCTGACAGCGCACAATGCACTGTAAAGCCTTCCTACCTGCAATAGGCACACTCACCCTCACTTCAGAACGCACCATTCTGTGCAAGGAATTGCTATGTCAGGTCTAAACGGTGAGTTAGCTTCAGTCAAGTACGCACCCCTATGGCACACAGCAGCAGTCAGTTCCAATACTAACTAAACAGACCCCTAACAGATCTGCTTTTCTCGGTTGAAACTGTGATACAAAGCACACTAATCATCCTCACACAAGGCCAGTGGAGGAAAGAGGTTTTCCATGGAAAGCAGTAACTGGATATCTTAATACTATTGGGTTTTAGAAGCTATTAAATCATAAAACTAACACTATATAGCTTCACAATGGTTTTAATAAGAAATTAACTTCGCTAGCTAAAATAAGCCACTAGATACCCTTTGTTCATTCTTTACAAGCTTGCAAGTGTACACGTGATATTAACAGAATCTCTTTGTGGTAAACATGCCTGGGTTTTATGGTAAGAACTCACATAGGTGGCACATCCTGTTTTGTTAACCAGGCTGATTGGCACTCACTAGTAAGTAGAAAAGCAGAGAAAATACAGCAACATAATATTACTGATTCTGCAAGAAAAAACCCAATGGCTGCATAAGAGATGTGACCTGAATGGTCAACATCCAAGGAGTGTTCATTTGGGGTACCTCATAAATCCATAATGTAGTACTTGTAGTTTTACTGCTTTCAGAACTAATTTCTAGAACTGGATAGTAAATCACTGCTGAACAATTGTTTTCTTCTTCATCATGTAAAAATAGATCTTACTGGTCTATGCAGCAAAGGGGACTGCATCTGTAGAAACTGCTTGCATAAGGAAGTACTGATGCCTCCCACATAAACTTAAAATATAACTGGGCATAACTGGAGGACAGTCATCTTACGAGCTAGATTCTGTTTCCCCTTTGAGTGATCAGCTCTGAAATGGATAGTCTATGTACAGCTCATACATAAAAATTGAAATAGAAATGTTTGACATGGGAGGTTGTAATGACATTTCTCATTTTTCAATCTGAGAAAGCCATAAGTTATGTTCACTGAAGTGAGTAGGTAGCTCATTTTTAGAAAGATTACCAAATACTTGGCTGCTAAGATTCCTTTGCACCAACCTAGGATAGATTTTGCTCTGAAGGATAAAAGAGTAAAGCCACTTTAGTTTGGAAACATCAGAGTATTGGTGAGGTCTGAATCTAGCTTATAATGGAGCCAGTAAGCATGTTTGCATACCTCACTCCTGCTTTGCTGTTAGTATTCATTCAGTGCCAACACCGTTCTACAAAAGATGTCGAAAAGGCTGCCTGCTGTCCCAAAGAACCCACCGTTTTTAAAAAGTAGGCATGTGATGGTTATGTCCACATCACATCCCACATCTACTGACATAGGGTTACTCTGTGGCTAGCCATATTCCAGTGAGAAAAGGCGTTCAGGAGCAAAATTGTAAAAACGAGACTTACAATTTTCCTTCCCTGTGATAAAGAAGATCTAAACTGAGATTAACCTCTTGCTGGCAGAAGCTCCAGACAGAGATGACTTCAGACAGCACAGGGTCCCAGATGATGTGTTGCAGAGGCAAGCCAGCACTATCCTCTGCACTCTGGAAAACATCATACAATGAACAGGAGTAAGGATTCAGAAGGGGACCTCATTGTTCCTTTTCCTTTGCACTAGGACCCAGGCAAAGTAAACTCCTGATACACAATGAAAGAAGAATGCCCTGGCTAATCCGGAAAAAGGAGGAGCTTCATTACTGCCTTTTATTATTGGACTTGAAATTTTGTAATATAGTTTTTTTCTAAGATCAACATATTAACTTCAGTAAACACAATAGCAAGAAGGGGAACAATAAATCAGTTTGAACATTCATTAAATTGTGCTACAAAAAGAACAAAAAATCATAATCAGTGACAACTACCTATTAAAACACATCCGCTATATTCTGTTCTCTTAAAAACCTTGCAAGAAAGCCCAAAAGATTGCATGACATGCTGGCACGTCTATTTCTGTAAATGTTGTTTTGTTTTCTCAACCCCAAATTTGCCAATGGGAAACGATGATTCCCCAAGGGAAAGTTAGCGTGCATCAGGATGTGACAGAAGATGGGTGAGTAAAATCTCTACGTTTGTCCACTACGTATGTGTGTAAGTCATTGCTTTTCTGGAGCTCCACATAGCTTGCACAACCTCTTCGGTGGTTTTATTTTCTTAACAAAAACTTACTTGGAACAAGCATAACATTTTAACTGGGGACTGGATGACATTAGAAACAGAATGCGGAGATGGGAGAGTAGCAGTCAACCTTGCTCTCTGAGCACCACCTCTCTGAGCCTGCCTCCCTCCTCTTCGTCTTGGATAGCTCAGCTACCTACAAATTATCTCAAAACCAGAAAGCCACTCTGTTACGGTATCTTTTCAGATAATGTATTATTAATAATGGTTTGGGGGGAGGCAGCATCCTCATGCCCAGAGTTAATTGTTAAACCTTTCAAAGGCTCTTTGGGCCACATCTTGGCCCAAACCTTGTATCTAATGCCAAGTGTACAGCAATTTATAACAAAGCACTCAATCCAGTCAAACCAAATAGAAACGGAGCAATTCCATGAAATTTTTTCTGCATATCTTTCTATTCTTTTCCTTTTTTATCTCAGAAGTGCTGATCATACTGTATCCTCCAGTTTTGTTCTATCCATCTGCTAGGTAAACATGGTGGTGTCCATGGACTTGTAACACTGCCTGGAAATACTTCTCCATAGCAGCACATTTCATGTAATACATAAAGTGGGATGTTCGTTCATGGTAGAGAGTGTTATGAGTAGAGACCTATATCAGATCTGAAAAAGTAATGCTGGCTGCTTTAACAACAATATCCTGATTATGCCAATTGGCTGTATTGAGACAAGACTTTTTCGATGCCTTAGTCCAAATTTGTGGAATCACCTTTTGCAGAATTTCAGCTCCCCAAGGTGCTCTTACCTCTGCTCTTAGAGCAAGCAAACTTCTTTGACTCAACTTTTAATAATAAAATCACACAGAAAAGAAGATATAAATACATATTTTAAAACCCTACAATTTTCCCCTGGGAGGAGAAAGAACTTAACATGACAGACATTAGTCATCTTGCTCACGTAACTATTAGAAGGTGATCTGATATCATAGTGATGGGTACCATATAAAACCAGAATACAAAATCTGAAAACTTTCAAAACACATTTAGACTTTTTCTAACCTACATTTTGTCTTGCTTCTCATCTTTCTCTATTTATTGATAGAGGCAAGATTATTTTTTTCTACAGGTCTCAACACCATGGTATTTAAAAATCTCCCAGGAATGGGGGAGTGGGGAGAATCCTGTAGGAACCTGTTACCGGGAGTACTACTTCATCCCTGACTGACAGATGGAGAACCACGAACACAGAGACAGACCAGAACACAAATTCACAAAGTACACTCGTGGCAGGCCTAGGAGAAAACTCAATGCTTGATTTCTTGCCCAGTGAGAAATGATAACAGCTTAACCAAAACCATCACAACATCCATGCTTACACTCTGTTAAATCTCTGTATTCCTCCTTCCATCACTCAGCATGTTCTCATTTAGCTGACAGTACCATGTCTTTCTCTGGTCCCAAGCACCCTCCCAAATGTCATAATGGCTGCTCTTTACCAAAGTTCATTTCACACAAGTTCTTTCCCTACTAAATTTTTCTCCTCCATGTGAAAGGAGGAGTAGATCATCAAAGGGTGTTCACACCTATCACAGCCCCTGCAGGGCTCTGTTCTCATCAACCCTCGCGGTTCAGGTTTTCCACAAGTTTAATTGATTCTTAATGGATGACTTTATAATGTTTTACCCCTTCATTTTTTACTATCACCACTCAGCAAATTGCTAGTAGAAAATAGTAGAGCACTGCCACGCAGAATCAGCACTCTCCTGAACTGATTATTGAATTAAGCTGGCCTTTTGAAAAATATTATTGATTCAATCTGCAACACGCTGAAGTCAGAAGTTAATGCAACTTTCATTAGTAGGTCTCCTAAATAGATGCACACGAAAGAGAAAAGATTACAGAGGAGCTGCTCGGTAAATATGGCTGTTCTTAAACATTGTCCAGTGGGGAAGATGCTTGAGGCTTCCATGAGTAAAGCTTCATTTAAGGTCAGAGATACAGTTGCAGAATTGAACTGATGCAGAGGAACCAGCTGTGAGGCCCAGCTGTTCCTCATGTGAGCTGTTTCTACACAGTGCATGAGCCATAGGAAACACGTAACGACTCGTTAGCTGCCTTAAGGAAGTGGATGGCCTTGACTGCTTTTTGTTTGAGGGTTTTATATCTAATTTGGCCAGAAGTGATGATTTTCTGGAATTCATAATTAGTATCAACTTTGTCTTTTTCTTCTTCCTTTTTTTCAAAGATTTTCCACTAGGTTTTATTGGGCTGCAGGGATAAAAAAGTGCACTATTCAATATCGATATTTCAAGTTTTACCTGGCTTGGCTGTAACTAGCTGTTTAAATCGCAAGGATTCTTTTCTGTTCCCACATTGTTTTAATACTACTGTTGCAATAAAATAACAAAAGTCTTTATAATCAGGCCTAAGGAAATCTCTGGTTATTTAAATAACTGAGAAAAGGTTACATTTTTAGGGGAAAAAAACGAACTTCACTTTTAAACTTTTTTCATATCTTGACTTTTTTTTCACCACAGAGGTTAGCATTTAGGGAAAAAATGTTGTTCTTGAAGAACTACTGCCTGAGTGCATAGCTCTGATTTTGTTGTTTCTTTAGGGCAGAGAATGTCCTTGATGATCACTTAAAATACTTAGCAACCCTCCTCCTCTCTGAGACTATGAATCTACGATTTCCACTGATGAGACTCCAGGGTACAAGCTTATGATTGATTTTCTGTGAAGATACTTGACCGCTCAAATGTTTGAAGAGAAGTGAAGAAAAGACATAAAAATACAGGTGGAGGGAGTGACTTTTTCCATACGGCTATAGAAGATACGCTGCTAGTTTATTGTGACTCCAGATCCTGGAGGCAATTTCTTGTATGGGACTCTTGGTCTGTGTTTTAATGTTCAATTTACATTTCTAGTCTTCATTGCGGCAGAGGAAAGCCAGAAAGTGTGGAGGGAGTGCACTCTAATGGCTCAGAAATCAGAAAACAAATAAAAGAACGTAAGGTTTTCTTAAAGCCATTCCCTAGATTTCCCTGACTCATGTTTTTTTAACATTTGGGAGTGACTGTAATGTCAGCTCATCAAGCTGTTTTGCTCCTAACAATGCGTAAGTCAGAATTTTAGGAGACTGTAATGAAATGAACTACATCCAAAAAATCCAGACAGTTGTGCAATTGCAAACCAGTGACCTGTTCGAATCTGTCTTATCTTAAATATATCATTTGGAATGTCGACTCTCTGAGGTATTCTCCATCCTTTAAAAGTTTCATTGACAGTCATCTCTCTGCCCATTTATGAGTACAAGGAAAAATAGGAATTAGTGAATCACTGGCACATGATTTTTACATGGGAAAAAAACAAGTTGTTGCCCAGTGCACTCTTTTTTTCCCATAAAGAAAAAAACATTGGGAAATGTGAACATGTGGGTGCTGCCCACAAAAATGCAGTGAATTATCCCTCATTCTCCACTGTTTTCTGTCTGAACACTTTAAAAGGTAATAAAAAGCTCTACCACTTAAATCTTGCAGTGTATCACATTATACATTTTAGTAATAAAATCTAAGTACACTTAAATATATATACATCTCTTTAACTAATACATTTTATTGTTACACTTAGCTTTGCAGCTGTTAACTGGTTTAAGTTAGGAGCTCTTCATGTTATTTCTGGCATCTGGGGCTTTTTCCCATCAAATGTTACTTCTCTAAGCCACTTTATTAACATCAAAGGCAGGTGAATTATTTAAGGATTAGAATGAAAACCCCTTAGTAACAATTGTTAATTGACTTCAGATTAGTGTTTTGGCACTACATTATGTAGCTACTGTAATATAACTTGTCAGAGGATGCTAGCTGGTAATATACTATGGACCTGTAAACCTATGATGGTCAAAACCATATTCTCCACACAACTGAGAAGTCTCACGTGATATCTTGCTATTTTCCTGAAATGAGGAGAAGAGGCAGGAAGAAAGATAATTTTCAGTGGAATAGAATCACAAGTCAGTGATTCATTAAATCCCATTCTACCTCGTGCTCTTAAATGGATAGAGAGATGATTCTCTATGAAATGGTATCTCCATAAGTTTCCTTTCCAAGTGGTAATTCAAGTTTATATAAAGTCCAACAGGTTCCTGTTTGTCAAAATTTCTGAGGAACAGTTCATTCCAGTGTGAAAAATGTCAATATTTGCAATCAAAACAGAACACTTTTTTTAAGTGGCAGTATCACAAGTTGGGTATCTTCAACATTTCATAATCTCAGCCTGCACTAGCATGTAGTTTTTTGTTTGCTCTTTGAAAGCACTGAAATTTTCATCAAAAGTGACATTTCGGCAACATGGTTTAGAACTTCAAATTTTTTCAGGAAACTTTTCCCCTCGAATATTTTGACTGCTGCATTTTCAAATATGGCCATGACACAATTAAACCAGCCTCACAAAAGATGCTGATATCTAAATCAGGCTGGTGGCAGTAGTAGTTATGGAGGGTCACAATTTGCATGCTGCTTTAGTTGAAGCCAGTTGTGTGGTCTTTTTGTATTGCTTCGTGGTGAAATTCATCCCACGGCTTGAACCAGTACAAAACCTCTATGTCACCTAAATCCCACCTTATTTCCATGAGATATGTACGGCACACAGGCAGCATAAGCCTCTGCTGAGGGCTCTCTGCAGTGTTTAATGAGGACATTATTAGAGCCACCTCCTGTGTCAGAGGAGTGCAAGGTGGAGTTTTTGAGGCTAGATGACCAGTCACTTGTTGCAACACCGCGGGAAGCTTGAGCTCATAACTGTAGAATGTGCTGGCTGGCTTTGTAGCATGATTTACCAGGTAAGGCTGTGCAAAACCCACCGACTGCAATTTGCATACGTTTTGGAAAATGGAGCCGGCGTGCTCACTTTGCAGTGCTTTGGGACATCCCCTCCACCATTTGTACTTTGAGTTTCAGTATTGTGTGAACCTGAAAACTCAAAGTGAAACGGGCCATAGCCATGCGGACGTCATGGCTCTGTTGTGAGCAATGAATCTGCTACTGCTGGTACAGACTGAAGTGTCTCCGATCCCAGCCAGAGGCTCCTCAGAAGCCATTTCCAGCCTCTGCGAAGAGGAGGCTTCGGCCAGTGCTATAGGTCAGCTGCCTTCCCGCTGCACCATATACATCCGTGTCTTTTGCAATGTTCCTGCCCGTATACGTCTAACTTGTTTAAAGACGGGAGGAAGAGGATAGACCAGGTGAAAAAAAAGCTTGCTAGAGTATTTTTCCAAAGTCATTACAAATATCAAAGAATTTTTTTTTCCTCAGAGATTAGACCAAAGCAGATTTACCAGCTCTGTGGTCTGAAGTATTTTTATAACTCAGCTAAACACAAACTTTTCATTTTGTGAAAGACTCATTTTTGGTTCATATCAAAAAACCTGAATTGCTTTAAACTGAACTTAAGGTAATCTACCACTTTATCAGGTTTAAAAAGCAATGAGATGACTTCATACTTAAACTAGTTTTGAATTCAGAATTTCTGCTAAAGATATAAATGTGTATAAGACAGACACAGGCATCGAGGAAGGTAGTTTTCTTCACAAAAACCCAGTGAGTATTAAGTGAATAGGAGAAAAACTCACTTAAATTAAATTTTACTACATTTTGTTTAAAGATTTCACTATTTTCTAGCAAACCAGCAGAACAACTATTCTGATTTTCAGTTTTGTAACAAATACTTGAGAACTGCTAACAAATGAAAGGCAATGAATGAAAATGTATGTTTTGATAAAAAATTAAATAGAAATCATGTCAAAGAAATCCACAAAATTCTGATGTTTTCACCCAGCACTAATTTATCACTCTAAAGAATCCCAATTTACAGATAATGCTAAAACAAGTTGGTATGACAACTTACTAAAACTCCTCCACTGCTGCTTCACGTTTTCACTTCTCCAGTTCTTCAATGGTTGCCATCACTGGTTTTTTATGTCTTACCCATTAAAAAAAGACAGAGAAGGAAAAGGAAGTTTCACTAGTAGAGAAGAATACCAAATTTTCCCAGGTTGTGAAACCAGGCTATTCTATAATTGCAAAGCAAGCCAACTTATAACTAAATGTCATTTAGCTTGAGTAACTATTTTTATCAGAGAGGATAACCAACCCACTGTTTTAAGAATCAAACACCAAATTTCTAGTAAATAGACGGGCATAGTTGCTCTGAATTTTGGTTCTGTAGAGATCAAATGTGGAGTTTAGCTCTTGGACTGAGTATTCCCCATATTGGTAGATGTGAATATGTGAGACTTGGCTTTTGAATCAAGACAGAATAGTTCATCCTGCTGAATCATTTAAATCAGCTAAGGAAATCTGACCCACTAACCCTCACCTGCAAGAGACAACGAATATTGAACAATTCGGCCTTCTCAAATGCTTTTCAGAAGTTACCACATTTACTGCGATGTGGTCAGTGGAAACAGGTCCAAATTCTTCTGATCCCCAGCACCTTATCTGAAGAAAATGACATTTCCTGCTTGCATTTCACTCAGTTATTAGTGACTAAATAAACACATCTCTGGTTCTTCAGCTGACTACAGAACTTTGGGGTCCTGTAAGCAACTCTTGCTGTATTTGTTCTTTCCAGAGTTGCCCTTGACTAAATCTTTCACAGGGCAATCACATCTCAGGTCTGATTTCAGGTAGGAGTACACTGTTGACCACAAGAGGCGTCCAGACTGCACCCTGGAAACAGTGCGAGAGGGACCTTGTGGACACGGACACACACACACACACACACTCTTGTGCACACACACACACTCTTGTGCACACACACAGAGAGGTATGAGCAAACACACAGAGTACTGACAGAGCCCTTGGGAGCTTTCATTTCTTTTCAAATTGCCAAGGTATTCAAGAAGAGAAACAGTCTGTCATTCTCAACGAATCAGGCAAGAAGGAAGAGCGAGTGGGTGGAGGGGTGGGAAATTTTGTGTGAGATGGAGTCAGACTCACAAGACAGTCCAAGCATCAGGGTAGTCATGGGGGAGGTCTCATTTTAACATTAATAGGTAAATTTGGTTCAGAATTATCAGCTGAGTTTGCCATCACCACTAGTGGTGGTTATTAATGTGACAACACGATGCAAACCCCAGTCTATGGCGCTATACAAAGGAAAGCAAAAGTGTAGTTTGGAGGGGAAAACTTCACGTGCTTGTGCTTATATGACAACAACCATTTCACATGTTATGGGAGTACAACCTTCTCAGGCCCTGTTAATGAGAGGACTAAAACCCGGCAGATTTGTGGGTGATATAACCCTGTCCATCTCCTGACCTTTCTGCCTGATTGCACAGGCCAACTGGTTTTAAACACGCAGAGAGAATCTTTGCCATGTGATTGCTACTCAGACACTGTCTCTGTAATTTAGATTATGAAAGGTTTGTGGTGACTTTCAGGTTTTGTCATCAATAGCATGTTTTTGGCGTGGGTGGTGTAGTTGTGCCAAGCCCAGTACATCATGATGACAGCATGAACTATTTCAGGTACTCTGCTATAACAACTTTGCCATGCTTAATTAAGTCAGAGATTAATCCAGTAGGGAGAACAATCTGGAGGGCATCTCTACTGCCATATCTGAAGTCTATCAAAATGAGCATCAGGCGCAGAAGTCCCACACATAGAGGCCTGACCTGGTGGGGAAAAGGAGGTAAGGTACCCCTGGCACTCCTGCTACAAGGGACACACTCCTCTCAGAGTCTCATGGAAGAGCTAGGTGCATTGTTTGCTGGCAGCTGGTGTTACTTTTCACACACAGCAAATGTACAACCTCCCACCACCCTTCTTCTCTGAGGTAGAGGTTTGCCGGGAAAGGAAAACCCTCTTGAACCTTTATTTCAGGCATGGGCCTAAGCAGTGACTTGCATTGATCCTCTCCGCAGATTTACAAAGGACCCTTCTCCAGCCCAGCCATCACTCTGCCCCTACTAGGCTTTACAACAGCTTTAAAGGCTGTTCCACCTGATGGTCTTTGGGGATTTGGATGGGTGACCAGACATGCTTTTGGTTTGCGTGTATCACTGAAATCTTGGCTGTTTTTCCTATTCTCTTTTCTTCTTCCCCTAATTTCCAGTGTTTACTGTAATTTATAATGATAGAAAGTGCTTTAGTGGTTGGGCAGCAAAGACCGGTGTCCTGGTTTGAGCAACACAGGATTTCAGTAATTTTACTTTTCAGTAAGGTCTCAGTAAGGGAAAGCTGCATTTTTAGATGACTCTAATGTCTGAATTTGTGAAAATATTTACTTTATAGCCAGCTATGGTATGCGGGTTTTAATGTCTCTGTGTTTTTGAGCTAGCCAGGTGCAGGGATGAGGAGGAGCGAGACTCAGGCACCTGACCCAAGCTGGCCAACAGGATTATTTCATATCATGAACATCACATTCAATATAAATTAGTTTGCTGAGGAGTTCTCTCTCTCCATTGATGGTGGCAGTCCAGAGAACTTCTTACCCCAGTGACGGACCCCTGAGCCCTTCCCTTCCTCCTGGAGCCGTAGCACTCGCAGTGTCCGACATTTGCTGTCCACTGCTGGGAGTGCACAGCTTCCTGCTGATAGAATGGGCCGAGTATAATCCTTGTATATTTTATATTGGTATTGGGATCAACATTGGTTCTTTAGTATTATTACTATGAATAATTTGGTCTTATTCTATTAAATCTGTTTTATGTTTCAACACTTGCGTTTCCTTGGTTTTGCCCGATTCCCCTTCCTGGGTGGGGAGGGGTCATCGGGTGATAGAATAATTGCCTAAATGACAATAAATTTTTGTGGGTTCCTCAAACCATAACAAACCATAACAACTGGCCAGATCAGACAGGAGAACCGTGCATCATTAATTTAAGTAGAGGGTATAAATTCAACACCATAATAAACCTGAGCTTGAAGATCACTCTGTTTCCTCTGGAGAGGTAGCATATCACGGACAGAACTGCTCCCCACTTTGAATGGCCATCAACTGTGGTGTATCAAAGTAGGAAAGAGTGGATGACTCAGTTTCCTGCAAGTACAAATTTAATGATACTACACAGTGCAGCCCAGAGAAATGGGAGGTGGTGAAATGCTCCATGCTTGACCCTAATGGGCAGCGTCCAGGATGTTGGTCAATGCTCTTCAAACAAAAACAAGCTCCAGTTTGTTCTATAAAATGAGGAATGCAGCACAGAAAATTGGGTCTGTGCCACAGAAAGACTAGTGATAGCGGTGACTAAGAATTTTATACTGTGTTGAGTAATACCGCTCTGCAAGGCGATGCAGGAGAAGGAACAATTTAGCACAGTGTATACTCAGATTTATAGAAAATCAGTTTCATGGAAACTGCCAGTAGAGCGGTACTGACGGGTTTGCATTATGTGAGCGCAGCAGCAAAGCAAAACAATGCTGGGAAACAGATTGGTTTTGTTCTCAGCTACTATGCACAGATGAAACTTTTACTAAGACGTGTCGGCTTGCTCTAGCAGCAGCTTGAAAATTACCTCCTAAAATTCGGAGGACCTGCTCCCTCTTCCATTGCAAATATTTGTGAGCCAGTGTACAGTGCATTGGTACACCAATGCTTTCGGGGCTTAGAAAGTGCAGGAACAGGCTGCCCGTGTGCGAACTGAAGACAGAGTTGCTGTGCTCTTTCTTTCCAGTGAAGTTGCATGCATGGGGTGGAGAAATGTGTAATCACTACCAGCTACTTGGCAGTTAGTTCTGTAAGTTAAAAAGATAATTGCCGTGTTGGGCCATGCGGTCCTTGCAGCTCGTGTATACAGCTCTCATTGAATTCATGTAGATTTGCCTGGAAGAAGCGAGGGCAGTGTAGGATCACCCTTAGGCTTTCTTGGAAGTAGAGAAGGGAGAAGAAATCACGCTTTTTTTTACCTTGGCGTAGTGAAAATCTGTCTCCTTCCCCAGCTGACAGCTGTGTTCCTAGGTGCAGCTGTGGCATAACCTTGGTGTTTCACCTATGGGCTTTTTCTGAGAAACAGCGACTTGGCGAGGAATCCGTTCTGAAAAACTCCAGTTAAGAAGACGTTACATACTAAGATCACATAGACTTGAAACAGATTTATTTCTTTTTTAGGCCAGACTTTCATTCTGGGCGTTTCAATAATGGAATGTGCTTTTACAAATAAAGCAAGGAAAAATTGGTGGGGAAAGGCAATATCTTTTATTACACAAGCTGGGGAAAACCAGGCAATCTTCAAGGCAGATCAGTTCTTCCTTAGATACAAACAAGCACATTCATAAAATCTGGTTTATCATACGGCTGGCTGCATTCGTGTCTCCTTTGTTTCTTTTTTCCACAAGTACTTTCAGTTCATCTGAATGCCTGTGGTGACGCCAATTTTATGATCTTTTTAGACACACATGAACTAACATATTTTGTGCCATTTGCAATTCTACATTTTAAATTCTACATCTTTAATGTAGAATTTTTAATTCTACATCTAAAACTCCAGAACTCACTTCAGAAGAAGAAAAATACAAAGCAAACAAAACCACTACTGATTTCTAGTTCATCCGTTAAGAAAAGAAACAGTGCAGTATTACAAATGTTGCCCTTTTATCACACAAGATAGTGTGCTTTTAGAAAATAATTCCAGATAACTTATGTCTATTTTGTAAAACATTTAAATACAATATATGTACAAATATGACAATATATACTATAGGAAAATACCGATCCTACCTAGCTTGCTGTAAAATTAATTATGGCTCAGTATTTTCAGATGGTGGCATGCAGCCTTACAGATTTCCAGCACCACTGTTGTTATTCACTTCCACCACGATAATATCGTGTGGCTCCAGTTAATATGAGAGCCTGTAATTAAAAATTACAATGGTAAATGCTATAACTACACAGTAAGAGACTTGTCCTGAAAATCCCAAACAGCTGGCGGGAGCACATTTAATACAATTTACGCTAATAATTGTTGAAGAACTTGCATGCATAGGCTGGAGCTGTGGTCAAACCTCACTTTCAGGTCTGGAGCTTAACCGTCTGTATCTGCGTGACAGCAAACAATCTGTATTTCTGTCTGCACTTTACATCTTATCACACTCTCAGACCATGCATGTAGCAGATGTTATTTTCGGTTCTAAAACTCATTTTGGACTTGCTCGGCATGCAGACTGAAAATGCCCATGGCTGCATTTTATTGTGCCTTTTTTGACAGATAACATAAGGTTTATTGCAAGTTCTGCCGGTGCAATCTGACAGGAGGCTCCTACTGAATTTTTGTGTGAGTCTGTGACTGAAAAATTACCATCTGACAGCTGAATTTTCTACTGACCTCCAGATCGTACCAATTTCGAATGCACACTTGCAGAAATATGTCCTGAACATAGTTGTGAAAATGTGTGAAAACAATTGATGAAATTCTAAATTTGTTTTCACTTCTGCTGCTATTCACAGCAGTCTGTGGGATTTTAAATTTGTAGATGTGTGGAATAATAGGAGGCTTATAAAATAATTAAAAAAAGATATTCTTTGCATGGGCTGAGTACAGCAACCAATTTTATTTAGTTTACTTCACCATGTACTTATTTTTGCTCATTTTCTGTAACCTGTAGACTTTCCCGACCTGATACCTCACACATTCACATAAATACAAATGCCAGTAAAAGTGAGAGACCAGAAATGAGCAGTAGGGTGAAGGGAAAAAGAGAGGGGAGGGCTGGCAGACATTATTTATGTGAATGATACTGTTTGTACACTGTGTCTGTATCCAGATATATACCATCAACTATGCTAATCAGACTGACTATGTCCTAACATGGGCTAAGCCTTTATCGCCTGACGCTTCTGGAGATACCTTGGCCGTCAGCATGTTAAAAGGACCCTGGATGAATGAAGCTTTATTTTCAGTCATAAGTAATTTTTCAGAGTTTTCATATTGCAATTTATGTTCTTGAAAGGAACCAGATTTACAAGCAAGCAGTCCTTAACCCGCTGTAAACTGCAATTGTCCCTCAGTTCGCATGGCTAGAAGGGACCAGCACGCAGCATGAAAGAATAGCTCAGTCCCTGTTCCCATCAAACCCTTGACCTCTCTGTGAGACTGCCAACATGGATACCAGTTATGGAAGTAATTTAGTGCGCAAACAAGTATTTACCAGGAATTAAACTGAGACCACCAAACACATTTCACAGTGGAGACCAAACAGTCATTAGGCTGAGGCAATTTTAGGTCACTACCAACTTGGGTCTGATTCAAGAAAGCAACCTCAAGATAAAAGTCTCTACATCCCATCATCCAAGTCCCTGAGGCATTCAGTCCCTGAGTTCCTTTTCTGTTATAAACATAATTCCTGCACAAGATAAGAAGTTTCACTGTACACTCAGTAATCCAGGAAAAGATTAGGAACAGAAAGGAAAAAAAATAAAAGGCATTTGAAAAATTTTGCAGAGACAGAGAAAGTGCAGTGTTCGTGTGAAGAAGCGGGAAGCAGTTCCAGCACTCATCCCTAATGCAAGAGTAGTTAATTACTCTATGGGGAGAGCAGGGATCTGTCCTCCAGGAGCTCATTGCTGACATAAGGCACTTTGTTACTCCACAGTGCTTCCTTAATAACATTCCTACACTGAGTTATCTTAATTAACTTCATGGATTTGTTAATCTTTAAATGTGCCACTTCTGCTTTGTTTCTGTCTTCATTTTTTTTGTTCCTTCCACGAATCCCAAAGTAAGGGTGAATTGCCTCCTCACAGAGAGTTCAACCTCCATGATAATGGGCGAGTGCTTTTAAGAGCACACTTTTTGCCACGTATATACAGCTGTTCTTAGAAGGAACAGCAGCAAAGAGTACAATCCGGTCTGTAAGTAACACATACTATGTTGGTAGTAGAAAAGTACAGAGTATATTTGCTATCTATTTGCATAGTAAGTTTCAGCTCCTGCAAGGACCTGGTTTCTTTTCCTTGCTTTTTTGCACTCAAAAAAGAAAGTTCTTCGGCCCCTCCCTGCCCTGAATATTTGCTTTCTAGACAAGGAGGCAGTGACTAGGCAACATTACAACCCCCTCCTCCAAGAATGGGACACTGAGGAAATAACGTTTCTGACTAGGAATACAGTGGTGCACTCCTCTACGCTGTTCAGTACTAGAGTGCAGCCCATCCTATGGATGTAATTAAATGTGTCAGCAGTCAGAAATATTAAACAGATTACTTACCTGATTTTGTGCCTGTGTATGAGCACACCCCAGCATTTCATTTTATCTGTCCTCTCACCACTTCTGGAGAAAGTCTCTTCGTTGGCAACGGTGCTCCTGTGCAACAGATAGAAACGGCACTCTCAGTCAAATCTACCTACCTACCTACTTTACCACTGAGGCCAGAATTGTCAGGGACTATCCCTCACGGCATGGCTCATTCCTTTATACACAGTTATTACTGGTAATAAGCTGGCTCATCTCTAGATGAGACTGTAAAGCAAGAGAAGTTTCCTAGTTAGTTTAACCCAAGTATAAAGCAGTGAGTATGACAAAGAGGTTTAGTTATTATGTGTGATAATAGTCAAACCCAGCTCTTCAGTCGTGGTTTTTTGTTCAGTAAGAGTTAATGTTTGGAAAGGAAGTGTGTACATTAGGTGATTTAGAGAGACGGGACAGAACCTTGACTCTGAACCCAAATATGGTCATTATAAAATAGTAAGAACTGAGGCTTTGGATGATTAGTATTCTTTAATGTGGAGTTCAAAATCTAGAGTACATTAAGTTGCACTCATTAATAGAAGTAAGTTGGAAGCCTCATTAGTATGTAAATCCAAAACTGGAGTTGGAATCCAAAGTTCAAAATCAGGCCCATCTTTTGCTGTTGCACCGAGATAATAAGGATAATTTGATTAGGTAATATTCTGTGTTATTTAATCCAGAATAAGGTACTCAGTGATGAATGACTGCAAGTGACTTGTTAGTTCACAGTAAGAGGTCTTTATTCAGCTCCTCTTCTGGCATCAGATGTATTATATCACCAACTACAGAAATGCCCAACATGTGTAAGAATAATGAGGAAACAAATAAGTCATACATCAAGCTGGCTGTTGGCCACAACGGTGGGGAGAAGTAGTTGGCTGTCCCTCACTAGAATGAGATCAGACTGTGGAAAAAAATAGAGAGTAAGTGTACTTATAGAGAACAGCAATATAATCTCAGTATCATATTTTGTGATGTCGCAACAGATGATGATCATGGTGATATGACATGCTCTTTCTGAAAGAAACCAAGCTCTAGCGTGCTCATGTTCTGCCAGAGCTATTCTGTTCACAGTAGTTACCTCTAACTTTTTTTTCAGAATGAAGTCATAAAATAGACCATCTTGCATATAACAATTTAGAAACTCTCTTCCTTCCTAGAAAATGTCTCTTGCCATTCTTGTAACTTGAATAAGTCACTGAAAGCATTTTTTTAAACAGCACTTCCTTCCATTTGCTTGCTCATTTGTGGTTGAAGTATATTTATTCACTTCATAGCTCTCATCCTGCCAAGGAGCAACCATGCAACACAGGCCTCTAAAATAAACGACAGAGCTACAAAAGGCAATTTCTCTTATCCCCATTGTAAATCTGGAGGGAGGCCCAGATCCACAACTTGTTTCAGCTCTGGGGTCTTTGTTAGGTGACCTCAATGGGCAGCAAGGCACCTGAACTAGAGTGAAGCCCCTAAACCTCTCTTTGAATCTTACCTCCACTAATCTATATACGTTCACACTAATATAAATGAGAATAGTAAGGAATTCAAAGCCTTGATAAAGTGGGATATAAGATATTTCACTGTTGTCAGTATTTTCAGTGTGACAGTTAAGCCCATTTGGTAGGATAGAGGGACAAGCAACCAGAAAGACTGAGCATGGTCTCTGTGCATAGCCACAAGGCCAGGGATTTAGATTTTTGGGGACAAGGAATGACTTTCTATAGCAAGAAAATATTCTTCACACAAAAGTGCTTGAAACTTTTAGTTGGCAAAAAAATTTTAATGGAAAATTTCTCACTTGCCAGAACCCACCTTTGATGATGTGGAGTTGCAACAGTTAGAACAGCTCCGTTTTCAGAGATTAGGATCCCGGCTATTGGAGTAGCGAAAGGTTTCACAAGCAGCTTTGGGGCACGAAGTGCCTGTGGCAAAGGGAATATTTCCCATCACTTGCCCTGCCTTTCCCTAAGGATTTTTAGTGGAAGTGCTGAAGGTGATGCCACCTTGCCCATCCAAGAGTTTCCCTCCTCCTGTGGCTGTTGGATGTACGCAGTAAAGCTAAACCTCACAAACATGCACAACAGGTTCTGCCTCTGGGGAACAGCCAGTACCAAACGATGGCTTGACCTGAACATACCTGTGGTGATAGAGTTCATCTGGAGGAGTGTTTCGGTGCCCCGGTCCTCCCTGGACATAACACCCCCTCTGCCCTTTCCCTCTGTTGGCATCACGCTTTGATGAACAAAGAACAGACATATCTCTGTGGCAGGTGGACCCGAAATTACACAAGAAGGAGTATGACAAGACATTTCCACCTTGGGCTTCTATGGAAATCTTGTTTGCTATGATCAGTTTTGCCATGTATACAACCCTTGCCCTTCGTGGGGTGGTGAAGCACAAGGCCCAGCATCCAAGCAGGGGTCATCATTGAAAGATCATCTCAGGACGATTGAAAAAGACCAGTCATTAAAAATTACAGGGCCTTTTCTTCAGCAACACAGGCAGTAGTCTATTTGTTTTAAGTTTTGCTTCACTGTCTTTCCCATCAGCAGGTTTCCTTGTCCAACACCATCTGCTGCACCAAGAGGCAGAACCGCCATGGGCTTGGAAGAATATTTTCTTGCCATAGAGGTTAGCACAGGAGGAACACAGGCCAGAGGAGAGACAAGAACAACGTCTGCATCCTTTGATAAATGCCTGGGATGAAAAGGGAGGGCTGTGCTTTGTGTGCTTGCTCAGGCACACTGCCAAGTGTATGCAGTTCAGCTCTCTGACTAAGAGAAAGTTAAACCTATCAGTAGGCCTGGTCATGGAAATGTGACCCTTCCAGAGTCCCTTTTGCAAGAATGAAAAAACTTATGGAAACATGGGTAGGAATTTCTTGCTGAGGTGGGGTAATAGTGCCAGGGTGATGAGGAGCCCATGACGAATGCAGTCCTTGCCTGGGAAGGAACAGTCTGTACTCTGATTACGACAGTAGCAGAAAGACCAATATTGAGCATCTAGCTGAAGTTTCAGAAGTTATAGCCCCATCACATGCACCCAACCGGATCCAGAAATCCCAAAACCCAGCCCCTTTCACCAACACAGAACTTGGCAAAGAGCGACAGGAGTGCCCATGCCAGGAATGGCCATTAGAAATGTAAAAGGGCCCTATGTGCTTTTGCCTGATCCCCTTGCTTTCGTCTTTTTCTCCTTTTTTCTAACAACTGCTTCCAGCATGGGTAATGCCAACTCTCTGCATACTCTCGCGTCTTCTCTTTCCCTCTTCAGATCATTGTAGTAACCCAGTTCTGGCTGTCATGTGTTAGAGCTCCTTTTACAAGCTGCTCACCAAGCGGAGCTATTTTCATGGGCCGGGACAGGTACAGTCCCTCGTAATTACACACCACTTCCCCACCCTGAGTGGTAGCCAAGCCTCTGTGCTGTGCTGTTTATCACAGTGAGATTAAAAAGTTTTATAACTATATGCAAAATCCCATTCTTCCCACATTAAAAGCAGATGCTCAGATAGACTGAATCAGATATTGAGTGAATTTATTCAGTTAATTTAGATGTATAAAAGCTTCCAACAAAGACCGACTTAAGTCTGTGTTTAAATAGGACTGGCAGTATATTCGGATTTAAGAAAATTCTGTGTCAGTGTAAACTGAACCTTCTTGTTTAAGGTTACAGTGGCCTTGGTCCAGCCCTGATACCAGTGAAATCAGTGGAAATCTGGATGGATAAGGAATAGTTCAGACCTATTTTAGGGCATCTCCTCCAATCTGAGGAGTATATGTGTAAAGAACCACAATTCGTTATACTAACAGGAGTTATTATAAATACCCCTAAAAAAAAATCTAATAAATTAAGGCTTTAAAAATGTTAGAAGTCAGAGAAAAGAAAATGTTCCAACTATTCATGAGGTTTTAGGTAAGCCTTGTTTTCCCCCCTTTCACTGCTGCTCCCTGAAGTCTAAATCAAGAGACTCTCAAAGTCAGGAAGCCAGACAGACTTCCAAAATATGTGGTGACGCTAAGGGGCCTTGTGAACCGGAAACAGACATTTACTGTCTTCTTTCCCAACCCAATTGGCTCCAAATATCTGTTGCTGATGTTCTGGGATCTTGGGTTGTGGCCAGAAGACCTAACCTGAGAGACTGGGAGCACACAGATCATGGAGGTCATCTCCACCCACTTCTCTTGCAAGGAGAGTTTACAACACTGGCACTTTCACAACAGGAGAGAGGAAAAAAAAAAAAAAGAAAAAAAAAAAGAGGACGTTTTTAATCCATTAGACTGCTGCTGATTCAGTAATAATAAACACGAGCCTGTTTCCTTGATTATTCTGTACACAGCAAACATTTGTGTAATGTGTCATTTAAGTACGTGCGCTGCAAGGATAGCTCATTGAAGTGTGTCTGCGCCAATAACAAATATATGAAAATGTGCCTTTGTGTGCGTTTTTGCGTGCCTGCGTGAGCAAGAAAGAGAGCAAGAACTCAATTCCCAAGACCCTTAGTCATCCTCTGATCTTTTATTTCTGAGGGTGATCAAAGTACCAGCTTTTGAGAAGACGATTTCTCTCTGCTAGGCTAAAGATATCAGGGTCAGAAGACAGCGCGCTTCCCAACAGCCTGCTAGGAACGAACGCTGTAAAAGTCCGGGACGTTTGCAGGCAGTGAGAGGGGAGCTTGCTGCTGCTGTTGCTGCTGCTTTTGCTGCGCCTCTTGCTGTGTTACAGACATCTTGACTGGCCTCAGTGATTTAATGATGAGTGTTTGTTGGCCTGCAAAATGCAAACACATTGTAAGACTGTTTGTACGCTAGCTAAACTTTTGCAGACAGTTTACATGCTAGAATGCCTTCTCTGCGCACACTGATCTGTATTTTTACAAAGTGTATCTTCCTCTCTCGGTGCAGACTTTCTTTCGCTCTTCTTTCACCTTAATGTTGCAAAACACATTAACGCTGCCTAACTTCTGATCGTATGAGTAGCTACTTTACAGTTTGTTGAAAAACTGCGACCGGATTCAGAGACAAAATGGAGAGGACAATTGTACAGAAAGGTCAGCGTTTCACTTTGAAACAGTTCTTACGTTTCAGTATCAACCGCACGGTTTTTTGGAAAGAGCTAAGGAAGGCCGACACTAAATGCTTTATTTCAGATAAAACATTTCATATCAAAGAAAAAATGAAATATTATATGTTTTCCATTTTCCATCCCCTCTCCCAAAATCCCATCCCTCATTTTTTCCAGCTCAGTCATGGCCTGAAACATTTATCATTTACAGAACTGTATCTCATAGACTCAGAGAAGGGGAAGCATTTAGGGACTTTGCTGAATCATGACTTATATTTATCATTGCTATTAAAGTGACAAAAATAGGAGAACATAAAATTTGAAAGTTTAAACTGAAATACATGTGGTAGCTGATATTGTATCATCAGTGTATTGATATGAAATTGAGAGTGACCAGATACAAAAAGAAAGGTAAGGGACAAGCAACTGTTAATTTTTCTTACTCATATTCTTCAGAATTTTTTTTACCTCCTCTATTTTTAATAAAATCTAATCCACACTTAGAGTGATGATCTGTGTCTCATCTTTCAGTCTCAGGCTAGACCAGAGCTCCAGGACTGGACTACTTCTAGCTGAAGGCTTTCAGCATTAGATCTGACTGTGCCATTGTCCAATCCATTATCACTCTGTGTTTCTCCTCAGTTCTTTGAGTCAGAAAAAGTAGGAATGTAGATCTGAATCTGGATCCAGAGCTTTAATACCAGCCAATCTCTATTCTGACATTTTCTGAAGCTACCCCCCCCCCCCCCCCCCCCCAAAAAAAAAAACAAACCACCAAACAATTAATAAAACACAAAGAGTGAAATTTTAGTCCTGCTGAAGTTGATGGTGAAACTCTCACAGACTTTAGTGGAGCCTGAACTTCATTTAAAATATTTATGTTCTGGCAATCAACCAAAACCTCTTCCCAGTAGCTTGAGAAGCCGTATCCCCCTCTATCTCAGTTTATCTTTCCATCAATGCTTTGCCCAATAATGCATCTGAGCCAGACATCGCGTGTGACTCCTGCCACTCATCCACTAGTGGCTGCAGTTTCCATTGCCTCCTCCCACAAACAGTTCCTGCCTTCCTTCCCCCCATGGCATTTCCTATGCCAGAAAAGGACACATTAGACCCAGTCTCCTGTTCCAAATCTCTCCTCAGAACTCCTCTTTTTTGGTCTGCTCCCTCTTGAAATTCATTTCATTCCCTCATTTAGAATACTGCCCATAAACTTTAATTACTGAAATGTCTTCATGAATAAACAAAAAGCAGTGAGTTAAAAATGCAGTAAGGAAGTTTCAGGTTAGACGCTAGGGGAAAATAGTAATCTGGAAATTGCTGACATATCTCATAAATATTTGGGAGGCATTTCCTACTTCCAGATGTCATGGACTCTGCTGAGAGAGCTCTGGGCTAAGCTTTACATTGCAAGACAAGCCTCAGTCATACCAAAAAATAAAAGAGGGGAGGCACATTCAAAGCCTGAAGAGGGGACATTGCCCTATCTGTGCCAACTCGCAGAGCCACACAGGAGGCAACCTGAAGGTGTGCGGGAACGTCATGCTGCCATCGTGTCCCCGGGAGCATGGGGGACTTCCAGGAAAGCGAGCAGGTCTGCACACCCCCATCGCTTCAAAACCCTGCTGTCCTTAAGGCAATCCTTACAGTATATTTCCTAGACATTGTTTAGGACTGGCGCAGAAGGTTTGCATGTGTTTCGTGGAAGGTGTATGAGTTTGGGACACCAGGCACCAGCTGAGACGGGAATTTCCATGCAGCCCAGCAATCCTGTGACTTTTTGTAGCTTACGCATTGTCTGTCTTCAGCCAGCTGGACAACAGTCCCGGCTCCTTGGCACTTATGGCACATTTTTCCAGTAAGCTCTAATAAAACGCTTCCTATCATCCTGTTTCATTGGAATGAGGAGGGTTCCCACAGAAAGTGTGCAAACTTGGCAAAACACAGTAAAGCCAGTGTTATCCCAGCAGAGCAAACATGAAATAAACCTTTCTTATCATGTAATAATCAAAGGGCCTTTCAGATGACTCTGACACTCCTTTTAGGTACTGTGGGATAATATGTTAGGTGCCAGACTGCCACATTTATCCTCAGTTCTCCTCTGAACTGGAAATAAGGATAAAAACTTTAATGACACTGTCCTTAGACATGGCTTCGCAATATGCTACATGTCTAGACTGCTGTAAAATTAGGAGGATTTTGTTTGAATGACTTGTTTATATGACTCCCATAATAAATAGCCCGACTCTCCCTAGTTGTATTAAAAACACATTGGAGCAAATTCTATGCCTGATTACACCACTGCAAGTCCACCGTCAGCTATCAGGAGCTACTGCTTGAGAGCAGAATTTGTTTTGCCGTGTTTGTATTCATTGCACTGATGAGAAGTATGACTCCAGGGTGTTCTATGTATTGGAGTATCAAGGTGTGTAAAGCTGGAGGAAGCCTAAGGCTTTTAAACCAAGAGGAGAGAATTAAATCAGCTTTTGACTTCATATAGTCCCAGAGTTCATCTGCAATAGAGGTGATGCACAGGAAATGCAGAATATTAAAAGATTCAGCAACCAGTGCCTGGCCCAAAGGAGAACAAAAGGAAACATCATTCCCAAAAACTGACATGTTTGAGACTTCAACCTAAGGAGAAACAGCCCTTGCAGAAGACCTGATAGACCATTCGTTGGAGAAAATTCAGTATTTCTTATGATGCTTTCTCAGTAGTCCTTTTCTTCTAAGCTTTGGCTGCCCTGCCCTGGCTGCACCCAGTCTTAGTCTTGCAAGTTAAGCAATTCAGATCTGTCTGGTCCTTGGATGGGAGAGTGGTCGGAGGTCCCAGTTATAAAAGTCACAGACCAAGAAGACAGAGCTGAGGAGTCGCTGGCTGAGTGTGCAGAAGCTGGGACACGGCTCGGCCCCACTGTCCCAGCCTTGTTTAAGCAGACAGCCAACTTTTCCTTTAATATTTACTTCCACATAGGGGAATTTTCCCCAAAGCTGTGTGCTCAGAGCTGTGGGCGTCTCTACAGCCCTGTGGATTCACGCCAGGCCCTGTGCACTCTGAGACAGCTTCTGTTATGGACAGGGAGATGCCCAGAAGGATTTAAGCCTAAATCACTACCTTTCACTGGCTGCGGTCAAAATCACATTATTTTTCTTTCCCTGTGCTGTGATAAAGTTCCTTTGGAGTAGCTGACTCAAACGCCCAAGGCTGTCATGAGCCAACAGGTTTCTGCAACATGAGGCTCATCCCCAGGGCTCCAGAAGGGCTGCTGAGGAGCTGGTGGAGATATTGGCTTCAGACAGCAACAGTTTTGCCCCAGCATCACCCAAGCAGCTCTTGGCTATGGGTTTCCAGCCCAGCTTTGCCCCCAGCTGCAGAGAACAGCTGCAAAAGCTGCGGAGAATGAGGAGGTAAACAAGGCTGAGGAAGACAACTAGTTTGAGAAGCTGCTTCAAAAAGGGACTTTTTCTGAGCTTGAAAAACACAACTTGCTGAACTTGACAAAGGTGCGTGCTGGGTTGAGGAAAGAAACCTCAGCTGGTGGCAGAAGATTGTGTTCCAGATGCAAGATGATGAACCGCCACTGCAGAAGGTCAGGATGACACAGGCCACCTTCCAGGAAATCTGCAGGAAGCACAGCACCAAGCTGCAAAGGCAACGCAAACGAGGCAGCACAGTAATAGAAAAACTCTCTTATCTCTTCAAAATCATGAAGCCATCACCATCCTGCCTTCTGCTAACCAGGTCAGCTTGGGTAGGTCACTTGTGAGGCCACCAGGATAGAAGCATACCAAGGGAGATTTCTCCTGTGCATACGGAGGCTTGTTTGCTGCTGTAGCGGATGTACTAACATTATGGCCAGTTGGTCTGGAAATGTGTCCAGTGCTAAGATCCTTGGGAATTCCCGTCTCTCTTTCTCTGATGAAAAAAGCCCAGTGTGTGGCTGACAATAGTGCAGCAATCTACAAAGGCATCTTCTTGTAGTTCACCAGTCAGTGGAAACACTTGCAGAAACAACAGCCATGATGGCACTGTGTTGAACGTGCCATGGTGCAGTCACGCGGTAGGTGCCCAGCACTGCCCGTAAGCCTGTCCTTGCCCCAAACCCAGCACCTTGGGTGTATGTCCAGAGGGTGAAGTGACTGTGCTCTTGACCTGGAGGAGTGCTGGCACACCTGCCTACATGCCAAATTGGGCATGAAAGTGCATATTAAACCCACCTACATGGTTTCAGTCAGGTTTCTCTCTCAGCAAGGAGCTGGTAACTAACTCCTAAGTGTTCACAGGGAGGAAGTTTCCTAAATGGTCCTCTCCTGTGCAGTAGTTGCTGTTGGGAGCTGTTGGGAGAGAAAAAGCCCCCATTAGTCCGATGCTGGTTGCCATCACCTGACTCAGGCATTTCAGGGGAGGCCAGCTGTTTAGGTGAGCCACCTAGTTTAACTGTTTAACTTTGCCTTGAAGAGGCTAGAGGTGCTTACACCTGGTATGTCAAGTGGAATGGATGGCATGTCTAGGTGGTATGGAGCTGTCTGCTCAGTCTTAGGACTAGCATCCTGCTCCACTCCGTTGACCATGCTCCTTTACAGGTACTCATCTTTGGCTTCACATGTGACAGCACAAGTCAGGAAGCTAATACGAGCTGGAGAATTAAAAAAAGACTGCCCTTGCACATGCACCTTTGTAACCCCAGTACAACCAGAGAGTGCCGAAGAGTACAGCATTTAGCACAGACATCCATTTGGAGCCAGGTAGGATGCCTCAAGCATTTTAGGCATGGGATCAACAGCGAGTATTTTCCTAACTGAAGCATGATTTAATGCTTTAATGAGGATATCAAGAACATGGGAAGAAGAGAAACTGGACTGATGGCTGCAAATTTTCTACTGAAAGAGAAGATTGTCCTAATGATAGTAAAGGCCTGGGAGCAGATTAGAGCCTTGGTGGGGATCTGGTATATAACAGTGACACCCAATGTCTTTTCCATTAGCCACTGCTTTTTGAGGAGGTCAGCTTTTGGTTCTAGGATTCTGTATCTGGATACTTCAGGGCATTTTCACTCGGCCTAATTTTGCATGCCTAATTTAGTCAACAACATGACAAGTCTACCTCCCCAAACTATCTTTACCATTAGCGGAGAGACAGACTGGTTCTTCTGGAACAGTCTAGAGCTTGAGTTTACCTTGGGTACCTCTGAATCCCTCTGAGGCACTTCCTAACTCTAGATGGAGCCTATAGCCTCATAAATTAGGGATTTGGGTCAGTGTTTGAATTTATGTGATGTAAGTATCAAATGGGCCCCTCTAGGCCCATTTCAAATCCACTTCATGTATTTCACTGGAGTTACTCTGTATTTACATCACTGTTTGCGAGATCAGGATTTGACATAGCTCTCATCTTCACTCTGGCACCTTTCGGTCTTCATCAGGAGTCTGCTGGTGGGTTTGGGTTTTGTTTTAATGTCGGTGCACTCATTTACTAGTTTTCGGTTTGAATGGATGTGAGCATTGGCTTCTCTGAGATATCCGAGCAGCTTCTCCATCAGTGGGGGCAGCCTCAGCAGATTCGGCACTTTGCTTTCGCTTCCCATCCCCACGCTTCAGTGCAGCACCAAGCCAATTATATGAATTAATCGCATCACATTTACTGAGGCAACTGCACAGCAATTACACTAGTGCTGAAATCCCCTTGGTGGCGTAAATATGGTTAAAGCACATTAATGCTGTGCTACATGGCTATATTTGTATAGTCTGATTAGTTCCCCTAGTCCACTTTCAGCAGCAACAGACACATTAGAGGAAAGAGCGAAATTTAAGCGCAACTGAAGTGAGACGTGGTTGATGTGCACCCACAGTGCCGCACGCACCTCTGCTACAAGCTCACCCAAGCTAGTGGACTTATGTCAAAACCACATTTGCCCCGTGGTGGTTATGTCCCATGAAAGGCCAAGGCCCCACTGAAGGTGAGGAAAGCGTGGCTCTGTACAAGGTGGAGCTGGCAGCCCCAGAGGGTTTTACTCTGTCACAGTAATGTCCTTCTGCCAGACAGCTGGCCTTTGTGAACGCAAGGTTGGTTTGCTTCTGGTCGTGCGTCATCAGGAGACAAACATGCAGCTCTGCTAGCTGGGAGTGGGTGCCTGGGGGCCCTGGGTCCTAGGCAGGGTGGCTGCCCCAAGGGCAGCACACATTGAGGCTCTGGGCTCAATCAGCAACCATGGCTCAAATCCTCAGCTTTTACAGGAGGAAAGATGAGTGCTGCCATGCTGCTGGTGCCCATTTGACTCTCCCAGATGATGAAGAGGCATCTAGGTAGGATCTAGGTAGGTGAGTGCCCCCAGATTTTCTGTAGCTCCATATTGGCATCTCCCTAGGCAACATTCATAATACATGGAGAGGTTCAGAAGTTCTGCAGTCTTTCTGCGCTCCTCCGCATGACATATTTATGCAAAATCTCCCTAAAATGAACGCATGCAGAGAGACATGGCCCTCCTGGAGCAGGTTAAAACAGTGAGAAGCAAGCAATAACTGGTGAGGAACATCCAGCTAACCTCAGAGACACATGCCAGGGTACCCACAACTTCTCCATGAGAACAAATACTGCAAGTGCCAGCTGATACTGCATTTAGTGCCAAGCATTAACCACAGAAACAATCGGTAGTTGTTAATAATGATACCTATTTCAAATAAAGTAAAGATTTTGAACACAGACTGAGGTGAATTCTGTGAATTTATTAGAATGTGGACCATTGTTCATCTTAATGGAGCTGACAAACTCAGAAAACTGGATTACTCCAAATTTCTTCAAGAAATTTGTTGCTTAAATGCAGATGTCAGAACTTATAGGGTTGGCTATCTGGTGGGCTTTCACAATAAGATGTGAATTAGTCACGGAAAAAACCATGCAATAAAGCTGTTTTTCTTTAAATAATTATTAGTTTGTGATGCAGTGTACGCCAAGTAATCAGTGAGTTTTATGGTAAGCTTGAAAACCCATAGTAGCATAGGAAGTCTGCTCCTTTGTGGACAGTGCCGTTATTATCACACTGCAAATCATTACATTGCAGACACTTGCAAAAATCAGCAAGAAATTATGAGTAAGACACTCAATGAAATCTGGGAGGCTTGGCATTTCCTCCTGGTTCAGCCACAGGCTTTCTGTGCAACCTAAAAAACATAATTGATTTTTTTATTGCCACAGTTTTCCCTCAGTAAAATGGAGATAACGATACTTCCTTTCTTTACAACTTCTTTCTTGCCTTTCTTTTCTATTTAGATTGGAAACTTCTTTCAACTGGGAATACCTCTAACTGTATATTCATCACAACAAGCAAGGGAGCTCAAGCAACCACAGTGGAAATAGTAAAATGAAGAAACAAACAAGAAGAAGGTGAAAAAACCAGGATGACTCCAAACAAAGAAGAATGAAAAAGTGTCCTGAGTTAAAAAAAAAAAAAAGAGAGGGAGAGGTAAGAGAAGTAAGAGGGAAGCGCGAGTTAGACAAATTGAAGAAACAAAAGACAGAGAGCAGGCAAAACCAGAAAAATCAACAGGGCAAACCACCAGAATCAGAAAAACAGAGTGAGGAAGAAGAAACAGGGAGAGCAAGACAGAAGCCCCAAGGCAATGAAGACTAGAAAAAAGGAGGGAAGGCAGAAAAACAGTGTTGAAAATATTTTTCGTATGGTCTTAGGCTGCACTAAAATCCTAATAATGAGGGAGAAAGTTCAGAAGAGACTGACCTCTTTGTTTGGGTCCCCTCTTGCATACTCTGAATATCTAGAACATCGGTGATTCAGTTGCAGTTTGGGTGTCTGGGAATACAGGGTTGGGCCCTTATGGTGCACTTGGGAAAAACACACAGAGCCATGCCCAGAAGCAATGTGATGGAGGAGTGGTGTGGTGTCAGCTTTGCCTGGGGAAAGAACAATTTCTTGCAGATCGCTGAAAATCAAAAGTGCTTTCCAGGAAGCAAAAACCTGGCCATCGAAAAAGAACACAACCATGCATGAATGATAAGCAAATAAAATTCACTTTCAGACATGCAGCTTTGAGTCACGGGGGAGTGCATGCACCCTGTCTATTCTGTGACTCAAAATACAATGGGGTTTTTGCAATGTGACAGAAAGTCTTGTGTCCACCTTGCATGTCACCTTTCCCATGAGGTTTTAAACAAGTTAGACCTATTCCTCTGATGGCAAAACATGGTCTAGGTATAAAGGCCACATACTTTTAAAACTCAAATCATGTTGCTCTTGTGATTTTGCTCTTGGGGCCTGTGCCTTTCTCTCTTGAGGAGCGGTGAAAGGGACCAAATATGTAGGGGGAGGTGGAGGGTGGTGTATATGAAAGAGAGGGATGGAGGAAGACCAAGACAGTTCCACAGAAAGGATGCACCAAGAACAGCTCAGGAAATCCCCTATCCCATGTTCCCATCTCTTATTTTACATCAGAAGCTTTGCATTTCAGCTTGCTGGGGCTTGGAGCTGTGCATTACATGGATCCCCTTTCCCAAAGATGTTAAAAGAACAGCAACTGAAACAAGCCCTAGTAGCTGTGATTTTCTATGTTTAATTTTTGATCAATTCACCTCTAAAATAAATACAATAGCAATACTGTATTTACAGATCACAAGTGCCAGTACTGTCTCATGAATGAATCCAATGATACTTATTCACAAGACTGAAGTATTTATTCCACATACATACACTTTAAACACCGTATACATTAAGAACCACTTTCCTACAAAGCAGAACAAAGGAATCATGGTATCCATCAGATGAAGCATAGCTGGATCATGCCTATAAAGAGTTCAGCAGGAGGAATTCTTGTTGCTTGACATGCGACTGAAATAAAACCTCCTCTGTCTCTGGAAAAGCTTTATCACTCAGCTATACTAAAGCTTGTAAAATATCTTATTCATCTATCCCCTTTTCTTAACTGAAATATCGGGGGTCTTTTTTACATCTTGATATATCAGCAAAATCTCCAAAGAACAGATCACAAATATCTCCCATATTAATGTAAGAGAAAGGTTATTTCTGAGTTTGAAAACATGAGCAATGTAGGAGATTCGACTTTCTGAGGAAGGAAGCAGTCACACTAGAGTGATTACTTTTATCCTGATGTACCACAAAATAGGAGTACCAGTAATAGCTAAATCAGTTTTCAACTTCATTTATATTGTAATCACAATTAAGGTAAATTGATGCAACTGGGGTTTCAGCCATTCTGAATGGTGCTTGAACAAAGTTTCCTAGTGATGTAAGTAGACTGGCTTTAAATAAATCTAATTACATCTCTGCCAGTTTTGAAGTATGAACAAGTCCTTGGTGATCACAGGAGTGAATCTCCTTCTCAGTTATGCTAGTGAGCACCACCACTGCAGTAAGGAGCTGCTCGCTCCTAAGTCAACATATCAGCCCGTCTCGGTGCTGGAGAAATAATCCATGAAGTTGAGGTTGCAGTTGGAAGCCAAGATGTTTCATTCAAGACTCTGGAGAGATGTGATGTTCCACTGAAATGCTGGGAAATGGACATACAATAAAGGCTTCTGCTCCATTGAAAGGGCTAAATCCAGCGTGGGTGTCTGAGATACAGCTCTGCCCGACTTCCATACAGCAAATATTTAAAGCTGATGCTGAGATGTCTCTTCTTGAATGTGGTTTCCGCTTGAGAGGTGTTTTACTTATTCTTCCTCTCAGTTTATCATGCTTCATATTTTGGGAGTGAATCACTGACGTCCAGCAAAGTACAATTTTTACTAGCATTCCCTGAACCTCAGATTGCCGGCTCAGGTCCACATGTTTGAGCAGGCACAAACAGGCTTCTAAGAGATAATACTCAGACTCTAAACTCATCAGACAATAATCTCATGACTTGTACAAATTAACTGTATTAAAATATGGATAAATAATGTGTATACACATTGTCATTATTGCAGACTGTTAGTTTTTGTTTAAGACTGCAACCCAAAACGTACAGGGAGGGCAGTAAACAGTTTGGCAATCCACTTGGCATCAACTTTCAGATTGATAAAGCTTCAAATTACTGGTCTTTTCTTCATGCCATTGGAGAGGGAGAAATGATCGATGATGTAGTTATATTACTTCTGAAGACTGTGGGACATGTACACAGATTTGGCCACAGACCATTTTGCAGGAGAGAGGTGCTTATAAATCACCCGGGGTTGCTTCCCATAAATCAGAGAGGGACAGCTTTTCTGAAAAACAGAAATTTAGGTGAACACTGGGCTCTCAGTGAGCTCATTTCCAGACCTGCTGGACCATATAGCAATGCATACCCTTATAAGTGAAATATTTAGCAATAAGGGAGCCAACCAGATCACACTGCCTCAGAGGAAAGGTCCCAGTCAGGTTTCTGAAGGAATGTCAAAGTCTTAGGGAAAGGGCTGGGAGCTAGGAAAGATGCTTGAGGCTAATCACTACAGCTGTGGGACAGAGTATTAAAATGTGCAGGAACAGGTACCAATTAATGTTTGGCAGGGAAGCAGAAAAGCCTCAAGAAGATGCCAGAGGATTTCATCAGGATAAACTTGAACAAGAACTAAAAAGTTCAAGAGCACCAGATGGCATTTCCAGAGGTATTCCCCATTATAGGCAAAGATAAGGTTCATTGTCTCACACGTGGGAGAGGAGACAAAACTGTACTACAATATTCTGGGAAGAGACTACAATCCTCCCATACCCTTTTGATGAGAAAGAAGGTAAATCCAACGCGTGTGGGTGAAGTGTGAAGTTCTGCACACTTCCCGTTGGGTTTCACAATGAAATGAGTATTTCCGGAGTCCCGGGTTTGAAAAAATACTCTTAAAAGCTTGTCTCTAATGACTACTTGTCACAAATACATAGAGCAGCTATACACTAAGTTAAAACACTCTCCCATAGCCTAAAAGACAAGTGAGTGCACTGCAGTGATACTTAAATTACACTGCAGTAAGCCACCTGGATTCAGCAGGGCTGGAACTGACCTGGCTGACCTGAGCTGGTTACACATAGCTAGCTGGTTTTCCACTCCATCCCACATTGACCATACAAGATTTTCCATTGCCTAAGTAAAATTCTGCCTCCCACTATCCTAAATAATGGTAGCTGTCTGTATGTAGAGCCCTCAGCATGACATGGCACAAAGTGTCGTCCTGTTGTAACTCTGGATCAGACAACGTTATCAACAGTCCTAAAATATGACATAAAGCAGAAGCATTAACAGTTTGGAGGCAGAGTGCTTAGGTGGGAGATTTTAGAGCAACTCCCTAGACTGATCCAGTATGACTGTACTAGTAAATTATAGAGTATCACTGCCACGGGCTTGGGTGCTGGGACATGGTCATGCTATTAAACAGTTAGAAAGGTCCCTGGCACAATTTTAGCCCAGGCCTGCTAGCATGGCTCAGGAGTCAGCACAGGTCATAGCCCAAGCCATGGGAGCATGCAACAGGAGTGGCCCTGGCCAAGAAGATGCCACAGAGCTGGAGAGTATCCCAGCTCTGCTCTGCTCTTGCGTACGGATGTAGCTGTTTGGGCCTTCTTGAGGTTTCTACATCTCCTGCGTCTTAGGTGCTAAGTCTCTGTGTGTGAGAAAAGGGCTTAAAAATTTTTGATTCATCTTAATGAGGTACAGATTTATTGGGGAAAAAAAAAAAAGTCTTTAAAAGTTTTGAGAGAGAGAAGAAGTTGTTTCCTGCCTGCTTTAGCCTCAAGTCCTTATAGGATGAAAGTTGCGTTTATGCTGTATTAGATATGGGAGCAACATGCAGATAAGACATTTGTGTCTCTTCCAAGACAAAAATGTGCTGGCCTCAGCCCTGTACATTTTAGCTCTTACAGTAGATGAAAAGTAACTTAAAGTAGGGCCAATGGCTTTCCAACAGCACAGACCAAACCTCCAGACTCTTTTTATTAGTCTAACAGTTCCGAGCCGCTTCAGGCCAAACACCAAGACCTTGTCTCTACAGCAGGCTTGGGGAGAAGTAACTTCTTACCTAACCTAATGGGAGGCAACTTATCACAGCTGTACGCTGAAGCTGTAGTCAGATTTCAGGGATTATCTTATTGCTTCATGTGCTGAAGTACACGAAAGGATCAGATGGTCTTGGTGAACCAGGTTCCTGTTTTGAAAGAAAGAAAAAAGTACACAACAAGACATAGATAACTTATCTGTGTTTGTAGCAAATTTTCTTTTTTTCTTTTATACTATATGAGCAATAAAAAGCTATTTACAAGGCATACAAACTTCAGTTTATAGCTAGAAAGATGTTTCTCTCTGTCTGCGTTGTCTCCGCAAGTGTCAAAACAGTCTTGTATTTCATACCAATAAAACATGAATTTCATGCCAAGAACAGCAAGAAACAAAACAAAATGAAGCTATTTCCTCAGAAAAAAAAATAATAAAAAGATCGGAGTCTTGCAAATCTGCCTCTGATCCTGTAATTGGGCTGGTGGGAGCAGACACCATGGGAACCCATATAGCAGCCTGCCTGTGCGGATCTGTTCCAGTAGGCCCCCCTGTAGTCTCCAAACCGTACTGGGAGGGTGCTTCTTTCCCCTGATTAGTTCCTTACTTCTCAAGTATTCCAGTTAATTTCAGAGGGTGAAGGGTTGTGAATTTAGCCCAGAGTGCGAAATCCAGAGTTATTGCTAGAGCTGGTTAAAAATTTTTCCAATGGAATGCTTTTTTTCCATCAGAAAATGCCATTTTGTCAAACCAAAACTGCTCTCTGAGGCATGTTGATTTTCACAACCTTTTGTTTTGGGGAAAAAAATTGGGAAGAAGTATTGTGAGAAGGTCAAAATATTCCATTTCAACATCTTTGGAATGGAGACTAAGGGGGAGGAGGTGTTTTTTCAAAGCTACTTTTAGTTTCAAACTGTAATTTGCTTCCTATCACAGAAAGAAAAGTATTGCGATACACGGATCTTTTTCAATCATGGCAATTCATTTCTTTTCATTCTGATTCAGTGCAAAGTAAATGTTAATTTCCTAGAACTCCTTTGGAAATGGAAATTTCTTGTGTTTTCACAGCATTAGTTAGGCCTATATTATAGTTGTGAATATACTGGAGATGCTTTTTATCCACCAATCTTTGCAACAAGTGCTTAGATGGTTATTTGATCCCAGCAATTTTCTCAGTTAAATGAAAACCAACATTCATACAAACAACACTTGGCTTGAACAAATGTTCACAGATAGTGAACAATGAAGACATAAAACAGGCAAATGTGACAGCTGATTGTGATTTGTCATAGTACTCTTGTACAGATTTTTAACCAGTCAGACAGATTTCATGCTTGTTAACTCTGAAATGAAGACAAGTAGTAGATCTTAATATATTTTGAGTAATGTTCTTAGATGCGGCCCTGCTTCAGCTGGAAAATGAAGCTTATCCACAAATTAATCCCAGTTCAATTAGAATGTGCTTAATTAAACCAGGTGTAATTTTTCCTGGGTGATAATTAAATATTTTGTCTTCCTTGTACTTCCTTAGTGCGCTCACTTTATTTTAATCATTTGATGTCTGGGAAGTCACACAGCACATAGGTCTGTCACAAATGAATAAAAGGATTAAACAGTCAGTTTGATATCTGTGCTTAGCTCTGAAATAACACCTCACAGAGATCTCCTTATATTTATACTTTTCTAACTATACTCCATACCTGGACCAGTTAAATAATCCAGAACTGTGTACTAATTTACACCACATTTGCACATCTAAAAGGGTGTTGAAAAACTAAGGGATCAAAGATGTTAGAGCATAGTGTGGAACTAAAACAAAGAGTAGCATTATTTGTTTGATCCTGTTAAATTTCTAAAAATATCTTCCTCTTTAATAAGAGAGTAGGGTGACTCATAGGAATTTAGAAACTTGGCCGTGGTAGAGACATATCACCAGCACCTTGTGGGCAGAACAGACACATCCAACGCTCCAAGAGAGGAGGTGCCATCATCATGAGGAAAGGCCTCTCCTTCCACCGCTCCTGCTTGCCCAGTACAAGTCAACAACTTCCAGGCCTGCCAAGTTAGTCCCCCAAAAGCCCAGGAGTGGCTTAAAAACTTCAGCATCCCAAAAAACGATGAATGTCAGGTCCCTTTTAATTGCCTTTGGACCTTTGAATGTTTTGGTTTCATGTTCTGAAGACACGTCTGCAGCCTTAAAGGCCAGAAACTTAATTCTTAAAGACAGGCTGAGATTTACAGTTACTTGCCTGATGCCAACAGATGGGATTTTGGTGTGGGAGGAAAGATCATCGGAAAACATCATACGTGCCCACTTCTTCAGACATACCCGGGCTGCGTCATTTGCAGATGCAGAGGTGGTGAATCCTGTCATATGTACCTTGGAAAAGAAGAGCAATAAATCTCGACTGTGATCAGCAAAGTATTATTCTTTCTTAAGGGACTAACACTAGATCATCAGCTAATATAAGGTATCCTGAGCATAGCGGGTCCTTAAAGGTTATGAAGAAAAAACATGAGAATGTTATAATTCAACTCAACTGAATCAGGACTGGGTCCTAAGTACATCTACATTATTTGGCCTTTCATTTTCATGTGTGTGCAATAAATCATAAGAAAACAGATCAATTCCAAACTGTGTGTATTGATGGATGAATTAGAATATCCACGTGTACATATAAATTCAGTACGACAATTTATAGAAAGTTTATGTGTGTATGTCCTTTTTGGAAGTATTCACAGGATGAAGTAACTATCATAGTTACAGAAAACTCACTTCTTTATAGTATGAACTCTGTTACGGTTTTTAGAGAGCATAATGTGAGGTTCTGTCTTCATCAGGCATTTATAGAGACAATAAAAACTACAGGAAAAAAGTTTTACTCAGAGCTTAAACACACACTCCCTGGCCCTTTCAGGTTGCTTTCAGCATCTTCTTGCTCGTGCTGTCACTACACCCTCATATCCCGTCTTCCCATGGCAGGGCATTGGCATAAATTCCCTGTTTATACTTCCAGTTTGTGCCTACCTCGGAAAATCACTGCTTCGCCCCTCCTTAGTTTAACTAGAATCTGAATGTGGACATTGTTCAGAGGTGCAAGTGTAGAGACGTAATCCTAGCAAGCAGCAAGGGGTCCATATAAATTGTAGTTGCTTTGTCTGACAATTTCCTGGACTCGGGTGCTAGTTCCTCAGTTGACCTTCTGCAATTATTTTTTCTTTCTTTGCTTGTTTTTGATTTAGAAGAATGGGCTAGAGTGACCCTTTCCCTCCCTTCTTTTATATGGCCTATTGCCACTTGGATTCCTAGACAATAGATCAAGTTCTGGGCTCTGTTAGAAACTATATTTTTTAAATAACATTGTCTCTTCTGACTCAACCATCTATGTCAAATGCACAACCTCAGTGGACTGTCACAGTTAAATGGGGAAGATGGTGTTGCCAGCTGCTTGAGATGTTCTACCTTATTTACAAGGAATGTGCTTTTATTTTTTTTTCCCTCTGAACAGAGCAGGGATTAAAATAAAAACTTTTTTTTTTTAAAAAGGAAGCATTTCAGAGGCTGTGTAGGCATGCCTTCATTCAGATGCAGACAGGCTGCTCTGCAGGAGCTCCGAGGCGGCTGGACCCTGGCCGGCTGAGCACAAGAGCATCTTCTGAGGGGTGGCACAGACCAGCTCAGGCTCTCCTCCCGGGCTGGCTCTGTGCGCAGGTGGAATGGCACCAGCCAGGGGCACCAGGCTGCGTAGACATGCCCAGAGTCTTCTCCTGCCATTCAGGCTTCTTTTCCAGCCAGCATTTTGCCCCAGGCGCTCTCTCAGGTTTTCTCAGGACATGCTTACGGTGCTGTCCTGACTGTGTCCTTTGGACTTTTGTCACTCTGAGACTCTCCTCGGCTGCTCCGGCAAGCGCTGGCGCACACAGCTGCATCCATCCGTGCTGCTGCTGCTGCCACCGCCTTTCCCAGCGACGTCCCCGAGTTGCAGCAAGAGCAGGGCTTGCAGGCGCTGCTCCCCTCCCTTCCCTCAGTTCCCAAACAGAGCAATTACCCTTTCCCTCGTTAGGCCCCAGCGGAAGAGTCGCTTCTACCCATACCCACTTAACGAGGCCTGACCCAGCTCGCTGTAGCAATAATAACTGACATAGGCATGAAATACCTTTTATTCCCCAAGTGCCTACTGCTCCCAGCTCGTCACCTGGATCCTCTTTTATCAGATGCTCCTGACCTAAGTCCTGGTCCTCTTGTTGTGTTAACAGGGGTCTGTGTGAGATGAGCGGACTTTTGGGGAGCACCTAGAGGGGATACAGGCAGAGGACCCCTGAAATGTAGCCATGACTATCAGCTGCCTAATGATAAGATCAGTGAGACTGAGGACAAGAAGTAGGAGGGAATATTGTGTTTAATTGAAACATTAGGGATGAAAAACTTGGCCTATTTGTCTAACTGGGATTTATCCCACTGAAGAAAACAACATACCTTCCTTAGACTGCTCATTTTCTTTGCAGTTGTTACAGGCCCACGATGCAACTTAATGCACAAATTTGAGTACCCGTGACCTTTAGAAAAGGTACCACTTTCAGTCTCCCGCACTGAAGTCTCCCTTCCCCGCCCACGCTCACACACGAGTCTTCTGCAAACAATATGTGGCACGCAGCAGGAATCTTCTGTTTGGTAGAAAGTTTTCCACAATTACATAAGCGCAGCCTGAGAGCCGATGCGGAGGTAGCCGAAAATGTGAGAGTGAGATTTACAGTAATATAATTAGATCACTTACAGTAAGAGGGAATGCTCTTTCCCGCGTTCGGACGAATGCCATAGGAGCCTCCCGCTACTCCTCCTCTGAGTCATCTTTCCAGAGGCACTTCTGAGAGCCAGCCACCCTCAGGTGTTGAGCAGCATTTGTTTGTGCTGGGGGTGAACAAAATGTGTACGCGCACACACAGCCCGAATTTGATTAAGCAAACGAGGGCAAAGAAAAGCAGAGGGCTGTGGTTTCTTTGAATGTCTGTCTGTCTGCTCGGTGACAGAGCCAATGCTCGCAGTCTCAGCCACAATACCTTGACTCATCACGCAGTCTAGAAGCAGGGCTCGGCCCCGGGGGGGCGGGAGCCGAACCACACACGAGCACCCGAGAGCGGCTGGGAGAGCACTGACAGCCTTTATCAGCCCTTCTCGAGGCTGCTCTTCCACGCTCCGTGGTAAACCGGGAATCCAAGATTTATCGCAGTGGCATAAGCCAGTGTTTTAACTTTTGCCAGGTTAAATAACTTTGAAAGCGCTGCTTTGGCCTCGGGATTGAAACACACGGTTTGGGGCAACCCTAAGTTCCCTTCCAGGCTCTGCCTGGGCAAGTCGTTTATCTTCAGTGTACCAGCAATAGAATACTCTCTCTCGGCTCACAATAAATAATGGCTTGTATGCATAATAAACCTTATCTACCTCCCAGGCATGTTGTGAGAATGGATGGATGTTTTAAAGGAGTTTTGTAAGCTGTCCATGAAAAGAGTTACAAGCGTGCAGTATGTAATTATTGCCCTTATCTTACACAGCCATCCAGGTACTGAAGGAGCTCTGGCTTTACACACGCAAGGCAGTAAGGGCAAACTACAACACCAGACTTGCAGGAAGAAGAAGAAGGAGAAGATGTTTCCACTCCACAGCAGCTCCAGGTGAGCCTCAGTACTTATTCCAAGTGGAGCTGGGTACGGGACTGATGCGATTTTTTTTATTCTGCGTCAGCTGGGTGAATTATAGGTACTGGGTAGATTACAAAAGCCTGGAAGCAGGGACCAGAAGCCAAGAGAGCTTTGTTCCACCTGACTGCTACAGCCACTGGGCTACAAAGTTATGCCTCTGCTTCTGCCCCGCTTTGGTCCCGTTAGCTCCCCTTTTGGCAATGCAGCACAGCTCTAATTTGACCAGCGGCAAGTGCCCCTAGCCGTACTGGAGGGAGTCAGCTTTGACGATGAAAGGCGTGTGAAATCGCAGGTAAGATCCATAGAAATGGCCTGCGCTATTCACCTCTGAGTCATAAAGAGAAAGAGACATTTTTTAAGCAACACGCTGCCAGGCTTGAGCCCAGCTGCACAGAGCGAGCGAGACAACTTTTGAGGCAAGTGCTGTGTTCTGACATAACAGACTGACCTGAGTCATTACGGCCTTGAGCCAAGCCGCCTTTTTTCAATTAGGAGATGCAGTTAGAGAATTACCTATAAGCGGTAGCGAGGACAGTCCCAGGACAGCCAGATTCTTGTGCCCCCTACAAGGATGTTACATCCTCTGTGAGCAAAAAAAAGCCTCCCCCAAACGCTGGAGCGAGGCAACTACAGATAGTGCCAACTGCCCTGCACTTTATATGACACGGGCCCTGTGTGTAAAATTCTGAGTAATCCTGACATGGAGGGTCAGGGGAGGTTGTAGCAGATCTCTGGCTCCACAGAGAGCGCTAACAGCTTCAGAGCACTGAGGAATATACAAGAAGGTGCCCAAGCTCAAGATTTTTTTTCAGTTTGCGTAAATGAGGTAAGAACAAAGAAGTAATATCCTCCTTATTTCATAGGTAAAAGAGCCAAAGATCACAAGTAACTTTCTGGAGGTCATTCAGGAGCTTGTCGCAGAGGGAAGATTTCCTCTCCTTGGGATACCTGTCCTCAGCTTTGAATATAAATGTGCTGATCCCTAAGCTAAAGCGTCCCAGTGACAGAACTGCATCTGTGCACTATGAACTCAAAAGGAGAATGGGAGGGAGGTACACTCTGTGTGTGTGTGTGTCTGTGTGCGTGTGTATGAGATCTGAAAGTGTCTATAGACAAAATGAGGATGTGAACTCCTGTAGCTCGGAATAAGGAAATAACACTGATACTTTCTCTGGGAGGGTTAAAGTGGTTTTTTGCAGTGCTCATGTGTCAGCTTCTGTGTAAATGAACTTCGTTCCCTCCCTGCCTTCCCAGGTAAATTCCTGCTGCATTTGACAAAATGCGTAGTCCACAAAAAAGGGGAAAATCCTTGTTATGGCAAAATTTTAAGCAGTCACAGGATGATTCCGTGAAAAAGCCCTCATACAGCCCCTGTGGGACAGCCATTTTAACACTGAGCTTTTACTGTAGTTTTTATGGTTGGTCTTTCAGTAGATACACATGGCTCCATCAGAAAATACTGAATTTTTAATTCTTCTTTAGACCTAGGGATCTCCCCAGGGGCTAAACCATCATCCCACCTTTACGATGGAGGCCCGTTTTCCCCATCAGTTCTGGTCTGGAGCCATGCTGCATGATTGAGGGCAAAGCTCTTTGCAACGGGAGTGTAATTCTGCCATCTCACCTCAGAGGCTCCTGAGATCTTGCCCTGCCTATTCAGAGCATACAGAGCCATCTCGATTTACAAACACAAAATCCCCAAATATTTGCTCTGAACATCTGAAAAGCAGTCTGAAACCGCTAAGGCTAACGGCAATGAGATCCTTGATTTCAGTGGCAGGGCACGTTAAGCATTTAAGCAGGCATTTTAAGCAGGGCAACATGAAATTATGCGCAGTTTGAACGTTTAGACTTTGCAAGTAGCTAATAGTCTCATGCACCTCATTTCACCATTATTTTAAGAACAAAAAGTACACTCCTGTTACCCTCAATATGGCAGAGTAGCTTGCCAAGGAGGGGCATATTCAAATACAGAAAAAGTTAAATTAATGATTTTGCCCTTCGCTGTTACAATATAAACAGCTCGATATTAATGGAATACTCTTATATAGATTTTGTTTTATTATTTTGTTTTATTGTACTCTATTTTATTTCTTTTGATTTATGTTTCTATTTTATTTTCATTTCTTCAGATTTTACTCTATTTCTACATGTTGCCAGGGAACAGAAGAGGAAGAAAGAGCAAGGGTCTGATTCAAAGTCACTGCAATCAGGCAGCAGACTTTCCTTTGCTTCAGCATTGGATCATACCTCAAGCAAGGTTGTGTGCTGCTAACCAGTACTTAGAAAAGTTTTCATTTAATCCTTGACACAAAAACACCCCTCTGTCGCCTTGTCAAAAACATTAAAAAAAAAGGCAATTCGTACTGCTTAAGCACCGGAACATGTTATTAGGAAAAGCTATACCAACCACAATGATACTCTGCGTGCCAAAGGTTGGCTTTTCACTCAAGTCAGTGGCATTGGTGGTAAAATCCAAGCCCAAGCTGAGTGATTTTCACAGAGAACTCAAAGACAAGTGCGCGGAGTTCTTGTTTTTCACTGCAGATGTGGTCTGAGTGACAGACTCTACTACTTGCTGGGAAGTAGCGTAGAAAGTAGGCTGCATTTTGCCCCCTTGGTCCCAGCAGGCTGAACAGTGGCTTGTAGAGAAGGTCCAGTAGTTCTTAGAAGTGGGTCTGTCCTCTTTTAGGTAAGATGGTTGTGTTTTCTGAACTCTGGCAAAGAGCAGCTGATTTTGCAGAAGGGGAATATGCAGAGTGAAACCACTACAAACGCTGATCCTACCAGAAATAACCAGCTCTCCCTTCCCACTGTTTAGAAATGGAGAGTACAAAAATTCCGGTGATTCATTCTCTTATCTACCAGAATGGGGAGAAAAAAACCCACCTAAATAAAAGTGAAATGTTTTGCTCAGACATGCGGCTTTACATGAAATTTTGTTAACCTCTCACTTTGTGGTAGTTTGTAGAAGACAACGATTCCTGAAATTTAATATTCATTTCTTCCTAAGAATTCCTCCAAAGCGTGTGGGCTGGCAGACTCTCCCTGACCAACTTGGTCTCATGGGTTTCCCAACGATCTTCTCTCTAGATAAGGAGAAAACTTTGATGGCTTATCCTGTCTGGGTTTTTTTTTTCTTGAGAAGAGACCTGTCTGGCAGAGAGAGCCCTCCCTTTGCTTCCCCCTTACGCCCTCAGCGAACAGACAACTTCCTCCTGTCCTGAGGGTCCCGAGCTTTTCTTCGTACCTGCATGGTTACGAATAGAGGCAGAAGGAAAAGTGCCAATATTCAAAAGATACCTTCATATAATCAGTTTTAAAAATTGATACGTATTGATTCAATCAAGGGAAGGGAGAACCTGATTTGGGTTTTTTTTTGATCTTTTCCTGCTCCACTCGTTATTCATCATTAGTTAACTTATAATATTAAAGTCCTGATGTTTCCAACCTGATTACAGCCATTCATTCCTTGCCCTTTCGATAGCTCAGTTCCTTCATTCATCAATCTGAAGTCAAATAGAATTGTTTTGTGCAAGAAGAAAAAAGGCCGAGCGTTTAAAGTGAATCATATCAATTTGTGTGTGTGTGTGTGTGTGAAACAGATAACCACAAACCACTTATGCCAACACCGCCACTCATGGGATTTTATTTCAGAGGAAATGTGTCCTGACTTCTAAGTATTTCACATCTTTGCGTTTTTTTGGGTTTGGTTTTTTTTTTTTTTTTGAGGCTGAGAGAGGTCTGATTACGCTGTAATTCATCAAGGAAAAGAAAGGGCTACAAACATATGATTTCATAATGCATCAGAGGGTTTGTGGCTATTACGCCTGAACTACAAAGCGAATGCTTTGCACTAGTTGGATGTGAATGTAGATGAAAACGGATTTAAACATATGTATGCAATGGGTAGACACCATAGTCGAACCATCAGGAGCTTGCTTAATGAGCCAGGATTTTTATGAGTCAAGAGAAAGAACAATGCAGACGAGCAAAGCAGCTGAGAGCTGCAGCAGCCGATCCAGCGACCGCATTTCAGACATAAAGAGTCAGAGAGAGCAAGATGGCCAGCGAAGTTCCCAAGCAACCAGATGCTGTGGTAAAAGTATCTCAAATGCAGTGTTTGGTCTAGACATGAGTGAGAAGTGAGGAGGAGTGGGAACAAGATTTAGTAATTTTAAGGCACAACACATTGTCATACCAAGTCAAACAGGTTCAGTGGTCCATTTTGCCCCTTCTCCTACTTGTGCATATTAAGACCTTTTTAATGATTCTGATCAGCTCTCTTGCTCTTCTTCCTACACCAGCTGAGAGCTCCCTAGTGAAGCGATCACTTAGCACCTAGGAAAGGTGAATTTGTGGCTGCCAGTCACCAAAGTGCTCTAAACTCCTTCAAAGATGTGTGGTATTGGTATAGCCAGTCCTCAAAGCTTCATCTCCACCTCTAATGACAACTCCATCATAGGTAATGGCATTTTTCAGGACATTTTATTGTATTTCAGCATTCAGAAAAAAAAAAAAAGTAGAAGATGCATATATGTGTGTGGGGGTGTGTGTTTGCATGTGTTGTTCACATCAGTTTTCGCATGCTAAAAAAAGTTCCATTTAATTGACAGCTTGTACATTCACGCCTGCAATGGAAGAAATACATGTAGTTATTTGGTGGTCAGTAGTTATTTGCTGGTCATTGCCTAAGTGCTCAGGTGGCCGCTTGCTAAAACTCACTCAGCATTGAAATTAATTGGCACACCCACTGGCAGCCTCAGAAGTCCAGGAGTAATAATAAAGTGTCCTCTAACTTCCCGGGAAGGTTCCTCCAGGCTCGACTAACTTAAGCACATGGACTGCTCTTGCTCAAGCACGTCTATGGTACTGTTGTCTTTCTCTCTCTTGTACATAGCTTAGAGACTTTGGGTTTGACCTTTAAAAGCTCTGTTTTTCACTCATTTTTAGGTGTATGCTGCTCTGCAGTCTCTAAAGCTCTGAGACAAGTCCCCAGACTCTTTATAGAGATTAAAGAGGGTCAGCTCTGCATGCCTAACTGATAGCATTACTCCTTTGTTTACTAAATAGCTCAGTAATTAGGTCCGTACCAAGGGACAGGCGTCTGCCTATTAAGATTTATTCAAGGAGATTTCATATTACTCTTGAAACGCTTTCCACTCTCCACGGAACTGATTGATACCTCTAGGTCTGCTCAGCAAAATAAATTAGGCAACGTGGAGCTCAAGGCCATGACGGCTGCCGCGTTCCTGGCGGAGGGGAAAGATCGGTTCCCTGGAAGCCAAAGCCAATCTTAGTCAGTGCTGCTGCCGTTTTACCCTTCCCCGGCTCGTCTGGGCAGGGAGCCAGCTCTCGGGGCTGAACTAGGTAAAGACTAACCCCACAGAGAGGCACAGTGACTTTCCAGCCAGCGTGGCTCCCCGGCTGGGCTCGTGGTGAGAAGGGAGCAGAAACATGCAGCTGGGGTAGGAGACTTATAGAGCTTCACTAGGACCCACTTCCCTCTGGATCTGGGACCTTCAGGCACGTGAAAGTTTGGAGAGGGGAGGATACCGTTGAGCAGGGTTTGGAAGATCTTTTAGAGCAGAGAGTGTAACCTTTGGGTTTTCACCCTTCATTCTGCAGAGCCCTTGACTCTTGTTCCTGCTCTACATTTCAAACAGAAAAGTAGTACGCAGCCGGCCAGGTTCAGCACAAAAGAAAATCTTGCTCTGGTTGCAAAGCTGCTCGTGTATTTGTTCCTCTTGCTTTCGAAAATCCCCATATCCAGCTGTGATGTGCTTTATGCTATGAATCTGACGGTTCTCAATGGTCTTTGTTAAGGAAGTGGCACAAAAGCTTCATTCGTAGAAAACATGCATTTGGACCTAAGAGATGCCTACCAGTTGGCTGGGCCGGCCATGGAGAAACGTAAGGGAACTTTCTCTACTTACATCCTCCATGAAAAAGCAGGACACAACAGCAGTCCCTCTGCCGTGGGCCTGTTTTTTCTTAATGCCCTTCATGACGCAGACCACTTTAAAGGGGGCTGGAAGGCAGTCTTTGTCAAATTTCTAGTAACACATCATGGATCAAGTTTAATTTTTTTTTTTTTTCCTGAACCAGAGTTACCAACACTAATTGAAACCTGACAATGCTGCCGAGGCCAAATTTCATGAGAACAACAAAGTTACTTAAAAAAAAATAAAATGATTCATTCCCCACTCAGTGCACTGTCAGTTACTGGTACTCCCCACGCTTAATGCCTGAGGTAGCTAATGGCATTAACACATGAAAGAAATCATCAACATGCTTTTGACTCCCATTGGAATCCTTTATTAAAATAGTCCTGACACTTTTTTCTCTGTTTGTGGAGCTGGTATGCCAGCAGCCACACGACCAGTGCTCTGACCAACGGAGTGATAATTCCCAGAAATACAGAATTTGTTTAGACTGCTCCGGACACAGCCACCTTGACCCGATAGCCTCCTCTGGGTTTTGCACTGCCAAATGCATATCTGTTCCGGCAAGGCAGGGCCACGCTCCAGCAAGGAGCACGGCTCTCCCGGAGCTGCATTCGGCAGGCAAGAGGAAACAAAAATGTCTCCTGTTTATGGCCACCCTGTGCAGCTGCTCTGGAGACTTTTCCATTCTTTTGCCCCTGCCCTGGGGTGCAGACATTGGCATGGATTTGCCGTGCTCAGTGGCCAGGGAGTCGTGGGGACTCCATGGAGCGTGTCAAGGGAATACACTGGTGCTGGAGGGACTCCCACAGCTGACAAGCAACCCACCAGCTACTAGAAGAAAACACACAGGGAAAAGTGGAAAATAGGGAGAGTAGTAGTAATATTGTCTTCTGTGGAATAAAAGTGGTAGTGACCTACTGCCAGAAAATAGTTCCAACAACTGCGTGGCCTTATGCTTCACTGTCCTTGTGTGTGGGCCACTGCAGCCATGCCGCTTGCTTTCCCTTCCTACCCTCCTCCCGTCGCCCTGCACCAGTCCTTTTCACCCAAAAAAGCATAGGTGCGTGTGTAAGCAGGAGCGACTCAATGGGGAACGAGCAGGTCTTGCTGCAGGAGGCACTTTACCCTAATTGTCCGAGCTGGGGATTCACCTCCAGACCACAGGCAAGTGGTATTTATCTAGTTTCTGATGAGAAGAGTTGAGAAGCCAAGCGAGCTTCAACCAGAAAAAGAAATTACTTTGGAAAGATGCAGAGGTAAAGGCTGTGGTCTTAAACAACAAAAGCATTCATCCTTAGGCTCATCAGATAGAAGTAAAAACAGTGGATTATAATGTAAAATTATAGCACGCCTTTGTATGCAATGTCACGTTAAAAAAGTGCTTACCTCCGAACATATTGCCTTCCTATCTCTTGGACTACGCCATAACATTTTCCTACTTTCAGAACTGTAGCTCCTGAGATTCATCTATGGTGTTGGCCAGGTCTTTGTTTAAAATGAACCTGACACAATCTATTACCAGGAAAGTAAAAAACAATAATCCAAAAATGATAAAGGACAACTAAGTCAGTGGAAGTGTGTCTAAATCCAGGACATAAATAGTCCAACTCTCAGATGACCTGCTATTTTGGGACAGCTTCAAACTCCAAATAATTGCAAAATCTTACAATGGTGAATCTTCCCCATAGCTTCTCTGTTGAACTGAAATCCCTAAGGATTTGTGGGAGAGATACATTTCAGAATTGGATTTTTTTTTTTTTTTGGTCTTGGGTGGAATAAAAAGTCACATATCCTGCAAAGAAAAAATTCCAAAAATTTCAATTTGCAACCACAGAAGCATTTTGTTAGTGTCTTACAGCTAATTTGCAGAGACTTGTACAGTCCAGAAAATATTAGACAGACATAACATATGCAGCATATTAAAGTTGTATTATGGTAGTAATATTCCAATATATGAAATTTTCGTGCATATAGGCTAACACAGCAATTTACCTCAAAAAAAAAAACCCCAAATAATGCCACCATCATTCTCCCTCTGTCATTCAGCAGCAGTGAACTGGGCACCTTAAAAAAAGTATTCTCTGAGTTGCCTCCTCTCAAATAATCCCTCTTCCTCCATTTCTCTTCTGCCTGTTGTTTTCAGTGGCCCCTCTGCGGTTGTGCCGTGCTGCCCATGTCTTCCAGAGGCAGCTCGGAGTAGCCCCGAAGAGAAGAAGCAGTTACTTGTACAGGGAAAGAATACTTGACTTTCCAGTGGCCCGAATAACTAGTTTTAATTTCAGCAATTGACTACTGCACACTGAACTCCAGCATACGGATCCCTCCTGTGGCCATGGCTCCAGCTTTCGGACACAGGAAAGTATAATTTTACCGTCTGGCTGTGGTTTGCACTTTCTGTGTAGTGGTGAGAAATGTTTCACCTACACAAAAGCCTGGTCTGGCTGGGCTTTCAGTGTTATTTAGAAGGGTATTTGTCAGGAGCACAGGGCAGGATCTAAGTTCCGCACTGCTCTGATTTTTAAATTCAGCTTCTTTAGCACTAATACCCAGTTTCCCCATTCCTTGGGTGTTTGCATGCCCAGTTTTAACGATGCTGTGCCCTCGTGAGAGTGGCTACCCGTGGGCAAATGGCAGAGCCTGAGACACGTGTCACTCACCCTTCTACAGCCCATTTCTTTTGCATTGCTTTGTGTTTGACCTGCATTTGAACGCACGAGACCTATTTTTACCAGGCGGCATAGGCAGTGCCTATGTACTGTGAATTAGCTCATGAAGTGATTAGCCACTCATTTGGGATATTAAGCAACCACAGCCTGGACTACTATTTGTGCGTGTGCGAGCCTGGCTGGCGTAGGTTTGTCTCAGCACGTATTTATTTATTGCTGCAGCTGCCACGGCTCGTAGCGAGCATGGAAGACTTTCTCTTGTTTTTCCTTCAGTCTTGAGATAAGGCAAGCGGTTCACTCCAGGACTCTGCGTGGAGGTAATTAAAACGCCCATCCACCTCAGAGATAAATCTCTTGAGGTAGCACCCTGCATCCTTAGCTAGGAGACGGAGTCCACAGCTATAGACCCGAGTTTGAGCTAATTGCTAACTCAGCTTTAACCTACATCACCCCAGGTGTGCTCTGGGCGCTGCTCATCAGGAGCTGTGGGAACCGTTCTTCTGCCATGGCCCCGCTTTCCTGCAGCTCTGTCTAGCTCCCAGGTCTGATTTTGTGCTTTCCCCTACTCACCCTCCTCTCTCCTGCATGGGAGAGTCGTGCCCTTCCCCGGGTCCCTTGCATAGGGGTGGAGGGGACATGCCACGGTGGATGGCCCGATCCTGCACACCGGTGCTCCGAGCGCCACGAGCCCTAATGTACAAAGACAAAGTGTGGTTTTGGTTTTGGACATGCAAAACACAGCTGCTCGGGTTTAGCCAAAACCACCTTTTCCCCTGCCTGCTTTAGCCTCCACTTTCATCTTGGCTTTCAAAAAAACGTGGCCCCTCTGGGATTTATTTAGAGACGTGCTGTTGGATGAAAAAAGACACAAAAGACCTCTCACTTTCTTACTGGAGTATTAACAGAATAACAACCATAACCAGTCCAAAATGTTCTTCTTGTCCTTTTCTTCTCTCCTGTCGTAAGTGTTACTTTTGGTGGTGGTTGTTGTTTATTAACCCCGGCAAGGCTCAATTACAAAGTCTTGAGGAAAAAAAACAACAGTTGCGAAATCTGCAGAGCTGGCATTGTGTCCTTCTTGCCCACAGCACGTAGTGTTGTTGCTTAACAATCAACCTAAATACTCCTTGTCCCTTCGCTGCTGAATACATTACACCCGTCTGACACCTCGCCTCCCAGACCAGCTGGGAAGTTTAATTAACTCTGCACTTAGGCAAACCTCGTTGCAAGAAGTCAGGAAGGACAAGCTTAGGTGGACCTGGTGCTGCCTCTGGGATTATTGCTGATCTGCTCAGGGTAACATCCATGGGGTGAAACTTGGTGTCTCCTCTTCCATGGTGAAGTAGGCGCCTGGGCCTGATGGATGGTGGCTCTTTGTGGGCTCTAGTTCCCGTGATTTATGAAAACAGCGAAACTTTAGAAACCTGGCTGTGAAGGTCCACCTTTCTCCTCCAAATTTGAGTGGTCCCATAGCGGGCTCTGCTGGTAGTACTGGCAGTGCCTGAAATGGAGTCTCTGAAAAAGGATATCCAAAATCAAACTGCAATATATATATATATATATATATATATATATATATTCCTCATTCCTTTGTCACTTTCCTCTTTTTGCTTAAAAAAAAAATTAATAAATTATGCAACTTATTCTTTGCTTAGCAATGCACTTAATCCGCATAAAAGAAACAAATGATTCATTACAGCTCAATGCTTTACCTCCTGGATGAATCTTCTTCAAATTAGGAATGGGTAATTGCTATGAAGCTAAATAACTGAGTATTTTGGAGAATAAACAGCCTTCTGAGCGGCATGAAATATTGCTTTCCAGATTTTCCGTCACCAGATCTTGGAAAAAACATGTGACCTCTCACAAAGCAGCTGACACGGTGCCATTGTGTTCAGGGTCTGAGTAGATGTAAGTGGAAAAGCCATACGTGCTCACAGGAAACAAATGCAGATTCCTCACACATGAGTTGGATGGAAATAATATTTCACTCTCTGATTTAAAAGTTCTGATTCAAAAAAAAAAAAAAAAAAAAGAAAGAAATACTTCCCAAAACAGTGTTTAAAAAGAAGAGTCAAGAGGAAATTTGGCTGACAATTAATCCAAGTCTGAGATCATCTTTGCTTCCACGATTCCCAGATCACTTTTTTTTTTAACAGAATTCTAAATGTTTATCTGTAACCTGTCTTCTTAGAAGCATAAATAGACAAATGCAAGGACAAGAACCTGAAAAGGGAAGGAGGAGCTTTCATAGTGAATATTTATTACACTGTATTTTTTATCAGATATAATAACCTTCTTACTGTCTTCCCTGGTCAGTACTTCAGGGAAGGAAATGTAATACTCACAACAGCTAGGTTTTGCTTTAGGTATTTAAAGGATTAACATAAATCTAAGTTATCTAACTAAAAGGAAACGTAAAAAAAAAAAAAAAATTGTTTTCCAAAGCATTGAACTGCGAGATTGCAATTGTTCTTAGCAGCATTGTTCTCCTGAGCACTGAATCTCAATATTCCCTTTATACGTGAAAATTTTCACAGACTTTTTCAGAGAGAAAAACTTTCTTTTTTTTTCTTTTTCCAGGAGTAAAACAAGTTTATGAGAAGATAGAAATAACCTTTATCCTTGATGTCCTTAATGTTTTCCTTTTGTGCCCAAAAAGTAGGCTGTAGAGTACTAGATTTCATGATACATTTTTAAATGCCTTTTAAAAAATCCATATACTATACTATTACAGCCTTATTTCAATTTGGAAAAACTCCACTTCAAAAACGTGGTGTTGCAGTGACCCACATTTAGAGTCGGTGTAACGAATCAATCCACACATTTATAATGCAACATTCACCCCCGGATTTTCTAAGTTTGTTTAAAAATATCTCCTTTTGTCTTGCAAGCTTTGTAAGCCTGCATGGCCATTAAATAACGAGGAACAAGGATGTCAGCGGTCACAGCATCTCTGTTTAGCTTTGTTTATTAGTTAAGAATTAGCTTCTTTTGTATTTAGTGTTTCTTCTTTTAGCATCACCACCACCTGCTTAACAACTTCAGACTTCCCTGTTCATTTTACACCTTATATATATTTAGACACTACCAGGTTATCCTGACAGTTAAAATTCTTTCTGAAAAAATTCCTATTTCACATTAACCCAAAAGTTGGTGCAGAAACTCTTGGTTCCCTCTCCTCCGATGCTCTGCCGATCTGGCTGAAAAATGGGCGTTTGCTGTTGGAAAAGGATGACACAAAAGAAAACCAAAACAAATGCACAAAAATTAGACTTTCTTTCCTGGCACAATTCTCAGAGAACTTTTGGATTTAAGTTATCACTCTGAAAGGCAAGAGAGGCTAGCATAAAACTACAAAATGAAATATTTTTATTTGATAATATGGCTGTAATACCTCCTGGGGGTTTAGTTTGGGTGTTCTCCATCTCCCAGGTTCTAAAATCTCTGGTCCACAGTTCTCTTTTGCAGGTCTTTGGACAACTGAGATACTAAGAAAAAAGATATTAATTTTACGTTGGCCACCCAAGAGTCTGTACTTCCACTGGGAGATTTGGGGGTGACCACACTAGGAAGCTTGAAAACACTCTAGAAAGCTTGATCTATAGCCTGGGATCGAGGTGACAGGCAGCTGCCCATCTGGACATCTCCTTCCACCGCAGGGCTAAAAGGGTCAATACCGTTCTCAGAAGTGCAAGCAGGAACCTGGCATTGGGACAAATGCTGACGTTCTCCCTTTTTCCCCTTATTTGGAAGCTAAGTGTGGAGAGCCAGCTTGGCTGAGGCTGCTGGCTGGATGGGAAATTTCATCCGTGGAGGTGGCAGAAATGCTGGGCTAGGCTGCTCCCGGGGGGTCTCCCCGCTCCTCGCTTTGGTGAGCGACACAATCCCGCATCCATGAAACCCTCTGGGAAGGGAGACGGGGTTTCCATTTTGAGACTGTCTCACCACTTGTCTGGAAGCCGGGTAATTCTTACCTGGCAGCTCGGGAGCGGCTGGCACCGCGCTCTCGCTCCTGCTGCTTTTCCAGGAAGGTGATGAGAGGAAACTCCCTGCAGCCTTCCCCAAGGGCAGGTGTGACTCATGGGATCCTACAGCTGGGATCAGATCCTTACACACCATCTGTCTGTCAGTCTACAAGCACATACTATAACCCAGCTTGTATAACCCAGTCTGCTGCAACCGTACCGTCACCCCAGGGGAAGCTAGCCTGTCCCAAAATAACACGGACCTGAGGCAGGAGTCAGATATGGATGGGAAAATCCCTTGCAGCAAATCTGGAAGGACTGTGCCCAGAGGCGCAAGCCCACCCAAGAGGACTGAAGGGTAGGTATAGGAGCAATGGCCACCCATCTGAGGAAGAAATAGGAATCAGCCTTTGGAGCTTCCCTCTCATGTCGCATTTGCACACAGTGTTCTGGAGAACATCCTCAGAGAAATCCAAATGGGCTTGAACAGCAAAGCCTTTTAGTTGATAGCCTTTAAACTGCTCTTCAAGCATTTAAGTGTGAATTGAAAACCCTCGGGTTTTTTGTTGTTTTTTTTTTTCTTTTGGAAAACTTGCTTGAACTTTTGCTCTGTACAAAAAGTGTCTGAGGCAGAAGTGCCAAAAGTTTTGTGGAAAAAAAAAAATCGTTAAAATGTTCACAACTTCGCATACCCAGTGCTGAATCATTGTTTTGAATTACAGGCAGTTACTGTGGGTTGAGACATGGGTATGACTTGTTTTCTCAGCAAAGTATTCATATATGAACAGAAAATGTATTATGTTTTCAACCTCTGTTGAATTCTGTTGTGATAGTTCAAGAATCATATAATGTTTTCTCCACGCTGCTTTGGTTGGAGTAATTAAAAACTGTTATTATCTTTGGTGGTAGCAGAGCTGTGAACATAGTCAAAATACATGTTCCCATGAAAAGTCACACTGACTGTAAAAAGAATAGATTTTTCTCTGGACTACATATTTGTTTGTCATTGACTAAAAAAGGGCATCAGACTTCTCAGAGGTCTTTTGCTGTTTTTAAAATGTAGCAATAACAGAACACCAGATGCAGTGTTTTCCTGAAATTTCCAAAGCTTTTCCCCTGAAAATACAGAGATTACGTGCTAGAGATAAATACATTATCACTCAGGGGTTACAACTGAGGAAACCACACTTTACCCCTCCCCATCAATATCCTTTCTTAACATTATAACCTAAATTTTAAAAAGAAATTGTATTTATTTTTTCCTGGTAATTAAAAGAGTGTATTGTGCAGCAATCATTTTTTTGTTAAATTCTTTCTTGATAAGAGGCAGTTTATAACTGGAAATGGAAATACACTTGTGGAGTGTGATTCCTGGGCTATGGCCTCCAGCTGGGGCCTGAGAAGGTGCTTTTGTCCAGTGGGATGCTCCTCTCTCTACCTGTGGAAATTCCTCAGCTGTTCCACTGCCAGCACCTCAAGTGTAATCGGTAGCCGGCAGTCACTGTGGGGCAAAAAGAGACCTTGTCATCATTCAGACAACTGTATTTGCACAGCTTACAGGCACCAAAGACAAAAGAGACTAACGGGATCATTTCATAGGATCAACGGCAATCGCAGGCTATAGAGTTACCTCCAGTAATTCCTGCATCAAGTCTCATAACCTGTGGCTGAATTAGAACGTATGTTTTTGAGAGAGCTGTAATCTTGATTTATTAGCTTGATCTGATTTCTTTGCTTTATTCCCTTGTGGCTTGAATTAGTTCCAGCTATGTATTTTTGTTTGAAATAGAATTCCTAAATTCCCAAGTGAAGTCAATCAGGCAGCACGACGTACGCCCAGGCATATCTTGCACTACTGGTCCTGGGCACAGACACTGTGTGAATTTTTGACCCTAGCTGTAATTTTTCCAGTATGCCCCAAAATTGAAATATAAATGGATGACACGGCTGTGGGGGAACATAGTGCCTGAAACAGTCTGCTGTGATCCAAATACACCTGAGCTGCACTTAATATTGTTTCTGGTTGCAAACAGTCATAGTTGTAGGGTGCATCAGTGCTGTGGGGTCTCACAACAGGATAGATCACCAGAGCTTACCTGTAGGCTCTTGAGATGGCGTGGAACAAGTAGAAGTCGCTTACTCTTGTGTCCTTAGGGATCAACACTGGTACCAGGACTGCTCTACCCTAGGTTCCCTAGCTCTGAAATTTGCTCCCATTGGAAACCTGCCCTGGCTTCTGTGGGATGGGGCTCCTGGCAGTAGATAAGACATCTTTATTTGATTTAGTTTTTCAGCTAATCTTTGCTGTTGATTGATTGACTCCTGCCATGGAGGAAAGGAGTATGGTGATTCTATTTTATATAAGATACGTCTTTAAAATGTTAGGTGGCCAGCTTTCCATTACAGCTCTAAACCACAGAATCACAGAATCACAGAATGGTCAGGGTTGGAAGGGACCTCTGGAGATCATCTAGTCCAACCCCCTGCCAGAGCAGGGTCACCCAGAGCAGGTTGCACAGGAACGCGTCCAGGCAAGTTTTGAATGTCTCCAGAGAAGGAGACTCCACCACCTCTCTGGGCAGCCTGTGCCAGTGCTCTGCCACCCTTAAAGTAAAGAAGTTTTTTCTCACGTTGAGATGGAATTTCCTGTGTTCTGGTTTGTGCCCATTGCCCCTTGTCCTGTCACCAGGCACCACTGAGAAGAGTTTGATATCATCCTCTTGATACCTGCCCTTTAGGTATTTATAAGCATTGATGAGCTCCCCCCTCAGTCTTCTTTTTTCCAGACTAAAAAGACCCAAGTCTTCATAAGAGAGATGTTCTAATCATCTCTGTAGCCCTTTGCTGCACCCTCTCCAGCAGTTCCCTGTCTTTCTTGAACTGGGGAGCCCAGAACTGGACACACTACTCCAGATGTGGCCTTGCCAGTGCAGAGTAGAGGGGGAGGATGACCTCCCTTGACCTGCTGGCCACACTCTGTTTAATGCACCCCAGGATACCATTGGCCTTCTTGGCCACAAGGGCACATAACTAGCTAAGGTTACTTTACCATCCTGCTCCACTCATCCTTGCCCCCTTTCCAGCCAGCAGTATAGATGGGATGGATGCATTAGTAATGCAGGTACCCACTGTTATGCTGTGTTTTCTCTTTATATGCTAATCTCAGACAAAGAATAATTTTTACATATACAGCATCCTTTCTAGAGTCATATTTCTCATGATCTGACATGCAATATTTCATCAATATGTCTTTATTTGGCTGTAACAGGAGAAAGCAGAATAAAGCCAAGAAAGTGGTAAGTAGCATATACTACAGAAATATTGAGAAACACTGAGTGGGTGGGGGAAGGAAATGACTTCAGAGACTGAAGGGATGAAAAGAGGAAATTACTTCATTCCCCACGTTGCCGTGCAATGTCTCAGCGTCCAATCACAGGGAATGAGGCAGGTAAATAGGAAAGGAGAAGAAGAAGTAGGTCATTCCCCAGTGCAGTGGGAAAGGAGCACTGTAAGTAACTGCTCAGGGCAGCTCCAGGAGATGTCCTCAACAGTTAAAGCAAGAAAGGATGCTTGCAGCCGACCTGAGGTCGGTCATAGCAGCTGCCTCATCTTCCTAGCCAGCTATCTAGGGGACTGGAAAAGCTGTGGAGACTTCTTACTGTTAAGTTTATTCTTAATAACGTGATTTTGGTTTAGCTTTTGAGACTTTATTTCATTATTATGACAGTATATGCTTCAAGTGAAACCATTCTTCCATACATAAGTCCTCTGCTAAGGATGACTGAGTAGGCTAACAAGCGATGCATTTCCTTCCTACGGACACAGTAATCTTTAAACCCAGAATTATGGGCCGTCTCTTGCATGCCCAGTACAGCTGAAGGAGTCCCAGCAGGTAAGTCGTTACCAACAAATTAAGCGTGACCTGGACTGCTGCCTACCGGGGAGGCCACCAGCACAGCCAGCTGGGTCCATTCCTCCAGAGTGGGGCAGCTGCACACAAACTGCCCATCGGCCGTGGTCTCTGGCCCCACTGACTTTCAAGCTGTGCTCGGGAAGGGTTTGGCATAAACCAATGCCATATAGTAGAGGCCGTTCAAGCAATTTAACAGAGGTTCAATTTCCAGTGCCTGGGAACATTCCCAGTTTTATTTGCTAATATAGACAGAGCCGAAGTGCTCCCGCGCTAAGCTGCATGATGTGGTTTAGGGGTTTAAAACCCAGGGTCCGCGCACATGTAATCTCTTCCAATACCTAACATAATCTAGGGAAGTTTCTTTGGCAGACAGTAGTACAGTGGATTAGAGCCTGAACCACAAGAGTCTCCAGGGAATAGGTAGCACATTTGCAAGGCTCTCTTCTGACCTAGCCCAGCTAGTGGCAAAGATCTGGATGGCTGATAGAGCGGCCGCTGTGGCTCCGCTGGCTGCTCCGCTCACCAGCTCGGTGACTTCTGCCTGAACCAGCCGTCAGGAAGCGGCAGCCTCCGACTTTGGTTCTGCGCCAGCTCCTGCAGCCTCGTCCCATCCTGGCAGCGCAGCCTCCTTCACGCTGCTGCAGCCTCCCATGTACAGCGTGGAGGTTTATTATTTTTTCTTTTTTTTTTTTTTTTAAATTTTTATTTTTTTTACGTTCCCTCACTTCCTCTGGGGAATTTCACAACAGCTGGATCAGCTGGATAACTTGGCTCAAAGATGCTCCATTTTGTACTGATTTCTGTGATTACAATGATAAAAGCTGCGGTATCAGGCACTGTTTCACTAAGGCCCAAAGAGCTATATAAAAGAATAGTTCTTTGGGGACTTCCAGTGCATGCGATGTATAATGCTGTGGATCAGACCTGGTCTGGTTGCTTTATATGGCTCCGCAGACAGTCCAGGTTTATGACTGTTTTGTATCACCAAGACGATGCAAAGCATCCCAAGCATACTGGTGAATGTGGCCTGTTGAATATATCGTATTTCTCGATACCTGGGGGAGCTCATTGTTCTTCGGACCGGAACGCTCTTTGTGATCTTGAGTCCTTTTTGATTGCAAACGTAGGAGCCAGTACAGGAAAAGCATCCTTAAGCCAAGTTATCCCACTCATCCAGCTGTTAAAAAATCCCCAGAGGAAATGAGGGAAAACCCAGACTCCAGGAAAGCCTGAAGCTTTGTATTAGGGATGTATTAATAATTGATTTACTGTCCCCTTTTGGCCAGTTCTGTGTTAACTTTCATTTATTTTCTGACCCTAAGGCTATAATGCTCCTAGACCTAAGCAGTCTGGCTTATGAGGCTCAGGTCTGGATAAGCATCTGATCTTTGGAGAATGGGCCTTATCCCGACTGAACCACTCTGCGTTTTGATGCATGTACCTCTGATCAACACCTTCTCAGAAGAAAACGATTTGGAACATACATGAAGCAACTTGCTTTGGTGTTTTAGATCAGCTCTAAAATGAGTGAAAGTTACATCAAATAAGCTATGAAGGAAAGAATGAACGTTCTTCCTCAAATCAACTGAATGAATAATTTGCTGTAATCACCTGGCACTTTCTCCTTGCGTCCACATACTGAGGAACAAAAAATCTTGTTTAAACCACTCCATTGTTTAAGGAGGGTGTTTTACCAGGAAAACCAAGAACATACTGAATCATATTAAACTCTTGACAATTGCTTTCTGGCTGCACATTAGTTAAATACGCTCCTGGATCTTGTATTTGAGCAGTCATGCTTTTGACTGTGTTTGCTTGATCTCATTCCTGTAAGCTAAATAACAAGGAGGAAGCTGTAATGACTGGCGCCGGCTAAGCAATATTTTCCTGGAAAAGCCCAAGCCTTTGATACTTGAGACTTAGGTCCTGGCACTGCCGATGGCACATGGCAGAGGAGGGAGGACACGTCAGTGCGGGGGCTCAGGAGAAAGACCGGCAAGAACTAGGCCTATGTTAAGGCCTGCTTTACTAAAATGCTAGTTTTGCTGACTAAGTCACGTATTTTCAACGAAACGGAAGATTTGTAAGGCCGTGTTTCCTTCCTTGGTGGCAGCAGAGGGACAAGACCTCTCTAGCATCCTTCCTTTTTCCAGGCCCACAGCCCTAAATGCATCCCAGAGTTTCCTTGCTGAGATACGGGAGCTGATTCTCTCTGAATATCCAACTCAAATCAAAAACATATTTGGAAAAAGGATTCAGGAAGCTGCAGTCCAATATAGGACACTTTGGGAACAACAGTGTAGGCCGCAAGGCAGTTCCCTCGTGTAAATCTGTAAAAACATACATGTAGAACTCCTGTGAGAAAAAGGAAACTGAACTCCTGGGAAACTGAAAGAGAGCTTAGCTCACCTGGGTAAGAAAGATTCATTTATTTGGTGCTTTGGTGTCATCCTGACAACTGCCGAGGCAATAATTAAGTCATTAGTGCCGTGGCTCTTTTCGCATTAATTTCCCCTGCAGAAGCATACTGCACTGAGTGTGCTCGTTATGTTGGTTTTAGCGTGTGTCCTGTTGCAACCAATTTTTATGGATGTTTGGAGAGTTTCCCTCAAACCACTGAAAAAAATGGAGTAGTGAAGTAGTTTACCATAATAAATGGGTAGTGATGATTTCACTATACTCCATGTTTTAACAGTTGTCAAGCATAATTATTAAATGAAAAAAATTGCTGATGCTGATCTGTCTGGACATCTGCTCCATCCTGGTTCACAAACATATGGAAAAAGTAAGACACTTCTAAAAAAAATAGGTTTAAGGAAGTAAATTTTATAAATATCACTAGCTGGAAAAAGAAAAAATATTCTCCCTTGATTGTCTGGCTGAATCAAACCCAGGCTCAATCACACAGTAGTAGCTGGCCTCTGTCTTTGTCTGGGGGATTCTCGCGTGTTCCACCAGAGCCCCCGAGGACAGTGTTTCCCACCGGCTGCCTGCCCCAGGCTCCCCTCTGGTTGCAGCAACTCTCCCTGCGGAGCAAGCGCCGGGGATTTTGGTGGAATTCAGGCCGTCTGAATGTAGCCCCGAGGCGATCAATAAAAGGCTGTGTTACTTTGATCTCCACATCCAGAGGAGTTAATTGTGAGCAGCTTCATTGAAGTAGGCAGGGTGTTTCACCATAGAAAGATACCCCGGGATACGTACTGAACTCCGGCCACAGAAGGGTTGCGCTCCCCTAACTGAGAGCAGATTTGCTGTTCTGCTTGGAAAAAATCAACATCAGAAGCAATAAACAAATGGAGCTATTATCTTTAAAATAAAGGAAGGATTTCCAGTTGGCTGGTTTTCCCTTATAAAACTATTTATGGTGCACATTTTTGTATACGGATAAGAATATTAGCATACAAATAAATCAGTTCTCTGAAGAACAGTGGAAAAAAACTTTGCTGATCGTGTAATCAGTAGGTATGTTTTTTCTGTTCTAAGTCAAAAGGCCAACAAAAAAAGGAATGAAAAGTGGTGGGGAAGGTGAACAGTCTTAAAGAGCTTAAGCAATCATATATATTTCGACTCTGGATTAATATATAGCTCTCTAGCAATATGAAATCTGTATACCATGATCATCTTTAGAGTGTGCTGGCCCTAAGACTCTCAATCCTATTTTCAGCTGTGTGAGAGCTCAGACCTAGTTCTGGACTTGCCTGAGGCGGTAAAACTGCCGAGGCTTGAGATTTTATTTTGCCTTTGCCATAGCCCTCCAGATCTGTACCAGCAAGTGCTGCTGTCACTTTTGGGAGGAACCTGATCCAAAGACAGTTACTACTAGTGGGAAGGTGAAGCCCACCTCATCCTTGGGGTCATTCTGCTGTCGATTGTGAATTGACTGAAAACAAGTGTAAGCTAGTTCTACTCTCATTTTCAAATTAGTTCTTCAAATTCCTGGTTCCTTCCAACAAATAGGTTTCTGGAGAAAACCGTGAAGAAAGCGAAACCCCCTCTGTCCACTTTACTAGTGAGAAGATGGATGGGTAGGGTCATGGTGCCTTTGCCACCTGCAGCTCTCCCCAGTGTATCTGAATGCACTACGTCACACATTCCTCGGCAGCTCTCTGTCCTCATCCTGCTTGGGGCTTTTAATTTTGTTTCTTTGTTTTAAAGTACCTAATTTCACCCTTTCTTCTTAGCTTCACTAACAGTTACTTCTGTGCCATCCTCAAGCGCCTGATGACCTTGAAGTTTTAGGAAAGAAAAACTGGGGCATTTTTTGCCCTATTTTACACCAACCGTAGGTGAGCCACTTTTGTGCTAGACATAACTTTACCTACTGCTGCAGTCTGACTGAACTGTACTTTGCATTGCTGGCTTGCCTATCCTCTTTAGCCTCGTATGTGGATAGGAATATTGTAGAATCATAGAATCGTAGAATTGTTGGGGTTGGAAGGGACCTTAAAGATCATCTAGTTCCAACCCCACTGCGATGGGCAGGGACACCTCCCACTAGACCAGGTTATGCAAAGCCCCATCCAGCCTGGCCTTAAAAACTTCCAGGGATGATTAGCATAGGAACTCTCTTTAACCTACCACAAATTCCCTTCAGTGTTTGCTAGAGAAAATGAATCAAATCTCTTCTTTTCATGTCTCCCTAGCTCCAGGTGTATGCAGTTCTTCTGTCATTCTCATTTTTTGGTTCCGTTTGGTTTCTAACTTGTCCTGAAAAAGACATTTTGGTTGAGTTGCTGAGTCTTGGAATTCATAATTTTTGTTTGTACATGTATCTGGACACGTACTTTGGACATGCATCTGTTTTACAGTATCCTTTGCAGAATCATAGAACAGCTGAGGTTGGAAGGGACCTCTAGAGATGGTCTAGTCTAACCTTCTTGCTCAGAGCAGCATCAACAAAAGCAGGTTGCTCAGGGCCATGTCTGTCGATCTTTGAGTATCTCCAAGAATGGGGGCTCCAAAACCTCTTTAGTCAACTTGTTCCAGCATTTGGCTACCCCCACAGTAAAAATGTTTTTACTTATATTTAAATGGAATTTCCTGTATCTTAATTTGTGCCTGTTGTCTCTTGTCCTGTCACTGAATATGACAGAGAAGACCCTGGCTCCCTTTTCTTTACTGCCCCAAAGCAGGTATTTATAAACATTGATCAGATGCCCTGGGCCTTCTCATCTCCAGACTGAACGGTCCCAGCTCTATCAGTGTCTCCTTGTAGGCCAGATCCTCCAGTCACTTAGTCATCTTTGTGGCCTATCTCTGCACTTGCTCGAATTGTTTCTTGTAACGGGGGGGGGGCAGGACTGGATCCAGCACTTCAGATGTACCCTTAATTTCAGATTATCTTAACATTTTACTTGAACAGTTGGGTACCTTTCCATAGGCAAATACAAGTGCAGGACACGGTACTCTTAAATATTAGCGAAGAATCATTAGTGGAAAGCATTGCCAATGGATGAGCTAAACATGAGCTAAAAATAAAACAAGAAAACAGAAACCCTTTGGACAGGTATTTCAAATTGATCATGTATATCATGTGCTGGTTTACTCTCTTGGTTATGCCATTACAGAAAGTACAAATGCATCGAAGATCCAAGCACGATGCAAGTGTTTGTTGCAAGACCCGGATGATGAATAACTGAAGGTTTAGAGCTACGCACCCAGTTCCCACCTGAGTTAGTTCAGCCCTTTCCTTCCCTAAATGAGATTGGTAGCAAAATACCCTCCCACATACCGTGAGAAGGTTTGTCAAAAAAGGATTGAAAACCCAAGGTCTGCCCTATGAGGACAATAACGGTTGGGACAGTGATTGAGAAGTAGAGGGCAGACAGCTGAAAGAAAAAGAGCAGTTAAGGAGCTAAATTAATCCCAGAGGAGAAGGAGCCTCCTTTGGTGTCCTCTACTATAGCTTTGCACAGGTAAAGCTAAAAGAAAGATTCTTTTCAGAATACGGTCCTACCAGACACAGGGATAATGAACTACCAGTTCCCCCAGCTGATGACCTTTATAAGAAAGCACACCTTTTACAGACCAGAGACCTCTTCATACAACAGACCCGAGACTCAACTGCTCAGCCCACGGTCTCTTCAATGAACTTGCCAAATCCCAGCATTTGCCTGGGATTGGTTTGTTTGTAAATGGGGAAATAAGCAATACTCCATGCTCCTTTCCCAGGCCCCATGAGTCCTGGTACATAACCTTTCCCTGCTGTCACCCAAGTATTCGTGTGACTGAATTTTATTGCCTGAAACATTTGTTGAATGGTTTTTCTGTGGCATTACTTTGCTTTAGCATGAAAATTTAATGCATGTCAGATATTTCCCTCTTCCTATATATTCTGTGGACCCTTACTGGAAACTGCTGCCTCTTCAACTTTATAGGAGAAGCAGATTTTACAGTCTTCTGTTTGTTCATTGTGCCAAATGCGCTTGAAGAACTCCATCACTCTGAGTAAGTGCCAAACATGATAATGAACTTCTTCACCCTTCACAAATCGCACACGCGGGGGATTCTGTAGCAACAAGTCCCTCTGAGCAATCCACTTGCAGACTAATGAGAAAAGTTTCACGAGCACAGACATCACGTACTGATGTTGACACTTGCTAGTGACTAAAGGATAAATGACATGCAAAGCAGTTGCCTTGATATCCTGTATTCTGACCAGATTTAGCTCATCTTCCTGCCTAATTTCCTTTGTCTTGTTTGTAGTTCTTTTTCTCCTTAATTGCTGCTCTAGCCTGTCTTTATAAATTGCATTCCCGCATGTTTACTCGTCAGGGGCACACAGTCACCATGTGACAGGACGTGTGTGCTCAAAACTGACAACGTGTGTGGATCAAAGCCAGCAAGGCAAAGAAAAAGCTTCATAAACAATGCTGTAAATAACATCTGGGCTGTCCAAATATGGAAGAACGTGGTAGTTTTCCCTCTGTTGTTATTTTGTTTTGTCGTGGACATCTCCCTATAGACACAAACAAGTTTGAAGTCAGTAATTATGGTACAGATTATTTTAAGCTAATTCTCATCACCAAGTGCATATAACAACATGCTGCAGACGGAAAAACCAGACAAGGTGAAGTGAAACTTCAGGAAATGAATGAACCAGTGTTGGAGAACAAAGCCAGCAAAAAAAAAAGAAACCAAGCCAATTAAGAAACACATGGAAAATGATTAAAAGAATCTCGGTTTAAACGTCCTCGCCGCATCCTACTACATAAGATATTGACACATAATTTTTTCCAACTTATCTGAATATCAGAAATTGGAATACAAACAAAGGAGAAATGTCCGAACCCACAAAAGAGTGGAGTTCATATGAAATCAGTCCTGGGTCTGAAAATGCTCCTACTTTTGTTTTGTTTTCTAAGTCAAAGTTGGACTGGATGCTGCTTTGCTAGGATTCCTGGCTGCGGGTGTTGAACTTAAGTTGCTGCTGTTGCTTTGGCAAGTTGGATAAAGAGGTTGATGTGAAATTCATTTGCCCACAGCCCCAAAAATGCCAGCTTTTTTCTGGAATCAGTGCAGAGAAATGTGACGTGCGTATTAAGCCCCTCCAGTGAGCAGCGGGCATGTGGTAATATTATAAAACAGGAATTATCATTCCTTCATTCAGTCCATTTAAATTTTTAGCTTTTTTTTATTGAGGACTTTCCTTTTCTTTATACAGCATCCAGCTCTATAGAGCTTGCTTTTGGTTGGAACCTCATAAAGCCAAATAACTTTATAAATGGATAAATTAATTGGAATGCCTGGATCTATGAATTCAAGAAGGCTTTAGTCTCCATTAACATCTTTTGAGTGTCAAAACAAGCTAGATGATACTGAAATATGCTCTGAATTTCAGTATTCTCTCTTCAGAGAGGTAAGTGGGTGCCTCTTGGATTGTGTTAGCTATAACCTAGGGTGGTGACAAAAAACCTAGAGGCTTTTCCTGTACCTTTCCTCAGTCTTTTTGGTCTTATATAAAGGGAAAACATAATTAATCCTCTTTGTTTGTGTGTGCATGTAAGTTCTCATGCATATTCAGTTGCCTTGATATCCTGTATTCTGACCAGATTTAGCTACTCTTTTAGGACCTGATTAAACCCACCTACACTTTTAGAACCTGATTAAACATACCATTATGTCTTCCTAGAAGTTTAAACAGAGCTGCTGCTGGGTTCAGATAGAGCTGACAAAATTTCATGGTTTCCAGGAGAATGCAAGTCACTCATGACTTTGGTTCATTGCACAGATGCAGAAAGAAATTCCAGTTGTCACACATTTCCGCCTGCAGCAGGCAATATTTTTTATATCAAAATCTCTTCCCGGCAGGCTGGCAACAGGCTGCGCACAAGAGCCCCACTGAGGCTGCTCAGAGCTCTGCATAACTCTGGGGATCTGATGCCCATTCCAGCTTCAGCATAGAACAGGGACTTACAGCTACTCAAACTGACCATGAAAAAGTTAAAATTGCTGTTTTCTGTTGTAACCTAATCAAAATCACAGTGAAGTCCAACAGAGGATGGTTTTAGACTAGGTCTCAATGAATGCCCTCATCTTCTGTGAATCCAGTAAATGATTTTGAGTCGAGCAAAGATAATCTGTGATTCTGGGAATTTCTGATGCTCTGTGTTGGTGCTTTTTCTGCAGTTAATGCATGTGTTTGTAAATCATTCTCCAACCATTAAAAACAGCTTTCCTCTTTTTCTGCAGGCTATCAACACATTTGCAGGATGCCAATACGTATACAAATACGGATCTTAAACCACATGGTCAATCCGCTCTAGACTTCTTGAGCGCATTTCTAACATTGTCAAGACAAAAATATGCGGCATTTAGACCATATTCATGCTAATAAAGTAACACACTTTTATTATCCCCCTAAATCTGCAGGCAAGCAGTGTTTCAAAATTTATTTCTGCCATAGTACAGATGCTGACCCTTGTAAAGAACAGTTGTATTAAAACCAGGCATAAGGGAGTAAGTGGGGGGCTTCAGAAGTGCAAAGTCTGCATGAGGACATGCCACTGTGCTCTTCACAGATAGTTAAAGACATTAGAACGCTGTGTAAGATGGCTATTTGCCCGTTCATAAAATCAGATGGATGCAGCTCGAACTCTTTCTGGAGCATTTGATGCTACTAGATGCTGACTAGGACGATGAGTGTTTGTGTCATGTATCATCTATCCAGAAACACAGAATCATAGAATCATAGAATCATAGAACCATAGGGTTGGAAGGGACCTCTGGAGATCATCTAGTCCAACCCCCTGCCAGAGCAGGGTCACCCAGAGCAGGTTGCACAGGAACGCGTCCAGGCAGGTTTTGAATGTCTCCAGAGAAGGAGACTCCACCACCTCTCTGGGCAGCCTGTGCCAGTGCTCTGCCACCCTCAGGGCAAAGAAATTCCTCCTCATGTTTAGGTGGAACTTCCTATGTTCAAGTTTGTGCCCATTACCTCTTGTCCTGTCCCCAGGCACCACTGAAAAGAGCCTGGCCCCATCCTCCTGACACCCACCCTTTAAGTATTTATAAGCATTGATAAGATCCCCCCTCAGCCGTCTTTTTTCCAGACTGAAGAGACCCAAGTCCCTCAGCCTTTCTTCATAAGAGAGGTGTTCCAGTCCCCTAATCATCTTTGTAGCTCTCTGCTGCACCCTCTCCAGCAGTTCCCTGTCCCTCTTGAACCTGGGAGCCCAGAACCGGACACAGTACTCCAGGTGTGGCCTCACCAAGGCAGAGTAGAGGGGGAGGATGATCTCCCTTGACCTGCTGGCCACACTCTTCTTGATGCACCCCAGGATGCCATTGGCCTTCTTGGCCACAAGGGCACATTGCTGACTCGTGGTCATCCTGTTGTCCACCAGGACTCCCAGATCTCTTTCCACAGAGCTGCTCTCCAGCAGGTGAGCCCCCAACCTGTACTGGTGCATGGGGTTGTTGCTCCCCAGGTGCAGCACCCTACACTTGCCCTTGTTGAATTTCATAAGGTTTCTCTCTGCCCAGATCTCCAATCTGTCCAGGTCTCTCTGCATGGCAGCACAGCCTTCCGGTGTGTCAGCCACCCCCCCCCAGCTTTGTGTCATCGGCAAACTTGCTGAGGGTGCACTCTATCCCTTCATGCAGGTCATTGATGAATATATTGAAGAGGACTGGACCCAGTACTGACCCCTGGGGAACACCACTCATCACTGGCCTCCAACTAGACTCCGTGCCCCTAATCACGACCCTCTGAGCTCTATCTTTCAACCCGTTATCTATCCACCTTACTGTCCTTTCATCTAGCCCACTCTTCCTAAGCTTCCCTATGAGGATGCTGTGGGAGACCGTGTCGAACGCCTTGCTTAAGTCAAGACAGACCACATCTACCACCCTCCCCTCATCTATCCATCCAGTCATGGCATCGTAGAAGGCTATCAGATTAGTCAGACATGATTTCCCCGTGGTGAATCCATGTTGAGTACTTCTGATAGCTTTCTTTTCCTCCACATGCCTTGAGATGACACCCAGAATGAGCTGTTCCATCATCTTTCCAGGGATGGAGGTGAGGCTGACCTGTTCTAGATAGAACAGGTATTTATTACCAAAATTACTCTGTAATCTGGATTGTTCTGTCATACCACCTCCAAGCAGAAATAGTGAATTTATACACCAAAGCCTGCAGCACCTCCTGAAGTTTTCCCATTGAGTTGTGAACACTTTGCTTTCTTCCCCTTTCTGGTCAGAGTAAACCAGCTCTCAAGTAAACAACAATTTACATGAGTCTTCAATGAGAAGCAGAGTTAGGGAGAAATTTCACACAGCACCTTTTAAGAAGTGCAGAGGAGAACTTAAAAGCTAAGGAGAAGATGATGTTCCCTCATTTGAAGCCCCATGGTGCCTTCCCAGCCATGAGCGGTTCCACGTCCTCCTGGCACAGGATCATCCCGGCCGAGAACTGAGAGAGACGTGCAAGCAACCAAAGCTGCAAGAGCCTCCCCCAGCCATCTGACAACCTTCAGGTCTCCCTGAGGTGCTTCTGGGCTGTTCTGTGGCCCCAAAAAGCCCACCTCTGCCAATGGCCCGAGCTTGGCCTGCTGCAGATGCCAGAGCAAGAGATGAAGCCCTCAGGAGGCAGCCTCAGGGCCGTCGGTCAAAGCCTGCACAAAGGAGTCCTTCTTGGGGGGAGACACTGGCATTACAGCTCTCCAGGATGACTCCAGGTGATGTGGAGGACTTAGAAGAGGGTGGATGAGGGATTGGGGTGGAGAAAGAACTCAGTCTTGGGATGTAGCATTCAGACACTGGATTTGCGCTTTTTTACTCAGTTTTGTTTATCTGCTCTACAGTGTATTGAGAGGATCCCTCACCGGGAGAGGAGTTTCCAAGGAGTGTTGGAGGGAGTGGCTGGGTTTGGGTTTGAGCAGGGGGAACCGTCAGATGCAAAGAGCTCATCCCCAGGCTTTCTTCATGTCAGGGCCCCAATTTTAATAAGGGGACCTTGCCTTCTTACCCCAGCTTCTAATTGGTCATGGGGGAGCTGTGATACTTCACAAGGCAGGAACAGTGATCAAACTCACCTTAAACATTAACATAATCATTATTGGCATCACATAACAAGAAACACTGTAATCAGAGTAATTTTGTTTATTTTTAAACTGAGAAACAGTAAATTTCTGGTGTTGATAGAAAAGCACTCATGAATGAAAATGACAAAACCTTTTTTTGCGAGACTTATTTTATTTGTTTATGGCAGCCTGATGTTGGCACATTATCTTAATCAGGGCATGATTTTTATGCATTTTCTTTCATTCTTCAACCCCAGTGACATCCCTGGAAATATATAACAAAGACAAAACAGGAGGGTGCAATCCCATGTTACACCTAGAATATCTATCTTATTTGGTGACTCCACGGGTGCTTCCCTGCATGCGAAGAGGATGGCACTTTCGTTGAAGATTTAAATAAGAAAAACTATAAAGGCGGGGGGGGGGGGGGGGGGGGGGGGGGGAAGATTTCATTTTCATTTGCAAACCAGAAAACTTTAACAAAACATTTCCTCCCAAAAAGAGACTTTTAAAATTATGTGCCTGATTGATAATCTTGCTGTCTGTTTCAGTTTCCCTTTTGGAGGAAAGCCAATGGGAAGCTTGTGGCAGGATAGTTATTCCCCTGAAATACTGATTTCCTTAAATGTGTTGATTTAGCTTATGAGCCTGACTATTAGACGAAAGTGTCATCGATCATTATCTGTGTGCAGGAGATGAAAATGTCTACAAAGTTCTTTAGATTTGTTCTAGTCTTCGATATCAGTGTTTTGAAGATTTATTGATCTGCCTGTGCTAGAAGTAGAGAAATTCATTGGTGTTAAGTAGCTTAGTTCCTGTTTTCTCTAAGGAAATGACCAGAAAGCTACAGTTTTGTCGCAGAGGCAGGGTACTTCAGGCAGCTGTTGTGTAGCTTTCCTACACAGCCCGTGCAGACGATCTTGGCAAGAACAAGTGAGGAGGAGATACGTTTTCTAAAGTAGTCGTTTCGCTAATAACCTCCGAGTAAGATTTTCTACATATTTTATCCGGTGATGCAGCAGGCAGAAAGCAGGTAGCGTTGGTGAGAGTTATTTACACCGAGTCTTAGGTAAGTGAGAGAAGACGTCTATGTTCAGAAGTGTATGCCCACTTGCGTTGTACCCACAAAATCCAAGTGTGCTCCCCAGTCTAGGCAGTGAGGGGCTTCCTGGCCCATTTTTTTTCTGAACAACTGTACAAGGATATTTATTAAAATAAGGAGAAGAGCGTTTCCTTACAAAAGCTCGCGTGCACGCACTCTCTCTCTCCTCACTGTAGGGTTGCGGCTGTAGACTCTTTCCCTATCCCCATCCTGCCTGGTTTCCTGCTACGTGTTTAAAGAAGCAGAATATATATCCTCAAAAATTAATACCAAGTGATTGGGTCAGAAGAAAGAATGTCACCATTTGAGTTAGCAGGAATATTTCCTTCTGCATCAAGAGGCCCGATTGAGACAGACACGTCTGACTTGGGATTCACTGTTATCCGCGCAGATGTAGTTTTGGGTTTAGGATGTTAAAAATAAGCCGGTGATAACCGGATAACTGTGTATTTTGAAACAATTATTTCCTTGGATACAGAGAGAGACAGTGTGTGTGCTTCTAACATCTGCACTTTTTCTTACTCGTGAGTGCATGAAAACAGGAAAATAGCATGAAAGACCTGAAGTGGAATTTTTGTTGTATCACAATTCTGCCAATGAACTTCCACTGGAAAGAAACTGACAGTTTTAATTGTGTTTTTTAAGCGTGTAATATACAATTCATTATTGTGTCATGCATCCTATGATTGTGAGATACTCTTTATTACTCATTGTTGTATCAGGCAACATTTCTCTCCTGCATACATCTGGTTTTATGTAGTTCCTAGCAATGGAAAAAAACATAGCACATGCTTTGTGGCATCTCTTCCCAGTTGAGTTTCCTTTGCTTGCTTTTTAGAGGGTACTTAGCATTTGCTTGGAACTTGATATTTTTGAAGCAAGTCTTTATTTACAAGTGATGACATTAAAGATGAATAACACAAAGAGAATCAGTTCAGCAATCTAATTTTGAAGTCAATCAATCAAGAAACTCATAGTAATTAATAGATACTTCATTTTAATTTCTTGCAACAGATGCATGTGCTTCTCTTGGCAGTTAACTGTTTTCAGGCACTAATTTGACACCATATGGGTGTCAGATTTCTGATCTCAACAACTGCTTAATTAATTGATGTCTTTATCTTTGAATGGGTTGTGTCGGCTCAGATCAAAAACCTAAGCATGCTATAAAATTGTAAATAGAGAGAGCTTTCCTTAGAGACTAATGCAGCATAACACCAAAAATTGGGATATGTTATGTTTATGATTGATTTCACTTGGCTATCATGTTGCCCTAAGTGTGAGAAAGAGAGAGGAGCCAGAAACCAAAGACAGTGCTGGGAAGCACATACGTAAAGTATTGCTAACCCCCCAAACCCTGAATCACTCTCCCTAATGAAAACAACCAAACAAAAACAAAACCCAGAGATGGGCCTGAAAGGGGTATGCTGCAGAAAGACATACACAGAAACTTCAGATTTTAGAATTTTCTCTAGTCCATTTCAACACATGGAGCTTAGCCTGGCAATTGAGGAAACTTACAATGTGTAAGTGATTTGGCATTAGATGCTCCAAGACTGCTTCCACAGCTGTTTCAGTCCACTGCAGTTTGCTCACCCCATCTCTAGAAGATGCAGTAGGGTGGAAAAGGTGCTGACAAAGGGCTGACAATGATGATGAGAAGCATGGAATCAGCCAAAGAATTATAACTCTTCAGCTGGTAAGAGAGACGACTAATACAGCAAATCTGCTATATTGACTGATATAAGGGAGGTGAATAGGTGCCATAGGTGAATAGGCACCATTTATTCACTATTTCTTACCATGCAAAAGGGTACACTAAATGAAAATTTGAGGTACAATGTTTAAAAAAAAGAAGCAAGTAACTTTTTCACCCAAAGCATAATTAACTCACTGTCACAGGATGTCGTGGAAGCCAAGAGATATAAATGGATACAAAATATGAATACAGAATTTTACAAAGAATAGGTCCATTGATGAACATCAAAAACAATAGCCCAGATGCAACCTCTGGCTCAAAAATTCTCTGAACTCTTGATTTCTGGCAGTTATGTGGCCTTGCCCAAGGAAGGGTCATTTGAGTTTGCCTGTTGTCTTCTGTTCTTTGCTTAGCCAAGCTCAGCTGGCTAGTGTCAAAGAAAGGCTACTGAGCTAGAGGGATTTGGTTGGCCCCATCATGGTCTTTCCATTTTAAAAAGGAGTTAATAAAGTGGAGTTCTGCAAAGTTCCACAGATCTCACCTCTGTCGGTCATGTCCTGTTTCTGGTGTAATCACAAAAGGACAAAGAAAAACTTAAGGGTCTGGGGTGGGGAGGGGAATTTTGCTGGGAAATAAATAGACTCTCATTATATGCAAACTTTTTCCACAACAAAGAAATATGAATTCCATCAGGAGAACCAGAAGAACTATGCCTTGGACCCTGATCAGGAATTGTCACAAATGCTTTTGAAAACCATGCATTTCAAAAACAATTCTTCCTTAAAAAAAACAAAAAATAAAAATATTACGTTGGTTTTTTGTAACTGTAAAAATAAAAAGATTATGTTGTTTCTTGCAGCTGTATCAGAAAGGGAATTCCCTGTCTCTGTGAGGAACATTGAGATTTCTTCTGAGTCAGGCATGTTTCTTACACTACGGTCTGAGGACAGTAAAATTTAACTTGTGCCATGGTTTTAGTTCTGGTTTGAAAGGGGTTTTCTGGATTCAGAGTCTGAGTTCTTGTCCAATCTCTACCAAAAATTTCAAGCCAATGCTCAGTGTCGCCTTCCCTCCCATCCTGCCCAGGAATGTCCATCTCCACTTGCCAATTGTACTGCCATCCCACGGACCTGCAGGCTGCACTGCAGCCATAGTTAGCTAATTGCGAGTAACACCTTGAGTTAGCAGCCGCATCCTGATGACTATAAACTTAATCTTGCTATTTGCCAACATCTCATTCCCACAGAGGATTGAGATCACTGGAAGCATCCTACACCATTTGTTTGGCTACTGCCGTTTCTCCACTGGATAGAATTCATGAGCTTCCAGAGATGTCCATTGCCAGAGGATGAGCCTTGCCTGAGGTAGGTAATCCACTGTGGTGCTAGTGTGTGACACTGCTGGGAGGACTCCCAGTACGCTCAGTGTATCCTGAAGTTCAGGTTGGCAATGACAGGGCCACAGCAGAATGGCACGGAAATCATCAGCTGGGCATCCTTGGGCAGAGAGAGAAAAGGAGTGGCATCACCCTGCATCTGTAGTTTTCAGCTTCTCTTTTCCTGGAGATACAATGTGGAAGCATGGAAAACAACTTTTTGAAAGAAACTGAATAACTGAAATGTAACTTGCTTTATAAAGTGTCACCAGAAGTCTGTGTGGGCCAAGGGGGTGCATGAGGTCAACTACTCAGGCTCCTTAGTGTGACCTCCCTTATGAGTTACTGCTTTAGAAAATATTGCCTTAACTTTATGCTCAAACAATCAGGTGATCTTTACCACATAAGGAGTAGTACCAAAAATGAAAATGAAAATTTATTTGGGGTTGCAAGAAAAAGGAACATCCAAATTAAACGCCAATTACCATCAAGTACTGAGCTACTCCAGATGATGCATGACTAACATTTGGTGAAGTCTGAACTCTTCAGGTTTGTGGTTTCATCTGTATTAGCTATCAGTAATGCAAAAAAAAAAAAAAAAGCAGAAGTGTTTTCTTCAAGTAAGTCTTTCTTACTGACACTTGTCAGTGAGAACTGAACTCTAGCTGACACAAGTCATGAATCATAATTATTGGAAAGTACTAGAAATACACTTGTCCCTTCCTCTGGTCTTTCTCCTGGAAGAATGCTTCCCTTATGGTTCTCATCAACTTAAGTGGCAGTAACTGGTCAGGTGTAGACTACTGGCGGTTGTCATGCAAGCTGTAACTGGAAATCTAAAAATGCACCACCAAAACCTAATAGTGAAACTGCGGGCTCAGACAACGTGATGAAGCAGAAAGGGTAGGTGTGAGTTCCTAGCGCAGGCTGCCTGCTGACATCAATCCATTTCCTGCTCACCTTACTCACATGAGTTGCCCTCCTGAGATCAGCTAAATCAATCGTGTCAGCAAAACAGCTTTTGGACCTCTTCCTTCTCTGCAGAGATCTCCTAAAAATGAAAGAAGCTGGCTAGTGATTTAATGTACAGAAGTGTTTTATACCACCCCTCTTACTGCCCTTTTCAGAAGTCAGTTCTTTCCCCTTCATGTAGCTTTCCCCACCTCTCGCTTTCATCCCTCCGTCTGGTGAGTACCAGTGGAACAGTGATTTCTGGTCCACAGATTAAGCAATGTGCTAAAAATAGGTGCTTATACACAGTGTAAGCAACTAAATATGATACAAATACTTAAAGGTGAAAAACAGAATTCAAAACAACCAAAGTAGACATATATTGCAATGACTGCACAGGAAACATTAGTACATGGCACCAGCAAACACAGATGACTGATCGCATTTGGCCTTTTGCTTGGACTTGTTCCAGACATCCAGCCACACACATTCTGCTCAGTATCTGAGTACGGGATCTTGAAAAGGTGCTGCAGAAATTGCAAAATTGGTGTCCAGTCTGATGCAATCTCGTCTAATCGCTTTTCCACAGCCGTACATTGCAGCTCGCGTTTCCTGAGTCCCAGGATCACGTCTCTAGTTCCCTTCCTCTTTTATCTCCTTCTTTCTCCCCCTCGCTTCCTTTTCCCATTCGACTAACTCTTCTGCGGCATTACCCTGTCCCCCTGTTCTCCCAGACGCATATTCATCAGCGGGTGTAAATCAGCATCGCTGCACTGATGTCAATGGGAGCAACGTCAGCTAAAAACCCGGCTGACAAGGCTTGTTTGAAATGCAGAAATTCAGTCTTGCACCCCCGCCCCTCCTCACCATGAGCACTTTGCCTCTGCGCTGGATACTGGTGCCTGGCGCAGCCCCTCCTCGCCACCTCGTCCCATTAAAGCGTGAACCATTCGCAGAGCTCGCTCTCTGATAGCAAGAGTTAAGACGCTGGGGCAAAAAGGAGCTGGCATCCCAATAAGAATAACTTTGTGTTGCTGTAACACTGCTGCTACAACATAAAAACAACTCTGGCTGTTGTTCTGCAGCGGCAGAGTGGCTACATCAGGGACTTTAAACCCAAGATGCCCAAGCTCTCAATATTTCTGCTACTCTTCCCATAATTTTTGAAGTCCCTGGCAGCCCTTTTTACACATGCGCATCGAGCACTGATTGCAGGTTGGCGGTCTTGTCATGTTAAGAAAACAATGGCTCAGGTCCAAGCTACAGTGTTATTCTTTCTGTGGGATGATCAAAGGGCTATAAACAAAGGCACAGAAAAGGTCTCCCAAACAAGTTTCTGCAGTGATTGTACTGAGGTTGCAGACAATGGGCAAAGTACAGTAAAGTCAGTGAAAGTGAGAAAGGACTGCTAGGGAAAATGAGGTTTTTCAGAGTCTCAGAGAACCCAGTCGGCTGATGAAAAGGTGATTTAGTTATGTGTAACTGGCCCCCTCCAATCTCTGATTAACTCAGTGACAGGCCTCATCAAGACAGTTTGGGTTAGCGGGTTTCATTTTGATTTTTTTATCTCGTTTACCTTATGACACTATTGTTCCAGCCCGCGGCCCCAGAGAGAGCCCATTTGCTCCCCCCTGCACCATTGTAAGAAGAATGGTGGATCCAAGGGTGTTGGAAAAGCCTGAGGCATTGTTTTGCTGTCATGCAAACCTGGCTACATTATCATTATTATCATAGACTGACATCTTTCATTGCCTTTTCTGTTTTCCAAGACAAAAGAGCCAGCTGAGACTGGAACAAAGGAGAATACAGGGAAAAGGAGAGAATATGTCAAGCAAGAATAGTTTGGAAAGGGCCAAAAGTGGAAAAGGAAGTCTAATTCTAGCCTCATCCAGGGGAAAAAAGTTTTTTGAGAAATGTAAACAAATCAGGAAATCCTGGCACTTACTCCAGTTCCGATTTGGCGAAACACACCAGCCCTTTCCCTGTGTGTGAGCTGCTGTTTGTGAATGAAATCCAGATTAGGTTATTCATTGAGCCCTGCCAGTCCCACAGTTTCCAGGTTTCCTTTTGCCTATGGCATAGCTTAAACCTTAAAATAATAATAATAAAAAAAACATATGCATGTTATTAACTCTCCATATTCAAATGGAAATACAATGCTATCATAAATCTCTCTTTTTTTTTTCTAATGTAAATTCCTTTCTCCAGCATGAAGCTGCAGGAAAGCCATTGTATCTGCGCAATCTAAACTTGAAAGGGAATTTTTGTTAAACTAGTTATGATAGGGGAAACATGTTTTTCACTGAGTTGAAAGATTAAAGTTGGCCATAAAAAGGGGTGGAGGGGCTGGAGGAGGATTATTGGTTGCTCAACTAATGATTAGATACAGGACTTCAAGGACAAATTAAGGAGCACAAAAAGAAAGATTTCTGAAGATAAGTGAAACCAGTTCCAATAATATCAAATAAAAGATGCCTTGGTTATCACGGATTTTAATCTCCCCCTGTTCTATTCTAGCCCTATTAGTCTAATTAGACAAAGAGAGTGTAAACCCCAAAAGAGACAACCAATCTTTTGTAGCCCTTGAAGTCTGCCCAGAATATCTGCCTTCCAACTTGCCCTTCTTTTGCCCGTCTCCCAGTGTGGGTAATTTCCCTCTCTCTTGTGATTCCAGCTTAAACGGCTTCTTTGTAACATTTTTTTTTCTCCCCTTGATTTTATTTTTGATTCCTTGCAGAAATACGACCGTGGTTGCCAAAATTCCCTTTTTCCTGATTCAAAATGGTTTCTGGCTCATTAATGGTGCCTGTTCAGGGCAGGGAGGGGGAGCAGGAAGAGGAGAGAGGGTTGAATACGGCTGCTCTTACCTCAGGCAGGGTTTATCTGTGCTGCAGTACGGAGACTGTTGGGGGCTAAACCAAAGGATACGTCAGAAGCCAGAAAAATAAAGTACCTGGGAGAGGTGGAATTCATCGTGTAGCTCTAAATGGCCAAAACCCAGAAATGTACCTTGTCCATGGAGAGATGAGAAAAAAGAGTTTCATAAATGCCAAGTTTTAGCAATGACGAGCTCTCAGTAAAAGTCTGTCTGTACAGCGAATTGCAAGGAGTCAAGGAAAAAATCCCAATCTACCCCAAATGATTTGGGCTTTATGGGTGGCTTTGGCTACAGACTGAGGAAGCCAGGAGCAATTTCAGCCCTGCTCTGAGGTGGGCACACGTGGAAAGATGCAATTGAGATGTTGCCTCTGAACTTTGCATGCTCTCGGTCAAATCCTTGTGAAATTCAAACGTCGGAAGAGCTGCTTGAATTGCTGAAGAGCTGGAGCTGCTGTTCTTCCCAGCAGGAGCCTTGCTTGCGTATTTATTTCTCTGTGTGTGTGCTCATGTGTGAGCATGTGCCCTTTTTGAGAGAGAAAAGACAGGGAAGGTAGTATTTGCGCAATCATCTTTACTACATAAAAATGGTTGCATCTTCTACCTGGAGATAATCAATGGCTGTGAGCCATCCTGAGCTAAAATCACAGTGAAAGCAAGGTGTCTTCATTTTACTGATATTACCATAGCGTCATGAGCCTCTTTTCCTTATGAAAGCTGAACCTTACTGTATTTACGTGGTTTCTTTTTTTCAGGTAGATGCTTTTTTTTAGTGGTAGGAGCTAGAGCACCATTTTTAAAAGTGACATGGCTTAAAATGCAATTCTGTAAAGTTTTTTCAAATTTTACTTGTCTGGCTTTTTTTCCCCAAATACTTAGATTTTCTTAGCACAAATAGTTCTGTGGTCAGAAATTGGAAAATGTTGCTACCCCTCCAGATTTCCCTAAATTAAAAAAAAAAAAAATATATATATATATGCTATGAAGCAGTTGGTGTTTTGATGTTCTCCATTGGCTTAAAACCTGTTGCATTTCTTCATTTAAAGACTGACTACAGTCCACTGCACAGCACAAATGGGGGCTACAGCTGCTGTATCAGACACAGTCCTCCAGCCTGCGAAAAATCTGTCCATTCCATATGGTTTGTCACCGACCTGGACCCACAAAGGCTGCAGCTGAATGCCTGCTCTTCTTCCCTCGCAGAAGGGCACTGTTTTTGGGGAGCGGGAGGCGGGAAGGGGCAGAGGAAGGTGGGCTGAGGCCTGGGAGGGCTCATTACACACCAGCGTGCTGGAGCCTGGAGTTCCCAGCTGAGCTCCTGCTTCCCAGCCATGTAACCCACGGGACTGTCAAAGAAAGGAGAGCTTATTTATGGTTATCATTTTGGGGACCTTTCTTGTAGGATTACTGCCACCTTTCAGTATAGGTAGGATCCCGACTCCTTTCACATCAGTAGAGAGCTTCCCATCACCTGCAGAGGCAGTAGCAGGGAGTCAGCTATCCGGAACACGGTGTTGTAACTGCATTTCTGCATCCAACAGAGACATTTGCAGAACCTATAAAAAAAGACATAAAATACACATTAATTTTTCAGTTTAACTTTACTGCTGTCGGGGCTCTAAAAACCAACTTTTTTTTGTGCCAGGGCACGGTTAATGACGAATATAATAATCTGGAGAGAAATGAAGTTACAGACCCATCTCTGCCTGCCTTCTGTTGCTCTGGAAAAAAAAATAAAACCCGGCACATGTGTATGAGCACTCAGAGGAGTGCTTGCCAAAGCCGTAGATGGTACATCTCTGTTACCCTGTCAAGGGAAAACTGCAGCACCGCTATTAATTTCAGGCTGTTTCTGCAGCCTACGTAGTGCTGTATTCTCCAGTGCAGAAAAGAAGGGAAACAGGTGCTCCATCTCCTCAGCATCTGGTTTGGATGACCACAATCCTCCAAACACCTGCACTTTGCAGTCCCGCCAAGCCTTGCCTGCTATTGTATTAGGCAGGACTGGCTGCCTATAGCAATAAAAGACATTGTTTATCAGTTGTACCAGAGGAACAGGGGTTGTGAGGAGGGGACAGAACAAACAAACCTGAAAAAAAAACACCTAATAGGAAAGAAAATCTGGTCTGTAGCTTGAATAGTTTTGACCATGACAGGGCTTTTTTCGGTTGGTTGTTTTGTGGTTTTTTTTTGTCAGACTGGAAAAGGGAGATCAGCCTCGTGGCAGGTTTTCCTGTCTGAACAGACAGTTGGCACTTGTGTTAAGAGGGTGATAGTTTTTTAGTATCAGGTATCTGGTTTTAGGACTTGAAGAGGAACTGTAGTTTCACATTTTACTCCAGAATTGTTTTTACAGACTGTGCCGAGTTTTATCTCTGTAGCTCTGACTATAAACATGATGATTCAATGGATTTAGAGCTATTTAGGATTTAAGGCTATTTAGGATTAAAACTGAAACTTTGCCCAGAACCCTAGATACTGCAGTTTATTCTATTTTAGGTTTCCTCTTCAGGGCTGGCAAAGCCATCTCCCTGAATGTGAAACAACTGATACGTTCAGAAAACCAAGTCAGGGCAACGCATTTTAGAAGATGCTGTAATGTGAGCTGCCCTAGTAAATTCAATGGTATCACATTCTTAAAATCACACACAGATTTTAGGACCTTTTTAAGATGACAAATTATTCAGTACAAAAAACAAAGGATTGGCAGATGGTCTACCTAGTTCCTGTTCTGGAAACCCATAATAGTCTTATATTTTCTGCTCTTTGTGAAAGCTGCTTAATTTGGGGGCATTTTACTTTTCCTTGCCTGTCAAACTGGGATGGTAATGGTTAGAATCATAGAATCATAGGATGGTTTAGGTTGGAAGGGACCTTAAAGATCATCTAGTTCCAACCCCCCTGCCATGGGCAGGGACACCTCCTACTAGACCGGGTTGCTCAAAGTCCCATCCCACCTGGCCTTGAACACTTCCAGGGATGGAGCATCCACAACATCTCTGTGCCAGTGTCTCACCATCCTCATAGTGAAAAATTTCTTCCTGATATCTAACCTAAATCTCCCCTCTTCCAGTTTGAAGCCATTACCCCTCGTCCTATCACTACATGCCCTTGTAAAAAGTCCCTCTCCAGCTTTCTTTTAGGCCCCCTTCAGATACTGGAAAGCTGCTATAAGGTCTCCCTGGGGCCTTCTCTTCTCCAGGCTGAACAACCCCAACTCTCTCAGCCTGTCCTCATAGGAGAGGTGCTGATCATCTTTGTGGCCCTCTTCTGGACCCGTTCCAACAGGTCCATGTCCTTCTTATGCTGGGGGCTCCAAAGCTGGACGCAGTACTCCAGGTGGGGTCTCACCAGAGCAGAGCAGAGGGCCAGAATCACCATGTCAGCTGGCTCCTGTTCGCTTGCTTTTGTGGGAGGCTCACAGAGCCTCTGAGCTCCTCAGAGGAAAGCCTTTCCAGAAGCGGGGATGCAGCACCAGTAACTCTCTGCTGCCCGGCGGTGAGCGGGGGCCGGGAGGGGCGCTCCCCGCCTCGGCGCTGCCCGGCACCGGGCGCCGGGACGGGGCTCGTCCCTTTGCCGTGAGCCCCAACTAGCGACGGAGCCGCGGAACAGCAGCAGAGCGGCCGAAGCGAACGCCGCTACCGTCAGGCAAAGAAGTCATTTGTGGGGAGGAAAAAGTTTGCCTTGCCCCCTTGAACCGGGGCTGTTCCACTGGCCTTAAAACATCTGTGACATCGGACTTAACATCCCAAGGAAGATTAGTATCTTGTCTCTCTCGGCTTTTTGAAAAATGTATCAGGATGGGGTGGGGTGGGGGGGCAAAGTTCATACTTTGCAATGGTGGTTTTGCTGGGAAAAAGCTGTCCTCAGACTGGCACGAGGGGCAATTCGCTGGCGGGAAATACTTTTGTGGAGTGGTGGACATGACGATATAAACAGGTAAAGAAAATCTGACAGTGCTTATGCAAAAAGTAGAGCCATTAAGTACTCAGCTCGAGAACATAAAGGGACACCTGCAAGACAACATATGGAGCACTGGATTTTGTTAGATAACAGCTTTTTTCTTATTGTCTGCAATGATCCATCTACATCTCCAGTTTACTACATCTCACACATAAATGCCAGTGTTTAACATCCACAGCTACCCGTTCAGATGAATGGTGGCGCAAGACATAAAGCTGAAATAGGCTAAAACACAGAGTGGGAAAATGAGAATAGATGGGAACTATCGTAATACTCGTCAAAGGGTTGATATATAGCACGTACAGGCACACACTGCTGCACTCCACAGACATGGTTAAAGAGAGAAACTCATGCTCAGAGAACTTTGGTGTTGCTACACTAGTGAAATTACATGAGAAAGAAAGTACTTTTCCAGTTCTTTGGGACTTTTTTTTTCCTCTCTAAGCAGATGCATCTTTTCAGATTCACTCTGGTTTTACAGTAACCACTATGACTAATTGCATATTTGGATAAAGAATGGGGAATCTTATTTCCAGGGTATGAAGTGTGGTGATTAGCCATCGCTGAATTCAGTCCCAATCCTGGATTAAGTTATGCTCTTATTGGCCCCTATGTACAAATTATGAAATTCAAGGCTAAGTATTATACATGGAGAGAGACAAAGAAAGATATAAGAAGCTGTACGTTTAACTGGTAGGAGCTCACATTTTAAGGTCAGCAGCTTGCAGAATGCTGCTGATAATAAAGTTGTGATTGGACACTGGTAAATCTGCAGCATCATTATTCAAATTGGTTAAACGATGCAGTTGCACTCAAAAAAGTTGTTAAACCAACTTCTGATCCCTAGGGATTGAGCACACTGACTATCGCTTGCGCAGCCAGGAAAATCCAGTTCTTAGCAATGACCACTTATTCCTGGTAATGATTAAATAGGTTCCACAAGATCATTTGAAAAGTGGTTTGTTTAAATACCATTTATTTGAAGGCCATTAAGTCTCTGGAGTTCAAGGGTAGCAAGGGAGATAATGTCAAGGCAATGATATCACATCTCCATTTTATGACACCAACTGTGCCATAGATCATACTTTGAACATGATTTAGGTGCGGAGAAAAGCTATACTATTAATCCATCTTATCCTTCACCTTCTATCAAGACAGTTCATATTAAGAAGGGAGGTTGGGAGGATAAGGAAGTTCGGACATGAGCCACAAGCAGTCTCTTTGTCAAAGGCTACAGTCACTGTGCTGCAAAATCTTCTCTGCAGAGTGCACTTTCTTGTCACGGTGCCATTATATCACACACCCTTGATTCGCCATCTCCTAAAAACCAATTTTGTGTATTTGCTTAAAATCAGTCATCTGCCATCCGGTGATATGTGGATGCTGTTTCAAGGCTCCCTCCAGAGATGCTGTTCTTAGAGGTACCACAACTTGTTTGTTTAGTAAAAAGCTGAACGGGTGGAAGCCCGGCTCCGCGGAAATGGGTGGCAGAGCTCCAGTTGAATGAATTGGGGCCAGGATCTTGTTCCCATAAAGTGAATTAAAAAAAATATGTGAAAGTAGGACACAGCAGAGCTCTCCATGATCATAAATTTGCACCATATCCTGCCATTCATACACAGGCACCAGTGCCTTTGAAATCACTGAGTCAATGGGAGATTTGCCTGACAAAGAATTGCAGGATTACATCCTCAAATTGTTGAAGTTTCATGTGCGTAACTGAGCAGAATTTCCTTTGAAATGAAGACAAAAACCCTTGTAAGGTTAAAAAGTGAATCTGAATTTTGTATTTTTCTGAGTCTGTAGTTCTTGCCTTGGGTCTCATTTCTGGAAACACAAACTTGGATGCGACCCAAAACTTTTCAGCACCTCATCATTATTAACTCAGTGTTTCTGCTTGAATGTAAATTTTCCAGTCCTCACTGACTAGACAGGCAGACAAAGCTAAATCAGTCAGGGCATGTGTGACACATCCACTGCAGCAAAGGAAGAATCGTGGAGGAGCTTTAAAATTGGACGTCAAAACACAAAGTAGTTAAAATGAATGCACTCACCCTACCGGGGCAGTATCAGAGAACTGATTGTAACGATGTCTGATAAGAAGTCTATAGGAAGCAGCAGTGAAAATAAGACATTTTAAAGCAATGGGATTTACTATAAAACAGCGTTTGAGTTTACCAGAAGCCATGTGAACTAAAACAGCTGCTATGTATGAGAATGATACTCATCTAAATAGATGGTTTACCATGGGTTTCCTTAGCTTGCCAGGATTTTAGTGTGTTTATTGTTTCTCTGTGGTGGCCATATCATTTCTGCCCAAAGCATCATACAGAATAAACTTTAATCCACAAAAAAAAAAAGTTCACTACCAGCTACCTATTTCTGACATGCTGACTCAGACAGGCGTAAATTAGCATCTGTTTCTCTTTCACCTCCATGTCTTGCCCAGATCTTGAGCTTGGTGGACCAAGGCACAAAGAGGTCTGGCAACTTAGGCAATTGCACAGCGAGTCAGTAGTTGAGGTGGGATTACAGCCTGAAACTCTCCCAGTTCCCACCGATTTGCTGCAACCGCCAGGCTTTACAGCCTGCCCTTGGGATGAAGTGTATGGAACTGAGTGGGGAGCAGGAGCAGCAGCTAGTGAAAAACCCAACAGCTGCTTTTCAACACTTACTCTCCTTTTGCAATTCTTGCCACTTAGATTTCCATTCGCTTAACGGTGCCTTTATCTGAGAAGAAAGCAATGCCCTACACGTCCGTAAGGAAAGGTCCTCTGTGCTTGTTATGTTCCAGCTCAGGCAAAGATGTGCCTTCTGTCAGGGAAACAACCCCTGCCCCAGCCCAATCCTCGTACCTAACAGGTAGCCACAGGCTCGCCCGTGAATGAACACACACTGTCTGCATTCAGACAGTGAACTTTGCTCAGGGACGACTGTTTAACTCTTCCAGGCGTGTTTTTTACGCCACAGGCTCATCGCCGTCTGCCAGAAGGCAGCCCTGCTGCTGGAGGAAGCCACCGAGCTCCCTTCCTGCCCCAGACCACCGCCCCTGGGCCTGCCCCCTTCCTTCTGTCGGCACAAGCATTTGGGGGGACCTGGTTCAGGGAGCTGGATCACATCATAGTCGATCTGGCCCACTCAAGAGCTTTTTTTAATTCATTTTTTTGTGGACAACTCAGCTCTCTGCTCTGGTCCCACAAAAGCCTCAAGGGAGGGGGGGAGTATGGGGTGGGCAGGAACAATTGGGGCACACGCACAGCCAATCTAAACCAAATTTGTTAGCTGCAGAGAAGTCTCAAATGATGTGGAGGAGAGACTAAAGAAAAGAGAGCCTATTTTTGTCAGTTCCAAGAAATCAATGTGGCATGAGTTCACCCTTCATGAAGCGTCAGAGAATGCGCGTAGGAGACAGCAATGGTGAATGAACGCTCCTCTTGCGTGTAAAGCTTCAAGCAAAACTCACACCTTCTTAGACATCAGAGAACCCAACCACAAGACACAATTCCTCGCAGACCAGGCTCCATTGGCTCTGCTGTTCACAGACATACTCATTTCTTTTTTACTCTTTGATAAGATCTGGTGGTTCGCTGCAGTCTAACCTCTGTGCAGCGGATGACTGAAGAGGAACCAGGTGATCGGAGTATTTTCTGCTCTTGAGTAACGAAGCGCAGTAATTCCTGCAGAGATGTCAGGACTGGTAACCCTACCTGTCAGGCTGCCACACCAGCAGTTTAGGAAAGACCCTGATAGCACCTCCTGCCTTTGTTTTCACCGATTTCTAACCTGTCTACGTCATGCTTGCAGTGCTGGTTCCCTTGCTTCATTTTGAAAGCAAAATGAGCGCTTTATGAGGGGAAAAGGTTGGACTCGATGATGCTAACAGTCTTTTCCAGCCTAAATGATTCTAGGATTCTATGAAATTTCATGAAAGAAATAAACCAGGTTGATCATGAAAATCAGTATTATGAAGATGCAGGGTTGCCCTGGGGTCTGATGTTTGGTCCGATCTAATAAAAATGACTGTGTCTTTTCACCAAAAAAAAGATTTCCCTGCTTATTTCTTCCTTTTTTGACATACATATCTGCATTACCTAAAGTTCTCAATTATTAGAAATGGTGCTCCTATAAAAATACATTTAATGCCTCTGATCTGTAAATCTTCTCTCATAAATTAATCCTTTCAGACCTTTTAGTTTGATCCAATTGCGGTATGTATTTTTGGTGACCAGAGAAAGGAACTACTTCAATGACATCTGTGCCCTATGGCCAAAAAATTGTGTTGGTCCTTTCTTGTGACCCTGTTGTTGCAAAATCGTGTTTAACATTTTGTCCTTAAGAGCTGGCCAAAAGTGGTAGTAATGCTTCATGGCAATTTTGGGGAAGACTCTTCTCTTTTCCATCTCTTGCTTTTTTCCCAGAGAACTGAAAAGCTAATTTCTAAGTATGAAAAGTTACTTAATACTACCTGGAAATGATTGGTTCCCATTCAAATGGCAAGCAAGATGACAGATATGTTATCAGAGTGCTAGAAAGCTGGTGGAGAAGTAAGCAAAACTGATGCTGGCCTGCCTCATGAAACAGGCTAAAGCCGACACTGCCTTGAGACCTTCTTTAGTTAGTAAGAGATTTGGACCTTTCAATTAAGCCTCAACTATACTACTGAAATACAAAGAAGTTATTCACTGGGCATGCTGAGTTAAATACATGCATTTGGATTATGTGTCTATGGAAACACCCATTGAGATTGCCAATTCCCATTATGTTCTCCAGAACCTGGCTCTCAGTCTGGGGAATGAACTTAGTTCAGCCCTACCTTCTTTTTGGTATTTGAGTTGTCAGTCACAGGCTGGGAGATTTCCGAGGAGTACCTCTAGCTACTGTAAATTTTATTCATGTCATTGTTCCCTCCTGTCTGCACCTACATCGTGGGCTAGCGGGGGGTCAGAACCAGCTCTTCTGCTGGAGCTTGCACTGCCCTGACCATCTCTGACAGTAAAAGCTACCAGAGCATTTTGTGCAAAACGTAGATGTCAGCCAAGATTCCCAGCCAGAAGCTTACTTCACTTCGTAAATACTCCTATTCCCCTTCTTTCTGGTTATTCCTCCTGCCCTTTCATTTCAATTATTGACAGAGGGGGGAAAAAAGAAAAAACCCAAACCACAAAATCAAAACACCTACAGTCCCCAGGAGAAATGCAGCAGACCACATAAGCACTGCCTGACTCACAATGTTATCCACCAGTATCTTCTAGCAAAAGCAGGGGATAGGGAAAAACGCAGCTAGACAAGAGAGCTCTGGGCCAGCCGCCTTCTGCACCCTTTCCCCGGGGCTGTCTGTGCCTCTGCCCAGCAGCCCACGGAGGACACAGCAGCCAGACTCCACCTACGCAAAGCTGGCCTGTCTGGTTGCCTGCATGCACTCAGAAAGCTTCTCCCCTTTCTTCCCTCCAGGATTTTGGAGCCAGGACATAGGGCATACGAAACGAATGAGCATGGGCTCTCTTTCGGCGTCGCCGAGCAGTAGTGGTAGCCCTCACTGGGACTGGGCACATCTTGACATGAGAGGAATTGCGACTCATCCTTTCCCACGTCACCAAGTTGGGAGACAAGACGCAGGTCTGTAATGTGACATAGCCTCACAACCCGGAGGCAAAGCATGTTAATACTGCCTGGGATAAAACACACGTGTTCTCCCAAATCATGCAAGCTGTGAGCAATGAACTGGCTTTGTAGCCTATCCCCATGGGACAGGACATTTGTGAGTGATGCCTTGCAGCCCTCCAGAACTTACAAAAATACTCAGAAACAGGGAAACTGCCCTCAGGTCCCAGGACCCTCACAGGAGAGCTCTGCCGAGGACAGGCATTTGCAATGGAAACCATTCTGCCACCATTCTTGCACGCAGTGCCAACTGCATCGACAGCATTTAATCCACTCTTTCCTTTCAGGCCAGCTTTAAATCAGGACCGGCAACTTAGCCAACAGACCTGGAAAAAATGCATTAGGCAATGCATCTTTGAATAGGAAATCCCTCTTCAAAAATATTATCCCCATGCCCTCCCTAGGGCCTGTGTTGTTGGACCTGCTCTCTTGACCAGCTCGAGCTCCTAGCCCATTGAAGAACTGGGCTGTGCAGAGAAACTCGCTTTGCAGATGGTCTGAGGCAGCTCCGGAAGCATCTCAGACACACTGCAGAACAAAATCAGTAATCATTTAAATTATTCCCAGAGCAACATTTGTTCCAAATACAAGAAGCAATGGCAGAAGGGATGCAACTCCCAGGATGTTCCCTGGGCCCAGGCTCTCCCTCTCTAAGACAACTTCCCAAGGCATCTCTCAGGATGTCTCCCAAGAGACATTTACGAGAAACCTTCTCTTGCCAACATAGCCTGAGTGGTGCTAAGCTTAGAGGCCCTAGGACAGGGCAATTCAGATGAAGGTATTAATAACAGGCATCTGGAGAGTGTTTTGGCTGTAATTTTAAGAAGTGGAAGAAGTGGCAAGAAAGGTGAGGCCAGCGAGAGAACAAAAAACAGGCCTGTACCAACTGCCTACAAAGGTCACAGCACTTCTGGAGCCTATTTCTCAGCCTTTTTAGACCCTCCCCACCCTCTGAGCACCAGGTGTGTGCCCCAGCATGCTAGTCCTGGGAGTTTCTAGGAGGAGCTGAGAACAGCCCTGCCATGCTGGCAGCGGGAGGCCGGCCAGCTTGTAGCTCACCTCTCTGAGATAAGCCTCATACCTGCTTCAGCTCCAGCAGGGCCTTTCCAGAAACATCAGCATCACTTTTGCCTCCTCAAGACCTTCCAGCCTTGGCAAGGCAGATACCTGCACTATGCCTACCCAGGCGCAAGCCAGGAGCCATCTGCAGCACCCTGCTCCGCTCCCTGGAAGATGTTATTCTACCCAGCCCTCTGTCTCTCTGCAGCACAAGATATCCAGCTTCACAGCCTCCTTTTCCCTAAGCAGTGGACTCTGTCTGAACTGAGACAGCCAGGCAGGAGGCAAGAAGGGGGAATTGCTTCCTAAGAGCATTTGGTGGGACCTGGGGGAAAAGAAGTGCAAAGGTCCCGTGCTGTCTGGCAAGAAGTGATGGTGTCAAGTTAGGCTGCTCTGGCATGTGTTTGTGACCAGTGGTTGACCCCCAGGAGCCGGACAGTCAGGCTGGAGCATGCGTATGTGGCCGCACATTGTCTCACCCCTTCCATACCATCTTGCTGCTGCTCTGGGGGTGAGCTGGAGGGAAGGCAAACAGCAAGCCAGGACACTACATGTCCCGAAATCAATGCCTCATGGGGAGTATTTTGCATCCAAAGAAAGACCACACCTATTCATGCTTTTTGCTTGCTGCCTGCCTGCTCGGACACGGTGGCTGTAGACAGTGCTTTTGCCCATTCGAAACACCAGGCTGATGGGACCAGCTTCTGTTGGCGTGTGAGCAGGGGAGTGCGCAGGGTGCCCGAGCAGCCCATGCTGGTGGAGCTGCACCAATACACAGACACCCTGCAAGGAATTGCCCTTCTCTCCATCCTGATGTGGCCAGTCACTCATCAAACACGGGGAGCCTGGTACTGGTGCAGAAGGGTGGCAGGGTGTCTTAGCAAACCAGAGTCCAGGAGGGGGAGTGGGTTCTGTGGCTGTGCAAGTCCCACTGAATGGCAGTGGGGGTGAGGAGAGCCCTGCCCCTAAACTCAGATTGCCTTTGGGATAAGACTGGGGATGCAAGAAGTAAAGGGGGCTGTTGGGGTGACAGTGGTTTCTGAGGTGTTGACAGGGACCCTGCACCAGGACAACATGGACAACATCTGTATGGATGAAAATAGCCAATGGTGGGCATGAGCTCAATAGGATCTTGGCCATGAATTCAAAACAAATAAATCTCCTTTCACTCAAGGGAGAAGCTCTTTTGTTTTCAGCCAGAGTCTGAAAATCTATCTATAGCTAAGGCCAAGTAAATATGCATTGACTTTCTGCTTTTTAAAAAGATATTTCAAAAATCATGTTTGAAAGAACCCAAGAACTTGTGCCAAGAAATTTCCATGGGGAAAGAAATTACTTCACTCATTCTTTTAAATTATAATAAGAAATGTGCTATAAATTTAATTTATGAATACAACTGATGAACATAAACATAAAATGATGTGAACTTTGGCATATATCTGTTGGAGAGCTGGAATTTAGTTCCTCATGCTAAGGATGAGTGGATGGGTAAAACATTTAGGAATATCCCTTCTTATTACTTCACTACATTACAGAGCTTCTGCCTGGATTACCAGCTAATAGAATACCCTAATTGCTCTGATGACTGTTGGGGGAGAGAACAGAAGCTGACAACTGACTCATCTCCTGAGGTCCCTTTTCTAGGCAAATATTTATCTTGTTCACCAGTGACTAATTACCCGCTGAGATCAGGCTCTGAAAATAGTAGATCCAAGTGTAACAGCACTGTTTCATTTTTGTGTGGATATACTGAGGTCAGGAAAGCTACTGTGCATCCACCAGAGCTCCCCACTACCCCTCCTGGCGACAGCTGAGCCCAGTCTGGCCTTTGACCAAAGACAGAGCAAACAGTTCCCAGCATTCTGGACCAAAAAGGAAGGCTAAAGTCATGAAATAATTGGCTGATAATGCTTCATGTTGACCTTGCCCTGACATGAGACCTTAAAAGGCCTTTTGAACAGGGAGGGGTCTAAGTCCACTTTGGTGCCCAAGCTCAACCAAACGTTTTGATTACAGCAGGGGGTTCCCTTGAGAGCCCTGAGCAAACCCATGCTGGGAGGCAGAGGAGGCTGTGCCCCCCATCCCTCCCTTGCAGCAAGGGCGGTCGCAACACAAGCGAGGCCACGCAGGCTCGGCGTGGGTCCCAGAGTGCCTTATAGCGCTATCAAACAACCTTCCTTGGGCAAGCCGGTGTGCGTGCTTCTTGCTGAAAAGGCCCATGAAAAGCCAGATCCTCTGGGGAAGGCAGGGCGCCTGGATGCTAAGCTGCCCTGAGAACAACATGGGTGCGTGACACCCACACCTTGGCATCCCAAGGCCCAACATATAGCCTTTAATCATCCCCTGACCTGCGTCTCACCTTACAGCGTGCATTTACCGGAAGAAACTTTGGTTTGATCAGCTAGGACATACTATACCTAGCTAAACAACGGGTGTCAAAATAAATGCAACCTCTTCTGAAGGATGAGGGGAAATCAGGGGTGAAATTTGTTGCCAACGTGTCAAACAAAGAGTAAATACTAACTTATTTGTATGTAGCTGGATCAACAATTTGTTAGTTTAGCCCCTGGGGTTTGTTGCTAACTGCTCTTTCAAAGCAGGGTGAGCAAATGCCTGAAGGCTAGAAATTGCCAGTATGGATCCAAACTGGGAGGTTATGGACAGTCTGAAGAAGAACAGTATGGAGAGTTACACCATCTAAAATGACATGAAATTGTACTCTTTGACTTATGTCAAATACATTTACTTGCCACACTGATGAAAAGTTTTTCAACAACCATAAGACTTAAAGCTCTGATATAAAAAAGTTGGGTATGTCCAGGGACATACATAAAGCGGTCTTAGGAGGCAGAATCAATGAAGGGGAAAAAATGTCTCCTGTATAGAAGAGGAAATCGTTTCTGACAAGCAGCCTGTGGTGAAGGTGTAGATGTTGCATCTGGTGCTTACAGTCCTTCTTGCTATACATTGCCAGTCTGTAAAGCCTGGGGTCTTTAATAATGTTATACCTCTTCAGCAGGAAAATAATCTGTTGTTCCCATTGAAAGGCTGAACTTGTGAGAGTTTTGAAAAGTCCTTCTGCAGGTGAATGAAATAAATCATAGATGGAGGCAGGCTGCTGATTTGGATTCAATTACTTTTATGTGCACATACTCTTGTGGTAGTAATCCAGGAAGCCAAAGAAGGCAGGAGAGACTGTAGATTAATACACCTCATTCAAATGTATTTGAATAACCTTCTTTGACCTCTCTATATTTGTAATGAGAGTTCTTAAGCAGACTTCAACACTGACAAAGAAAAAAATAATATTTGAATTATGCTGGCTATCAGGATTATCTGGTCACCAGTGAGCATGAAGAATTAAACACAAAAGCTCCATTTTCCATGTAAAGGGAGACAGGAGGTGCCTTTATGACAAGAAGATAGATTTAAAAATCAAATATGCCCCAGAAGGCATCTGGTTGCCGCTGGCGCCTTCTAAACCCACCTATTTCTTCATTTCTGTGCAGCTGAGATCTGTTAAAGGTATTCCTTCAAAATAAAATAAACCCCTCTTTCAGCAGATTTAGTCCTTAAAGATGCACCAGGTTAACTTGTCTGAACCATTGCTGAAACCTGCTGCAGATCAAATACATTTACTTAACAGGGTGTTTCACAGAAGAGTTGTGCTAATTACCAGATCAGACATATGGAACTATGCTGTGTGAACAGGTTTTTAAATGTTTTTCTTTCAAACTCGGTGAGAAGTGTCTGACACACCACAATCAGTTTATTCATTTGGAAGACTTAAGTCTCATGCTAGATGGCTGCTGAAAGCCTGCAACAGTTCTCTAACCTAAGGCTGGGCTGGCCATTTTCCTGCAAATGATCTGATTAAGTAAGACATATTGGATGCTGACACAGCCATCCTCCGTTGCGTCGTTGGAGCTCCAAGCAGGGAGGAGACCTCAGTGTCTGAGACCTCTTATTCACTAGGAAGATACTTTGGTTTTGCAGTTTAGGAGGAATTGAACACTTTTGGCTTGTTCAATACCATGTCAGTGTATGTTGGTTTAGTCTGTCCCCTTTTAGCACCTAAGCATAAGGCAAACAAGTTGTCCCGGTTTGAGGTAAAACAGAACCAATTTCCTGTTCAGTAATTTTATTTTTTAGCTATGCCTCTTCTAACTAATTAAACTCTCTGGAATTAACAGCATATTGTGGAGACATTGTTCTCATAGTGATAAAACCCGATTATTTGTAATATATGCCAAGGAATGGTATGCAGAGAGGCTCTTGCTTATACTTATTGCTATAACAACCAAGGACACCTAACTTGGTTATTTGCCCCATTGGAGGGTCAGAAGTGGAAAAGCATAGAGGGGTGCCACCTGCAGGGAGGAGTGGACAGGACAGGTGACCAAAACTGACCAACAGGGTATTCCATCCCATCTGCCCCATGCTCAGTATAAAAGCTGAGGGATCAAAGGGTCAGCTCTCTTTCTTCAATGGCCAGCGTCTGAGGATGACTCTGTCTTTTCATCTTCCTTTGATCCTGATCCATTCATTCCGGAATCCAGATCCTGAATCTGGATTCCCATCTGTGGCTGAGTCCAGTCTGGGACTTTCCCAGTGCCTGCTGGTGACGTGATTGTCATCCTGGGAGCTTGATACTGTTTTGCATATATTATATATATATTTCATTATTTCCTTTTTAGTATTTTATTATTACTATTTCATTAAAGTAGTTTAGTTTTTCTAAACTCATAAGTGTCTTTCTGTGTCTCCCCCCTCTCCTTGGAGAGAGAGGTTGGGGAGAGCATCTGTCGTTTGTTGAAACTGTTTGGGCCAGTCTGGCCCAAACTATGACCCAAGTGTAAATCAGGCTTAGGCCAGTGAATTTGGGGAACTGTCCTGCTGTCCCCTGAAGGTCTCCGGAAGGCGATTGCTGAGCTGGTGATACATGAAGCCTCTCCAGGAGCAGAGACCTGTGCTCGCGGCACAGTGGTTGGGCTCGTCCAGTGCCACTGAGAAGTAAGGCTGGCACTGTACTCCCCTGCCATCCGCAGAGGTACCTGTTTGCTTGCAGATAGCTCGCCTGTAGCTCAACACAGGATTGTAGCATGTAGTTTCACCATCTGAAAGCAGCTGGAAAACCAGCCCTGTCTACTAACCTAGTTATTCCTGTGCAGTCTCAGCACTGCTGTCGCTCAGCACCAGGGCAGCAGCACCAAAATAAAGTATGTATTTAGAACAAAGGCAATATAGAAAAGAAACCCCAAATACTTATCTCAAAATAAGACAACTACCTGCAAGCTTACTGACCATCTAGTCACCTTCCTCATGAGCATCTTTGTGGATTGTGCCTTCCCACCCAGATCAGTAAATCCTGTCTCGTGGTCCCTTCTCTAAATTGAAAATCCACCTTGCTCTCCAACTTCACAGACCACGTCTTTTAAAGACCACTTAGCCCAATTAATCTCCCTCATTGTTTTTCAAGTTTGTTCAGAGATACTCTTATCTGGGAAAGCGTTCCATTACCTTCCTGGTTGTTCTTCCAGCAGCCCCCAATAAGTTAGTGCAGTAGAGGCATACGGCAAATACTAGGCAACATAAATTATTTGATTTGTCTCCAAACCAAGATTTTGCAGGCGTGTCCTAGAAAGTACTAGGCTTTACTATTTGTAGGCACACACTTCCACTTCATAGCATGGCCGTGCCTCCATGCAGCAGTCAGTTCATTAACATGCTATAGCATCTCCCTTTCACTTAAACCAGCACAGCTTCTGCATATGTTAGCAAGGCCAAGCTGCAGCCATTTATGAAGGTGGTTGGAAATCACCCACCTAAGTTTACACATTTGCACACATAATTTCTCTGGTGTATTTTAGACACGTACGTCTGAATGAGATGAACTGAACCCCAGGTGTGCCCGTTTCTCTTCACTGCTTCTGAACTTGAGAACTTGAGAACTAACTCAGATGTAGACGCCTACATGGTAGACATCTAACTTTGGACCAGAAGTCCCGCTCAGTATAGGAATACAGCAGATTCCTACGTGGCTCTGTTCTGAGCTAGCCAGACATATACCAGGTCCACTCTGAAAGCCATGTAGCTGTGCTAACACGGCAGCAAGCCCAGGCTGAAAAAACGTATTGCTGGAGGAGTATGTGGCAACAATAAAGTGGCTACCTGACTTCTGGAAGGGAGTGAGCTAGGTAGGGTACGGTCTGCTATAATTATAAACAGAGTGAAAAGGCAGCTGTCTGCACTTGTTTGTGTACCTTTTCTGCATTGTTTAGTCTTTATAAAAACTTGTGATTGGCACTGGATCTGTTCTGGATTCAGGATTTTGATTTAAGCCTCTGAATCAAGTGCCTTCTCCAGTGTGCTCGTTAGGTAAATTCTACTGTATCACATCAGTACAGAGTAAGTCAAGAAGCTTACACCTTGCCAACTAAAATGTTATCCAGCCTGCAACTTAAGAACCCTTAAAAGTTTTGCCAGCTTTGCTATGAAGTGTGAAAAATTCACCTGAAGCACGCAGTCATGCCAAAAGAACTCTAATGTAGATATAATTATATCAGCAAAAATACCCTTCAGCTAGTGTAGTTTATTTATGTCAATAAAAATTATGGTTGCTTATAGCTATACTTAATATGCATCCTTGGTGTATGCAGACGGTCTTTTATATATCATACATATACCAGCTGCTATGGAATAGGTAGACGCAGCAAACTATCATTAGTGAATACAAAGATTCTGCTGGAGGAAGATTTCTGAGTATGCTTTTTGTGATGTTTGAAATGTACACCGTGTCTATGGAAAGACTGTACATTTTTCGTTATTCTTTCTTAACAGGATATAGGTATAATGTTCCCAGGGTAGGATTTTAACTTGTTGGGGGCTTTTTATACAAACTAATTTAGTTAAATTTTCCTAAATTAAGAGATGTAAGCTATTCATAGCTTTTTCTAGTAAACTTAGAATGAAAACAAAGTATGGTTTGAGACTCAACATACAACAATTTAAGTATTTGAGTTTATTGGTTTGCCCAAGGCTAATTAGGGCCTGATCCAAAGCCCATTCAAAGACAGTGGGAGTCTTTCCACTGGCTTTAGTAGATTTTGGATCAGGTTTGGAGGGCTATAGAAAAAAAAAAGAGAGAATGTTGTCACAATACAGCCAAATAAATGAACACATCTGTCACTTATCATGATTTGAAACTAATTGCATGGAAAATTAGATTTATGCCCCTAGAGATCAGATGGAATCTGGATTCAAGCACTTTCTTTCTCTTGTATTTTAAAATATTTCATTTTCACTTTGTTAGCTCATTTTCAAGAAATAATCTCAGCCCCTTCCTGTAAAAAGAATAGCTCCGTCCTATAAAAGCCAAAACCAGAGCTGATATTCATGGTTTTCCAGAAAAGAAATTCAGTTCCAGCTTTGTTATTGTGATAATTGCAAGCTTGTTTTTGTGCGTGAAAAGAGAGAGAGGGCTAGAGCTGAGTAAACGATAAAGATGGATCGGCTTTCGCTGCCCTTGGGTGCAGAGCGCTGGCCCTTCTGGAGGCCTGCATCTGAGCCCCCTGCACCCTCCCTGCGCTGGGCTTGAGGTGCTGCAGGCAGAGACCCCTCCGGCCCTGGGACCTGCTGCTGCTCCCCATCGCCTGGGAGCCCCCTGGTCGAGTGCTGCCTACAGCCCTGCCGCTGGGGGACAGGGGGGAAAGTACCCCCTCCTTATGTCTCAGACCTCAGCGACCTGGCTCTGCTCTTCCTTACACTGTTTAAATGACTTGCTAAGTAAATAAAATACATTTTTGATCCCGCTTGGAAGTGATTTTTGAAGAAAATAAAGGGATTGCACATGACTTTCTTAGGCAACCTTAAGAAAGGGCTTATAAAAAGCAAGAAAGTGAAACGGAGGGACTCCTTTCAATCTTGTTTTCTTGCTCAAGCAAACAAAGCTCTATTCGGTTGTTTGGGACAGGTTTTCAACTTGGGCCAAGCAGATTTGCTGACTAGTCTATTCACTACCCTAAAAAATTACTCCACTTAAGCAATCAACAAGACTCATCCTGCCATTTCCATGCGCTCGCTATCAAAGGAGGTGAGCTGAAAAGCCCTGTATATGAGATGCATGTGGGGGATCCAGGGTGTCCTTTCTAACAAACTGTGTTACGACAGGCTTTTTGGTACACGGCCACATTCCAGCGTTTCCCTTATGAAAGGGAGACATGCAGCAGCACATCCTCCTGCACACTAACCCAGGAGCTGCAGCAAGCAGGGCCCGTCAGGGCCCTAAACAAGGGATGGGTAAAATTGTTTTGTCTAATTTCCAACCCACTTGAGTGTCATGGGTTTTAAAGTTCATCAGCTTTGAATGGTTATTTGGTTTGCATTCCTCTGAGGTGAGGCTGCAAAGGGTGGGGTGAAGCGGAGAAAAATGGGGCCTGGATGAAAAATGGGGCAGAGGAGACAAACAAAAACAGAGAGACAATGAAAACAGGAGCAGAGAGGAGGAAGGAAAACAGTTAAAAAAAAAATGAAGCATGGCCTGTAGGTATCCTCTGTAGGGCATCTTATTGTATGGGACTGACAAGTGCTTCAAAGCCAAATGCAATTGTATTTATGTTTATAAGACTCAGGGCCTTAGGGCCACTTCAGGAGTGAGAGGGGGTAAGAAAAGAGGGGAAAGAACTGGACTTTGTAGAAACATGGGATAATGGGCTTTCCCCACCTCAACAGATTATTTTTTTAGTGTATGTAAACAAACTAGAGATGGAGTAAGGGAAAATTAAAACATTAAAAGCTGGGAGAATAGTGATTAATTTAGATGGGAGTTTGGTTCTTGTGATGGGATTTAATTAGGAGGAGATTAGATACATGGAATGACAAGGAAGAGAGAGGAATCACAGGAGAAACTCCAATGGCAAGGGAAAGAAGGGGAGGGAAGAAAGAGGGGAGGTAAAAATAGTGAGAGTACAGGCTGGAAGAAGCCTTAGTGAATTGCCTGCCAGTCATTACAGTGTCCCCATTTTTCCTGCAAATTCTGCTCTCATGTAAAAGCATTCCCAGCTTGGGGGCCTAATAAGGACTCTTCCACAGAAGCTTTTTTCCTCTAAATCCCCATCTTCCTCAGGAGGAACAAAAGCTTGTGCTTAACTAAATGGATCAACAAGGTCAATCTATGCTTGCAGAAATGTGTTTCAAATTCTAGAAGAGAAAAGCTCTAACTCAGTCTCTTGAATGAGCCCCGAAAACTAGCTCCTGGTGGCTCTTGTTCCCCCTCCACTGTGATCTGGATTCTCCAGGGAGCACTCCTTGGAGAGCAGCGAAATGGCTTTCTCCCATTCCCAGGGGACTGCCATAGCCCCGACCGGAGGAGGGCAGAGACGGGGAGACAGCAGAGCCACCCTTCTATCATCTTTCCCTTCAACTTTATGCCAGGGTACCCCAGTGCGGTGGTAGCAAAGGGACATAGCTGTAGACCCCGCTGGGTCACCCTTGGCCCCCTCCAGCAGCCCGGGAGCCACCAGAGTACAGAATCACAGAATCACCTGGGTTGGAAGGGAGCTTTCAGATCATCTCGTCCAACCATCAACCTAACTCTGACAAAACCCATCACTAAACCATATCTTTAAGTACCACGTCTACCCATCTTTTAAATACCTCCAGGGATGGTGCCTCAACCACTTCCCTGGGCAGCCTGTTCCAATGCTTAATAACCCTTTCAGTGTAAAATTTTTTCCAAATATCCAGTCTAAACCGCCCCTGGCGCAACTTGAGGCCATTTTCCCTTCTCCTATCACCTGTTGGGGGGGAAGACTTGGGAAAAGAGACCAACCCCCACCTCTCTACAACCTCCTTTCAGGTAGTTGTAGAGAGCGAGAAGGTCTCCCCTCAGCTTCCTTTTCTCTAGCGCCTCTCCTGCCTCCCTTCCCCGAGCTGCCCCAGGGCCAGCGTATCTCCGCACCACCCTTGTTGCCAGCCTGTATTTAGAGAGTACATTGTGTTCCTAGCTATTAAAGAAGGGCCTGGAGGTGTTGTGTGTGCTGTGGGACACGTGCATCGTGCTAGATCACTTTTCAATAGAAGGAGTGCCACCAGCAGCTGAACGGGTGGTGTGAGGTAATGAAACGTTGAAAGAGTGTACGCTTTTTTGGCAGGCTCCCAGCAGAGCTCTTGCATCACCGGCAGCATTTGGCTTTGCCGAGAAGGGCGGATCGGGCACCTTGCTGCTCTCTGCAGCCTCACCGACAGCTTGCACTTTTCCTCGGCATATGACTGCCCCGACTGATATCCGGCCATCAGCACTGTCCTTCGCTCTGCACTTTTTGTGCTGTAGTTACCAGCTAGTCCATAGCTTTCTGGCAGGATGCTAATGAGAAATGACAGCAAAGTGGGTGCAGTAACAGAACAAATGTTAATGGGATAATATCCTGTTTTCATTATCTCCACCTGCCTTCTATATTCATTTACCTGCAGAGATAATCCCTAGCATTTAATTTAATGAGCTTTTGCATAGGCTTGCTAGCAGAATGCTTTCAATTTTATTTTTAAAGCAGAAAAGCACATTTATCAGGCAGGATTTTTTCAGTCTCCTGCAGCTTCAATTAAAGTGTTTGCAGAAAAAAAGAATAACTATGTGGTAAGTTTCTGATGACATGCTTGTGGTCTGCATTGTTTTCTGGATTCCAAAAACCCACCACTCTCACCTCAAATGATAAAACCTGACAGATGAGAGGATCTACACACGCGGCCTTCCACAAATTCTCCAGAGCAGAGGTTGGAAAGCACTCTGTGGTTTTTTATTTAGCCTTTTGAATGAAAGTTTTTAAATTACCTTCACTTACTAGAAACTTTTTGGGAGGGCAGAAAAAAATGACACTGCAAAGAAACTCTCCTTTTTCTTAGTCCTGCTTGATTAATGGATATTTGCATAATATATCAGTTGGCCTCTTGGCGCTTTCCATTTCTGACATTTCTGTGCCTTCAACAAAGAACACCTTTTTTTTTAATCACTAACTTCTAATTAGAAATCAGAGAGCCTGGCTAATGTCTGTCATTAAAAATGAAACAATGATTATTGCACAGATCTATGGTTTGATAGATAAATGCATTAACTAGCAGTAAGGGAGATGGACTCAGACGTCTCTCTTTGTTATTGTTATGGTAGCCTAAAATCTGGCATTGCTGTTCCACGCGCAATACCTACACCCAACACTTTGACGTCTTAAAAGCAGACCCGAGAAATCATGAAGGTTATCCAATGATGCTTTCTGCAGCCCACGGTACCTCCTGGAGTTATTTTTTGACTGAAGGCGTTGCCTCGGACAACCCAGGGAGACGAAAAGTCCTTGCTGCTCGGCTCCTCAAAGGAGCAGACGTCGCTTACTGCTGCCCTCTCTGCCCACTTCCTATTTCTCACAGCAATCGCCAAGGATCGCTCCTGACCTATCAGGATGTGTCTGTGGCGTCGTTCCAGGCAAGTAAACAACACTAGACAGTTTGGGAATACCAGACCGGGAAGGGTTTAGAAGCACCATCGTGGGCTGTCTCCTTCATTGTGTTAGCGACTGAACCACCCAGTGCTTATTTCCTCCAAATAGCAGCCCTGTAATTGTTTCCTCTTGTCTAGTTCATTTTTAGAACTGTTTTAATTTCGCCTATTGTTGACCCTGCTAGTTTAGTCTATTAAGCTTTACGTACGCATGGAAAAAAATAACAGCACCTAACTTCCTGCCTTCCATTAGCCTCCAGAGTAACTCTTAGGGCAACGCACATAATGAACTGGGAAAGATATATTTTAAGCTGTGATACTACCACTGCGGTGATCTAGAAGGTTAAGCTGGGCAGGATTTAAGGTACGAAAGGGCAGCTCATCCCATGCGTTGTTCACTCGTGTCGCGCACTCTGCGGGGCAATCAGTCTGGGCTCATGAGCTGGAGTTTGAGATGCTGCCCAAGGACTGGCTTGTTGCAGCACTATATTACAGATTTATTAGTTTGCTCTGGTTTTACTTCACACTTCCTTTTTGCCTCAGACGAAAAATCCAGGCTCTTCGTGAAATTCTTGGAAGATGCTGCCTATTTCAAGATGTTATGATACTTAATATTTTGATCTAAGCTCTCTGATAATTTCCCTTAAAATGTGTTCTTATCTCTATGTTTAGTGTAGTGTAGTGTCTCCACCCCAAACCATTTCATCCGATTTCCCAACAATCTTCATGCTAGTCTGTTATAAAGTTTTAACAGTGTACTGGCTTAATGTTGCTTTCTAACAGCTGGCCTGTGCTGGAAAGAAGAGCTAATTTTTTTCACACAGCTAATGGAGTCACTCCTTCACATGGAAAGACAGCAATTTCTGCTTTGACTCCTTTAAGTTCTGGATTGGTCCTGGTTACTGAAGATCTGAGAGTCTCTTGCTAGAGCTCTGTGGCCATCTGCATCCATAGCTGGACTTACCTATACCCAAATGCCCTCCTAGGTGACCTCCTGTCAACCTTCAGTGCTTGATGGCATTTATTGTCCATGACAGAACAAGAATGTGCTGAAGCAGCTGGCTCACACCAATGCTAAGCGTCTATTACTTAAGCAGAACAGTGTTAAGGCCAAGGTGCCAAAAGGAATTTCAGCCTTGCGATAACCCACCCCACAGGCTGGAGCACCTGGCTGTGGAGGGGGACTTCACGATGCTGGGTGAGGTACCTAGGAGGCTGAATGGAGAGTGGTGAGCACCCAAGAATGAATTCCCAGCTGAGTGCTCCACTCAGCATGACAGGAATTCTGAATCAAACTATAACAAGCACTGAAGAAAGAGGAATCAGGAATATTTTTCTCTTGCTTGGATTTGGCACCCTTGTGAAACTGGGCTTCAGAGCCTCAAATGCTTTTCTGTGCTCAGGGAAGCAATGTTATGCCCTGTATTTCCTTAAGCTTGGATGAAAAAGAAAGTACCCATGCTCACCTTGTACATGATGCCATAGTCCCCTCATCCAGGAAGCAGGAAATCTGGCTTGTATCATCAGCCTCAGAGGGCTTGACTCCAGAATTCCCACATCGCAGAAGAGCCCTGTAACCATCAGATCGGTTCCTCTGAGAGAGATAAACCTCCACCCTTCCTGCTGGAGATGAGTCAGGGCGAGCCAAAGGTACAAAAGGAGAGTAAATAAGAAAGCACTTGATGCTGTGCTCTCCTGAGGAGGACACGCAGCAGGGGAGATGTGGTATTCCCATCTGCCAAAGAGTCTTGGGTACAGGATCCCACAGTGGAGAGCCCCAGCAGCAGAAGTTCACTGAGAGCCTTCCTTCTCTTTTCACAGAACTGACTCCAAAGATGAAGCGTTTCAGTTGCAAACACTGTAGTGAGTTTTGTTTTCTTTTTCCAAGTAAAATCTGTTTTCAGTTAACTTTACATAAAAATCCTGGAAGAAGCTGTAAATTTTAGGGGTTTATTATACTTAGAAGAGCAAGTGATAATATACAGACAGAAAGAGAGGGAGATGACATATGATACATTTATATACTCAGCCCCTTTGTTGACAAAGCAATTTTATCATCAAGAAGAACTGTCATGACTCGTAACCTTAATGGCTTTGCCTTGTATACAGTAGGGTGACAAGAAATACACACAAACCCCTGTCTTTGGTTTTCGATACATATTTCTCCTTTCATCTTTCATGTCTTGTTGCTTTCCCAAAACCAGAAAGTGAACTGAAGTCTCCAGTTCTTTTCAACCACATTTTCCTGATTCCAATTTAATTTCTATTTCTGCATTTCAAAAGCAACATAAAAAAGGGCCATGAATGTACAAAAATAATCAAGGTCAAACTGCTCTGTGAGCAAAGGCATGGGTGGAAAAGAGGGACCCGTGTCTCTCTTCCATCTGATGCCCCTACTGCTGGAAGCGTGGTTCAGCCGCAGTGGGAAGGAGGCTTAGCAACGCTAGCTGGGAACAGAGAAAAGATTGTGTCACTGCTTTGATTAAGAAATGTGGCAAGTTTCATTCAGGCCTATATAGGCTAGCAGGCACTCTTTGGTTTGATGCAGCTACAAGCTGTATGGTGTTTTCAAAACACAGTTACGAAAATATCCCCGTAGAAGCCAAAAGGACACTTCTTTCATGTGTGCCAGTGGTATCGTTGCCAAGCTCTGATTCAACAGTAATGCATGCACATTTCTGAGAAGTGGAGACTTATTTATTTCTATTTCAGGGTGCTGCATTAATTTATCATAAAATATGAATCATATGATACCAACATTTACTTGAAGTACCAGACAAAATCTAATAGCTCCCAAATGCATTGAGCTACTTTCTTTTTTTTTCCCCGTTGATCTCACAAAATACTTCTAAATACTACTGTATACTTCTTCCAGTACTCAATATAGCAATGAATTCTAAGTCAGCTCTGAACATAGATTTTGTTGTTATCAAACAATATGCTAGCAACAATAGCAGAGCGTCCTAACAATGAAATAAAAATCTGGAAGCTTTCAAGTATTTTGAAACCAAATTCATGGGGCCTCATATTAAAATAGGGACATATGGTTTCTCTGCTCACCAGGCATGCTTTTACCTTCACTGTAACTACAGAGCTCTTAAGAAAACAAGGCCCCTTGAGCTCTTTATAAAGATAATTGGTAATAGGTAGATACTTCAGCTGTTTGAAAAATTGCAAGCATTAACTGAACTGCAACTCCCAAAGCACTCCTGAAACTCCAGTGCTTTATCTATTATCCTGAACAATGTGAGTGATGTATCATGTAGAGCAGAGTGATAGTGTTTGCTAACATTCCCATTTGTAGAAAGCAAGAGGAAACCTAATCCTAAAAGGATCCTGAGAATGTTCGTTGCCAGACTTCTTAATTTTCAAGGAAGGGGGAGCTACTCAGTGTTAAATTACATATGCCTGCATGCTTCTGCTTAGAGAGTAATGCATAAGAGAAAATCCGTTTATCAAGACTAGGGTTGCATGTTAGTGTGCCCTAAAAGTAAACACACGACAGCGTTTCTCTGCGCCCTGTGCCAGTTGGTACGGCTACAATACTGTTTACTCATCTGCACGTGGCTCAGCACGTTATATAGCCTATGCCATGATATCATAGCTAGTGCTGTGTCACTTGAATGCCTTTCAGTGCATTAAATGACACGGTGAAATGAAGCAGAAGGGCTGATGTGACATTTCTCAATAGGAAGTGTTTATCTCTGTTCCTTCAGTGTTTAATTGACTTGCAAACCACTCAGGACTCTACAAACATTAAGTGAAGAGATCTTTAGCAGACAGTAACACTTTACACTAAGTGTCTTTAAGTACACTTGTTCATAGTATAAATGTTCAATAGATAACACGTTTCAGATACACACACTGTGAATATTAACAATGACACGTACTTTTGAGTTCCCCTGTCTATGTAATTGAAAGAAATTTATGCTTAGCATGCTAAAAATATTTATGGTATAACACAGTGAAATCTCTACTTGCCTACTTTATTCCAGTCTGTGCTTTAGAGTCTTACAGCTCAATCATCAGAAGTTTGCAAGTAATTGCCATTAATGCATTAAGTAGTGTGATTAGTGTCTAGCATATGCTGTTTGTTTTCTCATCCTCTCCCCCAGAGGAGAGGCCTGAAGTGAATTGTTTGGTTTTGGTACAGAGTTCTGGACTTTTTTGGCATTGCACTTGTTTTTTTAATATACACATAACTATGTGGAATCTAAGACTATCCCACAGACTGGGATACGGAGAACAGGCCGAAAAGGATGCCGAGCACATGTATTCCACATGTCTCCATCTACCACAAGCCATATATTTCCCAGCACACCACCGAAAAAAGGTTTGTGAAGATTCTTGCAGGACTATGTAGTGCCACAAGAAGGGAGCAAGAGAAACCAAGATCACTGACAACGTCCTGTTTGTGTTTGCCGTTTGGCTTGCTTACAGGGTCACAGGAAATTATTTATTTGCGCCTCTGTAAAGAAGCCCCCACTGCCTCCCAAACACCCATAGTCCTCACCAGTTTTGCACGAGGGAAAATGTGTTCCTGACCCCAAATCTGGTGATTACTTTTTATGCACCCAAGACAGCAGGTTGGAGCCCCAGCACATCCTGCATGATATCCTTGGTCTTACTGTAGATGATGTTTATTACTGCAGAAGGCAGGAGGAAGAAATTATTTTAAAAACAAAACAAATTGGGAGCCAAGTTTAATATCAAAGAAGAGAAAAAAAAATCTTTGGTCTGTGCAGATGGCCATCAGAAACGTGAAGTCTTATGTTAATGTGACACAACTCATCTCATGAACAACACAGATCCCATCTACTTTCAGTGCTGATCAGAAGGTCCAAATATGAAACAGCCAAAGACTGATGGCTCAAACATTAATCTGTATGCTGGGTTCATCATATCTTGCCATACAGTCCCATCCATAAATTTATCTTAGAAGTAATTTTGGATTCTTTCTCCCACGATTCTATTAGGAAGGCTATTTCAGAACCCACTGTTTCAGTGGTTGAAAAATGTTTTCTAATTTCTGTTCTAAATATAAGCAATTACTGTAGGGCAGGCAAGGTCCAAGAAATGGGCCCCAATGTGCCAGGCCCTTGGAAGGGAAGTTGGTGGAATTTATGATGTTCCTCAGACCCCACAGGACTTCATTCATGAGTCTTACTATTTGTCTTCTGCAAAGATCATCATCCTTATTATACTTAGTTTCACTACAGCAGATGAAAGTTATTGCTGACCATGTTCTTCACCCAAGAGCATGAGAAGCGCTTGGTTGTGCACATAATGGTTTGCAGAAGCTGGAAAAGAAAAGGTTTTCAATAGCTTCAGTTAACCTATGTGCTGTAGTATCCTATGCCTTTTGAAGTTTCTACAGCACCAAAAGCCTGTGTACATCACATATTGCTGTACCCCAGCAAAAGGGCATAAACAGGCAAAGCCAGGTCATCATCTACTGAGATTAGATGGAAACTCTTCACTGGCCAGAGATGACAGAAAAGTGGCTGTGTTGTCATTTAGGATCAGCAGGACTTCAACAATATTTCTAGACTGCAGTCCAAATCAACCTGTTAAAGCCAAGAAAGTAATTCACTATATTTACAAAGTCATCAAATTACTTTCCACCATCCACTCACACAATTTCTGTCATGGCTTTATTTCAGATCAATCACTTTTTACTCATAATTTGACCTGTCCAATAAACAAGCTATTCTGGTAGTACTAATATAAAAGAAAGGTAGAAGAGATGTAAAGATTAGGAATTCTTCCAGCGAGACAATCAGTTTAATTCACTGACCTGAAATCCTACTACCTTTCTCAGTGGAGACAATAATGTCTTGGTCATAATTTTTAAATGCTAAACACAGGGTCTAGGGGACAGAAATGCATGCATATCCCTATAAACACACCTATTCACTGGAATTATGGAATATTGCATAATTTTAACAAATTACCATTTGAAAAAGCAGGTTTTTCTGGATCTAAAATATTACTTTCAAGTAGATGAGCTTGTAAATGGCATATAACTTCTCCAGATTTACAAGTGGGGTGTTTTTTAATGGTATTTGACTATGGTATAGTCACATGTCTATGCATTTGTTAAGGGCAAGGCATACTCGTTCTCTGAGTGAAATATTGGCAATTTCAGTTCAGAGGTCTCCCAGAGCAACTTTCATTCACAAATCAGGAAGGACACACCATATCTGTAAGTCATGAGCTGAGATTTGCCTTGGGTGTTAAGAGCTTCTAAAGTAAATTAAAAAACAAGCAATGCAAATGAACTGCTGGTTAATAGGTACCATGCTGTTTGAGAGGGCAACTTATATATGTACAGTGTTTTTTACAAAGGTGCTTAATATGTGTTCAGAGAACTCCTTAAATGCTCAGTCCTGAAGCAGCCTGCAGATACTTAGGGTTGAGAAGGACGCTTGGATAAGATTTGGTATCTTCAGTAGAGTGGATATAAGAATGCTCCTAAATTGTAATGTAGCTTCAGCACAGATTTTTGAGAGTTTATGGTGATTCATCTGTCTTACATTGATTCATGAACAGCATTGTGGCAAATTGCAGGGAAGGTTTTAGAAATAATGTCAGCCCTAGAAACATCTTCGAGCTATGTTACTACAAATACCTTCTTTTTAAATAGGCCCTACTGTCTTCGTTATTTAAGCTAATCATAACTGAATTTCCTTTGAGACCCTGGTCAAATATTTCAGCAGGCACTGGGGAACACTTAATGACAAAGTCTGTAAAGCTCTGTGCACAGCTCATCATATTTCTATTGTGTTAATAATCTTCACCTGGTTTGCTTGCTTGCTTTTTTTCAAACGTGAAATATTCCTTGGGTAGGCACCTGATTTGGACGCTGCAGATCTTTCCCTGTGTTTGTGCTGAATTGCAGCAAAACAATTTAGCAAAGCAAGGGAAAGAAGAGGTTGTTATTACACCTCAACAGCATGAGTGTGGTGGTGTGACAGTGCACAGGGCACTGTCGCTGCTACATGCACAGTCGAGACAAGGAACTCAGGTTCTGACCCCAACGCATGTATCTCCCTGCAGACAGCTGTTCAATTTGCACAGGACTGATGTCTGTGAACATCAAAGCCTGTCTCCCCTTCACCTGCCAGTTATCAGGCTGGTGCCTCACCTGAGTAGGTGTCAAGGAAGCCCTGCTAGTGGCAAACACTCACAGCAGCAAAACCCCATTGCTGTGAGAAAACCCGTGGGAAAAAGAGCCGCACATGGCTCCGCAGCCTCGGGCAGAGCTCTTGCTGACAGGACACGTTCCTCATTTTGGAAGGGAATTTGAGCAGGACTTTATGTCCTAAAAGCATGTAGCAAATTGCTTTTCTACTCTAGGTTCCAGTTCCAGGTTAGTGAAGTTTCTTAGTACAGTACATATTTTTTAGTACCTGATATACCACATAATACCATTTTATAGCAGCAATGTGAACTCTTATCCTATCAGCTACGCAGGTCCTTCTGAAATAATTTGCACTGCAAACATAAACAGCTACTTTTTTATTACTTAAAACACCCCTTTCAACTTTCATTGTCACCAAGACAAAATGGCTTCAAACAAAAAAATCCCTCTAAAACAAACAAACGAATGAAGGGTCACAAATCCTTAAAAATAACAATGCTGCAGGTCTATTTTGGTAGTTCTCTTGGCAGTGTAATATGGAAGCTTCTCTCAAATGAACTGCTTCCAAGTTTCAAGGGAACGGATCATAAATAGATTGTTCAGGAAATTCACAAAGTTTGGTTACGACAATGAGAAAGTAGCTGATTAAAGGCAAATTTTTAATTTACCTACCTGACTAAATTACACCAGGAGTGGACTCGTCCCCCAAATAGGGCACCAGCATGTGTCTTTTTCTTAACCCTTTATGTTGTTGTTTTTTTTCTAAATTAAGTCTCCATCCTTCTCTTGTGGAGACTTTTATCTCTGGAGCCAGAGATAGCCTTTGAGCCAGGCAAGGAGAGGACACAGTACAATAAAGGACATAGAGGTCTTTGTGATGACAACAGGAAAAGCTCAAGGAAGAAAAGAGAGTGGCGCTGAAGGATGCGTGCCAGAGAGGGACCGGGGAGGGAGGGGATGCTGGGGCCAGAGAGGGAAGAAGGTGAAGGAGTCCTGGAAGTCACTGTTATTTCAAGAGATGGCACAGATAGGCAGAGAGCAGACTACAGAGCGCGGCCACTGACCTTTCAAGAGCTTCATGTTACAGCAGCCGTCGGCTGCAAGCACCGACAGAGCTGGTCCGTGTTCAGCGGTACTCTGAGACATCCCCTCGCTGCCTCGCTCCGACTCCTCTCTCCCTTATGGACAATACTCGCTTTCCACAGCTTCCTATTTTAAACCCCTGTGAACCTCCCGATTATTCAAGCAGGCTGCGTTCGCTCAGCGCAGAGTTGGCAAAAATTTGACGTGGCAGGATAGGGGGAGGAAAGGACATTTTGATTTCTTCACCAAAACACACCAGTTTATCTGTAATCATCGTGAAAGAAATCAAAATGGAAGGCTGAAGCATCTGCAACTTTCCTTTTCTTATCAAGGGGAAAATACATACAGGAATGATTCCATCATCAGCAAATAACTTAAAAGGGGCAGAAATTATCTAGGAAGACTTCATCTTCCTTTGCAAAATCTTTTTTTTTCTACTGAAGAAAATAAGTCTACAGATTTTATATGCTTTTTGGGGGGTAAAAATATGGAAAAATAGGCATTTCTCAGTTATTTTTCTATTTTAAATTTTATCTGAGCAAGAAAGATGAACATTCTTCCGGTCATCTCTCCCTATACAGGTATATTAAACTGGGAAAAGATGCAAAATGATTGGCATTGTAAAGATTTTTACATTAGTCATAAAAAGAAAACAGCACATTCAAACTTGTCACGTTATTAGTTGCAAAAAATTTACATTAACCAGGATGCTTTCTCCCAAAGGATCCTAAAGCATGTTACAAAAAAAACTCTAAAGGATACAGGGATGTATTATTGACAGTCGGTCATTCTTCTGTTGAAACTCAGCAGCTTGCTGGCAGCAATACTACCCAGTTATTTAAGACAGGAAGTGAAATATATTTCATTTAATTGCAGGAATAATGTATGTGGCTAGAGTAATACTTTGATTTGGCATTTGGTCACGTCACACATTTAATAGCTGTGTTATTGTGACAAGTGCTATGCAATTTTCCACAGCCCAAGTGGTCAACATCATTTCATCTGGATGATGGGATCTTCAACAGTATAGCACTACCCTAAACATCAGCTGGGACACTGATTCAGTGCTGACTCAGAGGGGCTACGCTACCATGCTAAATTACAAACATCATTCTCTACACAGTGTGTTACCTGGAAATTTTGTCCTCAAAGCAGGATCCCTGTTAAACTTACAGGTTTTGAGAACTGAAGAAGCTAGTACATAGAGTATGAAAGTCCAGAGAACTGGAGTTACCATGCATTCTTAGTTTGATATTCTGATCTAACAGGCTGCAAAACAAAATCAAAATAGAAAAAGGGTGCAAGTTCTGTGCGATTTCAGCACACATTTTATTGTAGTCTGGATATATCCTCAAAACAACTTTCACTCTGTTTTCCAGATAAATTTTGCAGACCTTGCTTTCTTTAAAAGTGGCATAAGTAGCAAGTTAAATCTTGCAGCTAGACTTGTTCAAACTTGTATGCGACTGATCATTTCCAGTGAATACACACACAGCCACCACAGAAGGTATCAAATCAAGAAGGTGCACTACAGCTTCTTGTGATCTCAATAAAAAGCCTGTTGTGCTTGTTGTTCGGAAGCTTTTTGTGTCTTTTGGCCATCCCTTTGTCCCAGAACTGTTTTCTGAGGTATGTGAAGAAGTACGGCCTCTTAGTTACCTCCCCCAGCCCATTTTGTGAGAGTAAGACAAGTTAATTGTGCTTGACGATATAGATGACCCTTTCAAGTCATGTAAAATGATACTGCGCTGCTTATCACAGGTAGATAACCATTAATATTGCCTGTACTGTCTATGGGAAGAGAAAGGGTCTTGTTTGTTTTGGATGTTTTCAAAGGTAGGAAACAAAGGGTCCTGTGGGGACACCAGCACACAGCAGACAGTGCAGCCATACAAATCGAAGTTAAAAGACAGGAACCTGCAATAAAAAAGGGTGAAAGACAAAAAGCTGTCTGTTTCTTTATAATAAGGCTAAACCATTTCATTGAGGTGTACAGCACTACAGAACTAGAATAATGTCCTATTCGACTCAAGCAGAGCTCCTGGCCAGAGTTCCATCTTGGTCAGTCTCTATTTTTACTGAATGAAATCCTCAATTCTTACTCACTTTTAACTGGGTTCACATGTGTTCATAAAAGCTCTTAAAGTAATGGGCATCTCTCAGAATCTGGGCCAGAAAGATTTTGTCCAGATAAGACCCAGAGAATAAAGGGTCTAGAGCCTGAAACCTTTGCATTATTGTAACATTAATCATTACAGCTTAGGAGCACAGATCACAGTTCTTAAATCTAACTATAAACGACACATCTTAGAACAAGTGCAACCATGGGCACCACTCAGCTTATATTCAACAGAAGGGCAAGGCAGGATGAGGAAGAAAGCAGTCAGCTGGGTAAGTGATGGGAGGATTTATGAGCTTGATTTTACCTTGGTGAAATATTTAATACCCACAGAGCAGAAGGCGGCTTGATTCAGCCTTCTGAGACCAGTGGACTTTGGAGCTAGCCTTTATACTGCTTGGTTAAGAAAAACCAAAATCACCCCACACCACAACTCCCTAAAAAGCCTGAAAGTAAAATGCACCTATTTCTTTGTAACATGCACCATGTTTTGCACTCTGAGGAATCACATTTCTAAGTCAGTGGAAAATGTCTCATTAGTTCGAGCTGGCTTTGGATCAAGCCTGAAGATTTTGAAAAGACATTGCCGGTGTCTGAGGGCTTCAGCCAGCCTCATTTTCGGAAGCAGAATATAATAGTTTCTAGTGCTATTTTAAAATTGTATAATGTGCACTGTGTTGCTTGTGGTAAAACAATATGATGAAAAATATCAAGTTTATTTTTCATTTAACAGATTTTGTGTTATCTGTAAAACAAGAATGTAAAGTATAGAATTGCCAGGCAGGCAAAGAGCTGATTGAGGAAAGGGATCTCTCAACAGAGCTCAGTGGAAACACCCCGTTTCAGAGAATAATGAAGATCCCAGATCCCCAGTGCCTCACTCGTTTGGAATAATTAAGGGTTCACTTACTAAGGGTCAGATCATCTCATTGACCTCTAAACTTTCTGATCTTCAGGAACCTGCTTAAAACAGGCAAAAATCAAACAAGAAGGTAGTATCTGCCTTTTTAAGTGAGTTTTCAGGAAACCAAAAAGATATGATTTCTCTCAAGTTAATTAAAACATTCTAAAGGTTTCCTTTTGAAAAGGCAACTATGGCCTTGGTTAAGTGAAAATATAACATATTTCTTACATCTTACAGAGAAGAAATGCACTTTTAAAATGACTCTAAAGGAAAATTACTGTTGCTAGTTATAAAATAAAACTTTTGTTAAGGGCAAATATTTTTATATATTGACATTTGGTTTTCATTGTGGAAAAGCTGTCAATTTGAAATTTCTTAGAAAAACATAAATTTGGGGGGAAGCAATCAGAGTCATGGGGATGATTTGGCTTGAAAATACTGCTGAAATGTCACAGTATTAGTTATTAGATAGATTTGAAACAGTAGGCACATAAAAATATAAAATGTGTGGTTAATAAAATATGCCATGTAATGAAAATTAATTAGGATGATGAAGTGGGAACAAATGGGTGAGTCAAAAGATTCAGTACAACATTTGTCTTGCAAATACAGTCATCGAAGTGCTTTCAGTCCTTTTCATTTTGACAAAAGACCTATCATTCTTTTTTACCAATAATAGAAAATCTCAGCATCATGTTGTTTGAAACACTTTCGCATGTCTTTGAATAAAGAGACGTAAAAAACAATGAAGTTGAAAATGAATGTTTTGTTAATGCTACAAATGCAGAAATAAAATTATACACTTGCTAATGAATAGTATGCATTCACATGATTTACATAAGGTTGCAAAAAAACTATCACAAAGGATTTACAGGGCAATAGAATTCAGTACTGATACCTCGGTGTTGCATTTGAGCAATAACTTACTATAATGGGTACATGATTTTAGTTCACCTGTATGTAGCATAAGACACTAAAGATTTTAACTTGAAGGAAAATTATACCATTGTATGCTTATATTTTTTTCCTGTGTTTTACAGAACAAATGGATCTTCTGACTTTCGTTGGGCACACCTGATACTGCCATGAAAGATTGCTTTGAAATGTTGCATGAAAGCTTCCTTCTTTTCAAAAAACCACTGTAAGAATTGCTGTAACAATGTGCTTACCTTCTTCTGCTAATAAAATAGAATATTAAACTAGAAACTTCAGAAAAATTAACAATTTCTCTGCTGCTCTGAGAAAGTATCTGTCAAATAGAAGTGTCAGAAACATCATGAAATCCCCTTGAACTTGCTACTGCTCTTGATTTTATGTAGAAGGCACTAAGATTTCAAAGATGCTTATGCACCCAGTCTCTGAAATCATGATGCTTGTTAGATACTTAAATACCTTGAAGTAATTAAGCTTTACACTGCAGTGATAGGCTGCAGTGTGCAATTCTTAGGCAGACAGCAGTGCTCTTCCAAATTAATTATGCAACAGTAATAGGAATACTTGATCACTTTGGTATTCTGAGGTAAAACTCCTCTTTAAAGCAGTTTTCATGTAACCTTTAATTTTATCTTCATGAAAATCTTTAGATATTTTGCTGAATCCTTTAGGAAAGGCTCTGTTGACCTACGTGGAAAATAATTTGCAAGAAAACACTGTGAGCATAAATTTTAGAGCTCTCATAAAACATTATGCATGGGACAAGTGAGGCCATATTATGTAGAAAAACGGACTCTGTCCATAGAGTTATCAGTTAGGTTAGTGGTTAATATGTAATCTTCAATCTACAAACCCTGAAAAATGAACTCTCCACACTCCATATCACCTCAAAAAATGTGTGGGTATAGTCACTTTCCATGATCTCATAACTTTATCTCTGATTTTGTTAACTTCACACTATTAAGCTGAACAAAAATTCTCTTTCCATCTATTTTTCTGCCACACAGAAACTTTTCATGCTAAAAAGCTACTTTAATAGTTCTCCTGCTACATGCAGTTTTATTATAGCATTTTACCTAGATAGAGCATTGAAACTATTTTATGTTTTCCTAAATTATATGATCCAAAACCATAATGCAGAAATATACCAACATCTAGAAGATTTATTTTATTTAGCTTATTCAAGGATCTAATTTACCATCTTATATAAAATCCTTACCATTTGAACAAATTTGATCAAGCAAGGTGCCACTACGTTTAAAATTTGATATTGATTTTTTTGGTTAATATCTTTTTTAAAAGCTAAACTGTATTACATCAGCCAAGCCTCTATGCAACGCCTGATTTAAACACAGATTTTTTTACTGCATTCTCTTCTCCTCACAAACTATGGGATAGATACAAGTAGTGCAGAGCTATGCAGATGCCTTTATAACTATTTTGTTCATTGCTACTGAACACTAGAAGTCCTACAGAAATATATTTTTGCTAGGCAAGAATGGATTTGGCTACACTATTTTCCTTTAGTATCATCCATATCCAGAGGAAACCGTTACTCAAATAGAAATGAGACACATACTCCAAGCTTCAGGGGGACATTGTGTTCCCTAAAAACCCTAAATAAAGACCTTTTCCCTAAATTAAGAGCCTATTCCCTAAATAAAGGCCCAACAAATCCTGCCTAAGAAACTACGGAAGTGACTGAACTTTTATTGAACCTCAAACTTTTGGCTTATCTCTTGGGCAATAGCTGGGCTGGTTCTTATTTATATCCCTATTTAAAACAAGCAGATTAATTCTTGGGTTTGCTTTCAAATTTAGTCACACATGGAATGTCTTAATTGTTTGTTAAAGGAACAGCAGGTAGTGGTCAGGGTCAAATGCCCTTGTGCTCAACAGATTTTAACTTTGCATAGTACTAACTCTTGAGACTATGATAAGCAAGCAAAGCAAACCTAGAGGAAGGTCTTCATGCTGTATGCGAGGGAAGCGCTGAGTGTGCAGGTACGCAAGGGCAGGGGAAAGGGAGGAGGGGACCTGAGTTCGTAGGACTGGGCATTTTTTACCATACTGGACAGCATAGTATGTACTGGTAAATGGGCTTTCAGTGCATGCATGTCAGGGAGTACGGGATTCTGCAAGATAAGTAGTAGAACAATACGAGATGTCTCCACTGCAGAGTTAATTCAGGTGTTGGCAGAAGGGTTTAGGTATGTGGGCTGAAGACTTGGTTCTGTGTTCACTCCTGCTAGTAATTCATCACCTGCTTTGTAGGTGCAGGCTGGACCACAGACCCGCTGATGGTCCTCCAGTGGTGACATTCCAGAATTCCCTGTTTTCCTAGACCAGGTGGGGTCATCCCTGAGTCACTGGAGAAGGATCTTCAAGCAGTTTACTCTAACACAGCATAAGGTATCATGAGATTTCTGATCACGTATGGTGAAGATGTCATGCACATGTACATGAGGAAAGGAGAGGGTCTGGTGGAGTGAAAAAAACATGAGGTGCCACATGAGATCTGCCTGTAGGCATGAGCCCACCAGTTGGACTAGTGCAGTCATAAGAGCCATGGGCTGGTTGGACGTTTTCTAAGGCAGACTCCCAGGGAGCTGGGAGATGAAGGCTCTCCTCATCATTTCCTCACTGTCCTTCAGGGACAGATTATGAAGGCGATTGGAGGGGTTGGATGGCAATGGGGAAGATATGGATAAATCTGGTTTTGTGTGACCTGTGAAGTGTCAGGCTCTGGTGTAGCGCTCTCTGTGATCACTGAGTCCCTCTCCCTGCTGGTGAGCAGGTCCTCCCATAAAGGAGAAGTTAGCAGGAGTAAATAAGGGGGATTTGACCTCCCCCGGCTGCGGTGGGCTGGAGGAAGTAGATGGCTCAGCAGGCAAACTGCCTGTTCTAGGCTGGTGATTGGCACAGCGTCTTACTTGCATATCAGGCAGCCTCCAGGGGAAAAAAAGGGTTATTTTAATTCAGTCAACCACAGTTTCAGCTCTGTGCTCTTCTGCAAGGAGAAAAGGGAGGGTTTTCCTGTGTTTGGGACCAAGGGACTAGTTCTGTTTGGTTTCCCTTGGAGAAGACCAATTGCCAACTTTTCCACTCCCTGGAATGAAGCAGGCTGGCTTCATTTATTTTCAGCACCCTCCAGGAAATAAGGCTGTTAGGTTTATGATCCTGAAGCTAGAAGGCCAGTTCAGTTTCTTTCATAGGTGTAGGGGCATGGTTACTAAATTTACTGCGCTTTTTCCAAAGGGCTGAGCCTTGGAGCAAGTCTGTTATTCCCACTAATTACCCAATGCCCCAATGTGTCTTTGGCCGAAACCTGCCAGCTCGAATCATGACCTGCCAGCACGAGCAAAGACCTTATGTAGGCAGCAACCTTCAGTTAGCTCTGGTAAAAGAGAAGTCCTAAAAGCGGTGTAGAAATGTGTCTATTTCCCTGTGGCTGCAGTTGTGTCTGTCTGATACCGAGCGCAGCAGTGGTATCGGTTAAGGGCAGTGAGTGCACAAGTGATTAGGAAGGCTGGTTTACAGCAACATGCCAGTTGCCTACAAAACAAAAAGAAAATCCAGGTAGCATTACACAAGAGAAAGGTACATTTCTTTCTCTGATCTCTTTAGTGCTTACAAGATTTAGATAACGTGCTTATCATGAAGCAAACGGAGATATTTTGCAAGTTTTACTTGGTGTGGTAACAACTATTACCCTTTATACCTTTGTAAATACCCTGAAGTTTGCAAGAGTAAGGGCATAAATGAAGTGAACAAACATAGCCTAACGCCAAATACCTCTTGGCTTTTCACATACATCTCTAATTAAATGATGAGGATGAATTTTTGTGAGGTTGTAATAAAATACAATTATTTAAATAAATATCTGAACAAATAGTCATACGGCCAGAATAAATTACCATCATATTTTTAATTACTGAAGTAAGTTTTGGTAGGAGGGAATGAATAATACTGAAAGATTTAATTAGTGAATTCAGAGAGGGGTTATTCACAGCACTAACATCAACAACATAACATCTAACATAATTAGGGATCAAAAAAAGCCTACTACAACACTAACATCTAACATAATTACAGATCAAAGAAAGTCTACCCGGCAAGCAAGACCCTTCTTGCAGAAGAAGATGTGGTCTCCCAGTCTCTAATTCTTGCTTTTCTCTCCTTTCTTTCCCAAGTACTTTTATTTCCTCTAGAATATTTAACCATAGATAATTAATTTTTCCAAGGGATCAAATAACCTGCAACAGTAGCCTGTTGGTTCTACAGAAGCTAGAAGTCAGAAATGGCTACTGAATATTGACTCCACAACACCACTACATATGAGAGGAACAGGGCAAGGGGAAGCCAGACGCATCACTGTGATTTAGCAGAAATGCTGATTTATTTTTTTTCCCCAAGATGCATAAAAGGTCATTCTGACTTGGGTAATTTCAGCAGTGCTTTGGAATACTAGGTCTATAAAGTTACAGGGCAGAGCCCTTGTTCTACTTTGGCCTTGTCCTGTGCTTTTTGATGACTCTCAGGCATGTGCAAGGTTTAGAATAGGACTCCTGCCAGGAGGTAAAAATGAATTAGAATAATTGGATTAAATGAATTAGAGGAAAGTTTGTGAGGATTTTTTTGCATAATTTTTTTCCATCCAAATGTGTCATACTTACTTCCACAATTTCTTTGCCTTGCTCCATGGCTGTGCTCAAAAACCTGTTCCAGCCAGTGAAAAGGATGCCTCCTCTGCCTAAACAGAAGGCAAAGGGAGAACATCTAATAAAAATGTTCAGAAGAGGAATTTATTTTCACAAAATTTGTCTCAATTTCTCCTTCCCCTCAATTTCTGTGAGAATTAGAAACCTTATGCATAAATTTATTATTTTTTTTTAAAAAGCTTGCAAAAATTTCATTAAAATCTTCAGGTGAAGAAAAATGTTAAACTTGTTCTAATATCTATTGGATCTTTGAAATTTCTGTTCCTTTGAAATTCCTGCACACTCCTCCAGGAGGAGGAAATAACAAAATACATTAAACACATTCCTTTTCAGTAATATTCTTGTAAATTGAGAAACTTAAAATTCATCTCCAAAAGCGACTATTTAGTCAGTAAAACATGTAGGGCTTCTGCACCATCTCCATGCTACATTAGAAACTGTGTCTTTAAAAGTTTTGATACTGGGATTTAAAAGCTTTTGTTATCAACAAACCACATGCCCTAAGAGGAGAATAACATGCCCTTGTTTTTCTCTAGCTTTCTGTGGGCTCCAAAGAGCTCTGCCCTCTGGAGAGGGCACCTCCTCTCCAGGGAAGCTCATCTGTAAACACAAGCCCAACTGCTCACCCTGATGACTCAAATCCACCCGTATGCTCCCTTCTGTCCAAGCCCAAAGCTCAGCCTGCTTCTCTCTGAATGTCTCGCCATCGGCTCAAGCTCAGTATGGCCCACCAGAGTTCTTAATCTGTCTTCTAAGCTCTCTTTGCTGCTGCTTTTTCCAGTCACTGTGGCTAACATCACTGGCCCGTCTGCTGCTTGGACCTTGAACTTGTCAGCGCCTTCAGACTGGGACTTTCTCTGCCTTGGCTTTTCATATCAAGGCTCTGTGTAAATCTCAATACATAAAACTTCAACGCTATGACCTTCCTCCTACTTCCACACAGCTAAAATTACCAGTTCGGCTTTCATCCTTTTGTCACAAGATGCTTCTCCCTGGTTTTGACAGAGCACGTTTCCCGCTCTTTCCTCTGTGCTCACAGCTGTAAGTGGGTTTCATTTCTCCTCCCATCTTCCCACCAGCTCCTTCATCATCAAGCACAACATAATTCTCCTCTGTGCAGATTGCAGCCCCACTGCCATCTCTGACATCCCATGGCACCAGCTGTCATCGCACATTTCTAAACCTTTCACACCAGTAATATCCTCTTCCTACACTGCCCTGCCAGCCTGGGAGGAGCTCTCTGTAAAAACACACAGCACTCTGCCGTTGTGCACCTTCAGAATTTCCCTGTGAGCTTTCCTTTTTCACACCATCTGCAAAAAACAGGTTGCTGGCTGGCTGCAAGTGTTACATGCACGATGAACAGTAACGTCGTATTCTTTTCCTCCCTGTCCCTGAATGTGGCTACCTGTTGTTTTACCTTTTTTACTTTGATCATAAAGGTTAGATCATAAATGCTAGATCATAAATGCACCGAGCGCCTCTGCCACTTGGGCACGTGTGGAAAAGGGCACAGGAAAGCCCTGGTCCACATCTGAATTGCACCGACGCTGCAGTACTAGAAATACAGAGATTTCACATTCAGCTACACAAATGTTGGGAATGCATTATTCAGTTACAGGACTAGGTTTAACTCATCCTTCTTTAGGGGTGAGGCTGAAGGTATCTCTGAACGTTTAAAAAAAAATATTCTTTGCAAATATAATTATTTAGTATCTAACAAAATTCAGCACCTTTCTTAAGAGGCACTTGTGGAATTTAAATTTTTTCTTTCTTATTTTTGTCTCCATTGTGAAAGTGTAGTGGCAATATTTAAATGAATTGTTACACAGGATGGCTGGCGCACTACTGTTTGTGAGAAGCTTGCACATTGTCCAACGTAGTTTGAATTTCAGATTCAGTGGTCACTGAATTGCATACAGTTTTCTTTCTTTTTCCCATATATTGAGAGTTTCTTCTCAAAGGGACATGCAAGTCTGTCTTGAAATCACATTTCTGGTGTGCTGACTCTAAAGTTTATTTTTTTCTGCAGGGATCTATAGTTTCTATAGTGTTATAACCCAAACCAAATGTTTTCTGAGGCACAATAGAAAGCACTATTTCTAAGCCATTTGAACACATGTATTCAAAATGTATTAAACATGGATAGATGATGACTGCAGAAGAAGGTATTTCTAGATGTGGAGTCTTTTAAAAGGAGCTAAATCTGTTTTCCTTTCCAAGAAAAATATATCGATTTCCCTATGTTTAGTGTATTTCAAATTCTGTCAACAAGTCATAAGCTGTTAACAGGAAGCTGCCTTCTGTTTTACCCTCTGCCAAGATTAGGGGTGACATTCCTAGCCTCTTGAAATCAGCAACAAAACTTCCTTTGACTTCAACTTGGACAAGATTTCATCCAAAGCAAGAAAATTATTATTCTTACATTTTGAGAACTGAAAAGAATAAAAAACCTCCTTCCAATTCATAGTTATCTCCATTTTCAGATATTGGCATGTAAGTATTATTTATACTGTCATCCTTTTCAGTATAAAGGTTATCTTAGTTGGTTTTGATGCCTGATGACAGGAATTAGCTTATAAAGTATTTTTGCAGCATATAACAACAACAAAAAAGAATAGTTCAGAAAGGCAAAAGCAAACACATAAAAATAAGCACTTATCTTTCCATTTTATTACTATGGATTTGCTATCTTAACACACAAAAGAATGAATATTATTTCATTAGACAGAAAATTATGCTTATAAAGATAGTTCTTTTTGCAGAGTCATGTTTGGTGGGACGAGATGGAGGAAGGGTTAATTCAAAGATCAGTGAGATAGGTGGGGAAAAAAGTAGACAGAAAAACTTCTATTGACTGTGTTGGGCTGTATTTCACACCCTTCTTCCCTGTTAAACACTGTGTAGCAAGGAAACTTCGAACCCTTCTAACTTTTCTGCAAGAACTTTCTTAAGAAGAACAGCAAAATACATGAGCCATGGAGTCCCAGTTGAACCGTATAAGGTTGGGATACAGTTATAGCAATGCTGAAGTAAGTATAATCTAGGTGTCAGAAATACACAGTGATCTGGTGCGTAAGTAGACAGTACCTAATCTTGCAAACACTGCAGGTCTCCCTGATAACTTATTAAAAGATACAAACACAGCAAAGTCAGTGAAAGCTGAGTATCGACTATCTACCCAGGAACATGAGGGCTCAGATTTTTCTATGTGATCTCTGGTATTTGGCAAATCCTTCTTTTAATGGCCAATTGTTACCAGTTAAAAATTGCAGAATAAAAACAAAGTGTCAGTTAAAAAAAAATTTGGTCATCAGCCCCTTCTAGGATTAGAATTTTGCTCATTCTTCACAAAGGAGGTCACGCAGAAGGAAAAGGTGAACCTAAAACACTTTAACTTTCATCTGTCTGAAAAAATTCATTCAAAGAAAAGTTATTTTTAATTGGGTGTAGTTATACTATGATCTGCATGTTGATACTCATACCTCAGTTTAGGTATGTTTATCATACCATAATCATGGTTTAGATTGCCTACCTGATGAAATACTTTGAGATACTACTTTGTAATTTCTGTTCCATACTAACTCCTCATGTGGATATCCCTACATTCCTTAATTGACTTCACAGCACCAGGAGCGTAAGCACACCAGTGCACAACCCCAGTGCAAGCTAGAATATGATTCTGCATCATGCCACTGACTTCAATGCACCCATCCTGTCCCAAAGTGTGCAGAGCAATTCACCACAATGAAATAACGCTTTGCTTGATTGTACTTTCAAATGTCAACCAGACCTGCAGCATGTAGAAGTTTCTGTAACTGAGATAAGAAAACCGCATTTTGTTACGTAAGTTACTTCATAATTCATCTCAAAAAACAAGCAACCCTTCAATTATCCATAAACAATACACAATTTTCATAATTAGTAAGTACAGTAGATGAACATAATTTAGGAATCAAAGATTCACTGAAAATCAAGAGGACATAGGCTCTTGAGTCAGTGCTTCCAAAATAGAAATCCAACAGGGCAGACACTTTCCGAGTCACATTCCTCTGAAACTCGAGTTATTTGTACACCTCAGCGCATGCTCACGACAGTGAAAGACTGAGGTTCTGCTGACACCTGTTGATAAATGTCTGAACAGCGGAACTGCTGTCTTACAATTGGGTAAATGAAATTAAAAAAATATATAAGAAAACTGAACTAAAGGAACAGAGCTGCCTTCTTTGTTTGGCAGAAAAGTCTCCCATCATTGCTAAGTCATAATAGCGGAGTAGGGTTGGGGAAAGGACGAAAAGGAAAGGTAAAAACAAAATTTGCTGCTAGATTCTTTTTGTCAGATCTTCCCTGACAAGAATGATGAGGTCACTTCCTACTGAGTCAATACACTACTTGTCATTGTGGAGATGCTTACTAAGCTGAAAGAGATTTGCTAATGACTAGATGATCAGCAGAAGTATAATTAATATCAGCAGAGAACAGTATCTGTTTTTCAAATGATCAGAGTCATGCTAACATGGGAGTGCGGTAAGATGACAAATACTACTGAGAGATTTTCAATTTTATTTTTTTTTAATATGGGAAGAGAACTTTTTGCTTACTCAGCAGCTTATCCTCAAAACTCAGCAAATATCATACCTGAACTCTGCTGGGTTTGGTTAGGCCCAAGAAAAGGTAAAATTTTAATAAAATTTTCTTGTTGCTACAACACTAAGCAATTAAGATAGGCTTCAAATTTTCAGTTACAGTACAGTCCTAACACCAAGCACTTTTAACTTTGTGTTAAACAAACATACTGAAAAAGGGAGAAGATTGCTACACCTTTCATAAAAAGTATTTCTGTTGACAGCCTGCACGCTGCACTCCCTTTCATTTGTACAGAGGCTGCATGGTCCCTGGTAAGAAAAACATGTTTTGGGCAGTGTTTTAGACACGATGTAATCTGTATTAACTGCTTTTCTGATAAGAAAAGTTCAGACAGCGTAGACTTGTTTCTTTTGCTGTTGTGCACGTGTGAGCCTTGCCTCCTCTCCCCCCCCCCCCCAGCCCCCCCGCCATCCTCCTAAAGAAACAAAGGAGAAATTTACAGTAAAGAGAAAATTCACTTTCTGTCCCTGTTGCTCACCTTTGAAAGAAAATTACTGCTTGTAAAATACAGCCCCAAAGATCTTATCTTGGACAACCATGTACTTGGGTTTCTGTGTATATTCCCGCCTTCTCTGTATCCAGGATGAATTGGAAGGTATTGTAATGGATAATTACTGTGATTACTGGATGCGTGCCAGCCCATTCAGGAATTACCGTGCCCTGGATTGAAAAGGTTGCCGAAGCCTGAAAAAATACGCGCGCCTGCAACCGTGGCGTGCAGTCAGGCTGCCCTCTCCCGGCAGATCACATCTCTTCGTAAAGCACATCGGCTCAAAACTTCCAGTACACCTCAGTTTGGCTGCCTTTACAGCATGAACCCGATCTATGGAGAGGCTGCGGAAATGCCCAGGAAATATTTGGATGTACAGATGCTCAGTCAAAGCTACTTGCCAGTCTGACCAAGCTGCTAAACGTTCAGAAATTCTGGATAGATGTAAAATACATTCACCCCGGGCAACATCTTCAGGCTGAAAAAGAAGACGTTTTCTTCAGGCAAACTGCAGCTCTGAATGAGATGCAAGGCCTCTGCTGTGTATGAGATGAATTTGCAGTTGAGACTACTCCAAACTCTCAGACATACAGTGCCTACTGCATGTTTGTGTAGCACAAAGCCAAGCCAAATGCTTTACAGACATATTGAGCTGATGCTCCATATGATACCAATTCAGGTACACATGTACTCCTGTCCGGGAAGCTCTAGACAGAAATGTGGCAGCCTTTGCCTGCCAGTATTTACCTGAGCAAGTTGCTCAGATAATTAGCAAGCTTTTATCAGCATCGAGCATGTCAAGGCGTTGCCATTAACCACCTTGCTGGTTGCAAGCTCTTGAATGCTGTAACAAAAGGTGTAGTGGGCAGCTGTGCTCCAGCCTTGCAAAGGGAGATTAATAGAGAAACAAGGTGAGAAGGAAAAATGACCAAAAGAGAAAGGACGAGAGACAAGAGGCTGTGTAGGCGTTGTTCAGCATGTAAATGAAGCTGAAGAACGCAGTTATGTCACTTAGTAACAGTGATCATTATGGGGTTGGCTTATTTCCTCATACGCACACAACCCTCAACCTCCGCACAGGATGCCCAATTAGAGATGGCAACTCTTCTCATTAAGCATAAGCAATCAAGGCACATTTCTGAGCTGGTAACTATAAATGTTTGATGCCATTTCTGAAATGTTTTAGATCATTCTCATTCCAGGTGGTTACTTTATTTGCACCTGTGAACCCTCTTCAGGCTGATCAAACCTTTAAACACCGCTGTGTGCAGACTTCCTTATCCCCAGCTAGTGCCACAAACCAGATGTACACACCGGTTTACCTTGTATAAGCAGTGGTGATGTCCTCCCCAGGCTTGGGACAACTTGGTGAGGGCTGCCGGTGCCAACGCTGAAGCGACAACCGTTTGGAAGAAAAGCAGTTCAGCCACGTTGCTGGCCAAAGGACAACCCATCCTCCGCACATTGCCAGGATTTTCGTAATACAGGGGGCCCACTGGATCACTACCTGGAAGGAAAAATGGTTGTAAAGTTTTCTGACCCAGGCAACCCTTTTGTAAAATAAAAGGCCTGGCCCTATTGTAAAATAAAGCCTGAGGTCACCCACCTGAAACACCTCCAGTGGGTGCACTTTTATCCAACCCGGCTGTGCGGGTGGTGTGGGACTGAAGACCCTGAGGCTGGCGGAGAGCGGGAAGAGTGCCAGCCAGCCAGGCCGGTGCACTGGAATTGGCGACCTCACTGGGCCTCGTCGGCCAACATGGCCTTCGCTTTTCGGGTATAGACAGCCTCCGGCAGCTTGTGGAGAAGCGTGTTTGACGGAAATCGCACTAAAGGTCTGGGTGGGCCCGGCCCCGACCCGCGCAACAGCCGCTGGTTTCCAGTCAGGGCTGAGGGGAGCTCGGGCCCGAGCCTCTCCCCACACCCCGTGTCCAGGCGGGGGAGCCGAGAGGGGGAAAAAAATAATAATAAAAACCCACGATTTCTTTTCTTTTAACGTTTCCAATAAGGAGGGTGAAAGCCGTTGGCCGGGTGTTGAGGGGGAAACAAGCCCTTCACCGGAGCAGGGTGCGCCAGGAGGGGCGAGCGGAGCCGCCCGTCCGCCTCACCCGCCCCAGCCAGCCGGCGCCTGTGCCGGCGGCTCCCGGCAGGGGGCGCTGTGGGGCTGGTCCCGCCGCCGCCGGCCCGCTCTTGGCTGGGGGCGGGTCGTATGGCGGCGCTGCTCCGCCTGGGCCGCGCCGCACGCCTGCTGCTGGTTGCCGCTACGGCCCCGGCCCCAGCCCCAGCTCCAGCCTTGCGGTCGCCTCTGCGCCTCGCTTCATCGTCCTTGTCCTTTCCTTCTTCTTCTTCTTCTTCCCGCCGCTCTCCGCCGCCGCCCGCCATGCAGGCCTTCCAGTACCCTGAGGTGTACCGCGACGAGACCGCCGTGAGTACGGCCCTCGCCGGGAACGGCCCCGCCGGCGTGTGGCGGCCGCCGGGCCCCGCTGCGGGGGTGGTGTGTGTGTATGTGCGTTAGCGCTTTCTCGGGTTTCAGGGCTTTGTGTGGCTTCAGCCATTAAAAGTGCAACGTTCTCCGTTTAAAGGTTGTGAACGTCCCGTGGGCCGCGGCCGTTGCTGGGGGCTTGTTAGAAACCGGGTTTGTTGCCGTTGTGTCTGTGGGCAAGTCCCGCGTGTTGTGGGGGGGCAGCACCGAGGGCCGGGGCCGGGCTGCTGCCGCCCGGCTGAGGCGGGGGGCCGCCGCGGGGAGCGGGTCTCGCCGCCGGGCCGGGCCGGGAGTGCGAAGCCCGGAGCTGCCGGTACCGCGGCGGGAAATGCAGGCCTCCACCGGGCTGGGGCGGCACAGGGGGGAACAAGCGGTCTTATTTTCTTGTGTTGGCACATCTGTGAGATCGGCTGTCTCCTTGCCTTCCAACCCGAACTCGGTAGGCAAGGGTTGCAGTGTAAATTTGGCTGAAACGGGTGCGGTTTGCTTCTCCTTCCGCAAAGGACTGCGCTTTAGGCGCCAGCCCGGGAATTATTTACAGAACTAACATCGCTTTTAAACCAGAATGTTTGCCGACCTGAGCCGACACTGGAAAAAGTAAAGTATTTGCTTTTATAGTTAAATGAAACGCTAAGCTGTGCAACTCCTAACAGCAGGTAGTCTTATTTTGTGTACCGGAGGAGGGAAGCAGATAAATTCAACCACGTGCGTTAGTCTTTTGTGTGTTTGTTGTTTTTTTGTTTTTAAATTTATATATGTACTATACGCACGTGTTTGTGAGCAGCAATAGCAGGGAGGGCTAAACCAGAGACGGTTGTGTAGCCAAAAACTACGTTTTGGGTGCATCCAGTAATCGGGTTTTGTGATTTGGCTTGAACACCTGGGTTTGGGGGTTGGGGTTGTTTGGTTTTTGGGGGGTGTTGTTTGTTGTTTGGGGGTTTTCTTATTTTATTATTACTTTACTAATCCATTGTGTGGGAGGAATTTATGTTTGTGTTCTGCATTTCCCTGGTGCTTTGTGTTTTTTCTGAGGACAACTCTGCTTCCTTGGTGCCGTCACCAAATGGTAATATTAGCAACTCACCTGGGAGCAAGGTGCTGCTTTTCTCTTCCTTTGCTTTTTAGCACTGATGACTGTCGTTCTCTGATGAATAGAGTTTGCTTGTGTGCGTACCTCTCTCTCTTTTTTTTTTTTTTAAAGTATTTTTTTTTATAAATTCAGGTGTTGGATTACCATGGGTGTAAAATAAGCGACCCGTACTGCTGGCTTGAAGATCCCGACAGTGAGCAGACGAAGGTAACCTTTCTTTGTACAGGAATGGATGTTTTGATATGGTTCTGTTTTATCGACTAGGTGCATGGGTGCTCTGTTTTTGAAGGAACTGCCAGTACTTTTTGAATACTTACGTAGTGGGTGTAGGTGTAGTTCACGTGATATCTTATGGCGCCAGCAGCGATGCTGTTATTTTGTACCTTTGTGTTAATGGGGGAAAGACCGGAAAACCTAGTATAACTTAGATCACAGAATTTGGAAAACTAAGGCCTTGTTTATCTTGCACCCATTTTTCCTAGAGAATTTGAATGCTCAAGGTGGTGGTGTTGCACTGAAGAGAAACACTCTGATTTTGGAGCACTGTATCTGTTGTCCTAAGTACATCTGAAATTGCCATAATAAAATAGTTAAGAAAGGGTAGAAGGAAAACTCATTTGGCTTGCTTTCTTTGTACAGTGACAAAGTGAGTGAATGCATCTTTTTTTGCGGGGGGAGAAGACCCTTTTTTTTAAAAAAACATTTTTCCTCCTGAGATTAGCCTTTGTTATTGGCTCTTGTTACAGATTGCAGATGTTGCAGGGTTTTCAGCCTGCAGTGTGGTATAGCTAGACTGTTCTTCTGGAACCAGTCTCTTGCTGAGAGAGAATCCTGAAAAATAATGAAGTGTGACTGTGAGCCGGTTCCTCTGATATTCATGGCATAGGGAGTTGCAGGGGTGATGGCCAGAAAGTGGGAGGTGGCAGTGTGGAGGGGGTTCCTCTGTAATGGATAATAACTTTGCAATAACTGTAATTCCAGATCTAAAACAGTGGCGTCTATGTAGTATGCGTGACTGTGTCAGAAAAACGATGGAGGGCAGGGTCTCCATTTAAAAATATCCTGCAGGGTGGCTTTCCATTAGTGAGATTCTTTCAAGGTTCTCTCATGTATGTATGTGCCTATATAATACATCTTGATGAGCTAGAGGATGGTTGAATAGAACTTACTGTAATTGTCAAGAGCAAGATAAAATGTGTACAGTTAGGATCCCATTCCCTACTTACAAATCTATGGGCATATATAAAGGTACATGTGGATTAAAAAGGTTCATTTCGGATCAGGTTTTAGTGAAAAACTCTGCCATGGGTGTTAACGTTGAAAATTAGATATTCAGTAAGTTGGGAGTATTTTTTTTTTTTTCTTGATTCTGGCATCCTTAAGAAACGGTACACATAGGATAGTTTTGTGCCAAATTCAGAGGGATATATGTGTGGGGAGATAGAGTTATGTCTTTCTTTTATGGAGGCCTTACAAATACCTATTAAAGTGGTTTTAAGGATCCTACGGAAGAGCTGGGATTGAGGAAAATGCCAGGACTTCACCTTTTTGTTTCCCTGTGTTGAATGTTCTTGCCACATACTGTGAGCACGTTGGGTAAGAACAATTGAAGGTGGGTGAATTTCATCCTCCAGAGGTTGTAGGCAAAATCAAGATTAAAACATCCTCATAAAAATGCAGCAGCCCAGACACAAGATGTCACATTGGTGTAATGAAAATGCTGTTCAATCTTGCCTACACTCTAAAAAACACATGCCTTGGCAGAATTTTGCAGTGCAGTAGTAGTATGATGCAAAGAGTGGAGAGGGTTCCTGTGCATATCTGTGAGTATGCCATCTTTTTCCAAAGTTCCAGGAGTTACCGAACAAAGGAAATTAAAAGTATTTTGCAGTTCTACCTGTTTCATAGAAGAGGTCAGAAAAAATTGGTCTTGAAGTGCTAAACTCCTTTCATCTGCTTTATCATTCAATTTTGTGCTCTGCAGCAGAGGTTGCTGATGGCTGGTCCTTCTTGCTAGCTTTTCTTAATAGTTTTATCTCCAAGTTCTTGAGATAGTTTGCAGGACTCCTGAAGAATAGCCATTCTGCACCTACCAGATCAAAGAATAACCAGATAGTGGTATAGAGGCAACTGAATGACCGTGCATGCTTCAGCAAGAATTTGGAGCGTGCTTTGTAGACTTTTCAAGCCTTCAAGTCACTGACCTTGATACCTGTGTCCTTCCCATTCTTCCTTCAAGGTGCTTGCTCTCTATGCACTCCTTAATATCCCAGACCTCCATTTGTTTTGGGGAAAAGTAAAAATATCCTGTGTACATCTCCAACAATAGGCTACCTTTAATTTTCTATATATTAAGTACAGAACTAGAAGAATTCCTTGGGCACCCATGCTCATCTGAAGTGTTAAGAGCCACTCTTCAGTTTCTGTTTACAACATGCTTAATCTAGGTCACCCCAAGGCCACATGATAGTTGAATCTAAGATGATTCTAGAATGAGATCTTTCCTTTTCTAGCAGCCCATAGCCTAGTTTTAATTAGGTGAAAATCAAATAGGTCTAGAAATTTTTCAGTCGGTTTGCCAAGATGATCTTATTCTATATGCAGTGTATATATCTGCTGTAAAAAGGAGGTTACTGAAATCTGCAGGTGACTGAGCAGGACTGTTTCTTGTCAGATGTGCAGTCTTAGAGATGATTAAGCCAATCATCAAGCCCCATCCTCAGTCTCTCGTGGAAAAGCTGTTTTTCAGAAAGTATGCACTTCCATGTTCATGATCTATGTGCTTTACTGTATGACTTTTTTCCCCTGTGTGCGCTTGGAGAAGTCGTGCGCAGCTATAAGCAAACGAAACTCCCTTCTCCAGGTACGCAAATAAAAACTGAGCCTCTGGTCAGATGGGGAAGTTCCTACCTCACTTTGGAAAGAGGAAGTGCAGAAGCTGGATCCCTGCTCTGCTACTGTTTGGCCATTGACCTTTAAGACAGACTGAGGAAGCATCCCTGGCATAATTGACATGTTGTGCTACGCCAGTGAAACGCTTCTGGGGATGACATAGGCCACAACTGCAAAACCACACTTTTACTGGCGTCTTGGGTTTGGCGCGGTTGGACTTTTCAACTTCTTGGTTTGTTTTTACACTTTGTGGGAAATACGCTCTGTTTTAGACTACAGCAAAGTCTTTTGCTACTGTAAGTCAGTCAGTATGTCAGTCATATACAGTACCTTAACTCACTGGGAGTGTAGGCAGTAATGTGTAGCTTGTTTCAGATGTGAGGGATGCACAAGGAATAAAAGGGCGGGGATCATGTACCAGACGCAGTTGAGCTGTGGTGTTATGAATAGATGTATGTTTGGATTAAGGCTAGAATTGAAACTCTCAAAACTGCAATTAAATGGATTTGTAGTTCTAATAGATCAGTGTTTCATTCACATGTTTTGATAAATTTCCAATTGCACTTTGAATTTTTCTGTGCTAAATATTAAGGTAAATGTTAAGAAGTAAGCCACCAGAAGTATACTGTGAGTGGAAATCATTATCTTGAGAGAATAGCTTAGCGGCATGTAGACAGCTGTTAGGTTGTAACAAAGCATGGTTAAAAAATTTCGTGGCATGTGTGTTTTAGGTGAAACTTAGTTATACTTTTTTTTTTTAAATAGCAATTGGCCTGCTCAAATAATGGTCAAACACTTCAGCCTCAAGTGGAACATCTCTACTCTTAGTACAACACTTTAGAAATTCTTTTGCTTTTCAAATTACCGTATTTTCTGAGATACCACATAAGCATGTGCCTTACTTGGACCCTTATTCTATCCTTTCTTCTGCTAGCAAATTCTGTTCTGGTTCAAGGCTTATGATACATTGTCACATGTAGGTTTCTACAGGTGAAATAAAAATCTTTCTCTGTAGTCTCATCAAGATGTACAGAGTTACTGTTAGCCATATAGCCCGGGTGGCATCTGTTCAGCTCAGTGTGGTGGATGGAGTTGTTTACCATGAGAGTTTCTGCTGACATCTGTTCCTGTACTTTACCTAGAGCAATATTTCAATTATGTATTGCTTTTTGAACATGAGTGCAACCTTGTGCTCAAAAGTTTAAGAACAGAGAGTTTCCAAACTGGACTGGATTCTTCTCAGTGGAACTCTTTCAAAAACCTGTGATTCCTACCTGCTTTTTCGGATAGCAGTTGCATTCCCTTTTACAAATAGTCTTGGAATCTGGTGCATACTAAGTGGAAATGGGAAAAATATATTAAGTTCCTGCAAAAGCAGAATTACTAGTGATTCAGTTGTGAGTGCAGTAGTTAGTATGTAAGCATCCTCTTGTGCAACGAATGCTTGTAAATAAAACTTTGTCTCCTCTTTGAATACCAGTAATGAAAGCAGATGTGGTAAGATGTGGCCGTGCAGTTAAAAGTGAGTAATGCACAGTTCCAGTATACCCTCACAGCAATGTTACCATTCTGGTTGTGTTCTTGATAGCTAAAACAAAGACGTGTGCCAGTTTCTGTCCACTGAATGCAACTGAAAAGTGCTTTTGCCCATCCAGTACAATGGATCGTTTTATACATGTTTTTATAAGATATCTTTTCTCTAAGAATGTCACAGCACTTTGAGTAGTTAGTTTATTTGCATAGCATGTGCTGTCTAGATTTTTCTGTATGTGATCTTTGAAATTCATGTATTTCCATTTAGAGAAAACAAATTCAGATACACATAATTCTTGGGAAGATCTGATTAAGTTCTTTCGTCATTTGATGAGGGGGAACGGTTATAATGGTATGATGTGAAGGCTGCGTACCATTTTGACTTGCCACTGGGATGTGCTGTGCTGGGTGTTAAAGCTATCTGTGCCAGCGTGATCCTCAAAGGGGGTACAGAAGCCAAAAATGGCCTTCCCTTGGCAATGCCTTCACCTGTTTCCCTTTTTTCATGGGATTGTTTCCTGGCTATGTATTCTTGCTGATACATGGAGTCTAAAATTTTGAGTAAAGGTCCAGAAGTCGTCATTGTTAGCCTTCTGTATCTGTTCCTTTTTGGTGCTGTAGTGCTTGCTTTCTTGTGTCATCCTTGAGCGGTGACTTGTGTAACCAGCCCATGTGTTCTTAGACTAGTATGTTTCAGCACTTAGCCAAGTGTTCTTAGAGCATTACTAATTTTGCACTGACATGTTTAAAGCTTATCAGTTTCTGTATGGTTTGTTAGGCATGACCAAATATTTCTCAAGTGGAGACTGACCATAATTAATGCTTTTTCTCCTTTACCTTTTGGCCTGACAAGTCTCTGAAAACACAGTTTGGCAGGTAATGCAGCTCTTGGCTATGCACTGCTGTGTCAGCAACGCAAATGGGAGGGAGAGTGTGTCTCTACTTGCCCCATATGCTCACTTCTCACCATGTGAAATGTCTGTAAAATGCTGCTGAAAGAGTTTTATGTTCTATTCTTTCCTCTTTTTCTCCTGAAGAATTAATAAATGAGTAAACATTGATAGCACTTGGTAAATGTATGCCAGGTACTCTGTACAGCGGCTGACTCTTCTGAAGAATTGTGAACAAGTTGTGAAATGCGGATTGCAGCCCTGCTTTTCCTGTGCATCGTGCCCTGCGGTGAAGTGTAGATGTTATCATGAGTTGATCTGCTTGCTGTGTGACAGATTCTGGATAGGTAGAAACAATAGCCTCTTTAAAAGCAACTGGGAAAGAGACCTGTGCAAGCAAGAGATGAGTGGACAGAGTTTCAAGCTGGAGTCGAGAGACTGGGGTCCGAGGGTGATACTGCAGCCATCACTGCCACATCTGGCTGTGAGTTACGGCCGCATATGCTGTGTCCTGTCCTTCCTACTCCATGTTAGAGACAGAAAAGCCTGCATGTCTGCTTTTTAGCAGCTGTGGTTCATCTTAAGATGCTTAGGTATTAATTTTATGTTAATGTACTGTGCTATAAATAGGGATGGTGAAACACCAACAGAGCACCAGTTTTTCCATGCATGCTGTGGGAGCGGCAGCCTCTAACAAACAGCTGGAGTGGTAATAGTTTTGGCCACTGTCCTTAAGTGTTTGTGACTGGGAGGTGGAGTGTTTTAAAGAAACCAGACTCCTCAAAGTTCTCTTCTCAGAGATTAGGTATTCTTGCCCTTTGTAACTAAGAACTGATCTGTGGACAGTTCTTTGTCCTTTCCAAGAAATACTGTCTGGGATGTTAATAGGATCAACAGATGGTGCACATGACGTTTTGTATCATCTTCCAGCCCTTCACAGTGCCTGAAATGATAGCACACTCTGTGGGCAAAAGGGACTCTCTTCTTTATCCATTTCCTAATTTATTTATCATAGAGTATTGGAGTATCGTGTATTTGTGGTGAAGAAAGGGAAGATGGTATTTCCTAGGTATATACTGTAAGTTAGCTTTTCTATGCCATTTAAGCAAGTATAAGGAGAGTTTTCAAAAGCATGAGGTTTGGGTTGTTTTTTTTAAAAGGCGAATGGCAGGAATCTGACTTGTCTTTAGCCAAACCACAGGTTATCCCAATGCGTGCCCTGGATATTCAAGAGATAACATCAGTTTTTCTACAGTATTGTGGCATAATTCAAATAAGTATGTAAGACTCTTCAGGTGTGACACTACACAACCTATATAGGGGGAAAGATGTTTGTGATGCATTGCTTCAGAAAATAGTGCTTCCTTTAGGAAATGTGCATTCCTGATTGAGTTCATGTCTTTTTTGGGGGGTATTGTTTTCTTTCAGGCATTTGTGGAGGCCCAGAACAAGCTTACAGTACCCTTTCTCGAGCAGTGTCCTGTCAGAGGACTGTTCAAAGAACGAATGACTGAACTCTACGATTATCCTAAGTACAGTTGTCACTTCAAGAAAGGAAAAAGGTATGTGTGGAATGTCTTTGTAGGTGGTGATGAACGTGAAGCAGGTCAAAAGCAACTACTAGTTAGGAAAATGAATTATAAATTATATTTGCATTTACTCCTTTATAGTTGGGAAGTAGGAAAAGTAAGCCAATGTTAATATATATGGTTGCATGATGCAGAGCACAAGGTGCTTGACTGTTTCCAGTTCCCAGTCACATTATCTTCTTGTTCTTTTGTTGTCTTTTATTTTTATAGGAAAAACTGTGAGTTTATCAAAACTCAGACAACTTTTGCAGAATAACTGTGGTAAAAGTAAAATTTTGAGGACGTCCTTTCAGGGTTGGTCACTGTCAGTGTAGTTAAAGGCACCTCATCCTGAAAACAGCACAAGTCTCTCATATGCATGTTGTTCTAAATATTTACTAAAATACTGCTCATATGTTGGTTATACTTTGAGCACCTGGTAGGATTTTTGTTTAGTCATAGTCAGTGAAAAGCAGTGGGAATTCCCATGTGAAAAATGGCTCCTGTATCTGCAGGGGATTGGGGAAAAATTATTTGGTGGACTTAAAGCAACTGATGCAAAAAGATTTGTCTTCTAAGAAAAAGAAATCCTGCTGTGTGCTAATACCTAGCCTACTAGTATCCCTGTTTTAATTCTGTGGCTAGTAAAGAGGTGCTGCTTCTGTAGCTTACCCACTGTCTGGAGACTGCAGCTGCTACTCAATTTTATGTGACCTCTTTCAGAAATACAATCAATCCCCTAGAAAGAGGGAGTAAAGGGATGAAACTGCTGGTTAACTTAGTAACATCTAAATATTGGTTTAGTAGTTGAAAAAGAAGTAGTGCAAACAACCAGCCATTTTTAATCATAGGAAACACAAATAGTCGTCTTTGGTATTTTCAATTTGTTTGGCCCTTATTGAGTGGGCATCCAGATATGCCAGATACGTTTTTCACTGTCATCCACAGGAAAGAACAGAAGATGTCATATTGTCTTAAGATTTCTGCACAGATACTGAAGGACATCTGCTGCTCTTTAGTTATCTGTCCTGTGCTGTGAGGAGGGTGTGGAGACTTGTTACTAAGGGGGGGAAAGTCTGTACTATGTGGGTTTTTGCAAAAGTATATTGTTGGGTGTGAACCTAAGCTGATGCTGATGTAAGTTGTCACTGATGTGGCATAGCACATCAATGTATAGAGGTGTGAGGTTTAAGCCCAGAAGTACTGGAGCTGTTTAGGACAGTACTGCATCTGGGGAAATAAGACTTGTTGAGCAATTCAGGCAAAGCTTATTAGTTTGTATGTGATTCATCTGTGCTGAATCTGATTCTGGAGCAGGCCTGGTCAGTGACTGCTCTGGATTCTGTGGCCTATTCTCCCTGTGCAGTGCAAACCTGCCGGGGTGTGGTTATTTTCAATGCTGATAAGGCTTGATGTTGCAGAAGTGCTCATAGCACTCAGTCTCCACTAGAGATAAAAAGTCTTCATTTGATGCAGCTGACTGTCCTCCAGGAAGAACATTTAAAACTTAATGTGCTTTAACTTATGACACTTTACTTTGATTTTTGATAGATGTCTTTTTAGTTTTTTCTGAGTGTTACTCTATTCCTTGGCATGTGCTGAACTTAAATCACAGTGGTTTAAAAATCATACCAAAACCCCCACCATTTATTATGGCATTTGAGGAGAGCAAGAGGGCTCTACGAAGTATCACTTAGTAAGGGGTGTGGGGCAGGGAAGCTATTCTATTTGAAGAACTATCTAAACTTCCCATGACACTTAGAAATTCTTCAATTTCATTACTCCAGTTTTCTGCCGAAGAATAGCTGCTAAAGGACAGTGTCTGAAGAGCTGTTCTGTAGAATCTGCAGAAAGGAAGAGTGCCCAGGGAGGTGCTGTGTCTGCCACATTATTTGACCTTTGCTTCCCAGTTTATTGCCCAGCATTGCAGAGGTGAAATCGGCTAGAAAGTGCACGATCAAAAGGAAAATTACAACTCTTTTTCTTCTATTCCTTTGAATCTTTTGATTCTTGGCGCTTACTGAACATTATCATTAGTTTTTGAACATATTGCTACTGCAGATTGTTAGCCAGGCCTTTGTGAGTATAGTTCACTGTTCTGGGTTTACCAGGTTCCCATGCTTGTGTCCAAGTACTGGACAGTCTTAGGGAATATATGAACTTATATTTAGGTTGAATATTACCCCATTAATTCCCCTGCCCTTCCAGGTGAAGCTGCTGTTTGATTTTTTGTAAGTCATGGGTTTGTGTAGTAAAACTTAGAAGTCCTATGAAGGATTATGAATTGCGTAGAACAGAGTTCTTAATTTCTTTGAGCTCTGTAGTGTCTTATGGTGTGAAGAGTATCCCTTGCTAATGAGAAATCTGTAATTCTTTGCTCCTACAACATTTTCAAAACACACACAGCTTTAGGGACATTGAAATAGATTCATCTGTATTTCACAGTTCTGTTTCATTTGAACATCTGCCTACCACCCGATACAGATTGAAAGCAGCTATGTGAATGACAAAGCTTAGAACATAAAGGATGGGAACCTGTGCCAATACTTGTAACAGAAAAATGCTAAGGCTGCCAGAGCTGTTTAACATAGACAGTTATGTAGAGTTTATAGTATACTTAGCTTTGTTTGAAATGCACTGTGGCAAATGAAGCTTTTATGTTTAAAAGATGTTTTGGATGCATTCTACAGTCTCTTCTATAAAATCTATATGACAGTGGGATGAGATTCCTCTCATTTTCAGAGGCCTGGAAGTTAGTCTCTGGGCTTACTCTGTATTAAGGGGGAGAGAAGGGCACCTACAGAGGATAGTTAAGTCCCTGATGGCCACAGAGGAAGCCATGATTCCTGCTCTAATGTGAAGCTTATGTTTCCCTTACGTGTTTGTATTTTATTCACTTCATGACAGTCTCATACAAGTTCTTTTTGCTTGTCTAACTGTAAATCTGAGTTCTTCCTACTTATTTTTCCCTCTTATGTTTTTTTAGGTATTTTCACTTCTACAATACAGGACTGCAGAACCAGCGAGTTTTATATGTACAAGACTCCTTGGATGCTGATGCCAAAGTTTTTCTTGATCCAAATAAGCTTTCTGATGATGGCACCGTGGCTTTACGAGGTTAGTGAGACAGCAGTTCCTGCTCAATAAGTCTGGGTTTTCAGCAGAAGTTTAGAAGTGGTTTCCAACTCTTCACCTGTAAAAGTATGGCTAGAGTGGCTTGTTTTAATCAAAGTAGTCACAATGGCCATATGTGAATTTGAGAAGTGTTCTTCTGAAACACTATACAATCTACATTGTATTCACAATTAACTTAGTTCAGTTTTTCAGTGTCTTTTTTCACAACTCTGTAACACGTTTCCACTGAAACACGAAGAGATCTTGAGGCTGTCCATAGCAACGAAAAAAGTTTATGTATTTATATTGACTAATTATCTTAAAATTGTATTTTGCATCTTTAACACAAGCCAGCAAGTTAAAGTAAGAGACTGTGAAGAACATAGTTTTAACTTTTATGAGAAGCACAAAATTACTTGTGTTCACTAGGGCTTTAACTTGTGTTAGCTGTCCATTTTCCCACTCCCTGTTGGCTTATTGTAGAAGCAAGACTCTTGGACCTGTAAGTCCTTTAAGTCTGTTCAAGGCCAGTTAATAAAAACAGAGGACAGAATTAGTGGATGCTTCTTTAAGTGTGACATAATCAAAAAGAATCACTATGGTTTTTTTTAGTGAGACGTCCTGCCTTAAACTGTGGATAAAAGCGATTTGCTTCATATAACCTCTTCTAAAAAGCTTATGACAAAGTCTCTTTCCAAATGCACTTACAGAAACAACAGCCATGGAACAAGAGGGGAAACACCTGATGTTGATAAATAATTAATTTAAAGGCAGGGACAGGAATAACTGTGGAAATCACCAGTAGCATTCTGTGTGGGACTATGCTAGGATTTGCACTGCACAGTATGTTCAGTACATTAGAAAAAGGAGTGAGCAGTGAGGTAGCAGAGTTTGGTGACAGTACAAAGTTATTCCAGGTGAAGGCTGAAGAATGACTGAAGAGCTGCAGGAAGACCTTATCGATAGTGAGTGGGCAATAAATTAACAGGGAAAAGTCTCTGTGCAGGTAAATTAAGTGATGCACAGGGGACAAACATTTCTAACCTCATTTGTAGAGGAATGGATGGAATGGTCTCTGAGCTGACCATGACCACTTGGGAGCAATTCTTAGGCTGTAATAAATAGTTCCAAGAAAACATCAGCCTGGTTCTTGGTAGTAGCCAAACAAGCACATTGAATATCTGAAATGATTAAGAAGAAAATAGAGAACTAAACAGAAAACACCATTACATTACCAACCCAGGTGTTTATACAGTAGCATTGAATACTAAATATAGTTCCAGTACCCTCATCTCAAAAGGGGCTCTGAAATATAGTTCAGAGGAGGGCAGTAGGAACAGTGAAGGTTATGGAGCAAAGGTCAGAAACAATTGAGTGTGCCCAGATCAATCAGCTTGGAAAAGGGACAATTTAGCAGGGGTATAATAAAGGTCTACAGAATCACTTGTGGCATGCAGTCACATGGAGAGAGCGAATAGGGGTTGGTTAGTCATCATTTTTTCTTTTACAAGAATGAGGGGATATCAAATGAAGGCAGTGGGAGTTGAATCCAAAGCAAACAAAAGAAGGTGATGGTTCATCTGTCAAGAAGTAGATTTGTAGAACCCCTTACCAGTGGATGTTGGTGGTGAAAAAAACTTACTGCTTAAAGGCAAGCTGGATGAGATCAAGGAGGAGGGAGGCATTGAAGATTATTAATGAACTACTTAATGGAAAAGAAGTCTCCTAAGCTAAAAATGGTCAGAGGTTGTAAGAATACTTGAAGGAACTATTATACATGCTTGTATTGGTCTTCTCCCTGTTGGTATCTCGTTGTGTTACTCCTGAGGACAGCTAGATGTAATCTTGTTCTGAATCAGAATGGCCACTCTTATGTTCTTATTGGGGAGACTATGTTAGGGTAGCATAGTGGTGCCTCTCACAGAATGGTAGGGGTTGGAAGGGACCTCTGGAGATCATCTAGTCCAACCCCCCTGCCAGAGCAGGGTCACCCAGAGCAGGTTGTACAGGAACATGTCCAGGCGGATTTTGAATGTCTCCAGACAGGGAGACTCCACCACCTCTCTGGGCAGCCTGTGCCAGTGCTCTGCCACCCTCAAAGTAAAGAAGTTCCTCCTCGTGTTGAGGTGGAACTTCCTGTGTTCAAGTTTGTGCCCGTTACCTCTTGCCCTGTCACTGGGCACCACTGAAAAGAGCCTGGCCCCATCCTCCTGACACCCACCCGTTAAGTATTTATAAGCGTTGATAAGATCCCCCCCTCAGTCTTCTTTTTTCCAGACTAAAAAGACCCAAGTCCCTCAGCCTTTCTTCCTAAGAGAGGTGTTCCAGTCCCCTAATCATCTTGGTAGCCCTTACCAAACCTGCAGTTTCTACGAAATGCAACTTCTTTGGGTGTTTTCTTTTTTCAGTACTTACTTTCAGGCCTATGATAATTCAGTCTATTCCTTGAGTTGATTTGCAAGGGTGAAATTGATCCTTATCAACTATCATGAAAGCTCTTCTGAATTTTTTTCAGAAGCATGTTTTCCTCACAGTTTGGGTAGAGTGATGTAAATATCCAAAGTCTTAGCTGAAAATACTGGTGACTAATCCATTTGTGTGATAGTGGGAAATTTTTCCAGTTACTTCAGTTTTCATGGCTTTGCAGGATCTAGTTTCAGTGACTCCAATATTGAAATGGTGCTTGCTTTATTTCAGGATGCATTATTTGCATCTCATTTTCTGTTGACTTCTTTGGTACTCTTTCTTTCTTAAAATCTCACTTTTAAGTTCTCTACCTGTGTGCATTGTCAGTCTCCACCTCTTCCCCCCAAACTCAGGGAAGTAGCAGAATTATTACTCAAATCATAATTCAGATGTTGAGCATAAGTGATGTTACTGAACACGCTTCCTGAGCATACATGCCTAAACTCAGATCTGTGAACTACTTGAGAAGTCCACAGAGACTGGAGAAGTGCCGTGAATCCCAAGTGATAGCAGATGTTCTTGCTTTCACTGTCTTTTAGAAAATAAACTCTCTTCTCCCAGTGTTTAGTGAACACGGTTTTTCTAACTGCTTTCACAATTTCACTTCTCTTTTGTTTGGGCTTGGCTAGTGTGTAGTAAATAATAAAAAGCTGTGTGGACAAATAACAAACACTGGTTTTGAAAATATGATTCCTTGTGCTGGTTCTTACTTCATCTTGTTTGATTCCAATATCCTAGGTTATGCATTCAGTGAAGATGGTGAATACTTTGCATATGGCCTGAGTTCTAGTGGCTCTGATTGGGTTACTATCAAGTTTATGAAAGTAGAAGGTCCTGAGGATCTTCCAGATACACTGGAGAGAGTTAAATTCAGTTGCATGGCATGGACCCATGATGGAAAAGGCATGTTCTATAACTGCTATCCAAAACAGGATGGGAAAAGTGATGGTAAGTATAGCTGTACTAATTGCATGTTATGTGGAAGCAACACAAATAATTAGCTCTATTAGTTTATACTGAAATAACTAGCTATATTAGTTTATACAAATAGATACCAGATTATGTCTTGTATGATCAAAACCTATACTCAGTGTGAGTATCCCCATGTCTGCCTGTCCCTGTCTTTCTCTTAAAGGTTTGCTGCTCTTTTTCCTTTTCTCTGCAGTGATTTACTTAGCTTTCATACAGGGTGTTATTCGGTGAAATTTGATGTCCAGTGACAGCTTACTTAGATCTCTTCCCCTTATGCATTTGTGTGGGCGTAGGTGAACTGGCTCGGGAGGCTGACCTGATGGATGGCAATCTGGGGCATATAGTTTTTGTTATTCAACCAGATTAATTCATTTGTGGTTCACAGCACAGCAACACAAAATGTTTATGCTAGCAAAACACAAGGAACAGCACACAAAGTGGAATAAATTGCTTAGGAGCATCAGTAGGGAAGGAATTTAGCAGCTCTCAGTATAAGGCAGTGCCACTGAGAAGTTTCTTCTGAAGCTGTGCTCATTGTTAAACCTTGAAAAGAACCTGAATTTTGCCTCTGTATTTGCTTTTGTAGCCTGTCGTTTTGCCAGACTTGCAAGTTAGATACCCACCTTGTGTTTTTTACTTTTAAACATGTTGGTAGTTCAGAAGCTGAAGTGTTGGAAAATGTTGCAAGAAGAAAATTTTTTTAAAAAATAAAAATCAAGTAGCACCTCATGCAGTCCTTTACTTTTTTTTTTTTTTCAGCAAATGGAAGTATGAAGGTTTCTAGGAATGATAATTAGCAATAAATCTCCCCTTAGTTGCCCAGGGTGAAACAGGAGTAAAAACATCATTAGAGGGTAGCACGGATTGTTGCTTTTCTTTGCTTGCTTAGTATTTCTAGAAAGCAAAGCTTGAAAAGATAAATCTTCATATTTGAAGACTGTATTATTGGCAATAAAAGGAAACGGTGAATTATTCTTCTCTTTCATATGCAAAGGGATACAGAAGTTTCTAAGGGTTTTAGTTGGTTGTTGTTGGATTTCTTTGAGAACTAATTGGTTTCAATATCTGCATTTCACTAGGTACTGAGACCTCCACTAATCTGCACCAAAAACTGCATTATCATGTATTAGGAACTAACCAGTCAGAAGATATCCTATGTGCTGAATTTCCTGATGAACCAAAATGGATGGGTGGAGCTGAGGTATGGTAAACACCCTGAAGCTGGCCATCATTAAGTTCAGTTTTTCAGATTCTAACAACTGGTAGTAGGTATAAAGTGGAAAACATTTTGTTAAAAGAATGCTTTTTATTAGTGTTGCAGAGTTGACCATTGAACTAAGAATCATTGATTAGGAATCGCTGGAAGTAAGACTGTTTGCTTTGCTTTAAATCAGTCTTCAAGCCATAATGACAAAATCACATACCCTTTTTCTTCATTGAGGGCATTCTGCCTGATAAACATTCCAGGGCAGAGAAGGCTCATTTGATGGACAATGTGTCACGGTTCTTGTTTCTTCTTAGTTTTGAGCCCCAGCCTTCAATTCCTGTTGAAAAAGCTTATTCCGATAATCAGCATGTCTGGATATTCCCTGCCATGTATATATTTTCTTTATATTTATTTTCATGATGTTTTTCCTGAACATAAAATATGTCCATTCTACTTGAAGAATGGAGACACACAGGTTAAAATCTGTTAATACTGTGTGCACAGTTGGAGACTCTTAAGTTTCCCTACAAGTTTTATCAGAACAAGTATGGTCTGAACTGTGTTATTGGAGATGAAACAATTGACTGCCGGAATTGCTTTCTTAAGTTTATTTTGTTGAACAACTAATACTATATTGTGCAAAGTCCCAGTGAACCAAAATGATAGGTAACCATGCTCTGTTTGTCCTTACATGAATGGTTCCAAAGACCCTAAGTTTTGTAATTAATGTGTGTTTTATTTTTCATATTCGATTTAACAGTGCTTGGTTGAGTGCATTGTTCTAAGCGCTGTTGGAATGTAGCGGTGGTCGTTCTATCAGAGAACTGATGTTTTTCCAGTGGATAAAAACCTGTTGTAATTCTTTGTACTCTCCTATCTACTGTGTTTAATCAGTACATCTTGTTTCTATACAGTCTCTTTTGGTCTGACACTTTTGATAAATATGAAATGTTTTTACCCTGATTTGGGGTATTCAGTTCCTAGAACTACTTTTCCCTGACACTACCTCTTTTTAAAAAATTGATCATCAGTCTGTGTCACTTTTCAACATATCGACCCATGAAAATGTTGGGGTTTTGTTTTCTGTGGGCTCCCAGAAAAGAAAGGCTCTTTCAAAGAATTTGAACAGTGAGATTCAAAATGAGACAGCGAGCGAGAATGTGAAGGGCTCCCCAGCAAAGTGACCGCACTGAGCTTTCTCTGTACAAATCAAACTTATCTGTAGGTTCTGTGAATAAACAGAACCTTTTTTACATAATCTTACCTATTCATGAAACATACCTTTAACAACTGACCTGAATATCAGTGTAAACTTGCAAAAAGGGCTTTGGAATTTATTTTTACTGTTCAAAAACTAGTCAGTTCTGTTGAGCTTAACTGGCAATCAAATGGAATTTGGAAAGTGTTATCCTTATTTTTCCCTAGTTCCGTAAATAAATAGGCTTTCTGTTGGTGACAGATGTCTTGTAGTGATGAGTCCGCTGATTCACGAGTGATGCATATTATTATTATTGCTTTGCAGTGTCGTGAGCTAAACTACACATGTTGTGAAGGCAAATTCATTTTCCATGAGGGAAGGTGGTTGCAATCTGATTCATTGGACTATACAGCATTTTAGGGCAATGAAAGTTTGCAGTCTCAGATGGTATTAAATCCCATGGAAATGATACCTTCTGTATTAGGTGTAGACGTACACTTGTTTTATAGATAGCAAAACCTTCTTTGAGATAATAGCACGCTAATAGAGCCTTTTCTTATCTAAATTGAAGAAGCAGGGCTGGAGCATTTTAAGATCAGAAATACAGAACCAAATATGAGGAGGACCAAGGAAGAGAATTCATAGCTCGGTGCTTGTAGTGAATAGCAAAGAGTTTGCCTGTCCAGGATGCAGAGAAGCAGCCAGCCTGCGTCTCCTGGCTCTTCTATTGTGAAAGAAAAGCGCAAGGCAGCCTTAAATGTAAAAGTAGTATCTTTTTTTCTGATACCAAATGTCTCGGGTATTTTTTGTAATTAAAGAGAATATATAGCTCTTATATTAAATGACCAAAAGGTCTTTGGGGTGGGAAGAGGGTACTGCTAGTGGTAACTCTTGCTGTAGAATAGGAAAGTAATAGAATGTAGTGCAGCTACCAGCTCTGAAACCACGAGAATTGAAACAGCCCCATAAGTATTGGGGAAGTGGGGAGGGCGGTGAATAGAGAAACACCTCACTGCTGTGAGTTCTTGTTTAATAAATTTATATGTCTGCTTATGACTTTTTTTCTTGACCTCTAGGAGGTATAAACTTCCTAAATACCTAAATAACAAGAGATGTTGGTATTTAAGAAGAAATGCTATTTTAAGGAGGACTGGTAAAGCAGAGATCCGCCTTGGTAAATAATCATGAGCTTATCTATGTGAAAGTACTTTAAAACAGCTGATACTCTGGGGTTGTGCTGTGAGCTCTAGCTCAGAGAGCTGTGTGGCTCTGTCATCCTGATACTAATGAAAAATGTTTTTTAATGATCAGGAAAAAAAATATTCTGCCATTAAAAAACCAAACCAAAACAATGCAATTGCAAAATGTGGTTTCATCCTTGTGCAATAGGTCAAAAATGTTATTTTCAGGCCATTCAAACAAGTGTTCTGGGCAATTTTTTTGAGTATGTGTTTGAGAAAGTGGAAGACCACACAATAATGGGGGAAAAAATTAAAATATCTTTAGTAAAAATCAAATTATATGGCTTATTAGCACTGTCCTGAATATTCTTACTTGGTGCTAACGTGCTGCCACAGATTTTAAAATGCAGCTTTGCACAACTCAACATTTTATGAAAGTTCACTTTCATGTATTCCTGTCAGATTAATAAACAAATGTCTTTAATTTATAGGGCCTTGCTGGAGCACGTAGGTAGAGAGATTTGGGTTCTCTTATGTTTTACACAAGCTCCACTGAAGGTAGTTGGATTATGGTGTGAGTGGTCCAGTCTCAACTATCAAAGCTTTCTCTACAGCGGGGGCAGAGCTTGAACTTCCATACTCAGATTTAGAGCAGCATTTGCAGGTCTCACAGCCAATGGGTTGAGGGAGAGAAATCACTTGCGGGAGAGAAATCACTTGCAAGTGAAAAGCACCGGACAGGGATATCCCTCAGAGACTGCAAAAGTAATAATGTTGCCGTGATACACTAAAAAAAATGAGTAATCTTTAGTGCACAGTAGGGAGTCAGTGTGGTATGTATTTTCAGTGGAGAGAAGAAGGTAGGTCACTGATTAGGACAAAAGAGGGTTGTATAAAATTTCGACAGCTTGATACATTTACAAGACAACATGCAAGAAAATAGTTTCAGGGTTGTTTTTTTTTTCCCTCATTACACATTCAACACCAGCCCCAAGTATGCTTGATTTAAACAAAATCTGTGGTGCTGAAAATGGTGTTGGCATAGAAATATAGATGCATTTCCAACTCCTCGCTTGAATGGATTGCTTGTGAGGGGGGAAAAAAATCTGTTTGTTGTTGTCAGATATGTAAGTTTTGAAAAAGCGGCTATCTTTTCATTAGTGTAGAAAAAGCATATGTATTTCTGGTAGAGGTTCAAGGATGGCGGGGGAGAGCAGGGATGCAGTTTATTTGAATAACATCCCAGTAGAGGGCAGCCTGGTATGAAGATTTTTAAAACCTTGGCAATGTCCTAGCTACTCTCGGAAAAGGGGAGCTTCCCGAGCTTCTCTGTTTAAATGGCATGTGCTTGCTTCCTCTCAGAGCGTATCTCTCTCTCGCAGCCAGACTGTTATTCTCAAAGTTAAACAATACATTATATAAGAGCCTTTCACAGTTGGTAGTGTTAAAAGTCCCTACGGTACCAGCCGGAAAGTAAACAGGACAGAAAGGAGGGGGTGAGGGAAACCCTCCCATCCCAATTCTGCCAGCAGTAAAACAAGTACAGTTTTTCATGTTGCTAACAAACACCGTGCACAGTCCCTGAACTGACAATTTTTTTTTTTTTTTAATTTTTTATGTTTAAAGCTGTCAATTAACATCAGTGGTTCTCAGCCAGGGAGGCGATCTTGGAAATGAAATTCAGAGCACAGAGGAGTAAGCTGTGCCAGATGTTTGGCTATGGTGTGTTTTCGCTGCAGGAACGTGGAAGTGCAGCATCCACAGGGGAAGAGTGAGCCGCATGAAGGGGAAGGGCTCAAAACGTTGTCAGTTTGCTCAAGTGAGATACGCTGCTGGATAAAATAGGACTGTGGGAATTTTTCTAAAGCCTTACACTGTCTTTGTCAAGGATGAATCTGGAATAGAAGCCTACTATGAATATCTTCCTACAGCCCTGGCAATAGGTCTGGAGAATTTTACTATTAAGAAACAAGCAGGCAATCTTTCTGGCTGCGTGTGGGGCTATGGTAGATGGCAATCTCTTACATAGCCAGGTTCCTGATGCTTTGGTGGTTTTATTGCACTCAAAAGCAAGCTGAAAGCCACATGAAAAATCGTGTGTGTGTTTGTCTGGCATGTCAGAAGGCTACTAATTTTACTCTGTGCTAGATTTAGGAAAGAGAATGCATGTAAATATGCATGTATGTACCGCTGTGTTCCTCTTCTGAACAAGGTTATCTCGTGTCCTGTTGCAGTTGAAACAGTCATAAGCACAATGATCTAGAGTCAAAAACCCAGTTCTCTGGCTTTGGTAGGTCTCCTTCAACCCCGAGCTTAGCAGAGGCTCAAAAGGATATAGTCAGAATAGAAATGCTCTTTATACCAGCACATTGTATCTGAAATACAAGAATAAAAACTCACCTGGAATAAGGAAATTGAATCAATGCTCAAAGCAGTTTTTCTAACCTGGGGAATGGATGGAAAGGGCATAACAGCACGATGTTTACATTTAACGAACCCATGTCCTGTATACAGTATGTCAGGCCTGCTCCTCAGAATGTACTAAGTGGTTTCTGTTGGACCTGATCCTGAAATTATGCATTACTGTGATCATCCATCATTAGGGCTTCTGAAATCTAGTTGAATAAACCAGTATGATGCAAATAGAGATCAAAAGAAAGCATTTGCAGCCTTAGAGTACCAGCTTTAGGAGCCTTGGATTGTGCAGACACTCCCAAGAGGTTGCTTAGTGAAAGGGAGTTCTTTCCTCAATCCTCAAATTCTCAAAAGACTGCTAGACCATAAAATGTGATAGGAGCTATATGCAAGCTTCAGTGACTTTCTGACAGTGCTGCAAAGATGATGTCAGAACATAGCTTTATGTTCCATTCATTAGAAAAAAAATCCCACCCACCTCCCCTAAAAACAACAGCCCTTCACAGTTGTTTTTTCTAATGAAAAAAGTGTTTCCTATTCTAGGAAAGGAAATAGTTTTGCTTTTTCTAATAGTGAGTTAATAAAAGTGGAATTTGAAAGGCTGAGAGATTACAGTGGGGTTCTTGATTTTGTCATTGTGCAAGCAGAACTTTGTGGCACCAGGATCATGTCCACATCTATGATGTTAGAACACTTGAGGCTGTTTAGACAGCATAAATGCTCTGTTACTAACCAAATGTTTTGGCAATTTCTACAGGAACTTTTACTATTTTCTCTGTAGAAGGCATGTGCTTTATTTTTTTTGTGTTAAGTATTTTACTTTACTCGTCTGATAGGAAGCTTTAAAATATTGATAAATAAGGCAAGGCAGGTAATTTCTGCATCAATCTGAAATGTCTCTTGCACATAGATTCCTCTTAGTCAAGCCAGGTTCAGTGGTGTTATGCAAAAATCTTTGTGTGGCATGTACCTAAAGTTTAGGAATTAACTGCTGTCATCAGTATGTTTTACTGTGGTGACTGGGTATGTTCCTAAACGAATATTTAAAAAAAAAAAAAATAAATCTAGTCATCACTCTGCCTGGTTTTAAACTGTTACATACATAGCATATAGTGAATATTGTAACAGTGTTAAAATGCAGTTTATTGATGCTATGCGTTTTCAATTCTTACTTATTAATGCCATGTGTTGCATGGTTGCGTTTTTATTACAGCCCATCTTGCCTTCTCCAGATGGTTTGATCTTCCCATGACTGGGTACTTGGGAGTCCAGTTACTAATTTGGCCATTTGGCTCTGTTTGAAAGCTTTGATTCTGTCTGTGATTTTTGTGAGCTTTGATTTTTTTTTTTTTTTAATTTTTTTTTTTTTGGTATGTGATTCATTTCTTCTGTTCCATTGGAAATGCATTAGATAGCAATGACAGTTGCCTTGTTCCATATGCAAAGGGCACTAGTACATGAGGAACAGTAGTTTGTAAAATAACTGCAGATGCAGATCAGGTTGTCGATTATAACAGTGTTAATATCTGCAGTTAAAGGAGAAGTTTGTTACCTTTCTCTCAACACAGGCATACTATCTAATAACTGAATTTTACTTATTTATTTTTTTTAATATCTTTTTATGCAGAAACAAATTATACCGTGATTAGGGTTTTTTCCACCTTGATAATAAAAAGGGCAAAGATGGTAAAACTTTAATTGGTTACTGTATATATAATTGCCTTGATATAATACTATGCGTTCAAAGGGCCCCTATTTGTGACATAAAAATAGAGAGCTCTTCGTTATTCTGAATCTTGCAGTGGTGACTACCCAGCTAGTATTCAAAGAACTAGCATTAATATTCGCTGGGGTTTCTGTCATGAACTTCACTTGGAAGCAAAGCACTTTAATGTCTCTCCTATTGACGTTCAGTTGAGGAGTTACATATAAAGGCAGGAAGTCTGAAAACCCAACAGCTTTCTCCTGTTCATTCTTTTTCTTTTTTCTTTTTTGTTTAATTATGTATGAATTTTTGGTCTGAAATGTGCTGCTAGTAGACAAAATATTTAACTTCACTTTTGCTGTGGATCCTCAAAGATGATTACTGTTATTATAAATGCAGAGCACATAACCCTTTGGGGTTCCTTATGTGGCCTGTACAATGAATTAACTATGTTTTGTAATGAAAGAAAAAAATTAAGTAGATGGCAAACTCCTTTTACTAATTAGGCTTTAAATAATCTTTTGATATCCATTGATTTATTGAAGTTACAGGTAAACCACTTAATCTCTTAAAGTTTTTCTAAGCAATGGTTACTTTTCATCAAACTGGAGAGAACAGGTAACATTGAAATAAAATTGCTAGTAAAAACCAAAAAATACTGCACTGTAAACCAAAACTTCTCTATAAAGATTTTAATTTAAAGAGTTTTATCCTTGAAAGACTAAATAAAATAGTACTTGGGAGCACAGCTATCATAATGACACTTCTGTATGTTTGTATGGTGTAAAGATGGTCACAGCAAATATTTCAGAATTAACAGATCTAATAAATTCAAAATTGCCAAGTGACTGAATGGCAGCAGTGAAACTACAAACTATATACCAACATCATCTCTTTGAAATAATCCTTCCTTTTCTAGTGCTGAGTTAGGGATTAGTGCTGTGATACACCAATAAAACCGTTGTATGCTGAAGGTTTTTAAAAGCTCCAGTTGAAAGGCTACAGGATTTCTTCTGTCCTGTTTTGACAGGACCTAAAATTCATGTTAAGTTGTTCACTTTGTAACCTCCTTACCTTTTACCAGTGGATGTTGTTTGAAATGATAGAAATTATTTCAATGAGAGAAATGTGCACTGAGTAGCATTCCAGATCTCTCAGAAATTCTTGAGATGTGTTTCCTTTTCCGCTTGGATGTGGGAAACCAGGAGAATTTACTTCTGATCCAAGCCGTCAGTTCTGATGTTACAGCTGTCTCCCTTATGCTGAACCATGAATGCGTTCTAAAATTTGAGTGAAATACTGGTATAAAATTGCAGTTTGTAAGTTTGTGTGCCAAGAGCATGGATTGCAGTTCAGTTCATAAAGATGGAGCAGAGTAGGAATAACCCAAATGATAGTTGGGAAATCCTATTTCCTTATGCCATTCTGAAACCCAGGCTCTTGTCTGTTTACAGTATAGAAGAGTCAGTGGCATTCAGGCCGTGATTACACATTTGTCAGTACTGCCATCTGAGCTGCCTTAAGCAATCTCTGCCCGTTATTCATGTTTACAGCTGCTTGGTGCAGTGTTTTAGCTCAACCATTTGTGCAACTGCACAGTGAACTGACTGAGATATTAAATTGGCAGAGGGACTTTTTCTTTTATTCTTTTTCTCTTTTATTGTGCTTTTTCTTTCTTTTCCCCCCTCCTGGATTATTCTTTGTTGGTTTTTGTTTTGTTTTGTTCTTTTTTTCCCTGGATTATTAGTCTTTCTTTTCTTTTCCTTTTTTTAATTTTTTTTTTTTTTATTTAACATGCTATTTTTTCAGGTGGATCAGCTCCCCAGTCTGTCTTACCACACAAATGGTAAATGCTTGTACTGACATGACTAGGGGAATGCAAACAACCATAGCAGTAGGAAGAGCTAGAGGTGGAGACAGCATAAGCTGGTACCACTTCCAATGTTTGCTCATCACACTGTAACTTTGCAATTTAGATGTCTAAATCTGTGGTATAATACTAAGCATTTTAGCATGCTGTAGTCAACAGTGTCTTGTCCTGTTTCTATCAAATTCCTTTGGGTTATAGAATTTACTGATGTAAGAATAGCTTTAGTGATAGAGACAGACCTAACTGGCATCCCACCAGCAATATGCTTTGGGAATTCTGACTTCAGATTAAGCATAAACTGCTATCAACTCTTCAGTAGTGCAGCTGGGAATGGGGAAGGAACAACTCATTAGATGTACTCGGATTTGCTGTCAGCAAACATTCTGAATTGTCCTTGCAGCAACAACATCAGAAATTTGCAAATAAGTTTTCTTTCTTGGGTAAAGCAAGCAGTCTTCTGTTAACTGTTAACTCAAAGCATCAAAGAATAAATTTGTGGGTTCTGACTATGACTGAAAAGATTTTGTGTGTCATACTCTTGAGTTTAACTGAAATTTATGTTTGTATATACGGCTTGCAATTATTTAGCATGTTTCATGAATTGCTGAGGAAGAAAAGGGAACTTGGTGCTTTTACAAGTATGAACAGTTGTTTAAGCAGCATGTTGCAGTCACCAGTTTAATTAAAACTGACACCTGCAGTTAACGTTTGTCTAAAAACACTGAAGACGCTTCTTTCAAAAAAGATCTTGGTTTCCATTTCTGGATATGCTCCCATCTTGGAAGAAGGCAAAATGTCTCAATTTTGCAGGCTGCCCTATTAAAGCTATCTTAACTGTTTCATATAATGGGTTTTTTGGTTGAGTAGGACTCTTAGGTGTTCTTTTCTATTTGCCTTGTGAGCTTTCAGCTCTGTGGACTTTTTTTAGCAGTATAATTAGTTGTTGACAAAATGACAGTAAAAAATACAACTTGGAAACACTGGTTGGTGGGGTTTTTTTTTGGTTTTGAGGGGTCTGGCTGCTGGGGATTTTTTTGTTAGCTTTCATGTACTGAGGTTTGGCTCTGCGTTCTACTAAGTTCCCTTCTCGTGTCTTCGAAACTGTGGATCTATTTGAATAGCAGTATCATTAGGACCTAATTCTTCAGAAATTTATTTTGCATAACTAATTCTACAGATATTTTGCAGAACTAATGTTAGGAATATTAACCAAAGTAAATCTAAGAAGTAATTACAATATATGAATAAGAATTATCTTTTTAAGATGCGTTTAGGGCCAAATGGAAAGTTTCCAGAACTCAGATCCATATTTTGTGACTAGGGGTTTAAATTTCCATTAGATATTGTCATATAAGAATGTGGGCAGGAAACAGCCTTCTGTATCAGCTGTTAATAAATATGGTAATTTTGGAATATGCTAAAAACAGCTCAGTCAGGCAAGGAAAACTTAAGTTGATGACTTCCTGTTACTTCCTGCCTCTTTTTGATGGACTTGCACTTTCAAAAGCTTTGCCAGGAAAAAGAGTATGTTTGCAAAGCCTGAGCAGAAAGAAGGATTCATTGATGACTTTATGTCCCAGCAGATGCCATTTTGCAGATTTTATTCTGTGTTTACATGCATGTGCAAAAGCAAACCAAGAAGCTTCATCAGAAAATTTATAGTGTGGTTGTATCTTATAATGGTCATTTAACAGCAGCACTAGATTTTTGTGTGTATAAACCTAATGAAATTGGCAAAAATGAAAACTCTGTAAGCATCATTTAGTTTGCCACAATAAGCAAAAGTACCATTAAAATTACTAACTTGGATGCTTTTGAAGAAATTTCATACTGCTTTGTGACAGAAAACATAACGTATTAATTCCATCACTTGAGAACTTGAGGGAAAATTTGCTGTGAATTAAATGACCGTCATTCAGACAGGCTAAGCTGCCAGCCTTTTTCTACCTCTGAGATGGACTTCTGGCAAATACCTTAAGGCAGCCAGAAATTCAAAGCTAACCTCTACCACTTGGGTAATTTTTTCTGTTGTATGTTATACTGTAAATAACAGTATTAAGTAGGTGAGTATTCAGCTTTTGCTTTAAAAAAAAAATACATTGACAGAGCAGCTATGCAGAGCAAGCATATTTGCTGTATGTCAAGTGCCGACTTGATGGTTTTCACTGTCCTGCCATTGTGAGCAACTAAATTTTGCTTTTCCCATTCAAACAACAGGTATTGTTCTGATTAAACTCTACTGCTCCGTACATAGTACTGTGATGGCCTGCGTAAAGGTGTGCATACATCAGCGAAACGATCTTAAGGGGCTTAATTCGCCAAGACAGTGAACCTAGAGTTGTTTGCTGAACCTGGATTTTGTTGTATCTAGGATATTCACAGGCTCAAACACTGACCGTGTTGGAGTTGCTAGAGAGAGGAAGCATGGTGAAGAGCCCTCCTTGTGCAGAGGAGGCAGCAGTCAGTTTATGGAGACCTGCAGGATGCACTGAGGGCCCATTTTAAGAAGCTGGCAACAAATTCTTTTCTATAGGTTCAGTTTAGCTGACAGGTTACACAGTAAAAAAGGAGTGCTTACACTGGAATCAAAGTGAAGACTTGACTTGAGATAAATGCCTCCTTTACTTAAGTATTAGCAATTTCAGCAGCACATTTTTTCCTTTGATTGATGAGCAGGTGCATTCCTGGTACATCTCTGCATCTTTTAAAATACCTGAGTTAATATGTATATCCTAAATTACTGATTTTCAATGAGATACATGTCACTGTAGGGCTCCATTTATTTCCATAGGATTTGGGGGAGGGGAGGTAAATTTCCTTTTGCATGGAATTGATACCTTGGTAAAGGAACTTGAAAGTTCAGAAGTTTTGATGCCATCGTCACAAGAAACTAATTTAGGAGTTGGTTTTTTTTTTTGGACAAAAGCTACTGGTCACTCCATTGTGTATTTACAAGGATACCTAAGTTAGCAAATAACTTTCTACAATTTAACATTGGATTTGAATGCTGACATTGTAATCAGTGACTAGACAAACTGAACGCCTATATCATCAGATGTAGTTTTTTGAGAAATTTCTACTGAGTTACATAAAACTATGTTTTCACTGATGTAGGAGGGTTCTTTTTGAATACTGTAGTTCAGTAAGAGCCCGGCAATCCTGTTGATCACAGAACTGAACAGTGCTTTATATTTAACATGGTGGATTAAATTAAACTTCTCCATTTTGAAGGCATTGACTGTGAGATATTTTTAACGTGGCTTGTGATTTTTGGTAGTTTTGTTGGGGTGGTTTTGTTTGTTTGTTTTTTCTTTCCTTCTTGCCAGCAGGTTGTAGTTTTAGACTGTTTATACTGAGTCCATTCTTAGTTACTGAAATTTCAGGTTAGGACTGTTAAATTAGTTGTTTTATTGGGTTTATGTGGCAAGGTAAACTTTCTTTTTTTAATTCATGGTGGAATTAAACAGATAATGCTGTTCAGTTTTGATTTCCTGAAATGTCAGCAAACTATACTTATGTTATTTATTGATGTAAGCAATGAATGTGGGTTCTTGGTGAATTCTCATATTCCATACACATCTGTTCACTCAACTGACTAGCATCAGTTTACTTTTTGCTAGGGATTTAGGGATTAACTTTTCAAATCGGATTTTTTTTTTCCAGAGGATGAACTGTCTTTGATTTTTCTGTAACTTCGTACAGGTATCAGACGATGGTCGATACGTCTTGCTGTCTATTCGAGAAGGGTGTGATCCAGTGAACAGACTGTGGTACTGTGATCTACAGACAGAGTCTCAGGGTATATCAGGTATGTGTTTTCTTACTTTGTAAGTTTTGCTTAATTTTAAGACAGTGTAAGACTTGAAATACTATATTTATGCTTAAATATATATTTATTTAAATATTTATTGATTAACCTCCTCTCTTTTTTTCTAATGCAGAGATTATGGGATTAATTCTCCTTCCTTGCCTTCTAGTTAGATTAGCCTTTGGCTTTTGTGTATTTGGCTTTTTAGCCTCAATGATATGGGCTGAAAGTATGGTACTTTGCTCCATATGGCTGCTATTAATGGTTGGCATAGTTCGTTGTTTTACTGATCAGTGATTTTTTTATTTCCGGAGTATTGTATTATTGAAATCTCTTCCTCAATATGTGCTTTGTGTAGAACATGACTTAGCTCTTCTTGATGCTTTGCGTCTTCTGTCTTCAAAAACTTCAGAAACAGAATAAATACTGCAGTAGCTCCTTTTTAAATAGTGGATCTCAACTTGTTCTCTTGCCCATAAACAGAATATTTTAGTTTTATGAGTGTGATGAGAACTGATAGCAGCTCTGCAATATGGGGTGTATAGTTCTGTTTCTCCCTGCCTTTGTTACGCTATGTGGTTGTGTGGTCTTTTAGTTCATCAACAAGACTTACTACAATATTTTGAATTTTGGTGAGTTAAGTGTTAGTGATGACAGTTAACACTTTTATACTCCTTTCTGAGGGATTATTAATTTTGTTTTGTGGGCATGTCACTCTCTCCTTCTATAAAGGATATTTCATAGTTACTTCTAGACTTGTCTTGGACAACTGAGTAGTTGTTTAATGTTCTCTTGAATGCAGAAAATGGCAGGTCTAGTCAAAATTATTACAGATGCTTTCCATGCAACTTTATTACAAACATAAAACTGTACAGATAGAACTGTTTAGTACAGTGAAGCATTTTCATAAAAGATAAATTGCATTGTCATACAAGTTGACATTTTCCAGCTAGAGATAGAATCCATAAAAAGCATAGCTTTCTTCCCATATTCACCCTCCCATTTATAGATACACTGGACAACCTTGAAGAGAATACTAGCATCGAGCCTTGAAAGACCATGGATGAGATAATGAAGCTTCTATTTTGTACTACCTGGTATAAGGTAAACCTACAGTTTAACCTTTTCCGGGCTTGGAAATGCTTCTTTAAAAAAGGTTTTTTCTCTGAACCAGTCTTTGACTTGCCTTCCTATTTGTTTGTTGTTGGGTGGGAGTTGTTCCATCCCTCCAAATTCTCCCTTTTTGCCTATAAAAGGAAAGATCTAGGTGTAAACATTTGCTTGCACAAATATTTAAAAACTTAGGAACTCTCCATATCTGCCTCACTAAGTTGCCAAATGCATTTTTCAGTACAAAGACTCTTATCTTTACCCATGTCTTTCTACCTCCACGTTAATAAGCACAGGCCTAACGGTAAACATCCGGGATGTTTCCTAGTGTTGATCTTCCATGCAAAGATCCATGTAAGCACCCTGAACCACTGATCCTTCAGCCTTTGGTGGTCAGAGGCAATAAGTTGAGCAAGCAGTAATACATATATAAGCTTAATTCTTGGCTCTATCAGTCTAGACCGTGAGAAGCGTAATTTCAGTTCAACTTCTAATTTTCTGGGACAGCGCGTATAGAAGAAGTTGCTTGTGAAGATAGGACAAATGAATGCCAAATTTCATTATTTAAGCTATTAGACAAGTAAATATGCAGCTTTAGAATAACAGAGTTTAATGGCAAGTCTATATCTTGACTTAAGACTTGTATTTGACTGACAGTTTGTACAGACTGCTCAGTAATAGCTCAAGGTATGTTCAGATGGGTTAAGATTAAGTGATGCTTAGAGAATTATGTATAACAAGTACCTTCTTAACAAAACCATGAGATACAAAAATAGTGGCTCATGTTATGCTGCCTGTAGAATGCAGTCTATGTAAGTATCAAACCATACCACTTGTTATGAAGTGTTAAGAGAATCAAGTTTCTTGGAAAAGTATTTGTACTTCTAAAATGTATTACGTTATCTTTCTATCTTTTAAAACAGAAGACTTTGTTTCTGAGTAGATCTCACACCTTTGGTGACATCTAAGATACGTCTTGCCATTTTCCTCCTTCAGAACTAAAGAATGTTTAGACTGAGCCTTTTTACTTGACTTGTTTACAATGATCTGCTTGTTCAAAAATCCATTCTAGTGTTCAGAATACCTCGTCTTAGTTTTGAAAAAAATGTAAAGGAAGGTAGGATAGCTAGTGTTTTTCCACTGTCCTAGGTGGTACTTGATATAGATAAGTAATTAGATTTTCAGGCACGTTTTTTTTTCTTCCTTACTTGCTCTTTTAATCCAGGTTGTCCAAGAACACACTAGTTCTTTAGAAATGTTTTTTTTATGCTCTAGATCTTTCAAGTCTCAAATTCTCTGGACTTATTCAGAGGGCATCAAACACAAAAGGTAATGAGGCCTTTTTGAAAGGTAACAGGCAGTAATATTTTACATAGCATCCATTACTTATACCACGTATTTTTTTGTGAGGGAGTAAAAGCAACAGCTAAGCAAAAATCAATGTATGAGATTCTAATTCTTATGAAGTTTGTGGCAAAACCCTAATTATAGAATGACATGCTTTAACAGATTCTTTTTAAAGCTGCTCTGTATCATATATTGTTTATAAAAATGTTTCAACCATGTAATTGTTGAACTGTGTAATTGTAAACTTCTCATTTTTTAAAATACTTTGTCGGAAGGTAAACATACCACTGCATAGTTTGAAATGCTACATGTAAAACTGTTGAGTTAACAAATTTTCTGTTACTTAGAATTGCATAAAAATGCAAAGAAATGATTCTCGTCTGTGACTTACTACCCGAAAAACCTATTTCAAAATGTCATGTTAAATAACTTAGGGACACGTTTCTTGATTTTTGATTCCTAGTAGTGCATTCTTTTCCTTTGACAGGAGGAAATAAAATTTCTTAGTTGTTCAAACAATTTTCATTGAAAAAACCACATTCTCATAGTCAAGATACACAGTCACTGAAGAGTGAATTTCTTTTCTGTCTGATGTACTGAGGCCTTATCAAGTGAACTGTAGTTCTGTTACTGTCTCTTAGGGATGATGGTTACAATGATAAAGGCTGCTTGTTTGGGCCCCTTGCTAACAAATGGCTCTGAAGAAGTCACGGAGTTCAGTGTTGCAGCCTCAGTACTGACTGCCAAAATGCCAGGTGGTTGTCTGTAGGAAAACTGCAGGGATGTCTGTGAAATGCAGTTCCTTATGGTTATAGATCAATAGTTTATTCCCAAGATAGAGAAGCTGATCTTTTTACTGGGAGATAATTATCCATATTTCATGATTTAAGAAAAATAATGTAGGATAATTTGATTTTTGAAAAATTAGTGCAATTACTGATTTACACCTGTGTATATTTTGGTGGTTCAAAAGCAAAGAAAATGAGTTCTGAAAACTAAAAGAAAATGTTATTAACACTTTCTGCTTCTGAAAAAGCAGAAGGAATTTCTTGGAGATGGGAGGTGTGAAAGTGCCTCTCTTTCATGTTAGGAACTATAATAGCCAAAACCTAGAAGAGGAGAAAGTCCTGTAGATTAGATGTAAATTTGTAGAGGAAAGGGTGAAAATAGCAGGGTACACTGAAAGAGTGGGGGTGTGTATACGCATTCCCTAAAAAAAAAAACTTTATCTTCTTTTGTACCTGTGGCAAAGTTTGCATTAGAAAACTGTGTAATGTGTCTTTCAGTAGAAACGACGTCAGGACAAGATAACAAAATATAACCAAAAAGTTGCATCAGACTTAGGTCCAAGTGTGTCCTGATCTACTAGACTGAAAAATTGGTGGCTTATTTCTTGCTTAAGACGCATCACATCTTTTAATTATTGAATCTTTTTGCAGTGTGTATAGTAACTTCTGTGCTAGTTTCCTCCAGACTAATATTACTGAAACCACAAATGACTAACTTCTTTCCTGTTCATTATGGTGAGGCATGTTTCACAGCTTTAAAGTTGACTTCTTTAGTGTCATACTTCAGCATTTAACTGTTCCTGTACTGGTGATTGTCTTAATTTCTAGACAGAGTTAATGTGGCAGTAATGGTTGGTTGGTTGTTTTTTAACTTTGGCTGTCTTAGGACTTGGTCCTCAAGATTAAAACTTACTCTAGAGATGCTGAATAAATACTTCAGAGAGGTCACGATCCAGGGTCTGCTGAAGCCTTAAATGAGTCAATAGGAATGTGACAAATTGAAAAACAGAGTTTCTGGAAAACAATCCAGCCTTACTCAAAAAGAAGCACTAAGTTGCTGTAGTCAATGAAGACTGTGCCAAGAAATTTCCCTTAGCAATAACACATCATCAGCATGATTCCCTGAATGAAATATTTTTTTTTCCTTCTCCTAAGCCTGAATGATTATTAGTTCTGTAGGACAGTATCTTAAATTGATTTTATCCAGATCGAGTTTGATTAGTAAAGAGATGTCTTCATTGCATAGTGTGTACAGTGGTAAAATTTATTAACATTTGTTATTTCGTGCTTTATCTAATAGGCTGGTTCATTAAAACAGTGAAAAAACAGTAATTATACTCTCTTCCAAAGTTGGGCCCAAATGGTCTGCTTTTTCAGTATTTAGTGTGTTTTGAAAGTTCAGAATTATAATTTGATCTTGTCCAGTCCCGAAGTGTCTTTGTTCTTGTTTTATAGAATATGAAAATATAAGCTGCAAAACACCACATGTGAGGGAGCAGTGAGAGAACAGAAGAAAATGTATTTGGCCTCTTCAAAGAATAGTGTGATACATTTTCATAGCCTGCTTCTTAATCAGCAGTGACTTCTAAAACTGACAAAAATCTGATTTCTAGGGCAGTTGGGTTCCAATTATCCTAATAACACCTCTAAATGCAATTAATAAACAGATTATCTCAATAAAGTCTTACCAAGCAAGCAGCATAATTAATTATTGCTATCCTCACAGGTTAAAAAATGAACTGAAGGCAGCAAAGATGCAGCTTACATCAGTGTATAATCTGTACCTTTTATATTGTATTTCCTAAAAAGGAGAAAATGAGTCTGAAATACTTGCACCCCTCTGTGAAGGTCCCAGTTGACATACCCTCTACTCCCTTTCGCTGTTGGTGAAACAGAGACCTGGCACAGAATTCGGAACCAAAAGTGGGGAAGGAGCAAGGTAGCCATAGTTTGTATTTGTCATGTTCTCAATACCATCCTCCTGCTGGGAGTCCCAAGCTCCTCAAATCTTCTGGCTGATCAAAGCGCATGTTCAGGCTTCCCACTGCTTCATTGTAGGGATAGGGTATGCCGTCAAGTATTCATACACATTGATTCCCTCCGAGCCTTCTCTTGTCCAGACTGAAAAGTTGGAGCTTCCTCAGCCTCTTCTCATATATGCTCCAGTCCCTTAATCATCTCTGTGGCCCTGTGCTGGTCTTGCTTCAGTAAGCCCATACCTTTCTCGTACTGGAGAGACTGGAACTGGATACAGCACTTACGATGTGGCCTCATCAGTGCTGAGTAGAGAGGAGGAATCGACTCCCTTGACCTGCTGGTAACATTCTTCTTAATGCAGTGCAGGATGCTGCTGGCCGCCTCTGATACGAGGACACGTTGGTGGCTCATGGTCAGCTTCTTGTCCAGCAGGACTCCCAAGATCCTTTTCTGCAGAGGTGCTTTCCAGCCATTTGTCTCACAGTGTGTACTTGTGCGTGGGGTTACTCTTCCCTAGATGCAGGACTTTGTTTTTCTTCTTGTTGAACTTCATGAGATTCCTTTCAGCCCAGCTCACCAGCCTGTCCTGATCACTCTGATTGTCACCACAACAATCTGGCGTATCAGCTGTTCCCTGTAGTTTTGTATCATCTGTAAACTTGCTGAGGGTGCACACTTTGCCAGCATCCAGATCATTAATGAAGATCTTAGGAGTATTGGCCCCAGTATCAGCTCTCTGGGGTACACCACTAGTGACTTGTCTCCAACCAAACTTGAGCAAAGGCTGCCTGCAGCTTCCACATGCAAAACCAGGTCTTCCTTTTTTGTAAGTATTGGATCAAACAGAGCACCTTTATATCTTTTTTTTTTTTTCCCCTCCTCCTGTAGTAGACCCCTGACATCCCTGTTCCTTATGATGCTTCCAGGGTTTGGACCTGTCCTTTAGAATCTAATAGAGGCTGGTCATAGGACTGTCCTTTTTCCTGTTGAATTTCTTTGAGATACATGAGAACTTAAATGCTGTTTGAGCAGCCAGTAAAAATAATTGCATGTGCGTATAGCTAAAGACTAAAGCCACACTGTAGAAGCTCACACGCTCAATGTACTGAGTATGTTGCTCTACAGCAGCATCCTGGTTGTAGCAGGAAGGAGGAACAGGCAGATCTGACTTCTCTTGTCTAGCCGGGGCAAAAACAAAAGCTAGGGCTTCCCTTAGCTACAAAGGGATCGAGGTATTAAACTATTCCTATCCCAGACATTTTATAGGTGTGTTATATGTTGCTAGCTCTTCTCGTACTGAATAGAAACGTTCTGGTTTCTAGGTTGAGGCCCTTGTATTAAGTGAAAGACATTTGTGTTGCCATGAAATGATTCATAGTTTGGATCCCTTTGATGGTGTGCTGTGTTAGAAATAGTAATTGCTTTTATCGTTCTCCTATTTTAAGAAGGCCTTGAGAAAAAAATTGGAAAATTCCATGCAACATGGCAGTATTACACTGAATATAATTAGAGGTGGGGGGGGTGGCAGATTTCATATGAGCATATACAAATTTAAGTTTTCTCTGTCATGTGTAGAATATTTTAGGTCTTGTATCAACTAATTTCCCGTACTTCTGAATTTATTTATATTATCAAGTCATAGTTTAGAAACTTACACTGCAGTTTCTCATTGCAGTAGAGTAAATATGCTGTAGTTAGGGAGGATTGTTAGAATTGAAGATGGCCAGCTCATTTGTGGGATTTGTTTCCAACTTAGTGTATATATGAAATGTGGTATTTTGAATTTTTTTTACCTATATGTTAAGACATCTCCTTGCTAAAAGTAAAGTTTTGTTTTGTTGATCTGAAAGACAAAAAAAAAAATCATTTTTCCCTCAAACAACACGGTATCTGGTTGAATTATTTTGCTTGAATTTGCAGGATAGAGTGGAGAAGTGGGGTGGGGGGGAATCCATCTGGGGAAAAGAAAGAAGGAACAGGAATGCAAAAGGAAACAGTATGTTTCATGTGTGGAAATGAAAAACACTTATCAAATATCTGCCTGACAGAACTCAGAAGATGACTGTGAATTCAGGGATGAGTCAGCTACTGTGGGAATTATTGAGCAACACAATATAGCCCATAACAGGCTTACAGGAGTTCAGATATGTCTTTCCCCAGCAGAGGGAAGGAATGCGTAGTCTTCCTTTTTTACTTTTATTTACATGTAGAATGTTTTCACAGCAAGAACAAGACTCCCTTTTTAATTTCAAATTAAATTCATTAGTTTCTGGCTGTTTTGAAAAGATCAATGCAATGGGATAAGCATATCCAATTGAAAAAAGAAAGCTGTAAAACCTTTTTTTGCCTCCTTAAATTCTGACCTCTTTCCGTATTTATGCTCAATTACATGCCTGTGCTGTTTTTATTGGATATCTAGACAACACAAATAAATAAGTACTTCTGCAGTTTTTCCATCTTAGAGTCTGAAAGGGAAGATCCAGATTGTCCCACAAGAATTAGCAAGAACTGGAACAGAATGAAATGAAATCACAGAATGGTTTGGGTTGGAAAGGACCGTCCCAACCCCCCTGCCATGGGCAGGGACACCTCCCACTAGATCAAGTTGCTCAGAGCCCCGTCCAGCCTGGCCTTGAGCACTTCCAGGGATGGGGCATTGACAACTTCTCTGGGCAACCTGTTCCAGTGCCTCACCACCCTCACAGTAAAGAATTTCTTTCTAATATCTAATCTAAATCTCCCCTCTTTCAGTTTGAAGCTGTTACCCCATGTCCTATCACTACACTCCCTGATAAAGAGTCCCTCCCCATCCTTCCTGTAGGCCCCCTTTAGGTACTGGAAGGCTGCTATAAGGTCTCCCCTTTCATGTTCACCCCTTTTTGCTAGCAATCTGTAAGTAGTAGGAATAACGCCTTGCTTTCCAAAGCAGCAGTTGCTGTTACTCTGTCTCTCATCCCAGGCAGTACTGGGATTTTTTTGTGGCTCCTTTAAGCTTTTCTTTACCCCACTAGTCTTGTTTTCTGACTAAGAGCCTGGTAGGCAGTGATGCTAAATCAAAATACCTTGTTGCTTGGAGGTGCCTGACTTAAGTTTTAGCTCACTTTTCCGTTTTTTTCACTGAATGTGATGCTTCCATATGCAAGAATGGAAGTCATCTTCAGTGATTGTGCTAGTGAAGAAGGATTACTGTACTGGGTCTTACAAATAAGGAACATAATGTATATTTCCATGTTTTTTCCCATACTGGATAGATCTGTAACGTGATCTGGACATGACAACACTGAAATATTTCAATGTTTATCTTTCAGATTCTTTGCTACCGCATGGAACCTGCAGTCTTGCAGTACATTTCCGTTCTGTAAAATTCAGAGACAGGGACCACAGAAAAGAATGCAAGATAACCTGCCTACTGAACTTTAAGAAATAGGCAGTGTTGAGGTGAGAGGGACAAGGTTTTTGAAACTACATGGGATGTAGGCACTCTGTGTTCAATAGGTAGCTACCTCTCTGAGGTATCATGAAATATGCAGGGAGGTGGTGTTTTTCCCATGATGTTGTAGTGTGGAGAACACATACCATCTGTGCTTTGATTGTGGATGTTGTCTTTTGGGATGTGACTCTGTATTCACTCCATACTTTGCCTTCAGCTGAGCTTTTAGCGTAGATGTTATATATTTTAATCAAACTAGAATCTAAAAAGTGACATCTTAAGTACTCAGGGAAAACATCTGCTGGGATCTCTGTCACTTCTCTGCATTTCAATACAGTATTCTAGGTGTCAACCAATCCAGAGTAAATTCATTTGATGTAGGGGGAACCTCTGGCTTAACTTTCTCACAAGTTATCTTTTGTGAAACATGGTTTTCCCAGTATTTGCCACTTTATCATTGCTTTTGTAATGTTGACTTAATGCATTTCATTAACTTCCTGCACAGCATGAGTTGTGGCTTCTCTTTGCATGTACTCCCTTTAAATGATAAGTGAGGGGATAATGATATTATTAAAGACTCTGTGCAACCATGACATTTTATTAGTTCTGCTGTACTGAGGGCAGTTGTATCTTGTGCATTCGTTGATTATTGATAATGTTTCAGTAACTATGGACCAGTGGAAGTTAACTTTCCCTGTGCTTGGCAGGAAATCACCTTGACTCTGAGTGGAGATCACATCTAATAAATGGGAGTGGACTATTTCTAAATGCTTAAGAAATGTAAAGGGCTTGACTTGCTTATTTCTAACTTGAAACTTTGTGTCAGATAGCTCTTCCCCCTTGATGTGATTACTCATGATATTTTGTCAACAGCCATAGGTTAATTGAATTTGCAGTGCAATCTTCTTTAATAATCCTTGTCAGTTTGTTTTCCCTAGAAGATAATCTACACAGTAGTGTTCCTGTTTCTTTCCATGAACATTAAAGGGAGCATCTGACTATGTTTTCTGCTTCCCAGTTTAGCTAAACTGTTCTTCATGCTTCCCTTCCCCCTTTCACAATCTTTTTACTGTATATACAGACTGAGTCGTTTTCCTCTTCAAATATTCAGATTGTTTGCTAGGTATTTAAGTGGGCCATTGTGGGCTATTTGTGCCAAGAATGCTCCTTTTTTTAGAATAGAAAATCACTGTGATAGGTAACTTATGACAAATTCATAGCTATTTTTTATAAGAATTTTAAATTAATCTGAAAAGACAAGAGATTTGGGGAATATTGTTTCCCCTGCTCCCCTACTACTACAGGCATCTTGTGAATCCCACCAGTTTAAGCCCAGTTTGTGGCTTAGTTTTTACCACAAAACTCTTTGTGTTAGGAATGACCAAGTTTACCGATAGGAATGTTACATTTACCACTAATGTAATCAAATACACTTTAAAAAAAAAACAAACAACTGTTATTATCTCATATCAAAGTGTTTTGCAAATATTCCATTCTGCAAGACACCTGTGGTCATAATTCACAATATAGTGGCAAGACAATATTGGGAGAAGACAGCTGGGCAGTTTTTTAAGCTTTTTGGGGGATCTCCCTTGCTATACTCTGCTTCAAGTAGCTGTGGATATGGGGGCTTTTACTTTCATGCTTGCTTCTTTGGTTGCTTGTAGGGTGGCATTTAGAAAGATTAGGGAAAATTAAAACGATGGGATTCTTGTCAGCCTTGTCAGTCTTTGTCAGCCACGGAACCAACTAATACAGTTTAATCTTGCTTTATGGAATTTCAGTAGCAGAGGTGTAGCGGCTGTACGTTGTGTCAGGAAGGACAGCACTGTGGGTTCATGTGCAGCAGGTCATCCCTCATTCAAGACTCCAGATTTCCCTACTTATCTTGCCAAACTGCAAGTAGAATTTTCAAGCCTTGATTTTTATAACAAACATTTAAAAGTGATCTAATGCTAAGTATTTCTTTAAAAACAAACACACATTTTCCCAGTAGTTGAGCATTGTAAGGCACAATTTTTAGTAGCTATTTTATCAAACTTGTCTTCCAGAATACAGACAGCACTCAATTTGCTTGTATGTTGAACCAGTCAAACAAGAAAACATCTCTCACTAATCATTTTCCTTAACTATTGTTCTTCATATATGGGAAAATGCTTCATATCAGTGCAATAGCTGGATACACGTTATCCATTTTATATTAACAAACCATGTTGTACACCTTACAAAAAAAAAGCCACACACAAAAAAAAACCCCAAAACCAAACAAAAAACCAGCAGTGGTTTTTCTGTAGCGTGTCTCTTTCTGTTTCTGTGCCTGGTAATAATTTTGTTTTTCCCATTTCTTGAGAAATTGTTTCCTTTTGATTGGATTGTCAGCTTTGGCTGTTTATTCTTTTGAACATGTGGTTTGGTGCAGGGAAGAGGGGATTTAGCACAAATCCATTGGTGTGCAACAAAAAATAAATGAAAACTCTTTAATCGGCCTTGGCTATGGACTTAAACAACATGACATAGCCAATTGGTCTTGTTGAAGTTGTTCTTAATAGTGACCTTTTTCTTTGTTTTGTATTATGGTAGCAGCTAGGAAGCCTAATAAAAAAATCAGAGTCCTGTTGTTGTGAGCAGCATAGAGCTGACTTATGAGTCACTGACTTGGAGCTCTGGGCAGAGCCCCACTTTCCTTTTCCCGGGGGAGCTGAAGTATGAGAAAGGAGGGGGAAAAGGAGGGATATAAAGCAGGATGGGGAGCAGAAGAGGTAGCTGTCACTATAACCTCTGGGCACATGGAAACCGTGGAAGGCTGCTGTGACTTCTGGAATGCAAAAAAATTGAGAGGGATGGCTAGTTAGAAAGCACAGCCTGGCTTGGAAGGGATTGCACTGGCTTGAAGCTACACACAGATTTGTGTAAGTTGGAGGTACCAAGGTGTCTGAGGAGAGAGGACAGTGGTGGGGGCTCTTATGCCTGGGTACTGGACTGCTTGGAGACTGGCAGTTTGTATCTGGTGGGAGGACACGTATACAGGAAGAGGAGCTAGTGTAAAATGTTTGAGAACCACTGGTTTGGAAAGATGCAATAAAAATTGAGCAAAAACTGAAGTTCACAGCTTGCTGATTCCTTAGTCGTTGTCAGCTGGAAACGCTTTGTACTAGGCTGGCAGAGACAGGTTGCAAGAAGGAATTTAAAAGCAGAGTTATCAGCCATAAGAATTTTTATTTTGTTCCTTTGTTGTTCTTTTTTTCCACACACTGAAGAAAGCATGTATGTGACTTGAGGCCAGGTGGAAAAACAAAGGTGGTTGTCCACTTCCTGTAGAAAATAGGATTACCTGGCCTCTTGTATTTTAGTTTACTCTTGCAATTTATAAGGCCCTCTTAAAAAAAAAAAAAAAAAAAAAATCAAAAACCCAAACAACAATGAACAGTGCTATATACAGTAACATCAAAGGGATGAGTCAGTATGTGCTGTGTAGCCTGAAAAAGTGAATCAAAACCTTTGTAATGAAAACTAACAAGAGAAAAAGGATAGCAAGGAGATGGTAGACATCAGCTAGAAAGTGGAATGTGGTGGGAGAGAGAATACTTTTCCTTTTTTGAAAGACTTTTCTGTGATTGAAGTGACTTTAAAAAAGAAAAACACTTTCAGATATCAATATTGAAGCAAGGACATTATATCCTAGTTCCCTGACAAATAGGGAGCAAAAAAATCAGTTGAGTCTTCGAAAATATGTGGAAGCCTCAACAATAGAGTGTTTACTTTAAGAAAACAGTTTCATATCCCTTAAATGACAAGTCCAAAGAGTTTCTTTCAAAGTCTTTTTTTTTTTTTTTAATTGGAGGCAAATCATTAGCAATAAAACGAAATAGCTTGCTATTAATTTGAGCAAGATCTTCATGCTGCTACTGTCTGACTGGACATTACCTTTATAAATAGTATTCACAACGAAGTTATTTTTTAGATTATGTATTTATGCTTTGTGTATATTAGAGAAAGCGTCACGTGAGAGAGAGATCACCTTTGGTTCGTGTTTTTCTGTTGCTGTGTTCTGCTGCATGAGGACATAAGCCATAACTCTCTCAGAACAAAGCATATATATTCTCTTCTCCTGTCTTTTGAGTGATCATCTAAATGGAAGTAAAATAGAAGCCTTGAAACTGATAGAGAAAACTCTGCTCATAAAAGTGCTTTATTTCTTTCTTCTGGGCTAATCTTTGATATATCTTGACGTGTCTGAACTTTTTAACTCAAAGGAATAAATATTGCCTCCTTCCTTTTATTTATTTTTTAAATTGCAAATACATCAGCTTTCCATTATTATTGAGTAGGCATCATCCATCATCTGCAGGATGAGTGGTACCGAGAGCCTTCTCAGTGCAAACACAACAAAGTTGTATTCCTTTCAGGGATATCGTAATATCTCCTCTACAGTATTCCCTCCCTCAGACATTCGTAAGTGAAGTCAGGCCCAAGAGATTAAGAGATCTTACTTTCAAAGAGAGTCCAAATTGTTTGAAAAAACTCTCTTGCCTTTGGAGACTAGAGTGACACTTAATTAAATATTTGTGGCTGTGAAGAAGAAAAAGGGAAGAAAACCCTGAGTTCTTCTCAGTAGCTGCCTAAGAGCGAGTGCTTGAGAGCAAGCTGAGTATTGCATGATTCAAAAAGAAATCAGATTCTGATGTGGAAGTAGATGTCTGCGTGAAGGTCTGTGCTCTGCCATTCATTTCCCAGGGTACGTTATGAACATACCACTGAGGCCCTGAAACAGTCTCTTCCAGTTTGAAGCACACTGTGTACCATGAGATTATCTGTCTTCTATTGAACATAAAAACTATTGTGGATTAGTACTGTGACAAACTCCAGAGTAAATGCCTAGTTATCAGAATCTCTTCTTATAGAGGGTATTTGAAATTTGGAAGTTCTTGAGTATGTGGATTTTCAGGGTCTGAGGAGTCTCTTTTATTTAAAAGTCCGATGGATCTGACTTGCTTTAGTGAGCCGGTATTCAGCAATGAAATCGTGCTTCTCCCATGCTGGTAGTACTGAATGCATTGATCATTCAAGTTTAAGATGTGGATGTGTTACAATTCTAATGTAAAGGATACATAAAAACCATGTGCTCTGAAGTTACAGTTCTGCACGTAGATACTCATTGAGGGTGTTACTATATATATATGGAATCACAAAACCAAAATTACACTGTTTTTTCTGTGAGCAGATTAGATTTAAGGGCATTTTTGTTTTGATTTTTATTTTCACTTTGTTTAAAAAAAAATCTTCCATATTGAAATGATCCAGCAAATTACGATCTTAACCTGAAAAGCAAACTGCATTCCAAATAACTGATGAACAGCCACCAAAATGAATTCAATTTAGAAAGTCATACCTGTAGCTAAATTGGAGGCTCAGTTAAGGCTGAAGATGACTGGCTGGGTTGGTTTGGTTTTTCAGGTCTTGTTAACATTCCAATTATGATTCGGAGACAAACACGTTATGTGCTTATCTTCTAGTACCTCCCTGAAAAATCAATTCAGAGTAAAATCTGAGAGTTGAAAAATCATGATCTTTCCTTGAGTAGCAGTTTACCTGCTTAATCCATGTATCATCATGAAATTTGGCATGGCTCTTTCGGGTAGAAAGCCTGTCCCATCACTATGAGCCAAACCTCTTGGTTCCTGAGCGTTCTCAGCACTGCCCCATTCCAGAAAAACTGTCTGTCTTACAAAAAAACCTAACTGACAAGTTAGAATGGAATATGAATTTATGGAGATAAACATTTATATCTTCACCTGATAATTTTGACTGCTAGAGTACATGGAAAAAAGCTGAATAAGAGTGTTTACGTTGTGCAAACTTTTTTTCACATTAGATAAAAAAACCCTACCATTTATTGACCACTAAGCCCTGTCTCTCCACCCAGCGCAGTCAAGAGGTTATTTGCCACAAATGGATTGTTTGGCCTTTCCATGAAACATGAAATATGGAAGGAAATACTGAGAACATTTTGTAAACTGATAAACAGTGACTCCCGGCCGCTCTGTCTTTCTGTCTGAAGGAAGGTTGATAACAAGCTTTCTGTGATCATTCTTGCTATTATCATCAGTTTGTTCAAATTAGCTTTTTCTTCTCCTGTAGTTGTCGTCGTTCAGATAGAAACCTGCTTCATCACACACAGAGCTCTCAGCAGACCAATGAATGTCTTGCTATGTTCAGAGGCCAGTACAAGATTGAGGGCTTAACCTGTGATCCTGACTGATATAATTTCCCTTTTGATATTCTATGGATCCAAAAATTCTGTTTAAAAATTCTGTCTGTACATTCTATGTTGCTTTTGTCCTAAACATTGCAGAAGAAGGGCCAGCTTTGTAGGATTATGATTTTCTGTTGTGTGGCATGACTTTATTGTCCATTGAATAAAGGTTATAAATCCTCTACTTGCAATTCCTATGGTAATGCAATCACATGATGATGGATAACTGGCTGGTATAAAGTATATAGGCAAAAGCATCTATAGCTCTTCAACGATGTTTTTTAGTGGAAGGATGGACAGAGGAGAGGATTAGCTCATAGCAGCAGTATACAGTAAGCTATCAAGATCTTCAACCTCATGCTTTTCTCACGTATAATAAATCTGTCTCGTTATATTCTTATGTGGAAGTCTTCAGTGGCTCTGGTGTTAAGGACAAGGGATCCTGGACGACAAATGCCACTTCTCAATGGCTTTCCTCAAAGCCACATATTCTCAGAGGGCTGGTTCAATGTGCAAATCTCTATCAAGATCCAGTTATCCACCCCTGCAGAGCCCTTTCCAGACGCCTGTTGTCTTAGTGAAACCACATAGTTCGTATCTGTATTTCCTTAGGTATATGCACTTAAGTAAGGCATCTGCTTTTTTTAATTACGGCTGATAAACTATGGCATATTCATTGATACCTTCACTGCCTTTCTCATGTCCCTTGGGAACTGGTGCATGTGACTTAGTGTTGCAACAAGTTACTTGGGAGGTTTTGTGTTGTCCCATCTAGGTGGGATATCTTTATTATTCTTCCAGAAGATACAATGTAGGTCCTTCATGATCAAGTACGCTTTCCCATATCGGCACTGCATGCTAACCCACTTTTTTTGCTTACCACTGGTCACTGGAACATCCTCTTCTGATGCTTAGGCAACAGCTCTCAGCCCGGCTCATTCAGCTTCTGTAAGAGCGTGCTCTGTTACACGTGTACAGAGAACATGCTGCAAGTAAGTGAGCACTGCTTGAGGCCCTCAGTACATAGCTTCCGATGCTTTTGAACGTTTAACCAGTTACTGCAGAATCATCCATCCTACATTCAGGCTAGGGGAAAGCTGTACGCATATACCTTCCATAATACTTGGTAGTCATACATGTAAACAGAAGACAGACATGAAGAAACAGAAGAGTTACGCTTAATCTACTTGCAGAGTTTGAATTGGAAATGCATATCTGTATGTCTGTCTAGACAGACTTGTAGGTGTATTCCTCACACTTCCAGGAAGACATTCTTTGCCGAGATATGCTTTACTCTTCAAATTGTGTTCATTCAAGCAAACTCTCCTCCTGGTGTAATGTGCTATCTTTAATAAAAATCTGCCTTGTCCAGTCCCCTGGGCATTTTGGGTACTGGAGGGAGTAGTTTGATGAGACCAGTAGAGCCAGACTAAGCAGTTGCAGTCATGGAAAGGATATATGTCCCATCAGATAGATATCTCATGCTCCTGGACTACCTAACACTGACCCTCCTGTTGGGTCAGTCAGCATCTTCACTTGTCTGATCCTGTGGTTAAGTAATTGTACTCACTAATCTGTAATGGGGCAGGGGGAAGCTTGTAAAATAGGGAGAAACTAGTTTTCTTCTAGGTTAGTTAATTTATTCAGCTTTACTAGTCACTCGGGCAAATACCAAACCAAGCATGAAGGTGGAGACATGCTGATGGAGGAGGAGGGAAAAATGGGAGGGTGCAGTTTTACTGCAGTCAAGCTTATTTTATGGCTCATTGCTGATGAAAAATGTTGTTGCTCCTCTTAAGCCTCCCTCTCTGCTGCTGCCTTGTACGTAGCTGCACTCCTCTGCCTGCACAGGGAGCTGGTTCAGGCAGTGAAAGAGAAAACTTTATTTTGCGGCACAAGTATTCATATTTTTTTTAGTCATTTAACTCATTGAACCAGCTTGCTACGAGGGCAGATAAGCAAAACAAGAAGCAGCAGGCAGAGAGTAATGCGATGAAGGACAGCTCCTCTTTGGTGATGATTAGGTGTTAGCTCAACTCAGCAGCAAGGCCAGAGTGCTTGACAAAGGGACCAGTACCACGCTAGGAAGCTGCATGGTCCTCTCCCTCCCTTGTGCTGACAGTGGTGTGACCTGGGGGTAAATGGTGTGTCCCTCACCCCCCAGTTAGTTTTCAGCCATAATAGTGGCCAGTGAACTGTCTGTGCTGGTCACCAGGCTGTTACTGCTATACCAAAGGAGAGAGCTAAGCAGGGTGATCTAAGGCGGCACTAGAACATCCCTTTCACTTGTGGGACACAACTGGATCAGCTGCAGCCAGCCATAAAGATGCATCCTCTTATAATCCAGTATCTGTCTCATTGCAAAGAGTTTCTTCCTCTCCCTGGAAAACTACAACACATACTCCCTACAGTAGCACCTGTAACAGTCTCTTTCAGCTGCCTGTAATTGCCTCGTTACCACCTCTTAACTTAGACTAGATATTGGCCTGTTTAACCACTTCAGTGAGATAATGGTTTAGAGGTAATTCATCTGCAATATTTGTCTTCCAAGGACAATATAACATCCACTTTAACAAGATGAATGCTCTTGATTTTGTAGTAACAATTTAGTGTATTCCTGTAGAATATCAACCCTCTTGCTGTTTTACTAGCTGTTCATTTGGGAGTGGATGAATGAGTTACAAGGCAGCAATGTAAATCCCTAATATCACAAAATTGTCTTTTTTTTCCATGGAATCCAACTTTTGTTGCAGTCATGGAGACTACAGTTATTGTGCACATTTGCCATTAAAAAAAATGTTTTTTTTCAACAGTCTGGGGATTTCTTTTTATGAAGTCTTGTTCTTCTTTAGTAAGATGGTTTCATTCTGTCAGGTACTAAAATACAAATTTTCCAATATTGTTATGGTGTTATACTGCAGCTAAGTTTTTATTTACTAAAACACTTGTGCATGAGATCTTAAAACAGTTTCACTGGTGTATATCAGAGTTCACTGTAGGTTGGATATTCTTCGTTTTACTGGGCACCAAAGCAGGTTCTTTCTATAGAGCTCTAAGCAACTGGAGGGACTTAGCAGGATTTTTCTTCAATGTGAAATCCCTTGAGAAGGACAAAACTTTGGACCTCAGGGAAAATCAAGATTTTACATGCAATTGGTTCACTTAGAGACAGGATATTAAGTTGACTGGATTGTCTGGGAAGTCTGTATTACAGCAGTATGAAAAGTAGAATTTAATTGGCTAATCTGTCACTTTGCGTAAAGAGACAGGGAAGTTTTCCTTAAACCAAAACAGCAATTAAGAGATACGAGCCTTATGAATGTACTAGGCCTGGCTATACTCTCTTATTACGTTTAATGGGTTTAAAATGACCTTAGCCATCTCACTGCTTTCTCAATTATTCTTTTCTTTTTTTAAACTTACAGTAATTACAGTTCAGCTATGATCTACTTCCATTATTCTGCTCAGCTTTTAATATTGTAAAATAAACTGATGTGCTGTTTTATTTGCACAAACATTCTATTACAGAGTTTCATGAACAAATTTATGCACAGCTTATTTATTTATACTTAAAAGCAAAGACCTAACCTTTAGTTTTAGGAAATAGGCAGAGAGTGTGCTAAACTTTTTTTCAGATATAAAAGCTTCTATTTCGCTTATCAGTAAGGATTCTGGTTTTTCAGCATAGCTAATAGATGATGCTTGTAATAGTAAGTTCAGTTGATATATATAACAGGTATATTACATACCTGATCTAGCCTTGCTGCTTTTTCTCTAAACCTACTGCAAAACAGTAAAATGTGACTAAAAAGAAATGGAGTCTTTCAGTCCCATCTCCAAGTTGAGGCAATAGTAAGACTGTAGTACAGAGTGAGTAAGCTGAGGCAATTCGTGTTTGAGAAGTGCACTGCTATTAGCGAGTGTGATATTCTAGAAGATTGATAAGGAAAATGCAGTTTCATTCTTCACAAACTCAGAAGTTAACGTTTTAGTTGACTGTCTGTAGTCCTCTGGTGGTGACAAGCTTCTGCAGAGCAACACTTCAGGATTGTTATTTCTGAATTGACGGGGAAATGCCTGATATTGAAGTTTATTGTACTCATTCAAATAGCGTCATTTATATTCTGTGGGAAGTTCCAGGCTTTTAAGGAGGATGGAAAACTTTCCGCTTTAAGAAAAAGTAACTTTCTTTGCAAAAAGTTAAAAAAAAAAAAAAAACCAAGAATTTATTTTATAATTAAATAGTAACTAGAAAAAAATGCTATTAAAAATAAGATTGAGTTTGAAAGCTTAGCACAGAGTCTTTTGACTCAGTTCTGACTCGCCATTCCAAGAAGTCTGTAGAAGTGGGGGTTTGTGAACTCCATTGGGAAGAACTTGATGTGCTCGGTAGCATTGACTCCACGGCAGTCAGTGTGGTAGAAGCACCTCTGTAACAAACGTCTGAGCTTTCCAGCAGCACCTAAGGAAAGCTAGTGAAACACTAGCCATAGTTCTGTCAGTGTTCTGCATGTATTTTGCTAGAAATTCCTGAAAACCGGTATGTTAAAATGTCCACGAACTTGCATTTTTCCGCTGCAGCCTGTTAATCTGGAGCATTCTTTATAAATTCTTAATATTTAGTACATATTTGGCCCTTTCCATAGCTGTACCTCTTGTGGTCACTGCTGTTGTTCAAGGAAGAGCTTATAGCAATTGTCAGGAAGACCTTGCACTCAGGTGTTAAAAAAATTTTGTTTCAGGAGGTGAAGAATTTACATTATATGTTTGATCTTGCAGGAATTCTTAAATGGGTGAAGCTGATAGATAACTTTGAGGCTGAGTACGAGTACATCACCAATGAAGGAACAGTGTTCACTTTCAAGACAAACCGCCATTCTCCAAATTACCGGTTAATCAACATTGACTTCAGTGACCCAGACGAATCCAAATGGAAAGTTCTCGTCCCTGAACATGAAAGAGATGTTCTAGGTAAGAGTTCATGTCAAGTAAAAGGCTTTCAGTTCTGCTTTTTTGAAATTAATTCAGTAATTAGTCTTGTACAGACCTTCTTCATTTCTTCCTCTGTTTAAACTTTGTTTAGGATTTGCAATTAAAAGACTGGCGACTCAAGAGATCCAGGATCCACTTCTCTCTCTCTCTCTCTCTCTCATTCTAACGTCCTGTGTGGCCATAGTGAAGTTGCTTCGTCTGTCCTCGTTTTAATTCTGTGTTTGTAGGAAATGAGGGGAAAGTATTTTCCTGCTTCATGTCAGTGCAGTAAACATTTACTAGACAGTCAGGGATTACAGCACAAGGGACTTTGTAATCGGAAAGAAGGGAAAGAGCAAACCGCACAGTAGTGCAAGTATTTTTATGAACAGAGTTTGAGACAGGATTTTCTGTTGTTCCTGGGATAAGAAGAGTAGACAACACTTGAAAAAAAGCCTCGGGGAAAGTTGAAGGGTATGGAATTCTCTTAAGTATAAAAGCGAGTTCAAAACATAAATCTTTGGGTTTGATATAATTACAATAAAGGTGTATTTTTTTAATCACATCATTTTTGGTAAAGTTCTGTTAAAACTTAGAATTAGTTTCAGGTAATACAGAAAAACCTCCTCTGAGATGTTTTTTTGACAGATGCTTTGTGTACATTTTTATAGTCTGTTCTCCATACAGTACAAGATAGAATTCTGATTTATCTGACTAGCATAATTATAGCTATTCCAAAAGACTCTGCTTTTTTTTTTTTATTAATCCATCTTCATACAAATTCATTCATGTTTGCTACTTTGCTACTTTTCCGGTGAAGAGCTGCTTTGTAGAATGAGGAGAATTCTCCGTGTGTATGTGATTTGATATGTAAATACAGTAACTTCTGTCTTTCCTCACTCAGACAAACTTATTTGACTACTGTTTCAAATTCCTCTTAAGATCTTGCTTTTCAAGATACCTAAAATAAAAACTTAATTTCTGCCTGCATTTCACAATGTGCCACACATGATTTCTGCCACAGTCTAGGCAAGGTATGTCACCAGTATGACATAAATGATGACTCTGAGCACGCCCAGAATTGTAGTGATGGTGCAAAGGACCGGGGTCTAGAATATTGCAAGAATTTTGGTAAACAAATTTCTACAAAAGTAGAAAATCAGAGCTTAGTGAGACACATCTTTTTCTTAAGATTGGGAACTCTTTGAATCATCTTAAATGCATCTTACATGAAGTACCTTTTAAGTCCTAAGCAGGGAATGAATAATAGATATAAGTGAAAAATGGCTTGCAAGTCTTAATTTCTGATTGTGTGCAGGTTTGCTGACAGCCTGTGAAGCCATGCTTAAGTTACAAGGAACTGAGATTTATAAAGTGGGACCAACTTGAAGAATTGACTTGACATGAAATGTGGTTACCGTGTATGGATTTACTTCAGATGTGGTCTAGGCAGCCAAAGGAGCTTTTGCCAGTGGCGATATAGGCACTGGCTATATATTCCTTCCCAGTAAGATAAAGGCCACATCTGCTGTTCACTACATTGCAGTATTTAGCTCAACTCTATTTTGGTTTCATTCTAAAGGCAAAGTTGTGCTAAGTTTATGTTTGCACACGTAAAAAAAAAAATAACTGATGCATGGAACACTCCTTTAATGGCTTATGCATGACAGTGTTGACAATACAAACATAACAAGAACTGCATTTAGAAAACTGAAAGTTCAGATAAATGGGTTTGCTGTGGGCACTGGCCTTCAGACTGTAAACACAACAGGCATTCAGCTCCTAAGCACTTAAAGGCAAACATTTGTCATATGAAACCATCAGAGTAACTTTCAGGAGCCTGTTGTGTGTCATTAGGCTTCTACTGTATTTGAATGTGAAGCCAGAGTAGGCAATCGTATGTCCACTTCTCTCTCTAGCTCTTTAGAGAGGCACGTAAAGGAATTGGATTAAATTAACAAATGAAAGTGTCTCCATAAGGTGAGTTACAAGTAGATCTTAGTGCTACAGTAAAGTAAGTTTGAATTCTTCAGTTGTTTCTTTGTGTCAGCCACTTTCACATTAATGTTGTATCATCAGCGCCAAGATAAGGGAGTTTTATCAGGAGATTGTAGCCCGGAATAAATAAAAAACCACTCCTTCATTTGATGAAGACAGCAAGCAAGCCAGTCTCTGTGTCATGTTGTTTTAATCATTCCAAGATTTGGTTTAGAAAGACATAAATATAGCAGAATGCAATTAATAATTCATTGTATTGAAAACCTTGCAGTCAAGTGAATTTGATTTTGTGTGATCCAGAGATGACAATGTAATGAAAAGCCTTCTGCAGAAGCTAGGACAGCAGTGATTCAAAGGGTAAATGAGTATTGTTGCCTGTCCAATTTTACATATGTGTGGGAGAGACTCTTTATCAAGATGTAATTAGTTGTATTAGAATTTCTTTATAAACATTATAGTCAGTGATGCTCTAGGTCAGAAATGTGTTTTACTGGCACATATAGATACTCAGCTGAAAAGTCTCCTACTCTGTGTGATCTGCCTGGTAGCCATAGCCCTCTTCATTTCTATATGTTAACTTAGATTCAGTTTCATAAAAGCTGCGCCATGTACATATAGAAATAGATTTATTTATGAATAATAAATTCAAGATTAAGAATTATGAAGCTCTGCCAGTGTCCATCAATGGCAAAAAGAGAAATTCCACAAACTATCATAATGCATTCTTAGGGAAGATGCTGTAGCTAATATAATATAACCAAGAAATAAACACAAATGCCTACAAGGTGGTGTGAATGTCATTTGGTTTCTTCAACATGTTCTTCAAGATAGACTTTTTTATTGGCTTTGACCTTTTTGTTTTCAGAACTGTTTATAAATAAGCCAATTTGGGAAATAAAGGGGAAAAAACCCAAACATATTCCTGCAATGAGATTGTACACACACCACATTTTACAACTCTCAGCAGGGATTTCACACAGAGTTGAGGTAAATTTAGATCTCTATTCTGTGAGCTGAGGGGAAGAAATAAATGACAGCTATTTTAAAATTAAATATGTTCAGAACATATTGGAGTGTGATGAGACTCATTTCCTCCCCTTTGGAGTTTGTTTATAAAGTGTTACTTTTAATTTTCAGGGAGTCTAAAATAGAACCACAGGAGAGATTCACATCTTAATGTTGAACTAGTGCTTTAAATGACCACATGGCTGCAAGTAGGTGTGCTGAATTAGTTAGAAGGCAGCTGTGAAACTGTAAGTGAAGACTGATCATTACAGACACTGCAACCCTAGTTCTAAGGCATAGGATAAACTTGCTGTCTTGGAAAGGTTAAATAATGAATTTTGAGAACTGTGACACTCCCCACCCCACTCCAAAAAGCGCCCAATACTGGTAGAGCAGGGCAACTTGAGAGTAGCAGTTATATCCAGCCCTGTACTTGTGACAACGAAAAGAAAAACAGAATAGATCTCGTGAGTAAGGAGGGCTGAGAAATAAGACATATTGCTGAATGTGTCATAGATGAGGTGAGCGTTCTTGAACAGTTTCTTGAATCTCAGTTGACCATTTAACAAGCAGGGGCAAAGCTTCTGTACCTTGTACTCATCTGCACACCTAAACTCAGTGCTTGTAAAATGCTTCCCTTCCCTCAGCTGGAATGTGCGCTCCAAGTAAAAAATAGTATTTTTCTTCATACCTTTAACCTGCTAGCTTATTCATAAACTCTTAAGAGTTTGGGGAGGGGAGTTATTGCAACTGAAATGTATCTTTTGGCATTGGCACTGTAGTCAAATCAGGAGGGAAAGTCTGGAATGAGTACCAGGAAATTGTTGATCCTGAATGACAAGGATGTGCATGGCTGTGAGTAATCCCTCATGTTCATCTCGGCTGTCAGGAAGCTTCTGCGCTCCGTTACACTGTGGTGTTTTTCAGAGTACCCACAGCTTTACACATTTGTGAGTTCTGCTTGCAAAGCGGGTGCCTGAAGGATTGTGTGACTGTTCTGAGGAGCTGACATGTGACCTCGTGTGTATAGCCCAGAGGAGGTGCCCTGCGGAGACGGCTACTGCAGAAGTGTGGCAGAGAGGAGGAAATTGGCTGCAACACAAATGACCAGATTCATAAGCTTCTACTGTGAAATGTGGAGGCGGGGGGGGGGCGGGGGGCAAAAAAACCCAACAAACAACAAGCCAGCTGGGATGTGGCTTAGCTCCAGTGTTTCCCAGCAACAAAAAGCACCCCCTAAGATCTGGGCAAGGCAGATACAGACTCTCAGTCACTGGGGACGTGGGGAGAGGATGTGGTCCAGATGCATGTACCTGACTGAAAGTTTATTCTGCTCCCCTGGAAGGGCTTTTCTGGCTCTGTTTAACTGTGTTTAGCATGGAAAACCTGCATCAGTCACAGATGACTAAAGCCTGTAGGTTACTTATGGAAGCGTTACTCCTGATGTTTGCAGCTTCAGAAGAGCTTTGCCTCCCACACACTCTGTCTCTTGTTTGTATGCCTCGTACTGATAGGATATGGGGTATAAAATTCTTGTCTTGTTGAGATTGATTGGAGCTTTTCCATTAACTTAAACATGGCAGGCTGTCACTGAGGATGGTGTCTCAGAGAGAAGACATATGCCTTTTCGTATGTTGTGAGGGCTCATCAATGTCTACTCACATGTTTCAGAATGATTCATGTTTTATTCTGTAAATTGCTCATGCTTTGCTTGCAAGTCTACCCATAAGTAGCCTTGAGTAGTAGTTATGGGTCATTTTAATTGAAATCAGTGTTAATACCTGTTAAACTGCAGACACTGAAGTTTATCGTTGCTGTTTGTGATGACCAAAGAAACCAAAATGACCTTCCAGGTCTATTTTCCAGCTAAAGCTTTGTCAGTCCATTAAAATATACTCGTTATTTGTTGAGTGGACGCACAAGCGCATTGTACGGCAAGTAAGTCAGCAGTTTCTGCTGAAGACTTATGGCTACCTACCTCTCCTAGCTTGGTGTGTTCTCCATCAACATTTCAGCATGCATCTGTCAAAGCATGTTTGTACAGTTGGATACAATATGCTGTAGCTACTGCTGCAGAAATGAAATGTCAGGACTGTCATAAGTAATTAAGGTTAGTGGCACAGATGTTTGGTGTGAGGATTCAACCTTTTTTTTTCCTGAAACTATTTCAAAAGTTGTTCATAGCAATATTGCTGGTGCCAAGTTAGTGGCATGCCTTTGCTAGTAATGAAAGCTGTCAAAACAAAAGGAGTTTTTGGAAAGTAGCAGTATATGAATTTCTAAAAGGTTGAACTAGAACTTCTAGAGATGGTTGAGCTCACTTTTCTAGGCCTTGTTAAGTGTAATTCCTGTAGCCCAAATCTAGGTATTGAAGAATTGTGTGTAAACTATTGTAGTCAATAAGGTGGTCACTGTCATCCTCAGAGAGAAACGGGCAGTACCAAGGATAATTCTTTATGCCTGCTTTCAGTACCTGCAGGTGCCTCCAAGTGTGTCCGGCTCTCTCTGATGCCTGAGCCAAGAGGCTCAGGTTGGAAAAGGCAACGTCTGTTTATTGTTTAGTAAAGCCAGTCCTTTGACTGATGGGTATTTTAAGTCGGTGGTCTGTAAGTATGTGGAGAACAATTCATATATTTAGGTGTAACTGTGAGAATAGCTGCTCTGTTCACTGAAACTGAATTATTAACTGAAAATAAACTGACTCTATACAATGGAGAGATCTCGGATGGTTAACTTTTGTAAAAACACACTTGTGTAAGTAAAACTGCTCAGCAAACAATTTACAGTCTCCCAGAACAGGGTATCCAAAATAATTGGGTGAACTGCATTCTGAAGGTGCTTATTTCTCCCCATTGTCTATAAAGGGAGCCTACAGCAATGGTGTCAGGCTTAAAAGCTTGCAGGAAGTAGAGGGACATGCAGGATGTGTTCTGCAAAGCAAGAGCAAAACCAAGGAGGCTGACTGCTAATGCAACAAGCTCAACAGTATCTGCATTTCTCAGTGCTGAGCATGGGAGTAACAGAGACTCAGTTTGTAGCTTGCAGTCAAAAAATAGCTCTTGTTAATAATTCAGCATTGTTTTTAGCTTGCTATGTATATACGTGTTGGTTCTTAGTGTCTTTTTTTTTTTCTTCTGCTCTTGTTTTGATTTTTGCATTTCTTTGTAGCTTCCATTACCGTAAGTTTTGGAGGCAGTTAGCGATGCACCAAAACCAGTTATAATACAGGTATCATACACAGAAGCTATGTTCCTAAATCTCATTAAAAATATCTTGCATTGTCTTCACATCTTTTATCCTCACCTTGCTGAGAGCATCTAATTTGTAAACCAAAGAGGTGATGGGAAGTTAATATTGCTGCTTCCTACAAGTTCTTCAATAGCAGGAATCCCCATGTAAGTCTTACCCCTGGGCAATTGAGTCTTTTTAATAAAAGAGTAATATTTCTTCATAATATGTAAGTTGAAGGAATAATGTACTTTGGCTTTCAATGAAAGCATCCATTAAACTGCAGTGCTTCATCAAATGATTAGCAAGGAATTGAGTCATCACAATTTAATTTTAAAATAAAGATTGCTTAAGTAGTATTCTTGCTGAGGCAAAGCTACATATTATATGCATTTGAAGTTGACCTGAGAGTGTCTGTAATCCATTTTGTGAAACTTCAGGTGTCAGGAAATTTTGAGAGTAAAACTGGAGATTTTAGTTACAGATGTTTCTGGGAATATTAGTGGAGTTCATGGGATCTCATACTTACTGCAGAGTGGTTAATTCTGCAGGCAAAAATAGTATGTTACTGTAGGGATGCTATTTTTTGATTCATATTTTGTGTTAATAAACCAGTTATACATGTGAATGTTGGCAGATTTGTGCAATGACAACGTAATATTTTCACAGAATCACAGAATGGTAGGGGTTGGAAGGGACCTCTGGAGATCATCTAGTCCAACCCCCTGCCAGAGCAGGGTCACCCAGAGCAGGTTGCACAGGAACACGTCCAGGCGAGCTTTGAATGTCTCCAGAGACAGAGACTCCACCACCTCTCTGGGCAGCCTGTGCCAGTGCTCTGCCACCCTCAAAGTAAAGGAGTTCCTTCTCATGTTTAGGTGGAACTTCCTATGTTCAGGTTTGTGCCCATTACCTCTTGTTCTGTTGCCGGGCACCACTGAAAAAAGCCTGGCCCCATCCTCCCAAAATGCAGTCATTTTAAATAACTGCATGTTCTCATTGTTCATAGAATCGTAGAATAATTTGGGTTGGAAGAGACCTTTAAAGGTCATTTAGTCCAGCCCCCCTGCAATGAGCAGGGACATTTTCAACTAGATCAGATTGCTCAGAGCCCCATCCAACCTGACCTTCTCTGAAGAGTTTCTACATTTCACGGGATATAAAGATGGGGATTGAAGTGAGATGGTCAGTAGAACTGGAGGGATTTTTGTAGAAATTGCCAGCCCAGACTTTTTTTTTTTTTTAAACAGTTGGATTTTCAGAGTCCAATTAAAAAAAATAGCATTCCATGAAAAGTTCACGTATTTCTGGTAATTCTTCTGAGGAACAAACTGAGAATGTGAAAGGTTCTGTGAAGCAGAAGTTCTTGCTCCTGCACAGCTGCACAGCCGAGGTGTGCAGCTCTGGAGGGGCCCAGGACTGCCAGGAGAGGCACAAAGGAAATGAACCTCTGCAGAGCCCTTTGTTCCCGGGTCCTTTTGCCAGATTGAGTTCACTGTGCTGCATCCTGTTCCTACTACCTTACAGTCTCAGGAATGCTGCTTAACAACATTAGCATCTTGAATAAAGAATATTTTTTTGAAAATGGTGTGTCGAGGATATCACCGCAGAATAACCCTTCTCTTACACCCACTAGAGCTTGCTTACGAGAATAGCCTCCTGAATGCTTAGGCAATTAAAAGATGATGAATAATAACCTCTAGGTTGTATACTTTAATGTGCAATACAGGATCACATGTCTTTTTGTTCTTATTAGTTTAGCTTGAGACTGAATCATAATGATTGTTTTGATTTTCATGCATTTCCATAAGTATTGCTGGCAAAGATAAGTGTTTGTTTGGGCTTTGCGTTGAAATATGTGACATTTAAGAGCAGTATAGCTTTATAAGCACCCCAAGTGCATAAGCATCTTGGTTAAGCAATTCTTTTTTTCCTGTGTCTGCATAGATTAGCTTCAAGCAGCAGGGTTATTGTGTTTCCAAAGAGTGTCAGCCTTTACTTCTGGGTTCACTTTATACTTTCAGAAGGCAGGTGACTTCTAAATAGCTAAAAGTTAAATTCAATGCATGTCAGAAATTTTGGTGCATTTATTTAGGTATGCTAAAGAATTTTAGAATCAGATTATGTCTGATTGTTTTCTTTCTTACAGTTTTTTTTTTACTGTATTTTCTGTGGCTTTGTTTTTCTTTTCCACACTCTGCAGAATGGGTTGCTTGTGTGAGGTCCAACTTTCTGGTTTTGTGCTATCTGCATGACGTGAAGAACATCCTGCAACTTCATGACCTAGCTACTGGTGCACATCTCAAGACTTTCCCCCTAGAGGTTGGCAGTATTGTGGGATATAGTGGCCAGAAGAAGGACACCGAAATATTCTATCAGTTTACTTCCTTTTTATCTCCAGGTAAGATTGGGATTTTCCCTTAGCTATTGTTCCTTTTCCTGGTAGCAGTAACTTTCTCATTTTCTGTTGTTTAGTAGTTCTTAGGTATATCTAAGATGCAGATCAAATTGTTTCCCCCCTCCATGTAGTAAGCAGAGGTTGTACACTTCAAAATGCACCAGTCCTTGATGCATGAAGCCTAAATAATATGCCTATTAATATTTGAGACACCTGCATTGACAAATTACGCATGACTGGCTTGTAGCATTCTCACAGCTCTTGCTTCATACAGCAAGGTATAAGTTTACAAATCCTATTGAAGAATATGGTTATTGTGATTAAAGAATGTGATTTTCATCACCATTTTTGAAGAACATTAATAAAAGTAAAAAAAATTCTTTCTCTGGCAGCTCCGTCATTCATTTTTGCATAGTCTCGTTGGACAATCCTTACTGTCTGTGCTGACAACACTTGATGGTGTTGGATTGCTGTGGGAATCCTCTTTCTGCAATCCTGCAAAGCCAGAGCTGTCCACAGCGTTACATAATATGTGTGTGGGACACCAATAAGTGTTCAGGATTTTGAACAGGAAGGAAGTTTTTATGCAATTGTCAAGCTAGTATATGGCAAGAAAACATATTTGCTGTTCTCTCCCCTTGTCTTTTCTTCCTTTTCTTCCTTTTCTTCCTTTTCTTCCTTTTCTTCCTTTTCTTCCTTTTCTTCCTTTTCTTCCTTTTCTTCCTTTTCTTCCTTTTCTTCCTTTTCTTCCTTTTCTTCCTTTTCTTCCTTTTCTTCCTTTTCTTCCTTTTCTTCCTTTTCTTCCTTTTCTTCCTTTCTTTCCCAAACAATCAATAGATAATACAGGACAGGATTCAAATATGGAGAGGGGAGACAGGCATCAGAATCTTTATCTTCTTCCAGGATTGTGAGTGATTGTTAATCATAAGATGATCAAAAATGTTCTTACAGCATCTGATGTACTTTTTTGTTCTGTTTCAGTTAGAGCACAGCCACATTGCAAAATGGCTGTAGAATAGTTTTCTAGGTTTGCTGGTTTTGCTAGAAAGGATTGCGTCAAATTATCAAAATTATGTTTCAAGCTTAGCAGATAAAAAGTGTGATGAATTTCCTATTTTTATCTTACTGTTTACATAACCAGAAAAAAAGATGTATTATGTTTCCAGTTCCTCTTTTAAACAAACTTTGAAACAACAATCAGATCCTTGCAGGCTTTGCAGCTGGAGAGGAGATGGCGGATACACTTGCATTTACCACTAACTTCATCCCAGCTTGATGGTTCAGGTAGTTCACTTGCTCACATCCCACCTTGTGGGCCAGAAGTTGCCAGTCTTGTAAGCCCACACCATCTTAGAGCCTCTGCAGCTGCTAAACATATGGAGGGGAAGAGCCTGGAGCTCTGTTTTAGCCCGTGGCTTGCCAGCCAGCCGCCAATGGCTGCTCTCACTGCCTGCTGCTTGCTTAGACAGATGTTTTTTTTCTCCTTTTCATCCATGTGCTTAGCATCTACAGAGAATTTACCATGGCGTAGCTCTGTTAACTGGGGCAGAGCAACCTGGAATCTAGAAGAAAGAGGAAGGGAAGAAACGGAGGTAGACTGTATGGGAATAAGGAGAGGGTGGGGAAAGCAGACCAGAGAGGTAATTTTTAGGTAGGTGTGTGGATATTTTTTAATTTGCATGCAGCCTCCATTTGCCCTATCAGTGGAATAACCAGACAACAGGTATGGGGCTGGTCCTTGATTAACCTCGTTCTTCCTACTTTACTATTAGAAATCAATATAATTTGCACTTGTATTAAGTTGCACTTTTTTTTCCCTAATGAGAAACAAATTAACATACTGATGTTTAATACCTACAACAAAAGTAAAAGTAAACATATATATGAATTAATTAATACAGCAGTTCTAAAACCATAGATGCCAAAGTCTTTTTTGCTATTCCCCAAAAAATATGGTTATCTCTGCTGTCCACTCCAGTCAGACAATGAGGTGAGCGCTCTTGTGTTTTGTATTTATTTAGCACCCAGCAAAAGAGTGAAGCCCCCAACATTATTATGTTTTTGGATACTAGCTGCCATGCTGCTAAAAATACAACAGAACAAGAGATGCAGCACCAGGGGTTCAATTGCACATTACTGTAATATTAGGTTGGTTGACTGCATTCCGAAATGCAGTCTATGACTGGGCTTCTACTTCACCATAGGGTTCTCTAATATGCAGCTATTCTGCCTGCTCTGTGTGTAATGTTTGCCAGTACATTATCCAGCTTGGGCAGCTGTATATATGTCAAATGACTGACTGCTCTGCCTGTTACCGCCTGGTATGCTTTCCTTTCTGCTTTCGCATCACTTTCTGGATCCTAATCTTTAAGGGAAATGCTGCTTTAATGCTTGTTTGTACTTGTCACCCTACATTAGGCTTGCTAGTCACTTTGTGACAAATGAAGAAAAAAAATTCCCAGCAGATTAGAGTACTCCTACTTTTATTCCCCTATTAATTCCCCATTACGGAAAGAGGCTTTGTCAGTTATTAGAAATGTTGTTTTTCATCTGTGTTCCTTTGCCACTCTGTATCTTTTTGATTTTCCACAGTCTATAAAAGTGATTTAATGAGGCAATTCCCTTGTATCAGATATGTTTCTTCATTATTTCACCTTTCAATATAATTTTTTATAGCCATAACCTCTGTAATAATTGCTGGTGGTTTCCTGAAAGTACCTAAAATATACACAATGCAGCAGTATTTCAATCAAGTCCTGTCCACTGTGGTTAATTTTATTACATTGAGGGATCTCTGTAGAGGGCTTGTTGCCTTAACTTTTAGTGGGTTTTTTTCCTAATATACATTTAAAATTTTACAGAGACCAGATAGTTGTAAAGCAGAAAAACAGAGACTGATTAACACTGAGGTTGGTTTTATGAATCATATGTGTCTGTAGTATATCCATGAATATTAGGATTTTGTGGTATGGTAATCAGTGTGCAAACACAACGATAGTCACACTTTATGGCACATACTCAAGTGTTATTAGGGTTGAATGACAGGAAATGCGATTTATAGTCTAAATGCAAAATTCTTCTTGGCTAATTACACATCTGCGTAGTGTCTAGATGGCTAGGTTGTCTCTGATTCTGCCTCTGCTGCAGCCTAGAAGTTTTATACTGCTTATAGACATAAATTTTGTCATGTGCATAATCCTTTGGAAATCATAGGTGCAACTCAAGCAAGCAAAGTTGCCTTCAAACCTGCAGGATCAGGTTGTAAAATAAATTATACGAGACCAAATTCTGTTCAGTTACGTAGGTATCCTGTGCTAGTCCACCACAATTTCAAGTGGGTGCTCAGCTCTTTCCATTATCTGGGGGTCTGTTTAAATTGTGATTTCAAAATATTTTATCATAAAAAGAAAAATGTTGACCTGAGTGAAATTCTTGATATATTTATTCTCAGACTAGTGGCTCTAGACAAGGTATTTTAAAATTGACTTCATACTTCTTTCTTCTAACATAACCATTCTCAACAAGTGCTATGTAACGTTATGAAAAAAAAGCTTTTTTCCATTTTGTTGAATACCTGGCTTTGTATGGGTGGTGAGAATTATTCTTTCTGTACAGAAAGCCTTTGTACCCTTCTTGATGAAGTGCATGTATGTATGTGTTAAATAATATATTAACTGAAAGTATGTGTCTGGAACTACTGTTTTTCTCCCTGCTGAGTTACCTTTGCCATTCATTACTCCATCACAGTGCCTAAACTGGCATCCTTTTAATGATGGGTATGCAGTAAGCTGATAAACTTGCACTCTATTTTAGGTATTATATATCACTGTGATCTGACCAAAGAGGAACTGGAGCCAAGAGTTTTCCGGGAGGTGACTGTGAAAGGGTTTGATCCTTCGGTTTACCAGACAATTCAGGTAATAAACATGAGTCCTGCTGTCTTGCTGTAATCACTTATGTAAGAGTTTAATAAAATTGCACTTCGCTAAGGGCAAGAGTGCTTTCATTAGCTCCTGGGTTGCAGGTCTGTGTGCACTCTGAAGGAATTCCACTAAATCTTGTTAGAGACATTGGAAGCTACCACTGCAAGTAACCAGGGCAGACTCAGTCCTCAGTTGTCTTACATTGTGAGGCAGTATGTTCTCTAATTTTTTCCTGTGTTACAGTATTCTTTGATATTTGTTTTAACATCAAGCTGCTGCTTTTCCATGTTGATGTATTTCTTCCACCAGGGCAACCTGGCATAGCTCCCATAGGCCAGTGTCTGATAGGGCAGTGGAGAAACAGAGGAAACTTGGAATAGCCAGTCGTCTTCCCAGCACTTCCACTGCATTCTGGGGACCACTGTGGGAAGTGTCAACAATAGATAAAACACTTCTGTTCCCACCACTCTTGTATAAAAATAGTGATGATTTTTGCCACAAGTTCATAGTGTGGATCTTTATTAAGACTGCAATAAGAAATTGGAAGGAAAGAAGGAAATACGTTAATTCATTTGTAGCTGGGATGAAGTATGAAATCTGCCACAAAACTATGGAAGGTCTTAACCATGATTATTTGGAAGGAAAGCAGGAAAATATCTAGTGATGTGAACAGAAAAATCATGTTCATTCATGCTGTATAAGAATTTCCCATTCTGTCCACGTTTCTGAGAAGTGCCATAGTATATTGTGTTCATTAATGCATCAGTGCAGTTACACTTGGAGCCACTCACTTTGATGTTCATAAGAGCAGGATTAGACCCTTTGCTTGCAGTACTGGAACAACTAGAACAAGGAGCGAAAGGTAAAAGCAAATTAAAATACAGACATATGTGTAACTAACATTTCTAATCTTAAAAGTGAAGACGCATAAGAATTAGCTAAGTTTAAGGCTTACAAAGTTAAGAGAAATTACTCCTGTGGAAAACAGTGTAACCTACAGATGATATGAGACAGGTTCAGGAAACTACAGGGCTCTTTGTAGACAACTGCTTTGACCTCATAACAAGTATCGTGATTAAAAATATGCAAAATACACATTTTGCATGTAAGGGATCTTTCCACTAAACACAGCTTTGGTAAGCCCCTGATAAAATACTATGCCCTGGTGAGGACTTTTAAGGAAGATATGGAACTTCTAGAGAGAGTTCGCAGGAATTTGTTTAAATAATTAGGGGTCTGGAAAAACAGTCATTGTATTGTGATGCTTAGCATATTTAATACCTGCAGTTTATAGAAGAAATACTGGAGGGTGGATTAATTATTTTATATGCAGCATTTTGCATCTGTGGAGTAAGAGTGCAATAGACGATTTTTCTTTCTAAATACCAAGGTATAACATGATCCATGCCTAACATGGAACTTAAATAAGCTTAGCCTGGAAAAAGGTGAAATGACATAGGAGATATAATTAAGCAATAGTGTGACAGCAGGGCTTGGCATCTTTGAAAGGAGATGAGGTATTTCTCTTAATCTCAAATTTCTCATTTTGCCTCTGGCACACATATGGGACAGGTTCTCTAGAAGCATAAAGACAGTAGTGCGTGTCCATGAGGTGATTGTAAACAGCCCCATCTGTTTGTCTTTGCATCTCTGGGCAGGAGTAAGTGTTGTAGAGGACAGTTTGCTGGAAATGTTCTCACAGAGAATGTGTTTTTACTGTTTCACTCAAATTCATTAAGGGACTTCCACTGGATAACTTCAGGGCAGTGAGCTGACAAAGAGAAAGAAAACAGCGTTCTCTTTAGGAAACAACTTAATACAATTATAATACTGACATGAAATTCAGAAGGGTCATCATGGAACACGAATACCCATGTAATTAAAAAGGGTTTAGAAGGGGTTGCCATAATTTAGAAATAATGTGTTTTTCTAGTAGATCAAATTTTATGAAATAAATGTCTGGAAAAACAAAATCTCATTTTACATTTAAATCAATTACATGCTAAATTAAGGTAAAGTAGAACAGTAATACAAATAATTTCAAGGAGGAAGCACGCTGTTGCTGTGCCCTTGGAAACCTTCACTTTGTAAATCCCTGGCAGAGTTGCACCACTAGGCTGTAATGGGGTGGAAGTCAGTATCACTGTTTCTGGTTTTCTCCGTTCTCCAGACCGCTGTCTCTGGTTCTCACTCCTGCTCAGTACCAGCTCTAGGGAGATGTGACCTCTGTAGTTAACACTGGGAAGAGCACCCTTGGCTCACCACTCACAGAGTTTTGCCTTTTGTCAGCAAATGATCTCGATGTGGTGACATCTTGGAAGTTAGTTTCCCGTATCATTCAGATCCATGGAGAAATCTCAGCTGAGCTGTGAAAAAGGCTTTGTTAGGGCCAGGTCTGGGACTGCTCGGGTCACTTTTGTAGTAAGTCAGGCTGCCAGTGCTGCATCCTTCTGCCAGACTCCGGTCCTTGTTTCCATTTGTGAGGTCCCACTTGGACCCTTGGTGATGCTTCTGCTTGGAGGAGGGAAGGGAAGATGGCAGCTTATCAAAGCAGTTTATAAATGACTCTCAACCTAGATGATAGCCTTGCATAGCTGTTGCAAAACTCAGACAACGTTGCAGGGAATTGTGAAAGAAACTCAAAATTAAGAATGCAAGAAACATACTGAGAATAGGCAAAGACTGCTGATTACAGGAGAATGAACAATACTGCGGAATTTATTTCATAATTTGAATTTCCATCAGAATTACAAAGTAGTAAAGAAAAATGTTGCTGGCTCTATCCTGATCCATGTCCTTAATGAAAGGCAGGTCTCCTGCCAAGGTTCTTCCTTTATTCTTATATACCTGAAGAAATACCTACTAAGACTAGCAATCTTCCTAGCTTTGTCTGTGTAGCATATATGAAACTTTAATGAGCTGTTGTTCTTTAGCAGTCTTTGAACATAACTGACTTAAGAAGACTTGAACTGAAGTGTAAGGTGTCATGTGTATATAAAACCTGAATTAATGGCAACTGGAAAATGCCACAGAGCCTTTTTTTTGCTCTTTTGGATCCACTTTGCAGTATTTCATAGGTGCTGTGCAGTGCGAGTGAGGCTCAGTGATAAAGTTTACTACACTAAGTAAATTGATGGTAGAACAGCTGCTTTGTAGTACCTGACGTTAAGTTCTTACCCTTTGGCAGCACAAAGTGAGAACAAATTTGCCACCTTATCTTGCACTGAAAGGAGAGCTGTTTCAACGTACCTGACATTTACACCAGGGTAAGAGCATGCCCGTAGGTTGTTGGCTCTGTGTGACACCCTGCAAGTACATAATCCAACTTACTGGGCAGTAGCTTGTGCGTATGCCCTTACCTTGAAAGACTCTGTGTGACCTTCATGAAAAAGTCAGACTGATTAAAATGCTTGCCACACATCAAAAATTTATCCTGGCTACTTTTGTTAAATGATACATTAAGTTGCATTAATAACTTTTCCTCCTCCAAATGCTTCTAGAAATTTGCCTTTGCTTCCCTGCACGTTTCCATCCATCACAATGACAGACTTTTTCAGGAAACAGCCTGGGGCAGTTTTTACAGGAGGAAAAAACACTTTTGCAGGAACTTACAAATGGCACTTGCCCTAAGCTGTTTACTGCATAAATAACTCAACTTCTGCTTTAAATGAAGAGCCTTTATTTTATCTTTACAAAGTTGCCAACTAAGTTCTTATATGCTTCTCCATATTAACACCTCACAGTGACACTTAATCATGGATAAGCAGTCTTCTGGCCTGGCTCACAGCTCACCTACTTTTAGGCTGATATGCAGGATTATAAGTGTTGAAATTGCAACAATAAAAATGTTATTTGGCTCCTTTTGCCATTCTTTGAATACCTTCCAGTACTGTCCTTAAAATAGTTTGAGATGAACCAAAAATAGATGTTGCTATTGACAGATGGACTTTGGATTAGCTCTTGCAGAAGAATAACACAACTTAGTTGTACAACTTAATTTCATTAAAAGCAGATGCTGTTTTGATATTGTTGCAGAGATGAAAGAAGGACAAGTCTTAAAAAGGATATTTTTTTTCCTTGGGGCTGGGATGAATTTCCTCCTCTTGCAGAAATTATTTTTATAGGTGAAGTAATTTTCATGAGAAGTTTATTGTTTTATTGTTCAGTCTTTCACCCCCATATTCAAGCCCTTACAGCACTGATTTCAAATCATGAGTCATTGACACAGAAAATTTGTCTACAGTCATTCTAATTCCTAGCGGAACTTTACACCGTATAGTTTGGCAGAGATGTTAATCTCCCTTTCAGGAAAATACAATGCTGAGAGAAGATGAGTCAGGATTGAGGTTGATGGGCAGAGTTGTGGGAGAAACTTGTGCACAGCACCTGCCCACGCTATTCCTGGATCTCACCATTGCTGGTGGTGTCATTCCATGAGCATTAGATTCCCTCATTCAAATAAAAAGTAACAGAGGAAAGCAGCATCCTGGGAAAGCTGTAGTAAGCTCAACCTGCTTTGCAGTGCAAGAGCTGATACTATCACTGTTTTTTCAGTGTGGATATAGAGATGGTTTTACTGTTGTTTCTTTCCCTTATCTACATATATATGAATAGATCACTGGAGTTTGGAGAGAAATTCAGCAGCTCGGAATTTATCTCTGTTGAGAAAAAGCACTCTCATGCCAGAGAAGAGAGGCATGTACTTTTTACATTGATTCTGAGCAGAGACAAAGAATTCTTCCCTTTTCTTCAGGGCAGAAAGTTGTTTTGGCATCTTTTTCTTCCCCCTCCTGAGAATCCAGCACAGCCAAAAGGGGATTGATTTTTGAGGAGTTGTATTTTCTTGCTTCTAACAGTATTTGGGGTTTGAATCCTGCCTCAGTCTCATGGGATGGGAGGGTAGAATTAATACTTGGGGGAAACAAGTTTCATACTGGTTTTTGTTTCTATTGTGTTCCTTTTATTTCCTTGTGGTTCCATATTACAGTGAGGAAGAAATTGAAGAAATATTGGCGGGGGGTGGGGGAGGTGGGGCAGGGCAGAATGTGAAGAAAGGCACCAATGCACCATTTTTAGTGCTTGTCACAGTGCGGCAGAAACCTGCCCTCTTAGAGGGGGAGAATGAGCTTTGAGCTGCTTCTATCAGAGCTCCCATGAAGAAGGCCGAAGTCTTCAGCTCTGATCTATGCCAGTGTTTTGGCAATAGCTGTGGTTTTGGCACCAAGACAACAGTCTCACTGTGGAGGACATCAACAAAATCACACTGACAACTGTGGCAGTATTGGCTGTTTGCCGATGTGAATTTAGCATCTTACGCCCTTGGCGTGTGGCTGTTACAAATACCACTTTAATCTGCCATTACCTCTTCTAATTGCAGGTCAGTGAAGAAACACTTAACTCTAGTTTTAAGGCCCTGTATTTCTTGAAAGCCAAGAGATTGTATATTGAATATGTTAGATATTTGCAGGCACAGTACACTCCATTTTGAGGGGGGAAATTGTCAGTGTGAAGGACTTTCTGTCTAGAAGAGTATCAAGTGAAGGATTTCCCATAATGACCTTACATGCTCTTGAACTTTGAAATCGTTATGCCTGAGCAGAGAAGTAGCAGTTGGCTCTGCACCCATTATATTTAAGCAGCCCCATGCAGTGCACTTCAGATAATTCACATGAGTAATTCTGGCAGACCATTATATTCCCTAAGTGTCTGGAGTAGGAACCAGATCTCCATATTCCAAGTAAGAGGATGAAGTGATAGGATTTTTACATTGCTTTCTTCACTGATCCAGCTCCAGTTCTGTTTTAAGATCTAAATGTCTGGGGTTGCTTTATCCCCTTATTGCATACCACAGAGGATTGCTGCATAGTTTAGGATGTTGGGAGCTTTTGTTCAGCACAATGCAGAACAATGAAAATGTGGTTTGGGATGGAGGAGCACAGAACTGCTCTTAGGAAGAATTAGCACGATACCAGACCACACAGTGTGGAGGGATAATATAAAAATACTGGTCCCTGTATTCATATGAATCGTCCTACAGGCTTTGTGATTCACTAGTTCCAAGCTTTTAGTATTAGATTGTTTCTTTTTCTGCTAAGCGTGCAGGGAATTGAAGAGCTTCTTAAAACGTTAGAGAGAGTCTGTAGAACCTTCGTGCTCAAGATGTTACAAAAACATTCATTTCTTCTAAGTGTGCAAGCGAAGCGATGCTTAATAGTTTAACTAAAATTCATTGTGATATAGTCTTCTTATGCCTTACTCAGTAGTACTTTTGTTTGAACTTGTAGTGGTTTGTTTTCCACTTTCCTAGTGAATGGAGATGTTAGTGGGCATACTTGATCCCAAGCTGCATTCTGTGCTCCATTTCTTGCTCAAAATTTCTTAAAACACAAGGTGAAATAACATGGATTTAAACAGAGCTGTAACCATTCAACATAGTGTAGAGAATCCCTTCTTATACACAAAGGAGTTTTAAACAAGAGCTTAAAGGATTGTTTAACAGCCTCCCATGTCTTAAATGATTTCATTGTTACTTGTGAATAAAAAATAGTTTTCATTTTTACTATAAATGGCTGAATACATTTTACCATCAGGAAAAAGAGATTAAAAATGTCATTCACACGGACACCTTAAATGAACATGTGTTTTTAAACCTTCAGGAATCCCAGTAGGTAGATTTATTGTTGATAGAGAGATTAAAATGAGAATATTGTTGGAGTGAAAATGCTCGTTTATTGTCCTCTTTCTAAACAAATCACTGAAGATTTTTTCCCTTCTCTTTTTTTCTCCAGCTTTCATATTCACTCCTGTGATTGAGCTCACCTCCAGTAATTAACCATGAACATATTACTATTTTAATTAACTCCCTTACAAGATAAGGAAGAGCTCTATTTAATGATTCTCAGTGGGAATCTTCTTTCAACTTTTCTTTTCCCTTTTGTATAAGCATATCAGTGTTATTTCTCAAAGGTAGTGAGTATTATTAGCTCTGTTATACAGGAGCAGAAGCATTCACAATTAAATTTGTCTGTGGTTGAACATTGATGAGGTGTTGCACTGGGCATTCGTTTTGATGGTTTGCTGTTCTAATGGCAGTGGTTTGCTACTCTTTTTGCTGATCCTCAGAGTTGAGTCTTCAGATCTGGTTTGACAGCTTAATCAAGACAGTTATTAAAGTATTACACAAGTAGCAGTTCATAAAACTTCAATATCGATTAAAAACCCACGATATTTTTAGTAGTATTAAATACTGACAAAACCCTGTCTTTTGATTATTATGGTGTTTGTGTGTCTTGCGTAGGGCAGATTGAACAGCCAATTCCATCAGTGGTAGAGGATCAAACACACAGAATGCTTCCACAAAAAAAAGTGCTCTGAAGCTTCTTTGTGGCTGTTCAATTCTTGCTCAGACCAAGCAGTCATAAAAATGGAAAATTTCAGCACACTAAGGACTGGATGTATAGTCCTCTGCTGAAAGAAAGAAGTGGTAGCTACCACTATCCCTTTGTTGAGGATAAATCTCAAACTTTGGCATGCCAGCATTGTTCAGAATGAGAGCTCTTCTTTGCAAGTGTGGGAATTTTTCTATCCATCTGCCCACCCGTTACTTTGCCTCATGGAGCCTACCCAGGAGGGTGTTAAATTCTGATGATAATGCTGCATTGAAGACAGATCCCTCTGGGACCACAATCATTGGTTTTATTCACACAGCTGGCAAAAGATCATTAAATGATTGCAGTTGTCAGTCATCCCTGGTATGGGCCAGCATTCAAGCCATTGATCTAGCGGGGAAACACATTGAATTTCTTTACCAGGCCACCAAGAAAACCAGACTCTTCTGATTGTCTTTTTCAGTATTGTGCTAGCTGTGTCGTGTAAGCCTGTTGAGCAGCCATTAGGTTTGCAAAGGAAGGGACTTACATTTAATGAGAGTTATACACAGGTATACATCTATGTCTGCCACGGGATGGTTTTTAAATTTGAGCACATTTGCAGAACAATAGTAATTATAGTTGTTTACTATAGTGAAGCCCATACTACTTGAGAATAAAATACTCTGCAGTCTGCTTATAGGTGTTTACACATCTGTAATATATATGTGGGCAAGTTTTAAAATATTTTATTTCAATTTTTACATTTACATTTTTAATATTTAAAAATTTAACTAGTACAGATTCTCAGTGCAAGTGGATTTTCGAATGAATCTCTGTTCTCGCCAGTTGTTCCTGTAGATTTTACTATATATGTGAACTCCCTGGATGGCCTTTGTATCTCTCAAACAATTATGGTTTTGTGAAAGGGAGAAGGGAGGCACTTGTTCTCTTTCAGTCCCTTTGTCTTCTCCACTTCTACTTTTGAAGCCTCTCTTCTTGAAATCGTATAAAACATGGGCAAGAGCAATCTCAAAAGATTGTCTAATCCATTGCAATCCAAGAGGTAGGATACTGGCTTTTCCTGTAAGAAGAGAGAAACCAGCTGTTACTGCCCAGCAGGTGATGTTGCAGCTGTGAACAGAAAAACCTGTGGCAGAGCTGCTGTAATACCCAAGGGACAGAAAAGCTGGGAAGGGGAAGAACTGCAGTGCCTGAATGTGGTTGGAGGTAGTGGCAGCGTGATCAGGTACCTGTGTCCTAGAGCTGGCCACCATGGCTACCAAGGCTAGAGCATGCTGATCTGTCCTGGGCTCTGTGGCAGGTCACTTCTGCCTCTACCAGGCTTTTGCCTACCTTGTGCTTAAAAGCCTTCAGTCTCCCTAGGCAATCTATCCCAATGTCTCACTGTGTTTACTGTTAAAAAGCTTTTGCGGGAAGGCAGGGAGTGGGGTGTCTGCCACAAGGTCTCACCTAAATTCCCTTGCTGCAGTTGAAATGCGTTGCTTTGTGTCCCTCACAGACATAGAAGAGAGGTAATTCTCTTTCTAGTTACAGCAAACTTCTGCATATTTAGAGACTGTCACCATGTGTCCCTGCATTATTTTTTTTTTCCGTTAGACCGAAAAAAAAACCACAAAAACCTGCACTCCGTTCAGTTTTCCTAGCAAACTATATTTTCTGGGCCTCCTGTCACTCTTCTTTTCTTTCCCTGGAGTCTCTTTAGATGGGCAGCATACGATGTGCCGTGGTTTAAACTGAACGCAGTACTCTAGCTGAGGCTTTGCAAATGCTGAATACAGCAGAAAGCATTACTTCATAGCTCTTGCGGGTGAGACTTCGGCTTATATGTCCCAGTATAGAGTTTGCCTTTTCCCTAACAATTCATTGTTTGTTCAAGGTCGGTTTGGTGTGTGCTCTAACTCGAAGATACTTTTCTGAATCATTTTTTTTGGTCAGTTGTTCCCTATCCTGTAGGTGACTGCACCTGTCAGAGTACACTATGTTGCATTTCTGGCCTTACTGGATTACATTTTACTTTTTCAGGTAATTTTGCCATCTGTTTGTTTCTCCTTCCAAAAAGCACTCCCTTGTCCCCTCTTTTCTGCAGCGTCCCAGTGTTTCCTGTTAAGCTTCCCCACAGTTCCATATTCCATTTAAATACTTTACAGTGGATGCATCTCTCATTCTGAATGGTGTCCCTGTGGGCTGCCAGGGAACTGGGGTGTTTTCGGAATAGAAATGGCTCTGGCAGAGCTGGGAGGTTTGTGTTTCAGAGCTGCAGGCCTCTGAGCGCACATGAGTTGGTAACTAGTTTATGCAGTCTTTTATTAGGCTTGGCATACAACCGAATCAAAGAGGTTTAAGGTAGTACAGCAGCCTGTAGAGAACAAAATAGAAGGTTGTTACTCCTTTATTCACTTGTGTTGTCGCAACGCTTGGGAGCCTTACTCACACTCGCCAGTGTACAAATGCAGGCCATCGCAGGGCCCTTACCAACCACAGCTTGAAAGCAGGGCAGAAAAATAAATTATACATTTGGAAGATTAATAATGATAACTATGCATTAACTACGTACAGGAGACAAAAACAAATTATAATTGGTAATATTTAAAACTAATGAAAAATGCAGCTAAGCTTTTAATATATATCACAGCAGCCCAATGGAATTCTACTTGCTCTCTTCACCCAGACCCAAAACTGCTTGGTGGATTAGGATTTTTTTTGTTGTTGTCGTTAATTTACATTCATCACTATGGTGGAGAACAGCTTACTAGAGTTGAGAGTGGTGAATATCAATGGAAAATAGTAATTTCAAATGTTGGTGAGATCTTACATAGCTACACTAAGCCTGAATCAAGCTTAAGTTGTTCATAACCCTGTAGCCTCTGCAAAGTAAATGAGACTGTGTAGCCACTGCTTGGAGCAGATTCTGCAATTTTAAGGAAAGAAGGGAAGCAAATGGTAGCATATCTTGTAAACTAAAACTATGACTCTTGCTTTCACTGTGAATGCGATTACCTTATAAATGATGCATATTGATCAAGGTGGTCGTATAATAGTTACAAGCAGTTCAGTTTGTACTGAGAAAATAATTTTTACTAAATAGAAATGAGGAGGTTTTGGAGAACCTCTCAAAGGCTTATCTTTTGTCAGTGTTCTGTGGCACAGTCAAAACTCCTAATAATTTGTTGGTATTTCTGGATGCTTTCAAACAGCATAGTCTCTGTTTATACTAAACACGGAAAAAATTTGCACTTAAGTAAGGTAGAGCTAAAAAAGCTTCTTATTCAATAGCTTTTTGTCTAGACAGATTTGGCATTTTGTTGTGGGTTTTTTTCTGAAATTGTCGTTCACCAGTGAAGAGATAGGACAAACTAAACACAAAGTGCTTCAATAATTGTCCAGGGATGTAGTTCTCAACTTGTGTATGTGGAGCACTCACATCATTGGGATAGTGCAGGAGACTTCTCTCTTGACCCTCAGTATAAGATCACAAGTAGTAAAAATTTAAAAGTTATGAAATCTTGGGGCATTCTGAAAGAATGTTTTTGCCAAGAAAAAGGAAGGGAGGCAGCAGTTCAATTTCCACCCAGAAACATTTCAGTCACTAATTATGTGAGTTTTTTTTCTGTGGGCTTTGTCTGCCTGTGATCCAGGACAAATTCATCAGTGCAAAATGTTATTAAGGGTAATCTGGTTTGCATCTTCATTTAGCGGTTGATTTGATTTTATCAATGCTGCCCAGAGGTACTGATAGAATATCTTCTTTCCTTAGATTAATTATTTCTGCTCTGTCCCTGAGACATATCCCAGGAAATTTACAGGACAAGGGAAGCCTCCTAGAAATGTCACTATTATTCATAGTAACTAGTTTTTCAACTGTGTAGATGAATGATATAAAGAAATAGATGATTTCCTTAGTTCTGGCGTGCTGTTTTCACAGACAGGGAAAAATTGATACATAAATTCTCCCTGACAGCTCCCTGAACTGCTTGCTTTTCAGCCAATTTGTCAATTATTTTTGAAAGTAATTGTGCACAGTGATCACTGCTAAGGGCTGAAAATAACAAGACACAGAAAAGCTTCAAAGCATAATAGTGGAATGCCTAGAATCAGGGACTCTTTTGCCAACAGGAACATCCTTGCCGTTTTCCTTCTGCTTACTGGTGGGTTTTGAACTGAAGTTGTCTTGACATTGATCTGTTTATTTAGTGGTAGTTGATTATTAGTAGTTGAATTCCTCATGACTGATACGTTTGTTGAATTTTGCTGTCTTCTTTTCATTTTGCCCAAGAAAGAAAAGATTGCTGCAAGCTGTCCTTAGTCATGGCTTTAAAAAAAAGTCATTCCTCTTTCGTTCATTTTTCTCCTCCTTGTTCCAACAGTATTGTAGGGATGCATCAGCACACTTCTTGGTGTTTCTGTTATAAAGTACCTTAAAATCTTGGTTATGACGTCTGTCTGGAAATTAGGCCATTGTGAATTTTCTTGCTGGGTTGCTTTATACTAGTTTTGGTTTAATTTTTTTCCTTAAGTATTGTCACAACAGTATCACAAAAACTTATTCTCATAATTCTCTTCTACTTCTTGTTACTCCCTAGGTGATTTTTCTTTATCGTACCATGAGTACTGCAAATCTGAAAAGAATAGATGAACCTGAAGTACTGTCTCCGCAGCAAGGAGGTGGTCACCGAGACACAGCTGTTGAAATCAGTAGCATCTGATCCTTAGAATTATTTTATTCTAAGCTAGCACCCTAAATATTTTCTAGGACTTCAGTTTATCCTTGACCGTTCTCAAGGGATTTTTCTTTTTTCTTCTACTGCCATTTTGGTATTTTTATTCAAATGGGTACAATGGGAAACTTTAAATTCAAGCTTAAATCTCAGAAATTAAATTATTTGTAGCTGTAATTTGAGTGAGGAACTGCACATAGAAGTGCTTCGCAATACTTTTAAGTGATGTGTTTTTTTCAGGAAGTTTTTCAGTATAAATATTCAGAGGATAAGCGATCTGGAACTGATTTTGAAACATGCAGTGTCCTGTGTAGATGATCTCTGTTTCTTTTCAGACCAAAAATTTGGAATGAAGAGTGTCAGCTATTTTTTCAATATTGTACTAGCCACATGCAGAATTTTTGTAGGTGTTCAGTGATTTATAGCACCTCTGGTTTTGGGTAGCCAACTTGACATCTATAAACATGATGTGATTTCTCTAGGGAAGAGAGAGCAGAGTACTCTGAAATTATCCAGCTATTGAAAGTCATAAATAATGCTACTTGGCAATGTAAGTGGAATATGTGGGTCCTCTTGGGACTTTGACACAAGCTGGGCACTTGACATCACCGCTATCAAGATTGAATTTGTTCTGTGCAAGAAATTTTGGATACAGGTTTACAGGTAAAATTTGAGTACCCTGAACTGTGTAGATGCCCCAGCCTTAGAGAGAAAAACCAACAGGGGTTGTGTCATCTTTTTGTAAAAGCTCAACAGCGGGCCTGTGTTGAGATAACCGAGCAAGTTTTGAGCAAGGTGGAGTCAGAAACAGAAAAGCTGAATTAGCCAGTTGCTGTTTGAGTGACTATATCTCTTCCTCAGCATGTTGAACTAGATGCGTGCACCTAACACAGTGTAAAAGCATAAATAAGAATAGTTATTGTGGAGTAGCTTGCATGTGTAAGTTCTCCCCCTTGCTTACCCCATGCTAAGTTGGCTGCAACATTTTTATTCTTACAGTGTTTATCATTACAACTTGAACTGATTTCCAGCATGGTAAAGATGAGTGCTGTTTCCTTTCTAGTGCCTACACACTATTGTTATAGCGAGTTGTCTCACGTCAGAGCAGTTTTCTCAATGAAATAAAGCTTGATTTAATGAAAGAAATTGCACTAGCCAGCAGCTGTTATTTACGTTTTTATTTATAAGTGTGCTGTTTCCATTGAGACAGCCCTTTGTTTATCTCATACTATACCACTTCATAGTAGTATATTTCTTGAATGTGTAAGCACAGAGGTAATTCAAGAAAGAGACTGTAACTTTGTCGCTGGGACTTTTTTCTCTTCAACATAACTACAATGTATATTTAACTCAAAAGGTAAATGTTACCTGTCTAATATCTGTCTGTCTCTACGCTGTAGACTTAAGTTTTCTTTAAGGCAAATTGATGAAAGAAAAAACTAATAACTATACATGGCAAATGCTAATTATTCTGCTGCAGGAAGCTCTGAGATCACACTGAAAGGGGCAGAGGGTAAACATTTAGAGAAGAGACAAGAAGTCCTTCAAGTTGGGGAAGTGGAGTAGAAAGGTCTTGTTGGATCCCATTTACTGCTAAGGTTTTGTGTAAAGGGAATGCTGCCTTTTAATTAATCTAGAAAAGTGTGGTTTAAAAGCAATTTCTGCCATGCTGGTCCTGCACTATTTTTGAGCCGTATTTTCAGCCTATTTTCAGCCGTATTTTTCTCTTGCCTTCCCCTCCCTCCTCCCACCACCCCGTGAGATACCTCCCTGCAGTCATTTGCAGACAAGGAGGCATTTTTTCTAAAAGACCATCTCCTGGCACTTTGCCTCTGTCAGCATGAGGCTGCTTTTTGTCCTGGTGGGTGGGTGGTGAAACAATTTCTTCTGAAAGGTTTCCTGATTATTTTCATAGTGCTTTTGCAAGTGTCTGTAGTGGGTGTTCTTCTTTCTGGGCTTTACCTGCATGAATTTTTACCCTACTGGGTTCCTTTGGCCCCTGTCCAGTTCTGTATTAAGCAAGCTTTGCAATCCGCACAGAATTGCTTTGAAGCTAATTTAAGAGGCTTAAAAAAGATTGATGAGGATTCCCTTCTGAAGAAAGGAAACCTCAGATGCTATGGATTTGTTGTGTAGTGGTAATAGTTCTCTATGACTTCTCTTGGATTCTGGTTCATCCTGTATATAGGAATACAAAAACAGTGGTTTGTAAGAGCTGCTCTTACAGTGGCCGTTGGCTTGCTGCCAGAGCTGTCTATGGGGCCACCGGTGGTCTTATATTTCCGTCCGTGCCCCTGCTGCAATAAGTAAGGCATTTTGGTTGTGATGTGCTACATAATCTTTAGCCCCAGACTAGTGTCAGGTTTTTTGTAAGGTCAGAGGCAATCATGGATTGCATGGGCTGTGGGGAGGTGGTGTGCAGGGCAGTGCATGATTCTGTTTGAATCGGTGAGATTTCTGTCCTGGCATCTCCAGGAGAGGATTTCTCCCTACCTGACAATGCTGAAGTGTTCAGACTTGCTGGTGTGAAGGAAGGGTCTTTGTGACTTGCCTTTCTGGAGCACTGAGTAGCAGCTATTATTAGGACATGTCAGTGGGAGGTGTTGCTGTGTAGCATTGTTCAGCCTCAGGCGCCATTATCTCTGTACCTAAATACAGGTTTGAACACCCTGATGCCACCATCTGTGTAAGAAAAATTTCCCCCAGGGACTACTCCCTTAAGTTTACTCTTCCAGTCATCTTTTGAAGGTCGTTGTGTAGGATTTTTAAACTGGTGAGCCTTTCACAAAGCATTCGTGATGTTTGGGAAAACGTGAGCAACGCTAAGTAATTTACTATGAATTCCTTATGCTTTTCTTCCTCAAATCTCAAACCACAAATGTTGGTGTGTGATGAGAAATCTTCATTTCACACTTAATATAAGGAAATACTTTATGTGAAACTGGATGCTTGAAACGCAGTTCCATGAAATAAGAACTGAAGTAGTCGTTCCCTTTGATTGACTGCTCAGTGCCCCCATGCGTGCTTCACTCCTACCTGGTCTTCTGGGACTCACGGGGGAACTGTGTTTCTCCAGCGCTGCCTGTAGCTTTGTGGTGGCCACCAGTGGAATCACAGCAGCTGTGTGCGAGGGCAGCTGCTCTTACCTAGAAGCAGAAAACAATTGCTAAATTTCACAAGACTGCTACATCCCGTATTTGTTTCAAATGAAAAGGAATTATCTCAGTACAACTAGTAAAGAAGACATTGGAACAAAACTCATTTTAAAGGCATTGTCTTGGTGTTATTTAACCTAAATTATTGAACACGCATTTTCAATAAGGAGTATTCTGGCATGACTTACGTACTTTTTAGTTGCTCTTTGTAAAATTCTTTGGCATTTCACACAATGGATGTCAATCTAACGACAAGTGTAACTCTTACCTGGTTTTGATCAAGCACACAAAGAACATGGAAAGAATTGATATCTCTGGTATGTAGTACCTAATCTTGGCAGAGAGGTTGAGAGAGATGTTTTTGGAATCACTAGTGGCTTTCTAAGAATAATTAGCCTACTGTGACTTAGGGGGTGGTTTTGAGTCCCAGAAGTCAAAGTTTCTTTTTATATGTAAAATTCATGTATTATCTGCAGGAAATAATTCTTTCTGAAAAGCCAAACTAAATACTTTTTAATTGGATTTTAGTGAGTGAGTCATAAAAAATTATAAAAGGTTTTTAGGCATTCAGATATTGTTCACAGCTTAAAAATACGTGCATTAGACCTATTTGGATAAGACTATTTTTTATTCTGTGTTTTACAGCAGTGTGTCAAAACCCGTGTTGAATCGTACCTTTATAAGGTTAATTTTAAATCTGTGCAAGTTTGGGGTTGGTTTTTGCGTAGAAGGACTTTGGTTTTCTAAAAGTAAGATGATTTCAGGTCTACATGCACTTTTTTTGCCCCAAACAATTGTAATTACATACATCTTTTCATCTCTCCATAAATAAACAGAGAAGACATTTTTGAAAGGGAGAAAAAGTGAAACTGAATACTCACAAATTGCCGAGTAAAAATGGAGGTTTCTATTCAATTTCAGTAGTTTTAGGTATTTTTAATTATGTGGCATAGTGTGAGTATTCAGGCAGTTTAATGTCATTATTTGTTGTGATGATTGTATCACCTCCTTTAATATTCAAAGATACTGATTCCATATTTACTCACAAGATAAGTGCATAGTGGGTCATTGCCAAAATTATTTTTAGTTCTGTGTGTAAGTCTCAATGCTGGCTATATTATCTCTGTAGACAAATGAAAGAAAAACTTTGTCTTCAACCTCTCTCTTTCAAATCCTCTTAGCTTTTCAAAAACTAAAATACTTAGTTTTGCCTCCTGGTGACTTGAGGTAGGGAGGATGCTTCTTGTCACTGCAGAGGCAGAAGTGGATAATCTTAGAGTCTTTCTGAATTTAGGTCTGTGTCTACAATGTTGGCTGACTGTTTACCTCTTCCCCAAGTGAAGATTCACCTAACATAAATACTGCACATTTAAAGCAAATTGTAATTAGGAGGACAAAGACCTCCCCAGAAGTGAATGTACAGAACTTTTTTTTCTCCTACTTAACTCCTAAGTAAATTTACAAATCCTATCATGCAGCCATTCGGTTTTCTAAAAGTAAGATGATTTCAGGTCTACATGCACGTGTTTTTCAGGTGTACATGTTTTTATTTGTAAAACTTATTCTATAAGCTGTCTTGGAAGTAAACTTCCATTGTCTTTTTATGTGAAAATGGCGTGTAAATTGCCTTCAAACACTAAGTTTAAAACGGGGAAAAAAAAAAAAAAAACCACAAAAAAACCTCAACACTGTATAAATATATATGTATGCACTAAAGAAGAATGGCTAAGATTGTATAGCTTATATAGCTTAATCTTCGCATAGTTTATAGTGATGAGTAATTGTGTGAACAGTGTTGCTTTCTCCCTGGGTCATAATAAGAAGAATAGGGGCTATAAATTTATGCCTTAGGTTCCAGCATCTGAATTGAGAGTGATTCTTTCTGGCACTGAGATCCCTCTGCCATGTGACAGATAGGGACGTTAGTGTGAGCTACGACTATTTTGGGGCTGCTGTACTGCCCCAGCGGTATGGTCCTAGAATAGCACAAAGGATTGCATGCAGCAGGAGTACCCTGTCAACCACACAGTATTGCTGGTGCATTCCTGGAGGCTGAAAATATTTATTTTTAGCATGTCCCTCCTTGAATGATGAGTTTCATCATTCATAACAGTATGTCTGAAGCATTGTCCCCAATGCTTTTCCCTCCAAAATCACTACAATGATTTGTCCTCTTCTTACCATGTGCTAATGGCTGTAGAGACATGAGGGTCTTTGTTTGAATATATATGAGCAATGAGTAATACAATGTGGCCAATACAAGTGGATGACTCCTAGCTGCAGACAAAGCAGAAAACAGTAGTATCCTTTTATGAGCATTTACTCATGTAAAAGCTGACAGCGTCTAAAATTAGGCATGAAATACCATCATGGGAAATTCTTCTATTTAGGGCTTGCCCTTTCCAGTTTACCTTAATCTTTGAGATAGAAGCACGTCCCTTTATTGGTTACATGAATACACCATTGGACTTGCCTCAGAGATAACACCTTATTTAAAGGTGAGATTGAATCAGTTGTTGAAAATAGTCTATTTGGAGAAGCTTAAATAGCTTCACGTATCTCTGTGTCTCACTGAATTGATTTCCACCCCCTGCCCCCTCTTTGTTTGTTCATCTTGGAGGGAGAGGTAATCGTTATTTTAGCAAAGATAGGATTGAAAACTTGAATTGCAAATGTCACCTTGACATGCATCTTTTTTTTTTTTTTGGTTGAGTTTTCATTTAGCGGTATGTTATTTAATCTTAACTGATGATGATAAAAGCCGTACTGAAAACAAACAGTTTTCAGGGAGATGTTTAAAAAAAAAAATCCCCTTGTGCAGAAAGAAGCAGGAAAATTAGTGGCATCCTTTAATCATGAGGAAAGGACTGGCCAACAGCAGTTAGTGACTGGAAACACAGGAGGGCCGGGTGCTCGCCTTGTGTGAATTGCCAGCAGCAACTGGAGTTGACAGACAGCATTTTAGAGAGGAGTCTCTCTGTAACTCCGTATCACCAGCCTCAGTAGTTCTTCTGTCCATCAGATATTTTATTTGTTTATAGTATTCAGCTAAATACTAAAAATGAAAATCCTTCATATTCTACTGCAATGGGTTGTGATGACCGCTTTGTCAGTTAAGATATAGTTGTGGCAGTAGTTGGAAACTGATTTCATCTGTGTAAAAATGCCTTCGGGCTTTTGTTCTGAATTTTCCTATCTGCTGGGAACTGTGAAATACTGAATTTTATCTGGAATATGTCTACGGGTTTTGGTGAAGCCTTCGGAAGTAGATGTTGTTTCATTCAAAATTTCTCATGTTTCTGTAGCAGTGGTTAAACTAAAATGAAATGCCGTGTGGATTTGCATGTTTCACGTTACAGGCAATGCTCAGAATAAATATATTGCACAGGTTCGTATTACTGTTGAGGTTCATGTGCTATAAAAATAGATCCTGTTGATCGTGTGCTTTATAAAGCATGGTACGTCTTATTTCCTTTAAAAGCACAGAGGTTGTAAACAAACAAAAAAATCATGTCAATCTTTATTTTCTTCTTCTTTGTTCTAATTAGACTAGAACCTGCAAATAATGATGCTAAAACCAAAGCAACGAAAAGTAGTCAACCAGAACTTTACGACAAGCAGTAGACTGCATTCACACCCACATGTTTTTGCTTGACTGGCAACATAAGAAATGCTGGATCCTAAATTAGAGCATGCAGGCAGATACATGCATCAAAACAACAAGATATGGGAACTGTGTTAAGCAATTACAGCCTATGTTTGCATATACGTAATTTAGCTTTTAAGTTCACATAGTGCTGTGGCAGTAATAGAAAGACATGTGCTATGCGGGTTATTGGTGTTTTGGGAGCTGGTTTCCTGAAAGCCAGTGGGTAGTTCAGTTTTGCTGGATGGGTTTGGGGGTTCTGCAGCATTAGGGTTCCTGGTTGTAGCTGCTAGGTAATGCCTGAAAATGCACTGAGTGCTCCGAAAGTTTCTGTCGTGGCTTATGTTACCACCCTGATGAGGTGAATTAGTCATTGAGACAACCTGGAAAGACTGACCAATGCTTAGTCCACTTTTGCTGGATACAGACTTGCTTTGGTGAATTCATGCTGCATGTTTAAGTGTTGAGTAGTCAGCTTTTTGCTGTTTTCATGAGGCTTAGTAAGAAACAGTGTCTTCAGCTATTCAAAGTTTACTCTTTTGACTTGAATCTGGTGTGTGGAGTGACTCTGTTGAGAAATGTTATTAATGCCAATGTAGTAATACTAAAACCAAAATACTGTGGCTTTTTAAATATCTTTGGCCTTTTGCTTGTCATTAAATTTGTTTTTACAAGCAAAGACTGCTGCGTCAACTGATATAAAGGAATTCTCTGTGATTTCAGCTGTACAAGAGCAGATCTTCAGAGTGTTTTACATATTTATTTGGTAGTAACATAGCCTTCTGTTATCCAAAACAATTTAATGTTTAGTGGGGTCTCACTAAGTCACCACCCTACCATGAGTTTCTTTCTTCACTGTTCACTGTTCTCTAGTGTCTGAAATTCTGAATTTTTAAAAATGAGAAATTTTTAGAAATTATAATTTTAGATTGGAAATCTCATTTTAGTCTGTTCATTCTCCTTGCCAGCTCAGTCTTTGGTGCTTTCAAATATGATAGACCATGCAGTTCTTGTGTTTTCACGTTGGTCTTCCCTTGCAGAGAATTGTATTGGTTTTGTAGCATTTGTCTTAAACCCCCTTGTATGGAGAATTGATGGATAAGATACGTAAAAATGATACTGTCATACCCTTTGTATTGTCTCGTTTTCATACATTTTCCAGAGCTATTAAGCAATCAAGCAGGTGATGGCCATTACTGAATCTAACCTGAGCAATTCGTGCAGCTCACTCAGAAAGTTTCGTGCATTGGACACTATGGAAGTGATCATGTCTGATTCTTGTTAACAGCAGTTGTGGAGAGTTACAACAATAACAACATTTCGGATTTCTTTTTCTCTTGTCTTAGATTTTCTACCCTAGCAAAGATGGTACTAAGATTCCAATGTTTATTATTCACAAGAAAGGAATTAAATTGGATGGTTCTCATCCTGCCTTCTTGTACGGATATGGAGGCTTCAACATATCAATTACACCAAGCTACAGGTAAGCAGGGTAACTTATAACTTCTTCTGAAGTATCTGGTATTAACAACTGTCACAGACTGAGAGCAGGGTGGACTATGGATCTGACAGAGTAATGCATTTCTGGTCCCTCAGGAGCAAGATGGGGTCTGTAAGGACGGCACATCAGTGTCCAGGCATCATTTGTCTGCTTTGTTAGTTCTGGATTCAAGGGTTTTGCCCAAGGTCACAGAAGAAATCTATGTCAGAGCAGAGAAGTGCTGTGCTCTTCTGAGGCACCCTGCCCTTTGGAGTACACCTTATCTTCTTCCTGCTCTGTCATTGACCTCAACAGAAAAGCATATGGACATGTATTAAGCAAGTATTTGAGCCCTTTGCTGAACTAATAACATAGGAAGTTTTCTTTTATCCAAGTTGTACAATTACCTATGTCTAAATGTAATAGAAAATCAAATATTTGTTTAAATTAATGTAAATAATTAAAATTTGGCTGTATTTTCATATTATACTTTTGAGGAGATTACATCAGAAGCAAAATCCTACTGTGTTCCTATATGATCAGGAAAGAAGAAAGAAGATTCTGTCTTGAGATGCACATGATACAGGCTCTGCACATGCAAAGCAACCCATTGTAGACCAAAAATGCCATGTGCAAAACAGGATTTGTAGCCCTCAAAAGCCATAAGCTTTATTGAATATATGATCTGTTTAAAGAAAAGGCTTATTTCTTCAGTAAGGGAATTTGAATAAGCTTACCAAGAGGCAGTGATTGTCTGTAATACGTAAGAAATGCTCCTAGGCGAGGCAGGGGAAAACAGAAATGCAAAGGATTAAATGGAGAGCGGTTTTTCAGATAGTAGAAGAGCAGCTCACCAACACAAAAATAATCTAGTATGAAACCATCCTATTCAATTTAGGTGCTACCAGTCTTGCTTTAGAGTCAGCACATTTCACGAAATCCTTTGTAGTGCTTGCTTTTCCAGGTCACTGTGATTGTATTTCTAAATAGAATTTACAGTTTCTCATCCTTTCTAGCAAATACATTGTCTAACAGTGGACCTCCCAACTTGTGTTCTGTGATTATTTGAAAACTTTTTATCTGCCTTGTAAACCTACGTTTTTAGTTTCCTGTGGTTTTTGAGAGACACAATTATATAACCAGAATAGTTTTTTAATTCATTTTAGATTAGGCTCAAGCACTGATTTATTACAGTTTATTGTAGGTGCTGAAAACTGTGATAAAACTTATGTTTTCTTTTTTAAAGTAAATATTATGTATCTATTGATTTAAGGTAAAATTTCACATACTGCAGAGCTGACACGAGCTGGCTGCTGGCAAAAGGAGAAGGTATCTCACAGTGCTTCCTTCCACCTCCCATCCATTGGTCCTGGTGCTTGCTGGAACCTTTGCTAAGCTGATTTACCTCGCAAGAATGGCAGAAAACTATCCCAGCAAAATAGAGTGGGTGGGTTTCTGCCATTTTGGTAAAAATTGACTCTCGTAGGAGTCCGGGAGACAGCAGCAAGACAATGCAGCTGACAGTCAGAAATGAGAAAGATGGGAGGTGGGAGCAGTGACCTATGTCTTCCTGAACCCTATGAAATCTTTATTACACAATTCATAAAAGAAGAATATGAATCTGTACCAGTCCCTTAAAAGTACCTGCACAGAGAACTACCAGTCACCTCCGGATCAAAATACATTATCCCACTGACAACTTAAAACACGATTGGCCACACCTCCCTCCTCTTTCTCTCCCTGTAATACCAACATATCCCTTCTCAACCTTTCTCCTTCTAAAAGAAAAATAAGAAAAGTCGAAGTCTTCAAATGCATCTTTATGGTTAGTAACCTGAGAATTGAGTACTCGGTGAGGAAGTGTGTTCCAAAACTAGGCAGGCAAGAAGGGAAATAAAATTGTAATAGAGAATTTATGCCAGAAAGGCAGGATGTCCAGTTCTCCCTTTACCTGGCAGATTCAAGTAATGTTTGACTACATCCCTGTTACTGTGTACTGCAATATTCCACAAGGAGTTCCCAGGTCCCGGTGTTGTTCCAGCCACAACCCAACGCCACAATTTGGTCATTTTTTTGTAGATAGCCACAGGCACAAGTGCTAGAAAGCAGCCACAGGATGGAGAAGGCTGAGGCTTGCCACATTGTTCACCTGATCCTGAGCTGAGATGTAGCTATGGAAATGCAACTGAGCATTAGCCTGCTTGTCTTTAAAAAAACAATCAAAAAAAGTTCCTGGATAAATATTCCTGATTTTTTAGTTGAACTTAAGGCTATTAAAACTTTCCACAAAGCACTCCATCTTCTCCTTTTCAGTGGTTCATTTCTGTCCTGTATTTCTTCAAGCAGGTACAGTGTTTTCTCACTGGTATTTCTCACCCATTAACGTGAGCCAGCTCGCTGGCTCGGGGATCTTATTTCTGCTTAATTCAGAAACTGCTGTTGCATTTCATTTTTCCTCCAACACAAAAAATGAAAATAAAATCTTTTTCACTGAAAGCAACAGAAACAAACCAACAGGTTAGAGGGTCCAGAAATAACTGTGAGAATGATAGGCCAAAGTCATTAAGTCAGTTACAGTAGTGGTTTATTTTGGAATGCAAGCATGCATCTTTTATACCCTTCTCTGAACTCAAGAGCTGCATTTGGTAGCGTTTTGAGTATGGTGCCCACTAAAGCACTGTCATTAATTATACAGCCTGCGTAGCGAGTGTAAGTGAAAGCTGATGGAACCGACACCAGTGGTTTGGCAGAGGTGCTGGGGAAGTGCCATCAGAAACCCACCACTAATGCCTCAGATTCGGCTAATTGCCCTGCAGGAACCAACATGTTTCCCTTCACTGTTCTGTATGTGCCCTGTGTGGGTACAGGAGAAGCAATTTCTAAAGCATCCTGGAATACAGCTGATTGTGAAGCAGACTGTGAAATTGCATTTCACTGCTACAGGGCCAGGTTGTACCAAGCCTTTAAGCAAAGAGGTGGCGCAGGGAGAGGCTGTAAGCCCAGAGAAAGGTCAGGCAACACAGCAGCCACGGGTGCAGAGTGCAAGATTACTTTTTTCAGCTACCACTCCCTCCTGTTCCACAAAAGCCAAGAAAGCAACCAAATCCAGTGACTCGGGATTTTTTCCCCATCACCAGTGCCCTAGCCTGCATTTCCCTGTCAGCTGTAATACTTGACAGCAGATCAGTAATTCTGGAAAAACACTCTTGCTCCTTGAAGCACCGCTTTTCATGTTGTCCTGTACTGTAAAAAACAGTACCGATTTTCTTATTTTTTGTATTGTGCTCCTTAAGAGTGATAGGGTCTGGAAGGAGCTCTCCAGGGAAGGAACTATCTTCTGCTCCCTCCACTGGCTTCTTCCTCACCCTTTTGCATTTTCCTTTACTCTTTTTCTTTACCCTGCTCCCAGGAGAGAAGGAAAAACAGGGATAATGAGCAAAAGGACTGTTGGGGGAAGAGCAGAATGCCAGACTTTCCCCTGCAGAACAAGGTTTTTCATGGGCATCCAAGGCGACTGGGCAGTTTGCTGTGACTCAGGCACCAAGTTGACTTGAAATCAAATCTGGGAGCAAGAACCCATCTGGAAGAGCACAGGAGTCAGTAGCAGGGTTGTGTATGAAATTTGAATTTTGTGCTGTCTGATCACTTGGAATTTTCACTTTTTAAAGAAGTTAGTGAGTATTGATTATATACTTACAAAAACTGGTTCCTTGAACTTAAAAGTCACTTTGAGAAAGCTTGTTACAAGCTGTAGGCACATCTGCCTCAAAGTATTGGTCAAGTTGACCATACCAAAGTGAGTATAAAGTAATAGTCATTGGCAGTGACATTACTAGATGTATATTCTGAGGTATATAGGGTACTGTTTTCTGAAGTGCCTAAATCCCAGTAATACTGCTGAGGGTGAGCACGGATATACAAAACCTGACTTATAATTTGGGCAATATAATGATTGTTACCAAACTCTGGACTTTATCCCATTGAGGGTCTGACAGAAAAAATGTTTGCTTGTGGAAATAGGGACTAGCTTCCTATAATAAGAGTACTGCATACCCCATGGGATCCTAAGTCACTTAGGCCCCTCCAAAAATTATCATCAGGGTACCATCTGTGTTAGAGGAGTCCACAGACAGGATAGGATGCACTCAGTACTTGGTTTTGCGTTGCTCACAGATTCTTTGTGGATTAAATATACTGATCCCTCAGATGGGTAGTTTCTTTCAGCAGATGGAAGAAGATGGACTCTGTTCTGAAGTTTTTTATTTTTTAAATATTGTCAAGCAGTATATTTGGGTAGCAAGCTCTTACCTTACCTGCAGTTCCTATACTTCCTACCTTTGATTACTAGGAGATAAAGTAAGTTTGGACCAAAAAGTTGCTATTGATTTTGTTTGGCACAGAGACAGAGGAAAGAAGTGCTAGGGAGGTTTTGTGGCTTTAACATACCAAAATTTAAGAAGCCACAATCTCATGAGGCAACCCACTGTCAGGCTACTCCACACCATCTGTGTAGCAACCTGTTGAAATGAGGCATCCTGGAGTTTGACAGAGTAATGCTCTCTCACCTTTGCACAGTGTGCTTATAGAATATCAATCTTGTGACTAACCAGCATGTCACAGCAATCTAAGAAAAATACATTTCACAGTGATGGACTTCAGAATTGATTTTACAGAAGCAGAGATAATTCATGCCTCCTGAGCCATCTGATGGCCACAGATAACCAGCCTAGGTGGAAAGTTTTTCCTTTGATGGATTATGAAAATACAGAAATCTCTTATCAGTTACCCTTCTGTTTTTCTTTTTGTTTCCTTAATCCTTGGTATATGCTCCCAAGAACAAGTGCCAATACATTGATAATTGCTTTGGGAGGTATGAAAAATTTACCTGTTTTGATACACATGAGACACACTGTAGGACTTGTGTCTTTCAAGACATTTCTGATAAGCAGTAGGGGGACTTAAAAGTAAAAAGTCCTAGTCCTTGCTCTTGTGGTTGAAAAACATTAATTTCTGCAGGCAGTGGTTTCTTCAAGGAGCAAAATTTCAAGTAAATAAGAAATTAAAACCTCATAGAGGGGAAAAAAAAAAGATTTGTTGGGATTCAATTTTAGTATTTTACTGGTCTCCTTGGAATACATACGGTTTGCCATCTGCAGCTTCTGCTATGTTAAGCTACTGCCTCAACAGATCAGAGATCTATTTCTCTTCTTAATTATTAAATATAATTTAAATTACTTCAGTCCCTTTTAAAAAGATAGCAATAACTTTGATAATTTTGCAGTTTGGCATTTTTATTTTTTTAAATGCTACTTTAGCTTTCAGCCAGGTTCTAGAGATACTAGGGAAAGCAGAACTTGTAATTTTATTTTTTACTATTTGTTTTCTATTTAGCAATGCAAGTGGAAAATAAATAAGAAGGGGATTGGCCAGATCTTGACAGCAGACCCTGGCACAAAACAATGGTGGAAGCAGTTTTTATTTGCAAACACAGTTTTATAGAGGTCCAAAAAGGTACATTAAGCAGAAATTGAAAGTACCTGCTCATAAATAAAGATCAAGTGCTGATCTTAAGCCTTAATTCTTTGCTATCTTCATTTGGGCTAAGCCTTCCTTTCCTCTCTGAAAAAGTGGAAGACCCATGGAAGAGGAACAGTTCAGAAAGCTATGGGTACTGCATATGTGACACTGCAAAGCTCTAGTCCCCACACTGATGGCTCTGAAGATAATAAAAAGTGGTGATGTCCTGGGGAGACATCTGTTAGGCAGAACCACTGGCCACTCTCCTAAGTGCAGAACTAAAGGAGGAAGAATGGACCATCACTGGTTCCTTCCTCTCCCAAGGCTACAGAGGGTTTCATTTCCATGGGTAACCACTGAAAAAAGCCTGGCTACTCAAGTTTGCCATCAAGGGTGACTTCATTCACAATTTCATCATTGATTTTGGGAGAGATGTTTCCCTCCAAGTATTTTTGTAAAAGTGGTAGGGATATAAAAATTGGAAATTAAAAATAATCCTCTATCTGTTTGCTTTCTCAGTGTGTCAAGACTTATTTTTGTGCGACACTTAGGAGGTGTTCTAGCGGTGGCGAACATCAGGGGTGGTGGTGAATATGGAGAGACCTGGCACAAAGGTAAATCAGTCCAAGTACAGGAAAAAAACTGCAGGCTTAGCAACGAAAGTTGCAACATTTTCTCTTCCTTCTTCCATACTCACATCTCCTTTTGCCTTTTATTTATTTTATAGAAAAATAATTTTTTCCTTACTTGTGTGTTAGATCTGTACGTTGTCCAGTATTATGTGATGTTTTTCATTAGATTGTTTTAATTTTTGCAACCTACTTAAAAATAGTTTTGCACAAACACAATATTTTCGAAGAAAATTACTGCATTTTTTAAAACAAGATCAAGTTCCCTAGACATAAGGATTTGAAAATACAGCTATTTATCTTGAACTGATTTTCAGAAAAATGTCTGTCTATATTGCAGGAGACCTAGCTTGCTTTTACATACCTCTTTCATCATTTGCAGGTGCACATGGCCCCACAATTCTAGATCCCCAAGATCTAGATCTGACTTATTTAGACTCTCTTGGTATCACACAAGAAAAAATAAACCATTTGCAGAACCTTACAGAAGGTGGGAACTTTTGAGTTCAGAATGTAGCTCTTCCAAATTGTTTTTGGACAATTTATGAATAGACTCCTTTTTTTATATTTAGTGAATGTGATTGAAGTTCATATGAAAACAATCAGCTCCATAAGTGCAGTGAATTGTCATGCCCTCCACACACTCTTGTGTGGGTCCTATTTCTTGTAGGCAGGAATTTGACCTTTTGGGTTTTTGTTTAAGCTGACTTTTATGCTGCAGGGAAACCAAGTCACTACAAAACCCTCTCAAATCTCTTTTCCCCTTAATACCTTTGATGTAGTTCTCTCTGTGTTTTTCCCATCCAATCCTTGTCTTAATCCTTTGACTGTCTTTGTCCACTTGCCTTATTTTTGACAATTTTCTGCATCACTTCACCAGAGGAAAAAGCTGGAAAAAGTCCTAGTCATCTCTGTAACATACCCATCATTATTTAATGGTCGCACCTTATTCATATCCCAAGAATCTGGTGGCTAAGTTGCTGGACGTGTTGTCAGCAAGGCAAATGCGCCAAAACAACGTTTATGACGAAGCAATTTGCCATGGGAGTAATACATAATAACTTCTTATCAAGCAAAACGGTATTCCCGGATCATTACATCTTGGTTTCACTATTTCGTCTGCGGTAACTTTTTGTCTGGGTCATTTCCTCACAATTGAGTTAAATATGTAATAGTTTCATAAATAGAAGCTATATATGCTTGCAGATACAGGATATTATTGCTAAAGATGAAGTATCCTTCATTAATTTTAATTTACCGATTGATTTGTAATAGGTTTTAATAAAATTTATCTTAATATGATAATGCTTCTTTGGTCCACCTATTTCCTGCTGAATTTTGACCCAAGTCTTTTATTGCAGTTGCATAGTATGATATGTGTCTGTTCTTTGTTAATCAATTGCAGAAGTCTGTTTACTTAGGTTTAATTGTATAGATAGGATTTTGACCTTACACCAGACCAGAACTTTGAGCAAAGAATAAGATTTATTTCTCCTTTATTGCCACACATTTGAAGACTTTTTTTGTTGTCCCAGTATTTCTATCTTCAATAGTCTCGTTAATGTGAGAACGATGTATATTTGTTAAAAAATAAAAATTTTAAAATTTACTGGTCCCTGTTCTACAAGATCTGTGTATCAGAGTTATCTTACCAAACATTTGCAACATAGAAATGAAGCATCCAGTGTAAACTGGGTGTCTGAGATCACTGGAGTCAATGGAGATAGACACCTCCAGATCAAAGCTCATCTCTCTTATTTTGGGGTAGAATTGATTGTCTTGGAGGTTTCTGGACCATAGTGGGAACCTTAGGCACTTAGCTTAGAATAAACATCTAGCTTTTAAACAAAGTAGAAGGAACTGGAGTTCCACTTCTGCATCCACTGAGCCCCTCTTACCTGGCTGGACCACGGCCTTTGCTACAGGAGTATGAGGATTTTCTTCCTAGTTCCCATTTCTTACTAGCATTTAATTGCCTGAAAAAGAACATACCAGGTCTTAAAGTAGGATAACCTTTGAGGAGAAGCCAGTTTTAGTCTCCTGCCAAAAAGGCACCTAAAGCGGGAAGATCATGAGATTTGGTCAACTGTGAGTTCTCTAGGTCGATATTCTTCTGCTCAAGTAGTTGAAAGATTGTAGAGCAAATCCATCCTTTTCCTTCCCTATCCTACCCTGCACAATTTTTTGAGAACCGGAAATCTTGCCAGTGATGTCATCTGGACCTATATTTTCAGTCATGATTTATTTCTCATACATCTGATCACATTTGGAATTTTGTTCAATAGGATAGCAGCATCTTAAGCATTTCTATATTGATAGTTGATGAATAAAATTTCAAACCAAGGTGCAACTCTGAAGTCCCTTTTTGACCACAGCTATATATCACCTGACTTGAAAACGACTAATAGAAAAAAGTAAATTACCAGCCACGTATTCTATGTCCAGGAAATTAGAAGTGCTTATTTTATATAGCTTATTTTATAAGTTGAAGCTTTATTGCCTTAAGAAACTGTCATGGAGTTTAATGCTGTTAAAGTCCCATTAGATCAAACCTCAAGCAGGTTGTATGTGGTCATTTTGTATATATTTTGCAATGCAAAGCTTTTAGCTTTAATTTTACTGGTTAGGAACACTGCCCAGCACTCACTCCACAGTATAGGTATGTATTATTCAGAGTTTCTGAAAGCATTAGAGTTATCGACAGAACCATCTTATACCCTCTCTATATTGAAAGAATCTTTCTTTTTTGCTGTCTTTCTGAGCTGCATCAATTATTAAAATGTTCATGAAACTGGAATTGTTCCCAGGTATTTTTGCACACATGTTTTTCTGAAAAGATGGTATCAAATGGATTTTATGACATCAACTGATTTGTTTTATTTGTGTGCTAGGTGGCATCTTGGCCAACAAACAAAATTGCTTTGATGATTTTCAGTGTGCTGCCAAATACCTCATCAAGGAAGGCTACACATCCCCAAAGAAGTTGACTATTAATGGAGGCTCAAATGGGGGCCTCTTAGTTGGTAAGAACTGCTCATATATTTCCTGGGTTTAGCAAAGTAACCAGACAAAAATTTATGACATCCTCTTTTCAAAAGTTGCCAGAATGTCAATGCATTAATATATACCAGGTGTTAAATATATACAATTGTACTTCATTTGCTGTTTACATAGGACATCTTTCTTAAGGCTAACCATTACAAAATAATTACTGAATAACCAGAAATCTGTTATGTAGCATCAAGAAACTTTGTGTGGTCTGTAGTGTAAGCCAGAACCCCATGTCCTGCAATCTTTCATCAGAGTTTCTCATTCACTCTTTCTGTAGTCATGCATTCTTGTTCTTAGATGGCAAAAGAAAACGTGACAGTTCTGCGTTTAAAGCCTTTGTACAGGGACACGTAACAATTTGACTGTACTTTCATTGTGTAGTTAAAACATGACCACAAATAAAATCATGGACATTTCTGGTGGGAAATGCAAAGTCACAAGTACAACTACTTGAAAAAGTCATGAGCTTTTGAGGGACTGGGTAAATGTAACACTTTGTTGCAAATGCATCTTGTTCACATAATTCACTGCTGTGTTCTTAAATTCAAGGAAATTAATAGCCTCCTCTTAAATAGAAAAGCTTGTCACAAAAACATCTCGTAGTCTAAGCAGTATTTAAAGAGCTACAAAATTTGTTTCTTATTAAATCCCTGCATCTGAATGTGGTAGAAGAAAAAGGGAGGTGATTTTGTTCAGTTTTGAAAGGAGAAGGAAACACAACTGAATAATACTGGCATTGGTTTGGATTTTTTTAAACATCATGAAAGGCATGTGACAGTATGACAGGGTTGAACTACTCATATGAGAAGAAAAAAAAAGCATTTCAAGTTCATAAACCACTGATTTATAGAACATGAGCAGATTTACTAGGCCCACTCTTTGTTTGCTCTTCCTTTGATACTCCTCCCTATTTATCTGCTGCTGAATACTGGCTCTATTAATTTATTTTTTCAGTGAACTAGCATCCAATATAAGAAACAGGATTTGAAGTTATATAGATCTTTGGTCCAAGTCATCTTGGCTATTCCTGCATTCTTATTTTTAAAAAGCAATTGTTTTAAAGATAAATAACAAGTACATGTAAAGTTATATTTTTGCTTTCTGCTTATATGCTTCTTGGTTACAGGTGGCAGGAGGTATTTGTGCACTGTAAATAGAGCACCAGTAGAAATGGATGAATATGGTAAAAGATTAACGGGTTTGCACAGTATTGGGACTGCAGGCATTTCACAAGCCAATTTTATGTGAGCATAAATATATATTTGGAAATGCAGTTAAACTTTCAACGTTACATAGCTTCTGAAAATACTATTTTATGGTTACATGGACTTCAGTTTCAGTCAAGATGAGATTCAGCTTTAGTCATCAAAAAGCCTGTATTTTTGGCTGAACAAGTCAACTGGGCTCCTTGTTTAGGTAAGGGGAAGTAAGTGACATCTGCAGAGTGTACGTCATTCCGGTAGGAGACAGCTGTTAGGAATCTAGACCTCCCTGCTCTGAAAAATCTGTTGTTAGAAACCGTCCCTTGCACTTGCAGATGGATTACAATCCAGCTGGATTTCCACGCTCTTGGTGAGCCAGATAGGGATTTTCCTTAACTGGGTATCTTTAGGTGAATTTAGGAAAGTCTTGTAAGTGCTTTTTCATCAAAGCAGAACTAAATTTTGCAATAGCTTTGCATGCAACATGAGAGAGCGTAGCCCATACTTTAGGTGCAAGGACCCGCTGCCAGATTTTCTTAGTTCTCATTTATTGAAGAAAAAACTGACAAGGAAGAGCATTGTCACTCTTCCAAAATACTGCTTCCTTTCAGCCTGACTAACAGGAGGTGTCTCTGAGGAGTGCAGAGCCCTGAGCTCTTGCCTCATTCAGCTGCAAAACAAGATTTCCTTGTCCCGCAGTGTGATTCCCAAGCTGAGCAGAGCAGCACAGCTGTGAGCTGAAAACCTCTTTCATGCAAACACAGTGTTTGACCTCTCATGTTTGCTTAGACAAACAGTTCTGAGATCTTACTTTTGCACTGAATTTTAAAGTTCAAAGTATGTGTAGAGGAGTAAAATTCATGAATAAATTGGTGTTCCAGGTTACAGCTTATTAGTGTATATAATTATTATGGCTAATTGAAGGGGTGCAGTGGGAATGGATGAGTGTCTACATAAGTGATTTCTTACTGAAGTAACTATTTAGGGAACTAGGAGCAGCAATTTTTTATAAAATCCTGAGCAAGACACAGTGCTTCAAGAGACACTCTGCAATAAAGAGTAATAAAATTAAATGTTATGATAGTTGGTTTGTCTTTTTTTCCTACTAGAATGTAATTTATGTTCATAAAAGGAAATAACACAAAGGGGAGGGATCTGATCAAAAACTTCAACTTAAAAGAATAAAGGGCTTTTACATAGCAGCTATGTAAGGCATTATGAAAATGGCTCAGAAAGGACCCAGGAAGAGTTAGCATCGTTACGTATCAGAGATGACCAGAAGTAAAATAGCATCCTTCAGAGAACCGAAATCGCATTCAAATGAAGAAAATAGGATAGAGCATAAACTCTGATGGACCACAGGAGACTGAGGAGTAAATTCCTTCCAGTATAAAGATTAGCAATGAAAGCTTTCTATGCACATCAGAAGCGGCAACCTGGCCAGAGGGTCTATGGGTCTTACAGGTTAGTGAGGTGTAAAAGGAGCACTAAAGAAAAATAATGGCAGAGCAGAACTAAATGGTCTATTTGTATTGATATTCTCTCCTGAGGAGCATGGGGAGTTCCCCGCAGCAGAGTCTGTCTTCATGGGGAATACTCTGAGGAGCTGACTCAAGCTGAAGCATCAGCAGAAGAGGTTTTGGAATAAATCAAATCAAATGAAAAGTAGTGTGTTGCCAGGACCAGATGGTGCACGCACGAGATCCTAAGTGAACTCCGATATGAAATTGCAGGCTACTAAGCCTGAATATCTGAGGAACAGAAGGGGGCAAGTGTAATGCCAATTTTTAAATGGTTCATGGTGATCCACAAGCTGCAGACAGACGAGTAAATCTGACTTCTCTAATGGGCAGACCAATTGAAACCAATAAATAATAGCTGACATATAAAGAAGAATTTTGCAGGCTGAAGTTACATCTTGCAAATCTATTGGAGCTATTTAAAGGAGTCAGGGAGCTTTTGACAAAGCCTCACATAAGGCTATGCAAGAAAGTTCTTGCTGAGCTGGAAGCGAGGTCGTGTCACAGCAATATCCTGGTTAGCAGGAGGCAAAGAATGCGAATAAACGATCCTTTTTCACAGTGGACAAAAATGAGGAGATAAAAGAATTTGGGAAAGAGTATACCTAGGATGGATGCACAGTGATTAGCTCTGAATTAAGAAAGGGATTCTGGGATTCATTGTGGTAGTTACGTGAAAATCTCAGTGCTCTTATTTCTTAAAATTCAAAAAAGTAGGGGAATTTGTAAAATCACCAGGCAACAGATTTAAATCAAGCAACAGAAATTGCAATTGAAGAACTTACTGGTACAGGATGTGATGAACACTAGATGAATAAACATTAAGAAAGGAAATAGATGTATTTACGGAGGATATGTGTTTTGATGGCTGTTTAACAGGATGGCTGGAGATAACTCCAACTCAGGGAAAACCTAAACTAGTTCAAAAGCTGATAATAGGAAGTATCTCCCAGTGTTTTCTTAACGCCTTTTCCCTGAGCATCTGCCAGTTGCTACTCCTGTAAATTGAACACTGAGCTAGATGGGCCTACTGTGGTTATTTTTAAAATATTTGAGGCAAGCTTTATTCTTAAAGAAATTATCCCTTCCAGTAGTACGAAGATGGACATCATAAAAAGAAGAAAATACAGCAGTAATTTGCTTTATTAAATTATATTATTCCTCTGATTTTATAGTAATCTGCTTTTATCAAAACTCTTTTCATATGGATTTACATAGTAATTATGGAAGAATCTTTGTTGATACTAATATTAAAAGTTTAGACAGTGAATAGTTTAGGAAACTTCAATTCATTAGTCCAAAAGCTCACGTATTTTAAAAGTGCATTTCTCCTTTAAACCCATTTTGCTAATTTGGAAGGCAGTTTTCAAAGAATAGCAAGTTTGGTGCCTGAAGAACAGGGAAATAGCTTTTAAGCTTTTTTGAAAATACCGTCTTTGGGAGTTATCATTTTTAGCCATTTGTGCGTTTGCTTTCAGTTTTGCTTAACATTTATTTGACTTCGTATTCACTGGCAGTCTTCTCCCAGTGCCATTGGGTTTATATCAGGTATTTTATACTCAAGCTTTTTGGCTTCAGATATTATATCGTAATCTATGTTTCTTCTCACATTGTTTTAACTTAAGAGTTTTACGTTTTGTTTTTGGTTTTGTTTTTGTTTTTTTTTTTAAAGAATTTTGGAGTTTATAAAAGACAGCTTTTTGGGAGCTGGTTTTGCATGAACTTGGCAGTGGACCTTTCACTGCTGAGCTTAATTCTTTAAGATACAAATACTAATAGAGCTGTTTTCCTGTCGAAGCTGCCTGCGCTAATCAGCGCCCCGACCTCTTTGGTTGTGCCATTGCCCAAGTGGGAGTGATGGACATGCTCAAGTTCCACAAGTACACCATTGGCCATGCTTGGACCACTGACTACGGTTGCTCCGACTGTAAAGAGCAGTTTGAATGGCTGTGCAAGTAAGTGCCTTTCAGTACTTCTATGATTGTTAAAATGCATGGTCTGCTCAACAGTTCCAGGTTGTCATGATCAACAGCTATTCTAAGAATTATTTCATCCTTTCCCACACTGGATTTGGGGAGTTCAGCGTTTCCTTACAAGTCAGCTTTGCATGAAAGACTATCTTCAAAGCCCTGTTGAGTCAACTGGTCATATTGTCAAGGACCTTGTTCTGCTAGCAGCTTTAACAACTCGTCGAGGTTTTCTTTCTGCATAATGTCTCCTTTCGGCTGTTACAATAGAATATTCTCAAGTGAACCACTACATAAATTATATTTGTTGTATAGCAGTAGACCATAACAGGATATTAATTAATTTCTTAACTCCTTGCTGAGAGGTAGGGAAAGATTATTTAAAAAAAAAAAAAAAAGAAAAAGATATGAGAGAGGCAGCTGTGTGAGAACGGAAATGATCTGCACATTGGATATGGCTAATAATGAGTGTGTTAGAATAAGTGCCGTTGGTTTACAATATTTTTTTGTAACCTCATATTCTGTTACTGCATTTGTATTCCTTTAATAATGAAGATTCACATTCCAGGAGAATGCTTGAGACACACTAAACAATTCGTCTGGTCTGAAATTTTATTGAGTGTTTAGATATTAAAAAGTACATGTGCTTAGAAGTACACTGAGATCTAACTTGATCTGTAGCAGTTATTAAAAACCAAAGAATCAATGTCAAGTTCAACTACTAGATAATCAGTTGGGCCCATTATAATGAGGTTGTTTCAAAACCTCCAGTTGCCTAATTTAAGCTTTCAGTGGCAAACACATTTTTGTAAACATAGTGCACAATACAGTTAACAAATTTCATAATTCATCTTTTGTCAATAGATAACTTAGGTCTTAGATAAAACTTTAACTGTTATAAAAAATGATCCAAATAATCTCCATGATTTTGGACACTGAAACTTGCCTGCACATCTGTGAATTCAGGTATTCTGAAGAGGTGAAGTAGAAGCAAAGTTTTAAATTCATTCTGCGATTAGGAGAAATGCATCTGTAGGAAGGAGTCAGTCCGTACCTACTTACACACATGCTTACTCACAAAATCGCAATGCATAATCATAGAAGTATCTTATATGGCAATACCTGAAATATTTCTTTGCCTCCTTTTCAACAGCTGGCAATTGCTTCTCAAATGTAGGAAGATGTATAGGTAATGTTGCTTAGATATTGCCTTTACAGATACCCCAGAAATACCTAAGGCAAATAGAGTGCCATGTAGTGACTATCATTTAAATTCTTTTCAAAGCAAATCATAGTCTGCAAATTCACTTACATTGTTCCTTAGACGAAAATGAAGAAGCCAGGAATCCGTTAGGTTAATCATTCAAATATTGTCACGTGTTCTTAAAAATAATATGTATTTACTTAATGGGTACTCCTCCAAGTGGGAAATTTATTCAAAAATAAAGCAAAATTTCCTTCTGGTATTTTTTGTCATGAAACGGGGGTGGGAAGAAGGAATAGTATCCTACTCTTGATTTAAGGAATGTAACATTCTTCCTAGGTGTAGCTTTCTCTAAATGAATTATGAAATGGTTAGATGTAACTCTTTGTGACTTATATTTAATTTCTAATGCTAGAGAGTACTTTGTGTTGAGATATGTAGATGTACCTTTTATGTTATGTTACAGTAGCTAAAAGATGTAAATTCTCCTGCAAAGAAAACAAATTTTGAAAGTTAGATTATTCATTGCTCAAAAAATAAGAATCAAGGTCATCTATCAAAAGCAGGAAAGCTTACAGTTCTCCTTTCAGTTTCCTGCATGGTGTTCCCTCAGGGTACATGTATGTTCAAAGATGGCCTAAATATTGGAGGGAGCAAATTTAATAACTGCACAGAACATGACATCAGAGACTGTTTCCAAATTTGCACGGGAAGAAGCCATCCACATGCAGACCTGGACTACATATGTATGCCAGGAAAAAGTCTCGATTTCCCTACTCCTAGCAGGATGGATCCTGCAATGGACTTGACAGTTTCCCTGCTGCCCGTTCCTGACATTTTTGGGATTTCTGTGAGATGTATGCATATGCCTCTCTGAAATGAAAGAAATGTACGTGCTTCACATTTTAGAGACCGACATCTGTGGCCACTACCACGTATCAGTTGCCAGTAGTGCAATTCTGATTTAGGCAACCTAGAACCCTAGTATTCTGTGTGCTATCAAATGCCGCTGTGACAATTCCAGTATGAGAAGACTTTCTTGTTGGGTCTTGAGGAAGAAATACGTAAACGTTTGTGTGCTCTTCTCAGGTACTCTCCGCTTCATAATATCAAGCTACCAGAAGAAGATGGCATCCAGTATCCCTCTACGCTGCTTCTCACAGCAGACCATGACGATCGTGTGGTCCCTCTACATTCACTGAAGTTTATCGCTACTCTGCAATATGTTGTGGGCCGAAGCCGTAAACAAACCAATCCACTTCTCATCCATGTTGACACCAAGGCTGGGCACGGAGCAGGAAAGCCAACTGCTAAAGTTATAGAAGAAGTGTCAGATATGTTTGCTTTTATAGCACGATGCCTAAATCTTGATTGGATTGAATAGGCAAAATGCTTATTACTGTCTCCTTTAGAAAACAAGGGCTTTAACACCATTAAAAACCAACCAGACTACTACTTGGTGTAGTACTTACATTTAAGAACTGCAGTTTAATATTTTATTGATCCAACGTGCTATGGAGTTTTGATCTTCTGTGCTTCCCTCTTTTTGGTGTTTCTTTGAATTTCTTTTGTACTGCGTTCCAAAGTACATTTTGAAACGCATGTTCAAATAAATAGCTGAGCTACTGTCGGTGCTGTTGTGAGCATTTAGGTTCCAGCGTTAGTGCTAGTTGAGCTTATTTCCTGTAAACGATTTTAATGTATTTTGCACCTATAAACATATCCAGATCATCTGTAATTAAATGTAAGTACTGTCCACATACAAGAACTCTGAGCATACTTTATTTACACAGTAACTTATTTAAGAATGTAAATTGAAGGTGTTCAGTGATAACCATGAACTACCGATGAGACAGTAATCTGGATAATTAAATATATTAAAAATCTCATATTACATGCTGTTCATTAGTGTGTTACAGTCTATAATAATGATGTTGCTAAATTGTTCCTTCTTTCCAAAGAGACTTTGGACAAGAAGAACCAGAGTTCAGGTTCATTTCTTTCCAAAGTGTCACCAGTTTTCTCTTCTGTCATTTATTTCCACACAAAAGAGAAAATTGGAGGTCAGAAAACTTGAAGAATTCTTAGGTTCTCATTGTAATCTCAGTCAAGATCTACAAATATGCTTCAAAAACCTGTCTGCTCTTTGCTCTTTAACTATTTCTGAAGAGTAGACCAGGCACCGGCTTAAAAAAAAAAAAAAAACAAAAAACAACACAAAACCACAGCTTTGTCCAGATTGTTCAAGTTCTGTTTTTTCTGGTGCCTTTGACAGAATGTTTTCTAACAAGCCAAAATCTGAACATAAGTATATAACCTAGATCTGGCTGCAGTACAACGAGAGCTCGTAGTCAGACTCCCTAATGATTTGACACAGACACGGTATTTGAACTGCCATTTCATCTTTTTCCTATCTAGGCTGTAGAGCTATTAAGTAGGTGTGAGTATTTGCCTACTAGCTCTCCAAACTCTGACGCACTGCAGCAATTAGGGTTTGATTTTGCAGAGCAAAAAAGTATATTCTACCAATTATTCTTAGTCTTGTTGCCCATCCAGAAAACACTGCTGCTTCTCAGTCTTGGATAAACTGATAAATTCTTCCAGAATCATGCCTGTCATTATATTCATACTTAGACCCTAAGGCCTGTATTTTAACTCTAGGACTCAGAAGTTTCATCTCTAAGCAAACGGTGTCTCAGCCCAGGAAGAGGAGGGAGCGGTATTTAAAAGAGGAGGAGGCTGCTGTAAACAGCAGCAAAATTAAAAATAAATTTGCACCAGATTCACTCTGTTTCCCTCGTGCTCTGGGGCTTCTGCTGATTCCCTCTGCAATCCAGGAAGGATCATCCCTGCCAGGCCCTTATTATGCGTAATTTGATTTTAGGAGGGGGGGGAAGATTTCTGCTTTCCTATGAATTACCACACCTAAAACCTCTTATGTGATCTGGGGTTTATTTGTGATCCATGGGCATTACGGTTTTGCTAGATGCTTTACGGGCTGATGCATTCTGATCACAGCATTGAATTAAACAATCAGAATAGGGAGTTGAGGGAGGGTTTGGGCTTTTTTTTCCCTCCCGGCTGTGAAAACAGAGTTCAGGTTCAGCACCTCCCCCGCTTTTCCCAGAGGTATGTGAACTGCTTTTCATGATCATCTGGGAATTTTCACAGAATCATAGAATGTTTTGGGTTGGAAGGGACCTTAAAGATCATCTAGTTCCAGCTCAGGTTGCTCAAAGCCCCATCCAGCCTGGTCTTGAACACTTCCATGGAAGGGGCATCCACAGTTTCTCTGGGCAACCTGTTCCAGTGTCTCACCACCCTCACAGTAAAGAATTTCTCCCTGACATCTAATCTCAATCTCCCCTCTTTCAGTTTAAAACTATTACCCCTCATCCGATTGCTACACTCCCTGATAAAGAGTCCCTTCCCATCTGTCCTGTAGGCCCCCTTTAGGTACTGGAAGGCCGCTATAAGGTCTCCCCAGAGCTTCTCCAGGTTGAACAACCCCAGCCTTTTTTTCAGCCAACTCTCTCAGCCTGTCTTCATAGGAGAGGTGCTCCAGCCCTCTGATCATCTTCGTGGCCCTCCGCTGGACCCGTTCCAACAGGTCTGTGTCCTTCTTTTCAACAGCTTCCCTGCACGGCAGAAACACGGCACATAAAGCAGTGCCATCTCCATTTGTAACATCTCCCAGTTGCTGCATCTGGCCTGTTACTGAATGTTACTGTATAATCAGGAGGGCAGAGCTTCACCTCTGAGTGGAGAGCTTTGCAGGATAAGGCGTGTGGAAAACAGTCCTCAGGTGTTCATGAAATAGAGCTGAATTGTGTTGGTGCATTGAATTGCAAAGGTTTGGGCACAGCCACCTCAATCATCTCTTTAGGTCTTTGTCCCTAAAAATGTTCTTCCTTGTTCTCCAGCTGCTCAAACACAAAACCTCTGGCACAGGTTAAAAATCGTTCATTTTCCTGCTGAAGCTGAGTTCCCTGAATGGTCAGTATCGGGGCAGATGACCCATAATGTGGGAGTTCGGAAACAAGCATTCCTCTTTGAGTGGCAGTCAATAGTATTGAAGGTGGGGCTGGCTTGCTGCAGACACCACTCACAATAAGTGTTTGAGAGTATCCCTTATAGAACACTGGTATCTCTGTTGGGAAGGCATTGTGTTTCTGTAATAGGGTCTTAGTATCAACATTTTAATTGATTTTAATCAGGTGTGCCAAGTACAGGATTCAGGTGCCAAAAAAGTGATGTTGCAGGGCTGTCCTATTAGCTGAGTTGCTCCTTTTGGTGCAGAAAGGGTCACGCCTCCACCTGGAATCCCTAATTAACTCCAAGCGAGTAATGCACTTGTAATACAGTGGGATTTAAACCTTCAGTGTTTGGATTAAATAGACTTGGAGCCAAACCATTCCTACTGAATAATGAAAACTGGTTTTAAGGTTAACTTCTTTTCTCTACAGGGCAAATGCTGTTTCATGGAGAGGCTTTTTATTTTGTGCCTTTTATTTCCAATGCGTGAAGCAAAATTCACTAGGTGGGCAAGCTAACCTCCTCATAACTATCTGCTTTTTCAAAATCGTGTTTCTTAGAAAAATAAATATCAATGTTTTGTGCCAAGATCAAAGCCAGAAAAATCTTTAAAGTCCTGTAAGTCTTATGCTACATGAACCCAAATCTGTTTTTAAGTGGAAATAAATGAACTTTTTACATACTGCTCCTTCTGATGCTCTTCACAACCAATGTAAAGACATCTTAGTTGTCTTTGCTCCCATGAGAATACATTTGCATCAGTGTGGATTTACGTGAAAAAGGTCAGAAGTATTTTTAAAACCTGAGAGTCTTCATATTCTTCACAAAAAAGAGATACTTGAATTCCCTTGCGTCTGAGTTAATTTACCTTTTAGTAGCTGCAAAAGTAAAAAAAAAAAAAAAGATACCAACGTTAGATAGGTGCTGCACCCTCCCCAGTGATAACAACCACCAAGGTCTGAGGGTAGAAGAAAGGTAGCTGGCCTGGGGATATGTAAGAATAAAGGCTGCTTGAGGTAGAGTTTGGCCACCTGTTCCTGGCACCCAGGACTTCTCCTGTTTCACCAGGATTTGCTTGACCTGACTCTACTTTGCCATCTGTCTGTAGGAAGGCAGAAACTTGAGCAGCAGCGCTTTGACTTCGATAGGGCATGCACCAGCTCTCAGACGTCTATGTTGTCAGGCCATTCATTTATTTTTAGCCTGAGGTAGCCCCTCAGGGTTGCCTAAAGATCTGCTTATAGACTCTTCCTGACGGCCTCTCCTGTGAAAGGGTTTTCCGAGCAGAGCAGGATTTAGGGGGGACGGCCGAGGGGAGGGACTTGGAAGCCAAGTTAATGAACAACCACCCAAATTTCCGCCAAGCTCTTCTACTTTGCAAATCTTTAGTAGACAGCTTTTGTGCAATTGCCTTTCTGTGCAGACCTCTCAGGATTTGGATAGGCCGTGCTGCTTGAAGAGCCAGGTTTGGCAACTTTGTTCATTTCTCTGTATGTTCTTTTAATTATTTCTGCCTTACTATTACTGTATGCCAGGAAAAGAAAAAGCATCCCTCTGGCTTCTTTTTCTCCTTGCCCTGGCAGGGAGGGGAGGTGGAGTAGTGTTCCAATTCTCACGTCTCTGAAGATAACCCAGGTGTGTCCTCAAGATAACATTATTCCTGAATAGCCATTTCTGAATAGGCTCATGTCTTGAGTTTATTCATGGCAGAGAAATCACAGTGATGGACTCCCTCAGTGGAAGTTGGACTAGCTGCTGGCATCTGCAGAAATGAACTGAAAATCTGGACTAGGAGAAGGACTCCGATTTGGCTATTTCTGCTAATTTTCCATAGGAAAATTAACTGAAAATTCAACATAGAAAACCAAAGCTGAGCAATAACATGTCAGTGAGAATCTGTTCTATAGATGTCCCCCTGCCTTGCTAGCAGGAGTAACAGGCCAGGAACAGACGTGGTGCTCGTGCCCTTACCCATAGCGGGGTAAGTTTAATGCTGGAAGTCTGAATGGCAAGAGTCAATTCGTGGTGATTTACACTAAAGGTTTCCAGCTGCCACGGCAGATGCAGCACGAGAGCTGGAGTCAGTGGATGGGTGATGTCTCTGCAAATGTGACATTTCTAGCCTGCCACGTGCTGCTCGCAAAACTGCAGTTTGTGCGTGTGCGCTGCTTTCAATGTTTCTCAGGCCTTCTGTGGGCAAAAAGGAAGGAGACGTTATTCTTGAACCCCTTAAAGCAGGGGCGTGCATCCCGTTGTAACTAACATCAGTACTAGGTAGGTATCTGATGGTGCTAACTGAAACACTAAATTAGACGTTTGTCCATAACCTAAACAGGGCAATATCAGGCCCAAATATTATCTATAATTTTCATCTTAGCATCACTGTCGGAATATAGGGAAAATAATCAGAAGAAAAGCAATAGAAGGAGCTCAATTCTGTAGTATTCATATTGATCGGACCCTTTCAGTACTTCAGGAGGCTGGATGGACATGCACTGTACGGGTTCCAAGAAAACCATCCTGTTTTTGCAGCATCCCTCCAGAGAAGGGGGGGAGAGGCAGAATTTCCTAGTTTTAGGAAACAAGATTGCATTTTTAAATGTAAGATTGCAGGCAGTGAAGCTACAGACGAGCTGTAGGTTGAGCTGCATGCAATACCTTAATTCATCAGGGGCACCTGGACTTATAGGAGGTAATTCCGTTTAGTTCGTAGCACCATCGTTTTCCTGCTGCTCTTCTTTCCGTGCAAAGAGCTGTACTTAACCTCTGACGTCTCCTCAGTAGAAGAACAGATGAACATTAAGATATATTGCATTTCGGTGATGCCATCGAATATATTCTCTTCTCCTGTGGGAGTTTGAAAGTGTCAGAAGACAAGAGCAACAGCGAAAAAATTGTTTGCTTTGCCACCTAGCAGTCATTGAACAACCGTGAGCGTACTAAGTAACAGAGGACTTTATTTATTAGTTATACACCAGCTAAAGCAATTTTTTAGAAGTTTGGATGAGAATGCTTAGCTGGTGAAAAACTGCTTTCTGTGCTGCTTTATGCTTTTAGGCTGTTTCCTGGTGTGCAACAACAGCATGTCATTTTGACAGCAAGTGACAAAGCGCTGTAACATGGACTGTTTTCTTCCTGGGGGAAAAAAAAATGAAGAAGGAGTTCGGGCCATTTCACTATTCAGAATCCTTTGGAGCTGTGATAGGAGCAAATAAGCAATACTTAGTGTCTTCTAATTATTTCAAATGAAACAGTGTCATTTCTCAAGAGAATACGATGTTTCCTGGTAGCGGTGTATGGCAGAGGAAGCTCTGCTGTAGTAGGACAAGCTTTGGAATGTAGGTATGTGCAGGTGGCTATTTCAATAGCTTAGCCAAGCTGTTAAGCACTTCCAATTTCATATATTTAGTGTTAATAATTAACATTCTGCTGCTGAAATTGCTTTTCAGTTTCAGTTTAAAGCTTCTCATTATGAGAAATGTGTTTTCATCATAAATATAGAACTGGTATAAAGCTGTAGACCTAAGGCCATTCACTGGGACCCAAGCTTCAGCTCTTGTACTTTTTACCTTTCATCTTGCGTTTCACTGGGTAGACACAGGTACTATGAAAACTTTGCATTACAGCGAAAAAAGTGAAATAAACATTCACGATCACTGCCCCTAAATTGCAGAGCTTGGGAAACGTCCATTGTTGACTGTACATAAACAAACCTGCAGCTGTATTTTGAAATTAAAGGGATTACTTTTCCTCATTAGAGACACTCAGACCTCCTTGAGCTTCCAGATCCAAACCTGACCTTTCCAAGAGCACCCACCACTCAAAATGCCTAAAAGCAAGAGTTCTTGAAATTCCCCGTATTCGCAGTGTGGTTATCCTCCAGCAAAGCTTCGGCTGCCAAGGACAAACTGGAAAACATCCTCCTCTCACAGATGACAGTCACTCGCACAACAACCCAGTCATTAAACAGTTTGCTGCCGTGGGCCTGCTGCCCATCCTTCCTGCCTGGTGGAGCCTTCCAGGGCCTTTGCGCTTGCCAGGGGAAGTCGATTGAGGGGGAAGGGTACCAAAGTTACAAAATCACTTCCAGCTAATGAATTGGAAAGCTTTTTGAGACCATTTTGTTAGAGGTTTTGGACAGCTTTTGTTATTTTTGATGCTTGTTGACTCTGGTGAGAATTAGGCAGCCTGTTCTGCCAACCGGGGACAGCTTGGGTGAGAGGAAGAATCGCCCTGACTGTGGACATCACCTGGAGAGACGTTCTGTTGGAGGGACGTGGCTTTCTGTTCATTGGGGCTTAACGCCAACGTGCGCTGATTCCTGGTTTGCTGATCTAATTTAGGTGCACGGGAATACCCACCACAGCGTTAACTGCAGAGGGGTGCTGTGGCCTCTTCAGTCCCCCAGAGTGGCTGTGGGGGGCAAGACGCCCATTGCAGCAGGACCTGCCACACAGCGAGCGATCACCAGCCAAATACAGACATGTCCAGCTGTCAGGGACTGGGTTTGAGACGTGCTGACTGTAGCTCGCCCCAAGCTCCTACACCAGCCATGGGGCTAGTGCTTAGCTGTAGTCACCGAACCGTGAAACTTCTCTATTTGGCTGGTATTTTGGGAGCCGAGGATGAAGTACCAGTGACTTCAGGAGGGATGTGATGGATTGAATCATTTAACCACTCAGCCACTTTACCCTGCTCTGCAGGCCTTGAGACAGGTAGGCTTTTTGGGTTGCCTCCAGCGCAGGATGCCACAGGGCGGCCTTCACTAGTGGCTGAGGGCAGCAGAGTTGAAATGGAGGGCAGATTTTGGTCAGGAGAGTTGGCCCTCTCTAGCCAGCTGGAAAGGCATAGCAGCCTCTAGCTGAGCCTCCCTTTTCACCACCACCAAACGGCTGACAGGGATCTAAACCCCTGCAATGGGAGAATCCTCCAAGACTGGGACAGTGCCCAGGTGCCACCCCATCTTGGGCTCCCCTGAGGGTTGTAGGTCCTCTGTTTAGCAGCTCCCTTGTCCTGCCTGTCAGCTGCAGCCTGTGCCAGGTGATGTGGCCACCAAGTGTGGCAGCTGGCAGCAGCCTCAGCTGTCAGCCGAGGGAGCTGGGAGCGAGGGGGACATCAGCACAGACCATGTCCTCACCAACAGGTGCAGTCCCGCAGGGTTGGACCATGGTGGGCAGATCTGGGAGTTGGTGATGGGGCCTATCAACAGCCCCTGACATGGCAAGCAATGTACCAGGTCCAGAGTCCAGCCATGGGCTCCAGACAGGAGCAAAAGGAGATGGGGCCACAGACAGGGCTGGAGAGAAGATACAGTGCCCATCCAAGAGGTCTACAGAGGAGACAGGCTGCCCACAGAACAGATACGGTAACAGGGGCTACCCAGCACTTGAGATGAACACTTTCAGGCTTAGTTTAAAAAAAAAAGAGATTTATTTCCCAGGCACTGGATAAATAGAGGTCCTTTCCAGGACCAGACGTTGGATCCTCTCCTAGGGAGAAAATGGGGTATTCGGACATCCACATAGATAGCCGTGTTGGTGCCCTGGGTGCTGCAGGACTTCAGACCCTCAGGTGCCTTGTGATATAAATATAAAATACTAGGGCAAGGCAAATTCCAGGGATCTCCCATTTCCCAGTAAATACTAAACCACAGAGGGGGTCAATCTTTTTTCTTTTTTTTTTTTTTTCCTTCTGGGTCCCGAAATGCTACATTTGTCTCAGAGCAGAGGAGGCAACTACTTCTTTGAGTAATGGGGAAGCAAGCCTTTTGGGAGAGGAGCACACACGTAGGTGGGTCTGTTCAGCCAGGCAGCTACAGGTTGCGCCTCGCAGCTCCTGACTTGGGCCTGTCTTTAGCAAATGTGGCCCATTATGAAAAGTTTTGTACCTCTTTAAACAAATAAATCCCGCTTCGTCAAGACAGCTTCCAGCGTTGCACACATCTGCTCAGACTCAAACAGCTGGTGATAAATCATTCTGGAAAAAAAAAAAACATGTCTTTTCTTGATGTATTTTGTGCCCAGATAGGATATTCTTCCAGCTGACACCAGCCTCAAGGCAGAAGTCCGGCGTTAATCATTTTTGCCTGGCTGCCGGGGTAAAATTCAGAGGGTCCTGCAGGTGCAGAGGGGGTGCAGCCCCATGCCAGCACCGCGCGTGTCCCCCCTGCATCAGGCAGCCCGGTGACACCGCACCAGCAAACCTCTCAACACCGCATGAGGTGGAAGTGCTGGGGGGCTCGTGGCTGTCTCTGCAACGCAGAACCGAGAAGGACTTCTCGGAGGAGGGCTGCCGGCGCCGTGGCCCCATCTGCCAAGGCTGGAAGGACAGCTGCTGCTGCTGCTGCAGTATTTAATACCTCTGTCGTCGTCCAGACTAATGCACCGGCTCGCGGAAAGGCCATGCTGTCTGTACGCGTGCCAGAGCAACGCCGACGCTTGACGTGGGTCTTGGCTGCGGAGGAAAACGGGCTTGCTCAGGAAATATTTTTGGAGCATGAAGTCTCTAAGACCACCTGCCCTACGTATGCAGAAGGCCTGAATGCTATCAAATTACAGGGGCAACCTTTCTCTTCCTTTAAGTATAAACATCTCCTGAACTCAAAGCTTTTTTTCCCCAAGTTTATTAGCATACGCATCTCATTTGTGGGTTTTCTCCACTATTCAGAATGACAACAGATGTCTAGGGAAGCTAATCACTCTTACATTCAAGCCCTAAAAGACTGCAAGCCCTTTGGGAGAGCATGTCATCCTTATCTCCAGCACCAATTTTGTTGAAAATGCCAGTTTAGCCTGGAAGCCAGCTTCCCAGGAGTTTTGCTCTTTACAATCAAAACATGGAGCTGATCTCCTTGGTTTGCCGACCCAAGTCCCACACAGACCTGTAGGTAACTGAAGGGAGATGCAGTGAGCAAGAAGACCCCTCGAACCGGCAATGGCAGCCAAGGCAAGGCAGCTGGGGACCCTCAGCCTCTCCAGGACTTACCAAAATCCTACAGCCGGCTCATCTGTTTGAGCTGTCCTGCTGTGCTGTAAAGCATGAGGCCAGCAGGAGAAAAGGCCCGCGGGAGCCTGACCCTGCCATCGAATCACCAAGGCCTGTCATTCAGTGCAAAGGAGAAGTCCAGCTCAGGTCAGGGCTTGGGCGCAACGGAGACCTCTAGCTACCGTGGGAGCTTTCTAGCCTGCGTGAGAGACATTTCTGGAGGGAAGCAATGAATTGATAGGGTTTTCTGAACCACAGCTTCAGACTTAAATGCCTGGAGTCTGTCTGACATAAATCCTCCTGTTGACTCTGAGCCCATATCTTACAGCAGCATCATCCCCATTCTCCTTTCCCATCTCTCTGCGCTGTATTACACATTACAGGAATATCTTGTTTTCTTTACCTGCTTTGAGCTCCACAAGGTGCTCTCATCTTTCCTAATCACATTATGCCTGCTCATTTTTCATTCTTTGACCTCCTCGCCATTTTAACCTTGTCTGCTCCTTGAATTACCTAGAGCTTCAGCATGCAGGAATCACTACAAAGCTTGTGGCAAAACCAAACAAGCTGCAGGCTCACACACGTGCAGAGACCTTTCCTTTGGGGCTTTGCTTAATTTTCTCTCCGCTTTGCTCCAGATCACTTATTATAAATTCAGAAATCCCTTGAGCCAATTTCCGAAGACTAGCTGTTCTCCTTGGATGACATATGGTTCCCACACACGTGGCCCTCCAAAGGACAATGCTTCACTCAAATGTTATTTCTGGGATGCAACGGGGACTCGAGACAGCATGCTTGTTCTCCACAGACGCCTGAATCTCACCCATCGGGAATGTTTGGTACCAGCGTTACAGTTCCCGTTCTGCCCTCTGGTTTTAATCCCTGCTTTCACTGTGCTTTCACCATCTGCTGCTAACTCCAGCTGTCCTCTTTTAAGGAAACACTTCTTGAACGTTTGTCATGGCTCTGACAAACCTTCTCTCCAGGTGCTTCTGCGAGAATTGGATGTCCCTGGCTAACAAACAGCCAGCACCACCCGACACCCAAGACATACCGCTGCTCTGAGTGTCACCCTGCTCTGTTTAATTAGCTCCTCTAGCTGGAACTCGCTGTGGTTTAGCTTCCGTTGTTTTTCTCCTTTCCTTCATTATTTCACCAGGGCAAGCTGTCCCTACAGACTGCTGCCACCTCTTGTGCATCTCCTTCATCTCGTTCCTTGAAGCTGCCAACAAAAGCCCTTTGTAGAAGTTTTGCTTTCTGCGCTGGAAGACGTGCAGCTTGCAGAGCTTTCATCCCTGATGGTGGTTTCGCCTCTGCAGCAACCGCTTGTCCCAGTAATTGTCTCAGAGGCACAGGTCCCCCGAGACAACGGGATCTTCCCCTGCAAACTCTGTGCCGTTTTCATTACTGCCTCTTTTGTGGAGACACAAATAATAAGTCTGGCCCTACATTTCCCTATTCTAATTTCAGGTAAACACAGCCAGCAAGGTCTAAACCAAACAAAATCCAACAGAATGGAGGAGTTCAGGGATGCTTCAAAGTGAACCACCATCCCCCCCACCCCGAGGTTTTCAGTACTGGAAGCCGAAAACCGACTGGCAGCAGAAGGCAGTCCTCATTCGAAACACGAAAATCGGTGTGAATCTCCCATTTCGGCAATGAACTTTCAGATCAGACCCCAAAACAGCGGGGAAATCTTCATACAAACGTATGAAGTTGCAGCGTAGATGGTGCAAAAGGACCCTCAAATACCTTTTGAGACATTTCAATATATCTTACTAGGGCAGCTCTGCCGCTGCTAATTTTGTGCCTTTATTTAACCGTGTCCTTGAACAGTCCTGGGGACTGCAAGCCATTAATCAGCACAGCTAACCTCAGTGATGGGGTGGGTGAGGGCACACACGAGGGGGTGGCCGGAGGAGGGTCTGCGCTGTGGGGAGGAGGCCGGGGAGCTGTGACCTGCCCCTGGGAATGCCCCCCAGCTGTTCCCATGCCAGCAGCTCGCCCTGGGGAGTCCCACGAGCTTCCCAAAAATAGCAGCTCCCTCCCAGCCCTGCCCCTGGGGGAGGCTCAGCGTTAGGAAAGTGGCAGCCTGGCACCCTGCTGCGCCTGGGAAATCCTAACCTAACCTATGCACTATCCACTAAAAACATATCTGCAAATACATTTAGAATTAAACAAACAAACAAACAAACAAAAAACCCACCAAAAAAACAAACCCCAAACCCCTGAAACCTCAGCACTGATAAGGAAGAGGAAAGACAGTGAAGATATTAAGCCTTCTCTGAAATTTGGCATTGAACTGCCTTGATTCTATGTTGAAAAGATGGAGCAGAGGTAGGAAAACATATGAAAACAAGTCAGTCAGATGCCTGTTAGGAGAGACTGAAATATTAGGAATTTTTCATTCAGAGAAAAGTGAAATGGGAGGGCATGAAAGATATGTTGACAATAAACACTGCAGAGATGGGAAATTGGATACTGAAATCTGCACTTTCTCTAGAAACAAAATGATGTTAAAAGAAAATAAAGAGGCAAAGATTTTCCAAACAGGGAAGGGGGACAGTTTCACACAACGCATGATTAATCTGCAGTACTGCCCGACCCAAGACGTTACCGAGGTTGAGTGCTTAGCAGAATTTGAAAAAAAAAAAAAAAAAAAGGCATATTACATGCTAATAAAAACATGCAATCATCTGTGATAGCTGAAACTTAGGGGAAAAAATCTGAAGAATCTGTGGAAGAAAGCATAGAAGGTAGATGACGGTGCAGGGGTCCATGGAGGTAACTCTTACCACAGAAGTGTGGACAATCACCTCTGAACTAGAGCTGATCAGTTTTATGTACAATTTGCTGTTGAAATATATATATATATATATATATATATATATATATATATATATATATATAAAAAGAATGAGTATTCTCAAGTGTCCATCATGCACCCTGAGGAATATTCAGGATCGAGAGATGGTGGGAGAAAATTGAAAAGGTTGTAAAAAGGAAACTTTGCTTCATTCTTAAAACCCTTTTCAGCCCTTGCAATCCCTGCGGGATAAAAGAACCATAGCAGAAAATGACTGAAGCCATTTAACATTTTAAAAGGAATAAGATTATAAGGAGTAAGGTCAAGATTATTTTGAATGTGACGCCCCACCACTGATGAGATTTTTCAACCAAAGGACTTGCACTTCTATGCTCAGTCCTTGTGTTTGTTCATCCCCTGTTGCAGTCCGAGGTAGCTTTGCTGGCCTGTGGGAAGGTTGAGCAGCACAGTGTTCTGAAAGAGAGAAACAGGTAATGGTTTTAGAGATGGTTTTCAGAGATGGTTTTTTGCAAAGGGCTATGTACATACCTATGCATTACTGCTATCTCACCACTTGGATATCCACCCATAGGAGGGCTGGAGCACCTCTCCTGTGAACACAGACTGAAGAGAGTTGGGGTTGTTCAGCCTGGAGAAGAGAAGGCTTCGGGGAGACCTTCCAGTATCTGAAGGGGGCTCCAAGAAAGCTGGAGAGGGACTTTTTACAAGGGCATGTAGTGATAAGACGAGGGGTAATGGCTTCAAACTGGAAGAGGGGAGATTTAGATTAGATATTAGGAAGAAATTCTTTACTATGAGGGTGGTGAGGCCCTGGAACAGGTTGCCCAGAGAAGCTGTGGATGCCCCATCCCTGGAAGTGTTCGAGGCCAGGCTGGATGGGGCTTTGAGCAGCCTGGTCTAGTGGGAGGTGTCCCTGCCCATGGTAGGGGGGTTGGAACTAGATGATCTTTTAGGTCCCTTCCAACCTGAACCATTCTGTGATTCTATGATTCATGCAAGGGTCTATCAAGGAGTTTCCTGAGTTCTTTGCTTTCTGAACAGGACAGAACTAAGCTTTTGATGCCAGCTCATGTTACTAGAAATGCCTTTAAACACCTACACATCCTTTGCTTTATTCACACTTAATTATGAGCTCATTTGACAACTGACACCTAATTAACCCGATTTCCTTTCATTCTTTTTCCTCCTCTGTTCTAACTTAACTGACTGCACTATAGATGCTAACACTGATGCCAGTGCAGTCTTGGTCTCTGCCTTTTCGCTTCCATTTTCCATCCCTGCTATTTGTGCAAAAGACTTTTTCAGACTTCTGGCCAAACTCAGAAATAATGGGTTCAATGTCTTTTTTTTGTTTTTTTCCTCACTGAAATGTGTGTCCCCACATTAATTTTTCATTGAAGAATGTGTCCAGAAAAAAAAAATAATTAAACACATCTATCCCAAAAGAGAAACAATTTGAAAATGAAATTACTTGACTCTGCCAACATTTTGTGAGATTCTTTTCCAACAATTCACTGAATTTGTCATGAACACTTCGCTGTGTGGTCCTAAAATATGGGGTCGTCTTTGCTCCTATTGTTGCTCTTCCACAGTGCTTCGTGCACTAAACAATCCTACATTACCATAAGAGTTCCAAGCTTTTTTATAAAGCATTTTTAAGTTTGTGAGAGATATTTTTTGTATGTTTCCACCTTTACTTGTATAAAGCTTCCTCAAAGAAGAGGTCTGCTTCTGGTCCTCTGTTTTTTCCTACCAGATTGCTGCTAAAAACATATAAGATCTCAGCAGGACGTAGTGCACAATATCATTAATCAGTGCCACCCACCGAATTCTTGCCACTATCTCAGAGTAGCACCTGGGGGAATATTTCTCAGCCTCCGTTCATAATCAGTGACCTCTTGCTTATTATTTTTACTGCAGTGACAGTTTTGCTGGATCAAAAGACTTCTCCATGTGTCCTTTGTTAGATTTGCAGCAGGTACATTTTAGACTTCCTAAATTCATATTTGGCTGCAAGTTTCTTCCCTGTTGTAAGTCTCATCTTCAAATGCTTCTGCCCAGAGGATGAAAACTGGCTTTGACCTCTCTGCAGCTACTTTGTGCAATGGGTCTACATCACGGGAGCAGCACGCTTTCTTCCTTTCCCCCTTCTGCATGCTTTGGTTTCCTTTTCCCTTATGGTCTCAGACAGAGGCAGCAGGTAGAACTCCGATCTTCCAGGAGGAGTCTGAAACAGTAGTGCAAAATTGTGGGTTTCAGCCTCCTTCATCATTTTGATTTTTCAAAAAACAAGACCTGACTCACAACTATGCAGCGGCGGCAGCGCAGGAGTCACCAGCCTCCCAGGGCTCCTCAGTCCCACCACGGCAGCCAAGCCTTGCCTTGCTTAGGCATGATGTCCAGGTCCTGGGTACGTCACCTCCCACCAGTGACCCTTTCCAACAGTGGTCACCCGACCTCGTCAAGGAAGAGCCACCTTTGCTATCAGAAAGCACGGTGACACTGTGAAGACGCGGGGTAAAGGCAGGACTAATTCCAGCAGTAAAAGGAACAGTGGGATGCTGGCAGGGGCTGCTGTTACCGCCACACTGCATTTCCCAGTAATGTTACTGGAAGCCATGTGTTCGCTCAGCTTAGTTTAAAGACGCTCAGGACAAAGTTACCAGGATCCTACTGGAAGATTTCTCTTAAGCCTTTCAGACAATTCAGGTTCTACCACCCCATTTTTAGTTCATTCTTTCCCACTTACCATAGCGCTGCAATGAATCTCACGGACACATCTTCAGAGCAAAATGGAAAATATCTTTTAGTTTGCCAGCAGCAAAAAAAAAAAAAAACAAAAAAAAACCCCTTAAGATTAACTGCTGTTGTCAGCTTTGTTAACAATGTCTTTTGCAGATTTGTCCAATCTTAGTGTTGTTTTCACACATAGTGAAGTATTAGCTATTGTCTCTGTCATAAGAAAAAATTCCATTTCTTTAGCAATGTGCTAAAACCTGAAAAAGAAAAATTGTCTTTCATAATTCCTGACAAGATTCCATTATACTGAAAGGGAAAAGCGATCTTGTATTTTACGTACCCAAAAGTGATGTCTTAAAGGCTGTGGTGCCTCTGCTACATGAAGAATATTTTTCCACATCAGTGCAGTTACTCTTAGACATCAGATCCATTACTGCCCTCCAAGTCTTTCTTTCATATAATATGGGAGGGTGCTCTGTGGAAGACACATGACAACTTCAGAATTAATCAAAATATCACAAGGAAAATACAATTTTTTTCTCGAAACCTTTAAACCTAATAAATTCTCAACAGAAGTCTGTGGTTTATAATAAACAGATAATTCTTAACTGTCTGAATAAACTACATGATACAGTTTCGGCACAGTTTTGCACCTCTGGGGTATTACAGCAAAGAGAGCTGGAGGAATCCATGACAGCTGAAGATTAAAAGACAAAGTCCTTCCCTAATATAAATTCTCCTAACTTCATCAAATTCAAGCAACCTACAATGATTTACACTTCTCCAGAGTGTTTTCTGCACTGTTTTTTTCATAAATAGAAGGGTGAAAGTGGGAATAAGAAAAGGTAAAATTATGGATAAATAAAACAGAGAATGGAGACTGCATGAAGTCTACCTAGGGACCCCTGTTCAAATGTAATTCAGCTAGGAAGTGCATGTGCTTTATAGCTCTATGTCATACAGGAAAAATAAAGATACATTTTTAAAAGATCTTTAGAAAAATAACCTATTGTGTACCACACAGCTTTGTGTCAGATGATCTCATCTGTGATTGCTAAGAAAGACCAGCTCAATGGTGTGTCATAAGGGGACCGGTTCCGTTACCCACACATGGGTGTCCAGTGGCATCTGAGATGCTCTCGGGCATCCCCTCAGCCTCCAGATGCTCTCTCAAAGGGTGCAGGTATCCCAGGTCCTTGGGTGGTATGTGCCAGGCCTGCGCAGGCGTCTCAGACACTCTTGGGCATCTCGAATTGAACAACTTTCTTATGTCTGGGCACCTGAAACCTGCCCCTGGCAGGGAGCCAGCTCTAGAGTAAGACATCTAAATTTAGATGCCTACATGTAAGCCGTCTAAGGTGCTCGGGGGCGTCTGAGTGTCCACACATGGCTGGCAGATAGGACCGAGGCTCTGTGGGTGACCCACAGCCTGCTGGAGAGGCATCTGGACCTGGCCAGGATACCCCTGGGCATCTCAAATGGCCGTAGGTGCTCATATTTGGGCACCTGGATGCAGCCCTACTTCTCCACTGACCGTAATACAAGCTTGACTTCAGCTCGTATAAGCGCACTTACGTGTACGCCCACAACACGGACAGTAAGGCTGAAAGACTTCTGCAAGAAAAACCTTGAGCTGCCTGGGTACCAGCCGCCCCAAGAAAAGCTTAGTTATTTTTACTTCCTTTTCCAGAGTGAAGTTTGAAAGCGGATGCCCAGTCACATCTCTGCCACCCAATATCCCTGTTCTGAGGAGATTACTCATAACTTTACAATCCAAGAGTCTAAATATGTTTTAATACTACCCTGATGCCACAAATACAGAATTTATACTCTACTCACTCCCTTAGCTTCAAAAATTGAAACTGTCCAGCAACTACATATATAAATATAGTCTTTATCAGATGGCATTTTGTTATTTTCAAGTGGTTTTTGCCCTGAAATGACAACGAATTAAACTTAGACACCAAGTTAACTCTTTTCAAGGGTGAGTTCTCAGCAGCTGAAGCTTTGTAGTGCAAAGCTTTTTCATTACCAATGTGAGTACGGACTTCAGGGTGGTTTTGGAGTTGCTTCAAAGATTGCCAGCTTAGTTCATCCATTCAAATGCTGACTCTTTGCTGTTGGAATTTATTTCATATGCCCATTTTTCAATAGAAACCATTTATGAATGCTCTGCCGAGCTGAAAAGTGAAGTTGTTGTGTACTGACTCCCAGTGATACTGGCTTGGTTTTTTGAACTCATGTTTTCTACATTCATCTGTTCAATAAAGAAAATATCTTCCACTGGTTCAGAAGAAGAGGAGATCTCATCCTAAGCCTGGTTAAAAGTATCCTGCACTCACTCCCCACCTGCTTTGCTGTGCCCCAAACAGAGAGCTGCAGAAAGGATTTGGTCATGAAGCTGTCACTGCCCAGTCTCTGCAGACCCCTGAGTCCAATGTTTAGACATAGACTCGGGAAATTTTTACTTGGATGATTTTCAGTTCTATCATACAAGCTTCTAGACGTAAGTGCCTGAATTTCTTAAATGCCATCTTTTGGATATACAAGCACACGTCCTGACTGAGTTTAGCAATAAGGTATCCAGCCCACACTTAAAGTTCATAGGGTCCTACAAGCCAGACACTCAATACCTTGCATGTAGAACCCACCTGGGACATTGGTACCAGAGTGCACACCCACCTCATCCCAGGTGTAACATGGGTGAAGGCAGCAGTGCCTTCTTTCCAGGCATTCCCTGGGAAGGGCTGGCCAGGCTTGATGAGGCTCTGAGCAACCTGATCTAGTTGGAGATGTCCCTGCTTACTGCAGGGGGGTTGGACTAGATGACCTTTAAAGGTCCCTTCCAACCCAACACATTCTGTGATTCTATGATTCTATGATAAGGGCTGGGGTGGTGTCCCTGACCTGCTGACTGATACCAGAGTAAGCAGTAGACTAAAAAGTCATGGTCACTCGCTCACCAGTTCAATAAATCACAGTCTTGGCTTCAAGTGGAGAAAGGGTGGGCCACACCTCTTCTTCCTACAGGCTACCCCAAAGTCCATGAGTGAAGGAAGGACTGAATTCATGTCCAGCCATATCTCACAAGGGCAGGTGAACAAGGGCCAGCGGGTGAGAAGAGGACCGATGCCACCTCCTCACTTGGCTGCGAGGGTAATGCCCCTGTGGTGAGAAGGGGCAAGCTCTGGCGCTTATCACAGCCTCATGGCAAGGCAACCCAGCCACAATGAGATGCCAATTTGGAGCCCTAAATCCACATAGGTCTCAGGGAAGAACGTGGCATTTGTGTTAGCGTTTCTCAGACAGGTCCATCAGCTCCCCAGGCAGAGTGCCAGGCTTTGCTGGTGGCTTTCCCGGGTGTCCGTACAGACAGTGGGGACCCACAGAGTCAACGCCAGTCCCAGAAGGTGCTAACAAGTCACGAACCTCGGTGGTTTGCTATTTGGGATTGCTGCCCTATGCAGTTATTATTCTGCTGGTATATGTGACAGTGATCTAAAAGAAGGCTTTTTTGTCTATTTGCTAAGAGATTATTTCACAGAGGAATGATGGCTCTATTTAACAAACAGTGCAAAGAGCATCTGGTCTATACAGAAGAAAACAACAAGCTAATTATAAACAATTCTGTCTATACCTCCTATTGCCTATTTTTTAATTCCTTCTCTGATTTAATTTCATTTTAGTATTGTTTCAGGGAAATAAGATCTTTTGCTTTAAGACTTCATCTGCTCTCACTTGTCATAATTTAGAAGCTAATAATCCTCTTCATGACATCATACACACTCACTAAAACCCATTATGCCAAGGACAAAGTATGACAGTCTCAGGCGTGGAGAATAAGAACAACAGATGAGAGACAGCAACAGATGTAAATTAACTGCTAAAGACAAAGAATTACATTGTCCCCTTCCACAAGAAAACTCCGGGAGGAAGGAAAACAGCCCAGCAGTGCTGTCTGTACCCCGGGGGATGCTTTCTAAAATCCCTTGCCCATCGTTAGCAGCAACGGAATTGATCAGAGCAAAGCTTCTCTTCTTCACAAAGGAAATGTAGCGGGCTAGCAAATGGCAGCTAAAAACACGGCGTTAAACACAGCCTGGCACTTAGCGTAACCAACTCACGGTTAGCCTTAGGTTGCTTTTAGTATTAAGTAAAAGCGTGGCTTTACTCCAATTCATAGTGTTATCGCTTTTCCCATGTAGTTTGAAACGATGTTGAGTATTTTTTAAACAATTGTATTTTCTTTTATCATTTCCAAAGGACGGGTAGCGCCGTGAGCTGAGCTGGGTAGGAGTGATAAAGATGATTGGGGTGTTTTGATAGCCCCCAAGCCTATTCAGTCTCACGTTTTGTGTGGTTTTGGCTGAAGGAGTCCCACGTTTACTGAAAAACCTAATGCTGTTAATAACATTGCAGTGTACTACAGCAGAGCCGTGGAAATGTGTTCAGAGACCGTAGTGGTCACAAACACGGCTTTCACTCCAGCAAGGGGTTCCCCATGAGTGCTCTCAGCTCTTCAGACAAGGAAGGATGGTGAGCTGGGAGACCGCAACGCCAGGCTCAAATGTAAAGGGAAAAAAATATTAGCATGTCCGACTTTTCACTGTAGGTTTCTGTTTCCAAGTTGCAGATCAGGAACCACTTATCCTTGGCCAAAAAAAATGTTCTGCTTTCTTTTGAGTTTAAAACAGTTTTTTAAAACATAACAGCAGAAAGATTCTCTAAGGCGGTGCCTTGTCTCCAGCAGTGACTGCAAGCTGGTGTACACCATGTACAGGAACACAGCAAATATGCGTGGTCCTGCTACCAAGTACATTCACAGCATTCTGTAATCCTCAGCAAAGCTCTTTTCCATGAGCTTCTCCTGTGCCCTTTGAGTCCATGCAAACTTTGAGCATCCATGACATCTGCGAGCAAGAGTTCACAGCCCAAGGACACCCTAATGGTAGAACAACCTCCTGTGCTGTCAGCAGAACCTACCACCTACTACCTTCATCTGACAGTGCCCCATTCCTCTACCAGGAGTGTGCTGTTGATCCCCTCTTTCAATTCCTTTAGTTATTTCATAAACTTCTACGAAGCCCCCCCACCATTTAATTGTCTCTTTTTCGGACTGTTTTGTTCCCTCTCTCTTCGTTCCTCATACAGAAGCAGTTCCACATTCATGATCATCCTTGTTGTCCTTTTCTGAAACTATTTCAGCCTTTCTACATCTTTTTGAGAAAGAAAGACCAGAACTGCATGCAGTATTGAAGGGATGAGAAAATCATGGACTTATTTAGTAGTATGATGACGACATCCAGTTTTCTCTCTCTTTCTTTCCTGGCAACTGTTAATACTTGCTTTGCCTCTTAGACTGCATCCTGATAGCAAGCATGAACAGTTTTCATGGAGCTATCTATCCTAACTCAGAGCTTTTGCTGCTGAGGAAAGCAATCAGCCCATCTTTTTATATATGAAATTAGGATTGGTTTTCCCCCACCTTCGTATTTGTCTGCATAAAATTTCATCTGTCATTTTATTGCACACTCAGATCTAGCAAGCTCCTTCTGCAACTCTGCAGAATCATCTTTGCTATCCTGAATAAACAATTCCCTTTGTATCATCAGCAAACCCCACTCCTCACCTCCCTTTCCGTGTCATACATGGCTGTGCTAAACAGTACAAGCCCCAGTATAGATTTTCTTGCAGGATTCCCCTTACAATCTCACTTCATCATGAAGAACGACCATTTGCTCCCACCTTCTTTCTTTCCCCCCACCAGGTTCCTTTCTTTTAATAAATTATTTACCCATGGATGAACCTTCCCTCTTGCCACAGGGCTGCTTTTCTTCCTTAAAAGCTTTTAAAAGGTGAAGGACCTTGCTGAAAGCCTTTTGGAAATTCAAGTAGACAGCATAGCCAGCTTTTTCTTATTCAATTGCTGTTGACATTTTCAAAGAACTCAAGGTCTGAGAAGGTGATGTTCATCTATAAAAGCTATAACGATTATTCCCTAGCAAAAGGGATTGCTGTCACTCCAGCCAGGAAAACTTCCTCAGTGAAATGACAATGCAGGGAATCCAGCACCGATAAAATGAGTAATTTTCCATATGACATATTACCCAGCACTCATTTCCAGAGGAAATCACCTGGGTCAAGAAGTCAGCAGGATTCAAAAGACAGGTGGGCAACCACGCTCAGCGTTCTCCTGGCTTGTTTTCCACTAATGTTGGAAGGGATATTAAAACTCATGAATTGGGGCTTAAATGATTGTCTCAATATAAAAAGTCAGGATGAACTCTAATGAAGCTTAGTAGACGATCCCTTTATCTTCTGAATGCTCCTTCATTTGAACCTGACCCGACAAAAAGAGGCATAAAACTTAAAGGGTGCCTTAGCAGGAGAATCAGAGATGAGGCTGCAGGCTACGGAGCCGGCCAGAGGAACTGCCTTCCTGCTGCTGGCCAGCTGCACCACCACTTGCCTGGCCTGCACGTGAGGATAGAGGCTGAGACGAAACTGTCTGTGAAGCTTTTCAACAACTTATTGATCTTCATTTTAATGCTCACACTTGGGTTTTAATATAAGCTATCCGAGATCTTAAAATCGTAATTTAAATGACAAAATATCCCATCTATAATCCTCATATAATAACTTGTAGCACTCTACATCCAGCCTAATGTTCATGCTTGGTATGTTTCTCATATTAGTTTGCTGTTCCCTTCCCTTCCCTTCCCTCCCCTCCCTCCCCTTCCCTTCCTTCCCTTCCCTCCCTTCCCTTCCCTTCCCTTCCCTTCCCTTCCCTTCCCTTCCCTTCCCTTCCCTTCCCTTCCCTTCCCTTCCCTTCCCTTCCCTTCCCTTCCCTTCCTTTCCCTTCCCTTCCCTTCCCTTCCCTTCCCTTCCCTTCCCTTCCCTTCCCTTCCCTTCCCTTCCCTTCCCTTCCCTTCCCTTCCCTTCCCTTCCCTTCCCTCCCCTCCCCTCCCCTCCCCTCCCTTTCCCTTCCCTTCCCTTCCCTTCCCTTCCTTCCCTTCCCTTCCCTTCCCTTCCCTTCCCTTCCCTTCCCTTCCCTTCCCTTCCCTTCCCTTCCCTTCCCTTCCCTTCCCAGCAATTTGCAGCAACATAAGATTCTCAGACTATTTAAACTGGATATTTTGATATTGGATGTATTGCAGCAGCATTTCTTAATGATAAACATAAGAGCTGATCAGCACATTGGGAAATATTTTGGAGCTCTGCAGACATAACAATCTCTTGTTTGTTTTTTTCTTGGTTGTTCCTTTACTCCACAGACCATATGGTAAAAGGTAGTATGGTAAATGATGTTTCCACTTTTCTTTTTTTCTTCTGTGTAATACCAGAAGTAAAATATTAACCCTCTAGGTTCCACCTTGCTTCTTGCAAACTTCTGGTGACGATTTCTGGTGCCTCTACGTGCCTCCACGTGCCTCCAGGGCTGAGCCAGCACAGCTCGGAGTTAGCTTGGCACTAACTGGATATCTCCACTTTACAACTGTTGCACAGAAACACCCCAGCACAGTAGATCAGCATGCTCAGAGGGCTGTCGTTTGAAAATTAGCTTGGATAGCTCTCTGATACCTATCTGTCCACGTTTACTTCAGAAAGGTATCTACTTTAGCACAGTAGCACAGAAGCTGTGCTATAGCTATAGCACAGAAGCAGGAAAAAAAAAAATAGCACAAGGTTTTTTTTATTTACCCTCCCTTTGATTTCTGTACGCAGCCCATCACTGTAGTACCTAAGCATGTCATCCATGTTCAGATGCTCTAGACATAAGTTTCTGTTCGTGTAATAAATGCAAAAGCAGTGCAACTCTTAGTATCATTTATTCATTATTTGTGTGCAGTGATACCTAGCCTATTGGCATTATGGCAGGCAATCTGCCATTAATGAGCAGAATGACCTTCCTGAATTTCCAGTCTTCCAGAACACAAGTCAATTGTCATTTTCATAAATACTTCCAAACAGCTTCATTTTTGAGAGCAATCCCATTGATGCTGCATTTTAGCCTATGTGTCTGCAATTAGATCTGTCCGTGTTACTCTTTTGGCTGAATGTGTTTAGACAAAACACACATTGCAAATTCTAAAGATAATGCCAGAAGAGATGAAAGAAAAAAATCTTTTTAGTTGCTATACATAATTGCAGGCAAACATGCCTGAAAACAGATTATGAAAAGAGTAATTGAGGTACTCTTTTAAAGTAATTAAGAAACTAGGAGAGTTAACTCAATTGAAAGACAATATCCTTATTAAGGGAGAATAAGATAAAGGAATATGTTGAAGTGGATGACACTTTCCAGAAAGAATATGCTATTTCTGAAGCCATTAAATTGAATTTCAATTGCTATCCATTTTCTTATCTAAGCTTGTACATGCATGCCCGGTATGAGTACATGTTTTCTGAACTCCATCGTCCCTTAATGTATTGATTTTCCCTCCCATTGGGCTGGGTCAGTAATACATTTGTACTGCTAATACACAGGAAAGGTGCCTCATGTACACGCTGTTCGGTGAGAACAGCATCAGGTTCCCGTGTGGGGAAGAGAAGTCCCCAAGCCCTGACATACCCATACTCACTAATCTTTCATACTCTGCTGCACTTGCACCCTCCTGCTGATTTCCATGGCATAGGAATATGCTTTCGCAGCCACGAGAGAACTCATTAACCCAGTAATTGCTTCTTTGCTGGCTGCTTCCCTCGGTCGGCCCGGCCCTGTGTTTGGGCAGAGTGTGGGCGAGCATCTGGAGGTGAGGAGGAGGAGGAGGAGGGAGCGACCTGCGGGGATGGTTCAGAAGCCAGATGCTCTCTGATGCCAGGGAAGCCCCAAGTGAGGGTTTTGGAGGAAAAAGCAGCCAGCCTGATGCCGTACCACACAGCCAGTGCGCTAGCACTCCATTGCTTGTCCTTTTATTACCTGTACTTGAATGAATGAGGAAGGCACAAGTGAATTCATGTGTCAGGAAGCTGGTCACGGCTGCTACTTCAGGTTAATAAGCCTGGATAGCCAGAGGCTTCTTGGCAGTAACAGGGAAAAATGGATTTTGCCAAAAGCGGCCGAGCAGCTCTCACAAGGACCCCTCTGCCCAAACATCCCGGGGAGCTGGTGCCAAGTCAGGGCCTGGCTCCGGGAGGCGACGGCCACCTCCCCGCAGCCAGCACCTCTGCCCTCCCGGACAGGCCGACTCCAGCAGCCTGCGAAGAGGGAGCAAGGGAGGTCATGGTCTCCCCGGGAGCCTTTTTGTGTGTTTTCCCTCCTTCCCTGCCACACAGCCCACAGGGGCTGCTCCCCCTTCACATGGTAGAACTTGGAGGCACTCATCGTCCTGGCCTGCTTCTGTCTGCCACCCGTGGCATAGCCTGCCTCATCCCAGGCTGTGGCACCTCACGGCTGAAGGTGGCAAAGTCAGGGCAAGAGCCGGGATGTGGGGGTTTGCCCCATGTGAGGATTTTCATCAGTAGGAACCTACCCCAAATGGGTCCTCATCCACAACTGCACCTAAACTCCCCTGAACTCAAGGAGGGTCTCCTATTCCCTAATGGATTTAGAGATGACACTGACTAAACTCAGTGAGCTGCATGTGCAAAACCAAAGGCAGGTTTGAACCAAGAAAGAGGCATATTAATAGGTGAAGGAAATGGTATTCTCTTTGCTGCGGTGGTGGGTTTTTTTAATGCTGTTTTTCCCACATGTAAATCTTACACTTAGAAGAAAAAGAGCACTATCAAATGTAGCCAGCTGTTCAGGTGCTCTGCCTTTTCTTTGTCATCCAAAACATTTACAAAATATTTACATCTTAAAAACCTTTATTTTCTCTTCTGTAAATTACTGGCCTTGTTTTGCTGCAGCCTACTTACAAGATAACTATTTATTTTCACTGAAATTTCACTCCAAACAAATATTTTTAATACAGAGAGTACATAAAGGATGGATCCGTTATGTCTGGATGTTCTTCATAATGGATTAATTATATTTTGGTCTTTCCTTTAACTTTCATCGATTTTAGCTAAACCATACACCCTGAAGGCATTGCACCTGACACCCAGGCGTGGTACATTCCTACTTACTTCTACCCCTCCCCATTTCCCCTCACTGTAAATTGGTCGCTTCACATTATGCAAGATAAACCATACCAAACTAATTCTCCAGTGCTTCTTTCTTTCCATGTAAACGCACATGTTGATTTACTAGATTAAAGTAATTTGCTTACTGACACCTAAGTAGTTGGGTATATGAACCAACATCACTAATTATCTTCGCTGACATGAAGCCTATCGGTGCCAAGGACAGGTGGCAATCAACATTTTCCATGTGTCTTGTGCTAGGAAGCCAAAAAGGAATACCTAAGCTCAGGATTTACTTATTTAAATCCAGTGCGAAAGCATTTTTCTCTGCCCGTGACCACTTTCATTAAATCAATCCTAATCTTTCAACAATGATGTGAATGCCATTATGCAAATAAGCAACCGCTTTTCAGACTTGCAGAAATGATGACACCTATACAAAGATTTCTGAGGCTCTTTAACAGTGGCAGTCGCTGAACTTCATAAATACTGATTTGGAAGTATTGCATTCAGTGATAATGATTTTTTTTTTCTGTGAGGTTGGCCACTTTTAAAGCCGTATCTCAAAGCTGAGAACTAATGAAATGTTTAATATTCTGGAATAATTCACCTCCGTGCATCAGAATGTTGTAAAAAGGCTCCCATCTGATGACGCCTCTAGCTGACATGGCACACTCTGCATTTATCACAGTGCTCCAGATAATATTAGTATTTAATGACTGTGCACTGATAAGCTGAAACTGGATGAATAGACTGTCTTCCATCTCATGCTGCTTAAGGTGACATGAACTTTCATTTATGTCACAGCCACTTGCAGCTGTTCAGATACACTCTAAAAAACGCTGAAAGGAATACTCTATCAATTCACAACTGAATGAATGACCATAAGAATGAGTCTGTTGTCTTACTGTCTTTGGATTGCTTTAATAAAAGCATTTGTATTGCAGGAAGGAGGCAAGAATATAATTAATCATTCACACAACTGAATAGGCACATTGTCTAAGTGATTCATTAGGAAGCAATTTCAAGAATATTTATTTTGATGATATACATTTTATAATTCATTAGCAACATAATAAAGTGAACGCTCAAAAGAATCCATTTCCTATTTTTATACCTTGGATTTAAATATAACTGCATCCTTGCTATCTGTGACTCTCTTTGCAAAGATTTGTGTCTGAAGCAAAACACAAGAACAGAGATCACGATGGATACAGCTAGTAATGCCTGGAACCTGTATTTACAGGGCTGAAGTCCTTTTTTTTATTGATAACCACAATTCAAAACAGAGATATGATGTACGTGGTGAAATTCAGCCCCACAATTTAGTATTACTGATAACAACCTCTAAATGAGTGCAACTCCGTGCAAGAATAAGTATTTGCAATGATTTTTTTCCATACTCAAGGTGCAGAATATGGGCAGAAAGTGGGAAAGAGCAATGCAGAATTCCTCACGCAGCCACGCCACTCTTCTGGACCTACAGGGAGCTAGGGCTATACTACAGCAGCTAGGTATGCTCTGTGATTTTTCTCTCTTTGAATGCTTCAAAATAAAAAGTTTGGTTTGAAAAGGAGGCTTTTTTTTGACAAATATTTGAGCTGTATTTCTTAAACTCCACAAGCCTTTATGGCAAGTCTGCCCACTAGGGCTCTTGGTTCTGTTCGCTGCTGGGGCTCGATGACATCCGTTACCCATAGTTTCCACCTGCAATTAATCTAACACTTAGTAGAGGCACCTTCCTAACACCGAGAATGAGAGCTACAGTGGATGAAAGAAGAGTTAAAGAGTATGGCGTGTGGGTCAAGTAGAATTGGTGCAACTTTGAGTTAGTTCAAACTTGTTTTTAACAAGAAGATGGGCTCCCCCAGCCAAACAGACCTCCTGCACTGGCTGGCACATCTGGTCATCTGGATCTTTCTAAGCAAAGATAATGATTTATTTAAATGATCTTTATCTATTCTTAATGACAATGCTTGTGAAAATAGCTTGATTGGTAAGGACTGAGACAGAAGGCTTCTGGGAAGAGATGAAGGGAAAGCTGGAAGGAAGTGGAAAAGCAAAATGAGCAGTGGGAGTATAGACTTAAAAATAAGAAGTGTAAATCTAAAAGCTATTGAAAACATTATGTAACTATAAAGGTATTTGACACAAAAGCTTAGGCTGGGAATTACAGGTTTTCTTCTTTTTTCTAACAACACCTAGTAGGAGGTTGATGACAACTAAGAACTTCAGCAAGACAGAGAGTATCAGATACTGATACCAGAAACCATCTCCATGCTTGAAGTCTTTAAACATTTGTGATGGAAAGCATCTGCTTTATTCGCCTGACTATAACACAACCTTTTCATTTTCACAGTTGATGTCTTCCACCATTACATAATGCTTCAAAGAGCTTTTAGATTTATGCTCTGTGTTTTTAACTTTATATTCTTGCTCCTGAACAGACACCTTACTTGAGGGATGGACTGAACTACGGCTCCGCAGTGATGCAAACGTCAGCCCAGGGAAGCACCTCGTCTCACAGAGCCACGATTCAGCTGCATCTGTACGGGCAGACCACCTTTTACCTAACAGTCTCATGGCGAAAGCATCCATCCGAGCAGCTGGAGGTCTAGAACAATTCAAATCTACATCTCTTTTTTGCCATACGAGCATTTACCGTGATATATTTGCCAGCTTCTGAGCACCTGGAGGTACTCAGCATCCATGGGGCGTATCTGAGCGAGATAGAGATGTCACGGGGCAGTGGTTTTGGCATGCAGTCCAGCTTCAGTGCTAGTTTCCAGATTTGTTTCTGTACTTGGCATTAAACTGTATTTACCTGCTAAGTTGAAACAGTCTTGAGAAGATGCAGGTCTTTCCTCGCCCACACTGAGTGCCCTAAGCACTGGGCTTTCAACCCGCATGGCTTTTGCACCTTTCTTCTTGGCCCGTAGAAACCTTGGACCCTTCTCTGGTTCCTACATTTGACAGCAGCTACACTTTTTGCAGGACTCAAACCTTCAAGGAGGAGAGAAGCAGGCTCTGAGCCTGCCCTTGGCTCTGCCATGGTCCCACATGGCAAGGGCTGTGGCAAGTGCCCTGACCACAGCAACTCTGGCCAGGTGTAGAAACCACAGAGCGGGTCCCTCTACAAACCTAAAGCCAGGAAAGCACTCACCGAGTGAATTTAAACATCTCCAGCAGCAGCAGCCACAGACCGGGATTCGCATATTTTTGTTACAGCTAAATCCTACGTAGGGTACTTCTTCCACCTCTTCTGGATGCTGGTGTCTGAAATGAGCTCAGGTTGGGAAGAGCCAGTTCCCAGAAGAAGAAGTCTCCTTCTCTGTGGCCAGGCTGCTTCAGGGTGCAAAGTGACTTGGTCGGGGAACTATATCCCCCACACCCTCCTCATGGAAACCTGAGTGGAGAAGCCACTAGGGCTCTCCACCTTAACTGCAGCTGATGATACTCAATCCCAAGTCTATTATCTGAATGCCTTTAAAAATGAAAAATGTACTTAATATGTACTATTTAGCATTTTATTTGACTGATGCATTAAAAAAAGCCTTTTGCCTAAATTAAAACCATTTTATCTGTACCTGAGAGGGAATGCTGTTAATTGAATGACATTGTAAAAAAGGTTTCCAATTTGAATTTTGCCCAGTTCTGCAGGCTGCGTGTGATCTGAGCTACAGGATTATATTGTGTTGTGACACGACTTCGTTGATGTCTCACTTGTAAAAGTTAGCAACAAAAACTAGTTTACTCCACTAATGCAATTCGGATTCTTCTTACTTCAGTTGTACCCACAAATAAAGGGAGGAGGGGCTTCTGCAGGAGAATTCAGCTATACAAAAGTCTGCTAAAACCTTTTCAAAGTACATAAAAAGTTTAATTCTCATTCCAAAATGCCTAAGAGCTCCTACACAAGAGCCCTCTTGCAACTACCTGGGAAGTACAATATTACATCTATAGAGGAAAAGCCCATTGCTTCTTAAAGAGATAATTCATCATGTCACCCGCTACCATATTCCCCTGCTTCATAACTTATTTTTATTGACCAAGGACAATGCAGGGAAAGAAAAAATGCAGTAGAGATTTATTAAACATTAAAAAAGTCCAAGAAAACATAAAAAATCTCCCCCTTAAACACAGTTATTGATAACTTCTCCTCCTAGAGTACAGCATGATGTACCACTACTTTACTCCAGAGATAATGGAGAAGGCAACCATGTGATAAGTAAGTCTCTCCTTAAGCGGTTACCGAGGAAATAGATGGGGCTGTTTTCTAGACTGTAAAACCATACACTGAGCTTTTTTTACTCCTCTGTTTGGGGGAAGCCGCCGGCACACCCAAGGGAAGGTCTGGTGCCAGCAATCTGGGGTCACTTTTTGGTGCCCGCTCGGGTAACCCTGCCTTGACTGCAGCAGTGCCTGGATGCAGGGCGGACGAGAAGCTGACACAAAGCAATCTGCATGTTTTATGGTGCTGTCAGACTTCTTGGAGGATGGATCGTGCCCAGAGATGGGTGTATCTAAGGTACTCCCATAAATCTAATAGCGGGTATGAGAAGAGAGCTGTTTACAACCAGCCAGAAACTCACGCCGTCCAGTTTCACGGCTGAACGGTGGGACTGGCCCAAAGACGCCAGTTCAGGTGATCAGGTTCCTGCCCAGCCCAACTGGAGCTAATCTTGCACTTCCTGCCACCCCTTCCTAGCTGGCCCTTGCTGGCTCCCTGGCCAGGTGCCTTCCCACCCTCCACGCGGAGCGTTTGCCACAGCTGAGCCTCTCCCCCGACCCAGGGACACAAGGTCTCCTACAGCTTTTCAGGTCTGGTATTGGATTTCTGAGCGTCGCCGCAGGCTCTCTTGCAAGCCTGCCTTTAAGGGTGACCTTTATATCTTGCCATACTGCTGCAAAGAATAATATTGTTTATAATTTGGTCTTACATTTATCACATTATTTGACCTTTTAAAAACGGTCATTTGATGTAAATACCACAAGTAGTTTTAAATATATCAAAGAGCAGTCCGATCACTCCAGTGGCTGGTTCAAAGCACGCTGGGCAGTGCTGGACTCTCCGCAGCATGTGGTGTCTCAGCCATTTTATTGTTGCCTCCCTTGGATCTCTCATCCAGGCCCAATTTTCAAGCCCAGATTTGAGAAGGTCATTTGTAGTCTCAGTCTTCCAGTGCTAGAGAATATTTGATGTGAAGCTGATTGAATTAAATAAAAATTGTTATAATAGAACCGTTCCTTGGTGATCTATATATCTGCGGAGAATTACGATGACTGTTGTTTCCAACTAAGTACAACTCAAAAAGTATCCTACAGATATGCCATCAAAATATACTGATCTTCTTGCTTCTTTTACGATGATTAGGAGGAACATGTTTTAATTGATATAATAGTGGTTTATTAGAATAATGCAATCTTAGTAGATAAGTAGATCAAATAAAAAGCTTCATCAATCCTTTTATTATATATTTCCTCATCCCTTTGCTATCATCCCAATGAAGAGTAAATATAATGGGTAAATTTATGCCTAATGCAACTGGAGATGAATCTGAGTAAGTGGCTGAGTGCTTTCAACTCCACCCCAGTATGAACAACAACAACAAAAATCAGCACTGCCTCAAGTTTGCCAGTACAGATATCGCTCAAAGGACACTGATAAAATTAAACAAGTTGTAAAATACCATATGCAAAGCATATCTGAAAGGCATTTGGAGCGACACTGCAAACACCTTTAAATGTTTAATTAACTACAAGAACCTTAATACATACTTGATTAGATTTATAAAAAGATTTTTCTCTCTCAAAAATAATAAATATAAAAATAAGTGTACTGCAATCAGATAATGAAGTTTTGAATATGTGTAACTCAAGATAGTTTTGGGTTAAACTGTTCTGGCTGTTTGTTTTCTGAAGTTTTAGGGGAATCAATTATTCCAAAATTTCATGCATCTTCTTCCCTGGTAAATATGGAGCTAAAAATCTTTAATAAAAAAGAAATCACTTGGGAAAGCACATTCACAAACGTGTTAAGAAACATCCTAATCCCTCTATCTAGGGCATGACAGGTTGCTCTGTCCTTTTACTTCTGGGGAAGTTCACGTCCATCGCATTGCCCTGCTCTACGGTGAGCACCTCAGCCTACCAAGGGACCTCAGAGCCGGCCACCGGCACCCACAAGGGGATCTCCAGCACTACCGTTTAAAAGATATTATTGCTCATGCTCCAGCTATTGAGAAGCAGCTTCTGTAGTAACAGGAGCTGTACATTTAATATGCTGTGGGGTTTTTTTTTTATATTAGCAACTTGTAAATCTGTCTCTTTCAATCAATAGATTCTCTCTGCCTGAGAGAGAGAGAGTGATCACCAGAACAAATGCGCGGCAAGTATGGTGAAGGGCTTGTGTACGGACACTAACCATGTTCCTGGTGAGGCGTATGTTTGTTCTGAAACGATTTAACTGAAGATCGTGGATGAACAGGTGCACTAGCCATTTAGTGAAGGCAAGCCTGAAAGCATGTGCCTTCCTTCCGAAGAAACACGCTGCTGGAGGGTGTGGGTGAAAGAGCAGAAAATTGTTATTTTTATTTATTCCAAACCAACAGCTCCAGACAATTTACCCCGAGGCAGCAGTGCCGAAGGAGATGCCTTTCCCTGCGTGTGCCAAAAGCCGCGGGTTTTGCCCGCAAGCCCCAGCCGAGCGCCGGGGCTGCCGCCGCCGCGGGCTCTGCGCTCCCTGCGGGCTCTCCGCGGCCACCGCCGCCGCCTCCTCCTGCCCCCGCCCGCCTCTCCGGCACCCACCGGAGGGGCGCGGCGGAATGGCCGGCACCTCCCGCCGCCGCAGCAGCCGCCGCCCCCGGGCCGGGCCGGGCCGGCGCCGCTCGGCTTCGGCTCGCCCGGGGTGGCCCCGCCGGCCGCAGCCCCCCGCGGCGGGCGGGAGGCGCCTGCGCGCTGCGGCCGCTCGGTGCCGGCCCCGCAGCTGGCGCCGCCCGCAGCCTCCCGCCGCCTTCTGCCTATTTTAGTCACGGCGGCGGTGGAGGTGGGGGGGACGCGGTGCCGGCGGAGGCGAGGAGCGGCAGCCTAAGCCCGTCCCCGTCCCGTCCGGGCGCGGCGTCGTCGTCCCCCGGGCGGCCGGGAAACTTTTCTGGGGTCGCGGGGCAGGTAAGGGGCGCGGGCAGGGCGGGGGCCGGGCCGAGGCGGGGCGGGCTGGAGCCCCGGTGGGCCGGAGCCCCGGCGCTGCCCCCGCCCGCCCCCCGCCGGCGCTGGCCAGTCAGGCGGCGGCCGGAGCGTCGCCCCGCTCTGCCCGGGGCCGGGGATGGGCGAGGGGGAACCGGGGACGCCTCCCGCCCCACTGCCGTGCGGGGACGCCCGGGAACTCCGCTGCGGGGACCGTCCCCGAGGGCTCGGCGGGTCCGTGGGCGGTGTGGGGCAGGGGGTGACGCCGGGGGAGGGTCGGGGCGCTCCTCGGCAGCAACGCCCCGGCGGCGTGGCGCGGTGCGGCGGCGGCGAGCGGAGCGCCCGAGTTCAGCCTCGGGTAGAAGTTGTAGAGCTCTGCCGTGTCCCCTCCGTAACGGAGCCCGCTCTCGCAAAGGAGAGGCTGCTCCTTCGCAAAGGAGCCGGCCCTGATCCTCCCCTCCCCAGGGGTCTGCCCGAAGTGAGACTCTTCCGTGATGTGTCTCGGGTTTAGGGGTTTATTTCTACGGAAAACGTGGTTCGTGGCGGCTGCGCGGGTGCAGCTGCAGCCCGCTCAGCAGGGCTGGCTCGAGAAGTCCCTCGGCTTTCACAAAACCAACGCCAAAAGGCGTCCGGGGATTTCTGGCACTGGCTGGGGGTTTGCTTCGTAGGCGGCCGTTATTTGATTCATCTCTCTCCCCATCAACAAATGGTAAGAGCAGATGAACCCTGAAATTAAGATCTGGTTTTGCATTTGAAATTGTTTCTTTCCAAAGATGCAACGAATGATGCAAAACACTTATTTTCCCCTAAACTGTAGTATTTTTTTCCAAACATATTTTTCCAGACTATAATATTTTACCACATTTTCTTCAGCTGTTCTGTAGATTTTTGTGTGCGTTTAGGCTGTCAATCACTTTGCGGGCAAACATTTTCTATAGCTGATCTCTTGTAATATTGAATCACAGACCACCTGGTAGTGTTATAAAGATGTCATTGATGAAATCTGGCATCCAGAACTGAGGCTTCTTGCCCCACTGTTGGTTAATGGGAATATGATTGTATACATGCAAGTAAAAATGTCTTCACCGACCACAGCAAAACAAGAAACGGTTTCCACATCTGCAGAACTGCTGCTGTTCAGGCTTTCCACAAAGTTCTGTGTGGTGCCAAATAGTAAAGTAGCTTAAAATGTCAAGTTTTTAAGAAATGCCTTGCCTGCAAAATAGTAAGTTCTCGGCAAGTCCTGTAGTGAGGAGAACAGATACTGAACCAGAAGGAAATGTGATACAGGTAATTGTGAAGGCAAAGTTTGTGCCAGGGAAACCTTTTATGATGAAAGTTGAGAGCAGAAAGTTTATTAAGGATTCAAGAAGAGAGTTGTTAGCTGAAGCGACGTTTGATCTTTTATTAAGCGTGCAGGCTCTTCAGAGATGAGATTTGATTTTATCATTTTAGTGCCTTGCAAAAAAAAAAGCTCTGATCAGTGTCTCCAGGGATGATACAGTACCTGTAATTGGACATTCCGCTGCTGCCCAAAACAAAACTCAGACATTGTATGGTGAACAAAGCCTCGGTTTATGATTATATCACGTGATGAAATTAAGAGTATTCTGGCTCTCATAGATAGAAAACTAATGAAAGTGATGCTAAACCAGTGCCATGTCCATCTTCTGCCTGGCTCTGCTTTGTAGTTAAGCTGTGTGACACCCGTTCCAATAAAGCAGAGATGACAACCGTACTTCTAACCCCAAACCCTCCAGTAAAGGTAAATCATTTCAGCAGCTCCCGTAGGGCATCCTTGTTACCTTTCACTGTGTTTCACTCTGGTTTAGAGCTCACGGGGTACGTAACTGTGGTGTTCCGTGCCTCAGCGTGCTGTTCATCTGCTGGAACACATGGCTGATGACGCTGCTCCTCTCTAATCCCGTTGATTAGTGTGATGCGCCGAGCCACTGAGTTTACTTCTTTTTTGAGAAACGAAGTTCACGTCAGGTGGTTGGTTTCATGGGAATACATTCCCATCCAAAGGCGCTACTACACCGTACAAACTCATTTAAGCTGAATTCCGCAGAGTTCAGCTGAAGTTCATTAACACAGTTTTAAAGCACTTGTGACATACACGTTGGAGCTGCTTTCTCTATCATTAATTTAAAAGTTGAACTGTAGAAAAGCTTGAACTTGTGCTTCACTTGCAGTTTTTATTATAAAACACAACAAACCAGACCCCCTGAATTATTATTTGGCCAATGCTGCTCAATATACAAGAGCCTTGCTCAAATTTACCCAAGTGCTAGCAATCTATAGTTAGTTTAAAAAATATCTGACTATCATTCCATATTCACGTTTCCTAGGATTAAAAGACCTTAAAAAAAGGGAGGGAGGGGATTATTCTTCTTAGTTTGGCAGGAATACCATGTGTACTTACAGTTCATCAGTTCTCATTCAAATTGGAAGAAAATCTGTAATTTTTTTTCCCATAGCAAATACTGTCTAGATGATAAAATAGATAGCATCTTCAACGTTGGCTTTGCAACCACAGAGGATTGCATTGTATATTTTACAGTGATAAATGAGCAATCGTTCAAGTACTGTAAGCTGTGTACAGTAGGCTGGTCTTTAAATATTTAAAGGCTAAATAATAGCAGCTTCACTGTGTGCCGTGCTTCTGACGAGCCTTAAACTTCTGTATTGCTGTGGGTTTTTTCTCTCTTGATGCCCTCCCCTTCTGCCCAGCTTTTTTCCACTTAAAAAGATTAGTAGGGATTTGGGCAAATGGTAAGCAGAATCAGGCCTTCCCAGCTGCAGCCAAACAAGCTCAGTGAATTGAAAGTCCTGTGAAAAGGCTCTGGTTAGGGCGCTTGGCTGTGGAGAAGCCAGTTCTGCGTGTGCTGTAGAAGGGAGACAACCAGTCACCAGCCTCGTGCTGCCGGTGGGTCGTTCGCGTGGACCGTTGACTTCAGTGTAGAGGTGGCGTTGGGTTGCCTGCAGGGTCAGGCAGCAGCTGACTGAAGGGGGTTCTTGGCTGAATAACCTTGAAACTGGGAGCCTAAATTCTGCCAGACTAGAGCAAGGTTTTGGCTCTGAAAAGTGTCCCATGGCTGGTGGTTGTTTCTCAGAGCTGCCCTGAAGACAGCAAAGCACCACTCATGCTTGGACGTGCCCCAGCTGCTTGTTTTGTAGCTCTGAGCATTCCCAGAAGGATTGCCCTCCGAGAAGGTATCACTTCACGTGGATGTCCCGGAGGCACGGGTCCAATCCAGGAGTTGCAGCCTCTGAAGCCCAGGGGCTACTGGAAGGACTGGGATGGGTGCGGTTTGACCGCTCTTCCTTGGGCCTGAGATGCTTTCCCTTCCAAGGGGCAGCCTGTGCTCAGAGCACTGGGCCGGGGGGTGAGACGTGGTGGTGAGACACCAGTGAGACACAGGATGCCTTCCTTGGCCCGAGGGAGCGCAAATCTGTCTTGCCTGCTCCCACGAGGGTGCCCCGAGTGATTCATTTTTGGCTCCTGTCGGGAGGTCACTTGCTGCCCTTCTTGTTGGAGCGGTGACATTGCACAGGACAGTGGCTGAGGCAGGGACCACTGCGCAGCCATCGCTCTCCCTTCTGCCATGGGGACAGTCGTCTGTGGGACAGGATCATGAGGCTCAGCTGTGAAACACACATGTGTGTTTCACGTTAAAGCGTTAGTTCTTAAAACGTTGTTAAAATGTCCCTTTGAAAAACATTGCCAGGAAGGGATTCTGGCTCCACATGGATGAAGGCTTCTGCTGGAAGGTCTATATGAGGAGGAATTTCAGAGACATACCTGTCTTCAGAGTTTTCTGTTGCCTAAAGTAGCTAAGTCTAGGTATCTAAGATGGTTTTTTAGATTTCATTGGGAAGACCAGCTATGTAACTTTCTAGGTATATAAAACCTGTTTGTGTTAAGTAACTTAAGACAGAAGTCCAGAAGACGACATTGTGATCATCCAGTCTGACTTCCTGGAGAACAAAAAATAGAATCTAGGTAAATCAATTCATTTTTTAATAATAGCATATCCAGATTTATTTTAGGTACCAGACAGCATCCTAACTTCCTTAATTCCCAGCAAAGGAAATCTTTAAAGCCAACCCATTAATTAATTACCTTTGCTGCATATGTTTGTGTATCTTTGTAATCTGAATATATCTAGTTTTATAGTGGCTGATTATCGTGGTACTTTTGTCTTTTTGGATTGGGCAGTCCTTTTCTTCCTCATCCTCCTTCCGTTTTTACTTCCTGAAGAGATATCATGGACTGTGATGAAGACGTTGTAGCCTTCTCTATATTGCGCAGGCTGCATTTTCTTGGGAAAACAATGTTAACCAGTATTATAATCACTGCATTGTCTAGGATATATTCTCAACAAGTTTAAGGTAAGGTAGGATATGAGTTTGTTTTGTTAGTTACTGTCCCAATTGCTGTATGTATGCTGTGAGCCTGGAGTGGGTTCAAGGACAGTTTATCACTGAAAATAGCTTATCTCACCCCTACGTGCCTGGAGGCGCGTGGCTGTACCTGTCTGTAGGTGCATCGCTCCTCCGTGTGCTGGGTTAGACGCTGCCTCGCAATTAAGAGTTTGGTTGTCTTGGTCCCTTTGGGTATCTAGCTGCAGGTGAACAGCTGCAGAAGGAAAATAGCCTTGGGAGAGTGTGCTATGCACACACAACCCTTGAGAGCAACAGGTGTCAGCAGGGGGGCAGAGAGAGGACTTTGGAGCCCCCACATCTTAGAATAATTTCTTGATGAAAAAGAGCTGAATCCTCTCTGCCTGCCTGCAGTTCACTGGCAGCAAGCATGCCTGCTCTTCACCATACCCCTGAGAAACCAGCTCTACTTAGCAGTAGCCTTCATCAGCCTTGGAGACATTGGGGCAGTGGAGGGAAGGGGTATGTTAATCGATGTATGCAATTGCATTGGATGTCAGAGGGAATAGTTGCTAAAATCACAGAATGGTAGGGGTTGGAAAGGAACCTCTGGAGATAATCTAGTCCAACCCCCCTGCCAGAGCAGGGTCACCTAGAGCAGGTTGCACAGGAACACGTCCAGGCGGGTTTTGAATGTCTCCAGAGATGGAGACTCCACCACCTCTCTGGGCAGCTTGTGCCAGTGCTCTGCCACCCTCAGGGTAAAGAAGTTCCTCCTCATGTTTAGGTGGAACTCCCTATGCTCAAGTTTGTGCCCGTTACCTCTTGTCCTGTCCCCGGGCACCACTGAAAAGAGCCTGGCCCCATCCTCCTGACACCCACCCTTTAAGTATTTATAAGTGTTGATAAGATCCCCCCTCAGCCGTCTTTTTTCCAGACTGAAGAGACCCAAATCCTTCAGCCTTTCCTCATAAGAGAGGTGTTCTAGTCCCCTAATGATCTTGGTAGCCCTCATTCAGGAGTAACTTCTTTCTATACATCTAAATGATGGACAGACAAGATGTAACCTGCCGGCCCAGACAGGGTGCTCAGAGCTCGCCCCTCTGAAAGCAGGGTGGCATCGAGGGACCGCTTGGATCCCGGCGCAGTTGCTGGAGCAGCTCCGCTGCCTGCCAAGCCAGGCTGTGGCTGCTAGCTCATGTACAAACATCCATAGCTGTAGATGGCTAAAACCAGTGAGACAAATCCCACTAAATCCAGCACGATCTCATTTTGTACATAAAAGCATATATGCTGTAAAGGGAAAGCTTCCCTTTTGCTTCCAAACCTGTAGCAAACAATGTAGTTTTCCAGGCTGGTTACACGATCAGCACGTGTACGGCTCTACGGCCCATCAGCGTGTACAGGGTGAATGTGCTGAGGGCTTTCTGCCTGAATACTAAAGAATGGAGTTTTCAAACTCTGAATAGCTTTACTTTTGACTTAATTAAGAAGCTCAAGGAGAGAACTGCTGATGGCCTCAGGGCTTTTAGGATGGATTGTTTTGGTTTTGTTTTTTTTTTTTTGCAGAAATTAATTGTGATCCGGACACAGTAACTAACATTCAAAGTTGAATTTGAGTCGTCAATGACAAAAATGGTGGTGGTGGGGGGAAGTACTCAGTTCTCAAGAAAATAAAAAAAAAAAATGTGATTGGTAATTCTTTGTGGGAATATTCTGGTGTGTGGAGAAAGTGCTCATTTGAGTAGGGACAGTTACACCATGTGCATTCAAATTACAATATAGATTCATTCTGGTTTAGTATACTGCTTATATGAAGCTTTAAGCTGCTGGCAGGTATTTATTTTGGAGAGTATAAGTGAAATACTCCACTTACTCCTTTGAAGCTCCAGCAGACTTGTTGATTTTAACCCTTTCTGATGACAGCTTGGTCCTTTCAGCAACGCTGATGTTTGTTTTAAAGAAGTGCATGCTGCTGTATATAGCCCAGGCTAGAGATGTGAGCAGACTTTTCCCAGCACTTGATCCGCTCCCGCTGGAGAGGGCGGGATGTGTGGTGGGGCAACACACTCAGACACCTCTCAGTAATTCAGCCTGTGTTGGCAGGGCATGTCTCCTTCCTGAGCTGGAAGGAGACCTCTTCCACGCACCTCTGGCTCCAGCAGCTTGCAGATGTCAATGTGGTGTTATTCTGAATAGGGTAGTCACATAGCAGAGACTGTTCTTGTGCATGGTGCTCCTTCTTCTCCTTAGGCAGGGGACAGAGTGGAAAGTATTCAACGTTTACTTGGGGAAGATACCTTGGATTATAAACCTGAAGAACTGTATCTGCTTTACATGCAGTTTCCCGCTGAAGCTTGCCTGATCAGCACCATCAAATGAACCTGTAGCGATAACTGTTCACCACAGCGTAAGCAGGACATCAAACAAGGCCATGTCAGTTGGCACGTTCCCCATCCTGATAGCTAAGAACACCAAAGCATCTCAGGGAAAGGATGGTGTCGCCTCTGGGTGCTTACGAACTTGGTAATGCCGTGCTACTGTGGGCACTCTGTAGGCAGGTCCTCAGTGGAGGAGGACTCAGAGTTGGTACCACAGCTGCTTGGTGTCTTGGTTTGGGGGATTTTTCTCCCCCCACCCCTTGCAGTAGGTGAATGGCTCAATTAGAGTGACTGTTCTGAAGCCCTCAAGAGTTTAAACTTTTGACTTGTAGGAACTGTAGAGAAAAATGTGAAAAGCCTTATCTTACACTAAATACCAAGCAAAATTAGAAATTTTACAGTGCTTAGGCACATACATACTATTGTCTCTGCTCTATTTAATAATTCATAGAAAAACCTACCAACGATTTTTAGCCCCCACATCTTAGAATAATTTCTTGATGAAAAAGAGGTGAATCCTCTCTTTCTGCCTGCAGTTCACTGGCGGCAAGCATGCCTGCTCTTCACCATACCCCTGAGAAACCAGCTCTACTTACTAGTAGCCTTCATCAGCCTTTCCAGAGGGTTTGGTTTTGCCTGCACGCTTTCCGTCGCTCAGGAGAGTGTCATGTTGGTGAGGCTGTGTTCTGTGCTAGCGTTGGTCTTTGCCTTTCCTCTTGCCCCAATGAAGGGAGGTCCTCTCCAGCCCAGGTGATGCTGTAGCATTGTGCAGATCTGCTGAAATAAGTGGGAATTTTGCATGCAGTGGTTTTGGAAGACAGGTCCCATTCCAAAAAATAAACAGTTACAAATACAGGACAGTTTTTCCAGGGCTTTGATTTTGTGTACGATGATCCTCTATCAATGTCTTGGTGTGCTGTTCTTTCCAAATTATTTTGACCCATCTTGTCATGAATAGATGTTTTATAGCAGTGCTATGAGCTGTGGTGCAGGCAGACGGTGAGTGCTCTAACCAAATTGGAAATCGAACATAAATTTTGTGAAATTATTGCAACGTCATGTCAAGTTATTGCAATGTGCAGCTTTACATGACAAAAAGGCGTTGGTAATGGAAAGTCGATGACAGGATGGATCCCCGGTGTTTTTGTTTGTGGCACGCATACGGCTTCCCATGTAACTTCTCCATTCAAAACGCTGAATTTTCTGTAGAAATTAGGGTCTTCATGAGAAATGCTCAGAGCAGAATGTTGGCAATAGAGTAGACGCATTAACAATAATCCAAAATCACTGTTATCAGTGATTCTAGTTAAAAAAACGAAACAAACAAATGGTCAAACAAAAACTTTCTGCCGACGATTTTTGACTGTGCAGTAGAAATGCTGACTGGATTCAGAACACAAGGTCTGGGAACTGCGTGTTCCAGTTTTATTTTCTTTCGGTTCAGAAATCTTAGCCCTTGATCACAGAAGTACCGCCTAAAATTCCTCATGCTCTTACCATGCCCAGGTAGCTTCTTCGTAGCTGATGCAGTTCTCCTCTCCCATTCTCCAAGGGCTGAATCCTGCATCCCACGGGAATCCTGTACCAGGGAAGAGTATTTGGGTAAAGAGACAAGCAGCAAAGCTCATAGCTACAAAGTACCTCATTCTTGTAATGTCGGTTCTTCCGCTACAGTAGGACATTGAGCACTTTTAATTTGGAAAGGTTCCTTGCTCTTTAGCTGTGAGATTTTTATGGGTCAGTGACTTCCCTATCGCCTCTGCCGGAGAGGGAGAGCTCTCCTCCTAACCTTTTCTTCTGAACTCTGCCGCTCAGTTGTTTAGAATTTTATGTCTTCATTTAGCATTAGTGTCTTTGAATCATGTAATTAATGTTGGGGCTTGAATAAACTTAAAAGAAGAAAAGCAGTAGCAGCTAGGAGATGTGATACGACTTTGCTTTATTAATTTCTTAGACCTGTCACTGTAAAAACAAAAAAACCAAAACACTACTGAAAGCCCTGCTGAATGATGTTGGATGCTTCACTGCACCAGCAGTACTTTTTGAGTATTGACTTCTGTGGCTCTTGCGGGGGGGGGGGGGGGGGGGGGGGGTAGGGAAAAAAGCTACCTTTGCTATTCTAGAGAATCTAATAATTTAGATAGCAAGATATTTCTTACCTTCCCTGCTATTTTACCAGTAAAAGAACCAGACAGTTAAAGACTTCGGTGGTTTTCAATCCTGATTACGCTACTGATAAACTCTGGCTTTGCAGTTTCTACCATGTCTAATCTCACATCAAAGCATGTATTTTTACTTTAAAAAACAGACATAGAAAGCTGGTTTTGATTTTTTTTTTTAAATTTATTTTGTTTTTTTTCCCTGCTTTTCGACTGTGTATTTTACTTTTTATTTAACTCTTAGGCATACATTATAATATGGAAACAAATAGCATGTTTAACATTTTCCAGTGTTGAACAATAAAACTATGTGGGCTGTGGCATGAAATCATGCAAGGTAGGACTTTTGAATGTTATAAAATTGCTTTGTAAAAGCCCTTTGAGAAGTATTTTGCAGGACTACTTACTTCATGTTCTAGTAACATAATCTGTATAGAGCTGCCTTTAAGCTTTGTAGTCTTCCTCATACATGACAGCTTTTTGCCATCACCCTTGGAGTAGAAAAGACCATCCCTCGTGGTACTTGGGTTTCCCTTATTGTGGTGTTTGGGCATGTAGTTTGTTGTCTCTGGGGTCAGAGCAGCCTTGCTCAACTCATTAATGATAACAGAAAGGCAAAGGGGGGGAAAGGAGAGTGGTTTGACAGAAATCCAGACTGCGATGGAGGAGGTGAGCAAGGGACAGGGTTTCGCTGTTTCTTCTTGTTCAGGAGCTGGGTAGGCAAGTTCAGGACCAACAAGTGCAGCTACTTTCTCAGCAGTTAGGCTGTGGAAAGACTTGTCACAGGATGCTGTGGATGCAATGTAGAGGTTTACATGGATTCAGTGGTGATTTGACAGTTGCAAGATTCGTAGATACAGAAACATGATCTTCAATTGAACAGATATTAAGGTTTGATCTGGAATCACAGGTCTGCAAGGGGAACTGGATGATTGTAATGCAGACTGTGGTTTTAGACAGCAAGAGCTTTGATGGAGTTTAATTGATGAAAATCATTTTATAAGTAATTCGTCTTTTCTTCAATTGTCCAGATCAGATGAAACTACAGAAGTCATGGCCACAGTCAAGACAATGCCTGAACGGATTAGAAACAGCATTCTGAGAACATTAGGCTCCTAGCTGCTGGAAATCCTAGGTGCAACTTTACAACAAAAGAGGCCCTGATGTTGTGTGATCATTGAGCAGAGTTTGCAAGAATGGAAAAGCAAAGGACCCCACTAGCTGTATCACGTAAATAAAAATTTCCAAGATTCAGCCGAATCAAGAAATTATTCCAGCCATGGGAGAAAATGCAAGCTTTTGGGAAAGCTTGATATATGCACATCCTACCTGCACCACCTGGAAGCAAGAGGCGGAGGGATCTATCTACCACCTAGCCAGTATTCTCTTTGTTGTTGGCTTCATGGGTGGAAGTGGATTCTTTGGGCTTCTCTATGTCTTCAGCTTGCTTGGATTGGGCTTTCTCTGCTCTTCTGTTTGGGCTTGGCTGGATGTATGTGCTGCTGATATATTCTCCTGGAATTTTATACTGTTCGCTATATGCTTCGTCCAGTTCATTTATGTTACCTACCAAGTTCGGAGTGTTTCCTTTGACAGAGAATTCCAGGAACTCTACAGTGCTCTCTTCCAGCCTCTGGGAATTTCCTTGACTGTCTACAGGAAGATTGTCCTGTGCTGTGATGCAGAAGTGGTTACCCTGGAGAAGGAACACTGTTACGCCATGCAGGGCAAAACACCTATTGATAAACTGTCCTTGCTTGTGTCAGGCAGGTTGGTATCGGTTTGTTCAGACTTGCCACACGTATCTTTATTTTTTTCTTCCTTCTTGAAAACAAAAGCAAAAAAAAAAGCCTGATTTGTATATTGTTTGTTCATTTTCCAGTACAATAGATTAAATATTAATGCAAGTAATATAAATATTAATAGGCTAAATACACTTGTCTAGGACAGCACTAGTGTAAAAAACACTAGGCACAAAATCTGTAATAGCATAAAGAAAAAGATTTTAAGTCATTCTTTTCCAGACCACTGTATCATAGCACATAACAGGTTAGGCAGATAAAGGGAACAAATGTGTGCTTCAGTCTTCGGGCTATGGTTTGCTGTTGGTCTACTGCTTAGCTGATGAACACAGCGTCTTTCTTGTTTTTCTTTGCTAGTATCATCTGAAACAGGACTAAAAGGTAGTTACGAAACTGAATATACCGAGATAAAGTCTGTTTAATAGAGATTGTATTTGGTTGCTTTCTGGGGGGTGGGAGAAGAGAGAGAGCAAGGGAGAGCGGAAGGCCTCAAAGTGCCCTTCTGTTACAAGGGGACATAGTCGAGCCCCATCAAGATTTGCAGAACTGAGTCTACAGTTACTGTATACTGTGGCCCTTAGACCCTGGGGCAATAAATCCACCTGCTTGTACTCCCTGCTTTCTGGAGATCCTTCTGGCAACCTTGCTGATGCTTTCCTGAAGGGAAATACTGGCTTTTGTCCTGTATACAAAGTGATATACAGTACTGGACCACCACATAAGTAGATGGGGATACCCGGAGGTGATGGCCATGGTCTGTCTTTGATGGGACAGTTTGTAGGTGCATTTTGACAGCCTGCTGCATGGACAGATGGAATTCGTAGGCAGCTTGAAACTCAGCTGATTTAGGACTACTTGCACTGAACAACATGGATTTTAGGTAGTTGACCCTAGTAACACCCTGGGTGCTGTCTGGAAAGTACCACATGGAGGTTGCTTTTGGTCATAGTCATACTGAGGGAGAGGTGTCCATCCTTCTACGTGCCCGTCAGTTAGTAATCATGCAGGGAGCTCCTGCTACCCTCCTTCGTGCAGTATAGGGCTGCTTGTTCCGATTTTGTAAGAAGCATTAATCTTGGTGCAGAGCAGATGTAAAAAGGGGGCTCCTACAGCTCGCTTTTTTTTCTTTTAGCTCATCAGGTTCAAACATACGTTTCCTGCTTGAGTGCCTTCAAACTTAAATATGATCTAAAAAGTAGAAAGAAAATGTTTGTTTGGCATCTGCAGAAGACTGCAGCGTTCACCCAGAGATCCCGAACCTCCGTGTTGTTCTCCGGGCTCCAGAGACAGTCCTGTGGACGTGTTATTCCTGTTAAACTTTGAGAGAGCCCTACCTAACACATGCCGTGGGGAACTCCTGCTTCACACTCCCTGCTTTTCCTGCTTTATTGCCTCTAAAATGTGTATTTGCCAAACCTAGGAGTGTGTCCCATGGCTTTCAGGTGAAGGAGGTAAACGATGTTACGTGTATTGGTCTTTCACCTCTCCAGTGCACACCGGCCTTTTCATGACACAGCTTGCACGTCGATGCACGGACCTGACCCAGGGAGAAGAATAAGACTTCAGTAAGGCCTGGAAAGATTTCCATTTCATTTGCCCGATTGTCTTGTATTCTCTTTCAACTGGCCTGATCAAGCTGTGTTCAAAAATATAATCAGGATACCGTTAGCCAGTGATTGCTTTTTCATGCTCTCAAAGCTATATTTAAACTTTTCACATGGTAGAAATAACACATTCTTCTTGCAGTTGTTGCTGCTGTACAGGTAGTACTAACAAATTAACACATCTTGTCTTGGTAGGATCAGAGTGACAGTTGATGGGGAGTTTCTGCATTATATTTTTCCTCTTCAATTTCTGGATTCTCCTGAATGGGATTCACTGAGGCCCACAGAAGAGGGAATTTTCCAGGTAAAAGCAGAGGGTGTTTTGTCTTTTTTTTTTTTTTTAATACCACAGAAAACTGTTCAAGTATTAATTGCTTTAGCAATAAGTTCATTTAGTGGTAGGTTTCATTTGTGAAATTATACAAACAACTGGCATTCCATTCATTTGGGGAGGGAATTCCTCTTTACTCGCTGTACTGGTTATGTCGTCTGTATCTTCTTGCTGTTTGCATCTTGTCATTACAACAAATGGGGGGGTGCTTAAAGGAAATAGACTTTGTTTGCATTCCTTGGCTGTGCTAAAATCCAGCCCTGAGAAACCAGATTTGCAGAGGTGGGTGGAAGTTGGTGCGGGAGAGGCTTTGCTACAGGAGGTGAACTGGAGAGCCCAGGCTGGGGAGAGGCATGCCTGTGGTACAGCTTTGGGAGGACAATGTGGGACACGGTGTCCATCTGGGCACAATCCCTGTGATCCGGGAGCCCTCCCACTGCTGTCACTTGGCTGACGCGCTATCTCCTGCCTGTGTGGGATCTGGTGTCTCGTGTCACGAGGGCAAATGGCATTTGTCAAGAGCTTTCTTTAGCCCTGCCTTTCCAGCTGGGGCTGCTGAGAGCGATGCAGGGTGTGCGGAGCCGTTGGCCGGTGTCCTGGCTGGGGCTGCCATTCAGCATGGGCACAGGCGTACTGACACTGAGGCCAGCGAGACGCAATCATTCGGTCCATCCCCAGTCACCCTTCTCGCTTCTCTTTGGGTTTAGTGGTGGATTTGGCAGTGTTCAGTTGATGGTTGGACTCGATGATCTTAAAGGTCCCTTCCAACCTGGACAATTCTATGATTCCATGATTCTCCAGTAGACCTCGCAGAGCTCTCTGGCTGGATTAAATGGCTTTAACTGCAGTCATTGCAAAGAGGCGAGGTGTGTGTTATGGCCACAGCCTACGTGCCTGCTGAGAGAGAGGGGGTGCTTTCTGAGCAAGGGCCTCAGCGGCCTTATCACCGAGCTAACTTTAATTTTCTCTTCTATAGGTTACGCTTACAGCGGAGACAGACTGTCGGTACGTGGCCTGGAGGAGAAAGAAGCTGTATCTGCTGTTTGCTAAGCACCGTTTCATCTCCCGCCTGTTCTCAATTTTAATTGGGAGCGACATTGCTGAGAAACTCTATGCCTTGAACGACAGGGTGCACGTGGGGAAGGGCTTTAGGTACGATATTCGGTTGCCGAACTTCTACCACGTCTCGCTGCCAGAGACGCCGCCGGTGCAGCCCTCCCACCGCCTCCAGAGGGGGTCCCCCCGGCGCAAGCCCACGGGGGTTACAAACTGCAGCTCCTTCAGCACACACTCCTAGGAAGGACGATCCCGCTGCAGCGGTTCCCCACAGCCATGACGGGGGGTGCAAAGCGACTGTCCTGGTTTGAAGCAGAAGAGCAGCAAGATGAAGCCGAATGAGACCCAGTCAAGCCAAGTTTGACTGACAAGTGCCACTTACTCTCATTGGAGTAGCTTGAATTCTTCCTCTCTCGAGCCAGCGGGTTGGCCTCTGCATTTTGACTGTTTGTGCAATATTTTTAGTTTCTGTTGATTCTTTTGTTGATCTTCATCCTCCTTACTTTTGGAAGCAAACAAATCATAACAGGCTGTTTTGTTGTAATTGTGGTGGCCTCCGTGTCATGTTTGTTTTTTTTTTTTTTTTTTAAAACATGTCGATTTTGGTTTTTTTTTTTTTTAAAAAAACACCAACCCTACAGTATTTGTAACTATACTTTCTCAAAGTTATTTGCCATAATGAAGTATCGTCAGTATAGTCAATGAAAACAAGTAAGTTGTCTTCAAAATACAGCAACTTGCTTGTAACGTTCATATTTACACCACGTGAACATTCTCTCAATTAACATGAAGAACTTGCAGAAGAAGACTAAGAGACTGATTGTATTTGGTTTGTTTTTAAAGAACTGAAAGATTTTGAAATGGTACAGCAAGATTCTTAAAAAAAACAAACAAAAGAAAACAAATTCTGTCCCATGAGTGGATGATTTCTCTCTGGCTGTCCTTAAGAAGTATTATGTGAAAACAAACATAAATGTAATTGCTGGCATTAGAAAAGTAAAGCAGTTGTAACTGCTGCAAATATAGCTTAGGGAAACGATGGCGTAGTCTTTCCGGTAGAACGTGATGCTATAGGACCTAGGCTTCCACGGTGTCAGCGCCATTCGTGACATCTACAATAAATACCGTTAATCAATCCACCGCCAAACCCTTGGAGTTTGTTTTACAGTATCCTTTTTAGCCAGGTTTGTCGGGAAGAAACTAATTAAGAAACAGCCACAGCAATAAATACAGTCTTTAATTGGAACGTTCTTGTTCAGCTTCCAGAGTCACTTCTCTGTGCCTGTGAAACTCTTTATTTAAAAGGTGTTCTCTCCCTAACTCTGGGGTGTTTTAATGGCGTAAGGGAGCACCAGCTTGCGCTTCGGTAGGAGAAAGCTGGTTTCGACCCTTGAGGTCACTGTGCCTTTGGGGAGACGTGTCTGAATGTCTTTGCTAACTCACCTTCCTGCTGCTCTGCTTGATGCCTGCCAGTAATAAAAAAAAAAAAATATATATATATATATATATAAGAAGCATTACTTTTTTATGAGACTGTATTGCTGCTTGATAGATCTGGAGGGAGATGACATTTTTAATATTTTAAAATTGCTGGACTGCTTGGTAGGACAACCATTGTGTGTTTGTGTATGTGCGGGTGTACATATGAGTTTAGATCTTGGGAGTTGTTGCTGGAGGACTAAAAATAATGATACAATCTCATGCTTGAAAGATAATGATGCAGGATGTATAAGAAAGCTATCAGAAGTTATATGAAACACCACCTGTTTGAAGGACCTTCGGTGTAGAACAGATGATGTTGTACAACTTTTGCTTTTAGCTTTATGTCCCTTTCTCAGAGAGGAAAATCTGCCAAACGTAAGTAGCATAGCATGAAATGTGATAATCCCCAAATCCTGCTAATAACCCTTCCACACAATGTATTCTCTATATATTACTGACTGTGTGAAGTCCCTGAGTCACAAACCTACTTTGTCTTGGTCAAAAGAGAATTGGGAAAGATGCAAATGGAGAGTTCATTGGCGGCTGTTAAAGACCAGCCCAGGAAATAACTAAGGCACAAAGTGCCAGAGGCTGGCAGCGTGTGGTAAGGATGTACAGCTGTGTGTGCCCTCTTCCTATATTTTCATGGCTAAGGGACAGGATGGCAGGCTACCTGACCCCTTGGTATGACTCGGCACAGGTGTTCTCATCTAACTTCAGCGCTGTGATTAGTATCGTGTCTTATTTGTCGGTGATGCTTGATTCCGGAGGTGGGTAAGAAGTGTGACATCTCCCATGGATGTGGGCATTTAGGCTGCACCTTGTGATCCCCTCTCCGCTTCACCCGGCCGAGCTGCTCCTGCTGACCGTGCCATGGGCTGGAAACCTTACGCTGGGTTTTAACAGGTGAATCAAAAATAGCCCCAGGTCTCTCAACCTGATAAAATTTCTCATGGTATAAAATGTATTGGTATAACGTATTGGTCTTGGACCAATATCAAGTTTACACTTAACATTTTATGCATTAACAGTCTACAAACATAAAAAGCTTATAGCCTAGAAACAGAAAAAAGATAGTATTCTAGACTAATATATATATTCTAGGCATAATGTAAAGCATCAATTAATGCTCTCCTCAGTTTTCTTGAATATGTGGGCTTGTCCCATATATGTCTGTAAGAAAACTTGCCTCAGGGTCGGCATTAAATAAACTAGTATGATCCTCTTCACCTTCTAAATCCGGTCAAGGCGTTTTTGCCCACTCAATTTCTGTATTAAGCCTATATATTTGATTTAAACTATAGCAGACTGCTTTGAGCGATACCGCTCTGGAGCGGTGGGTGCTTCATCACATACCTAGGTAATTTTTTCTTCTTTCTGACTGGTGTGTGCTTTAGTTTCAGCCTGGTTTCCAACCACAATCCTCTGTGATGCTTTTCTCTGCTGGAAACGGTTACTATCCGAAATCTCTACTAGGACACGTCTGAGTCAGTATCTGAACATACTCTTAGCTAATCTTGTTTAGCTTTTGCTACTCTGCTTTGTGGGCTTTGAGTCACTTTTTAAAAATTGTTTCCAGTTTTCCAGCGTCTGTTTGAGTCATGACTAGCTGAACATTTCAGCTGTAGAATTCAGGGCATATATATCTACAAATTTATAAGTACACACAAAAGGACTGGAAGCGAGACAGTGAGCCCTCTCCACATCTATTTTTTTTTTAAACCTTGACAGCACTTCTAAAATGTACTGTAAAATACGCTCTGGTATGTGGCTCATAAATGAATGTTTTGGGAGAGCTGTATGATCTACCTAAGTAAAGACGTAGTCGGACTGATGTCAGTGAAATAATACTTATGATATCATATATACCCAGTCATTAGAGAGTTAGGGTTGTTCAGCCTGGAGAAGAGAAGGCTCCAGGGAGACTTTATAGCAGCTTTCCAGTACCTAAAGAGGGCCTACAGGAGAGATGGGGAGGGACTCTTTATCAGGGAGTGTAGTGACAGGACAAGGGGTAACGGTTTTAAACTAAAAGAGGGGAGATTTAGACTAGATAAAAAGAAGAAGTTTTTCACGGTGAGGAGGGTGGTGAAACACTGGAAGAGGTTGCCCAGAGAGGTGGTAGATGCCCCCATCCCTAGAAACATTCAAGAACAGGTTGGACGGGGCTCTGAGCAACCTCATCTAGTTGAAGATGTCCCTGCTTATCGCAGGGGGCTTGGACTAGATGACCTTTAAAGGTCCCTTCCAACCCAAACCATTCTATGATTCTTCATAGGTTACTAAACTTTTTGAGCTAGATGAAGCTCTGATTTTAGCATCATCCAATTTATGCCTATGTTACTACTTGGGAATAACTATCAGTGGTCAGGCTCCTTAATAATCAGTTGAAGTGAATGGATACCTGAGAGTGTGCTGCGTTGTGAACGGAGGACACTATCAGTGAATCCTTTTCTTGATGTGCAGTGATGTCCCTTTACTCACATTTTACATTTTTAACAGTTCCATAATCTTCTATGGGGTTATGTCTACATTTGTATGCTGTTACAGGTAAGAGTGGCAGAACCTGTTGCGTGCGATGATTTGCTCACTCACCAGCATCAGTTGCTCTTCCGGAGTTTTTATAATTGTGAACATCACGCTGGAATTGCCCCCACCGCCTGCAGAAGGGTTCAGATTTATTGCACAAGCTAAAAGGAAAAAAAAAAAAAATAAAAAATACATGGCCTAGGACATGCCAAAGAGGAAAAAAAATTCAAAAATAAATAAAAATAAAAAAAAAAAAAAAAGAGAGCACCACTCAACCTCTTGCAGGTTTTATCGAGGCGAGGTTTATTTTAAATTGGGCTTGTGTCAAGTTAATTTATTGGATGCAGCAATGTATTGTTAGTGCTTCAAAGTGAGTCTTGCTTATCTAGGGGCCCCAGTGGCCGGCTGACTGCAGTCCTGCGGCAGAGCAACGCTTCTCCGATAAAAGCCTTAAATAAGCACGGGACTGACCCTGCAATTCTTTCATTAGGTTGTGCTTGATTAACTACTAGTCGTGTAAGTGCAGGTAACAGATAAGTGATGTTTTAACTCCATCATGCAACTCTACTCAAAACTGCAGAATAATTATAGAGAGAATGTATCCCAATGTACTATTTTAACTAATAGCGCCGTGCAAGGCAAATTTTAAGTGCTTAATGAGAAAGATTATTTTATGTAGCTGGCTATGATGACAGATGTGGGACTTGGTGACTGAGGAGGGCCATCCCGGTCCTAAATTTTTCAAGAATTAATTGCTTTGCAACAAGCCAGCAAATGGGATAGTGATCAAAGTAAACTCAATAGTGGAAAGAATGATGGTGAACTAGACACATAGATATATGACCTCTGCGAGGATAAAGCTGGGAAAGCTGAATACATGCTTGGATGAAATTGTATAGTTTTGCCACCCCATGAAAAAGGCATATGCTTGCAGTAATTAAATAATATGTTGATGCTACATTTCCAGAAAAAAAAAAAAGTGGTCTGTGGTTTTTGATTAATGTAAATTATAAATATAAAATGTATTTGGGCTCAATATACATGAAAAATTGAAATACAATGTTTTACTGCTCATATAAACAGCTCTTGCAAACCATGTGTTGAAAATGAAAGAAATACGTAGCTATTTAGATAGAAGAAAACTTTAAATAGAAGAGGAAAAAATTAGTATCTATTTGCTGAATTCAGACTGTAGCAGATATTAAATATTTTTCTTTCTATTCCTGTAATAATTGAATGCATATTCTTCTGCCCCAAAGTGTTACTGTATAACATATTTTTTACAATACAATGAAATAAATACCTTATTTAGCTGATTTGTTAACCCCTCTTGAAAATTCTTTGATTACATTAATATGCATAAAAATATAATAGGTTCAGGGCTCTCAAGGGAGCCTGCTTTTGTCTAATTCATGTTAACTTTCTTGTAGATTTTTGTGTGTCTGCAGTTTCTGCTTACTCTAATTCTACTCTGTGTGGATCAAAAGAGCTAATTGAACTTAGCATGTAGATCAAGCTACCTCATCCTGATGAATCAAACCGTGTAGGTGGAGCTCCATCAGTAGGAGTTTGTAGGAGAAAGGCAGCACAAGCACATCATCTGAGAGCCCCGGGATTCGGGGTCACGTCCCAAACCATGGCTGGCCAAGCCCTTCTAGAGGGTAGCTTGGCAGGTCGTTCTGCCAGCAGAGGGTTTGGACCCAAATCATCATTCTGCAAGCCACAAATGTTGTTAAGCGTTGTCATTGACCGGGAAAAAGATGGGACGCTCCCAAAAGCTTGTGGGAGCAGAAGGGTTTCACAGCAGTTATCCTTCTGCTGTGGATTCCCAGGCAATTTTATTCAATCGTCAGTTCCACCACAGCTACTAATTTAAGGGATCTGTGGTGCATTGTGGGGACAGGGCTATTTCCCTACCTCAGTGGGGTTTTGAAGATAAATGATGATAAAAGATAGATTATTAATAACTCAGACACTAAAGTCATATAAATAAACAACTGTAATAAAATAGTGGCAAATAACTATTTTAGCAGTGAATCTCATAGTTTTCATTGTATTCACTAGTAACCCTCCATCCAAACTTGTGTAAAGCCTGGGGGATATAATAATTTTCTGGGAGTAAGGTACGCTAGGCTGAGAAAGACACTGAAACCAAAAATCCCGTTTCATGGATAAATGCTCTAACTATGCCATTGTACAGAAGTGGGCAGCACCATGACCTTCTGTAGCAACCACATGTCATAGGCGAGCATTAAAGCATCTCAGACCCGTGAAAGGAGGTGAGCAGGTCCCTGTCCCCACGCAGGGATTCTGGCTGGATGACCCTGAGTAGCTGGTGGCCTCTCGGAGCCGGGGCTCGATGGAGGTGAGGCACGCATCTCTATTTAGCATTTCCCATGTGTAGGTTTTAGTGACTCCTAAGAAGCGTACGGGACAATCGAGATACCCAGCGCTGGGTTTGGACTTCCAGGGGACAACTTTAGGAGATGGCTACAAGGGTGGGATACCAGCAGGTGAGCTTTGGGAGGGGTTTAAAACACATTAGGTATGACCCTGCATCTTCCCACATGCATTCTCTTACACTGGGCTAAACACAAAATAACTTATCCCGTAACAAAAGGGAGGCAAGCCAGTTCACATCCGCTACGATACACAAGGATGAGTATCAGCAGTTACCATAAAATAGCTGGAAACCCTCACTGTGCTTTGTTCATGTAACTCATTCATCTTAAAATCCTTACGTTTTTTACTGAATCCAGTTGCAGCAGGTATTCTATTTTCCTAAAAGATTTAGCTTAGATAAAATATTTTGAATACTTACTTTGAATACGAAGCGAAACTGTCCCGTTTTCATGTACAGAAAGGTCGGATCCTGTCAGATGACCTTTTTAAGCAGATCTCCCTATTGAGGTGAATGGGAGTAGTTCTTAAACACCAGTCATACAGCACCGCGCTCTGGTTTTTACTGGGTCTCCATCTTCTTGTTCAGTTATGGCTTTTCAAAAACATAGTGTCCTTTATATATATGTGTTCATATTTTAAAGGACTATGGAGTAATGATTGGTAGGGAAAATACAATAAATACTGATATTCTGAAATCAGATATGGAACATAAAATACTTTTGTACTGGTTTTGGTTTTACAAATTATTAGTACTTTTCTCTTTACCATAGTCATTGCCATTTGAGTTCTGAAACTGCTTTGTACAGTGATATATGTACTACATGCAAAAGCAATAATCGTATATATAGAATATCTGGCGGGGGGGGGGATGTTGCTTTTTTCTTCACTGAACAAAGAAGTATAATAAACATTCCTCAGAAGACTGGTCTTATTTATTCATTGAAATTAGAGGAATTTTTTTTCCTTAAACCTGTGTTTGCGTTTACTCTCACAGATCACTCAAACAGTAGCAAGAAGCAGTGGAGCTATAATATAACTCTACACACATTTTTAATAGCCGTTCACAACATGCACAGCTGAAGTCCAGCCCCTGGGTGCACAAAGCAGCACAGCTGGGGTGGACGGTAAATGCAGACCAGCCGCTCATTAGTGATTGATGCCGACTCTTCTGAAATGCTAGAGGCGGCAGCTAATCCAGAAATTGGGTGCTTATTACCTCCTTGAGAGTTATGCTCAAGACAAGGAGTATTTCAAAGACTCTTATTTAGGACTGTTAATCTGATCAAGTGCATAAAATGCTCCTGCTTGATACTCCGGCTACGTCAACCCGTTTCTGTGCGCTTGGACCGAACTTGTTTTGTCCCCACTCTCGCTCTCTTCTCTCTGTGTCTTTTTGCAAAGAAAAAATTAACTTCAAAAGAGCTACCTTATACCCATTCACAGTTCTTCTGAGCTAATCTATTTACCTTTTCTTCCCCCTCACAGCGTGGAGTATTTTCACTCTCGAATCCTACATGCTGCCTCTGATGCTTGTTTAAATAATCCCATAGACTCATCTTCTGCCTCCCCCACTTCCTCTTTGTCCTCCTTCCTCAGTTTTTAAGTTAGATTTTTTGATTTTTTTTTAGTTCTTTCTGTCCTTCTGGGTATATTAAACACTTGTTATTTAGCTCCTTTTTTATCTTAGAAATGAAATTCTAAATCCTTATCACTAACTAAAAAAAAATTCTTAGAAAATGGTAGTTTTTAGTGAGGCTAATATACAAAGTCCTGGAGATTGAAGCCTAGCCTTCGCTTCTCACAAACAGCCACTGGTGAATATTAAAATGCACAGCTAAAAAGGACTAATATTGCAACAAAACATTAATTCCCATTGTACCAACAATCAAAAGCACGCGTACATTTATACTCTGACAGTATTTGCAATTCCTTTGGTTTATACAGGCGGGCTCAGAGGCTCACATAAATCCACAAAGATCTCCGCAGAGAGAACACCGTGAGCTGGGGTTGAGACGGATTTACTTCAGGATTAGCACAGACATTTTTAGGCGTGATCGTTTTGAAGTTTCTTTGTGCATGGAAGTTGGCCAAAAAGGGAACAGAGAAATCGCAGCCAGTTCAACCAGCGCTGCCAAATCCGCTGTAGCGGGGACCCCTACGAAACCGGCTGTCACCCGGTGAGGGGATGGATGCAATGTAAAAGCACTGCTTTATTAGTTATCTTCCAATTATTTACAAATTATTTTACAAATTATTACAGCTGCTTCAAATTAACCAAGAGCAACATGTTGATAGCAATTTGAGTCCCGGACAAGCGATGTGCTCAAACCCCGTCCCCGGTACCGCTCTCTTTCCAGAAACAAGCAGACCCATTGGGGACAGGCTTCCCGTGATTCCCCGTTGGCAAGCTGCCCCGGTAGGGCACTGACAGTCGCTCCATGACCCCAGCCTTAGGAAATCCAATCAGTTTTATAGCAGCTCTCCTGTTGTTTTTTGTTTTTTTTTTGGAAACCATGTGATTTAGGTAGAACTAGAGCAAGCGGAGCAGGACCTTCCAGCAACGGTCCCGCTTGCGAGCGGCACGTAGGCTTGCGTATATTCATAGAAATCGTTCACTGAGCGATTTCAAATAATGAACGTACAAATTACATTGTCAGCAGGAGATTGCTCACGCATAATTCGGGAACAGGGATAATTGCGAAATGTGATTGAATAAATAGTTCACTGTGCACAGTTTAGATAACTTTAACAGCAAACAATTTTTCTCTGCCCTTACACCTCAGGAATGCGTACCCTTTGCATAAACATCTACGCCAATCAGCGCATCTGTTAAAACATGGGTACTTTGACAGATCATTTTAGAAGAAAGTTGGCCCCTGGCTCTAAGTTTGCAACAACCAATTACAATACTATCAGTCAGGCACTTGGAAGCCCTGGGATAGCACGTTTTATATCTCTGATTCCAAAGAGGTTCACAAATAGCTAACCCTTCTTGTATAAACAGGAGACACCCTCCCTGCAGAAGCATCACGGGAAAAATTGCCAGACTATATTGCAGTATATTTACATCAGAAAGTGGCCGTCGAGGGTCTGAGGTAAAAATGCACCAGAATACACACGCTCCTCTTAAATAAACCTCCAGGATATTGAAGGGCTGAGAGAGTATTTATCATTCACAATCTCTTCTACACAAACTTCCCTCTCTCATAAAACATAATTCTCGAGGATGCTTTCAGGCAAAACCCAAACAATTTATTATTTTTTTTTTCTGTGGAAAATATGTGTAATTTTTCAGTTATACGGCACATAATTTCAGCAGCTGGGATGGGATTTGTCTCACTGAAACATAGCACTTCTGAACTCTGCCAGCATATTTCATCCCACTCCAGACAGTTGTCAAACACACATGGGATTAACTACTTTCTGAAGGAGCCCCTTTGTGTTGTCTATAGAGGGACTTTAAAAGATTAATTTTGAGTAGGCATCTTTTAGCCTGTAGATGCTGAGTACGCTTCATGAACCTATAAATGGAAACATTTAATAGATCTCGCCATTGTCTGAAAATAGCCCTGTCAGCCTGGCACATCTGGGATCCCGAATACAAAGCATTTGTTTTCTTCAGCGAAAACTTTGCCTAAAAAAGGCTGCGGAATCGGGCTCTCATGCGGAAGAGGCAGAGCGATCGCAATTTTCCAAAAAAGTTACTTTATAGACTGCTTAATAAAGTCTTTCACTGCCCAGCTGGGCTGAACTGAGAAGCGGGAGAGGGAAGCTCTGGTCTCAGCTGTGCTTCTGAACTCCTGCCTCACCTCCCCTGAGCCGCGTCTCCCCGCACCCTCAGCGTGCCGCATTTCCCTGGTGATGCAGAAGAACAGCCAGGCAGCAAGAGGTTGGGGTACACCGTCGAAGACCACAGAGCAGGTCGATGGAGATAAGGACCGAGACTGAGCAATTTGCAACATCCACGTGAGATTTTCTATGGCGGACCATTACTGTGGAGAATAACTAAATAATTGGGGAAAGTACTTAAGCTGTCAAGACTTTAATAGCAAGAGAGAGAAACACGAGAGAGAGAAAGCCTGCAACAACGAGCGGCTGTAATACCATTAGACCTGTCTCTGCTAACAAAATGCATCAATTCAACACAAATCTCTAAAAATTGATCTGGCTATTTGAAGGCAACTCCTCATCAATGTAGACGCAAACAGTTTTTATTTCTTGCCCCTGTCAGATTAATTTCTATTAGCACACTTCAATGAACTTGTACTTTATTGACCTAGATAGAAGGTTAAACCAACTCTTTAATTCTTTACAGTGGTTTAACGGTGGGACATAAAACTGATTTAATTAAACCAGCCCGTTCTCCTACAGTACATGACAACTTGGTTTGACAGAATAAACTCTACTTAATACGTACTACTTAGAGAATGTTTACGTTATCTATATAACTATAGACAATGTTATCTATGTTATCCAATATTACCTATACAACTAAAGGTTATGTAAAATTACGGCCATTAATACCTGCATAAGACTGTATGCTGTTCTCTATATAAAATTGATGCTAGTGATTCTATTAGAGAGAAGAAGCACAAGACTAGAGCCCTTCAGAGCCATGTCTATGCTCCTCATCTGCTTATGGTCCTCCCGGAGGGCCAGGAGATAGGGGCTGCTCTCAGATCCTCCCTCATTTCTCTCTTTCTGCTGGCAGCCGTACGAGATACCCCCATCTACGTTACCCACACAGCCTGGGTTCTTACTGCTCCACTGCACAGGGAAAATGACATTTAATCACAAATATACTGAAATATAAAGATCCCAAGAGCCTAGCTGCAGTCAGGAAAAAGTTCTACACTTTCACACGGCTGCAAATATTAGTTAATTGCCAAGGTTTCCTAACTAGGATTTTCTGCATTGGGTTAAGCGGGTACCGTTTATCACCAAGGCTCCCCACAAAACCTGGAGGGTAATGAGAGAAGTATAAAAACGCTATAAAAGACACAACTAGTACAGCAAACTGTGCTTCTCCAATGCATAACATTCTGTAACGAGCTAGAATATGCTTACACGTCAGTCTAGATTTGTATAGGAGCCCTCTGACAGGCTGCTTTGTGCTGCTTTTGGAAGCTACTTGGCTTTGCTGCAGCAAGCATAGCTAAATATTATCAATCCCAATCACATGCTAGATGCTATCTCTCATGACCGTTCCTGTGGCCACGTTATCCTGACTCGCTCTTCCTACCCTTTTTCCAGCTCACTTACTCTGCATACCTCAGGAAAGAGCGAATACACCCACAGGAATGACTGGCCAGTCAGAGGACACGCAGTCCCAAATCAAGTCCTTCATAATAAATTCATAATACATTTTGGAAAATCAGGTCTTATGTCAGGCAGCGGGATTCATAAAAACCCTATTCACATGGCACACATCACTGGAAAGACCCAGATCTCTTGTCCAATATGTAAAGCCAAGAACAACCGTAACAGAGCTGGAGCCTCCCGGGACACATGTTGATATGTGTGTGTATAAACAGTTACTGTGAAAATTATGCAGGATTTTGTCTTCTTCTTTCCAAAAATATTTAAGTATAATGCTGACCATATGCTCTCAGCTGCTGAAAAAAAAAAGCCCCTCACTTTATAGCTGGCTCATCGGAATGTATTGAAAGAGATTTTCTGCCTTTGCAGTCCTCATTTATCACTGACAGTCAGGTTCTGGGACGGGCTGGGATGCCCATAGGCTGTGTGTGCAATGCCTTTAATTGCTGGATGCTCCACATCAACATCCCGGAGATGAAGGCAGGCTCGGTGGCTACTTTGCCCATCCTGCAAGACTGGCGGTGCAGGAGAGGGCTGCAGAGCAATCTGCCGACACGCAGGGACACGAGTGGCCCGCTTTGGAAGCACATAATTTCTGGGAGCTGTCAAGCTGCCACACTGAGCAAACTCAGTGACATTTCTTAAACGTTATGCTCGTGACAAAGCAACCGCAGCAGGTGCCAAGAAGAGCAGTTTTATAAAGGCTGTTGCGGCTTCTTGACTCACCATATAGGGGAAATACTGCTTGCCACTCGTTTAGGGGAGAATTCTGCTCTTCTAATTTTAACCACCCAAAAGCGAGGCGCGTTGCTTGAGCTCTGGGTTCACTCTGCAATGAATGGAGGCATCTCTGTGGGGTGATTCACCCCATGTTTTAGATAATAGACTCATAGAATTGTTCTGGTTGGAAGAAGCCTTTAAGATCATCATGTCCAACAATTAGCCTAGCACTGCCAAAGTACCACTAATAGATGTGTCCCTATAGACACTAATAATGTGTCCCTCAGCACCACATCTAAACATCTTTGAAATACCTCCAGGGATGGCGACTCAACCACTTCCCTGGGCAGCCTGTTCCAATGTTTGACACCACTTTCAGTGAAGAAATTTTTCTTTATATCCAGTCTAAACCTCCCCTGGTGCAACTTAAGGCCATTTCTTCTTGTCATAGAATGGTTCAGGTTAGAAGGGACGTGAAAGATCATTTAGTTCTCCCCTTATTTGCCAATGCTGTGGCAACATTGTAGAAGGCCACCAAATTTGTCCGGCATGACTTGGCTTTAGTGAAGCCATGCTGGCTGTCACCCATCACCTCCTTATTTTCCATGTGCCTTAGCAGAGACTCCAGCATGATCTGCTCCATGATCTTGCCAGGCACAGAGGTGAGACTGACTGGCCTGTAGTTCCCTGGGTCTTCCTTTTTTCCCTTTTTGAAAATGGGGGGTTTATTTCCCCTTTTCCAGTCAGTGGGAACTTCACCACACTGCCACAACTTTTCAAATATAATGGAAAGCGGCTTGGCAACTTCATCTGCCAGTTCCCTCAGGATTCGTGGATGGATTTCATCAGGTCCCAGGGACTTATGTACCTTCAGGTTCCTCAGATGGTCTTGAACCTGATCTTCTCCTACGGTGGGCAGTTCTTCATTCTCATAGCCCCTGCCTTTGCATCCTGCAACTTGGGTGGCGTGGTTGGAGCCCTTGCCGGTGAAGACCGAGGTGAAAAAGTCAATCAGTACCTCAGCCTTCTCCATAACCTGGGTGACCAGGTCTCCTGTCTCCTTCTGGAGAGGGCCCACATCTTCCCTAGTCTTCCCTTTATCCCTGATGTACTTACAGAAGTTTTTCATGTTATCCTTGATGTCCCCAGGCAGAGTTAATTCTATCTGACCTTTAGCTTGCCTAATCTGGTTCCTATCACTTGTCACTTGGGAGAAGAGACCGACTCCCACCTCTCTACAACCTCCTTTCAGGTAGTTGTAGAGGGCGGTAAGGTCTCCCCTCAGCCTCCTTTTCTCAAGGCTAAACAACCGCAGCTCCCTCAGCCGCTCCCCCACAAGACTTGTTCTCCGGACCCCTTAGATGCCTGAGCTGGGCACTGCTCAGTACTCAGAGGCTTCAAACCGGGAGGTGACGCCTGCTGTCGAACTGGGACGCCTGCGGTCGAACTGGGAGAACTGGCCCGGCCGCCGAACCGCGGGACGCTCCCCCCGCCCCGCAGCGCCCCCTGGCGGCCGCGCCTGGCCCCGCACGGCCCGCAGCCCCCCGGGGCGGGCGGGAGGCGCCTGCGCGCTGCGGCCGCTCGGTGCCGGCCCCGCAGCTGGCGCCGCCCGCAGCCTCCCGCCGCCTTCTGCCTATTTTAGTCACGGCGGCGGTGGAGGTGGGGGGGACGCGGTGCCGGTGGAGGCGAGGAGCGGCAGCCCGTCCCCGTCCCGTCCGGGCGCGGTGTCGTCGTCCCCCGGGCGGCCGGGAAACTTTTCTGGGGTCGCGGGGCAGGTAAGGGGCGCTCCTGGCACCGGCGAGGGGCCTGCGGCGGGGAGGCTGGGGGGTGTGAGCCGTCGGAGGGGCTTTGTACCGCGGTGGCAGCGGGCGGCGTCCCCGGCTGGCTGCGGGCGGCAGCGTCCTCCGGTCCCTCTGCCCCCGGGGACCGGGGGTGGGCGCCGGGCTCCGTGCGGGACCTGCCGTGCCGCCGGCGACCGGGGTGGAGGGAGGGGGACGGACACGAACCCCCTGCCCCCGTCTCCGCGTTCCCCGTTCGGGCACGCCGGGGCTCGCCAGGTCTCGCTGCCCGGGCGCGGTGCTGCCCGCTCCGGTCACCGCCTCGACGGGCGCCCCGGGAACGGGGGGCTCCGCTGGTGCCCTGCCTGCGGGCGGCACCGCCTTGGGAAGGACTTCTCGGGTTGGGGGGGGAGGGGGGAAAGGGACGGGTTGCTTGATCTTTATTTTTTTTTTTTTTTCCATTTACAATTTTTTTTTAATAAAGGGTGTTTTTGGTATTCGCGGGCTGCGGTGAGGCTGCGGGGGCGCGGGCGGAACGCGGGGCTGGGGGGCGAGTGAGCGCTGTGGCCGCATCCCTCGGCGCGGTCTTTCCGCGCATCCCCGCGCAGGGCAGGTCACAGCGGGGAGTGAGCTCAAGCGCGGTTAGCGAACTTCCATTGCCGTCGTGCAGCCGCGCATCGAGCGTACCTGCCGGTGTTCCTCACGGTGTGGGTATTTGCCTTCGCTGGGCAGAACGAAAATGTTGTTAAATTTTCTCTAGGAGCAAAAGCGTAGAGGGAGACCAACAGATTTTCTGTAGTTAATGACACGTTTAATGGAAATGAACTTGCCCCAAGGAGCGTATTGAAATACATCTTTTCTTATACCACTTTCCCATTCGCTCCTACTTGGTTATGAAAAGGAAATTGGTAACTTAAACTGTAATTAACTTAATTATGCTAGCAGTAATAGTTTGTCTTCAGCTCACAAAGGCAAAGGAATGTCTAAATTCTCTATGCAGCTTTTGTGCTATGAGGCCATAGAAAAGTAGTTAAAGTTCTGCAGATGTGATTATTTTTTTTTTTTTTAAAAAAAAGCTTGTTTGGTTCTTTTCATTTTTTTTTTTTCTTCAGACTCACGAAATCCATCTACATAAATGATGGACTATAAGGTTGCAATCACTGTAAAGTTATGCAAACACATTCAAGCAAAGCTTTAGGAAGCTCACTTGAATAATGTTGAACAGTAAAGCTGTGGCATATGAATAATCTCAATAAAGTGGATGACAACGTGAGTGGGACACTGTGCACTGTCCTGTGTCAGCTTGGCTGACCCGTCCTCCTGCTAGAACCAACTGTTATAAACTTTTCTGCTACATCTCTCTTCTGTGAATGTTGTGTAGGTATCCATAAAACCCCTGTTCGTTTTAAAGGCATCTTTGTGCCCGAAGATTTAGGGACTCAATACTTGTCGGAATGGCTGTCAGAAGTTTGGCCTCTTGTATAAAGATGTCCTGAGCATACAAAAATGGAATGAGCTCAACTCATTTGCATTCTGAGAATTTGTATTTTCAGACCTAAAAACATAATCTGTTATCTTAACTCTATATCAAATTCATGCACAAAAAAAAAAAAAGAATAGGCTTTGTTGTTAACTATACTAATTTCTATTAGACTTAATGTTAAAGTATCACTGAGTGGAGTTTTCTTGACTTTTTTTTTTTCTGGTTTGGACAACATATTGGCTTGAGTTTTCAATCAGCTGCATTTTCAAACTCTTAGTTTGGTAAATCTAAAACCATATGAAGGAAAAATTACTCTAATGGATATTAAAAATAGTCTTTTAATTATTTGTCTTATGCTCCATAGAGCATACCTTTCAGTGGACACTGTTTCTCCATTTTTTTCAAAATTATTTGACCATATTGGTTGCATTTTTAGCTTCTGATATTAATACGTGTTTTCATGTATTGAAGACTTAAGCGTAAGTCTTTGAAGTCTTATGCTGTATTAATCCTTAGCACACATAACCCTAAACTGAAGCCTTAAACGCCTGATTCTGTATTGCCAAAATTAATTTTTGGTTCTTTGAGGTAGCAGAAGGTCGGAAATGACAATTGCTCGTTCATCTGTTGAACAGGAGAGTTTTTGCTAATTCTTCAACATTATTTGACAACAGTGGACGTTAGGACTAAAGAATTGGATCTAAAAATTACAGAGTTATTTTGAATATTTGTCTTTCCATTGCTACCTATGGACAAGCATTTTAGGTGGGAGTTTGTAACTCTGCCTGCCTGCCTTTTTTTGTTGGTTCTCGAATGGGCTCCCTAGTTGAAATTCATGGGCAGCTCTCCTTCAGAGCTGGTGTCGGAGTCTGTCCTTGTGTCATTTTGCAGATAGCATCAATCTATTTCTCCCAGCTTTAAAATACCATCTTGACAGAGAAGTTCTGCAGCTGTTTTCCAGTACGTTAACTGTGCTGCAATGGTTTTTTGTGAGTAGTAATTTAAGCTCACATGTATTCATACGAAGACTTCAAGGTATTGAAGAAAAAGCTTATAAAAAATGGACGTGGCTAGATTTAGGTTCCTAGCTTCTAATTTAGGCAACTAAATAGGTGGTCCGGACTTTCAAAAGCATTAAGCATCCTGTTGTTTCAGCTGTGGACACTTTATTGTCAAAGGCTTTAAATGACTTGGTCAACACTTGTTGGAGAAACATCTTCCCGTTGTGACAGTTTATGGCTGGTGGGCTGTGGCATCAATATCTGCAGCTAACGAGGGGAGCGGTGTTTTGGAATAGAATTGTCTAGGTTGGAAGGGATCTTTAAGATCACTGAGTCCAACCATTAACCTGCCACTGTTTTGGCTGGGTTGCGAGGAGAATGAGATTGTCATGTGCCGTGCAGTTGACCGGGCTCATTGGGTTTCCAGTCTTCAAACGTGTGATGCTTTGCAGCCAAGTCTTAAAGTAAAGTAGCCTCTATTCTCCCAATGATACAATACAGAATTTTGCTATTAAAAAAAAAAAAATAAATAAAGCATCTGGAAAGCTTTGCGGATTTGTAATCAGATGCAGCCGAAGTTACATCTTGCAGCCTATTTTGGTCTGGAGATGAGTTGATGGACTTACGGCTGGTTCTGCATAGGTATGTGAGTTTCGTTGTCTTGTTCTGTTGCCACAGGATGGCACATTAAGCGGTGCTTTTATTGGCAGATGACCAGGCAGGGAAAGACGGAACGTACGTGGAAACTCAACTGATAACTTTTTGCAAGAGGTCTGGAGACCCTGCTCTTCCAGTGTGGGGAGTTTACATTGTTTGAAAACAAGAGGAGCATGATCATGAGATGTGTGCAGGATGAGCACAAACGCAGTTACCCAGAGTTAGCAATTGTCCCCTGTTTATGAGCGCATTAAAATGCCAGTCCTGCAGCCATGTATGGGCTCGTGCTTTGGCTCTGCGTGCGAGCGGCTTTGTCAGGACCGTGAATCTGCTCCCGAGGCTCTTGTCCCTAAATTCATGCGGAAGAGCTGAAGGAAAATAGGAGGGTGTTTCAATGGTGCCTGTATGATACCTGGACCGTGAATTTGCTTGGACACCGTGATTATTGGTAACAATTTAGTGTTTCTTTGGCATAAACAGATTCTACACATTTTAGTTAACCTTTGTGAGTAACCAATACGGGAATGAAAAGAGGAAAGTGAGCTTTGAAGAAATAAATGAATTATGTATTTTGGTAGGAATTAGATTTATTTTTTTTTAATTTCTTTTATTGAAAATTGTTTCTATCCAGAGACTGTGTACACAGTGTTCATGCTGGTGTTTGATCCGGCAAGGTGCCTCTGTGTGTTCTGTAGCGTGCCTTGGCTGTGACAGGCTCTAAGCATCGGAGAGGAACTGTCGAAGGGTTGAGGTTTTCTTTCTGATTTCTTTCTTCCCACTGCTTTAAAAAGGGCTTGAAAAGACTGATTAATTTCAGAAGTCGTCCAGCTTGCTTCTGCCTTGTGCACAAGTTGATTGGGGAGGGGAAATGAAAAAAAGAATGTGTGAAAATGCAGCGCTTTCAAGTAACAGAGGAACGCTGAGCGTATTCCAGTCTGCAGGAAATACTGTCTTAACTGTGACTAGAAAAATCTGCTGAGCAGATGAATTACATGACAGTTAGTAAGCACACACACGGCAGGGACATGCAGTGTCTCTACAGAATTTACTTGAATGCAAATCCCACCGCGTTGCATGTTATGGAGGCTGTTTGCTCAGGGATGGGGTGTGGATTTCATTAACACGACTCCAGCAGAGCTCCATATGATCCCTACTGCTGCGGCAGTGGGGGACCATATGTGCCGCACTGGAAGCGGAGTTCTCCCCTGTTTCTGACAGCCGGTCTAGGAACAGTCGTGTGCCTCCGGATGGGGACTGCCCTGGGTTGAGAAGACCTTCTGGAGTGCTTGTAACACTGACTGCAGCTCCCTAGAGAGACCAACTCTTAAGACTTTAAAGGTAGTGTCTTGAAATCTAGTTTCTCTCTGTAGTTTGTTTTTCATAGGAATTTTTTACTTTGCATTGGGAAGATATTTGCCCATGGATGTCTTCTTTTTTTTTTTCTTTTAATTGATGTGAAAGGAAGATATGCTGGACTTCCTATTACAACAACAAAACACCCTTCTGTATTTTTAGATTAGAAATCAGCTTTCTTCACTGTCCCGTTTTCTCCATGAGTTCCAGAGACAACCAAAGGTCTTGCAAGCTTGCTCATCACTAGGTAGACCAAGTGATTTCCCTGAAAGACTGGCAGCCTTGTCATAACCCAGCAGCTTGGGCATCTCCCTTTCTGCTTTGGTAGCATCTGATCAACTAGGAGAGACAGTAGTTTTTATTTACTGGTCTCAAAAGTGGTTTGGGTTTTTGGGTTATTTTTGCCTATTCTGGTTAATGGGTTAATGTGTGCAAGATGGTATGTGGCTTAGGAGACCTCCAAGTGATCCTGAAAATTCTGTAAGAAAGCCAGAAGTTGAGGCTGTCTCTGATTTTGATTTTGTGTGGTTTGTTGGCTGATTTTTTTTTTTTTTAATCAACCAAGCAGCACATGTTCCTTCTTTAAGACCTTCTATTCCTTATTTAGAACAGCAGCTTTGTATGCCGTAAAGGAGACTTAAACTACACAAGCCTTTTCTTTTTTTTTTTTCTTTCAATTCTCAGCTAGGTTGTTAAGTTCTCTTAAATATTTACTTTGCCTGAGATCGTGGACCCATTCAATAAATGCCGGACCGAAACATGATTTTTATTTGTGTAGGACTAGGAAGAATACACAGGATGTTGTACTGAGCAATGACAGTCATAGTAGCTAGTGTTCAAACAGTGTTTTTTATGTGCGTATGTCCAAATTTTGAAATGTACCATTCTTCGAGCATAGTGCTTTGGTGAAAAAGATAGTAAAGCATTACTGAAATATAGATCTAGCTTAACCTTTTAAACCATTTGTAGATTTCCTTTTATTTTTTTTCGTGAATGATAATGGAAAATATATCCTGGGAAGAGAGAAAATAAACCCAAATCCATGCGTATGTCTAATATATTTCAGTTTAATGCACAGTGATTTTTATTTTTTTTTCCCCTCTCTCTCTCTCATTGCAGGGATCTCCAAGATGAATACTACAGCAATGAGCCCACTCACTGTTACTCCACTAGGTTTTATTCCAGACGTAAAAAATGCCACCCTCGTGCCTTTCAATGAGACTGCGTGTGAAAACTGGAAAGAGATTCATCATCTTGTTTTCCACGTGGCAAACATTTGCTTTGCAGTTGGACTGGTTATTCCAACTACTCTGAATCTTCATATGATTTTTCTGCGAGCCCTGCTCACCATAGGTAGGAGAATTATTCTGGAGAGATTTGTGACCTTCATGTGACAGAAACAGTGGCTTGTGACCATTATGGAGCTTTTCTCCTGATCCTTTCAGCTTACGGAGAAATTCCAGCATGTATTCATGGTCATTGAACTCTGCTGAAGGTGTTTTTGGTGTATGTGGGGGTCTGTTCTGATCCTGACAGACCTTTTCTGGAAAGGTTATATGTCTCTAGGCTGTTAAAACTTCCCAGAAGTACAACTTAATCTTCAAACCTGCGTAGGTGTCGTCTAGAAAACAAGTGAACCCCCTTTACTTCAGACATGACTGGCTGCTTCAAATTCATTACATTCCAAATCGTAGTCAAGTCTATGGATCCTTAAGATCTCCATTTTAGGTTTCAAGTATGCACATTGACTGGTATCTCTGCAATAGGTAAGGTTTTCCTTGAGAAACTTGCTGTTGCTCCATGTGCTCTTTAAATGTGGGCTGAAACAGATGGCATTTGTGGATCACTAGCCTTATCTTCATGGCCGATTTAGAAGCGCAGGCTTTCAATATGGAGTGCAGTCTGTGTTCTGAAATCAGCTGCGTTTCCTCTGCCACCCTAGGTATCTTGTGACACCAAAATCTGACTTCAGAGGAAAAATGAAGTTGGGCATGCTTGAGACTAAGCAAGCATGGTTTTGTTTGTAATGCTCTTGCAGTCCCACAGCCGTTTCAAAGCCCCTGTACTTTGTGTGGGACAAGGTCTTTGTCATCAAAGGAGAAGGAGTAGTGAGTTATTGCAGTACAAAAAAAGATAAACCTAGGTGTATCGCAACACAGAGCATGCTTAAGTGCTTTTAAGTGAGAAAGCTTATTTGTATAATAGTGTGGGTCAATTTTATGATAGAACTTCTATGGTTGAATTTACAATGATCTTGCCTTTTCTTTTTTGTAGCAGTTATAGGATAACTTATTCAAACAGACTGCACTGATGACCAAGGGTCTGAGCATTGTAAGACCTTTTGTCTGTGTAGTTCTTGTTTTAAAAGTGATGGGAGCCCTGCACTTGTTGAGCTTGCCGCTTTGGTCTGCAGGTCCAATTGCATTTTGAAGAGATAAGGAATCGGTTTTGCAAGCCGGGATGGCAACTGGAAGCAAACTTACTCTGTGGGCAACAGAAGTAATGAAGTCTGGTTCCTAGGGATCGGTCCCCTTTGCTTTGGTGACACTGCTCCGTGATATCACTTCCCTTCATTACTTCCAGACCTCGTGTTCCCCCATCCCTTGTAGTCTTATTAACCAGCTGATCAAGAGTCATTTTGATTTTTCTGATCCATACGTATCTGCCGTTTTACCAATCAGGAACCCAGACAGAATAGACAATACTGAGTTCATGAATTTGGCATTGTCTCTGGGGGGGAATGGGGAAAAGGATGCTGATTTGGCACCTTCTCCTTTTTGCCTTTGCAAAAAGCCTAAGGGAAAATATATCTGACCTCTACAGCTGTCTCTATCAGATGGTGGGCTCACAGTTATCTGGGAGAGACTCACCGATGCATAATCTATCATTTGATAAGTGTTGTCTTTGAAGGCTAAAAATAGTATCCTTAATCATACAGAGTGAATAATGACAATTGCTTTAAAAGATAAAGCAACTAAAAAAAAAAAAAAAGGTAAGCATTTGAAACTTTCTCTTTGATGTCATAAAAGAGAATTCAAGTTCCTGCTGTGACCTTGTTGAAATGCAGCAATGACGCTTCTTTTAAATTTTCAAAAATATCTGTGTATTACTTTAGGAGATTTTTTTTTTTACGCTCTTCTGTGTCTAATAATGCAATACCAGTAATAAAGTTTTGCGAGCGACTTAATTTTTATTTTTTTTTTTAACACTTAAGATACTTCCCCTTGTCTTCCTCTGTCCCGTTTCTACTTCATTTTAGTAACAGACCGCGATGGGCTGCACCTTTCTGCCTTCCCCAGTCCTGGTCTGAATTTTTGTTGCTCCAGTGTCGCGGTCCCATGCAATAGGAGTGCGGTCTGCGGTCAGCCTGCCCGCGGTGCCTGTCTGTAGCATTGTCGGGATTAGCTCCGCTACCAGCGCGTGCCTGGATCCACAGAGCCTAACTGTGGTAAAGCTTGTAGAATATGTCGCTTTTCAGTGTAACTGCACCCAGTGGACGCGTTCTTGATGACTTTGTATGAATGTGTTTATTGTTCTGTGAAACTTAACTTCCTTTTTTTTGATTTTTACAGGGTGTGCATTGTTCATCATTTGGGCTACGCTCTACCGTTGTGCCTTGGACATACTGATCTGGAATTCTGTGTTTTTGGTTGTCAACCTTTTACATTTCATATACCTAGTGTATAAGAGAAGACCGGTATGTATAACAGCTAAATTGCACGAGCAGTCTAGTAAGGTGCAAGAAAAGGAAGTTTTGCCCATGTTTACTGGACAAACCAATGAATTATACAGCAGTTCTTGAATTAGACAGGAGTTCTTTTGGATTAAGTCAATTAGGTACTTCAGGAGGATCCAGATCACAAATATGATCTGATCCAGTACATAATTATTTCTCTGAAATCCATATTCTTGAAAAATGATTTGACTTTAGAAGTTACTATTGGCTGGTTTTGGCTGTTGTGTTTGGTTTTGGTGGTAAGGAAGGGGTTACATAGTTTCTTTGCAGAGAGACAAGAAAGGGTAGTTTGGGGTTTGTGTGTGTTTCTTTTTTCCTTTTTTCTGTCCTTCTCCCCATCCACAAAAAAGTACATGCATACAGACCTCCTGAAATAAAATCCTATTAAGATACTTAAAATTAAACATTTCAGACAGTAATTTTTTTAATTAGGATTTTGGGAGTGATTAAACTTTCCTACCTCACTCTTAAGTCTTGAACATCCTCTGTGGTGGTGAAGGAAACTTATAAATTGCAAGTGCCCTAACAGACTGTTATTTCAGCATAGAACCAAATGCTAATGTCCATTTGTAAGTGACCATCACACTCTTTGCTTTGCTGACAAGTGCTTTAGCCCGTATGTTTTGCACTGCCACGTTCCTTTTCAATGCAAATGAAAGGTAAGTGAGATGCTACTACCCTTTTTGACCATCTCTGGGGCTTGGAGATAAGCAGCAAAATTGAGTAAGGTGTGGGAAGAGCAGCATTAAGTGAGGTGATCCTTCCTTTTATCCCGTTTAGTGCATTCATTGAGTTTTGAGGGTCATGTCTGGGAATTTGGCAACTCCTTTTGATGCCTTCAGAAGGATGCGTTGGGATAACTTTCTTGAAATGCACTCTAAGAATGCATTTGAAAAGTATACCAAAAATACAGGATTCTCTGCCCTGCCTTCACCTAAGCATATATCCAATAGGAAATCAATTTATTTTGTTAGTATTATTCATCTAGAAGTATATTCGTTTTTTGCAAAATTATTAGCAACCTGGCCTTCTGTTGGTATGCACATCAAAACTTGATAATCTTTAATATAATAGTTGCTATTACGTGCCAGTCAAATATTAATGAAGTGCAAAGTGTTCGAAATGTTAATATTACATTCTGTTGTTTTGAAAAATCTAAGGCAGATAGTTTATAATGTGAAGATTGCAGGAATATATATGGGGTTACATTATCAGCAGAATAATTCTGCCTTTGCCCAAAATCAGACGTGTTCTGGAATCGTATAACAGCTGGTACAAAAAAAAATAAAAAAATAAAAACAACCCCCCCCCAAAAAAAAAACCCAAAACCAACTAGCTGGAAATAAGGTCTTCACCAAGTCTATGCAGCCTGTGCAAGAAGGTGGGTAGGAATTTAGCAACCTTCTCCTTTCTTGGCAACGCAGCATAGTGCTTGACCTCTGTCTTGCCTCAAGGATAGCTTAAAACTAGTTAGACTGATCTAGGCACTTATAGATGCGTAATAAATATTTCTAGTCATTTAAATTAGGCTCAGAGAGTAATCTTCCCAGTTAAAGGGTAAGTTCCTCCTTGATTCGTATTGCTAACGCTGTTATTTCGGACTACTCAATCCACTTTGTGTTGTCGTCAAGACACAGCAGCATGGTGAAACTGCACCGTATTCCTGCTAGTCAGCCATGGCCGTGCTGCCCAGTGCACCACACAGGATAACAGTGGTGATAATGTGGAGGCAGTGAAGCCAGACTCTACGTGTTTGTGTCTGCAGTTAGATATCCCATGCAGGTACGCTGGCCTTCAGTACAGGGTGAGCTCATATTGCATTCTTTTCCCTCAATGAGGCCACCAAATTAGCATGTTCTGCTTCCACTCAACCCACCTACCGACTTAGCCTTTTAATATCATCTTGATATTGTCCTTTGTGAAATGGGACAGGGATTGGCTAACACGGTCAGAAATTGTTGCAAAAGGCAGGAGTGCCCAGCTGATACAAACTCATTTCCCTAGAAAACCAAGCCTCAAAACTTATCTGTATTTTTAAAAGTGAATTGTGGGTAATGGATAATGGTGAATGGATAAAAGTGAATTGTGGACCATGGATAATGGTCCTTTGAGTTCATACCTATCCAACCATTTCCAAAAATCTAAATAAAAGGTTATTGGAGAGTAAAGGAGCACCTTGGGAGGAGGACACACTGTTTTGTGCTTGAGTATGGGGGGGGAAAAAAATATTGCCTTAAAATGTGTAAATCAATACTGAATCAAGAAAGAAAAACATTTTCTTCTGTGATTACAGTTGTATACTAAAAGCCATGTTAGCGTACGCTGGGCTTTTTTTGTGCGTTATGATATAGACTTCATCCCATTGAAGTGTGAGCTATTTTCACTAAATCCTCTAGTAAATTTGTTAGCAGAATTATTTATGGGAGTTAGGATAAGTGATAGAAGTGGATGAAGCACTCTATAGGTGGGTTTAAAAAGAAGGAATTAATTAAGGACGTGAAACTTGGCTGATAAACTTTCAGTCACCGAAGTTGCTAGAAAATTGCCTTTAAGAGAGGAAGGACTGGAGGACATGTCTTTAACTTGGCTCCCCATTTCTGTAGCCCTTCCCCACTGGCTCTGCAACCGCAGCAGAATAGAGATGCTCGGTGCTCACGCAGACCGTGCATCAAACACGTGGTGCAAAACCACTGCTGTTCTTGTAAAGGATAAACTAGAATGCTAGGCAGAGGATGTTAGAGGAAATGTAGGAAAATAGGCTTTGGTGGACATCTAAAACACTGTGAAAGTTAAGGATTTCAACTTAAGTAGAGCCAGAGCAAGCTGTCGAAGAAGAATTTAAAGGAAATGAAAGAGATGGGAGAAATGCTGGAATCTTTACCAGCATGGCTAAAAACAACTGCAGAACAAACTCTGATGGGCAACCACAGTATATAAAAAGAGGCTAAAGGTTAAATTGCATCTGTCTCCAATGAGTTGAAAAATTGAGTACTTCTATGTACATGTGTTAACAAAGGAAGGGTTCTACCTACAGCAGTGTTCCTCCAGTGCGGAGCACAGATTCACCCAAAGGTTACCATCTACTGGGCTACATGACCTTTACAACTTAAAGCATAGCCAAGAATTAGTTCTGATATGCAAAGAAACAGCACTGCATGGCTGGTCTATTAAGGCTTAAAATAACTTCAGTATTTTTCTTTCCATTAGGTTTAAGAAATTACAGTACTTATGAACATTACATGAAAAATATTAGACTGTTTTAATTGGTGTAAAATATAATATTTTCAGTAATTATTTTTAAATCGGGGGGGTTTGGTGGTTTGTTGTTGTGTTGGTTTTTTTTTAAAAAAAAAAAACACCCCCCTACACACCTGAACACTATTTCCTTTTCGGGTTTAGTTCTCAGCTCACTGTCCAACAATGAGATGACACAGAAAGATCTTTTTTTTTTTTTCTTCAGAAAGACTTGAAGAGAAACTTAGTGTAAGATAAGTCTTAATTTTTTTCCTTTAAAACTTTTATTCAAGGCCCATAATTTGGGCAGAATTTCTAAGAGTGAATAATAGTTGAGTTTTGGGTGGAACAGAATGAGAAACACTGTGAATAGAAGACCATCCAGGTTTAGGTAAGTCCTGCATAAAGAAGTTTAGTATCTGGGTCTTGTTAGAGCCTAACTAAATACTTCCCATGTCCTGGCAAGAACACCAAATGGTTCTTTGCACCCATCTTGATCCATGATGTGGAATCTGTTCAGACAGCCACTTTCCTACTTCTCTGGCTCTTGAGGGAAACCAGAGGAGAGCAGGACTTCTGTGGGGGGCTGGAGTTCCACCTGCACCTGTAGACAGGAAACTTGTGCTCTGGCCACTGACACCCAGGAAATGGTTCAGCCACAGACTCTGCTGCTTGACTTCATGCTAGAACGCTGAAGGAGCACTTGGACATCTAGATACCTGCTGGGAAGCAACCGAAAAGCTCTGGCATTCACCCGAGTACAGTGCCTGCCACACTCTGTGCTCGTGCATAGCTGTGTCCTGACTTGGATCAGAAGACTTTTCCTGGCCGAGGTCCTGGGCTTGTGCTTGAGTCCAGCAATGTTTAAATAGTGCTTGTGCTGGTGTTTTTTGGATTTTTTTTTTTTATATACTCTAATCTGCTTAGTTCTTTGCATAACTCCCATTGCTGTATGTGATCGTGGCCTAGGATTTGGGCTTTACTTTAAGGTAATGCAGACACCAAATTACAGCGAATGTACAACTACTCATAGGTCCTTTCCAACCATGAAGATTCTATGATTTCACCTTTGTCCCTATATGAATTTCTGGACTGGGGCTTTTTCTCTCTGTCCATGGTAAAACAGCATTGTTCCGTGGGGAGTGATAAGGGAAACTTCTCAAACTAAAGATAAAGCATGGGGAAAGATCTAATGCAAATTCTGGTTTGGACAGTGAGAGTACTTACAGTTGCCTTAAGGAATGACAGATAATAATTAGTTGAAGTCAGCTGCATTTAAAATAAGTTTTATGAACCTATATGCTAACTCTGTATCCCACCATGATCAAAATATGGTCTTCCACCAGTTCCATGAACAGCAGAAGTGATGTGGTTGAATTGTAAGTTTCATCTTTCTTGTCTGGTCGTGTGAAACCTCTCTGGCACGTATGTCACGGATAGTCATTTAATCCTGACCTTTGTAGATGTGCACACTCCTCTTTCAAAATAAGTTTTTTGTGGGGGTAAAGCTTACAGCGCTTAGTTCAGATCAATGCCCCCTGCTCCATGCTCCAGATCTTGAGCGGAATGAGGGAGCTTGCAGGAATCGTCTTCCATGTGAAGACTTCTAGATAGTCCTTCTGGTGAGACTGGAGTTACTACCAGTAGAGCCGTCCTAAGCCAAGTGTCAGTTCTGTTGACTCTAAAATGTATGACTACATCTCGACATTCTCTATAATTTTGGATAGAGAACAAAGCAAAATCATGAAACTGCCACCACAGATGCCTTTACTGAATCTCTCTCTCTTTTTCCCTCATCTTCTGCAATATTGAACTGCTTTCTAAAGACAGAAATGTGCAGGAAATAGAAACAGTGAAGTGTAGGAGGAATATCTAATACTTTTTAACTGGGAAATGCTCTGTGCAGAGAGCGACTGTTTTCTTAAGTTGTCTCAGTCACATTCTGATACTTCTAATGAAATATTAGATTGTTCAGGACGTGGGCGCTCTCAGAAATGAAAGGCCTCGGAGAGGAAGCATGTAATACTTGAGTCTAACAATTAAGAGCATTTTCAAAGAGTACGAATACGTATTTGTGGTCTTTACTTCTGCAGCAGTAGCTTTACCTTATGAAATAGGAATTGGAATCCTCTTGTCTCACTCCACCCATCTCCAAGTTAAACATCTAGTTTAAGCTGGTTGTCCAGTGTAATTCAGCCCACCCACCCAATATCTGTTTAAGATGCGATAGTGACATCCCTCTCCACTGGCTAGAGAACAAGCCAACACAACCATTATAAACCGCTACCTCAGCTTTATATAGTCTTCATTGCTGCTCTCTAGCAGTATGAGGAAAATAAAATAATCAAATTGCTTCATGCTGATCTAAGCTGTAACATAGGGGAGAACTGGAGTCCGGCTTTCAGATTTGTATTCTTACCACTGCAGCTGTGGTCTGGGAACTGTGGGTACTCAGCTCCTCTGAGAACTGGGCTCTAAATACCTACTAAATTACGTGGATTTAAACAATAGTTGAAATTATGTGGAATGAGGGTAATATCCCAAACAATATACGAATCTCTGTTACAGACTATGATCAGCAAGCTTACCGGAAGTGATGCCTGGTAGTCACGCGTGCGTTTTTATCTGTCTTACACATTCTGTTTATTATGAACTTGAAGGCTGTTTTTAAGTGCTTTTCCTAAAGGAAAGCCAGAGAATGGAGAAGAAACAAAATCTCAGGAACTAATTTTGAATGAGATTTTCTGTCTGCAACTATTGTATTGCCCATCTCAAAATCAATTTTATTTAGTCATCCTCACAAATGATGTTTTGAAGGAATGGAAGAATAATTACATTTAGTCATATTACAAAATGAATAATTGATAAGTTGAGTTGTTAAATATTTATTTTATTAAATGGAGCATGCAAAATACCAGCGAGTTTCTTTTCTGACCAGAAGATTATTTCTGTGGATCTGACCCCTTGGAGCTTTACAGATTTGGCTTTTTCAGTCTGAGTGGAAGCTGAAAGAGTCTAATCAGTGTCTCTCCAGAGTTCTGACTCGGAGCTCTGGCAGCGTCCCAGGGTATTTCAACCACTGCTGAACAAAACATTACACCTACCCGTATGGCTTATTTGGAACATGACCCACAAGCATGACTGGAGGAGCAGTCAGCTGTGCTTGTGAAGGGTGAATAGGCTGTTACGAGGGAGACTATCCGAAATACATCTACAGTGTCCAACCTGATCAATCTTTAAGAAAGGGGCTATGCCTGCTTTCTCTTTTGAGTGTTGTACATTAGAGGGAGATCATGAAACCTGAATTGTGTGCTAGTTAAGGGATTGCATTAGCAATCCGGGGCCAAATCCTGTCGTCAGGTCTGTATGTGATATTTGGAATTCATGAGTCTTGGGGAAATTGAGTCTACTTGTGTGTTCGTCTGAGAAAGGAACTTACCTCTTTGAGTTGCAGTTGTCATGTATAGAAAGGGGTGCAAATTAAATTGATATGGCTGTTAAAAATGAGGGTTCCTGGAGGTCCAGTGGGCAAAACCAATTGTCACCTAACTTCACAGGTATATGGCACATATTTTGAAATCAAACAGTTTAGGGCAATCCCTAACACACTTTCTCTTGGCAGTTTAAATTTAATCTTAGGTTTGTCCATGTAGATGTCCTCTGAGATGTTAAAGACTGTGGCATAAGGAACACAGAGGAAACAAAAAACCTCAGTTTCATATAAATGTAGTCACTGGTGGAAGAGTTAATTAATGATTGATTCAGTGTAACTTGAGGTCAGGTGATATACTGGGCATATGTAAATCTGTGAGCCCTGGTGGTGTGAACCCATGAGTGCCGAGGGAGCTGGCTGATGTCACTGTGGGGACACTCATGATAATCTTTGAACAATTGTGTTGATTGGGAGAAGTGCATGAGGACTGGAGGAAAGCAGATGGAACTGCTTTGTTCAAAAAGAAGAATCCAGTGAACTGCAGGCTGGTCAGCTTCACCACAGTCCCTGACAACGAGATGGAACAACTAATCCTGGAAACCATTTCTAGGCACTTGAAGGACAAGAAAGTGACTGGGAGCAGTCAGCATGGATTCAGCAGGGGGTAGTCATGTTTAACCAGCCTCATAACATTCTACAATTAAATAAGTGACCAGGTAGATGAGGAGAGAGTGGTGGATATTGTCTATCTTAACTTCAATAAGGCTTTTGACAGTCTGCCATGAAATCCTTGTAGAGAAGCTGTTGGAGTATGGGCTGGATGAGGAGACAATGAAATAGATTGAAAACTGCCTGAATGGCTGGGCTGAGGGTGGTAATCAGGAGTATGAAGTCTAGTTGGAAGTATGTAGTGTACACACCGTATTAGTGTGTATATTAGCAGTGTAACCAAGGGGTCAGTGCTGGGCCCAGTCCTGTTTGATATTTTCATTAATGATCTGGATAAATGGGCAGAGTGTACCCTGATGACACAAAACCGGGAGGAGTGGCTGATAGACCAGAAGGTTGGGCAGCCAACCGGAGGGACCTCAACAGGCTGGAGAAATGGGTTGACAGGAACCTCATGAAGTTCAACAAGAAGTGCAAGTGCTGTAGCTGGGGAGGAACAACCCGATGCACCAGCATACACTGGGGGCTGACCAGCTGGAAAGCATCTTTGCAGAAGAGGACCTGAAGGTCCTCATGGACACCAGCTTGAACATGAGCCAGCAATGGGCCCTTGCAGTAAAGAGAGGCAACAGTATCCCAGTGACAGGACCAGAGGGAATGGGCACAAACTGAAAAACAGGAGGGTCCGTCTGAACATCAGGAACACTTTTTTACCGAAAGGGTGAAGGAGCACTGGCACAGGTTGGCCAGAGAGGTTGTGAAATCTCCATCCTTGGAGATATTCAAAAGCCATCTGAACATGGTTCAGGGCATCCTTGCTCTAGGTGACCCTGTTTGATCAAGGGAGTTGAACCAGATGGCCTCCAGAATTGCCTTCCAACTTCCACCATTCTGTCATTCTATGACTTTATTGTTAATCTTTTCTGAACATTTATATTCTAGTCCTCCTGTTCTTGGTTCTGATGGCATTTCTTGGGCAGAGATGAGTTTGTAGGAGGGACACATGTAACAAAATGATGACAGTGTAATGAAATTGAAAGATCCATCTAAATGTTTTGAGGAGGCAATAATTCATGTTTGATTGAAGCTTATGTATGGGCAGATCAAAAAAATCAAACAAACTGAATGCTTTAATACAATTGTGGGTGGTAAATGTACACAGATACTGTACCCAAAGTTGGCAAAAAGTTTGGCTGTGTGTAAGGAAAAGAAAGTTCTCAGGAGCACTCTCACGAGAATTTTTTACATTAAGCCTTTGGAAAAAACTTGCTTTTATTTTTCAAGATTTGAGGCTGCCTGGGTAAAAAATGAAGTCTGCAGGTTTGGGATATCCTTTTGTTGAGCGTTTGTGGAAATAGAAAGGCTGAGAAGTCATGAAATTATAACGGCAAGGTCACATAAGCAGCCTTATATCTTCCTGCTTAGCAATTTAATAATGGACGGTATGCTATTTCTGTGGGATTAACCCACCACCTCTGCCCACTGGCTTGTCACTTTCAGAGTGATTGTTATGGCGTTCAGTGGCCCAAATGTGCGATGGATTGCATCAGTGACTGAGGCAGTGTGTGTAATACTCCAAATAGGGTTCCACGCATCTACAAAGTTTCTGCCTCAGCTCAATTTGTTCTGTGTTCAAATAACTTGAAATGTAACAAGGAAACCTTCTCAATTTTCCAAAAACTTTTCATTAAGCTTGGTTTACTGTTTCACACACAGGTAATTCTACCGAAAGCAGCTCAGGGAGGATTTTTGATGTGGAATACATACATCTTTTAGGGACTAAAGGCTAATATTTTCACTCTGAAATGCTCTCCTGGGAAGGGAAGAGGGACAGTTTGAAGCCCTCGTGGGCCTCAGCCTGGGGCCTCCCATGCTCATTCTGGATTCACCACCTTCTCCAGCCTCAAGGTGACCAGAAGTTTCTTGATTCCCACTGTTGGCTACCAGCAGCTCAAAAGTGACTCCTGGACTTCCGTGCTGTCGCCTTCTCTCCCCTGTTTTTAATATTGAAATAAAAAAAAAATATAGAAAATTGTGTACGCTTGGAATTGTCTCATTTGTTGAAGTAGTGATTCCTTTTTTTGTTCTGCCTTTTTTCTTTGTTATTTTTCCTTATTCTCTGTTACATGTATATTTTATCTTTTCATTATCTGATGCTTGTTGTTCTAATTCGTTTTCCTCCCAGCAAACACGCAGGCTTTGTTCAGGCTGCCTCTGCTTTCGGGGAGGCTGGGACACTGTCTCATTCCCTGCTGCCTTCATTCAGGAAAGACTGCCAGGCTTGGGATTTCAGCCAGCATCCTTTCCCTCATTGCTGCTGCCTGAGTTTGGGTGGGCTCCTAGATGTGGGATGTTCAGCTGGCAATGTTGGTTGGTTTTTTTTTTTTCCCCTCCCTCATAACACGTAGTTTCAATATGATGGGTTTGTTTTTCAGGACTCGTAGTACTGCTTTTCTAGTGCAAGTAAACCAAGAAGCTCAGGAATGAAAGGGGCTCCCAGGAGAGCCTAAGAGATGGCCAGAATGAGGTGTGCATGTGGTATGAAAAATGCAGGCAACTTCTTTCTTTTTTTTTTTTTGTTTCCTGTGTAATTCTGGCCCAAGTCCTATTCACTGTTACATCAACAGACATCTCAAAAGATTCCGTGTGTCTGATTTAATGTGCCACTTAGATGGAACAGCAGCCTAAAGCACCAGTGTGCCAGCCTGGCCAATTTTAGACAAGGTTTTGGTCACCCTGTCATAGACAACGTTTATGGATAGGTGTCACGCATTTACCAGTTTTGTTCTTGCCTAAACATAACAAAGATGTTCCTCAAATGTGGCAACTAAACCATGCACGCGGTCTGACCCTTTTTTAACTAATACCTCTGTGTTTATTGATGTCTTTTGGTTTTGCATTCTAGATCAAGATAGAGAAGGAGCTTAGCAGCCTCTACAAGAGAATGTTTGAACCTCTCCATGTGCCTCCAGAGCTCTTCCAAAGACTAACTGGACAATTCTGCAACATTCAGACTTTAAAGACAGGTCAAGCCTATGCTGCGGAAGATAAAACATCAGTTGATGATAGGCTAAGCATCCTGCTGAAGGGGAAGTAGGTTCTGTAAAGCCTGGGGACAATCTTATGCTTTGTGTGATGGCTGAATAGATTGGGAATTTGTTGGGGGTTTTGTTAAGTTTTTTAATTTTATTGTTTGTACCGCATTATGGTCTACAGCCAAGTATTGTATAGCCATAGACTATTTTCTGACACTGTTTTTAAATGACAACAATGTCTCTTACTGTGGCAGCATATTACCTCTCCACTTGGGTGTGCAGCTGTGTGGATTTTAGTGGGAGTTATGTTTGCGTAATACCGAAGGCAGCGTCTTCCAGAACAAGCAAGAGATTTGCTTGAGTCTTAGGTATTTTAAGTCGTCTTCTCGGTGCATTCTCAGGTTTTAAGGTTAAAAAACATTGGGCGTGAGGGAAGGGAAAAAATATATCCGTCCAGTAGACTTTAAAACACCAGGCCTATTGGAACGGATTCATCGCACACGTATGTGCAAGCAGAGGGGGGCAGGTGCGCTGCCCAGAGGCTGACAAGACCCAGGTGGGAATGGGTAAAATAAATTTCCGTGGCCAAGCTGTAATCTTCAAGCTCTTGCGAAGTTCTGGCCAATACTTTAACCTGTTGATGGCAAGAGTGATGCCAGGTTTCATCGTTTTTCTTTGAAGTCATTAGCTGCTCGTTACTGCAAAGCTGGTTATCTGAAGGAAGCCCGATTCTGGTGGGGCTGTGTAGCATAACCCTTCAGAGCCTTTTCATTTGGAATAGCAGCGTTTTGAGGATACGCAACTCGAATTGGCTTCCAGCCTGTTCTGCCTGGAATTGGTGGAGGTTTAGGCAGAAGATAGGGTAGCTCTGGGGCTCAAACTCCAGAAGGTGAACATATTTTTGCCTGTTACCTGCTGCTTTACCATTGTTGATAATCATATCCAAATTTTAGATTAAATTAATCAACCTCCGTGACTTTAAAATGTTGTTTTCATACATTTTCATTTTCAGAATGAAGGTGTCTTATCGAGGGCATTTTCTGCATAATATTTACCCATGTGCCTTTATAGATTCTCCTGAATTTCGATCAACACAGATGAACCGGGGTGAGAAATTCCAGGTACACTTTGGTTTAAATGTCGGTGCATATGAATGAATGAGGTCATAAAAAAAAAAAAAAACCGAGTATAAATTTGATCAACAGTGAACTATTTTGCCTCCATAATTTTGTTAGCTTTTTAGTACTATTTCATGATGGACCATGTCAAGAATAACTTTTAAAATTAAATGCTGCAAAACAGTATTACGATGGTGTTCACTGAGCAGTGTGGCTTTTGGTGTTCTGTTCTCTTCTATTGTTTCCAAGTTTTATTTTGTGTTAAGAGATTATTCAGGACAAATAATTTAAGAGATGGCTTTACTGGAAAAAAAAGACATTGCGTGAACATTCTCATCACTGGTTCAAAAACAGAGAAGGAAAAATAATTATTGTAACATTTGGTGTTACTTAAATGAAAGACTAAAAATTCAGACACAAGTTGTTTGAAATTGGTGTTTATCTAAACGTATGAATGCTTCTGTCATTTTGAAAGTTGTTAAAGCAACATAAGCTGAAAGAGATCATAGTATTGAATAAAAATATTCATACGGGGAACCAAAAGGGCATATATCTCTGGCAGTGTAGTTATGCTAGTACATTAAAGGGTATCTTATACTCTAGCTTGTGGGGAAAAAATACTATTAGAGAGGGGTTTTTTTTTACTGTTAGAGAAGTGGGGTTTTTTTTCTGTTAGAGAAGCCATACTGCTGAAATGGCTATTTTGCTACCTCTTACCTGATGTTCTTTAACTGGGTATGTGTAATAATGACCGGACGGTGGCTGGCTGGATGCATCCACACGGATACCCTGGCAGAAGGGAAGGGACAGGAGAGCAACATAGACTCTAAAATCAGTGACTGATGTCATATGTTCCAGTCAAACGCTAGGCTTAACGCCAAGGAGAGAGAGTTTTCCGGATGTATTCGTTGCGCTGCGGTGAGGCGTTCCCCGGCACGGCCGCCCTCTTGGCACTGCCTGTTTCTCTCGTAAGCGACCAGCTATGAATGGGTCCCTTCTGAAGGGAAAAGGCTCATACCTCAACTTCTGCCTGCCTTAAAAATTACTGCAATCTGGTGCGGCGTGCAGCCTCTGCTCCTGAGTTCTGCTTGTTGCTGCCATATGAGCGCTCCCAGCCTTGTCATTGTGAGAGGACGCGGATTCAGTCTTAAGGACCCCATCTGCTGGCAACGCTGGCAAATTCTTCCCCAGCCTGTGTGCTCGTATTGCAGACGACGAAGTGAAAACTCACGCATACATGACTGTTTCCCATCATTTCTTAGGCTTTATGTATTTTTAATTTTTTCCGGAGGTAACGTTAGCTTGCGATAGCAGAGGGCACCTGATTTCTTCGTAGATGATTGACGGTCCCTGACAAAACCCGCCATTGAGTATGACGGAGCGGTGCAGGTTTCGGTGTGCCATTGCCCTCTGCCGGCACGGGGGGATGAACCTGGCGGGTCCAGCCACCCTGGAGAGGGTGCCAGCTCCTCTGTGATAACTATCCATAGCTGAGTTATCAGTAACTGAGCAAATGGAGCCTTAGCTCAACTGCTAGAAGGTCGTACTTGTAGGATCAGCGGGGCTGATTGATAGTGAAGAGAGAAAGGTTAAACTTTTTAGTGATTTTTTTTTTTTATATTAAAAAACAAAGCTTTGATGGAGACCTTTGGACTGTGCCACTTGTTCCTGCTTGGTGACAGCGACATAAGATAAAACCAAGCAACATGTAGGTCTGTTGGGATGCGAGTAGTGTCATCACTGTAGGACTGACTTTGTAGGTAAACCTTCCCTAATATCAATGCTTTCACAGTTTGGGAACTTGTGAGAGACTTTCCCCTATTATCTCCCCCCCAGGTTTGCTGAAAAACAAACTGGCCGTGCTTATTAGTTAAAAATGGGATGCTAATAAATATCTGAGATGTTTTACATTTTGTAAATATTGCGTTCTAGGAGATACAAAATAGTTTTATGGCTTTAAGAGTTCTTTTAACTGGAGGCACAAATAACATTGTATCGCATGTTTAAGTGTGCTAATTTAAAATAATTTTTAAATATGCTAATTCTAAGCATGTATTTTCTCATGTATTTTCTCAGGTCACCATTATTGCAGACGATAACTGCAAGTTCCTGTGCTGGTCCAGGGAAAGGCTGACTTATTTTCTGGAATCTGAGCCATTTCTTTTTGAGATCTTTAAGTATCTTATTGGCAAAGATATTACAAATAAACTCTATTCGTTGAATGACCCGACCTTAAATGACAAGGTAAGCAACTGAAGTTTTGTTTGGGAATTTTCCTCCCACACACAAACGTATTGTTACTTCAATTTTAAATCCTCTTAAAGCACCTTTTTTTTAACTTGTTGCTATCAGCTGCTGAATTCACATTCATTGCCTTTTAGTGCCAAAGCGTGAGTCAGCGCAACGTTTCTATCAGAAGCAATATTGGTTAAAGTTAGCACGGTAACGTGCAAGGAAGATGAATAACCGAGATTCAGAACTGATCAGCTAGCACAACTATTTCTAGCTAGCTAGACGTGATGGCCAGTAGCTAAAATAGGTGCTTCTCCCTGGATAACCTTTCTCGTTAACAAATGGATGTCTCTGTACAAAGAAGCTTCAGGGTTTCTTCTCAAAGAATTTGCTTGCTGGGGTCAAACCAGGTAATACTGGTTGCCAAGAAGAATAATTTCAACATGTGTTGAGGGTTGCAAATACAAAAAAAAAAAGTTAGATTGATAAAATATAGTTAGCAGAAGGAGGCATGAAATACATATAAAATATAACTAAATATAAATATATATAACATATTCAGTGCTCTGAATATAACTCATTCTTCTTTGCACGTAGAGTGTTTTACATGTCGTGGTTGTCTAGGTGTAGTCATGGATATATTATCTTGTTTTACTTACATTTTGTCTTCTTAGTTACATGGGTTTTCAAGATTTGGGCAGTAACTTGGCTGCTGGTGGTTTGGGGTTTTTTTATTATTTATGTAGTGGCTGTAGGGTTCTCATATATAATTTATTTGAAGAACTTTCACCATCATTTATGAAAAGCTTTATAATTTTATAATACAGTATTTTTGTATTCTGTCTGTATTGATTTAACTCACAGTAACCCAGAGCAAAAATCCTTCTCATCAGATCGCCCATAAATATCTCGTATATAGGTAAAGTAGTTACTTCTGCAAAGTTGTGAATTTACTAGAAAATGATCCAAAAGGAATGACTGCCACTGCTACTATCCAATAGGCCTAACTTGTCATGTCTTTATGGCTAATTAGACATTGCAAGTTTTCTCAGTTTTGTACTGGCTATAGAAAGCAAAAAGAAGGAATTGTTGGAGAGACAATTTAATAGCAGTAAAGTACTGCTTATTCTGCCTTCTGGTCAGTGAAATAAAGGATTACACTGTCTTCCAATCAGATCCTCAAAACTTTTTCGGATCTCTGTTTTAATCTTACCAATGCAGTAAGATAAAAGTGATCTAGCAGGAATGTACCATTTATAAAATACATCTCATAAAGTATGTGGTTAAAGTTGCTTTTTTTTTTTTAATAAAAGTAATTACAGCGGAATGTTCTGTAATAAAACCCATATCTACACAGACAGTAAGCCATTCCTGGAGTATGGCATCTGAAAGGAACATGTAGCAACATGCCTCCTGTGTGTGCTGAGGGTTGCATTCAGACTGCCCCTCCTGGGAGACTGCTGTTCTCAACACTCCTCACCTTGCCTTTTTTTCTTTTTTTTCTCCTCTTTTTTGCTCTTTCTTCTTGTTTTTTCTTGTTTTCCTTTTTCTCTTTTTTCTTCTCTTTTCTATTTTCTGTTTTATTTTCCTCTTTTCTTTCCTCTTTCCTTCCCTTGTTTTCTTTTTTGACGCGTGGATGACAGCATTGGGATGTCGTGCCCAGTGTACAAAGTCATCTGCAACACACTTGACTTCCGGCACTGTAGAGCTTCAGCACTAGCATAAATATTTATTGAAATGAAAGTATAATGAAGTGCTCATTGTAATGTTGTAATTGGTTGTTAGTGAAAGGTCCTTATCGTACCTTCTTATCAAACCACCAGACTTCACCCCTCCTTTGACTTCACATCTGCACACTTTAACTTCAGTTTGTACCAAGTGTTTAGTGACAATAGTCACATGAATTTAAAATTATTGTAACTGTTTCATCACAGTAACTTTTGCAGATGTATGTTACAAAAATTAAGAGTGAGCTTTTGGGAAATTTATAGTACTTTTTTATTATTCCTCAAATGAAAATCCTGTTGCACAAGCCCTTCCTACATAGCATAGGACAAGAACCGTCAAGTAAGTTCTCCTTCATTTCCCCATTGCCAGCACCCTGTGCTCGTGTCACTTCCCACGGGCTTCATTGTCAAATATACATATTACTGGTGTCTTTAATGCTTCTTAACTGGTGACAATCTCAACAGAAAATTTTGTAGTTGATTTCTGTATACAGGGGACATACAAGAAACAACAACTAAAACAAATTCAGTATAGATTATTCATAATCAAGATGGTAGTAAGAAGATAAGAATATCTGTTCATTGTATGTTGGAAAACGGAAAAGTATCCATTTTTTTTGTAAGGAACCCTGTGATTTTCTTGTACCTAAGGAGATTTTCACTACTGTTGGGAAAACAGTCATTCCTCTCCACGTGATAATTCCTGACTTTTAAAATTCAGTAAAGTCAAGTTATCCATCGTGCTTTTGTCATTGATTATGATCTTTCACGTACACCTAAAATATCATTCTGACTTGCAGTAATACTTAACAAGTTAGAGTGTATGGTTTCATATAAATATTATAGTACAAAGTCTTCTCAGGAAGACTGCTCAAAGGCAATGGAAGCTCGTAAGGCCATTTGATAGGTGGAGGATAATGTTTACGTGATGCATTTAATCTGTCTTCAGTACAATCAAGAGCCCAATGGTCATCTACTAGGAAGAAATGGCATTCACCGTTTTCTAACCTGATGAAATGAAAAGCCAGGGAAGTGAACAAATTTCTGCTAAGATACAGATTGCTAGCAAGGAGGACCAGGCTCATCATAAAGGCTGTATTTAATTACAGACCATCATACCTAAATAATGAATTACCAAATAATAAAAATCAACCTTTCTGTAGGAAAATACATGAATTGTCCACTGCAAAGCAGAATTAAAATTGAATAATTAATCTGAGGTGTCACGCTTGTCAATGTTCTGATTCCAGTGTACTACTGGCACCTTCTGTTTTCATTTAAACCAATTTACGCTGCATAGAGTTTTCTATTCTAACCAGTTTCTTGATTTGTGAATAGTCGTAGCTGAGACCAGAGCATCTACTACAGAGGGAATAGTTATTTTCCATTTTTATTTTAATTCACTTGATATTTTTTTTAATAATAATTTATTTTTTTTTTTTTTAGGCTTCAAAAAAGATTGATCGACAGCCTAGTCTTTGCTCACAGCTCTCTGTGATGCAGATGAGAAACAGCATGGCCAGCAGCAGTGACAGTGAGGATGGCTTGCAGATGTTTCTTCGGGGGACTTCCTCTGCATCCTCTCTTCGTGAGTGCTCAAAATAGCTCCTGCCAGTTTTGAACACGGCTTGGCTGATCGTTAGAGATGATTGCAGAACTCCTGTTGCCCTCAGTGGGAGCAGACTGTAGCTTTTTGGATGCTGCTGTACATCAGCTCAGTGGAGGGACCTAACTGTAGGGAATTCATAAGATGCATAAGGCTTTGTATGCTAAGTGAAGCTGCCTCATGTAGATACTGGCAAAAAAAAGCCCGGCATGTATTGTAATAATTTTTGGCATAGCGTTAACGTGTAGACATAACGTGGAAAGTTTATCACAATGGGACAAAACTGTGAAAGTACAGTGCCTGTCACAGTAGTTTCTCCTTTGGTCTGTGACTGGTGCTTGTAGAAATTAAAAACCCAAACAAAACTTTCCCTCAGCAAGTCGGTGCTCGGTATTTCCTCCTGAGGTAGTTTTTATCGGCAGAGTCTGGAGAAATGTGGTGGACAAGGAATATTTTAATGCCACCTGGAAAAGCTCCAAATATCCTCTCAGGCTCTCCTTCACTGTGCTTTATATGACAGGAGTAATAGAGAACAGATGAAATGAGGGAAGAAACCACGTCTGACATTTTTTTGCTTCTACTCTTGGAATTTATTCCTTTGTAGGAACCTTCTAAACAATTCTTTCTAGGCTATTGTTATTTTTTACTTTTAATTTTCCTGAATCTCAACTTCAGCAGTAGCCTGAATTCCGAAAGCAGCTTTTGAACAAAAAAAACCCAGAAGATGCTCAATTTTATCATTTGGCATAAGTTGTTAGTTTAACGGAATTTAAAATGATCATACAGGATTATTTATTTTGATTTGGGAAATATTATTCTTTAGGAATTAGAATTCAAATATATGAGGAAAAAAAAATGACTGCCAGTTATTTATTATGGTTAAACTCTCTACTAAGCAGACAAAGTATTTTAAAGCATTTGCATTTTCATGTTTAATTATCTGTTTTCCATTGTGTTCCTCACAGTTCCCATCCAGGAACTCCTTCAGACTTGGAGGGCCTATCTGTTTTCACCCTCTAACATTGGTATAGTCTGCGTGCCCAGGTAGATGGAAGCAAAAGCCCTGCTAGTGTTTCACCCTACTAGAACATCGAGGGTGACACCTAGTTTGATGAAAATTCCAGTGTTTTCTTTATTTGTCCTCTCTTCCCCGAAAGGACATTTAGAATCACAGAACAGCTGAGGCTGGAAGGAACCTCTGGATATTGTCTAGTCCAACCCCATATTCAAAGCAGGGTCAGCAAGAGCAGGTTGCTCAGGGTTATGTCCAGTCAAGCTTTGAATGTTTCCAAGGTGGAGGACTTCACAGCCTCTCTGGGCAACCTGTTCCAAGGCCTTTACCACCCTCATGGTGAAAAAGATTTCCCTTATTGCAACTCATGACTGTTGTCCTTTGTTCTTTAGTGCATGCCTCCAAGAAGAGTCTGGCTCTGTCTTCTTTATACACTTCCATTAGGTAGCCGAAGACAACAGTAAGATCCCCCGAGATCCATCTGTTCATAAGGCTGAACACCCCCAGTTCTTGCAGCATCTCCGTGTACGTCATGTGCTCCAGCCTCTGACCATCTTGGTTGCTCTCCACTGCACTTGCTCCAGTATGTCCATGTCTTTCTTGTTCGGGGAAGCCCAAAACTGCACACAGCACTCTAGATCCTGTCTCACAAGTGCTAAATAGAGGGGTTTAATCTCTTTCATTGACCTGCTGGCTATGCTCTTGCTAATATGGCCCAGTATATGCTGCTAATGTGGCCCAATGTATGGATGGCCTTCTTTGCTGCAGGGGCACTCTGCTGACTCATTCCATTTTGTGTCCACCAGGACCCCCAGCTCTGTTTCTGCAAAGCTGCTTCCCAACCAATTGATGCCCAGGCTGTACTGCTGTGTAGGTTTGTCATGTCCCAGGTGCAGGAATTTGCCTTTGTTGAACTTCATGTGGTTTCTGTAAGTTCTGTTCTCCAGCCTCTGAAGTCCCTTTCTCACTAGCCACCCTACCCTCTGGCCTATCAGCAGGTTCCCTCACTACTTGTCTGTTGTCTGTGAACTTGGCGGGAGTGCACTCCATCCCATCATCCAGGTCATTAGTATATTGAACATTATAGGCCTTGGTATTGGCCCTCGAGGGACACTGCTGGTAACCAGCTGCCAGCTGGGTTTTGTACTGCTGTTCACCACCCTGTGAACTCAGCAGCCCAGCAAACTGTAGTCCATATATCCAGTCCATTTCTCACCCATTTGGCTAGAAGGATTCTATGGCAGGCTGTGGAGGGCCATGCTACAGTCCAGGTAAACAACATCTGCTGTACTCCCTTCATCCACAGAGCCCATCATCTCACCACAGAAGGCAGTCAGACTGGTCAGGCACAATCTGCCCATGGTACATCCATGTTGGCTGTTCCCAGTCACCTTCCCATCCTTCATGTGCTTGGACATGGCTTCCAGGAAGACAGGCTCCATAATCTTCCTGGGGCCTGAGGTTAGACTGATAGGCCAATAGTTTCCTGGGTGCTTCTCCTTGCCCTCCTTGCCCTTCAGTAGTCATGACAGTGGCCTTTTTTTCTCTCCCCTGACTGCTGTGACCTTTCCAAGATGATAGTGAGGGATCTTGCAATTGCATCAGCCAACCCTCAGCACACTTGGATGCAGCCCACGTGATTCCACAGTCTTGTGTTTGTCCTGTTGACTTCAGTGGTCCTTAAGTCAGTCCTGCTTTCCTGTAGGTCAAGTGTCACTCTCCTGGTCTCTACCACTAGACTCAGAGACCTGGGAGGCCTCCAGAGAAGCCTGTAAAGTTAAAACCAAAGCATAAAAGCTATTGGATATCTCAGCCTTTTCTATATCCCATGTCCCACGGAACCAGGGCCTCACAATTTCCCTGGTCTTCCTTTTGTTGCCAGTATATTTGTAGAAGCTCTTCTTGTTGCCCTTCACTAGATCCAGGTCAGCTGAACTCTGACTTTCCTAATGCCATCACTGCATGCTTGGGCCATGTTTCTGTATTCCCCCCAAGCAGCTCATCCCTGCTTCCACTTCATGTGTGCGTGTTTGAGCTCTGTCAGGACTTTCCTGTTCATCTATGCCAGCCTTCTACCACGCTTGCTCACCTTTCTGTGCATTGGAATGGACTGTCCTTGTGTTTTGAGGAAGGTGGCCTTGAAGATCAACCATCTGTCCTTGGGTGCCTTTGCCCTTGCAGGCTATGTCCCTTGGGTTCCTGCCAAGTAGATTCCTATGCAAGCTACAGTCCCCTGTCCTCAGGTCCAGGGTTGTAATTCTGCTATATTTGTCTTGCACACTTCTCAGTATCTTAAATTCCACCAGCTCCTGGACACTGCAGCCAAGGTTACCATCAGCCTTCAGCTCCCTGATGAGTTCTTCCTTGTTCATCAGTGACAGGTCCAGCAGAGCACCTCCCCTAGTCGGCTCATCGATCACTTGTTTGAAGAAATTATCTGCTACGTTCTTCAGAAATCTCCTGGACAACTTGCTCCCAGCCCTGTTGACTTTCCACCAGATACTGGGGTGGTTAAAGTTCCCCACGAGTACCAAGGCGATCATGAGGCTTCATCCAGTTGTCTAAAGAAGGCTTCCATCTACTTGCTCTTCTTGGTCGGGCAGCCTGTAGTGGATACCTGCCATGAAGTCTCCTGTGTTGGTCTGTTCTCTGATCTTTACCCATAAGCTCTCGACTGGCTTTTCACCTCTTCCACGGCAAAGCTCCATGAAATTGAAGCCGCTCCATTGCACAGAATGCCCTTGGACAAATTTGCACACTGGGAAGCCTGAAAGAAATTGGAAAACTGTTTGTGCAATTAGTTAGAATTAAAATTCTCTTTCAGGCTTAGCAGCAAAACACTTACACCAGTATTTTGGCTTTGGGAGGAAGCCATCTAAATGCATGCTATGTTCAGCTGTAATTACGTTAATCCCTATGATGCATCTGTGCTTAGCACATACTTGAGAAATACACTTTTCCTCTGTTGTACTTTTCCTTGGTTTGTGTACCGTATTTTCTGGTGTGGGGGGTGTAGTTTCCCCAAAAGAGGGGTTTAAATGTCTTTTATGTTCCAAAATTGCTGAGTCCAACAGCAGCTGGCGTAGTTGATGCTGCCCCTGCCAGCACCTCGCTGGCATCATGATGTGTGGCCGCAGCCCCCCGAGCCCAGTACTTGCCTTTTGGGGAGGCAGGGGGTCACCCCTGCAGCAGCGTGTCACACACCTCGGGAAATGCCGCCCTTTATTTCTCCTTTGCTTTTTGACTATGCAAAACTTTCCGACTTTGTAGAAAAGTTTGATTATAAAAATTCTCGAGGAAAGGTTATTTAACTCACTAAACTGTAACACTTCAATCTTTCTTTTTGCCAAAATGGCCTGTTAGTTATTCCTGGGTACTGTCATTGCCAATGAGGGGGTTGCTACCAAGGTGAGCTCTGCTTAAAGATCTGTATTCCATGTGGATTGTGGCCATGTATGTACTTTTTCTCAGATCAGAAGGAAACTGAACACATTTTTTTGGGGGGGGTCTGTTTTTTAAGATTCAGTATGAGATAGAACCTGAGGCTTACGGTCCCGGTGCTGTTCCCCTGCATCCCCCTTCAATCATATATTTGTTTATTAAAAAACAAAACAAAACTCCAACACCAAACCCAGAAGATTTAGCAAGGAACATATGGAAATTAAAAAAAATTATTTTTTTTACTTAGAATAATACATTAATAAGAGAAACTTGCCTTTACAGGATCTCTACAGGATTGTCTTGTCATTGCTAGGTGATCGATTGTTGCGTGGACAAAAGCTTCCTATTACAAATATGATATTTGACTACTACAATTCAAATAAGTTTTATTCTCCTAATTTCCGTATTCTCAAAAAAAATAGCATTTATATTTTTGCATAAACCACACTTCTTAAATTATGCTTTCATCTGTGCTACAGCTTTGACCCCTTTCCTCAAGAAACTGATACAAAGCTTTTTTCAAAGTGTTTAGTAGTGAAACAGTGAAAAATACTAATTAATAGGTCCCAAACTACGGTTACTAACAAAACTGTGTTTTGAATTTAATTAACTAAGAACCCAACTAACTGTTTGCTTTTATATTAAGGAAATAACCAACAAGAGTTCTATAATGCTTACGGAGTGAGTCGTTTGCAGCATGATGTTTTCTGTTGATAACATCACATTAACTCGGCAGGCATCCTCAAAAAGGTATTAAAGTGGGATTTGTTTTTCACGCGGTACTTGTGCTTGCCATCCATGATCCATCTCTATGTAATTTATTAGTAAATGAAATTGATGCATCTCTGTTTCCAAAATTTGAGCTAAGCAGAAATAGTTCAACCTGATTCAAAGGTAGCTTCACCTAACTTTTATCCTTTAAAAACCATTTCGATATTAGTTTCTATTCAATAATGCTATTGCTTGGTAGTAATTCGCATACTTATTAGTGATACAGTCTCTTTTTCTGTGCTGCTTGGTTTAGATCACTCGGATTTGCTGGTCTGTGAAATCTGTATTTGCAAACTTCTAAGCTAAGCAGGAATGTAGAAAGGTTTCGGTTTGGTAAATGCTTTTATTGGCATTATCTCCATTATGTGTGCTCCCTACGTCATACCCAGCTCGTGGTTAAAAGCAGGATTGGATTTCATGGGAAATGCCATTTTGATAGGCATTTGGGCTTAGGTCCATGAGGGAGCGCGGCAGAGGAGTGAATGGCCAGCCTGGGTTCAAGGTCTGGCTCAGTCTCTTGCCCATCTGTCCAACGCTGGATGGGGGCATCGGTAGACAAGTTTTTTTGTATTTGGAGAAAATAAGGGCACGTCTTTGAACCAAACAACTTGCCAATATTAGACCTTACATTGGATCCCGTTGAACAGACTTAACGGCTTCTGAATTCTGATTTCTGGAGACAGCTAACCCCTTTTAAACAAAAGGGAACCAGTCTAAAAATGGCAATAAACTATGCTAACACAAAGATCTAAAAGAAAAGAAAGCTGAAACTATAATCCAGCATTTTCAGGCATCCTTTCGTCTCTCAGCGTAATTTGTTGGTGTCTCCCAGCAAAGCCAATTTTATACCCAGGTGTACCGGCAGACCTTGGGTTTAGACAATTAAATGATCTAGTCATCACTTGCTTAGGCCATAAAAACCCACCTGTGTGAAAACAAGCACTTACCAATTCCAGTATTTCAAAATGTGTTTGAGTAACCCTTTATCATGGCAGTTACAGTAGTTTTTGATTGTCAGAAGAAAATACTAATACATTTTTAACACGAAAAGTTTCGAAAAGCTAATTCCAAACAGTGTTTGTGTGAATGTGATTTAAAAATGCAGTAATACGATAACCCACTGGTCTTGCCTGTAGCTGTATTTTGTTCTCTGTGTAACACATGCAGCACAAAGGAGTCCTTCATAAATAGGCTTCCTTAGCAGAGCACTTTACTGTATATCTGATAAACTTTTTTTTTAAAGTAATAAGAACGGCCCTGCAATAGAAGTATGTTATGACTTGCCAGTATTTTTTTTCAAGAAAATTCGAATTTTTAGCTTGTATACAGACGGTCTGTCAGACAGGGCCACTACCTCTTGCTCTTTTCTTCTCAAATGGTATTTCAAAGATATCTCTAATCTTTTTGGTCATCAAATGCCAGCTGTTTACAACCTTGTACCGTTGTGGTGGTTTAACTCCAGGAGAGGGTACTGAGAGGGGAAAAAAAAAAGTCCAAGCGCAGATGCAATTTCAGAGTGAACAATGGAAAATAAACCTGTTTGGCTGATGCCAGGGGACTTCTGTGGTTTAACCCTCCTGCTGAAAGTTTAACTAGAATCGAGGTAACTTGCACAAAAACTCCATTTAATGTCTGACCAGCAATAGCTGTGGTGTGCGCTCCACTCTGGCAAGCTCCGTGAGTTGCTGCTTCTCTAAAAGATTGTCTCAGAGCAACGCGATCACTCTCAGTCAAAAGTTACGTGGCCTTCACCTGGCAATCTTGTTTTCCCTGTGGTTGTTCATGGGGGCATTTTCCGTAAGTTTAACTCTGGCATGGTTTTAAGGCAGTTAGGGCTGTGATCACGTGCCCACCCGAGGTTTGCCCAGTACACTGAGGAATTTTTTTTTCACAGCCAAGGCAAGCGTGCAGATGCACACACCTTTCGTACGTGAATGGGCAGAAACTTGTGTCGTCATTTGTGGAGAAGAATTAGTAATGGTGAGGAACTGATTGCCAGGGACACAGCGTTGGGTACCCCATGCAGTCAGGATTTGCGCTGAATTTGGGGAGAATACTGTGCCCGTGGCCGGCCACAGGGTTTGAACCTTGGGAGGCTTTGCCGGGTCATAGCAGCGTGGCTGTCCTACGTCTAGGGTTCCCTGACGCCTGCGGCCAAAACAACAAAGAAACCCTCCCTTACAGAGTCCCTTCATAAGGGAGCTAGGACAGGATCGTCAGATTGTGTACGCTTGGTCACAAACAGGTGTATGGAGCAGGTATGTGCTGTTAAATTAATTGGTAATTTCTTTGTAACTGTGGCAGGCCCGGGCCGGACGTCTCCCTACCTGAGAACTTCAGCAAAAATGAAGCCAATAGAAGAAAGCGTTGAAGATGACGTCTTTGAAGCACCATCTGCTGATAAGCTTGAACTCCAGCGGCTGCCTTAAACAGATGCGTCCTCAGGCGTGTCAGAGCTCATACAAAGCTCTGGTGCAAGAGGAAGAAGTTGAACTTGGGAGGAACCTGAAAGCTAAAACCACCTCTCCATGTTTGAATTTACCACCGCATATGTCAGTGGCTTCTAGACGGAAATGTCACATTTTATTGTACTTCTAAATAAAAATTAAAAAAAGAAAACAACTTGCATGGGTTTTATTTTTGTTTTCTGGACATGGGTATTTGCTTCATTTTTACTTTGATTCTTGCCATCGTAAATTTATATTAAGTGGCTAACTAGCCTGAAATTTCCGGAGGCTTATTCAGCGCAGATTATTCACAGTCTCATTTCTGTGAGTTTCTTGGAAGCCTGTGTCTTGGTGTTTTTCAGTGGGAGATTTTGAAACTGTCTTTCCAACGCCATCCTGCTGTTAGCTACCATCGTTGTGAGAGTCTCACAGGAAATAGTACACACGCTCTTCTGCACCTATTGGGAGGTATTTGCCTCCAATTCTGGCATTTCCCAACCTGTCTGCTTGACTCTACAATTGTAATAATAACTTTTCTTTTTTTTTTTTTTCCCCAAATATTTCGGTTTGACATTGCCTTTCCAACCTTAACTTTTTTCTTCTTTAGGGAACTGTATTACACTGAAGTCTGTGTAGTCTCTTTTCCTTAGTCTTACCCATGGAATGATTGAGCTGCTCTGGATTAACCTTTCCACACAGCAATATGAGTGGTACAAATGACACTTGATGTAGGAAATTCGGTTCAAACCTCAAAACTGGGTAGCTGCAAGTACAGTAAAACACAATCTCATAACAGGAGGCACGGGGAAACCTTTATAAAATGCACTCGTAGCAGTCCTGTCTGTGATACGTGGAGACACGTGGATGGTAACTCACCTGTGCTTTGACAATTCTTGAAATCTGTTACGCAACAAATAATGTGTTTTAACTAAACATAACAGAAAACAGATACTATTCCAATTTTTCAATTGTACAAAGCCCCAATACATAGAATACTAGAAGTTTTGCGTAAACTCTCAAGCAGTCAGAGGTGTCGGGGGCTGGTTTTGCTCTGTTTTCTGTCACTCCATTTTAATTCTAAAATTTACCCTGAAAATGCATCTTTGAATCAGCCTGTGTCTGACTTTATATAACCCTTTTATTCCCTCCTCAAAAGCTGGTGCAATATCAAAATGTGCAGATAAAGCGATTGGAAGTTTGACCTGCATTGTCAGCAGTCCTGCTTCTGTGAATTTAAATCCAGTGTTTAATATTACATCAATATATCTTGTGGATCAGTCAGTTTTGCATTATTAAAAATGTTGCACGGAGGCGAGACATCCTTACTAATTTTTGTAAATAGATGTAAAATCTCTTTATGCCACACACGCAAAAGAGAGCACACTGGTTTCTGTTGGAGTGGATGTAGTTTATCATCTAAATCTGATTTAATGTTATGAAAGTCTTCATAGGTAGAAAATAGGAAGTCTTCTTGCAGCTGTTATAATTAGACACAAGTGTTAGTTGGAACAGCTTTTGAACCCACTGGTTTGATAAACCAAAATGACAAGTAGGATCAGTTGCGAGTCTACTGGGGTACAACTGGGATTCAGCAACTAAAACATAAATGCATATTTAAAATGATGCCACAATTTTAGTAGCTGGCTGTCAAATGCTAACAACTGAACTAGATTACACCGTGAACAAAAATACAGTAGACAACAAGAACTATATGAATATAATAGGAAAAATAGGAAACATTCTCCATGCAATAAAATGCATACCAAAGGAGAAATGTATCCTCATAACTCCAGCAACTGCTTGGTGTAAACTTACAGACTTGTTGTTTGAGTTGTCTGATGTCCTGTTCCTTTTAATAAAAGGAAGAAGAATTGCAGAATATTTCAATAGAATAAATTATAGAAATACAGGCTTATTTAGATTGAGATCTCTGCAGGCCAACTGATCCAGCCGCTTGTTCAACAGCAGGGTCAACTTTCCAAATGAGCGGAAATGTCGTAATGATGGAGACAAAACTATTAAGAAGTGCTGTTACAAGAACACGGCTGCGTGCAAGGATCTCGTGTCTAAAATGCTTACCTCCCTCTTGGATTACAGCATAGCCAGGCTTTGTAAATAAAACAATTCTATATATTTTTGCAGGTCGAAAAAAAGCTCTTCCGAGTAGTTCATTATCAAGCTGTGTCAGTAACGCGATGGGGAGAGACTCGCAGCTCGGTGGGTGAAGGCTTCCTTGCTCCCGGCAGCAGCTTTAAGCCCTGCGTAAGAAGTGATACGTTACTCCCATTCCAGATAAAATGGTCCCTGTGGGATAAAACATGTCAGCAAGAAGGGTGCTGCTGCATGACTATTAATGATTAGGACTAAAAAAAAAAATCACATAACAAACTCATTTGGCCAGGCTGAAAATGTGCAAAACCCACTCTCCTCCTTCCTGGACTACACAGAAAAGGCCTTTTACACAAAAGAAGCAAGTGCATGATTGGTTCGATGTCTCAAGGACAGCAGCTATATCTCTGAGGTTGCCTCTTGGCTACTGGGAAGGTGAGAGAGGAAATGGGAATTATTTTATTAATTTACTTATGAGGAGATATATGAAGCCATGTCCTTGTCCTGATGTAATTTTCCCAAACTTCTGCTGTTTTCAAACTCCTTTAAGGAGGAAAGCCAAGCTGGTGGAAGGGAGCTCATATAGTTTAGCAATAACCAGAAAACCCAGAGTGGCTGAAGTGAAAATAGCAGTTTCCTTTCTGCTCCTTCCCTCTCCAGCAGAATAATTTCTCATGTATTGTTATCAATTCAAGCAATATTCAATGCCTGGAGAGATTGCATCTCCTGAACAGAATTTGTCTTAAAAATTCTGGGCTGGGGGGGGCCCTGCAGGAGCAGAGCTCTGTGTTCCTGTTGTGTACCCCAGCTCCAGGACCATCAACATCTCTGCTGGGAAAAAGAACCAAGTCATCTTTGAGCCTGCAAATTGTCACACATGCTATGGATACTACAGCAAATAACACTGCAAATCATGATAAATCACCGTGACAGTCCACCAGAAACAATATATGAACGTCACCTAAAAAGACATAACTGGAAATTTTAAAATTCCCGATGAATGGGTAAAACTGACAGCGAATAAGTTTACTTATAAACACAACTTGCAAAATCTGTTTACCTCTGCTCCTGTTGTTTGAAATGGAGTTCTTACGGAGACAACAGAAGTTAAAATAGGCTGTAGCCTGCTTTTCTGAATTGAATGAGGCACCCCTCTCCATGGCTGTTGCAGAAGGGAAGTAAAAGCATCCTGTAATAATTCAGATTTAAAGGAGTGTTTGTGTGCATGGGTGGAGGATGGGCTGTAAAGCCACTTTTAGTTCATTTCAAGGTGTGACTAGTAAATCAAACATGAACCAACATATGCTTTTAAGTCCTAATATCACGTTCTATTGGTCATAACTGCTACTATGCAGCAGATGTGAATTATACTAGCAAATAGTTCTTTTTACTAACCAGAATGCCTGTGGGCCGGGGCCGGGGGGGGGGGGGGGGGGGGGGGGGGGGGGGGGGGAAGGAAGGTACTTGATAAAAATGTGGGGAGTTTTTATATTTTGTGATTTCAAAATTCTTCAGTTCTGTGATTTCAGTCCGTTTATATAGATACCGCAAAGCACATATTGAGTACCATGTTTGTTAGGGAGACTGAATTAAAAGGCATTAATCAGCTGTATCAAGAATTGTCTTAAGAGAGTCATTTCAGGCTCCGTCCTGTTCTCATTAGCAAAGCGCTGTTTGTCTCACTCTTAAATCGTGTGGAATGAACTTCACGTGGAGCTGACCCAGCATCTCCTCAGCCGTAACTCATACGCACGGGAGCTTGCGTCCTCCTGCCCCAGGAGGTAAATCCCCTTTGAAGAAGCTGTCTTAGGATTGCAAAAATTAATTTGGGCATTTAGAGAGCATTCAGAAAACCGGCTGTAGCCCAGCGCTTGGGAGGTCAGGCATGTAAAAAATGCTCCAGCTGCGGAGCTGGTGAACCTCTAGACCTCGGTTGACATAAAGAAGGGTGCTAGTCACTACCCACAGCATGTGTCTACAGGCTGAAAACCAACGCTCAGGTTCTAGTCCATGATGGATATTTGCAGTAAATAGCAAGCTTAGAACAGGTCGATTCAATGATCAAAACCGTTTCAATAATGTGAATGTAGTTTAGATAACCCTGTTTTTTAAACAGTCATTTTATAAGCAAGCCAAACATATTTAAATTTTAAAAAAGAATAATGTGTTGAACTGGTGTGCAAATACTAAATGCTTTATTAATTGTCATAGACTATTTCCCTTTAAGAAATAAGTGCAACTGAATCGTAATCTCCTTATGGAAAATAGGTTACTTTATATTTGATATATGCATTAGAAAGAAAAACAAAGACCTAACAAAAGAGATGCTTCAGTAAAAAAAAAAAGAAAGAAAGAAAGAAAGAAAGAAAGAAAAAAAAAAAGAGTAGCCGCACTGATATAGTTACAAAGCAAGTGCTCCGTTCTTCAGTAAATTTGTGGCATCTAGGTAGAGCCTGTTGCAAAAGTAAAGACTTGGAAAGTATCTTCACATGCGGAAGGCAGCAATTTCTTGAGCAACATTGTGCATGATGCGCGGCCTCAGATACATTCACAAATCATCCGGATGGAGTTTCGGGAAGTGAAATTATAGTGACACGTTTTAACATTATTACTGGAATCACAGCAACAGTTACTTTAATTATTGTTTCAGAAAGGTAGTCATAGGAAGTGCCTTAGAGTAAAATGTTGTTTTTCTGTCTCTGGTGCCATGTTGGACACAGCTGCTTCTGATTAAAGGGGAATGGGTTCTCAGTACTTAAGGGATTAATAGGAGAAGAGAAACCATCTTAATTAATTAGCCCTGACATTTAAACTTCCTGAGAGCATGACGATGATGATATGAGAGTCATTAGAGAGTGCACGGAGGCAATACGAAAGCAAAAGTTGCAGGATCGCTCAGTATTGATTGCAATACACTCCCTATACTTTTTTTTTTTTCAAAAAGGAGAATACTGCAGAGTGACTCGACAAAGAGACAAAAATTGGTGGGGTCTTGTTGGGCCATTTAACAAAACAAATTGCTTTTTCAAGTTGATGAAGTTATTCTGACTACAGGTAGAATAAAGCATTTTCAGTGAGTTTAAACATCATCTGAATTTCAGTTCACAAGAACATTTACTTAGCTCTTAATGAACATAAATTAAGGTACAAATCTAAGTATACAGCCATGCCATGCCGTGCCATGCCTGTGTTTTTGCTAAATACCTCCGGAAGCCCGAGGGCTTTCTTTACCAGAATCCTCTTTAAGACCTGTAAGTCAGAGCTCGAGTAGGAATCAGGGCTTTGCAGAGGGATGGACATAAGTTGTATTGCAATCTCCAGACCCCTACTTTAGCTATCGCATGCCTCAAATGAATACTGTCCAGCCATTGCAATTTACCGTACTTGAAGTCCTCCTTAACTCTCTCCTGGGGGATTAATATCCGTTACGGCCACATCCTGATTTCCTGGGCAAAGTGCTTTTGGGATAACAATTCCCCACCATCCTTTGTAGCAAAGAACAGATCAAAAGCAATGCCTCTTGACATGCATCCACTTGTATGCGACTGCATCAATGCCGTTGTGTTCTCGGTGCTACTCTGTGCTCTATTCTGTTCCAGAAAGCTAAGGAATTTAATAGCAGTATAGACATTGTCCACCAAAATACCTTGAAGCAATGTGAGTCTCCTACACTTTTAAATGCTGAAGAAAGCATGCTCTCCTTCGATTTTTTTAAAGATAATTCCCCTGATCACACCACCCTCTGGAGTTCTACATTGTGGTGTTTTGTTTTTTTTTTATTGTTCCATGTACTTGGGCTTCTCTCCAAGTGATGTAAAACACAGAGCAGCAGGCAAAATGGCTTACGGTGAAGGGAAGAAGCGAAACTGATAGTATATAAAGTGCTCTAACACAATGAAAACACATTCCTCTTCTTATTCCATTCATGTGGAGGTGACTTAAGATGACGGGTTTGTCTAGATAGAAATAAAAGAAACCCTGGGCAGCTATCTGACTGCGGTTGCTCAGACTGGGAAGCTTCATATACTGCAGAGGTTCATGTAAATGGCAAAAGGGTGAGAATCAGCCCTAATGCAGGTGTTGATAAACACAACCAAACCCTCCTTTTTTTTTTTTTCACTTTATGCTTGCCACACAAACAAGTCACTATAGTTTGACAACATGGATTTCTCTTTCTAGTAGACCCTCAGCTGCCAACCTGACCTGCTTGCTGGGGGCTCAGATCTAGGCCATTGTGGAGTGTCTGACAAGGTAGACAGGTCCCATGTCTCTCTTGTACTAAGGAGCCCAGACCTGGCTCACCAGTGCTGAATGGAAGGGAAGGATCACCTCCCTCAACCTGCTGATAACAGGTTCCAGAGGACTGGAAGAAAGCAAATGTCAGTCTTATCTGCAAGAAGGAGGACCTGGGGAACTCCAGGCTCATCAGCCTCATCTTAATTCCTGGGAAGGGGATGGAGTGAATAATCGTAGAAACAATTTCCAAACGTTAAGGCCAAGAAAGTGGTTGGGAGTGATCAATATGGGTTTATGGAAAGGAAATCCTTCTTGACCAACCTCATGGCCTACAGTGGACTGGCTTGGTGGATGAGGGGAGAGTAGTGGATGTTTTTTATCTTGATTTTAGGGTAGACAAGACTGTCAACCCTGTCTGCCATAACATCATCACAAACAAATTGATGAAATATGGGCTACATAAGCGGACAGTGGTGGACTGAAAACCGTCTGAACTGTCAGGCTCAGAAGGGTTGTGATGGTGGCCAGTCACTAGCAGGGTACCCCTAGAGTCAATGTCATAGTCGATATTAACATCTTCATTAATTACCTGGATGATGGGACAACGTGTACCCTCAACAACCCTTCAGACAACACAAAATTGCGAAGAGTAGCTGACAGATTGGATGGTTGTGCTGCAGTTCAGGGAGACCGGCACAGGCTGGAGAAAAGTTCCTACAGGGATCTCCTAAGCTCCACAAAGTGAAGTGCAAAATCCCACACCCGGACTGGGGGGTCACCAGCTGGAAAACAGCTTTGCAGAAAAGAACCTGGAGGTTCTTTTGGTGGACACCAAGTGGTACATGAGCCAGCAGTGTGCCTGTGCTGTACAGGGACAACAGTATCCTGGGCTGCTTTAGGATGAGCATTGCCAGCAGATCAAGGTGGGGGTGATCCTTATCCTCTACTCAGTGCTGGTGAGACACATGGAGTGCTGGATCCAGTTCTGGGCTCCCCAGTACAACAGAGACATGGACATATCAGACCAACTCCAGTGAAGGGACACAAAGAAGATGAAGGCACTGGAGTATCTGTCCTACAAGGAGAGGCCGAGAGAGCTGGGACTGTTCAGCCTGGAAAAGAAAAGGCTCAAGGGGAACCTATTGATATATATAAATACCCAATGGAAGGGAATAAAGAAGATGGAGCCAGGCTCTTTTCGGTGTCCTTTTTTCATTGATTTTCCTATAATCTCATTCTTTTCCTCATTTTCACCTGCTTTCACCATTTAGCCAGACTTTTTCTGTACTCTTTTTTCAGCTTGGTTTCATGAGTAATGTTTTTATGAAAAGCTTTCCAAGAAAAATCTTTATGAAAAGTGTTTTCTATAAAAACTTTTCTTGGCTAAAAACTTCCAGGGTTTGGTTGCTCATGTCTGCAAATACTTACTTTGGCTTTCAAGGAACACTTTCTGAGGACTACTGCTTGCTGAAAGGTGACTTAGAAAACCAAACACTGGTCTGTGTTTATCTCTCCACCTTTTCCTCCTCATATAATTTTTCAAAAGCTGTCACAGGACTACAAAGAGGGGCGAAGGGAGGAGGGAATCCCTTTCAAAAGTCTGCAAATTTAATTTTCTAGTCACATCCCCAATCAGGTCCCTTAGGCTACTTCTCCATGCAGGGGTACTCAGGAGAGCTGGCAGGTGACACTGCTTTTTGGCAGGCTTGCTGGCTTAGACCTAGAAAGGGCATGGAGCACACCTGCTCCTGGCTAAAGGGGATATGAAGGTGGTATTGTCCTGATTCCTAAGGGTTTTAGGATGAGTGTGGATGCACGAGGCATGCAGTCGCTTCCAGGGGAGTGAGAAAGAAACCCTTGGTACTGCTCAGAGGCAGGACTTTAAAGAGATCTAAATATTAGTTAAAAAATCACAGCATTATTGTTCTGTTGACATTTTCCTACCACACCTCCACCGTCATTTCCCTTTCCTGGGGCACACAAGCATTGACCTGTACCCAAAGCACAGCCAGGACTGAACTGTGAGCTGGGCTGGGGGGAAAAGGGTTTTTATCTTGGCATGGGGATGGCACTGGGACCAGTGGCAATGGGGAAACCCAGGTGGAGACGGTTGATTCATTTGGCTGGGTGTGAGGAGAGAGGAGTGGGCCGAGCCGACAGGAGCAAATCGACATGTGGATGTGGCAGAGGTGATCTCTGTCTTCTTGGAGTTGAGCTAGATCATCCTCTGCGCTTGGGAAAAATCCACTGAAGATGTGTTTGTGGGACGTTCTTAGACTGCTGCTGCTGTGGTGTCCGTCTGCGCTGGTTGTTGCCTGTGATCTGGGGGGGGTAAGTGATCCTGAGCACAGGGCAAACACTCTGCACAGCCCCTGCAGCAAACCCGCCGGGGTTTTTCCTTCTTAAAAATAAGGCCGGATCTAGTCCTGTGCTCCAGCTGGTATTTCTTCTTTGCAAGCATAAGGAGGAATTGCAATGACACAATTTTCTCTAAAACCAAAAGATGCTTGGTGGCGACGATGGGAAATTTGAGTTGCTCTTCTGGAAACCCTGTAGAGAAATGAAGGTCACACCAGCATTGTGGGGCTTGTCTGGCTGCCTGTCCCTTTCCCACTCTTTCCTTCTTTGAACCAAATCTGGCAGTAGGGACAGTTATCGAAGGAAACTTTATTATGCTCATTTGTAGATTTTTGTATGCTCACCACATTGCGTTGACAGCAGTTGGCATTATATTTGGAGGAGTAACTACCTAATGGATTACTTGTATTTGACTTAGAGTGTATTGAATAGAAAATGGTTTTTACGTGCACAGGGCATGTTGTAGAACACCTTACAGAATGCGAAAGTTTAAATGTCAAAGGGGAAATCATATTACATAAATAGGAAAAAGTGGAGTTTGTTAAAAAGTTTTGGTTTTTTATTGCAAAAAAAATTCTTTCCTGGTGTGTGTCAGACATCCTTTAATCGCATAAACCTAGTACTGTGAGCTCTTTTTGAGGAGGGCTGGAGTAGTAAAAGACCGAGAAAATGTATTTGTAGTGTGTGATTGCGGGAGAGCTTGAATTCTTCCCAACACCTAGCAGCGAATGCCTGCTCCCTCTGCTGCCCCGTCCTAAAAACAGGGGTTCTGAGCCTCCACAGGTGAAAAGCCAAATATAGACCCCTAAATAACCTTTTAAAGCAAATGTGTAACAAGATGAGTGGGGCTTATTTTTTGCGTTTCATTTTAGCGGGCTGAGAACCCTGGTTTTCCTCACAGAAGAGATAACAATTTGGGTTCAACATATTTAGTTTTTGTCCTAAATGGCACATGAATACAGAGGTGGTAGGTATCCATGGGATATTACCATGGAATCCATGGAATTTTTCTGTTATGTTCATTTAAATCAGTCAGTTGGAGCTAATTACAGTTTGCCCACGAGTTGCTTACGTTGCATTCAGCTCAAAACGGTTTATTTTTACATTGACTGTCTTAATGGATGGAGACTCTGCTAAATTTTAAATCTCAACTCCACCCTTCATAAGCATCTAAGAAGACCAATTGCTTTCTGAATGTTACCTTAAAAATGGAAGCAGCAAAGAGAACTGAACTGGTAACTCTTCTGTGCTGCAGGTACCTTGTCAGGGTCAGGGAAGGTGGAGCTGGGAGGCAGCACGGTGGCCAAGCCGGCTCCTAAACTGCTTCTAGGTTGCTCTCAGCCAAGTGTTTCTTCCAGCGCAGCCCGACAGCCTGATGGCAGCTGAGGTCTGATCGACTGTCAGATGCTGTAGAAGGAACCAGTTATGTGTGAGAACACCCGGGGATTTGTGCTGTTTTGCTCAGCAGAGGAGAAATCTAGATATTGCTCGGGTTGGAAGACAAGAATGCAGACAAACAGCAGCCTCTACTGGGGAGAAACCTCCCGTGCTTTTTGCAAACACCGTCGATATCTGTGGGGAAGCCAAAAAAATTTAGGTAACTGGAAAGACGTTGATTTGGCAAAGACTGTGGAAACACGTGCAAACTTCAGGCTTGGTGGTGAGCCACATGAGCTTAGAGTACGTCTCAAGGTGCCCGAAGTAAGTGATGGAGGTAACACTTCTCTAGGCTGAGGTGAATAAGTATAGTTATGATCATAAACTTTTGGGAGAAACTAGTAAAATGAATAGAATTGTTTTGATAATTGGTAGATCTATAAGCTGCCCCTGCACAACTTCAGCAGAAAGCTGTTTCCCTTAAAGAAGCGCACAGCTACAACAGGGTACCACAGGCGATGGTGCAGCTTAAATCTCCCAAGTCTCTTCCCAATTACTCTCTTCCTCTTAGAGATGCTTTCTCCACCTGAGTTAGAGACAATAGAGCGCACTGAAGAAAGACACGGGAAAAATCGATTGTGCAGTGAGTACCTTAATCATGTCATGGAAAGAATGATCACTAAGCTATTTGTGTCTTGAAGGGGTTGATCCGAGTTCTGCTCTTGTCCAGCATCATATTTATCACGCTATAGAGTGCATTTAGAAGTACTAAAAAGTGCTGACTGAGGAAAGTAATGGAAATCCCCAATGGAGTCAAGTTGAAAAGGGAGATGATGTATGTAAACAGTACGTGAAATATTTTAATGGCTTCTGGAGTGGGGAAAAAATGATTTTTCTTTTCCGTAGAGGGATGTGTTTCTGAAGAACTTCCGCTGTCATCTGGCACTTGCCAATTCTAAACTTCAGTTTTGAAAATCAAACCTTTTTTTGTTCCTTCTTACAATCTTTTTGCTTTCCTTACCGGCTCTGTTGACTGGATACCATGTATATTCACCTGAATGCCCTAATATTCAAGCCCAGTTCTGGCGGGTACTATGAAGACAAAAACATTACTGAGCTGTTATCAAAGGAACTTTTGGCATCTGCATTATGGCTCTTGCAGAGTGCGTGTTGCCCTCATGGCCCAGTAAATGGGATATTTCTCATCAAAGCCTGCCTTGCTATGATTTTAGTACATTGTGCAGCAGATTAATTTTGGCTGCTAATGTTGTGGCAGTCCTAAGGCATTCAAGCTCCTACTCTGCCTTTTCCCCAGTGTCCCTTGCCCCTTCGGAATGGGGCACGGGAAGGAAAGATGAACCCATTTCTCCAGGGCGTGTCTGGCCCGACCTGGGAATCGCCACCTCGCGAGGTGGGATAGGGGGGTGTTTTGTACTTGCCTACTGCTGACCTGCTTAAAACTGCTGCAAAAGGAAACTGGGGTTAGTGGTTTTTTTTCCCCTCTCCTTTAGACTTGGAGAACAACTGTTTGTTAGTCCCTTGGAGCCAGCCTTCCCCATAAAAGGAGAGACGTCAACATCTGCTTCTTCCAGCCTACCCTCATAGCTGGTGGGTTTTTCTGCATTTATTGCTTATACCAGAAGCTGTCACCTTATGGTGTGGTACCTTCAACAAGAAAAGCTGCTCCAGCTGGGTCCTTGGCACTGATGCCAGAACACAGCGAATTCCCTCAGACGTGTGCTTATATGATGTTTCGATGTGTATCTCCTCAAACAAACTTCTTTCAGCAAAAATTATGTGTTGTTGATACACATCCAGTAGCTGGCCCATCACAATTTTCCTTTTTTTTTTTTTTTTTTTTTTCCTTCCTTCCAGTGCTGCCAAATATTTCACAGATGCGTTTTGTCCTCTGAGAAGTACTGCAGCCTGCTTGGCACTATTGAAATCCACCCTGCTAAATGTGTCTGTTCTTCCTCTAACCCTACCCTCCAAAGGGCCTGCAGTCATCCCTTTTAGCTTCATGCCATCTGAGGGCGCTTTCCATCCCCCCGTTGATGCCGAGAGCATTGAACAGGGCTGGAGCCATGACTGGGGCTTTAGATTCCCTTTCAGAGGAGGAAGGTCACCGGTGTAACTACCACAGGGGAAACTCAGCCCCATTAGGGCATTTTCACTGCTGAATGCAAACCCCTGAACTTCAGCTGGAGTGGAGAAGACCTACCTGGACACGGTTCAGGAGAGGAGCTATCTGGAAGAGTGATACAAAAAAATATATGGAGTTTGTAATATGAGTAATTGCATGAGAACATGAGGGAAACTAACAATCTTCCTCTCATCTATTGCTGATTTCCAGCAGAGATAAGGCTGCCAGCACTGCAGAAAGAAGAGAAAAATAATACAACGCTTGTGTTGGCGTGTAGGTAAACTGTGGGAGTGCAAAATAAGAGCTCATCCTACAGGGACTTCAGTGGCGACTCTGCGGTGCCTCGGCGAGCCCGGGGCTGAGAGCGGTGGCCAGGCACTTGCTCCGGCAGCGGAGAAATGTGGCGTAGCTGGAAAAGCTGCTTACGCACACGCACACCCCCTCCGCCTGTTCACAGAGCTCTGCCTTCAGGCATCTGGGCTTTGCTTGTCTCAGCCGGCACCGAGAGCAGCAGCGGAGGTTCCAGGGTGTCCGACGCAAGTTCCTCCTGGCCGGCAGGAGCGAGCTGAGCAGGGGAAGGAGGGGAATCATCCTGCCGGTGCTGGCAGACAAAAATGGACTTGGGCCCCTGGGAATCCTAAGATCGGCTCACGGTCTGAGAAGGGATTGTTTAACATCATAGATAGGGTGTTATTTCGCATGACATAACCTCCGTGGTCCTGTTTCTTCTACTTGAGCTGAAAGTTATGAGTCTTTGCACTTTCCCAGGAACATCCATTGGATACAGGGGGTTGTGCTTCTTTGTGGGGACAATTCCTCATGTAAGCAACACGTACTTGTAGGGGCTGCTGACCTGCACTAATAATGCTCATAACAGTGACCCTGCAGTGGTGTGTCCTCAGATTCCTTTTGAATGGGCTGCGTAATATATGTGGGCATCCCGCACTCACGGGATCCTGCCAGGTGGGTCTAGATGTGTACCTAGAGGCACACCTCTGAAATACACACCTTTGCTGCACAGGGCAGCAAACAGCTTTTATGTAGAATAAATTTAACAGAACATCACAAAATCCTGAATGAGGTAAGTGTGTGCCAGGGGTTGGATATGGATAGTGTGACGTTCTCCTCCTCCTTTGAGCTTAAACCATGAATAAAGAATATCTCCATCAAGCAGATGACCTCATGTTAGGACTGCAGCCTGTTCCTGTCTTTCCTGTCTGAGCAAGAATCATGTCAGGTTTTTTTTGCCTATTTAATCTTTTTTTTTTTTTTTTTTTTTTCTTAATGGGACCCCCCCCACAGGACATGAATACACCCAGGTATTTCTGAATGCTTCAGTCGTGTATAGTTCAAAATCATCCTTTTCTCATATGGCCTTATCTGTGCTGTCCAGTAACACTGCCAGGAGCTTTCTGTGCTTCTGGGAATTCCGGCTCAAACCTTACAGCTGAAGGGCAATATGTTATACTTGGAAATCCACACTGCCGTTTTCTTTTGCTCAGCTGAGATTCCCCCCATATCTATTTGTGTGCATGCGAGGCAGTTTTTCTGATGATCTGTGTGAGATAACTTCAAGTGGGACCTTCTAACTCCATTACCTGTAAACGCCTGTGAACACAGCAACGTGGTGCCTGTCCTGCAGGCGGTGGTCCCAGGGATGCCCAGCAGCTCCAAGTGCTGCTCTGAACACCCGGCACCTCTGCAGACCAGCTCCTGGGGTTCCAAAAACTAATCAGCAGGCCTGAAAGCTGATGCTTGGAAATAGTGAGGGTGGTGGCAGCAGAGGTGAGCATGCCAAGGCAAAAATTAGCTGCTACCAGCAGTTGGACCAGCTCTGTGAGACCTAGGGTTACAGCTGCCACTTTGAGAGTTGAGCGCTCTCGCTGCTGGCAGAGGGAAGGCAGAGCATGCCCTGCCTGCGTCGCCGTGTCCCGAGAGGGGCAGCCGTTGTGTTGAGGAAGGGATTAAGGTGGGTGTTCGAAGAGCAGAGGTGGCTTAGAAGTTTGGTAAGTCTGTTCTGCTTTCGGTTTGCAGAAAGACTCACTGTGACACCAGCCCACCACCGGTGCAAGGAGAGGAGGCTCCTTCCCTGGAGGTGGTGATGAGCAGCCGTGACATTGGCACCTCTTTCTGCCAGATCCCCCCATCTCAGGCATGGGGATAACCTCGCATTACCCATAGTTTCTCGCATCCCAACAACAGCTGGGTTAGTAACTCTCCACTGTTGATTCAGGGGTCACCTCTGTTATTTGTGGACCGTTTGGTAGCTTGTGTCCAAACTCACTGGCTACTGGCAAAAGTCTGTTACAAACACTTTCTGTGGGTAGTCTGGTTTTCCTGGTCCTTCATAGCCGGTATCCAAACCAGGAGGTGATGAGTCAATGCAGGAATACTAAACCACGTTCCTGTTGGCTGGCTGGGTGTAATGTGGGGATGTGGCTTCTAGTGCAGCTACTAATACCTAGGAATTCAAACCCAAGTATTTTTATAGTTGTAGAAGTTAGTTGTTTCAGGCAACCCTGTCTGTGTAACTGACTCTAAAACAGAAAAACATGTATCGTAAAAAGTTAGAGGAGCTGTTAGACCTCTGTATGCATGTCCAGCACTAGCTGTAATAGGAAATGTACAGGTAAAACCTTCTCCCAGGCCCCAGAGGGAAAGGACAACTGCCTGGTGACCATTAATGACAACAAAAGCAAAATTATGCATTGAATTAAAAACAGTTAAAGATACAGAGGAGGCAGATGAGTAGATCTGAAAATTTGCAAGGCAAATACCTTGCTATATAATCTGAAGGAATAAAGCAGTGCACAATAAAGGGATTTCGGGTACATTAACTGTCCTGAGACTCTGAACAAACTAAGTGATGTCCAGAGAATGAAGAGCAGGGGCAGTGATTTCCCGGCCCCTGGTCTCCTCACTGTGTCACTGTCATGCGGTTCACCAAGCCCACTTTTACAGAAAGGATGGGCGCTTTCTGGAAGCTGCACTTAAGATGTTTCAATCCTTTTCAGGGAAGCAGAGGCTTGTCCTCCGCACTGACCTGTGACCTGGCTGCCGGGGCCTTGCTGAGAGCCAGTGAATAGCAGACAGGGATTAGACGGAGTAATTACAGCGGGTGAATGGGGAAAATAAAGATGGACCTCTTTCTTCCTTTTATCTCAAACAGAGGAGCTAATTTAGGGAACCTTTCTGACAAAAGCTCACAGTGACCCAAATCCTTCCCCCTTTGTCTCAGCAGGGACAAAACCAGGCTCAGAAGCCCCTCTGGAATAGGTTAGACGGACACTTAAGAGGCACCGGGTGATGAGTGCGGGTGGATCCTGGTGGTGCCGACACAGGCCTGGGAAGATCTGGTGGGGTCTTTGGGTGACCCCAGGAGCCCCGTGGCCCTCGGGACCTGCCGGCGTCTCTCTGCAGCCAGAGGAAACCAATTGAAAGGGACTCTTGACCTTCTTTATTCTCTCACCAGCCCTTTCTTCCTGTATCCTGTCACTTCACTTCTGTCTTACCCTTTATGGTGGTAGCGTTCCAGGAAATGGATGATTTAGTTTTTATTTTGAGTGAGTATAGCATGTCCTTGTGTGACTCACAGAGGAGGACAAGGCTTTTCTGGTAACTACTTGTGGCTCTTAGCTGCAAGGTAATAAATACCTTGCATTACTTAGGGGCTCAAGATCTGTGCTCATCAGTGTATTTTCTTCCATTACCTTCCCTGTACCTGTTGTGTCCCCCTGTCTAGCTGTAGCTCCTCTTATCCATGTACCCATGTAAAAAAAGGCGGGCAGGCTTTTTTCGCTGTAAAATTTCACCTGGAAATCAGTTCTAGTCCCTGCTCTGTGGAAAGCACTGTCAATGCCTCTCATTTGAGGAACTTCCTGGACTGGTAGAGAAAAACATCAGTTTAAGCCTCAGAGATAGATCAACCCATTGTCATTCCCAACTCCAAAAAGTTACCTGTTGCCTGAGTGGTCGGAAAATGTTTATCTTACAGCCTTGTTGGGAAGAACCTTAGGCCCAGCTCTGACACCTTGTCAAGCTGAACGAACAGGAGGAAATTGTGTGTAAACAAAATACAGGAGGTTTTATGTCATTACCTGTAGAGATGCTGCTGTCTTGTCGAACAGCTGGAGGTGGGAACTGGAATTTCACCCCCTCCCTTGCTGCTTTCTGGGATCTGCCAGAGGATCTGTGGATCAGTGGAGGTTTCTAGGAACAGGTTTTTCCCTTCCTCTTTGCAATGCATGGCCTTTATCCAGCCGGAATAGCGGTGAGCTCTGATGCAGAGTGCAGCACCCAGAGGAAGAGTGTTCTGCGGAGGTGGCTGTCGCTCGGTAGTGTCGGCTCAAGGTGCAATATTCTTAGCCTCTCTTGACTTTGGGCAGGGATCAGTTATTGATGTTAAAGCACCAGGCGGCACATGATGCCGTGCTCATCCATTTGGAAGGCCCACGTGTTGGGGAAACCTTTGAAACAAAAGCAGATGGTGCACAGAACCCACCTGCTGCTTTGGCGGTAAAAGCTCATAGGTTTTAACCTGCTCTTCAGCTGCCCCGTAGTCCCAAACAGGAATCTGACTCAGCTGCTCTTACCAAAGATGCTCTTGTCTTAGGTGTTCTCACCAGAGCCTGAAGTCAGGAAGAGATGCTGGTGACTCCACTGGGAAAGGAGGGAGAGTTTCATCAAACGATGCCCTCATGACCACAGCAGAGCTTCACACAGGGGATGATGGGGTCTGTTCTTTGTGCCAAGGGGGGTTAGTCTGGTCTGAGTTCAGCTTTAGGCACCCTCCTGTCCTTGTAGGTAGTAATTGCACAGCACTGCAGGAGAACGTCTGGGCAATGATGTTCCCTGGGTTGGGAGTCGCTCTATTAATGGTCTGCAAATACAGTACAGAGAGGACATGTGTCCTTCACTGCGGCAGTGCGTGTACTTGTGGTACGGGTCCAACACGTACATAGGCATCAAAGGCGCAAAATAAAACCTAGCCACACAAAGTGCTCTGGGGAACAGCTACAGCACGTGCTCCGGGGCAGACGTGATGTGAAAAGCATTCCAGCACCCAAGGAAACAGTTAAACAGAGCACAGGGAAGGAAATTGCACGTGTGGGTATGTGTGGTACGTCCACTGAAGGGAGGGGTCGTCCTCCAGCTGAGCTGTTGACAGAAATAGCAGGACGTGTTCTGCTTCGTAGCTCCTGCTGCCTGGCGTGGGGCTGGCCTGAATCCATAGGGCCGGCCCCAGCAGGGAAAAACATTTTCAGCCCTAAGTGCCGATGTCTTGTCATCACCCAGAACAGTGAGGTGACTCGCTCCGTAGTAACAGTGAGATTTGTCTGGTAACGATGTACCTAAATGCTTCTAATGCAGTTAGTAGCTTGCTTTAACATCTGTATGCAATTTTCTTAATTGCTTGACAAATTCTTCTTCAAATTTGTTACTCATTTCAGGGCTTTTTTTTTTTTTTTGCTGTTTCATCCAACAGGGCAATGCTGACAAATGCTAGTAAAAAAAAAAAAAAATACCCTACAGCCTCACTGTCCTCTCCAGGGGTTTCAGGAGCCCAGGGTGGAATGCCTCAGGGAGACGGTCTAAACGCTCCTCCTGACACATGTGCCCTCTTTGGCATGTGAGTGCGTGTGCTAAATCACTTCCAGATATGCCAGTATGGCTAATGGCACTCTCTGGTGTCGGCTGAGGATGACTGAGAGCTCAGCTGTGACTCGGTGACTGCAGGGGAATGAGGCTGCAGCTTTTAGCAAAGGGGCCAATTCAGGGCCATCTCTTCCTCATGAGCCATTGGAAAAAGCAACTGCAGTCTCTGGTGTGGAAACGGAGCTTTACCACAGCGGGTGGAAGGGTGCTGAGCCTACTGCTGCTCCTCGAAACCCCTCGGAGGCTGTCCCTAAGCTCCAGGAGCCGCCAGCAATCCCAGTTTTTCCCGGATTCTTTGGTCAGAAGGGAGAAAACCTTACCCTCTTTTTTCTTTTTCTTTTTTTTTAATCGCGTGGTGCTGGAACCGCATGCTCACTCCTTGCAGTTCTTGGCTTTCGCTAACACAGAAACAGATCCTGGGGCTCGGGGAAGGCCGGGGCGGCACTTGTACCTGCCCCCTTTACCCTCCCACGCCACGGCTCCCAGGCAGAGGGTCTCCGTGAGGGGAGCCTCGGCTCCCCCCTGCCCAGCTTTCTGCCAGACAACTGCTTTTCAGAAACCCTCAGCCTCGAAACTCCACGGAAGTTACGGTTCAGCAGGCTTGACTGTGACTTTTTGTCACGGCTGTCAGGGCAGGTCAAGGAGAGATGAAAGAAAACGGGGGCCGGGTGGAAAGGAACTTGCTGCGCGTCGAGCCCCGGCCTTTGCTGTGCTGCCTTGGGGAAGAAGGGGCATTTCTGCTTTCTTTCATAGGCGCAGCTTCCAAACTACTTCCAAATTTAACTTATTTTAAGTTATTCCGGTAACTTTCAGGCAGTATTTCCCAAAATATCTATTTAGTCCGATTGCCTCAAATGTTTTGAATGCTCCAACTAAAGTGTTTTTTTTTTAATTTCTTTTGTTTGGTTTGGTTTTGGTGTGTGTAGGGGTGTGCTTTTAAGAACGTAGGGCATGATAATTCAGCACATTTCCAAAAGGGAAAGAAGACAAAAGAACTAGTTTTCTAGAATATTGAAGACCAAGAGTGTGGCAGGGCAACCACCTGCCACCTCGGTAGCAACCCAGAATGACTGAAAAACCTGACTTTCGTGGCAGTACTGCCAGTAACGGGTTTACCCAGCAATCAATGGCCAAGATGAGTCCGTCGGTTCTTTTACAGCTACAGACCACCTCTAGACATTTAGTCTTGAAGATGTCGAAAGAAAGAAACCACAGTCCAACTCCATGCCTTGGTTGTGGGATGGTTCTGCTGGTTATCTTATTCTGATTATCTTCACTAATGGAAACGTCCATGTGCTTCTGGCCCAGGCTTTTTTGCCGTTTCTCCTTCAGTGTTCAACTTCCAGCAGTGGCCCAGTAAATGCCGTATCACCATGGCTAGTAGGACCAGTACCTAAAGGGGACCTACAGGAAAGATGGGGAGGGACTCTTTATCAGGGAGTGGAGCGACAGGACGAGGGGTAACAGTTTTAAACTGAAAGAGGGGAGATTTAGATTAGATATTAGGAAGAAATTCTTTACTGTGAGGGTGGTGAGACACTGGAACAGGTTGCCCAGGGAAGCTGTCAATGCCCCATCCCTGGAAGTGTTCAAGGCCAGGCTGGATGGGGCTTTGAGCAGCCTGGTCTAGTGGGAGGTGTCCCTGCCCCTGGCAGGGGGGCTGGAACTACATGATCTTTAACGTCTCTTCTAACCCAAACCATTCTGTGATTCTATGACTACATTGTTTGGCTTATGTCTGTTCTGGGTAACGCAGCCTTAAACCGTAGTCAGCCTGACTACAGACAGAAGGCTCGTTTCAAAGCCAGAGCTGGATACACTATTCCAGCATCAAAGCTGAAGGACTCTGGAGGAGGATAACAGCAAGTTTCTCAAAATGATGATAAAAGAGGCGGCAACTCCTCATAAAAAAGATATTGGGCTTTATCAGTTTTAAAAAGAAAAAAAAAGGCGGGCTTGCATTTTCTTACTGGTGCACAAAGGGACTTTTTACTCTAGTGAACAAAGGCAAAGAGCTGGAAGTTGAGGCCAGAGGAACTGGAAATGAGGCACTACTTTTTAGCAGCAGGTGATTAAAACAAGAGAGCAGAGCACCTCTTTTTTTTTTTTTTTTTTTTCTCAAGAGCATTCAGGCCTGATCAGAAGCCCAACTGGAAAAATACGTTTAAAGCAGCCAAGCAAACAAGGCTGCAGTTAAAGCTGCGTGCTAAAATTCAATATAATAGTAACTGCCCTGAATTCAATAGCCTGTGTCACACAGCAAGTCAAACTAGGTAAACTACTGATACTTCCTGGCCTTGAATTTTGGATTATTTGGGGGAAAAAAATGGGTCGCAAGCATCTAAAGCTGGATGGATACCTAAGCTCGTTACTCTTTCTGCCTAGATCACCTTCTCCTGGTTGGTAAAATGGGAGTAATGACCCCCAGCTCATCTGTGTTGGTTTATGAACTGTTTGGCTGCTCCAGCCCTGAATATTTAGGCTAAGTGCGGCGCAGCAAGTAACGCCTGGGGCCAAATACTGAACAGCCAGGGAACAAAAAGCGACCAGCTGCGAGTGAACTGAGCAGCAGCAGCCCAAAAATGTGCCCAGGGCTCGATGGCAACTGCTCTGCTATTGTACAGCAGGCAACGCTTGCAAAAAAATAACGGGTGCAGAGTAACCTGCTCTCGAGGGGACCGGTCGTCCTGGAGGGCAACAGCATCACAGGCAGCGGATGCCACTGGGCACAGCAGCACGCTTTGCTGAAAAGGTCTTTAAATTAATGAGGGCTTCACCTAGATGATAGTAATAAGCAGGAGCAGGGCATCCACAGAATGAACGCCCTCCTCTCCGCTGCAGAGTTTCTTCCTGCGCGAGGGTACAGGAGAGCGTTAGGTACGTAAGCAACTTGAAAGTACATGAAATTATTTGCATCTGGGATATTCTTATTATGGGGGAAAACGCGCCTCGTGTGGAGGGGAGGAGCTAGGTATGGAGCCTTTTATGACTTAAGAGTAATTTTGAAATGACTGGCTTGTCTAAATAGCTCCTGGTCCCAGGAGATTGCAGGAAAAAATACAACTATTTTGAAAAAGGCTAAATTTGTTTTGGCACTTAGGGTTACAGAAAGACTGGAAATAGCTGTGAAGTGCACACCCTAAGACCTACAGAACAGGGAAGCAAACAGACATGCTGCTTTTATAACTAGTTCAAAGGGCTGCTGTGGTTTTGATGTTACTTTTTTTGACTAATTCAGAAGCTTCAGCCCAAGAACAACTTCTCGTTGGCATGAATCAACGTTGTTGTTAAGGCTATGGCTGTTGATGCTTCTCTGCGTGGTTAGGAAGGGGGAGCTTGGCTTGCAGCAGTGGATTTGGTACTCCTGATGATGTGCCTTTGCCGAGCGCACAAGACTTTAACATGAAGAGAATAGCTCTTAACTCTTTGGGGGAGCTGCTGAAAGGATGAAGACCACTGACCTCCAGACACTCTGGGAGGAAGGCACGCACATATCATACACTAGGTTGGGAAGAATTAGGTGTTGCTGCTCTCCCAGGGGCTTTGGTTTCAGCCACTACTAGGCACTGCTGGTGGGGTTTTTCCACCTCACTTGTTCCAAGGGCTTCTTACATCTGAGCACATCCAGAGCTGCTCACAGCTCCCCGAGGTGGCTTGGTCCTGCCTGTGTCATCTTGCGAGGTGGTGTGGAAGTTAGATGGTGGCATGCCCAAGGTGTGCCCTCCCATTCCCCAAAACACTGGGGGTCAGGCAGGCAAGGAGCACGTGTAACAACCCGGTGTGAACTGTGTCCTTCAAGGAACACACTTGTAAGATGTTTTAAAGAAAGACTTGCTCCTGGTGACGGACACAAGAAGTGGGACATGTGGATGATCTTAGCCAAGGGGATTCAGCATCACCTCTTCCCCTTTCCACAAAGCGATGAAACCATTTGGCTACAGGTTGGAGTGGGGACAGGACTGGATGTGAAGGGACACGTGTTTGGGACACACGTTAATAGCTCACTCTTTTCTGAGGCCATGAATTAGAGGGGTAGGGGGTGTGTGGGGCGGAAGTGAATGAAGTTTTACGTGATTAGAAGAGTAGACAATGGAGTGAGTAGATGATAACCCTTCATGCAGGTGTTTGTACAAATAGAAAAAAACACAGCCCCTTTTGTGCCTCACAGAGATTGTTAAATTTTGCTAGTAATCACCTGTATGTAGAGCCTTGTATTGAAACAGAGGCGCTGGAGCGAGCATATACAAGCCCTCAAATACTGTAACACAGAATCATGAGCTAATGCTATCCCATCCGCTAATACACTTTACATAATTTAAAGACGGAACTTCCAGGTGATGGTAGACAACAGCACTTTCGTTTCTAAACAAAGAAACAACTTTTCGAATAATTTTAAAGCAGCATGCAATAGATACATACAAGCTTACAGTTTTACAGATTATGGAAGAAGTAATAAAGACGGGATGAGACTTAAATACCAAAAGTTTTTCATCCCCGAGTATAACCCTAACGTCTGATAACTTTAATGACCAGTGTATTCTCACAGAGAGCAAGTACCAAAAGCTATAATCTTGCAGTTTAATTTTGACAGCTGAATAGGGTTTGGGGTGCGATTTCAGCAGCATTGATGGTATGATCCAGGTATGCATTAATCATTTATTTCTCCCTCCTCCCAACAACAGCTTATATAATTAAAATTATATTTTCTGAAGATAATAGCCTAAAACTAAGTGCACATAGGTGCATGTGGAAAGTCTGCCCGGTGCCTGTACGGTGCTTTTTTATCACGCAAATGAAGAAAATCTCAAAGGCCCACTGTAAATGCCAACGTTATATGTTTTATTTTAATCAAGTAATTCTTTTAAACCTCACAATATCCATGACTGACAGGAAAAAAAGACATTAGGCATGAAATGAGAATATAAAATACATGATATGTAGAAAGGCAATCAGTGCTTTAGTCCCTCAAGACAGTAAACAGGTGAAATGACCTTCAAAACTTCAACTCACTGTTTTCTTCTTAAAACATAAAATTCAAGTGATTTTTCTTTTATTTCACCTTGTAAACAACATACAAGTCAAAATGGACAATGAGGTAATCTATACTACAGAAGATAATTTAAAAACACTAGATAAGACACAGTATTAAAGACATATAGAAATCAGTGTTCACTTTGGTCTCTAGTATGGTTATTGTTATTATTACCACAAGCAACACATACTAGTTTAAGCCAGTCTGGTGATATTTGTCAGCCAGTTGTTGCTTAACTTAGTAATCCAAGAGGTAGTCAAAACCATTACCCTTTGTAAAGATGGTTGCTCTTACATTTGGTTCAATGACAATGGTAGCAAATACCTTGGTACTTTTCAACATTCTCATAAAAACATTCCCAAAGCTGCTAATATACAGCCCCGGTTTATTACAAAAAAAGAAGCGTGTGTTCATAGATCAACCTCTTGTTATCAGTCAACAGTTGTAACAGGGGTAACACAACCAACGGATCTTAAAGAAGAGGCTGTTGATACACTAAGCAAAATAAGATCGATGCATTTAACAAGGCTCTGCTTGTTTCTAAAACAATACTCAAATCTCATTAAGACTTCTAGAAAATTAAAATCAGTGCATCTGCACATGTACATATCTTCCCAATTACTTTTATATCTAGCACAGGGGAATACATATATATTTTTTTATGATAAACATTTCTTACAGATAAATTAATTAAAATAAATTTAAGACTCGATGAGATTTCCCGTGTTCTTTTATAATTCTTCTTACAAAGAACGTTACAAGATCTATAAACACTCTTTATGGGGCTCTATTCACAAAACTAAGTGTGACTAAGCAGGAACTCCAGGATAACACTGGTGCGAAGTAAAACTGGGCTGAAAGAGGTGGCCTACAAAGGGAAGAGGTAGGATCCAAATGTGGTGTTTGGCACTCCCTGAAAGCTGGCTAGAAGCAAAATATTGCCAACGGTATTACAACGCCAGATTTACCATCAACTGCAGCGAAAAGTTATTTGGCTCTGCCTCCAAATACAAGTCTTCCTCACGGCCTAACTTTTGTGGCATGTAAATGAATACCATGACCTCTCCTTGGGGGAGAGTAAAAAAAAAACCTCACGATGTCCCTTATGATCAAATCAAATCGAGTATCCTGGGGAGGGCAATGAGAAGGAGAGAGGTTCTTGTTCCAGGTTTAACCTTATCTCCAGTATTGTTAGGAGAAAAACACATCTCTCCGAGCAGGTATTTCAACTATTTCTACTCAAACCAGTTTTATTGTGAAGCATTCTGGCAAGGCCAGGCTGGTGAATAGGGGAAATCTAGGCTGAGCCAATGCTGCAGAATATTAATTTTGTCCTTAGACATGAAGGAAGAATCCTAAACTCAGTCTGTGCCTCTTTCTTTAAAGGGCTCTTTGCTTATTTGGAGCAGCCTACTGAAGGAAGTATAACTGGATTATTTTTTTTCTACTGCAGCCCAGTGCTAAGTAGTTACCTGCCGCAGCTCGTGCTGCTATACGTTTAACTTACTTAGGCATGTACATTTTTGTCTCTTCTGGAGGATGTATTTATTTTTGTGAACAGTGCCCATAATCCTTTAGACAGCAAAATAAAAACTTTCAAAGAAATGTCTGGAAATGTCTCATAATTTCACATGGATGCTTCATCTTAAACAAGTATTTGCCATAACGTATGCAGTGGTGAACTATCAGTTACATATTTAGTACAGATAAAAAGTATGTACCATAGATCAACAGCCACCTTTAAGGCTAGAGCAGCACAAAGGTGTGTTTATGCAGTAAATATGAGGTAGCATTTTGCTGTAAACAGAATAATAATTTTATTGTTACCTATGTAAACAAAGTGGACTTGATGCTTTTGTGTTTTTATTCTTCCCCCTCCACCCCCCGTCCCCCATCCCTCCCCTCCTAGAAAAGCTAAGCACCAGTAACTCCCACTGGAAGTCAGCGGGAGCTGCGGTTGCCCAGCATCTCTGAAAACTCAGACCCTGTGAATGTAAAGACGCAAACGCTCACATAAGCAACCAGTACAGAATACCACTTTATCATTTCACAGGAACTTAAAATACAAAATGCTGAGATCTGATTATCAGAAATGTAGGTCTATGTCAACTCAGAGGTAGTTACTAATATCAGTACATAATACTTATATAGAGATAAAAAGGTCTAAGACTATTTGGTTTGTTCTGAGTAAGCAGGTCTGCAGACTATTCTGTAAAGAAAACACATTACATGGTATATTCCCTGAGCAAAGTTCTTTATCCTGAGTATGTTATGTAATAGTGATAACATTCTAATATATAAAAATAAAACCTTAAGCTTTCAACAATAAGATAGGGTTTGGTATGTGCTCTTAGCAGTTCAGTCTGACTTTGGTGCGCACGGTGATTTCAAACAGCACCAATTAAAATCTGCACGTTGAAAATATTTCCTTATCTCAGCTCTGAACTTCTTACATATAAACAGGGAATGACCAGTTTTCAAATCCACAATTGCCTATTTCTATAAGGAACTTTGGTTTAAATTTTCAAAGTGACCTAAGTTTTGCATCTTTGCTGTTTAACCTGGTTTTTACACCGGCTAGAAGGTTAAGCAATGCCACTTTGATTTGTCTACATAATTTAAATAAGTTTACTATCCTTACATAAGGCAAGGAAGTTCTTCTCTATAGATATATCACATTCAATATCGTCAAAGGTAAGTTTTGCATTAGTACACTGAGAGCTTCAGTATAAACCATCGAGTCTCGCAAACACTGGCAAGGAATTCACACAAAATAATGTTCTTGAAACTGTGCCCTTCGCTGAGGCGTTTGATTACTACCTGTTCACTGAAGCAGCAGCAGCAACAGTAGAAGTCTCATCTGGCAGGACAAGTGGGACAGGGAAGGCCACTAACGAGCCAGCCGCGTACCTGTTGTAACTAGTGGCTGCACAAGACTTACCCCGGGTAGGGCTTTGGCTCGCTGGAGCCTCTCACGCAGGCTGTTTCTTTAGTTTGATTATCCGAGCTTAAACCTACCTGACTCTTTCAAGCTTTAACAGCCTGTGTTTATTGCCAATGTTAAGGATTATACAGGTTTCTCTAATTAACTTACATCCGCAATGGGATTTGTCAAAGTACGTTATCTTACGTATGACTTGGTAATTCAGAAGTTACAAATGGAAAGCGACTTGAAGTTTTGATAGGCTCCAACTCTATTAACCCCGAGCAAGGGCTGCAGCCCAGGGAGTCTCACTCTGAGGCCACCAATCCTTCTCCTCTTTAACGCAGAAGTGTGTGGTCCCAGCATGCTCTGGACCAAGGCTGGTCAGCAACGGTCTCCAAATCATAAGAAGCAGATGATGCCCAGGGCTTCTGGCAAACTCGCAGGTCCCTTCACTCAGGCCTGTCTGCAGCAGACACCTGTCCTTCTTGACTGTACACATGCTGTATCATCAGCACAGGAGGCCGGCCGAGCAACCCTAAGTACCCATCTACCTTCATTCTTAAGAAACTATTTATCCCAGGATCTCATTAGCTTTGCATTTCGTTTTCTTTGAAACCAAAACAGACAACAACAAAAACCCTAGGGAGTTCTCTCCATGGCATTTCAACAGAAAACAAGAGGGAAGTCCCTTCAAACTGAGGGGCACTACTTGGGACCGAGAGAAGTTGCTGCTGCTGCTGCTACTACTGCCACCAAGGTCCCCTAAATGGTCACAGAATACAAAAGGTTAAACAGGATGGTATCCTGATACCACTCAAAAGTCTGTTCGTAACAACTTACACATTCTCCCCTACACAACAGTCATCTAAATTACAGTTACAACCACATTAATTTAACAAAACATTTTGAGAAACCAGCACAGAAATTACACATTCATTGTCTTTTCCGGAGCTTTAAACTCCTCACCAAGAAAGGATGGTGGCAATGAGAGACACGTTGAGTCATGACACTGCCCTGCATGGGCATGGGGAGGGAACGGGTTTTGATACTTTGTGGGGATGAGAAAGAAAATAACTCAAATTGATGGCATTGGGGGATGTCTTAGTATTTTTAGTACCATACGGCAGCTTTAAAATATGAAAGTATCCTTTGGTTCATAAGAGAAGTAACAGTCTTCATCTCAGTTCTGTGTGTGGTTTTTCAGGTTTGGTTTGGGTTTTTTTTTGAGTGAGACTTCTTGGGTTTTCTTGTTTCTTTTTTTGAAAAAGTTTGGAAATATATTTTAGGAATGAGTTCAGGAACATTTGTGGATACTGTGCCTATTGCTTCACAGTAATGTCTTGTGGGAGCTGAAGAGTGGTCTGATGGAAAAAACAATATATTTATAGATATGTACACATACACACACGCGCGTGCACACTCATACACACACATACAGAAGGTAAAACGTAATGCACCCTGCTCAAATGTATTTTGCTTGGAGTGATTTGTCTATCAAAGAAAAAAAAAAAATTCACAGTTCCTCAACAGTAGTTAAAATTCCAGGTCAGCTACTGATAATGAAATTATTTCCCCTGTACTTGCATGAGGTAGACATCCCAAGAGGATAAAGAAAATGGAAAGTTATGACAAATGCTTTAAGTTTTTTTCCTTTTCTGAACAGAAGGCCCCTTTCTGCTCGGTTCTTCGGGCGACGCAGACAACTTACTCGACGAAGCTTCCTGTGGTGACCTGCCCGAGCGCTCCGAGATCTCTGACCTGCCTTCCTGAGAGTACGATGGAGATGAGTAGCCGTGCGTTCCTCCCCCTTCTCTTGGGAAAGCAGAAGTGGAAGGCTGCGGTTCAGCTTCGTGTCTTCCCTGAGAACTAGCGGGCTGCTGCGAGACAGTTTTATGGGGGCAGTTCGCCACCATGTGCATGATGCTCTGACAGTAATGGCACTTCTTTGGCTGCGGAGGTAGACTACATTCTTTAGCGTGGTGGTCAAGGCCACCACAGTTGTAGCATCTGAAAACACAGAGAGACAGTTAGTTATAAAACGCAGCGTCAAACGGTAAGATTTTCTACGGCGGGTAAGCTCAGCGCGAGCGTGCACAAGGTCTGCTGGTGAGAGAGCGGGGGCTTCTGTACCGATATCCCACGGCCACGAGCTGAGGTACATCTGAATTCTGCTTTTCAAACCACTGGGAAGGTGCCCCTTTGTCCCACCGGTGCCAAAAACCACCTTGTGCTCAGGACTGGGAATGTTTTACCGGAGATCCCAGCCTGTCCCAGCCCCGCTAGAGGGCACCCGATATTCAAGCATCCCCCGCTGCCGCCAACATCTCTGTTTACCCAGGTATTTATAGCATTAAAAGCCTGCCAGTACCAGTATTTAACAGTACGAACGTGGCAAAGCGGGGCGAGGAGGGCAGAGGAGAGTCACCAGCGCCGGCATCCTCACCCTGAGGTGGCTTCACCCTACGTGCGCCCGTCGTCGGGTCGGGGCCATAAAGAAACGCGCAGAGAGGAGATACTCAGCCTCAGATGTAACCACGTCCTAACGGACATGCTGCTTTCAGCCAGGGAAATCTGGCTGTTAACATTTGCAAATTCACTCCAAGAAACAATCCCTCAGCACCTCTCTCCTCTTCACTGTTAGCAAGATACTAACCATATCTTTATTTTATCAGACAAACGAAAAAACAGCATTAAGTTGCCCATGGCATGCTGTCATGTCCCACAGACTGACCTATAATTTAGAGAAGCTAAATGATGAACAGAACTTCATTATCCTTTCAGAAAACATTGTAATTAAATTGTCACATCTTCCCTAAAAACAAAAAAGAAACAAGAAACCAAACCCATTATACCCAACTCTGCGCTTCTATGACAACTGCAATAACATATTTTAGGTGAACTCGTTCCATTTTTATGTCACTACTGCACTGAAGTTTTATGTGATTTTTCAGTAGAATTTGAAGACTATGCTTAGAGTAGTCTGTCTGCATATACTACAGAATAACCCATGAAGAGACACAGAATATAGAGCTTCCCTTGAATCAAGAAGAAACCGATGTGTAGAAGCCTCATTGCCATTTAGTATTGATTTCCCTAGCAAGGACATACTAAATATGTTGATAAAATACAAACATCCTGATCTAAGACCAAAACATCAAGCTTTTTTCCCTATAGTACATATTAAAAGAGTCTGAAGTTATTAAACAATATCCATCTGACTACTTCTTCCCAAATCATTGCAGATATTTTCAGATATAACAGTAGCATTCAGTCTTCTTAACTGGCATCCAGCTACGTTTCCCCAACAAGCTTTCTAAACACCTTCCACATAAAATAATAAGGAAGTAAAACTTGCGATTAGAACAACAAAAGAACAGCAACAACAAAAACCCTTCAAGTGTTTTACTTTCTCCACCTCCAATAAATATACCTAAGAATTCACAAATATTATATTTATTATAATTTAAGTTATATTAAAGAATGATGTTTATTATTATTATTATCTTCTTCATCGGTTTGCAGCAGCGTACTGGTTCCTGGGCTAAGTATGGCATAATACGGTATAACATGGGAGTGTGCAGACATTCTGGAAATCAAGCATTTTATCTCAATTCAGAATACAGAATTTCATAGCTGTGAATGCATCTGCACTTGCTCCCTTCCCTTAATATCACGTGTATTTAGAGTGGTTTAAAAAAGAAAAAAAAAGTTTGAAAATAGGTTAAAGGGCCTCAGTAACAGGGCAGGCGGTAGCCATGGACAAATCAATTTAATCAGTCACTATGGTATGCACTGTGTTATCCAATTCAGTGAACCATTTCACCTCACCAATTGACCAAGAACCTGCTGTCAGGGCCCCCGCTTCCACTCAAGAGGCCTCCGTCACCTTTTGCATATATATTTATCAATACATCCTATTTGCAAAACATTATAATTCCCCGTGCAATCAAACCACCGCTAAAACGTCACCATAAAAGAAAACTCTATCAAGAAGCAGTTGTGGTTAAACTACGATTGGGCTTTTCAGCAATGCTTTTTGTTACCAACCAACTCAAGCATCTGGCTAAAGTGTCGCATTAGAATATATATGTGCCAGCCGGGGTGTGCCTGGACTTAAACAGGAGGGTGGTATTTATTCAGTTCTTTTAAGTATTTATTCATTCCTTGTCAATCACTCTTACCAGGAGAACGGATCACACCCCGCTCTGAAATGCCTTCCCTCTCAAGGGATTTACGCCAAAATGGGAACGGTCAGCCACCTCGGAGCTCACAAATGATACCACATGGCATCATCCATGTGCATTAAGGTATGGGATTAACCCCTTCGTCCAAAAGGCTTCAACTCTTTGCTCCTCCCTGCTGTATGTGCTTACATTACAACATAATGAAAGCTGAAAGCATCGGCTATGTGCCCATGAGCTTATACATCCGCATCTCTATGTACATAAGTATATCTACTATTTGAGTATGTTCTCAGAAACTCCAGATTAGAACAACCAAGTACTATAACACCAAGTACTTCTTCACTTCAGAAGCACCATGGAAATAATATATGTTAGCTTAAACACAACATTAAAGTTTACATATAAACTACACCATGAGATGAATAAACCACAAAAAGCCCTTAAAAGTGCAATTATAGGAGAAATAACCCTTACAAAAAAGCGACAGGCAGAAGGATTTGTTAAAATAGGATTGTCTTTCTCACAGTAGGCTCACGTGATTTACTAGATAGCTTCAGGCTTGAAAAATAACACAACAGAGTAAATAAAGAGATGGCAATTATCTTAAAAGGGAATCCTTTCCTCACTACAGCACTGTCAGGAAGGTGAATCAGGGTGATTTTTTGATATAAAACGATGAACATTTTAATAAAGGAACACCTTGAGGAACTTGTCTAGCATTGCATTTCAATATTCTCAAGGAAACAGTAACATTAATACCTATTAACAAAGAAAGAAGAGAGCAAGGTTAAAAAACATTTTAAAATTCTCCTTCGCTACGGATTTGCGATTGCCCAGAACTATACGTATCAGAGGGAACACGAACAAGCAAAAAGCGTGCAGATTCCAACGTAAACTATGCCGCATTAATAGCAATAAACAGATGACTGAAATGCATCAGAGGTACTCAATTTCACAACCATATGCAAAAGGAAGTATTTTTTCAGCTTTTTCCCTTGTTCCAGCAGTCAGCTCCTACTTGGGAAGCACACCCTAGCCCTATTCTTTTTAAGATGACAATACCCCTGCCTTGCAAATACCTTTCCCACAATAACAGCTCAGCTGAGCTAAGCAGCAAGGAGGGCAAGCACAACCGCTTGCTTCTTCATGCTGCCTTATAATATGATTTAGATGATAATCCAATATATATGACAAGTAGAGAATCGTTTGTGTGGCTCCACACTATTCTCTATGGGGAGAAAAAGCTTTAAAATTACCCTGATGACTGACTTTTTCTTGGGGGGTGGGGAAGGGTTAACATCTGACAGGGACAGCAAAGGGAAGAAAGGGGGTATAGTCAGAGGAAGACTAAAATAATTCTCCAGGATATTCCCTACACCAACACCTCTTTTGTTTTTCCTTTTTGAATGCTATAAGACAACAAAAAATTGCATCTCGGCTAACAATGCTCCATCTAGCAATGTAAATGCCTTGAAAAACGGCGTGGTATTCTAACAGCGTGTGCAAATGGGATGTTTTTGCAATACACTGAACGCCAAGCAAGCAGTTAAAGCATAAAGGAAATGTTTAAAATTGTACCTAAATGTGATGGGTTTTTTAGTAATTACTTTCACAACATCCCTAAAAAAAGGCCAGCTCTTACAGACAGAACACACAGCAGATCGCTCAAACTACCCTATTTTGCCATAAAGGAGGTTAAATGATCCATGATCTAAGAGAAATATGGATCTTAGACGAAAGATGTTTTACTCTTCAAGGGCTTCAGTGACTTGTCTTGAAAATCAGGCCATGGGGCAGTGCAAGGGGACGCTTCTGTCTGGTGGATGTGAACACCCAGAAAATCCCGGGGAGCCCTGTGCTTGCTCGGGCACCCCTTGGGAAAACGAGAAACACCTCCGACACCTCAGCAGCACTGAAAGAGGCTTCTGGACCATCGAGGATCTGCTAATTTCAATTTTTCTTTGAGATAAAGGCAAGTATATTTTAACAGATTACTTAAAAATATTCCATTAACCAAATCCTGGATATCAAACCTGTCACAGCAGCCCTCCAAAGACCGACAGGATCACAGGTGGTTGCTGCCCAACGGGAACCTCTGGTATGTTACTACATTATAAAAGGACTAATCATTTTTACTAAATACAGGTATAACACAAAAAGCCTTCTTGCTGAGAAGCCTACACTTAAAAGTGAAAAAACGGTTTGAGTATTTTTTTGAAATGAGGCGTTACCCTCATGCCTTAAAAGAGGGAGCACATGCGGACCTCATCCTTTTAGAGCCAGACACGCTGAAACTAAGTATGAGGCTGCAGTCGCTGCAACTTTAAAAAAGTCAGCAACTATCCCTGGAAAATAAAAAAGTTTGGTGGGCTGCCAGGGAAACAAGCTGGAGGAGAGCAGGAACAGGAGGAGCAGGAGCAGCGGGTGGCACGGGAGGAGTGGGAGATGGTGGGGACCCCTGTGCAGCCCAAGCAGTGCCCAGGGACCCCCGTGCAGCCCCAGCAGTGCCAGCCCCTCGCTGGGCATCAGCTCCACTGGCATTTCACTCCACCGCTTTTACCGGAGGACTCCCTTGCAGGTATTGTTTTGGGAGATTCCTCCCACCCTGCCTCCCTGAAGCTTTTAAGCAGCATTAAATCCCAGGAGACATAAAGCCAGCCTGTGGCGGTTTTTTTTTTTTTTTTTTTTTTTTTTTTAAATAATTACAGGGCACAGGAGGGCGGTGCGTGGCTGCGCTCCCTTGCCGCTGACTGCACCCAGAAGGGAATTAACCCCCAGAAACGTATCCCCCAGCTTTTTGTTTTTAAAGGGTGAAAACCCGCTGGTGAATCAGTAAGACATACACGAGATGCACCAAACCCACACGCTTTGCCGCTGCCCTCCGAGAGGGAAATTGCTGGAATGTTTCCTCTCACAGGCGCATTGCTAGGGTTTTATGCCATTTTGCTTATTAACCTTTAACTCTTGAGCAGTAGTTGAACGCCGGGGAGAATGCAGGTAACTCTGAAAATTATCTAATAAGGTGTTAGTATTCAAAATACTGAATACTGAAATAATACAAAAAAAAAAAAACAACCCCAAACTTAAGGTCAAGTGAAATTATCTTGTTAAATAAACTGCAGAGTAGAGCATTTAGCATCTTCGTCAGAGTATTTATGGTGTGTCCCGCCAGCAGGGTCACACTAAGGCAGAAAACTTCACTAGCACCCTCGCTTATCAGTCCATGAAAAAAAAAAAAAAATCAGTTTAATTTTAAAACTGCAATTATTTTTAGCCAAGTATGTTGGAAAACGGTGTGCTATCGATTCAGAAAGCGGCACACCAGGGCCACATTTAGATCTGTGCCAATCCTGTGAGTATTTGCCACCCTGAACCCCTCGTTCACACACAAAACACTGTGCAGAGGAGACACGCTGGGAAAGTTAATTGCAGGCTGTTGTTCTTCAGTAAAATTCACTTTGAAAATTTCCTGTGCTTTACTAGCTTTTTGAGATTAACAGAAATATCATCTTCGAAAAAGAGATAACCTCCTAAAGAAATAAAGATGAAACAAAATAAAAAGGCTCGTCTAGCTTTTTCCCCTCCAAATCCTGCAACACGCGATAACGCACCAGGGATCGGAGACCTTCCATTTCATGAGAAAAACAAGGTCCCTCAATTTTTTTTTTAAGCTTGCCTTCTTTCATCTTACAGATAGCCCCAGCACGCCGGCACAAACCCCCTGTCTGCAAGGCTTCCAATACCACAGGGTCGAATACCGATGATGTTTACTCTTGTTACAAATAAGCAAATAAAAATGCTCTGCTGTAAACTCATCAGATCGACTAGTTTTCTGTGGTTAGTTCTAAATCAATCTATTTTCCCTGGTGTGTCGCAGAAGTAATATCAATAGGTTACGGTCTTTTGTTGCTTGGGTTTCCCCTCCCCCTCACCCCCCAACAAAGAAGCTGACAAACAACGTGGGGCATTTGCCTGATAAATCAGGCCTGTCGGGATACAATTTAGCTTCAGTTTGTGAGGAAATGAATTTGTTTAAAATCAGCTAATACGATTTTACTGGAAGGGTGGATTTTTATTTTTTTTTTTTTTGGAGAAACAAGAACAACAATGAAACAGAAAGGTGGTTCAAAATGCACAAAATGCAGTCTTTTTCGCCACAAAAATGGAAAGGACTACACAGACAGCAGCTCTTAAAAAAAAAATAACCTCCATGATGTCGTTTTCATTCTTTCTTCCCTTCCATGAAACCTTATCGCTGCCTTCCACTCAGCCCTCTTTACAGGCATGGAGGAAAATTATTTTTCACATGATCACAAAAACCCTTCTGAAATGCACTCTCACGGAGGAATGCTTTGGATGTACTTTCATTTGTTACAACAAAAGGATTTTCTTTATATTGGGAGTTAAGAACTCCTGAAATAACAATTTACAAAACGAGGTCTTTTTTCTAAATAACATGAAAGATGGGTTTGCTCCAATAGTATCAATATAGCGTGGAAAGAATGTGTATATTTTAATGGCTTTAACCCATCCAGATGAAGCAGATACAAGATCAGTGACGGTTTAAGTAAGTTATGTTTTAAACAGTCGTATATCACACATTTCAAACATGAAATGTTACACCATGATTTCAAATAACTCTACTACTGGTAATCTTTTTTGCATTATGAAACCACACACACAAATATTCTCAACCACAATCTTCCCTTGTAACCCTAAATTTCTGTGGTGGTAATAATTATAAAAAAGGGATTTTAAATTAAGAGAGTTCTGTGTGCAGTACTTTTAAAAACAGTGAGTATTTTCCATAGTTCATATCGGTGAAAAGGCCATAAATATTTGCTCTGGGTATCGCTGCAGTGTGTACGTACCCACATTTGCAGCCTATTGCTAAATTTAGCTGGGGTGTAGTGCTGGGCAGGCGTCGGGGTGGCCAGAACTAAGTAGCTCTTGGCTGAAGGGTTTTCAGGGGTGGCTGAAACCACTCCTGGGTGCCCCCCGTTTCCAGAAGCATAGCTCAGTAACGCCAGAAGTCTTCACGGAGGTGGCCTGAGCCTCCTGGCCATATGGATAAGGATGCACGCTGCATATAAACCGGCTCAACTCTTTCTGGGTCAGTGAGGTGCCGTTCATGAGCTAAGAGGCATGCCTGACCTTATCTGCATCTCAGCAGAGCCCGTTCCAGGGTTTCTGCATCCACTGATCAGCTAATCCACAGATGAGATAAAAGGGTAGTAGGTAACTGGGAATTAGTTGTTTAAAATTGCCATTTCCCTTTTGTTCCTTATTTTATCACTAACACCAAGTAACACCAACCCCTCACAACAGCAGGAAACAGCAAATGGCATCCTGGCAGTAGGTTGGAGCAATGGAAGCAGTGGTAGAGGAAGAGAAGGAGGAGGAGGAAGGGAGCTGCTCTGGAAGTTCATAACCTATTCTTCTTCCCCAAATACCAGTTCAGAGTTACATGACTTTAGGTATCCCTTATAAATCTGTATCATACAGACAGGGTCAGAAATATCTGTTGACAGGAGTACAGGCTAACTTAGATCCTAGCCTGGAAATGGGTTCTCCTATGACATTCACTGAATTAGATGACTTGCATGAACGCAGGCTTCACAAGTGTTAAGGATCACAGGATTTGACCAGCAACTCACATCTTCATTTCATTCTTCAGAAATAAAGGGACGGTTACTGTCTGACACACTCACTATGAGGAAGCCACCCCAGCTATCTCTAAGGGGTTCCTTCCAGAGCTCATGGAATTGATAGCGTAAGTTGTGTCACATGAAATACATGCAGGGCTTCCTTTCCCAACCGTGTAATAAAAGGACATCAAACATGGTGGTCTGTTTTCCTTGAAATAGCACCTGTAAGTTCACGTGTTCAATACCTGCAAGAACAATTAAGCCATTCAGATGCTCTATAGCCACATTTTACTGCTATGGGAAATCTGTACTGCTCTGATGCACTGACTGAGATAGAAAACAGTCAGTTCCTAATTCCCTTTTCCAAACTTGCATCTTATGGTGCCTAAAATGGACTAGCTCCATATATTGACATTATTACTAAATGGCTGTGTAGAGCATTTTTTATAAGACATTTTTAAGAGGCTTTCAACATCCTAAAGAAAAAAAAAATAATTTTTAAACATTTAACATCAAAATGCAGACGCAACAGCGAAGCGTGAAAAGAGGATTTCAGCCGCAACAGGATTAAGCTTCATATGTTAAAGCTTTTAATTCCCACCTGAGGCAGGTATTTCTGCTGTCCCACACTGCCTGCTCCCTGAGAATTAAAAGTGAAATAATGCCATTTTCTACTATTCCACCCTGTCTCACCACCAGGATTTATCTTCATTGTTAATTCTCGCTATAATTGTGTACATAAAAAACAAAGCCACACATATGCACATAAAACCAAGCTGTTAATTCAAAATTTGGTGTTTCCTTGTTCTTAGTTTGGCCTCAGGATGGCAAATCTCATGCACAGGTTTAATATTTCTTTCTCCGAATTCTGTTAATTCTGTGTACAGTTCAAAATAATGAAACATAACTGAAAACATTTCACTATATGTGGTAAACTACATCACTTTATCCCTCTTGGTTGTGATTATGTAGATTATGTGATATCACTCCAGTAAAACGAAAACAATGAGGTTAATAAAACTTCTTTTAAAAATACTGCACCTTCCCAGAAACAGAGCATCTTAATGGTCTTAATTCTGCTCTCGGTTACATGGATGTAAATCCAGAGCAATTTTCATGACTTCACCGAGCTTATTCTCCATTAACTTTAATAGCATAACTGTAATTTCCCACTGTGTGTGAACACTGAGCAGTCACATTGCAGCAGCCAAGGCTGGTTGCAGAGGTCAGGCTGAGACAAGCTGCAAGGCAATGCAGGCTGAAGCCCCCCAGTTCCACCTGTAAATCCGTGTTTGCTGGTTGATGTAACGCTTGAAAGCATAATGCGGCAAAAATCACAAAGTTGAAAAAAGAAAACCAAAGAATTACGGCCAAGGTAGAGGAGGAGTGATGTGTTTGATTCTTTTGTCCACTTATGCTCAGCCTTTCAGGTTAAGAAAGAATGAATGGACGATTACAAAAGTAAGGCTGTTTATAGGCCAAGGATCAATTTTCCTGGCATGACTGATGAACCCTGCATGAGGAGATTTAGATAAACCAGAAACCCTAGACTTACATAAAATGTTTCAAAGCACAGAACCATTCAGCTAAGGGCACCCCAATCACGATCAATGCAAGGGGACAGCAGATTACAAGTGGACACGGAGTGCACTGGCCAAAGAAGACGCAATGGATACGCTCACCGAGCACAGCACGACCAGCGATCTCTAGTTTTGATCAGAAATCCATACCCAAGCCACAACTTCAACTACGGACGCCCTGAATTTACACTTTTGAAAGCAGACACAACCCAGAAGACTGATAAAAGCCAGCATCATGTTTGTGCCTTAACAATTCATCTACACTCTAAACCAAACAACTTTCCAGCTACCCAGTAGCACTCACTGCGCACGGCAGGAAAACTGTTCTGGAAGCGTACCGAGGCAGAAAGGGCAACACGGTTTTAATGCAAGCCCTGAAGTTGCTCGTGATGACTTGCATCCAAACACGTCTTTCACACTGAGTGAGGTATGTGGTGAACCCTCAGGGACCTTTTGCGTAGGTTAAAGTGTGCTCACTGGATTGGGCCATACAGGTGAAGGGGAGGGCTCGGGAGCCAACCTGATAATTTTGTGGGGCTTAGGTGTAAGGTAGAACACGGAGTTGCTGGCTGTTCAGTAGAAACCCCAATTGACGCAAGACACATAAAGCAAGTAAATTCAGGTTTTGAGGCTCTTGGCAGCACCCAAACATTAAATCTAGGAACCCAATGCCTTCTGTGTGGTTAAAAATAGTAATATGTGAACAGTTTTAGCCATAGAAGAAAAGGGACAAGACCTTTAAAAATCTGATACTTACCACACTACTCCTGGACACCTCCAGGAACAAACTAATTGTTTACTAAACCAGCCTCACTCTTGAAAACCTGGAAGGCCACAAAGCCTTGCTCCTAAATCAAGATCCCTTTGGCCCTCCTCCTTACAAACCTAATTCTAAATATCCCAAATACCTGGAAATACCCAATTTCAAGTAACCACAGAGTGGATGGAGACTGCGTCCCCCACCCAGGACTCTGGACCTCAAGCACAGCCCACAGATTTCCCTCACGAAGTCTCATCCTTCTCAGGCTCAGAAGCCGGTGATGGAGAGCATGGCATCACCTTCTTTCTCCGTCACAGGCAGCCTGTGTGACCCTGCTGTGTATAATCAAACGTTTACAGGAATTTAAATGCCTAAGTCCCACTGACTTCAGAGGCAAGCAAGACCCTCATAGCTTTGAGGATCAGAGTCTGTACCCCATAGAATTATATCTGGTAAAGCAAGGAAAAAAAAAAATGTTATGGTACAACTGTACGGTGATCAGACCACAAATTAATTGGCATTCACTGAACTACAGCAGGAATCAAGCACATCCTGGACAATGCATAAAATACCCGATTTTGAAATTGTCATCTTTGTTATGGCTGTTTCACTGCTAACTACAAATTGTGAAAAGTAATTTCATTTATATCTACAACCCAAACATTACATAGAAAATGCAGGCTATCAAGACCTTAATTAGACTTCACACAAATGCAGAAAAAAACCTCCATGTGTCTTTTTCATTCTCTGTTGGCAGGAAGCACAAAAATGAGAATCAGATGGAGAAAACACACACTTTCTACATGGGGCAAAAGCCTGAACCAGAATGTCTGCAGCAAACTACTGTGCTTAGCTTTCATCCCGGTTTCCTGCAAAGCTTTGCACAGCGAGTGCCACCGCTGCTTGCTGTCTTGGCAGCATCAGTGACAGCTCCTGGGGTGCCCTTCTGTTTTCACACCCCGTGCTGTGAAACGAGCCAGCAACAGTATGCTGTGCCAGGCAGGATGCGGGGAACTGCCAGGGATCCTGCTCCAGCGCTGCAACCCAGCCAGAACGGCAAGCAGTGACCAGCGCTCCAGCTCGACTACTTCGCATTGCACTCATAGCTTTTCTTTGGTGACGTGAAAATAAGCGGAAGATAATCATGCAGTAAACAGCCCTCTTTTCAAGAAGAATACTTCCAAAGACACATGATCTGCTTTCAAAAACTCCTGAGGATGATCCATGCAGTAACTAAAACTGCTAGCCAACTCTAAACAGCAGAAGTTTTCAGTTAATTCATCTACTTTTTTCAGTTTGTAGTGTTTGTTTAGCTTGGTTCACATCACACCTCCAGTTCTGAGGCAAAAAATCATAAACCATTGCATTGGCACAACTGTGGGTGTGATAAACACTGGCAGGAGGTGAGAGGGAGTAGATTAAGCAGTGAGATTCCCATCGTCCTCAAACGTTCTTGCCAGAGGAACTGCACCGAGGAACCGCTCCCTGTGTCTGGGACTTACCCCTGGTCCCAGCACACACACAGCCTTTACACAAATCTATACTGGTTTTCTACCTGGGTTCATGAATATGTCAATCATAATATTTCATTTATCTAATCTGCACCAGGAGGAGTGTGTATGTGGAGGATGGATGAAAGAATCAGTCACTGGAAGTCCAGGCACAAGATGCAGATGTTGAACTTAGTTTTGTAAACTGAATGGCTGGGGCTGAATTCCTTTTCAGTTAAAGACAATGAGCTGGAAAATAACTTAATTGACAAAAAACGTAGCTGAGTGGGCTACAAAGTGTGCTTTGAGTTAAATACACGATAAATACAACACAGAGAGATGCATATTTTCCCTCCTCTAAGTAAATATATTTTTGCACCATTCTTTTACATGTTCTCCATAAAATCAACCAATTCAGGTTAACTAATCCTTCTTTTGTGAGCTCTCCCTCTACTCACACGTAGCGGAGCTGGGGCACTTCCCACCTTATGCTCATGCAAGTGCTACTTGCAGTTGGACAATTTCCCTTCTAGCTCCTTCACAGGTTCTGCCTTGCTGCGTTATTCCTTCTTCATTTTCCTTCCACTGCAATGCCTGGTGTGGAATCACTGCGCCTGTCAGGACTCCGCAAGAATAGCTCTCCGACTGTTTTCTTTCTGAGGCTGTTGTAAAGATAGGGCTTGAGTCAAAAGCGGCTGCTCATGGACAGAGAGCAGTCTGGCAGCTAAAATGGGAGAAGGGAACGCCGATGGTTTGTGACCAATTAGTCATGAGATGACTTCTCAGCTCCATTTACTTTGCCTGTAGTTACCTCACACGCAGCGGGCAGGAAGCCCTTGAGAGGAGCCTGGCAATTCTGACATGCCTGTCAAATGGCATCTTACAATAATCGCGGCTATGATTACAGGACTGCTGCATACAGTCAGAAACTAAAGGGTAATGTTTAAGGATATTCCCATCTTTGTAAGAGATACGAAAGGGCAGCACAGAGGGGCCATAAGGGTGGGTCAGAGAGTTGGACAACGGAGGAGGGAGAGGGACAAACAAGCACAGGGCCATCCACACCAGCCCCTCTATTAACGGCACGTAGCTGCGGCTGACACCATTCATCATCAGTGACACTGACTCACCTGCTGGCAAAGCCTGGAAGGCGCAGAGCAACCGCAAGGGCTGTTCAACGCTGGGGAGGCCGAAGCCAACCTTTGGTCAGCACGCTGGAGAGGAAGCGTGCCCTGTCACGGCGGTGCTCCACAGCTCGCCAAGGAGGGGGCTCGGCACGGCGGGCTGCTTGCTCCTGTGTGAGGCTACCGACGTCGCTAGGATAACTGTTAGTCAACGACGGTTTTATGATGGTTTTATGGTACACAAGTTTAATTGTTTAACTTCAGGAGGAGTATGAAGTTCTGCTCTGTTACTGAACTCGTGATTCAGGGTCGAAGGCAGATGAGGTGGCGCATAATTGTATTCTTTTTGTTGTTCAGTGTAACACTCGCCCTGCTCTGTGGATTGCCTTGAGCACCTCTGCAGCAACAATAGATGCATTCTCTCTCTGGAAATTACCTTAGATCTTCACCACAAAGTTAACTGCTCAAATGGTTATCTTAGAGATCATAAAACAGCTTCACAACTGAATTACCAACTTTGATATTCATTCAATAACAACTGATTTTTTTTTCCAGAATGGGACAGCCTATAGGACAGTCAGGTTTCCTTGAAGCTTCTCAAAGCTGAGACAAAGAGCCTGGTTTCTGCGAAATGCTGTGATAATTCCAATGCTTTATTACACTCAACAGCACAGAAATTAACAGGCCAACACACCTGTTGATACACCACTGACTCTCTAGAGCTAAAATTTTTTAAATGTCTTTATTTGCCATGGTTAACTATGCTATTACCTAAGTATTTTGGTGGCTCTGAAAGCAGAATGCTTTCCAACAGAATGAATTTCCATGCATCAATATCCCTTTTAGCTTAAAAGTGGATTGGAGTTTTCAGATGTTTTCAGAAATGCTGGTGGTAACATTTCTCAGGCTTCTAATAATTTCTGCTATTAGCTGAATCCATCCACTAATATTATGATGTCTTTAAAATATTTTGAGTAAACAATATTTGACTAGAATTCTAACTTGTTGACAGGAATTTATTTTTTTTTTATGATTTAGCCAAAAAAATTGGCATTTTCCAAATAGTACTTACAAATTATCTAAATGCTACTACTCTGTATCTTTCAAAGAGCATCAATACCAAATGCGTTTACCACACATGTTAGGAGATCCTTGCCACGTGCATTTCGAGCGGTTCTCCCTCTGGTCTGGCTCCAAAGTTAAAGCATCTGAAGTGTAAATTGTGTGTGACACAGCCAAGGAAACCCACTTTACTTTAACCTTGTTAATGGTAAGCCAGATGGAACCGCTGAGGCCACCCATTGTTCGGGTTTGCATTTTTGTGTAATGCCATGGTGTAGGTCCATAGGGCCTCATGAATTCCCCTCCTCTGAATATATACTGTGCTGTTAAAGGCACTGAAAGGATCAAGCTCTGCTCTAAGAGCAGCTGGCTTTGTATTTTTTTTTAATGGTTGTTAGCAGCAGCAGCAGGTCCATTCTACTCCTCCATTCTCCCACTGCCCTTCTTAAAACCCTGATCTGTCGATTCTTGAATGAAACCAAGCCCTAAGTCTGTCCTATGCAGCACATCATACTTTACCTCAGGTTCACTCCCCCAAATATTCATCAAAAAGTCTCAGATTCTCCCCCTCTTGCAGCCTCAGAGCCTGCCCCAGTGGTTCTTAATGACACAAATAATCATCACTGACTTCATCAAGAGTCAGGTCATAATTTCTTTCCTACCAAACCCAGGTAACCTGTTCCTGCATGATTTTTGTTACTGCTCGTTGCTTTCTGAAATTTGGTCAAACTTCCCTGTCTTGACCTATTTTGTGCCTTTAAGATTAAAACGAAAGCAAGAGAAGTTCGGAGTAGATAGCCCACAGCAGACCCCTCAGCGGGAGAAATAAGGGGAAGTTCGTGAATTGTTATATGCCAAGACCCATCTGCGCGGCGCTCGCAACGTAGAAGATAACATCTCGCAATGATGTGCCATAATGCAGCAATGTCAGACATTTGCTGATGAAAAGCTGCAACGCACGATGTAACGGAGGTAGCGAAAAACCCACAAGTCTATGGCTGGCTGCCTAGCAGGCTTCCAGCTGTGGTGCGAGATACCAGTAGGTGCTGGGTGCCTGGGAGAGGGGAGTACTGTTCTCCCCGTTTACAGTCCAGATGTGGCGCAAGCTGTTCTGAACAGGATGAGAAGAGCGCGACGCCATCCCTCCAGCCCTTCCTCCCCAATGTGCCTGCCATCAGAAAAGCAAACTGCACCTCACGAAAAGGAGACTGCAGCCAGAAATGACGGAATTGCACTGCCGAGCACCAAATAATGCGCCTGCCTCTTTGCAAGAGGACTTAAAAAATACTGGCTCCTGAATACAATGCAGTTAACACAACTTGTGAATTATATTAGAGGAATGCTGCAGACAATTAATTATCAGAAAATGCACAGAGGCTTTTGCAACACTAGAGCTGATCAGGTTATTAAAAGCGCCGAGAAACCATAATCAATACTTTAGAGCAAATTCCCTGACCTGTTTGAAGCGACTTGCTTTTGCACTACACTGGCAGAGTAAGGAAGGAAATCCCCCTAACGGATCCTCAGGTCAGTGCCTCATCTGGCATCAGCGCCTCATTTCATACTCACTGAAATATATTATATCCCTGCCATTCCCATCTGGCCTAACATGCCTTTGGGAAGAGGAGCCAGGAGGCACCTGAAGCTCAGCAGCGCTGAGACTGCTGTAGCGTGAACCGGAGCAGGGAATCAAGGACCTCATCGTTTCTCTTCTTTTCTTTCCCCAAACTGCTCTAGACACTGTCGGGAAGAGCAACTTCTTCCTTCCTATGTGCTCCCCAAAAGCGGAAAAATGCCAGCCAAACTCCCTCCTGGGGTTCTCCCATAACCTAAAATAAAAGCTCTGGGCCAGCCATGGCTGGCTGTCAAAGGGGAAGACCAATGAACTGGGGAACCACAGGAAAGACAGAACATGGTAACCTCTACTTTCTCCCCACAGCAAGAAGTTTAAATCCCCCTCACCCCTTTATCTTTTACATAAATAGTAGAGGGTAACTTAGGAAAGTTATTTTTAACTTGAATAGTTCTTTAATGCGGTTGTCCTTAAAGGCTGTCTAGATGCTATGAGGTGGCTCAGTGGGATACACTGCACAAGGCCTGGCAGCCTTACACTCGCTATGTTATTAAAAACATTTCTAATTCCAAATCATAAATCACAGGGGAGCATGGGAGGTTCAGAAACAAGTGAAGCTCTTGTGCTTAGTAAACTATTTTTTATCCGTTTCAGAGCTCATCCGGTAAACCTTATTTTAACTGATAATTTTCCCTTGCACACTGTAACAGATCCTTTTTGAAGGCCAGATAACCTTTAGTACATTTCCATTGTCTAAGAAAATAATCTAGCTAACAAAATACAAATGCTAAGTAAGGTATGATAATAAAGGTAGGGCACAATTTGCAACTGATAAACTAACATTGCACTTCCCCCACTTCTAATTTTTTCCAGGTCTTCTCTGTTAGTAGGATGCAAGGCTGTCATACATATTTTGAGATCGGACTGGCTCGATTGCCGCTGCCTGCAGTTTTTATGTCCTTCTTTCATGAGCACTCTTTAGCCCTAAGTCTGTATCCCAAAGCAAAAGCTGTTAATAACCCTGAACTGATGTGATGCTTGGTACTTTAGCACCCCAGGATGGAGATTATACGCCCCCCCCCCCCCCTGATTTCAGCGTGTTAAGCTTCCTTGAAGCTTTCTTTCTTTCAGAGGCAGCTGTCTGCATTTCCGCACCTTACCCTGCCTCTTGCCACAAGAGTTAAAATCACACGTGTTATCTGTTAGGAAAAAATAGCTGCAAAATTATTTTTTCCTATGAAGTCTTGTAGAATGAATTAGTTCAGCTGGTAACTTTGCTCTGATGATGAAAACAAGAAAACCTTAAGCCATCTTAGAGAAATGGGACTTTAATTGCTAATATCACAATCTTTGTACAAAAGGAACTCTGAATAACATTAATATCACTGTAGAGCTTTATCGTACTTTTTTTTTTTTAAATGAACTTTTTTTTTTTTAAGGTACTTGTTTCAACTTTCTTGGTAACTGATGGTAATTGAAAGATTTGCAATAAAACTAGTTAGCTATCTCAACATAGTAAATTAGCATTTTGTAACACACTTTTATACTTGATCAGTATTTATGAATGCTTTGAAAACTCACTGATTCCTAAAAAAGGCTAGGAAAATAAGCACGTTTGGAAATATCAGGGAATAGATGCTTTCCTTTTTTTGGAAGCCTGGAAAACACAACATTGAATGGATTATATACTGAGGTTCACAAGGTTACTGACGCTTATGTGTAATTTTCAGCGTTACAGCACTCCTAGCTTTAAGTGCTGATTTTATATAATCTTTTCTTTACATTCAGCGATAAAATTTCCTTTGAAGAACTGTCATTAAGAACCTTAAAACATTAAGTTCTTGTGTATTACACACAAACACTAAGTGATGCATATAGTAAAATTAGATGGAAGGAATATGGTTTCTGCTGCTGTGTGTGAAATTTATGTTATTTTTTTTCCTTGTCACAAAGGCGGCAGGTTATCATTTCAGTACGTTTAAGTTCCAAAGTAAAACCTTGAAACTGTAACACACAAGATAATATGATTGTGTGAAATAGCAGAACACTACAACAGGAAATGCTAGCTGTAGTACGTATCTCCAATTGTCTTCACATCATTCGCAGCAGTTCAGACTAATGCAACAGGAGCAGAAAAAAATTTAAAACAGATTGCTTAGAGGAAGCTGGCAGGGAAGGAAGAGCTGTGATTACACCATGTTCCTCCAAGCCTACCACTCGCATTTTGCAAGTTTTGAGGAGCGGCTGCTGAAAGGCAGGAAGGGAACTGAGAAACGACCGCTGCATCCACGCTGCTCTGCCATACTGAAACGCCAGCCTAGAAGTTACCAGGGAATTAAGCCTGATCACTGCAGCTTTTAAAGGCTGCTCATCAGCCCCACAGGGATGTCGGGCACAGAGCTGAGGAATGCTGCTTGCCTTCCCAGTCAGTCGCCAACTTTCCCGTACAGTTTAATACACAAGTTAACGGTGTGGTGGCACCAAAGCATCTAAAATAGGCAGGATTTGCTTTTCTCAGCCGGTTTTCTTTCTCTGGCCAGGAAAACCACAAGCTGCAGCCCTGCTAAAAGCACTGGCCATCGTTCTTGTGGGGAGGGGGTGTGCAGTGGGACCTGGTACTTTGGATCTGCGCAGCAGTCCGACAAGGGAGGCTCAAATAGAAAAGGCTTTGCCTGGGACGCTCCCCAAACCCTCTGCGAGATCTTGCCCATTCCAATTTACACCTCTGGCCTTTTGGAGGCCAAACCCGACTCCCCGCTGGGTTTTGTGCTCCTGACACTTTCCTCCAGTAAACCCCGCCGGCTGTTAAATCACCGCCTGCCACCAAGGAGGGCAGACCTTGCATCCCTCCTACTACAGGGACCACAAAACCGCCGCCACGATGCGGGGAACACCTCTGCCATGCCGAGCAGAGAGCACAACATGTTTCATGCCAAGCTGCCCACAGGGTTTCGTACTCCAGATAAACCCGCTCAATGCAGAGCTGCTACCAAGAGGCATCCCCCCGCGGCTCCGTCACCATCCTATCCATTTGATCCCTGGTACCTTTTTATTTTATTTTTTTTTTGGCAGGATTAGTTTCTCTGTTCCGCTCCCTGAAGGGTCTCTCTGCGGGATTAGATCAGCAGCAGGGACCTTGCGGGGAGAGGACCACAGCACTGGCTGGGGGTGCAGGGGGGGGCACGGCAGTGGGCCAGCCCCCGGCAACGTGAAACTGCACCCTGCCAGAGACCTGCCTTACAGAGTCAGGGGCAGCATCCGTCCCTTTTACAGTCACAGTTCCCCTACAGGAAAAAATAACGAACAGGGATTCAATCTGTTAATACTGTGCAGTACCTGGGCGATTCCAGATTCTTCAGCCTGTACAGCACAGTGCAGAAAAAAATCAACAACAAAAATGCCTAGTATGCTTTATACTTAGAACTAGTGCAGTATTGCTTTCTGAAATTTACAGTATTTTCAACTTAATGGTATCTCTCTAACAAGGAAAAACACCCTGAAAGGCATCATTTGTCAGCCACCTACACAAAAAAACCCCTCAGTTGGCTTGTGAAGCACAGCTGTCTGAGTCTTTGGCTGAAGAGTTTTGAGATAATTGATGGGGAGAGTTTTGGCAAGCCTGGACCAGACATAGTTGAACACTAGAGCTGTGTATCCCCAGGGGATGTCAGCGTGTGATGAGGAAGAGTCCCAAGACCCAACTATGTACTAATGGACACAGTCATGAGATACACAACCAGCCGCTGGAAGTTTATGCTCTTAATATTCAGCATACATGATTTACATGCACATACAAAGGAAAAAAGAAATATCTCAGGATTTTCAATGCCTACATTGGCAATGACATAAACGTACACATTTACTGCATGTTTAAGAACATCATTATTACTGACGCAAAAAATTTTAAGGTAACCCCCAAATGTGAAGGAATCTGTCCTGAATCCCCCCTTGAGAGAAAGTGTATGGCCTGGGGTTGGGCCAAGGCCATCTCGTACCTTCCCCATCTGCTGAGTGGTACATACCAATCCAATTGCACTTGGCAGGGGAACGCTGACCTAACCAGACTGCAGACTTCGTCTTTCTTCCTTTCTTTTCCTCTGTAGAAATAGGCTGCAGTGTAGGCGGAATTAAGTTATTGGCACGCTCTGCCAAACAGGTCTCTAGGTCATCTATTACAGCATCCTCAGGAGAACTCTCCTGGCTACGCTGCTTGACCATCTCAGCAGTCTCAGCCCATGGGTGCGTTTGGCAGTGTCACGAGCCTGTCTGAAATACCAGGAGGGGAATTTTACAAGTGCCTGCCTTTTTGCAGCCAGCGCTGTGCAGCGCATCCTCTCCCAGGAGGGGCCACCCTGGGACACCTGAGCCTGCTCATCCGTATCCCAGACAGCAGCAGCAGCACCCCTACCTTCAGGCCACACACGTGGGTGGCATCCTTCCTCAAATAGCCGTGCACGGCCAGGAAAAACAGCCCTCCTGCTCCCCAGGGCTACACACTAGCCACAGGCACACCTTACAGGCAGCCTGCCTGGCACTCGGCCCCAAGCCATTCCCCCACCAGACTCCAGTGCAACCACAGCTACGGCATCTTCATCTGCTGCATCTTCATTTGTGCTGGCTTTCACACCCCATGCACATGCACAGGGTGTTCCTGGGGCCCCTGGGCAGCTACAACCCCGTGAGCTCCCAGCCTGCCCCGGCAGAGAGCTGTATCCCAGCCGTGCCTTGGCCCACGAGCGCAAAGCACACAGCTACAACCTGTGCTGGTTTCTGTCTCTTAATGGCTGACCATTAATTCTCTACTTCCTCTGAATCGTGGGAAATATGCGCGTTCAAGAAGCTTCTCTAACTATTCCTCACTTTTCCTAGGGGAGGAAATAGGGGCAAAAGGAAGGTGAACAGCACAGCCTGCCTGATCTGGGGCACAAGTATGCTGAAGACCTGTCCACAGGCACTGGAAGTCATCAGTCCACAAAAAGCACCGGGTTGGAAGCAGCCCTGCCTCCGACTGCTGGGGAGCGGTGAGCACGGCCCATACACCACTTCTCTTTAACCCAGTGAGCCCCAGTCCCACAAACCACCTTCAGTGATCCCTTTCACTACATTTCCTTCCCATCTCCAGTTCTTCACATCCCCACCTTCACACTTCCATCCCGATTCTGCTCCTAATCGCCACATTTAGCTTTTACATACTAATATGCATGAACCATTTTAGAGGTCACAGCTGGCTACTTCAAGGAAACAAGGATTTTTAAACTGATGAACTATCATTCAATAAAGCAGTGGGTTTTTTTTTTTTTTTTGGAAAAAAAAAAACAAACAACAACAAACCACCCCATATTTGTTTCAAGTCTTTACACATAAACCTGTCTCTGTGGAATCTTTTATTTTTTCTTTAACTAAATGAGGATCTGCTTTAAGAAGACAATTCCAAGCTAAATGAAAATGGATTTATATGCCACACGCGAACTGTAGTCCTCTACAGTGTAACAAAATATGCAAGCTTAAGCAAATTTACCACCTGCTACCACAGAAAGGGAACATGGTGGTATTCTGTTCCCAACACAGCATCTCATTATAGCAGCCGAATGTTTCCATTATAGTGATCAGCGTGCATACAGCATCACGATTAATTTCCAGTACTAATACCACCTTACAGGTAATATCCTTTCTCACTTACAGACTCAACCATAATCTGTAATTCAAGAATTTTTTGCAGGTTTGTGAATACTCTCAACTGACCTTCTTGCACGGGCAGACTCTAGATTGTCCTGTTAGCTGGTTAGACGAAGATGTCCTACTAATGCAACACATGCAGCATCTTTTAGAAGAAACCAGTCATGCAGAGTCTTAGTGACCAGCAACTGCAATAAACTAAACTGGGCTACAAAGCCAGGATTTGCCACGTTCCACAGCATCAGTTTGTTATATGACTACCTGTACCAAGCTCACCTGGTGGAAGTTTGGAATAGAAAGGGAGTATCGCTGTCAGCATAAGAAAAAGATCACTAATCAGTTCCTGTCAGCTTTACCTTGCAACTATAAAAGCGATGTTTGTTGGTTGGTTGTTATTTTTTTTTTAATTCATGAGGTCATCAACACATGCATCTCATTCGTAACCGATTTCTTTTTCATCTTCCTTTTGATATCCACTTTCTTCAATGCAGCTGAGGCAACCTTTCATAAATCTATTGCGTATACATTTACGCGCATACTGTATGTGTATCCAACACATATGTACACAACAGATTTAATGATTTTTTTTTGGCTCTTCCTAATTAAAGTCAATCTTCTATAAAATGCATCTTAAGGTTACAGTAGTGTAAAGACTATTATTATTCTGCCAAATTCAAAAGCCTTCACATTTGACTCGTTCATATTTAATGAAAGAATTAAAGCAAGAAATGTGGGTCTTTAGGAAAAATGATATACAACAGCTTAGATCTAATACGATATACTTCTAAAGATTTTATGGATGGCTGTCACCTGAAGTATCTCATAGACATTCACATTCACCCGGCAGTTGAGAACAACTATAACCATTACCCACAAAGAAAACCAACATGTTTCTTTACTGATTTCTCACTCAAATTAGCAGCAAAAACAGAGGAGTAACACAAACCCCAATAGTCCCTTCAACAAAAAAGGCCACCAATAATCCAGCTTTCTGAAAACTGCATTACTACAAAAGGTATTTTCTGATGAGTTCTTATTTTGAAAAGGAGGGGGGCAGTGCAGGCTAAACCCTAGAAAGAAAAGCAGAAGAAATCATCTCTTTATGGCAGCTCATGGTAAGGAAGTGACTCAGCTGAGGCAAATGACAGAGTCCATTTGGAGACACTGATTCCAAGAGCACTGGGGGCTGCAGTTCGAAATCTGGCGCAGCTGCACTGCCAGAAATGTCAACCTTCACAGACACATAAGCCTGAAAATACTATTTGCAGTAATTCTGATCAGTTTTGTCTAGCTCTGCAGCAATTTTTTGTTGTGGAAAGCACATGTGAGGGAACTGAAAATATACTCTACACCTCTTTCTCACACAGATCAAGCAAAAACAAAGCAGGGTTTCATAATAAAAAGTCAATTATAATTTCTAAGTCATTCAAAAATTGTATTCTTAACCTCTCTGAGCTTTGAACTCCCCCTTCCTCAGACTCAGCAAGCAGCCTACTCTGCCCTGCAAGCTACAGCCCACAAAACCTGGGTTTTTAGTGCATTTAGAACTAATGCAACAATAATTAAGGGATGAAAAACCTCCATCACCCTACTCTCCACTAGAGCAGTTTTCAACCTCAAGTATCTATAGACTACTTTTAAAGGGTGGGCAAAAGACAGTGAAGAAAAGCAGGCTTGTGGACAGGATGCTTAAATCATCAAACATCATGGAACAAGAGGACACACACATCCAAAAAAATCCTGGGAAACAGGTCATCCAGATTAAAAAATGTGTGTGTATCACTGCTCTCTAATAATTCAAATAGCCGATCAGCACAATTACTATTGTAATTAAAACCAGCAGTGATTTTAAGTATTGTATGGACTAAGAAGAAAACCAATTCTGCATTGAAGAGTTTACTATCTGAACAGATAGAACAGAAAGAATGTATAGAAAGGGCTTAGGCAAACAAGAAAGTTATCTTAAGCCCTGTCAGGCACACTATCCTTGTGGTTACTTAGCTTTTTTCCTTTATTAATTAACAAGTCCTCTGCTCCTTCACAAATGATTCACGTGTTCTCACAACCGGGTAACCAAAGCTTTTGTAAAACAGAACCAGCCTTCCATCTATTGATCCTACTGATTTATTTAACCACAGAGAGGGCTGACAAGCAAGAATCACAAAATGGCTGATCAGAAGCTACCCCATTTTATCCCGAGAATTCAAACAGGGAATGGATCTCCAAGATACAACAGCCTTCAGGGCTGGTCCTGCCCCTTCAAATGCTCCCCCCTGTGGTACTCCTGGAGATGGGGGCCGCAGCTGGTTGTGGCAGTACCACCAGGCATACAGGGCACCCGGTCACAGTGGCACCGCTGGGGTCACGGAGCACACCCGTCCATGGCAGTCCTTGCAGCTGGTAGAGCTTCTCCAGCCACCCCAGTGGAACGGCAGGAAGGAAGCAGAGTGGTGCCAGCATCCGTGGGAACGCTCCATGGGCTGCTGCAGTCCGCAACAGCTCCTCCTGCTTTCCCTTCTTTTCCTTCCATGAAGGAGGAAGAAATGATGGTGATCATCTTGCTCAATTTCCCCTCAGGCACAAGTCAGGGCTAAAAGCTACAGAAGGAAGGGTTTAGCCTTTAGAGGAATAGCGATGAAAGCTGTAAGCTTGCAAAGGGTTTTAAATCTCACATCCTTCACTATCAAAAGAACAATAATAACGTGTGGAGGTTAGACTGAGGCTTACAGATAGCTGTCCGCTTGAGTTTAGCTGTATTTTACAGTACTTTAATTAGTAGCCATACCTATAGGAGAAGAATCCATGCGCTGTTAGTCAGAGCCTGAGCTGGGAGATATCCATGACTTTTCTTTTTTTTTTTTCCCTGATAGGTGGGTTTGCACGCTGAAACGCTACTCTGGCTTTGGCGTGTGATACTGAAATCACTTTTATTTGCACTTTAAACAACGCAAAAATGTGATTGCTTACACAAATCCCTGACCTTGCATGATTTTCAGATGTGGAAAGGTGTCTTTCTCTAGATAACATCATCTTTTGAATTGAGCGTACAGATGAAAGATGAAGTCCTCATTCTTCTAAAAACACATGCTAATGAATTTTGAACTATGACAGACAAGAACAAACAGACAGTGCTGTTTTCTTTTAAATCAATTTATGATCTATGAAAGAACATTCCTTGGTGACAAAGTTTGCATTGGAAAGGCATTCACATTTGAAAAGCTGTAACCAAAAAAAAAAAAAAAAGAGATGCTTACAAATGTTTTTAAGCATCACAGTCAGAAATTTAAACATGGGAGTAATTTTTCCCATGTACTGGGAGCGCCTGTATTCTCCAAGGAGAGTGAGGGGTCTTCAGCCACAAGCAAGATTCAGGTTCCACAACACTTACTATTGTTGTTTGTAAGAAATAGAGCTAATTAAGTGCATACAGGCTCTATGATCAGATCCTGAATTATTATCCTAAGAAACATTGCACAAAAGCATTTAGTATATAAAATACATAGCGCTTTTATACTGAACAGGAATTATGTTTCTCCAATTAAAAAAAATATAATTCTTCAGTGTTAATGTTCTCAAATAATATAAATTGCTTGCGTCAACAAACACAGTACAATTAGCTTGTTACCCTTAAACTGAGTTTAAAATAAGCAAATTGTTTGATGACTTTGATGTTTTCCACCCAAAATGTGCTGGCTAATTTTTCCATTCCAGTTCCCATTCCAATCTTTTAACTGCCTTAATCTCCTGCCCTCAGATGTTGACCTCCTAAGAACAGAGGTCATAGGTTAGCACAGACAGACCTCAAAAGATCTGGACTATCAATTCATGCCTGAAAGATTTCTCTTCCACAAAAGAACCACTAAAAAAGCAAATTCCAAAATTCAGCTCCACAGGCTGCATAAAATATAAACTTGTTGATATGTTACATTCAGAAATACTCTAATTTAAAGATTGGATCTGAACAGGATGAATTAATTTCTGTAGGATACAAAAATAAATAAAACCAACGGCATCAACATGGAATACTGACTGAACTTCAAAGATAAAAAAGGAAAGCTCTAGACAGGAGAGAATTAAGAGTCGACATCTTTAACTGCAAATACGTATGTTTTAAATGTTTCTAATCTCTGCATTCAAAAGTAGCATTTTTCCATATTAGGCATTTTTAAACATGATTTGTTTTCTTGTAAGGGCGAAAGTATGAGATTAGCTAACTCAGAAAATGAAACAGCACCAGTTTATACCAATTTTACTGATTATTAATGAGACTACTACCTCATTTTCTTGCCATAATCAGCCATACAACAGATTCCTTGCTGCTTGTTTGGTCAACGAAATGTACAGCTCTCATTAAAAAAATGCCAGATGTTTCTTTTCTATGCATAAGTGAAATGTATAGATTGTAAAGGAGAAAGATAACTTCATGAGGCTCCAGTGAGTTAGAAATACAGGGATAACAAGAACGAACTAGTCAATAAAATTATTTCTGAGCTCCAAGTAAAATTTGTACATTACACAATGTACGTAAGGACAAAAATTCTAAAAGTGATTAATGATACTCCCACATTTAATAACATAAAATCCTATTGAACTATGTAACAAAAAGTAAATTAAAACACTGCGGGGTTGGATTTTTTTGACTTGGAAAACTGAAGTGCTTCACACATTTTAAGTAATTATGAAGAGGAGACGTAGGCACATATACCCAGCATTAATTATATGAGGAGCTAGCCATGATTCTCCAAAAATATATCAAAGCACAAAACCACAGAAAACCAAGCCTGATCAACAAGAAATTACTGATTTTTCATATATGTACTAGAAAGAAGTGATTTACAACAACTAACTCAAGAAAAAAAGGTAAATAAAATTAAACCTTTAGAAAGGTAAATAAATAGGCTCTTCCTTACATCTGAGCTAGATACAATTTCTAATCCTATAGCCAACTACTGATGATTCCCTCCCATTGATGGAAGGAGCAACACTGCATGATTTTATAGAACAACTTGTCTCATTATGCAGACACAGACTGACACACGCACACTCTATTGTTTTGTTTTACATTATTAGTTCAGCACAACAAAAAGGCAGAGCTATTGATTTTAAACACTAGCAAATCTGAAGCTGAATTTGAAACACTGAACTATTTCAGCTCTTTATATTGGTCAAAAGATACCCATTTATCATTGAGAAAATCAAAGCATTCTGGTTAAACTTTGATGCAAAGGCTGTTGCAACATTAATTGCAGACAGTGAAGTAAGAGCAGTCTGTGGTTTGCTATTGTTTTCAAAGCTGTCTGAAGCAAATTAAATGCTTAGCATTTAAACTGTCCAACAGCTAAAAAGAGTAAAACTCCAAGTAACTTCTAAGCTAAAGAAAGCCATTCAGCACAAGACCAGCGCAAATTAAATCAATTTTTGTACTTTCAGCTATTCATTGGAAAAACTCTAGTGCCAGGAGCCTCAACACCAATAAGATTATAAATGAACGGAGATCAAAGAAAAGAAATTGTTTAGCTCCCTCCCATATTTCATAGTGACCCTTCACAACTCTTTCCTCCTTAACTGTTCCATGGGTCTGTTACTGAGCAAACCCAGCTCCCTCTACTCCATCAATAACGCCGGCCTCGGCTCGCTATTCCTCCAGCTCGGCCACGGCCACCTTTGTTCTCTCTTGCACATGTACGTGCAATTTCTTCCGCGAAACCAGTCCCTCCACCCTCGTCCTGCAGCGTCACACTACGGTTTCAAAGAAAAACCAGTCCAGATCCCCAAGCCCAGCTGCTAGTCAGAGCAGTGTTCAAACTAATTTCTACCCATTACCTACAAATTCAGCATTCAAAAGAGAAGGGAACAATTCACAGTGTAGTAATAGCCTGCCAGCTGACATGGGAGTTCTTCTACTCGGCCTTTTCTCATTCGCTACATGAAATATAAAATAGTTATTGCATACCTCGTTAGCCTACTTAATTCAATGCTTGGACACACTGCTAAATCCAGCTAAGTCTTCAACACCATACGGAAGTACTAACTTTGGGGGTCTCACTAATATATCTTCATGCATTACAAATATTAATTACTTTGCAAGGGCTCCATGAAATTGTGTGGTTTAATTGGCCTCAACAAAACGCACAGGATTCCGGAGCACAAGAAAAAAAGCCAAAATCATTCTCCAGAGGAGCCTTATTCTAGGTGCCCAATTTGAAACATCAGAGCCTGTAGAGCACTTACTGTTTTATAGCACCCAATGTGTTTACGGCAAAGCTCAAACTGAGCAAATGTTACAGCTAGGAGCATTTCGTGGTTCTGCAAAACAAACTCCAGATGCGTCAGGTTTGTCACCCGGTAAACAAGGAAGACACAATAAGCAGACTACCACAAAAAGTCCCGTTTCAGATCAACCCTCCCACGTCCGCTGGAATCACCTGGGTCTTCGCAGGGCTGCGAAGCAGGAGCTCACGTCCCACCTACACTTCAGCTCCTTGTGCGTTACAGCTCTTGGCTTGCAGCAGTCTTTCAAAACGGAGGAAACTTTGATTCAACCCCTGTTTGTGACTGAGGGGATTCAGGTTTCTCTGCACTCCCCCCTGAAGAGTGCCTGAACTACCAGCTTTGAGGTGATAATCTGGAGACTGGGAAAACTCTGTACTTCTCATATTGACACCATTTTCAATGGTCTGTCCTCCCTTACCCAAGTCCTTCTCTTGCCTCTCCTTTCTTATCTCCCCCAAGCCTGTGCTTGATTTCACATTCCTTCCTAATCTTCTCTTTATCTGTTGTCCTTGCAACATCTTCCTGTCACCCTGCTTGAGAGACCATAGACATCACAGCAGCGTTTCCATTTGAGCTCCAGTGTCTCTTCTCTGAACAGCTTCCCATAACCAGAAGAAGCACCTGCAAAGTCCCACTCAGTCCTGCTCTTTCTGGATGGAGAATGCCACCTCGCTGTGCAGGGGTGGCTTAAACTGGTACTTTTTTCCCCCCAGATAAACCTACCTTTTCTGGTGTAAATACGCCCTTAAACCCATGATTCCTTTCAGGACATAGCCCATGTCTTATTACCTGCTTGAGAAGTGCTCTAGCACACTGTAGGTGCACTTGGGGGGCTGTGGTGGGCTGTGCACAGTGGGAACAGCAGTAGCGTGCCTGCACCACCACTACAGAGCTGATGACTACCCCCGTGACACATCCCTCTTATATAATGAGCTGCTGAGCTTCTTGACAAAATAAGATACTGAAGTAAATTCACATTTTTTAATGATTCATATTTAAGTAGGTTTGATCTTTAAGTGTCAAGGACAGAAACATGAAGCCACAGCTAATAAAAGAAACAGCTGTCGCGATTTGGAATTATATTACTGCACAGACTTTATTAATTTGAAGTTAAAGGGCTCCAGAACTTTTATTCCTTCTGAAGAGGTTCAGATTAATCAACAGCGGTAAATCAAAGGCAATGTTTTGGGAATATCTGATTTAGCAGCTATGCTATAATTCAGTTTTCTCCAACTTTCAAGTTCTTGGTATCTTTGTCAACAGGTCAAGATAAATGCTAAATGTTTCCATCATCTGGAATCACCATTATAATCTTTCCTTAGTGTTACATACTTATTACATGCTTCGATTATGTTTGCTAGGTGATGCTGGAGTGCAACACATCAAGAAAAGCAAGGAAATGCAACTGTTTTCCTAAAATAAAAGGGATTGGGGGTTTAACTATTTACATGGAACACTTTGGTAGTAAAATATAGCACAGACGGTATGCATCTTTTCAAAAGACAGTTTGTCCTGTTAGCAGTTCTGTTCCCAGCTCATTGATAGCTATAGAATGAGCAAAAAGCAGCACAGTCTGTAGTCAGGGTCAAAATCAACTTAAAAAGAAGTCTTCACAATTGGGGCTATCTTTTCAAATAATGCCCTCTTCCCTACTATTTCCAAAGCACAGGCTTAACATTTACTGAGTTGGGTCCTGAAAATGTATGTACATTTTGTTTATTCTGGTCTACTTGAACACAGTATATTAGTATAGTAGTAAGAAATCAAACAGCAAGAGAGAAATTTGAATTAAGGTAGAAGATGCTAGTTATATTAGGAAGGTTTTTAGAAACAGAAATGACGTTCTGTAAATTATTTACTGAAATGCTTTTAACATACACTCTACTGAAGTTATGCGTAATCTCTGTTAAATTGAAAAAAGTTCACAATTCCTTCTTGCTTCTCAATTCCTTCAGATATGGGGAATCATTCCTACAGGCAAGACTCCAGTATGATCATTAGGCATATCAGTACACCATAGCAAAGGCCTGAATATATGCTAGTACTTTACTGTAAATGAGATTGAGCTTTTCCCTGGATGAAAGAGGGTGTAATACTCAGAAAACACGAAGCCTGAGAAGAGGCCGATCAAAGAAAAATTTCTTTTCCCATTAAAGAGAAATATTCCGCATTCCGAAAACAGTGTATGTACTTAAGAAACCCATCTGCTGTGCAGGGACAGCTTTACTCTACATGAGGCTGCATAAAAACGACACCTTCCTACTCACTTCATCTGTTCCTTGTACATTTTCAGAACTGCATCTACTTACTTTAGCATCAAATTTGGATTTGTTATTATAAACACTATGAAAAATTTGGGGCCTACCGCTTCTTAACAGTACGTGCATACAAACAGATACCAAAGACAACTCGATTCAGGCTCTACTCTGTTCTTAATAAAAGCTCGCAATGAAGAAGGAAGAAAATTAGGCTTAGCTACCACTTAGTGGTGTCACTGACACCAGGTTCCCAGCTCCTGCTTTAGCACAGAAATTTGTATTCACTTGAAGCATGTGAATAGCCCTACCAGAAGGCACGTCTGATGGAAAGGACGCACACGTTTTTGTGTGTTGTGTTGATTTGTACACCTAACTGCAAAGCCCAATTCCCGCTGGCACCCGAGCGAGCAGACTTGAAACACTGCATGGTCGTGGCAAGTTCACCAGCAACGTGGCATCTGAAGTGAGCCCTTGCTTTCCAGTTGCCTTGTGATGAATTTTGGTAGCTAAATTGTGTGTAACCAGAAAACAGCCTTTCAAATGAACGAGGAATTCCCTGTATCACCACCCAGCACACAACAGTGTGCCTGGGTACGCCAAAATCACTCTAACTGACCTCGGTCTCAGAAGCAGCACAGCTGGTAAGGGATCAAATTAAGCTTTGTAGCCTACATCTAACTATGGACACTTGGCTTTGCAACTTAAACAACGTTCTCTACATTTAAAATTTGTAATGGGATTTCCTCCATGTCTTCTGAAAGACAAAATCTTTTATTCTAATATTAAACATATTGTTATGCACAACTGTAACCATTTCTACATCTAGTTCCAACATTCAAGTAGCGATCCTTCGGCTCGGCATCCTGGATCCTGACCGTTTGAGCTGCGGAAATAGGCAGGAAGAGAAACCCATTATCTTTTGAGGTAGGCAACTCCCGCTGCTGTGTGCTGGATATGGGGGTAGAAGCTAGGCTGGCCATGGCTTGCTGTCTTCCGAGAGCCGGGGCTTTCCTGCTTGCGTTCTCACACTGGGGCACTTATTCTACCACAGCTCTACACCTGGCATTTCCAGCAGACTGAAGTTTAGCTACACCTGAGGCTGGAGATGAAATCATGCCAAATAGTGTACAGTCCACAGATACTGGGTACTACACACACCAGTCAGTGGCAGTTGTTTTGTCTTTCCTCCCTTAAGCCACCTTCCTCTCATCTTTTGGTCAAGAAAATATGTGGTGTCGGAGATCTGATTCTGCTCTCATCAGGCTGGACGGACCAAGTCCTGGAAGCACACCGTGTGTTTGGCATGCAGGAAGGCTGCGGTTCTGAGCTCCCTTTAACAAAGATGGATGATATAGGTATTTTAACAAGGGCTGTCTAATGAATATACATGGTAACACTTTTCAGCGGCTTCTAACTTGGACTTGGATTGGTCTGCAGAAAGACATGGAAAGATTAACGCTAGAGATCCATCTCCAAGCCAGCTTTCAAGCCTCTGATCCACAGCACTGAGTGGCAGCTGGTTTTAAGTGTTACCTATTTTTTAACCCTATTAATAAAGCCCTCTAAGTTTTATTCCACACTTGGAAAAACCTGAACTGTTGCTAAACCTTCCAAAAAGTTGTCAGCCTGAAAAAAAAGAGCAAGTACGGAAAACTTTGTCCCTAATGATTGCTGTCGAGCAAAGATATAACCTTCTTAAAGTACTGGAGTAGTGCAAAGCTCTCAGGCTTTTTGGTTTTTTGCTCTTTTTTTTTTAATATAGCAGCGTTCTGCTGCTCCTGTTACGAGCAGTTCGTACTAGTCTAGTGGATTATTATGGCACAGTTAGCAGATATCAATAATAAGATCATGTATGAAAGCACATCTCACAATGGTGCTTATCCCCTTCCCTAGCCTACTGTCTTGTGTGCAAATTATTAACTATATACAACTCTGCACAAATAATCTCAAATTTTGCTTTAGGATCCAAGAGGAACTTGCGTCCAGCAACTCAGGTACTTAACACATCATCTGTTTGTCTTTTGCATAGTAGGTGTTGATATTGAAGAAATGCCTAGACCACTAATTGCCAGAGATGGAAAGCTGTATCGCCCTATTTGTTACAATCTCTCCTTAAATACACGCTCCTGTTGGAAAGAGGATAGTGGGCCAGAGGGACCTCATTTCACATGGCAGTTTCCATGTAACACAACAAAACTAAGGTGGCCTTTGCAGTCCGTAAGCCACAGAGGGGTCTCAAGCACCACTGGAAAGAGGAACCAAACACCCAACAGAATCACTGTGAAGCAGCGAAAAAGCAAACAGCCAAGAAAATGCCCTACGCTTGAAAAATGGGAAAAGCAAGAATGAAAACTGGAAAGAAAGAAATTCTTACCATCTAAAACCAGGTGAAAGATAGTCAGGGAGGAGGAGGAGGTGTTCACGTTTTAATTTCCGAAACACCACTCTCATGAGTACGATCCTTTTGCAAGGCTGTATTTTCAAGAAGTATGTGTAAAAGCCATGCAACTTCTGCATTACTTCTGTGCTAGCTTCCTCTTTAGAAAACAGCAGAATTGCGACCGCAACCTATCCTGGAGAGGAGCAGGAAAATTCAACCCTTTGACAGCGATGTGCTGACACCATTTTGTGCCAAAGGCTACATACAACTCCCTGAACTTTCCATCCATTTCTCTGGATGGCTGGGCGCTCTTGCTTTGTCTGCCCCCACGTTTTGCACCAGTGCTGCTCAGGACCTGCCCAAAGCGGGTCCCCGGGGCTGGCCGAGGGCAGGAGTGGACATGTTCCCGAGGCGTAGCTGTGTGAGGTGACCACCAGCCTGGCCCTGCCTCCCAGCTCTTGGGTGAAGGGACTCTGATGGGCTTTCCCATTCACCTCGGCCCCATCCAGCTGCTAAGCAGTGTTTTAATGAGCTTTTCCCATTTCAGTACTAGTTTAGGGCTCTCCTTCACAGCCCATACCACCCCCATTATTCATGTCTCCTTCACAAAAATTTGCTTGGCTCGAGCCGTAGGAGGCTTTTCTATGAAAATTAAATTATACACCCGAGTGTGATTCAGTCCATAGAGATGGAACTGATATAATTTCAAGTTTGAAGTGCCTTTGTATCATGTAACTTTTCTGTCCTAAACTAGCTCTCATACTCCTGCTAACTTTGATCCAAAAGCCACCCCACAGTACTCCATCGTGCCGTCATCTCTGCCTGCATCACACCCGTTCTGCGGCTGTTTGTGCAGACCATGAGCTTTTAAAGACTTCTAAGATGTTATTATAGTCCGACTTTGGATCATCTGCAGGATGTCTTCAGATATTAAATCCGTTTTCTGTCTGAGTCAGACACAAACTAGTTTTAAGTGACAGTTCATCAGGGAAGTATTTTATTTTTTAATTACACTCCCCGCCTCTGCCCAAGTGGTTGTATTTCAACCTGTGGTTTAGGAATGTGTTTTTCTTCACTTGAAAATTATGCTTTTGGTCATGTCTAGGAGTCACTGGCAAACACCATTTATTACATCTTAACACAAAAATACATTCTTTCTAGTTGTCTTTCCTCTGTAGATGCCTATGTTGGAGCATTACATTGACGCTGCAGCCAATGGATAAATCCATGGCTATTTCACTAGCTGTATTCCCAGAACATAATTCAGCATCACCATTTATCCAGAAGCAATGATTCATTAAGCTCCCTCATTTCCAGCAGCTCCCGACTCTCTCCCTCACAGTTTACTTGCAGGGCTGCGCTGTAAACCAAGTAAGTGAAATGTTTTGTGTCAAACCCAAAATCTCACAACACATTTATTACATGTTTAAATCCAAACCACTCACTGATACAGGTCACCTGTGCTAGAAAGCCTCCCTGTCACAAGTGTGATGTTAGCGGAGCGTACCATAGGACTGAAACGTCATAAATTAAAACTGGGAGATGGAGCTATACCCTTAATTATTTCTTCCTTGTCCCCTCCTTCTTGCTTTATTTTATTGCTTCCATTTTGGTGTAAATACTTCAAAACAAAAAAAAGAAGAAAAAAAAATTGTTGTCTTCCCTGCCCCCCTTGAAATGTTCCACATGAAGCAAGTGCCAAGTTGAGCAGATACAGAACTACAGATACTCTGCTGAAAAAGCATCTGACTGAGTTTCTACTAGGAATATTTACAGATACTGGATAATACCTCTAGGCCCCAAAGATAAATCTTTATTTCTAGTCCTGTGAGCATCATGCATCTTCTTTGTTAATATTGTGCCAAAGGTGTGGGTCAAATTTATTTAAATGTACACTGCACTAAAGAATATTTCCCCAGCTATATAAATTTATAAAAATAATATTAAATTAAAAAATTACAACTGATAAAAAGGTCCTTTACCAGGTTTCATTTTAGGTCACTAGGACTGGGGTTTGTTTGTTTTTTGGGTTTGGTTGGGTGTGTCTTTTTTTTTTTAAGCATAATTTTTTTTCCTTTCTCCCTTTTTCCTCCTCCAAACCTTGTTCTGAGATGGTGGGCTAGGTTCTAATTTCATTTATTCTACTCTAAATCAAGTTTTCATAGACTTTTCTACAAGTTACCAAGCAGGTGATTAAGGTCTGAATTTGGAGTTCTTTATCTTTTCTGCATCAGCTCCCTGTCGTCATTCCTGGAGAGCAGCAGAACACGTTTTTGTGTCAGCTCACTGTCAAAGTCGAGCAAAACACATTGTGTTCGGCATGTTTTAGGAGTTCCTATAAAGGGAGCCACAACCTGCCGCAGCGTAACACGTTGCAAATTCACCCCCTGGCTTACTTAGGTAGAGACCAGCCCCACGAGCTGCCACCGTGCATCTTTGCCATGAAACATCCCTTCTGAACCCAGCACTTCTCAGATGCAAATAATCCCAGCTGAGATTCATTTAGAAACCTCCCCTCTAACCCAGATTACTCCAGACACTGTGAAAAAAAAAATATATATATACACAGGACACATGGATATTACAATAACTTAAAGTAAGGTGTGGGAACCTAAAAGCCTGCAGGCTGCTTATAGCCACAGCTTCACTTCACATGGACCACAAAAGACTTTCCCGTCGTAGCACTGGCATGCGCTAGCATGCTGGCTAAGAAAGATGCCGAAGTGGCCAATATCACCGACAGCAATTACAAAGCCTTCCCACCCCACGTTGTAAAATTAACACGGCCCACAGTAACGCTGAAGGGGAAATAGTTTCATAGCAAGGTCCCCACAGCAACAACACCCTGCAAATTACAGAGACTCCGAGTCTCCTGTGGAAGCACCAAAAAATCTACCAAAAAGCACCAATATTTGGTAACCTCAGTGTCATGTCCTCTCTGCACATATTGCCGCTTTTCTTTTCTTTTTCCCGCCTTTGCTATCTCTAACTCTGACGGTCTTTCCTTCTGCCTTAAATCCCGCCTACGCCATAAATAGAGTCATGGGATTAATTCAAAAAGATGCCACGAGGCTCGTCCCTCACACTGTTACAATAATGTAGAAAAGAGATAAACACAAGAACATGGAATTAGCTTTCCTAAATGGAGGCAGTTCTCAGTACAACAGCAATCTTTAAGAAATTGTCCACTACACATGTTGGAGATGCACTTTTTTTGCTGGCTAGGCGTTCAATCAAAACTAATTTTCCTTCAAGCAAAGACACTGCTCCTCACTGAGTGATAATGTCAATGCTGCTTCAGACATTTCAAATTTCACACTTTTTTTTTTGTGTCTTATAACTTAAGTATAAGAATTTTGAGACAGAAGTGGGTAGATGTTTTTGCCCACGTTTTCATATTCAAATTAATTCCCTTTAATTTTGAATTTTTCCTTCTTTAAAGGCAAGTGAACATGAAAGAGTACATTGTCTTATGGATCACCCCTCTGCACTGTTTTTCAGGGTGTATCTGTTCCAATTTTTTCTATGCTTTAGCTATGAAAAAAACATCACTGAAAGTAGGATTCGTCTCGCCTAACTTCAGAGACTTTTAAAGGAAGTATCTACAGCATCGGAGCTAGGCTCCTTTTGTAGTCCCTGAAGAGAAGCAGCCACAAGGCAAGATTCATCCCCAATATTTTAGGTGATTCCCTAGGATGAGATGAATTGCGCTCTGAAAGTACTGCTTCCTCTGCATTGACTACACTGTGCACTATAGATATCTACATCTGGATATCTGGATGTTCCTTCTAACCCTACGATTCTGTGTGATTCTGTGATTTGTTCAAATCCCTGTCTTCTTAAATACATAGTTTTTCCTTGTTTACTTACAGCCTGATCACTGAAATTTCAAGCTTTTTTTGAAGCAAGGACTGTTTTCCTTCATATGCAACAAACAAACAGGACAACAATATCATGACCACACGACTGTGGCTTTTATTTGCTGCCGTAGTATGAAACATCAATAATACTGGTAATACCCTAAACAGTAATTACAGTCCATGGAAAACCAATGGTTTAAATAAGAACTATATTGGAAGCCTAGCTTAAAAGGAAAAAGGGGGGGAAAAAAAAACCCAAAGATTTTTCACAGCCATTGCATGCACCACAACTCTGAAAGGCCAGATATGGTGAGCAATCAAAAAGAAAGCTTTGTCCAGCTTACAAAGTCTCTCCTTGTTGTGGTTATGGACTCTGATCTGTTACAGCAGCAATAAATTTTGTTCATGGCCTTTAGCTTTTACAAAGAAGGTGAAAGAGCGACAACTATCATGTTGTGCCCAGTCCTTAATTAAAAAAAAAAAAAAAAAAAAGAGAGAAAGAAAAAAAATGGGGGTGGTGGTGGGGGGGGTGGCAGGGACAGGGAAGTCTTTTAACAGAGGTGGGGACAAGTGGAGTTCATCTGTAGCCAGCAAAGGCTTCTGATCCCCCATTTCTCGAGACTGGGCTACGCTGCCTTTCCAGGTGACCCCCTCCTTCCAAAACTACTCTCTGCTTCAGAACTTGCAATGGAAGAGAGCCACCCCTCAGTCATGCCACACGTCAAATCCTGCAGACAAAACTTGGCTGTTTGGACATTCCTACTAGGATCCTTCACAAACTATATATTCCCCTTGATCTCAGTCATTACCGCTACTGGGCTGGGAATACTATGAGGAAAAAAGGGAGATTCACCTAAATACAAGAGCTTTTGGGCAGAAAGGCTGTGCTTGGGGAACTAGGGGCAGGTGACTTCGTAGTGAAGAGGACTGCAGAACTTCTTCAAGCCATCAGGGGCAGAAAGTAAAGTAAAACAGCGCAAGTCAGACTGCTGCACTTGTGTATAAAGAAGTGCAGCTCTCGAGACTAACCTGGGTTTTGTAAAATATTATTACAACAGTTCTTCAGACCACCAGGCTTTAAGACCTTTGGAAAGACCTTATATTCTGTTCACTAAGTAAAAATATAATTAATCAAATTACGTACATCTCAACCCTGACTCCACCACCTCTACTTTGTTCTGTACAAAACTACTGATGCAAAGTTTAAAACCCCGCTGCACACAATAGTCTCTTTAGCATGCACAGCTCTCACCTAAACATGATGTTATTTCACCTGTATTCAGACTGACCTCTCTTCTCGGTCTAATAGCAATATTTTCAAAATAATATTACATTCCTTTGCAGGCTCCCTCTAATTCAATAAAACCTTCTCAAGTAAAACCAATCAAGTGGGTGATTTATGTAGTTGTATAGACACAGCTTAATAAGTTTAATCAAATTACTAGGCTACATGTAAAAGCCAAATTTACATAGAAGGGTTTCCTTTTACAAATGAATAAATGCTGAAAACATAATTTCAAGAAAAACTTGCAAAGAAAAAAAAAGGGGGGAATAGCAAAGTAAGGTAATTACCTATCTCCCTTTGGTTTTCTTTTTTGTACTGTCTTCCCTTTGGGTCGTCTTTCACTTCCTAAACAGGGGCTCCCACCAGGGCCTGTTACCCGTATTGATTCAAGGCCTTTGGAAGATTTCTTAAAAGTAAATTCCACTGGTTCTCCTTCTTTTAGGCTTCTAAATCCTTCCATGTAAAGCTTGCTCTGTAAATAGGAAAAATACTCTTGGTTACCATTGCCTTAAAAACAGTATTTACATTCATAATCAACAGGACAAACATCCTGCCTACTATCCTAGAATACATACAGGTTGAATAACAGTTTCCTCTGCGTGAGCTATAGCAGATGATACCACAAATTATAGTCTTGGATACACTGAAAACACTAAACAAGTGACAAGAAGCTATTTTCAGTATCAGCAGAACTGAAATAATATTTTCCTTTTCTGTGATGAATGCTACAGATGTAAGAAGCAGAGAAAATGCTGTATTCTTAAAACCCCCATCTAACAGGCATCGGAAACTGAAAAGGCTTATTTAAGAAAATGGAAAGTTCACTTCAGAGCTATTAGGTTATGATCCAAATTATCGTAATTCACATTCCTGATATCTGGGACAGGGCCCTGCTGCTCTTAAAATGAATCAAAGATACAATGAGCACGAGAGGCAGGAGGAAGGCACTCTGAACAAAGCCCACTGAAATGGGCAATTCAAATATACCTAGTGAGCTGCTAAATTTGTGTTCACCAGCCCAAAAATCTTGCCTAGATAGCATGATTTAGGAATGGATTTGTATTTTCATTCACAGAAAAGGAAATTATTACCACCAGGGCAAGTGAAATAAATACTGGTAAGTCTTTTGATATTACACTGTAACAGCAAAATCTCGGACAAGCTGAAGTCAAGAAGAGCTCACCATTGATTCTGATGCAATGAAAATTTTTATCTCAAATCCTAATGAATTATGTACAATAGTAAGGCTACATCCCAGGACAAATGTGATGAATCAAACTCTTAAATAAAATGATCATCAAGTTATGTGAGACATTTTTTTTGGGGGGAAAAGATAAAATGATAGACACCGTTTGCACTAAGTGTTTATTTTAGAAGTTACACATTACATGAATTGGACTCACAGAGAAGATTATAAAATCTGTCAATTTCCAAACACTTGTAGCTTTTGCAGGAAAGTTATGCAACCTGTTTTCTTCCTTTGCTCATGAATTCTTCATAGCAGAGAGAAAAATGCATCCTGATTGATTCTTACTCCATTCTCCAGCATTCACTTGGCCGAACCGTGGAGTCAAGAAGGGAATCATCACTGCAGGTGCCATCCCACTCCAGTCACACGTCAAAAAGAGCCGAGCAACCATCTACTGCCCCACAAGTGCAACTAGGGAACCTGTTCAAGTCAGACGGCAACCCCTGACACGGGCTCCCTGTATTCATGTCGTGGGTATGGCAGGCCTGCAGCACCAGGGCACTGTTTTAGCAGAGCACAAGAACTGACACCTACAGAGTTCATAGTTCATACACAATGAGGGAGCTGGTCTCTTCACAAGGATGCACAGAGGACAGGACAGGACAGGAGGCAACAGGCCCAAGCTGCTTCAGGGAAAACTCCATCAAACATAAGGAGAAGTTGCTCACTATGAGAAAAATTGAACAGAGAAGCCCAGAGAAGCAGTACAGTTCCCTTTCCTGGAAATAGCTAAGACTCAGTTTAACAAGGCCTTGAATAACCTAATCTAAGGCCGTGCTTTCAGCAAAAAGGCCGGACCAGATGATCTCAAGAGGTGCCTTCCAACCTAGACTTTTCTGTGATTCAGATACCTTCACGGAGCTGAATCACACCCAGTGACACTGGAAAACAGGATTCCAGCGCCTAATGCTGCAGCAGTTACCTCAGGGAACCTGTGTCACTTCTCCCTATCTTTCTAAAGAGGGACACAGCTGCAAACACCATCTCCCACAGCACTAATAGACTAAGTTAAAAATTATAAAAGAATTGGGAAAATTTATTTTAATGAAGCCATGTGAAAGGACACACCTTTGCTTACAAAAACCCCAAGTACCAGACCAGCTGAGTTCTCACAGTCCACCCAGCAGCAACCATTCGTAATGCAACAAGACGCTACCAACGCCAGTCTGACCAAGGGACTTCATTGCTTATAGTTTTTCCATCAGTCAAAGGTAAGCAAGAACACTGTTTCAGATGAAGGCTAGTTTTGCTTATCCAGTTGTGCATGTGACTTTTCCACCAAATGTTGTAACAGTGTGAAGAATGAGACAAATAGTTGACTTTCTAAGTGAAAAGTCGATCTCTATTTAAAAAGGAGGGTGGGCGGTATGGGGAGGGGTCACACATGAGTGAAGTGATATATAATATCTGTTCCCTGAACGATAAATTTGGCTGGTTTTTGAAATGAAAATATAAGGTATGGAACAGGAAATATGCAAATTTTCTGACTAATACAACTAGAAGGCAGTAATTCTACATAAACCAATAAAACAAACCACCCAGGAAGACAATATTATTTCAAGCAAGCCCTCCACTTTGAAATGTTTGTAGAGCAATAAGGGGATCTTCGTCACAATGAAGAACCATCCGAATTCAGAAGATTCCCAAAGAAGACGCCACTACTTATCAACCAAAAAAAGAGACTGCCTGTGGCGTGAATCCCTCCCTAGGTCCACCCACGCCTCTTCAGTCTTCAGCAGCCATCAGGGAAAATCTTGTTAAAAGGAAAGAACTGAACCAACATGTATTTTGTCCCAAACTAAAATATATAGTTAAATGTTCCAAAACCAGGCAATCAGGCAACACAGATGGGTGCTAAGCACAAGTGGAATCTCAAGCAGATAAACATAAGCTCTTATTTCTCAGTAATACTGAACATGGCATGGATGCTTTTGCCTTTTTGTTTAATTACAACTTAATGAAGATATAGTTAAGTCTCAGCAAGGCTTACACGTTTTTCCTTTCTGAGTTTCACTATTATAAAATAAATGCCAAAGGCTGACATCTGATATGCATATCACACTATGTCTTCTACTTTACTTCAAAAAAATGAAGTACTTATTTTAAAACACAACCTGAAACAGGGCACTATTAGTACTCTAAAATGTTTTTATTTTTCTCATTTCACTTTTAGCAATGGAACTTTTATTTCCAAACAAAGCACTATATTTACAAAAGAGATTTTTTAATATATTTAAAAGCCAAAGTAATGGAACTATGCTTTCATAAATCACATATTGTGCAAGACTACATTTTTTTGTATGTTTGCTTTTTCAAGCACTTTTAAGAACAGAAAATGTTGAAAAAAACCACCCGGAATTACTTGCACAGTACTCTCCCTGAATACACCTCAACAGCTTTTCAATGTTAGAGATGGATTTGGTGCTGTCTGACTGATTACATAAATGTACACTACTATGCCATAGCCAGCTCACGCAGAGGTTCTCTGAGGGTACAATAACAATTCAAAGCCATAGTGGAAAAAGTGACATTTGGAAACCAGCAAAACAAATCTAAAATCTGAATTCCTCTTAACTTGCCTAGAGTTGGACAAAAAATGTCTGTAAAGTTGATAATTTAATGTTGAGAGACCTAGCTCAGTATTTTCCTCGCATTACTTAAACAAATAAACCCCACACAATTAAAAGGAGCCAGTTTCAAGTCAGTGAACCACTTCTAGTGCCCTGAATGGGGCGTATGGGCACACCGCCAATGAACAAAGGGAAAAAACTTAAAAGCAACATGCTTTTCCTCCTTTGTCTCTCTTTCAGCTGTCAGAGACTTTGCTGTTATTTTTGCCAGCAGTCAACACATAGATTTCAGACTAGAGCTTTTTTCTTTTTTTTTTAATTTGACAATGCCATTTTTTTCTTTTTTTTTTTTTTTAAATAAGTATCCTATTATTTCTTTATATTTTAGCCTATAACGCAAAGTCTCACACATCTCTGTCGCAAGCAATGGCCTGGTCCAAAATGCTGGCAATTTCATCAAAGTATTAGCAACAACAAAAAATAAAAGTGGAAAAATTCATGGTCGTAAGTTCTTTGAAAGCAAGAAGTGAAAATCAAAAGTTATGAAAGGAAAATCAAAACATAACAAATATAAACTGTATTATCAAGACGATTCCAAAGACAAGTACTGTTTCTTTGGCAGTGTCAGGGAGTGCTTACAACTCTCACCGGCCTCTACAAAAGAAAGGAAGTTTGGAATTAAGGCTCATTACAGGGGCCTCCAATCCATGTGCATTACTTTTATTAATGCGTGTGGGGAGGGAAGGGAGTCTGGGGAGGGAAGGGAGAACAGGGTCCCAGTAAGTGCCTCCTCACAACAACTTTGCCATTTCTAGTCAGGGTTGTGAACAGCTGCTGCTGCAGACATTAAATCTTTGCGGGGGGGGGGGGGGGGGGGGGGGGGGGGAAGTTTTTCGGTGGCATTCTGCTTAGGATCGTTTATTTTCTGTATCTCTTACTTCTGCCCCTTTTTATCTAGTGATTGATTGATTGCTCGGTACAATGACCAGATGCCACCAGTATGCCGGGTTTCCCAAAGTAGGAAAACGGTTTTCCCTCCAAAATTATCTACAATTAAATCCAGACATGAAGGAAAGCATATCCTGAAGCCCAACCGCACTGAAGATTCTAAGTTCTCTCCAAAACAACCTCGTACAGTTCCGTCAAGAACCAGCAACCTTTGAGTAAAGCGAGAGTACAGAGTGAGAGGACACAGAAGTCAAATGATTTACACTGGATCTATACTAGTGCTCTTACCTGCATTAAGTCAAAAATCAGAATTTAACTGTTGTTCACTGCAAAAGTCAGGGGAAGCACTGCAAAATAATATCAGTTGCACGGTAGAAGTCCTGCTGCAAGGACTTTTGCTACCCACCAAAAGTTCATTTTAGGGGGTTTGTGAAGATCGTGTATTTTTGCAGGCAGAATGCTAAAACAAACAAAAATCACTACGCTGAACAACAACCCCTCTGAGAGCAACCTGTAGCTCTGCTGCACTAACACAGAATTCCAAGGCCAGGCACCCACAAGACAACTCGCCATTGCTCCTGCTGACCTCAAGGGCTTCTTCCTGCTCCTAGGGGCTTATCTCGCACCAAATCTGTCACTTCTCAGTCCTCCCCATAAGCCAATTTAACTCACTAATCTGACAGGAAACAAACTCAGTTTAAGGGCTGGGGGGGGGGGGGGGGGGGGGGGGGGGCGGGGAGGATAAGAGGAAGCGGAAACAGGGATAGATTTTTGTTTTTTCAGTGAGCTAAATCTGTTCACTGAAAGGTTCAATGAGCTCCAGGACATACCCAGTGGAAATGGCAATTTTTGAGATGAGACTACATTTCTTAATGTAAAAAAGAAAAATCTATAGTATTGCAAATATTTTTTTAAAGCTCAACGTAATATAAATTATCTTTACGTTAAAAATAAAGCTGTAAACCACTTCTCAAAGATTTACACTTCAGCTCTTAGTCAATCAAGAGCCACGTACACTACAGGTATGCTATGGTTATTAGGGTGAGCTATTGCAAGTAACTTTACAGTAGGGAAAGAACAGGTACGTAGGCAGTTACTGCAATGCAGCTGGTACACTGCAATTTCACACCCTTATTTACTTGGCATTTGTTTCTGTCTTGAATTTCCACCTCAACTGTAGTCATATTCATAACCTTCTTTCCATTCATCATCCCCTTGCTCTGTCCACACCGTTACTTTTCTTACTGAGGAGTGTGCAATGGTATTTATTTAGCTTCTGAACAAAAGGCTCTAATTCAAAACCACCCGCCCTATACAACGGAAGAATTTCTTCTTTCTTAATTTATTTATGTCTGAAGAAACTAACTGCTTTAACTCCTAAAAACTTTAAGTAAATTCTAACTCAGCTTAATACTTTCAGCTCTTGTTCCACCTCAGCTTCCAAGAAGTTACTTCCTTTGATAATCTCTCCTCCTCCTTTCTTTTGCATTATCTTTTCTTTACCAATATCCCTCCCAGGTTCTCTGCTAAAAGGATTAGGTAATTTCCCACAATTCTCCTTTTCCTTTACTTGGGATTCAAGTTGAACCCTTTCTCCATTTAAGCCTCCAGTACTTCAGCTCACTATGTTCTCTAACCAGTTTTCCTAATTTAACAAATGTTTGCCTTAAAAAAATGTTATTGACTTTTTATCATTCCATTTAACTTAAACCAAATTAACCCAGTTCATGTTTTGTCTTCATTTTTTTAAACAATCAGGTTTTCTATAAGGTCAGCAGTTCCTTCCAAGGTCCAAAATAACACAACTTCTATTCTGAATTACTCTTTTGATAAGAAAAATATTGACTGTCATGTAGAGAAATATCACATCATTATAATATCATTTGTGCTTAATTATAGATCTAGCTTACCTATAATGTTACTATTCCTACTAGCATTCCTCTCCCATAACATTGTTATTACACAGCCTGCATATAAATCCTAAGATACAGGTCTACAACAGGTCTTCGATAATTCCTTCCTAAAGTGATTTTGGCCAAACAGATTCTACTGTGTCCATTCTACTGTTTGTTTCTTAACATCGTGCCACTTTGTTCACGACACCTTACTAATTTTCTGCATAATTTTCAGTATTTGCGTTCAGACTATGAATGCTATTTGACTGTGTTTCTGCTGCCTCTCTATCTGGTTACGTGTTCAGCACCAGCTGTTCTAGTTTTGCATACTAATGAAAAGAGCCTGGATAATACACATCTCATCTGCTTTTCCTCCCTGACCTCACCCTCTTTTCTCGCTACAGTAAGTATATTTTTTTGTTAGTGTAGCACCTACACAACTAGTCTTACCCTTTGCTCCTTGGCACAGACCATTTGTGTTACTGCATGTGCAATTCTCATTTACAGAGTTTTCCTTCTTCTGTGCTTTAATACCAGGTGTGAAAATCAAGCCAACCTCCCATTTCTTGGTTTAACTGTTTTCTCATCATCATGCTAGGCGCAAGACAAAGTTTTAGGACTCAGTTCAGTCAATTCAAAGGGACGGTTCCTCTTTCCCCACCTCAGTCTCACATTGACTCAGGAAGAAAACCGTTTACCTCCTCTCAGTAACCTCAGGTTTTCTGCTATGTTTTTGCTCCCTGAATCAGTTCTATGCAGAGTCAAAAAGCCATCAGCACACCTCAAAAGAAGCCATGCGAGTGTGCAGCCATGGAAGGTAAGCCTCAGGGATCTCCTCAAACCATGCCAGTGGTTAATCCCAGCCAGTTTATAATAACCTCTGAAGTCCACACATTGAGAAGCACGATCTTCTCTTCTCCCAGTGGTCAAACACCTCCAAGTTCCCTCCTCACAAGTGCTCCCTCACTACCGGCTGACCGCACTGCCTTTGGGATCCCCACAGATCCCCCCAGGATGGAGGCCCTTCCCTTCCTTCACTTGCCAACGAGCAATTCCACTCTCAGGCGAGCACAGTCACTTCATGCAGCTGAAACCACCCCCTTTTCTGTTACAGTTTTGTCTGCCGTAAGGCAGCTTTGCAGAAACCCAAAGGCTCTTTCTACAAAAATTGGGAACAAACAGACATGACCTTTATGCAATCATTAAATCGGGAAGATTATCCTCTTTCTATTTTCATTGGGAGGAGGCACTATTTTTTTTTTTCCCTTTTTTCTTCTTTCATGAGCCAAGGGCCTGAGGTGCAGATGAACAGGCTCTCTGAGGCACCTTGACATTCAGTTTGTTTTAGTGAAGCGTCAAGTACAAAACTTCCCAATGGGGGAGAAAACCAGCACGGCTAGGCTGTGGGCATGGTGTACCTCTTCCACTGAAAAATTCATAACAATGGTGCGCTTCGTACTTTTGTAGTGTCCACCTAGGCTGAGTATTTTTCAAGTCTCCTTTCTGTTATAAAGCCAAACGTCCCAGGCAGAGGTCAACATAAGCCATTCTTGCAGCTTTTCTTCTATTACCAGGAAAAAGTTGCCACACAGAGCAACCCCACACAGACCTCCTCCCACCCCCCTTTTCTGACAATAAAAAAAAAAAAAAAAAGAGAGAAGAGAGAAAAAAGAAGAAAGGAGAAAAAAGAAGAAAGGAGAAAAAAGAAGAAAGGAGAAAAAAGAAAAAGAAAGAAAAGAAAGAAAGAAAAAAAGAAAGAAAAGAAAGAAAGAAAGAAAAAAAGAAAGAAAAAAAAAGAAAAAAAAAAAGAAAAAAAAAAAAAAAAAGAAAGAAAAAGTAGGCCACCAGAAAATGCATGAATACCACAGAGTCCAGCTCTCTCATTTCTTCCACAAGGAATATAAGTGCACTGAAACCTGCACAAAAACTGTGGCTGAGCTCTCTCCTAGCTGGCACCTCTGCTGCGAGTTTAACGGTGAGGACAGAACACAGTATGGCTACGATTCACTCATTCTGAAGAACAGACTGAATATACTAGAACACAGTTCTCCCCTAACAAATCTAAACATCAGCCGATTTCAATGTAGACTGTCCCGTAAACACAGGTGGAAGCACAAGAGCACAGGAAGGCGCAATGTACAACCCACAGTTTGCTGCATTTTTCAAGTACTGAAAGTGTACTCTGTAGAAAGCACAGACTCTGTGGTACAGTTATTTCACCTAAAATTAAACCACAGTTTCCTCCAGATTTACTACACCTTTCTGGTGTCGTTAACCGCATTTTCAGAAACAACTGCAGCACCTCTATTTTCCACGCCTGCCCTACGATGTCTATCAGCTTTGTTTCTGTGCTCCTCTATACACCCCCGTGCATGGGAACGACAACCCCCTATGCCAGGAGACGTTTTAGCTGTGTAAAGCTTTCCTATCCACTTCCCTCACCACCTCCTACTGTCCCAAGAGACTGCGTATCATTAAAAAGAAACTAGGCCCAGATTGTGCTCTGCTAATTCAGGTGTAGCGGGATGTCTCTCTGCACATGCACCTTTCCCTTCCCCTGCATAAAAGTGGCCCGAGACAGCGCCACGTTTTCTTACTGCAGACCCTTAACATCCATCCCTGGGAAGCTGTCCTCACACTTTAAACTGGATACCAGTAGTGAAAAATAGTACCAGGAAAATACTGAGAAAGCAGTTCATCCACCTTTTTGCATGCCAGCTTCACACGAGAAAAATCGAGTGGTTCACGTCTCGCCAGTAAACAGAGGAATGGCTAACACCGTGGGCAACTACAGAAGCCACAGGCTGACACTGAAAAGAGGCGTTTCGTACAAACGATTCAGGAAGTCAGCGGTACAGAGGGAGTCCTGAACCTGTTAAGACAGTTCAGCTCACCCTACTCTCATGGCAAAATATATCCCGGTTATACCGACCTGCCTCTTTCTTCCCGAAGCGTGGTCTAACAGGTAGCTACCAACAGCTCTGCAGATGGCCAGGTGAACAGTAGGCTGGGGAGAGGGCAGCTGGGCTGTGTTGGTAGATACAGGCTAGTACATACCCAGGACAGAAAGGATCTCACTTGTGAGCAGTAAGTTGAGGTAAGACTGTAGGGTGGGAAGGATGGAGGTAGGAGAGAGGATGGTGGTTGGATTGTGCTGGGACACAGCAACTCGACTTTCTCAAGGGTCAGGGGACAGGGTGGTCAAAGGGCTGGGCCATGCTGAAAGACCAGGGGTGGTAGCCTGCAAGGAACAGGCTGGGGCAATGGCCTGGCTGCTGATTCAAGCTAAAACTGATCTGTGGAAAAGAAGTGGCTGACAGTTACAGTGGCTACAGGCTCCCAAAGCTGCAGAAGAGACAACTCCCCTCTCTTCCCAGGCTCCGAAGGCACAGGAGCAGCTCAAGACCTGGAAGCAGAACGAGGGTTTATAGCCCAACCCTGACTTGAACTGTGCTAGCAGTCCACCCCCGCCACTACCTCCTTCTCCTTCTCCCTCTCCTCTGGTTGGTCCCAGCTACCTACAGGCTGGAGCCCGAAGAACTGTCCTCACACCACCACCTCTCCCAGGCCCTGGGCTGAGAAACGGAGCCTGCCAGGCCAGAACAATGCAATGACTGCAGCCTCACGGGTCCTCACCTCAGAAATCCAAGATCCCTGCTGTGGAGGATGCTTTCTGAAAACTACCATCAGCTGCATTAGTGCAAAGCCCCTCCATGCTTCAATGACGTCTTCTAATTCTTCAGAGAGAAGAAAGCTGTCTGCTTGAAAGCTACTGCGCGCCGGGGAACGAGTGAGTAAGTGAGCACGGATGATATTTTAGCCAACTGGGAGCAACTATGCCCTAAGCAATCCCAAGATAAAAATCCATTATCTTGTAAACAGGAACCTCTCTTGAACTATTCTCAAGCTTTTGGGCAAATATTGTTTTCACTTTTATGGTACAGGTGTCATTGGTTCCCACCAAGGACTCGTGCTGCACTGAGCAAGGTCCTGCACAAGTGATACAAGAGGGCATGGTTTATCAACAGGCAGCACAACACCACCGCTAAATCATTTGGAGGTCAGAACCTACATTTACTATTCATTTTAAATGCCAATATGTAAGTAAAACACAGAAATGAAATACCAGTTAGAATATTTGTTTACTAAAAATCAAAGTCACCATGCACACAAAAATAAGACAAGAATATCTGACAAAATTGATGGGGTTCAAATATTACTGCTGATAAAGAAGTGATAAATAGGCTGAAATTTTTATTGGGGCTGGTTTATTTTTAAGTTGTAGTTATTTTCACAACATTATCTATACCCTAAAAACAAAACATTTTTTCCTTTACTATAAAAGCAAAATTAAACAGCAACATTTATACCATAGTAACAATTCATGACTTATGATTCAAGTTCTCTAGTGTTTCTATATTTTTAATCCTCCTTAGCTATCTTGTACAGCAGATTATACATTTACGAATTTTTTCATTTTTTAAATCTAGTACTAGGTAATCAAGTATCCCATCAGTTCTACCAACTTACAGTCAGCTCTATCTAAATTAGATACAATTTTATCAGAATTACAATTACAATTATTAGATATTTGAATAAAAGAACACTTTTATCTTGGAGGAAGAATGAACACAAGGTTATTTTATACTTCAAACCTTTATCACCTTTTTGGAGGGAAGGGAGTGGCAGATCATCTAAATACATGACAGTTAAGGTACTGGAGAGCAGTGAAATTAGTAATATATGTCTAACACGGTCTGGACATAACAGGAAATAAGCGGGTGGCTTCAAATTAAAATATTTTTTAGAAATACACAGCAGTAGGAGGAGATAATGTTGATGATTCAAAAAGTAACTTGAACTTGGCGGCATCTTTAAATTATTATTTGGGAGAGTATTTAATTTGTAATTTTACTGGGAGCTAGTTCTCTAAGCAGCTGAATTTTAAAAGCTGACAGAAACGGTTGGTTCAGAGCCACTTCTGTTATCAAAGCATAAGCTATATACTGTTACAAAGGACACCTCCCGTGTTTCAATGAAATACCTCTGAATTTACAGTGATACAAATGAGAACAGCATTTAAGGCAAAACCCTTCTAAAGTAAATAGAAGGCAGACTAAGGTGATTTTTATGGAAGAGGACAAAAGATTTAACTATAAAAGATAAACTATTTAAATTTATTAGCATAGGTATTGGGAAAGTACTCAGAAATGTCTGAAAAATTTTACTTTTAAAATAGTATCTTATTACTATAGTTATGAATATATTAATTGAGGAAGTAATTGTGAAACTGGAATATCATGCACACAACTGCATTAATCGAATTACAGTAATGTTGGCTTTTTCCCAGATTACATAACGCAAGACTACTTAAATATTATTTAAGACTCCAATATTGAATCTGTCATTTTTATGCCCTAATTTTAGCATGCTCTGCCAAAGAATGTAAATGTTTCCCGAGGCCTCCTGGAAGAGGGTCAGACCAGCTGCGGCAGGAAGACACAAAGGGGTTCCTTAAGGACAAGTCCTTCCTCTTACAATCTGCTGACACAGCTCCCGTCAACACTTATGGGGGAGAGCAGACCCAGAACTATCAGTCTGTTAACTCTGAATTTGTTTGCTTTTGTGGGTGGGTTATACCTCAGACATGCCAGACATGTCTCATTCTCATTGTGAAACGCAAGCAGGTGACCAGTTCTGATGCAGTTATAAAGGCAAATATTCCACAGGAGAAATCCTTACAAACACATATTTATGGTTTAGCTGCATCACCTCGTAATATCCTTTCAAGATCATGATTTGAGCTGTAGACTCTGCCCCATCCTTCTTTCAATACTAGAAGCACATTGTTTCATAGGGCACTAGTGGCATAGGTGGCACGCACAGGTTTCCACCGCCTCTTGGGGGTACAGATCCTGGGTGATGAAGGGAGAACTTCCAAATACCCTTTCCAGGCCAAGGTATTGCAAGACCAGGGACACTGGTTTTGCAGTAGTTACGTTTTCTTAACTGCTGAGAAGTTTATTTCTATTGTACCTGTCTGTAGTAATACTAAAACGGTTCTGTACATAAAGATTTTACTCCTCTCGGTTCTAGCCGAAGGCTTTTCCTCCTCATAACGTTACACTTTATATCGGACAAAAAACCAAACCAAAACAGAACTGCATAAAAATTGAAGTCTTTTCCCTACAACTATTTATGTTTCCACTCTGTCTTTTTGCTGCATTAATGCAATGGTCTGCTCTCACAGACTGCCTAACATCAGTGAAAGCTGCCAACCCTCCTCAGTACCCCCCAAAAAAACAAAACTCACAATAAACTATACAGCCTGAAATATCTATCATCTGTATTATTCTCTTACAGGTCAAATAAAAGTTGCCTGCTCCCTGAGCTGTTTGCTTTTAGTACTAGAAGTAAACAAATTCCAGGCTCTGTTTTTATTTGACTGTTTGAAAGAGAAAACTCCAAAGGCTAAAATCAAAGGTACATCACATAGTAACTACGATGTAAAAAACACCTCTAAGTTGTGGGAAACAATAACTTCTGTGTATTATTTTTTTATTTACACTCCTTTCAGTGACACATCTTATGACCTTATTCACACGAATGTTTATTTTCTGGCTACTATGTAAGATGCAGCAATTTGTAGCTGAAAGCACAACACCCCCACAGGTGGGGGGTAGTAGGTGATCATAAAATCAAGTAAATACAAATTAAAGTGAGAGAAAATAAGAAGTGTTCAGCTTGCAGCTGTATGTGCAACTTCAGCTTCAGTATTTTCTAATTTCCCCCCCCTTGACTTTACAAACTCAGTTTTCCCTTATTACAGTTCATATACACGTGTATATGCATGTGAGGGCACATATAATTGAGAGCTAACTTCATAACCTAGCTTGATCAAATAGATAAATTAAACAGAGGACAAATTAAACACTAGGCCACACAAGGTGCCCATTACAAAGCATAATAAGAGGTTAGCTAGAAAGCTCTTGCGAACAGAAAAAAATTACTTGCCAGTAACTTGAGTTCTGCTAACCCCCCTTGTAGATATTATGCTACAGGGGAACAGGGTATGTTGCAGTATTTAACTACAAAGGCTTTCTTTAATCCAGGCAGTACCTACATTGGATGCATGTGCCCAGCAGTTCTTGCATCAGCAGCTTTCAGAGAGATCTCCCGTTGGAAGAGCAAGCGAGCAGAATCCAGGAGAAGAGGCACAAGAGAAGGAAGGCTACTGAGCAATTGCTCAAGCTCTGGTTAAATGAACTCTAATGACTACCGGTAGATTCACCTGAGCATAGGTCAACATCCATCTGTGCAGTCTTCAACTCTAAGTTACAGCTACAAATAGCTGTGGAGATGCAGTGAAGTTAGAGATGCAGCTGAATAGATGCACCAGGAAAAACTGAAAAAGTATCTATGTGTGGGAATGACTCAGCTTTTGGTATATGTGGTTTTGGAAGATGGTAGATGAAACTGTTATATGAAATAACTTGAAAACCTTGAGTGGGAACACGGTGAATCCTCAGAGATTTGTTATTACCGTCCTCTGCAAATCCCCAAAATACCACACCACTTTGCAAAAATATTGCAGTAGCAAGCAGGCTGTCATCAACACAAGTGGCAGTCCCACCTGAAAGGCGTTCATGTTCCACCTTATTAGACCCCTGAAAGAACTGTAACATAGAATTAGAGAACACGTAAGTACCAGTGGTGAGAAGACAGAGTAGACACTGTGTTCTATTTCCACCAGGCTTGGATAGCTGGAGAACATGCTCCCTTTTTAAGCTGAGTCAGATTTTGTTCACTCAGTCAAAAACTCTCTCCACCTTCAGGTGGAGACTCAAAACTGCTACGGATAAGAAAGGGGACAAGCAGGATCTACCACTTGTCAGGAGTCATCCAGGCTCCATACAATGATAGGGACGAAGTACAGATTTGGATTGCATATCCCCGTCCTGCCATGAGAGAAGAGGCCTGAGAGCCCTGGGGTTGTACAGGCAGGCACAGGGATGAGCTGGGGAGCAGACCTGCCTGCCTCGGCCAGATGGGGACATGAACAACAGAGAGTCTCGTTTTCTCTTATAAAACACATGTAGGATTAAATGCATAAATAGATGAGTACATAAGAATTTCACTGACTGAAGGACAAAGAAGGTATTGATACCCAAGCGAGGCTAAGACCTCCTCCGGAAAAAAAGTTTCAGCAATTTTGGATAACGCAATAAATATGTCTCTAATTAGACAGGCACAGTCCAGGAAAATGTTCTGTGGTGGAGCTCTTGCATTCCTGTTCACTATGCTGACAAATTTAACCAGATAAATCCGCTTGTTTGGTATTCTAAAGGTTTGAAACATACCCTGCTAATGGCTATATCCACAAATAAGTAGTGCACTAATTCCAGAAGCTGATCACCACCTTACGAGCAGGGAGAAGACGACAAAGCTTTTGCACCTCCTTTTCAGGGTCAGAGAACACAATGATTATCCAAGTGTAGATATGAGGCTGCATAACGTACTGCACGCTGACTCAACAGGCTGTGCAGCAATGTACCCAGCAGGCACCGTGACACCCTCACGGCCGGTCAGGAGACTAGACACCATGAACTTGAAGTGTACTCAGAGTGTGCTTCCGCACCCCAGGGAAAAATTCACATAGAACAGTTACAAGAGATGAACAACCGCCTCTTCCGAGATACAGGTAAGTAACACGGTCTACAGGACCACGTAGGCTCAGTAAACATTCTGCTAATGAGCAAAGCGTGCTTGTGGAGAGAGACACGGGGGGAAAAGAAACACACCACCCAACACAAAACTTAGGAGACTTTCCTGCATCTGTTCAGGTGAACAGATGTGAAGCATTTTCAGGCCAATCCTACATAATCTATCTCACTTTCTTAAACACATACCACTCCAATTCAGTGGATTCTGAAGGACAAATTAGTAAAACAGTTTTTTTTCTTTATCGCTACACAGTACTTCTGCACCTCCCAGACCACTCAGACATGACCATTACATCATGTGAATAGTTATTTTAAGAATGCAAGGAAAGCATAAGATTATGTTCACGATTAGTCACCTGTGAAGTTTCTGACGATCATATACCATACAGGATTTCTCACAGCTGGCTTTGTTCTGTGGACACAGGAATACTCCTCAGAGTAATCAGGTGCATAAGTGTCTGTTATGTAGGCAGGCAAGGTACTTTTGAGGTAAGAAATTCCAAAAAAATGTTAACAAGAAAATAGAAAGTCAAGATTACACAAAATTAAAGTCAGATCATTAGGGTTTAAGTTAACACAAATTAGCTTGATTAATCACTGTTGGTGTTTCCAGAGAGTTAAGCCCCTGAGGCTAAAAACAAGCATGGGAAACTTAAAAGGGAGGACGGGGACAGCTTCTGTCAGAGTTAGGACATTCAAATGCATAGAAAAGAGGCACCATAAAAACAGGTATGGAGCGGGGAGATGCACGATTCTCCACCGACTCAAGACCCCAGGCTTCCCTCCTGCGAGCAACTAAAACTAGAAACAGCTGAAGGTGCAAGAATTAGTTTGTATCAGCAAAGTGTTCATATTTTCAGTTCAGCTGTTGATGTAGAAAAGAGTTAAAGAAATATAAACCATCAAACAGATACCCCAGCACAGTTTAAGACCCATTTTTTCCTCAAATGACACAACCTAAAGTGAAGGAAAAGCCTTCTTAGAGAGTAAAAATGGGGACTGACTGCTGTCCCTTGGATACAGCTTTTAAAAACTAACAATCCCTCTGCCCTGTCTTCCAAAGGGCGCAGAAGGAAAATAGGCATCTAAACCCTTTTCATTCTCATCAAAGAAAACATACTGTGCATGTACTGACAGGCACCTAAACCACCAGGTATCGCTCCTGGGAAACAACACACTTATCCAATCCATTTTTCATTGCCTGATATGATACAGAATGAGGGCCTATCCCATATAAAATCAAAACCAGCAGCAAAGTCATTTGTTCTCTGGACACAGAACCAGCTACGTAGGATCAGTCAAGTAAGTACACGGCCAGGGCAGTGACAGAAAACTCTCCAGCAGGGCTCCGCATCAGAACAGCCCAGCAAACCAGCAACAACTTGGACAAACACTAGGATCCAGGATGATGTAACATGGATATTCCGCTTGGAAATGCAAAGGAAACGCTGAAGAGTTAGAAAGGCCTTTCTCAATGGAAAGGGCAGGGTTGCTGTTCAGAAACTGGAAAGATGGACTGGCCCACAAGGACTCCACCACAGCTGTCTGCAGAAACTGGGCATTACTTCGCCCAGGAAATTACGTAGCATAGCACTTCATTCACACGCTCTCTGGCTTATGGCTTTTAAGATCCTTTTCTCTCTGTTGCTTTTTGTTCTATTAAAAAATATACTGTTTGAAGGTAATTTCTGGTCGCTGATTACCACATCACTGCTCTTAAGGGAATAAAATGGCATCTTATGAGCCCAGTTGCACTTGCTGGGACTGACACCGAGCAAGAGCATCGCAGGATCCTTTCACAAGAGACAAGATGACTCGGGGCCAGGAGGCAGCTGGGTTGCAGCTTCAGCCCTGGAGAGGCTGGCCTGGGATGGCAAGGCAGCTCGCCTCAGTACCTGTAACACGTGATACTTCCCTGTTTTTGGAGCAAAAATTTTGCTCGGAGGATGGGGTTTTGAGTATTGTTAAAAGTTTCTGTATATACGGAGCCCAGAGCTTGCTGGCTGGAAGTCTAGATTGCTTGCACTGCAAATGTCACTAGTTTATTTCAACATGCAGATTCTCCGCCTTGCACTGGTCCCTTTGGTTTTCTGCCTCCTGCCCACCCCAAGCGTAAGATATAAAGGCAGAAACATTGGTTTTGTCTATACAAAGATTCAGATAAGGCTTGGTCTCAATTACAGTTGCTGATGTTTGAACAACCATAGGTGTTCGAGCCCTTGACTTCATAGGAATAGCTAATCTTTTTACACTGGTCAAAATGCCTTCTGCTTCAAATTAGGGTAAAACTCAGCCAAGCCAACGGGAGCTTCGCTCACCAAGTCTCAGAGTTAAAACTATCACTACTAAATAGATGGCCATCAATGGTGTTTTTCCGAAATTTGAAGAACTCTCACTCACCACGATGCATTAACGACCTGTTATATATAAAAACATTTGTTCCATCTGTTTCATGTTCCTTTTTCTACATCAAACATCTACATCTACATCATTTCTGATACAACCTGCCCCCAAGTCTTGAAAACCTTTTGACTCAGTCATACATTATCTAAACATCAGGAATATTTTTACCTTCCTTAACATGCTTCAACTTTAAGACTTAACTGGAATTTCTAATAAAGAAATGGTAATATGCTTAATAATGTGTTTAGACTCATAACATATACTAATTACGGTTTATGCTGTAACAAACTGTACTTACAATTGCATGTAATATTTTGTTTTTTCCCTGTTGTTTTCTGCTCCATTTCATGGAATCATGGAATTTTTCAGATTTGGAAGGGACCTTTAGAGATCATCTAGTCCAACTCCCCTGCTAAAGCAGGGCTGCCTAGAGCACATTACTCAGGACTGCATCCAGGCGGGTCTTAAAAGTCTCCAGAGAAGGGGGCTCCACAACCTCCCTGGGCAGCCTGTTCCATTTCACTTAAATTTTTCAGAAACTAAGTATTTCTGGAATGACAAATTAAAGAATTACTAAAATTCTTAAGACTAAACTTTTAAGAATTACTCATATAAACTCATTAATGTCACTTTTAGTTTAAATGATGGCCTTCTCAGGAAAAGGGAGCAGCTCCCTTCTGCTATTTCCAGCTACAGATTCCTTCCTCCACCTCGTGTACTAGGTCTGGCATTCATCTGAGTCATCACTAGTTTAGGTAGCTAAGCCAGCACAAAAATAATAGCACAAAAAAAGGGTGGGGTTTTGGGGTATGTGTGTTTGTTTGTTTTGCCTTTAAAACAGGCTTAGCTGCTGAATTGACTTGTGCTGGAGCCTGGGCCAGTGCAGAAAGAGCAAAGCAGGTCAGACTGCTCCTTCCAGTGCAGCTAACCTAAATGGGCTAAACCGCAATGTCACATCAGACCCTGAGAGTACCAGTCACCTAAACCTTTAAGAGATACATGAAGTTTAGTAAATAATAGTGATTTCAAAGTATTTTTCTTTGTGGGAAGTTTCATTAAAGTAGTCACACACTATGATGGTCAGAGCTCAGAGGGACGCAGATGAACTCTTCATGGAAAACTTGGAATTTGTGACAAAACCTTTTTATCAAGAACTACAAAGGCCAGTGCAGACTTCTCCTCTATACAAAAAAGAAAAATAAATTCAAAGTGAAAAGAACTTCCCCGGGAAGTAAATCTATTTGTATTAACATAATATAGCAAATGTATACAACTCATTATCTAATAAGCTCATTAGCTGATGAGCCAATCAAGATACTAATTTTTTTCAGCCTGTTTCTCATGTCATCTTCACACTGTGGTTGAATCCAAAATCATGGATTAGTAAATGCTAACATACCGAATTAGAGATGGCAACTACCGTTGGAGTAAGTCTGGGTAAACAGCTGAGCTTCTTAGTAACTGGGAACTAATATAAAGCAGGAATGAAGAAGATTTCTGAGAAAAGATCGAGCTTGCAGAGCAGTGAACCACAGGGCTTTAAAAATTATTGCCATGAGATCCCCCAAAAAGCAATTAAGTGACACGAAAAGATATTTCTACATCAGTATTGGAACTCAGTCTACAGAACAGCTGATCAAATAAAACCGTGCTGTGCACAATGCGCTGATCCCTCTCACTCTGCAAAAGGTGTATTATCGATGATAGCTCACAGCGTTTGGAAAATATATGCAAGGAAACGAAAACTACCACCCTGGGTAAGTTCCACTCAGACTGGATGTGGCTCAAGTTAAGCACATTCTTCATTCAGTGTATTATGAAGAAAATTTTCAGCCTCCTGCAAGAATCAGTAACCCTGACAATCAAACATGAACTCACATTTTAGACAGTAACTGTGGGTTCATCTTCACTACTGTTAAATCAATTGTACTTAACTCAATTAGAATGAGATAATTACATTAACATGAGTCAGTGCATCCACACATGGCATTTGCACGTGTGCTCAGTGAATTGCTGTTACCTCCCACATGGCACAAGTACTTCACTCCATCACATTAAACGGTACGCAGCTGAGGACACTTTCACCTGTGGTTCAACGCAGCACAAAACCACACTGCTGCCAAACGCCTCTATCCCACTTGCACGGGGCAGACCTAATGCAAAGCTGTCCTTAACCCGGTACAAACTAACCCCTGCATGCGTTTACCTACTCACTGTAGGGCCCCTCATCTTTTAAAAATTTGCTATGGCCTAATCCTTCTGGCAAGGGAACAAAAATACCTGTCTTTGCAATCTGTTATTATTAAACAGAAAGGTGAGGAGAAAGTGAATAATAGAAAATAAATAAAAAAAAATTCAACAAAGCTGTGTGGGCTACAAAAATTTTACTGTTACCACAAACATTGTGACTCATGGGCTCCTGACTACATCTGCTGGCAGCCACATATGCTCCACCATCTCTAATTCTCTCCTGCCTCTCCATCCCTCCGTGTCTCAGGCTACATATATGTTGCTAATTACATAGCTCAGGCATCATTCCCTGGCTCTGAAACAAGGTGGCACAGCATAATTTAACATCCATCTGACACAATTCTTTCCTTCCCAATCTCCGCCCCCTCCCCAAAAGACAGGGTAGCTGTGCTCAGACTGCTGGCCAGAGCGATGCCACCAGCGCATGCCCTTGGGCCAGATGTGCCAGATGCAGCAGCAGGTGCTGTGGGGAGAAAAAAAAAAAAAAAATAAATGATGACACACTACCTCTCACACAGCATGGAGAATCATGCTCTGCTGCCTCAGCCTGCTCCTGACCCTGGTTTATTTATCACTAGATGCAGTCTTAAAGCCTACAAAGTGACTAATACTGGTTCAGTTAACAAGAGGGACTTTCTGCTACTGATCAGGCAGGTGACTGCAGTAAGTACATTTACCTGGCCCATGCCTTAATTTAAGCAAAAACCTGTGCCCTGGTATCTGTGAGCACAGCTCGGCAGCAGTCCTCTCTCGTCTCTGGATCCTGATGGAAATCTCTGCACAACTTTTTAATATAATCAACAAGCAGTTGCCAAGAAACTGAATCCATAGTCATATGTGTAAAAAGCAGACCCACAGGTACAGAAAAACAGCAAACTAATGCAACATGTATTTTCTCTTAAAAGACTAAACTCACTGAACACAATATTCAGGAGATTCTATGAACAGATACTGTGCCTATTTCACACAACTTGTGGATGCCTCCCTTTGTTGTACATGGAGAATCATGACTGATAAACACAGAAAATGTAATACCGGCTGCAGAATACATTCCCTGGTGTTCAGGTGTATGCCATGGTTAACAAAGGGTAGTGCTAAAATCCTATCAAAGGGAAGATGAAAATCAAAATAAAGATGGATATGACTTTGGAGATGTAAGGACAAGAAGAATGTAGGTTTCTTATGTTTGTCAAAGAAGTACTTTCTAAACACTTCTAATAGCTTCACAATCTACTCAAGTAACCAGGTATAAGCATACTTTATCACAAAAGTACAATATTTTCTGCTTATATTCTGCAAATTAATATATTCTAAAATGTTCTACAGAACACTGAACCCAGAATACTCGTGCCAAGAAGTATGCTAAATGTGTTAATACAAGGTTTTAAAATATCATTATTACAAAACACCAAGTTAAGGTCAACTTCTGAATGAAAAAGTATATTTATGCACAGATCAGAGAGAGATGTTTCTTAGGAATAAAGAAAAGGTATTCATTTGTAAGGACCAATTAATATTTAAATTGTGCATAATGGTTTTCAAGGGTTTATCTTATGAAAACTTGTTTGAAATGCAGAAAACCGGAAAGGAAATAATTATTCTATTTGGCGCCTACTTGCCTTTTTAGATTGAGAGTGCTTTTAATTATTCTTATTTTTTCTCAATTGTGATAACAAATCACAATAGAAAAACAGATCTTAACGAAATCTATTTAAAGATATTTTACAAATAGCAGTGCTATCTTTCGATATTAAATGTCAAACAATCTGTGCAAAACCTCAAGCCCTGGCTTATGACTATGGCATTATTTTACAGATAAAACAGTAGACCTTCACTTTCCTTTTGCTGCCTTTGCAGTTTTTTTCCTGATTTGTGCACTCACGTTTTAATCCAACAGTGGTATTCTCTTATCTTACCAGTGTCCTGTGTGGCTAAAAGCTCACACAGTGGGGTCAAGAGAGAGCACAACCAGAAAACTTGTGAACAAGGAAAACAAAATGGAGGAGGGGCACCCACGGAAGGTAAACGAAAGCCAGCAGAAATGCCTACAGCGAACACTGCATTTCGTTCAGCTCTCCCAAAGTAGCGTTTCCTTACCACTACTTCAGAATTATAAAAATGGTGTTAAAAGAAAAACTTCCTCCCCAAATTTCCAAGGACAATTCTGAAATTATTTATTTACTTTAAGCTATATCCTATTTGTAAAGAAATCAAGAGTTTATGGTAAAATGCTGCCCCACAAATGCTAAGTTGATGGGAGAGAAAACAGTTTATAAAGTTTCCTCTTTGTGAAATTAGAAATTTCTTTTTGCTCAGAAAAGGTAGATATTGTTTCATTTTGTAAAATAAAGAAAATCCTGTCTATGCAAATACCTTCAAATGGAAATTAAATTTACATTTTTTAGTTGTTTTTCAAAGATTACTTTCACAGCTAATACTCCCTTTAAAAATATTTTCTCCCATGGAGCTTGTTCTTTCTTACACTAATTTTTACATTTGTTTGCAACACACCTTCCCCCAACCACTGAAAAAAAAGATAAATTGCTTACTGTTAATGTCACCATGGTAACTTACTATAACTACCTGAAATTTGGAAATCAATAATGACCTGAAGAACAACCTACAAATAAAGATAAATGGTTATTTTGTTCACTTAGTCTTTGCTAGAATAATGTGCCAAATAATCTCGTTTGTTATAATATACCCCTTTGTTATAATATACCCAATATTGACATCTTCCTTATTCTTATCTGTGTGCCAGAAACAGACATACCTACTTTGGTCAGTCTTATATTAAGACAGTTGTGTACAGTCATGATCCCCTTAGACCATGTACATAAATATCAGTGCACAAGGCACACAAATTATTGTTTGCAAAAGAAAGTGCCAAATTACTTTAATCGACCATCAATCTATGCAATATATGAAGGTTACTGAAAAGTGTAATGATTTCTTCACAGCTACACGTTGCAGTTGAACAGAATTTTTTTAGCGCCATTTGGCACTTTTTCTTTCCAAAATAAATACCTAGATGCATTTACAGAAAGAACAGCTACAAATTCAAGCCACATACAACTTTATATATGAAAGACAACTTTATTGTGAGGATCTTGATCAAATGCTATTAAACATAGAGCTTTGCTACTGGATAGGGTCCATTCATCAGCCTATCTGTATAAGAGAAGTACTTCCCAAAATTTCAGGACATACTTTTTTCTCAATTAAAAATAGCCACACACAGCAGTTTCTCCCAAACCACTCTGAACCTGCCCAGTACAGACTGTCAGCAGTGCCCTGAAGAGCTACCAGATCTCTTACACTCCTACTCTGCCCATCCTTAGCTGCGTGAGGCTACTCACCCCTGCCAGAAATTACATGTATTTATTTTTTTATATATGTATTTAAAAAAAAAAAATATAAATAAAGGCTCCTTCAGTTTCTGTACATTGGTGCACTGTAATTTACAGTGGCAACACACTGTATCTGTAATATCTGTGGTACACTTTGGCCAGACACAGCATAACTTGTGTCAACAAACAATTTCAAGAAAATCACTCCTGCATTTTATTAGCTACAACATCCTTCTGACTTTATGTTAAAATAGGAGCAACCAGACCTCAAAATTTTCAATGCATCTACTAAATCTGCCCAGGTTATGCACACGTAGCACCCAGCGTAATTTCACTGATGCTGCACAGACAGAATTCAGTCCTACCTGCTCTTAGACAAATTAAGAGCCCGTCCTCCAACTTGCTGCGCAAGGGAGTCCCGCACAGAGCTCACTTTAGGACCTCGATCATCATCAAAGACCAATGAAGTCCAAGTGACTTCTTAACTCTGCACAGTTAACAGAGTATGGCACTGGTAACCAGCGCTTTGCAGCACTGAACTAATACCATGAAGGACAAGCACATGCATGAGAAGTGTTTCTTTACAAACACCTCTTGGTTCTTTCAGGACACTTCAGTGGTTTATTTCTGTGAAAATATTTTTCAAGTGTCCTTAAAAGACAAACGAAAATTACTGCTACAGCCTGCTTTGAAGCAAAGCACCAGGAGAGAAGTTATTTATGGCTTATTTGATGTAGTACTGGTTGGCCCTGAACCTTAGTCGAAGTAGCCACTGCATTCAGCTAATATACATTACGTAGGGTCTGCTAAAAAAGTTTAAATCATGGAGACTCTTCAAGAGAGCTTAACTTGATCCTCCTGTAATATTAAGTCAAAGGTGTGCCAGGCAAAGGAGACAGAGTTCAAATACACCTTCTAATTACTCATCATCAGGGCAGTCACAAATTAAATGTCGCCAATGGCAATGCGAAACTCACTCCCAAATATTTCTATTTTTGAAAAGGTTACAGAAATAGATATATCCACTATTTGCAGGACTGGACTGTTAGCATCTCTTTCTAAGGAAATGAATGCCAGACCAAGCACAGCACTGATACAAAGTGCAGTCACGATGAGCGTACGCCAACGAAGACAGAGGTTCTGTGAGATGCAGTTGTGCAAAGTCTTGCTCTGCCATTTTTTCCTAGCTAGCGAGTTTAATCAATGAGACTGAAGAGAAGTTCAGGGAACAAGACCTCCCATTTTACTTTGGCTCAGTTCCTTGAAAATTACTCTACCACTGTCCTGACACCAAACAGAGTGGTTGCATTCTGCATTTCCTCAGGCTGCATGATTCCACTGTTCTCCTCAAGTTAGATCCAATTTTCATGTGCGTCCTATGATCTTGCTGATACAAATGAAGTTCAAACATGCAAAATACGTTATTAGTTTTCAGCTAAAAGAGCTGATTGTAACTCCTTCTGCAGCTACAATGCAGCAGAACTGACACGGGAGTCCAGGTGGGAACATGAGGCCAGGGTGGAGGAAGGGGTGGGTGGGATTGCCTCTTCTAGCTAAAATCTACAGTTAGGTGGTTTAAGGCAATAATGAAACTGCAGGGTTAAAACAAGCAAGGATTTTCTCCAGGAAAACAAAACAAAACCCAAAACAGTGTGGTATAACATCTTTAGCAAACAATTTTTTCTTTAATATTTATAGAGATCCTTACTTTATTTAAAAATAACCATGCAGCATAATTCTGGGGCCCGCAAAAACAGCAATAAAAAGTTTGGTATGTATCAACCAAAACGCCATTAAAGCACTGGTGTATGGAGTGACAATTATTGGGCTCTCCGACATTGCTGATTTTTGAAAAGCATTTCTACCACTTGGGATTGTAAAAGCAACATTTAACATTAACCTTAAAAAAAGGCAAAGACTTTTACACAGAAAGGTTAAAATAAGTTGCCAGACCCAAAGGAAACATTATCTAAATATTCCATGTATCTGACACGTACAGTAAAACAACCCTAAGTTTAACTGAAAATCTGCAGCCAGACAGCATACGCTAATTAATTAAAACTATAGAAAACCTGAGACAAAGTTACCTGTACTTGAAATGTGAAATACTTCTTGACAAACACTTTCAAAAAGCACATCACCTACATGAAGCTAACAATACAAGTAAAACAGCCTTTAATCCCTCCACTACTTTGAACCAACCACAGCAACCTTAGGGTTCTGTTGGTACAAATTCACTTCCTAACATATGCATCTAAAAAAATCGTTTGCAAGTAAAAATGTTATCAGAAAAAAAACTATGAGATTCCAGCGAGCTGGATGCTGATAAGGAAGGAAGGAGCAACTGACACAAATATATCATAGTGAGTGGCACTGCACCAAACTCCTCTCATAGGAGAGACTGTCCCTGAGGGGTAAATCATTGCACACCATGCACTGCCTAGAAGTGCATTTTATATTTTCAAATGTAAAAAAGTTTGGTTCTAATTATACTATTATAAACTACACTCAGAGAACTTGTAAAACAGCTTTACACAACTCACCCACATAGATGGAAAAATCAACATATTGAGACCAGCGTTATTAAAGACTACTTGATTTTATTTCCTTTGCAGCAGAACTGTTGTTGTGGAAGAAAAATATGTATTTCACATATAGTATATAAAGTATATATATATATATATGCACATACTTCATTTTTGCTTTTTAAAAAGAAAAAAATCTAAGACTATCAATCCGTTCCTCAATTTAAAAGGTATTTAAGTAGTGAAACTACAGTTCTTACACCAGAAAAAAAAAAAAAAATCCCATTGAGTCCATGCAGAACTTTGCCCAAGGCCAGACTAAAACAGAAGACCATTTTTAAGGGGTGAATAGTTATAGAAGTCACATATTTAAGGTCCTAATCCTGAAACCATTATTTACGTGACTAGTTCTTACTTTAGAGAAGAGGTGTTTGCAAGATCGGAATCCCACAATCATTAATCTTTTTGAATGACTTTTTAGCATGAAGGACTATGTTCTCCTTCAAAACAAACAAAAGCAGATAATTCTGCTGAATATTTTGCTAGGCCTTTCTTTGTGTTGTCACGTTACAACACTCAGAAGTTAAAGAAAAATCGCAAGCCATGAGGTAAAACACGGCTGAAAAGTTCTAACAAGTTTAAGAAAAAAATACTGGTTGTTGGTAAAAATGTAGTAATTTTAAAAGTACAAATATTTCTGTAAATATTACTATTTCAACAGTGTGTTATTCAGCAGCATGTTTTGCTTGATCGTGAAAAGGGGAAGTCTAACTATTTACTGAGAGGTCTAAGAAAATCACCAAATGTCTAACTTTCTCATACCCACATTTAATTCTCCACGCAGTATTCTTTTTACTCTAAGCGCCAACAAAGCAAACAACAAATGCAACACTAAGCTCAGGTTTCATATGCTCCTTCAAAAGAGGCTGAATTTGGGTTAGAAGACGTTTTTAACGCGGAGGGGGAAGACATCACCACCCCCATCCCCAGGCTCTGCAACCCCTCCATTGTCACGCCTCTACCGCCGTTCCCGCCGGGCCGAGCTCCCAGGCCGGGCAAGAGGCTGGGTGGGCGGCTCGCCCCGGCCCGGGCCTCCTCAGGAGCCCCAGCGGCCACCGACTGCCCGGCGGGAGAGGCAGCGCTTCCCCCCCAGCCCGCCCCGAGCTAACCCTGTGGGGCTGGGGGGATCCTTTCGGGGGTTACGTGTCTTCAACCCCATTAGAACCAAAGGTGCAGGAGGCGAGGCGCCGTGCTTCGAGCGGGCCCGCCGCCGCCGCCAGCGGGCCCGACCGGGCCGCCCACGTGTGACGGCCGCCTCAGCCTCGGCCTGCCCGCCGCCGCCTCGTTCTCCCGGGGGGCGGAGGGAGGGGCAGGACCCCGCCGCCGCAGAACAAAGGGTGGCATCGGCCGCCCGCAGCCTTCCCCGGGTCTGCCGAAAAGCGGCCCTGGGCCGCGCCTCACCGTAACGAGAGCCCGGGGCCGCCTCCGCCGGGCCAGGCCGGGCCGCCCGCCTCGCCGCCATCTTGATGGGCAGCCGCTGCGCCGGCCGCGGGCCTGGGGCCTGCTGCGGCCACCGCTGGCCCCGCGGGCCGGGACCCCGCGCGGAGCGCCGAGATGAGAACGAAGTGTTGGGTCCTTGTTTTAACCCCGGCTCAGCCTACAAGTGCTCACGTCTTTGACAGCCCCCTGTATAAGCAGATGCTACCACGGCGCTACGCCTGGGCATAAATGGGAACAAGCCTCCGGGGGAAATGGCAGCATTTTTGAGCGCACCGATGTTTATTCGCCCACTCCTTAATTCGCATTTGCTGGCATGCGCCCCGTGGCTGGTGGCGAATTGTTCCTGCAGCACGGGAAACGGCGCCCACCCCCAGGGCACGGCCCTGGCCCTCCGGCGGGTGGCAGGTTGGGGTTTTACTGCTGGGAAGAGTCGGCCCAGCGCTAAATCCACGAACCTGTTCAGCAGTGCTGCCCCCGCCGACAGGCCGGACCCTCGGAGAGCTATTTGTGATGCATCGTTATTTCGATTCTCAAAGACACTAACCAGCATTTCCAGTTTTGCACTGCGTGCCTTTCTTTTTTAAAAAAAAAAACACACACAAAAAAAAACCCCAACAGTTTAAACCATATTAACAGAGTAATAAAACGAACGTCTTTGAATCTTTCGCATCTATCGCTTCCCCGGGCCGTAGCTAACCACCCCGGTTACAGAGGGCCAAAGACCCCGGCGCTGCCGGAGGGCTCCGCCTCCCCCCCCCCGCCCAGCCGCTGCGCCGCCGGCGGATGGTTCTGCCGCAGCGCCGCCACCCCCCGCCCCCGGCGAAGGATCCCTGCGCGGCCAGGTGCGCGGGCTGCTGGAAAAAAAAAAATAAACCCCGACCGGCGGCGTACCTCGCTTTCAGATACCCGACTGCCCACCTATATCCTTTAGGCTGTGGTTTGGGTTTATGCTGCTACGTTACAAATATAAACCCCCCCGGCCTTCCCACCTGTTTTGCCACCGGCATGAAAAAGACGGGAACGGCATCACCTGTCTGTACGTCAACTGACCAATCAATCTACCTTTCATAAATTTGTCACCGAGAACAGGATTCCAGCTAGTTTGTACAGCATGGTGGCAATGTTTTGCTGCTGTTTGCGTCCACAGTGATGATCTTCGATAAAAAAACAGGCATAAGAACAAAACCAACACCAATTTTGCAGCGATTCCGTCGGCGCATGTTTTACATGCCGAGAGGCGCTAACGGCATTTATCCCACACACCCTCCGTTGCCACAGCAGCCCCAGACAACTGTTATATTAGAAGCAACCTGCACCCACTTGAATATTACCGATTTACACTAAATACAACATCCACACAGGAAAAAATCGTAGCTCATCCTTTGCAAACCAGAGGTTTTCCTCCGTCCACGCCAACCGTGGCCACGGCAGAGAAGTCAGTATCTGGCAAATCTTTGTCGGCAAGCGAAAAAATTAAGACACGGAATCTTTACTTTTGGCCCCTTCTAGATACTAATTACGTGGGTTTGCAATGCGCTGATCCAAAAGGGGGACTGACAAATATAAAAAACCACTGTGACAATTAGCATCGGCCTCTGCCGTTCCTTTATGCAGCAAAATCCAAACTGAGCTGCGTCGTTAAATGTATTTCCCAAAATAGGCATGAACACTGTAGAAGATGAAAACCAGACTTGTATGCAAATATTTAAGAAATCCTGTATTAACTAATAATTAATATTTTCATTGTGTTTTTTTTTTTGCATAATGTCTAAATTATTTTTTCTATTTTAATTTATTAATGCTCGAATGTAGTTTTTTAATGGTAACATTTTATAGCAACATTGTTACCAGAAAGCTCTTTATAAAATTAGTCAAATTCGTGGAAACCAGACATTTCAAAATCTGAGCATCCGGTTTTGACAAGAAAATATTTTGTCTCATAAATGTGTCAAGATTATTTTACAATAATTTAATTAGTACTTTTCAACAAACCAATTTTTAAAGGAATAAGGATTACTGTCTTTCATATACATTTAGCATGTACCCTTAACGTTTGATGATTTACTTCCACGCAGACTTTTAATAAAAAGAAATTATTTGCTTTTTTTGTCCCATCATCTTAAAATAATTGGCAATGAGATGCGAGTGTGCCCAGAAGAACAATGTGCTAGCAAGATGTACAAATTCAGATTAACTTTGTTAAACTGTTGGAATTAAACAGCAACAAAAAAAGCCCATACTAAAAAAAAACATACTAAACTTTCCACGTGTTAACTTAAGTGGAGAAAACTATAGAGCAGTACACATTTTTATTCTCTTACATATCAGTAAATAATTATCTGCCAAGTTAGTCCTCTTTTAGACCTGAAATGCCAGGAATTTCAAACTTGTCCACAAAATGGCAAACCTACACTTAAACTAATGAAGACCCTGGTGAAAACGAACAAAGGAAGCCAATGGAGTATCTGCTGCCACATACGATGTAAATAAAGAGGGGTCACATTTCTCTTAAGGTACATGGTTCAGCTGAATGCTGATGCAAGAAATTTAGATGAACATTCATATACGATAAGTTCATACGAATAACACTGTTATATAATTACTTTTCGGGGCATTTTAAAGATTGCGAAGGACTTGCAAACAACACGAAGACAAATATACCGAATGATAGTTGATATACACAAAACCCCCTTACGTTTATTTAATCAAACTTTTCTGTTTTAAATCCAAGCTTGCAAATGAAACTATCAGAAAAAAGATCCTTGATCCCTGTTTCACTGATATCACCTGGCTCAACGTTTCATCTTTTAGTAACATTTGGTCCTTGAAGTGTAGCTAAAATACACCATACTTTTTAAATGCCGGTCAAAAGGAGGGAGAAAACAGAAACTAAGCAAAGGTTTACCAGTTTTTAAGAATTTAATAAATAGATTATATTCATCATCCTAAACCCAGAAATATTGGAACAAAATCAACCATTTTATGCCAATTACCTCAAGAGAATATAATATACTATATAGGTGCATTTCATGACACTTATTGTGGTCAGTATGTCCACTACACGGAGCTAAACCAGCACTATCAATAAATACTAAATTACATACGGATAGAAGGAAAACAAATTATAAAAGCATAGTATTCCTTTATATATCACTAAAAACAATTACCGATTCCCATATGAAAAAAACTATGTTAATAGTTTCCTAATCATTTTCTAATCATAGAAAATGCTAAACATTGATTATACTATCAAATAATGAACACTAAAATAGTTAATCTTTGGCAAAAGGACAGTACTTCAACTGTAGCCATTTTAACAGTCTAATCTTGGTCCATTTAGAGTTGTCACCAGTTAAAGAAATGATCACTGAAGGAAGAAGTACTATTTGTGTGAAAAAGAATAACAATAAACCCACATAAGCATGCAATGGGCTATCACTTTCCAATAAACTATCAATAATTGTCAGTAAAAAAGAAACTACTATATTACAAAAATGAAATAACCTGCCATTTTAAAAAGTTTGTAATTGCTTAATGAAAAGAAATTAATGAAGATTAATGTAAAAATTCTTCGGGGAAACCGAATCTACCCTTACATTATTAAACATAAAGAGATTTTGCTGCTCAAAGCAGGCTGCAGATTGATTTTGAAAAGTATTTGCTGTCTTGCAAAAATGTTATATAGTCATTAAATGCAAAGACATACAAAATGGAAAGCGCGGTTTTCTTTTTTACAAAAGTCATTGTCTTTACTGAAGGCAATGTAGACATAGATCAAATTTAAAGGAACCCTCTGAATCAGAAAGTTTTGAATTTAAATAACTTTAAGCATTTTCAAATCTGATAGATCAGATTTTAGAATATTTAGTAGATTTTTTTTTTTTTAATTCTTGAGGAAAAGAAGGCATTGCTAAGAGGAGAATCTAATAGCCAACTTTCTTAGTGTAGATAAGAGATTGTAGTACAGGAGAATGAAGCACTCCTTAGTGAAAGACGTGGTATTTATTGCTGCATTAAGAGTTTGCCATAGCGTGAATTAATTCTAACAAAATCCTACTCCAATTACTCTAAGCAAAGATTTTCTCTTCAGCTGTACTATATTTCTGCCTGAAAGTCTTGAATATGATTTTCATCTTGACAAGGCACCTTTAAAATATTTTTCTCCGTTATCATCTACAGTTCAATCCCACGGTCCTCGCTTTGTGCCTAGTCCTTTAAAGTTAATGGTGACATGCAAAGTTCTCTATAAAAAAAACCTCTTCATTTCTGATAACTGTTTATTCCTGCACCTCCTTCACATCCAGATCAACCACCTTATAAGTAATGTCTGTCTTTAACAATTCTCACTAATTTCTGAAGCCAATTAAGAATGTTTTTAAAAATTATTTTACTTTTATCTTTGTTTCTAGTTGCAATAGTTTCTAAGCCAGAGTCACACACAATGACCAGGATGCCCTGAATGTCCTGTTAGTTAAAATCCGTATGCGTGCTACAGCCACAGACACCCCTATGGAAGAGACCACGCATTCCTCACAGGGTTAAATTCCACCCTACATTTCCAGTTTTTGCAAAACATGCTACATGAAAACATGAAACAAATGTGACTGATTCATATAAAACAGCCATTACAAATGGAACACGCTTTCTTTAACGAACACACACCCCGCCCCAAAACCAAACAATGAAGTAGACAAACAAAGGAGAAGTTAATTACTGTAGTGAAGAACTTTTAAGCACTGTGGTGAAATGGAAATTTTTTTAATAACTGCATTTACAAATATTTGAGGCCTCCGAATCTGTAAACTGCCATCCCCTCCTGTCTGGACGGAGGGTTCAGCTACTTTCCCCCTCCCCGTAACTCAGTGTTCTCCCTTGTATCTTGGCTGGATCTCTACATGCCGAACACAGGGGCTGGGGAAAGAGGCAGGTCATGAAGGACTCTGCCAGGAGGGTTCCCATCCTTCACCTCGTGAACACAGACACACGATACTGCAGTTACAAAGTTTTTCCCCAACTTTTCCTAACACCTACCACATCCTATTACCCCTGCCAGAAATCAAAGGCCCTGTACAGGTGGCCCAAACTGTCTCTCCATTACTCAATAACTAACTGTTCAAGATCCCAACGCACTTTCAGTGCAAGGATGAACTTCATTCCCCTTCAACAGGACCTGTTCGCACCCGTGGAGAGGGGTCTTTTTCACATTGTGAGGATTTCCCATACTACTTCTACCCCTCTTTCCTCCTGCGAGGGAATGATTTGGGGCTCAGCAATTTTTCAACAGGAAGATAAAAAAAAAAAAAAAACCAACACAACCCACATCATTATCAGCCCAAGAGCTTTTGCATCAAGGCAGCCTGGCAGATTAGTGGTCAGGTGCATTTAGGTAAAACGTTAACAATTATACACTCACAGTACCAAAAAAGGTAGCATATTGTGAAAAGTATATACAAGGTACATAACTGTCAAGTTGATGCGTTGACTTCATGTTAAGTTGTATCATTTTGAGTTAACTTTCAATTAATCAGCAATGACCCAAGCCCTAGTTTACTACTCTATATTTTAGGCACTGTACTGGGAACATCAGTGGGAAATCAGACCACAATACAGCCCTGAAGTTTTTGATCACGAAAAGCACACCTACAAAACCAAAAGGACGTGAACTACATACTTCCAGTAAGAACATTCATATAAGTGACTTAAAATCCACTCCTAATGCTGTCCAGTTTATTGAGCAAGTTTCACAAATCAGTGAGACCACATCACATGAAAAGATTGAGCAGAATTTGGCCCATCAGATCTGTAATATCCACAGGAAAAGAAAAGATGTCATGGTTTTATTACATTAAGGAGGAGTTTTTGTTTACTGTTGAAATAATTCTCAACTTTCCATTCACTTAATGTACTATTGTTTTTAATATCTGGGGGAGAGGGTAGCAAACAGGTTTGTGAATAATTATTTGATCTTATTCCACTTCAGTGTCAACAATGGCTAATTCTCAAGCTGTGTGTAATTAAACAGGGTAAGACAGCAATATATATCTGTTAAATATATGGATTAAACCCTCAACTACTCCCAAGTTTACAGAAGTCAGCTTGGGTCTATTAGGTAAGTTCTAGATGAAAACTTTTATATATTTCTTTCATTTCCAATATAACGAGTCTAAGAATATTCAGAAATTACTACACATGGTCAACAGAGGCTTTTTAAAACCCCGTATTTCCACTAAGATTGTATTATTACAAATAGCCCATAAAACCAACCAAGATTTTGATTACTAGCTTGCAAAACACAGTTGTAAAATGGAATAAAACATTTTTAAAATTATAGCACACGTGCACTATTAAGAGATTTTAAAGACACCTGTACTTTGAAAAAATACAAGTTCATGTTTAGTCTAGTTTACTAAAAGTACACAAGGGCTCTCATTTTTACTCGCAGTATCAGTCCAGGGATTATTTTGGTGCATGTACTTATATAACCATAAACAAAGTTATAACACAAATGTTAAAGTAGCCTCAAGTGACACTATAATAAAAGCAATCTAGGAAGAAAAAAATAAATCCCTCAACGCTGCATACCTATAAATTACCATGACTAATTAGAAGAGGGCCTCTCTGGGAATGATCTTTGATGGGAAAGCCACTATCAGCTATGTTCATGAGAAGTACACACTTATGAATGTAATAACATTAGTGTTTCTAACAGAGCATTGTAAGATTGGTAGTAGTCATGGAATATCACTTCAATTTTGTAGACAAATTCATACACTCCAAGTATTGATTATATATGCATTCACTCAGATTTTAACAGGTGAAAATACTAACCTATGGTGCTACCAAAACCTAAGGAAACCTTTCAGCCTCCCTCCTTCCAAAAAAATTGAATTCTAGCACAAGATTACAACTTTGGAATGGAACGTATCCGTGTGATTTTCTTGGCTCCTGCACCGGTAATAGAATGTTCTACATACTTTCAGACAAATAACTTTGAAAATTAAACGCATCAATACATTTTAAAAGTTATACATATGGAATAATCAGGGAGCTATATTTTTTCAGGTCATCCACGAATTTCACTAAGGTCTCCCTATCTGCTAAAAGATATATCCAAATTATTGTGAACATGCCTTGTAAATATACTTACTTCTGTTCTGTAGAAGTAAGACACACAGATTGTTGTGATGAATCGAAAATTCCTTCTGTTTTTTTTTTCTTTTGTTTTATAAATAGTGCTGTTTTAAAACTGCAATTCAAAATATTTCAATGCCACAGCTTAATTGTAATGAATAAAAAAAAAAATTTGAAACACATAAGACTGAACTGACATGTAACCCAAAAAAGATTCCTCAAACATTCCACTTCCAAGGAGAGCTCAGATGCTTGCACTCATTCCACTACCCGCAAATGCCCTTTTTCTTGAAAAGTCACTAACACTTTTGTTATCTCTCCATCCCCAACTGAAGGTAACACCTTTATTCTGCTACTTTGCACCAGAGGAGACCACAGCTTCATTCACATTTCTGTGACAGCTTCCAGCTCTCTTTTCCTCCCATACCTTCACCTCACACCCTGGCAGCTGCTTGTTTGCATCCTTGGCTGCCCTTTCACGGTGCCAGCACTGTCCACCTTTGTTTGTGGGGAACATGGGGTTTATCCCATATGAAAAATTATAAAAATCAGATATGAAAACCAAAGTTTCCCCAGCTGGGTTTGCCATGCAGCTTCACAAACACTTATGCTAGCCCAATGGGGAGAGTGCTATCAAAGCTCTTCAAGCTCACTTAAGCAGCAGCACTGCTGCCAAATGCAAAAGTAAAATCATGGCCGTGGGACTCCCACCAAGAAGGGTGGCTTGTAGGAGTTTCAACCTCCACCTGTTCCCCACACTGCTGCTGCAAAGCCAACTCAGCTGCTTGCGGAGCAGCTGCTGACCTGCTGCATGTTACAGCTTTGCATGTTAGGGAAAAAAAATAAAAAAATCAAAATCAGTGCCAGTTTTCCTTAATACAGTGGACTGTGAAACTTGCAGCAGTTTCCACAGCTGCTCCTCAAGCAGCTGAGCCATCTCTGGAGTTGGGACCCGGAATTTCCTCTAGCCGTCTCCCAGTGAGTTAACCCCCCATTTTAAGTCAGAGCCAGCCAGAATAATCTGAGGAAAGAAAGGCTTGGACACCAGTTTCTTCAACTAAGCATGCTCAAGCAATCAGAAGCACTTCCCCACCTTCCACGCAGAGGTGTTTACTGATACTCTGCTGATGTAGAAGCAATTGAAGGATTCACTGCTTTCACCAGTGATACCCAGCAAGCAAAAGCTAGTCCAGACCTGTCCTGAGCACTGTCCCTTAGAGAGAGCGAAGCATAATACTTTTCCATCAGACATGATAACTTTCAGATGATTTAACAACAGGGGAAAAAAAGCACCCTTAAATACAGGGAACAAAAAACGTAAGCAGTACATCCTTATTTCTTTGTATTCGTTTAAGAAACTTAATAAACGGTCTTTACCCTCCAGTTTCTAGTCTTTACCCTCTGATTTCTAGAGTCTTAGGATCTTACTTAAATTATGTCTTTACAGTCACTTTTATACAACTTTGTAGAAACTGATGAGCCTAATTTTTCTTCTGTTGATAATTAGTGGGGAAAGATGGCAGGCCTCTACTGAGATGGGTTACATAAGGAAGATTAATTAAACAATATTTGCATGGGAACATACTTTGTAAAGAGTCTAAAACAAAACTCTGGATGGGTCTAGATATACTTACTACCTCAGTGATGTAGTTGCAAACCAGGACAAGCAACAATAACAACATTTTTTCCCAATTTGACAATTCATTTCCTTTTAGCTTTGGTTCATGTATCTGCTTTGATATATTATGTTTGTGCCCCAGACAAAATATCCTCTTCCTCCCAGTATCCCAACCCCTGTGCACAACTTCCTCAGTCTTGGAGAAAAGGAGGATAGTATGCTCTGGAAAGGGTGTACTTACTGCTCTGCCGAAGAGGGAAATCTCTCTTAAGACAAAATAGTCCCATTGCAGGCCTCTGTTTTTGGGCCACTTGTGATTTTTACTTGTCAACCTTTACATTTTAAACTTCTTCAGCAAAATCTGATCTGATTCAACACCATTTAGGTTTAATGGGACTTGCCGTTCATTTAAATAGTACATACGTCTATTGATAAAAATGCACTATAACATTGGGTTTAGATGTAAATGGATGAAACCTGGGAGGTATTTCCACAGATGGTGGCTCCATAACCTAAATACCAAATTACAAGTCTCTTCAGACAACCATCTTAAACCGTCAAGCTCAGTATTCTGCCATCTGTCTGTATGTCTATAGGCAGGACTTGAAATGTAGGACTGGGCCTAATTAGTAGCCAAAATACATTAAAAAAAAAAGAAAACAACAACAAAAAACAGGCTGTGCCACTCCACACCACAAATCCATGGTCCCCATAATTCAAAATCAATTTTCTCTGTACGTTCCAACACAACTAGTGGGTGCCAAAGGTTGGCTTTGGGTCTCCAGCTGTTACCCATTACAGATTCTACACGGGTTGAGGCTGCCAAGCACACTTTGACACCCACGTATTTACCAAAGCTCTGATCTCTGCCGGATCTCTGACACACATGCTCAGTGCAGACACACGTTTACTCCCCATTCGCTTCCTTCCTCAGCTTCCCTCTCTAAATCCTGCTAGCCACTTTTGTTTTGATTAGGAGTGGGCTTGCCTGGTCCCCAGCAGAAGTCAAAGATGACAAGTTCGTAACAGCACACTCCTGCACGGAGACTTCTGTACTTGAAACAAGCATCGCTGTCATATTTAACAATAAGGAGCAATGTAATATAGATCCCACTTGCTTGCCCAGAACTTCCAGTTATCCTAAACAATTAAGTAGCTTTTTACAGGCTCCTAATAACGCAGAAATGTAAAAGATGTGCTAGATGAATGTACGTATCCTTGCAAAAGCACAGGATTACATGCGTCACATAAGAAAGTCAGCATGCAGCGTATCATGCCATACCCAACTTTATCCTAGAAAAAGTTGTTCAACTGTGCTTAAAATAATAGGAATTTAAAGAATAGGCACCTAACATCATCAAAAAGGATGGTCAGGTTAAATTAAGGGAAAAGACTTCTCAGATGCTGCTTACATGTCTAATTTTCCATTTATTCTTCTGTTTACAATCATAACCAAATAGTCTCAGTAATTTCCCCTCCTTTTGTTATGGGTACTTGCAAGAATAAGAACAAAACTTATAATACACAAACAATAGTGCAGTGCAGAAGGACTCAATGCAAGAAAAAGGGCACTCTTCCATTTTTATCAAATCTTGTAATAAGAGTAACTTGCAGCAACAGTAAGAAAGTTCAGATGAAAGTGAAAAATTTCAAACCAACCACGTTCCTTTTAATGGAAAGAGAAAACAAAATACACCAACTCCTGCACACTGCTCCTCCCTTCCTTCCTCTCCCCATCTCATAAAAGAGGATCCCAAAGAAGGATCACGTTTAAGGTCCCAGTTCAGAAATCCTGTATCAATCCCTTAACACAGTAAGAATTTTGACTACAGAGCCAGGTCCCAACAAACATCTTCTAAACCGAGCAACCCATCTCATCCTGAAAGACCACATTACTCAGAAACAGAATATAAAATGATAACCCTTGATATTCACAAACACGCGTTTAATTGCATATATTTACATCCAGCACCCTGTTCTTCATTATCATCTTCAACGTCTGGGCTTCATGCTAAGCAAAGGAAAATAGATATGTTTCTAACATAGTCCATACAAAATGTGTGCAAAAAATAAATCCACAGCATTTTTGCCTTACTGCCAGCATCCAAAAAAGCTGTATGTATCAAAGTAGCGTGTACAATTTTGAACATGCAAAAAAATTTTAGCAATCATCCATTGATCTGATTTTACGGAAGCTTAAGGTCATCTTAGGCCTTAGCAATGAAAACCTTTTTTCATGGGCATCACAAAAGGTTTCACTCACTTTGCCTCTCCAGTCTGTTTTACCCTTTGACAAATAGATCTTCTTCTAAAATTTAACAGGAGCTATTTGCACATAACTACGTGCAGAACTCACATCATAAAAGCGAAGCAAACAATATTATTCATTCTCTGCCAACCTATTAAAAGTCCAAATGACAATACTGAGCCAAATTCAGGAAGGTGCACACTCCTTGGATTTAACAAAGTTACACAGGACTAATATCACCACTCTTCATTTCTTTGTAAAAAAAACCCAAACAAAACAAAACACAAAACCCAGTGGAATAGGCACATTGCTGCACTGGGCATGGCTTGTCTTCAAAAAACTAAATAGTTTTTAGGACTTGTAATTTTTATGTGACACTGAATGACTCAAACACATGACTTAAAGATATAAGCTGTACCAGAATAAAGCTAAAAAAGGACAAGAGTGTAGATGTTTATATGTGTAGCCTATTTACATTATACACACACAGATACACATATATTAATGGCTGATGTGTTTCTACCTTAAATAATGCATCTAGCTCTAGGTACCTCATTACCAGAAGGGTAACAACAACCTGAAGGTAGTTCAGAGAAGATCAATCAAAATGAGTAGTGCTGAAGGAAGGACTTAAGAGGTAAAGTGAAAAGCTCAATACTGCAGCTGTTTCATGAATAGAACTTTCATTGGATGAAGGCAAAGAAAAGTCCAAACAAAAGCACCATCCTCTAAAAATATATCAATATATACAATTAGTGAAGCACTGACTTTAGAAAACATAACTACAATCGGCACACAACCAAGGGGGAACTCCAAAGAAGAAAGCAAAATTATTTATTGCAAGCTCAAAAGTCTAGGTATAAAGAGCTTAAACTATTACAAGAATTTTTACTCCACATCCAGTAAGTTTTTGCTGATAGCAAGATCTCATAAACTGGGCATAACCTCACCAAGAAAAGGTAAGATAAGGAAGTAAAAATATCATTGCAGGGTTCAAGCTAGCTTTGACAGGACTTGGATAAATAAGATAGATAAAAACTGCTTTTCTCTGCTTAGACTGTCTGATTCTATAAAATGATACCAGTAGCTACAAACATTGTAGAACAATTGAATGTATGCATCCTAAATATGCACACACTTAAATAAATGATTAAGTGTTTTCAAAGCAGTTTTGAACAGCAATATTTTGTTTCAAGAGATTAATAAACTAACATATTTGCCCTGAAAAGACCTTTTCACATGACTAAATTTTTCAAATTAACGAAACTAATAGGAATAGTGCCTAATCGCTGTTCAGGCGACAGACTCTGTTGTACAAGCAGCACTGTTAATAACATTACTGATTTAAAGACATTCTTACGCTCTGGCTGCTACTGTTACCACTGGTCAGCTAGTCAGCTAAAACAAAGCATTCCATATAGCGATATAAATTATCCAAAACGTACTCTGAAATGAAATAGTTACTGCTTCTCCCCATTACCTTAAAGACAAAAATTCTGCCTTTGACTGATGGAAAGAAGATTCATTCCACCATAAGGTTTATGTATATCCTAGATTTCATCAGAACGAAAAAGGTGAGAAACGTTATTTTCTTTGTTGTAGGAGCAATCCATTGCAAAATACTAATAAATTCACTCAGTAAGAAACCTAAGTAATACTCAAAGTGACTGAGGCACACATTGCACAGTTTATGTGCAATGAAACATGCTATTTTTCATTGCATTTTACACTGTGATGTGTCTTAGAAAGCTAAGGCTATCGATAAATTGTAAATTATTGAAGTGTAAACAAACATGTCTAACATTTCCTTCTTGTCCCCTCCTTCAGGGGACACAACTGAATAATGACTTACAAATTTACCACATACTTTGTTATTATTTTCTATGACTACTTTCCATTACAGAACAGCACACCTTGTCTAGTATTACTTAAATGTATCACATTATCATGCAGTTCAACACTTCTCTGTTTCCACAGCTCTAAGAATATCTTTGTTTCCAAATGTTTTTTTTTTTTTATCAACACCACTTCTATGCTTCAAATGTTTGTCTTCTATTATTTGAGAAGCAAAAAGAATGACATGGAAGCAAAAAGAATTACATGTATTAACACAAAATTAGATGAAGAAAAAGGTTTTTTATCCATAAAGTAAATTTACAGAACTGTAAAGAGCAAGTTCATGACTTTAAAAGGTACAAAGAAGGGAAGAAAGGGAGAAAAATGGGAGGAAGAATGCCCCTCCTTTGATAAGTAATTCATTCAGTTCTAAAAAGAAAAAGCAGCAGCAAAGAGAGGGGCACCTCATACGCCAGTACAAAGCAGGAAATGTAAGAATTTAATAAGTTCACTATTGGATTCTACAATCTGTACATAATTCCAACTGCAAACAGGTAATATTGATGTCCAGGCCCTGAGGCATAGGGTACAGCAAGATCAGAAATCCACCCCAACACCACAAGGAGCAAAGGCAACATGCCACAGCAGCAGCACTCTAAATTTCAGTCACCTTTTTATTAACCTAATGAAAAGTGTATTCTTTAAAAAAGCCTGATGAAGGTTACCGAAAATATGGCCGAGCCACCAAATGGAACATTAAAAGGGAATCACTATATAATCATGGAACACCCCCCTGCCCCCGTCATTGCCAACGTCATAGAAAATGGACAACCACGTAAAAAGTCAAGATGCCTTTTTGCCTCCCTAACATGGCCCTGGCCAAACCCAAAATGGTCTCTTTACCTGATACGGCTCTGCTGTTCTCTGATCACAGAGAAGACGGGTGAAATTCAAAATAGCGTCGTTGGAACTGGAGACTAACAGAAGGACCAGTGAAGGTCCACACACGCTCCTGCTTCGCAAACCACGCTACAGACCTTGGGAAAAGTTCCCTTAACTTTTATTGTTTTCTACGTATCTTGCATCCGAAACTCCTTTGCATGGAGGTATTCATACCAGTTTCCACGTACAAAACATGAACACAGCTGTGTTTAAAAATAAAAACAACGGCCACACGCGTCTTCTCTCCCGAACAGCTTACACAGACCCTGCTGTTGGTCTGATTCCTTAATCGTTACTTCTTTTTTTTTTTCCTAGTAAAGAATATTTAAAAATCAAGCAACCAAACCACACGCATGCTTCAGTGTATCACCACAGGGACGCTCTCAGGTCTGAATTACTGCAAAATAATGCTATAATTATGTCTTAATTTCACTAACTAATCTCAGATGAGCTTTTAAAAAGCAATTCGATGTTTACAAGGAAAGCATTTAAAATTGTATTCAAATGTTATCTGTACAAAACCCGACATTTATTTATCCTTTTGCGAGCTTAATTTTAATCGGTTTCCAAGGAAAGGCATATCTGCTCCTGATGAGTCTGGTGCCAAATGATAAACCTAGATAAAAAGAAAAGTGTGGCATTTGAAAATAAATAAAAAGCACAGGGGAAGTTTCTAACCAAGGAGTAAGATAGGAAGAAACAACATTATCTGGCCACAGAAACTAAGCACAATCTAACGACCTTATTTACCGAAATTGTACACTGCCAACAAAAACACGACCTAAGGCAACTTTTTAATTACAGATGTACCTAAATACCTAGGAAAAATAGGTTACTTCTCTTCACATGAAACCGGAGTCCCACTGAGCTCAACCAAATGTGGCAGGCTGAGATGGAAGACAAAAATGGATCTTACTTGGTGTACAAAGACATCAACTGGAGACTCCAAGGGGCTTCCCTCTCGGTTGCTCATGGAGATGAACCCGAATCCCATTCTCACATTGAACCATTTGCAATGGCCGGTTCCGTGCAAAACCTGGGATTCCTCCTCTTCTTCCTGCTCCAGCAACTTCCCGGGCTCGTCTCCACCTTTACTCGCCCCTGCTGAGGAAGAGGGAAAGGCGGGAGGGGGTGTGGGGGGGGGGTGTGGGGGAGAAGGGGGGAGAAAAAGAAGGAGGGGGGGGACAAGATGCAAAGCAAAGAGTTAAATTCTGGTAACATCCTTTTGCCACCGCATAAAGGAGTTACTACAGAAGGGGGAAAAAAAAAAGAGACGAACAAAACAAAATCAAAAGGCAAACGGCGAACAGAGCTTATTTTTTCCTAAATCCTAAAACAAACAACCTTCTCCCCAAAATACGTAAAAAAATAAAATCACCGGAGGTTACAGAGAGGAAACACTGCGTACGGCGGCTCTCCCTCTCTCTTTGCCCAGGGCAGCCCACGTTTCTGTACATACGCGTATTTTTCCATTTAACTCCATCTTTCAGCCACATTACAGCACGGAACGCGATACTTTACTTGAATATTGCTGGTTTAAGACCGATCCCATGTCTCAACAGAAATTCTCAGCCCAATTAGTCTCTCCTGGCAAGGCGCAGGACCGGGGGGCGAGGGGGGAGGCCGGCCGAGGAGGAGTGGAGGAGAGAGAACAGGCAAAATTGGGTAGATTGCACAACTGGTTATTGCACATGCAGCGCCGAAACCACTATTTTCTACCGTGTATCCATCCCTTCTTGGAATAAACTTTCGATTAAAGTTGGGACAGGTGTACGGCCGTTTTCTCATCCCACCGCTGCAACTGTGCTTAATCAAACAGGAACAATTCAAACAATAGCCCCCTGAAAGCTTTTCAAGTTGTGAATCGGTGTGGGCGGTACGGAACAGTTTCTGAGCTGGGTAACAATGGGTTTGGAGAAAGCCCCCTTGCGCGAGCTGCTAAAAAAGGGTAATGCATAGTTGGGTTAAAAGGGGGGTGGGGGGAGAAGGGGGGGGGGGGGGGAGAGAGAGGGAGAGAGCGAGCGAGCGAGCGAAAATCATAGTAAAACAATAGAAAAAGAAAATTAACCTTCGGCCATGTTGCCCCACGGGCCCTCTGCTCCAAACTCGTGAGATGAAAACTTTCCCTGTGGATCGAAGTGGTCTTCTGCATTAATCTAACATCCTGATTTTGAACGATCGCAAATTTAGCTCGCATGGTCTAATGTGCTTTCCCTCTTTTGATTTTTCCCCTTCTCTCTCGCTCCGTTTCTGGCCCCCTGCGCACACGTGACTTGGTCAATTACATGCTTTCTTGCTACTAATTTCACATCGGATCCTTAAGGGGTTGGCAGGAGGCAGGAGTAGCCAATCGCCATTTCAACTAGGCTGACACACCAAAATAATTTATGAATGAACAAGAAATTTCCAACACGGCGCTTTTTTTTTTTTCGCTCTCTCTCTCTTTTTTTTTTTTTTTTTTTCGACAGCTAATCTGCACGCGTCTTTACGGGAAATCGAGATGACGTATTATTCTGGGGTTTCTGCGCTCCTGTGCATGCACAAATACGTAGGAAGATCCGTGTGTTTCTAGATACAGCCCAGAGAAACACAAATACGTTGCGGATGGGATTATTTAGGGTATTTGTGCCCGCTGTAGGTGGGGGCAGGCGCGCACACACGAAGGCAAGATGCTCAGAGATGAGACGCACACATGTGCATAGACATGCACTAGGTATGTCGGGAGAGGCAGCTGCATCGGCGTGTTACCGTGTGTTACGCCAAACACGGGCGTATGTATAACCGGATCGCCCTTTACACCTGAAGAAAAGCCGCCCCCAAAACCCCCGCAGCGCCGCCGCGTCCCGGCACCGTCCTCTCCCGGAGCCCCGGGCGGGGGCTGCCCACGCCGGACCCGGGTCCCCTCCCCGTGTCCGTGCCCGGCACAGCCCGCGTACCGGCTGTGTGTGTGTGTGTAAAACCTGCCTCTCCCTACCCACGTGTGCCTGTATGTCTGCGTGTGCCGCGGCTCCCGGGCGGCCGCCGCCACTTCACGTTGCTAATTTCGCATTCAAATTAAAAGCGCGCCGGAAACGCGATATCACCTTAAATATGGCCCAGAAAATTGTGCGGAGGTTTAGCGTTTCAAAACATTTATGGAGGGGGATGGGGAGAAGAATTGTACTTCACAGGTTTCTCCGCCATCTCTTTCCGGGGGAGGGGATGTGATTAATGACTTCCTAAATAAAAGCCCAGTTTTCAAGCCTAGCATTGGAGTGAACCTCAGTCAGCGGCGATTGTTCCCCAGGAGCGTGGGGGAGAAGGAGAGAGAGGGAGGGAGGAGGAGGACTGACAGAGAAAAGGATTTGCTGGAGAGGAGGAAGGCGGAAAAAAAAAGGGGGGGGCAAAAAAAAAAAAAAAAAAAAAGCCGGAGGAAGAAGACAAAGAGGGGAGGAATAACGCTGGCTGGGGACTGCTGTTTTAAGCCTTCAGTGCCAGCGGGAGGGGGGATCCAACTCGGAAGAGAAGCGTGTTTTGTGTAACGGGCTTGGTAAGAGCCCCTGTACAAAGGCAACTCCCCTCCGGCTGCCGCAGGTACACGGCTATCGACGTGCTCGCAAGCCCCTGCTGATGCTGCGCTTACGGCCAAACGCTTATTTAAAAAATATTTTTAGAAACGTAACGCCCCTTCTCCCCCCACAGTTAGGTGAGATTCTGTTTTATTTTCCATTTGTCCTATCTCCTTCAGTGTAAAGGTACAGATGAAGGTATGAAAACATCAGATTTTTCCTTTTCTGTTCTCACCACCACCTACTCGCATATAACCTCACTTTACATCCAGTATTGTATAACCTTTAAACGTTGCCTATACCTTGTTAAAACCTGAGCTCAATTACTTTCTTATTAAACCCCCTTTCTCCCTCCACCCCCGCCCCCGCCATCCTCTCTTATCCCAAGGACACACACAAACAAAAGCAAAAGCAGCAACGATCCGTTGCAGAACCCGAGTACAAGGGGTTTATGAATTTGCAAAGCACTTGCTGTTGTTTTGGAAGTGGCGTCGATCAGTCTGCCCAATTAAAGGGGGACGCCTTTGCCCCGATGGGCCTGTTTACTCCTTTTGTTGCCTTTCAGGAAAGCGTAAATTCCCCTCCTAGCTCCTTTTTTTTTTTTTCTTTTTCTCCCCCCCCCCCCCGTGAAATACCAAGGTGCTCAGTTTGATCGTTTGCGAGAAAGAAGCGAGAGTGGGCAAAAGTGTACAAATACAAGCAGCCCGGCAAGTGGAGCAGAAGCTTTAAATCCTGAAATTCCTTTGCAGTCTTCAACCGTAAATTTCCTATAGGTTATTTCAACAGTGGAGGTCGACTTCCTACACTGACCTGCCCCTACGCATTCGTGCAACATACCACTCCTTTTTGGTCGTAACCACCCTTCCCCCTTTACAATACCGATTATTTTACAATATTAAATCACCAGTAATTTTATATGCCTGGATCTTATGACCCGGACGATATCGAATATATAACAAATGTACGAGATTTTAACACACGTGAAACCCCAGCTATGAACAAAAAATTAAGGCTACGGGAAGAAAAAAATGCTTACACCACTTACTTAAAATGGCCAAGGCTACATTTCTTGTAACAGAATGGCACATTTATAAAATACGAGCTCTCCCTGTCCCTCCCTTCGAGAAGACAGAAAGTATTCTGTTTAATACCGTTTTAAAGGTCTTTATTTTTTCAGATTGATTTATTCTACCGACATTTGGTATGAAAATTCCTTAGACGCTAGAATATTGGTTAAACAGACACAAACGAGTTGATTGAGTTCATTAAATAGAAAAAATGTCTTGTTAGGAAATGTCGGTTAAAAGAAAGAAAATTCAGTGCAATATGTTCTGCGATGAATAAATGAAAGGCTACAAAAACACGTAAATAAATAAATGTATCAATATGTTTGTTGCAAAGTATTTCTTATCTGCAAAATAAATGCAGATTTTGTAAAAGGGGGGGGGGGGGGGGGAATTTGCAAAGGGTCTTTACGGAGATTTTCAGGCCTCCAGTATTAGTGGAATTAAGGTTGGGGTCACTGGACTGGTCACTGGTGTCAGATGTTATCGACTCATTCATTTCCTGCAAGGGACATCAGCCTTTCAAGTTTTGTGGAAGGTAGAGAGCTGTTGCCAGCTGGGAACTCTCCGGAAAAAAAAAAAAAAAAAAAGAAAAAAAAAGGGGGGGGGGGAGTAAGAAAAAAAAAAAAGAACCCAACCCACCAACACCCTTCCAAAATTCAATCGCAAAACACTGGGGGAGGGGGAGAGCCGAGAGGACAAAGGTGGAAAAAAGGTGGAAAAAGCCGTACAGAAAAAAAATAGTGGAAAAATTAGTTTAATAGTAGTAGTTCACATATTAAAGAAAGATATTTCTATCCTTACATTTCGCTAAATAAATGCTAATTTTGGTAAAGACAATTATAGGAAGCTGGAATCATTGTCTTTCTAAAGGCACAGTAAGAGCTCACTTGAAACTGTGTAACCAAAACCAATGGTGTTGGATTTCCAATTTGTCACCTTCCTAAAATTTTTAAAGTCCTAACTCGGTTTTCTTCTATTCCCCGAAACAATAAAAAGACCGCTCCACAAAAAAAAAAAAAAATAAAAAAAAAAGAGACAACCACAAAACAGAAAAAAAAAAAGGTCAAACAAACGACGGCCCCGCGTGCATTTGAAACAAAACGCGTGTTTTACACTTGAAAGCAGAGCTCGGGGTGCTGCCACGACTTCCCATTTCAAAGCACAGCCAACATTTCTCGCCGACGGGCAGGCACGAAAACCAGGAACGGCGCCGGAGAGCCCCTCCGCCCCCTCGCCCCCCTTCTCTTCTACACTTATTGGGGTCGGTTGCTTCGCGCCGCGGCCGCCCCCACGCGTGACAGCGCCGTTCCCGCCGATGTTGGACCGAATAAGATGCCCGTCGTGTTTTTTACGTGTTTTCTATCGAAAGCGGCTTTTACTAAGGCGGGGAGGGGGGGGGGGCGCTTTCCGGCCGCTTCCTCAGGGCGGAGACCCTTGGCCCGGGGGTCGGTGCGGCCCCTGGGGGGTCTCTGCCGGTGCCGAGCATCTTCCCGCCAAAACCCTCTTCACCTACAATTTGGGCGCCAAAACCGCCTTCCCTTTCCGCCGCCGTGATGCGCTCGGGTCGAGGGCGGGGGTAGCTACCGGGGCCCGCGGCGGGCTTTCCTTTCGGCGGCGGCCGGTTCGCTCTAGGAAAGGGGAGGGGGGGGGACGGGGACACCGTTCCCAATCGCCCACCGGCCCCGCCGCCCCTCAGCCGTTACACCTCAGGTTGGCGCCAACCGCCGCCGCTCCCCGCGGCCCCGGTTCTACCTTCGGTACCCGGAGACGGGGCGGCCCTCGCCGAAGGATCGCCCCGCTGTTTTAATCGACGGCCGGAGCGCGGTTTCAAACGCTTTACTGATATTTTCCTGTCGAAATGAAACGCGGCGGCTGTCAGGGCTGCGCCGTCCAACCTGCCTCCCGCAGATCCCTGTCGCTGGATTTTATAAGATACTGGAAAACGCCCAAATCCCGCGTGTGATCCGAGGGCAGGAGGGCGCGGGGGGCACCCACCCGGAGCGCTCCGCCGCAGGATGTGGTTCTCACGTACATTAACTGTCTCTCAGTTGTGGATTTGCAACCGATAGCGGCCGCTTCCCCTGGCGGATTTAAGGGGGCTGTAGCCAGCCGTCGTGGGACGTTCGACATGGCTAAATCCCCGGGGAGCACCGGCCCTTGCCGAGGGACCGGCTGCCCGCCCGAAGTAACGGCGCCGGCGGAGGGCGGCCCGGTTTCACCGCTTCCCCTCCCGCGGTGCAGGCGCAGGGCGACGAGCAGCCTGGTCTGTGCCCCGGGCGCCTTTGCTCCAGCCCGTCCCTTCACCCGGGCTCGTCGTGCGCGTCCCGACGGGGCGCGCATCCTCCCCGCCGGGCAACCGCCCGGGCGCTCTCGCTGGCCCGCCGCACAGCAGCCTCCTCCCGCCCCAGCACACAGGTAAAACCTGTCCCCACGCCCAGCACCGGCCCCGGGCTATCCACCGCCGCACCGAGCGCTTTCCTGAGGCACGGCTGGTTTATAAGTGTATTTGGGACGGTCGCCCGGCGCGGAAGCTCCGCGCCCCCCAACCCGCCGCCCCGCGCATGCGCCACCGCGGGCCGGCACGGCGGGTCCCGGGGAGGGCCGCGCCCGCCGCCGGCGCCGCCGCCGCCGCCGGGGGAGGCTGGGACGGGCGGGCAGCGCTGCCGGTGGGGCTGCGCTGGAGAGATGCGGCGTGGCGAGCAGAGGGGGCTGCGTGGCGATCACGCCCAGCCGGCGCTGGAACTTGACAGGGAAATAACTCGAGGAGTTAAAATCGCAGTCGGCGGCTGAGGTGCGTGCGGCCACCGGTGAGGCCAGCCCAGAAGCGTTCATACAGATGTGTGGGCTCCCACAGTTTACGACAGGTATCTTGACTGTGAATAAACTTTCCTTGTATAATTGTTTATTCGTCTTCCAGAAACAGAATACTCAAACCGCATCAAGCAAGAACTCTGAAGCTTGTGCACAAAATTAATGACTCCCCCCCTCCCCAAGAGCTAAGTTCATCTCAGTCAGTGGGACACAAGTTCTGCAGCACCTCGGCTTTATAGATACGAAGTCAGCCATGTAAAGACGCTATAGAGAAGACTGACCTGAGCCTGAGGAGACCTTCTTGAATGACCTCATCGTCTTCTGAGGAACCTAAAATCAGAGAGCTGGAGTCAGTACTGTGTACATTGTACCAGAGTACCATATTTAATTACCTCTTCTCCAGTTTAACGGCTCATTAGAAGGCCATAAAATGCCAGGGCATTGACTCTGTGAAGTGACCTGTAAACTTATTAACTGTTTGAGACTTACCTATCTCATCAGAACCACAAGGAGATAACCAAGACATAAGATAAAAATCAGCCACTGATTTTTTAAAAATTTTTTTCTTTTCTTTCCCAAGCACCCCTAAAGGCATTGCCCCTTTCATTGGTCTCTTATGAAAGCTATGCAGTTGATGACAACAGAGGGAAAAGACAGAGATTTGCAGGATATTGGAAGGTGTTTGTTTCCTTTATCAATATTTAATTGCAGGAGGTAACCTAAGAACTAGTGAGTTGTCTTTACCACGCTTAAATTGTACAAATTAAGCAATCAGTCATGTCTTGTATATGATTTAAAAAAACAATAAAAATGAGTCTTTGTGATTCTTTCATGGTCAAAATCGTAACTCGATGCCAATTTTTGAGTATCAATAGAAAAATGCTTTCAGTTGTGTCAGTTATAAAATTGCAGAGCATGATATGTAATAAGATTAAAGTCTGGGTCTCAATCTGAACAAAACCAGTTAGTGCTGAAAATACAGGTGTGACTTGATTGAAACTACATTAAAGGTGTACTTTTGATCTAGTTGAGCAAGGCCTGGCTAATTTTGTATAATGCCAATAAAAATATCATACAGAAAATGAGTACCATGGATGGCAGGAAGCACGAAGGAAAAGACCTTGGTTTTGGAGTAAGCTTGTTACTTAGCCTGTCCAGTTCATTTAATAAATAAAAGATGCATAGACAGGAGCATGCACAAACTCACCTGCTACAACCCTGTCCTCTTGTCACCCTCTACTGTTTTTTGAATAATCTACTTTAACTAAAACCCATCCAAAGCAAACAAGGAATTGCATTATCCTCCTGTTTAGATATAAGCCCAATTCGCTTCTCCTTTAGAGAAATCTGACCTTTGTCTTTCTCCAATTTAAGAGCACAGCCTGACAGTTACCCCGCTCTCTCACTAAAATATGGGATATTCCACTAGGAGTGAGAAAAAAACAGAAGAATGACCAAAGACAAATGAGAATCAATTTTCTCTAACTTATTTTCCCCTGCAGTCAGTTATCCCGAGTTCTTTCCAACACCAGGAACTGGAAAAGGGGATGGTACAATCTTTCTTTTCAGTGCAACAACACTGGCAAACTGATTCAATTCCTCTTCTTTTGTAGTAACTAAGTTTTCCACTGGAACTGTGTGGACTTTTGACTTGCATTAAACCTAACTCAGCTTTTACACCTTCAAGCACTGAAGCCCAATCTCTTGTGTCTGCTTCTTTGTTCAGCCAACCTGTGGCTATGTGGCTTTTGTGTCTTTCAGATTTACTTGCATTATTTATGCAACATAATGAAATATGCAAGCATAGAGTAAAGGATCCGTTCTTGGCTTTGGCACATAGTCTGCTCAGTTTATGAAGGGATTAAAAATAAATATTTCTGGGAGTGGTGCTGGGACTCGAAGGGGAAAAGTACAGTTCTTAAAAACTGCAGCAGAAAACAGCACAAGCTCAAGTTATTCTTGCTTCCAGTATCACCATTTCATAACAAATTTGTAAGCATCAGATATTTTAGTGTCATATTAAACACATCAGATATTATTAAGGAGAAAAAAAGGAGATGTATTTTTTTTATAAAGTAGTTACAAATAGCTTCCCAATATGATACACAAAAGTTGGCACCGGGGACGCTAGCATAGAAAAGCCTGGGCATTCCAATTCTAGGATGTATTTTACTGCATCCTACTGAAAGCCACAAGAAATCAGTCTCTGACTTAAATGGAAGCAGGTTTGGGCTCTAAAATGGCTCACAGTGAACTCTCCTGTGCCTCCTTACGCTGTACAAAAACAGGGGGGAAAAATGTCATTTTAGTTTTGAAAATATCTTGGCATTTACATGAACTCCGTAACTGCAAATAACCAAATAAATGCTGTTTAGGAATTATGTACTAGACAGCAAGATCTTTTCAGAGAAAAAGTTACTTGCTTTGAAAGCATTCTTGTTTTAACTATGCATTCACAGCACGTGGAAGGATACTGTAACAGTAGGCACAAAAAAATAATGTAATAGAACACCATGTGGAATTATTGCAGGATAGGAAATACAATGAAAAGAGCAGGATCAGCTAAAGACACACTGACAGACATCCAACAAAGGTAATCCACCTTTCCTTACAGGTAGCACATTCTATGATTCAACTTACTTAATGGCTTATATAGTTCAAACATCACAAATGAGTGTTGTCTTAGACTCTTATTTCTTAATGTACAGTTTCTTTCACAGTCAGTAGCAGACAGGGGACTGATTTCTTCCACAGAGTAAAGCCAGCAGTATTTTTTTTAAAGAATGCTGCGTATTATAAGTACAATCAGAGTGCCCCAAACCCACCAATACTTTATTCCGTAACAAAAAAGTATGATAGTGATGCAAAGGAACAGAGGAAAACATTCCAATGTTAAATGAGCTCTTTTAGTTAACTCATCAGGAGTGAAGACTTAAATGGATGAAGGCTGCAAAGTATATACAAAATTTAAAAACTCCCTATACAGAATCCAAGCACAGAAAGAGCCTAAAACATGACCTTTTAAAACATCTATATACATACACACACTGTTCAGATATATTAACTTACAAAACGCATTTTGTAGTCAACAAACTTTGCCGTGTATCTTTTGAACCACTCAGTAAAAATTAACTAACACTTTATTCTTGTTTACAGTTCTTAATTGCTGGTTAGAAGCACTATGCACAGAGTATTTTGATTTCAAACATCACAAATGAGTGTTGTCTTAGACTCTTATTTCTTAATGTACAATTCTAAATAATGGATTTCCTCCTGAGATGTTTTCATTGTTTTAACTCTCTTTTTGTTTCATTCAGTGAAATAGTTAGTTTGAAATAGATAATAATAGAAATAAATAAAAAACCCTAAAATTTCCTGAAAATGTACCCTCAGGTGTCAACGTCCTTGTGTAATTACGGGGGGGGAGGGGGGGGAACTTGAAAGCCCTCACTTATTCTTAATCTAGCCGTAATTTTCTTTGCTTTTCTTCCATACTTTTCTTCTTACACCATTACAGTATTTTTCTAGCAAGTGAAGATAAAAGCAACCACATGTGAGATGCTGAGATATTTAAAAAATGCTAATTCAAGAAAATTAATTGAACAACTAGCAAATTAAAATTTAGTCTTTCTTTACTAATTTCACACAATTTTGTCATTGATGTGAAGGAGGGTAATTACAATTTGAAGTAATTAAAATAGCTTGGCAATACTCCAGATATGCTTTTCTCAGATATAAAGAGAGGGTAAGCATACCTTAGTTTTTAAGAAATGAAGCACACATTTTTGAAGATCAAATATCCAGTTATGCACCTTACTTGTAAGAATGTCATTTGACTACAGTGAGAACAGAAACAGAGAAAGGTAAAATGTGCTTCCCCCGTTGTTACTAATCTGATTCTTTTGGGCGATAAAAAGCAGTAATAAAACCCACCGTATCAGAATAGCAGCCAGTGAAATCCTGCCAACTATTTAGATAGTATCAAAGTTTCTCTTCAAAATGAACTAGTATTATTATATTAATACTAATGATTATTTTAGCATTAAAAACTATTTAGGTTAAAACTTTAATAATATATACTAAAGGAACATGCTGAACAAGATCATTTTTGTTTGAAGGATTGAAAGGATTTTTTTTGAAGGTACACACAATTATCATATTTACTGTACTTGAGTTAGTATAATTTGCAATTTCATATAGTCTGCATTTGAATGTACATAGATTAATCAACTATAATTATTTAATAAAAAGCAATGTAAAATAAGTAAGTTTCAAACAAGGTTTTGTAAGATTCAAAGATTTATTTTTTTAAATACACAATTTAAAAATAAAACACATCGCCCTCTACTACTACTGTTTTTCTACTTCCTTTCTATTTAGAGTATTTTGTTCCCAGTTTACTGTTAGCATGGGCACACTGAAATTGCCACACATTGCTCTGCTATACAGCAAATGAAATGATGAGAAAACTGCTTTGTGATCTTATTGCAGTTGTTTTCAGAGGGATTCTTCTTTGTATTTTTAAAGTTAATTAGTATCGGTACTTTGTAAGGAAAAAACCTTTAAAAGCCACAATTCTCAAATGATCATATTTTGATAGATCAACATATTTTTCAGAGCTTGATCACTAATTTATTTTGTAGTTATTTATTTGTGTGAGAAACTACATATATTGTAAGCTTTTATTTTCCCACTTGAAAACAAAACAATTTGCAAACAAAACAAAACATATTTGCAAACAAAACAATGCCAAATGAAGCTCTGAAGATACATGTTAAAGGCCAAATTAAGAAAAAGCCATTATAGCAACAAGGTGCATTAAATATTTAATTTTTTGGTTTTAGTTTAAAGAAAAATGAGTTTTTTTTCCATTCTTGCTGATTACACTAAATTAAACGTGAATTGTTCGCATTCAATGTGGAGATGTTACATTTTTAATCCAGAATTGTACATACTTTTTCCTCAATGCAAAACCATTATTAAACCAAGATGAAATCTTTCTAGAAACAAATGGTGTAACTTACCACTTTCGTTTAGGTTACAAAAGTACTCTAACCAATTCAGACTTTAACATCAGCCCCTCATAAGTGATGACAGTACAACAAGTTTTATTCTTAAAAATATATTCTATAGATTTTTGTTTGGTTTTATAACAACTTTAGTACGTTTTTTTCATCAACTCCTTTCTGACATGTTTTACATTAATCTAATACTCGTTTTCATGGAATTTACACATCTTTCACATATCCTTTCCTTTGCACAGAGTTTTTGGTTTATTTGTACATGCCATATACCTACAAAACACAGAATCTTCTTTCTTGCTTTTGGGTTGGTTTTTTTTTAATTACTGAATTATTACTTGAGAGCATTAATAAAGATGGAAATTTTTTTGTAATTTGTATTTCATAACATGCTTACCAAATACTGCTATGGATATTGCGGATTAAAACAATCAAACCAAAGGTTATAAAAGTAAAACAACAGATGAGTGTCTGTATTTTAAACACCAATATTCACTTTCCTAGAAGTATAGATAGTCCAGGGTGTACAACATTTTTCTCATTTTAACTGGAGTGGACAGCAGTCCTGTATATCATACCTTCTGACCGAGTCACTGTTTAAAACAAGTGAATAAATAAAGTAATGCAATGGTCATTTTTTTATAAACTAGATAGACAGTTCATTCAAACCAGAAAAAAACACACAAACACGAGTGATATATAAGTAAAAATCAAAGATGAAAATCTTTAAGATTAGTGCACACATCATGATCTGAAGTAGGTACAGCAGACACAACGTCTGAAAGAAAAGCAAAAACCTACTATGTGATACAAAAATACTAGTGAATGTACAAATTTTAACAGTATAATTTGTGGGCATTATCCTTTGGTGTTGTAATACTGCACGTGGTCTAAATATATATCAAATGTTACCTGTAGAATATTTATGGAAACATGGTTTACTGCAAATGTGATATTATTAATAAAAACATTGAAACAACCTCTTCAAATTGTTAAGAACCCTGAATCTTACTTAATTAATGAAAGAATACTACACTGCATATAATAAAAAGATAATCACATACACATATTAGTTAAACAGTCAGGTTTTAGGTCTGTGTAATTACTGCACAGTGACACAGAGAATGCTGCAGACAGGAAGCAGGATTTTTGGGAAGTGCTTTGCTAGAAATAATAAATATATGCATGAATGACAAAATGGACCTGCAATTTAACTTTATTGAAATCATAGTATGTATCATCAGGATAGACCTCTTTTTTCGCTAAGATCACTGAAAAAGCAGAAAATGGCTACAGAGTCTTCTCTTAGTTCTCAAGTACAAATACTAAATATAGACGGTAGACTATTAAATGTTAAATTAAGAAATGTATTTAAATGTTTAAACGTAGACAGACATATTCTTGTATCAGTAACAGTAGCATAAACAATTCGATATTACAGACACATTCAAGAAGAGGGAATTGCGTAAAACTATCTCTATTTCTCTGTTAAAATTGACTAGTTAAATATTACAGTCCTTGCTTTTCTGTATAATTAAGCTTTTGTTCAACCATGAAAAAACTGGAAACTGATTGCTTGAAAATGAGCTGCATGACCTTTGTCCTGGTTTGTCACCTTTGACCTTTAATTTGAAGACCCTGCATATCAATTCATTCTATTTTTAGAAGCAGAATGTTAAAAAGTCTGTATATTTTTAAAATTGTTATCCTCCCATATGAAACACATCAGGTTGGTTTTGTCTTTTTTTAGCCTCTACATATCAAACCATTTGCTTTTTATTATGCAACTGCATTTGAAATACCCAGTGTGCAATTACAGAAAATGAACACTTGTCTCTGTAGTGAAAAAAAGCTTTTGTATTTTTTTACTGTACTAGAGATGCTGAAGCATATTAAAGTGAATTTAGAAAAAAATATCTTCTAAGATTGCATGCCTTTCAAAATTTAACTGTCTTTTCTTAAAGAGAGGAAGAAAGAAAAAAAAGCCCATGCCTGTGTTTGTATTGCTGCTAATGGATACTTGGTTTTTTTGAGCCTTCCCTATAATATCAGTGGTTATTTCGTTCTCACTGATGACACGCTTGTTTGATATTAGCTTTCAGAATGTCCTTTCACAAACTGAACCTGTGGTTAAAAATAGCAAATAGCAAGTTCCTGTCTAGTTGTTGGTTTCAGCGGCACTTCCATTTCATATCGGTAACACTATGCTTCGCAAGTTGTCTACAAAAAAAATCTTTACTGCATTTTCTAAACAAGAAAGCGCTACAGTATTTCTGTCCTGGATTTTACTGCCAGCATTCAGCACCAAAGGGATACAGTGTATTGCGTAAAGGCTTTTGGTGACAGCATTTCCCTACCGTGACCCCTTGCGAACGATGCAAAAAAACACGCGTAGGCGGACAGAAGCGGGGAGGGGACCCCGCAGCCCTGACGGTGACACCGGGCCCTCCCCGCGGCGGCGGGCTCCGGCCGCCACCAACATGGCTGGCGGGCAGCGTTCAGCACCGCGGACAGCGGCGCGGCGGGCGGAGGCGGGGCCGCTGGTCCCCGGGGCCGCCGCGCTCGGTAACCGGGAGCTCCGGGCGCCGCACGACCGGCCCCCGGGCTGCCTGGGGACGCGGGACGATCAGGCTCCTCACCCCGGGGCGGAAATGGTTCCTTTGGAAACTACCTCCCGCCCGGCGTGTCGCGGGGTTTAGCTCCACCACGGAGTTAAGAAAAAGAGGAGGAACATGTATTTTAACTGATCGGGCTTTAAAATTTCATTTCTGTGCTTGAGGATGCGATCTGAAACACTGTTCATCACCTACCACTGCACCCTGGCAATGGCTCAGACAGCAGCCGCACAGGCCTAGGAGGGAGAGGGTTTGGGGTTTCCTTCTTCATTTATTTATCACCTTTTTTCCGCTTCTGAAATTTTTAATACACGCCAGCTAACACATTCTCCGATTTAAACAAACAAACAAAAACTGCTGATAAAACTGAGATGGCAGCACCTGTCTTTTACGGAATGGATTTTAAAAACAGAGGAGAAGACAGCTATTTTTGTCATACGCACACAGGCAGAGTTTCTACTACAGCTGCATTTTTGTAACCACTACACGGAGCAAACATCAGCCACAATTACTACTGCTGCTATTACATACATGATTCGTTTCACTACGGCAAAGGGAACTTGGCTTCCTGGTGTATTAATAATTAAAGTCATAATTTAATTCAATATTGATTCTTACTACTCTATACCAAGGGGAAAAAAACATCATCATTCTTTAAAGAAGTATGGTTTAGTTGCATATCATAAATAGTTTTCCAAACAAGCTTGTCAGTGTTGTCTTCTCTGAAGTTTTAAGGTTTTCTTAGTGTTTTAAAAATAAAATTACTTGTAGTTTCGTAAAGCAAAGCACACAGGTATCAATCTAAGAGTAAACATGCACTGCTGCATTTTAGTACAATATTATATCCAGATACCGCTAAAACTACACACAACTATATTTAAATGAACTACAACCAAATTTAACTATAATTATTTCCTTGGTATCTGATGACTTTTTCACTACAGGACGTTACTTTGTACTTGCAACTATTAACAGTGTTTCCACGCAAGATGTTAAATTCCAAAACAGGCTATCAGAGAGGGGAAAAAACCCAGCTCTATGTATGGCCTATTTAAAAAGACCAGCAAGATCAGTTATGTAAGGAAAAAAGCATAATGTCTGTAAATAAATTGGCAGAGTGCACTACTATTTTGCCCCACCACTGTAAGAACACCATACATAATTTATTCACAACCACTAACAAGCTAACAACCGATAAGAGAGAAACAAGTACATGAATCAAATCTCTTTAGGTAATATGTTTATCAGCTTAAAATGGATAATTCCCTCGTGTTGAAGCAAAAAGAGATTGAAAATTAACCTCGAGTTTTCAGATTTATTTAGATATGCCAATATCATATTTCGTAATAGCTTGGGCAAAATATTGGCGCGCATTGCTGCTGTTCGCTTATTTTTAAAATTAATTTACTAGCTGTTTAGCTGATTCGCTGTACGATTTCCTACAGCCTAATAATCACAGCAGCCGAATGCAGTTGCCGGCGTTGGGCCACCAGCGCGCACAGAGATGCCACCAGGCGCGGTGTAGGCACGGTGCAGCCCCGCAGCGAGGCCAGATGCCGTCCCACCTCCCCGCACGGCGACCACCGACCACACCGACCCCGCCGCCTCTCCCTCCCCCCGGGGCGGGAAACCACACAAGGAGAAAACGAGGCGCTTTGGAGGCACTTCTGCACTTTATTTGTTGTCCCGTCGGCACCGGCGACTCCGCCTCAGAGCCGGCCGTGAGGCTACACGCGGCCGTTGCCTGGGAAGCCAGCCCCGCACCGCCCCGGTCCCTCTCCCCGCGGGGGGCGGCCGGCGCAGAGGGCGGGCAGCGGCCGGCTGCGACCCCGCGCTGCCTGCGGTGCGGCAGGGAGACATTCAAAATGGCGGCCCCGCCGCCGCTCCACGTTTAAACCCCCCGCACCGCGCACACGGCGCTGCGCGTGACACCCGCCGGCGGCGGCAGCGGAGCCCGCCCCGGCCCCTCGCCCCCGCCCGCCCCGGCGGTAGTTACCAGAGGCCGGACAAACCCCGCGCCCTTCGGGGCGGCCCCATCCTCCGCTCCCCAGCCGCCTCACGGCGGGGAGCGGCGCCCCGCGGGTCCCATGCCGCTGTCCGTCCACTCTCCTCCCCGGCCTTCCCTTCCGCCCCGCCCGCCCACCGCCCCCCCGCCTCCTCCCCGGTCGCAGCGACTCGCCGGGCGGTCACCGCCATCCGGCGGTGGCGGGGCGCGGGCCGCCCCCTGGCGTCGGGCTGCCGCAGCGTCCCCGCCGCCGCTGCCCAGCCGTTACCTCGTCCCCGGCCGCCGCGGCGGCGCTGGCGGCGGGGCGCTGCGACCCCGCGCGCCGCTCGGCGGGGGCGGGGGGGGGAGGTTGCGTCCCTTCACCCTTCCTCTACTGCGAGCGCTGCCGTCGTTCGTATCGGACGTGCGGAGCAGCCCCGCCACCCCCTTTCTCCCCCGTCCCAGAGGGGGAGCGGCGGCGGCTGCGGGTCCGTTCGAGGGCAGCGGCGGGGGCGCGGAGCGGCGGCGAAGGAAAAAAAGGTGCGAACCCGGAAGTAGACCCGCCGCCGCCCGCCGGGAACACCCGCGCCCGAACGCAACACAATGCGGGGCCGCTTCGCCACCGCCCGGCGCAACTTTTTCCTCCGGCACCGGTGGGAAAAAAAAAGCCCACCCGCCTGCCGCCCTCCCCACTCCACCCCGCAGCCGCCGGCCGGCGGCACCCGCCCGCGCCCCCGGCAGGTGCGGCGCCGGCGGGAGGGCGAGAGCCGGCGGCGGCGGCCCCGCCGCGAAGGAGAGGGTGAAGGGAGCTCGCTTACCTCCCGCGCGCCATGGTGGCCGGGCTAAGCGGGGCTGCGGCGGCCGCGGTGGGGAGGCGAGCACAGGGGCTGGGCGAGGGGCACGCACCCACCGACGGGCACCCCCGGGGGCTGGAACGGAACGCAGGAGGAGGCGGCGGCAGCCAGCCGCGGCGGCAGGAGGGAACCGGTGCTCACGCCGGGGAGGCGGCGGCAGTCAGCGAGGAGGGGCGGCAGCGGTGGTGGCAGCGGCGGCGGCGGCGGGCGGACACGGCCCCAACGCCGCCTCACGCCGCAGCCGCCGCGCACCTGCCCGCCGCCCTCCCCGCGGGCGGGCGGGCGGGCGCCCGGCGGCTGCGCGCGGGGGCGCTCGAGGGCAGCGCGGGCCGCCGGGCGGGGCGGTGCCCCCCACCCCCAGGGGTGCCGCCCGCCGCGCCCCGCCAGCGCCGCCCCGCCGGTACCGCCCGCCCTCCTCCGGGCGCCGGGCTCAGCTGTCCGGGCTTTGTCTTGCCGCAGGCCTCGTCCGGTCCCCTCCGACCCTCGCCCCGCCTCACAACCCCTCGGCCGCCCGGTCGCACAGGTCGAGGGCCTCTTCTGCCCGGAACCAGGCTGGGGGGCCCTGCTCGCCACATCCAACCGGCCTCCTCCTCCACCGCCGTTTGAAGGCACGTCCGTGTCTCCATCTCCGTGCCTCACGGATCCTGCAGGCCATTCACCTCCCCTGGTCGCCCCTGGCTAGTCATGCCCTGAGGATGGGCCGCCCCAGCTGCAGCGGGTCCACTCCACCTGGGCCGCTGCCCACCCCCCTAAATCTGGTGCTGGCAGGTGGGGCTTCGCTCTCGTGTGGAGGATCTGGCACAGCTTAACACCAGCTTAACCAGCTGCAGCCATCACCTGCTGGTGGTGGGTCCCATCCCCAAGCAGGTAGCCTCCTAGCTGTACAGCTGGCTCACCCAGAGCTTGTTGGTTACCAGTTGTCTTGCACCATGATGGGATTCCTTTCCCGGCACGTGAGACTTTATTAATCCCAAGATTTCATTTTTCTAGCTCCTTCTTACTTATCCACAAAATACCCCAATGGTAGTTTACATATCGTCATGAACATACTTCACCCAAGAGGTATATAGTATTGTTATGGTTTGAGAAACCCATAACAATTTATTGTCATTTAGACAATCATTCCATCACCTGATGACCCCTCCACACCCGGGAAGGGGAATCGGGGAAAACAAGGAAACATGAGGGTTGAAATATAAATAGATTTAATAGGATAAGACTAAATAATTAACAATAGTACTAAAGAACCTGTATTGATCCCGATTCCAATATAAAATACACTCAGGATTATACTCATCCAATTATATCCGTAGGAAGCAGTGTACTCCCAGCAGTGGACAGCAAATGTTGGACACTGCGAGTGCTACGGCTCCAGGAGGAAGGGCTCAGGGGTCCGGCACTGGGGCAAGGAGTTCTCTGGACTGCTGCCATCAATGGAGAGAGAGAACTCCTCAGCAAACTTTCTAATTTATATTGAATGTGACGTTCGTGGTATGAAATAATCCTCTCGGCCACCTTGGGTCAGGTGCCCGGGTCTTGCTCTTCCTTGTCCCTGCATCTGGCTAGCTTGAAAACACTGAGACCTTGAATCCCATGTAGCCTAGCTGGCTATAAAGTAAATATTTTCATGAATTCAGACACTACAGTCTCCTAAAATGCAGTTTTCCCAAGCATTAGAAGAGAAAGAAATCAGTCCTGTGTCACTCAAGCCAGGACATGTATATATTGTTCTAGAAATAGCAGGGTTAACAAAGCTGGTTACCTTTGGGTTCCTCATCCTTTTTCTACCCATCCCCTCTACATGGGCTCCAAGAGTCCCCACTTCCCACGAGCATTAGCAAAATGGAGACAGTTCCCCGCGGTGTGTGTGCTGACAGGCTCACCAGGCGCGTGTGCTGAGGATGAGCCGACTGGTAAGTCAAGCTGTAGCTAACTGGTGAAGTCACACCGTCTTTCCTCTGGTGGGGACACCGAGTATCAGTCTTTTATCTGACTGCTGATTTTCACAACACAGTGTTTTTGGGTCCTTTATGTTGAATTTGGCTGAAATCGTAAAAGGGGTCCAAAAGTTATTTGGGAGCAAAGAGGTGGATGGTGAATGCAATTGCATTTTCTTCAGAGACCCAGATAAAAAAGTGGCACGTGGAAAGGATAGCTTTTTGAAGCCCAGTTCACATACACACCTATCATTAGGCATTGGTATGCCTGCCTTGATCACAACTTCCCATTCTTCGCTTTCCTTTGTGGATTTAATTTTTTGAGGCTCCAGTAAGACTTCCAAGAGTTTATCGGCACTTTTTGAGTGCAATTAAGGGCCCGGTCAGTGCTAAAATACTTACCGTGCATAGCTTTTTAACTTCTTTTTCACAAACAAAAAGCTTTATGCAGAGTTTTGCTATGTGATCTTAGCCTGTGATTAGAGAAGCTGTGGAGCCTCTCGAGCCTTCAAAAATACTGTCTTACTTAGCTGAGAAAGACAGAGAAATATTTTCAGGGTTCAGGAGCGAGTCTTCTGCAGGGAGTCACCAAATGACGCCGTTCCATTTAGACTTATCTAGGCACAGCCCTAGAAAGTTACTTCACTCATGTTTCCCAGGTGAGATTTAAGGAGCCACATTTTGCTAGTACTCCTAATATTTGACTATATTACCTAAAATATAGTGTGCACTCTGTGCGGGTATATATATATATCTCTATATATCTATATATATCTAGCTCAATATATAGCTATATTACCCTAAACCAGCTCTAGCTATATTTTGCTAATCGTTTGAGAATGCCTGATCTTTTCCGAAAAACAAACAAACAAAAGCAAACCACGGTCCAAACTTGATTTCTCACTTAATTTTTTATTTGTTTCTAACAGGTGAGGAAGAGTGCCTTCTCAGTCTCTGGTATTTGTGCCGATATATTTTTGCCGAAAAAGAAACCTAGCCACTTGCTTTGTTTTCTTACTCTCAGCATATGACATAATCTAATTTTATATCAAGTTTGTATAACACAGATTATATACGGAACATATAATAGAGAATTGAACTCTTTCAATAAAGGACTGAACTGCAAACAGTTTGAAAGGCTGTGAAAATGCTGCACATTCTTTTCTATTACTTTCCATTTCTCAGCTTTTTTTTTTCACTGGGCTTGTTCATAGAGTTTCCCCTGAGAAGCTGGTGAAAAATTTGTTTCTTCCTGTGCAGATTAAACAGTTCTAGACATTTGCACAAGGAATGGGATTTTTTCCTAAGGTGACCTGCTAAAGTGACCTGCCATCCCTGGTGAAAAAGAAAAAACACTGAAGATATTTTTACAAAAAAAAAAACCCCGGTGCTTGAAAAAGCACTTTTAATTTTTCATGCTATGTGTTCGACACAAACCAAACCAAAACTTTTAGTCTATTTGTGTTGTGCTGCTATCAAAAATAGTTTCTGGAATTGTTCATGAAAACATGTCATAAAATCGTTACATATAATATTTTTTCCAGTGAGGTCTACTAAAGCTTTTTCACTTTAGCAAAAAAAAAAAAAAAAAAAAGAAAAACATCCAGTAAATAACGCTGTTTTCCATTCTGTAATGGTGTCTCCATCTATCAGAAATATTCAATGAATATTTGAAGAGAAGGAGCTGAGACACTGATGGCAGGGAGGGAATTTCTGAGGTTCCAGGTAACACCTTCTCCGACACATTCCTGGGTTAGACTGAGAGTAGTTGCTCCTATTCCACCCCCATTGCTACTCATGCCAGAGGGTACATTTACTCGTTTTATCCTGCAGAGTCTTCTGCTCCCACAGCTTTGTGCTGCCTCAGCTTTCCTGTCCTTCCATATTTACCCTCTTGGTGTTCTGTTTTGATCATACTATGTTTCCTTTTCTGACAGTACCATCTCCCAGTTGCCAGCTCCTTCATTAGTCTTACTTTATGCCAGCTTCATCGGAGTTTGAGTAGGCACCTGTGGAGATTGTGTATAGGTCTGTATGAACTGTTACTTGTTGCAGGTGGGCGTGTTTGCATCAGCTATTACTAAAATTGTCTAAAAATTTCCCATTATAAGACAGTTTTCCAGTTGCTTGTATCTTGGGCAAGCTAGCTCTTTGGTACGCAGTTTTCCACGCCTCTTGTTATAGGCTGTTTACATTTTATTCCCAGTCATTTCCAGGAAAGATATTTAAAAAATATATTTGGTCTATGCTAAGATATTATTTTCTTTAAAATGATCTAGCGGTCCCAACACTTAGAGCAGACACTTCAAATCTGGTGTAATGGCAGGAAAATGCCTGTTGTTGTTCATGGGGGTACTCTGTCTGTATCTGGCCGAGCTGTAACCCTTTGCCAAACCACAGTTTGCACACACCGAGAGACTTGCTTAACAGCTAAAATCTACAAAGCCTTGGGTCCAACGAAAACCCAAATCACTTCCAACACTGAATGCCGAGCAGCCTCTGTGTACCGGGTCCTCTACAGCGAATGGGTAGTTCACATACTTACTCCCCCTTCTTGTCTAGGCTACACAATCTCAGGGAAAATTTTCCATGGATGCTTTTAGCTGCTTCTTTCCCCAAACGGGTTCTTGTTTGGGAACTAAGAACAAGGAATTTCTCTCTCTTGTCCTTGTAGTGACCCTACTGCTAACACCCTGGAAGCATGAAGGAAGAAGCTGTCTGAGTCAAATGGACAAAAAGACAAATGCCAGACCAGGAAAAGGAAAAAAAAAATAGATTAAGAGGAAGAGTCTCCTGAGATTAGGGCTGTTCAAGGGGCAAAAAGCTAAGTCTAGAATCTGGGGAGCGGAGGCAGAGACGCACTGCCCAAGAGAGCATTTCACCTCATATCAGCGTGTTTATTTGCCAGCATAGCATAATTCACAATATGTTAAGTATGAGTTAATGAAGACCAGGGTTACTGTTGGCTGGAAGAGCTGTCATACGTATCTGTGGGAAGGAGCAGCACCTCTCCTACTAGTTGTGAGGGGCAGGGACTGGGAGTATGCGTGGGGCAGACTGACTACAAAGCGTGGGAAGTGGGGGAAGCGTGGGAAGTCAGTGGGCAAATAGGATACACAAAAAGAAGGAAGAGAAAAAGGGTCTATGAATACAGTGTAGAAGGAAAAAAAAATATTTAGATGCTTGTCTGCAAAATGAGGATTACGAGAGCATTGAAATAGATTTGATAAGGAACCGTGGTAGACGAAGGCAGGACAGAAGCATGGAAAAAACTTGAGAGGGAAAACAGTATACATGACTGGTGTGTGTGGGTCCTGTGTCCATCTCCCCTTCAGGGCGTGTGGCTGCCTGGACTCAGGGACACCTTAGAGACAGTATAGCTGTTAGCCTTGAAAGGAAATGCTAGGAGAAACCTCAGTGATGGCCTGCTGCTCCCTCGCCCAGGAGCTGGTTTCAAGCTAAGGCTCTCACCCGTGTTCCCAGCTTAAGCTCCATTGCAGCTGCGCTGCAGCCATGGCCATGCCTCTAGATCTGGACCCTGATGGGTGACAGGCTTGTTGTCAGACCTGCCTCATCCTGTGGGCTTCTCTGGCCATCTGGACTCTTGGCTAGCCTCGGTTGCCACCAACAGAGCTGCTCTGTGCTCTCGTCAATAAGACCCCTGCCCCACTGCCATCACTGGTGGCTCCCAGCTTCCCTTCCCCATCGGAGCAGCCTCCCCTCACTGCCCCCAGCACTGTGGACTTGCCGTGGACCTTTTCCTACAGCTTCATATTCCACCAGAGGTCTCAGGAGCAGTAACGTAGTAAGATTGCAGTAAGACTGATCCTTCAGCTTTGGAAGATGTATACCAGATACAACTTAATGGTCTCAAGCCTGTTGATAAATCATATGACTACCATACACTCAATTTAACCCCCTTTTCATTTATTTTTTAAAAACACACCAAGTGTACTGTAAAACTCAATCAAAGGAAAATCACTGCAGTTGCAAAGTTAAGTGTTCCCTGCATGCTGGCAGCAAAATTGATATAAAATGTGCTATAGAAGGACCCCGTTGAGAGTCTTGTTTTCTGTTTCCTGTTTTCTTTCCCCCAGAACTGCTCAAGCCCCGTGAAGGTCCAAACTGTGCTCTGTTTCTTAGCTGGCAATGTCTGTGTGCAGTTACAGAACTTCCTCTTTTCTCCTTTTAGGCATTAGTCTCCTTCTTTGCCCTTTGGGATTGTTCTAATTTTTTAATGACCCAATGAAAGTGTTAGTAACAGAGAAGTTTCCCATTTTTATTCTGTTTTCCTCCTATTTTATTTGCTTTTGCCAGTGGGGCCAAAGAAAGGAAGTGATTTTTTTTAAGCTAGTTTGGAAAAGCTGTGCCAAAAAAGCTGTTCTGCTTTTGGCCTTGTGAAAATCATGCAGCATTTTGTGAAGCTTTAAATTTTAATACAAGATTCTCAAGAACGTTCCATTTGCAAACCCGGACAGATATCTAAGCACAATGAACATTCAATATAGTAATCAGAGAAAAGTATTTTATCACAAATGCCTTTTTAGACTTTTATTTAGTTGCAGCCAAGTCAACTGCATTTCAGTCAAGCCTTTATTACAGACACCCTGGCCAAGAGCACTCTGCCAAGCCTCAACTGTTGACTTCTCCACGCCTTTTCTAAACCAATATTTGCCATCGTTACAAGACTACATTTAATTTCAAACCAGTAGCTATTTTGCCTTCTTCAAGTGCTTGATCATTTCTGTCCTTGTTCAGTGGCTTAGATAGATAGACTAATTTGAAAGTTGAGGTTATGCTTGTCGTTTAAGCTGGTGCAGAAACTGCGTTGAAACTTGCCGTGGCATCAGCTGGTGGTGGGTTGATCAGGAAGACTGAACCAAAGAGGAAGCTGTGAATTCCCTCAATCAGCGCAGATCCTGCTTTCTGCGTTCTAAAGCGCGGCCACACATGAAATTCCAGAAAATTGTTGCTGGCTTGGGCTTTCTCCTGTTAATGTGAAGGAAAGTGCCATGTCTGAGTCACACAGATATTGGTTTTCTACCGTGGAAAGAGGCAAATATTTTGCTCCTGACAAAACAGAGTGTATTGGACTACTGCTCTCAACCTGTCTGTTCTCCCCATCATGTTTTGTTTTATGGATGGAAAATCCTTTGCCTGCGTCTTCACTGCTGATTTGCCTCTTCAGGGATACGAAGACTCTTTGTCCACATCTGAATTAGCAAAATGAACAGTGCCAAGGCAAATGCCAGTGCACTGGTTGTGCACGGGCCGTGAAGTGGTTTTGTGCCAACCAGGCCTTGCCGAAACAATCGGTGCCAGGCTGTGGTTGCGGAATTAGCATCGGCCAAAGCCAAGCCCCAGCATGCAGATTGCTTTTGGCCTGGTTGCAGAGGTAACTGGTTTAAACCCTTGTATGGTTGTGAGATGTGCCAGGCTAGTTAGCCACAGGCTCAGAAAGTGAGTTCTGTACTGTTTTATTTACCAGTATAGACATGACCTTTGGGTCTTGACCCCACAATGTGGTTGGTGGGAGGAGGGGAAGGAGGGTCTCTACAATGAGGACCCCTTTTGTAAAAGTCAGCTTGAAAAAGAGACTAAAAATAGAGTGTTTGCTGATCTGGATTGCTTCTATATTTTACATTACACCATCACTGAAGAAAAACAATATAGTAGGGAGAGAATAAGAGCTCAGATCTCCTTGTGTCCAGCTGACTACCCAAAGTGTTAGTTTGCAGCCAAATTTTTAAATGCTTATTCTACTTCTGTTTCCCAGATTCTGACTCCTGTTTGGTCCAGTTCAAACAAAAAAGTTTGAGCATGCTCCTCTATAGAATAATTATCGGAGTGGTGTCTCTGGCACTTTTTAAAAAGGAAAAATAATATATAGCTTTTCATCTAATGATCATCAAAAGCAACAGCAAAGAGTCTGGTGCAGGATGAGGAATTTATGGTAAAGCTGAACTAATGCACAAGATCTTCAGACTTAAACAACTATTTCAAAATGACCACAGTCATGTTAAAATACTTTTTTAGGGATTCAGCAACATATACGTGGTTAATCATTAACATTTTAATGCTCTTAAAAGCAATATGGATAGCCTTTAAGAATAACAACTATAAGAAAATGTTAGCTTCACATTGTGAATAAATTTCATTTTGTTATGACTGAGACTGGTCTGCGAGTTTTATTGCATTATACTGTATGCAGTTTTCATCAGCTCAAACTGTCTGGCTCCTTCTAACAGCTTGATTTAAGGAGTTTGAACTGGTTTCCTCAGGGAACTGCAGCCTCAAAAAATTGAACTGTTAGCTGGTAGGAAAAAATTACAGAACATTTTTCAAAGTATACAGTGGTGAAGAAAGGAAATGATTACTTGGAGTTGGGGGCGTAGAGTGAGAAAGTGCCTGCCTCATGCGTCTGTGGGTGGTAAGCCACAGTTAGTTTGTACATTTACTTTGTTTCCCCATCTACCATTACTCCAATCGTAAGAACTAATTGCAGTCATTTAGGTCAGCATTTCTCTGTTCTATTGAATATTGAAAAAACAGGTAAGAGAAGTTAACATGATTTCGAAGGAGCTTCTCTGCATCTCCAGTGGACTAGAATAATACGCAACTAGAGTAATAATTGCCAAGCATTCATTTTCAGCGTCATTTTTATTGTTAATCATGAATTTTAAGAGCTTAACCTTAACTGATAAGCAAGGCTGAAAGTGCTCAAAAATATTGTCTCAAAAGATTTTGTTTTACTCCTGGCTTACCTCTAACACTTCGGGTTGAGTCAATAAGAATTCACTCAGAGATTAATTGCAGAAGTAAACCACATCGCTAAAGGAAGAACTGATTGAAAGATAAGCGGATTCAAATGTCTACTGCTTTCATACAGGAGAGTGTCCCTTCATATTTCCCATACCTTTTGAAATAAATTAAAAAAAAAAGACAATGGAACTAGAAGCACGGTGTTTTAATAGCTTTTGAGTTATTTTCTGACTTTCTTTAAAAGCTGGTATAGTTTAAGAGCCATTGTACTTGCTATCAGAACTAATCTGGAAAACAATTAGGCAGACAGAGTCCAAGTTAAAATGTGAGTGGGGAAGGAAGCACGTAACCGAGATCTTAGCAAATCCTACTTATTTAATCTTTTAGATATGCAAAAGAAGTGACAGATAACAGCCAGAGATAAAAAACACAGAATGAAAAGAGAAAAAGAGGTGCTCCTTGGCCAAAGTAAAAGCTGAGCTAGGAAGTGGAGGATCAGTTTGCTGTGGGAACAGAAAGATCTCGGGACTTTTTCCAACAGATTTTGCCTTATAAATAACAAAGGCTTGTCTGCAGCTCAAAATAAAGTGAACAAATCAGTTAGCTACAGAAGGGCGACAGAGGCAAAGATTCTCTGTGCAATCAGGGAAGAATTACTGATGATGAAAAGGAGGGCAGAGAAACTGGAGCGTCAAAAATCTGACAATCACTGAAGGACCGAGTGCTGTGAGTACCTGCAATATTTGTCCGATTAATGAAGCCACTGAAGAGAATACTCTATGCCAGAGCCAGGTGGACATGGGGGAAGAAGGGAGGTAGGGCTGAGACTCAGCAGCTGGAAAGCTGGGTGATGAATTGTGAATATATAAAAAACATCCAGATGTCTGGCATTTTTCTCTCTCAGAAACTGAGCACTGGCATCATCTGTACCATAGAATCATAGAATACCAGGTTGGAAGGGACCTCAAGGATCGTCTGGTCCAGCCTTTCTGGAAAAAGCATGGTCTAGACAAGATGGCCCAGCACTGAATCTTAAAAAGATTGTCCAGCTGAATCTTAAAAGTGTCCAGTGTTGGGGAATCCACCACTTCCCTGGGAAGATTATTCCAGTGGCTGATTGTTCTCATTGTGAAAAATTTTCCTCCTGTGCCCAAATAGAATCTCCCCAGCAGTAACTTGTACTCATAACATCTGATCAATCCTCTGAAGTTATTAAGCTTAATAATATAGGCTACTAAAGTGCAGAGCTAAATCCATTGCTAGGAAAACTCCACTGCAGGCAATGGAAGTATCAAAGACATGATTCTGGACCACCAGTACTGCAATTTATATAGACTGATGCACGTTCAAGTAGCCAAGTATGTAACTTCTAGCTTTAAGCCTTGTCCTTTTCCCCAAGCAGTTTGTCTGTACTTCAGCAGCACAACTTTCATCTAAAGAGCTGAAAGCTGCTCTTTTCCTGTGTTTCTTTAAGTACCATGCTTCAGTTTTCATGTGATAAAGTATCCCTTCCTAATCCTAGCTCTATTTTAATTTATCAAAACACATGGACCTAAGTTTCCTGTTCCTCTCTTATTACCAAGAGATAAAAATGGAAGTGACACAAATCAGTGGAGATACTTTTCCACCCTTACACATAAAATTGATTATTCATACTGGGAAATTTTACACAATAAGTAAATGTGGAAGAATCAAATTTTTTTGTGAATTATTTTGATGAAAGCACATTCATATCTCTATTCATATATGATTTTCAGGTTATTTATTAGCAGTGGCTGCTTGTGACCCTAATTAAAGTAATAGTTGCAGGTGACACAAAAGTAACGGAAGAATGATCATTTCCTGTGGCCCAGTTTCAGGAATGCATTATCTTCCTTTAAACCTAAATTTCTGCATTGGGAACAATAACATACCAACACTGTCTAATGAAATCAGCCTCAATTGCCATGACCTTTGGTTTACCCAATGTTTTGCTTCCATCGTTAATTATATGTGCATTATAGATCATTATTAAAAACCTACCAAGCTTGCTTTCTTCTGAAGAAAGGGGAAAAGCTAACAAACATGTTTGGAAAGAAGTAAAGAGACAGAGCATTCATGAGAGAGATGAAAACTGAACTCTCTACAGCCTGGAACAGTGAAGAGATACAAAGCAAGCAGTGGGTAAGACATTCTTGGAAAATGCAGAAAATATTTGCTGATATACATAGGGTTTGTACTTGCTTTGAGGTGGTTTTCTTTTTCCCCTTGCATAATCAAGTGTAACTTCAATAAAAGATTACAAACTGACAATCCTCTGAAAGATAATCAGATATACAGTATTTGCAACAGGGAAAGTAGCTGGGCTCTTGCAAAACACCAGCATCTTTTGGTCCTGACCTAGAGGATGTGTTTTCACAAATAAGAGCACAATCTGGAAGAAGGTGTAGCCTAGATGACAGGATACCTGTGTCAGAGGCAGGTCTTTGTTCTTTTCCCAGGTCTGGTCTCTTTTCATAGGGACAGCTTCTCACGCATTATAATTTGAGACATTAAGTTGGAAGGGCTACTGAAAAAACGTATTCTGCCTCATGCTGATCCTGGCACAAATGTTACCTTCCCTCACTGAGAACTGGTCTGGGGAATAGCCATGGCTGAAGTACATTTTTTTTCAGCTAGATAATTTTTACAGACAGATGATTTTTCAGCTAGATGAGTCCCATGGTTGTGGTTCACCGTGCAAGTGAATGAGAGTGAGTTGGGTGGGAAGAGGGGAAAAACAACCCTACCTGTCATGTCTGATTTAGTCCCTGGCTTGCCAATTTCATAAGGCAGGAAGAGAGCTATCAAAGGCTGCTGTGGACATAGGAGGCTCTGAGCTGTGACAATGGCATGATGAGACAAAGACTTGGGTGAGAAAGTGTGGCAGATCTCTTCCTCTGATGATGATGCAGCTGCTACTCAGTTTTCCTTTCGAGTAAGAGAGTGTAGCTCTGTAGCTTAAAGAGAAGAGGTCTTTAGGATACCTTAAAACTGTTTTTCAGTGCTCATTCAACAAAACAGTCCCAAATGGGACCACAGAATATTTGAGTTTCAAAGGGACCTCTGGAGATCACCTTTGAGGTTCTCCACTCAGAGTCACCTAGAGCAGGGTGCTCAGGGTCACATCCAGTCGGGTTTTGATATCTCCAAGGATGGAAACTCCACAACCTCTCTGGGGAACCTGTGCCAATGTTCAACCACCCTCACAGCAAAATAGTTTAAATGTAATCTATATTTCAATCAGTGCTCATTGCTTCTTGTTCTGTCACTGGATACCACTGAGAAGAGCCTTCTCCAAGTTAAACAACCCCAGCTCTTAGCCTCTCCCTGTGTGACAGCTGCTGCAATCCCTTAATCATCTTAGTGACCCTTCGCTGGACCTGCCCAACTTATTATGTAGATATACAGGACTATAACATCACAGTGAACAGTCACAGCTGACAAGTACTTTTCAGAAACATATGCCTTTCCCAGGTGACAATCACCTGGTCTAAGTACATACTTCAAATATTTGACGTTGTTTAACAGCTTGCAGTGCCCTTCTTACCCTTTAAAACATACTGATATCCTCCACTGCTTCAGAATCTACCATATATAGAAGTTAACGACAGTATCGGCTTTTCCAGCTTCTCTTCAAATACTGAAAGGAAAATCTAAAAAAAGCACTGCAAATATATCTTCCAAGATCTTGGTCTCTACCAAGTTCCTTTGAGCCTGCAGGATTTAACCAAAGATTCAGTTTTACTTTTGAAAGGAGAGTTACTAAGAGAAAAGACTTTATTTCCTGGCATCAGTTAGCTCCTCTGTGCAACGGCAGACCCTTCAAGGCAGATTTATAGCTTGCAACAATCTTGTTTGAAGAACAGGTCATTCTAGGAGTGTATCCCAAGATTGATGGGAGTTGTAAACTTGAGATGCATTCTACAAAAGAGGACAGACATAAAGAAAAAAAAACAAGAAAAATGTCTATCCCTTTTCTCCTTATAAGTCATGCTAGCTTTGATATATAGTTTTTCACAGGGAGACCCGCGTTGCTCTGTTCTTTCTATGAGGCAAACCCCAGAAAGAGCCTGCACAAAGACCAGAAGGAGTCTTAGAGAAATGAGAGGTTTTGTAAAGACGAATTTCAGATATAAGAGTGTTATAAGAGCTTTTTCTTTGCTCTTAGTGCAAAACTGGGAGGAGTGGTTGGTAGATCAGATAGTTACACTGTCATTCAGAGGCACCTGGGTGGGATGGAGAAATGGGCTAAGAGGCATCCTCTAAGTTCCACAAAGAGAAGTGACAAGTCCTGCACTTGGGAAGGAACAACCCCAGGCACCAGCACATGCTGGGGGCTGACCAGCTGGAAAGGAGCTTGGCAGCAAAATACCTGGGTGTCCTGGTGAACATGAAGTTGAACATGAGTCATCAATGTGCCCTTGTGGCAAAGAGGAGCAACAGTATCCTGCACCACTTATGGAAGAGCATCTGGAGTGCTGGATCCAGTTTTGGGCTTTCCAGTACAAGAGAGACATGCTGGAGTGAGTCCAGCAAAGGGCCACAAAGACGATTAAGGGATTGGAGCATCTGCCATATGAGGAGAGGCTGAGAGAACTGGGACTGTTCAGCCTGGAGAAGGGAAGGCTCAAGGAGATCTGATCAATGAGTATAAATACCTGATAGGAAGAAGGAGAGAAGACAGAGCCAGACTCTTCTCAGTGGTGCTCAGTGAAAGGACATGAGGTAATAGGCACAAGCAGCAATACTGGAAATTCCTTTTAAACACACTTTGAAGATGATCAAATGCTGGCACAGGTTGCCCAGACAGGTTCAAGAGTCTCCATCCTTAGAGATCATCAAACTGACTGGACCCAGCCCTGAACACCCCGCTGTAGGTGACCCTGTTTTGAGCAGAGGAGTTGGACTAGATGATCTCCAGAGGTCCCATCCCACCTCAGTGACTCTGTGATTCTCTGATCTATGAAATGAGGCAAGCCATGTACAAAATATCACAGTAGTTATGGTAAAAAAATGCTAGCTTAAGTGAAAGACAGGATATTGAAAGAAATTGGTTTAATTTAACATTAAAGACAAAGGAAAGGAAAATGTTAGCAAATGGAGAGGAAGAGGGAAATGTATCAAGGTGGAAACACCTAGCAAGGCAATGCAGTAGAAATGAGACTGTTCTGTAGTAAACCTGGGGTGCAGTAAACACTAAATAAAGAGGTCCTGCAGAGGGTGGACCGCAGAAGAATGCATGTTACAAAACCAGAAATATATAATCATCAACTCAAGCTAAGAGTTTAATAATAATGAAATAGTAACGGAAGTACTTAACTCAGATGGTGCCTGTCTTCCACAGGTCTCCATGCACTTTCACAGAAACAAAACCCAAGTGTAAACACACAGCTGGGAGGGAAGGGGCTTGATGCAGAAACAGCATTTTGCTAAAGGAAGCTCTATTACAGTGGTTTTAGCACTGGAAATAACACATAAGCAAAAAGTGAATTGCAACCTAGAAAATGGAGCTAAGCACAAACATAATCACAGCCAGCACAAAATGGTATCAATCATTCAACATTAAAAATGAAACATAAGCCCAGACTCTGCCCTGTGGGCAGATATCTGCAGCTCAGCTGGAGCTGTATGTAGCTGCATGGGCTCATCAGGGGGGAGCAACCTGCAAGATCAGTGCCCAGGTGAGGCTGTGTCAAAATGAAGAAAAGTGAGAAGAACTTAAGTTCTTCTTTACTGAGGTTAAGAACTCATCTGGCCAAGTCACTTGGGTAACTCCATGCTGTCGGAGTAGAGTTCGTAATGGTGGAATATGATATAGAGTTAGTGCAATTAAAGTGAATTGTGCAAATTGGAGCTGATGAAGTAAGTAAGAAATTGTCTACTGAGTTCAGACCATGGTTTTAAACTGGTCTCTCAAACATATTTTTGGGAGCAGAGGCAACCAGGGTAACCATCTTATTCTCTGTCTTTCAATTAAAAAAATGAAGGAAAATTTGAAAGTCTTCTGTTTTCTACACAGTGCAGAGCACAAAGCTTTCAAAAAATTATTGTCCTGGAACAGGAAACTCTTTTCTTCCTCAAATCTGCTCCCATAAAGCAGTGATATACCACATATCGCGGTATGTAGATCTAATTTTGTCACCAGGAAATATATTCATCATATAAGTCCTATCGGAATAGAGAAAAAGGCGTATCACAGGACCAACAGGTTCCATGTCTTCTCATGGATGAAGACCTCTTGGCTGGTTGGCTTGGGGTAGCAAGCCAAGGTCTGTATTATTAAACTCTCTAGATTTCAAATAGTGGCCAGATACAACCTCAAAACTGTAAATGGTGTGTCACCCCTTGCTAACTTTGGAGCTGTGCCCTAGAATTGCTGAGGAAAGAGCTAGTTGGTTCAGTGTTTGTGTAGATGAGTAAGTTCCCGTGTTCAGACCCATCTTCTGGCACTGTTTCCTTTACTACTGTATGTGTATCCTATGTTTCTCGACACAGTATCTGAATGCCTCATAGCCATTAGTAGATTTTATTTCTTATGACAGTCATTAAAGAAAAAGAAGTATTTTTCTATACTAAAAAAATGTATTTTCTTGTTGCTGATGGCTATGTGCCTGGAAAGTGAAATACTATCACTTTATTTTTAGCCTAGTAGCCTCTTCATTAGACTATTTTTTCTTATAAACTAAAACCTTAAGAAGTTAAGCAAATTAAATTTGATTATACAAATTTAGAGGTTAATTAGGTCATTAGCAAAGCTGAAACAACCGAACATTTAAAGATTTACTATAGATCAGAGAGATCTGAATAAATAAAACATTGGCTTTGAGTGCTGCTACCAGAGAACATATGATCATGTCATATGTGGATTTTATGTTTAAGAAAGTGTTCAACTTTGCATTAAGTCAAGGGAAATCACAGATTTGACCTGATAAAATAAGCACAAGTTTCTGCAGCTTTCATCACCTTTCAGTTAAAAAAAACATATGTATACATATGTTTACACATTTTGTTATAACATCTATATCACTGATTTACTAAGTCATCATATGCTAGTTCTTTGGGTTCACTGTAGGTATACTGTAACACCAGATTATGATCTGATTTGAGGTAAACCCCCCAACAGTATAATAAATTTGAAAAAATTGTAAAATTCACAGTGCACTAAATATAAACATATAAAATACAAGTCTTAAGTGAAAAGGAGTGTCCACCACTGTAATTGCACTAAATAAATATCCTGCATCAAGAAAATTGGGGTGAAAATTTGACCAGTTTTGAAGAAAAATGTCAATTTAAAAAAGGAAAAGTTTTCCAAAGTTATAGATTAGGTGTAACATAATAGATACACTTACTTTTACTTACTGAAAGTTAAGTAAATTCACTGCCCTAAGTTCATCACAATTAAGTATTCATTTGGGTGCTTCATAAGAATAGTTCAACAGTCCTTGAATGACTGAAGAATTTTTTTTGATGGCTTAAGAATTTGTTTTTTATTTATTGTTTACTGCTTTAAGATGATAATCAGGTGAGATCAGTGTTCTCCTGTAGGTGCTACACTGTGTAGCAGTGCTACTTGTCACTTAGTAACTTCTAGTGAGTTACAAAAATTTTGCAAAAATATTAGCCTCACTCTGGGGATACAGAATTAAGACGTAAAAGAATAAATTGTACATCACCACTCAGTGAATCACTGACAATATTAAATGTAGAACCAAAATTCTCCCATGGGAATCGGATTCCCTCACTGCTCCCTTTTCCTAGCACGAGAATAAAAACCTCCCTTAATGAAAGACTTTAGAGAAAAGAATTTTTCACAAAGTTTATTAACCACAACTCTCACTGCCTTTCTAAAAACACAATTCCTCATCTGAGGAAGAGTCAAGAAAGCCTAGAGAACTGTCTTCCTCAGCATGCCATTTTCTTAGTATAGGTGACAAATAGTGGGATTCACGTACTTCAGCGTGATGACATGCTGTGTATGCTACTTAGCAGCCAATAGTGGAACCCCCAGAGGAAAACTAAACGGAAACCAAACCACAACGAGGTGTTTCCTGCAACTCCATAACAGATATAGATACAGAACACTTCCTACCTTTCATTATAGCCCTTTCTAGGTCTGGATATCTAACTCTGCTTATAAATTCCTCTGCCATTCAACCATAAACTGACACTTAATAAGGGGAGACAAGCCTCATGCAGCTCTGCAGAGCCATCCTATTGTGCTGCACCAGACCTGGGAACATCTAAATAACAGATATGCTAACACAGCTGGAAGTCTGAAGAAAAAAGGATTCCTTTTTTTCTTTTTCTTTTGTTTAACTAACCAGTCAGCAACTATGAAGGGGAAAATAGCAAAAATAAGGAAAGGAGGAGATAAAGGCTTTATCCCCTCATTATCTCTACAGTCAGAAAAAAAAAAAAGAGTCAGTTAAAAACAGAAGAGATTTTCAACTGAGCCTGCATCCTCCCGCGCTGATTCATCCTTCAGGTTCTGTTCATGAAAGCTGAACTGTAGCCATGCAAGTCTTCTACAGCTTTTGTTCATTCAAGGGGACCTAGATCTTGAAAAGCGAGTGGAGCAGGCAGACAATAGGTGGATTAGATTATGTGGGGTGAATTCTTTTTCTTGCTTGTTTTTTTCCTACCTGACATCTCAGTGTAAAGTCTATTTGTGTAAGGGTTCGTGCAAATAGAGGAAAAAAAAGACATTATCTTCAGTAAAGCGTTTACAATTCAAAATAAGAATGAAGATTTATAAGACGGTATCAGGAGACAATGAGACAACAGTCATCACAGCACACCAGTAATCTGTCATCGTATTTTCTGCAGGCATTATGGAAGAAGCGTAAGGGACCTATCTGAAAAAGGATAATGAAATGGCTTTGCAGTAGAGAGCTCCTACTAAGTGCGAGGAACAGCACGGGAAGAATCACAAAGTTTTGCCTTTTTTTTTTTTTTTTTTTTTTTTAAATTTTAACAAATCGGCAAAGTAGAGACTGACCTGAGACAGGAACTGACATCTTACTAACAACTTACTTCATTATCACATATTGAGTTCAGTGAGGAGCGGTATGTGGAATGGCAGTCAAAGATGTGACAGCGCTGCCCCCTCCCAGAGCCAGCAGTTGTCACCTGCTCTCTCCTGCATGAGTGCTCCTGCTGAATCCCTGTTGACACAGAAGAAAGTAGACTGGGAGCAAATCAAACTCTTTGAAATGAAGCTGCTCTCTCATTCCCCCTTGCTCCCCCACCACAAGGCACTCCTAACATCCTCCAAATTTTGTGTAAAGCTAATTGTCCCTTCTCTCCAGACACTCCTTCAAACAATGCAGCTATTATCTCAGACTTCCAATATGTCTACCCCAGGACTTGGCAAGGCAAGTGAAGAGCCTTTTTTCAATATACTTTGAAGAAACTAAATCTTTTATCCCTTTCCTGCTTACATTTTTTGTTAAGTAAGTTGGACACTCTTTCTACTGACCTTCACTAGTACTCGCCAGTAAGTCTATTCTTTGAAAAACCATCAGGCCATCATGCAAGTGATGTGCAAACTATGTAACGGTTGCTAATCAATTCACTTTTGTCCAAAAAACTCTGCCTAACCAGGAGGGGTCTGGCAGCAGACTAACTCTCCTGTCCTTTTGGAACCTCGAAGAAAACCACAACAGAGCACAAAGTAAAAGAAATAGGACAACCATTTGCTATGCACATGAAAGACACCAAAGTACTTAGAGGCAAACTTGCATGGAGTAAAGTACCATCATTCTGATGACTTCTGAACAAATTAATCTATCAAATGTGGCCTACATTACAGATTATGTCCTGACTTTTGAAGTATCATGACAGCTGTGCTCCTTTTGGACAATTCAAAGCTCTGGTTGAAGTAAGGAAGGGCTGGAGACAAAACTTTCTCTGTCAAAGACATACAGAGATAGAGCAAGCTTCTGGAGAAGATGAAGATGTGGAGTAGGAAATGCCACAAACTCTTCTCTTTTAAAGACATCTTTCCATTGTTTGTGACACTGATCAATGCTAACTTCAATTGTTTTTTTCTTCAAAGGGACTGTTACAGAATTTTTTGTTCTGCTGTTCCCTGATAACTGTTTCACCTATCAGTAAAATACTACAGGAATTATGTTTTCCAACTAAAAGATTGTTAATTTCAACAGGAAATGAATTGGTGACAGTAGTATGTTTCAGAACTGTGAAATTGCTTTCTTCCCCTTTCTATAGTGTCAGATTTTTGCATATTCTTGAAGGTGATCATCAGCTCTCCTTCATAAAAAACAAACAGAAAACCCCTCCTCAAAATTTTTTTGAACTTACAAGAGGAGGTTGGCAGTTTGGTGAAATTTACTGATTATTATTATTTTTTTTTAAATTTGGTGTGGAAGGTCACTTTCAAATTCACATCAGCAAAACTCCCAAGCTTTCTGCTTACATCTTTCCCTGCATTACATCAGAGTCTATGCTTATGCAGTTGGCCAGTGAAACTTTTATTAATGGACCTGGCTGAAAAGTAAGACCAAAAAATCATCCAGAAAAGAAAAAAAATATTTTAACCTCTATTACTATCTCTGCACTTAAGCCTGTCAATTATCTGGACTTACATGGGAAAGTGTTGAAAAACATATAACTTAAATACCAAATATAGGATGAGTTTTCTTACTCAGCTGAACTGTGTCTCACCTCAGTCCCCCTCAAGAAGCTCGTATATCTACAAGATGCCACCTGGAAGGCTTCTTACTTTGGTCTTTGAGGTACAAAAAGGATATAAAAAAACTATTGACAAATATGCTCTGACCACATATTTGAGAAGATTCAGTTGTGGTGTTGAGCTCACCACCTGCACTGGCACACACACAAGCACGTCGGGACGGCTACTGATTTACGCAGCATTGGAACATGAAGGGAGGAGAAAACAACACGTGCTCAAGGGTGATGCAAGGGAATTGAAAGCTTAATGCCTTTAGGATGTCAAGGCAATATGCTTGGAGGTCTGCACATGTTTGTTTGTCTTGCTGCCCTCTTGTAACTCTATGCTAGTTGTCCTCTCAGGCAATTTTGCCAGTTCCACTGTTCCCCCGCCCCACCTCTGCATTAGCCAGCATTTCCTCACTGATGGTAAATTGCATTGCCCTCAGCACCTGTGGGCATGTAATTTGGCACATACATATTTTTCTAATATGATTATTTAAGATATTAATATACAAATAAGCTCAAGAATGGAATAAACTGCAGGACTCATCTCCAGCATTTCTAGGGACTGTTTTAGTGCCATATTTGGAACACAAAATTTCATAGGGCTACATTTAAGATGCTCTTTTTCCCTTTGGCCAGGAGATTACTTTTTCCACCAAGGTACGTTCCACTAAAACACGTTATAACAATTCCATGCCTACATCCCAGGCTATTCCGTTGTGGGCTGAGGATTCAGCAATTGCACATATTTGTTCACAATAAAGTCAAGGCAATAAAGCCTATCTGACTGAGAGCTGGTGTAGACCTTTAACTAAGTCTAAGGTTGTGCTGACAGCAACATTATTTCAAACTTATATCCTACAGAGCGGAAAATACTTAAAAAGTACAGATCTGCACAACCTCATTGGCCAAGCTCTCAGGTGGCTAGGAAGTAAAAAAACCTCCTTTGCCTTGTACAGTTTTAGATAGTGTAGTGTTTTTCTTGTCAGACTCAGAAACATATATGCTCTGCTGGGGTTTGAAGAAAGGAAGGAAAAATATGAAAAAAAAAATATAGGTATGATGAACAGACTGAAAGAAATGGGGCAAACTTGTTCTCACTGCTCAGCTTAAAGATCTGTAAATAAATAAACTTTGTGTGCCCAGAACTTGCTGCACTGATGCCCGTTCTTCTGTAACTCACTTACTAAGGGTCTAATTTAGCAGAAATAGGGTCCAGAGCTACATAAAATCAAGATTTTTCAGTGTTGTTACTGAAGTGAATCATCAGCTTAGTTGGCCTGACTTCATTAATTCCTGAGACATGGTTGTGAACAGAGACTTTTGAGTATCTTTTCATCCTGTGAAACACTAATCTCCAAAGTCAAAACTCACCTTACACAGCTGCTGAAGCTATTTTTGTATATCCAAAGTTAATCCAGCTCTGAGCTACAGTAATGATATCCCTTTAACGTGGCATGGAAGCTTTACTCTGTTCTTTTAAAACTAGCATGTATTCAGTTCCACATACTGGATATCCGGCAGGACACTATCTGATGAGGTGCTACTATTCTTCCTCAAAGTTATTTGCCTTTATATAAGGCAAAGATTTCTTTTTTTTATAAGGCTAACTTGAATTTTCATTAGTGCTTAAGCTCTAGTTAATGAACATTAATTAACTAAGACGATTATATTATAGACTGGACACATGAATTTTTGATTAATCATGTTGAAGGAGCAAATGTTTGAGTCATGTGACAAATATGTAAATGTGTTTGTACTATAATTTGTAATTGCATTAATTAATACACATTAAAACAGACCAACAGTTTATGAAACAGCCAGCGGAAAGTCATTATATAATAGGCAATGCAAATTATGGCCTGGCAGTAACTAACAGTTAACTCTGTAATTAACTAACTAATTAACTCTGTTGGAGAATAGAAAATAAGAATGATTTTACTAATTTAAACGTAAAGCCCAATATCCTAATCTCAAGCAATGATCTGCATGATTCACTAAAGCATGTAAAGCACATAGGGATACCTGCTATATTCTCCTGGACTTGTCCATTGGCATTTTAGAGCCAAAGTTGTATTCAGGACTTGGAGTTTAACAGCCTTTAATGAACTTTTTTTCTAGGAACTTCTCTAGTTGCTTTTTGAACCCATCCATACTTTGGGCTACCACAATGTCCTCTGGCAATGAGTTCCAGTTCCCTATATGCTGTCTGAAATAATCCTTCCTTTTGTTCATATTCAAAATGCTTCCCGTAAATTTCACTTGATGCTCCATAATCACTTGGTGTGCACCTTTTCTGTGCTATTCCTGACTTTACAGAGCTCGATTATATCTTCTTCCTCATCCCCAGCTTTGGTTTTGAGTATTTAGAAACTCTCCAGATGGGAGCAGTTTCATTACTTCAACCATCCCTGACATCCTTTTATATCCTTTCTGAGCTGGGTGAGGTGGCAGAACTGCCCACTATAGTCAGTGGTGCAATCACATTTTCTATTTGTTGTTTCTTCTCCATTGATTTACCCAGGAAAATGGATCATTCTCCTATGCAAATACCGTGGAGCATTGTTGCTGTCTGCCCTTGGAAGACATGGTGCCTATGTGGAGATCCCGCCTTGTGGGAGGTCTTTTGTTAGGAGCCATCATCAGCTCTTCAAAATAAAATGATCCATGACGGAATGGGCTCACTAGCCAATTAATTAACAAACTAGTAGTTCTCTGGGGTTTACAAACCAGCTGGTGTTGGCCCTTGTTTCTAAACGAGGGTGGCCATATGCATGTCCTATTGGAAATGGTCCCTGGCCTTGGCCAATTCCCAAGCTACAACTGGGAATTGCTTGGGAGAGGTGTGCCTCGGCAAAACTCTTCCAAGGACTCCTTCAACAGTTTAGCAATACAAATACTTCCATTCCACTGGCAACAGTCCCAGGCACTGACTTACTCGCACAGAGAGAAGCTCAGGGATGGATAAGATTGACACTGTGGTGTGTATGATGAGTGGGTGCAGGTCCTCTCAAATCTGTGACGTTGCTTCACGTGTATTTGTTCTGTATTTGGAGCAGGAGAAAAATGTTCAGAAATTACATGAGTCCAGCTGTTTTCTTCTACAGTATACCTGGAATACCTAGGAGACATAATAGCATAAGAGAGCAATGGCTAGGACTGAAGAAAATGAAAGACAGGCCCTATTTACGTAAAATACATGTTTAAAGAAGGCGATGATTCATGTTAATAAGCAATTAAGTATTTAGAAGATAATCCAGGAATCAAGATCAGGTGACTGTAGAGGGGAGGGGAGGATTTTCTCTGATTTAAGATGAGGAATAATCAGGATTAGATACAGACATTAAACCGTTGGAGCGCACAAATTCTGCAGAGTTAGCATATCCCCAAGTCAGATTTTGCTTAATAACACATTACAGATTTTTTAATGTACATACCCATATACAAATCTGGCTTTGCATGGGGATAGATATCTCCCTAACGGTCTATTTAAATATTTATATGAGGGCATAATTTCTATGTAAATAGATCGATATTAATTTCTTTATGACTGGATTCTGATTCCCTTACAAAGAAGAATATTCTGCTTCATTATTCGATGCCCTTGCTATAAATAGAAAACTAACAAAAAATATTGTTCAACCTCTGTTCCAGTTTTATTGAGGGGATTTTTTTAAGGACAGAGATTAAAAATAACATATTTCTCTTGTATAGATATGGCTGCATGTACCTTTGTGGATGAATATGATTAGAGGATAATTTTTGTTGTTCGATTAATTATTTAGATACGAAAATTAAAATTTCAGATTAAAATAGCTATTGTCTGCTTTTATGAGCAGTCAGAAACTAGGTCATTGCAAGAACTGAAAACATCCCTGTGGTCTGTCATATTCTATATTTTTATGTGTAGGTAATACAGTATATTGTTAATGTGAGATCTGGCACGTCTTATTCTAGCACTGCCTCATTTCAGTTGTGTCAGCTGTGAAACTTGCCAAGGGAAGTAGAAGCCAAGCACAGTCTGTCGGTGCTAGGCTGCCTTAGCAATTTTTATGTGACAGCTCAGAAGGCTCTTGACCGCATGCCCTAAACCTCCTGGCATATGCACATGAAAGTTTCAAAACTGAAGGTCAAATCTCCGTCCCTCTGGGTGAGCTCTGCAGAGCACGGTCCTGATGCTCCGTGCAGCCCTGCAACGTAGCCAGGACATGTGGCCTGAGCACAGGACTCTGCTGGTAGTGTTTTGTTCATGGGAAATTCATTCCAGTCCCTGGAAGACAGTGGTAGGCAATAAATTAAACTGCTTTGCAGTACTTATCTCCCTGTAGCCTTCTGCTGCTGCTGTTTCCTGTCCATTGCCGTCTTCTTGTCCCATGTGGCCATTAACATCATGGGGATACTGTGCCCTTGCTCTTTGCTGTCAGGTGCCCTCTCTGGCATACCATGCATATTACAGGCAGCAGCTCGCTGGAGAGTGTCACTTTTCCTCGCTTCTGTAACTCAAGTCACAAATAACCAACATATGAGAAAACTTTGCCTAATGGTCTGGGGCCGTGTGCCACTTTTTGGCTATGGCTACGTCTTCCAGCACTTTACCATAACTGCTTTTATCATAGCTTCATTTTCCATGGGTTAATCTTTTTATACATACATTGTCTTCAGAAGAACTGACCTATAAATAGGGAGGATTTTTCCAATGTGTATGAAGTAAACCATTCATCTCACTGATTTCTCTTAGGTGGCCCCAAAGAGGGAAAAGAGTAACAGCCTAAAATAATAGGTCAGAGTGATGTAAAACATTCTGCTTCTTGTCCTGCACACCCCTTCCTCTCTTCCCAGGATCCACACCCCCGCCTTGCTCCGGAGAAGTTAATAAGATGATGACATAAACAAGGGTGACAAGACTGGGTATTTTTCCCAACCATATATATGTTTTAGATGATTAACTCTTCATTTACAAAGTTGCTTTCACTCATAAAGTTGAATTCTTTGGCAACAGACACAATCCAATGACAAACCTCTCCGAATAACAATAGATATATGAAAGAAAAAATACTATAATAAGAAATAAAAATAAAGTTACAATTTATTATCATTATTACTTGTGTTCTAGTGCCCAAGATTTGTCAGGTGTTTAAAGAGTAACAGAGAACGAATGACCTTTCCTCTCAAATCTGGATACATCAAATCATTCTTTAGAATTGACACTCGCTCAATCTCCCCCTGTCCCGTGTTGCCAAGCCATGGTACCAAACAATCAGCTACCTCCAGGACGTATCCTCAAGTTAACCTGCATTTGTTTTCTGGCTCTGGGATCCCATAGGCCAGGTCAGCTGAAAGGCCAACTGACCAGCTGCATCTGGTAAGGAGGAAAAGGGAGGCCTCAAGGTTGAGGAGCAACTAGCAGTACATGCTGGGAAGCAGAGTCCCTAGCTACAGTTTTGCCCCACAGCAAGTCCTTCATTGCATGATCCAGTGCTTCGAGGAGGGAGTGAGCCACAGGAACCTTGTCACATGTCCAAATTCAGGGAGAAAAACATGAGTGACAAAGATGTTGAGAGGTCTGAAATTTTCAAAATCCAAATACAGGTTTCATGTAGTACAGGACAATGTAAAAAAGTAATCTGGAAAAACAGCTTTTTATGTTTTTTTGGAAGCTGAAACCAGGATAATGCCAAGAATCCTATACTTCCATGGCCTTGCCATGATCTGTTAAAAACAAACCCCACCTTAAAGTACACAACATCCCCATTGGCCTGGCTAGCTCTTTAGACACACTACTAAGCCACATCCTACCCTCTGGGAAATGCTCTCGTGTGAGGAGGAAGACGAGACTGCAACAGAAAACTGGTAACTCTGTGTGTCTCACTGGGCTTGGGTTGGTCTGTTTTCTGCCCTTAAGTGTGTGTTCTGAAGGCCTGAAGTGATACTGGAAGCTGACGCAGAGGAGAAAGATGAGGGTAGTGGTTGTGGGTGGGCATGTTTTTAAGATCAAAATAAAGTGTCAGAATAGGAAGATTAGGCATGTGATGGGTAAGTTTAGGAACGCGGGGCAGGAAATGGATTGTGAATTAGCGTCTCTTCACGGGGGGAAGGTACACATCATCTGCCATCATCACTGTCAATGGTTAAGACTGACATTGAAAGAAACATTGATCTGTAACTTTGTCTTAAAATGCTAAAACTAGAAAACCACATACTGAGACCAGGTGAACAAGTAAGTAACATTTAAGAAGCTGATTAAGCATCAGACAAGGAAAGAAAACTCTCTTTAATGGAATACAGTAACTCTATTAGCTGTCTCCAATGAAACTTGAGCTCAGGTTGTACTGACTAATGCAAAGTTACCCATGAAACCAAGTGCTCTAGGAGTTTCTGGTGTAAGAGCTGAGGAGCTACACTGATCAATTTTGCTACACGAACAAGCTCTTTAAATGGCAAATTATAATAGACTGTGTTTAGAACTGTTGAAAAATACAAATACAATTAACTGACTGATCTGAAAATTTGATTTTTGTATGTTGGAAGCATTGGACTTTCTGCAGAAAGTATCTATGTCAGATATATTTTTAGATAAGTTCCGGTATTTCATTGTCTTGCTGACATTTTGTATTTCTCCAGTGGTACTCATTACAAAATAATTGATGAGTATTAAATCAATGTATGTTAACTCCTGAGTCTATGATTCTATATCCCTTGTGACTGCAGTAGTGGTCAATATATCTAGTTGCTTTTCAGAGAAGGAAGTTCACAGGAAGGAGTGGGTTTTGGTACAAAATCCAGACAGATTCCAGACAAATCACAAGACAGAAGTTGAGAGAAACAAGAAACAGCATTCTTTACCCTTTTACTTTTAAAATTTGCAAAGGATTGCTATAAGTAAAGGATACTGTTATAGTAAGTGAAGTATCGGGAAAAGCTTTAACACCCCAAAACATTTTCCCTCCTAAATTTTGAAACATCCTACCATAACACATTCATTTTACAAAGCACAGAACAGGTCTCGGGAGAACACGAGTCATCTTTCAGTTGGGCACACAAATAACCTACATTTGCAGAAAAGCTTACCCAAGATGGCAGGTGACCTTCAGCCATGGGATGCAGATTCACATTTCTGGAGGCTCCACACCAGAGCATCTCCCTCTTTGCCCTGTATGAGTGCATTTTGGCTGTCTCTGCTTTGGGGGTAGTATTAGGCAGTTGCAGGGTGGTGTCTTTGCTCTCTGTCGGATTCTCACCACTCAAAACCCCAGAGCCAAGTCCCACAGCACCTTTTATCTGCATATTAGGATGCGTGCTCTCTTCGTAAAGCAGAAGCAACTGTCCCAAGGGAGACTGGCAACCATCAAATGGTGCGTTATGAAACCTGAAGATGCAGCAGGTGAATTAAATTTTAAGGCCAAAGTAACTTTAGTAAAAGTGCTTGCACTTAATACCTGAGTGACAAGAGTCGGCCAGCTTCAGTTAGGTGGTTTGAAAGGCTGGAGGTGTGAGGTGCAGGGGAGGACGACAGCCGGTGTGAGAACCCTGTAAGATGGGAGCTTAGAGCCTGTCTGCCCGCAAGGAGCTGAGAGACAGTGAAGGAAATAAAGGTTCAGGGCTTAATTTCCTGGTAAGTGTTGTCATGCCTCGGGGTGTTTCAGCTACAATTTGCTGTGTAAGGGTTTTAATTGGGTCTGGACAACCTGTCTGTTGTTGCTGAAAGAATAAATGCTGCAGCTTGTTATTGCATCTCATAGTGAAGGAAACCAAAAGCAAATCTGGGTCAAAAAAAATCTTTTGGTATTTTGTTTGTTTTTTCAGAGCATGAGTAAGATCCTGCTGGGAAATTTGCCCGTTGTGGCAAGGTCTCTGTGTAGATCCTGGGTATCACTTCAACTTTTTAAGCCCAACTGAAAGACTGTACGTACTGCAGAAAGGAAGGGATGAGCAGAGACACAGAAGCAGTCAGCAGTTTTGCTGCAGAAGAGAGCAGAGCAAAGCAGCACAGAGTAAACAACCAGCAGGAACAACAACAGGAGGTTGCGACTGATGGCAGTAGCTAATGGTAAATGTGGCTAGTGTAAGCAACCGGTACCAAACACAAGAACATTGCTAGTGGGAGTAGCTAGAGGCAAGTTGAACATCCCTCAAAAAAACCCCAAAACAACGGAGAGCACAACTCCTTTGTCAGCTTTCAAATGGTGAGCTATGGGGGAATAGACTACAAAGTATTCCAGGAACAACGATCAATATCTGTCACTTAGATCTCTCCAAACTTGGACTGGAAATGGAAACTGCACTTTCTTATTATCTTACAATAATAAGGACTGTAGGATGAGAACATGGTCAAGCATACTAGGAAAATAAAAACAGCTCTACAGGAAACAGCCCAAAGTCCTTCTAGTCTGACACCCCAGCTCTGACAGAAGATGCTTAGCAAAAGAGTATAAAAAAAAGGGCAAGTGGGGGGCGACAAATCCCTGCTATGGCCTTCCTGTGAGTCTCAAGCAGAAAGGTTAAATCTTCAGCTTTTTTTCTAGTAGAAACAAATGTGCATAGGGACTATGTTTGGAGCTGATCATTAGTTTTTCTGAATATGTTTATGACTAGAAATATCATTCTTAGATTACTTTCTCCACAAAAGTTTCAACATGATAAATAGTTTTTCCCTTAGTTACTTATCAGGAAGGAGCCAATCGGAATAATCTACTGTAATTCATTAATGCTGACATCTTGTGGTTGCTTTTTGTATGCCGCCTTCTGCTCGAGTTTCTTAGAAAAGACTGAAATTTCTCCCTTGCCTTAAATAGCTATTGTACATCTTCTCTATGTCACTGATTGTGTATTAATTACACGATTCTGAAAATTATTCAGCAACCCCAACAGGGAGCTGAGAAAAGAAGGATCATGGTTTGGGCCAGACTGGCCACGGAAACGAATGGTATCAAAATGTGCTTCAATTTTTTTTCAGAGCTTGATGGTTTTGAACTGCTAACGTACGAAAGCAGTCTTACCACTGCAATCACCGCCCCCTTTAACATGTCTCTGTTTACATGCTGATACCTGTCAGCTTAAATATTTTTAAAATAGTAATCCTACCCTACAGCACTAAACAAACGTAAAGGCATTGGCTAGAGTAATAAGGGAGTAGGGTTTAGTTTGAAAATCTCTCTAATGATGTTCTGTCTTTTGGGAGTTAAAAGGTACCAGCATCCAGCAGAATGTGTATCGCAAGGCCTGCCTTTTGCATATATTCTGTCAAGATAGTTACTGGGAGCACTGCTGTGCTCCCCAAGGTTTCATCATGTATTTTATTGTGGTGCAAGTGCAAAAGACACACTGCCAACCTCTGCAAAATAGGATCCATCTCAGAGCATGAAGTACTATTATTTCCAGCCCAAACAGTATAGCAATTGCTACATTATTTTCTATAATTTCAGGGATCGTGTTATAATATGAGGTTACATCTTCATATGCTTCTGAATTTAAAGGATAGATCAATCCAGTATTTTTCTCATGTGTATGTAATTCATTCATTTATTTATTTGCTTGAGAAAAGAAAGGTGATGGCCTGCCTTTGAACTTTTCTGCGTGACAGAATGCTCCCTTGTCTCCCAACAACTAAAATTAGCCCAGTTTTAATACACTTCCAAGAAGGAAATCAGTTGATTTTGGTGAATCAGTTGATTTTTGATGAATGGATTTTGCTTGTCCTTCAAAATAGAATCCATTCTAGAATGACAGCAAATAGTGTCAGCCTGAATGCAATTTTTACAGTTAATGAGGACCTGAAACACGGATAGATAATGAAAATCTCAGTATATCATAAACTCTAAACTTGCAGCAAATGCAACAAAACAATTAGTTCATTTAAAATGTTTAGGTTGTTGTTCAGGATGTAATGTAGTATTTCAGCATTGTTCACCTTACAGAGGTTATTTTGACCTCTGCTTGAGTATAGAGATAACGAATTACAGGACCTTAAGTCATGATGACTATTGTAGAACTGTAAATATGCATGTTCTAGAAACATGAGAGAATATAAAGAAATTGCTGTAATTATCTGGAGGAAAAATCCCTCACATCTGTAGGGAGCTGCAGCTGAACAGAATAAGGTTGCAAACACAATTAACCAAAGAAGTGGTAGAGAAAATATGACAGCCAGCAAGAATCTGATAAGAACAGCATCACCAAAGTTAGACAGAGAAGGACAGAATGATTATCGACTTCTTATTGCCCAAGCAGATGTTTAAATAGTTGGCTCTTCACTGATTCCACCAAGACTAATACCAAGAGAAGCATAATGATTAGCACAAAGGCTTGTGTCTATGTCTTTCTTACCCTTTGGTATTTTCTGCTCAAAAGTGCTTTGTGCAGAAGACGTGTTTTACTAAAAGGAAAGTGATGCTGTTTTTTAAATACGAGACGTAGCTGTAAGCATTTCAAGCTCCAGTAAAAATACTGCAAAGTTAAGGGCTATGACATTATGAAAACAGTTCAGAGTATGTTCACTCAAATCCTTGAGCACTGTGGATTTGAGGCACAGTAAAACTTCCTTTCAAAAAATGAATGTAACAGAAATGCAGCAGAAATATAACAGAACTGACAGAGTTGCTTCAGACCAGAAGCATGGACATATTAGACAAAGAGAGAGTTAAAAATATGTATCTTCAAGCCTGAACGCTTTGTTATTGAGAAATTTCAGCAACTCAGCTTTAAGGAAATGTAGGTAGGTGTCAAGCAGCACTAACTGCTCCACAGAGAATAGAAATGGATGCTGCACAAACTGTAATTGATGGTCCTTTAGTTTAGAAATGTTGTTGTGAGTCAGTGTACATCATGTGGGTCATAAAAAATAGACAATAAAATTTTTAACCTTATGTTAGGTTCTAATTAGCATTAAAACAAATTAAAGATCTGTACCTGATTTGCAGCACTATCATTAGTCTCAGAAAGAGAAACCAGGATTTAGTATAGTTCATATAGCAAAGAAATAGAAGGAAAGAATTCAATAGTTCAACAATGCAGATAAAACCAGAAAAAGTGAGGGGAGTTTCTCTGATGTCCCGACCCACAGCTGCTTACTTGGCAGCTGGCAGAATCAAAGCAACTGCAGTGCTTTCAGAGCCTTCTCTGAGTGAATTTCCTCCCTTTATGAAATGTCTTCATAATAAAATGAAAAAAACACAGTCAAAGTACGCACATTTGGTACTTTTCTAGAACGTGGTTTTCAGTATTATTTAGGGAACTAAGCTTGTCCATTAAAAGAAGACATTAAAATGGTTTTAAAAAATCCCTTTAAGTGATTATAAGACCAGCATTTTTTTACATAGGATGATATTCCTCAAAAATAAGACAAGACATAGAAATAACATATCTTATTTTGTGATTATTATTGTTGTTGTTGTTATTATTATTGTTACAACAGCCTCTATTAGTATTGCGTTGGCACCTATAGCACAAATAATGAGGCTCAGAACTCAAATCTGAACACAGCCAAGTTCATATTTCATTTGGCAGTAGAAATAAATGTGGACATAATCCATATTATTATTATTATTGTCTTATAAATTCCATTGACAACAAAGTGAGGTTGCATTGATTGTTTTTAAGATGGATATGCAAATGAAACAATTGATTTCCAGTTCGGATAACAGATAAAAGTGAAACAGCTTAATGCTGCATTTTCTTACCCTCAATACTATTGATAGCAAGGCTAAAGATAGATTTTGGAATCCGAAAAGCATCTGGAAAAACAAGGATTTGTGTATATATTCATAAAGCCTATCTATCCAGTGATACACAGTTTGTATACCCTGAAAGGATCACTCTAAGTCTCGTTGCGGTAGCATTTCACATGGTCAGATGTACTAAAATACAGGCGTATGGATTAGTGTATAGGACAGACATGCAGCTGCATTAGTAGTGGAATTCACAGAGATACGTACAGATCCTTCACCACTGATTTCACTGGAATTATGCATGATTCTGTCTGGATCGGCTTGATATGATTTCCTCAGTCCCTAAGAGCATCTATCCAGCCATAACAGAAGTCCTCTCAAGAGCAGAGGGAAGGGAACATGGACTTGTTTTCTGTGAATGTCTTATGTTCTTTGATGGTAACATAGGAAAGAGGAAGGTAGATGAAGTAGGTGTCTGCGAATTAAGTGATTAAGTGTCAGTGAATTGATCTCTACTATAATTCTGCAAGGGTTCTCTGTTCCATATCCTCATCTTCAGCACAGGCAAGTTGCTGCACAGAAGTTGCAGGCAGTTTCCAACCTCAGTCTGCTGGTGTGTCCAGAAGAAGCTGGCTCAGCCCACAGGGAGCACGTGGCTGTTGGGAAAAATGGCTCCAAGCCACACTCCAGAGATGTGCTGACTCCTAACACTGCAATGCAGCGGAGAAGAAAATCTCTGCTGGCAGAGCAGCTTCCAGGAAAGACTCAAGTTGCACTCAAGAATCCACTGTTAGGGAAGGGAATCAAGGCTAATGGCATTGCAGGGGGAAGCACATCGGATCATGCCTGCCTACCTGGAGTATCCCATAAAAATATCATACTCTGTTAGATTTTTAGTTCATGCCTTGATGAAATACGAGCTACCACACTATCTGCTCCTTCAGTATGAGTGGCAGACAAAAAAAGAAAAGACACTCTTTTATCTGTTTGTAAATATTTAATGATATTTTTCCTTTCTGACGAGACTGGATCTTTTTTGCAAGTAGTTCTGTCTCATAGTTTGGCAGTAACTGAATAGTACCTGCTCAAGTGAATCTGAACTTTAGCAGAATCTCTTTTTTTTGGTAAAAGGAGACAACAGAATATAGCTGAAATGTGCTTTCCCACAAATTGAATTGGTTCCTATATTTTGGCATCCAGTGATGCCAAAAAGCTCCAGTTTAGGACTGGATAGTTGGGCCCAGCACCGTTCAGGTAAGACTCTTTGTGAATACCCAGCAATCTAATGATAGACATGATGCAACTAAAAATGAGATCCAAAGTTCATTGAAGTCTTTCTGCCACAAATTTCTCTGGGTATCAATACTATTTTCTCTCTTTCTTCTATGCTATAGGCCAACTAGCTTAAAGTTCTTATAAATTTGTATATCTGTATGAAGAATGTACAGAGGAAAAACAGAGTGAAAGAACTGAAGGTTTTTATTTTTACTTAGTACTGCATACCCTTTCTGACAACAATTCGCATTCCTCCAAATCCTAAAGATAATATCATTTTTATCTCCTAAAAGACTTTGCTCATAGCAAAATAAATGCCACGAGCTCCACAGTTTTAATTGTTTTGATGGTATTATCTTTCCGAAAAGAAACACAGTCTATCTCTGGTCTCCCCTGAGAATGCCCACAGCAATGAAATTCCCGTAAAACCCAGGGCCAGTGTTTCTCTCGCAGGACTGATAATTGATTTGATTTTATTCACTGAGACAAATTTGATCAACTGGTTTTAGGCAGTTGAACATGACATCTTTAGATATGCAAGTGCAGTGGATAGATATATTAGTGTCTGCTTACCTCATTATTGAAGAGAATTCTGCTGACTGCACTCAATCAGCAAATGACTTAAAAGCTGTAAGCGGCAAGTTGGGAATCTTAGTCTTTCCTTGGGATGGCATGTTTTTCCTCAACACCAAGGAAGTAAATAAAATTTGGAAGGATCACTGATGATACCTGTCATGGTGTAACTAATTTTAGCTAATTTTGCTACTTTCAGCTAATTTTAGTGACTTAAAAGTTTTCAGTTTGAGATCTAGTCTTACTACAGGCATCTTACAGACACCTCAGAAGGTGTTTCATCCCTGCGTCATACCAATTTCTAAACTAGACAGAATTAATTACCACCTAATTCTCCATGGCAGTCAATATAGACATGAACAGTAGCAATACCACTGGAAAAGTATGCTCTTCAAATAGGAATTTCCAGGACATAATAACAGCTCATAGGGCTGAGCTAAGGTTTTTTTTGGATGATGAAGTCTACTATAAAGTAGTCTACTAAAAAGAAAGACCTTAGCCATTTATGCAGCCCTCAAACCATCTGAGTGGATCTTGAGTTTAAGACAACCTCTGAAAGTGATACTGAAATTTGCGAAGACTGACACTGAACACTGAGATCACATTACCACTACCTGGTTTGCTTTTGGGCCTCCACTGGATTTTCCTTCCATCATCAACCAAAGAAGATTGTTAGACTTCAGGAGATGCTTTTCCTTGTAGACATCTTCCTGCTACAATGGAAACAATAAGGCTTCAAAACTACAAATGCCCATCAACATGTCCTATCTGTTTGGGAATGTCTTGGCAAGTGGAATGAGTTTGTGCAAGAAAACCTGAAATAGGGTCAAAAAATGTAGGAGCAAAATTAGTCAGGGGGCTCAGCTGATGATCTTTCCTGTTGAGTCAGGGAAAAGAGTCTTGTTTTTTCTACCCTGATGAAGCCCAAGCTGTTTGGCTGGATGGCAGGCCTCATGAGATAAGTAGTGGAAGACCCTATATTTAGGTCAAGGGAGACCTTCTATTTAGGGTTGGGAGACTGTGTAGCTTACTGCTAGGGAAAGAAGAGGAGTCAGGGAGTGGGTATTGTCCTTCCCTTCTTTCCTGAGCAGTTTGTGACATGGAAGGGAATAACCATCAATTCTATCTATTCTGTGTCCCAAGAAGAACTAAGAAAAATCAGAAATGCAACAAAAAACCCAAGCAACTCTGGCTGAAGTAAGAGCAAGAGCTTGTGTTATTATCTCTTCACTGTCTACCTGCCTTCTAGTAACATTTCTGCCCTACTGACTGGAGATCATAGTGCACCCACTGTTTGACTGTAAAGCATTCTTCATTAAAAAAAAAAAAATTGCTAAGGATTTTATATCACTGCTGTAACAATCCTTTAACTTTTGAAGATGCACCCCTGAATATATTTTGCATTTAGCACTGAACTGGAAGATAAATACATAAGAACTTATGACATAAACCTGTAATAACCCATATTGATTGCTTAGCCTTAATGCTTTTGTTTTGCTTCAGCCCTTTATTTTGATGTTTTTAAAAGGTGCCACTAAATATGTCCTGTGGCAGTGGTGTATCCTTGAAATACCATTGCACCCACAGAGGGTCTCAAAAGACATTAATTTAGAGAGGATATCTATTTTCAAGTTTTCTTGCTTTTCTCCTCTTCAATTGCTATGATGAGCAAAGGAAAGTAATGGTTGTCATTCACACATGTTGTGGCTCTATTAGGTGTCTCCAGAATCATATGCACACAAAAGCGGCGGGATCTCGAGGGGTCATTTAGTTAATCCTCTACATATTAAGGCCATTTAGAAATTGGAGTAAGCTCTAATCTCAGCTCTGAACAACTTCAGCTCTTCAAAACTGGGAATAAAAGGAAAAAGCTCTGGATATGCTCGTGGATCATCACTGTTTAATAGCATGCTAATGCTGTTTGTTTCTATTAGCAGTACCAGCAGCCTTTGGCAAAGCTGAATGCGAAGTGTTGCCGACTCACCTACAGTAGACCGAGCAGCGGAGAATTGCATTATACTCTTTATTTTACTTAAATAGGACTCACGTACTAATTTTTCTAAGGAACATTTAAGTATGGAGACATTCTGCAGTTGGTCCTTTTTCTTTCTTAACACCAATGAAATAAGAAAAAGACAACTACAGAATGTTTTGGACCAGTAGAGGAAGTCTGTGACATAGGATGGATTTCAAAACCATGAATAACATGATGACACCTCACTTATATCCTATTGCTTGTTCCATTATCTGTCTCTCTCCTTGGCCAGAAGAAACATGACAAACCCAAGCTGGGTCAATGTTCTTGCTGAAAGGGCTCCTCCACTCCATTAACTATCTGCAGCAAAATAAACCACATATTTTTTACATCATATTTTAAAAAATATTTATTTTTTTGTGCTTTCAGTGGACAGTCCAGCCCAAACCATGACAGTATAGGACTCATTTTTCATCTTACACTCAAGCCTCCACACTTAGAGAAAGTGTTCTGTCCAAGTTCTGCAGGTGAATATTGTCCTGGCAACAATATCATGCAGGTCTGTAAAGGAAAGAGGAGAGTGTGGCAAGATCCAGGTAGCAGAACCCTGTGAACAAGGGAAGATGAAAGCATTGTTTTGGCAACAGAGCCAGGGATAGGCACGTTTGCTCTTCTGTGGAGATCAGCAAAGGCAACCACATGGATTTAAAAATGCCTGACCAGAGCACAGGCTCTTCCACACCACATAAGGCCAGTCTGGCTTCTTGTTCTCGTTCTGACCATGACAGGTGATGAATACGTTCTCTGGCATACTTACAGAGCTTACCGAACAAGGTGTGCACAGCGTGATTCTCTACCTGGTTTCCAGACCCAGCTGGGAAGTCTGTATCTCAGTAACGGAGTCAGATGGCACCTACACCCATCATGCTTAAAATCTGTTGATGACCCAGATGATTCCATGAACTGTTTAATTTTTGTTGGAATGCACTTTGCACCCTGGCCTCTGCAATACATTTATTTTAAGCTTGTTGCCTGTTAATTTCATTAACCTTTTCTACACCAAGAACGTTTTAAGATTTTATAAATCTTTATCATGTCCACTTGAATCCACCCTTTTCACATGAAAGAGTCCTAGTCTTGCTTGCTTTATCTCATAGACAAGCCATTTCACATCACTGACCATTTTTCTTGCTTCTCTTTGTTACTTTTCAGAGGTAATAAAACCTTTGTTTCTGAGCCAGGTTGACCAGACACATGCCCATAATATTCAAAATATGGTTTTGTTTTTTTTTTTTTTTTTCTGCTCTTAATTCCTTTTATATGTTACTGAGCTATAAAAGCAACAGCTTTAAATACTGTCATTCATAATTAAAACTAAAAAGTACTCTTCAATCACCAATAAAACAAAGGCTTGAGAAAACATACGGGCTTTGCAACAGTCTTGAACATTGATATTTTGACTATTATATCAATGGAGACAATGAATTCCAGTGCTGAAGGTTTTTCACTGTGTGTGCCATCTTAGCATTCTCCAGATATTTCAACTGACTGACTTTTAGATGGAATATCTCAGCTGCTATCTTCTACAGGGGAGTTCAGGCTGTCATCCAGGTACCTAGGAGCTTTCTGAAGATCAGGCAGTGTTATTATATATTGGTTTATTTTTAAGATATGTTGGCATGTTAGCAACCTGTTTTCCTAAGTCTGAACCTCCATTTGACTTCTGTTCTTTTTTTGCCCTTGTTAAAGGCTGTCTTCAGAATGTAAACAACCACCCTGTTTTATCTGCTCTCTGAAAACTAAGACTGATCCCTAGGAAGCAATGACTCCTTTCATTCAGGGTGTGTTAAATTCACAAGTCTTGTCTGCATAATCAACATCTCAATTACCTTTAAAAAAAACACTGTGAAATATAGATCTGATAAAAGGATTGGAAGCCATCTGATAACCTCTTAGAGAACACCGGAGTCTAGCCACTACCTGTCTAGTAGGTATTAGTTTGAGACAAGATCTTACTGACACAAAACACTCATCTTTTTTTTCCCTCTTTTTTGACAGATCAAAAAAGTAAACCTTAGCAGCTAGGTATTCAAATTTGGCACATGGAACTAGGTATTGTGGTACACCTGATCATTTCCAGTCTACTACAATATTCTATGTAATGCTAACCAATAGAAACACACATCTAACAGTTATTAAAATTGCATTCAAAGAATTAATTTTGCTGAGAAAAGTAAGTTACGCCTTGTTAGCTATCTCAATTATACACTAATGATAAAGCTTCATTTATTAAGTTTATTAGCATTTTCGAAATAGAAAATTTGCACATCAGAACTTACAGAGTTCTTTTTTTTACAATGCTATGGGTACTTAGAACTTTTTGAAAAATGGAATAGTTTTGGGGTTTTATGACATTTTCACAGCATTCCCTCATCATTTGCTACAACATTAAAACTCAATATATAACTTCATTCCTCCTCGACGATTCTGTATTTTCACTTAAAATTATCCTACTCACATTTTGGATTTTTTATATTACGTTAATTGCTTATTTTTGTGATTGGGATTTTTGTGATTCTTGTTCATAATACATCAGTGTTACTGTGACAGAAGTAATAAATACTTCATATTTTCCACAGAATTTTAGGAAGGGACTCCGAGGTGGTCATCCGGTCACCTCTTCACCCCAAGCAAGATCAGTGGATCTACATCACTCCTCTCATATGCTCCTCTCGCCAATAATCTAATCATTTGTCTCCTCTAACAACCTATTCTACTACTGCTATGGCTATCAGGAAATATTCAAATACCATAGCTAAATCTAAGCTGCAATCAATTTGCGGAGAGTTCGGGTCTTCCTGAGGCACATATGACTTCTATGTATTTAGCTGTCTTCTATGGATTTTCGTTCCATGAACTCCTCCAGTGTCACTATGACAGTTTTCAGCAGTCATCACACCATTTGGCAAGAACTGAAGTTGTACTTTTTTTTTGCTTCTGAAACGAACTTTTACCAGCTTCATTCACAGTGTTCCCTTGCTTGACTGCAGAGAGACAGCGAACAATAGATCCCCATCTCATCTCTCCATGCCATTTGTTATTTTTTGACTTGTACTGCGTTCTCTCCAGTGCTGCTTTTTCAGATAGCAGAGTTCCAACTCAGTTCTCTCTCACACGGAAGCCAATCCACATCCCTTGATAGTCCTTGTTGTCCTTTCTGAACCTTTACTAATTCTTAGCTTTCTTTCCTGCAATTTATCCTTCCAGGTTGGAGTCATTGGAACATGTTGTGGCATTATCTCACTGAAACCTTGTACAGAATGAAAAAACGAAACCATTACACTGATTCAGATCATGACAGATCCTTGTGGATTCCCACACACTTCCTTGCATTCGGAAGTACATCATTAATAACTTGTTGGGGTATGATTATCTGACTATTTTTACACTCTCACTTTACAGCATTTCCATGTAAACCATACTTCCCTGGCTTGCCAAGATTACACCTAAAGGATCGTTAAAGCCGAAATACCTGATATTGAATGCTTCCTCACACTTGACAGCATGCATTATCCTGCCAGATGAAGAAATGACGCTCATGCTGGCGGTTGTTTCCTTGTTGACTTTTAGATGTCTACTGGTTTTGTTCTGGCACTTTTGCTGGGTTTTAAGTCACATGGACTTGCTGATAAATCCCCAGGTTTTCCTCCTTCACACCGGCAGGTACTATGCCTGCTCTTTTCAAACTCCACCTGTCCTCCAAGACTCCATTTCAGCTAGGTCTTGACAAGTCCTAGAAGGAAGTTCATGAGGTGCAGCTGACTTGAGAGCACCTAACTGATCTTTCCTTAGTCTGTTCTCACAGTATAACAAATTCTCCTTGGGTTCAAGTGCTTTATCTGCTTTGTTGCAGTTGGGAGCAACAACTGAAACAAAAAAAGATGACAAATAATTTATGAACATTTATTCTTTACTTCTCATGTCTTAATCTATGTATTATTACTATTATTAAATGTTTGCTTATATGTTTTTTAGGTTACAGCTCCTAAATCTTCTTTTTCCTGTGTTTCTTCTAAAGTGTCAGCAAAGTCAATCACACTTTTCATCCTTGCTACGTGCTCCCTTCTTCATATTCAGTAACCCCTCAGATTTAAAGCTCCAAGAGTTTGGCTGGCGAGAACCCATTTTCCCCCAGCCTGGGGCTTTTCGGATCCACAGTGCAGCCTGGCTGCAATTCCAGGCGCCCCATCCTGCTCAGGCGCATTTGCCAGGCGCCATCACCTCCCGTAGCCCTGAGGAAACGCAGGCCCTGAGGCCACACTGGCAGGATCACTCTGTGGAGGCGGTTTCAAAAGGCAGTCTTTTTTCTTTTTTTTTTTTTCAAAAAGTCTTAAGAAGCAGATGTTAAAATATCTGTATTCCACAGGTTTTGAAAATCTATCCCCTCCAACCCTTTTCTTTTGTCCCAGGGAGACCTTATGGTGGCCTTTCAGTATCTGAAGGGGGCCTACAAGAAAGCTGGAGAGGGGCTTTTTACAAGGGCATGTAGTGATAGGACGAGGGGTAACGGCTTCAAACTGGAAGAGGGGAGATTTAGATTGGATATGAGGAAGAAATTCTTTACTGTGAGGGTGGTGAAGCACTGGAACAGGTTGCCCAGGGAAGCTGTGGATGCCCCATCCCTGGAAGTGTTCAAGGCCAGGTTGGATGGGGCTTTGAGCAGCCTGGTCTAGTGGGAGGTGTCCCTGCCCAGGGCAGGAGGGCTGGAACTAGATGATCTTTAAGGTCCCTTCCACCTTCAACTATTCCATGATTCTGTGAATAACGTACAGTACTGGAACCCCCTGCGCCTCTCTACAGGCCCAGCCCGGCTCCGCCCTCCGCGCATGCGCGCAGCCGCCCCGGCCTCTGAGCATGTGCGGCGGGCCGGGGGCCGGCAGCGGCCTGGGCAGCCTGGGCGCCGCCGCCATGGGCTGAGGGGAGAGGCGGCGGCGGGTGTCAGCGGCTGCAGGCTGGACGCCCCGAGGATGGAGAGAGCCATGGAGCAGCTCAACCGGCTGACGAGGTCCCTGCGCCGCGCCCGCACCGTGGAGCTGCCGGACGGTAGGAGAAGGGGCGGCAGGGCGGCGGCCTCCCCGGCCCGGCCGTCCCAGCCCGGTGGGGGTGAGCTGAGCTGAGCTGGGGGCCGCTCGGCGACGCGACTCGGGAGGGTGGAAAGCGGCTTCCTCTCTCCGCCTCCGAGGGGCTTTTTGTTTTGGTTTTAATGGCGATAACAACAACAGCGACGGCGTCCCCGTCCTCTCCCTTCGGCCGGTGTCTCGCCGGCGGTGCCCGTGGCAGGACGCGGGGTGCCCCTGCCCGCTGCTGCCGCCCCCGGGCCCGGGGTGGTCTGGGGTGCTGGGCCCTCGTTTTACCCCGTTTTAAATCCTTTCGTTAGACGGTTACTCGGTGACATGCTAGTGATGACAAATCTTTGTGGTTGTTTTTTTTGTTTTTTTTTTTTTTTTTAATTTTTGTGAAAAGGTATTGTAAGCCACTGTCACCGGTTACAGCCTAATTTTTTTGGCTCGAAACTACTCATGGGTGCCAGCCAGCCGATATCAGGATGGATATGAAAACATAGCTTCAGGCTCTATGGCAAGTAGTTAAGTGTTCCAGCCAGGTCCAGCCTTTGGGAAGACTACCCCTGCAAAAGTTTTTGGATATGCAAAAGTTTCCGTTCCTGTGAGTCATATGCTGTCATTGTACTTTCTTCAGGATTTATTTTTACAGACGAATCTCTGGCTGTCTGTCTGCCAGCTTTCATCTCCGGTGGTGGAGGAAAGGGAGTAATATTCTGTTTTCTCTCTGCGCTCCCTGTTTGGACTTCCTTGCTGTTGCCCATGGACTTCCCTCTATGCTGAGTTGTTACACCCTTTCCTTGTTGTAATCTGTCAACAGTTTCAGTGTCTGCCAGTGCAGTTGCTCGTAAATTGCACAAAACGACAGACAAGTTTCAGATGGATTTTGCTGCTTCTTGTAAGCTCTTGAGTGGCAGCAGTGAAAATGGACATAATACTGTTAACATAAGCTCAGAATTACAGAAATGATGTAGTAGCACCAGTTTAACTAATTTATGATGGTAAGATGAATAATGCTTAGCACAACCTATTCCAGTTCGAGATGCTTTAAATTTACTCCAGTGCTAGTGTAGGCAAATTAATTCTGAATTTGAGTTCAGTTTTCTTCCTGTCTCGGGCATTATTATCTTACGCTTCAGAGGTAATTATGCCTGTGGTAGTGCAAGATCTGTGACCTCTGAAACAAGTACTTCTCTTGCCCTGTAGTGCAGAAGGAATGTTGATGTATTCTCTAAGAATTACATGAAACAAATCACAGCTGGACTGAAATAAGGAGATGAGACTTCAGTGCCTGAAGTTCATTTAAATTAAATTCCAAGAAAACCTCCATTTAATGGCTATCTCACTTTGAGTACATCTTAGCTTATTACATATCATCTTTCTTGGCCTTGGTGTTCCCTAGGTTCATGCAGGCCTCCCCAAACTCTTCTTGAGAAGCAGGTTTGGGTTGTAGTGTTTTGCTCCAAACATGTACTGACAGGATCAGCTTAGAAAATACCACCACCAGTCTAGTATGGCATGCGGTTTGGTGGCTTCTTGAGTGTGCTGTGTCTGACCTCTTGAATTATGATTCCCTCCCCCCCCGCCGCCATACATTTGAATAGTTTTAATTCAAAAGACATATAGTTTAGCTCTCCATCCTTAAACTAAGAGTCGTAGTACTCTCTTACGAAATGGAGATGTATGTTTGTTTGAACTTCCTTATGCTGAAGAAGACACTAAATCCAGGTATTTAATTTCCTTTCATGTGCTGTGGCCATTAGGGTATTATATGGATGAGCTGACACTTCTTTAAGATTGTGATCTCTGCTGAATTCAAGCCAATACCTCTTATGAAATAAAATAATAACTCTGTACCTTGTCAGGCAGGATTCTAGATAATGACTTTTAAGTTATTTTTTTTTTAAAGCAAGCATTAACACCTGAGTCCAGTGCCAGTGAATACCCTGGGCTAACCTTGCCAGTAGGAAATAGTATTGTTTTTTTCATCACTTCTCTGAAGTATCTTCCAGCAGGTGTTTTCTGGGCACTTAAGAACTTGACACAAATTTCTGGATTGTACTGTTAAGGTTCAGTGCCTAGAAAACTAGGTCTTGCAGCCCAAAATGGTATGTTTTAGCCCTTTCTTGGCTCTGACTCTGCATTGTGGATGCTTTTTTGACTTGAAATGCAAGCGAGTTAGATAACAAGTAAGTACTGTAAGTGCATGAAGAATATAATGCTTTTTCTTTCCCTGGTGTCATGTGCTTTTACTTTAAGTCAACAGGAGTTTGTTTATGAATAGGGAATATTTACCAAAAATAGGCACAAAAGCTCCTTAGTCCCATACCTTTTAAATTATTTCTGTTCAGAAAAACTCTGGGAAAATCTGCGTATGCTCCACGGTGTAGATTCTGTTAATAGAATAGCGAAAGGCTTAGCTTTGTAACTATACCATAAACACTTTTTTGGCTCAGCTACACTCATGTTTAACTGTTGTCTTTTTCTAGGTCACTATACTTGCAATATAGTTAAATTTAATTAGGATCAGTGTTAACCATTTCAGTTAAGTGTGCTGGTATATTTAAAGCTTTTTTTATTTGGTCTCTTTAATAGGGCATGATTGTGGAAATACATAAGGATGTCATGCCTAGATTTGCTTGGTGTTCTCAAGTTCTGTTTTTTGTTTCAGTTGGAGAGCTTTATCTTCCTGCCAAAAGATCTGTGGAACAGAGCTCAAGCAAGAAATTTAACTTTTTTTTTTCATTTGTGTATACTGGGAGCTAATCATGGGTACATTTTTAAAAGTGATCAGATCTTTTCCACAGCTGATATTGTTATTTAGCATCTATTTAATTTTATTTCCAGGACTCCATGTGTGTCCCCTCCCTCCCAGCCTACCCTGACCCTCCCCAGCAGTCAAATTCTAGCGGTGCATGTTGGAGGTAGAGTTTATCTGATGCTCACAGAGCTCTGCCAAAAGGAACAATCTATAGATAGTTCAAACTCTTGAACTTGGTGATGGTTAGAATTGCTCTCTGCAGCTTTGAAACGTCATTTGGTGTTTTTGAGAGGCTTGTGTCTCTTCCACCATACGTTCACTGTAAGCGACATAGATGTATTTTTTATTGTTTTTATAAATAACAGAATGAATGTGATTTGACTATGATGTCTTTTTTCAGTGTTCAAAGGTAATAATAGATTAGCATTTCTTCTTTCTTTTGTTAGCTACAGACAGACTACTTCAAATAGTGGGTAGCAGCACTAATCTTGGAGCACTGTAGAAGAATAATAAATAGCATAGCTGCAGCATGATAAGGATTTCTCTGACTCTACTTGATAACTCCGAAGAATTCTTTGTTTAATATTTGGTAAATGTCAGCTCACCTATCTAGTGGAAGCAGTAGATGTATAGAAGCATGTTATGTAAAAGATATGAGAAGCTATACTTACAGAATCATAGAATGGTTTGGGTCTGTTTTAATGCTTCCTGTTCTGATTGCTTTGTAACTTTGGTATTTGGATCAATTAAGATGATGAGGAAAAAGTTTAAAATAAAAGTTTTACGAGAACAGTCCTATATTTCCATATCCTGGAACCATATACCTGGGTTCTCAGAAAGTGTAGTCCCTCCTGTCATAAGCTGGCATCTGCGTGAAGAGTCTGTGGAGATGGTACTCCCAGCAATGGGTAGTTTGCTTCAAGCTAGAAAATATAATCACTGTACATCAATAATAAATAATAATTATTGTACATTAATATTATTAATAATTATTATACATTAAAGCCCTTTAGGTTTTGTCAAATTCATCCTTGAAAAGTAATATTTTACTCCAGAAAGTTTGTAAGTGACCAAACAGGCACATCATAGCCGTACAGTGTGCTGGTACGTACAGCAATAGTACTGACAAGGGTCTGTATAGCTGAATGTCAGTCTATTGCCACCATTGACTTGGATCTTTGTGTTCTGGCTGTTTTTCATTGCCTTCAAACGTGGAATACGAAACTGATTAGAGATTAAAATGAAATTTATTGCATTCAAGTATTCAAGTTTAGAGACAAAGATGAGTGGTTATGGAGCAACTTAGTTTAGCGAAATCACTTTCACAAACTCATAGATTATGGAAGGACTATGGAAGTCACCTTGAAAGACAGGAAATTTCCTTATTTTTAAAATAAGCTATTTACTTTTTTTTTGTTAATGCAGATTTCTTAAATACTTAACAGAATTGTCAATTTAAAAAAAAAATGATGCTCCATTGAAAATTCTGTAATTATTACTTTGTAAAAGAAAAAAAAGCCACATTGAAATTTCATGTATTATAATCCTGTTAATTACCTCTTCTAAGTATGGTGGGTTTTTCTTTATAATGAAACTTCAGGTACATATAACCTGTGTAAAAAGAATGATCTATTGAACAATGGACACTTTAAAAGGTAAAGTGTTGCTAGATGAATTTATTTTACGTAAAAGATTTCTTTATGATAATGGGGTAATTTAATCTCTTCACAGATAATGAAACTGCTGTCTATACACTAATGCCGATGGTTATGGCTGACCAGCACAGGTGAGAGCTTCTTTAAATTTCCTTTTTTTTTTTTAAGGTCTGAAAAAACAGCATATTTGCTGGAGTTGTAGCTGCTAGAGCAGTCTTAGGAGTTCTGCTGCTGAATTGCTGAGATACCTTCTGTAGCCGAAGTTAGTCACTGACTCTGTGCATCCCAGCATATTCTTACCAGAGAAACCTGTTTTATTTTATGCAATAGAGTGGAGTTGGGATTTCTTCCGTTGATGCACATACAGAAATTTGTCCTAGGAAAAGAACAGCATCATTGTTTTTTAACTGGGTTGTAGCTCTGAGCATGTATTTATTGATGACACAGAAGCTCTTAGTCTCATTAGATGTCTCAGAAAGACACGGAATAAGAGTTGGATGATGAGATTGATACTTCTGGGATTCCTCAGTTGAGCAGCTGTTTCTCTTACCCAGTTGTCCTCAAAGTGCTTAGGACCTGGGGGTCAGCTAAGTGGTGCTACCTTCCGCTGAGTTTTGTAGGTGAGCAGGTACTAACTCTTACGAAACTGTAAACTATTTGTCTAATCAGGATAAACGTTTGTTCTGCTATGTAATACGTTGTTGAGATTGTGTGCAAGGGTTTTAAATTATGTGATCAGCTCATTACTGGAGATTGAAATAACCAGTTCACTTTCAGTTTCACCTATTTTGAAATATTTTATCTTAACTAATATTTCATCTTTACTAATCCATGAGGACTTGAAGGGTCCTATTTAAATTTCTTATCCCATTGGCATATCGCATGTCCTTCTTCATCACAATGATTTCACATACCAGTCTTCCTTCTAAACTTTGCCTATATTTGGGAAAGCTGCTGTATATCTGGTTACGGTGTCTGTGTTGAGATAAAGAGGAAAATGGGAATTTATTATTTTTCAAACCAAAGCTATTAATATGCTTGTTTTCCATGTTTGTAAAGAAGTGATTTGGCCATTTGGCCTAATTCTTACTAGTTTACATTTGAAACCATTGCCCAGTGTCACAATTAATTTTTTTTGTACAAGTAAGAAGTGAAAGTGCTGTTAATATGCAGATGCTTGAAAGCTGTTTGGTCTCTTGTTCATAAATTAGTTGGAGGGAAAATAAATAGTGACCAAGTAATAAATAGAGCACTTGTGTACAAGTTACAGTATATACTTTGCTTGGATATTGTGAACTATTTTTTAATTAAAATTATATTTCTGTTTGAAGGTCTGTCTCAGAGCTGCTATCAAATTCAAAATTTGATGTGAATTATGCATTTGGACGTGTGAAGAGAAGTTTGCTTCATATTGCAGCAAAGTAAGACTTACTTGAGTCCAGTCCAGAAGTTAACAATGAAAGTATTACCACAAATCTAAGGCACCAATGTAAGCTGGAAAACTCTGTAGTATCAGTTAAGCTTTTGTTTTTATACTTCCTTTTTGTATTTTGTTGGTTCTTGTAGCAGTGCGCCTGCCTCATTGATGGGACAGGTTTTACATGTGATATCAGATGGCTTTTCAAATTCTAGTGAAGGAGGTCTTGGTGGATACTTTTTTTCCTTTCTGTGAAACCTCAGTCTGTGAAGAAGTGTAGCCATTATGTGCATCTGTATAGCTGGGTTACTCTTGCTTTTGTAGATTTAGAGGTACCCTGTCTGCAGGTGCTGCTTGTTTTTGAAGTATTCTGAAACAGAGGGAAGCACTTGGATGTTCATTGGGAAGCAGCTGTTCCAAAATACTTCATGTGACCATAACTGAAGGCAATATAACTTGGCCACTCCTAATAAATTTTTGTATCCTGTCTAAAGGACTTAAATGCAAATTTCAAATCTGTGATCTAGATTATTTATTATTTATGTAGCTCTTCAATGGGGATAAATCTGTATTGTCAAGAAACTGCCGGATTAGCATAACCTTAATAGAAATGAACCAGGTAATTTTTGAAATGGCCTTTCAAGGAACTAAACTTTAGACTAATGAATGAATGCTCTCTATTTGGGTCCCATTTTAAATATCTTGAAAGTTCTTACATTTAAACTGCTAAAATAATAAAAAACTAAAATAAATAATAGTAGTACTGCGTATAAATAGCAGGTATTTAGGCACAATAAAGGTAGAAGTTCCAGCTTTCTAAGCAGACTGCTTTAGCAATATCTGTTTCCCAAACATTCCATTTCAGAATTAAATACTGCTTATGTAAAATTTACTTAAGAAAGTACTTAAAGAAAAAATAGCAAACAAATGTTCAGCATGCATCTTAGAAGTATCTTTGAAAAGCTGTGTTCATTGATCATAAGCCCCAAGAAATTGTTACAGTTAGTTTCTGAATTCTTTTTTATCTTGGCTAGTTGTTGTGTTATTAAGAGGTTGCCAAGATGCTTTTTTTGCAACTTATTGTACAGCTAGTCTTCAGTTTCTTTGGATTGTTGTGTAGCAGTTCTGTCATTGGGAAGACTAGCAACAATGGACAAGCCAGGATACAAAAATACTGTATGTTTATCCTCCCAATCAGCTCTTCCTTTTGAAGAGTTCAGGAGTAAGATAAACATATAATGCAAAGTTTTTCTGTGTTCTTGGTGACACTGATTATCCTGAAGAGCCGTTATTTTATGAAAAGTAAAAGGGAGTTACAGATTCAAACCAAACAGCATAAAAATATTTGTAAGAGTTTTAGAATTTTTCTGATATTTAAATTTTTAAATGTAACTTCCAGACACTGAAGCATAACAAAAAAGATTATATTGAAATTGCTATTTAATGGAAAATTCAGTCCGGTGAATAGATTATAGATGAGAGAGGTGAGAGGAAATAGTAAGAAAAACATTCTAAACAGTTTACATTTTAAACAATTGTCAGTCTTAAAGATTAACTGTTGGGTTTTAAAGTCGCTAAAATCATGTAGAAGGCTAACACCTATTCATTAGTACAAGTTACGATCAGTCAGTTCTTACTGTGTTTAATTGTCTTTCCTAAATGTTTGTGTAACTTGAACTATGAGGGTGTAAAAACAGTTTTGTGTTAAGATTTTTCTACTGAACAGTATTTCTACATAGTATTGCTGTTGTATTTATGTCAGTATAGATTTGATTTGTAAATATCCTTGTTACAGTTTTTCTTTTCTTATTTTGTTCTTAGCTGTGGATCAGTTGAATGCCTTGTTCTATTATTAAAAAAAGGAGCAAATCCAAACTATCAGGATATTTCAGGATGCACACCTCTCCATTTAGCAGCAAGGAATGGGTAAGAAAAAAGTTTTTAAAACTCTTAAAAAAAAGTTTTGTGCACAATACACTTGAGCTGACACGTTCTGTAATATTTTTGCATAGTTCAAACAAAATGCCTTGGTTTTCACCTTTGCAAATAAGGATAGCACACTTGCAGGAAACATGGAGGTTAAAATCTATACTTTGAATATTCAGAAAATAATTTTATATATATAGGAAGTTATGTGTAAAGTGTCAGTTTCAGTGCCAGTCATTTTAGTGCTTTCTGTTAAGCAGGAGCTTACTGATTCTTAGAACAATGATCGAACAAGGGATGCATTCACCTTCCAGTTAGCCAAGTAAGAAGAGATTTCAGAGAGGACACTGGACGGTTTGGAAGGGTTCAGAGATTTCAGATTTTTCTCCGATAGTGTCTCCAAGGAAATTTTTACTACAAGGAAAGAAATACAAAGCTTGTCTTCATGATATTGGGGCGTGGGGGAAGAAAACAGTGACCAAGCACCTTTTTAAGATCTTTTAAGATCTTACTTCTTGAATTGTATTCAAGAATTCGAATTGAATTGAAATGTATTCAAATTGAATTGAATTCAGTTTCTTGAATTGTACATGATAATGTTGTCTTTTTAGAACATGTGTGTGTTACAGTAACTATATTGTATCATTACTGGTACTTCAAATGAGGAGAAGGTCCTGTGTAGTGGCTTTTAGGCATGTGAGAGGAGTATTTGCAGAGGAAGGGAGGAAGAATCAGCCAAGTGGTACGTGATGAAATGCAGAAATACACACAGGAGACAGTTATGTGGAAGGAGGCATGAGAAAGGTGTGATGGGGACCAAATAAAAGGGAAAAGTAAGGATAAACTCTTAAGGTAAAGCACTTACAGCATTAGAGAGTGTTAAAAGACCAAACAAAACATTAAGTAGGAAAACCCCCTACTTTCATTAAGGCAGTTATTCTACTTGCCAAAGATTTACATAGTGTTACAATGAGTGTCTCATTAAATAATGATTTAGTGGTGTACTGTAAATGTGTTCACTGGAGTGTACAAATGATGATGAACTTCATAGATTTCCATTAGCTGAACTCTGGCTTCTTGTCTTGAGAGCATAGGTCATGCTGAGCTGAAGCTGTTAGAGTGGTCGTTAAGCACTTCTACACTTTCCACAAAAACATTCAGCTACACAACTCTGCTTTTAGCCCTGTGCTGTTAAATGCTCCGCTTGTACCGTATGAGTCTCTGGTGCTACTGATGATCACTTCTTTTTCACATGCTCAGTACCATACCCCGTATAAAGAAAAAAGCCTGCTGTGGTTTGTACTATGATGAGTTAGAGTGAATGGAGTTCTAAGAAGATACTTGGTTGTCGTAAATGATTTTCCCTGACTGGGTTTTAATGTATTCTTTTGTTTATAGTCAGAAGAAATGTATGAGCAAGCTGCTGGAATACAGTGCAGATGTTAACATTTGTAATAATGAAGGCTTGACTGCAGTAAGTGCTATTGATTCTCATGATGCTCTTAATGAAGAATTTAAAGACTCTCATTTCTTAAGCTTCTGCTGTCTTCCATGTAAATAAACAAAATGGCTGTGTTGAGTGCCCTTAAGAATCAAAAGATGTGATCGGAGTACCTAAGCATATGATAATATTATTCAAAGCTTTTTGTGAAAATGTTGACAATAGTACAGTCAGGTTTAAAATTATATTTATGAAATACTTAAATTGTTGCTAAAGGAAACCTATATCATCATTTTGTACTTAGATTCACTGGTTGGCTGTCAATGGACGAACAGAATTGCTTCATGATCTTGTTCAGCATGTCAGTAATGTAGATGTTGAAGATGCAATGGGACAGACAGCCCTTCATGTAGCTTGTCAAAATGGGCACAAGACAGTAAGTTTCTAAATTTTATTAACATGTTGGGTTTGTAAATAATTGGATAATGCCTCAGTGGTGTTGTGTGTGTGTGTTTTTATAAACTTCGGGCTAGTCATGCACATGATAATGGTTAGAAGTGTGAAGAACTCTATTGTTTGTCTTAGTATTGACTGCATACACTTCCATGGGAATAACCAATTTATTCTTGTGGAGATGATTGATTTTAGTGTTTGTGGGAGTTTAAGTGACTTACTGTATACTATTCAGCTGTTCTGTAATACTGTTGTTACCTTGTTGATTGCAGGTTTTGATGTAATGTTAAACATTTGAAAATGTTCTAATTTTTTAGAATGTGTTTGATCCGTAATTGTACCAGCTATTATGTGCTTTTGAAATCTGAAATGATCTTAATTTACTGTAAATAAAAAATGAACACAGAGTTGGATCAGTTAGATATTTAACATTAGAAGTAAACAGGTTCACATAGACTCTTCATTTATTGATCTGTGTGAACAATTTTTAGGCCTAGCCTTGCATTCAGGCTGGCTATTTACTCTCAAGAGTACAGATCTGGATGCTTTACTTGAACAGCATTACAGCCATGATAGTGATCTTGAATTACACAGATTGTCTCTGTGAGTATTTACTGTTAAAAAAAAATAAAAAAATCTTTCTATCCAGATCCTTTCTGTTGTCATTGTCAGAGCTCAACTTTGGAAGACCAAATTCTGCAAAACTGTTGTCTATAGACTCATGTACATTATGTGATTGGAATATAGCAAAATTCTTTTGAGAGTCTGATCAATATTTTCATATTTTAGAATTTACTTATTTCTTCTATTTAATGTGCGTGTTAAACTTCAGCTTTGTGATAGGCTGTTTATAGCTGTCAGTAACTTGAGTTTTACTTCTCTAAAAAGTTTTGTTTTCCTTTTTAAATGGCTTGTAGTTCCAGGGGCCTTTGGGATTAGCTGAAGTTCAAGAAAAGGATTGTTATTAAAATGGGAAGTTCAAAGGAAGCTTTATGAGCTCTGGCAGCCATGACTTTCCATGTAGTGCTTAGGAATTTTGGTTTTGAGATTAATTACTGAAAATTAAATCATTCAGTGTAATTAGAAATGCATGACATTAATAGATGCAAGCCAGTAGACTTTTCTGTTGCTCTCTTTCTCATGCTGGTATTTTCTTCTCTTCTAGACGGTGCAGTGTTTGCTGGACAGCGGTGCGGATATAAACAGGCCGAATGTGTCAGGTGCAACTCCACTCTATTTTGCTTGCAGGTATATATTTTTCACTTTTGAATACTGTGCTAAAAGTGAAATGGATTTTTTTCTTCTGCAATAAAAATTATTAGAAAGCACAAAAAATAGGACTGATATTCAGTCTTGCCTCATGTTTGAGTGTAGTTTAGTGTCTCGTCTAAATACTTACCTTAATACTGTAGGCTTATATACCTTTTTCTAACAGACATGTTAAACACATAGCTGTGCATGCTCTAGCATGAGTTGTAAATCAATGACTGCTGAACTTTTTTTCTGAAAAAATGAGATCTAGTTACTTAGATTCTTTTCAGTAATACTTTTCTCTAAGCTCTTGGGGATGGTTAAGTAATGATAACATTGCTGCCTCTTCCTTCCCAGGTCTGCCAGGCAGATCACTTTCATGTCACTTTTAAGATACCATCTAAATTAATTTTTTTTTTCTTTTGTGAGACAACCTCCTATGTTGAGAAGTAGAGTAATTAAGCTAGTGATTACTACATTCATCGGTTTCTAAAAATGCAGCCTTTTATAAGGCAAGGTTGACTATTTTCTAATGTATATTATGGTATTACAGTGTACATGAAATATGCATGTATTAGTAGATGTCGGAGTAGAGGTTGGGCCCCGGGACTTGGAAACAAAAATCTAGGTTGATGCAAACACAGACCTACTGTCAATGAAGGAAGAGTTGGCATGTGAACTGTTACAGGAGCTTGACCCTTACAAATACATGGACTCTGATGTTATCCACCTGAGGGTATTTAGAGAGCTGGCTGATATCATTGTGAGGCTGCTTTCCATGATCTTTGAGAAGTTGTGGAGATTGGGGGACATACCAGAAAACTGGAAGAAGGCTAATGTCACCTCCATCTACAAGAAGGGCTTAAAGGAGGATCCAGAAAATTATAGGCCCGTCAGTCTTACATCAGTCCCTGGGAAAGTTAAGGAGCAAATCCTCCTAAGGGCTATCACAAGTCAAATGAAGCATGTGATTGGGAAAAGCCAGCATGGATTCACCAAAGGCAAATTGTGCTTGACAAACCTGATCATCTTCTATGACAAAGTAACCTGCTCGGTTGATGTGGAGCGAGTGATGGACATTGTCTGCCTGGATTCCTCCAAGGCTTTCGATATGGTTCCTCACAGCCTAGAGTTCTCCTACAGAGAACCCCACAGTATTCCTAGAGAAACTGATGTGTTATGGTGTAGACAAGTGGTCAGTGCAGTGGGTGGGAAAGGACTGGGAAGTCTGTCATATGGGGAAAGGCTGAGAGAACTGTATTTGTCCAGCTTTGAGAAAAGAAGGCTTAGGGGAGACCTTGTCATCATGTTCCAGTATTTAAAAGGTGGCTACAAAGAAGGTGGTGACTCCCTTTTTACAAAGAGTCACATGGAAAAGTTGAGGGGTAATGGGTACAAGTCACTCCTGGGGAGGTTCCTATTGGACACAAAAGGAAAACTTTTCACAGTGAGAACAAGCAGCCATTGGAATACTCTCCCTGGGGAAGTAGTGGATTCATTGGACACGTTTAAGATTCAGCTGTACAGGGTGCTGGCCTATCTTTTCTAGACCATACTTTTGCGAAGAAAAGTTGGGCCAGAAAATCCCTGAGGTCCCTTCCAACCTGGTACTCTATGATTCAGTGATACATGCCTTAATGTTGGATTGAAGTTATATTGTTGCTTTGATCAGTTCTGTTTTCTTCACAGTTTAGTTTCATTTCAAAACTAATTGCATGTGGTAAATAATCTTTTGTTTTAATTGGACTATTCCTGATATTTGTTAGAACATTTACAATTTCATAATCCCTGTGCTTTAGTTAAATAGTTCACCTATGATTAAATGTTGATACAAACAGAAGGAGAAATGGACTGACCTGGTGGCCTGCCAAGAATTATGTTGTGGGAGCCCTGGTCTCTGGAGTTTAGTATATGCTGACTCTTTGCAGTTGAGAAGACGGGAAGTGGAGCATAAATAGTTGCTAGCTAATCGAATGCCTTGGTGCTTGATTTCAGGACTGGCATTGGCATCCATTTTAAAAGAAGTAAGCAACGTGCCTCAGCTTGGAGGTTTTCTATGAGAAAGGAATGCGTTGCAAGCACAGCAGTGATGTTCTTTCAGAAATGAACAATTGGAGCAGTAGGAAGGAGTGCGTAGTGAAAGTTAACATCTCAGAAGTGCCAGTTGATCGTGCTGCCACCCAGGAAGAAAGGTTCGGTCCCTGATGACAGGGAGAGCAGAATGTGATAGCAGTGGTTGATGATGGCTGGAGAAAGGGTATTGTCTGACTCTGAAACCCCTGCTTTTTCAAGGTGTTGGGTTGTCCACTTAGTCTAGAGGATTACAGTGAAGAGGTGCTTCAATAGGCCCTTGAGTCTTAGCTCCTTTCAGAGATCTGGTAGCTGACTCTTTGCACTGGGGCAAAGTCTGCTATACTAGATTAACCCATTGGTTTCCTGGGCTGGAAGGACGTAGAATCACAGAATGTGTTGGGTTGGAAGGGACCTTTAAAGGTCATCTAGTCCAGCCCCCCTGCAGTAAGCAGGGACATCTTCAGCTAGATCAGGTTGCTCAGAGCCTCATCAAGCCTGGGCTTGAATGTCTCCGGGGATGGGACCTTCATCACCTCTCTGGGCAACCTGTTCCAGTGTCTCACCACCCTCATTGTAAAGAACTTCATCCTAGTGCCTAATCTAAACCTGCCCTGCTCTGGTTTAAAACCATTGCCCCTCGTCCTATTGCTACCTGCCCTTGCAAACAGCCCCTTGCCACCTTTCTTGTAGGCCCCCTTCAGGTACCGGAAGGCTGCTATAAGGTCTCCCCAGAGCCTTCTCTTGTCCAGGCTGAACAACGCCAACTCTCTCAGCCTGTTTTCATAGGAGAGGTGCTCCAGCCCTTTGATCATCCTCGTGGCCCTCCTCTGGACCCGCTCCAACAGCTCCATGTCCTTCTTGTGCTGAGGGCTCTAGAGCTGGATGCAGTACTCCAGGTGGGCTCTCACAAGGAGAACTCAGTTGGGAACTATTAACCAGTGAAGCTACCTGTTGCCCCTCAGCTGTTAATTTTTGCTCTTGGACTGTTAGTGCAGGCAGCCTTGGTGTGTTCCAGGATAGCAGATACTCATTTGTGTAAGGGGTGCACTGCAAACTAGCCTGTGATCTCAAACTTTCTTGAAAAACTTGTATCCTTAACCTTACTTTTTATCTGTCTTTCACTTCACCCTTTAGATACTTCTGTATTAACGTTTGTCAGGATATGCACTAAATATTGGTGAAGGTGATAGTCAACTAGTCTTTCAATGTGTTTTTAATGGAGTCAACATCTAATCACTGGTGCCCAGTTTCTCATTTTCTTCAGGAAAAAAGGGTTCTGGAAAGGATATGGTCTAGGTATTGAGGGGTATAAATAACTTATGAGTCTAGGCTAAGATGAATTATTTCTGAATGATGAGGGTGACACTGGCTTAATAAATAGGCTATACCTAATTCTGTGCTGTGCTTCTGCAGTGGCCTTGAAAGGTAGTAGAAGAATATAAGTGGTATTATTTTTCATCTTGCATTTCTGCTTAGTTTCATACCATAACTATGTGTTCTCTCCTAGCTTATGTTTGTTTTGTTTGTTAGATGCAATTAAGTCTGATTTATCACTCATAGTGGAGCATAATTAACTCTTTCCTCTCTTCCTTTGAATAGCCATGGTCAGAGAGATACTGCACAAATTCTTTTGATGAGAGGAGCCAAATATTTACCAGACAAAAATGGTATTACTCCACTGGATCTCTGTGTACAGGTACGGAATAAGCAATGCACTTTCTGTGAACTTTTGTCACTTACTACAGTGTTGCCTGTAAGTGATAGATCAGTGTTATGTTTTAAGGCCTATGAAAGATGGTAGTCCTCTGACAAAACAGAAATGCAAAAATTTTTTTTTTTCAATTAAATTACAAATAATTTTTTGTCAGGTTCCAAGTTTGTACCCTTTGCAAAAGTTTTTAAAGATGTCAGTGAGATCCCATTACAGACTTTGCAACATTGGAGCTCCTGAGAAACAGAGAGTTTGCAGAATTCCATTGGTCTAGAAAGTTTGGGAATCCTTGATCTCTGTTTAGGTGCTTAACTGTTAACAAGTAAGAGGTAAAGGCATGCAGAAAGGAGTGATTTTTTTTTTTTATTTCAACTTATATATATATATATTTCTCTTGAAGAGTTACTACTAAAAAAACCGAATGAACAAAACTTACATGGTGCTGACTCTTATTCTTCAAAGGTATTCCAAATACTATATCTGGATGATGAACAAGGAACAAAAGTCTCAAGCATTTTCAACTGCTATGCAAAACCACAGTCTTGCTTGATACCAAATGTTGTTTGTACTGCTTGCTAAGATGTCTTTTCTTGATTTGTCTACACTTGCATGTTTTTCTGTAGGATCAGTTTAAGGTCAGTGTGTCAATAACACATAACGAATGAATGGAAGCTTTTGAACCTTTGCTAGTAATCAGCAGACTAAAAAACTATGAATTGGAGGCTGAAAAAAAAATAACATCCACTGCACTTAGTGGACATCATAGTACCCTGGTGCATGTCATTAGTTTGGCAGTATAAAGTTGACATGTTCAAATTGTGTGCTGTACTAACAGATCAAAATAATCTCAGCTATTTTATTACCATAAAACCACATGAAGTCTATTCAATTTTGAGGCTTCCTGGAGCCACAGACCTGTAAGAAAGTATACCAGTGTTCACTTAATGGTACTATTCTTTGTTTTTGATTTGTGTTTCAAATGTCTGCTTCAGTCTCCAGTTTTCTGATCTCTAGGGCACTGTGTACATAAAAATTCTGTCAACCTTTTTTAAGTGTGAGTAGTGACACCTGGTGTTTGCTGTTTTGTAGTGATGATCTTACTGTGTTCAAGATCATCTACTTCACAAGCTTATGATACTAAGTAAAAAAGGATAAAACAAAGCATTTCCTTTATTTTACATCAAGGGTTTTATTGTTTGCTTACAGGGCTGTTTTTCAGAGTAGATACGCATTTTTAGAAGATGGAAATCATAGAATTATGTAGTTCTTGTCAACATGGCATTACCTTGATTTTGAAGAACTGACTCTCATTAATTGTTGCAGATTCTGTGTGGTTTCAGTTTCAATACTTAAGTTCTTGGCACGTGGAACAACTAAATGAATCCGTTTAATGGATCTGTTACCATTGAAGCAAGTAATGAACTGTCATGCAAAGAGAAGGAGCCTCTGGAGTTGCAGCATTTAATACATTACATAGTCATCTTGCCAATGTAAAATATGACGTGTTAGGTGCCTGCTTAAAATGAAACTGTGATAAATAAGGGTTGATACAAGTAAACCACAAATTCAAGTTCTGCTCTTTCCAAAAAAACCCATTTTTCTCAAAAGGTTGTGAAGTTAGTCTGAGCTGTTGATCTAAGGCACAAGTGGAATCATACTTGTGGATTAATTTTAAAGTTAAATGAGCCTTTCATGAGTTTGTCCTATTTGTTCCTTTATCAAGTCAGATTTGTGCCTTATGAACCTTTAGGAAAATATTTCATTTGAAGGATTAGATTCTGGATGTAATTAGGTAGACAAGTGTCATTCATCAGCGATGGGAAGAGAAGCTAAATATTGCACTGTTTTTTAATCTCTGGTAAATTGTTGGGGGAAGTGTTCAAATGTAAATAGGAAAGTGTTTCAAAAAAAGAAGAAAGAGAGCAGATGTATGTGAGCTGATATACTGAAAGAATTTGATTTCATCGTCTCCTGATAACCTTGATATGCTATTGAATCTCAGTTTATTTTAAGATTGCATTTCTCCATCATTAAAAAAATATATCTAATCCTCAGTAGGTTTAATACCTATAATGGTATGAAACCCAGTTTTAATGTTTCTTTTAAGTAAAATGTTTTTTGAACTATTGCTTTTTAGGGTGGGTATGGAGAGACCTGTGAAGTCTTAATACAGTATCATCCTCGACTTTTCCAGACAATAATTCAAATGACACAGAATGAAGATCTACGGGAAAACATGGTAATACAGTATTATGTGTCTTATAGTTACCAATCTATCTGTGTTGTGGAGACCTGATTGCTTAATATGAGTGTCCTAATTAGAAGACACTATGAGCAGCTGACTGTCAGTGCCACAGTAGTTGACCACTCTGTACTTTTCTTTCCCCCATGGAAAATGTACAGTCTTCACACAGTTTTAAACACAAGAATTTGGGATTAAATGTAGGATCTATTTTAATTTAGTGTTCTGACTTTGCATATTTGCCAAAGTGACCTAGACAGTCTAAGAACTGAAAGAGCAGACTTGTTGCAAGCTTTAATACAGTGCTGCTGGTAGAGCATTCTATATATACAATTACTTCGTGTAATGGGGCCTATTTTCCTTCATTTAGTGGTTATCTGCAGATATCTATTCTAGGATGTGTCTTGAGGCTTGAACCATCTAGAATGAACTTGAACATTCGGAGTATGAGCACTTAGCTGTATGAAGTTGCCTTGTACAATTAGAGTGTGAAAGATTGCAGCTGCAATTTCATTTGGTTATTATTGCTGTAGATGAACCTATTCTATTCCTTTTTCAGTGGTTCTTCTGTACCTTGTTTCTTTTATTATTGTGGGGTAGTGCAGTCTAAAGCAAAGAAAAAGTAAGGAAAAGAATTTTTGTTTCTTGTGTAGGGGGAAGGAAGCATGGGGTGCTTTTTTCCCTTCCAAATCTAGCTAGCTGTTGCTTTTTAATATATTGTTTGCTTGAAAATAACTGCAAACAATCTTACAGACTGTACATTAAAAAAAAAAAAAAAGAAAGAATAGATTTGGTAAGGTATTGGCTGCTGCTTCACTGAACTTGGTTTGCTAGATTTTTGAAATTTTTATTGTTCTCTGTAATCCCATTACTTCCACTGAAAGACTGAGGATTTAAGTGTTTAAATTTCTGAGACAGGGTTGAGTTTTACAAAGTGAGAATTCTCAAAGTGTGTATTAGAAACATGGGGAGATGGTGTAGATGTTTTCAAATAAAAGAGAAAATTAAAGGTCTAAAACCGTGGAACAAAAAAGACCTACAGGAAGGTAAATGGCAAAGCATACTATTGTATATTGTAGACTTGAAGATAATAAATAAGAAAAATGAATGTTTTGTCTGTCTGAGTAATGGCAGCGGTGTGTGCAAAACTAAGATCTGAGTGAGAGGATGTGCAAAATTTATTAGATAATACCTGGTATAGTTATGCTTCATAGCCAAAATGGAAGCATATTTTAAGTTTTCTATGGCCAAGTCTGAGCTGGTCTGCCCAAAGTCTTGGATAATGACCAGTTCGTATGATGTGGAAGTGATACAAAGAGACTACGATGCACGTTGGAAGTAGGGACTCACATTTTGAATGTGTCAAACGGGAAAACTTATCAACAGACTGCGGGGAGAAAGATATTGCCTTACACATTTGTAGCTACAGATTCAACTGAACCCTCAGGAAGAGCTTTCATGTGGCCAAGGAGAGTGAGGTGTTCTAAGAGATCACTTAGTGAAGCTGCAGGGCTTCCAGAGTCGAAGACATCTAAAAACCAGGCAGGCAAATTGGGCAAGTCAGTTTGGATCGCAGATACAAGTGCTCCTGCCTTGGGGCAGAGTGTTGGACTAGATTACCTTTGTGAGATTCCTTTTCATTCCACCCTTCTGCAGGTCTGTGAGAAAGATTACCGAACTTTCTGAAAGTGAGAGAGAAGAGAGTAAATGAGGATACGATAGGAATGTATGAAGAGCAGTGCCACCGAAGAGTTAATGCATCTGCAAAAAAAAAAGTCTAGGCTAGAGAAAAGTGTAGAACAAAAGAGCTGAAGACAGGGCAGTGTCTGGGCATTTGCAGCATCTAGTTTTTGTGAGCCAAGTGATTGTATTAGGCAAAAAAAAAAGGGGCGGGCAATTTTGAGAAGAGGGTGATCATAATAATTATTGATTAGCAGGATATGACTTTTTATCCAAGGAAGCTCATTCAGTATCTTAAGCAAAAATGAAGGTTGTGAGAGCAGACTCTAGGATCCAGGGTTCATTTACACTGTGTCATAAACTAATGGAGGAGTGAACTGGGGAGACAGGTAAATTATGAAACTCAAAATATGCTCTTAGCTTTCAGAAGTTGAAAGTGTATCCCATTCATTTTTCAGATGAAAATAAGTTGTTCTTATGAATTAATAATACATGGTTAAGCATTCAGTGTTCATAGCATTCTATAGTATTACATAACCTGTAGTACATACATTGAGACTAGAATGCATGTCTTTTCAGTAATCTTTGTAAATTATAATGAAATGTTAACTAAAGTTAGATTAGATGTTGGATAATATAGACGTACATTAGTATTGCTGGATTTTAATGCTTGGGTGATAATGTTCTAAATTAAGTGTTGGTCTAACACTCCATGACACTATCCAATTTCTTTTGTTTTAATGTGTCAGTTGCGGCAAGTTCTGGAACACTTGTCTCAGCAGAGTGAAAGCCAGTATCTTAAAATTCTAACAAGTCTTGCTGAAGTTGCTACAACAAATGGTCACAAACTGCTTAGGTAAGTGTGAGAGGATCATGAGTAAGTTGATAAGCCACTTGATAGTTAGTGCTACTTAATAGATTTAAGAATCTAGACTGTCTGATGCTGGGCACGTGCTGGAGTAGATGGATCTCAAATCTGATTCTGTATGACAGTGCCTGTTTAGGTCAGTGTATTCATGAGGACTTCAAGAGAGAAAGTTGGTGTCCTTGTATAGCTGCTGGCGCCTAGAAGCTTGAGTTGCAGAGAAGTGTATTTTTTGTTTGGTTAGTTTGGCTGTATCAGCTCTAGGAAGTGAAGCTTTTTAGCCAACTATCAATAATTCCTTTTTTTCCCCCCTCTCTCCTCTTTTCTTCTCTTCCATATCTTTGCTTTCTGCATGCTTTCTTTGTATGTTTGAGGAGACTTCTGTTACTTCAGACAGCTGTTACTTCTGTTACTTCAGGCTCTGATTTCCTTCCATGGCTACTAATATATGAGACCAGAAATTTTATCTACCAGTGTGCTCCGCAGTTTCCGCAGCACAAGGAGTGGTTACTTGGGGAAACACATAAAATAGGCAAGCATAATTTTCCTAGTACACTTTCCCCTAATTTCTGTGGCATTTGTTTGAGGGAGTTTGCAAAATGCCTCATCAGTAATCTGTTGGAACACCACTAAGATTTTGGTGTTTTCAATAGCTAGCTGAATTTGCTCTGACCTTTATGCTTTACTAGAAGCCAAGAAAATCTCTTCTGAAGGAGGTCAAGAGCCTGAAAGTGTGAGTGGAATTTCCTTACTGATACGTGCTGTCTGACTTTTTGGAAAAGAGAGGTTTGAGAGTATTCTGTAACCGGGGAGGTATGTCAGCGTAGTTGTAGAGGAATAAGACTTTGAATGCTTCTTTTCAACTGCGGCCAGGGCATAAGGAGTCCATCCATTAAATGGATACTAAATAGTATATACTTAGGTTTAGGTGTTTTTTTTTTTTTTCTTCCCCTTCAGTCATGTTAAATTTGGATGGAGCTTGTAGATAGCAGGTCAGAACTCCTAGACAATGCTAGGAAATTCAGGACTTCATCATAATCTTGTTCTGGTGAGTGTTCGCCTCAGTGAATGAGCATAAAAGACTTTAACCCCTCAAATGTTTGGAGTTAAAGTGCATAGACATATTAATGACATTTTGTTGCTGCAAAGATAACTTTTTGAAGAACTTTAGCTGTTGCTGGGCTTCAATGTGTAATCAGCTTAATTTGTAATGCATTCCTTTTGTCTCCAGAGTTCGTTAGAGCCAATAGATCTCCCACAAATAAACTGTAATAGTGTAAAACAATTCTGCAGGAAAGAGTTTCAAACTTGCTTTGTATGGGGATGTTGTCAGAAGTTGTGGTAGCTGGATTAGATCGTGTGAGGCAGTATTTATTTCTCTTTCAGTATCTTCAGAGGTAAATTAAACTGATTGTGTGTTTAAATTTGATTTATTGCTGTTATTGCTCCTCTGTATTGAGCAATGTTTCCTCAGTATGGCTGTAGAAACACTACCTGTGTGCCTGTACCGTCTCTGAGTTTGTGCCAGTATGTACTCCTGTACTGCTGCATGTGGGTTGACTAATGGAGGCTGAAGAAAAATTGGAAGCATTGCATTGCATTAGATGGGCAGACGTTTCTAGAGATGCCTGTACTTAGGGTGTCCTGCGGACTCTTAACTGGTCCACTTCTCTTTGGTACTTTGTAATGTGTTGCAAGGGAAATGGAATTATTTTCTTCTTCTATTACAAGAAACAGTTTCACAAAAACTGTGTCTCTGTTCTCTCCAATTCTGTTCCCTGTCAGAGGCCTAAGTCTGTACTCCAACTAAGTATTTACCAGTTGCTTTATTATTAATGTAAGGAGGATGAAGGTAATACTTGGTAAATATAGACCTCTGAGCTTGGGCCTCTTTCCGCTCCCTCCTCCTTCCCTATGTAAAATGCACTCTGTACATTAAAACCTCCAATAATGATACTCTTGCACGGCTGAACCAGTATTACCACTGTTAGTTTCCTGGGTGCTGTCCCACAGCCCATTGCTGTTGGGTTTGTTGGTTGTTTAGTTTGAAAGTGTCTTAAGTTGCTTTTTGTAATGCTTCTAGCAGGTAGCCTTGAGTGCCACCAAGCTTCTGCCTGAGGACTTCTGCCTTGAGCACCAGCAAGGAGCCTGTTCAGTTAGCATTACCTCCATTGTGTATTTCCTCTTTCCAAGAAATAATTGTAGCATGACATGATTTGGTCTTGCTGGTGCATATTTGGCCTAGCTGAATATTTACAAATACGCTAGTAAGAGCTTCAGTAAACTATTAAGAGCACTTCAAATTTTTCCTGTTTTTGTAAGTCCTCTTCCTGGAGACCAGGAAATTTAAACTGAAATTTCACCAGGAAAACACTGCTGCTGAGGGATGGTAAACCTCAATTGAAATGGTTTTTTTTCCAGTACTTAAATTAGCTTCTTGAGTTAGCTTCTTGTATTCGTCGATTCTTTTGGTATACAAGCAAAGATTTTTCTAAATGCTAATTTCTGAATGTGACCAGAGCTTCTGGTAATATAATTACAGCCTGCCAGTCAGGGAATTTTCATTACCTGGTTGAAAACTTAACATTCCTACTCTTGCACGGTCTACTTTTTGTATTCTTTTCTTAATTTAGATTTACTGAAAATTTAATCTGGTTGAAGTCTAAATTGTGACAAGATAGTCATACTTTGTTTGTCAGTTTGGTAGAATTCTTAGTGTGTGGCTTTTTTAAATTAACACCTCATTAGCAGTCATTAAAATGTGGTGCTGTAAACAAATAAGGCTTTTGCTTTTAGCCGTACCATAAGGAGAGTGAAGTCATGATAAAGGTACTATGATGTTAAACTAGCTGTGTTTCAGATTTGTGAATTAGTAGATTAGTAATTGCATCAGAGGTTTACAGCATCCTCTAAGGTGTCAATTTTCTGGTGTATACTGGTCTTATAGTTAAAAAGCAAGTTGCAGGTACTTTAAGGATAGACTTGAACATGTACTCACTTGTAAATATTTATAAGTGAGTAGACTTCAGTAGAAAACGTTTCAGTTTCTTGCAGTTTTTATGTATTCAAGATAGAAGAATTCTTACTGCCTGGAGTTTAAGGAAAGAAAACTAAGTTGAATTTGATGGAGAAGTTTCTGCTTGTGCATGAACTCATGAATGTGTCAGATTCTACAATGTATTGGTACAGAGTTCAGTGTCGGCCAGTTCAGTTAAGAAGGCATAAAACTTTAAGTATATTAATTGTGTAAATAAAAAGCATACTGGGGCTTTTATGTAGTATCTTTTAGATCATGCCTCTCTTGAGTAGAAACAGTGCCATAATTACCATCCTGATCCATTGTCTAATTGAGATAGTTAGTGGGCATTTAGGATAGTAGCTAGGTGAGGATGGGATGTGGCAGCATATCTGTTTAGTCAGGACACTTTTACCATTGGATGCTGTATTTTCTGGATTGAAAAACATTTTCAACTGAATATCCCAATTTGTTTCATGCATTGAGAACCTTACTTAATAAACTGAGATCCTTACTGTAGTAAGTTGAATATCTTATCAGTGGTTCATAAGAAGTGTGCATGGGTGTAGAAACAAATGAAGTATTTTGCAAGATTCTTCTTATTGTGCAAGATTGTTCTTATTTCACTTCTAGTTAAAATTTCAAGTATGTATTAATAAAAATACAGTACTTATGTTTGATGCTTGGAGCTGGTACAGGAAAGAAAAATTAAAATTCATTAGGATTTAAAGCTTAGGGTTTTTTTTCAAGTATGTTTCTCAGACCCTACCATTAGATTGTTTATTCCTTAATATATTAAATTGTTTCATCTAGGAAAAGAAACTTAAATATTCCGTTTTTTCCCCCAGCTTGTCAAGTAATTATGAAGCTCAAATGAAGAGTCTCTTAAGGATCGTGAGGATATTTTGCCATGTCTTTCGCATTGGCCCATCCTCTCCCAGTAATGGAAATGACATGGGCTACAATGGAAATAAAACTCCAAGAAGTCAGGTGTTCAAGGTCAGAAAAGTATATGATGTTGTTAGGAAGATAGACGTTAAAGAGATGAATTTCACAAAGCATGCATTCATTTATCAGACATCTCATGAACAGGAAGTAAGTTTGGTTGATGTCCCTATCCCTTTTTAAGTTAAGACTACCTCTTTCCTTCTCATTAATGATTTTTTTTTCCCATTGGATTCATTTACCACTGCACATATCATCTTATGATTTCTGTTTATTTCTTGTTTAATGTATTGTTTATTAGATGATGAAGGCTTAGTTTACCTAGCTGGTTTTGGTAAACTTTGTTTTTATTTCTGTTATTTTATTTAAGAGTGTAGTATTCTCAAAATGTGATAATACTAATATAGATTGTGTTAATGTAATTTCAAAATGGTATTTGGAGAATCATTTGGAATCATTTAGTTTTATCCAGTTTACAAGATAAATGGAAATAATTGAATTCTTAATCTGATAATTGTTTTCACTGTGATCATGAAGTTTTTTTTCCAAGTTGTTCTTGAATTTTATTATTACGTGCTTTGAAACATACCAGCTTACTACTACCCTCACAAGATTATTGATTTATAGCTGTTTTCAAACACTTGCTTTAGGTGCTTGTCATTTAGATGTTTAATTCCTGAAGAGGTCAGTGTAGAAAATCCCTATGTAGAAAATCATAGCTTGCCTTTCTGTAAAGCAGTTCCGGTTTCCTGCGTGCCACTCAATCTGCATTGGGCATATAACTGACATACTATTCGGAGTACCTAAATAAGAAGAGCTGAAGGATAGTCTCTTTTTTTTCCCCATCTCTCTCCATCCTTCTATAGGACACAGTTCATATCACCAAATTTAGATGCCAATCTTTATATGAGAATTTTCCTTAACCTTTGTATTTCTTTCAGGTTGTTCTGAAAATGGTATTTTGAAATTACTGCATTTATTTGATGATATGATATGTTCTTCGGGTTACTTCTAATGGCTTTTAAGACCAAGCTATATTGATAAGGTCATGAAAGGTGACCTTATCAGGTCATCATATCCAGCTATATTTAGTTAAGTAGCTCAGTTTTTGTTTAAATTTCTTCTCTTGGAAAGAAGGAAAACATTGGACTATTTAAAAAAAAAAAAAACCAAAACGCAAGCACAAACATTTGTTTTTCTGATAGCAAAATAGTTTTAATAATTAATTGATTTATATAACTAAAATAAAACTCGTGCTTGAGAATGAAAAATACTGTGTGCAAAATGTAATGCATTTTGCAGTAAATGATGTAATAATTTTCTTTTAGACTTGTTCACTAAAATATGTTGAGCTAGATTGGCATATTGTGAGTTTAACCAAATTTCAAAAAACCAAAGCCCTACCCAAATCACATGAATCATTTTATTAAAGGCAGCATTTTCTAGCAGTTTTAATTAAAATTGGTTTAAATATACCAGATTAAATAACAAGCAGATGTTAAATGCATTTATTACAGGAACTATCTGCAGGGAGTTATTCTGTTACCTTTCTGTGTAGATTTTCTGCTACCTTTTTTCTTCAAGGTTTTAGGAGTAGCTGACCTCACCTCCTTGCATTTTGTGTTTGCTCATAGCCCAAAAAGGAAAAAAAATGAAGGTTTCGTGCTTTTCAACTCCAGATCACTTCAGAACTCACTATAAAGCAAATGAAAACATTCAATTGCAATTTGCGAAGGAAATTGTATTTCAGCAGAATCACTTAAACTACTTTGTATGCTGAAAGAATTGTTTCTCAATTTAGGATGGAGCTAGGTCTTTTGTGGTAGACTTACATTACACAACTGGCACAGTTGTGTCAGAAAATATCAGTAATTCTTAATTGTGTAAAAACAACATTTATATTTTTTAAAAAATGAGCAAAATATATACTATTGTTGCACTAGCTAACAAAACAAAATGAGGATGATTTAAAAATTACTATTGCTGTTATTTTAATTTAGTTATTTTAGAAGTATTAAAACTGAGGCAGCCCTTCATTAGGGTCACTGTTGTCTTTGTGGTATTTTTAAGGTTGACTTAAACTTCGAACTCAAAAATACAAAACTGCTGCTGAGAACTTGTTCTTGTTTGGGAATGGGGCATACTGTTCTGCCAACACTGAGTTAATCTTCAGTTGTGGTTGGATTAGCCTGTTCTTCCCCGAATTTACAGTAACTGGGTAGTGGGAGATAAGACATTGTGCCGAGTCAATTGGGTGACTTCCTGTTCTCTCTTATTCCTACCTTCCCTTTCCTTTTTCTTTTTTTGGCCTTCCCTTGAAAACATAGTTGTGATGATCCCTTTTGGGAGAAGTGGGGGGGAAAAAAGCCCACTATATCTCTAGATTATTACGATGGTGCGGAGGCTACTTGAAGACCTGGCAGTTACATGTCTTCATTGGTACCAGTACTTGCATGTGGGACATGCAGGTCAGTGGAACAGAACTCCTTTTCTGCTTTTTATTTTTTTATTTGAGTTTTCTTGAATATAGGCTGTGTGACTGTTTAGTACAGACCATTAAGGAAACCACTGAGGTTGCTACCCCAAAACGGGAGTTAAATCTGTATTTAAAAAGTCAACATGGAACTTAAAGATTTTAAATTCAAGATCGATATTGGAAATTTTAGAGGCGAGTAGCTTTAAATTGGAATTTGCTGGTGATCTTAAAATTCACTTGTGGGGATAAATGTTGCAGATAATTTGAATTTTGATGCAGGTTTTATGGGGAAAACCAAGTCTTTCAGACTGCTTGTTCATGTCCCATGTAAGATCTTGAGTACTTTCCAGAGCACAAGAAAGTGATCCAGGTCATCACCCACTTTGAATGCTGTTTATTTGTGCGAGTGGGGACCTCTCAATATTGTCTTTCTTTACTGTATAGGAAACTAATCTGTTGTTCAGTGGTGTCTTCTGTCAAGAATGGACTTAGAAACTTTTATCTGCGGAGGACTGAGGGTAGCAGTGGCAGGAGTTCTGTCTTGTGGTACCCTTGTGGGATATGCAGAGGAACATGATCAGGCCTTATTGCAGGGTGTAAAGGCTTGTTCTCTTTCCTTCTGAACACACTCCAATTAAGTCCAAATGTATCTGTACCTGGTGACCTTTAAAGGTGTATTTCATAACTCCTTTTAAAAAGCTGGTGCAAAAACATGTTTTATCCAGTATAAGAAATAAAGAAAATCTTTCTTCTGACTTTTTCCTTAATGCTTTGTCAAGATTTTCTGTGTTAGTATACTGATTGAACGTATTTTGAAAAGTTGTCACTGTAATATAATGTGGAAGGGATTCAAAATGTGACTATATCTTGATCTGAGGCTACTGATGAATGCTATTGCTTGACAAGGATAAGAAAATCACAGGGCCATCTTTGCTTTACTGAAGTTCCCTGTATGTAATTCATTGCAGGCCTGGTCAATTCAGGCCTATCCAAACGCTGTAAAGTGGAAACACTAGCTAATTAAGATACACTCTTGTACTGATCTTGCAAGAAACAAAATAGTCATTGAATTTTCAGTTGTGACATCCAATCTTGAAAGAAGCTACTGCTAACTCACATGAGATTCTGCCAGTGAGAAACTTTGTGAATAGTAGTTTTGACCAGGTTTACATTTATGGCTTTTTCATGTATTGCTCTTCCAGTTGCTTTTCAGCTTGATGACATATCAGGGAAACTTGTTGCAAAATCTGCCTCCCTAGTTGAACAAAGTTGGGAAGCCTGTAACATTTTCCCCTCATTTCCAGTACTAAGATTCTTTTCTAGAATTGAATTGACTTCTCTGCTGTGACACAATCACTTCATGGATTAGTGATCTCCTGTTCCCTGTGTCTTAAAAGACCAACTATCTGTCACTGGGCAAAAGATTTTGCTCCGATGTCGCAGTTTGAATATGGGTTTGATTTCTAGTGTCTTGCTTTCTAGATGAGTAGAGAGGAGGGAATTGCATAGCTAAATCCTCGCATTTGAGAGATGAGGTGTGCAGCTGTAAAAGCTTAGCACTTGATCAGACTCGGGTGTATAATTCCAAAGAAACTTTTCTGAAGTGCGAGATATGAAAACTGAAGGTTGAGTGGAGGGTTGTGTTTAATATGCAGTTCATGGTAAGAATCGACTGAAAAATGCTGACGTAGTTTTGAAAAAACCATGCTAATTGTTTGATTGAATATGTCCATATTTTGCTTGAAAAGGTCTGATTGTGCATACTAACATAAAATGCTGACAGCTGTGGATACGGAGGTGGTGGGCAATGTTTAGAGGAGTGCTTTATATTGTGAAGTTAGACTAGAAAAAAAGAAAGTGAAATGTTGAAGTCACTATGCTTGACCACTTCTGAATGAGTTTGTGATTAGAATCTGTGAAAAACTAGCTTTGGAAAAACAAATCAGTTGCGAGAGTTCTGAAAGGCATGCTAAGTCTGTGGGAAATAAAAGATAAACCACTATAAATATAACACTATAATAAAAGCTATCAACAGAAAAATGGTGTCTGGCAAGCTAGGCATTGAGAAGTTTGAGAGAAGAAAACACGTTTAGTATTCTAGTAAATAACTACCTAGTTTCCCATGCTTTACATGTAAAGAACACGGTTGCATTTCAATTCTTCCATGTATTCAATGAATCCTATTTTCCATTAGAAAGTTTATCTACATCATGTTTTGTGGTGAAGGTCTGCCAGGTAGAAAAGCCAGGTAGCTTGGAAAGAAGCTAACTTGATCCTGTATGGCAGACGTTTGTGTAGAAAATGGTGCCTACACTGGAGGTATTCAGATCAGCATCTAGAGAAATGTGTGGTCACAAGGAGTACAAGGATTAAATGAGTATCATACAGTACGTTGAGCAAAGCCTACCAGTCTTAGAGATCAGTCTGGCTTTCCCCAAACTTCTTATTGGGAAAAAATAGAAAGATAATGGTAAATTTTTTAGTGGTAAATTTCAACAGAATTTTTTAATACACCACTTTTATGACAAGCAATTTATTGTGTACTGTGAGCGTGTCGCTATTAGGTGTACTGACAGCACTCCAGATAGTGTAGACTTTTGGTAGGCTGTTCTGCAAATAGCTCTTGATTTTAAAGGCACTTTTAGAAGACGAGCACATAATTTTCAACATCTGCTAAGTCTTTGAATGCTTTAATTGGTGAAAAATGTTGATGTAATAGTAATGTATGTAAAAAGGAGTGCACTTAGAAGCTCACTCTTAGTTTTGGAATGCTATGAAAGACTTGAGTCAGAATTGCCTCCCTGTGGGATATACACATCCCTGTGCTCACTAGACCATGTGCTTGTGAAATGTCCCCTCAAACACCATTAAGGGGCAGCACAGTCAGCCCTTGTGTTTAAGTGCCTATGAGACAGCCACAGGTCTCTCAGCCCTTTCTCTCCTCTGTAGAAGGCACCTCAGAGCAAATGTGTAATGATGGAGTTGTACCAGGTTTTGATTGTATTGGTTTTTAAGCTGGTGGTAATTAATAAAGAGTGACTGTGTTCAAATAAAATTTATAGCTTTAAAAACTGATCTGTGATTCTACTGATACTTGTTGCTATTTCTAAGACATCTGAGATACTATCAAAATGAGTCGTATGAGCTCACGCTATGCATAAAGCACGTAATACTAGATGTGTTCATGAGTCTGAATCTCAGTGGTGTTTTCTGGGATTTGCTCCATCTAGCCGGTACATGGAGCTTCTTTGGCCAGGACCTTAAAAAAGGACTGACACGTTCTTATTCTGGAAACTTGACGTGTGTATTATTGTCTCTGCTTTATTGCAACAGTCAGGCAGTAGTGTGCTGTGTAACAAGTGGGAAGCCAAACTTGGTTAAATAGTTCAGTGTTTCACCCTTTCTAAATTATTTTACATATTCCATCTGCTGCTTGATTATTTTCCTTCTATATGAAATTTTCTCTCTGTGCTGTATGGCTACAAGTGCAGAATTTTTTATGAGTATTTGACTTTTATCTCTAACATGACTTCTGAAGGATCATTTAAAGCTTTTAAATGTGCATGATATTTATTTGCCTTAAGAGGATTATCACATCATTAATGTTATCTAATATCACCATGTTCCTTTTTTGTCTGTTTTTGCATGTGTTTATTGCAGCCTCTGGAACTGCTCTGGCATTCTCTAGATGAATGGCTTGTTCTCATAGCCACAGAACTGATGAAAAACAAAAGGGACTCAGCCAACATTACTTCTATTTTACTGAAGCAAAAAGGACCAGATCACCAGGATGCTTCTCCTACGCCTTCCTTTGCCTCTGCAGGAACTGAGGGCAGAGAAGAGCTATCCTCTGATGCTGGCGAGTCAAAAACATACGATGTTACTGATGTTACAGGGAAGCAGGAAGCTTGTGCTGATTGCCAGGATGTTATCTCCATGACAGCAAACAGGCTAAGTGCTGTCATTCAAGCCTTTTATATGTGCTGCTCCTGTCAGATGCCTCAGGGGTAAGGAGGGGATCCTGTTTATTACCTAAACTGTTACCATTTAAAAGTCGTGTGTGCTTTCTTGGAAGAATGTTGGTGCTGACTAGGTGATATTAGTGACAGTCAAGGATACGCTTTTTAATGCTTTCACTAGTTCAGTTATTTTAATGATTTTTTTTTTCCTTCTGGTTTTAATGGTAGCAAACAGCACGGCAAATGTTCCATATTGCTGCTGCCTATGAACGCAGCTGAGTTGGGGCAGATTTCATATTGAATGTCTAATGGCTCTTTGTAGGCTACAAAGATGGCCATGGTTACTTGCAGGTAATCTAATTTTGATCTCTTGAAATTTAGCTGTTCTTGCTGTTGGTGCTTCATGTGAAATTATCCCTAAATTTTAATGTGATTATCCAACAACAGCTATAAGCTCAGAAAAAAATGCAAATTTTCTTTATGTATGAAAATGGCAGCTGGGGCAAAACTTGTTTGGCTATATTAGAGAAGTTTATAACAAGTAGAGTTCAATTGCAAAGTAACGCTCGCTTGGAATTCTGTCCTGGGTTGGCAAACATAGCTTTGTGTGGAACAGGCACTACAACTTAGGTAAATTTAATACAATCAGTATCTGGTTTAAAAAGAAAAAAAGCATCTCCACTTTAACTGAGAGCTTAGTCTGTCCAAGATTGTTATGGGTTATATTTATGAACTTGCAAGGAAAGGATCCTTTGACCCTCTTGAGTGGAGGATTAGGCAAGCATGGTGGTATTACAAGCTTCCTAAGGAATCTGGAAGCAAGGTTCCCACTACATGGCAACTCTTGGTTATTCCCAGCCACTGTAAGGGTTTTTCTTTTCTGCCAAACCTAGTGGAATAAAAGCTTTCAAGTTGGTCAGTACTGTTTGTCTGGGGCAAACCCCTCTGTGGACACTCTGGAAGATGATCTGGGGTTCAGCATGTTCCATAAGCACCTCAGTATTTTCAGTTTTAGTTTTACTCCACCTTGAAAAAGGAACTGCTGGATAGCCATTTCCCTTGAAATCTCCATCAAACCTTGCTAAGATAAAATGCCAGTAATTATTTATAGCAGCCAAATGAAAAGCAGAACTGTTTATAGAAGTGATTAAGTACAATGTGTCCCACTCCCCTCCCCCCCCAGTTTATTTCTCTATACCAAAATTCAATGGGAGAGGTGACTGTCTCCCTATGTCCGGGGGACTCTCTGATGGACCTTGCCCAATGAGTCTGTCTCTGTGCATAATTTATGCTTCAGGTTAGGGAGAAGTCCTGTGGTTACTACGTAAGTTTAATTGAGAGTTGTTATCCTAGAAGCCAGGAGAGTAAGAAGTGTTTCAGTGACAACTGGGAGAACTCCCTGGGATGCAGGAAAGTAAGGCAGAGGACACCTGAATTCTGTGTTGCTTTAGGGCTTTTCAGAAATGCCTAGAGAAGTACAAAGATCTGAGACTTGCTGAAGTTTTTGTATTAATAGGAGTAAATGGCACAATGGTATAACTCAATACTGCTGCCATCTTCAAATAACACTTGAAATTATAGCAATGACATTTTCAGACAAAATAATTTAAAATGGCTCTAATTTTAGATTTGAGCGTCTTTATGTTTAATGGAGGAGAGTAAACAGAGCTCATAGTTTTCCACTGTTCCTAATATTTATGCCATAAAGATGGCATTTCATGCTTAAATGGAAAATTAGCTGGTTAACATTTGAATTACTGATGTTATTTTCTTTTACTTGCCATGATTGCTTTTCTTCTGCCAATGCTGATATTGAATCTAGGCATTCTGAGTTAATATACGGAAATACAGTGTTCCAAGTTTCCAGCATCAAAATGGACAAGTGTATGCTAAGGTGTTTTTTTCCTCTGTATATTGCACCTTACAGCTTGTGTGGCAGTTTACAGGTAGAGAGAGTTCACTGCCTTTTGGGGAAGAAAGACTCTCTTTAAGTTGTTTAATATTTTCAGGTTATCTTTCAGACCAGAAGTGTGTTTAAAATGTTTGTATTTGGTCTATGGAAGATTTTATTTGCTTGTTTGTTTTTTGTGTGGATGAGGGGAATGATATGGTGAGGCTTGTTTCTTCAAAACAGTAAGGGAGAGAAGAAAAATAGCTCAGTTTTACAGAAAATGAGCAGCTCTTCTCTAAGTTGGTGTTGGGAACAGGAACAGTTCTACTGTTTTTCATAACCTTTCAAGGCACTTGATGACAGGGTTTTATCCTTATTTGCAAGTATTCATTAGCTTTTGCTGAAACTAAAGGATCCAAATCAGAATTTTTCTTTTTAAAAAAATGCAGAACATAGATGTAAATAAATGGAGTAAAATTTGCAGCCGTGTTAATCCTTCCCTTTTTCTCTGTCTATCTAGGAGAAAAAACAAAATTCTATACTAGTGTATGAAACGCTTGCCCGACAAGTAGCTTTGTTATTTCACAAAGCCATTAAATACCACCTTGCCCCCCATTATTAAGTTTAAGTTTGTAACGATATTTCTTCCTGGCTCTTTTCCTTACTTACCACAATTTACAAGGTTTGTTGTGGGAGTTTTATACAATGAACAAGAATATAGTATATTGTGCATATAATATCAGTCCTTCCGTATATGTGCTTCCACTGTTGTATTGAAAGGTGGAACGATTCAATAGAAAAATGTGTATCTCCATTAGTTTGAGCTTATTTTGTTCATATAGTTAGTAACAGTTAGTGGGCAGGCTGCTTGACCTTCTTGATTGTTTGCGTTTTTTGCCTTTTCTATTAGTTTATTATGAAATCTTAATGCTGTTGAGTAGTTAGTTTCATGATTCACTAGTTAAACAACATCAGTTTCCACTTGCATAGTATTTTATTGAAAAGAATCAGCAATTTATGTAATTCAAATGCTTTTCAACTTCATTAACCAAAAGCATCTTATGATTTTCTTTGAACAGGATGACATCGCCTCGTTTTATAGAATTTGTCTGTAAACATGATGATGTCCTTAAGTGTTTTGTTAACCGGTAAGCTTCAAGAAATATGGAATTTCTAGTTTCTTTTTTTTTCTTTTCCCAAAATATTTCAAACTCATACTTTCTGTGTTACTGAGTTGTATTTTTAGGTTATTGTTGTGATATATGTACCATATGCACTTTAATGGTCCTGCCAAATTCAAGGGAGCGTGTATTAATGATTCGGAACTCAGGCTTAAATGAACTCTTCCGCATATATAAGCAATCCTTTTGTAAGATTCTGTGAGATTTTGTGAACAAACTGTTTTTCATATAGCAGCGGAACAATTTCATTAATGGATTCTTTCCTTGTCTTTGCTCCAAATAAAGCCTTCCCTTTTGAGGCAGATGAAAAATTTCGTTCTTCCTCAAATGTGTTATACTTAATGACTTCTTAAAGGAGTCTAAACCATCTTTGTACACTTGACTGTTACCAGAGTTTCTCTGGGATTGCCCAGTTTATAACCTTGCTTCTGTCTGGAGAGCTGCTTGTAATCCTCCATGCTCAAAGGATGAGGTAGTATAAGTAATTTGGAAACAAGAAGTAGGAAAACATTACAAAACAGAAGAATCTATTGGAACTTTTTTATATTGACTATTATATATGACTAATTGTGTTGTCTCTTTATGTAGACTGTGTGTATTGTGAAGCATTATTATTAGATCTCTAACAGGCTTCTAACCTATTTTTCTTTCAGGAATCCCAAAATAATTTTTGATCACTTCCATTTTCTTCTTGAATGTCCTGAACTAATGTCCAGATTTATGCACATCATAAAAGCTCAGGTAAGTGTGAGGAGATGCTTAGTTACGACTTCTATGAATATAAAGAGGGTGTTTTATTTAATAATAATAATATTTCTTTAAAAAAAAAATCCATTTGGGGAGTTTGGAAGAACTAAGTGTGACCTACAGTGCTTCTGAATCTGGGATGTTGAAAGATCGGATTAAACAGACACGGCAGCCAGATTTCTGTACTTCTAATTCTTTAAAATACATGTGTAAGTCCATTTGGGATGACCAATGTTAACTGTCTTACAAGTCTAGCTTTCAGTTAAACAGAGTTAACTTTCTATTATTAAATCTATTTGTGCACATCTAATATGTTGAGCTTTAAAATGCTGTGCTTTTTCCTTAGTTGACTTACGTTTTGAGACAAACCAGGGGATAAATACATCACTATTAGTTGATTTGGCCATAGAAGGTTCCGAGGAGACCCTGTAGTGGCCTACCAGTATCTTAAGGGGGCCCACAAGAAAGCTGGTGAGGGACTTTTTAGGATGTCGGGTAATGGTAGGACTAGAGGGAATGGATTAAAACTAGAGATGGGTCAATTCAGATTGGATATTAGGAAGAAGTTCTTCACCATGAGGGTGGTGAGACACTGGAACAGGTTGCCCAGAGAGGTGGTGGAAGCCCCATCCCTGGAAGTTTTTAAGGCCAGGCTGGACGGGGCTCTGAGCAGCCTGGTCTAGTGGGAGGTGTCCCTGCCCATGGCAGGGGGGTTGGAACTAGACGATCTTTAAGGTCCCTTCCAACCCTAACAATTCTACGGTGTTGTCTTGTTACCCTTTACTCTGTTTCCTACCATTTCCTTTTGTTTGACTGGGATATTTTTGAGTAAAATTCTGATGTCTTGCATAACCTACACTCACTTCTCAGTTTAACACAGAACATGAATTCAAGACTGAAGAGTTACTCTAGGGAAGACTAGTGCAGTTAAGTGGAAAAATCAGCGGGCAAACCCCTGTATGGAAGTCTGCTATTTTACGTAACTCTGTAGTGTTAAGCATCTGCCACGTTTTCATCACTTATCTTTAAAAGGTTATGATTGTCTACACGTAGCTCAGACAGAGCTGTGTATTTGTTCTATTACAAATGAAGATTATCTTTGGGCAGTAATGAGCTATTTGGAACTCCTTCGTTTAACACTCTCTGGTATACTTTGTTAGCTGTTAGAAAGGTTTCATATATTAAAATATCTTGATCAATGATAGAATTTGCTCAAAACAAAGGTAAAACTTCTCTAACCGACCAGAACCCCACCACCACTCCCCAAATAATTGTGGAGGATCTGTTCCAAAAGCTTTATTTCTTCAGTTGTGAACAGTACTATGCCTTCATTTTTAAATGTACACTGTTTTTGGTAATCCGGTTGTGGTTTTAGGACATGGTGTAGGTGTCTTGTTTACTTATTCTTTGGTTGAAATGTTTATTTCTGAAATTAATTACCTATGAATAATGAAGAAACCTTGAGAACTGGTACCCTGTTTGTCAGATCAATTAAAAGTACGTGTCATGAATCGCTAGATGAAAGAGGCCATACTTGTGTCGTACCTGTCTCAAAAGTACTGCAAAATATCAATCTAAACACTGAGTCAAAAAAGCTAGGACCTTCTCACCTAGGAATTGCTTTGGAAGGTTTTTGGTTCCTTTGGGCTCTTTTTTATTGCCAGTGAACTTTACTACAAATGTAACTTGTTTGTATCACTTGTGCCTCTGTGCTCAGCTGTGGCTGATACTCAGTAGTGTTACAGAAGCCAGTGACTTGCTTCTTACCTAGATTCCTTCCCCCCACTGCCCTGGAAGGAGTTCTGTGCTGTTTTTCTCCTGTGTGGTGAACTCCAGTAGCTATTTCTGGATAACTGATGGTGTAGTCTTTCTGCATACCAGGTTTCAGCAGTGCTCAGGGGCATGTCTAGTCCTTTCCTCTTCCCAAAATATTTTATAGCGTATTGAAGTAGCACCACTGAGTATCTCTCTGCACATCCCCAAAATGGATTGAGAAATATGCATAACCATTTTCCAGTCATGCTTAGAGAGGAATTTTTCAGTTGAATGCATCTATATTATATAGTTTACCCCTTGTTTTGTAGCCATTTAAAGATCGCTGTGAATGGTTCTATGAACATCTGCATGCAGGGCAGCCAGATTCGGACATGGTGCACAGGCCTGTCAATGAAAGTGACATCCTTTTGGTTCACAGAGGTATAGTGTTATAAATGGAAGTACTGTATCTTTGAAATACATTGAAATATGATGAATTAAGATAAAAAAATTAATTGGTACTTTGTATTTAGATTCTATTTTTAGGAGTAGCTGTGAAGTTGTGTCTAAAGCAAATTGTGCAAAACTAAAGCAGGGGATTGCTGTGAGATTTCATGGAGAAGAAGGCATGGTGGGTAAAATTGCGTAATTTTCCTTTATGGTATTTATATAGGTAAATACTAATTTTCTTTCACAAGTATTGTTTTGAACTAAATCCTAATTGAAAATAACTTTTATACTTTATTAAGAAATATGTGGTTACCCAGCATAACTGTGCAGTGAAAATTCTATGTACTAATATGTTTTATTCTTTTGACATGCAGGGACAGGGTGTGGTGCGTGAGTGGTTTGATATCTTATCCAGTGAAATAGTTAACCCAGATTATGCCTTATTTACCCAGTCAGCTGATGGTATGTCGTCTCTGCCTTTTTTTAACCTAATTTCAGGATGTCTTTCAGAAAAGCATTTTTATAATCCAAGAAAAAAACCACTTAATTGGTTTCAGAATATGATTGTTATTTTTAAAAGCAACACCAAAAGCATTGATCTCATATATAGAGAAGTGATCTACTGTACATTTTTGTAACTACAGAAGAAGTATTTTTCTTAATTTGATGTTTCCTTGATTTTGTCCTCTTCTTTGTAAGAGGAGAATGAGTAGTTGGTTTTAATGAGCCCATGCTATTTCTGCCTGGTAGTAGAAGGCCGTAACACTTTGAGAGTAGTATAGAAACTGTTTTCCTTTCTTCTGCATCTGCAAGGGAACTGTGGAGGTATTCTTTTATTTCCTTTTAGAAATCCACAAATTCAATCAGTTAATTTTTGTGGTAAATCTGGATGTTGGTAGCCACAAGTCTACCTTGTATTTGACTTTTTGTCTTTTGGGTGCTTCCTATAAAGCAAATCTTTATCAGTAAAAGATTTCACATAATCATCACTGATAAATATTTCGCTTTCTACCTTACGAAGTCTTGGCAAGTGGCAAGGGATTCAGTCAGCAGTAGAGGCACAGATTAGTTCCTGAAAGTAAAAGGAAAAGTTCAGGGATGTTTGTTTGAAGTGGTCTTTTTCAAGGAGTTCAGGACTGAACTGTCTCCTGTCTGCATCTGGAGTCTGTTGAAAGAAGGTGGACGCATTCTGATCCTTCCTTTGAGCATGTTCACAAGTTGATAGAAATGTGGCCTGTTAGAGTGAGAAAAAAAAATACACATAGCAGTATAGTAAGATGGAGGACCAAATTTATCCGATCATGGTTACCCTTACGTTGTTGATAATGATTTCAGAGTGGTGCCTTGGAGAGTGGCTAAGCAGTGTCATTGTAATAATAGGATGTTATGGTGTTCTAATACATTTCTTTCTGATGTCTTTTTGGTATAAACAAATAAGCCCGAATGGTCTTCCAGAACCACAAAATAAAACTCTTTCAGTGGTTTCAGGTGCTTAGTGTATTTGATAAATATGAACTTCGCTTACTTGTTTTTTTTAAAGTCATGAAACATGATAATCTTTGTATTTTGTAGGAACAACTTTCCAGCCCAACAGCAACTCTTCTGTAAATCCAGATCATTTGAACTACTTCCGTTTCGCAGGCCAGATCCTGGGGCTAGCTCTGAATCACAGGCAGTTGGTGAACATTTACTTCACGAGGTCATTCTACAAACATATTCTTGGTATGGTTTTATTAGTCCTGTTTCTTAGTCATAACAATTGTCTAAGCAGTAAATCTTTTCCTTTTTTACTTTCGTGTGTATTAAAAGTGAAAAAGTCTTGGAAATGAATGTCTTGTTAATCTTTTATGTACATCAGAGTCACAATGTAATATGGCAGTAATTGCTGTTCCAGTCTGAACCTCTCTTAGGAATTCTTAAAGTTGCAAAATAAAGAAATACATTAGCAAAACTATGTGGGAATTTCATACAGTTAGCAACTTTTATTAAAATAGTTAATCTTTCCATTTATATTTGAATATGAATCTTAAATTAAAAACAAGGCAGGCATCATTAATCTGTCTAAAGCATAATCATATAATTTAGTTGTCTTTAATGTTGCTGACTAGGAATGCCTGAAAGGCAGACTAGTGCAGCCAGTTGTTTTTGTGGTGTGTGCAATTCTTTGCATCACAATTGTGAAATTCATCTCTCTTGCCATGTAATGTCATTCTTGAGAAATGAAAATAATCAGTCCCTAGTTAATTTAGGACAGACTTACAAAGTTGATAACGTTTATGTAATCTGGCAAAAATCTCTCAGGCATTCTTTGTTATGCCTGGAGTCCTTCAGTCGTGTAATATAGGTGAATCCATACTGTTGCGAACCTCCCTGTCTACCCACTCCAACAAATACTACTTACTTCCTGAAATAGTCTTTCAGCACTAATGCAGGCTCACCCTGTCTCCTTCCTGAGGAAAGTTAATTCATACGATTACTGTAGCATTCAAGAGGATTGGTCATAAATCTTTATAAAAGCGTAACTTCTTTTTAATAGAGAAGGACTGCTGTTAGCTGGTGGTATCTGTGGTCTAGGGCTCTTCTCTGCTCTTCTTTGAGAACCTTCATTGTTGAACGTGATGCACCTGTTCTGCATTGTCATGAAAAATTTTCCCTCTTGAAGGGAAATCTATCACATCCCTCAGGAAGATGTGATAGGAGAGTAAATTCACTTTGCATTCCTGTTACTTCTTGAAGTACATCAATTCTTTTGCCACTGCATGCAGAATTTTCTTTGTGTTTGAGTGCTATTCTTTGATTTTCTTTGGAAGATAGCTTTATGTTGGAAGTTTTACTTTTCCTCAAGAACTGCTCCTTACTTTAAGACCTAGCAAGGTTTTCAAGGGATTGTTTGCATCTCATTTTAGTTTTCTGCAGTCATTCTGTCCACCTACAGTCTTCCTGTCGTGTTTGCTGAGTTCAGGACAGATCAAGTCTTAACTTCAGATTTACTGCATCTCTTCCCTAAAAGTGTTCAGGGAATGCTGTTGCAGCTTGATGGTATAGGCAAGATCTTCTTGACAAAGGGATGCATTTTACTTTTCTCCCTCAGTACTGCTTTCTGCTGCAGGAGAATGAGTGTATACTTGGCAAATGGCAGTGGAGGACAGCCAATCTGAACAGCACCATGATGGCAATGCCTCATCAAGCTTCTCTAGTCATTGATCTTCACATAGGAAAGCGGTAGACGTATCTTTGTGTGGCACAATTTGGCACTGACATAAGGGCTGGCCTTTAACATCAAGAGATTCCTCTGTGTGAGCAGAAGAATGATGCTCACAGGCTGATCTCTGTGATGTATTCACAAATGAGAAAAACATATTTTTCTGCTGTTCAGTGACACTTTGAGAATAGTCAAGTGTTGCTCTTGTCACCTCTTTTGAAAATGACTGCTAATGAATTTGAATTCATTTCTAGTTTGAATCGTGATTATATGCTGGATTTGTTGGTTTCTGAATTGATAAGATGACCTATTGTTTACTCTTTTTTTCTTTTTTTTTTGTTTGTTTTGAGTAACTATTGCAAACCAAACAGCAGCAAGTAGTCTCTGTTAGTAAGATCTCACCAATCCCTCTTAGTAAGGTCTTGTCATTCTGTTGAATAGGCATCCTGGAACTCTCCAGAGCTTTGTGCATGTTCAGTTTCTTTAAGTTCCAAAGGTTCACAGGTTTTTATTACTTCTTGTTACTTAACGGACACAGAGAATTGGAAAAATTACACCTCCACATCCCAGAGTAGTTGCCTTTTCTGCCTCAATTACAGTGGTTTCTTTAAACCTTTCCAAGTCTTTCTCCCTCAGATTTGTGCATCTCTTCTTTCCTTGCTTAAGGAACCCGAGTTGCACAGCAGCAGATGCTCCTGAGGGATTTTTGTTTTATTTTTGTTTCAAGTTCAGCTATGGGTTATGCTAACTGTTGTTCTTACCAAATACAAGTTACCAGGTTACAGACATAGGGATTCCATTCAGCTACTTGTCAGGCCTTAAGTAGTGGAGTATGAAATCTTTTGAAGCCTGAGACCATTTCCATTCCTTTGCACCGAGATCCTTGTTTTCCGTAGCCTTTCCTGTTCATGGCACTGAATCCCCCAGTTGTGTGGTGAGATCTCCTGTATCTGAGAAACAGTGTCAACCTCTTTCAGAGGAGCTCTTCTCTTTAGTCAGCAGATATGATGAGGAAGTGCCTTAATTAGAAGCTGAAACCTGTATGAACAAATATGGCTACTTTTTTGAGACTTGGGTGGGTGCATCACCTTTTTTCACTGTGATGACTCGAGATCTTTCTGCAACAATATCTGGTGGGCAAGGAAAGATCACCGACTTAAGTGATGACCTAGCTAACACACAACTAATATGCTTTATAATGTTAGATACATAGCTTGCATGATTTCTTTTTGTTCTGTTAAATCAAACCTTATTCCATAGTTCCTCATGTTTATAAGGGCTGCGCTCTACTACAGATGTAAAACTGAGGCAGAAATATAGTCAGAAGTTAATAAGGCCTCTTAGGTTTGTTTTTCCCAAACTGCCTATCTGTCTGCCCTCCGCTAAAACAAGAGCAGAGAAGATAGTTTCACTAGTGCAGTTGTCCAGTTACTTTGTATTTTTTTCTAAGTAGCCAATTACTTTTCTGTTTGGAAAAGGAAACTTCTGCTTCCAACGCAGGAAGACACGTAGCAGATAAATTCCTAGCTGTGCTATTTGCTGTTAGACTTAAGTCTGCTCTTTCCCAATATAATATAAAATACTCCTTGAAATGGCATAAACATAAAAAAAGAAAATTAATTTCTGGGTCAATGTATATATCGAGCTGGAGGCCTTAAATCCTTGAATACTTGCTGAACTTGTCTCAGAGCTTACCTGTGGTATCTTTTTGAAGTTGTGTTGCACAGAAATACCTGTTTATCACAAATATGCTAAGGTAGATTTCTCTTCCTTTTCAAACTACAGGTGCCCTAAGGGTATATCAAGAGAAAGATACACAGTATTTCATGGGATTCAAATTTTGTCCTGGTAAATCTGACATAGTTTCTTTAAAACTGCCTGGCTTGAGCCTGTTGATTGGCAAAATATCTGTCAAGCAAATGTGTGAGCTTAGTGCTTTTGTCTCACAACGTGCTGACTATGAGTGTAGTGTTATCATAACACTCTAGTTCGGTTTCTTCTCTAAAGGAGTCTCCGATTCCTACTTTTCAATCTGCTTCTTTTCCCACATGTTTTGCTTATATCCCTCGGAGACATCATTATTTCCACATTTTATATGTGAAATGTGCATATGCTTACTAGTTGGCAAAACTGAAAGTCCTCTAGAAACTATTAGACAGCTGTTAGATTCTTTTATTTTTTTTTGAGAGAGAAATGACAGTGAAAATTCATTAGTAAATAATCTGTCCCTCTCGTTAACTGGAATGTTGCTTGATTTTGTTAGAAAAACAATGTCTAACAGCTTGTGTAAGCGCCACTTCAGCCCTAGTCAGTTCTTCCAGGGAAATACTGTAACAGTTTTTGCATTTACATGTTTGCACCGGTTGTTAACCTTTGAATTTTGTGTTGCTCTCTGGGGTACTGCTTCTTCAGTCTGTAGCGTGCTAAGACCTTTACTAATGGGCACCCTGGTGACATTTCACAATGCACAGAAAATGATGAAGCAAAGAGAGTACTTCCTGATAGCTTTTTCAACTGAATATTAGGTCTCATAGCAAACATGATTAAAAAGAAAAAAATGAAGAGCAAAAGAATTTCCTAAGTACAGAAAAGTTGTCTTCACTTTTTTTTTTTCCCAGTTATAAATAATTTTCTGAGGGAAAAGATATTTTTGTATAGAGAAATATGGTATTTGGGTTTCTAAAAGTTAGGTAGAAAACCTAAAAATTTTTTTTGGAAACTCATTTAACATTGTGTTCTGTATGGTTAGGTGCTTTTACTGAAATACATTAGTGAACTGAAATTCTGCAAACTGTTGTTGCTTGAGTGGTATGCTATTTGCTGCACTGGGAAGAAAAACATACAGAGGAAACTTGATTCTTTTATACTTTTAAGATGTACTAAGTACAGTTCTGCTGTAGTTCGTAATGGTGAATCTTTTTGCCTTTTCCTATTACTGCATTATTCCAGTTTCTCTCTAGAGGGCAATCTTCTACCATATATTAAGTTGGAACCCTTTTTGCTTTATCCTGTTTATTTGGTTTTTTTTGTCTCTCTGTTTTTTCTAGGTATACCTGTAAATTATCAGGATGTAGCATCTATTGATCCAGAGTATGCAAAGAACTTGCAGTGGATTTTAGATAATGATATCAGTGATCTGGGTTTAGAGCTGACCTTCTCTGTTGAGACTGATGTGTTTGGAGCAATGGAAGAAGTACCATTGAAGCCAGGGGGTGCAAGTATACTTGTTACGCAGGAAAACAAGGTGAGTATACAGGTTTATTCAGAAGCTGATAGTATAAGAAAAACAATTGAATAACTGAAAGCATAAATGGTATACCCATCTTGAAAGAAATACACAAAATAGAAAAGCTGCCAACACTCTTCCCCCTTTTTCTAGCTTAGCATGTTATAGAAATAGTACTATTTAAAATCTCTGTAAGTGTTCAGGTTTGAGGAGGTTTGAGGTTCTTTCTGACAGAACTGTTGGAAGGCAAATAGGGTCAGCTTTAAATGAAGGATTTATTTTAAAGGTTACAAATATTCCTAAAGTTAAGTTGTGGGTATATATACTAGGAAGCTAAAACAGTAGCAATTGCTAAAAGAAAAATTGTAGGTAATGTTGCGAAGTGTGCTGCCTGCTAGGGCAGTCTGTGGTGCTGGATTGCTCTACAGTAACATACGGATAATTGACAGAGTAAAAGGCTGCAGGAAGCTTTTTCAGACATTTGCAAGTCACTCAGTGTGTATAGAAATAATCTACCTTTTTAATTTACTTTAATAGTAACAGCTTGTAAAATCCCTGAGTTCTCTGCAGCATTAGTTCAAAAACAAATATGGAAAAACACAGCCAGATTTTGAAAATCATCTAAAAATTAAGATGGACGTCAGTCTAATTGAACTCTGCAGTTACCCACTAGGTAGTTCTGAGTAACTGCAGGAGTGCCATGGGTAGACCTGCAATTTTTTGTATCGTTGACTCTTTTGATCCTTATGCCTGCTTTGTGTTTTGGTTTTCATTTGTATTGAGCTAGCCTAAACTTGCATTGTGTACACAGTATTCATTCAGCTCTGCCAGTCTCGTAGGCAGCTGCTGTATTAGTAAATGGCCGCTTGGTGTCAGCATTTGTTCTGACTTTTAGTTTATGTTGGAGCAATTGGCACTGGCTTCTTGTATGCTTAATCCTCATTTTCATTAAGGTAGAGTGTCATTCTAATAACAGGAGTACGTATTATTAGCCTGATTCTGCACTGTTTCCTGCAATATAGTCATTCGTGAAAGAATACAGATGAACAGATGGTAGAACAAGTCTAATTGTGAAGGCAGTGGATGAATAATTTCTTTATAACATAGCAGAGAAAGCAAGGGTGTTGATTCTTGTTTCTGGGCAGTCTTAGCTTCTCAATACATAAAATAGATGTACTTGACATAAATTGTGGTTTGATAGCAAATTTTTAAAAGCTGTTATCAGTTAACATGAAATTGGAAGTTTGCCCACGCAAGGATACCCTCAGTCGTTAGTAGTTTACATTGCTGTTAACTCCCGACTTGGGGCGTAGACTAAAAAGGGTGGTTGAACGTGTGTAGAACAGATGCCTCCATTCTAGCTCATCAGCTTTCCTCAGCTGTGGCAGGAGGGGACTGGAGCGTGCGTAGCTTTTATTTGAAAGGTGGTAAGAAACAGATGGCTGTTGTGGTAGCTTTGAAACTGTTAATATTAGTTGATTTTTGAATTTGAAGCTGCAAAGTATGAAGTCAACAAACATCTGTAAGAAGGCACTGTCTCTTGTTCACTGATTTTTTGACAGTGGCAAGCCAAGTTGTTTAAAACTAGATCTGTATTTTAAATGGCTTTTGGGGATTTTTTTCCTATTTCTTTAATTTGACGTGGTTTTACAGTATGCTTTAGCTTAGCAGTTCTACCAGGTTAAACAGGAAAGTCTCTACTTTATTAAAAACATCTTTTTTTCCTGCAAGAGATATCTTTCTTCTGCCTTTACCCGAAGAATAAAAGGTTGCTGTTTAAAACTCATTGTATTTGCTGTACCTCTGGGAGAAGAGAATTCAGCTTCTGAAGGAATTTGCTGCATAGGCACACTAGCAGATTACCTGTTTAAAGGATAGCATTTTTTAAAAAATGAAATTGAGTGACTCTCTATTCCTTAAAAAAACCCAATCAAACCCACGGGGGAAAAAAAATAAAAATGCCAAAACCAAACACCCCCCACACCTCCCCACCCTGTGAAATCACCCAAACAATCCATCTCCCTCTTATTGAAAACGAAAATAAGAGAGTAAATGCCCCGTTGAGGAGTGGTAGTAGTAGCTGTTTGTAAAAAGCTGCTTTCTTTGAACAAGGGAATTTTCCTTTTAAACATCAGCTGTGTAATAGGTGAACGGTTGTGGGACCATGTGACACAAATATTCCAGTCTTGCAACTGCAATGTCCATGTCGCTCCAACTGAAGTATTGGTTATAGTGGTGGTTCAACTGCGTTTTGTCATGGTAATGGAGAGACTTCAAAGTGAAAAGTCAGGCTTTCTCCAGTGTCCACGCTAAGCATTTCTCTTTGTTCTTTGCTGTGTATATTTTTGCAGTTTTCTATTTACTTTTTAGGAAAAAATAAAATTAGAGCTAGACCATATGCTATTTTAAAAACAACGGTGCAAATCTCCGCAATCCTGTCGTGCTCTCTCTCTCTGTCCTCCCAGGACTTCTCTGCCTGTGAGCTGGCTGTGCTGTTTGGCAGTAAAAAAAATTACATTTTTTTTCAAACAGCTTTGGAATGGAGCCGCTCTCTGAATCTGAACATCATAATGAACATTGATCCTCGTCTCACAGTATACGGGGTTGTGAAATTGGGGAAGCATGATCTTGGCTTGATTTACCTCAAAGGAAAATGCAGCTCAACCCCTTACCCAAACTAGACTTTGTCATCATATTTGTGATGCCTGTGTATGTTCAATCAAACCTCCCTTCTTAAAAGAAGGCTGGATTGTACCTTTTAGGCACTACGTAGGAATGCATATGTAGATCTGAAATTATGTAGATATTTCTGTTTTGTAATGTGCTCCTAAGGCTTCTGAGAGGGAATAAAATGTAAATGAAGTGAACAGAGGGAAAAACAAATTGACCAGTTTTTTTACTGGCATATATTATGTAAATTCTGTGGTACAGGTCCTTCAGTATGCGCCAGTGCTGATAGTCAGGATGCTCGGCTGTTCCGGGCTGTTTAAAACATTTCTTGTTACACCTAAAGCACAGCAACTGTTTTCTCTCATAATGAAAGTGTTTTATTGTAAATATTTTTGTAATGCAGAAAACAAGTGTTTGTCTTTTTATTCTATTAGATCTTTTTGAAATGACTGTGAATTTTTCTTTCTACAATCCTGTTTTCTGACTAGCCTAATTTATGTAACAGCAATTTAAGACATGTAAAACAAGTATTTCTGATCATCAAAGACCAGTGTCAATGCTACTTCTAATCCTGATATTGCTAAAGTTTCTGATTTTTTTCCTAGAGCTCATAAAGATGTCTTCACAGAGACTGACTTTTGTCTAGTGCAGTTAATCTCCTTTGGCTGCCCCTCTAATTCCTTAGAGAAGGGAGGTGTCTTCAGTTCCACTGACAGTAGAAGCAACGTAGGGAGATTACTAGATTGAAACTAGATTTTTGGGAACAGCTCTGCATTTGAAGATATGATTAGGTAATGTTCCTCCTCTTCAGAGCACTTCACAAATTAATTGTCTTCTCACTTTAATAAAATGGTAATAATGCATTTAAAAATATCTTCCAATTGCAAAGCAAGTGGCAACCCCTCTATACTTCTGTGAATGTAAGGAGCTGCCTTTGAAAAATACCCTGTTTTCTGAAAGGGGAGAAAGGAAAAAATGCTTGGTTGCTTTTGTGCAGGTTCAGAACCTAAAAGTTTAGGTTAATGTTTTCTAAAATTAAAAATCAAGGTAGTATTTTTGTAAGAGTAGTGTCTTGAAGGAAGGTGATAGTTGAGATGGTTTAATTGGGAGTTACGTTTCGTGATTTCATTATTAAAAAACATGATTAGGAAGCCAAATCATTATTTTGAAACTAAGTACCTTAAATAATCTAGGAATAAATTTTGTTCTCAAGTAGAAATCTCTTTTCTTGAGTAAAGAAGCTTTATTCGAGTAGCGTAGTTTTGTCAGGGTAGATGAGACATGTTTATACAGATTTAATGTAGACACTTTTGTCTGTCTCATTCTAAAAACCTTCCTCCATTAACTGCCTCCTAGGCTTTTGTGTTTTAATCTGGTGGATTCCTTTTCTAACTGGCATCTTTAAAGGGGACGGAACCCCCAGATCTCTAAAGCTTGCAATTTATGATATTGTCTAGTCACATGGTTATGCTATAAATGCTTTTCTAATTTTTTGTTTTCCTTTTAAAAAACTGAGGAGATTTTCAAGACTTTCTTAAAAAAAAAAAAAAAAGAAATTGTTATTCTGTTTGACTGGGGGGGTGGCAAGAAGACTTCTTGTCTCACAAATATTCCGTCGTACGTTTACCCTTTTTCCTGAGTTATGTCAGTTTGCTTAATAGAATATTTTTCATTACAAGCATTGCCTTATGTCCTTAGATGTTCACAACCACAGTTTTATTAGATACAGGCATGACAAACTAAGTTTTATTCACTTCCTTTGTCTTAATCCAAATTCCTGTTTTTTGACTGGTTTGTGTTAAGATTTAAACACTTTTGTTTGGGAATTTTCTTTGGAAGGAAGGAAAGGGGAAGAGCAGAAGGGGCTCTGAACTCTGAGGGGCCTTCTGAATTATTTTGGGTTGCTTCTGTCTGTGGAAAGTGCATAGGAACTCTTAGTATTTTACAGTAGATGATATTTGTAATGCATTGAGGACTGCATTTGTGTGTGTGCAAGAGTTTGCATGAGCACTATGTATTTGTGCTGCTGTATATCTTAATGTAATTTTCTGTGTTGCAGGCTGAGTATGTCCAGCTCGTCACAGAGCTTAGAATGACAAGAGCCATTCAGCCTCAGATAAATGCCTTCTTACAAGGCTTCCATATGTTCATTCCACCATCTTTGATCCAGCTTTTTGATGAATATGAACTGGTAAGCAGAAATGTCTATGCTTCTTAAAAATACTTTGTTCAGCATACTTCATCAGTAGTGTAATGACATAGAAGTAAAGCTCAGTACCCCAAAAATAAACATTTTGTATCTTTCACTTTTTTTTTTCCTGGGCATCTATCAGTGAGGATCTCAGTATGTGTATTTCTGCTTTCCCTGTTTACTTGAACGACCATCTTCCCTCACATGCCAGTAATAAATGCCTTGAATTGTAATTTCAAAATGGGATCAGCATATTGTGGCCTTCAAACCTTTTCATATTTTCTTTCAGAAGTACAGAAGTTCTTTAAAAGAAAGGAGTTGGTCTCTACTATTGTCTTGACTTTTTCTGAGTCACAAAATCAAATTCCAATTAAGTTTTTGGGGTGGTTTGATCTTCTGTAACCAAGGCATCTCAAGTCATGCCAAAACTCAGAGCTTTTTTCTTTTAGGTTCTTTGGCAATAATTTCTACATCTTTGTACTGTGTGCTTGAATTTCAACAGATCACACAAAGTTACTTGAGTTCAAGAATCTTCTTGTATTAAAATTTAGTTGTATATTCCATAAGGTTGCAACTAAACAGAAAAAGCACTGTAATTTTTGTACTTCTTAAAGCATTACTTTTTAAAATAGCATAAACACTTGAAATTAATGTTTAGTCAGGAGAGCTAATCATAATCTCTGTGCTTCTTCTGAAGGAGCTTTTGTTGTCTGGTATGCCAGAAATTGATGTGAATGATTGGTTAAAAAATACAGAATACACCAGTGGCTATGAGAGAGGAGACCAAGTTATACAGGTAAAATTATTTTTTTAATAATGTAGAGTGTTGCATTTTAACCCCCAAAAGGTGCATTTGTTTTTGTTGTCATTTTCTGTGCATGTTTATGGAAGCTTATTTTTGCTGAAATTTGTGGACATTTTTTTATACTATATTCTTCTATTAAGTGACTTGGTTATGTATGAATTTCATATGAAAATTTCCATCATTTAAGTAAAAACCACAAATATTCCATTTATTGTTTTACCATTGTCTTTTCAAGTACTGCAAGTATTTAATGGAAAATACAAACTAACTTATTTTTCATTTAGTGGTTCTGGGATGTTGTGGAAGAACTAACTCAGGAAGAGAGAGTATTGCTACTACAGTTTGTTACTGGCAGGTGAGAAACTCTTCTGGAACAAGAAATATATTGTCTGGATACTCTGAAATAAGTCAAGAGATTTCCGATTACCATACAAGATAATCTAACTAGAAACTGTTTTGCATAGTTTGGTGTTCCATATGTTGATCAAAGTAGACAAAGTGTGTGTTAATACTTTTGCTGCCTGTATTGCCAGCAAAATGATTGATTACTTATTTATTACACTTGGCTGCTTTGCAAGAGGTCTTTGTATAGTTAAGTTGCTGTCCCAGGCAATTTTTAACAAGGCAGTAGTGAATTTAACTGTGCTTTATATTCTTGTTCCTGATGCATATTTATGTGGCTCTTGGCTTCTTCAGTAATCAATATAGGCTTTAATATATGAGATAACTAGGTATCACTTCGGTCAGTGTAAACAGAACATCCTTCTAAAGCTGAGTTGAATTTAACATTAGCGCAACGTATCACGATCAAGTGAAGATGTAACCTTATGCAAGACTGTGTTTGCTTTATATAGGATTTCTGTCCTAAATTCTAGTTGGTCTTCAGGAAAAGCCGCTTTTATGGTTTGGGGGCAGTGGGGGAAGGTTTTGAGCAATAAATGCCCCCGTGAGCTGGGTAAGTTGCTGAGTTTGTGTATACAGACATTTTGCAGAGTGGATCCATAGACATACATGTGGCACCTGAGCTGTGTAATCAGTGTCTCTTTCTGGTGGCAGGTAGAGATCGCACTATCGTCTTTCTTTGATGTTCCCTTCATATTCTAGGATTAGTAGAGTAGTTGACCTTTTGTTTATGGTAAAATACAAATGAAGATCATCAGCCCTTGTCTTTTATACTAAGGAATTTCACAGTCACGGAGGTATCATCAAATGGCATGGTCTTCAGATGCTATTAGTTTCACTTGATTTATTGTGAATTTTATTGTTTTTAGGGATCACAGATAATTTAAGAAGCTAGTTCTGTGCACATCAATCTTTTCTTTTTGCCCTCTGCAGAAATGATTCCTGCAGTTCTAACTGCACTTCTGTGGCACACCAGCTGCTGGTCTTTCATTTTTAGTGGACTAGTCCATTTCTAAATCTAGATAGCAAATAAGGAGCTTTAAGATGTAAGGTCATGTTTCAAATGCTTGTTATAACATTCCAAATAATACTGAAGTGGCATTCACTATTTTCATGGCATTTTGGGATAATCTACTGTGTTCTAAGAGACGCTTTCTATCAAGTAAACAATTTTGTTGTCTGATTAATACGTGCTTGAGCACCATTAATTTTAGCCACAAATCACCTACTGACTTGTTCTTACCTATTTCTTGCTAGTAGGAAAGAAATTTTTAGTATCTCTTCAGAATTCTGGGCTAGAATCTAAAAACAAATTGCTCAGTTTTTTTCTATATCAGCTAGTAGGAACCCATTGTGGTTTTTCTTCAGTAATGGAAATGTAACGTGTATGTTTTCCCATAAAAAATTAGCTTTTGAAAGTTACCTCTAATAGTGGAATGCAGCTGGCATTTTTGCATATAAATCCCCAGATGGTCCTAGTTTCTGGGCATGGAAGATTTAGATGCTGAATTGCCTGTGAGCTAAAATGCCAGTTAGTCTAGTACAGGCCAGTATTTTAAGTAAAATTGTATGCCAAAAGTATACCTGATTTCAAACTATGATCTTTTTCTGGTGTCACACTTCCCTAGTGAAGAATTTGTTTCTGCGTGTACTCGTTAGCAGGCTGCATTCAAAGTTTTCTTTGTTTTATCCATTTCCCTTTAATCTCCTCTGCATATTCACTTACTTGATTTTTTTTTTTGTGCCTGTGTGTGAACTGGTACTATTCTTTTTTTCCAAAGACTATGAAATTAATGTAGCTAATTAAATAAAACAATTATATTTATGATTATGTATTAAGTGTTAGATATATATGACTACTTTTAAAAGTAAAACAAAACATAAGGGAACTGACTTCTCGTGTGTTTTCTTTTTAACTAAATTCATGCAAAATCTGTAAGTGGGGGGAAAAAAAGAAAAGTTAGGATTCAGATGTAAACTTAAACGTTTTAATAGCATTGAAATTTCCAAAGCTATGAAATCATATTGTTGCTCTTGCTGAAGGCTACTTGCACGTGCAGTAAGAGAGGTAAGATCTTGTGATACTATTTGCACGTACTTGGAAGGCTTTTTTTACTGTATTGGCAGTGTTCTACTTGGAAAGAAAACTCCTTCTTGGAGGCGTAAGTGTGCAGCCATCTGTTACTTTTGAATGTTCAAAGCCCTGATCATACTATATGATTTTGACCTGTTGTATGAAAAACATTTTAATAAGTTAGATTGTAAGAACTTTTAGCTAATAGTGGGCTGAATGAGAAATTTTCAACGGCTACGTCTGTGTTTTATTGCTAATTTGAATGTGGGATTCTCTTGGTTCATCGGAGGGGAAAAAAGGTCAGTGCAGGGGAGGCAGCACTGTATTAGAAATGCGAGCCAAAACCATGGTATAAAAGAGTACTGCTGTAAAATCTTTACAACTGTTCTGAACTGTGGCTGTGAGCGCGATTCCATTTGTATGTCAGAAATAGCGTGCTGAAAATAATCAGTACTTCCCTCCGTAGTGGTTGCCTTATATACCAGTGCTAGAACTATATGCCCAATGTTGCCATCGTTAAGCTAGGCGATACAGATTTATGTGTTGGATACTATAGCTAGCTCTTAAAGGTATGTTTAAAAAGTGCTACTGTGAGCTCTGTCCTAGCTCCTTAACATTTGGCAGTAGCAACCCTTACTCTTTTGCATTTTTGCCAAGTAGTTTTACTGTGAGCGGAAACATTACTTCATTCTTCTCTTTCATTCTTGCTCCTGGCTTTTACAGTTCCTTTTATTTTGTGAATATGGGAGCATTGTTTTTTAATGTAAGTATCTGTAATCCAAAATTCTAACAGCAGTTATATATATTTTTTTGGAAGGTTTTTTCTTTTATCAGATTCTTTCTTTGCTAGCTATAAAATCGCAGAATAGCTGAGATCGGAAGGAACCTCTGGAGATTGTCTAGTCCAATCCTGTGCTCAGAGCAGGGTCAGGTAGAGCTGGATGCTCAAGGTCTTGTCCAGCCAGGTTTTGACTGTCCCCAGGGATGCTGACACCTCAGCTTTTCTGGGCAACTTGTGCCAGTGTTCGACCAACTCACAGTAAAAAAGTTTTTCTTATGTTTAAATGGAAATTTCCTGGATTTCAGTTTGTGCTCATTGCCTCCTGTCCTATCACTTGGCTGCTCCATCTTGATACTCGTGCTCCGTCTTACTCATTGCAGTATTTCTTAAACCGTAAATATAAATAACCATAGATGTTTGCCTAAACTGAGATAACATTCTGTTATAAAAACCGGTTGTAGAAACGAGTCCTGTTTGCAGACACAATTCTCTTATATATCATTCAGGCAATTTGATGCCTAATGTAAATGGATGTGTTATTCAATATTGTAATTCAAAGCATTTAGACAATGAGAATTATGATATGGATAAGAAAAGGGGAACCTTGATAAAAATATTAGTAACTGGTCACATGTAGCAGTCAGAGGTATTTCAGTGTAAAGATTATATTTTTTGGCTTATAACATTCTTGTAATGGTCTAATTGCTGTGAATTTTCTCAGTTCCAGGGTGCCTCATGGTGGTTTTGCCCATATAATGGGTGGCAGTGGATTGCAAAATTTTACGATTGCTGCTGTGCCATATACTGCAAATCTTTTACCAACATCAAGCACATGGTATGTTAACTAGTCTCACTGAAATATCTTCAGAACAGGGCTTTTTCATGTCAGTCACAGTCAGAAGTACAGCTCTTTTGAATATTTTCATTAAGAGGCCCAAAAAAAAAATTTAGACAGTTTGTGAAGTGTTCACTACCCAACATAAGTGGTAGGTTTTAACCCAGGTGATGTTACACTATGTTTGCTCTTTGTTTACTACGTCATTTTGCTTAACTAAAGGCAGTGGGATCAATAAGGGAATATTCAAGTTAAATTATTGTATTTACAATTTACTGAAGTGAAAAAAAACCCCTAATTTCCTGCAGTATATTGAATGCTCAATGGTACTGTAATGCAGCACAGGTTTGTTTTCTTCCATAAATGTGACATCTTCAGGGTTTTCTATCAGAAAACTTTACTGGTGGGTTTGTTGCTGAAGTGTGATGTGACTTTATTTTTTTTTCCTTCTTCTCAGTATCAACATGCTGAAGTTACCCGAATACCCAAGTAAAGAAATCCTTAAGGACAGGCTTCTTGTGGCATTGCACTGTGGAAGCTATGGTTACACAATGGCATAATGAACTCTAGAAAACTCATCTGACTACTGATGTGCGATTCAGAGTGGCAGAAGTAATTTTGGAAACTGTCAATAGAAAAGCAGCTTAGATGCTGCAGCCCATTGACAGGGCTGGGCTTCAGAATTCGTACAGGACCATCAGCTTCTTCCTCCATTATATGTTGTCAAAAGTAACTTTGATACCGTCACAACAAATTTCTCAGCGTGCTGCATTTTCATTTTGTAAAATGACAGATCTGTATGGAAATCAGTTTACATGCTTTTCATTATTGCTTCAGTCTGAATCAGGAAGTTTTGTCAGAATCTCTTTCCACAGTTTACCTTTGATTTTCAACTATATGGCTGAATGACATTTGTGTTTTAGTTTACTTTGCACTCAAATGGCATACGACTAATGGACAGACTTGTACTTTATGCCTCGTTGCATGTGAAAGTGCCGTTTATTTTTGCAGAGAACACTCTATAGAAAGTTCAATTTGGATTTTGTACAGTAAGACAAATCTGATGTATTTTCCATTTATTTGCATAGTAACAAATAAAATTTTATAACTTTTTAGTACTTTAATGTATATAGTATGTAAAGATTAGACTGTTATCACTGGAAAAAATAACAGATGAAGTTAATATCTAATTTATATTAGAATTTACACTATATTCTACTAAATATTTAAAGTATTTGTGACTTTATAGTCAACTTGCAGTTTAGAATTTGTAAATATTATTTAAGATCTATATCCATTTGTTTGAATGCCTTTACTCTTTCTTTGACATAATTGTATGTTCAAAAGGTATTATTAAATTTTAATATTTTTTACCAGAATCTGAATGTGACAAGTTTGTGTGTCTTTGTGGGTGGTTTATTCTTTTTTTCCCCTCAGGATTTTATTCATTTTACTATAATTTGAATTGTCATGGAAGCAGCATTTGAGAAGGCATTGTCAAATTGTAAGGATACACGTAAGCAAATGGACAAGGAAGGAACTTGAGCTTATTGAGGTTAACAGGCAAGACTATAATAATTAGAATATCGTGTCAAAATTTATATAAAATTAGAATATATTACTCAAAATGTAAAAAGACACAGCAATGGCTCATCAGCATGTGTTTTTGATGATAAGTAGCTGTACAGGTTGCGGTAGGTGATGCATTTGCATAACTGCTTTTTAGGGACCCTAGGGTAGATCCACATTATTCTTTTGGTTCAGGTTAGGAGTGTGGGCTTTATGGTTGTTTTGGGGTTGATTTTTGTTGTGTGTGTTTTTTTTTTTTTTTTTTCAATTAATCTGGTCATCCCCGCTTGTCATGCTTTTGCTGCAGAGAATGCTAACTGGATTCTCTCCAGGTGAAACTAAACAGAAAAACATGATCCAAAAATGCACCAAATGCTAATGGATGAACATCTAATTATGTCTGCAAGACCTAGCTGAAAAGAAGAGGTGATCTGAAGAGTTAGTAAATGAGTTGAGATATTGCGAACCCCCCAAAGATGTAAATTTTTAAGGTTCAGGTCCTCAGCGCACTGTTTGCTACTGATCTGTTCATGTTTTCCTGCACTAAGTGCTAATACATGTGTACCCTGAGTTCACCAGCTGATGTCTAGGCTGCTTGGTGCTGTTTCTTCAGATTTTATTTATTTGTTTTAATCTAAAGCATACATAACCTGTGGTGGTGTGAGAGAGAAATCTGTGGACCACCTGATTCTGTGGTGCCACAGTAATTTTCCTTGGGCGTAAGCTTTACGCTTAGACTTTTACTAGCTTTACTTCCCTTCTGGTTCTGTTTGTGCACATGCACGGGTGAATGTTGGTTTAAATTCTTACGCGGTGTTTGTGGCTGCGACTTAAGGAGAATACTGCTTTTTAGTTAGCAGGAAGAGCGGACTCTTCCAGCAGGGCAATCCGGTGAAAGCTGGTTAGACTGTCGCTTCAGTCGGCGGAGAGATGCCGTTCATCTCTGGCATGCTCTAGGAAGCTTACGCTATTTAAATACGTTAGGTGTTTGAGGCTGCAGGGGGGTTTAGCGTTAAATCCCAGTTATCTTGGATCCCTCGGTTAGCAGAAGTACTTCGCTGTTCTGCACAGCTGGGCAGTGCTTGGTTCCCTGGCTATAAAGCTTATTTCTTTGTGTGCCTGCACGAGGGCGATTGATAGCAGGATGGTGTTTGGAGCAACGCAAGGTATTTGTCAGGAATTATGTATTTCTGTTTTCTTTATGTAAAATAGGATTTTATCTTTATCCGAGGGCTTTACTGTAAATACTGTTGTTCATTAACTACTACACAGTCTGTGATTTTTTTTCTTTTTTTTTCATTTCACATGTTCTATTTCATGGTAATATATAGCGGTTTGCAGGAAACAGAAACCTTGCATACTCTGTGTACTGTCCAAAACATGTCATACCGTAAGGCTGAGTGAAGGGGAAAAAAGAGACAGATTCTTTTTTTTTTTTTTCTCCACTTTTATCTTATACCGTAGGTGACACAGGTATCAACAAGCTGAATTTGTTCTCAAACTGTTCCTAAAATGCTCGGCCGCTGGTTTTGAAATGTAATGGAGCGCAGAGCTTTAAAGTTCTCAACACTTGCCTGTGACAGATCTCCCTGGTACAGCCTCACAAGTGGTTCAGAAGCAGATTACCGCTTCCTCCCCCATACCGATGTTACCCATGTCCCGTATGAAGTATCTTGTAGTATTTCTTGTGATATTTGTACCAAATACTCCCTTGATAGGTCGGAATGAAATTTTGTTGAAATACTCCTGGAATAACAAAGCCCGATGACAATGTGTAGAAAATGGGAACAGAGCTCTTTATACTGGACTCTTGGTGTAAGAGCAACCTTGTTACTGCTCGTTTTGAACAGTCTTTTTTTTTATCCTGCTGAAATGCTAAACAATACTGTCTGCTGTGTTTGACCATGTGAAGTTTGCAGGATTTAATTATTGCATTGAAAGACTGTTTTTAGGACACCTGTGGCCTATTAGCAACGGGGTATGAAAAGCCTGTTGAGAAACTATAACTTAATATAGCTTATAGTTTAGAATGATTAATTGGTTTATATTTGTTCTCTCCTACTGTGTCAGAACAAGGCAGGGCGAGTGTTTTATCTCGGAAAGAACAGAACAGATGTCTTGTCAGATCATAGATCATGAGCGCTCATTAACTTTTATTATCTTTATGAAATGTTAGATAGCAAAGCCTAGTTTTTGATGCTTGAAAATGTGTTGTGCATCTAATGTTGCAAAACCATTAAAACCATAAACTGTGAAATGTAGCTTAATGACTTCTACTGTATGTTTCATTGTCGGTACGATTGAAAATGGAATGAGGGGGAGAAGGTGGGTTGGCCCGAATTTTCCAGAGACTTGAAGACTTCTACATGTACAGCAGAAAAATATTAGGACTATCTCCGCTCCGGAAGTGTGTGAACTCTCTGTTTAAGGATATAAACTCAAAATTGTAGTTCTAGTTTAGTTGGATTGTTCTTGAAGTCTGAGCTGATTCAGCTCTGCAAGTGCAGCTCAGTAGTGCCTCAGAGAAGCCTTGCTCTTCCCCTTCCAGACCTGAGCAGGGGTGGAAGCTCGCTTCATGACATCCAACCTGGATGTACGGTGCACAGAGCAAGGAAGGGCGAAGAAGGTTGCTCAGATTGCTTTTTCTAGAGCTTTTTAATAAATAAATAAACCCCTGTATTTGTCCCTCACCATACACAGACCAGCAATACTCCATAGGTGTTCCTCCAAGTCTTAACGTGTAGGTGATTTTCCAGTAATACTTTGATGACATTGCACAGGACTCAGGTGTAGAAATAGAACCAAGCGATCGTCATTCCTTTTTTGACACGTAGTGGCTTGATCTTTTACTCCAAAGGGAAGTAGTCTTGGCAGTTCTGCTCCCTGGATGCAAGAGGGCCTTGGCTCTTCAGGCAGTGGAAGTCTTTCCCTGGCACTAGCCACCTTCCATTCCTCCCAGTGCCCTCTGCCAGGCTGGCGTCCGTGGCTGATCAGCAGAATCCAGAGTTCCCTCAATGATCAAGACTTAAATTTTTTTAATTGATTGAATCTAAAGAATACAGCTGCTGAATGCTCCCAACAGGATTAACTGGTTTTGTAATAACACTGTTTTACTTCTTTGTGTGACTTATTCTTGGCATTATTTAAATACGGTTGCTGAGTTCTGGATTCTTGGTTCAGTAAAGACCCTGGGTTTGGTTGTTATCTAGAGTAACCTTGGATTCCTTGCAGTGTACCAATGCTAATTGTGTGTCAGCAAATCTTGACAAAAGTCGAGTTTACCAACTGATAAAATTTTCATGTTTCTTCTAGAGGTAAAAAAAAAAAAAAAAAAGCCCATCATAATCAGAAGTCTCACTGAGAGCACTCAGCCACCATTTTAAAGACCTTGTCAATAGCGGCTTATTATAAAATACTCTATTACATACATGTTTCAAGCAATTCTTAAAATACTAAACGATGCTGAAAAAGTACTCCAGCATATCCCACTTCCTAGTACAACTTTTGTGTTGATAATTTCAAAAAGTCCAGTGAAGTCACACAGGAAATATTTTATTTTTTTAGGCACCTTTATGAAGAAGGCAGACAGCTAGTGAATTAAGGAATGTCTTATCTTAGTAGCTTGTTCCTGTTGTAACACCACCGCAGTCTCCAGAGCAGAGACAATCTTTACCTTAAATGGCTTATTATCTGTAAAAATAGGCGTGTTTTCCTGTGGTACATTTTTTCATTTCCTAAGTTGCCATTTTGCTTTGGTGTCTTAGCTTTTGGGGAGTGGGTTTCATCTGCGGGGAAAAGGCAAAGAGGGAGGAATGCTTCCTGGCCTAGTGATGGGGGAAGCAGAGGAGAAAGGTGAGATTGAATAGAGTAATGCCGGTAGTTTAAGAGAGGAGTCTTCCATAAGGTCTGATGTCTGCCTAATGCTGGCACGCCAGAGTGGAAAGCAGGACTTCTTCAAGGTCTTTCTTCTCTCTTTTTTTCCCCCATGTTGCATGCTTCTCTATGCGTCTTATACAGAAGTTGCTGGATCACGATAGATGTCAACCTCAAGCCTCTCTATTAATCAAGAGAGATGTGAGGAGGGACAAAAAGAAGACGGGACAGATTCTAAAAGAAATGTGAGATGGTGTCAGTGTACCACGTGCTGGAACAGCCGTTTGCCTGGGAAGCCTTACACTAGCCCTACAAACCCTTCTCATGCAAGATTATTTTCTAGGAGCCGCTCTTTCTACAGAAAGTCTTTGTGGAGTGGATACTTCAGGAAGCCAAAAAGCTGCAGCATTAATTTGAACACATTGCTTTATTGACAGCCGTTCTGGTATCCTCTATTCCAGGTAGTAAGTTTGTTCCAGGTTCCCTTTGCAGAAATCAGAAAACAAAGAAATTGGAAAACAAACAACTACCTCTATGGGGAATTTTTCTTGCACGTTAGAAAGAACGCTTGAGGAAAACCAGCTGATTAATTAACAGACTGATAAATATGAACCGTGGTAAGAGGAAATGGATGACCCTGCCTCAATTCTTACCGGGCAGGCATAATGATCTGTGTTTAGCACCTTTTATCTCCACCACAAGCTTTTGGAATGTGATGTAGACGTTCAAGACCGGAGAACGGGAAGGTGTTTTCCTGAGACAGCTTTTCAGAATGTAAAGGCTAGTTTCTTTTTCTTTATAGTTGCCATGCTACATTATATAAAAAATATATAACAATAAATATTTAAATAAGTATAAATCAACAATATATATTAAATATATACGTTACATAAACCCAAAGCATTTTAATTACACATCACATGTTTAAAATATCTATGCAATATTATTAGTACTACTATAGTAAAATGCTACATACCAGAGCATTTTAGGCTGTGGAGATTTTGTTTTCTTCGATTAATGCTACTAACTGGGTGATTTTTGTATAGATTAAATAAAGCAGGCTTTCACTTTTAGCCTTGTGTCCTTTACCTTCATTTTGAAAGAGTGGGTGGGTGTTCAGTGAAGCTGTTGAAATTGTGGGCAAATCAGTAGTTTGTGTATGCAGCTGCTGTTACTACGAATTTTTAACATGTCCGTAGAAGAGTATTATTGCAGTTAAGAAGTAAAATTGGCCAACTACTAAACTGATGCTAAGAACCGAAGCTTTAAATCAACTAGATTAAACTTCCTCAGGGATTCTTGAGTTGTAAAGATAAGTGCTTTTCAAGTCAGAACATCTGTTTGTACCCAGATTTACTATAGATAATCATACAGCTGATAGTCTAGAGACCGTGATACATGTTTTATAGACACACTTGTCAATTCAACAATTTCTTTACTCTCTAAGGACAGTAACAGAGTTAATGTACTTCTGTGGGACGATGTGTAGCTTAGAGGCAGTAGGAATCAAACCACATAAGGAAATCTAGTATAAGGTTACTGGCTTAGTCTTATACTTGGTTTCATTTGAAAATTGCTCTATACAGTTAGGTAGATTGAAACATTTCTAGTTATGCGTATAAAGCAGTACTTATAGTTTTAGTTGTAAAAATATGCATGTAATTTGAATTAATAGAATAAATTAATAAAATTTGGATTAAAATAGAATAGGTTTCCTATGCACCTTTAGTTTGGGTTTAAAAAAATGGCATTATTGCACGTTTTTCTATGCATGGCATGTAGTCTATTTGTAGCACATTATTTTTGAAAGGCTCACTTAGTACATTGGAAATATTGCAGATAGATAGGCTCAAAACACCAATGAGAAGGGCTGCAAAGGTCCATAGAAATATTTCCTCTGAAATCAGTGTCCTCCGTCCCTTTTGGTCCTCTCATTTCATCGACTACTGTATATTGCTAAATTTTCCCTTGCAACAAAACCCTCCCGATTTCTCACCCAGATTTTTTTCGGACATTTTCTCTGAATGTAACAGTTACCCATTGACAGGGATATCAAATAACATCCCTAAATGTGTGTTAATTTTTTTTTTTTCCTTGAGAAATTGTTTAAAAACAGCAAAAAAAAAAAAAATTGTGCTAATATGGTTAGAAACTGATTTATGCCAAAAGATGTAGAAATTCAGCAGGAGTGCAAACACTGTGATGGCTTCATCCCTGAGCCCAATGTTTGCGGCTGTATATACTCGCTGCATTAAGTGCTTGTGACATTCTGTGCCAAGAGTTCAACTATTGAGTTTCATACAGCATCGAGTGATTCATCGGGATTATTAGGATTCTCCTGGGATGGCTTCACTGTACTGATTGCCTCTGACAGATCAGTTTGCTTAGATTAAAAAGCAATTGTTGCTGTCTAGTCAAATTTATAACCTTTGGTAAAAGGAAACTGAACCCTAGTGCTGTCCGGTATATAAAAACACCTTCGTCTACAAATTACATGGATTGGAAGGAAAACTGAATACATGAAGAGTGATACCAGTTTACATGCACATGGGCAAAGATTTTGCAGATATCTACTACACAGCTTGTCTGCGCTAATAAGCGTATTCGGATGTGTTTAGGTGAGTCTATGCATAAGCGTTATTTTAGATTAATTCTTCTAATTGCTGTCTTTGTGGAAATAAAGTGATGCAGCTATTGACTGGTATTTGGACACCTGCGGATGTAATGGCGGTCTGGCTTTTAGGAGTATGTCACCTAAAGGAAGGGATTGTCCTACAGGGAATCTAAATTCCATAATAGATTAGGCCTGGTGAGCTGGCCCGGAGACAGCTCCTGTGCTTTACCCCTGATTTGTGGCACATATTACTGGTGCTCTAGGTGTAAGACCTAAGCAAGAGGAAAGAGAAAACAAATGGTAGAAGCACACTTCTGGAGGTGAAGAGTACCTTCAGGGAAGGGGTGAGTAGTGTCCTGAGTGTAAATGTGGAATAACAGGGATGTTTTCGACAACTGATACGTCGTTCAGCTGGCAGGTGGTAAAAGTGCTTGGGCCTCCTCGAGATGTGATCCTTTTTTCTTCTGCACCTGCTCTGAAAGCTACTGAAGTCTGCCTCAGAGACTGGTCAGACTGGTTGGGCTCGGCAAATCTAGAGGGAGGGTTGGTGGAGATGGTGAATTTTCTCTTTCACATTTAATACTAGTCCTGAATGAGTTTTCTGCTGACTTGTCATTTTGATAATTTTTTTTTTTTTCCTATGCCTTAAGGTAGATTTTCTTGGCAGTATTTGCTAAAGCAATTTAAGCTTCTGCTGAAAGGCCACCGCTTAGGATTGTGTATGAGAAGGGGCTCCCTTCTGTACAGGCAAGATGCTGCTCATAAAGCACAAGGCATGCATAACTTTGCTAAAATGTGTCTCTAATTTCCGAAAACTCCAAATGTAAACGCCATGGGCAAGACACATGGGAATTAATTATCATATCTCTGCTTTTGGTCCTTAGCTTGTTGATATGTTTTTCAAATGCACCTCATTTGTGTTGCCTGTATGTCTTGGAAATAGTGTGTGTGTATTTTTAAAACTAAAATACATTCTAAATGTTAATATTACCTTCCTTGACAGCAAAGAGCCGTTCTCCTGACTTTACTCTGAAGTAATTCACGCACAGAAATTGAAAATCCAGTTGGATTAAATTCAAGTAGACGTTGCTTGCTTTATTTAGGTTCGGTGTTCCTGTGGAAGTCCTTTTGTTTTAGCATAATTAGAATCTCCGTTTCCAGTCTTGACTGGATTGTGACAATGTAAGAATGGTCTTAGACCAGACAGACATACTTACAGTCTTTGCTATTCATTACAGTGTCTTTCTGTGTATTTGGCGATGATTTCCTGCATCTCCGCTAATAGTGTTACCAGATAAATGGGCTGAAATAATGGAGAAGTATGAGTGAGTAACTGTGATAACCTTTAACGTAAAGCTATGCTTTCTGTAAGTTGTATTAATACTTTGATTAAAACTGTTGAAGAGGCCAGTGTGTTAATTACAGCTCAGCTATGTGTACTTTGTGTGTGTGTGTGTAAAAGCCTGATAAAAATATTTTCCTTATTGTCTTTCACAGAAAACCACCTTTGGCCATGTCTTGCACTGCTGGACTGTAGTGTTTATTTCTGCTTCTGTGTCTGTCTTGTATCTAGTACCAAGCTTTTTTCGTTACTCAGTCTTGACCGGTTTGATGTGAGTTCACCAGGGGCTTTTGCTCTGTCATGTGTCTTTGTGTTTAACAGCCAGCAAAGTTCAATGGACAGATTACACAGAGACTGCCGACGCTCACGTTTGATGTCTACCTCTGCCACTGACCTCCTTTGTGACCTCAGTAAATCACTTCATCCCTCTGTACGTAGGCTCATGCTATTATAGTTAGACTGTAAACTTCTGAGGGAAGGAGACGCCCTTTGTGTCTCTGTGACGCTTCACAGAACAGATGAGTTCGGTAGGGACATCTGGAAGTGTCCAGATGTAGTGTCTGTATTTTTACCCAGGGTTTAATTCTGGTGACCGTTCTTTGGAGACAGCCCTTGAGTGAAACCTCAGGAGTCTACTTGCTCTTCTTCTGTCTCGCCATCCTGCTGAGCTCTTCTGGCAGCTGGAGCAAACCAGAGCGGATGGCTGTCACAGACATGCAGTTAGGAACCTCTCCATCTTGAAAATGCTGTTCAGTGCTCACTGGTCACAAATTTTGAAAATGGTGATGAAGTTATACAGAAGGACTCAGGATCAGCCAAGCGCTCTCCAAGGCTTGCTGCTTCTGCTTCAGTGTCACCTTGACTATATGCTTGGCAAAGTGTGGGGCGATAGGTTCATTCCTGTGATCTGTGTGGAAAGCAATCATGTTCAAGAACTAGTGAAGTGGTGGGGATGCTCTGTAAGAGTGTGACTCAGGTGCTTTAACTTGCTCTCGAGGCATCATCTTCTCAAGAGTCTTCATTGCTTTGTCACTGGAGACTTTATGTCTGGAAACCTGAATGGAGAGGTGCATTTGATAAGGGTGGGAAATCCCCAAGGTTTAACGCTGATTCCTTAACTTTCAGATAAATAAATTTCTAGTTGTTGCTTTCCAACTTCTGACATAGTTGGAGAGTTGCTTCTAAGCAGTAGGGGTTATCTTATGGGAAATCTTACTTTCTCCTCAGCAGAAATGAAATTCATTTTCAGAGGCCTTGATGTCAGTTTTCAGAGGCCTCTTGTTTGGGTCTTCTTCTGTATCCATTCAACATCTCCTGGCAACTTCTGTACCAACACTAACCACCTAAAGTTGAACCCACAGTCCATCTTGTGTCGATCCTACCTTTTTGCTATACATACAAGCTCTCACTAGTACAACCTATACTTAAGATAAGTCTGCATTTTGTTTCTCTGTTATGTAGAGACTGTGAGACTAAATCTGGTATGTGCCTTCAATATGTATTTGCTACAAATAACCATTTTTTTTTTTTTTTTTAGTTTACTAAAATAAAGCCCAATGCCTATATTTTAGCAGGTTTTGCCTAACTCAAACTCCTGAGTTATTTTTTCCCCAGTATTGCGCTGGCATCATGCTTTAAAGCCCACTGTTATCTTGACTGGTGTAGGTACACGCCTCCTGCTTCTGTAAAAATTTTCCTGGAGGGGAACAGTGAGTTGGGTGTTGGTGCTTTCTGCAAAGTGGAAAGCAGTTTCCAGACAGAGTAAAGATAAGCGTTGTTTGGTCTGTTTTGCGCTTTGTATCTTTTGTAAGATGAACAGTTACATACATGAAAGAACTTGAAGTCTGTATTTGAAGCAGGCAGCACTTAAAAGAAAAAAAAAAAAAAAAAGAAGTTGAGGATCAAGGGTGGGGAATTTCTTGGTTTTCCAGAAATGTGTGTCTTTTCATGCAGGTGCAGCTCTACAGAGATGCTGTTTTTTAAAAATGTGTATTATTTTTCTGTGAGTGTAGAATATCAGACCTTTAAATTTCATCCCATCCTCTCCTTCAGACAAATCAAACTTCACAGCATCAGGAATGCTTCTGAACATGTCTTGATGAAGGCAAGGGTAGAAAGCAGTAAACCAACAAAGAATCTGCAAGGTCTGAAGGTCTTTAATTCTGAATGTGATATATAGCCAGTCGGTGATATATGCCAAACATCAGCTCCCACCAGCCCTAAAAAAAGCTGTGCCAAGTATAAATCTATCATCTAAAGTATTTCCATTGCTTTTCCTGCCTTAGGAGATAGCTATCTACCCTGATCCTGGACCATAAAGCTGTGTTAGTTCAGTATGTCTGAACCTGCTAAAGGGAACTTAATTATTTGTGGTTTTTATGTCGTTTGTATTTCCCTGAGTGTAATGTAAAGATCGACATCATCAGAAGCAAGAAAACACACATTAAAAATATTTCATAATGAAAGATATAAGCCATGTATGTAGGTGGCATAACCTCTCTATCTCTGATTACAGCACGTGAAATTCAGATTATGGTTTCAGAGTACCAGATCTCAAAGCGTACAGGGCTACCTGCAAAACACCTGCTTTTGCTGACACTTGTGTTTCCTTTTTGACTGCAGGAGAGTTGAGATATTGGTGGCACCCAGCTTTACAAGTGAGATCACCTTGCCAGCCATTCCGTTAAATATTATAAGACATTGTTACTTCAGGACTTTAAGCTGCTTTTTTTTGACATATAAAGTTACATCAGGAGGTAAACATCTGGTTTTGTTTTGCTGCACACTTCATGCAAGGAATGAATCAGTATCATTGAGCAGTGGGAGTGCATTTAAATGTAACGTCTTGAAATATTTGCTGCTAAGTCTCCCTTGCCTATGGTAGAATGCTCTGATTTCTGTCTTTGCGGGATGCCAGGCCTTAAACCTGTCAGAAGTGCAACGAAATGTTTGCCATCCTGCACACCAGGCTCGTGTAACTTGGTGGGAAAAGGGAAGTCTCTATTCAGAAATCTTTGCTGAACTTTCAAAGGTGTTTGGCATTTAACTTTTGGGAAAAGGCATCATTTGTGTCACAGTTTGTTTAAGAAAATGGTCTCTCGCTTGTAAATTGGTATGAGAAATTGCTGGGATGGGAGGATAACACAATATTCCTCTAATGAGCAGTATTATATGATAATTAGTCTAATTCCTCTTCCCTCTAGTGAATTTAGTATTTGTATGTTAGCCCATTTTTAACGGACTGCTCTCTATGGGAGGTGTGGGCTTGACCTTTGAATAACTTGCTTTGTCATTTCTTTGCATTTTTGATTACTGGCCTTTCTTTTTACTGCCAAACTTCTATATTTATGTTCTGAGCAGAAGCTTATCTAAATCTTTACTGAATTCAGGTAATACAAATAAGGACACTTATTTTAAAGGAGCCTTTTACTCTCTTTAGAATCTGTTTCTCCCTGTAGAAGAGCACCTTGAAATATGAGAGTTAACATCTGCCCAACGCTACACATTTTTACCTGTGCTCTTGAGGAGTTCTTAAAATCCTGAATTTTAGGGGACCATGTCATTCTGCTTATGTTGTCCTAAGACGATATTTCCCCTGTATTGTTGGATCTCATTTAGGGTAGAAAAAGAGTCTGATCAGCAGTCTCCAGGGAAAACATCAGTGTTTTGGGAAGATATTTCTTCTGCTGCTTATCAGAGGGATACCCAGGGCAAACCCCAGAAGTTTCCGCAGACGTGTGTTGTGCACAGGCTGCCGAACGGGGTGGTACACACCATCTATTTGTTTTGGAGCTGGGGCTGCAAAGGCCTCTCAAATGTGTGCAGTAAAACAGCTTTACTTGAAAGAGGATGAAATCAATGTCGGGAGGGAGTAGCCCGATGGGTAAACAAAGGGACTATAAAAACTGTTGAGGCCCCTTTGGATGCATTGACAGGGACAGGCTCCTTTCATTACTAATCATTTGCAGAAACTGCAGTACAGCTGCTGCAATGCTAACCTGAGGCTTGCCAGCTCCTGGATGCGATCCCCCTTTCGCCCCAGCCTCAGTAGTCACGGCTGCCTTTCTCTCTTTCTCTGTTGCTTTTTCTTTTCTCTCCCTCTCTCCCTCCCTTCTCTCTTCTCTCCCTGTTGTTCTATTGAATGGGACAATGATCCTTCCCTCCGTCATGAATTAAGCTGGCCAAAAATCAAGAGGTCTGTTTCGTGGAAACACTTAAGTTATATTTTTGCTCTGCATCAAATCTTATTTAGTTCCCGCCACCAGAAGTAGCCAGTGGTCTGAGAGACGGTGTTCACCATGGCCTCCTCGGCTCCCTGCTATTAGTTTTTTTGTGTGTGTATGTGACTGCTCTACTTGCAAATACATCATGCACGTACCCATTTTAGCCTTGTTTATAATAAATTTTCCTTATGGACAAAACTTTCACAACTGTTCTGTGTTTTCATGATCAGCTCCAATTATGAGGACAGATACTTTAAAGGTTGGGACATATGAAAAAAAGCAGGAATGAAGATCATGGTGATGCTGGAGGGGATTCTCCAAGACCATTGTCATAGAAGTGAAAACATGAATATTTAAGGAAAATCAGTTCTTGCTGTGCTCTTCATTGTATTCAGCCACTACATCATGTTTCCCAGCTGAACTTAAAAGTTAAGACCACCCCCACCGCTCCCCAAAGTAAAGGTTTTGTGGCAAAGGTTCTGCCTTTCCCTTTGTGAGAAAAGTCTGATTGCTACAGAGAGGCAATAAATCTATAGCTACACAGTTGTCATTTTCTTCTTTTTTTTAAATGTAAATTGCATCTGAGTGAAATTTAAATTCATGTAACTCATCCAAAGCCAGATAAATTAAGATGATTCCTTCCTTTTGTACAACCTGGATTAGGGGTTGGCTGCAAAGCTGAGGTGGATTGAGTGGTGTTGCCCAGGCATGTGGCTTTGCCTAATGGAAATCCAAATATATTGATATGTAAAAGTTCTCTGTATTTACTGCTGTGCGACCCTGCAGGTGGTATCTCTGATCTAAACCCCTGGCAAGTGCTGTTTGTTGCACTTGGTGAGAGGATAATGGTCAACAGTGGATAAGATTCAAAGAAGTCTGCGGGACAAGTCTGTCTAAGCACTACTGAGCTTGCGGTATTGTTCTTCTTGAAAAGCAAAGGCTGTAAAATTTGTAAATGCTGCAGTAGATTCTGCTGCTTCTTACCCCTATCCACCCTGCGGCTATATTGCTGGCCATAAAATTAAGTTGTTTTGTCGCCTGTGGTTATTCATTTTAGCTTTAGCATAGTAAATTTAATGCAGGGACATTTACTTACTGTAAATTTGTCTCCCATGAAACAAAGGGGCACTAACTTTGCAGACTTGTGTAAAGAGTATCTTTCCATTAAAAATAGTAGAGGCTGCAGGTTAGGACATCTTGTAGAATAAGTATACACACTAAGAATCACTAAGTGTTTTATTAGTGCCTGGAGATTATTTGGCTATAACACTTTTTCTTTTTTTTTTAAATCCAATTGCTATAAAACAGTAAATAAAAAAGTTAACCATCTGTTGCCTCACTTTCATTTAAAATCTTGTATTTAATTTCTTCTTTCTAGGTAACCAATCTTTGTTATTTTGCTCTAGCGTTGGGGCTTGGAAGAAAGTGGCTTTAATTTATAGCTTTTATTTATTCAAATGTATTGTCGGCATCGTAGGTTTTACACTTCCTATTAGAAGTCTGGAGAATATTTCTTACTACACTGAAAGAGAACAAAATTCAATTTAAAAATATAATTTCCTACCACTAAGACACTTGATAGCACGGGAGAGATTAATGGAGCCTTATGACAGAAACTTGATTTAAAGCAGGAGATTAATACTGCTTTATCGGCCCATACCACGAGTGAATTAGCTCAAGAAATCTGTTTGAAGTTGCTGAGTTGTCTGTTAGAAAAAGGTCTCTGGGCATTTATTTGATCGTTGCTGAGCACTTGTTATAGGCTTGACTATCTGACAACACAGGAACAAACTTCACACCAGCCTTGCTTACTTTGGAGTAGCATGTTTCTTATTATTCCCTATTATCCCACAGGAAGCTGGAATGCTTTGGAGGTCAGCTACCGGCTCAGGGGGATTATTCCCAGTAAATCTAGTTAAAATTAACAAACAGAATTACACTGGTGTTCTGATCTCATTGATACCAAGGGCCAAAAAAAAAAATGTTTACAGTGGTGTTTTTAATTGGAACGGTTCTGTCCCAACGCCTGTTGTAAATCTTATTTTTATCAGCAAAAGAAGCCTCTCATTTCCTTTCCTAAATATAGGACTGTGTATCTTTGGAGCACATTAAAGCGGTTCAGAAGTTGGGCCAGACAGGTTGATAGATCTACAGATGTACACAACAGAGGAATCTGGGAGCTAAAGCGTTAGGGCTGTGGCCGGCCGCTGGTCCGGGCTGGCATTCCAGCTCTGCTTCTGCGATGAATTACATCAGCATCAAATAATAATAAAAAAAATATCGGTGGCTATCAATCTGTTTCTCTGTCATTTGGCAGATGTGGTCTATATCTGAAGATACAGCCACCAAATTAACTGGTAGTTCTTAGGACCCTGTATTTTTTATTCAGTGCAAAGGAGAAATCACGCCATGTGCATGAATAAATATAATGTATGGGTCTGTGTGTATGCACAAGATATGCATGTGTGCACACAAATGCTTTTTCCTCCAGTGGCTGTCAGTTCTTCTGGGAAAATGTGTGAAGCAGCTGTACTTGTAAGTTCTACTGGTCCAAAATGAAGCCCGCATGATTTTCTAGCTTTTAGTTTTCACTTCTCCTACAATTGTAGCATCCAGAGTTTTATTTCTAAATCTCTTTCTTTAAAACGTTTTTGCTATGCTGTCTGTGCAGATGAGTCTGCAGAGCTGACCTCCTAACATATGTATTGGATGATCGTGAAAATGATACGTCGTTACACTGAGCTTGTGTTTGTTGCCTGCAGTATGGTAATATGTAAACGTACGTTCTCAAATGCTGCACTGCAGAGGTATATGCGAACAGTGGCGTTCTGCATGCACTATGTACGCAGTGAAAAGTGCTTAAAGAGTACCTTCAACGGGTATCTCAAAGAGCATCCTGTTTCTTTGGTACAGGTGAGAATGAACAGTGAAGAACCCAGTAAGGCGTGTAGATTTTACTGATGCGAATAGTTGCATTTCATAAAACCGAAAGAGTGTATCTGCAGCGTGCAGACAGAAGCGAAGTGTGCCTTTGCAGACAGAAGATTAGCATTTACCTGCAAACAATTTGAAGCCTATTTGTGAGAGTCGAATAGGACACGGGAGTCATCTTAGGGAAGAGGGAAGGGGAAAGATGTCTCTGCTTCCCGGCCCCTTTGGCTGGAGTGGCTGGGCTCTGCTCCATGCCCACAGCATGGGCATGAAGTTCTGCTTGTTGCAGTGGGGTACCAAAATCTGAAGCTTGGAGGGTCAGGACAGCAAGCTGTTTAAAAGGGGCTGACTCAGGCAGCAAAGGAAGAAAGCTAAAATAGGATTGCTGAATGTGAGCAAATGATCAGAGACCTAAACAAGAAAGGACAGTTACCTGCCAAAACATTGTCCTTGTTTGTTCACACTTTAGGATTTCTCCAAACATCCCGATACACTTCAACATAGGCTTGAACTGCCTTCAAAAGTTCAGTTGAAGGACCCAGTCTCTGAAGACTGTGAGGAGCAGGTGACAGCTCTGTCCGTCTTGACAAGGTTGCCATATCTGCTCCTCTTGATGAGCTCACACCCAGTGAGGCTTAGCCCCTTGTAAAGGGCAAACAAAAAGCCCTGTTCCATTGGGAAAGCTACTGTCAGTGGAGGTGTTACCTTGTGACCTGCCGAGATTTCCTTTGTGCTCCATTCTCAGGGGTTCTCCTTCCCCCGTGTGCCGTCAAGGAGACCAGTCGCCATCTGGTCCAAAGTGTTTGTAACGTTCACCATTGCAATAAATGTCATTCTACAGAAATATAAACAGGTGGTGGCCCCACTGCATTGCTGGTGTATTCACATCAGCGTGCCTAAAACTTTGTCTGAATTTATTAATTCAAGTAAACAGAAAATGAATCTTTTCCAGCAGAAAGTGCCTTAGCAGCTACACTGAACGTGATGCTGTTGAGGACGCCTCTGACCTGCTATGGTGCTTGCTGAGTATTTTGTTTGCTGTGTAGGCAGAACCAAGAAACGACGTGCTTTATGCTGGTTTCAGTCTATGGACGTTCAGGTCTATCAGTCCATTCGCATTTGACCTTTTGTATAAGAGGCCAGAAGATATGTTTTTTTCAGGAGCTAATTATTTCTGTTCTGTTAAAATTTACTTTCCAGAAAGACTGTTGTTAAATAGAACTGAAGAGCTGGAAACTCGACCTTTTTCTTTACAAATGCGTTGTAGTAGCCAACTGCCACACTATTTAAAAAACTTAGGTATAACTTAAATTTACCTGGCTTCAGCTTCCATTGGAGCTTGGCTTTTTTGATTCCATTAAATTAAATATTCCTTCTGTAAGGTGTGCTTTCGATGTCCATGGCACTTGGACACAAGAGCCAAAATCTTTCTTGCCTCTAGTTAATTCTTGAGACTTTGAAATAATTTGAACTCTGCGCTCAGTATCAGGGAATGCTCCTCGCTACTAGGGAAGAGTATCAATACCCAAGAATACCCAACTGTGCATCACTTCTCACTTCTTGTCTGTTCTGCAACTCTCCCTTCAGAGTCCTTTTGACCCTCTCCGGTTTATCTGCTTTTTTGTGTGTTTTATTTTCAGACTATGGACATGGGAGTTACAGCTAGTGTTTGACTAGCTTATGAGACCCAGGTATAGGCAAAAAGAAAGCTTTTAACTTACTATTCCAGTTTTTAGCTATCCAAGAACTGTGATACAGTAAATAGAAGGAATTTGAAGTCCACATGCAGTTGAAGACTATTGGGATTACAGAAATGTGCTGGGGTATCTTGCATGACTGAAGCGGACCTGGATCTAGTGAAGGGCAACAAGAAGGGCTTCTATAAATAAACTGGCAACAAAAGGAAGACCAGGGAAACTGTGGGGCCATGGCTCAGTGTGGCGCAGGACCTAAGGCCAAAGGACATGGAAAAGGCTGAGATACTCAATACCCTTTTTGCTTCAGTTTTTGCTGGTGAGGTTTGTCCTGAGGCCTCCTAGCTCTCTGAGTCTAGTGGTAGAGACCAGGAGGTTGATACTTGACTTACAGGGAAGGCAGACTGTGTTTGTGAGCACTTAAGTCCACAGGGCGAACACAAGACTGTGGAACCACGTGGACTGCATCCAAGGGTGCTGAGGGTTGGCCCCTCTCTACCGTCTTGGAAAGGTCATGACAGTCAAGGGAGAGAAAAAAGGCAAATGTCTTGGCCATTTTAATGAAGGGCAAAGAGGAGAATCCAGGGACCTATTGGCCTGACCTCTGTCCTCAAGAAGATTATGGAGCCTGTCCTCCTGGAACCCATGTCCAAGCACATGAAGGATGGGAAGGTGACTGGGAACAGCCAACATGGAGGTACCATGGGCAGATTGTGCCTGAGCAGCCTGGCTGCCTCCTGTGGTGAGCAGATGAAGGTAGTGTGATGGGTGATGTTTACACTTTAGTGATGTTTTCTCAGGTGCACAGGGAAACGAGAGGCAACAGAGACTAGCTGCAACAAGGGAGATTCCAAGTAGATAGTAGGAATTTGTTAAAGTGTGATCAAACACTGTACCCAGAGAGGTTGTGATATCTCCATTCTTGGAGGATTTCAGAGCTAGACTGGACACTGCCATGAGGAACCTGATCTAGCAGGTCTGCGTTGGAAAGGAGGTCGGATCACTTGACCTTTTGAGGTCCTTTCCAGACCTGGGATTTGAGAAAGAGAAACTGAAGTCTCTGCTTTGCCTAACTGACAGTGAGACCTCAAATGTGGATCTCACACTTTTCAAGTGACTGTCCTAACTGATGGGTGGAAATGGTCATATTTTCTTAATAAGAAACATTGGAAAGACCTTGCTTTGTTTTCATACAAACAAGTTTTGCAGGAGGTGGAAATGTGAGTTCTTGGGGGTTATCTTTTCTTATGCCCTATTTCATCTAAAAATAATTTACTCCTGAACAAATAAAACAGATAAAATCGTTACATAATTTATTCTTTGCTAACATATTTTTGCACAATAGTGGAAGCCAAGGCTTTTTGGCGAGATTTTCTTCTGCAGCCTTTCATTTCAGACATCTTTGACACTAACCAGAAAAGCAATTTTCACACACAGACAACAACAAACAAATAGGACCTGCTTTGTGATTAAGGAGTCAGTGATTTTGCTATTCATGTTGTAAAGTGCATGAAAGTAGTTCTGAAAGAAAGAAACAATCTTCAAGGTTAAGTGTCATAAGAAAACGTCATTTTGTTTAAGCCATTTTGCTTTCATTTGCCTTTGAGAATGTATTTTCCATAAGAAGTCTAAGCCTGCTGGTTCCTGCAGTTGTGCTGATGTGTCCCCGTGGTCATCTGACAGAACAAATTCTGCTTTTCCCCTCAGCCAGATGAAGATGTTTTATTTCAATTGGAGGAACAAAGTGTGGTGACAGTCGCCACCTTCTTCCCCCCCAGTCCTCCTACCCCAAGACAAGCCATTCTTCTGGCAAGAGCTGTCTTATCTAGTGCAAAGCGCTAAGAAAAGATGCTTGAGCAGGAGCGAGTGGGTGACTGCATTGCTGCGTCTGTCATGGCATCAGGCAGGCAGCTGCTGAGCCCCCAGGTCTGGCAGCAGGCAAAACCATCGCGTTGTTGCTCCTCCTGCTGAAATACACTTTGTTCCTTCAGGTCTGGAGAGATGTGACAAGCTCCAGGCTGTTGAAATTTTGCTTGCCGAATATTTTGCAGATGATCCTAGGTGTGTTTCTGTAGCCTCCCTCCCACTGTCCATCTGGGATTTGGAAGGGACGTGCAACACCTGTGGAAGAGAAGGGAAGAAAACCATCTCCTGACTTCCTAGACAACCGAATAGGTTTGCTTGGCCAGGAACCAGAGACGCTGGCCCTGCACACCTAACCAGTGGTCAGAGCCTTTGTGCTGACCAGAGCCACAAATTAAAAAAAGGGGCAAGTGGGTGGAAGAGCTTCAGAACTAGGTAAAGGTGTAACATATTTGCAGATATTAACTTCAGTAGTTGAGATAGGGGTGAGTTATTTTTGTCACTTATCCTCATTTTTATTTGATCTGAAAACCCAATGGCAGGTGCCAAGGTTTGTTTGAGTTTGTAATGGATCCCTGAGGTCAGCAGAGAGTCCCCTTCAGCAGGGGCTGCCCGCATGAAGCCAAACGCTTGAGGGATTCGGGGGCTTCTGAACTCAATACAGAGTTGTTCACTCAAATGGAGGTATTCAAAATTGGGAATGAAGCTCTTCTTAATTTTGGGGGCAAAGTAATTTCCTTAAGGGTCGTGAAGCCGTTCTGAACCTTCAGACAAAAATTTCAGGGATCAAAAATTTCTTCTTCCTATCGTAAAAAAGGGAGCGTAGTTCAGCACAAGTAGCAGGTTTATATGGGTTGTGTTTGAACTATTCTTTTTGTCATTTTGTACTTAGATCTCTGAGCCATCTATGAGAGTAGGAAAGTTATTGCTAGAGAGATTGGAAACTGGTAGTTGATAAACAGTTCTACATCGCTCTGCAAAGAACAGTTGATGAATGTTACCATTGTATGTGAAATGTTTCTTTTTTTTTCTTCTTTTTTTTTTTATAGCAATGTTTTAAACTTCATTGTCCTGCACAGGGGACTGCTAAGTAAACCAGAACTGACATATGATAAATGCAAAGCTGTGGTTGCAGCTCCAGAAATCAACAAATTGCATGTTTCCCGTGTAGAAGGGCAGTTGTGCTGTTTCTGCTTGCAGAGTGATAAACGTAATTCAATCTATGAGCAGTAAAACCTGAGTGTAGCTTGCTACTGCAAGGGCATGCTTCCAAGAGGAAAGAAAAGTACGTGAGAAGCTGTGCTGCTCTGCTTTGGAACCACCTGCGAAATGGTTAGTTCTAAAATTTGCAAGGAAAATGTACAGGAGAACCACGTTAGAGTGTAAGTCAATAACCAAGGGAATGTTTCTCTAACAAATGTGGTTCAGTACCCGCGTGTATTGTTACTCCATCTCAGACACCAGAGCACCCAGCAAAATGTTGCTTTGAGAGATACTAGAAGGGGAAAAATAATAAGGCTGTAAATGAAGGCCATTATTTATGGCAATATGGATGCAAAAATGAACCTGTGGGAACAACCCCCTACAACGCAGCAAGTTAGAAAGCTTGTTTTAAACAATGCTCTGTAGTAAGTGATTAAACAAATCCCAGAATAGAGGGGAAAATACAGGCTGGAGTATACTTCAGGAACTGGAAATGAAGGTGACGCATTTCCAGTTCTTATTGGGCACCCTGATTTTGGCATTTGCCCAGTGGACTGCTAATCATGGGTGATTTCTGATAAAAAACGTACAGCAGCTTCCTGCCAAAAGCTACTCCATTTTGGTTTTAATTCTGTTCTGAACTCGTATTTAATGAAGATTATTTTTTCTCAGAGAAATTCAAGGAAACTCAGCAAGTGTCACAGTTCACCGAGCTCGTGGCAGGATATTGTAATATTTCTGTAAGATTCAAACAGATATTTTTTAATGTTAAGATGCTGTTAAACGAGCCAACCCTACTGTCATCTCTGCCATGGCACGACCGTACGGGTAGGTTGCTGTCAATAGGCCAGCAGACCATGCCATTGTTGAATGGGCACACAGAAGCTGATAAATTCCTCGTGTAGTTCTAACATATGGAGGGTTTAATAAGACCCCCAGCAATGTTTTGAAGTGTGTGGAAGTGCTCTAGGAAAAATTTAATCCTTCTGTCCCACGAGAAGGAGCTTGGGATGATTGTTTCAGCAATTGCTTTTCTTACAAGTTAGGGTAACGACATAAGATATATCCAATTTTAACAGAAGGAAGTCAAAAGTGTTTAATTTGGAAATGCAGCTCTCCTGGCTTTTATATTTTAACTGAAATGTCTTCCTATCCACAGACCTTTTTCCTAGACCCTAGTTTTAGGCAGGGCAAATGCACAGACAAATGCCTGCTTGGCATCACGTGGGACTCCTCTTTGTAGTTTCGAGAGTTTAACTCCAAATTTGACACGATTTTGACAAACTGAAAGGCATACGTATGACAAAACAGACCATGCAACTGAATGGAAACACTGCAGTAGACTCATGAGGTTTTGGTTTTGTTTTTTTTTCACTCTTCATTTTGGTTTAACACACACCACCTTAATGCTTTGTATGGGAAACCTTCCACTGTTTTTTGACACTGAACTTAACGCACTGCAGATCTCAACGTTCATTCTGCAATGCTGCTCTGATGCTGCGCATCAAGACGTACTCTTTATGCAAATAAAGTGTGGATGATTATTGCAAATAATGATACCTTGTACTGCAGGAGTGCTTAGAGATCCAGACGGAATAGGTGGGTGGGTATCAGAAGAAAGAGCTGCCCAACCTTACTGCTTGCTAATGGTGTAAGGCCAAAGCGTTCTCCATGGAGCCCTAAATGTGAAAGGGACCTGTACGAACTGTCAGGCAATAATTAAATACAGTGCACCTAGCTGGCAGTATGTTTTTGAGCTTTCTGAAAGGGATATGGGATTGAATGCAAATGAACAAGCAAGAGCTCATCTGGTTACCACTGTGGAATAGAAAAAAGCAGAAATGAGAGATGCATTTGTGATAAACAAGATTGAAATTCCTTGGGAGACTGCATGCGTATTTAACCTCTTAGCATGAATTATTTGTTTTTTGTCAGAATAAATTGCTAAAACCAATCATGAGATAGAGAAGCAAAGAAATATGAGGAAGATCTCTGGATTACAGTGCAAGTAAATTCACAACCCTAAAACTCTCTCTAAAAATACCGATTAGAAGAAAGCAGCATCAAACTATGATGTCTCTTAATAGTGGCTGAGAGTTTCCAAATAGATATTCTTATCAAGAAATGAACTATGAATACCTGCCTAACTGCTAATAAATTGTTTTAAGAGATGTTCTACTTAGAAGTTGATGTCCCCTATCTCTCTTTTTTTTTTTTTTCTCCAAATATTTTATAACAGCATGTAACATTTCAGTATTTGATATCCAGGCGTACTCACAGTATACATCTCTACGCTTTCTGTTTTCACAGGTGCTTGTGTGTTTTTCTGCCAGGTGGGTAAAATCAATCCATGCCCCTGGGAGAAAGCTGAAGCTCTGCTCTCAACATGTGTGTGTCGGAGTGGGGTGGGGGGGGTGGCACAGCAGAGGACCTATCTCTGGGGGTGACAGTGACACCCCCCAGCTTGCTGGCAGCCCGGTTTCTGCTGGTTTCACCTCTCAGCCAATTCCACAACAGTCACAGGGTATGTCTGATGCCTCACTAACCCTGGTGTGCTTTAAAGATAGTTAAGCTAGCTCAAAAAGCCAAACCACAATCCAAGTAAGTGTTGTGCTCGTGGTAGACGGAAACCAAATGCTTCTTTATGTTAAATTGAATTATTTTGTTTTCAAGAGCTCAAAACTGACCACCTTAAAGAAAAGCCTAGATTAAAACATTTTGGAATTGTAAATAAAAACACCTCTGTCTTAACTGTTTTTTAAAATCAAAGTGTTTCTAATGATGACAGTGAGGCAAGGAAGAAGCAGCAGCTGATTTCTGGCAGACTTGAGTTTAGTGTGGGAAGTGACAACTCAGAGTTTAAAAGAAAAAAAAACAAAAACCCCACACCCCAAAGCCTTCAACTCAGTGAAAGAGGTCAGTAACAGTTCCCCCAAACTAGGAAAGCTTTAAAGTTTATTTCTGTGCAGTCTGTTTTCAGAACAACTGAACGATTGTTCACCCCCTGTGCCAGGCACCTTCCCTCCTTCCTCAAGGCGAGTGGAGGTGAGCACACTGGATGAAAAAAGCACCTGTGTAGTTATTCCTCCTTATTCTTCTGCTGGTACTAGACCCCTTGCTTGCGGTCTTCTTCCTCTAGCACAGCAGTAACTAGACTTCAAGACCCTAAACTGGCAGCTCTTTTTAGTTTCTGTTTTTTTTAACAGACGCGCTGCCTTGTTTTTGAAAAATGCTGGTAGGCTGTAGAGAGCTTGAAGCAAAATGTGGAGGAGCGCTTCATGTGGCATTGCCTACTGAACACCACTGGATATGCTGTTTGAAAACGGGTATTCAGGTGAAGTGTCCAGGTCTCTGTTTATCCCTCAATTGCATTTTATATGATCAGACTGGGGAAAATATTCAGTGACTCTGAAAACTCAGTTTGCAGGATTTCAGAAGAAGAAAACTGAAAGTCTTGTTGAAAGATCCCGGGTCTAATAACCTCTTGCACTTTACCCAGTAAGACATTATTGATGGAATTTGTTTAAAATCTACCTTCTTCCTCCCTGCCGCCCCCAAACCCCGTGGCGCTGGAGTCGATGTTCTGCCAAGCAGGGGACCGCTGACAGTTTCAGACAGAAAGAGCGTGGCTGTCCTCAGTGGCTGAGCTCCCAGTAGTTTTTTTGTCAAAATGCACTTGAGAAGGTTTTGCCCTGGAGTTGTTTTTTTTCTTTTGTGTCAGATAAGTGAAATGAAATCTCGCCTGAGTATGAAAGTTGTTCTGCTCTAAGTGTGTCAGGATAATGGCAGGGGCACAAACTTCCCTCCTCTCAATCCAGGACAGACCCATGAATACCACTATGAAGGTGTCTGAAAGTGGTACCAGTGGCTTCCCCGTGGCCAGCCTGTGACTCCTGAGCCACGTGCAGCATGCCACTACAGGATCCTGCCACTACATGATGTTTGGCTGAACTTTGCTGGGGTGCCCTTGGATCCAGCCGGATATTTTGCTGAGTCCCATCCTGCAGTGGAGCCCTAGGGTCTGTGCTGCTGTTATCCCCTAGCCTTTCTTGTCACCTGCCCCCTCCTTTCCCCTTGGCTTTCTGACGTAACAAAGGTTTTTATGGCTCTTGGTCACAGGAGTTTTGTATGCTGCTCACAGGGTCAGTAGGGCTGGTTGTCTAATTGGATAGGGAGGAAAAGAAATAATGTTCATATATGGTACTATCATGATGCAGTTAGTGTCTGAATAAAGGGTTAGGCTGATAATTTGTCAAAAGTCACATCTGTAACTGGCATAATTCTATTTTTGTAACAGAGTCTGCCCTGGGACTGTCGAAGAACTCTGAGAAGCTGTTGTAAGAGATGAAAGAGCTGAAAAATCCTGAAATAGCACGTAATAGGCTGCAGGGGCAGGGAGGCAGGGGGTGGAGGCTCCTCAGTTCATGTTTGAGGCTAAATGTTCAGTGTATCAGTTTGTGGCATCACTGAAGTGATGTAGACCTTTTTCTCTGACCTCTTTCAAGACAGCATTTTGCTTTCTGTATCTGAAATCATTCCTGGCTCACCTTCTGAAGACCTTTCTAGCTCAATCTGCAAAGCCTTTTGCAACTCACTGTTCCTCGGTGAAAAGCTATTTGGAAAGGCAATGAATCGTGAAGTGGTCTGATAAATACTTGGCAGAGGAAAGATGCTCCAGTGCTTGGGAGGCTAGCCTGGGATTTGGATGATCAGGTTGAATTTTTATTTTTTCTTGCTCTGCAGCAGACTTCCTAAAGAAGCTTGGGCATGTTATTTAACCTCACGTTGCAGCTCATGGAAGTGTTGTGGGTATGGCTTATGAGATGATTGGCGATAACATCAGGAAGGTACCAAAAGAAAAACTGGAGCCCGTTCTATTGTTCTTTCTTCTAATTTTTGTTAAATACACTGCCAATTTCAGTTGATTTCATATCCTTTCCTGAGATATATTAAAACAGATTCAACATTTACAGGACAAGGCCTCATCTTGTACTCTTGTTTTGACACCCAGAAGATGCAGCTGTAGATTGCTCCAAGATCTGGAAGAGTCCTTTGAACATCTTCCTCACTGCCACATTCATGTTAGCTTCGCATGGCAAGGTTTCACCAAGGACACGATTGTGTTAATCTTTGCAGAGTGATGGAACAGAAAAATTACTTCTATTTATTAATCTCTGATCACTTCCAAGAGCATTTGAATCTATGGAAAATGACTATAATAAAGAAATGATGCTTGACAACTATCTCCCTTCAGTGCTATAGATGGTGAATTGTACAATCAGATATTATGCACGACAACTTGAAGAGGTCAGTTGTTGACAGAGAGCTTTTTGTGTAGCACATGTAATTGCAGAAGTACTGTTTGTCTTCCTGCTGATTCATTACTATCATTTTCTGTGCCATTTCAATGTCATTTTACTCGTCCTGATTCCATTTCATGATCCAGAAAGGCATTTTCTATTAGCACAGGTAAGAGGATTTTTCATAGCAGTTGTCTGCTGAAAGTCACCCTGAGCAAACACACACCTGAGAGCAAACATGCCGTCAGACAGCATTTAACATAGGCAGCCAGGCACCCATGGGGTGAAGAGTGGAAGCTGTAGCAGATTCATGCGATCCACAACAGTGCACAAAACAGAGGATTTCCTTCCTTCCCATTTCCCAAAAGGGATCTCCTTCCTTTCTTTGCTTCCCGAGAAGCAAACACTTCTCCCAAGAGACACTTCTCACCAGAATTGAGAGCTTTGTAACAGCATCAGACTTCTGAGGCTGTTTGTTGATGTCCTGAGGTCCCTCTGTCTTGGCCTATTCATGCTGGCTTCAAGAAGACTCTGAAAGAGAGGTGTCATCTTCTTGCTGCTACTCTTCATCCTCTTCTTTAGCTGATCCTTTCTACTGCACTCCTGAAATACAGTGAACCTTGAGGAGAACAGGCCAGATTATCTGGAGACTGTTAATCTATTTGTACAAATTGTCTTGTGGTATTATGTGGTTGAGACCTGAAGGATCTGTCCATGGAAACAAAAAAGTTGGTAATGTAAGAAGTGGAGTTGGAGTGGAGTGGAGTTGATGGTTGGACTCGATGATCCCAAGGGTCTCTTCCAACCTAAATGATTCTATGATAAGAAACCAGCAGTGTGGGCAGTGCATAGGTATCTTCTGGCTGAGCTGGTGGGAGAGGTTATGATGTCCTATGCTGGTCAGACTATGGGGAGTTTTGTGCAAGCTTTCGCTCTTATTTGCTTCAGGAAAAAAACACCTGTGAGTGAATGTGAACGAATTCACGTGTCTTGGCCTGAAATAGGATGAGACTGCTTGGACAGATTTCTCCACTTACAGACTGGCAGAGACAGTAGCCTCCAACAGGGGAGAAGGGTGATCAGCAGCTGTGATGGTTGTCCTTTTTACTGGCATAGCCAAGTCTGGAAGAAGATAACTATTCCAGGCTAACCAGAATTAACTTCAGTCTGGGTTTTTTAACATAGTAGTGCTGCTAGAGAACAACTCAGGGCACGAGCAGCAGTGGAGCGCTTCACACAGTGAGTCACGAGTCATCCTTCCCCTACCTCAGCCTCACGTCCACCTTCCCCCGACCCGGATAGGGAGCCAGCTCTGCATTCCTGTCCTTGCCACAGAGCAAAGCCAAAAGAAGGGCCTCGGAGAAGATGACTTTACATCAACGCTTGACAATAGTAAGTCAAACTGGGGCTGATCACAGATTTGACACTCAATTAGAGACCCCACAAAGGTCATGGTTTCACGTAGAACTGCTTGCTGCTCAATCTTGCTCTCGGTGTTGAAGGGAGAGCACTGAAGCAAAGGTCCTGGACGTTTGCGTCATTAAGGCAGCAGTCTCAGGCTTTCTTGAAAAACCCATTTGCTATCTCACAAATTAAACCCTTGTTAATATGTGCTGGAATAGCATTTGTTTTAGGTGTTGCAGCTTCGCGCTGGTGATACAACTCAGGATGGTTTGCTCTACCCTTCTGAGCTCCCAGCAACCTCCATTCTTTAGGGTGGAAATGAATCAACACGTTTATGACTTCAACTGTTGCATGGGAGAACTGTTCACCTGTGAGATTCATCCACCTCTGATCATTGAAGCACAGCAACTCTGAGTACAATTGTGAGGAAAAAATGAGATTAGAAGAGCTAGTTTGTAGCTTACCCAAGCTAATTAAATCAAAGCCATAATCCATAATTAATTGTGTGTCCTTTTTTTTTTTTTGTAATTTGGCAAGCTCTTGAAAAGCTGTCTTACTGAGACCTGATTTTTACCACTTTACTTGTCTGATGAAGATGACCATTTTTATGAAAGCGTTCAAAGAAATAGATTAGAACCTAATAGCACCAAAACACTTGAAATCTTCTGGTTCAGATGTCAACCTTATTAGCTGTCTGAGACTTTTCAAGTAGCATAAAAGCTATTTATTTACAGACTGTTACATAGCAGCTTGCTTTATTCCTTCTCCCTCCCCTAAAAAGAGATACTGTTTACTCAAAAGCCGCTCTCTCTTTCAGTACAAATACCAAAGAACACTTTCTATCTTCAAAGCACTATAGACATTTCTTAATCATTGCCTGCTGTTAATAGCTATCACTTTAAGCTTAAATGGTATTGAATTAAAATAATCTCTTAATGATAATCCTCTCCTCACGGGACTCAATGGTTTTTAAATTGGGTTTTGGCAAGTATGAGACTAGGTAAGGATGCAAGCTTGGGTCTTATCCAAAGACCATTTGAATCAATGAAGTCATCAGGTTGTTTAAATGCATCATGCCCCAGCACGACAACTAACATTTCGTGGAATGTTTGCAGAATATTACAAAGTCTATAAAATATGGATTAAACGTACCTGAGAGACAGACAGTTTCCTGACAAACAGGAGATGAAAGCTAGTTTGGGGTTTTTTGTTTGGTTTTTTTTTTGTTTGTTTTTTTTTTTCCCAGATTGACTCTGCTGATCTGACTTGCTGCAAGCTGTAGAAAATGCCAATTTTCAAGCAGTATTATTCATTATGGTGGGCAGATCAACAAGTCTGTTCAAAACGGACTTTTCTACATGAATTTTTTTTTCTTTGAAGGTTGATGGATTTTGCTAGATAAATGATAGATGGAAGAGGTAAAGGACTCCAGTGACTAACATCCCCCTCTCCTCCATACCTGTGGAAGATGGTCTGCACCTTCTTATTCATACTACTGTCCATCCCTGAATGGTTGGTAAACTGTTGCACCTTGTCAAGGAGTGATTTTTATGCCTTTTCAGAGTTTTGTCATTTGTAATGACTTTGTATTTCTTTTCACATTTCTCAAGAGTTTGCAATTCAAATGAAGAAGCTGCCTTCAGATGCCTAAGGCTCAAAGTGTGGTCTTTACTACCAGGAGCTGGTACTGTATGGCCTTTTTTTCCCCTGCAGATGTATGACTGTTGGCTGAAAAGGTACATTCCTTACTTGTATGAAGCCGAAGGTGTTTGGATAATCTTAAAAGTAAACGCAAAAAAAACCCCATCGACTCCTTGAAGTCCGATGTCCTTTGTGTTTAATTGATGAATGAATTAATTTAATGACTTAATGCAAAATCAACACATTTCTGGAAAAACAATCCTAAGGGCAAAACAATCCTAAGGGTAGTTTGATGACAAGGTAAGAAGACATCAGTGAGGACAGGAAGATCTGAGGTGATCTAGGGAAGAGAAAAAAACGGAGTCCTGAGCTCACTACTTTTGTAGGTAAATTTCAGAACCACCTTTGCTCCTCTCTTCCGCTGCCTGTGTCAGGCAGTCTTTGACAAAGAAATGAGTAGTTTTGCACATTAACATCCAAATTCAGAAAATGATGTTGTCTTTTTGGATGATGGGATTTTCTGATCCCCTTTTCCTTAGGGCTCTGAAGCAGCCATATTTTGTGGGAATACATGAAAGCCTCATTCCATAAGAAAGCAACTGTCCTCTGCAGGAGCAATAACTAGAGGCAACAAAGGTGTACTGCAGAATCTGAGCAAAAAGATAGCTGAGTGTATCACACTTGTATTTTCGTGGGCCCTCAAGCCGTAGAGTGAGAGTCTCTACAAGCTAGTTTTGGAACGAAACATTGTGCAATGACAGTCCTGGGTGTTCCCAGGACGTGTTGCTGTTCTGCAAGCAAAGCCAGCGCTTCCGTTGGAGCCAGAGAATGAGGGAGGACTGCCACCCAAAAAGGCCGTAAGTAGTGTAATTCCCCACAGGCAGTGTGAGGGAGACTGTTTTGGAAAGAAGCCTTCCTTATCTTCCTTTCTCACTCTGTTTCTTCAGACCAAGTTAATTATATTTGCATATGCAGTCACTGTTTACTTCTGTGACAAGACCATAGGGAGTGGTGGTTTTGGCTGGAAAGGATGCTATATTTGTGGGGGAAGGAGTGGCATAGTTGGGCAGAGCTGAGATTCCCTTCTTCCCTGCTCCCTGATGCGATGCTAAAATGCTAAAGCTTGCTGTTGATTGCCCCTGTGTCCCCTGTAACTTTCCACAGAGATTTCTTGGCTGTTTCAAGGCTAGCTTGCTAACTTTATTTGTGCTTTGTTAATACTCATAGTTACTGCTGTTTTGCAATCTTCCTCTGCTTTAGCTCAGGCAATTACATTCTGTCTATTGAAGATTCCCATTGCTGGATCAATAGAAGAAGTTTATTCTTCATTTCCTTCCTAATAGCTATTGTATAGTGCTGCAAAATGGCTGTTGTAGCTAGCTGTAATTCGCCAGTGGATGAGCAATCCTGCAGTCTGAAAAGCATCCAAAGATCTTATAGGATGAAAAACGGTATAATCGTTATTGGTAGCTGCTCCTTTGACATCTCCTTTAAGTATTAGTTGAGAACAGGAGGGTTATCTGGGCATAAACGTTGCTTCAATCAATTATCTGTGCATTTTCCCCACCCCATCTGATGATCGCTTCTGTCACAAACCACTGGTATCCCACAGGGTCCCTCGATTGAACTTGAGTCTACAGAATTTTGTATCTGGTTCCCTGCTGCTCCCTAGTCATCCAGTGCCCCTCTACAGAACTGGGCCCTCGTGGTTAGGATTGCTGGCTTCCTTTCTCTCTCAAACAGCTGCCGTGTCATTGCTGCTGTCTCTAGACATTGAGCAAGTTGGCCTCCTACAAGCCTGCTGGCAACATCTGATGTGTAAAGTTATGTGCCTGATGGCAGAGAAAGTGTTGAAGCAACCTAATAATTCGTCTGCGATGATATCAGCTTCTGCCTTTTGTCCCTGAAATAGGAGAACTTTTCAGGGTCTTGGGTTACAGATTGCAGTGTTTTGTAGCTAAAGAATGTCTAGGCCAAATAACAGAAAAAAATGCTTTTTTTTTGGTTGCATGGCATTATGGAGTCAAATGTGTGCTTGACTTCCTATTAGCATGGTGCATTGAGCTGGCGGCTGTAATGGTTCTGTCTCCTTAAAGATCTTGGCAGTATGAGAGACAGTAATCACAATTTTAGCAGGGAATAATGCCTGTACCACTGCAAAAATTAGGTGGAAATGCTACTGGGTTGCAACACTGGTGTTTAAAACATGACTTTTAATGGCTGAAATGGCCGCTCATGTTTTAGATAGTGACAGTAGCTGGATTCTGTGATTTAAGTATTTTTAAACACCATCTCAAAAGAAAAATTGAGGAGGTTTTGTTATGTTGCACAGCCCCTGGTGAAACCGAATGTGGCGCTAATAAGTAATCTAGCTAATAGAAAATGAGAGCTGATGGGACAGGTAATTTGCAATGATGATGTTCCAAAGAAAAGCATAAAGGAGTGTGGTGTTTTGGTTCATCTTTTGTAAGGGATGTTAAAGAAATGAACCTTTACTTAGAAAACAGGCAAATGTCACATTGTAAGGAGAGGCAGGGAAAGACTAGGACCAAAATTTGGAAGCCCGAGTGAGGCATGCTTTCCACAGCCATTAAAAAACCTGAATTTGTCTTGTATGCATTTGTGATAATGAACAAAGAATTCTCCGGTCTTTAAATGAGCTACTGCACAGAAAGCACGTTTATAAAGCAATCTTCTTATTGCATCTGCATCACCATAAAACCTTTTGGCATAGCCTTTTTATAACTCCTGTCTACATATGCATCTCATGCAAACTATTTGCTTTCGAGTATGATAGTGAGGTCTATTGAAAACATTAAATAATAAATTATGCAACTTTCTCATTCCCTTTCAGCTGAAATGCTTAATAGACAAAATTCAAACACAGGTTTAATTCACCTGTAAAGTACTTGGGCATCTGAATTACAGTTTTAATCTTCAGCAGCTGAATTACATCCTACTATTATGATATATTCAGGGAGGGAAGGCTGGACAGGTAGAATCTCCTTATTTTACGAATTGTGGGAATAACTTATGCAGACAGCTAACAGCCTGTTCCTACTAGGTGGGGAGAATTTATTGGAAGGGCTCAGCATCTTTCTTCTCCTGCCACTGGTGGGTTATTAGCTTGTTCCTCCCACTGCGGAGCTGATCCGTTTGGGTTCAGGCTTGAGCTGACTACAAGCACTGCCTTCTGGAGAAACGGGCTTGCGATGTGAGAAGAGGGTTGTGCTCCTGACCAGGAGGGATGCTCAGATGGGTTAGCTTGTTTTTTCATTGTTGCAAGCTAAAAGAGACAAGCTCTGCTGTGGTTTGTGCAGTTGGCTAACATATGAGGTAGCGATACAGAGAGTTGGCAAAATACGTGTCAATTTATAGAAGCATGAAGACAGTCATGGTCTGTCTATGTCAGGCTTGAATCTACAGACCTGTCTTCTGAATAGTCTAGAGGGTACTTAGCTGGAACGTAAGCTGGCAACTCAGGCTCTCGAGGACGATAAGTATGTGCCCAAATTATTGGATGTTCTGATCTAAACGACAGTGAACTGAGTGTGAATTAAGCATATTGTTAACCTTACTGGGTGAAAAACAAAATTTATTTTTTCTTTGGGGCACCCAGAGAGACAAAAGAAGACTGAGAGGGGATCTCATCAATGCTTATAAATATCTAAAGGGTGGGTGTCAAGAGGATGGGGCCAACCTCTTTTCAGTGGTGCCCAGTGACAGGACAAGCGGCAACGGGCACAAACTGGAACACAGGAAATTCTGTCTCAACATGAGGAAAAACTTCTTTACTTTGAGGGTGGCAGAGCACTGGAACAGGCTGCCCAGAGAGGTGGTGGAGTCTCCTTCTCTGGAGATATTCAAAACCCGCTTGAATGCATTTCTGTCCAACCTGCTCTGGGTGACCCTGCTCTGGCAGGGGGGCTGGACTAGATGATCTCCAGAGGTCCCTTCCAACCTCTACCATTCTGTGATTCTGTGAAAAAGCTTGCTACTTGCTCAGATTCCCACATCAGCTCCCATGAGTTTTATGGATAAACAGGCGTCTTCCTTGACCTCTGCTTCCTACATTGACTACCTGCCCTCTGACAGAAAGAAGACAGAGGCTCACAACATAACCAACTACCAGATACTTTTGCCCATGAGTTGTTCTCCAGCACTTCCAAACTTCTGAGGAAAAGGGCTAGGGGTGGAAGCCAGAAAGGGCTTCACTCTCTGCAAATATCAACACATCATGAAGATCACTTTGTGTGTTAGCAATTCAAAATGAGTCACAGGAAACACTCCTTTGAACAGACTTCTATGGCTGGCTTGGAAAAAAACCCCAATGTTTGGATTCTGGCCATAAAGAGAACAGAAACTTGAACAGGTCAAGAACAGAGAAAGAAATCTCATTTGCTAGAATGTTAACCATTTTTGGTTAATACTTTAATATCTCAAAAGCTACTTGAGATTGTCAGGTGAAAGACAACATGGAAAAAAGGTATTAATGCATGCTCTGTAGTGTGTAAGACAGTTACACAGTTAAATCTTACTCTGAAAAATAGCTTTACTGAAATGTCTGTGTTTTGCAGTGTCTACTGATGGAATGGAAGATGCAGCATCCAGTGTTAATGTTGGATCCATGCTATTCTGTGTAGTATTTGCCTGCTAATGTGAAAGTCTGGGCACACTGCACTTATATTTACTAAAGACGAACTATATCATTGCTAGTTGTTTTCCCAATTAAATTTAACCTTAGACTGGTCTGGGTGATTTTGATAAGATGAATAACAACTCATCCCTAGGAAAAGTGAACCAGATACTAACTGTGAAATGTAAAGTGGGAAACAAATAAAATAATTTTACTTAATGGAGCAATTTAAAAGAGGTACTTTTCATGGTCTTTGAGAAACATTTTCAACTTGCAGTGATTTATTTCCACTGCTCACAGAAGCTACATGAATAACTAATATCCTCTGATAAAGCCTCTATCCTATTAAGGAGTCAACTTTGCAGTAAAGGCAAAGAAGGATATAAAAAGTTGCAAAGACAAGGTAAAGCTATTAGCAAATCTCCATTCCAAAGTTGTTTCCTACTTGCTGTAAACCATTTCTATCAAGGGAGCAATTTCCTATGTGCTGCCATTAGTGGATAATATTTTCCTTCAAATAATGGGCTGTGGATGGTGACTAACCACAAATGGCAATATTCTCTCTTTTAAAAGCCTGCACAGCACACTTTAATGTTCCACCATGACGCATTAAAACATAAAGTAAACTATTTCCAATATGAAAACTCATTTGTTTAGAAAAATCTCTCTCCCTCTCTCATTACCTCTCTCAAAACAGCTGAATGAGAGTTGAGGTTCCCATTAAGTTTCAGTTGTCCTAGAGTTCAGAGGTGCATTCTACAGTTAGCAAACCTTGGAAGAACATTTTATATGGGGCTTAAAAAATACAATAAAGTCAGAGGAACAAGGCAACAGCGTGTGCGCATATGCCATGAGATTTGTTACTGCTTACATCTCTGGGCTGCGCAGACATGCACACAAGATAAAGTGGGCTAGGATTAACCAGGTGCAGTATAACAGTGTTCTGTTATCGGTCCCTGACAAATTACAGGCTGCTAGCTGGAATTGCCACTTGCAGATAGTAGTCATTTGGTAGTAAACCGTGCTTGCTTTTTTTTTTTTTTTCCCTAAAAGCCTGAAACAAGGGCATGTTTATATAAGTATGTGGAAATATGAAATGCGTTGAGTACATGTAAGGGAAATGAAAACCTTCCTAGCCTTTCATTTCCTATCAAACATTTACTGCATTGCAGGTCTCTCCAGCTCAGTAGCAGCGTCAGTGTAGCGTACCTCGTACACACCGTGCTTTATAGTATCATGGTAATGTATTATTTGAGGCCTCCTTTAAACCTGTATTCTGCTTTTATAGGACTGATTTTGATTAAAGAGAATACAGAAATGTTTTTTTTGATGTTTTCAAGTGTGACTGTTTATGAGGGAAAGTAAATGCTCTATGCTTGTGTGTTATTGCAGGATTCATCGCTCTGAAGGAAAAGTCCCTGCTCACAACTGAGCTTGCTTGGTGGAACAAGCACAGCAGAAAGTACTGAGCTCCCCGATTTAATTTTAAATGATTCTGTTTTCAAGTGGTTTGATTTTTATACTTTGAAAAGTGAAACTGCAAAACAAAGGCTACTGTTTTGCACTGCAATACCATGCCACTATCTTTTCTAGAATTGTCTTAAACAAAAAACCACTTCAATCCCATGTCCTAGCATTGAGGCTTATATTGGGGGATCATTTTACCCACCATCAAGTGAGAAAAACAAAACCTTCACAGCTGCAGGAGACAGGTAGTGAGAATACTGCATCTAAAAGGCATTTACATGTAAATTTAAAGAGAAAGTGTAACTGGAACATAAAAGCAAATGCAGTTAATTTTTTAATGCAGTGTAAATTATTGGTTTCATGGATTATCAGGAAGCTGCACCTCTGTTAATATCCTGTTCCCACGTTGCTTGCTCACTGCAGAACAGATTGGGGAAGTTTCATACTGAATACTCTGAAATTCATGCGGAAATATCTCAGTCAGCAGTTACCGAGACATTGGTTTATGAATCACCTTAAAAAGGAAAATTGTGATGTCACTTCTATTTTTCCATCTCCTTGTGCACTTCTTTTATGTTTCAATAAGCTAAATGTTTTCTAGAATATATAGTAAAATAATGCCGGGGAACTCTAAAATGTTCAATTACAGTGTCCTTTTAAAGTACGTCAGGTCTTTCAGGCAATGTATCAAAAAGGAAGACAATGAAGCAGTCATTATTTTATCTCTTCTATTACTCAGTTTACAAGAAACAATTAATAAGGCCATAAAGAGTGTCTTGACCCATTTTGGTTTGCAACTGAAATGCCTTCAGTGATCTGACTTTTGAACTTGTCTAATTTAAGTGTGAAGTTCCTACTTTCTCTTGTTTGGATCACTTCCAAGCATGAGGCAAAGTTTATGACGGCAACATTACAGCACACAGCCGTAGTTAAATACCAAATTTTTGGCATGGCTCTTGAAATAGCTGAAAGACTGTTTCAATGCATGTGTTGTGGTGAAAGAGCGAGAAAAAGAGCAAAGCCAAGGCGATTCAGCGGATGTGACTCTGGGTGTGAGATAGCCTCAGCTTCCCCTTCCACTGCAGCACCTGGTGTGTCTTTCAAAGTACATGGAGGCTAAATACATGCAAAGACGCTCCTTCTGTCATGAGGCAGCAGAAAAACTAGTCAATTAGGTTTTTCTACATGGAAAGACCAGCAATGTATGTACCAAGGAGCTAGTGCAACTTTTTGAACTATTGGCTCAGTCTGCTAACAGGGTTTCTTCCTGGACCAAGGAATACCTGGGTTATTGCACAGGGAGAGCAGCAGCAAGACTGGGTTGCGGCAGTGATGGCGCTGACTAGCAAAAGAAATAGGTACTCAGCCCCCTTGGAGAGTTTAGGCTCCTCTAGCTTCTGCCGAGCTGAGGCACGAGGTACAGGGTGCAGCACTGTATATTTAGCTGGTCAAGGAGGAGAGAGTAGAGGAGACCAGTGGTCCATTCTGAACATCTGATCAGCAGGTCTGCTGTGTTACCCACTCTAGCTTATCAGCAGGATGGTATAAAAGATCCTACCACTGGTAGTTTCACTTGCTGAAAACACTATGTGGTTTATAAAATTATGCATGACGTTTTCAACAGCCGACTTAGAAACACTGCTTTTTTACGTCCCTTACTAGCTGCATCTTGTTCCTTTTTGCTGTAAACTAACTCTTTAGGACTTTTATGCACGTTTTTTTAAACAGTTAGAGGTAGACTCAGGCAATAATGCAGGAAAGCAGAGGTGGACCCTTCTTTGCTTTGTGGCACCTAGAGCCCCCTTTGGGGTGTCTTGTGCACTGACGGGCGTGTGGCACATTTTGCTTCTCAGCAAAACTGAGTTGGCTTTATTGGGGCTACCTGGGCCACTACACTGGGCTCAGACCACACAGAGAAAAGTGCCCAATGTGGGTGTGTGGACAGCTTGCCAGCAGCTGCATTTCTAAGGGATCAGCCACCACATCCTTTACTTCTTAAAAGTTGTTACTTTTCATATGCAGTGCCAGCTTTACTATGCTGCTGTCTGTGTCTGGTAACGTCATATTTGTTCCTTTGGTCATGCCTTGTAACTCCTTGAATCATGAATACAAATCCTCAAACCACGTATCACAGGCAAAACTCTCTGTTTCTGCTATATTACCCCCCCAGCACCTTTAGTGAAGGTGAAATCAATTTAGCCTTTGCTATATTTAAAAAGGGTAGATACCCAAAAGATGAGGTCTGATAAAAAAATACTTTGCCTTTCAAATAGATGATTCCAGGATTAAAATCTGGGATAGTTCATTCTCCCCCCCCCACTTCCAATCATTTCTGGTTTTCAGATACTATTCCTAGCTCTTTAAAGTGTAAATCTTGTGGGTTTTATGTGTCTGTAAATCAAAAACTGCAGAGCTCATTTTAGCCTCTTTAAAAAAAAAATCACATCTGGACTAAGAACTTGGTATGCCAAGCTACAGCATCATGCACGTACGGAGATGAGTTAAAATCTTTGAAAAAGGGAGGAGGTTGATAATGGGAATGCTTTTTGGAGTGGAAGTATGAGAGGGCATCACTATGATAAATCTAGAGAACAGAGGTAAAATGAGATCTTCTGATGCTTTCATGCAGTTTGACAAAAAGCAGTTTTACATCTGAGCTCAGCTGATTCTGGCCAGGAGAGGGTATTAAAGGTGTACTTTTAAAATGCTTATGCTTCATCATGTCCTTCTTTCGGCTTTTTTTTTTTTTTTTTTTTTCTATGTGAGGAAAGTCACAAAGTCAATGACCCAAAGGCAGAGCTGTGCTCTGGGTTTGTTCTGACATGTGCTAGCTCCCCCTGGGGCTGCTGAGCCACAGCTGACCCTGACCCAGGCACATTTTGCAGATGTTTGTGTGGCTTGGTGGTGAGGCAAAAGTTACTATGGCATCTCTCTGCCCTTTGGGACCTCCCTCTAAATACACAAGGAATCAAAGGGATAAAAAAAGCAGCTCTGTACTACTGTGTTGGGAACACCTAGGCAAAGTGTTAGAGTTGCTTCTGGAGGTTTTGTGCCCTCTAGAAATGCCCAGGCAGCACTTAACCCAAGTTGGGGGCTCCATTTTGCCAGCAGAGGAGCTCAAAGTAGCCTTGCTGAGACAGAAAGACCCAGCCTTGAGAGCTCCTGATTAAGAGCACGGCTGTTTTCAGAGGTCCTAATAAAGACTGGAGCCCTGCTGAGTCCAGAGGAGCTTGGCATCTCCTGCAACTGAGAGTCTAATTTTGTGGTAAATAGGTTTTTTAACCTTTGTGACAGTCTGAAAATGTTCGATTTAAGCTTTCGTACACTGGACTGACCAAAATAGAAGGATTAGAACAGAATGAGAAGCAATGTGCCCCGGAAAGTGCAATTATGCGGAAATCCATCTGAAAACAGCTGTCTGCAGGAATAGACCAGAGGAGGCATTTTTAATACATCACCCGGCAATGGGGGACCTGCACTTGTAGCTTAGCAGTTTGAACCCGATCACATCAGTGCTGTGTCACTGTCATTTTAGTTGCTCGTTACTCTTCTGCATGAAAATAATCGACTTGACTAGCAGGAGACATAAGAAGCAGTAAGAAATCGTTCTTCAGCTGTACTTGCTGAAGGAGATGATGCCCAAGGAAAGGGTTGGTTTGTTGCTCAACAGAGTGGGAAAGCCGTGGACCAAAAGTGTCACTGAAACTGGGTGCCTAAAGCCTTTTGCTTTTTCATTTTCACTGCAGGGGCAGGTACATCCTAATTAAGCTTGTGAAGGTGGAGCATAGTTATCTGAAGTTCAAGTTTTTGAATTCGCTGGTCCTGCTGGGCAGTAAGAAGTTTAGCACTTGGATGTTTATAGCCCAAAATGATCCTGGAGCCATAGGAAGTTATCTCTGAAAGCTCAGGGAGTGTGGGTGAGGTTCTGGGAGCATGTCAGGTAGTACCTTTTTTCATGAAGGATAAAATGGGTGGAAGAGCTGCCGAGGGCCAGTCAACTTGAATTCAACTGTAGGAAAATACATACAAGTAAGTACCTACGGGAAAAACAAAACAAAACAAAACAAACCTTGTAGTTTGTGAGGCTTCTGAGTCTGCCTACAGAATTCTTGGAAGCACACTGGGAATTATGGGCTGGATGAAACTATTGCAAGGTAGGTGCAAAACACATTAGAAAAGTACTCAAACAGTATTTCACTGACAGAATGGAAATGTATCTGCAGGGGTCTGTTCTTGTTCAGGTACAAGTCGATGCCGTCATTAATGTCCTGCTTGAGGGATAGGAAATATCCTATTCAATTTAAAGTTGAAACAAAATAAGGAGGGGAGAGAAACCTTGTGAAGGACAGGTTCGGTCGTGCTGGCAACATGCAAAGCCAGTCTAAACACAAAAAAGATAATGACAAAGGCAGGATTCCATGCAGTTGTTTACTGCTGCCAAAACCAGGATTAAGAGCAACTGGCTGGGAACCAGTTCTGTGGAAAAATATCTAAGGCTGCTGCGGACCACAAGCTGAATGTTCTTGAGGCAGAGTACGGAACCATAAAATAAAAAGCAGAAAAACTTTATCCCCTGCTCTGTTCATCACTAGAAAGGCCTTAGCTAAGATTATGTTCTTATTCTGGGCGGACTCGGGAAATTTCTTGCCACAAGATTGTGTTGGTGCTAAAAGTTTACATGAGTTTAAGAGATAACCTGACAGACTAAATGGGAACAGAATGTGCTGTTTGAACAACAGTTTTTTATTTAGGGACTCAAAAAAGTCCTGGGAAAATATTGCTACGTGTGTGCTCCATGGTTAACCCCTTAGTAGGTCTGAGCTAAATGAGCTTTCAGGTTGCCACACTGTGGCCATTCTTGTGTTCTGCCACGTTCTTAGGGCCCACAGTGAGGATGAGGGATGGGGACGAAGGGGCATCTGGTTGTACCAGAAGATGCCAGTGGCTGCCAGGAGCTGCCCCGTCATTACTGGAGGGTCTGTGGTGAGAGATGGGAGGGAAAAACTGACTCGCTGGGGTGATAGGTTTCCTCTGCCTACAGCTCTTGTATTATCTCCACATCAGACCTTTGTCAGTGCAAGTCCTTCTCTCCTTCTGTCCAATCTGCTTCCTCCTTGCCACATCCCAGGCTCTGCTGACACCTTCTCTGAATGTTGCTATACCGCAGTAATACTGCTTTTAATTTTATTCCTGCACATAATTCTGAGGTCATCTGGTAATCCAGGCAGGCGTCCAATGTAGAATTTGGATTTATGTTTTAAAAATCTGCCTGACCTGGACAATAGATTACAGTGATTGTGAAGGAGATGTTGTCCTTTCTTGGCTAAGTTCTCATGAAGTTTTATATGACGGATTAAAAAATAATAAAAGGAAGAGAAATAATAAAAGAGGACATTATAGTAACAAACGAGCAGAGCAATCAAAAAGATTCAGACTGCAGAAAAAAGCCAAGGGCAAAAATCCATCTTACTCTGTGAGGGTAGTGCTGCTTTTTTGGTTTTAATCCTTTTGCTTTGGTGCATTTCACTCCTACCCTTTGCAGGGTGTGGAAGCTGAACATTATACTCTGGTGGTTTAATAAAGCCTATCATCTTGTTTATTTCAATCATTTCCTCACTGGGCTGAAAGCTTTAGGGATTTCTTTCACAATAATTCCCCAGATCTCATTCTTGGTCATTACAGTGCAGCTGATTGCCACTAAGCAGATAGTTCCTCCTTTTTATTCTTTGCTTTCAGTCTCATAATTCGGTGCTTATCGGCATTGAACTTCATTTGCATTTATTAGCTGGGTTGGTATTTAAAATATCTACTCTAAGACCTTCTTTATCTGTCTGCATTGTTTCTTATTATTTGCTGTCTCTCCCAATTTAACTTTAAATGCAAACTCGAAATGTTTGTTCCAAATAGTTGTCAAAATTCTTTGCATAGAGTGTGGACATGTTCCCATTTCCCAACTACCAAATTCTTCCTCGCTGAGAGGTTACCTTTTCCAATTGCACTTCTCCCATGAATCTCCCTATAGATCCAACTGGTTCCCTCCTCTTGCTCCTCCTTTACTCCCTGTCTGGGGGACATTGCTCTCTGGTGGAGCGCTTGGCAGGGCAGGGCTGCCTCTTGTTCCCACCGACACACTCGCTCGTCTCCCTGAAAGTGCCCACCTCCTCATCCTCGTGCAGGTCTCCCCAGGTTGGGATGAGCGTGTTGTCTTAGCGTCCAATACTCCAACACTGCCACCGGGCGATTTGTATCTTCTGGTGAAGGTAAAAACCACCCTGACAATGCTGGATTGAGGATTTTCACATGGTGCCATCACCGCACCTGATGTTTTCTCTGGCATCAGAGGTAATTTGGTTAGTGACTGCACCCCGTAGGATGTGGGTAATACCTACCTGAGGATGGGCTGGTTACAAAGCATGGAGCCTGGTTCCAGTTTTTGGTTCTGGCATAGATTTCTTCCCTGATTTCAGACAAACAAATCTCTCTGCCCTAGTTTCCCCCTGTGTGAAATGGACACTATAATGTTTATTAGAGAACTTCTCTTTTTTGTTGTTGTTATTGTTGGCCTTTTCTCACATTTTAGGAGATGTGTTGTTCCCAAATAGAACAGAATTAAGAAGCTGCAAGTCCCAGGATGGTCGTGGGACACGGTAGGGCTGCAGAGCCCACCACCGTAAATACAGCAGCAGTCTCCTACAAGCTGTGACGGACAAGTAAGGACAGACTCTGGGGGAGGTGGGGGGAACAGGCTACAGACTGAGGCCCCAAAATTTGGGTGTTTATGGAGTAATAAAATAGCACTTGCCTATAGCCATAACTTCAGTATCTCTCCTTCCCACTCGCATCAGAAATCCCTTATTGTTGAGAGCGTGCCAGTGCTGTCGGATGTGACAGTCTTCCTAAAAAGCGGTGCCAGAAACCAGAGCCACAGGCGGTACAGGGATTCTATTCTAAGATCTAGATGTCATGGAAGTGCATATGGATCCAACACTTCAGGCAACGGTTATCGCCATTTCCTTTCATCTGAGCCAATTAGTCGGAACTGAAACTATACTTTTAGGGTCTGATTGAAAGTCTGGAAAAGTCAAAAGATCATTTCTATTCGCATTACAAGGCTCCAGCGGTCTCAAGGGCATAGTGTTGAGCAATCTAAAACTGTTCCTCAAGTTTCTTCAACAGTTTAAAGCTTGAAGGTATTTTACCACACTAACTATTTAAGGCAGAGTGTTATAGTGGTGGGAAAGTACAAAAATATTCTGTAGTCTGTGGAAATTTAAAAACAAATGAAGCAGTCTACTGCCCCTGATGTCCCCATACAAAGCTCTGAAAACACAGGAGACCCCAGAATGCTCTTTTTCATTGCTGTTAGCTATAACATCTGTTTCTTCTGGCTTACACAGAAGGTACACCCCACATCCCCTCCAACATCTCCTCCCCCCATCCCCCACCCCACCCCTGAAATTAAAACTCTCCCCTTTTGTTTTTTAATTGTAAAAGAAAACTATAGTCCCTCCAGAAGACAGATGTGGAAAGTATGAGAGTTTTGGTTTTGGAAGAGCAACTAGGTACAAATTCGGGAAACAGTGCTGTAATTTCCATTGCAAACATTCTGAAAGCTTCTTTCTGAAACTGTGAATTGTTTCTCTAATATCAGCTCATTTGAACCTTTATCTCCGGATAGGCAAGGAACACGTATATGTTTATGTACGCTAAAGTATACTGTCAGTGAGTCCTGGAGACCAAATTTAAACTCTGCCAACTAAATGCATTCAAAAAGCTATCATAATTTTATATGTAAATACTTACCGAACTTACTCTTGCTCATTTTCCAGGGCAAATAGGATTTTACCTCTTAATGAATATCCTGCTATCACGGGGACCTAAAAAGATGATGATGCCTGCACTCTTTTCTTGCTTTGGTACCTTCTTTTTTTCCGTCTTTTTTTTTTTTTGTGGTATGAGGTGTTAAATTTGTTAGCAAGATTCTGTGACTTGTGGTGCATTAAGAAGACCATTTATTAACAGTTTAGGATTTAAATGGCTGTTAAACAATTTGCTAACGTTTCAAGGAATTGAGCTTGAAAGAAAAAGATGCCACCCCTTAATTCAGGTACCAAACAAGTCTTTACTAATTCGTTTAGATTGGAAGACTGGCTAATCAAATTTGCTTTCATTTTTTTCACTCAATGCAATCTGGATAATACGAATAATTGGCATAATGAAAAAGAAAAAATCCTCCATAATTATAATGTTAATGACAGTTCTTATAATTTTTTTGCCAACAACTTTCTTTTTGGGGTTTGTTTTTTTTGGGGTTTGGTTTTTTTTTTCCTCTCATTATAATAAATGTGCTTATTAAGCTATTTCACTACACGTAATTTCTCATGGATGTTAACCTATCGTACAACATGTCAGTGTCTGTGGGTGTATTTTGTTTATTTAATATTTTGCACAGTCCTTTTACTCTTCTACTGAAGATGATGACAACCTTCTTAATATTGTCATTCTGTTTACTTCATTATTATTCCAGTTATAGTTCTGTATTCATGGTTGCCTTAAGCTACTGATGAATGTGTCTACACACATACAGATCTTCATGAAGATGCAAATTAACTGTCAAGTGAGGTCTTTGGGAAAGGCTTCTGGGGAAGACTAACCCTTCATTGTTTGCACTTTTCTCCTTAACATCTAGGCTGAGCCATAGCAGAAAACTTTTTGTACCAGGGTTATCCCACCTCCTTCTTTCATCCTCCAGATATCCTTGTGCTGCTGCCCTAGACCTGTGGCTGCTCTCCGTGGCTGCCGGCCCATCTGCCTTGTCCTCATGTGGTGCCCAGGTTAGAGATCCACCAGGCACGCTTTGGTGCTGCAAAAGGCTGATATTTAAAATTCTTGCTTCCCGGCAGCTTTGTCAATGGAGCAGACTAGAGGAAGGAGCTGAAAGAGGTAATCTACTTGTGTTTTATAAGGAAGATAAAAGAGAGGCATTTGGAGACTGATGGATTCATCCCGGGGTCTTCTCAAGTAGAGTGGGAAGAAGAGGGCAAGGTGCGCATTATTTCTCCTCCTCCAGTAATGCAGCCCCAAAATACCCATGCTACTTCTGCAGCCAAGATTTCCAAAAGAAAAGGTTCATCCTTTCTGCATCAAATCACGATAACAAGGAAAAACAAGCGTTTGGAAAAAACAAGTTAAACAGAAAAACATTCCTACAGAAAGCAGAATGTCCACTAAAAATTGATATCAAGTGTAGGACAAAAACAGGAATTACCAACTTCAGGACTTGTAACTGCAATTTATAATTCGGTTGTCTCGATACATGTTCCCTGTTCTCTCAGTTCAGCAATTAAGTATCAGCAATACATTCATGAGAGGCCCTGTCTATGAAAACTACTTGACAGGTTGCACAAAATACTAGTAATTAACTTCCAGAAACATATCAACCTTTATGTAAGAAAACCCTTTAAATCTGTACCATATCATAGTATTTGACATCCATCTCTTGCCTCAATTACAATTTGGTGAAACAGGTTGTGTTTCTCGACAATTTAAGGCAGAATGTAAAAAATTACAATTCCTTTTGTTACTGGAACTCGCTTTATTCTAGATACACGGAATTAAATCTAATTCTCAGTGCTAATGAACTTTGAAAACTTCATTGAACAGAATCCGTGGAGTACTTGAATTTATGTCAGGGAGTTTTGAGGTCCATGAAACTATTCTGGGTATCTCTGGTCTATTTTAAATGACCTCACAGGGAATCTACAATGGGAGAAGAATGATTATTTCATTGTGCACACTGAAGCAGCCCTGTAAGCTCTGAGTTTGCTTGAGGCTAGATTAAGTCAGATTAACGAGGACTGTATTTCTAGGATTTCAGTAAGACTAATGGACTCTGAGTTGCTGCTCAGCTTTTCCTGTGAAATTTGGGAGCTACAGGGAACATTATGACTCTCTGACTAGACACCTAGAATACTATACATACAGAATTTCCTGATATATTTTGTGCTCCAGTACAATAACTTGTGGTGCATTTGGAGCAGGGTTGACTCTAGCAAAGTTTTTCTAAACATTTCAAAAGTCTATTTCAAAATCTGAAGTTTCAGACTCCGACTTTAAACTCCAAAACACATCTTCATGAATGGTGACCATCTCACAAGAGGCATTAAAACATCTTACCTACTTTCGATGATAAGCAGGTACTTTGACATGTTTAATTGTAGATACCTGCAACAGGCTTCAGTAGCAAGAAGCAATTGCACCCCTACATGATTTGCGCATTCAGGGGACACAAGTAGAGCAAGTGACAGCAACAGACCAAGTTTGGAGTCTTCTAATGACAATCAGCTTCTTAAATGTCCCCTGAGGACAGCCTTTTTTGGGAAACCGAGAAGTGAATGGGTACGGCTACTCACTCTGACCGGGATGAAATATGTTGGCTAAACTTATGTAATGAGACTCTCATGAGTCTTGTGTCAGATAGTGGTTTCTTTTGGGTCTTTCCATTCACCATCAGTTAGTTAGCAACATGTCAGAGGTTTTCTAGCTCTCACTGAGAAGTGGAGAACTGCACTGAGGTGCAGGGTCTAGCTGATGGTGGTCTTCCTTTGTCTCCCACGTCATGAATGTTTCAAGGACACCCTCTCCTCTTTTTTTTAACACAAGCTTTATTTTGTTTAGGTCTTCATCGTTTAGGTCTTAAGACAGTGACAGCAATATTTGCTAAGTGTTCTTTTCATGTGACTAAGGTGCATGCAAGTGTGAAAACTTCCCACAATTGAAAGATAATAGGTAAACCCCTAAACTTTTCTGGGTAAGACATGTCCTTGGAGATCTGAGCAGGGGAAGCTTTAAACTCTTCATTGTGTTTACCAGAGATTCTGGTTGAAAGAAAAATCCCCTTTTTTGACAAAACAGAGACAGAATCATGAAAAAGACATCTCATTTTTAAAATAGCTTTATTCATCGGATATAGCTCATGAATCCTATTTGGGTGATCTGGGAATCATATAACCACAGCCTGAAATATATATCAGATGTCTTGTATAAATCTGCAGTGTGTCTTTCATGATAGTTCAATAAATGAAAACAAGAATCATGCACATAAGGCACTCAAGAGCATTTGAGTGAGCCTTCAGACCTCCTTCAAGGAGTCAACGTGTTTCATGGGGGGAAGAGGGTGAACTGGAGGTCTGGATTTGAGATGTATTCCTCACTTTGCCCTGGCACGGCAAACGAGGTGGAGGCAAGGCATTTCTCTGTGAGATGTTCCTGCTAACCTGTTCCTGCTTCCGAAGAGAAGATCTTGGCAGGGCCGTGCTGTCTGAGCAGTACCCAGCACAACACAACCCTCGGGGAGCCAACTAAGGTAAGCACAAGGACAGAATCAGTGGTTTTTTTCTTTTTTTCCTCCCTTTCCATATAGCTAAGTGAAACCTCTATATTTATTTCCTGTGCTTTTTCCAAGATAACCACTCTCTCTCAACATCCTTAGTATCTGAATTACCAGTTTGGGAATTGTAAACTTTAAAATCATTAGTCAAGTTCAGGAAGTTTGCCAACTTCTCTACTTTCTTCCATAACAACAGGGCACATGGTTCTGCTTAAAAAACCTATCTGCTCTCTTCCTGTAACCTATTTGTTAATCATGTTTTGGTGACTGACTTTTGGGCACAATCCCAAGAATTTTTAAGGCAGTCTTTAATAACCACTATTATGTCTGCATACAAAACCAGACGATTATTATTCATGGGTGAGATTACACAGAATTAAACTTTCCAAAACTGCAACGTACATTCAGCTAGACATGAAAGCAAGCTGAATTTCCATTTGGTTTGCTTCTTGCTGAGCCTTCAAATTATAAAGTGAAGCAAAGCCAAAAGATTAATACAATGAAAACAAAGATTGGGAAATTAAATGACACGATGCAATTTTCTGCCTCATTGGGCTGGCACCAATAATATGCAAAGGAAAGCCTGCTTAGTGTTGGTTAGCTGCTGTATAAATGCGGGACAATCAGTCTCCTTCTCCAGGGAAGGTATTTTCTTGAATCATATAGCCATTGACTCTTCCAATTACCAGAGACCCCATGAACAGCTTGAGGCCTATTTTTTTTTCTTTTTCTTTTTCTGTTCTGCTTTGCCATATTACTGCTATTAGAGTTTACACAGGTACATGATTTCTTATTATCTCTAATATTTTAGTGACACATAAGGAGAACACATTGAAAAGAAAGAAGGGAAACCTTTCAGACTGCTGCCACCTCCATAATTAAATATTAATATTTCAGAAAATATTACTTTAGGGAGCCCATAATGGACTGTTAATCAACTCTTTCAGTGTACTTTTAATCTGTTACATATTCAGGCTGCTGTTGGGGTATTACTAGAAATATGACATTGCTTATGACTGTCTGGGGAGAGGCAGCATCCTCTAGTCTACTTCTTTGGATTATTTAGGTATTAAAAAAGTAAGTCATTATTTTAAAGATTTGAATAATATTTGAGTTTCTGTTACATAGCTGTGAACTCAAGGCCTGTTTACTCCCAGCAGGTCTAGTTTGCTTTACCACTGAGTCTGCAGAACTTGTGACCTTGGGAGGAAGGGTTCATTACCTATGAATACGCTGGTGTTCTTGCAGTCAAACTTGGAACCACACTGATGGTTTCACGGCATCCTGCAGTGTGCCCAAGTTATTAGCCAATGGTTGACTTTTCTTATGATGCAGCATCTAAAGAGTAAACTCTGAACTGGGGTTCAGGAAGACTAGTGTTGGTCCCAGTTTGAATACTGACGTGGTGCATGACTCCAAGAAGGTTTCTTCTGCCTTTGTTACACCTTCCATTCTTGTTTGTTTGCTAACTTTAAATGCTTGAGATTGGGACATGTCTTGCAACTGGATGGTTTGTACAGCACCTCTGCATTGAGTCCCTTTCTGCAGGCCTGGTTTTGCCACTTTTCTTGCGTGGAATAAAAGAAACACTTAAATTTTTCATGGTCCTTACACCTGCTGGGACAGAATGAGGCATGCATGAATTAACATTATCTTGGTATTCTCTGACTACTGAGTGCTTGAATCTTAATGCACTTAATGCTCTTAGTATTCACTCCTGTGCTATTTTATATTTAATTTTCTATTAATCCCATATTTATATGTGGGATTTCCCACATCCCCCAGCATTTGCCTGGGGATATTAGCAGGCTTTGCAAAGCAGATCTGGTCAGATAACAGAAGATCCATCAGCTGCAGGTGGGAAATAGGTAACCCCAGGAAGCGGTACAGGTTCATCAGCAAGAGTAACAATTTCTCACTGATTAGCCAGATCATTGGGTTTGGCAAGTTCTTTGTGGGATGCATCTGACTATGAGCTGGTATTTACTGCAGATGAGGTAGTATTCTGTGTTATAGCATATATATTTATATATATCACAATATTCTATATTACAGAAGAACCTGAAATAGTCTTCTCCTCTTCCTGCACCCTATTGCCTGGATGTGATACTGTGACACTGATGCTTCTTTTGAAAGATTTTAGCAGCCTGACATTTTATAGTGAAATTTCCATTATCTTTTGCCCATCATGCTTTATTGTATTCAGTGATTTGCACCTCTGGGTGTTGCCCACTTTTCTTAGTGCTACTTGCACTTTTAATATCAGTGCTGACAAAGCTGTGCAACTTGGTTTGGGTAGTGTATTAAACCGAGGTATGAATTTCCATTCCTCTTCGTTTGTCTTGAGTAATGACTGCTCACTTACTCAAGTGTGTGTTTTCAGCCATTCTGTTGGACTGCAGCTAATACAAACGGCTGTTTGTGTGTATGAAATACTGTCCTTTGCAAATATTCAGAATTCCTTGGGTATGTATTGCAAGCCATTATTCTAAATTAGCTTGCTGTAAATACTATGCCTGGTGAATATTTCTGTGGTCTGACTCATGGCAGTGCTGTATAATGTGTTTCCAAGTTGAGTTACTTTGACAAAACGACTGTAATAATCAACTATCAGCAGGTAGTGGTTCTGCCTAGGTTCATATAAATCAGGTACCAATTGCTGCCAAGCGTCTATTAGGTGCATCATGAACTATCATTTCTTCCTTGCCTTTTTTTTTTGATACTTTACATAAATAAAGCAGTCTAGGAGAATTTATGTTCCTTGTGAATTATTTCTGGAAAATTCCTGTGCACTTGTTTGCCTTTTGTACAGTGACACATCTTAGCATCCCTCACAGACTTTCTTCCAAATGTCTGGAGGAAATATTCTTTGGAATCCCTTGGGTTCGTGTTTTTTTTTTTTTTTTAACCACTTTTGGACTTGTTCATATCCCACATGCAGAACCTGATTTTTTTTTTTTAAATCCAAACATCTCTGGTGGCCGTGCTCTATGCCTGACAAGCAGGTCTCTCTGGCTGTATTAAAAAGAAATCAATGGTATCTACACACTGTACTTCCCTTCCCATCTGTTGGCAGATCATAGGTATGAGTGAACATCTGTCCCTTCTCTTTTGTATGCCATCATCCTGCTGCATGAGAGGAGAGCTGCTACAGGATTTCATCTCTTTTTTTGACTTCTAATTTCAGTCATTTGAGTGTGATTGTCATCGTTTGTATTTTGGATGCTCTTGTCCATCTCCTTCACTACCAGTTGCTCCCTTCTATCCCTCGGACTTGATGGGAGTGCTGACATTTCTCCTAATCCTTGTGTAAATAGTTACAGGGAGTTCACAGCTTCAGCGTGGTTCAGTTCTTTCATGGAGGCTGGTGATTTAAAGCCTTGCAAGTTTTCTCCTTTGAGTATTAGATCAGATGGCTTCCCCTCTCCTAATCTCATTGCCTTTTCTAAGATATGAGGTGTTTCTAATGTATAGAAGTGCTTTCCTCCTAACACAGTAATGGAAGTAACGACCCCTCTGCTTTCCCCAGCAGATGAGAGTAGGCTGTGGCTGTTCCTATGCACTGAACCCAGCCTTTGTGGAATCCTTGTAAGTTACATCTGGGAGGGTGGCTGTGGTACAATTTTCCTCCTTTTAGCTGTGTGTGGGTCCCAAGGGACTTTGCACAGTCAGACTGGCTCAGCATGTGCTTGGGTTTTTATTACTTGCAGCAATCAAGATAACCCATTCTGAGGATTCCTCCACCTTTCCAATTACACTTAATTATGCCGTATGCTAGAGCTACTCTCCCACTTTGGCCATAATGCTACTGACTCACATTGCTCTGCATGCACCACTGACACTGCATTCAGTGAGAGCTTGAGTTCTTCATTGTCTTTGCAGATGTCTCATGCCCTCTGACATGTCAGTAAATCTCTTAATTTTCTCTGCCTTGAGCTGTCCTTATGTGGATTCCACTGCATATTGCCAAGATTAATGACTTTTTGCAGCTTTCAGCCCCACTGCTAAATGTTTTGGTTTGTTTTTTTTTTTTTTTTCTTTTTCTTTTTCCTGTTGTGCTAATCAGAATGAAATCTGGATATTTGACAGTTTTCCTTTAACACTGTATTTCCCTGATATGTGTAGCAAATGCCTCCCATATCCTGCTGTTGCCATTGACATTCATGCAGTGCTTGTGTCTAGAGGTCTGTTCGGTCCTTCTTTCATTCTCTTTCCAGGATTCAGTTTACTAATGCCTTTCTGGAAATTTTGAGGGTTGGTAGCACCTTTCCTGGATCTATTAAGATGCCTGTTTAGCTGTAGCTCTTTATTATCTCTTTCCTTACCGTTTCATAGCTTTGTAGCCACTCAGCTTTAAAGGCAAGTGTGGGCATGCTTGGACTAGTTTTGATGTGCTTTGCCCATCCCCAGGCTGTCTTCAGTGTTGCAGGCAGGTGATATTGTCCCTTGAATGGAAAGCCCGTCAGCTTTCCACAGAAAGGATAAGTACAGCCTTCTATTTTTTGTAGTCAGAGGCCTCTCTCAACTTCCCTTTCCTCAAACTGACCCAAGTGAACACCTCTCTCGCAATGGTTGCCAGCGCACGTTGTCTTGTACTAGGTTTCCTTTGAGGGGATATTTTTTTATGACTAACTTTGTATACAGTTAGCAGCAGAGCCTGCTGCTGGCTAGCAGCTCCCAGTTCTCCTTATTCTGCCAGATCTTGCGCTGCTATATGGAAAACTACTTGTTTGTGCGGTGGGCACTGTCATCATTGTCACAGAGACGACGACCTACCACCAACCAAGCAAGCCAGCCCCAGGAACAGAGCAACCGTGGGCATTTTCAGTCCCTATGCCTCACATGGATATAGTGTTAAGTGTCATTCAGACTTCATAAAATCCCTCTGTAAGTTTGGATTACACGGGTGGACATGAGGGTCTTATGGCCAGGTAAGTCCAATGATTAAAAGGCTGAGGTTTTTTTGTCTGTCGTTTGTCTCAGGGTTCCCTAGATAGCAAAAGACTGAGATGGAGAATGTTTGCTCATCTACCCTAATGGTAAATGCATTTTCCCAGCCTAGAAAATCTTCACATTTAGCTTATGACTCCTTACAGCTGCTTTTCAATACTGTTGCGTTTCAGAACCTCTGGAATTTAGTTTCTTGGGTAAGCAGATAATTTCTTTTGTTAAAGGAGCTGACAAAGTGGATGGGTATGCAAGATGGGAGTTTTTTTATGTTAGCCACTGCAGCCCTGATCAGTAAAAAATCACTTTTCTTCATAAATTGACACATAATTAAGTGATAAATTGATTTAGTTCCACCAATTAAAATAGCAGGCCTGAAATTTTATAGGGGGTCAGTGGCAAGGCACTGTGCCTGTTTTATGTCATTAGCTTTCCTACAGCTGTAATAGGTAACTAGTTTGGCATGTGTTTTTCATTAGTGACTACAATAAAGGCTTTATACGGGCACAGTGTAAAGTGATGAGTAAAAGTGACTCACAACCAACCCTGTAATGGTGGATAGGGCTTAGCTTTACAAGGACTAGTCTTATTAACTTAGTAACTAGAAAGTTTCTGTTGTAAAATCAGGCTAGATAGGCTTCCCTGTAGTGCTTGGGGAGGCAAAAGTGCCAACAACTGAGAATCAAGAAAGTTGAGTGAAGAGGTGCCTAAGCTCTCGCGGACACAGTACTGAAAAGCTTTCTGTTCTCTAGCACTGGTAGGCAAAGCACCCAACCCTTGACTGGAAAGAAATGTTCTGCTCCTCCTTTTGGATGAGCAATCATGAACCTGTTGCAGAAGCTAAGGGGACTTGATCGGTTCTTAAAATGATTGATTTGTTCTTACTTTTGGTTCTCCTTCCTCTACATCCAAGATCCCGGTGAAAAGATCCCGTATTTACTTGGGAGCAGAAATGTGAAATGTTGTGTGAGGTCTGAATTCCCTAACAGCTAGGCTATGGCATGAGTCTTCCTCTGCTTACTTATGCAAGTCAGAGAGAGTGAGAATTTGAACTTGATCTCTGATATCTGAACGCACTTACAGGATGTGGCCTCTCAAGAGGGCTTGAGACTCTTATTGGAGAAGAGATTTTGGTCAGTTCAGTGAGAGCGTAATAGAAATATTTGTGCATTGCATATTGTGCAGTCAGCATTTGACAATAGCTTGAACATCTAAGTTTTGGATTAGATCACCTGAAACTTCAGTGAGGTCACCCAGCTGCGTCTGTAGATGTAACCTTTTATCCCGTCTTTCCTCTGTGTTAGAGTGTCCCAGCAAACGTACGCCTACTGGCATTTCCGACCCCTAAAGCCTGTGTTGGTGTGCCACTTCGTTGTACTGTCGCTGGTCGCCCACCACTCAGCTGTGCATGCTCAAATCACCTGCTGAGTGGAGCAACAACGGTTTCAGCCTCCTGCAATCAGACTATATGAAAAGGTTAGAGCAAGTATGACCGATTAAGAAGTGCTGGCACCAGCTAGCGCAACTGAGCTCTTTATCTGAAACCAGCTAGGAGTCGCTGTTATTTACTCTTCTGCATAGTTTCTTTTAAATGTCTTCTGTCTTCTCTGTCGCTCTGTCTCTACCTTAAAACAGACCTATAATCTTTATACTTTCTTCTCAACCATAATTGGTGACCTTCTATTACCGGCAAATGTAATTTCTACCGATAGAGGCAATTGTCACTTAATAACAGCCAGATGGTACCTGAAAGCCTTTATATGAATTCCCTGGCAGTTATTCATTCTACCCGTACCTATTTAAATGGTTACAAAGAACTTGCATGAAAAGAAATTCTCCATACTCTTAAAACTATCTTCTCAGTTCCCCATGGGACGTGTGTATCAGTTGTTTTCCCAAGTGTGAACTCCTTGGGTCAGAAACACTGGTCAGCTGAGAAGCACGACTGAAGATTTGTATTGCTCTTTATACCATGTCCTGCAGGATGCCACTAAAAGTCAATAAATACACGGAACAAGATGTTTCTATAAAATAGGTTTTGTTTTGTTTTGTTTTAGTGCTGATCTTAACATCGTTTGCCATCTATAGCAGATGGTCAAGTGCTTCTTAGCAACCACTTCAGCTAGACGTGTTTAGCTTTGCACTCCAAATGTCTGAACTCAGCGTCTTAGTCTCACATCGTCATGATTTTTACAAATTTGCCTGCTAGAAGTGAAGGTGGGAAAAACCTTCCATATGGAGATATCTTTGTTTTTTGCCATCTGCCTTGGTATATATAGAGAGGGGAAACCTGCAAGGGTTAGGACTGCATAATAATTTTACCTGATTAATTCTGTCAGGTGAAGCATCATTGCATCTGTACAGCTGGTGCTGATACCTTGCAGTGAGTGTCAGCGTGGTGAAGTTGCGCATCTTCAGTGATGCTAAGCGCTTCTCATTCCCTAGTTGAAATGTCTGATTGTACTTCCCTGAAGTTGAAGCAGACCTTAGTCAGTGTCAGAGATTTGTGAAAACAACAGTGAAAAGCAGAGAGAAGTTCTGATTGCAGGATAGGAGTGTTGAGGGATTTTGAAATTATCTTCATTGTAGCTGGAAAGCAATAAAGAAATAATTTAGGAGGCCATGCCCATTTTAAGTATAGACATGGCTTTATCTTCAAGGACCAAGGCAGTGTCAATTTATATGCAAAGATATTCTGCAATTACTCTGGATGTAAATATGCTATGGGGCTTCTGACAAACGGTGACACTGGCTTGTGCATTTTCTCCCTTTTTATGTGACAACTATAATAATTCTTTTTTTAACATAAAAACCTGTATCACTCTCTTCGCCCAAAGCTTTTTTTTAAGAAAAAAAGAAGGTGAAAACATAATGAACAGGGCAACCTTGTCCTGAATCCTAATGGCTTTCTGATGAGGTAAACAATGACTCTTAATTAGAAGCTAAAATTTTTAATTAAGATGATTCTTCAGTAATTATCTCAGTTGTCTGCTTCACTGGATTTTAATGAAAAAGATTGATTAGGTATAAAACCAGTAGCATAATTAAACATTCTGGGTCTACATTGGTTATTGAGGTGAAGGCAATGTGATTCACTTCAAAGTGAATTTTTCAACAAATGGTGTGAGACAGTGAAGCCCACTTCAGATGCCATGCTGCCCTATCCCAGTTCCCTCCCTCTTTCCCTGCCTGCCCACGTTTCACAAAGTCAATATGCAGGAACATCACTTTTGGGTAATAGACAGTTACGTTATGTGGCAGATTATAATGGCACACTTTTAACTAAGGCCGTCAGAGTGGTTATGAATTCCATATGTCAAGGGGTTTTATTAAATGGACTGGAACTTGTCACACAAGTCTTCAGACCCAAAGTAGATTTGGTTTTTGTTCTTATGAGAAGTGTGAAATAGTTCACCAGTTCTGTTCTTCCATGTGCTCAGAACACCCCATAGGACCCAACCGGAGAGAGATGCCTTTCTGTGGTTGATATGAGGACAAGGACGGTGCCAACCACAAATCTCATTTCTGCCTCCTTTACTCTCACTGAGCAGTCCCTCACTTTATGAACAGTGTCACTGAAAACATGACTAAATGCTTATCAAAGTGAAATTTTTTCCTGAAGAATAAATGGCTGCTGTGTTTCTGATTGTGATTTTATAGCCTTACTAGACCAGGAAAAACTGTGTTCAGCGTCTTGTTAGCTAATCATGATTAAACCTTGTAGCTCAGGGTCACAGTGAGGCAAATTGGGGATGCTTTTTACTGAAAGTTGTTGCCATTACAGCTAGAAATAAAGATGTCTGTACTGAGAAACTGACATTGAGAAAAATCCGAAATCAGACTTTCAAGCATTCAGACATAGTCGTAATCTCAGTGAGAGGGCAGCAACTATGGGCATGTATGGAAGGAAGCCAGTTGCCTGCTTTCCTTTTTGCTTTATGATACAGAATTCAGGAGCCCTACCTGGAATTCCACAAGTTTCCCAAAGCCTTTGTTATGGATCAGTCTATTGGTAGTCATCCAACAGTATTATGCTTCTTGCCAGTTGCCAGGAGGAAATGTGACAGAAGTGCCAAAAAGGTCTCTATGTACAGTCATTCCAATGAAAGACTGCCTCACATTGATTCATATTCTGGTTCATTTTCCCAGCGTGAAGGCAAAAGATGTTTTTCTATGATTGCACCGGAGCGTCAGAGAACAAGACTTTGAACCATAGGATTGATTCTCCCGTTTTTTTCACTACATCAGCCCACATCAATTACTGTTAAACTTAATTCTTTTCTCAAATTCCTCAGCTAACAAAGAAGCCAGCAGATTACATTTCACACTTTCCCCATTAATTGTCGGAATATTTCCCTCAGTGCCAGACAGTCTTTGTTAATCATTAGTCACATTAGCAAAAGGAGTAACACTTCTTCTCTTTCTGTTGATTACCTTGACCATCAGAGTTAATGTGAAAGGAGCATGATGAAGGAACTTGGTTTTTTTTTTCAGTTCTTGCACTTAGTCTTCCATGACATACAGTAATATTCAAAGCCATCTCCCCAGTCACATGGTTCTAACTAGACAGGCAATAGCCTGCACAGAAGAAATTCTTCCTTGTCTCCTCCTTTCTCCACCCTTGAAAATCTATTTTTAAGGGACCTTTTTTCTTGAAATAAATTAGATTCTGTGTCTCTGTGATATCCTGAGTGGAGAAGACTTGGAAAAATGTCCGGCTATCTTACCCATACGGAAAGAAAAGGGAACTTCTGCAAGGACAATTCTTTGTCTTAATCACTAGATAATCTAACAAATAAATCTAACCTACTTCCATGGATTTCCCTGTTGTAATGGGACCCTTTGTAAGGAATCACATATGCCTGGAACCTCTGTGTAAGTACTCTCTGCTTGGGGAGTGTTGGATTTGAACATATTATTTTTACTTCATGTTTTCTTCATGTTTGGAAGGTCAGTATCTCTTCTGTGTTTACTTGGCAAACAGATCTGGGAACACAGAAGACATGGGAAAACCTGCGTGTTGTTTCTGGAGAACACTACACACCAGGTTTCACTACCCCTGTCCACAGCAAGGGAAAAAACAACTCAGTGGAGATGTTTCTTTGACGAACAGGTCTGCTTATTGAGGGAGATCCCTCAATAGACCCTGGTACCCCTTAGAGCAGCTTTAGGTAGCAGATTGTGCAATGCTTTGCCAGTGGATAACATTCCCTTTCCACCATGTTTGGAGCATAACCTGGCAGATGGTATTACTTTCTCCTACGTAATCCAACTGACTTTTACGGTCCCCAGATATTTCAGGTCATTTTCTCAAAGACGCTGTTTTGCTTCTTACTTATGATGACAATGTAACAAATGAGTAGAAGTCCAGATTTTAAGTGAATGTTGTAAGCACTACCTCTTGGAGAGTTGAACAGACTAATGTGTTGGTCAGCTTGAGCCTACAAACACAAGAATCAAATAAAAGACTAGAAAGAAAATAATCCAGTGTTTGGTCATGTATGCTCAAATTTTCTGTTCAAGAGTGCGATGTGTGCTTAAAAAAGACCAGGGTACACACTTTTGTGTACACTGGATTAATCAGCACCTGAAATCTGTGGCTGCCCAGCTTCCTGGAACGCATTTGTCTTGGTGGTCTTTTGAAATCAATTGAAATGTATCTTTTCCTCCTGCTAACCGACATGATAGATTGGTAATAATCAAACACTATTTGTGCAATGTCAGTCTAGCTTTTCTGTCATGAGTGATTGAATAGCCTTTAAATACCATTGTGGCGTTGCTCCTGAATCGAAGCCTAATGAGAAAACTTTATAAACGGACTAAAGTCATGTTTCCGGTTCCCAGTTGTGCGCTCAGTACAGACACACCTTGCTTTATCTCTGCACTGAGCAGGAATTGTTTAACAGGCTGCTCCTGCAAACTGTCAAGTCAAATACAGAGTGCACATGCAGTATTTTAATTAATGTTTAATGATTCTTTTCTGATCAGGCTTAAAATCCTCTCTGTGCAAGTGATTATAGGTAATTCTTTAGCTGTAACAAGATCATTTGATAATAAGCCTGATAAAGGAAAGCAATTATTTAAATATCAGCAGCTTAATATCAGTAATGACTATCTCCCTCTTGTTCAGGCTTTGTGCAATTGTGTTAATACAGTGTAAATTTAATATTAATTTTCATGGCACTGGAACAGAACATAAACACAAGCAGAGTGGAGGTTTCCCAAAGGAGATGGATTTTCAACATTTAGTTCCTCTTACTGCCTCACTCCTGTTGACGGTAAAAAGGGGTAACACATGCATATTCATACTTTACCTGGTCACTATAATTGTTAGTAAGAAGGAATTTTTCTTGCTCGGTCTGGTCTGATCAGCTGATAAGGCTCTGTTGTATGCTTTGCCATGGCTTCTGGCTTTTGTGGTGAAGTAGTTTATTTGTGGAGCTTCCCTTCTCTGAGGTTTGTCCAGGGCTACATCTTGTGTATGCAATAGGGAGCAGCTTCAATAACTTTGATGGACAAAGTACTGTAAGGTTTTTCTCTGAAACCACTCAAGTTAGAGTCTACTTATGATTGATTTGTGCTCTGGTGAGAACCATGCTCATTTAAGAAAAATTGTCCTATAATTTTGCAAGACAAGCAGAGGAATCACCTTTTCTCTTGGGAGATCTGAAGTCAATCCACAGGCACTTACACTCTTTGTGCCAGGATCAATGCCTTGCACTAATGCTACAGAATTTGATCTTGCAAAGTAGATGTAACTGAGAGGCAACTATTCCTCCACACTAACAAAAATACAAACTTTCAAACAATGACTAATGACCTGAATTACTGTGATATTTGGGAACATGGGATTGGCAAAATGCTGTTGTACTTCTTTTGGTTGGGATAGAGTTAGCTTTCTTCATAGTAGCTTGTGTGGTGCTGTGTTCCGGGTTTGTGCTGAAAATAGTGTTGATAACACAGGGATGTTTTAGTTATTGCTGACTGATGCTTGCACAGCATCAAGGTCTTCTCTGCTTCTCACACTGCCCTGCCAGCGAGTAGGCTGGGGGTGCACGAGGAGTTGGGAGGGGACACAGCTGGGACAGCTGACCCCAAAAGACCACAGGGGTATTCTCTGCCGTGTGACATGCTGCTCAGCAAGAAAATCTCTGGGGGAAGTTTGAGAGGGCTGTGGTTGCTTGGAGACTGTCTGGGCATTGGTTGGCTCGTTGTAAACAATTAGGTTTTTTGTACATCACTTTTTTTCTTTTTTTTTCTTTTTTTTTTTTTTTCCTTATTACTCTGTCTTTTTCTACACCCATGAGTTTTCTACCATTTGCTCTTTTTATTTTCTCCCCCATCCCACTGGGGAGGAGTGAGCAAGTGCCTGTGTGGGGCTTAGCTGCCTAGTAAGGTTAAACCACAACAGCTGTAAAGAAACGATGCCACAAAATTGCTTTAGATTTTTTTTTTCTTGTTTGCTCCAAATTGTGGCTAACCTGACGGGCCCGGTTTTGGCACAAAATGCTATTCACTGGTGACCCTGAGACTAAACAATATCTTGCTAGACCTGACTTGTTGCGTTTCTGAAAACTGAAGCATGTCTGGGTCAATAACCACAAGGTCAAATCTCAATTACCAAAGGTAGTGAAGTGTGAGGAAAGGAGGGGAAATAAACCTGCCTTTATTTGCAAAATAAAGCAAAACTGGAGATGACACAGAGTGCATACACCAGAAAACCACGCAGTGAAAGAGTGATAGGGAGAAGACAAGGGAACGATGGTTGAGGTGCTTTGTGTGAGGGTGTGGAACACCACTTCGAGGCATGACCTGCATGGGATCATGTACCTGGTGAACGGAGGCATCCTGCCTGCCCTGCCAGACACGATGGCTCATACAGAGGAAGCAGTGGCGCTTTTGCAGGCAGGGAGGTCAATCTTCATAGTGGTCAGTGGTCCAATGGGAGATGGAGAGAAGGTGGCAAGGAGTCCAACTATGCTTCCGCTGACTTGAAGCAGAGCGGGTGAAATGACCTTCAGTCATGCTTTTAGCTGTGGAACATAATGCCCTTCTTTTTAAAAGGCAAACAGTCAGATGTTCTTCCTCCTTTTATCCAGATGTATATTGGCATATATGTAACCATAGCAACCACGGCTGGAAAAACTGAGATCTAGTAGTTTTTAAATTGCCTTCAGAATAAGTTTAACAATGAAGCTTGAAAGCAGACGATATAGCTCATGGAAAGGTAGATGACAAAAATGAAAGGAAATTTTATTGCTAAATTTACTCAAGCCAAAAAAAATTCTAATAAGTAAAGTAATAGCTTCTCTCACTAAACAGGCACTTTTACAACTCATTAACATTTCAACTTTACCTCCAGGCAAACTGTGATGGTTTTGTTACACAATTGATATCGACTATCGTTTACTCACAGTAATTATTTTTAGATATGAGTTCTTAAATCAGCACATGCTGAGTTAACATGACCTCAGTTGAGCTTGGTTGAAGTGAGTGTTGTCTGTGTGGCACGTGGATTTAAACAAAGGCTCCTTCAATTGTATTGTCCATCCTGCTTTGAACCCCACTGCCTGGGCCTGAACAAGTCTCTGAATCCACATTTACAAAGCGACTTACAAATGGGATCCTCCGGTTTTGTGCACCTGCCAGGGAGAGATGTTCAAGGCGATGAACAGCCACACAAGCAGTAGATGTGGACAGGCTTCTGCTACACATGAAAAGGCAGCAGATAGGTGCTCGTAAGGTTTAGGACCCCTAATAACCTGCAGTTTCTTGCTTTTGTAAAAATAAAGTCAAGGTACCTTAAATCACTTGGGTGTTTTTGGGAATTCAGGTTGAACTCTACAAAATGCAGCAAACAGTTTATTGCACAGGTAATATTCATCTAATGCTTCTTGAAAATGAAGTGGTAATAAACTGAAGTGATATGTGTTTCTGTGTCAACAGCTTGGGTAGATTTTTGAGATAATGAGTAGATGAATTAAGCTTGAAAAAGGTTGAATGTATGCAATGTCTTCCTACGCTTTATTTAGAAGACTTTTTTTCAGGAGAACAAATGAATCTTTATCTATCTCCTTGGAGGATCTTTGCATATAAATAAGAAGAATGTAGCTGCTTAAGACTTCCATCTGTCAGAAACTGGGCTTTTAAAAATCAGTGGGGAGGAATGCCATACATATACGCATACACTGGAAATGAAGCATTTTTTAAAGGCTTTGTGAGCTTGGTGTGCAAGTTCACTGATTCAGCAGGAGCAGCATCCAGGTCTTTAGAAATACAGTTGGTAGAAGGAGAAGCACACACCAAGGTAATATTATTGGGCAATGAGGTAGGCCCCCTTGGCATGATACGTACCGTATCAGCTTAGGGATCTTGGGATGCTGGATATAGGCAGATTGAAATCTGGTCATCTCTGCTGCACGGCTGAGGGGCTGGAGTGGAGAGGGAAAGGGCTGTGATAGAGGTATAGCTGTTGTTGTTGAAGGGTAGAAAAAAGGCAGGGTTTGTAGAGAGAGATACTATCTTTTATTTAACTAACTGATACTGGTAAAGAGTAAGCAGACAAGAGAAACTCCTTTATTAAAATGTAAATTCGAGTTTAAGAAAACAGAAGGCTCAGAAGCGAGCCACTGGGTCTGGGGCTAGATAGACTACAAGTCTGAAAGGAGCTTCACAGGTTTCACCTAATCTAATCACCCATCCTTGGTGTCAAGACTTGGCAGAAAAGGGTGGATTTGTCGGTAAAGGTGTCCAGGGAAGATGTTCAGTGTTTTGCCCTCTCTGGATGAGGAATTTACATGCTAGTGGCAAGAAGGGCATGTTAATCTAAACTTAATCAACCATAATAAAAAACCAAAGTTTTTTAATGAGATAGAATTATAGTCATAACTAAAAATTTTGTAATCAGATGATAAATATATTAATTTTATCATTTCATGGTGGTTGTAGCTGTGAAGTCAAATTAGCTTTGTGAATAGGCTATCCTAAAATTCTTTTTAATGTGACGCAAGTATTTTTAAACAGTAGTTTTAATTCTTAGATGACTAATGTTAAAAGCTATTTCTTTCCCTGCATTAAGAACTAGAGTGTGGTAAGCAAGTCAGTGTTAAGTATTATTTAGGCTTTGATGTCATCAATACTAATGCATATCAAAATTATTAATAATGTTGAGTCCATATAGATAGAATTACAGGGCTATCTGCTTCCCTTAACAGGCCATTTTCCTGCTGATGCCTCTATTTGATTTCAGTAGGTCTCAAAGAGCAAGATGAATTTCAGTTGGCACAAGCATTTTACTGTTTGCCACGAAGGCTTGGATTTACGCCAGCTTTTCAAGATGTTTAGCCAAAGCTCTTAATGTAAGGGCATAGCCCTCCACAATCCCTTTAAAACTGGCAGCTTTATAGAGGCACCAGTGTGGGTGCCAGCTGTCTAATTCCAGCCATCTAAGGCCTGACTCATCTTCCGCAATTACCTATTTTATCCATTTGTTAGAGAGTTAAGTGACGGTGTTCCTCAGATTGGATGCAAAAAGTTAGAATAATTGATCTGGTCCTAAATGCATATAGTGTCTTGCATAGACAATTAGATACTTCTTCTGGATTTCTATTGTCAACTTCTTAGCGCATTCAATATTTGCACATTCACTTGAGGTGGTGGCTGGAACATTGGCACACATTTTTGCAAGCGGATAGAGAAGCCATTGCAATACCTGGATCTCGTTTTATTCTTTTACAACTTAAGAGCATGGTAGTGCCGAATTTTGTACATAAAACGGCAATAAAAATTTTTTTTAAAAAGTGAGTTGTGCCATCAAAGGATATTTCTATGGTAGCCAGAAGTGCTGTGCCATGATGGTGGCATGAAAGCACCTGTACAAACAAAATTCTCAAATTAGGTTTAAATGGCTCTAAGGTTAATTGCCTAGTGATGATGATAGGAGGCACATTGCACTCTTTTATGTAATGACAGTATTATAATGCCTTTTATGCAATGGAAACGTGCCTAAAATTAACCTAAGGTAATGAGAGAGAGAAAGACTTTAGGGTTTTTATAGAATGTTCTACACATACGGAGCAGAAATCATGACCCGTAGTTAGATTTCACGTACAAGAATCATTTTAATTATAGCAAAGTGCCCAAATGTGAATCATGAAGTTCCTTACTCTGCCTGTTGTGCCAGTCTTGTCCAGGGGCACAGGGGAACCGTGCAGATAGTACGAACTGTATAGTTTGGCACCGAGGTAATTCTCAAGGAAATGAAAGAAGGTGCAGATGGAACAGTGCAGTGCTGGGTCGCTGGAGCTGAGCAGCAGCTGTTCTAATTTTGGAGCATAAAATCTTATAGATCTGGAAAGCAACCAGGATGGTCCCAAAGGAAATGGGAAACCTCCTGAATTAAATGATGTATTTCAGAAAGGAGGGGAAGATGGTAAATCTTTGGTGTACTGTACCTTATCTGTGACACTTGAGCACTTTATATGAATACCTTTAAAAATGGATCTGGGTGCTGAATTTTAGACATCTGTCTTTGACACTTGCCTATTAACACTTATTCCTTCAGCTTGTAGATAGGTTAGTTAAAATTTCCTCATATATTGTCCCCCTTTCACTTTTTGGTTGTCACTCAGGATGACCTGCAGCTGTCCTGTTTCACTTCTGTGCTGGCCACAGCCCCTCAGGAGCTCCTCGCATCAGTCTGCCCTTCTGGGGCTCCGCTGCCGCTCTCCCCGGGCAGCAGCAGACAGCAGAAAGAGAAGATACAGCAGGAACTGAATGCACACAGTCCGAGTTGCATGGCAAAAGCGGGCAATATGCCATTTGCTTAGTGGAAAGCCATTCTTCATTGGATATTTAAAGAAAAATTATTCTCTGATGAACAGGAGGAGGTCTATGTTACTGAATGTGGCTTTAGGCCTTATGGATGCCTAAGCTGTCTAAGAAATGCTCAATATCTGACGAAAGACGCCAGTAATAAATATATTAGTTGATTTCTGGAGAGAACCGAAAAGTAATCCATATTGAAGCTATGAATGAAGAAAAATGTGATGACATGATTTCATAAGGTTAAATCCTGTTCTTTTACTAGAGTCTTTCCATTAGTGACTATAATATTTTGATGTGAATAGTTGTCTCTTTCTTCACAGAGAATCTGTGCTGCTATATTTTGAATAATATGCCTTGGGAGTGAAAAAGAATACCAGACAGGAAATCAATAGGAACATTTACTTTTATTGTTCATGTCAGCTATTGTTTAGGAGACATAAAAATGACTGTAGTGTTTATACAACAGCACTTGCTCTCAGACCATTTCCAGTAGTGTCATATTTTCATGAGTGATGCTTTCTAGTATTTTCTTTTTCATTCCTCAAGGGAATGAATGAGAAGGAGTAAGCATTGATTCATAATTTGGATAACTCAGTGAACAGGCTGAAGTGGGATGAATGTTGCCAGAAGTGATTATTCCAAGGGCTTGTTCCAAAAAGCTTTAGTTCTTGAAACAAAAAGATCCTAAAGCATCAATTCATCAAAACTGCAAAAGGCTCCTGGCTTTCCTCTAAGATGGTCCAGGTAGCGAAAGTCTCTAAATGAACTTTACATTGTGGATTTTCACCAGGCTATGCTAACCAAGCAGAAATTCCCAGGGAACATTCTTACTTCTGAAATGTCGGCCTGGGTAGTGGCATTGCTAATGCAAATGTGGTAAATGTCATGTCAATGACTTATGGTGTCATTGCCGGCTGAGTGATGAAAAGTGCCAAACTGATGACCTGTCCAATGAACTAAGACTGTGTAGAAGTTCCTTGTGCACATGCCAGAAAGAACTTTTAGCTCCGCTATTTGCTACGTCCCTGGAGATGCTGAGTGGTGGAGGCACTTACCATGCCAGACCTTGATTTGGATGGTTGCCAGATGACCTTTATCCTAAGAGGGCCATCAGAGAGAGGATTTTAGGCCAAGTAGTCTGTTGCTGGCAGCACATTTACATGAAGAACCAATGACTGAACCATAAAAAATAATGGGAAGAATAGCTGCCACTGTGTGATTTAAAACTCCCTACGCAGAACAGAAGGAGATAAAGGAAGCCAAGGAAAGTGTCCTTGGGAAAGATTACAGAAAGGATGTTGCAGCTGAGGTAGAAAAAGCGATTTCTGCAGTAAGTGGAGGTGTCACCAGACTCAAGGTCTTTGGTACTGTAGAAGGTGACAACAACAAAGACCCTGTGATCATTTTGAATGTAAAGAAACTGAATCTGCATGGATTTCTTACATATAGTATCTCCAAGTTCCCAAGACTCCCCAGAGATCTTGCCAAACTTCTGGTGAGATCTTATTAATGTGGACTTCAAAACTTCTTATTTTTACATAATTATATACAATTTGAATAAAGCTCCTCTTTTAGAGGACAGATTGTCTGTTTCAATGATGGCTTCACTGGCTTGATTTATCACTTGGCCAACCGTGCTTGTAGAGCTGCACTTCATTCTGAATAATGTTGTTTCTTGAAAGTTGGGTATTAGTAGGAAACAACAACAAGTCTTATAGCTGGATTGCAAGGTTTTAGTATGTTTAGAACTACATTTAGTATTATGTTATATACTTCCATTATTAATATCCATTGAGAAAATTGGCATATTGAGAGTTGCATAAGGCTCTTATTGTGACTGATTTATAGACTGAATGTGCTTGATTAGAGAGCTGTGAAGCTTCTCAATATTTTTGAGATATACGAATACATAAAAATCAGGAGCCTGAAGTCCAAATGATGGTGAATTTTGAGAGTGAGCAGATTTTCAAAAACCACTCCATGACTTGCCTTGCTAAAGCTACCCTTTCCCACCATCTAAATGTACCGATAACCAGGACTTGCACTGCTTAATCATTTAGGTTCAAGTCATGACGCTAACTGCTGTGGAGGTCTATGATGCAGCCTTGTTCTCGGATAGTGTCTTCCTTGAGGTTGTATTGGATACTCAAGAATCACTTCTACTGTGTAGTTGCTGATGTGTAGTTAGAACACTTGAGCAATTAATTGATTGTTTTCAGAATAATCCTTACTTGTAATTACACAGCTGCACACAACTGACATACTGTACCTTCTGAGGAATGATGCTGCCCTGATATCTTGTAAAATGACTAAATATAGTGAGTGAACTCCCCAAACCCCTCATTAGGATGGAAAAAGGCAGCTTACAAACCTGAGGTCTATTCTCTAGAAAGCTCAAGTGTTAGCAAATAAGTGCAATTACAGTGTTCTTGGAGTTATTCTGGATATTGCTGCTGGATGAAAGATCAAGATTATGTCATTAAAAACCCCATGGTCCTTTCCAGGAAAAACATCCACCAAAACTTGTCCTCTCTCTGCCACTTAAACACTTTTTACTTTTAAGAATAGGTTAGATGGCTGAATTTACAGAGGATTTGGCAATGCTTAGTTTGGCTGGCCTCCACTTCTTGTAATTTTTTTTTTAAAGCAATTGATTCTCATGGCATGCAACACATTTGCTGGGATAACTTCAAATTCTGAAGCTCTTTGTTTAACATTCTCCATTTCACAGCTGATACACACCTGCATTGCTTTATTCTGTTCCCTCAGTGACACCAATCCCAGAGCAACCACACCATAATTTCTGAAATACTGGCAAACCTTATCTTGGGGTAGAGAATTTCTGAATGGCAAAACATCAGCTCTGTGATTTACTGTGATTAAGAACTTCTTCTGAAATAAGTACCTTCTTTCTTTTGCCTCCCAGCTGTCAGTGCTTGGAGGGGAGGAAGAGACAGAAACCTGATGGTGTAAACACAACTCTTGAACACTCCCCTAATTCTCCCAAGTTAATATTTATATGGCAATAGTAGAAATAGGAAACTTTGTTTTGCAAGATCACTATAATCCTGCTCGGCTCCTTGTGATACAGAGCTCTGAGTAATATTGTACCACTAGTATCATAGTCAGAGGTTTGAGGGTTGACTCCCTTAGGATTTAAAAAACCAGTGGTGATGACGAATAATACTCAGACATAAGACCATGTACTTACTGACCCTTCCTGTGAAAGTTCAGTTTCCTTGTTTAGAAACGGCAGACGATTGTTCCTTTGCTTACAGTCCAACCTCCTGCCTATTCTTTGTCTTACACACCTCAGTTTAACATCCTTAAGATTGTATAGCCGGTATTGCCAGAGGGGCAAACCATAAAACTTCTTGCACAAGTGGCTTGAAGTCTGGTGCTTTCTGTTCAGGCCCAGTGGAGGCAAAATAACATGCTGTTTTAACTGTAAGTAAGTGAAGAGCTGCACTTGCCCTTGTATTTGTTACAAATGCTGTATGGTCGTGGTTTGCTTGTGATCTAACCCACAAGCAGTTTTCTGTTGTTTTAGCTGAAGCTAAAGTAAATTTTGTCTCTTCTTTCAATTACCCTGAATGGAGGGCAGCTGGCATACTCAAAAATTCAAACTCAGTCTGTTTACCCAAATTTCAGACTATAAAATGACTGTAAAGCATTTGGAAATGCTAATGTGTGAAAGCCCACACTTTTTGGACAGCTAATTTTAATGGTGTTTAAAAGACTGCCGATGAGAGATATACAGCCAAAGCCTTATCTTTCTATCAGTGAAATGCAGCAAAGTGCCAAAAGTATACTTTGGAGTTTATAAGGGTGTCATCAGTTTGACACCGTTGTGTATGCTTCATGGTGGTTGTTTCCCCAAATCCTAATTCAATGGACTATAAAGACAACTCTTCTAAAATGTAAACATGATATAGTCAACTCGGAGTTGTATCAGAACTTGGGTGTTGAAAGAATCAGGGTACTGTCAGGGAGACCCTCCTGTTGAGTCATGAGGTTCAGAGAGGACCCTCTTGTTTTCTAAACTCCTTCTCAGAGAAGAGTCTAGCTGCGTCTGCATCCAATCCTAGTCCCAGACTTGGTCAATGGTTTATGTCCGAAGCATTATATCAATCAATCCTTTACATCAGTTAACTAAGATTTCAAAGTTTAGCATGCTATAAATCACTTACTGAGGATCTGTTGTGGCAAGCAATCTCTCAACCTTGAGAAGTAACCCTGAGAGGTGGTTCTCCCTCAAGGGAAGTTCTCCCTCAGGAACTCCCTCAAGGGGAGATCCTGGCATGCAGCCCACTGCTGTGCAGGAGAGCTCAACAGGCCCTGGGCTGTCCACTACTTGTAGAGCAAGACATCTTTTGGCTTACCGAGACAGCTTTTGGCTGCCACGCTGCCATCCATCCCCCAAAGTCCAGTGTAAGCTAGGTGCAGCCATCACAACCCTTAGTGGTGGTTGCAGCTTAAGCTGGAAGGCAGGGGGGACACACCACACTGCCACACTCCACCCTGTGACTATAGTAAATTCGTTTTACCTTCACAGAGCGGTGGTGCAGTCACCTCTTGCCTCTGTGCCATAAATAGTACACTGATAGTTTGTGCCCTTATAGATCTATGGTAAGTAGACAGAGAAGCACTGTTACTTGTTATTTGTTGATTTGTATGTTTTGGGTGATTGAAGGTGGGTTATTTGTTTTATCATGTACCAAACCTTTATATACAACATAGTTATAAGCAATAAACATTAAAGTTAGAGTAAGCAAAATCACAACTGGGTGAAACAGAAGATTAAACATTCCTGTTGCTATTGCTGACCATCTAAGATGAATTTCGCACCAACAGTGTTCTCCATCCTTTTCCACTCTTTCCAAGACACGGCGTATCGCTTCTGTATCATGATGAACAGTGATTAGAGCTTTGTGTCCATTGTTTTGGACACACTCCAGCAGCTGACACAGGTCATTGTGTTGTAGTAGATTCTTCACCAATCTAAGATTCTTTCCGATGGGTGTAGGCAATAAATCTTGGCTCAATGCATAATTAGATTGTAACAATTGATAATACATAACAGGAGCTGAGTAATTAAAGTCACATCCCATAACTTTAGTTAAGTTACCAACACAAGTATTTGAGTGGTTGCTTCTATCTACAGTAACGTTATCTATGAATATAAAATCACAAAGGGTTCTCACACAACACATATACAAGTACAGTTTTAACATTTTCATCAGGTCTATTTCAAAATGACAAACATTTTCTTCAGTGTCAAGACTGTCTTGGGCTTTGATGGTGTTGCACTCACAAATAAATCCTGTTGTTCCTGTACAACACAGGCATTAACATCAACAATCTGCCATTTGCTTCCATTTTGTTGGGCTCACACTCTAAGGGATAGAAAATAGCTCCGCTGCGACATAATCCTAATGCAATGATTTGGTAGATGATACGGTGTATACCAAAGCATTGCGTATGGTTAAGACAAAAGCTGTGGGGTCATAAGAAAAATTGACTAAGTACCACCAGGACTGGAATACTTTCTCAAGTTTAGTTGCATTATCCAAAATTACCTTTTGAATTTCAGTGGGCAAGGTGCACTCTTCACCTTCTTGTATAATTGCTGCTACCATAGATTACGTTCACAGCCGAGCCTGGATACAACTAAGAGACAGAGAAACATTATTTTGGGCTGCACTAAGTGCATCCACAATCGATTGGTGGTCCCTTTCATTAGTTCTTTCCCATTGAGGAAATATATCAGATAAGAGCCATTGGTTAGTTCCCAATGCTAATAGAGAAGACTGCAACGGGTGTTCTATTTTGTTTAAATCACTTGTTGTTGTGCTCAGTTTATTCGCAATTACTTCAGCTTCTCTGCTAATAAAGACTCCCAATCCTGTCCCTACGATACCAGTCACATCTCTTCTTGTTCATCTTGGAGAGGTGAAGGTTCACCCATGTAGCCATACTAACTGTCCTGCATAGGACGTACTTAGGAATGGTGAACAGGTCAGTTTGATTGTGGAGAAGCTAATTTGCATCAATAATTCTAATTGTTTAAGAGACCATGATGGACTAACTAACACTTGTTGTTGGCCTGTATTTTTAATGACATACGGTCCAATTTCAGAAATTTGTGGGCCTGGAGTTTTCTTGTCCTTTACAATCAATGTGGATGTTGTAGTAGGCTCAGTAGGGCGGATGGCTCCTGCACACCACCCCCCAGGCCTCACCCTGAGGGGCCCTGGCCTGGGAAGCTTCTGCCCTGCGGAGGGGGGGATAAGGGTCCTGCCACAGCACCAACCAGCTCCGAAATGGCTCTGGTGACACGCTGCTCTGTCCTTCCAGGCATCAACCTGGGGCCCCTCCTGGAAACAGCTAAGTCCATCACCCTGGAGGCTGATGAATTTTAATGCCTTCATGAGATCCCCTTGGCTCTTCACGGTGAGTCCCCTCCCATCTGCCACGACATCACGGTGGACAGACAGACAGAAATACAGACAGACATCAGTACATACCTGTGATGCCAACATGGGGTTGTCCCTATGTAACGTCCCCTCTCCTCCCTGCAGGCCAGCCTCTACCTGGTGCTGATGATTATGGGCAGTAGTGTGTTCTTTGACAGGCAAGGACTGGCCCCCAGGGACTGGTCAATCTCTTCCTCAGCTTCACCAACATCTTCCAGAAGCTCCTGATCATCCTACGCATGACCAAGGTGGGTGATGGTCCCCCAGGCATGGCCGGGAGGGACACAAATCTGCCCCTTAGGGGTGGTAGGACGGAGGCCACAGACCTGGCAGTGACTGGCCAGGTCCTTGTTCCTCTTGCAGAACAAGAAAATGGAGAAGTGTGTAGCCCAGAGAGGCAACCACATCCTGGGCTGCACCAAAAGAAGAGTGGCCAGTAGGTCAGGGGAGGTGACTCTGCCCCTCTACTCTGCTGTCTTGAGACCCCACCTGGAGTACTGTGTCCAGCTCTGGAGCCCCCAGTATAAGAAAGACATGGACCTGTTGGAGTGGATCGAGAGGAGGGCCATGAAAATCATCAGAGGGTTGGAACACTTCTCCTGTGAGGAAAGGCTGCGAGAGTTGGGGTTCTCCAGCCTGGAGAAGAGAAGGCTCCAGGGAGACCTTATTGTGGCCTTTCAGTACCTAAAGAGAACCTACAGAAAAGATGGGGACAAACTTTTTAGCAGGACCTGTTGTGATCAGACAAGGGGTAATGGCTTTAAACAAAAAGCTGTAAGATTTAGACTAGAAATAAGGAAGAAATTTTTTACTAAGGGTGGTAAAACACTGGAACAGTGCAGCAGGTTGCCCAGAGAGGTGGTAGATGCCCCATCCTTGGAAACATTCAAGTTCGGGTTGGACAGGGCTCTGAGCAACCTGATGTAGTTGAAGATGTCACTGCGCATTGCAGGGGGAGATTGGAATAGATGACATTTAAGGGTTCCTTTCAGCCCAAACCATCCTATGATTCTAAGTGAAGCAGCTTCAGACTGCGGTGGAGCTATCCCTGTCCCTTCTACGGTTCATTAGAGGAGCTGCACTTTGCTGCCAATGAAAAGCAGCTTTCGCACCTTGTGGGTTTTTCTCTCGCTTAGCTTTTCTTTGATTAGAAACTGGCCCATTTGCGGATCCTGCTGGAGTTCAGTTTCCCCCCTCCCTGGCTCGGCTTGCCCTAGGTAGGACCCATGTCCCTCAGGGTTATTGCTGACACGTGGGCTTTCTGTAGACGTTTCTCCCCGGCCCCGTGGGCATCACATCCCTGCTGCAGCCTTGCGCAGGCAACCAGGACATTATCATACCATTCGGGCAGCCATGGTCCCCCCCATGCCAGCTGAGGGTGGGAGCCTTGGGAGCTTGGGAGGGCTCTGGCATCCTCCTGACCCTCCTCCCCTCTTGCAGCTTGCACCTCCGTGAAGCAGCTGGTGGGGCCACTCCCAGCCCGGCACCATGAGGGTCTTAGACCAAACCATCAACTTTGACGCCCTCTTCATGTTCTCCCACATGCGAGTAATGCCTCTGGCAGGCTGGCCTCAAGTAGGGGGGCTCATGGAGGGCTGCACCAGCCCCACCACCAGCCTCACTGCCGCCTCCTCACCCACAGTTCAGCCTCCAGCCAGGAGCGCCTGAAGACGGTCTGTACCAGCCTCATCCTCCGCATGTTTGTGATGGCTGCAGGGGCCTACATCAACATGGTGAGCCACCTCTTCCAGGGGAGGAGCCTCTGGGGCATCGCGGGTGCCCCCTGTGCTCACATCTCCCAGTGAGGTGGTGCTGGGGCCCCCACCTGCCTCTTGCCCCACAGTTCAGCCTCCTGACCCACCTGGGTCCCCTGGGGTTGATGATCGGGCAGATGGCTACCCCGCACAGCCAGGAAATGGAGCAGAAGAGGCTAGGGATGCTGTCTGACTTTGCCTTCCTCATGGGTAGGTAGGAGTCTTGAAAGGTGTCCCTACTCAAGGGGAGATCCTTGCGCACAGTCCACTGCTGCACAGGAGAACGCAACAGGCCCTGGGCTGTCCACTATTTATAGAGTAAGGTGATTGACTTATAGTCATATTTGCATCCCAGTGAGATATCTGGGTCCCTGTTCCAGACAACCCTTAGCTACCATGTTGCCATCCGTTCCCCTGTCCCCCCACCCCGAAGCCCAGCATAAGCTGAGTGCAGACCTCAGGGCACACCCCTGCACCAAGTGGGAGTATACGTTTCCGCCAATATGTTTCTCAGTTTGCTTATAACAGCGATTCGGGTGAATGGTGATGGAGATGTTAATTAGAGGACAACAGAATTAGCAGATGTGCTTGAAAGATGCCAGCAGCATTGCTCCCTTCAGCAGGGTGCAAAGCACTTAGGCTGCAAGGGGCCATGGCCGGGAGCCGCAGTGCAGGTATCCGTATTGCCCCTGGGGGCTGCGCTCTGCCAGGGGCTCAGGGGGAACAAATGGGGAAACCACACCTGTGATGATCCGTTTTTCCTTTGAAATATTCCTTTGAATAGAGGTAAGTAACCTGTCTAGTCAGGGGTTCTCAGGCAGGAGCTGCACAGCCTGATACTCCCTCCCATGAACTATGCAACTGGGATGGAAATGAAATGGTGCCTGCAAGCTCATTAGCCTAATTATGATCTACAGAGCAAAGCCTAGGTCAAGAGGTGCAACCCTCATCTGAGAGAAGTCCATCGTTTTACAAAATATTTGGCTCCTTTCAGTGATCAAAGTCCAGCTCTTCAAACATGTTGTTAATCTGCTTATTAAGACAACACTGTTTTCACCCAGGGAACAGAAACAGCACCATGAGGCGAGGGTGGAAAATTGTATACTATTAACAAGGCAAGGTGATGGGAGGAGAACAGACGCATTTTTATTAAAACTTATCTTGGTTTGCATGAAACAGTAAAGCAACTGTGAATGAACATTGTCCCAGGTATCAGTCTTCTAATAAACTATGAAAAGATACTGAAATTCATCTATTCATCTTTTATTAACAGCATAATAACCAGGCATAGCGACTCTCTCCCCATTCCCTTGTGAAGAATATTTGCTGATACCGGTTTTGACACTTTCCATCTTTGTTCTTTATAGGCCATTTAAAAGCCAAGACACTTAAATTTGATCAATTGTGGTGGCTTACATGGACAGACGCACACAGAGAATAAGATTTTATGCCCTGATACATATACATCATGTAGTTTTCTGGAGACTTGGAATACCTAGAAGGAAATAGAGATCATTAGATAGTGAGGTCTTTAGGTTTACAAAATGCTTGTGGATGTGCAATATTCTCTGTTTTTTTCATAATTATCTGGTATTTCCCTCTCTTTCTTGACTGCCAAAAGAAATCGGTTCAGACGTCTGTTTTTTCTGTTATTTGAATTATTTTATTATCCACCCAAGAGGTGTTTGGCAGGGTGGGTAAGCAGAAAAATAATGAAATGAGTTCGGAAAGTTTAATAAACATAAATAAAACTTGAAAACAACAGCTTAAGGTTTTTGATCCTTGGATGACCCTTTGATTGCTTCCATTTTTCACTCCTGCATGAAAGTATGCATTGCAGCAAATACAGTGGGAGAGGGGCTGAGGGGAATAAAAAGCGGCATAAATGAAAAGGGAGAACCAGAAAGAGGTGAAACTGGACTTGAGCGAAGAAACACCTTTTTGCTGTAACTCGTATTTGGCAAATGTATCTGTTGAAGAATAGACACTTGGCTGAGTTATTTCCTCCTACTTTTGAAAACCGGCTGGTTTTGAAGCTGAATAAAAAATATGGTCCAGATCTGCCTATGCGAGCCTTGACATACTGCTCCCCGAGGTGGAAGCTGTGGCTGCAGAGGGGTCTCTGGCTGCTGGACCCAACAGACATGTGCTGGCTATATTTTGAGAAGGTTTGGCCACCTAATTAGATTTTAGGGTTGGAGAAGTTACCCCTAAGTTGAAGAGACACTGCATTACCCTGGAAAGATAGTATTTGTGAGGGGGGAACGGATTATGAGGCCATGCTAAAGTAAAATCACGCTAGCAATCTGATGAGGAAGAAAGTCAGAGAAAATGAGTAGTGTTATCAGGAAATCCGAGCCAGAGAGACAAGCTCTTGGGTGATAATGGATTCGGGAGCCTCCTTTTTTCCAGCAGCGTGCCTCTGGGAAACCTTTACTATAATGTTTCCTACTCCTATTAGAAATGTCTGCTTTGTATGTATTAGTTTAAGGGTATAAATATTGGTGTGTTTCTATAGAGGCTGGGATTCTGTTAGTAGCTTTCATAATTTCTTTTAAACAAGCAAAAACCCTCTTACAAAATTCCTCTTACTTGTGGTTAGAAACCCAAATGTTATGACATGAGGGTTTTCATACAGTCTTTTTGCTTGCCGTCTATGGTCTGCATTTCAGATATGTGCTAATGCTTCCACTGTTTGCCTGCCAGAAGAACAGTCCTAAGAGTAAATACGTGTTGGTCCTGATGCCTCAAATTTTCCAGGTTGGTTTAGCCCTGTCCCTTCCCTCCAGCAGAGTCATTGCCTGGGGGCCAGCAGGTGTTTCTTTTCCACCGATCTTATGTTGTTGATTATATTTGCATTACTGCAACTTTGCATTGTTTTTTTTTTAATTTCTTTCAAAAGACTGACTTATCTTTTGCTTATGCAGTTTTGCCCCACAAAAACAATCCTTACTTTTGTGGGAATACAAGTGAATGCAGGGTTCTAACTGGAACTTTCAAATAGTTACCGTTTAATAATTACCAGACTGAAGGTGACCTTCAAACAGAAGGTGCAAAAGTTTAAGTTTTCTAGCATAATGCTTTTTACAGACTTGAAATCAAGAGCATTCACAGGCAAACTCACTTTCCTCCTTCCATCCTCAAAAAAAGCTGATTTGATATTTTGTAAGAGCAACGCATATTGACAAACAGAAACCACAATCTCCTTTATTAATGACTGCAAGGTTATGGTGTGAAAATTTGTCTCTGTCTTCAAGGCACTGCAAATGTATTCCTGCATGGCAAGCCTGAAATTGTAGTAATTCTGTTTTCTATTATGCTGTAAATTGACCTTCTACGAGAAAAAGGCAGCACAAGAGGACAGCCTGGATAATGCTGCAGTTGCTTCTTGGATTTTTCAGGGACTTGATGCTTTCCACCTTTGGACCTTGTGAATTTTGCAGCTAATAAAGAAATAATAAATACTTTGTGCAGCTAAAGTTCAGGGTAGTTTAGATCAAAACTAAAAGGGGACTGTGACAAACTGTAGCTGAATTTTAAATGAATATAAGACTATTATAACCACTGATGTCTTGAATCCTAACTTCTATATTAAGGTCATGATAATGGCTTAGTGTTTTATGAGCCTTTGTAGTCTTAGCGGCACCATCTCTTTAATCTTAACTTCCCCTCAAGCCAAAATAAATCTCAATGTTGTAAACTGTATTGTAACATAACTGCCTTGCTCAGGAATGATCATTTTTTCTAAATGTCACTAATGTCTTGCTGTGGCAAAACAGAAAAGGAAATCTTACTCTTTCTCTTGAAATGGCAAATCTGGAGCTATTGTAGCATTTCTGTGTGAACTGAATCTTTATTTTTGAGCATTTTATCCCCAGCATTTTAAGCTAGTTCAGTTATTTTCATCACTGCATAACTCAGGTTAAAAAGACTAAGAAAACTGATTGCCGTCTTCAGTGACATTCTTTGAATGTGCACAGCTTATTTGTTTAAGCATCTGCCATACCCCCCGATGTATTTGAATAAATCAAGATTGGACCTCATGAGTGTCTGTCTGAATGTTTGAAAAAGTACTGCCTTGATCAGGTGGAGGGAGAGAAAGTACCCAGTAGGGTATGGACTTCAGTCAGCAAATGCCACAGCTCTGTAGTTCTGTGCGTAACACGTAGTACACAGGATTTGTCAGAGGAGCCCTTCTATAGGTGGTGCCTCTCTAATTTTCCTTGGAATTGTGTTGTTACAGTTCTTCTCCACATTGGTTTTTTTTTTTTTTTTTTTACTTTATTTTTAGTTTTCTTGCATTGGGATGTACACGTTCAGCATCTGTTCCTTGTTTTCAGGATCTTAAAAATTGGGATAATGTTTAGAAACGCAGATAAACTCCTTCACAGTTAGCTGTGACTGAACTTGTAACATCATGTAGCATCCTTTGATGAGACATAGGGTATGTCCTGGATTACTTTGCACATCAGATGATTTCCATGTTGCCACCCATCCCTGGAAAAAAATGGTACCAAAGTGCATGGATGGATAGGTATGATAATTCTTTGCCAAAGTCAAACAAACAGTAGGCAATGTTTAATAGCCAGTTTAGTGCTTTGGTCTGTCGTAGAGGAATATCATGGGGAGAACGTATCTTCAGAGTCTGTTTTTTTTACAAATAATAATTTTATATTCAGACACTCTCATATTCTGGATGCTTTATTGAGCCAGTAACATTACAAGTGTGCCAATACAATTACATCAGGCTGTATTGAATTTCTTCCTGTTTTAACCATAAAGGCACAAAGAACGAGAACCTGAACAAACATGGCAAAAATGGTAATTTCCTTCTGATGTGGGTTATGTTGCGTTATCATGGGGAGTGACTGAGAGATGGGTTTATAGCACCTGCCCCTCTGCAGGTATGAGTGACAGTGCAGAAAGGGTACATGCGCTTCACCTGGGGTTGACCTGGAGAAAGCCGGTGCTTGTTTGGCAAGAGAGCATGGTAAGCTTTCAACCCCACGTTCACAGTGCTAGATGGAAAAATTAAAGTGAGCGTGTGTTTGCCTGATCATGTCCCACCCACATCTCTTTGTGCTCCGACAGAAGTATGCAAAGAAAATGGCGTCCAGAGCTATTTCTGCCTCCTCAGAACCCCAAAATTTCCGTGTGAGACTCCCATATCATGCAGCGTTTATTACTTTGATGACTTGCATGTGCCTGAAGGACACTGGTGGTCAGTAACAGTTGCATTGCACAGGCCCTGAATGTTTGCCCATAACAGAGGGACTGTTAGGAACAGCTCTGTAAGGTGGGATTGCTTCTACTTTGACTTTAGCCATCTAGAAGTTATGTGGATAAGCACTTGGGGATACTAGTGGTTGCAAAATTGGACCTTAGCTGTCACTGTGCACTTGCAGCCCAGAAAGCCAATTGTAGCCTGGGCTGCATAAAAAGAACAGTGGCCAGCAGGTTGAGGGAGGTTATTCTGCCCCTCTACTCTGCTGTCTTGAGACCCCACCTGGAGTTCTGCATCCAGCTCTGGAGTCCCCAGTATAAGAAAGACATGGACCTGTTGGAGTGGATCGAGAGGAGGGCCATGAAAATCATCAGAGGGTTGGAACACTTCTCCTATGAGGGAAGTCTGCGAGAGTTGGGGTTCTCCAGCCTGGAGAAGAGAAGGCTCCAGGGAGACCTTATTGTGGCCTTTCAATAATTAAAGGGTGCTTACAAGAAAGATGGAGAAAGACTTTTTACCAGGGCCCGTAGTGACAGGATAAGAGGCAACAGTTTTGTACCGAAAGAGAGTGGATTTAGATTGGGCATAAGGAAGAAGTTTATTACAATGAGAGTGGTGAGACACTGGGACAGGTTGCCCAGAAAAGTTATGGATCCCCCATCCCTAGAAGTGTTCAGGGTCACGTTGGATGGGGCTTTGAGTAACCTGATCTTGTGAAAGATGTCCCTGCCCATGGCAGGGAGGGTGGACTAGGTGGTCTTTAGAGGTCTCTTCCAACCCAAACCATTCTATGATTCTATTTAGTCTTAGTTGTCCAGGCTCCCTTCATAGCAGAGGATGATCCCACCTCCAGAGGATGATTCATTGTACCCCAAGTTAGTCTACGTGAGATAGATGAAAATAATTGTACTCTAAGGGCACCTGCCACTATTCACTGCATGGAGGAAACCCTGTTTGGGTAAAAGCTGGGGAGCATAATAAGAGAAGCAACTGGCCTCTTAATGAGACACCCCAAACTGAAAGGGCAATCACATTCAAGTATGGGAACATTCACAGAGGGAAGAAATTTTGGTGGGACTTTAGCATAAAATACTCTGAATCAATTCACAATTTTTTAACCTTGGAGGAAAATCTTACCTCTCATAATAGCCTTCTTCAGTACATGGTAAACAAAGGTTGCTGTGTTTTTTAACAGTTGACCCTTGTTGACCCACCTCAAATTGAGATAAATACTCCTTGCCGATTACTGTTCAAGCCCTAGATGGGGACAGTCTGTATCTGTCTCAATTTTATTTTTATTTTTTACTTGAAAATGTATTGCAAATTGCTGGGTTTTATCACCACTTCTCTGAAGCTCAAATCTGCTCTTTAAATGTGATAAAATATTATTTAATCCTCTCTGATGTATATTTATATCTCCAGAATCTCTGTAGGCTGGTGTTGGTCATCCATGGCAGACATTAGGAATTTTTCCTTCCACTCATTCTCCTTGCATCAAGGAGGGTGTTAGGATAAATTGCTCCTTTTCTGCTGCCATGTTTTGCCATCATTCAACAGTCTTGTGTCAAGGCAAAAGTGCGGATCTGTTTTAAATCATGTATGTTTGTGAAAATTATTCATTAGAAGTGAAAAATTCTTCTGGTATGATATTCTGGAAAAAGTTCTTCCCTTCACGGAGATGTTGCTTAATAACTTCAAAGATGGCCTGTATTTACAATCCAGTTCATTCTGTTAAAACAATGATATTATTAAAGGCTATTTGATTTGTGCATATTAAAGATAAAGGATTATGGTTTTTTTATTGTAACAATAGGATCTTAAGGAACAAAGTTTAAAAACGCAATAAAAATGGGTAGTGTAAAATATTACCTTGCGGTCCAGAGTGCAAAAAATTGTGCTTAGGAACACTGAACCTCAGACACTGTACTGAGTGAATGAATTTTATTTTACTGTGATTTTTTTTTTAGTGAAAACATACGTGCTTTCAGACAAGGATGTGGAATTCTGCCACCCTCCTTTCCCTTGTCTTTCTAACCAATTTATGGAATAAGAGCTTCTGGGTGTAGACCGCTTTTCAAAAATTTTTGTACGGTGTTAGGACAATAAGATTCCAGCCCTACTTGAGATTTGCTGGAGTTACTGCATTGCTAATAATAATGCTCTGAAAAAGCACTGTTAAAGCTTAAAGCCCCTGGGGGCTTCACGTTAGCGATGTGACGTACGCAGGCTCACTAGCTTACCTCTGCAGAGACTCTGATTCGTGCTCTTAAGGCAAGCAGAAGTCTTGCTGCCTTAGACATTTAAACTGTGTAACTTAAACCAAACTAATTTATGATGATGGAGATAAATCTCTGCCCCGGGGAATAGTTACTGTCAGGACACTGACCCAGATGGGCCACTGCCTTAACTGGTTGTGACAGCTACTGTACCCCTATCTATCAGGTATTCTTCCCAATTCAATTGCAAAGGGAACTGCTTCTAAGAAAACCTTGTTTAAAGCGTGTCTGGTAGCAGAACTTAATCACTGAAGACATAACCAAATAAGCTGGTAGTAGTTCACAGTGAATAATACATGTGACAAAATTAGCTGCCGCTGCCGAGTACAGGCAGCTGTCAGGCAGCTGCTGGCTTCAGCCAGGCAAAGCTGCTGCGTACGGTTTTGTGAGCATTGGTTTCTGTTACATTATGACTGGAAAACATTTTGCCGGGGCCATTCAAAACCAAGTCCCCTAAACGGTCTTGTGTGTTTGTGACTGGTCACAAATTTAGAGGAGGAGTTTCTGTTCCCTGCTTGGCTGGGTGCAGAGAAAGACCTGGAAGAACAAGGATTGTGAAGTCTGTGGTATGCCAGTGGGAACACATGCAAAAGCAAGTGTAAAACGTGCTTTCTGCCAATGCCTGTGCAAATAAACCACAATTGTTCCAGTCTTGAACTAAAGCAAATGTCAAAGGAACATAGAAATTCTGTCTTTTTTTCCCCTGTGTGAATTAGAATGTCTATACTGATTTTTATTTTATCTTTGTGCTGTTTATCTCCATCAGTGTGCCCACTGATAACTTCTACATACGTACTTTGTCAGGTTTCTCATTTCATTAGAAGTGTTGGGAGTAGGATATAATTTGTGTTCCTCTACCATGTGAGGCATCCAACTAATAAACTAGCTACTCAATATTTTTAAATTAGAGAAATTGTTCATTTTTTCTGTGTCTAATCATTAAATGTAACAATTTGGGCAACTTTTTATCTTTTTCTTTTTTTGTTCTTTTTTCCTTACATGTACCACAATGTAACTTTTGCCAAAAAGCAATTTGATTTTAAACAGCTTGAATTTTTTAAAGATGGGGTCCCAGTAAGTATGCCTATTTCTTTTACTGTGGCTATTTTTATGTTAAGTGGTCCTTGGAATTGAATAGCAAATGCAAATCAATATTTTTCTAAGTAATTATTGTATGTATTAGAGCTCTTGTAGTTGCTACCACCACAACGTTATAAAGATAGAAGCCAGCCATTTTATGAAAGAGTATTATTTATATGTATATGTATGTCATTAGTATATGACAGCCTAGGCATAGAGACACTGGTGTTAAATTGACTCAGTGATAATTGTGCATTATTCCCTGAGAAGTCTTCAGTTTTTAAAATAGAATGAAATGATTGCTGCTAAGAGTTTTCCTAGTTGTTTTTTCTTTTAATGGCTGAATGAGAAGACACTGAATCACAGTTTTCAGGAGAGTATTTTGGGTAAGAACAATGTTGTGCTTACCCTGTTTTGCTCTTCCCTTTGGAGGGAAGCAGTCACAAGACTCACCATTAGCCAACAGAGGCTGAGGACAGCATTTTGGCTTTGGTGGAGCTGGTGCCCCCAATGCTGAATCGCGTTGTCCAGTGGGCTGGCAGTAGAGCTGCGTAATACAATTTGCAAAGTGAATAAAGATGTAAGCAGAATATAAAAGTCACGGTAGCACTTTGGGCCAAAGGTCTGTCTACCCCAGAATCTGGTCTCCAGGAGTGGCCTATGGACAAAGAACAGGGATATATGTATATATATGTTTGGAAAAACACCTTCTCACATCCCCATTGTCCTTTGGGGAGTATTTCTATCCACGACAGGAAGAACCCCTTTTTTTTTTGTTCAGGTTGACCTGGCTGCTGCCAGCTTCCTCTGAGATGGCCCCTGGTTCTTGTACGAGGAGAGACGTTGAGCAGCAGATCCCTGCTTGCTCTCTGCACACAGCTCCTGGCTCTGCAGACCTCTGTCATAAACCAAGTTGTCTCTGTTCCAGGCTGAAGAATCCTACGCTAACTAAGCAGCAGTTCTCGTTCCTCACTGCAAAGCCAGCTTTCATTTCTCTTGCTGCCTTCAGAGCTTTTTCCAGTTCAGCTGTACCTTCTCTGAGATCAGAGGGGATCAGAACAACTTGCAGTATTCAAAGTGTGGGCAAGCCATGGATATATAAGGAGGTGATCTAGCTTCTCTTTTATTCTTTATTCCCTATTCAACTCAATTTTTGTGCTGCTGCTGAGCATATTAACAGTGTTTTTACGGAACTGTCTGTCACAGCTTGGAGATCTCACTCCTGAAGGCATCCTAGAGTACTTCGCTGTATGTGTGAAGTTATGATATATTTTTCCATAGGTTCATAGCTTTGCATTTGTCTCTGTTGAACTTCACCTGCCATTTTATTGCAGAGCTTTGCATGACCCCTTAATAGCAGCAAACTTTCCCGCTGCACCACTACCCCTTTTCTCATATCATTCATGAATATGGTTGATACCGCTGTAAATAGTAATACGAAGGGCTGCGGTTACCTCTGGACAAGAAAATAAGGTCTGGATCAGCAAAAAACAGTTTAGCATCTTCATGTACTCAGTCTCTCTGCAATTGAAATCTAGCAAAATTTGGTTTGCTTTTTTTTTGAATAGGAGTGAAAAATAAGAAGCAGAAGGTTAGGAAGTAAGAAGAGTAGTTTTTCTGCTGCCTGCAGGATGAGAGTGATCCAAACCAGAAAGCTTGCTAACTTAAGGTTAGTAAGATGTTTGGATTCAGTCATGGTGGAAGGAAGATATGCAGTTATTTGATGAAAAGTTATTACTGTAGAAATCAAATGATAATGATACTTTTAAAAGCTTTTAGGTTGCAGAATGAATCTTTCCTCTGGTTGTTTTCCCTCTTCTGACCTCCAAGGAGAATCAAGCTGAATATTATTTCAGTAGTATTGTGTTTTGGGGAAAGAGAAACATCAAAGTTTAACGTAACATGGTATACTTCAGACAAAACTTTCTGTGTAACGCTTTGTGAGTGGACAATGATTGTCACCATTTCAGAGCAGGGAATGGCGTGAACTTTTCCCAACAGGTCCTACTTTGGTGTCATGGTTTCAGAGATAGGACTTAACTAACCATACAGGTGGAGGTTAGCTTAATGTTGAAACAAAGGTAGCGGGAGGAGAAAGGCAAGGTAAGGCTGAAACACAACAAGGAAGAAGGAGGGAGGGAGGGAGGGACTTCGCTGTATAGTTGCACTCCATGAAATGAGAGGCACCTGCCTTGGGCTACAGGGCACCAAGGGAGGGAATGATTCTTCTTGTGTCTCCTGAGAAACAGCTCATTTCTGATGCTACAGAAGCACACAGGGATCGATGTAAGTTACAGTTTATGTATGTAAGTCTGAAGTGGGTGGGAGAGGGGAGAATAATGACATTCCCGGCCCCTAGACTGGCATTTTTCCTGCATCTGCAGAAATACAGTAAGTGCAGGACTCCAGCCGATCCCTCTGTAGTTGACCCCTCAGGCAGGGAAATGGGAGAGGTGAGCTTTGCCTTTCCAGCCCTGTGGGAACCTCAAGGTGGCTGGCTAATCAACCTTAATCACAGAAAACTTCTTAATTGTTTCACCATAGAGTTGTTTGCCTGTATTGTAATGTACAATAAAACACATAAATTTCACTGTGTTTGAATTTTCAATTTATAATTCAGTATAACAAATGAGTACCTAAATAAAAAAACTTAATTGTTGATGATCAAACATGAATTAATTGAAATAATCGAAAACCCTTTCAAAGTCATGGGTTTTATTGCCTGCTTTGAAAGAAAATCTGAATTTGAATATTTTATGTTTTGTCATGTAGCATTATGTCTCACATAAAATCTCTGTCTAGCTCTCTGTCTATCATACATTTTACCAAACTGACTGTATTGCTTTTGCACATGTTTATTTAGGACAAGTTGCTGGTCTATTTCTAACCCTTCAGAAGGAGAGATTGCTTAATTATTTTCACAGTGGTCTCTATACTTTGACTTATCTGCCTTTTAAAGATGACAAAAAGAAGTAATTTGCCAGCTAAGAAAATACGTAGATATATCTGTGGCAAAATCATGCGTGTCTATGTATGTGTGTATATATGAGCAAGGTATGTTGTGGGATTTTTTTTGGCTTTCTGTTTTCTGTTTCAATTTGCAACCGTGACTCATCTGCTTGTCCTTGTGCATGTGTGTGTGCAATGGCAGGGAGAGAGATTAATAGAGAATATAACCCTTTGAACATACTGTGCATATGTATTTACATTTGAGAGACAACGACTGCATCTTGCAGGTGAGTACAAGAAACTTCAGTGCCTGTCACTGGACTCTTTCCCAAATGTAAATCTCAAGAGTGTTTATACCAATATGTCCAAGACTCGTTACACTATTTTTGTAAACGATGTCACTTAACGATGCAATTAATTCAATTTCTTTTGGCTGCCTGTGTTGGGGTGGGATGATCTAGGCCCCTTCACTGAGCTTAGAGGTGGAGGAGAGTGAGCAGCCCCATGGGGAGACCGCGGCACTGTGCACCTCACGTCTGCTTCTCACCACCAGAGTCCTGCACCTCTGTTCTTCCTGAGGCTTAGTATTATGAAACGGATAATTTATTTTCTGAGTTACCACTGCCCATCAGGCATGTTGCTCTCCTCCTTAGAGGCTGCAGTTGGAAAAGAAATGCCTTCTTTCCTTGGAGCTAGCGAGTCCTGCCTGCAAAGTGAAAAGAAAAGCATGGTTTCATCTTAGAGACACAAACCCTTGTTTGCTTTGTCTTACAGGATATTTAGTGGTTATGAAGTTTGTGAAAGAGAGTATGGAAATCACTTCAGAATAATATACAAAGTGCTTTATAGAACTATTTTGGTACATACAGATAAAATATGTGACTGTAAACAGTTACTATAATAGTATAATGCTTAGAATCAATTGTTTATACTTGCACCTGAGAATATTCACATTTCTACCCGAGCATTTGACTGACCAACCCTGTTACATGTGTGATGGTTAGAAAACATATTCTTTGGGGAATATTAATTATGAAGTTACATTCTAGGACAATCACAGCTCACAATCTCTCCTCCTTTCTCTTTAAACAAACCTATGCGAGATTCAGCATGCACGGCAGCCTCAGTCCGTACGTTCTGCTATGGGAAAGGAACGCTAAGCTGCCCGTACAGATTGCATATTAAGGAGTTTAGCTACCCAAGCTGAAAGTGACAGTGCTAATAATAAACCCAGGTAAGATTAATGACAGAAAGCTGGGAAAATTTTCTGTGAAACTCAACCACTTTGCCTGGTGGTACTAATCATTGTAATTCATTACAGGATAGTTCTAGCAGCACAACAAACACTGTTGCCAAGCTTACTAATTCCCTGAGCTTATTTACCCACTTGTTTAAGAAGATTGCATGCTTAGTGCTGTTTATTCACGTTCCTCTTTATCGTTTTCTAGGGTTGGTTTTGATTTTCACACGTAGCTCTCCAGAGTGAGTGGATATGTTACCTCTTTGCAGCTCTTGACATGGCAAAACCTGCAAAGGAGACGGAGTGAAAAATTTTAGAAATATAAAAGGAACTCTGCTGCCTGATGAACAAAGGAGCAATGCTGTAAGGTTTTTTAGCAATTGAGCAGAAGCAATTACGCTTTGCGTAGCTTTCAAGGATACTGTTGTGTTTTTTTTAAAGGCTTGTGTTTGTTTTCCTTCTAACAAACGTATCTTTAACAAATGAGTTTGTACTAGGACTTATATACACTGGAAAATTCACTCAGTCATTGAAAGATAAATGATTGCCTTATGATAACTAAGTAGCACATTTATAATATAATTTCTATTTTATTTTTTCCTCTCCCTTAAAGTTTTTTTATAAATATGAATGATACCTGAGATTATAGGAGACATATGAAATAAATTATATGAAACATTAAGTTGTGTCTAATTCCTCTAACTTGTACACATGCTAAGTTTTTAGGATAACCACTACTCTGCTTCTTTATTATCACTCCTCCTGCAATTGTCTTTTAATGTCGTCGTATCATATTGCTATTCATATTTTCTGGGAACAGAAAAAGAATAACAGTAGAAAAAATCATAATGTGCTAGGAGGATGTTTGTCTACTTATATTACTATAGCATCCAGAAATCCTAACCAGAGTTTGGTAAATGTTACTTTTAAAATTTTGTATTGACTTCTTGGAATTCAAGAATCTGATTTCGAGTCCATCAAAAATAAACAAAACCAAAAAGAGGGTATTTCAAAAGTTGAAAAAAATACTCCTTTGTATGAGGCCCGTTTGGTCTGAAATTAGCTATTTCATTTAGGAATCAATCAATTTATGAGAATTAAAAAATGCTTAAGGAATGAAATTTTGAAGTATGAACATTTTGAATAAAATTACCTGGTAGAAAGGTGATACATGAAAGTCAATATTTGAATTTAAATTACTCTACACGAATAATGTAAAATTTGGGTCACTGGGTCACCCCTTTTCTTCCACCAGGATGTGATTTCAGCACAGGAAGGGCATGGAGCTGTTGCAACGGGTTCAGAGGAGGACCATGAAGATGCTCAGGGGCCTGGAGCACCTCTCCTATGAGGACAGGCTGAGAGAGTTGGGCTTGTTCAGCCTGGAGAAGAGACGGCTCTGGGAAGACCGTATAGCGGCCTTCCAGTACCTAAAGGGGGGCAACAGGAAAGCTGGAGAGGGACTTTTTACAAGGGCAGGTAGTGATAGGATGAAGGGTAACTGTTTTAAACTGAAAGAGGGGAGATTTAAATTAGATATTAGGAAGAAATTCTTTACTGTGAGGGTGGTGAGGCACTGGAACAGGTTGCCCAGGGAAGGTGTGGATGCCCCATCCCTGGAGGCGTTCAAGGCCAGGGTGGATGGGGCTTTGAGCAGCCTGGTCTAGTGGGAGGTGTCCCTGCCCATGGCAGGGGTTTTGGGACTAAATGATCCTTAAGGTCCCTTTCAACCAAAACCATTCTGTGATTCTATGTTTCTATGATTTATGATCCTAAATTCAAGTTATCTTCCATGTTTTCAGTGCTGAAGATGATTTAAATTTGTCAGCTGTTGCTCTGTGCATTTCCGCATTGATTCACTGTCGTGTGCCGAGCAGAAACAAACCCAGAAAGTCTTCCCATGCTCTTTTTATGATTATTTTTAATCTGGCTCAGGAAATAGTACTGTTAACAAAAGATCCTCATGAGTAGCTGCTCGTCTACAGCTGTAAACTGCAGTCTGATGGTGGTTTGGGGTGGCCAGAAAGGAGGAGGGGCACAAGAAGGGAGAGGGGACTCATGGTCTTTTAAAATTAGTTTCCAGAAAAAACCCAACATGACTACCTAAATATACGGTTCTGTCACTGAATACGTGATAGAGAGGAAAACAGGGTTACTATCCTTGCTTTAAACCTAATTGCAAAGTAGTCCTGTAAGCACTTGAGTCACTTTGGCACGCAGCTCACATCAAGTGTGTGGGTAATCCTATTGCTGAGTCAGGTTTTAAATCACACCAGACTTTTGTCAGTCTCTTTTTTTCCTTTCAAACAGCATATTTAGCATAACTTTTCAGAATTTAAAAAAAAAAGGTGGTGTCATATACTGCACGAGTACCTCGACCTCTGTAAAAACATGAAATACAATTTTTACTTAATGTGTCATTGCTCTGAAATTAATTATTTGGAAATTAATAATTACTTGAAAGTTTCATTATTTTTGTTATTTTGGTAGCCCCTTTAGAAATATTTGATCATCTTAACGTATTTTCTAGTGAAGGAGATCTTTATTACAGACCTTCACCATCGCTTCCTGATGGCTATTTTCTAGCAACCACAGGAAAGGAACTGAAGCCTGAATGAGGCCAACAGTCTGAACTAGCTGCCTTCAGCTCACCTCTTCCATTCTTTGTTGGACAAGCCAAGGGAAGAACAACTCCCAGTTATACGAGAGTCTTACTTAGACTGGCCTACTCGGAGCAGAAGGCTGAAGCAGTGGCTTCTGGAGGTCCCTGCAACTTACATGGTCCTGTGGTTCGTTTGTTTTCATGAAAAATCCTTGTTTTCCTATCCCTACTGGATTTTTTTTTTCCTTCAAAAAATATGTGTGAAAAACAAGTAGGTTTTAAGAAAGAAAAGATGGATGGTAAGAAGAGGGAGAAGGGGTGCAATAGTAAATACCCAAGGCTTTATTCATATAACCCAAGTGCGAGTAACAGACATAGCTGGCTCGTATTTCTATGGTGCTTTGATATTCAGTGAGAGGTTGACTCAAAGACCCTAAGTTAGCTCTTGCTCTGAATTGCCTTCTGGAGGAGTCTGTCCTTTAAAGGAAGCCTGTGAGACTAGCTGGATGAAGTAAATGACGTGAAAGATAGCCCCAGTGGATGCTATTTTCCTTTATGGGTTGCCTGCAAACTCTAAGAGAGGAACTTTGTGTATACTTATATGGTAACTAGCATGATGGGAGAGGATTCACAAGAGGACCTCTTATCTGCTATCATAGTAAATTAATAGCAAAGAGGGAACTGCACATCTGAAGCAAATCATTCCGACTAACAAGAATTACAAATAATATTTCTTTTAAGAAGATACAGTGGGATCTGTGATGAACAATGTTGTCACAAATGGCCCAGGTAAAGCTCTGCTTACAGTTCTGACGGGAAACACCAAGAAAAATCTAAAGAGTCATGACCAAGCCACCAGAAAAGAAGAAGAAATGAAAACTTGGAGCAGCAGTTAGAATAGCCAGAACAGCTCTCCTTTCTTCAATTTCTGATCATGTCAATAAATTTGATGTCCAGCATCTAGTACCGAGATGCTGGAAGAATGGGGGAAAACAAAGAAAATCTGACAAAATCTCATCAACATATCTGAGCTACGATCTTGCTCTTAAATTGGATTCCAGCACAGAATGCTGTTCAAATGACCCCTTCATAAAAAGACAGGCAGAAACTGAAGTAAGTGGAGACCTGTGCTGGCCTCTGCTTTCTCTGGGTAATATGTACCCTGGAGAAAGGAAATAACTCACAGCATAATCAAGTTAGATCTATAATTTCTAGGGCATTTTGTGCTGTCCTTTCAGATAATGTAAGGTCAGTAGATAAATCTAAAAAGTAAAATGTCATAAGAAGCATCGACCTTGTCTTCTGTAAAAAGGGATCTTGACATAATCCAAAACAAAGATATATAAGATCATGTCCTTGCTAATAATGTTACTGAGTTTTAAGATCGAAATGTTCCATAGGAGTTTAATGTGGATGACAAACCACTCAATTATGTGCAGAGTGGTAAGAACTTAAAGTCTTCCTGTTTCTTCCCCATCCCGTGGGTTCAGCAGACACAGGTCAGGTAGCAATGTCAGTATCTGCTGCTTTGGACCAGGGTTTATTTTTTCCAACGTTTTCCCTGATTACTTTGTTTACTGGCAAATGAGGTTTCTATCCTGATTCCTACTACTGTTCATACCTTGGCTGAGCTACTGAACAATGCTGCTGAGGTAGGTCTCTCTCCCACTTAGAACTGTGTAACTGAACTTCTCCTAAATCTGGCAAGTTGTTGTATTTTTGACATGCAGTCGTTCTTCACTATGCTTTTTGGAAAAATGTGCTGTGAACAGAATTATCTGTAAAAGAAACAGGAAATTAGAAAGGTAAGAGTAATTCCTGCCATAAGATAAAATGACCAATGAAACTTGTTACAAGGACGGCCACAAATCTTTACAACGCAAGGCTACTGTTGGAGACTGGATTGCTTTGCTGAAAAATGTCCAGTCCTCTAGAATTGTTATCCACCCCATTCCTTAATATTTTTGGCAACAGACTTTTTTGGGGTGATTTTTCTTTCTATATATGTTTTTGTTAGGCAGACATTAACTGAGAAGCCTGGACCTGTATGTGTATTACGGGAATTGAGATGTGAATTCTGGCCTTCTCAAAGCCATAGCTTGCAAATGAACTAAGAAAGTTACACACCTAAATAGCAGCACGCGTGTAAATACATGAATCATAGAATGGTTTAGGTTGGAAGGACCTTAAAGATCATCTAGTTCTAACCCCTGACACCTCCTACTAGACCCGGTTGGTCAAAGCCCCACAACTTCTCTGGGCAACCTGTTCCAGTGTCTCACCACCCTCATATCTAACCTAAATCTAACCTCTTCCAGTTTGAAGCCATTACCCCTCATCCTGTCACTACCTGCCCTTGTAAAAACCTCTCCAGCTTTCTTCTAGACCCCTTCAGACATTGAAAGAATGCTATAAGGTCTCCTCGGAGCCTTCTCTTCTCTCAGCCTGTCTTCATAGGAGAGGTTCTTCAGCCCTCTCTGATCATCTTTCTGGCCCTCCTCTGGACTCACTCCAACAGGTCCATGTCCTTCTTATGTTCCGGGCTCCAGAGCTGGATGCAGGGCTCCAGATCTGGATGCAGTACTCCAGGTGGGATCTCCTGACAGTGGAGTAGAAGGGCAGAATATATATGGTTAAGATAAATATAGATCCCCAAAGTTTTATCATCATTTTAAACACCTGCAGTGTTCATTGTTTTCAAGATCTGTCTTCTACGCTTTTCTGTTTTGGTTCAAAATTAGAGACAAGTCCTGTTTTGTTCAGAGGTCTTCAGATTTGGTTTCCAGTCCTCAAGTTAGATATGGAGAACGCTAGGATGAGACTGTTCCAGGTCACTGGTGCTCACAGGCTGTATGAATAAACTCATAAAATATTGATTCTGCGTGTCATCTAGATGATATCACATATGGCTGTATACCATGCGTGCTTATAATGGGTTTTACTTTGACGTGATAAGGCATAATTTTCAGTTCTTAACACTTGTGCAGAATCGGTTGCCCTGTAGTCCACTTACAGAATATGTATGATCTTACACAACAAACTGGGATGATTCTTTTCTGAATATAACAGGCCTTGTATTAAGACTAAGCTGTTTTTCCAGGCTTGTGCAGAGAGCACAAGCTTTTAAAAGTGCATGTGAAAGTTTGGCGAGGGCTCAGATAAAAATCAGAACCTTTGAAGTTCATCAATTGCTATTTAGAATAACAGGAATAAGGACTATTCTTTCCTTTTAATTAGCACTGGCTGGTGGATGAAGCACTAAGAGATAAACTGTTTGTTGAAGCTTAAGAGTACACACACAGAAGTCTGAGTCAGGATTGTTACGTGAATGCATGAATGAATAACAATGAAAACCATATAATGAAAAGTTTTTTCCTCTCCTTTAATTCTAATATGCCATAATGCAAGCTTGTGTGGTATGGGAAGCCTTTTCGTATATAATTATACTGTTGAAAGCCCCCCAGAAATAAAAATTGTAAATTCTGAAGGCCACAGAAGGACAGATAAATGAATGCCAAATTCCACTGAGCATTTTATCAGCTTCCTGCCATTCTCTGAACAGTGCCAGATAAAACCCCCAGTGCTTAAAGGTCTTGTAAAATGTGTATTAATTATAAAAAGTGCATTATAGTCTCCTCAAACTTCCTTTAGTTTTCTCCAAATGCACAAATGCCTCTAGCATTTTCCTATCTGGCCAAGATGGCTGCATTTAAGATTGAAATTACTGAACTGTCTTTATGAAATTAACTGGCTAATGAGCCTTATTATTTGCAAATAGACTTTTAGCTTCTCTCCTGCTGCTTTTCATATCTCTTTCTATTTATTATAGACAGAGCAGGTGGTGAGACGAGCCCTTCAGTATGTTCAACATACCACTAGAAGATACGGATCTGAATAGCTTAGAACTCATCACAGGCACTTGGACTAAATCTTTTCATGATGGCTATTCATCTCACTATTTCTTTTTTTTCTTTCTAGAGACCCTCAGCTAAAACAATTTACCTCTTTCACAATATGAAATTAGGGAAACATGCTATTCTGTCTATTCTACAAAAATATTATTTTAAAATACTGTATACTTCAGCGTTTAGGAATGTGACATCAGATGAATAGGAAGATAAAGACTATATGCGCCCTACAACAAGAAATATGTTTTTGGTAATCCTTTGAAAACAAAATTCTAATTCTGAACAATCACACCCTTGTGTGTGGGGGGGGGGGAGGGAGGGGGGGGAGTTTTCTTAGTTTTATAAGCTAAAATTTTCCAAAGATTAAGCATAGCCCACCCACTCCTACTTCTAAATATGGCATGGCCAATGCTTGGGAAGAAGTGAGCAAGACCTTTCCTGAAACTCTTTCTCTTGGAAGCACTGAAATACGGTACACTGGCTGGGTGGTAAAGTCAGGGATGTGTCTGTGCTCTTTGGTGCTCCTACTGCTGCCCTCAGGGGAAGAAGAGGGAAAGGAGAAAGAACTGCAGAGTTTAAGAAAGAGAAGGAAAACAAATAAGGCATGAGTTCAGGGGAAAGTGAGCGAGGATTTGGAGCAAGTGGTATCAGAAGACACCCGATCAAGCAGAAATGGGAGATTTGAGCAGAATGGCACCAGCAATCAAGAAGAATTCCATGTAACTGGTAGAGGAAACATTCTTGCAGACCCCAGAATTGAGAGGATCCGGTTAAGTCTGTCCGTCTCCCTGAGGCAAGCCTATTCCTTCTTTTTTTTAAGTCTTTCTGAACCCATTACAGCATCTTCCTGGATTGGAGGAATTACTGGTTGGCTTTTTTCTTTTTTCTTTTCTTTTTTAAATCAAGTTTTTGTTGCTATGGTCAAAATTCATTTGCATCTCTACCATTTAACAGGCTACAGGCTCATTGGATCATCTGTTGGATCACCGTCAGATTTTTGAATGGTTTTGAAGTCAGTATCAATTTGCACAGTTACAATAATTTTCATCCACACTACATTGGTATTCCTACAAATACTTAGAGAATGTCAACAAAAGTTGTTTTTCTTTCGGTGACTGTTATATGGAGAAACTTTGTTTCTTCTTTTTTAAATGGTTTTAGCAGGCTTGTGAACTACTGTGCGCATATATCCTCTCTTTCTTCAGGGGAGTGCTGAGAAGAAAGCGGTTCCCCATTTTTGCAGTAGCAGCATGAATGTGAACCAAAGCAGCTTCTCTTCAACACAGTTAATGACATGTTTATGTTGCATATGCATTTCATTTTTATCTCTGCTTACATTCTTGAGCAGTTCCTTTTCTATGCAGACATGAGAGGCATGTTACCTTTGCCTTAATATAAAGCTACAAGTCAGACTTCCACTTTACATCAGCCAGTCCTGGACTAAGCCACGTAATGCGGTCTGTGTTGGTCCATCATCACAGAGCACTACTGTCCTTATTTCTGCAGCGCTTGTAGCTGCTCTTTTCACATCCTGACACATTCAGTCCCGTCTCTGGTACTGTGCTTCAGGGATTATGAGGTGGATTTTAAATGCCCACTGCCTGCAAGATCCGCCCCTTCCCGCATCACCACTGGATCAAGTGGTTTATCGCATTGTGCCAGGAGCTCGCTGAGGAGATAGTCACATCTGCAGTATAATTTCTCTAGGAAGCCTTCAAGGGTCTGGGATGACAACATGAGCTGCTTTTTTTGAGAAGGTCATTAACATTTCTCTGCCATGGCGCATTGTAAATCAAAGCGTGTTTTCTTAAGTCTTCAGTATTTTTCTTCTTACTTGTTTTGCTATCAGCTTCACCTAAGAAGTACACCAGAGAGTGAAGTCTTCATCTGGCTTACTTCATGTAGGTTGATTTAGAATCATAGGATCATAGAATGGTTTGGGCTGGAAGGGACCTTAAAGATCATCTAGTTCCAACCCCCCTGCCATGGGCAGGGACACCTCCCACTAGACCAGGTGGCTCAAAGCCCCATCCAGCCTGGCCTTGAACCCTGCCAGGGATGGGGCATCCACAACTTCTCTGGGCAACCCGTTCCAGTATATCACCACTCTCACAGTAAAGAATTTCTTCCTAATATCTAATCTGCCCCTTGTCCTATTATTACACTCCCTGACAAGGAGTCCCTCCCCATCTTTCCTGTCTGCCCCCTTTAGGTACCGGAAGGCTGCTATAAGGTCTCCCTGGAACCTTCTCTTCTCCAGGCTGAACAACCCCAACTTTCTCAGCCTGTCAGATTTAATTTTCTTCTTTAGCCTGTGGTCAGCCATGCAGTGGGTCACACAAACAGGGCAGTGAATCACAGTCTAGGAAGTCAGCTGACAGCTCCAGCTGAGTGTGTTGGGCTTTTTGCCTGCATGTAGGCACTTAGCTGAATCAGGACCTGGGGTAGGAGCCTCGGATCTCAGCGGGAGGAACAGCTCTGCCTCTGCGCTTGGCTTTTAGCTGCTTTTTAGTGGAAGTTAATTTGATTCTAAGTTAATATTCACACATTTAAAATCAGATATTAAGGCTTGGATAGCTCTGCTAATGTGTTTTGTAAACTCCATTTGCACCTTGCAAATCTTAGTGGGAGTTTGGCATGCACTGTGAACAATAAAATGTTTGGCTAGCTTGCTCACAAATTTTTGTGCTTTGCCAGAGGCGCTTAAAACCAAAAAATGCTCTACAAAAATGCCCAGAAACTGGGTTTTTTTTTTGTTCTTCTTGCTTAGTGCTGCTTTCCAGTGGCTCACCAGCTTCTCCCTGGAGAGTGAAGAATAGAAAGGAGGGTTCGTAGAGTATTTTTATTGTCCTTAACTAACCTCCAAAATTCTCTTTTTTGATCATCAACAGCTGAAGCAGGTAGACGAGCTCTTGGCTAAATTTTGTTATGGCTGAGTGTATATTTGTAGAGATGCTGTCATCTGCGTCAGACACTTTGTGTGTTCGTGGCTTGTTTAGAGGAAATTTCTGGTGTCACAGCAATACCGTGCAGTTTTTTTCAATTAGGTTTAGATTTGTTCTGGAAACACTTGATTTGTGGAAAGCTTTGCCTTGCATAAGTGACTGCTGAGATTTTAGAGTGCACAAAAAAGTTCTAGTTTCTCATGAAGTGACTAAGATATGTTGTTTAGCAGATCTTGTGCATGCATGTGTTTTGGGGCATGCAAAGCAGTATGGAGAAATGGGAAGAATCGGGAATCTTCCATTCATGTCATGTATCCACAGGTACCATCCTTCTGTGGTCACAGGTAAGGGCCCGGTGGAAAATGTCTCCTATGCTTGAGAATATGAGTCTTTCTGCTTTGCAGATAGCAATAGACCGTACGTCTGAGTGAGTGTAGCTGTAGGCACCCTTGGTGTAAATTGGGCACAGAGGTGACATTGGCTTTACAGTTTCTTGCTCTTGAAGTTAGCAATAGGTAAATGGGATCTGGATTTTGGGTAGCTCCTTTGTTTTCCTGAATATTATTTTTAGCTATATTCAAATAACTAAGTTAGAGTAACTTTGTGTTAAGCAACACAGGCTATGGATGAGCTGTAGGAGTATCTGCTTAGAAGGTGCTTACCTGCCCTACTCCCCTGGGTTTTCCTGCTTGTAACAGTCTTGATAAACCGTCTATCAAAACTGTACCATTAATACCAGAATTAGAGTTGAGGAAGCCACAGAGATTGCCGGTTTACAAGAAGACTGTATTGATTGTTTCTCCAAGGTCATGAGATGTTTCCATCTCATCTCTGAACTATCCCCAGGGGCTACATGACCAGCAAACTGGGTAGCTCTTTTTGAGCTCATAAACAGAGTTGCATGCTGTTAAGAAGAACAATACTGAAAATGCTGCTTCTCTGGCAGCTTGTGGCCTGTTAAGAGCTGCATCTGCCTCAGAAACAGTGATACATCATCCAAGTTAGTGTGAGAGCTTACAAATGTCCTTGGTTGCCTTTGGGTCACCCAAAGAATGCTGCAAAGACCTGGAAATAGTCCCTGTAATTAATCCTTATAAACTGATTCCCCTTGTTTTTTAAACACCAATGAACATCATTAACTTGTGGCAATTAATTCCAAGACCAGGCAAATGCAATCATTTGCATTCCAGAGGCTAGGTAGGAACATAACTTCACATTAACATTTGACTGGTTCCCCTCACCTGGACACAGATAGTTGTGGGGAGGCTATTTTGCTGTCAGGGCCAGCCTGAGATCTCCAACTCTTTTTCTTATGCACTAAGGATGAAATTGTTTGCTCCCAGGGTGAAGTCTCAGAGCGTTCACTCTCTCTTTCTCCACTGAACTATTTTAATAGTTGAAATGATATTCTTTGGGATGGCTTAATGAAGATTGCCCAGTGTGTTCCATGGAAAGCTGATGCAGCTGGTGCTGAGGTTTCTAGGTGCTGCTGGGGGTGAGGATGTGTGCCCTCCTTCCACAGAGAGGTTGAGTGGCTGCTTTTGCAGAAGCTCGTGTGACAGGCGCTGCAGGCAGAAATGATTGTGCCAAAATTACAGCCCCTTCCCTAATGAGAAACCCTAGAGCTAGACCAAAATTCATACATATTAGGAAACTTTTCTAGATTTTTCTGAAATAGACACATTTATGTAGATTCTCAAATACAGCCTGACTCTTTGCTGATGGCTAACCCAGTAAAAGCTGCAAAATCAAACATCCGTTGAGTATTCAAGCACTCCTGTTTGGTTTCTGCCATAACTTATATACCGGTTCCTGCTGTAGTTCCTATTTTCCAGTAAACAGGAATTCATTTTACCTGTAAAAGTTTTCCTGCTTTGGTCTCCAGTTTGAAGAAGAAGTGTTCCGCAAGAGAATCAAAATAGCTACATCGCTTTAATTAAGAGTAAAATGCTCACAACATCTTCCAGGCACCTTTGAGCTGAAATGACAGAAAGTTAAAAGCTAAAATTTGTCATGGAAAGCTCCAATCTGTATTAATTTCTCAAGCAGACTGTCACAAAGGCTTGAAGCATGTTTCCAGCAAAAAAAGATCAACTCAATTAAACAAAACAAATTATTAAACATATAAATTCAGCAAGGGATATTTTTTTTAAGCAGGAATGTTAATGAAATCTTGCAACTGTTTTATAATACTAAGCTGACTTTCAAACTCACCCACCTCACAGGGTAGCTGAATTACTGCAAGTCCAAATTCTGGTCTCGCTCTTGGCTTTGCAGAGAGACCATTTAATGACTGTCTGAGGCTATTTATATCAACCAGGGCTCTGTTCACACAAAGACAATTCTGCTTTAAGATGTGCTTCATTTGATTATATATAAAACTCATATGAAAGATTTAAGCTTTCATAGCACAGATGGAGTGATTTATTAGTTTGTAGCTTATTTGTAACTTAGTTTAACACTGCTTATATATATTCACATTAACCTTTTCCAGCACAGGTCTTCCTAGTTTATTAAAGAAGTAGTTGCTAAATCTTACACAGGTTGTACCGAGCGCCACACAACGCTGTCCGTCTGGGCACAAGTAGCTTGTGAATGGCAAGCGGCAGAGGAGACAAACCCAGCTCATGTCCGTGGCAGTGACCGAGCAAAGGAAAATACACAGGGTCTGTGTATGGACAGAATAATTCCTTACCCACTGTCCCTCCCTTTGGGTGCTTTTGCTGAAGAGTAGCTGTCACTCATTTTTTTCTGTAACCTGCTGAGGTTTTTCTTCAAGTCCTTACTTTCAAGTTATATTTGCATCTTATAGATTTGTTCCATATAAAGCCTCTGAGACAGAAAACCTTTCCTATCCATCCAGGTGTATACATTGCTAGTGGAGGTTCTTTTCGCATCTTTATTCCTGGAATCTCCTCCTTTGCTGTCTGCCTTCTTGCCTTGCTCACATCCACTCACACTCTTGCTGCAAAGATAATGTCTCTACTCCATTAATTTGAAATCAACTGTCTCTTTCGGTTCCTCAGCTGCCACCCCTTTTCTCTCAGTCAAACAAGAGTCACTTGTCTTTATTTTCAAGACCCTCTCTCATCTCTCTCTCATTTCTTGCTTTCTAATAAAATGTCAGTTTGAACCTTTGATTGGTTGTGGTGCCCTGGTGAACCGGAGATGGCCACAGACATGATTTTAGTGTTTTGAATCTTCTGACTTCCAACTGTGCATTGCAAGATGCTATTGCAAAATAAGTAAGTTTGTAGGTGCCTCTCTCTCTCATTCAGCAGCTACCTCCATGTTCCCAGTTCCCTTTCAAACAGAAAGTAGCAGACTTGCATTGGGAAAGTGTTGCAAGCTGGATTTTAAAGACTCAAGCATTCTATTCTGAATATATTACATAAAATAAAATGCATTTTGAGATTTTTATGGGTGATGGAAGCAGAAAAGTGCCCATTGTAAGTAAACTCAATATAGTTTTCCTTATTCCATTGAAAATACCACGACTTCAAAAGCTGAGCAAGCTGACATGAGGGAGAGGCTTGGATTCAGGGGACTTAGTGTCTGGCTGAGGTGTAAAATGCTCTCAGGTCCGCCTCTTAACCCCAGCCCACAATTCCCAGGGGCTGGAGCGTGTGACCTTAGAGCTTTTTTGGGCCCAGTGGACAACTGTGGTGGGTCATGAGTGGTCTAAGTTTCCCTTCCCTTCTTCACCTCTAGGGAGAGGGAACAATCCAGCCCAGCATTCAGCGCTGCACGAACTAGTGCATTTACTTTCCAAACCAGCAGGAATTCACTTGCTGATTTACTCTTTTAAAAATTACTTATTTTGCAGAGCTATCTACTTTAATTACTATTTGAGCTTTCTAGAACCACAAGGCTGGCTGATTATTTTCATTGCCTGCCTTTGGTTGCTTGTGTTGTATAGAAATGCACGGACAAATATTTCCACTGTAAGCAGTGAGATAATGTTTGTTTGTGATAAACTGATTCTGAATAATTTATTTCTAAGGTTGAGGCAAGGTATACAGTGTTTTGCACAGGGATGAGAAAGGGGGAAGAAGAAATGCAGTGATGGGGACTGTGATTTCAGCCATTCATTTAATTATTGTTATTTATAATCCTGAGATCAGAGCCCCACTGTGTTAGATACTGCAAACATATAATAAGAGGCACTTACTGCAGTTTAGCTTCTATGCAGATCAGTAATGGTAAAGTTAACATTTATTCTTTGGCAAAAATCATACATGTATGCACTATCTTCACATAATAGTACTTGGCATAGATTTTTTTTTTTATTGGCTGCAGTTTTTATTAAATGTTTACATTACAAGCTGCTAATTACCACTTTTCATTACAAATACAGTCAACACAATTATCCATACAGGGTTTATTTGGCTTGTGGATTTACTGTATCACACACGGGGCAACCTGCCGGCCAGCTGTATGCGGAGCCAGCTGTAGCCTAGGGGTGTTTATTTTAAACTGGGGTGTGATGCTGCACGAATATGGCCATGGTGCGTACAGGGCTGGCTGAGGAGCACAGCGAGGGTTGTTGTGCTGGGGCCACCAGTACGGGTGGCCGACGGGGTCCTGGTGGGACAGCAGGCTCTGGTGGCTGCCCTTCCCCAGCTGGTGACTGTGTGCACCAAGCAAGCTCGCCCGGGATAGCACACAGGCTGCTGAATCATTCCCCTGCTTCATAACTCTGGAAACACTTTATATAGATAAACTACAGAGACTGTCAGCGTAAGAAGAAGAAATCAGCTGGAACTGGGTTGCTGCTAATAAATTCTGTTGGGCATGAGAGACCCTGAGCTGTTGCTGCACTGTATTATTCAGAGCTTCCCTTGAACCTACAGTTTCTACCTTTTTCTCCATTTCCCAGAGTATTCCAACCATCTGTACTCTCTGATAATGTAAGGTTATGCTACAGGTCTGAATAGGAAATAGTTTTCTTATTCTGTGGAAAATTTCCCTACTGCTTCTGTCTCATAGATTGAATTTTTCGAAAGGTTCACCAAGAATAATTTCTCTGTTTCACAGAGTTAGGTTAGGGGGAAATGGAATCTTATATTGATACTGAGTACTTTCCTCATTGTATTTCTTTGAAAAAAGTCCTTAGAATGGGTCACTGTTGGCACTGATTGAATAAGTTTGATGAAATGGTGATGACACGGTTGGAGATAAAATGATGGTGTGTTTCACAGTTTTGGGTAAAAAGAGAAGAAAGGATTTGAAATGTCAGGCCTGTGCATGGTATACGGTGCTGTTTATTATGTGTAAGTCCTATAGAAAAAGAGAAATATTTGTGGATACTGAGCCCTATACTGCGTGAGCATTATGTACTAGCAGAAACAGAAATAAATGAATAAGAAAGAGAGTTTTGTATCCACCCATCATCCGTGGATGTTTTTCCCATCTCCGGTGTCAGACCTTGTTTTCTGAAGTGTGTTTCTCCTCTGGTAGTTAAAACCATCTCTTTTATCATATGTCATGAAATGATAGCTCATTCTCTTGCCTCTAAGCTATCACACACACTTAGAAAGAAGCTCATCAATATAAATGTTTGTGTCTATGTCTGATTGGTTTCTCATGTTTAAAAAGGAGGAGAAGGGAGATTGATTGCAGAGGGCATAAAAGTAATGATGCGTTTAATGAAAGCATACATTTTATAAGCAAAACATGCTTAAAAATTACTTGAAACTGCTGTATATGAGTTAATGAAATTAAATGACCTTCAAAATTTTGCTAATTTGACCTTGGGTTATCCCTTTGAGACTTCAGCCGGTTTTACATTTATTTGCACACATGGCATTTATTTTTGTGTATTTGGTCTTTCCCAAGAACTCCTTTCGGCTCTCCCTGTCAACTACTGTAGCTACAGAGCTGCACTGCAGTGGTTACACAGCGCGAAAACTGGGCTGCTGGCCCCGTGGATGTCCCTGGAGAAACAACTACCCTTCCTTCCCCCACTCCTTCCCTTTATGGCTTTGCCATAAATTTGTCTTGAGGAGATAGTGCCCTCTAAATTGTCTGTTGCTAGCTACTTCTTTTCATAGCAAAACCAAACTGTGACCGGGTCCAAACTGTAGTGTGGTTGCATGGCTGAGTCTCCTCAGGGAAAACCCTGCATTTTCCTCTGACCACAGCAATACCCCCAAATACCAGAGAGATACCGCAACGTGTTTGCCACAACAGGGGATCTGGCTGGGACCTGAGCAAACAAACGGCTCACTTAGTTATCCCTCTCACCTGCAAAGGATCTGGAGTGGAAGACGGTGGCTGTATCATTCACTTCAGTCTGCCCCTTATGGCCTGATGTGGCAAAAAGTCTGTGCACAGCTCCGTGAATCTCTGCGCCTGGCTCTCGGAGAGGCACCGACTCATCTCTAAGCTCCCAAATGGAGAAGAAGTATGCCCTACAAACCATGAGAAACCGAATCCAGTCTGCTGGTCACATAGAAACTGCTAACGGGCAATTAAAGGGAAGCATGAGACCAAAGCACATGTCCGGTAATCCTCCCTTATTGTGTTCTCCTAGCTTTGGATAACCAGGCTGTTGGAAGACAAATTTAGTGCTGGGCTATATCTCTTTTTTTTTTGAGATGGAGAAAGCGGAGTGGAAAACCTTGTCTCATTTCACCTGACTTTCATATCTTTGAGTAAAATGGAAAACAACCATTCGGCAGTTTATTTCTCTATTTCTCTCTCTCTGAGCATTCCGTATTGGGGAAAATACCAGTCTGTTTCATTAAAGTGGAAACAGTGATACTCATCCCCTTTTTAAGATGCATTGTGATCTACTGGGAGAGTGCTTTATAGCAGATAAATACTATTTTACATTGCTTTAAAATTATGGCAAGATATTTTTTTTGACAATTTTTTTTTTTTAAGACAAACCTTTGCAATAGTTTATGGAGGGACAATAACATTTTAACTGTGCCTATAAACCACATGAAAGACTTTAGATTTCTACCACAAATCCCAGCTTGTTATTTATACTCAACTCCCTCCTCTACTGTTAAAGTAATTAAGACATAATGGTGGAGGTTGCTGCTGTGGCTGCAGCATCCCTCATCTGCAGTCTGAGAGGCACAGAGATGTCACCTGTCCTCTGGGAGGTTTGGGTAACATTTCTGAGCCCAAGGTCCCACCCATGTTGGGGGAAGAAGCCTGTGGAAGTGATGCGGGTAAATTCAGTGCAGGATGAAGACCAGCCCCTTGTCATTTGCCATCCCACAGCTGGTTTTCTTTTATTTCATCACCTCTCCTCTGTCCCCTCCTAATGCTTCTGCCCTCCCTGGCAATTTTGCTTGCCACCTTCGTGGCACTCAGGTCCATCGAGTGCCTTCAGGTGAACCGAGGACTTCAGATATTCATGATCAGTAAATTTCACTGTGCAAACAAAACCATAAATCCGCAGCACGTGGACAGGGTTGGCACATTTCAGAACGGAGCTGCTTTTGTTCCTGAGGTGCCTATTGAACACGCAGCATGGACTCTCCGTTCTCTGGGCTCTTTCATCTTCTGAGGGGGAACTATGGACCTGGAGTATTTTATTCTGGCATCCACAGAATTTACAATGCCTGTTTTGAAGCAGTCTTCCTGATAAGATGTATTGAGAAAACAAGGAAATAAAAGTAGACAAGATACTTAGTTTAGGCATTTTTCTTCACAGGCTATGAGACCGATACATTTTCCGGCTCTCAGAATAGCACCATTATCCTTTTAAGAAACTTTAGAACAGAAAAAGGCTGAGGCCTATCTAGGTCAATCCCCTCTAAATCTTCAGACATTATGTGATTATTTTTTCAATATGCAAAATGTAACAAATAATTTCAAAGGTATTAGAAATTTACCAGAAAATGTTAGAGAAGAGCTTTCAAGAAGCTTGCGCTTCAAATATACCTGTATCAGTCCTTGCTATTGGTTTCTTTTTTACGTTACTGGGTGCAGATAAGTTACTATGTAAAATGCTGTATAATTATAGGCTAAAATTTGACCGAGAATCTACATAGTAAATTCCATGTTATTACAGAATAGCCACGAGACACTCATTTGTGTCTTCTACACTACAATCTTCTTGTAATGTTGCAAATTATATAGTAATTACAGATGGAATAACACGGTATCTTCAACCATTAGTACTCTGCAATTTGCAGTAGCAAACGACTGGCCATGTTCTGCCCCCATGTCAGTGGGATTTCTGTGTCTAAATCACATTGCGTATTAGTAGGAAAGATGAGTTGTAATAATACCATCAAATGCCGGAACTGGGAAGGAGGTTAGGAAGGCTCTATGCTTTATTTTTTGTGCATGTTTCAGTGTTTTCCCAGATTTGCTTCCAGATGTGCCTGCCGGTGTTATAACACAGATATTGTCTTTATAGCCTCATCTCCATGAAAAATGGATTTTTGTTATGGATGTCCACATGTCCTGCTGTCCACAGTGCATGGTCACATATTTTCTTTGGGTAATGCATATATTTAAGATTTTTTTTATTTATTTTTTCCTTTTTTTATTACAGTTATAATTTTCTTTCCTGTACTTGGACCTACCACTTAGAAATTGGCCCCATGAGTTCTTCCAGATTTATTCCATCTCCTGGAAAATACCTGATGCTTCTTTCCAGAGAGCACTGAGTATGGGATGCCCTCTCCCTCCCCTCTTTGGTATATTTTACTTGCTCTTTAGTTTTTGGGCAGGATGGTTCCAGCTGTATGCCCTTATATCTTCAGTGTAAGGGGAGCTTCTCGGCAGAGGATGGAGGCTGGCAAATGTAAATGCAGGACAAAACTCTATTAACTTTGTGTTGATGCCACATAGGGAGTAGGGCAGCCACATGGGGCTGCTCATGCAGAAAACACAGTGAACCTTCTGCTTCCTCTGAAGTTTCTCTTCCCAGTGTGCCAGCAGCTCCCCTCTGACCTCAGCTCCTCTCTGGTGCCCTTTGGGACCCTGCAAACACAGCCTCAGGTGAGCCCTTGGAAAGGTGCAGGGCACTGTGTTCCTAGCAGGTGACGAGGCCATTAGACACACAACAGGCTGTCTATAGGCACCAGGTGCTCAGCCATGGGTAGGGTGCAGAGTTTGGTACACTTAGTGATGCTCCAGAGCCTGCACTGTGGGAGCAGTACTGGCATGGTCCTTGTGATACAGGTACAGATATGGTAACTATCTCAAGCCAGTCAGCCTTGTGTGTCTTCAGCATCTTGATAAGATGGAAGCCATTGGACAATTTTCCTTTTATTCTTCAAGGTATGACAGTTAGACTGATTTTTCCCATCACGTAGCGTAGTACCTGAGTATAAGTCACTGCAGTCATAAATGTGTGGCATTTGGGCCTGAATATCTAAAAAGGAAGAAATCTGAGTCACTGCTCTCCACGATTACTTCACAGCTGCAGTCAGCCCTCTCTCTGAAGGACTATAAACTGCCAAGTACTGCTCACAAAGAGCAAGGCGTAGAGAAAACACTGATGAAAGCACACGTTATTAAGAAACATTTAGATATATCTGATAAAATCTAGCTTTGCTTTCCATACCAGCTACACACAATTAAACAGATTAAATTAGGCTGCACTGAGCTCTGGGCTGCCACACCAGGCTGCTTCTGATATCCAAGCTGCTTGTTTAAAGTTAGCTCAGAAATCTCCACAGCCTATTGTAGCTTTCAGTCTGCAGTGCATTCCCGTAGACTGATAATACTGTCCCTGTGAATAAAACCACATGCGATCCCTGCTCTTCACAACAATAAGATTAGAAAGTGCTTAAACTCTACACAGAAGCAGAGCATGCACATGATTAGCATCACCAGCTTGCCCAGTGAGGAGCTTCGCCTGCTTTCACGGCTTCCCCAAAGCCATCGTGGTCGTGGCTAGGAGGCAGTCAACCTGAGATCCTACACATTCCTATGCAATGCAAAGTGTTTCTATGAAAACTAAATAATGCTCTGAAATCTAAATTTCTGTGAAACAGAGCTAAGTTCTGGCAACAGCAACTGGTCTGGTGGTTGTTACTGCTCAGGCTCAGTGCCTGACCTGTGTCAGGCACCAGGCTGATGCACCAATCCAGTCCTGGACACGCAGCAACCCTCCGGTGCCAGCAGGCCCAAAATGGCCAAAGGCTGCTCCAGGTGACAGTGATGCACCTTTTTAGAGTATGGAAATGCCGCCAAAGATCCCTTTCTTTGATGTGAGACCCAGCCACTGTAATGTGCTTTCCAACACAGGCCCACACAGGCTCTTGGTTCCTCAGTTGCATCCTACTTTCTGTCCAGTTTACGGTTTGAACCTTTGGAGACTATGACAGTTAAGGCAAATCATCACAGGCTTTTCAGTGAACTATCTCCATAAGACTCACTCTCTGCTGCAGGAAAGTATAGAGCAAGGCAAAAGCTGCAAAAAGTATGATGGAAAATATACTCCTCTCTCTCACTCATCCAGGATAATCTTGGCTGTTGTTAATGCCCATCCATCAACTCAGAGCTTTCGGGCCTCCTAATGCTCCCCCCTCAGCCTTCCTGGAGCCAAAAAATAAAGAGGTCTGATGTTTAAAGATGTGGACCAGAAATAGAGTTACGGCTTTCTCCATTGAAAAGCACGTTTGCTCTTAATTTCACTCCTGTCTCTCTCGCCAGACCAAAATGAAGCCTCCTGGTATGTGGCCAGGACTCATTTAAATAGGGCAGAATCAAAGTTGTATTTGCCACTCACAGTGTCTCTGCTATTTGTAAATGTATACTCTGAAAACCTCCTGAATATCCTTAACTGAAAATAAAAAAGGGAGGAAAAGATGTCATCAAAATGACATCTAAAAATTAGCCCGCTGACTGATATGGATATATACAATTAATATGTGTATATATACCCATTAGTCTAGTCGCATCACAGTGGTTTTTTCCCCCTTTTTCTGGTTTCAGATAGAGCAAGGAAGAAAAGGCACATGCCAAGGGGAATGAAGGAGAGATTTGAGAAAGAGACAAAATCTGTATTTGCAAAACAAATTAATATTTTGGGACACCTCTGTGTTTGAGTGCTTTCTTTTCAATTTTTTTTAAAAGCACCCAGTGCCTGTCCTCCCAGAGTGATGGCTACCAGATGTGTCAGTGCCAGCTGAGCATCTGCCATCACTTGTTATTTTGGGACATGTAGGCCCCATGTGTTTACACTTCTTCAGATTGTCAGTCTCTTTCAAGGAGTTGGCGAAAAGGTTGCATTTGCATTGGTTTTCCTTCTCTGAATGGCTTTCCCATTCTTATTATCACCCTTTTTCTTAGTGAGAGGTTGAATTTCTGCTGTGATAATTTCCATGGGCATGAAAATGAGAGCTTAATACATTTTAAGATGGAACAACTTTTAATCATTGATGAAGATACAATATTCTGAGTTGGTCTTAAAACCACCAAAGGTGACACATGGATTTCTTCCCTCCCCTTCCCCATTCCCAGCATTTTGTTTGTTTGTTTGTTTTCTGATGCCTGTACAGCTGGATTTTTGATACTGTAAGGTAGATAAACTTCATGCATGGAAGATACTGAAAAATAGCACCGCTTAATGTTCAAAACACCTTTTTTTTCCTATGAAAATTTGTGGTGTGCCCCACACATGAGTTAGTGCTGGTTTGCATGACTTGGTAAATTTATAACACATAATTTGAATGACAAGCAGGAGAAATTAAAAGTAAGTGGTCTTTTTTTGTTTGTTTGTTTGTTTTTTGTTTTTTTTTTTAAGATGGATACAGTAGTCGAAGCATTTGGAAAAATGTCTCACACGGAATGTTAACTGAGTAATACCAGCTAGAAGCACAACTTCTGCTAGCATAAGGGTCAGGTAGGAAGTCCTGTTATCATTGAAGATGCTGAACAGCTAGTCTGAATGGGATATATTCCTCATGCTGATTTGAATTCACTAGAGAAATACAGACTTTGGATAAACTGCACTGTTGCTGTCTTCTAATTTTAGCCTGTAGCAGCATCCTCTGTGTCTGTGTATAAATATTGGTATCTAGGATAGATGTTAAGTACACATTAATATTTGTTAAGTCCTACAGTTTTGTGGTACTATGTCTCGCAATTAGTTGAGACGTGTTTCAACTCTAAATCAATTCCCAAACAAAAAATAATTGAGGGTACTTAAAAACTAGTTGGAAGTGGATGATCAGACTCTTCAATTAATTAGGAAAAAATCAAAGAGATGATGGAGCATGTGTTGCAGAATCACAAGTGATTGCACCAAATAAGCTCAAATCAACAAAAAGCTAATAAGTAATCGCATAATTACCCACAATGTACTCTTGAAAGACGAGAGGAACACAAAGTACCTACTACTTCCAAAAGAGAGGGAACTGAAATGGTGGAAGATACTTGAATATTTCACTCTGCTTCCCCATCAGCAGTGAAGTACATCTACACGGATGTGAGGACAATGTAGAAAGTTTCATAAGAATATGCATATTTTTTAATTAAAAAAAATATTCATTTAAATTCTTCTCTTGCACAAAACTCAAGCTGACTGGAATGGCATCTAAGTGGAGATGGTGCTTAAGTAATTCTTGTTTGTAGAGGTATATGAGGGGGATTGTAGTTCTGTCCAGACTGATGGCAAAACACTAATTTTGTTGAATGCCAGAACTCACAAGAGTTTTGAAGAAAATTAGAGCTTTACCACTGGGATTGAAGTCCAGGGTCATCTGTATATAGAACAAAGGAAGGAGCACAGTTGGAGAAAGAGTAAGCTTGCAAAGCTTTTAGGGAATCAACAATGATCACCCGCATTTTAACAAACCACCTGCCCATAAAAACTCTCTCTCATTTTTATTTCGCTGGTTAACAGCAATACATCAAGAGACAATAGTTCCAAGTCCCAAATATAAAATGCAGATCTAGCTTCTGTCTGAATGTCCTATCCAATACAACAGCAAGTGAGGAAATAAAATTCCACTGAAGCATGGGGATAGCAAGGAGAAACGCACATTCGCTTCACTACGTTAGCAAAGGTGCACCCCATTGCCTGTAAAGATTCCTGCTGTGTTTAAGTATCTCTGTTTCTGAAAACCCTAACAGAAACAATCTTTTTAAATCTGAAAAACATGACAGAGAGTAAAATTAATTATATACACATGTTATTTTTTTCCCTCACTGGTCTCTAATAGACAACATTTTTGGAGCAGAAGAAAAATGTTTTTGTTTCCATGGCAACAATATCCGCTCGTCTCCTTTCTGTCACAAACCACGGTTTCTGAGCATATTTAGGAAAATTGAAACGTGGGTAACTCAGAATGATAAAGCCAAGTGCAGTAAATTTTTGTCTAAATAAATATTTGTATTCCATCTTGCATCCGTTGGCTTTGAAAATTTTGAAGGTCAGGGTATTTGTTTGGCGTGCTGATGGCGTTCTCATTAAACACTTAGTCCTGTTCACAATGAGAAGTCCTATTTAAACATGTCTTGAATGTTGCTGATGCTACCCTAAAATAATTGAAATAATTAAAGCGGGAAGCAGCTCTGCCTAGCATCTTTCAGAACGGCAAGGCATGTCACTGTAGCACTGGAGGACTTAAGGCAACTGGCGTATAGAGTATACAAGAATATATGCTGGAAGGGTCAAGTCTTTATAAGTGACTCGAGGGTGTCTCTCTTCTCTGGACAATGCTAACTGTGCTGTCAAAGTTCAGCAACAGTCTGTGCAGAAAACCGTTGAACCGATCTGCCAGGGCTCTGCTTTCTTCTTTTCAATTCCTTCTCAGTGCAGACCTCTCGGCTACAGATCCAATCTCTTTCTTGTTTGTTGGACGTCTTTCTCTCTGAACAATTTCTTTACACTATCGGGGCCAGGCTTTTAAGTCTTTGCTCCAGAAATATTTATTTGTAGAAAATGAAAAGGTTTTAACAAGAGAAACTGAGACCCACCCCAGAAGATACACTGTTAGCACTTGGCTGTACAAAGTTGTATGTAGATGTCAAGCCTCAGCTTCAAAACAGAAATGAAGTGTTTTCATTGGAGTCATTTAAACTCAAAGCAAAATATGGTGATTTCAGTTTTTTTGATGGGAATAAAAAAAACCACCCCAGTGTTGTCCAATTTAAAATATCAGTCACAGGAAATGTTCACTGGCCACATTTTCTCATTAAAAAAATGCAGACAAAAAAATTTCTCCAGTAGTTCTCTTTGTAACTTTGATAAAGTGATCTGAATAGACAAACCGCAAACTATTGAAAAGGCTACAACTTCCGACACCAAAACGATGCCTCTGATTTTCTTGCCCTCCCGCCTGCATAACCGTTTGAGCTTGTGGTGCGTCGGGCGCCCAGTGCCCGCACCGTGCCCTCGCCTTGCTGCAGCCAGCAGCCCGCCTTCGGAGGGCTCTCTTTTGGGGTACAGCAGGCTGATTAACTCGGCTGTAGGTGCAAGGTGACAAAGGAAACCCACGTGTCTTTTAGAACCATGTCTGGCCCTGTCGGCTTTGTGCTGAAGTGGAAGTCCTGGAAGCATCGTGGGTGCTGCAGTTAAGCCGGTTAGACAGATAGGTGGTGGCTGGTAATGGAGACAGAGATTTTTCTCACCCTCTCAGCAGCCCTTTTCACCTAAGGGTTTTTATTTGTTTTTTTCAGTTTAGTTGTTATATAAAAGACATTTTAGTTATCAGCTCTAGCACTGACTTCTAATTAACCACCACCTAAGAACATTACAACGCCTGCTCAGGCAAGATAAAGTATCATCTAAGTTGAAACAAGAAGACAAAGTTGTGCTGTTCCAGGTGGCCCCTCGCGCCAGCCAGCTTTTTACAGGCAACCGCTCTGCATGCTAAGAGGCCTCGGCTGTCTCTCACGTTGGGCGTAAGGAAAAATGCTACAGCACATCCATTCATCCTAACAAGGACTGTGATGTTTTTTGCATGCACGGCTCCTGATGTTGGGCTATTAATGCCTTTTTGAGAATAAAACCTATTTCGAACTACCGGCAGGATCGAGATCCTTGTTAGGGCTTGTCTTTTTTACCACAAAAGCTGGGTTTTACCTCAGGGTGCTATGTATTTCAGGTAGCCTGAGGTAAAAATACAAGTGAAGGCAATGCAGAAGGTAATTTGCACGAGGGCGCAGATTTTATCTCTGCTGTGTTTTTAGCTTAGAATACCTGAAACATCGGAGATACTTTGAGGTGAAAAGGGAAGTTTTGCTGGCAGGGAGTTTGAGGCCTCTTTCCCCTTTCTTTTTCAGAAAAATGGCAGCAGCAGTACTTGTTCTGCTTGCTGCAATTCTTTACGTGTGCCTATTTGTAATTTGTGTTTAGTACTGAAAATGAATCAGTGAGAAAAAAATACCAGGGGTGCAACATGATGGATGCAAAAACCTCACCGCCGAGTTGAGGCACTGAGTGAAGAATTACAATTGGATTTTATCTCAAGGCATAAAACCCCCTGAAAAATGGGGGTTTGTAATGGAAAGGCTATTGCTGACACAACCTTAACTTGAACATTGCCAATGGTCACACTATCACTTTATATAGCAATTTAATGGCCGGCTTTTTGCCTTGCCAGTGGGAACACGGCCAGTTGAAGTGATTGGGTTTGCGCGCTATAAAGCAGCTCAACCTTGGAATCCGCTGATGTAAAAACACTCGTTCTTCATTAGCCAAATTTGAAATAATGGCCTGAAAATAGAAGCACGTGACTTGCACGTTGTGTTTGCACTGGTGCTGGGTACACATAACCGCCACCTCACCTCTGGTGTTTAATGGACTTAATGAGCAGTTAAAGTGTTTTAGGCAGTCCGCGATGGGCAACTGCTGCAACAGTATTTGCAACAGCTGCAATAATTGGAATTTCATACTTCTTAGTAACCCACCTGTGGCAGAGCCTGTCCCATAGGTGCTACTGCCTTTTGTAGCCCAGGCAGCGTTCCTCAGCTCGCCCTATTTCACTGAGCCATCAGGTCTAAAAAACCTGCTTCCTTTGGAGAAGTTGTTGTTATGATATCGCATTATGAAAGGTTGAAAATGAAAAAGAATCTCACTATTTACATAAGCGTATAACCTACATAAAAAAATAAACAGAATATCTATATAATGACTGTTTTTATATATATTTTCACACATACACACATATATATTTAATGTATGTACATATATATGTGTATATATGCATATATACACATATGTATATATAATATATGTACATATGTTATATACACATATGTATATATAATGCAAGTACATATATGTGTTTATGTGTGTATATATATGTACACATATTATATATATATATACACACACATATTATACAACAAGTGTTATGTAATGAGTGAACCTAAGTGCACCAGTTTGTGTTTGTTTTGTCAAAGAATTTGTATATTGGTAATTTTTTTGAGATGGTCTAAAAGTCTGAAGTCTATGGAAACAACCAAACATGTCAGCTTTATCAACGTGATTTTCGTTTGGCTTTACTCTGGATGAAAATCTCATAGAAATGGATATGTTTTCAAATTTCGGTTTAACCTTATAATTCTATCTGAAAAGAATATTTTTCAGCTCACCCCAATGCAATTGTACACAAATCCAATTGAAATAGTTCATTCAGTGCCACAACTCAGAGGCGAGGTGTTTGCATCCGTCACGTTGCACCCCTGGTACTTTTTTCTCATTTTTTTCATTTTCAGTACGAAGCGTCAAAGATTACAAAACAGGCCCATGTAAAGAATCGCACGTTCTTATCTTAGGCTTGTCCTGAGCAGCTGCTGATTACTATGTCATAGGTTGAAATTTTTGTAAGGCATTCTCACAGGTAACCTGCCTCAGGGAGGGAATTGCTCCAGTTAGTGGGGACCAAGTCTGTCTATCAGCACCCCATCGCTCAGCCCTGTGTGCCAGTGGCCGAACACTTTGCTGTCCAACATCTCACATACCTGAGACCTCACCTCTGGCCCTGTTGGCAATGTGACACGGTGAATAGGAGCACGAGGACACAAGGTTCTCACAGCCCTACAGAGCCATTCTGTTCCCAGGAATGGCACTGTACTTGGTAGGATACAATGATCCAGGTGTGGCACTGCCACTTGGTAGGATACAATGATCCCTAGCCAGGAGCCTTGAAATAAATGCATCACAGGGGGGTGGGAGCCATCTGGGAGCTGTGATTTTTCTTTCTAGCATTAATTGCTTTTAAAGACTTTGGAAACGTCTGGAATGACACCAGAGTATATTTAGCACAGACACATAGGACAAGGTCTCTGTATGTCCAGGAATTAAAAAATTTGAAACTGTCTGAAAAGGGGGTGGGCAGAAACAGGGTTTTAAACCTCCTAGTGCGCTTCTGTACTGACCTAACTGAGGTCTTCTTTTTTTGGATGAAGTTGTTCCAGAGATGTGATTTGCAGGTGTTCATGGGCAGAGAGGTACAAGCAGACAGCAGATGCTTAATCCTGCTGCCTATTGTAGGCTCTAACTGCGTCCCTCAGGGATCTCCTGCTTCCACCCCTGCCGGCGTTGCAACCTGAGATGTGTGACTGTGCATCATTAAGTGCAAGGATGCCAGCACTGATTCATTTTTTCTTCTCTTTCATTCAGCAAGAATCCGAGTGTGGATTAAGTTTGTGGGACTGTATTTAAAAGTGAAAATAAGAATGAAAATAATACAAAACCAAATCTGTATATATATTTTTTTTTATGCCAGGCACACGCAAGTGGAGATTTAACTGTATGTATGCAAATGCAGCTTTTAAAGAAGCTTTTCTCTTAGTCTTAATTATGAAAATCCTCTTGAGTCTTTCAGTACACAGTGAGCTGTGTTGCTGTTTTTCATAACTAAGACAATTTGAGTTATCTTGGAAATCTTGAGCTGCCTTCTGCTCGATGCCCAGAAGAATTTGCTGCAGCTCTGCTCACGGTCAATTGTTCCTTAAACTTCTTTCAGACTATATTCAACATGACAAGCAAATCAATCTTTTCCATTCAGGGGCTGATGAAACTCAACATTTTATAAAGCGTTGCCATGAGAGTATGAACTGAGTAGATGGCTTTCAGGCCTATTCAATGTCACTTTACACTACTTCACTAGGATTTCTATAAATGCAGAGTACTAGCCTATCTGAGTCTGTTAAACACAAATAACCAGATCAAGACAAATAATAAGACATCCTTTTTATAATGGTATGGCTATGTGATGTACCTTTTATGTCTTCTCTCTTTTTCACCTCTTTGTGTACGCATACACATGCAAACACACTTTGCATTTAAGAGCTATCGGGTGACTATATATTTATACATACACACTAATGGGCATAACCAGATTTTATATGGTGGGTAGTTTTGAATGACATCACATGATCAATAATAATTTACAGTTAGATGACTGAAAACCATATTATTTTATTAGATTGTTCCAAATAATAGCATCAGATGGTGACATAAATTTATAGATTTGTCTTAATGCATGAGAATTTCATCACCTGTCTGTCATTAATACTAAAACCTCCATGCTTAGTGAAGCAACTTATGATCACGTTTTGCAAAGAAGGTAACCGAGTTATTCTTTCAATACTGATCCCTGAGACACTCTCGCTCCTGATAAATTGGTGACTGAAGTTCTGCTTCAGGAGGACTCCATGCTTTGCAGTGAGTCCTTGCTTAAGCTTCAAGATGTAGGATGTGATGCAATCCCATGATAGCCTATTTGAGTGGGAATATGTAGAACAGGATATCAAAAACGCTTCCTAATTTTAGGCGTGTAGTTGTGGTGAATCCAACAAAGCAGAAAAATACGATATTCCACAAGTTAGACGTTTTGAAGGCATCCCAAATTGTGCACCGAAAGCACCCTGTATATCATTAGTTTCTTCTGAAAACCATAGCCCAAGGGTTTGCACAGTTCTCTTTCTGTATACAGTTGGCCAAACATTATGGTCAGCTGTGGTCTGAGGATCTTTTGAATGTACAATGAGCAGCAGAGCTGAGCCTCTCAGCTCTGGAAGTGCTTCCTTGAGGTAAGGTCTGAGTATTTGGAAAAGCTGCCCGAAACCTTCTGAACTTTATTTAAAATAATTCTGGACCAAAACATGTGGTGGGGTTTGAGATGAACAGGAAATAAATAATCCTGTAAATCTGTGTTGTTTTGAATTAGAGGGAATTAAAATTTCAGCACAAAATATCTACACCCCCCTACCAGTGATCCTTTTCTCTGTTCTTCATCTGTTCCATTTATCCTAACATGCATCTGAGACTTATTATTTGGTTTTGGTATTTTTGGATGACTTCTTATCCTCCCTTTCTCTATGTTTAGTGGCTGGTGTCACGTTGCCCCCCTCCTGCCCCTGTCCTTCTTCTGTCTTTTCAAATGGCAAATGTGTTGGTTTTGTATTTCTGAGAGTCATGAGAGAAAAATGCCATGCTGGATGGTTGTATTCTCTAGTCTCAAATGTTTTTGAGAGGGACTGGGGGAAAGAAACGAAGAGACTTTTCATTTGTATTCCTGCAGAGCATAAATAAAGCAACAATCCTTTTTGAGAGAGTGATTTCTTTAGTTTTAGGACAACACTTGAAAATTTACAGATTTTCAGTTTTACAAATAAGAATACTTTCTTTCAAACGGGTGAATGTAGTGAATTATAAATTCTATATGACACTAAGGTCTGCTTAGTTTCATTCTACAAATAGCTCTACCATTAGAAAGTGTGTCTCATGTACTATAAACTTTTGGATTTTATTTTTTCTCCATTATCCCTTCAGTCAATAAGAACTTCTGCTATCCTGTTTTCCATGTCTGTTTGAAATCTGAAATTCAGATTAGCTGATCTTACAATGACTTGCAACCAAAGTCATGGGAGCTGTTTTGTCTTGTCATGGTTTAGTTTAGAATTTTTTTTGTTTGTGTTTTTTTTTCTTTAATTTACAATTTTATTGGATTTTTATGAAGAAAGATGAAATACTAACAGGCAGCACATGTGATTATAGTGTTTTGCCACGTTATGCAGAATTTATAAGACTATCAATAGGTGTTTTTTCACAGTGTGAAGGGAAGTTGTCACCCATCAGGAGTAACTCAATAACTGTCAGCACTGGGTCTTAACCAATTCAGTAAATCGGGCCTATTTTTGATCTCCAAGAATGCTTTGCTACATGATTATTGTCACTAAATATGTAACACTATTGTATTGGGTTTGTGTGGCAAGGTTTTGGTAGTGGCGGGGCTACAGGGGTGACTTTTGTGAGAAGCTACTAGAAGCTTCCCCTATGTCCAATAGAGGCAAGGTCAGCCAGCTCCAAGACAGACCCACCACTGGCCAAGGCTGAGCCCATCAGCGATGGTGGTAGCACCTCTGGGATAACATATTTAAGGGGGGGAAAAAAAGAAATCCTGCACAACAGCAACTGCAGCCAGAGAGAGGAGTGAGAATATGCAAGGGAAACAACTCTGGAGACACCAAGGTCAGTGAAGAAGGAGGGGGAGGAGGTGCTGCAGGCGCCAGATTTTCTTGCAGCCCATGGTGAAGACCATGGTGAATCAGGCTGTCCCCCTGCAGCCCCATGGAGGTTAATGGTGGAGCAGATATCCACCTGCATCCCATGGAGGACCCCACGCTGGAGCACATGTATGCACCCAAAGGAGGCTGTGATCCTGTGGGAAGTCCATGCTGGAGAAGGTTTTCTGGCAGGACTTGTGGCTCTGTGGGTGACCCACACTGGAGCGGTCTGTTCCTGAAGGACTGCAGCCTGTGGGAAGGACTCATGTTGGAGAAGTTCATGGAAAACTGTCTCCCATGAGAAGGACTCTATGCTGGAGCAGGGGAAGAGTGTGAGGAGTCTTCCCCCTGAGGAGGAAGGAGCGGCAAAAAGAATGTGTGATGAACTGACCGCAACCCCCATTTCCCATCCCCCTGTGCTACTCTTGGCAAGGAGGTAGGGAAATTGTGAGTAAAGTTAAGCCCAGGAAGGAGGGAAGCGTGGGTGGAAGGTGTTTTAAGAATTAGTTTTTATTTCTCATTATCCTGCTCTGATTTGACTGGTAATAAATTCAATTAATTTTCCACAAGTTGAGTCTGTTTTGCCTGTGATGGTAATTGCTGAGTGATCTCCCTGTCCTTATCTTAACCTTTCCTTATATTTTTGAAAATGTAATGAGCCTTTCATTGTATTTTCTCTCCCCTGTCCAGCTGAGGAGGGTGAGTGATAGAGCAGCTTTGGTGGGCACCTGGCATCCAGGCAGGGTCAACCCACCACAACTATTCCTAGTTTATTGCTAAAGGTGAAGTTCATACTGCTGTTTCTTCTGGTTTTGATGTAATATATTGCTTTTACAAACCATGAGAATCATACTTTGAAAGTCAATAATATACTGTTTTTATCACTTATTTATTCAACTGGGTAAAACTCTTTACCAAAACATGTCTATTGCTGAGGCTTCAAGTGTGGAAAACGGTATTGTCAGCTCACTAAACTTTGTGACACAGGGTAAGACAGAGAAGTTAATTCTTCCACAGGGTCTAGTGGACATCAGACTTTTTTGATCTCTCTCTTGTGGCATGGTGAGAAGGACAGAAAATAGCACAGACAAAACTAAGCTAGTGACAATGATCTTGAAAAGAATGGTGCAATCCTGAATTTACAGTGTTAATGTGGCAATTTAGCAAATTGTCCCAGATACTGAACACTGCAGATGGTTAAATACTGTTTCCTCTTACAGGAAGTTCTTGAAAGGGTAAAGGGATTGTAATATAATATTTGGCAGAAAGACTTTTGAATGCACTTAGCTGTAGTAGTGTCATATTTTCAGGTTGTCTTTATCCATATGCTTATAATCTCCTACAAATTTGTCAGATCAAATAATTCAGCTCCCAAAGATGCTTACACTCAGTATGTGTTTAAATAGAGGTATATCTGAAAAGGGTTTCAACCTAATGCTTTACAGAGAGGTCATCAGGAGGTTTCAGTTCAGTTTCTGTTATAAAATGCTGTTTTTATACTTTCATTAATTCCTGTAACATTCACCTTTACGACATAGCTTTCCATGCTTGAGAGAGTATTTGGATTCAGCAGAATCCTTTCAGCTGCCTTAGGGTTATAAAAGAATCCTATTTAAATATATGAAGGAAATCCTACTTTTTTGTCCAGATAGGAGGAAAGGGAAATGTTTCAAACCAATCCAAGTTTTAAACTTCAAATTGTTCAGGTACAATAGCTCATAATGAGCAGCTGAATCAATCTGAAAAGATTTAGGGAAGTGTTCACATCATCCAGTCTCAGGCAGCGGATATGATCAACCTATTACCCAAACTCTTCCTATTATCAGGCTCTTCAGAGAGCTCTGATTTACATGGTCTGAATCACCTCCGTGAAAAACCTGTTTCTCTCTCTGCTGGCTATTGGCAAGAACCTAGGGAGAACAGTTGTTTAAATTAGATGGCTAAAGCTGGGTGGTATGAAAAACCTCTTGCCAGTCTTTAAAAGTGTGCCCTAATACGTGCATGAAGTGGAACTGGTCATCCCTTTCCAAGGTTTCACAGAGATGTAGCATGCCAGAATGACGTGGAGGAAGCACAGCTTAGCATTTAGACTGTACTGGATTCAACAGTATATTGCAGTTTAAAAATGTTGTTCAGTTAGCTATTCTGATATGTTTACAAAGTAAATACATCGTCTTTATTCTCAAGGAGTGCCCATGAGAGCTGGGCTTGCCAGTGAAGCCAAGGAGCTCAACTCTCCTTCCCTCATCATATTATCTGTTTGCATTGCTCACTTGACATCCTGTGGTGGAGGAGTAGTTCCACAGCTTTCTCTTTATTTTGAGAGTATCTGTAGCTTTGGTACTTTCCCCCCCCTTTTTTTCTCATTAGACACCGTCCGGTGTTTCTCAGTCATTGGGTTGGTGTGATGTTTGTCATGGGCTCTTTAGTTTGCAGCCAACACATGGACATGCTTTTAAGAATTTCTCTGTTGGGCTCAATTTGAGCTGAAGAAACTTGAAAAGTAATAAAAATGGAATACTGTTGCTTAAAAATAGTCCATATATCACTTGTAGGCAAGAATTAATGCACCAAGTGTTTTCAGTCATGATTTCTATCATGAGGCAAGAAATCTTGATTGAACTAATTACTGGTTTTAGTCTTGCATCGTTGTTTTACTTTCAAATTGTTTTCTTCAGAAATACTTGATTGTTCTTTTTTGTTAACTATAGAGACGTGTTGATTTGCAACTAAATATAAACTGCACATTAAACCTACACACTGCTGCTCCTTAATTTAACACTTTATCATTAAAATGCCAAATGACATTTCTTATTTATTGCCTAATACTTTTACTTACTCTTTGTGTCAGACTACTGTGGATGGAAATAGAAATTTTATTAAATTGGAGTTCTATTTAATTGCAGAAAATGCATCTCTTAAAACCTTTTATTAATGCAATAAAATTACTTTAAATAGACTGGTGACATATTTTTAAATTAAAACAATTTGTAGTTTGAGCTAACTGATTTATTAATGAGAAAGTATTCATTGAAGCTAGTGAATTAAACAAGTTTCTTATGGTTAAAAATTCCTCAAGACTTTAGAACGATTATCTTTTAGTCTTTCATGGCTTGTTTTTGTTTGTAGATTATATAAGGAAGACAAACTGTCCTGTCACCTTTGAATCACTTTTTATACTTTGAATGAAGCAAATACTGTACAAAGTTGCTAAACCAGAGTGAAGTGGGGAAAAAAATCTTTCAGCACTTGAAAAAGTACTGCTAAAATAGCTTAACGCTTCAGTCAGAGTTTTACGCATGATCTCACCTGATGGTCCTCATTAGTTTGCTGTTTTTACCTATCGTAAAAACTTAGTTAGAAAAATGTTCTACTTGCATGCTTTTTTAAAGTAATTAAAAACATTTTTATGACACTGTAAGAGAGCTAACCTTACTCACTAGTGCAAATTTAACTTTTGGAAATCTTTATTTATTTTTTGAGCTATTTCAATCCTTTTATTTAAAAAGCATTCTCTTAGATTTTAGTTCCTGAGTAGTACCTGAATTTGTCTAAAATCATAATAATTTTGTTTTATTTCTTCTTCAGAGACTATAGACAAAACCTGAATTAACTTATAGGGTAGGTTTTGTGCTGAGGGTGTTTGAAAGGCAATTTAAAGAGACTAAACCGATTTTGCCACAGTAGTCTAAGGTACAAACACAACTCCTCAAGCACATAATTGAAATTGATTTAATGTGAAATCAACAGAATAGAATCGTAGAATCATAGAATTGTTTGGGTTGGAAGGGACCTTAAAGATCACCTACTTCCAACCCTCCTGCCACGGGCAGGGACACCTCCCACTAGACCAGGTTACTCAAAGCCCCATCCACCCTGGCCTTGAACACTTCCAGGGATGGGGCAACCACAGCTTCCCTGGGCAACCTGTTCCAGTGCCTCACCACCCTCACAGTAAAGAATTTCTTCCTAATATCTAATCGAAATCTACCCTCTTTCAGTTTAAAACCATTACCCCTCATCCTATTGCTACACTCCCTCATAAGGAGTCCCTCCCCATCTTTCCTGTAGGCCCCCTTTAAGTACTGGAAGGACTCCCTGGGGCCTTCTCCAGGCTGGAGAACCCCAACTCTCTCAGCCTGTCTTCATAGGAGAGGCGCTCCAGCCCTCTGATCTTCTTTGTGGCCCTCTTCTGGACTCGCTCCAACAGGTCCATGTCCTTGTTATGTTGGGGGTTCCAGAGCTGGACACAGTACTCCAGGTGGGGTCTCACGAGAGCAGAGCAGAGGGGCAGAATCACCTCCCTTGACCTGTTGGCCACGCTTCCTTTGATGCAGCCCAGGATACATTTGGATTTCTGGGCTGCAAGTGCACATTGCCGAGTCATGTTGAGTTTATAGGATTGATTCCTAGGATTGGATTGATTCCTAGATTAGGTTTGATTCCTAGAACAGGACTGATTCCTATTGAAATCAAGGCGATTACAGAAAAGGGTAAGAATTAACTACTTGAGTCAGGGTGCCAAAACTTGTGCAAATAGTTCCTAGCCATGCAAGTAGAGAAACTGAGTGCTGTATCAAGAAACAATGTTCATGTATATTTTTCCTTTTTGAATGCAGAAATTTATACAGAAAATACACTTATTTTGGATGAAATAAGACAAAAAAGTAAAGTTTTAAACATGAGTGCAGATGCAAGAAATGAGATAAGGAACTCAACATTTCTTGTCAATTTGAGTGTCTAAGTTCAGACTTTGTAATGATTACAGTCTGAGTATAATGAAAATGCTGTAAAGGTGTGTAAGTAGGTCCCGAGACTGGCTGGGGATAAAGCCTCCTACAGAGTGTGTGTGTGTGTGTGTGTGTATGTGTGTGTGTGTAAACCTGTCATAGTTAATTATTATTGTAACCCTTCTCTTGCATCTCAAGTGATTTTAAGGAAGGATGCAGAGCTGGTGTGCCACTAGATGTTGCTCTAAGACAGCATCTAGCAAAAGAAGAACCCTAAAAAACATGCAGTCTCTAATATTTGCATCAATCACCACAATTCTCTTTAAAAATAATTCACAGATTAAATCTTAAGCTTTTGAAACAGATTCAAAAAAAAAGCCAAAAAAAAGGGGGGGGGGGGGCAGGGAAAGCATCATGAACTGTTATTAAAACTTACAACATCAGAGCTACTGCATTTCTGGGAACACAGGAACACAGTATGAATAAGAATGCTATTTTATCAGAAACCTTTGGTTTTATAACACTGTCTTATCTAATTCTTGAAGTGCTTTCTGTTAAGCAAATTCACATCCTTTAAAAAAGAAGAGCGTAAATTCCTTAAGTCTCTCTACTGCAAAATCTGAGGCTTGTGCCTGCTTGCGGTCAGTGGTTAAATGAGTTTGCTGGTCTTGGCTGAAATACCATGGATGCTTCATGGTATTTAGCTAGCTTCATCTTGGTTTACAGGCACTTAGAAGTTAAATAGAAGAAATGCTAATTAGGTCAATATGGAAATAAACCTGCAGAGCTGTAAGAATGTGCTTGCACAGTGTCTACTGAAGCAGGTGTGGTTTTAGTCTAGTCTTGCAGTATTTCACTTGCAGAAACAAATAGATTAATAAAAGAGAAGGAAAAACCTTTGAAAATGAGAGAATTTGCTCTTATGGGAATTAGTGAAGGCTGGGACCAAAGTCCTTAGTAAGATAATTCAGAATGGGAAGAGATATGTGTGTAGAAGATTTTTACAGGATAACAGGCTAAAATGGCATCAGAGCAGAGGACAGAACTAGCTACTCCCTGGAGTGAATATTCAGTTTTGCTTTGGCCCCACTGAATAGTTCTGAGTAGTCATATTGTTCAGATTTTCAAAATTTTCTCGTTTATACTTGATTCAGCCAACTGAACAACATACGGGTATGATAAACACCAGAGACAGGTTATTTTTTTGAGAAAATGTTAGTAGCTCGCTGATTAAATATGAAGTGGGCACTGAGAGATCATTAACACTGTGAAATGGATTTCTGACATTTTAAAAAAGCAGCATGTACCTTTGTCTTTAGCTCTGTGGTGGGTCTTGAATAAAGTCTTTGCTGATCTTTTTTTTTTTTTTTGCATTTGTAGGTGATATATTCTACCAGTTATGCTCCACAGGAAATGGTGGAAATTAGTTTTCATTAGTTCATTTATACTGTACTCCTCTGCAAGATTGCAGCTTGACCTCAGTATACCCTCAGAATCTGTAAAAACTTTTTTTTAAGCCAAGTGCTTACAAATATGTAATGTTTAAAAGGATTTCAGTAAAACAGCATTAAAATATAATTCTTTTAAAGGCCTATTACACACTGCTGTCCACGTATAGTAAAATACTTTAAAACTCTCCACATCTATTTTACAATATTTTTTCAATCCGTGGTATACAAATATCGTATACTATATTATGGTGTTAAAGTTACCTTCTACACATCTGCTTTTTCTTTCTTTTCCTTGCGACAGGGGCAGACGCACACACACATGCGTGCACACACAGGCCCATATACCAAGTTAGGAGCTAATAAAGATGTCAACCACTGCACTCCGTTATGAGCTGTGACACATAACACAAAGCACCCTGCCTACTCCTGATATTGTCATTTTCTGTAAGTGCTCGCTTCGCTTCTGTTTTTATTAGCCGATGCATCAACACCCTGCACCCAGGAAGACATTCAATAAAGTCAATTAATTAGGCTACCCTTTTAGGCAGTGAGGAAGCAGGAGTACGGGAGCTGTCTAGGGCCGCAATCCTGCGCAGCTTGCATTATTCTGCTTCCCAAAGCCTCATTAGCATGCTTATTTTGGGGGGGGGGGGGTTTAGCAGAGTTAAAGAGGAATATTGAGGTTCTCAGCTCCTCGCAGGGTTTTTGTACCAGGATTTGGCTAGGTAAGGCAGCGGAGCGGCAGGACACATGCCTCCCGAGACCGCTGCCAGCCACGACAGCGTGCAAGAGGAGGGAGAGGAGGGAGGCCAGGGCTGCCCGCAAGCAAACCCAGCCGAGGGAGAGTCATGCCCCATTTTCCAGAGAAGCAGTAAAAACCACTAAGGAGACTTCTCCATCTGCACAGCTATTACATATCAAAGACAAAGTCTGCATTTTCAGTAGATATATAAAGCGACTGTGTTTTGAGATTTATTTCTGGCTGGTAAAAATAGTTTTGTCTCCTTTTGGGCTGAGTGTGTTAGATGGCTTTCTTGTTTCTGTGATTCACTAACAGTGTCATTCTTTACAGACATAATGTGCATACTGCTGACATCGTTCCAAAAAATAGATGGCCCAGGGCCACCTTTGGGGAATTCTCTAAACGGAAGAATCAGAAATGATCATCTCACGCTGGGTGTTGAAGCACTCTGTTTGCATGTGGAGAGCGCTGAAGGAGGACCTGGAACAGTCCCCGTGTATGTATTTACGCAACAGACTATCACTGCTTTGAGTTGTCAGCCCTGTGGTTCAATAAGGTTCACTCTCAGAAGTCTTCAGTGCATATTTATGTACCAGAGTTTGCATTGTAAAGGGCCTGTAAATGTGCAGCGCTCACGGGGAGGGAGTCAGTATCCTCTCAGCTTTACTGCAGGAGCAGGGATGCAGTCTTGCTTCCTTCAACAATCTCCCCCTCACAGCACTGGGAGCAAAACTGGGACCTGGTTTGGTGGAAATGCTTTCTCCCCTAAAATCTGAATGCAGCAGAAAGAGTATGTGCTGCTACGTGTTCTCGCTGCACCTCAGAAATACCGGAGAATTTTCCCCCTTCTTTTCTCCTTGCGAAAGAGGAGTGCTCCAGACAGCATGGAGGCATACGATGGATGGGGGTGCCATGGATTCATCATATGGAAGGTACCATGAAATGACTTACGAAAAATACTTTCAGATTTTTTCTCCCCCTCATTCCTTCCTCTGTCGTGCAGAGAGGGAAGGGGAAGCAGCATGGTTGGCACTGTCCTGGATGGTCTTCTGCTTGTGGAGCAGCGCGCGTGGGGCCAGTGGTCACCAGCCTCCTCTGCCCACAAGGGTCTCGAGAGCAGCAGCAGAGCGGAGCAGTCCACGGGGGCTGCAAGAATCCTGCGCTGCCCTCTGAAATGGTGCTTGTATGGGGCTCGTGCGTGCCCTGCTCCGGCTCCGCACTTTGGGGTCACTGCCGCTGCGGGGGTGCAAGGGGTCTCACTGGGTGCCTCGTATTGTCCTCTGTAAAATGAGGAGATGGGGTGGTATAAAGCTATCTAGCAAATCTGCACTTCTGTGCAAGATCCAGGGCTTGGTGTGCTCCTGGAGGACAGCTGGTGAGCTAGAGAGGGTGTAAAATGTTTGAAGGGCAGACAAAAAAACATGCTCAGGTTCCCTGATTCTGCTGCCTCCATGAGGTCTGGCTTGGATGTGCCTTCTGAAACCTGCATTAGGAAACTGCTGCCATGTAGGGATGGGGCACAAGTAATATATTATTTAAATTAAAATGAGATATTCTTTTTGGCAACACATAATTCTGGATGTGGTTTTTCAAGAGTACCAATGCTAGAAATTAAACTGCATGGTTTATGGTAAGAATTTGCATTTATTTTTGTGTTTGAAGAATGGCTTCGTGGCCTAAGTACAAAGCTGGATGGGAGATTCCTCTTCACTGCTCTGCCCTCCCCGGTTTGTGTGTGTCCTTGATGGGAAAGGCTACTCTTATAGGCACCGTAATACATCCATGACATTTGCTGGTGAGTTGTAACTAAAGTTCTCTGAGGCTATGCTCAGATGGAGCTATAGGAGCACAGTCCTTTCTTTTATAGTATTTTAAAAACTAAAAATTAGAACTTAAAAATTCACCCATCACTACCCGTTTGTATCCTGTGAGAAGTTATTCTGTGCTGCAGGCGCTCTTCAGTTATGAAGAGGGATAGGCCCACCACGTAAATGAAGTAAATCCATCTCATTTTACATAGATGGTCAAACAGCCATCTTATGATAACTCTCAATCACTGCCAAAGTGAATCAGCCTCAAACCAAAGGGGAAAAGGAAAGTTTCTCTTCAGATTCTTTGTGTCTGCATTGCAGACGTCTGAAATCAGCTTGCAAATACACTGCATTGTCGTATGCTGCAATCCACAGCTCCGTTTATATTGATGTGTGTCCTGTGTGCTGCTGTAATTCCTAACTGCAGTGGGAGTATCAAAGTTTGACTGCAGCCTTAGCCCTGACTTTACTGGCATTGTTGATTTTTATCATGGCTGCAATACAGATTCTAAAAAAAAAAAAAGTTATATGCTTTATAGTTAATGCTGTCTTCAGTTTGTTCTTTATTGGTACTAGAAACCCCTTCAGTTTAAGGTAAAATAAAACAAAAATAGCAAAATAAATAACTTGGGGGCATTTGGAGGGGAATGAAAACTGTTTCTTTGTCTGAAGACCTGCATTGTAATAGAGTTTTAAGTTTACAGCAGCCTCAGACAGCCAGTGGTATAACCAATCTGAACAGTACTTCTAGGGCAGGGAGAACCTGCGGAAAGCACAACAGTGGATTAAAATAGCAGTGCAATAAATACGTATTTAGTTATTTATTACTAAATAAATTATGTATTGACACAAGAAGTTACAATGTAATTTTCTGTTCGAAACATTACAGAAGAAGTAAATCGCTTGCTTTCTAAAGGGCAGCGTGGAGCGTTGGTCTTGCGTTTCCGTCATGACATTTAACTCATTAGCATGCAGGTGCACTCTCTGGGTTTCATGCAATAACTGTCTCCTTTCGCTGTGTTTAGAGATAATCCACCGAGTTTGCAGGCCAAATGGCTCTCTGAATGTGAGCCCACAAAGCAATGAATGAGACGGCACGCTGCTCAGGGAGATTCCCGCACAGCTAGCCAGAAGGTGAGTAGCAACAGTGGCACTAAAACCAAAAAATGGCTTGAAATTTTTTGTAACTGACCATCACGATAATTAATTGTAGGTAATGTTGCAGTCAGTCATTATCCTTCCCTTTCCTTAAATTCACCTCTCTTGTTTTTTAGCAACTGGTCCATGGTTAATAGTGGTTAGCATTATGCATCCGAGATCCTGGTTTGCTAAACATAATGAATTATTCTGCTTCGTGGGGAACCAACCATGCGTTTGGTGTGTGAAATAGGAAATCCTTCATGGAGAACTGCCGGCACAGCAGGAACCCTCGCACTCCACTTTGGGACTTGAGCGCCAGATGAAATACCAAGGCGAGAGGTGGCCCTGGCTCCTGCCGCTTTGAGGAGCTCCCTTCTTTCCCAGCTCTGTAAGGGCTAGAAGAAGGGCCTGTAGCTCTGCTGCTGAAGTGTTCTGGTCTCAGCTCTGGGACTAGCACACAACTCCCAGGCAGCTGACGGTGACATCCTTGTGCCCAACTCTCCATCAGCTGCATGGGTGTAATGTCTCTGTTCCATGTTCCTGTTGGCAGATGTATCTTACCTAACTCTCAGTCCTGCAAGGGCTGGGTACCTAGCTAATCATTTTGGCTCTCCCTGTATTTATAGGAGGGCAGGAGATATTCATGTCAGGTAAAAGAAGTGCCTAAGAGAGCTGGGAAAAATGCCCCCTCTATTGTACATGGCATTTTCTCTTACTTTGAAGGGATCCTACGTAACTAGCTCAGGCTCCAAGCTGATTTTTATATGGTTAAAGTTAGGTGAGGGAATTCTACCTGCTGCATCTGCTTCTTTTGTTAAAATTGTCAGCCCTTAAAGTGGGGACTGTCTTCTGCCATCACAGGCATTGCTGTGTGTCTAACATGGCAAAGTCATCATTGCAGATGGAGCCCCTACATACAGCTGTAATATGAAGAATTGATAAAAAAGACTCTTAGAGCCGCTGACTGATATTTAGTACCTGACAACATCACCTTACACCCATATAAACAGATGGGTAATGGAAAACCTCTGGGTATTAACCTAGCACAGGTTATGCAGCCAGACAGACACAAAATCATACTTTGGCAGCTGAACAAGCTGCTGCATGTCTACTGAGCAGTTCTTAATATCCCTGTGCTGATCTCATCCTCATCATCTTATATACGCTCATGTGAAAGGCGTTCACACAAATGGATGCCTCAGACTGATGCACAGTAACTTGTTAAGCCAGTGTTATCGTGTGCCTCAGCCCACAGACAACCCCCATTTTTACTTGGGTTTCATGCTGACACTGGGGATTTGTCAAAAATCTGCTGTGCAGCTATAAAGATTTTTGCTAAATATGCATCAAAGGTCAATGTGTAGGATATAGGAAACAGAGCAGAATGGCCATTAGGAAAGTTTAGCATCTGTTCGGTGAGTTTTCATGCATGATTTTGTAGGTAAAGGTTATGAGAAAAGTCAATACAAGTGTGCTCGGAAAACATAACATCAGTTAAACCTCTTGACAGGTGGGTTACAAAGCAGCAGCAGATCATTCAAAGCTGACCAGCAAAATTCTGTTGCTCCTGAAGGTAGAAATGCCTTGTCCTACTCCTGGGCTGCTTTATGAGCCTGCTGGCCTGCTGAGCTGAAAGCCACCGCTCTGCTCCCAGATGGCAGGAGTTGCATTTGGAAAGGCGTGCAGTGTCTCTCATCCCAGCAATGTGCCAGTTTGGCACTCTTTGAAAGCAGGTGAATGAACAGCACTTTAAAATAGGATTTTTATGCTTGTAAAAGATGCCAGCTTGAGGATAATAGAAACTCAAGTCCTAACTCAAGTCCTTTGCTTACCTGTGGAATTTGTGCAACGTGGGCCCTGGCAATGCTCACAGCACCCACACGGATATTTCTCAACTCTCTTTAGATGGAAGCCAGAAACACAGGTACCTCAGGGTCCATTTCCATTCTCCTCAGTATGGATATTGCAAAGGTGTTAATTCTCTTGTCTCATCAGAAAATGATAGGCATTCGCAAAAGAAGGCCAAGGATCCTGTGCCGTGCATCCCCGGCAGCCTGCTGGCTGCCCGGTGGTGGCTGGGCACCAGGGGGGGTCCCTGTGCTTGGGTTCCAGAACAGCTACTCCAGATGCTCCGCTCCACATGAGGAGGCCACAGCTCTCCCCTTCCCTTATGCTCCCGTCTCCTGTTGCCAACCCCCTTCCTTGTTCACAGACATAGCATCCTACAGACCGTCGTCCTCGGTCTCCAAGCCACTGCAAATCAGTCTCAGCCCCACAGGACTCCTTCCTGTGAGGGTTTTGAGTTTTCAGATCACCTCCTGAGGCAAAGATGGTAGTTAGGAACAGGAGAAACATGCAGACTGCATCAGGTTGAGAGATGTAAATGTGCTATGCCTTGCACAAGAAGAACACACATCCATCTGAAACAATAAAACAGCCCACATGGATGTGCAGTGCCAGATTCTCCCCATCTATTTCTGACCTTCACTCCCAACTGAAAAGCATCCTCCCTCCATATAGTGCAGTATGTTTCTTGTTTCTGCTCCTGGATGTTTATCTTCTTGCTTTAATACAGTCAGGGAGATATTCCCATCTTATATGGATGTCACAGCCCTTTGTCAAGTAAGTAATTAGGTCTGCCAAACTGTTAGGACATCACAGCAGATGATTTGCTCCTCAATGTCTTGAAGAGCAGAGCTGAAAACCTGGTTTACTTGAACTGTCCCCATAACCAGGGATGCTCCATTCAAGGGGGTTCTCTTCTTTCTGCTCTGGTTTCTTTTATGCCACCTGAAACTTTTTCTTCTTCCTTTTCTCACTGCTCTTATCCGAGTGCAGAAGCAATAGACCGCGAAGAAGGCAATCAGTCCCCACATTTACGCTGGGATTCATAAATGGCACTCAAAGAGATTCTCCCAAACATTGCAGCTGTACTTCAGGCCATTAAGCTCTCAGCAAAAAGATTTGTGTTCCTCCCATTTCAATCCCTTGACAGGCCCAATTGCCAGATGTAAAAGTTTTTAATTACGTATTTAGAAATCTTTATAAACTGGTGGGATTACTGAGCAGAAACCCAGCACAGCGGAGGGCATAAGGTCTGCTCAGGAAGGAAAATCTTTATAAATAAGCATACACTGAAAGAAAGAGCAAAATAACCACTACCTCAAGCTATGAATCAATGTGTTCCTGAGAGGTTAAGGCCCTGAATCAGTAAAGTCTAAGAATATCCCTAACTTTAAGTGACCCCATTGACTTCAGTTATGTATGTATCAGTATCTTGCTCAGTTGGGACTTTCCTTCATGAGCTGAAATAAATAGTGTTTTTTCTTCATTTTTAGAGTCTGGAATTGTGGCCTCTATGCAGTTCTCAAACACAGTGCCTAGAAAAGTGTAAAATGTAAATAGAGAAAGCAAGGGTGGGACTAAGTTAGTAACAATACCCTTGTTTATCAGCGTGGGAAACGGAGGCTTAAGGACCCAATGGTTTATTTAGGGTCACACTAGCAGTATATGGCAAAGCCAGGAAACAGATCCCGGTCTTCCAGGTCCTGCTTTCCATATTTTAATCCTCTGGTGTATATCCTATAGAAATTCCAACCGTCCTATCTCCTCCTTTAGACCTTCTGCTAACACCGACTAAGTGGAAGGGACATCAGAGTTAGAGTTAGCTAATACTTCACCTAGTAGGGGATCAGGGAATAGCTCTTCTTCCTGCCCTAAGACTTATTTAGAAACTTGAGTATGATATGCTTGTGAAATACGTATTTTTATATAATAATCTTTGACTTTCAAAGAAAAAGTGAAAATTTTTTTTTTGGCTTATTCATTCAGTTAATTGTACCCAATATAGTGTTTCTAACCGAGTGCGTTAGCCAGTCTATTGCTGCTCATTTCATAGCACAAGAGTGCAAACAGTAAGAAGCAGATCATCAAAACTTGAGTAATTAAATGTATGTAGAGCAGCCGTAATAAAGAGAAAGAAAACACTGGATAAGTCTTCTGAAAAGGAAAAAGGTATAATTACTCCAGCTGAAGAGCAGCAATAACACAGACACTACAAAATACAGGGATTTTATGTGCTTATTGACTCAGCCATTCACAAAAAAAGTAATTATCTTAGCAAATGCCACATTACACGATAGTAATCAAGCTACTGTACTGTACTTCTGAGATACAAAGCACCTTTTACTGAAAATCAAAAGCACTTTTCTGAATAGTTAAGAGAAGAACTTTATGGTTCTGTGACGATACGGCCACATAGTTTTCTTTTGGATTTTGTAACATTTAGGGCTGCTTTTGTACTCTTTTTATTCTCACAAAACCTTCTGGGGTGTTTCTGCTGGCTTTTGGCAAAGCAGCTGCAGAGTGAGTACAGAGTTAGTCCAGCTGAGGCACATCCCACCACCTCAGCTCTGAGTGACAAGCTTGCAATGCGAAATGAATGAAAAAGATAAAAGCAAACTTATCTGCAAACCCTGACTCTCCCTTTTTCTATCCATCCTCACTGTTAGCAAAGTGTCTGTTGGACTAATGATAGGGAACCTCCATTTTAAGACCAAAGGGATTATCAGGCTGTGGAAGGAGAAACTGATGAATGCTGAGAAGATATTGAAATATGTACCTCTCGGGTGATGCCCACAGTGTTGGTTAGAGGAGCCGGGAGACAGGGAGACATTGGATGTGTTTAGGATAAGCAGCCCTAACCCCATTTTAGGATCTTTACCTGGAGAATAATGATTCAAAAACCGTTATTGGAAGTCTTGGGTAGCCAGTTCTGTTTCCAAAATAGATGACTCCAAAACAGTCATGACAAGATAACCCTCATGAGTCATTTTCGATCTCTGCTGTCTCAGAGCCCCTTATAAGGGCTGTCTCAGTCTTCTTGCCATAAGAAACTGGGAAAGGACTATCCTGGTCACTGTTAGGTTGGGAAATCTGGAAATGTCAACCAAATTCAGAACATTAACTTCACTTGAAGGATTGATATTCCTTCACTCCTGTCCTATTGGCGTCTTTGTCCTAATGACTGTAACCATCTCCATTTTAATTAGGTTAGGAAAAAAATCCCTCTGAAAATTTAGGATGAAGAGATCCCCCACCTCCAGACACAAAAGGCTGATGTATCAATCTACAACTGGAGTGTGAATTGCGGGGACCTTGAGACTGGCTGTTTCAGCATTAGTATGTCTGGGATGGATTTTAAATCTATTCCTGTACTTTTTAAAAAGCTTTATATGCACTGATTTACCCAAGACTGTGGCGCATAAGAAAATAATGTTATCCTGGCTCTGTAATTTCCATTATAAATCAGCTGCAAATATTTAAGGAGCTTTATTTGCTGATGTACATTTCTTTCCCAGTTGATACGATATGACAGAAAGAAAACACAGTCTCTAAGCTCTGTGGGATGGCTGCTGTGATTAAACTTCCCAACTGTGGCTGTACTGTGTATTATGTGAATGTAATTTTTGTGGGTGCATTTCATTGTGGATGTGGTGGTACTAATTAGCTTCTAGTATGATGTTTATCTTTTTCATCAAAAATGTCACTCTGTTCACAAAAATTTTTAAGCTGAAGAGGAGGGCAGGAAACAGGTTCTTTTTCTAAATCAGATGTAACGTCTGCTGTATCTATGGATAACAGGTTCTGAGGTGAACTGCTGAGTGTGTCACAGTAAGCCCGGCAGAGTTAAGTGTGGAAAGTCAGTCTGAGCACATGCTGTAATGGATTTGACCTCGAAGAGCACTAGAAAGAGAAATTGCAGATAACCATCTGAACTACTTCAGAAGCCTTAGCCCTGACTCCCTGGATACCAAGAGAAAAGAGACGGACTAGATAGATGGAGTGAACAATCAGAAATGCAAGGTTGAATAAATGCTTAATATTTGAAGTGTTGACAGTAGAAGAAAACACAGAAGAACAGTACATTTCCCTACTTGATCCCAACCACATTAGGAAAGTAAAATTCCTTAAAAGACAGTTTTATAAAAGTAATATGTACATATTCAATAGAAGTGAGATGTGAAAGTAATGTTGGAGCAATAAAGACATGTAGCTGGGAAGATCTTAAGCACCTTCCCATGGCAAGTAATTACTGATTAAGAATACTAAGGAGAAAAGAGAAACTACTCACATGAAGAATGAGAATTGCAATCTTCCCAGCGGGGCCAAGTTCGAGGCTCCAGCCTTAAGGGTGGATCTAATGGGGCTCTAGCATGGTGCCTCAAAAGGTCATCAAATGATGAAGCATATGGGCTATTAGCCATTTTTTGGATCAAGCTTTTCTAGGGTGGCATGGGGTACATTTTTGAGTGTCCCAAATTCAGAGGCTGCAATTAAAATAACTGTTCTTACTAGTTCCTGGCAAAAGAAGAGTGAAAAGGGATGGTCTTAAGCACAAGAGGTGTAGGTATGCAGAAACGAAAGGTGGGGGTGAAAGCACAACTATCTGATTTATGCAATGACATAAAAGGACAAATATTTGGAAGGGTTATGATTCCATCAGTTTGACTTTCCTAAAGTTACCTTGATAGTGCAAAAATCACTGCGCTGAGAGGATAAGACAGGACAGAAGAAAATGGAGGCTAAGAGAGTCAGAAGGACTTCTGTGCTTGTAGTCCCAGAAAGCATTGGAGCAGAAGTGGAAATAGAGCCCAGCGCATATTACATTCACTGCTGGTTTTAAAGGATGGACTGTTCACTTGGTTATTCTTCATATTACATTTATTAGCAAAAGTAGGGATTAGAAGGAGCTTTGAGGATCCTCTGGGACTGGGGACTGCTGTGAGCAAGTGCTACTTATTTTCTGTCTATTGTGTTTAAAAGAGAGGCAGAGAAAGAAGAGAGAATGCGTGCACATGTTCACTGCCACATCTGCTCTACAAAACCCAGAGCCAGAGTCAAAATAAGCCTTTAAAGAGAATATAGACAGCAGTGTGTTTAGTTTTGATTTATTAAAATAGTTTTCAGACTGCAGTCTTATTTGTCCTGTGAGAACTGCACTCTCTGGTAATGGGAGCATTGAATTTTCATGTGAAACATTTTAGAGAGCATATTTTTTTCCACCTACAAGAGTGTGACAAGAATTTGTTCTTGTATGATGATGTGCAAGTTATTATAGCTGCTATGCTAAACATGTATTTATGATCACTGCTGGCACGGCTGCTGTGTATTTTGTTTATGTTGTTACAAACCTACTTGTGACACATTATGAAAAATACATTCTTTTGTGGTAGTCTCACACTGAGGCAGAATAAATCATGCCTCCTACCTCTGCTCCGGCTTTTCTGATATTGCCACTTTGCTTTTCCTTATGCTGGAGAGGAGAGTGCCTGTGTGATTCTCAGTCCCATACCAGATGATGTTGAAGGCCTCACGAAAGGGCGAAAATACATGCCTTAATACAGCTGTCAGAGAGGCAAGCCCCGAACCACAGTATGAAGCAGCTACTGTCCTTCAATCAGAATAACCTGCTTTCATTAAATGCTAGTTTGGGAACAGTCTAGGCGTGCTCTAGGCCGGTGAGGAACAACACAATGAATAATTTCAAGATGGGGAAAACAAAGCAAAAATAGAAACAGAGCTTCCAAAATGAACAAGAGCTAGCCAGATCCAGCAATAGACAAGTACTTGACAAGAAAGACTAAAGACTCAAGACTTTCATTTTGCCTGCTCTTTCATATTAGCGTGTACAAAAGACATGACTACTATCTCTGTGTGCCTTTATCACAGGCACCTCTTTGCTGTACTTCTTTTTAAAAAATGAAAGCACCGTTAAATAATTGCAACGCAATTTTAAAAGCTCAAGATTTGATATTTTTGTACTAAATTTCTTTCTTTTCACTTCCCAAACCGGTGTTTTAGTTGCTTAATTAGCAGCATTCTAAGGGTGTTTTTGATAGAGTATCACCATCTACATTGTATGCGAATGTTCTTCATAACCTTCCTTCTATTTGCCTGTCCGTGTTCCCACTGAGAAGACCAACCCTATGGTTTGATGTTTAAAGGATATGGATTTATGCAACGCCTGTAGAGAAAAATGCAACATTATCATTATATTTTTTTTTTTTTGGTGACTGGGATTTATGCAGACGTGTATTTGTAAGACTGGCGCCTTAGTATTTAATCTCCTTTTATATAATAAGAAAATGTTATGTAAAAGCAGTTCCAAACTTACTGTATTTTGGATGCTTTATTGACTTCCCCAATAGTTGATATTGCTGTTAACAAATCCAAAACGACTGTTACTGAACCCTGAGAAAGAAATGATGGGAACTTTAGTGGATATCACAGTAAAGCCAATATTTACTACCTGTTATCACAGGTGTTTTTAAGCTTTTCTCTTAACCCAGAAAATAAATTGCACCCATATGTTATGTACCACTGGGCTGCAATTTTTGCTTGATGCTGAACTTTCAATGGCACATATGTACTGACTGTTCAGAAAACAGCTGGTTATGAGGCATTTTGTTTAATTATGCTTTGCTGTTTTGACTCTTCTGTAGTATTTATCGTCCTGAGGAACATAGCTGAGGATATAGGTCAACGACCCCTTTATACATTATAGTCTGACACGCTGCTCCATGGGGGATTAGCTACCTAAATGGGAATTTTATTCATTACTTCTTTTGTGTCGCTGTTCTGAATCTCTTCTTTATAACGCTATGGGAGTAAAAGACTAAGGTCAGCAAAATTTTGTTTGGTCAAGTCCTTTTAAAAAATTCCTTGTGGTATAATAAAAGGGTACTTTTCGTGGCATGCAGCATTCGGTAAAGGGAAATTAAGGGGAAGAAGGAAGCACAAGCAAACCACAGAGCAGGAAAAAGGTTGAACACTCTCAAATTTCTTTTGACACTTCGTGGTGACAGAAAACCCTGTGCTAAATATGTTTGTGCTGATCTGCTGTGAAAATTCACTGTTCCATAGCTTCCGGAGTTTCTCATCTCTTACCTACGGTGTGCCTACCTACACCTCTGACCATTGGGCTCCCTTGCAGAGTATAGATGGTTACTGAGTGGCTCAAAGACTTTTAAAGGATTTTGTAAACTCTGTTTCCAAGGTGCATGTCTACTTTTAATCTCCTCAGGACAGGAAATTGTCAGTTCATCATGACATTTGTGAGAGACAAAGTTACTGGACTCTGTGAATCATCAAATGAGCGAACAAATTCCCAACCAATAACTTTGGGGTCATGAAAATACATAACTCCGGATAATATGCTTTATTTTGACAAATGTGATTTTGTTGTAATTTGAAATAGCAACATTTGGCAATATGGTGATTCTTCTTTTTTTTTTTTATGTTGGCTGGTTCACAGCTGGGCCCGAGGATTTAAAGGTCAAAGACACAGAGGTGGAAATGGAAACAAGGTCATTTAATTTATTATCCTTGATTTTGCCCAGCTGCTTTTTTGACTAGTCTTGTTTGAACACTCCCGGTGATCACTGATTATTTCCTTTGGAAAGTATTTACAGCTAATTCCAAGGCAATGTACATTTTAAGGGGAATAGAATAGGCTAAATTGAAATACCACCACAGCATTCTGCTTTAGATCTCTGCTAACAGGAGCACATGGTGAAGATTACTGTAAATTAATTACTTGGTCGTGCAATCCTTGGTTCCTAAGTTTATAGTCTAAGTATCGAATCGGCGTTTCTGTATATTCATATCCTAATTACACTTAGAACATAGCGATATAGTAGAGTGTAGTCATATAGTTACAAAGTCTCTCTTTAGCTTAGGGAGTTTGGAAACCTCTGGATAGCTCAGATGTTAGCTGAACTTGTCACTCTCTGTCTTTTTTTAGATTAAAGCTGAAATCTAGAAAAGCCCCTTTAAGGCATGCATGACGCTGAATACTGGCACTACTTTTTTTTTTTTTTTCTAATTCTTAGTTTAAAACACAGGCAAAGTGGGTTTTCTGTCCAATCTAGGAATATAAATCTGTCAAGACATACCAATAAAGACTGAGTCATGGACAAAGCAATCCGAGCAAACTCTGAAGCTGTCTGAAAGTGCTTGGGTAACTTCAAACAGAGCTGCAATACCTCATCCTCCTGCGAACTCCATTTGCCTGCAGATGTCTTATAGTGTCTCTTGGATATGCATGGAACTGTGAAATTTGGTGTTCCAGCACAACGTTGGTCATATTCAGCTTCGGGCTCAGCCCCCACTTACTGCTGATGAATCAGAGGTTCACTTTGCTGAAACATCCAAAAAATAAAATTGCTTGCTGAAGCTGCACTAAATTGTCATCCAGCTCCCACTGAAGTAAAAATTCTGGTTAGTTCCCCAATGGCTCACTTAGCCATGCAAAAACTGGGTGGGAAGACCTTTTTCCTTTTGGAAATGGATTGTGGAAAAGAAGCCAAGTGGATTCCCAGGTTGCTCTCCTGGGGCCTCAGGAGGCTGGTAGTCAGGGCTCCTGGCAGCCCTACCTTTCTACCAGCTTCTGCAAGTTGAGCAAAACAGTACTTCTGCCTCTATGTAGCTCTGCTTTGCCTGTGTCTCCGGCTCATTCCAAACAAATGAAAGCCAGACGTGTTTTATTGTAGATTTTTGGCGTGCAGACAAAGTGCGAGGAGGGGGGGATAATTAGACTTCAGGGTGGTACCTCCCTCTAGCATCGTAAATCAAAGTTATTTAACACTGAATACAATAACACGTCAATAAAAATGCTTGGAAATAGATTTACAATAACCAACCTTGTTTTTATAAGTTGTTTACCATAAGTGAAATAAAGTACAGAAAGAAACGGAAAATATGGTAACTGCACACTGAATGCATTTATATAGCTTTCAGACCCCTTTCAGAATTACCCAGAAGTATTCCGTTGTATTTCCTCTTGACACGTCTGTGGACCCTCTATCTAAAAGTTCATACTATTTTTTCCTGGATTTCTTTTTCTTCTCTCTCTTGGCTGAACCTTTCTGCTAGAGTATTGAAATGTGGCAGTATAAAAACTTCAGACAATGAAGCTGACTTTTCCTCCCCTAGCCCTTTGCCAATTTATAAATGTGAACAAAATTTTTGATTATTTGCCATGTGTATGGATCAAACTATCTGGACAGTGACTGACCTCATTTGAACTGCAGCATGGTGCAGTGGTTTTCCTGTCAATCAGCCGTAGGGGGGCTGGACTCAGTGCAAGGAATTCTGCTGAGGGTGGGTATCAGCATCTTTCCTAGCTGTAATCTCTACTCAGCTCTTATAATGACTGATACACCTTTCTTATCCAAAACCATCAGGGAATGCTTTCAACCAGTTATGTACAGGTCAGGAGTGGCAGTCACATGTGAGTGGATCCCATCATTTTTTACCCATGTAATATTCCAGCAAAGCAGTGTTGTGTGCCGTATCATCCTTATGACAGGAAGGGTCTAGTTCTGAGAAGCACCAGGTCATGGGACAGATGAATTTTGGCTCCCAGAGAAAGGCTGAATTGCTAAAGATATTTTCTGTAGCTCTCTAGGTTTTTCCCAAAGTTGCATTTTTTTTTTTCTAGATGATTCCAGTGACAGCATATATAATTCTTTGCTGGGGAAATTTCTCTGGGAGAAGGACAGATCTTGCCATCTGACCTGGAAGCTACAACATTCTTTAAGTTGTACATTTTTAAAGCCTTTTTTTTCTTTTTTTTTTACTTTTCTCTGGAGAATTGTTGAACTGAAGAACCCTTAATACTGAAAATGAATAATCATAGTACATGATAACATTTTTTTTTCCTGCGTCTGTAATATAAAACTGTTCGAAAGGAGATAAAGGCTTTTTTTTCCTCAGCATTAGGGGTAGACTTCGCATTCTTATCCTAGGCAAATTTAATTGAAGTCAGCGGAGTCCTAGTTGCATAAACATACTGTATGAGTGTAGGAACTTTTTGCTTAAAATAAGTGAGTTGCATGTTCAGAGTCTCGGGCTCAAATACAGTTATTTAGAAACTAAATCTATTACGTATGTATAGTCTGGCATATCAGGATAAGAATTTTACCCTTTGTTGCCTTTCATCCAGGGAAAAAAAGGGCTGGGAAATTGCTTGAAAAAATATGACATAAGAAGCAGAGAAAATGGGCTTAGAGGAGATGATGGTGTAAAATCCAGGAGGCATATCATTGAGTCATGCTGTGCCAAAATTAGATTTAAAATTGTTTCTGTCATCTTATGAAAGCCCACAAGACTTCGTTCTGAATATCCTGAAGCTCTTATAACTTCGTTTCAAAAAAAGTTGGCTGTCCTCATCCTTGTTCCTCCAGACATTCCTACACGCCAAGAAGTTGATATAATTTTGACACATTTCATTTGAATAAATATATGTCCTTTTTCCTCACCTGATAGAAGAGAGGCTTCTAAGTCTGAGACCTGCTACCAGGGCCAATTGAAAAGTGTTACAAAATGCATTGGAACCATATGAAAAAGTTGCTATCTGTTCAATTGGACTGATTTCTCCATCTGGTGCTGCCAATTAATTTGCCAAATTTAACCTTTTAAAATGTCATTCTTTGCCCCCTCTTAAGGATAACTAACTAATGTATTTTTCCCTCTCTTGACTTCTTAAAAGCTACTGCCCTTTCTGTGGCTGTAGGAACCACTCAGGATGATTGTGAAAAGGAAAAAAATGTGTTGCAAAAGCAGCTTCCCTCCTGGGAAGTGAATGATAGTTTTGCCCCACTTAAAGTCATTGTAATGTAACTAATTTAGTGCTTTTAATCCCCTCAAAATATGAAAATGCAAAGCACTGAAAACAGAATTATTCAAATGCCCATTTAAAACTGCCTAATGTCTGTCCATGGTATGGCAGTCCTGTTGGTATCTTGTTTTAATGGGTATTATGAATTCTTTTCCAGTTTAGAAAAAAAAATAATCTATCACGCTGATATATCTGTAGACCCTGTATTTTTCACAGTTATGAATCTTGTATTATGTTAGGAGTCTATAGTTCTTTCTTCTTTCCAGAGACATTTCTTTCTTAACTGTGATGACCATTAGTATTTCATTCAGAGAACTATGACAAATTATGATAGTAAATGTTCTACAAATAGGCTTTTATTCATCCTGTTTGCCATAATGCAGAATGACATGATTAGTAATGATTTTTAACTGGCTTCTAAGATGGTGTCGTGTACCAGCTTTGTCATGTGAATTAGTTGTTATGGTAATGATAGCATATCAATTATTCCTTGGAAGGTTGCATTAGATCAATTATATAATTAAACTGTCTTATTTCTTTACTTATTTGTTTCTTGAATAATTGCAAAAATATTGGTCTTACCATATGCAGTTAATACTTAATTTTTCTGATGTACTTGCATAGATTATTTTGCAAACAATATTTTATGAACTATTTTTATGCTTTTTTCTTAAGAAAATGGGATCGTTTTACTCAGTTCCCAAATATATTTTTTTTTATTTTTTAATAAATTGTTCATATTTTATTGTTTTCTTTAAAAGAACCAGTTTGTCAGTTATGGTTTTTCTCTGGCACAGTAAAGCACATCTGAACTGGAAGTATTTGCTGAGGGAAATTTGAGAGCCATGGCAAGGTCCAGGCTTCTCCAGTTTTAACTGTGGTCTCTAACCATCAGGTGTCAGGTTGCTGCCCCTATTGCCCTCTGATTCTTGGCTGCCCTGTGTCCTAACTTTAAGGAGAAATGGAGATAGGTTCAGTTTTTAAACCCGTTGGTTTGCTTTGTACTTTGGTACGAAGTCCACCTCCGTCCAGCTCTTCTGTGCTCAGAGCATAGCCACCAGCAGAATTTGGATCCACCCAGGCTTGGCTCTGCTGAAGAGTAAAGGTTCTCCACAATTTCTCTTAATTCGCCTATACCAATTTTAAACAAAGATAGATCTGAATCTTTCTGGAACAGTGCATAACTGAGTTATTTGTATACGCATAGGGCAACTATATCTATGCAAATTATTCCAATACAAATCCTGTCCTGAATTTTCTCTCCACAGCAGAACACAACAACTCAGTTTTCTGAAAATGACATGATTTGATTAAAAACATACTTATTTAAGCTTCTGGAAAATACTGAAAGTTCTTGTAGAAATCTTGATTTAGGAAATATGCAACCTCTGTGTGAGTATTTGTGTTCAGAACAACTGGCTTTCCCCTGAGATTTAGGCAATGATATTTTTGGACAAACCTACTTACCTGCTAAGCAATAATTCTGTTTTAGCTTTTTATGTCACTTATTATCTAACAAGACAGATAATTGTAACTATGCAGCAGGTAATGGAATAGCTATTCAAAGGTACCATTGTACCGGTTCAGTAGAGATCATCAATAGGAAAAAGAAAATAGCTAAGAAAATCCCAACACACCCTTGTAAAACAGAAGGGAAAACAAATTTTAAGCATCTTAGATCCAGTCCCCAACATGCTGCAAGCCTTGGTTTACTGCCAGAGTAAAACATGACTGTGCACACCGAAAAGTGACATTATCTTGTGAACCAGGGCCGTTGCCAACACATATGTGTATACGCTTACTTTTGTGGAGAGCCAAGCTCACGCTCAAACCCAAAAGTGTCTGCCAGGCCCAGTAATCCTGTGCAAACATACACCCACAAACAGATGAAAGCCAACTCGCCTTAAGGCGCAGGGCAGCCAAGGCTGCTCAGCCCGGCAGCGCAGCACTCAGCCCTCGCTCAGCCTGGGCACGGCAGATCTGGCAGAGGTGGCCGTCCTGCATCTCGAGCCACCAGAAGGTGTTTAAGGCCTTTAATTAATGCTACAACTGGGCGCATGAGATGAATAAAAAGCGTGCGGGACACGGGTTTTTTTTTGTGCTTTAACTTGCTTTTAACCTTAATCGGCCAAAAAGACCAAGCGATTTTTAAAACACACAGGTGTCGCTGGTAAGCAAAGGGAGAGGCTGTACTATCCAGTCCATCAGATATTGGGTCTAGAAGAAAATTAAATTTGGTCTAGAAGAAACTTAAGTTCCCCAAATTTAATGGTAAACTGGCAGACATCACTCTGTACTAAAACCTAGTAACTTTTTATCTCTGAAGTCCTTTAAAAATAAGCATAATAAGAAGTTTAATATGATGAGCAGTTGAGACTGCCTGTTTCTTACATTAATGACTGGCTGTGATTTTACAAGAAAAGAAGCGGCAGCAGGGAACTACACTGTACCTGCACGTGCAATTGTGGCTGTTACCCAGTTGAATGTACCCTTGGGCTGCCTTTTACCGTGTGAGAGTCGTGTCACCTCACACAGGTGGAAGTGATAGCTGAAACACAACGCCTTAGAGAAAAGATCAGAAATAAAGTTGCCTTCGTTGCAGCGTTTTTAAGGCTCTTCAAAATAATACATGACAGAATAGTAAGTGGTGTCCTCAGCCAGTGCAAATTTGTTAATTACTAGTGTCATGGTACTCTCTCTGAACTCTGTTGTTAGAAAGTTTAAAGATTATCATCTTTTGTCTGACAATGGTTTGTGCCTATTTAATCGCTGTTATCTCAATGTCATTCCTAATATGATATTATTTTAAAAAAAAGGTGAAGTTGTGAGAAATTTTCATGGATGTTGTTTTACACTGTTAATTTCTTCAGTATTGATGCAGTATGTCTAATAATAAGTATTTGGCACCTTTACATGATTTCTCATCAGAGAACTACTAGAAAGTGAGTGCCATTAACTCCTTTTTGAAGACATGAAATTTGGGGCCCAGAGAAAAAATATATCTTATGAGGATTCACTAGTAGAGACCAAAATAGGAGCTGTGTTTCTCAGCTTCTAACTCAGTATTTGAACATGGTTATGCTGCCATCGTTGTTCATAGGTTGAATGTGGTACTGGTGTAACAATTACATGTCTTTCTGAAGGAAAACACAATGTATAAGCAAATGTATTGTCAAAGGAGTACAAAAGGAAATACTTTATGATTGTGCCGTGGTCTGGTGGGTTAACCCCGACTAGCTGCCAGTCATGAAAGAAGCTCATGAGTCAAGGTAAGGACAGGGAGATCACTCACCAATTACCATTATGGGCAAAATAACCTTGACTTGGGGAAATAAATTTAAGTTATTGCCAATTAATAACAGAGCAGGATAGGGAGAAATAAAAACAAAACTAAAACCACCTTACCTCTACTCCTCCCCTTCTTCCCAGGCTCAACTTCACCCCCAACTCTTCTACCTCCACCCTTCAAGCAGGTCAAGGGGACGAAGAATAGGGGTTGTGCTCAGTCCATAATGCTTTGTCTCTGCTTCTTCTTTCTCCTCACGCTCCTACAGTGTGGGGTGCCCCTCAAGGGATACAGCCCTTCACGAACTTCTCCATCCCATAGGCTGCAGTTCTTGAAAAGCTGCTCGAGCATGGGCTATTTCTCTCACATTCCTCACTCCTCTCTCTCACAGCTGCTGTGCAGTGTTTTTTACCCTTTCTTAAATATGTTTTTACAGAGGCACCACCAATGCCGCTGGTGGGCTCAGATTTGGCCAGTGGCAGGTCCATTTTGGAACAGGCTAAAACTAGCTCTACCCAACATGGAGGCAGGTCCTGGTGTCTTCTAACAGAATCTATCCCTGCAGTTCCCCTGTTACCAAAACCTTGCCAGGTAAACCCATACACATAGCAAAAAACTATGTGAGGTTCAGCCTTTGCCTCCAATGGTTTGCTTTTATTTTATTTTCTTCTGTGTAGAAAATTTATCACCACCTTCAAAAAGAATACGTGGTGAAAACCGTCTTCTTCACTTTAAAAATACTATTGAAATGTAAATGGATCAAAGAGTCAGTGAATTGCAGCTGCACCTGTGGTTCTTGACAATCCTGTACAAAAAATGCTCAAAACCTTTTCTTCGCAGGTTGGAAAAATTTCTTTTTCCTCTCTCTCGTCTCTGTCTTAAAAATGGCTGAAGTATTAAAGCTTAAAGAATGTTTGCCTCCAGGCAGTGAACAAACTGAAAAGATCTTCCCCAAAGCTGAAAAATTCTTTAGAAATTCACAGGCACCAAGGATATGTGGAAATTTTTTTTGCGGTCACAAGGACAGCAGTTAGTTGCTCTAAGATATCACTGTAGGCCGACTCCAGAGGAGAGCATAAGTATATCTGACAGCTCACTCTGGGTGAAAAATCATGAATTGTGATAGGGGCACAAGTCAAAATTTCCCCATTGCTACTTTTTTACCAAATAAAAACTCCCATTCCAGCCCTCAGGCAACACCAGCCAGCAAACATAGGGCTGGAACCCAGAACCTCTTTGCTACTTCTTCAGTAAGCAGAAGAGTAGCTCAATACAGACCTGGCACTGAACCTATAAGGAGTTTTTCTTCTTTGCACAGGTTTGCAAGTATAGTCATCGAGAACAAGAGAAAAATACATAGTCGGTCAATATTTGTCTTATCTGACTACAGTAATCAAACGTGAAATTCTAGTCTTTTGCATAAAAATTTTTAGAGATTGCTGTGCTGACAACTCTTAAATCTATTGCTTTTATCATATTTTTTGGCAATGTTTTTCTCCAATAAACAAAAGAATGTTCTGCCTTGGGTTTGCATTTGTTGACAGTTTAAGTTCCTCATATATTTGCTTGCTGTATGAGAGTATTAGGATCTGGAATAGTTTCTTTCTCTAAGATTATTCTAGTCAAGTGTTGATGTGCAGAAACAGCTTCCCAAATTAAAAAAAAAAAAAAGGAAACAAAAAAAAGGTAGTTGTTGTCTCTTATAAAGCAACTTTCAATCTCAATTGTCTCAACTAAAAGAAGAACCAGGTCTCATCCAGATGACAAATGAGTCTGATGTGTTTCCGACTATCCACATGAAAAGGGATGCTAAGAAAAAATTGAAGTTAAATCCATCAGCTGCACACAAATAGTTTCCACTTTAGACTTCAGAGATATTGGCTTGAGGGATTTGTAAAAGGATATGAAATCAGCTGTCCTCTTGAGCCACCTTTGGCAGTAAACATTACGACCACAGTTTGCTTGGTTTCTTGTGCTACTAAGTTAACCCGTTGAAAGCCAAAAATGCTGGAGATCCCCATCCCACAGGAATCTTAGGTTAAATTCTGGAATATTATCATTTATCCTAGAATAATTATGACTGCCAAATGCAGCACATGGGATTTTTTAGGTCTTTTCATTGGTCATGAGCTATCGACAGATTTTTGCTGTTCTTTGATAACTGCTCGAAGGCAGTGAAACACGATACTGATGGAATCTCAAAAAAAGCCCTGTTCTTCTTCTGACCTCCCCAAACTCATTTATCTCTAGATGTTTAGAGCTGTGAAAATTTTATGATAAATATATTTTTATATCAGTTTCCTGATTTTACTTCTCACCTCATCCCATGCTAACCTACTGGAATTTCTTCTGTCATTCTCTGGAAAAACTTGTATTGGTTGCTGTCAGAAGTGTTCCTCAAGAGTAGGGCTGGTTTGGTGGAATTCCTGTATTTGTCTTTGCCTGATAAAAGTTATTCTTTTGAATTCATCACTTTTTAGGTGGATAAAAAAAGTAAAATCCTGTTACTTTAAAAAAAAGTTGGTTAGATCTAACACCAGCCACTAAGAAACAAACAACAAATGAGGACAAGTCAGCTCAAGGTTTCTCAGCAATATAGACAAAATTAGGTTTTGCAATGTAACTGTCAAGCTGCTGTAGGCCAGAGGTCAGTGATGGTGGCCTTCAATACCTGGTTATGCTTTTGCTGGTCTTGGTGGTGTTGTAGAGGTGCTGGTGCTGGGGGTTGGCTGTGGAAGTTGTAGAGCCTGGATTTAATTGTCTGCCTGGGAAGAGCATTAAGGCACTGTGTCCTGCAGCAGCATGGCAAGACATTGCCAGGAACTCCTGGATGCAACTTCATAAGTTATGTCCTACTTTAATGTTGATTGGCTACTAAGAGGATTCATACTCTGCAGAGTCGGCAAATATAATCTGAAACTGCTCTAAGGACAAGAACTAGAGAGGCAGATGGGGCTCTCCTCCACAGGATGGTTCTCAGAACAATTAAGCAGAGCTGGGTAAGAGGCCTTACACTATAGGAACATGGAAAGTTTCTGAACCACCCATCAAATGCTGAATCTGGGGAATGCCTTAGGAAGAATGTAGAGAAAGGAGAAAAGTATGATTAATATGAAGTTAAAAATTTACAGGGTCTTCTATCATGGCAAACAAGTTCATTCAGGCTGAAAGAAAACAATATTTTCCCTGAGGAGCTAACTTAGTTTCTTTCTCAAACAGTCACAATGAAGTCAGAGATAGGAAATTTATACAGTCTCTGAAATCTCTGAAATCTGAGCTGGGACTGTGAAGATGCAGGTTCAGGCTTCCTACAGCAAATTCAGATTAACGACTGGAACTCAAGCCTCCTATGAGGCAACTGAAATATTTTTGATAGTATTTTTTTTACATTTTCCTCTATTCTTCCAAATTACATTACTCAATTTTGTACAAAACAAAAGCCTGGAAGTTATTCCCTCAAAACTCAATTTTTTTAAATAAAAAAATTAAGTCACCTTTCAAGGTTTGTTACATATATTTTAACCTGAAATCTATGAATTAAGTACTCTTTTCTTCTTTGAATTGCTGTAAATACTTTCTATGCTTTTCTATATTCTAGGCATGTGCCAGTAAGTGGATTGTAAACAGCTGGAATACCAAATACATGAGGACAAACCCAATCAAGACAAAATATCCTCAAGGAGCATCTACTCACAAAATGTCACATCCATTGCCCTGTATCAAGTGGGCTTGCCTACATCTCCCTTACAGATGAGCTAATTTCTTTCTGTTAAAGTCAACGCCAGATACTTCCACTTGCTCATGAAATGTAACGCTCGTTTTCTTCTACCCTTCGAAGTAAGCAGAGTTTTCAGTATGACCACTGTAACTTCCTTTTAAACAACATTTCTGAAATTTTTGCCAGTAAACAACTTGGAAATCAGGAAGAATCTTCAAATGTTTCCTACAGCATGAAGTGGCTGTAAAACTCCTCTGTAGGGCACAACTGAGGATTTCTGAGATATAGCAATAAAGCTGATTTATCTCCTATCCACTCCTTTACGTAAGGAGTATTTCAAAGGTACAAGAAGCAAAAAAGATCACAGTGCATTTTATTAGATCCTGGACAGATTGGCTTGGTAGCTGTCACTTACATACTTGATATTTGGTAGTTGTCAGGTAATTTTAAGGGTTTTTTTGCACTCCATTTGGAACCATGTTGGCCATCTGCTAATTTATTTGGGGCATAGATTAGTGGGATTTTTTTAACTAATACCCAAAATATGAACACCTATCCCTATTCTCTTCAAATAGATAAATAATTTATGTTTTTTAGTACTCAGGACTTCAGAACATAGCTGAAACTTCCAAGGCATCTGGTTAGAAACTTTGGTGGTTTCCTGGTCTTGGGGATATGGTGCTAATTTCCCAGTGGCTGTTGCAACTTTTCTGCTTCTAGGCTATTTTGGCGCAAGGTTGTGTTAATGGGGAAAAAAAAGAGTGAAAGAAGTTATTAATCTGAAAGCTTTTATTCCTAACAACATTTGAACTGCTTCTGTGTATTTAAAATTTCAGGAAAAGTTTGTGTTGTTTCTTATTCTAAATGGGTTAATTATCCTTAAAAGATTCCTAGTCTAGCGTTTGTCTTAGTATTATGTTTTAGTGAATTAACTCAAGATTTTATTAGTGCTCTGGGACAAAGCACAACTTTGTAGCAAATATTGCAGAGAGTTATATGTTCAGGTCTTTAATGTGCATTTTATTAACATCAGAATGTTTTCCATTTGTGTTTTTAGTATTAATTTAGTTTTTCTGTGTAAAATTTATGCTTCAAATCTTTCCATTTATCTTTCCAGTTCCTCCACATGCTGGTTGCACTGATTCTCAGTGGTTCTCCTAGGACATTTTGGCTATTCCCTTGGTAATGCATTGTTTAATCCTTGACTAGTCTTGCTGCACTAAATCTAGGAGACTTTAGAGCCATGAATCTGAATGCTGATGTAATCCCCAGACAGTTCCATTTTTATTAGGAGTGTGCACATTGCTAATGTTGGCTCTTTCTATCTAGGCTGGGGCAGTTTGCACGTTACTCATTCGGCTTCACAAACAAGCTTTAACAGACTGGAAAATAATAGGACTGATTGTTGGGGATCTCACAGTGACGAAACTGGGGAGGTACGGTCTAGTAGCTGAAGCTGAAGCTGAAGATTAGAGGTGGAGAGATCTGCATTTTTTTGCCACACATTTACGGTACATCCTTAGTGAAAAGAGATTTTGTAAAGTTTAATCAAAAATATTTTTTACATTTCTACTAAAAATGCTCCAGTAGTAAGGCATTCAGAAAGGAAAAGTGCGTAAGTATGACAGCTTGTAACATTCTTGCTGCAAGTTCTGTAGTGGCTCTTCAGAAAGAAAGATTTCTAATCTGCAAATTGTAATCAATAATCTGTATGTATTACAGTGCCTTGGTTGTCCTATCCAAAGTCCCAGTAGATTTTTATTCTTACTTTTTGTCTGATGAGTTATTGACTTTTCAGTCCCAGTTGCATCTAGTAAATGTTTGATACGAAAGCAGCACAAACAACATTTCATTTTAAAAAAGTTTACATGGCTCTAATTTTTTAAAACCTAAATATTCCTAGAATTATTTTTTGTCTCCAATTTGTGGCAACAAGTAGCCATATGAAACTATCAAATCCTGTCCTGAGCTTTGCTGCCTTATTTTGTTAACCAGCCTTGCTCAATAGCTGTCATTGTTACATGGAGACTGACGTTAGAGTTAGATTGATCCCTGCACTTAAACAATTAACTAGCAGCTAGGTTCTTCCTTCTAAATGGAATATATCAGGCCACCAAGATAGTTCCAAGTGTTGTTCAAAAAGTCATCGATTTATTCACCAAAACAATAACTTCACGCAAGAGTAATTTCTGCCTGCTGTCTTCTCTATAATGACTTACTAGACAAAACAAAATGTATTTGATTTAATGGCACTCTGAAGGCCAGATGTATTCTCCTGTTCCTTTATGAAAAACAATGCAGTTACTCTTGAATAGAGATTCTCCACTTGGGAGGGCGTGCTCGTAATGCCGCCCTTCCTTTGAGATTCAATGCTGTATGGAAGTTTTGAAAGGGAATGCATCTGGCAAGACCCTCAGCTGCTGTGACCACGCTTTGGGCCAGGCTTGCACAGACTTCTCCTTTCAGGACACCAAAGTGGTGTGCCTCTGTCCTTGAAACAATTCCACAACTCTGAGATAAGGAGTAAGTGCTAAGTCTTAACACAGTACAGGCCTACAGAAGCTCCGCAAATTTAGATAGATACATCTGTTTCTAGTACGTCTAGTTGGACAGAAATCTCTCTGTATGCTTTTTATATTTCCTTGAGGGGACACACTTCTAGTATTGATGGAAAGAAGTACTCACTAGTGTGCATTGTACAAAGTATCTCGAAGCAGTCTGTAAGTAGCCTGAATAAATACTTGATTAAGTTATGCTTGTCCTTAATAATCACTTATTTGAGAACAGCCTGTAATGTTCTCTTATCTGTTGAATTATAATTAGGACTTATTTTAAAATAATGTCATGTATCCTTACTTATCTGGGTGTTAGATCTTGCTGATATGAATTTTAGATGCTTCAGTATTACCATGTGAAAGGCTGCTTCCACACCTAGAGTCATGTCTGTGTAAATCAAAAATCTACACATATTTATCAGAGGTAAGAATTCTAAATTTACCTAAAATTATAGAAAAGGTTAGGTTGAAAGAACTTCTGGAGCTCATCTAATCTATCCTATAGATATACACAGATATCCTATAGAAATATCAGCGGAAACATAGTGTCCTCTGCACTGAGCAAGGAAAGTTGTTTTTTTTCTGTAAAACTGTAGAACTAAGTTTTTTTATCCTCCAACAGCTGGTCAAAAGGTCAAAAAGTTTTGATATACATTTGATCTTTTGAATAAATATATTTGTGACTCTTGCATGACTTCAGTTTCTATGAACATCCATGCAGCCAATTTGCCTGCAATGAACATTCATCGAAAACATATGTCAGTCTCCAATCCTAATTTTCTGCATATGAATATTTGAACTGGAGACAAGATACAAAACCCATTGTAATCACCCAGAAAGACACCCACTGACTTCAGTAGACTTCCTTTTATTGGTTTGTGGAAGTATTCACCTAATTCTCCAGCTAGTGAAAAGACTTTTTTTTTTTTTTAAAGAAAAATCTCGTTAATCATAAGTGTTTCAGAAATGTATAACATTCTCTGAAAGTAATTTCCTATTTTATTGAACTCAGAGTCCAAAGATGTATTCTCTTGCATAGAAGAAAACCAGTGAAGTAAGAATTTTCTTAATACTTCACTGGCAGACCAGACCCACATTCACAGCTACAATTTCGTTTAGAATGATTTATGTATGGAGAGGCTTGAGACCTGTTTTCTAAAGTTGCAATGGCCTTTTCTTCCTAATAAATATTATAAAAGTTCTCAGACTTTTTCTTTTGCATTAATGGTTTTTAATTGCAGATCATTTCCAAGAGCAGAGCTGCTTTCATTTCCTTGCCTTTTTCTGATTCTTCTTCAAATATGCTCAGATAAGGTTATTGTACTAATTCTCACTGAAATTAAGTGACTGCACCGGGAGTGATACAGATCTTTTCAACAAGATGTTGAGAATAATAACCCACTGTCAATGGTTGTCAGGGAAAGAACTGGAATCTACTGTCCTCTGAAACGGTGGCTCCAGTCAGTAATCTGTTCTAATTGTTATACCTCTCCTTGCAGTACTGCTGCTTCCCGCTGTACAGAGTGTCTTCTCTGCAGTACCGTCTCACAGGGACCAGGTGATGGGGCAAATCTCTTTCAGTCGGTAACTTTGTACCCTTACCTATTCTCTGCAAAAGCGAGAAATTAGTTTCTTAAATGTTGAGGGAAAACAATATTCAGTTTGTTTGAACAGTTTTTAAATACATGTCAAATGAAGTGATGATCTACTTCTAGGTTAGTTGTTAAGCTGGGGTAGGAACAGACTAGGGGCATGTAAAACTTTATATAAAAACAGCAATTAATTGTCATAAAATAAAGAAGATGTCACCAGTGCTGACCATTGCGGTGCTCTTTTCCCTGCAATGCTTGCTTTTTATTTAGCACAATATCTACTTCCCCGCTCTCTTTCCAGGTGTAAAATTGCCATGCCCATCATTTTCCATGTGGGATTAAATAATTTTCCTTCAAGGACTCATCAAAATGTACATAGAAATTTGATGGCAAACTAGACAGATATGAAATTAATGTCCTCAGAATTCACTGGAATTTTTTTCCTTCTTCCTCTCCTTACATAACTGAGTAGACAAAAGAATCCCCAAAAATGAATATTGTTAGAAGCTTTCTGCAAAAGGCAGGAAATGGTTTGTGTTTCCATTTTGTACATGACTGAATATATTTTTCATTAAAAGACTATTTATTTTTGTAATAAATAATTATAGAAAATGTTTTACTCTCACCATTGCCAGCTGCCATGCACAGACTTCAATTCAGCTGCACTAATGTTAAAAGGATTTATGGAGCAATTCCACCCAGGGATGGAAAACTAGCAAACACTTATCTCTAAAAGGGGTAAAAGTTCATAATTGGGAACAGCTAAGGCATGATGGGGCCTTTGATGATGTCATTATCATGGTGTTTCAGGTGTATCAACATTTGTGCGTATCATATATCATGCTAGTTAATTTGAGAAGTTCAAAACTTTTTTAAGGCAAATGCTTCATATTTGGAGTGGAAAGCTGCACTTTTCACACCAAACAGCTTTCATATTCCTTTCTAAGCAGATGAGGAAGAAAAAGCCCTTCTCTCTTTCCAATGCACACATTTATAAAGAAAATTGCTTTTGTTTGGACTGCAGATGGAGGAGAAATGGGTTTAAAAGCTTCCTAGACTGGCTTGAACAGAAAAGCAGACGTCTTCATTGATTATTTAGTGTTTAAATCAACTCATACATTTTTTAATGCATTCATCTAATAGTTTACATTATAAGAACTGAATCTGGAAAACGTATTTCATCTTGCTAAATCCCTGGGAATGCGATTTTTCTAATAGTTTTTGTCCATTAGCTTTTTATCTGATTCCATTATTAAAAAAGCTTAGCCTAATGAAATGGAGGCTTTCTCTTCACCTACTCTATGCATTTGTTTATCTAAATATTTTTATTAATTAGATCTCAAGCTTCAAAATCAGAAAGAAAAGGTTTTCAGAAGTTCTGCTTGAACTCCATTAAACCACTTAAATCAAGAGTACTGGTCCTTTGGCAGAAGGACACTGGCTCCACAAGATTGAGCTGTTTACTCTTTTATCTGCCAAAAGTTGTAAGTCATCATGCAGTTAATAATTAAGCAAATGTATAGCGCCCAAACTTCTAAAATGAAATAACATTCTGAAGCGGATGTTGTTGACCAGTCTCCTCCATGCACTATTTATGTTTGAGTCAGCTTGATGGGTGTTTCCACAGATTCTGAGAGGAGATGGGGGCAGAATTATGGTTTCTGTATCCTAGATTTGTTTACAGTGATGGTAACTGGCGCTGTCTAGCTTATTTTAGAAAAATATGTTACATGGAAGTTCTGTGAATGTTCTCATTACAAAATATTTGTACACAAAGAACAGTCAAAATAAATGAAGTTACTGTTTTGAAGAGCGCAGCTCCCAAAGTGTAATCTGGCAGAGATGTAGGCTGTGACTCCACAAAAGATTTTTTAATGAGCATTCAATGGTACTGCAGAAAGACAGAATTCCAGGAAAGAGGTCCTCTTTAACCAGGCTTGAATGCTGGGCAAAGCCTTCGAGCTTCTGATCTAGTCACTTGGATTTTTTTAGGGTCCTTTCTAGTTTGCATTTCAAACCCGATCCTTCTGCAGCCCAGCCAGTTTTCACTCTTTCTAGTTATTTGACAAAACCCCTTAGGAAGCAGTGTGACATATTTGTACTATCACAAGATGAGCCAGGCACTGAATTATGACTGTAGATATGTCCACTTTTTAATTTTTTCTATTATTTTTTGTTTTCCCCCTCCTTGCACCGTCCATACTGGCTTATGCTAGGTAGGGACAAAGCCAAGGTTTCAAGCATTGTCTGGCAAAGCCACATTCCGTAGTCCCTACCTGGTACAAGGACTTGCATCAAGCATGTGCCATGCTGAGAAATGGTGTAATTTTCTTCTGATTCATGCTCCCCTTCTGGTTTAGTTCATAAAGGCAATTCTATTCTCATATGATACTCAACAGGATTTTCTTCTAGCATTAGAAAATGTACTTTTGTTTCCATTCATGATGAGTGCCTGGGAAAACAGAAACAATCAAACTCAGCTTTCACCACTGTAATTTTGGGAAGGTAGATTCCCTACTGTTTTAGCAATAATATTTCAGATGGAGCGAACCTGAAACTTTCCTATGAAGTGCAACAAGCTAATCTCATCAGTCAGAAAATGCATCAGAGAAAGAGAACCTAGAGGAGAGAACACATTAGAAAAAATTTCTGTGGGAACTCTCTTTGGCTGAACTCCAAGGGAACAAAAGGTGCTATTATTTATGTGCATTAAGGGGACTTGCCTGAGGACTGGGCAGGTTCAGGTTTGCTGTAATTACGGGTATAAAGGAGGTGACACAGTAAGCTGGACTCTCAAGAACCTGGAGGTGAGGTCAGGCCCTGCTCCTTGTGTGAGAGTGGGAAACCATGATGGTTTGCTTGCTGCTCAAGCTATTCCTATATGCTGGGACTTCTTACTCAGCTGCTTAGTCTGACAATGGCATGGAAAGTCATTGTAGCAGGGTCAAGGAGCTGCCTCTTTGTATATAATGTCCTTTCCTATGGCAATAGTGTGTCAGTTTTTACCAAGCAGAGCAGAGTTTTAGTAAAGATTATGAAAAATGGGCGTGTGGGAGGCTAATACTAGACATAGTCAATGGGAGATCAGACCAACAATTTATACATCCACTTCCATTATTTGTGTCAAACACAAGTCTGGTTTTGCATAAATAGATACTAATATGTCTTTTTGACAACTGAGCTATCCAGTAGCTATGTCCACATGGATGACGTAGAATCATAGAATAGTTAGAGTTGGAAGGGATCTTGTTCCAAGGGGGATTGGATCCTGTTCCAATCCCCCTGCCACGGGCAGGGACACCTCCCAGTAGACGAGGCTGCCCAAAGCCCCATCCACCCTGGCCTTGAACACTTCCAGGGATGGGGCATCCACAGTTTCTCTGGGCAACCTGTTCCAGTGCCTCACCACCCTCACAGTAAAGAATTTCTTCCTAATATCTAATCTAAATTTACCCTCTTTCAGTAAAACCGTTACCCCTTGTCCTATTGCTACACTCCCTGATAAAGAGTCCCTCCCTGTCTCTCCTGTAGGTCCCCTTTAGGTACTGAAAGGCTGCTATAAGGTGTCCCCAGAGCCTTCTCTTCTCCAGACTGAACAACCCTGACTCTCTCAGCCTGTTTTCATAGGAGAGGTGCTCTAGACCTCTGACCATCTTTGTGGCCCTCCACTGGACCTGTTCCAACAGGTTCATGTCATTCCTGTACTGAGGACTCCAAAGCTGGACACAGTACTCCAGGTGGAGTACTCTCACAAGACCAGAGTAGAGGAGTATAATCATCTCCCTCAACCCGCTGGCCATGCTATCAAACACTTGTTCTTCCAGCATAGGTATTGTGCCATTCAGCGATCCAGAAGTCAGTTGCATTGCAAAAGTAAGGGCAACCGGGCAGCTTTCTATCTCTAAACATCCTTAGCCAGACATGGATGAAACCTGCCACATAGAATAGATTTCAGACTTCCTTTTATTTAGCTGTATTCTGTGTCAGTCAGTGGGACTGATAAAGCAGAAGCTGTACAGATCGCAAGGCAGGATGGTTTACAGTTCTGATCATGGCCAAAATCACTAAAACTTCCTCCGAAATTACAGAAAGGTAATTCTCTTTGAAAGGGCTTGAAAATTAAACCCAGCACTGGACCAAACTTTCACAAAAATGTATTACCCTGCTTCATGATAGTGGCCAGACATGGGACCTTTATTGCTAGGTGACCTGGCATATGATTGTTTGCTCCTTCTTATACCCAAGCATTATTTTTCTCTTCTCCCCCTTCTCTCTCATGCTGTTTTGGAGGCAATTTCAGCTGTTTCCAGCTGCAATTCATAACTCGTGCACAGAGAATGTTATGTTTAATTTCAAGAGATCAGTTTTACTTTGGCTTTAGAGTGTTTGGATTAAATCTGAATTTAAGGTTCAACTTCAAACCCAACCTTTTTATCCTTCCTTGATTGGTTTAGTTTATGTTCTTGCTTAGCAGCAGGAGATTAATTCGGGTGTCTGCTCCTACTCAAGTGAAGGTTCAGTTCAGCCCTGTTTTTGCTCTTCTTTCTTCACTCCCTCGAGTCTGCATTTATATTCCAAAGCTGTTTTAGGTAGAAAATTCTGTGAAGCTTTTCTATCAGTCCAAGGGTAAATGAGCCTGAAAATAAATCTTTCAACAGATATAGGAAGCTGTGTTATTGGGTCTGACTTCATACAAATAACAGTGCTGTTTTGCTACGCATACATTTAATAATGCTTTTGCAATTATAATTTTTACTATTAAAATACAAAGCTTTATGAAATTTGAAGGGACTTTAGCTTAACTGAATCTTCTAAAATGCTGTTCTGAGTAAATGGATGTGATCGGTTTTGTCTTTGCAACATAAAATATGAAGACTCTCAGAAAATCCTGATTGTTGTTACTTGAGGAAAGAATGTCATACATTCAGCTCTTTAACTTCCTATATGTGTCACTGCACACTCATTGTGATGTATCGTTTATGTACCATTCCTGTTTAGGTTCAGCAGCACTCACAGAGAAGTAGGTACTGAGGAAGGGGGGGAGGTTTTACTACAAGTTTCTTACAATATGAAATCTCCTGCTGTCTAACGGAAGGTGCAGACAGCTGGGTTTGTTTAACATGAAGAAGAGAAGGCTAAGGGAAGACCTGGTTGTTGTCTTGAAGTACCTAAAGGGGATCAGAGCATAAAGTCAGGATTCTTTCCTCCAGCAAAAGTCTGAGAGGCAACAGTCACAAGCTGCAACAAGGGAAATTTCAAGTAGACATAGGTAAGAAAAAAAGTGCCATTTGTGTGCTCAAGCACTGGAGCAGGATGCCCAGAGGGATTTTGAGATCTGCGCCCTTGGAAGTGTTCAGAGCTTGAATCATTATTTTCCTGAGGAACCTGCTCTCAAAATGGTGTTGGTCCTGCGGTTGGGACTAGGTGGTGCTGGGACTGCTGTTGGGACTAGTGGTCCTTTCCAACCCAAATTATTGTACGACTTTGAAAACACAAGGATAGAGCATGTAGGAAAGAAACCGTATCCACCTTACGTGAGTGCAGTCTTCCACTACACAGTAATATTAGGAGAGGACCAGCTCTGCTCTGAGCTCAGGTTGCTTGAGGAACTGGCAGCCTTTCCAGCACCTACCATGTGCTCCCAGCTGTTGGAGGGAAGCTTCTGTTAGAAAAAATGCTGCATGGATGTGAGGGTCAGTCCCAGCTGCAGTGCGAGACACCTAAACTTAAGTGATTAGAATGAGGTTTTACTCATTTGAGTTAGGTGTCTGACCACCTATCACAGCCAGTTGACTCAGCTACCTACAACTAGGTGTCCATCCCCACCTGAGAACCCTTGCTGGTGTCTAGGGCCGGCTCCAGAAGTGAGCAGGTCACGTGTGGAATGTAAGTCACATCTGTCAACCTTGTTTTGATGTAATATTGATATAAAATTATTACATAATGAACAGTTACTGTGACTATATTTGCCATGTGTTTTCTATATATTTGTCATGGAAAGGGTTTCTCTGGTCTGTAGATGGTAAGTTTCTATGCTGGAACTTAGACGTATTCCTGAGAAGATTGCTGAAGAGCACCCTGACTTCCAAATGGTTTGGATTTAGCCCTTAGTCTGCATTAGTTCCATATGCTGGTGGGGTTTACAACAGAAGGAGAGTATTATTGCATTCCCACCTCCCCAGATGTCTTTAAGATTGTTCCTGTTTAGATGAGTTTGCAGCTTTGCTTCAGCTGCATCAGACACCTGGGACAAAATCTAGACTTAGTGTGTTTTTCATTTTCATCAAAAATCAAAGCAAACATTTTCTTCCTTAAATCACCAGATAAATTGCTTGGTATTCTACACATACAGCCTGTGCTGTAGCATGCTACTGCTGAATTGCATTTCTTGGAAAGTAACTATCTCAAAGTATAAGAACACTTACCCAAAAAACCCTGAAGTTTTTTCTACAGGTCTAAAAGTTTAGCTAAGAAAACAGAGCGATGTATACTAGGAGATGTTAGTGTTATGACTCCAGGATCTTTGACTCCAGAGGACCAGACTGGTCTTATTTCAAGCTGTCTAAAGAGCAGCATTAGCATTGATTGCAGAACTAGCCTGGAGACTTTTGCCCTTCCTTCCAGCTAAAAGTGGGTAGCGATATTACTGAGTGGCAGTATCTACCTAAGTAAGACAAGGGGTAAAATATCGCAAAATATATAATGAAATGTTTTTCTTTCACAATGTATAGAGAGTTCGGTATGACAACACGTTCTACATGCCAGAGTTTCCATCCACGCTTCTTCATCCATTTGTCATCTTAGAAGTAGTACAAAGAATTTAGTCCATTTTGTGTTAGGATAAATTTGCTTGTTGTAATCTAAGATACCACCCACATATTAAAAAAAAAAGGTTCAGAAATGTCTTTGAATCACCCTTAATTGTACAAAATTGGCCTGATCTGTGAATAGCCTTTCCTGTGAATTTTCAATTGCTTCCTGCTTAGGGCAATGGCACTGCAAGAAAGGTGTTCTGTTTTACATATCACTTCTGCTCTTGGGCCAGGTTGAGTACTAAGTGTGACCATAGGAGCAGCATGTGAAAGTTTTATGAAGTTCAGAAGGGATTCTGGTTTCAGGACTGAATCAAGATTCAAGTCATTCTGCTTAACTGAGCTACACATAACCCTAAAGTTGGTCAGGTATTTTATAAAAGACTCACATTCTGAGACTGAAAGTACATAAGTATTTTCAGATAACACTGTCAGTAGCATCACCCAGTACCTCAGTAGTCCGCAGTAATAGTCACAGGATGTTCCTTAACCAGTCATGAGAATTTTAGAAAAGTTTATATAGCAAAATGTTAGTGAAAGGTCTGACAATTTAAGTCAGTCAAGTCAGAGGAGACATTCCTTTTGCCTTCAAAATACTATGGAGCAGAGCCATGAAGAACAAAAGTAGCAATAAGATAATTAAGCTGAGATGTGCAACAGTCCAGGATCTACTGCCATTCTTGCCATGTGTTGTTGTATAGTTCACACCATGTGTGGTCCTGCAGGAGGAAAGCAAGAAGTAGTTGTTTGGCTCCTGCTGTAGTGTGTCACAGGCAATGAAGTAGAATATGGGGTGAAAGCACTGAAGTATATTCAGGCAGAAAGTCTACTAGGCTCCACTAAGATCCACAGTATTAAAAGGACAAATCCTGAATGTTTTCAGAATCTTTTTATGGGAACATCTTCTGCCTAGATACTTGCATCAAGCTTGTCACAGTTGAAATTGAAGTGACTATAGCCTGTCCCTTGGAGAACTCTTTGAAACACCAGGGACTCAAACAGTGAGGCCCTTCCCAATGTTTCCTGCCTCCTAGAAGCAGGCTTTTTCTTGCCTTTCTTCTAGCTTCATACATTTCCAGACCTCGCTACACAATGGTCCAATTCCAATAGGAGGAATGGTCATTACTTTAGTCAAGTGTTTAGCTTGGTGGTGAGGACATCCTTCTAGGCATCAACATAAAGATTTGAACCACTTTCTCCTTTGGCTGAGGTATCACAAAAATGTTGCAGACATTTTATATAGAGGAGAAATTATGTCATTTTACATATGGGCTACAACAGCATAACAACATCTTAACAAAATAAGATGCAACAGCATCTTAAAAAATTCCTTAAAAAAAATAATGACATAATGCAGTGTGCTTTACTCTATTACCGGAAAGCATATATAACCTCCAAAAGGCATGCAGAAAACATCAGATTTCAGACATTTTTATTATAGGAGTATTGCACGTTACCAAAATCTTTGTATCCTCTTCACTAGCATACACTACCTACTTCAAATATGAATAGCAAGAATATAACAAGATAAGGCTCTGCTGTGTGATAGCAGATAAGATTTCAGTTGGATTTGATGCTGATTTTTTCTAAACTATTTCAGAATAACTTACAGAAGAGGCAGATTTTATCATCACAATTTATCTTCAAGTTCACTCACTGACTCTTGAAAGACAAGAAATTATATGTGGTGCTTTTGACCATGAAGAAGTTTAGATCAACTTATGTTCCTCATAGTCAAGGAGCACTTCCTAACTACTTTCAACATATTGTTGTTTCCAAGAAGCTGAGGGGAATTGTATGTGTTCTAAAGATGCTCAGTAACTCCAGTTCAAGTTACCCGGCAAGAGTTTCAAGGGAAAGGTCTCAAAAGAAAAATGTGGTAGTTTGGGAAAAATTGTGTCTTCTGGATACAGGCATTGTAAAATTGATGGGATAGTTAGAAATACGGCTGCTTCTTTAACTGCCAAATTTTGTTGATAATACATAGCTTTTCGTGGAGATAGGCATTTAAGAAGATACAGATTCTTCTTGTAGAGGAAAAACAGGAAAGCCACCCAACATATTCCGATAACTACCCAAATTTCTGTATTTTGTGGACATATGTATTTAGACAGTGTAAAGATTAGCTGCAAGTTGGTAATGGGGAATTCTTTCTTGAGAGAAAGTTTGCAAACATTTGATATCAATGTTGATGTGAGAATTTTGGTGTACGGCTTACACAATTAGGTGTTTCATAACTATACAGAGACATTTTAGCAACACATTCACTGCTTTTGTTTGGTCTGCTGCACTGAACTGAGCCCAGGTATCTGTGATGTGACAGTGTTTGAAATATATTTGATTTCTTATTTCTCTTATTTAACATTACTAGTTAATAACCTATCATAACGTACATTTACACACATTCACACACAGAGGCCTTTTCTCCTTCCTTTCAAGAGACCACATGAAAGGGTGGCAGGCAAAGATCTTACGAACTCCTTCGAGGATGCTTCAGGGGTAGTTTGTGTTGCATTTTGTACAGTATTCTGTCAAGGTGATTTCTGTGGTAACCTCTATTTGCATTCTTTCAAATGATGGTAAATTCTGACACATTCCATTAAATATTGATAGCAGTGTTTCATCTGCTGGAAACCCACATGGGAATATTTAATTTTATCTACTGTCTGAGACTATTCTCTTGTGGTATCAAAGCAGCAAGCTTTTTACAGTTAAAATGTTAATTAGATTTTTATAACCATTTTTATCTTTCTGCTCTTCATCTAGATTGCTCCAAACATGTTTATTTACAATTCCAAAATGCTGCCATTAATATTCCACATCTTCTTACTCAGAGATTAGCTTAATAGCAAACCTGAAAAATGTACTTAAAGGCTTGTGAAACACCTACAGAATCGTAATGCTGCGAAATTTTTTGGCTAATTGCCAAGTGATTTGTAAGATCAGCTTTTAAGGAAAAAAAGACAAGCCTGAAAGAACAAATGTCACAATTAGTTTTAAAATTGCATTGTTTTCTGAAACATAAAACAGTACTGAAACTGTTTATATAAAGGATTTCTTTATTGGTGAGGTGGGGTGGGGTAAAGAAAGCTAAGAAAAATGGGGTGTAGGTAGCACAGTTCCATCTTCATGAGTGGCACATGAAATATCTCCAAAGAATTGAAAAAAAAAAAAATCCTCTGAAAAATAACCTTCCATCACACTAAGGATTATGTGTTCATTTTATATAAAACACTGGTTGGGGATCTGGCCACAGACTGTTTTCTTACGAAGAAATTCGCAAACATGAATTTGTGGCAGAGGCTGGGGCTCTGAACCGCTACTGTTTTATGTTTTGCATCGCTGCTTACACACTTGAATAGTAAATACACACTGGATTTAAAGCATCACTAAGTAAAGAGGACGCCACTGATGCTCACTAACATGGAGCTGAACAAAGTGCCGGCATCTGAACAGGTGGTAACAACACAAGTTTAAATTGCAATGACCTTTCCTTATTTGATCTGCTGGCCTACAGGTGGAAAATGCAGCACATTAATGTGGAACTTCTGACCTATTTTGCACTTCTGGATAGGTTCTATGTAGCGATGTAATTGCAAGAGATACTTTCAGAAAATTGGTGCTAATATCAAGGTTTTCTGGGTTCCATTAAGGCTTGGAAGTTAGAAATCCTCACGCTGAGACAGCAAATTGAAAATGTTTGATACTAAGATCAGCTTAGTGAAGAGAAGCAACACTATACATGATTCTAGGCTGTGAAACTGCAATTCTTTTAAACTGTTTACTTCTTGCATACCCAACCCCCAGACCATTTCAACTACAGATGCACATCTATTGGGAATTAGTCTGTAGATCTCATACAACACAATGCAATGCAGAGGTCAAATAATGTTGTCTTTAAGATCTACTGCATTATTACCAAGAATTCTCAACCTCCAACTAGCCAGTTTAAGCCATGTTATGTCCTTTCTTTTTTCTTTTTTTTTTTTTTTTTTTTTTTTTATTACCAAGAGCATCTCCCTAGAGAGATCAATTGGGAATCTATTGAAAACTCAGTGGTGTGATATTACAACCTTATGCTATGCGTTTACAAAAATCCTCAGAAGTTGCGAAATGCTGTAACCTGTTCTCTCTGGAGTATTGAGGCTACTTTCAGCGCTCTTTTAACAAAAAGAATCCAAGTGCAGTTGTTGGATTTATGACAGTGCATAACTACTGAGAGCAAGGATAGAATTAGACTTGCTGAATTACAGGGCCATGCAAATTGATTACCACCTGAAATATTAGGAGCAATATGAGGATACTAGAAAGGGCAGAAGAAATGCCTATCAAGGAGAGGGTCAACCAACCAGTTGCTGTGTAACAGAGTTGACACTTGCATCATCCTAAGTGCCATCTTAATTGCTCTTACAGGGCTATGTTTTTCACCAGTCACTTGTTCAGAGGCCAGACCAGTACCAGGGGTGGCTACATAATCTGCTCTCTTGCAGGACTGAAGATAGAGTGAGGAAAAGGAAGGAGAGGGGAAAGGGATGGATAGCACTGCAAAGAATGCAAATGGCCCTCCCACCCCTCTGTTTCCTGGGGAGCACAGAGCCAAATGCTTGACCTGATGGGTTGTTGTCTCTGGCTTATTGTCTCTGGCTACTCAGGTGTCTACAACACAGACAGACCAAGAGTGCCTGGCTGTCCCTGTTTCCGAGACAGATTAGGGGTAATATAAAGGAACAGAGGGGAGGTAAAGGGGGTGGCACGGGGGTGGGGGAAGTGAGGTAGTGTTGTGGTAGTGACAAGTAGAGAAAGGAAAGGTGGGAAACATGGAGGTGAAGGGACATAACAGGAAAAGAAAGAAGAGACAAAAATGTTGATACAGGCCTGGGTTGGCAAAATTGATTAATGCAAATGAAGTGGCGAGTTTCCAAAGTGAATTCAGGTTAAGTGCTGTTAAGCACTACAGAAGGCACAGAGCCAGATCCCATAAGCCCTGTGGACTGGAGCCAGTCACATACTATGGCCATACTCTCCTGTAATCATGGGGAAGGTAATGCAGAAAATGCTTTTGAATTATACTCCATATTCTGTGAGGGCTATTGCTTTGGGAAGAACACCAAACTCAAGACAATTTCATTCTGCATAGAGTTCAAGTAAATAACCTGTGCGCTGTAGAGCATAACAGAGAGTGCCCAAGCTCTGAGCAGGAGCCAGCGTGGTCCAGCAGAACCAGGGCCATGCTAAATGATGTAGCTTGGAAGGCGAAGGAGCACATGGGGGACCTACTTGAGTCCACCTGTCTCTGATGTGCTGCACAGACCCAGAGTAATACTACCTTCCTCAGTAGTCATGAGTTTGTGCTTTGTCACAGAGTTGACTTAGGGCTTGTAACCAGTGCTGAAGACTACCGGACACAGATCATAGCAAATCATATTTGGACAGTGCTGCACCTGCATTGATAAAATCTGGTGGATCCTAGCTGTATCTGTATCGCTTACCTCCACGGTTATATTTTTCACTTACTGCTCACCAAATGGCACCAGCGCTCTGAGAGGTGGTCACCTAGCCACACAAGAGGCACTATTTGACTAGCCAGCCAAAATGATAAAAGTGCCTTGCAGATTACAACCAATCTTCAGGTCTTTGATTAGTCATTACTCATGTAACTTATTGATAACTGATATATACTGAACAACCATTTTTGTCATGGATAAATTATACTGTCCTAGAACTAGCTCTAACCTTTTGAAGCCATTAACAAAAATACTAGTAGCTTCAACAGAGACAGGATTTACATACCGTCTTTTCAAAACAAGAGGAAACTTGTTTAAATGCTATACTCCCACAAGTCCAAAGGGTTTTGGCACATTCAGAAATAAAATGAATGTAAATAAATTGTTATTTTATATGTATTTGTTTTATAATTGAGGTATGAAATGTACTGGCTCTGTAAAATCATGTTCTGTTGGCAGGCATAAACAATGTTTGTGTTCTGGGACATTGCAAAAAATTGCAATGAAATCAGAGTAAAAAGCTACCACCTACTTAATCTGAAAAGTTTAGAAGCCATATTTTTCCGGCATATAATTCTAGAGTTACCTAAACTGTCAGCACTTCACTTAGTTCCGTCATGAGTGTCCTTTTGATTTACAGAGTGTGACTCTATAGGGTGGGGACCATTTTTTTCACTATGAACTGAGGAAGATAACCATGACAGTGCTCTAGGCAGCTGCAAAACAATGGAGTGTTTTTTTGGCTGAAGCGTTGCAAAAGTGGTGGAGCTCTGACCCTCACAAGAAGTTTTCCAGTGTCGTAACTGAACGAACATAAGCTGTACTGGTTGTACCAAATACAGAATCAGAATACATACCAGACTGGAAGCTGGTGTGACGATTCCATCTGCTCTGGGTTTACTTCCCAAACCCATATAAGGACAAGACACGTAACACATATTAGCTGTTTTACACAGAAGGAAAACCTGAATATGTGAGCCAGAAGACAGACACAGAAAATGCAGCCACATTTCTACAAGACAACCAGGGCTTCAGGGTTTCCCTGTTTAGACATAGCCCAAGATGACTCAAGATTTGGCATTGAAATCAAGCATATTTATGCATGCATGCACCTGCATGCACGTAATGAGTAGGTTCCTCCAACATACTCATACCAGTACACAAATTACTGTGTGTTTGCCAGCCTGATCATGACACCTATTCCTTCGCACACACATGCTGTTTGATTCTCTTCTTCTGGAACACTGCAGTGATTCTAAGGCCTGACCTAACACCGTCTGCCTCACTGCTTCCTATTCTTGTCACTTTGAGGAACTTCCTTTCCAGGGCCAAGCTGCTGCATTCATTTTCCAGACCTGGTTTCAGTTATGTTCATATCTTAGCAAAAGCCTATTCAATTCTATAGAACTTCAGACACTACGGGGTCTCTGAGACATCCCCATGAGACTGCTATCTACAGCATGCAATTAAAGGAAGACCCACATTGCCCTCGCTAAAGGCTAGGCAGGATCCCCTATAATGCCTAAAATGATTCTTGGCAGCTATGTTTATGCAACTGAATCCTGTCCAAGATGTCTAGCTTGCAGAAGTTCCTTCTGAAGTGCTTTCTAATACCATCCAAGAGGCAAGCTTTTCCTTCAGTGAATCAGTTAAAAAAAATAGCAGTGGGCTTTTTTACCCTCTTTTGGAGGATTTGCCAGTGTAATACGATCCCAAGGCGAGGTTATCAGACACCACTTTGTTCACCTGAACAAAATCCTTTGCACTGTGAGGGGAATAAAGGGAATTCACAAGACAGTGGGAGAAAGGAGACTGAGCACTGGTAGTCTGTGCTGAACACTGATGTGTGTTCCTAGTGGGATTGGTAAAAGTTGACCAGTTTCCCTATCATTTTCATAAGTGATGATTGATTCATTTCTTTAGCATCAACAGAGTGCAGCCAGATGAAGAACTGATTCAGATTTCCAAACGCTTTGAAGGGCCAGAGCCTCTGTTGGCATGAAGAAGAGGGATAGAAAGTGAAGAAATGGAGAGGAAGACCAGCAGGAGGTGGTGAAGGATCTTCCTAAAGCAGAACTGCCACCAACATCATAGACATTTTCGCCTTTAGCAGGAGTTCTGTGCTGGAGACAGCCATTTGTTCATGCCCCTCTGTTGTCCCAAAAGTAAAATCAAATGTTTGTACAGCGTTGCTCCAGCTGAGGGGCTGAAAGCCTCATGTAGGGAATATAATGAATTTCTCTGCTTTGCTTTCTCTCTCCCTCAACTCCCAATTGATTATGGCTTGTACTTAGAAGGCAAAATTAACAACTCTGATCCCCAGCAGCAGCTCCTGTAACTAACAAGGAGGGGCAAGAGGTGTGTAACACCAATTTACTGCTTCTCTGTACAGATCTCACCGACGGGGGGATGTTAACTCCTATGAGGATGGACACCCTGAGCTACAAAGAGAAATTTCATACATGCCTCTGAAATGTTGTCAGACTGAACTATGGTCAGTAACTGCTCCAATATCACTGAGTGTCCAGATAAAAACTCTGTGGTATTTTATTGGCCCTTTAAACCATCCATTCCCTACAAGTACCTCTCATTACCACTGAAATATTGTAATGTTTCCAGGTTGCTTTCCTACTGTCTTCCAGAAACTGCAGTGTCTTCTGTCTTTTTCTTTCTCTCTCTCTTTCTTTCTTTCCTTCTTCCTTTCTTCCTTTCTTCCTTTCTTTCTTTCTTCCTTTCCCTTCCTTGCTTTCCCTTCCTTCCCCTTCCTCCCTTCCTCCCTCCCTTCCTTCCTTCCTTCCTCCCTTCCTTCCTTCCTTCCTCCCTTCCTCCCTTCCTTCCTTCCTTCCTTCCTTCCTTCCTTCCTTCCTTCCTTCCTTCCTTCCTTCCTTCCTTCCTTCCTTCCTTCCTTCCTTCCTTCCTTCCTTCCTTCCTTCCTTCCTTCCTTCCTTCCTTCCTTCCTTCCTTCCTTCCTTCCTTCCTTCCTTCCTCCCTCCCTCCCTCCCTCCTTCCCTTCCCTTCCCTTCCCTTCCCTTCCCTTCCCTTCCCTTCCCTTCCCTTCCCTTCCCTTCCCTTCCCTTCCCTTCCCTTCCCTTCCCTTCCCTTCCCTTCCCTTCCCTTCCCTTCCCTTCCCTTCCCTTCCCTTCCCTTCCCTTCCCTTCCCTTCCCTTCCCTTCCCTTCCCTTCCCTTCCCTTCCCTTCCCTTCCCTTCCCTTCCCTCCCTCCCTCCCTCCCTCCCTTCCTTCCTTCCTTCCTTCCTTCCTTCCTTCCTTCCTTCCCTTCCCTTCCCTTCCCTTCCCTTCCCTTCCCTTCCCTTCCCTTCCCTTCCCTTCCCTTCCCTTCCCTTCCCTTCCCTTCCCTTCCCTCCCCTTCCTTCCTTCCTTCCTTCCTTCCTTCCTTCCTTCCTTCCTTCCCTTCTCCCTCCATCTCCCCTTTCCTTTTGTTTCATTTTCTTCACCTCTTTCTCTTTAGAAAAAGATTTGTAAATGCTTCAGATGCAGTCCCATGGCATTCCTGACAGTAGATTGTACTCTATTATATAACTTTCATGCTATTACCATTAGAAACACATTATGCATGTGACTATACTTGCATCTTAAAATGTCTCATCTAAGATGTGGTATTTAGAAATCTCAGCCCCTAGGTGGACTATCTGCCCTGAAAGCAGTGTGAACCTAACCATGAGATAAATAGCAGTAAAAAATTAAAAACTAAAAAGATTTTAAAGCAGATCGGCTTCTGCTGTTTATAAGTTACATTTGTCAAACTTCAGATTTGCATTTTTTCTCTGTGTGAACCAAAAAGCCACTGAAATGTAGTTATAAAATCCGAAAAATTATCCCATAGAGGAAGTAATGTTTTAATTTTAAGATGAGTAGCTGAAACTGAGATTCGGTATTTTGGCAGTACAAACAGTGTTGACTTTATAGGTTAGATGAAAGGAAAGGATGTTTATTGACATGGTCAGATAGTAGAATTTCTTGTTCAAATCTTTAATCTTTAACCACTCGAAAATCAGGCTAATGAGCTATAGTAAAACAAAGAAGATTGGCTAGTAAAAAAGTTTAAGACCTTAAGCAAAAATGGGCAGGGGTTTGAGAATATTTTTAAAGCAATTTTAACCAAGTTTCAAGAAATTTTAAGCTGAAGTCCTTCTCAGTAAAAACTATTACATGAACTCAAGTGCCCTTTTTTGTGTAATTACTAGAGAGATGAAGTTTTAATGAACACATAAATTTGGTCAAAACTTCTAAAAGTCTTGGATAAAAATGAGACATTTTCAGTGTAAAGATGTGTAGCAATACAGTGAGTTTGAGCCCTCAAAATAAGAGGTTGTCTAATTAGAAAACAGTCTGTTTAATCCTTCCCCTCTCCTTTTACAAGAAGGATTAGGTATAAGTGCAAAAGCCCTCAATTTTTCTCGGTGAACAGTAGGTGTGCTGTTCACTGCTCTTGGTGTTGTATATGTGTACCTCTTGGCTATATAAATGAGAGTGTACTTAAAAATCATTGTAGAAAATAGAAAAGCTCCCACTTATTTAAATAGCCTATAAATGTGCTTTTCTGTTAAGGGGATGAGTCTATGATGATTTAGGCTCTTGCAGGGACATTTGTGTGGAAAGGAAGATGCTAAGATAGATCTTTGAGATCTCCTGAATGCAGGGACTATTATTTCACTGTCTTTTGAGTTGGAAGGATGAAAAAAAGGAAGAGAAGCTTCTGTCTCTGCCCCTTGCTCCCTATCCTGAACTAGGTAGTCTACAGAGCAATTGGGGGTATGTTTATTTCTGTCACAAACTGAAGAACCCTATACACAGAATGTCACCTGCTTGGGAGACAGTGTGCTGTCACTTGAAAATGCAATAAAGACACTTACCATAAGGAAAACTAGAAAATAGGCAATGCTTAGACATCCTTCATCCCGTATGTGCAAATATCTTCATTCTCATCTTAGGGACTCAGGACCTGAGATCTCAGGAGGTGATAAGGTCTAGCGGGGAGCAAAAAGCTCTAACAGGACACCATAGCCCACTCCACACCAGGAAATTAGTTGGTGCTAAGACATGGGGACAGGCATGAGAATTCAGCCTCTTATACTGAATTAAGTCTTTCATACAACTCAGTTGTCCAGGCCACCCAGCAGTGTTTCTGGGGCACAGCTTGGAAAACGGGCCTTACAAATCAGAAATCACTACTGTGTTCTGAAGTTGGAGAGAGTCTTTTCTCTGTATAGCATTGACTGTGTTAGCTGGGCTCAGGTCCTGGGAAAAAAACCACAACACTAGCTAGCTGACCAAGCCTGAGATTTCAGTAATCTTGACATTGGCTTGCCTCTTGGTTTTGGTGGTGTTCATTATCACACTCACCTGAGAAACCAGACAAACCCCTGGTATTCTTATCTGATTTCATGTCCACAGGTGTTCAAAGTCAGTGTATTTCTCATACACTGGGAGTATGTAGTTATGTATTTTAACTAAATTTTTGAAAATACCATTTCTGTTTTTTACAAACACCAGTGTTTTCTCAGGAGCAGATTTTCCAGGTGAGGTAGAATCCAGTTCCCATGAATTTCTGAACTGCCTGGCCTGGCTGTCAACAGAGAAAATGAGTACATCCCCTCCATTCCTCCTCTCTATAATGAAGTCTTCATTCCCCATTGCACATTTGTGATATCCTTTAATGAGCATTACAGCATCTTTGCTCATTGGCAACCAGTAAATCAGTTCATACATGAATGCCATATGGTTCTACATATATATTCTAGTCCCCACTATTGAAAAGCACAACTGTACAACTGAAAGACAGCACATGCAAAACTATACCTAGAGAAGTGGAGACATATGAAGAGAGGATATTAATTTCTGACGGGTATCCTGCAGCACAAATCAGGCCAGAAAAAGATTCTGCCATATAGTTTGAAACTGGCCTCAATTAAATGCTTTTGTAATAGAACATTGTGCACTTGGCTGCAACTGCAAGTGATTTCTGCAATGCACCAGGGCAGTGTGTTAATCCTGTACAGTTAGTTAAATTCTGGGAAGGAAATCAAATTCTGCAAATAGTGTGTGGGATTTTCTCACATGAACACCAAAAATCAGTGCTCCATCCGCAATGCATACTTAGTGTCATTTAGGAATATTATCATCTTTCTGTCAAGTTCCCTGCCTAGACTGTCTTTTCTTTTTACTAACCTCAAGGATGACCCATTATCTGTTTCCTACTTTATGACACCTGAATAGAAAATCAAAAACAAGAAAGGTGTTATTGTCAAGGCACTGTTGGTTTTCAACTTTTCTCTTGTTTTTCTTCTGCAAACAAGGTGCCGAAAAGCATCATTTTCTAGAAACTAAAACATAAAGAGCAGACATCTCATCTACATTTTTGCGAAGAGTGAACAAGTGGGACATTGATGTAAAATGGGTATTAAACTTCCCACTCCTTTCCCTCCCTCCACAAATATTCTTTACTATTCTAGTTTTGTAAGGGAGGATTTTTTTTTTTATTTTTTTCCCTTGTATGCCTGTTATGTGTTTTATAAATAGTTAACTCTTTGGAAGCCTGAGTTTCCGTAATTTCCTTCTACGTCGGTGGAAAAGTTTCTAAGCTGTCTTTCTTGAGAAAGTGTATGGCATGTGAGAGTGAGTGTGCATGTGAGTGTGCTCATATCTTAGTGCTCCCTGGAAGGTCCCTGTGGCTGGGGCTTGAGTGAGCCACAACTGCAAACCTTGTGGACAGTTTTACGGTGGCCTTACCTGGTGCCACATGCTTCGCACTACAAGCATGGGTGCCCCAAGCTGTCATCCACCCTTTCTGCTCTTTAGCTTTGCACTTGGAGTATTAGTTTACACAGATTTTCCACTAGCATTGAATCATTGTTAGTGGCCCTTCTCTGGCCCACTTCTGTAATAAGTGTTTCCCTATTCCTAGCAGCATCTGCATGGATAAGCAGAGGAGAGGACAGAGACAAAAATCGGTCTTGCAGTGCATAAAAATGAAAAAAAAAAGAATATTGTAGAATATTGTATAAATTAAACTTTTTTTTTTTTTGGCAACTATTCCATTTGGTGCATGCTTGAGAAGGTCTGAGCCAGCAAATGGAATAAGCGGCTGCAGCCATGGCAGGTATATTTGGTGCAATAGAGGTAGCATGACAGGGCTCTATTACAGTAAGTAATACAATTCCAGAAATAACCTATGCGGAACATATTGCTTCTGCTGCACATGTCAGGAAATGGACTTTGATCGATGTTGTTGCAACACAAAACCACATACTAAAACTTTTTAATTATGATGACAATGTAAAAGTGTAGATGGTTCTCACTGGCAGTGTTCATTGTCTTTATAATTAACAAGTGGACAGTGCAGATGATTAATTCTGCATGCTCTTCATGTTTAACAATTCTTTCTAGTTGCTGCCATCAGCATATATATAAGCAGTAAGGCATGAGAGAGGGCCTGGTTATCATCACCTCTGGGGTGCTAAGAGGTATCCTCTAGGGGAGTGATTATCTCATGATAATCGCACCACCTGGAGTTACATATTGCTGCTATAAAAATTCATTAATGTAAGAGAAAAACGTGTACATTTGTGCTAGAAGATCAAGTTAGGAGTTCAGAATGCTAAAGAGCATTATCAGGAGCTCTGGTTTGCATTCCTTCAACTCTATATGAGAATATTCACTAGGCTATTGTAATGCTTTCTCAATTTTGTAAACTAGAACACCACTTTAGCAATATTTTTGCAGCAGCCTACTATGATACTCAAAAATGAAAAAGAGATGGCACAGCCATCAGAGGACAGAAAGTGAGTTAGTCACATACCTCAAATTGCCTTCTCAAAGGGAGTATCTCAGTCGGCAGAAGACATCCTAAGACATAGCTTTTCAGAGTAAAAAGCACAAGGAAATAACAAATCAAATTAGATAGGACCGTCTATAATTTTAAATTTTAAATAGACTAATTTCTACTCAGCAATGCATTTAGAGTACATTTAATTTGAATTTATCAGAAAAGTATGGAATGAAGTACATGGGAATACAATAACTCATTGTCTGCTGTTCTCTATGATAATGTAACAAACTGTTATCTCATATTCTAATGACTTTGATGTTAATGGAGTCGTACGCTCTTCCTGACCTCTTCAGCACTGGATGGATGTATATGTGCTTTTGCTGTCCTTCAGGTTTTCTGCTTCACTCTCAGCTTTCCTACTAACCTTCTTATCTTTGCTTCTATTTCATTTCCTCTTTAGTAGGAGGGTAGATTTTATTTAAATTAGGAGTTTTAGTTCTACACTTGTAAGGATAATTTCTTGGGTTTTTAAATCAGTAAATTTTGAAGAAACAGCTCAATTACTCATATTGTGACTATCCACGCCCAAGAGTCTTTCTTGCTCTTTCATAGAGGTTTATCCATTTAATGAAATTGGCTAGCCTGTCACCCAGAGACAATAGGAGGCATTCAAAAAAGCTTCTTTACTACTCTCTCTTTCCTTACTATTCTTTTTGTTGCCTGTGCTTAGCATCCGTAGCGTGTGGTGGATGCAAAGATAGACTTTCCTCAGGCTCTGTAGATGGTGGTGGGAACCATGTAGACAGTCAAGAGAATGTGGCCCAGAGAATGCTAAGTGGCTGCAAAGCACAGAATGGTTTCATTTACAGCCATCTTCTGCTAACCATATGTTCATCACAGCTAGTCAGTACACAAGGAGCTAAGGCAAGCTCATCCTTGGGGGGAAGGAGAGCTTAAGAATCATTTGCTTGTGCAGTACCTCTAATACTCTTGGAGTCCAGCTTTAGCATAAAGAACAGAAGGCAATTTGGGTTTGTTTTTCATGAGTCTACGGGGCACTGTGAAATGTTAACTTCCCTGTCTAGATCCAAAGTATCCGTGTGTTCAAAATAAGAACATCTTTAAGAGATGGCACCCGCTCTTGCTAGACCTCAGCTTATGGCACAACTGAAAAGGTAGCTATTGTTTGTGCTATATCATTGTTGTGTGGCAGCAGAACAATATATTGTTGCTGACATACTAGCAGAGGTTTGTAAATAATTATAACTGCATACACATGAAATAATAGCAAAACATGTAAATTATACAATTAAAATGATTAATAGCTATATTTGATGTGGAATAAAGGATAATTTTATTTCTACAAATGCATAGAAAATGTGCATTTTTTTTTAATCTAAAGCTCTTCTCTGTACTGAGAAACTGCACTATTGGGACTGTACATTCTGGTGGTTCTGTGGATTTTCCTTTGGACTTGCTCACTCAGGAGACTGAATGATTTGTTTGGCTGTGGTGGCCCAGATGGATTCTTTTCTGTCATACAAGGAATGGCTGAAACAGAAAGCTCTTCTGTTAAGGCCACCGAGGCATTTTGTAAATGGAATTGTGGTCTTATCAATGCTGATGAAATTACACGGTATGAAGTGCTTTATCACATTCTGTGAGTGCAGGAGACCACAGTACAGAAGGGAGTCAAAACGGCAAATACATCTTGTGCAACATCTTATTTGGTTCCCCAGGTGGTTGTAGGGAAAGACTTGTGAAGAGGTATTCTTGTAGATTTCAGGTATTACAAGAATTTGCTGGTATGTTCTCTGTGGCTGTTAACGGCTAATGTAAAAGAGAATAACTGTATAACTATTTTAACTTGCACTCAAGAGCATGTGTGTCATTTGTATCATTTGGCATATGCAAGTCAAAAGTCTTGTTTTTATGGCTTCATCTGGTTCACCATTCTGGCTTAGAGTGTAAAAACCAGCTGTATAAAACATGGCACCAGAGTAATTCGTCTGGGAATTTGCATTATGGTAGATGATAGAATTTAGGAGCATCAGCAACTCCTTGTTTCTTGCTGACCCCATCAGCTTCCCGATTGAAAATCTAAACAAAAGTAAATGCTGTTCAAGATCTTCATGCAACTTTACTATTGTGGTCAGAATTGGAAAAAGGACTGAACTAAAAACGTGAGAGCTCCTGTAAGATTGGTACTGACACGGGTTAAATGAGCCTGCGGTACTCTACAGGGGGCCAGGTACCCACAGGGACGTGTCCATCTGTTTGGTTTCTCAAGATTGTTGTAGAGCAGCTGTGCCTTATCACTGATTCCAAAGGAATAATTTCTTATAAATTATGGAAGTTAATATACAGGAGACTTGTCTTTTCTGCTCTTTTCCTGGATACTTAGAGAAAAAGTCTTTCAGACTGCCACAGAGTCGCTCAATGTTGGTCCTTGTTTTCTACTACACAAGGAACTCTGTAGCTTGGAAATATGACATTAGCTGGTGTTTAAGGCATAGCGCAAAGGTAGTATCCAGTAACCAAATGTGATAAATTATTAATGCCAGCCAATCATTACAGATTTGTTGTTTCACTGTGTTACTGTTTCACTGTTTTTTTTGTGTGTCTGAGATGGTCCGGACCATATTGCTTTTAAATGCCACCACATAGACAAAAGAAGCCAGATAATTTACTGCATGACGTTTGCCCTTCCCAGATTTTTAGCCTGACTGATGCTATTGGTTTCTGTGCCTTTTTTTTTTTCCTTTTTAAGAAGTGTTCAAACTCAGACTTGCCCTGTGAAATGCCATTTTGTTCAAAATCTGGCACTTGCAGCTTTCACATGCTAGATTATATGGTCCATGAGTTCTGCTGGGTGAGTTTTTCTTCATTCTGTACTGCAGTTCATGGTGAGCTTCACAGATCTTGAACAGCTCTGCCTTTGATGGATGTTAGTACATTTTCTCAGTGGCTGACTTTTATTAGTTTCAAAAGATAACAGTCTATGTAGCCACATACTCAGGTGTTTATGTGTGTGAAGGGTGTCATGAGGAAAAACTGGAAATCTCCTGCTCTTTGCCAGATTATGCCCTTCAGAATATTTGCATCTGCTTGGTATGATCTTTAATGCGATAGTGAAACTGTAGGGAGCCAGAGATAGGAACTGCTGATGTTTGGTTCATGCAGACTCTGTGAACTGCAGTGTCCCTCTCTGCAGCAAGAGGATAATAGTATTCAACCCCAAAGAGTTTTCAGATTAATAATTTTTAAGAAAATTACCAGTAAATTTACTCTAATGGAAAATCTGAATTCCTTTGTTATGCCTGAACATGGGCTACTTGGAGACTGGAGGAGCCGTTTCCGACAGCATATGCTGCATACGTCTGTTTCTGGATCAGCCCAAAGTCAAAATAGCATTAGGGTATGTTTCTTGAGACTGAAGGCTGTGCAAAAAATGGCAGGATAGAAGCATTTAATGTGTACAAGAGCGTTGCTACATATTCTTGAGCACCATCTGCTGGCATTTTCTCATTTAACCGTTATTTACATAATTGGAGGCATCTCTATTTATAGAATGTTCCTGAAAGAAATAGGAGTTGAAGCCCTCAAGTAAATAAAGTCTGTCCATGTTTCTTAGGCATGCTTGGAAAGTGGCCATGCAGAAAATGTCTGGAAAGAACTTTGGAAGAGCCTACCAAGATGCTGCATGGAAAAGCAGATTTAGTTAAAACACTAAATGCAGCACAGAGATTTGTATTGAGATGGGCAATACCTGGACTAAGGATGTGGCCATTGCCAAGGGACAGAGCTCTTGTTGTTCTGCAGCAGGTAAGATACAAGTCAGCATCTCCAGACAAGATGGTCTCAGGCCAAGGAAAGGGATGATAAAGGGTTTTGCTACGAGTAACTCAGCAGTAGAGGTGCCAGATTTCTTTAAGACCCTCCTGAGAAAACTTTCAGAAAAACCTGTGAGGAGGAAGGCAGGAGACACAAAGGAAGGAATGAGATTTTAATATTGATCCATCTTGGATCTTTAATGTATGGTTATTCAATATCCACTTGTGTCCTCTTTCAAGGCCTAGAAATTCAGTATAATCTCCAAAACACCAGTGAAGAGATTATCTATACTATAGCCAATAATAAAACGTGTAAATCCATGCTAATTAGCTTTAAAATAGCTAGCCCAGGTGCAGATACCTGCGTAGACCTGTGAAGGCTTCAAAACCCTTCCAATAATTTGGCTGTTCTGCCTTACCAGATTTCAATGATAACTAGTTCCTATGTGGCCTGACGATGACCGTGGTGTAGTCTCACTTCCCAAATGTGGTAGTCCTACATCCGCCACCTTCCTAAACACCAGCTCATCGGGACGTCATCTCACAACAGCACCTCACAACAGCAGCTGCTTCTCATACTTTGCGTAGTGGGGTGAGTGGGTGGGAAGGATTTTATTCTTCCCATGGTGTGGAATCATATGTGCTCTGATCTTCCTAAAATTGGTTTGGCTTATTTGTTTGCTTGTCTGAAAAAGTAAGCTGCCAATGGATAGGCAGGAAAGCCTAGACAAAGATTATCTCTACATTTCAGAAAACTAAGCATCTGGTATATATTTTTGTGTGTTTTTATTACTTTAGCACCTTTAATATCTCCAAATGTTTTGAATGTTATTCTGAGTCCTTTGGTGGTATAAGGACTCCTGAGTGACACCTGCTGTATTCTGTACTTAGGATTTATAGAAATGAGAGGAAAACAAAGTAGGAAACACAATAGAGTGAATGCTGTGTCCCACAGAAACCATTATTTTTACTGACTTTCCCTAGAGGTCAGTGAAGTAGCAGATGTTGCTTTGCCCTGCTCTGTCCCTTGGTATTTTTTTACACAGATACAAAATGAAAATGTCAGAGTTTTCAAAGGTCCCAAAGACTAAAAGATATGAAGCAATCATAGCTCAAAAATATTTTTTTCAGGTGTCTCTGGAGAAGTTAATTTCTGGTAGAATACATTTCCATGAGGAAAAATATTACATAGTCACAATGCAAAATAACAAATCACTAACAATGATTTTAGGCCCATGATTCATTTGATGTAGTTCCTTATTTCAGCTTCTAGGGGTGGCTGCTTCTCCTCAGGAGTTCAGTGCTTTTCCTGAAAGCTCGCATTCAATACCATTGGATATTCAAGTTATAATTTAACTCTGTTCAACTTAATTTAAAAAGAATATTTATTGAACTTGAAGAATAGCCATACCATATTCTTATTTATCCAGCTATGGCATATGCAAGTTTAGATGCCTCTTACAAGATGTGTGCTTTTCTATCAACGTGATGCAGCTAGACCTAGCAATACATTTTCCATTGACAGGGAGAATAGAATAACACATTAAATTTAAGCTTTTTATCTTCCTTTAACTTCAGTGTAAAATGCCTTTAAAAACTTTAATAACTACATTCAGAATAGTGAATGTAGTCTATCAGAATAGTGAATAGTAGTCTATCAGAAACAAAATTATAACTGGAATTTAGCCTAATTTCCCCCCCCAAATTCTCCATGTTTTTTGTATCAGTCAGTTGTTTTACTTTCCAGTGTAACACGTCACTGTGAAGAACTGTGGCAGTCCAACTGGTGATTAAGTTTAAGCTAAATCTTTAATTTGAGTTCAAATCCTTCACACAGCTCTTGTTTTTTTGTACCTTTTTCAATGAGTAATCTTTTCCTCAATTCTGAGAGGAGAGGAAAGTACTTATACATTTCTATTTCTGAGTATATGGAGAAGTGCAGAAGGGTCAGTATTTATAATTCTTATCACTGGTAAATAAGGAATATTAAGCTCTGATACCTTTAGCCTTCAGATAAAACTGCCTTGAAAAAACAATTTATAATATCTTGTCCTGAGAGATTTGTGTAGAGATGTTAATGTAATAAAATAAAAAAGAAAAGTAGATTAATGGTCCTGTTACTGCTGAACTTCCTAGTTGTACTATGCACTTACTGTCTTTACTCATTTTTGCCTAACCGATGTAGAACTGCAGAGAGTGCTGTGTGTTTGTACCAATTCTCTTGCTGCTGAAGGAGCACCAACGGATTGTTACAAATGTAGGTTTTTTGTGAGGAGAAGACTTTGCTAAATGGTATTGATGGATGATAACTGCTTAAGTGGATACCATTAACCACTTGGTGTGCAATACAAAGTTTGCATTCAAGACTTAAGAAATTGCAGTAAATTAATGAGCTTGAAACCAAACCAAACAAAAAACTGACGTAAGAGAGCAATCAGATTTCCATTAAAAGGTTCAAATTAGTGAGGTTGTGAGACAAAACTAATATAAGCCAATCCAGAAACGTGGTTTTCTGCAAGTAAATAACCACCTGCAGAAAGTGGTTTTCCTCAAAATGAGGACTGTGTGCCATGTTAGTTCGTCTTAAGCAGGTAAAATAGAGGTTAAGCTGGACTTAGGTGGACCAGGCACTGTGCTGACCCAAGGCCAGTGGCATTTAGGTGCCCCATAAGACTGCTCAGACTGACACTTTCTCACAGGTGAACCAATGGGTCCAGAATCTGCTTTTCTTCTAATCTGAAGTGTATGGCTTATAACCTTATGTCAACTTCAAAGACATTTTGCCAGCATAGGACAGCTTCTCTGCTGCCATTTAAGGTAAGGAAGTAAAAGCTTTTCCTGACTTGACAATCCTCAGGCTTACCAACCTTTCCATTTCCACTCATTTGAGAGGAGTTCTAGAAAAGTTGAACATTTCCTCACCAGCTTAAAAGCTCTCTCCCTTATTGTAAACAATAGACAGTTAAAGAAAATTAAACAACTTATTGCTAGACAAAAAAAAAAAAGAGGAACGAGACATTAAAACCTAGGAAATCGTGGCAACTAATACTGATGAGCATTGCCAGCACTATAAAACAAGTCTTAAAGCAGTTAAAAGTTACATTACATAACACAAGACTGCTGTGGCCTGATTGAAAATGATTGGAATTAATGAGAAGCCTCATGGTGTGCACCTGCATTCTGTGATGCAAAGACCAGACTAAAGTTCAGGCTTACATCATTTAAACTTCCCACGCTCCTTTCTGCTCACACAGCTGACAGCTCCCCCTGGCTTAGTGTCCAAAACCACATCCATACTGCCAAAAAGAAGACAGTCTTTAAGCCAGGTGCCGTAGTTTTATCCACCCTACCCAGCAGTCAGTCCTAGGTCTCCTCTGGTTGCATGTGGTGCCCTGTGTGATCCCAAAGTGCAATTTTTAATTGTGTGTGTACTTGTGGTGTTTTTTGATTGATTATTTTTCAGGTCAAAGTGTGCCAAATACACGAGGGCAGCTTTGTCTTCAGCCCATGGAAGTGAGTGTGCATGTTGCATTCACTGAGTAGTGGCAAAGCCACAGCAGGTGTCCTGTTGGCACACCCATGAAAAAGTGCCAGTCTTAGCAGTGTTGTGGGATGTCTACATGCCAGCAGAGTGGGTTAGCACAAGGCCTGGTCCATCTAAGTCCTTCATAACCTCTATACTAAATGCTGAAGAGGAACTAACATGGCATGGAGACCTCATTTTGGCACTTGCAGAATATCATGTTTCTAGATTGGCTTATGTTATTTTCTTAAGACTAGCTGATGTGGGAGGTAGCCTGGGAAGTTGGGACGCTGTGTGGAACTGAAGGAGGATGGCTTCTGTGGGGTCCCAGTGGAGATCCCAGACCTGGAGCTGATGAGGCTCCCAAGAGACTTGTAAGCTGGGAAAGAGCATCCCAGAGCCTGAAGTAAGCCTGGCTAGTCAGATATAAGGCTAGCAATGGGGAAGAGGAAGACATCTGCCTGCATCTGTGATACCCAGACCCTGTTGCCTCTCACGGTCCTTCTTGGCCCTACCTTGTCCCCATCCCCTAGTCCTACGGCTGTTGCTCAATTGACTTACCACCTGTCTTCCCCCCTACAGTGCTACCTCCATTTCCATTGCAAAATCAAATTTTGCTGCCCTCCTCCCTCCACATACTGTGACAAGAATAAAATTACTTCCTTCGTCCCTAGTCTTGGAGTAAAATTCAACTATGCTTATTCTGATGAAGAATGTTGAGCTGGCTCTGAAAAGATCCTGATGACCTTATAGCTAAGGATATATGAATAGTACAGCTTGGGCAGAGGGAGGTTTGGGCTAGCAATGAGCTCCACTGCTTTTTAAAATAAGAAGGTTCTCATCGTGTCAACAGCCTGTCTCTCTGCCCTCACCTGTCAGATAAGTGTTTTGTAACCGAACCTCAACTTGAACAAATTCTCATCCTAAACAAACACCGTTGAGAACAGAACCGCACTTATGATCTCTGTCCCTTTCCCCAGATAATATGTTCTGAATAACAGTTAAAGCAAGTAGCCAGTGTCTTTGATCTGCTCCAGGAAATCAAAGGTTTGTTGGGGAGGAAAGCTAACTTTTTGAGCTCCTTTGCCCTGGTCTGGCACATGTGATCACACTCCTGCTCTCCCACAGCGCTGCTGGCTACTGGGTACCAGCATATTTTGTGGAGTTCCTCTTCCCTTTTGAGGGAGGCACTGAGGAGGCACAGAGCTTCGCAGGCCCCCTTGGGTGCAGGGAGGTATTTTTCCCTTCTTACTGTCTTGGATCAATGCTTTATTTTAGAATTCATCGTGGATTGATCAGGGAGCGCACTTTCAAAACATAATTGGTGGCATTATTTGCCTCTGCGTTTAACAGGCCTTGAAAGCTACCAGTGCTCTTTAGGCTACAAATGGGATGTTACCGGTAGATTTGTTTCCTTGGATTCCTTCAGCAGAAATCCTCCCTCCACCCCCAACAGTAACTTATGAAGCGAGAAGGAAAGGAACTGCGTTTATGCTGCTCCTGGTTTAATGTTAGTACAAAGCCTTCCTAGCAAAGATGCATTACTGTGGAAATCTGGGATTTAGTGGGTCATTGGAAGGCAAGGTAACCATCAGAAAATGCTACAGTTTGGCATCACAAAAGTAGCCTCAATCTATGAGGCCTAATCTTGCGTGCAGTGATTCATGGGTAGTCCATAAATGAAAAGCGGCTCTGCCACGGTGAAGTAAGTTCAAGGCTGCTGCGAAGAGTGGAAGAATAATCTTGGTGGATGAGAGAAGAGCAATAAGCTTGTATCAAGGAAAATTCAGGCTGGATTTTAGAAAAACCTTTCTAATGGCAGAAGTATTGAAGCATTGCAATAGATTTTCTGGGTAGGATATGGATCTGCAGAGCTGGAAATCTTTAAGAACTGATGAGTCAAAAATCTATGAGACAGGGCATAACTGAAACCAATCCTGCCGAGGCATTGGATAAGCTAGATGACCCCCTGAATTTCCTCTAGACTATTTTTATCTGAAACTAGATTTTGTTGCATGGCTCTTGACATTTTACACTTTGCTTGTAGTACCACATTCTGGAAACAAAGACTGTAGCTGTCACTTAGCAAGTTTCTAACTACTGTGATTGTGAAGATGAATTCCAAATTGTGGCCAAACAAAAAGGAATTAAAGTAAGTCCAAATGGAGAGAGAGATTTTAAGCCAGGCCTGTGGTTTGTGAATACTTTGTACCGACAAAACTAAAGAACTCCAAAATATAGGGTAGAGAAACTTCTCACTGGTGAGCGTTGCATACTGTCATGAAACTTGCATTCCAGTAAGAATTAAAGTTTGCTAGAGGCTGAGATTTTTAAGGCTTCCCACTGCCTGAAAAACATGGAAGTTTTTTTTATGCATGTTTATTTATCCCTTTTCACTGGGAAAATACTTTTACAACCATTACAGCAGTGCTTTAGAGAGTTTAATATAATTGAAATGCTGTAGGCAGGGGAAAAAAATCATGTTTTGGAGGTGGAGTTCCCAAAGGAAACTGAGTTCTGGCTGTGGCTACATTTTCTTGCTAGAATCCTGCTTTTTAGATAAATGTCAGACAGGGGTTTTGAAGCTGAAAATAGAAGCAGATGATGAAAATAATTCTAATCACTAAAGCAAGATACAGAAACAGCAGAATAGGAAAGTGGTCCTAGGTGAAGCTAATAAATCCATGTCTGACAGCTAGATACATTGGAGTGTACAAATTATATGCTTTTATCCAGGGAGAATTTTTGAGCAAGATTAAGGTTTTAATGTGATTGCCTTCTTGTGACAATTGGAAGGAACTGCACTATTCGTTGCAGTGAGAGGGCACTGAGCTAAGGTCACTGAGTGTTCAGTCTTTCACACTGCACTTGAATCACCTTAGGTAGCAAATTGCATGCTCTACTTTAAACAAGAAAATAGAAGCAAATCACAATCGCTCAGAAAGAATGGAGGCGTGCACAGGCTCTTCTGACTTTAGATGAACACTGAACGTCACGCTAAGGGATAGAATGGCTAAAAGACAGAAAGAAATAAAAATGACATGTCCTATTTACAGTTGTTTGTATATTTTAAAATGCGGTTGCTTTATTCTTAGGTTATTGCTGAAGTACATGGATCTCTAAGTCGCAAAAGTATAACAACGTAAGAAATGCAAGCCCTCCCTTCTTCCCCCCTACCCTCCATTTCAGCGATTAAAGTACTTTGGATACTTTGATGTTTTAAATTCTAATTCCTTTGTTGTGATTTTTATGGTGGCTTTGAAGGTTACTTTGCAGCTTTTTTGTATTTTCTTTCCTAATAGTTTTATCAAGACATGCTTCTATTACAGCTAAGGCTCTTAAAGGAAATATATTATTTAAATGTGAAATGGAAAGAGAGAAAATGTAAGACTACGGTGCATTTTTCTTTGTCATTCAGAGACATAATAGAACAACTCAGAAGGCGTAAAGATAAAATTAATATGGGAAACTGCATACTCTCCTGGCTTATCCACTAGCCACATGCAGATGCGGTCCTTCCACCTTTAACTACCACCAGCTTTGTTTTCAGAAAACAAACAAATAAGTAGCTTATACCTATGTATTCGAAAGAGGCAAGGCACTGATTAAAAAAAATGGCTGAACAAACCTTCTGCTTCTGACAGTGGAAAAGGGTCTTTCTTTCTAACTGCCTCCATGCATTTACACTATGCCAACCATTCTCAACCCAATTCATTTTATTATAATAATAATTGTTCTTTATTGCAGTAACATCTAAGGATCCCAAATAGGGGTCAAGACCCTATTATTCTAGGCACCGTCCATGTGCATAATAAAACCATCTCTGCTGTAAAGAGCTTACTATCCTGACATATGACGAGGCACAACAGTAAAAGAGAACAAACAATTGCAGGGGAGGGGTGGAGGGGAAGCTATCGAGAAAGCCAATACACTGGGTGCGCTAAGTAGCAGTTTCTGGACACTAACTGATTAGCTGTCGTCAAGGGCTTTGTATAATCTGTAGAAATAGTTTTTCACTGTGCCTTCTATATCACTTAGCTTTCAGTTTTTAAAATGCAAAAGTGCTTGTTAACACTTCTTGAATAAACTCCCGGGGAGGGGATGTGGGTGGGCGGGCAGGGAAAGGAAAGCTGGAAGATGGAAATGATGTAGGATCTCTAAAGATAAGGCGTAAGAATAGGTGAGTTTGGCTCCAACTATATCTGACACCTGAATCCAAGTACATTAAGGGAAATTCCACTACTTTAGTCTTAAGAAAGTCTAAAGGAAAAAGGAATCACTTTTACTGTTACTACCATACATCTACTGCGGATCTGAGAAAACACTGCGTGCATGCACAATCTGTGAGGGAATTTTCTTATTTTTTTTCTATTTTTCTTTTTTTCCCCTTATTTTTTGTAAGTGTTTTTAAATAGTGATCATGGTAATTTGGACGCATAATAAAAATGTGTTGAATTATTTTCTTTGACTGAAGTGCAGAGGTGTCAATTTTCTCTTTCTGTTCTTGAATTACATGATCATAACATCCCTTCCCAGTATGGATTTTCTATAATACACATAGGTGCTAGCATCCTGTGCATTTTCTGCTAGTCGATTATTATGTGAGCATATCCATGAGAATGGATGACCACAGAAGATGTGAAAGTAGAAACAGCTGCATATTTTTGTCTCAGCAAAGCCTTATGAGAAACTGTGTAGGTGTTGACAGTTCCTCAGTTTAAGCTACTAAATGTGATGTTTCAGAAGTATTATTATTTGCTTCTTTGAGGGGAAAAAGAAGTTGTGGGAAAAAAAAAAAAAGTGTGGTAAACCAAGCTTGTTAATACGCCAAAAATAGGTGTCATTTAACAATACTTCTCCAGCATATATATATATCTAAAGAATCAGTATATGATTATAAAGTCCTGACTGAGCCAGGAGTAACTGTGCTCACTGGAGCAGTTTTTGATGCCTTGCAAGTAATTCATGTTTGTGATGGTTCAGAAAGGTCCCTAAATTTTGCTATAGTTTTCTTTTTTGGCCCAGACAGCTCTGCCCCTTTCCTCACTGGCATATGTGCATTTTGTCATCAGCACCCCTGTAACACTACCAAGAGTCTTCATGTAACACGTAGCCGTATGAGGGTGGTAGAGGTGCTGGGGGTGCCTAACGTGTACTGTCAGAGATTTATCTCAGGTGCCTAATGCTGAACTGTGCTGAATATCTGTTGGCTCTATGGTGGGAACACGTGGCCAGGGATTGTGACTGTGATTGCCTGTTGGGGGGCAGGATGCTCCTGGGAGCTGGCTTGAATGTGAGAAGAGAGAAGATACTAAAGTTCCTGTGGAGCCGTGGGGATGGTGTGGCTCCCAGGGGGATGCGGTTGTGGTGGCAGCAATGAGACAGGCTCATGGGTCCAGTTCTTAGTGGCCAAACTTTTCAGGAGAGCACTGGGTGAATTTAAGCAGTTTCCCAACTAGGTTGGAGATGGACTTCTCCAGGCTAACATTCAGTGCAGACTCCCATGGTTTCTCTCAGTCTCAAGGGACTGTGTAGGCAGTATAAAGTTAGCAAACCCTACCGCTGGGGAATGATCTCACTGAAAATGAACTCCACTACTTTTTCCTCTTGCTTTGCGCATTAGCATAAAAGTAATAGTAAAACAATGTTTGTAGGTAGCTTTTTTCTTCAGGTAGTGAACAGGGATATGGTTGTGTAACTAAAGAGTGCTGGGCATCCATTCTCCATTGGAGAATAGCCTTCTCAGTTACAATAACTTGTTATCAACATGTTTTGCCTCCAGTCTGAGCTGGCTGTCACCTCCAGAAATCAGTGGTCATTGTGAAGTGCTTGTCTCCCTCCAATGGATTCAAAGAGCTCTTAGGCAGCTTAGTCCAGATGCCTTTTACCTGGGCAGAATGAACTGTAATGAATCCCACCTCAGTGTTGCCTCCTTTGAACGGACATGATGAGTGATCGGCAGAAACCCTGTGGCAAGGTTTGCAGGGGAGCACAAGATGGTGAGATGTGATGACTGGTCTCTGCTTCTGCATCTGACATCCACAGCTATTTCTCTACCCTACTTTCTTCTTCCCAAGATGTTAATCTTACTTCAGTGTTAAATGAACCAATTATATTAGCAAGGGCTTGTGCATGTGTGGAGCAAACAATCAAGACACCATGCAAGTCTTTTGAGAACCGTCTGAAGGAAGCCTAGTGAGGGTTAGGCACACGCCTTCTGCATTTTGAAAGCATTAGAAGAACCCTTCTGAGAAAGATTTAGCTGGAAAACTGAAACGCCTGGTGTCTCCATCTCTGGCTTTACACGCTTAAAAGCATCAAATATATGAATCTTAACTTTTGCCCTTTTCCTATCAGTTCCTCCTGGCTAGCTCAGGTGGTGCCTTCTTTGACTTGATGGCTTCAATGGATTGTTAAGCTTTTTATTTACTGATGACACAGGGAATCTGGGGAACTAAATCCATCTGAGCACTACACTAGACAATGGCTTGGCAGAATGGTAGCTATCATTTTTTCAGATTTAACCCTTTATACACAACTGTTTTGCTTATGAATTTAAAATTGCTCTTTTCCCCTCTCTGTTTAAAATACATGCACACACACACAAATGCATAAAGACCGACACATGTACATAGAAGCATAGAATCATAGAATGGTTAGAGTTGGAAGGGACCTTAAAGACTATCTATTTCCAACCCCCCTGCCATGGGCAAGGACACCTCCCACTAGACCAGGCTGCTCAAAGCCCCATCCAGCCTGGCCTTGAACACCTCCAGGGATGGGGCATCCACACCTTCCCTGGGCAACCTCTTCCAGCGCCCCACACCCTTCCTGATATCTAATCTAAATCTCCCCTCTTTCAGTTTAAAACTGTTACCCCTTGTCCTATCACTACACTCTCTGATAAAGAGTCCCTCCCCATCTTTCCTGTAGGCCCCCTTTAGGTGTTGTAATGTCTGCCTGGAGCCTTCTCTTCCCCAGGCTGAGCAACCCCGACTCTCAGCCTGAATGAGATGGATGCGTACACGTACGCATGCACACACGCTTTTGACAGGGGTCTCCCTGAATCCTGGGAAAAAAAGCAAATATCCTTTTCCTGCTAAGCTGAATTGCATTCCGCTGTCTGCCACTGTTTTACAAGGTGGATTTTAAGAATTAAGGAGAAAAAAAAATAAAACCTCTAGGAAAAAAAAGCAAGCCCTCGATCTAGTCGGTGTCAATTAAAAGGGAGCCTGTGATGCAAATGCCACATCAGCACCAATTTTGTCACTTAAGAACTTTAAGATCAGAAGCAATTACCTTCAATAGCACCTTGTTTTTATGTGTCTACCCTTCATAGCCTTGGCTAGTAACTCGGCCTACACCATAATTTACACTGACATCTAATTTCAGTGGATCTGCAAGCAATCTAACTGAAGATGCAGATACTGAAGAGTGAGGAGTCCTGCTTTATCACTGCAGACATAAAGATTCATTATTTTTTGCCAATTCAGAAGCGAGCCTTATGGGAATGAAGTTTTTTTTTGTGTGCGTATGTGTCTGTTTTGCATATCTCATTACTTGAATTATTTCCTGGTTTAGGCAAATGATCACTGCCTTTAACTAGATGATTAAACACTCTAACAGCTCACAAAGAAAAAAACCCAGCCAAGTGTTACCAGCATTGAGTAGATTTACCATTTTCAAGTATCTCTGCAAAATGAGAGCAAAAGAAAAAGCGTGCATTCATCGCTAATCATATTCTTTGAAGTATGGTAGAGACCTGGCAATTTTATATTGTGCGTGAAAGTCACAGTATTAGACTACGATTATTTTAAGAAACACTTTTATCATTTTCTAACTGACAGAAAGGGCAAGTCTGCCAGCCGTACAGCTTGATGTTTCCTCGTGAAACAATGAAAGAACCCTACAATGATGTGATTAATGACTTGCATCCATTTTCTCTGATCCCCAAACTTGAACACAGTGAACAGAGCTGATCTTTGCGCTATTATCCAGGCTTCTATTCAGACCAGGCTAATACCAGCACAATTTCTTTTGCGATGCTTGTTCCCCAAGCCAAGGAATTTGCATATCACAGAGAATAAGTTTATGTAACCCAGTTGTTGATTTTGATGGTGTAAAGAGCTGTCAGGGTTGTTTTTGTCACAAATAGCATGGTTTAAAGTAGGTGTTAAAAACATGTATTCTTGCTTGTTGTTTTACAGTATGCAAAATTGTTTAATGTTGTAAACATATAATTAGTAAGAGAAATGTTTGCAAGTTGTAAGTCAGCATGTACGTTTTCAATTAGTGTTGTGCAGATGGTGAAGCGAGACAATTGTCACAAAAGACAACTCTCACTTCTGTATTTGAAAATGCAATTGTCCTTACAGCTCCCTTTCACAGACTGATTTGAGATTGTTGTAGGTCACTTTCGTACAAACTCTTGCAGAACAGTTGTAAATGCCATAAATCAAAAGTTTAGGTGACTTTTGCTTTTGGTTCATGTTCTTAAGGTCCATCAGAGAAAGTGACCCATTTCAAATTGGACCTAGAGACAGAGACCCTGAGCATCGAAGGACACTCAAGTCTGACAAGCGTTGCATAAGAACCGTGATGCTGAGGGCAGTTAACATGCTTAGCACCTGACTTACCACTTCTACCCACTCACACATAAAATGATTACCAAAGGGGAGAAAGAAAAAAAAAGACTGTGCTGCAACGAAGCATGGAAAGGAGAAGTTCCTACTGATGCCCATTGCAAAATTATTGGCTGCAGGTCCTTCAAGTATAAACCAAATTGATTAAGGGATAAAAAAGGACAGTTTTACCGCTTTAGTCTCTTGCCTTTTTTCCATGATGGGAATGAAGGTTTTCTGAGGCATAACCTGAGGTACAGAAGTTATAGCAAACAAACAAATAAATACCAATGCAGATGAATATACAAAACTGACTCAATCACATTCCTGAGCTCCTAGTAGTCAATCTTCTACTGTAACACAGCTGAATTGGCAGAAGTGAAAATGCATTTGGAAAGTTCAAGGATTTTTAATCCTGCTGTATATATTGAGCTATTAATTCTAAATTATAGGGAAAAAGCACTGATTTGATCAGAAGCAACATTAGCACTTTCCCTACAGAAAGTATTCCATCTAGTGTCATTTAAGCAGCCCTAGTTTATTTAGTCAAAGGAATAATAAAATCAACTTAGACGCTAACAGTTAGATGCCCAAAACAAGGCCATTTGGGACGAAAAATCTTTGATTTTTCAGGATGTCTTTTCATACTTTGGGCATTATCCTGTGTGCAGGGGAAATGCTTTAGGCATGAAAACCTAAATGGCACCAGTCCTAACTGCACCTTTCTTATGTGCAGAGCAAAGACTTTGTGCCTTCTTGGAGGGCTGGGAAGTCAGTGACACACTCACAGGGATGGCTTACACCTGGTAAGCAGGCAAAACATGTCCCTCCCCCTGCCCTGCACCTCCGCGGTCCCCACCAGGGGAGATGTTCCAAATGGTCTCACTCATCTCACCAGACTTCACTAACCAGAACCAAATGCTCTTATCTTTCTTTAGTGGAAGTTTCTTCTGGATACAAGGCAGACTGAGGATATTAGGGCAGAACAGGGAGCAATGACCATTTCACCTTCCTTGATTGATTTTTTTACTGAGTTACAGAAATGAAGGTCCTGAGAGCTCTGAAGGATGGCAAGGTCTTTACATCATTCTTCGGTGAACTGTCAGTCTTTCCCTTTGCTTGTTACCTCTCCATTGGCTTCTAATAACCTTTCTGAGACAGCAATTTATTCCATTAGAACCAGGAAATTTCCACACAGGATTTTCACAGTGCTTCGGATACAAGTTAAAGATAGTTTTATACTATTAGTTTCAGAGGATATGGACATAGAGGAAACTTCCTTGAGCCTTCCAGACAACCAGACTTAATCTACTAGCTCCCAGAAATTCTTCCTGTTCAAGCTTTTGAAATTGGAAACTTCAGTTACGAATGTATTTTTTAATGTATATTTTTACTGTCATTTAAGGCAGCTGTGATAACGTCTTTCAGTAATATTTGGTATGATTAGCTCTTCACTGCCAACCCAAAGATGACCAAACATTTTTGACTCCAAAGCTTGCTGCTGAAGAAACTTGTCAAGTACAATATGCAGAAACATCTGGGCCTTTTTGTTTCTTGATGTAATTCCCGATACCATTCATTCTCTGTAGTAATAAATTTAAGTCTCCACCTGAATGCCAATCTGATTCAGGGCTTTTATAAAAATATGCCCAGATAACAGTCTTTCCTGAAAATAATTTCTGGTAAAAACCAGTTCCACTTTATCTATTACTTTTTTTGCATGTGTGTGCTATTACTTTCTTTTTTTTCTTTACTCTCTGTCACACTGCTAATGTGCAGTACAACTACACTGCCTTTATGCTTATTTGTGGTTTTCTGAAGAAAGCCACTACCTACTTCCCATCAGGATTGCTATTCCTCCATATTTTTTTTCTGGCGGTTACAGCAGTTTTATGTCCTGTACTAGTGGCTCAATTTTCTCTGCCTTGTTGTCCAGGCTTTTTGCATTTATCTAGGAACATTTAAATTGTTTCTCTCAGAAGTCATCCAATTTCTTATGTGAATTAAGTGCAGTAACTTTCATTAGCTGTATTGACTTCTACTCTTGTTTATTTTCATATTGTGGTTGTTTTTTTGTTGTTTTGTTTTTGTTTCATTTTGTGGGAGGATTTTTTATTTTATTATTCTTCTTCCTGCCTTCCATACTTTCTTATCCGTTATTGCAGTTTTGTTTACCTGGATTTTCTTTTCTCTGTCTACTGAAAACAGGTGTGAATTCTCTCCCAACAATATTCTTAATTTCCATGTTGTCTCTTGAGACCTGTCTACACTGATTTAAGACCTGTCTGCACTCCAAAGATTTAGCAGAAGTCAGTCTGATGAGAAGGTGCAGGGACACCTTTTCTTTTGCAAAGTCCCTGATAGACCTCTAGGGCTCAGGCCCTTCTCCTATCATGTTGCATGCCCCAAAGCCTCTGGCAAGGCTGCTCATTGCTTTGCCACTGCCTAAGCTGGTCTGTGAATGTTTCTGAAAGATCTCACCTACCTCTTAAGTATCTTTAGCATTACCTTGGTGGGATAGGCAGTAATCTGGTTTTAATAATCAGATATATGAAATATCTTGCTTGCCAGTTCCCCACAGTTACCCCTATAGCCAAGAAATGTTTAGATAGAATAAAGGAAGTATTTATAAAATCCAAACATTAACAGCTCAGTTACTATGTTTAGTGAAAGAAACACAAACATAAAAGAAAATCTGTATGTTAGATTATCTCCAAAAGGTTTCTTTCTTTGATCAAACAAGTGGTCACGAAGGTTAGATGGACTTGCACACAAAAGGATCTTATCACATAAAATCTTCCTCCAACATTATTAGTTCCACTGAAGAGAGTTCTTATTTTGGGGATACATATTACCTTATGTGCCATCAATTCTCTCCAAGTTTCTCTTCAGATTCAGACATTCAGAATGCAAATTTAGATCTGAAGAATTCCTGTGGACTCAAAGTTGACTTAGATCCTTGGCTAAATAAACAGCTGGAAATGTTTTACTGGTCTAAATAATTTTCAGAAAGACAGGTGTTTGGGTGTAATTTTTAAAGACACTGATTATCTAGGTGTCAGGGTGACTATCCCAGTTCATAACTAACCACAAATATACAAATCATTAAGAAAATGCTCTTTTATCCTAGGTGAGTGTGAATCAACAGGTAAGTCATCATCATCATCATAATCAAGTCCCCAAGTTTTCTTTCTAACAGAAACTATAATTCTCTTTACTCTTTTTACTTATTCGTGTCCTTTGCTAGAAAGCAAAGATTCCTGTAAAAGTCACTTCAGAGCTCACTTCTTTTAATATCCACTCCAAACTTAGTATCATTGAATTATTTTGTTCAGAAGGGATCTCTGGAGCTCATTTAATCCTGCTCAAAGCAAGCTCCGTTTCAAGGTTTGATCAGGACCATGTTGAACCAAGTGTGAAAATCTCAAAGGATGGAGACCCTGAAACCTCTCTGGGAACCTGTTCCAGTGCTTAATTACCCTCACCATGAACATAGTTTTCTCTTGGTCCGGGCAAGTTTCTTTTGCTACACCTTGTAACAATTCTTTCTCATGCTTTTTCTTGTCGGCTCTGAGAAAAGTCTGTCACTGTCTTCTCTATAGCTTACTTCTAGGTGTTTGAAGGCAGTAAACTAATCCCTCCTTAGCCTTCTTTTCTCCAGGCTGAACACATAAATATCTTTTGGTCTCTGTATATCATGTACTGCAGTCTCCTAGTCATCAATTGGTACTGGGAGCATCCAAAGCTAGACACTGTTTTGGATGGATATTCACAAGGGCGAAACAAAAGGAAATAACCACCCTCCCAGACCTCCTGGCCACAATTTTCCTGCCCAGTATGCTGTTATCCTTCACTGCCATAAGGGTGCTCTCATCTGCAGAGATGATTTCTAAACTGTCACCTCCAGCCTTGCTGTTACCTGGGGTTGCTGTCGTCCCAGGCGCAGGGCTCTGCCTTTGCCTTTGCTTTCTTCCACCTTCATGGGTCAGCTGTTTTTCCATCTGTTAAAGTCCCCTGTTCCTCCTCCACTGTACCAGCTGCTCCCCTCTGTTTGGTGTTATTCAGGAACTAGATGATCCTATCTAAAACGTGTTTAGTAGCATCAGTCTTTGTACCAAGCTCTGAGGAGAGCCACTTGCAACTGGATGCCTGCCAGACTCTGAACTGTTGACCACAAGCCTTTGAGTGCAATGATCCAGCCAATTTTTCCCTCTCCTTGGAGTTTGCCCATCCTGTCTGTACCCGTTCAGCATGCCTACAAGAGTGCTATGGGAGACTGTGTCCAAAGCCTTGCTAAAGTCAAGGTAAATGACACACACTGCTTTCCCTTTGTCTGCAGAGCCAGTAATTTCATCATGGAAGACAATCAAGATTAATTAGGATAATTAAGGATAATTATAGATAAAGGATAATTATAGAATTTTCCCTACCTTCCATCACTTCAGAACCACATTTTACATCCTTACCCTGGTGGTTAGTTTGCTATTCCAGTTTCTCAGTCTGCACTGGTGACAGACTTATTAATTTCCCTTCATAATTAGTCCCCAGTTGCCTAGATTTGACTCTTCGCATGAATCTCAGGTACTCTCTTCTTTATTTTTTCACCTCTTTTCCCTTGCAAACTCTGTATCTGATTCACATTTCTCTTTGGGCTTTAATCTCTATATCTGTCTCGTTCTTCTCTTGAGAGTCCAGTTGCTTATTTCATTACTTGCACTGCAGCTTCTGCTTGGCTCTTTTCATTATGCTTCAGACCTTCAATGCTCTTTATGTAGAAACACATTCATAACTTGGTTGTATTTACCTTTGAGTAGATTCCTGGCACAAATATTTCTATCTGTGAATTTGGCATGGAGCTATGCACTAGCTTAATCATAGCCATTATATATTTCAAAAATATGCTTTGATTTACACGGACTAGGAACATGCTTTATATAGTTTATTGATAGGTAGGATAACACATTTAAAATCGGTGTACAAATTTCATATGCAAAAGATGGAACCACACACTTAAGCTGAAATGCTCTGTAGCTTTGTAGTAGGGGAAAAAATGCATATCTACATTTGCAATTTCAGTTGATGTATGCTGAATTTACACTCATATACTGCAAATATGGGTTTTAAAAGAAGATAGCAACCTGGCGTATATCACGGAGTTTTGGCAGGGTTTGATTTGCACCTAGGTAATTGTCTTATACTGCAAAACTGAAGGATCATTTATAAAGCTTTTAGGTGGTGACCATAGCAGTATTTAGGTGTAAAAGAGATTATTGTAGTAAATGAATCTTGTCTAAAAACTAGCAGAAGAAAATTTGTTTGGTGTTCAGTTAAAAGCACAATGACTTAATTATTTATCTTGATTCAGAATTTTGGCTGTAACTCTTCTGGCTCACGCAGTTGCAAAAGGATATGTGCTCCCCCTCCTCTCTATTTCTTATCCAGAACCAAGCAATTATGCTTTAGAAGAAACCATTTAAAGGACAACCAATTTCACTGCAAGCATCTAGGCCTCCAGCAGTTCAGCATGACTCTTGCTGCAATGACATCTGTAAATGTGTATCGTTGCTGCAGTGTGCCTCCTAGTGTTTTCTATAATTCTGTGGCAGAAACCATATTACTTATAGCCTGCTGCGTTCAATACTGTATTTCAGTAGTTACTGCCATAATGGACATATTATGCTCACCAAAACAGTATGCCTGGGAATTTAGGTAGACACTTCTCTGCGTGTGTGTGTGTAAATGCAAACTGCTCAGGCTTATGTGTTTTTGTCTACACAAGAATACATAATTGAAAGAAGTGGAAGGAGTTTAACAGATATATAAAAATATATTTCTCAAGAGACAAACACCTCATGGCATGTACGACATCCTGATTGCCCAGTATACTACTTTTGAAATAGATACCTTCCTTTCTCCTGACTGAGGAACTGTTTCAGTAAAATGGACTTTTCCCCCACAGAAGTGGATTATGATAAATGGATAGAAAGTGCTGCACTTAACACATAGGTTACCTTTCAAGTAGCTTGATACTCCCATTGAGCATTCCTGTCTTTAGAGCTGATAGCACCTGAAAAGTGGGTGGCAAACATCCCGCTGTGGGTACCTAGCATCCTGTTCTCTCTACTTAAGACAGTATATATGGGTCCAAACTGTTTGTGTCTGTACTAGGAGGAAGGCATTCTAACCCGTACTGTCCATGTATATCTGGCACAGTTGTTGCATTACACCCTGCTTCTAAATAATTCATATGCAGGACCAGAACCAAAGTCCACTGATCTCACTGGATGCCAAAAAAGACATGCAATAAATGAAAACAAACAATAACTAAATGCAGCTAAAAGGCAGAAAGGTTCTTATGGAAGTGTTGTCGTATGGAAGTAGTGGAAGATATCCATCTACACAAGGTAGAATGGAATGCAAATAGTTTTCTGTATTTTAAAATATACTTTAATCATAGAATGGAAAGTAATATTAAAATTAAAGAATTCTAGCAGTCCAATTGCATATTCAGCCTTAATTTAGCTGCTTTGTCCATACACTTGATCACACTTTTTTTAATCACCAGATCAAATATAATTTTTATTCCCAGAGAGACCACTCTTATCCTAAACTTGAACTCCTACTCTCCAAACTAATCTAATTCCATTCTCTCATCTCATTTTCCACTCGTTTTTTTTCTGTATTTTTCCACCAAAGAAAAACTGAATGATGAATTTGGATTTATTATTTTTAAAGACAAAGTCAACCTGGGACTGGCTCAGTCAGAGCTAGTCTGAACAAGAATGTCAGTCAGAACAGAATAATTTGGTCGAAGTTCTGAGTATCTCAAAACAGTTTGTATGCTGGGAAATATTGAGCAGCTTTAACAGTAGGTTATGCCTCCAGCACTGCTTATAGTGTATCTAGTCAAAACCAGAAGAGGAAAAGAAATAGTTTAAAAAACAAGCAAATCAAACTTAAATAGTGTCAGTCTTGAGGAACACATAACATTAAATACACCACTACCATTTATTTAGGTGTTATGAAATGTCAATGCTTTTTCTGCCAATTCCAGTAAATCTCTTCAGATTTATTAAAAAAAGAGAAAAATGGTGTAGTTTTCCATCAAAGAAAACAAATAATTGGTGATTTATAAAAGATGATAAGGAGGAAGTTCAAGCGTCCCCTGATATCTCAGCCAGTGCTGTAACAAACCCAAGTTAGAAGCTTTTCCAGGAAAGGGACAAGGAAAAGAAAGCATACCCTCATCAGAAAGAAGTGAAGCAGAAGCCGATTCAGCTGGTTTGTGGGTTTTTTTTATCCGTGGCAGACTATGAGCTTAATGACAGTGAAATGATGATTAGTAGATCATCAGGCTGAAGCTGAAATCTATGAACACCTAAGAGGAATAACCTGAGTATTTCTCCTCTTGGATAAGTAGGCCAAGACTAATCCCTTCTGACTGCTATGAAAAATGTATTTGAAAGACAGAGAGGTAAGGACAAAAATGTGTTTATGACTATCCTCAAACTAGCCAAATCTGTATTTTTACATGTTGGCAGAAACTGTGGATCTAATCAAAAGTGGAAAAAATGAATGTAAGAAGAAACCAGTGTAAGAAAAGGTGGGAATGTAGTTGAAATGAATAGAAAATGTGCTATTGATGGAATCAGATACAAGGAAAGTAATTTTCTTTTGGAACAGGATTCTGCATAGGACCTCCGAGGCCTTGTTTCCTTGCTGGAGATGACAGAAGTCAGGAGCTGTCTCAAATTTAAACTGAAAACTTGGGTCAGGTAACAAAACAGAAGGCAATATGCGTTTTCCTTTTGGATTGCAGCTTTAGTGAATAACTTGATAAAAAAAAATTAATTATACAGGAATCTCAGCTGAACTGGTCTTTACAAATCAGTTGAAAATAGTACCTCTCAAACCTTTCCAAGTAAAGACCCACTTGCAAGCAATTGGGAGGACTTGTGTTTTCAAAATGGAAGCTCAGATTTGTCCAGTCAGGGCAGGGCTCATGCTGAGAACTTTGATCTTGCATTCTGATTTAAGCTCATTTCTGCATCACAGACATTGTAGTGCTGTGGTGGATGGCTGCAGTCTGCTTGATTGGACCATTGGATTACTTCTTGATTGCCCAATATTGAAGAGCTAAACATAAAACATACTGTCATCATTGCTGGGAATGCTTCTTTTGACACGGAAACATTTATTTATACTACTTATGCTATAGTTGAAGTATGACAGCAGGGGTTGTGTTTTATTCACCTTCAGATTTGCACAATTCTGGAAGCCTGGAGGAGGAGCAAAATAGGAGCCTTTACATGAGCTTATTACTTTTGGATAGTCTTCCTGAACAAGATACTGATCTTCACAGAGGCAGCTACTGGCTTTTGGACTTCTACAAAGAGGGAAAAACCCCTGGTTCTATTTAGTTGTGAGAAAATAGGTATTAACCTGGCTACTTTGCAATCTTTTGGGCTTTTCTAGTTAGTAGGATTTATGCTTCCTTCTTTGTAAGATTTATGTTTCTCTTATGCTAAAAGATCCCGTATTTCAGTACTGTGAGACCTAGGATGATGTCTTACTGCAGCGATGAATCTGTGCAGACGACTGTGAGAGGAGAAACATAAAGTAGAGGCAGCTAATTCATCTTGAAACCTTTATATAATTCTACATATCAGCCTGAATCTGTACCTATTTAACAGTAGCATTTGCCTTTACCATTCCATGTGCGTGCTTCATTCCATTGGCATTTAGAGTGATTTAAATGACTACAGCCACATGAGCAGATTTTTGAATCTCAGGCTCCCTGTGGCTTTTTCAATGCCTGTTTGCTTTTTATAGCTTTGATTCTTTTTCTTACAATGATTAAGAGGTGAGACAACAAAAAACAAAACAAAGTTCTTGTCTGAATGTACTTAGGACCTGGTATGAAATGTAGCCAGGGACACATTCTTTCTACCTCCATAATCCCCAACAAGAAAAGGCAAATTCTAAATGACAGTACTCCAGCAGACAGAATGCATGTAAGATTATAAAAGTGGGGCTGCTGATTAACTTGATGACTCCCTGAATGATGATATCAGAAGTCTGAGCAAGTGCCAGAGACTGATTTATTAAAAATGCTTAGGAGCATGATGTTCGTGTTCAGGCTTTTCTGTTGAATGCATTTACAGATTCAAATTCTGCAGCAGTACACTTTTCAAGCAAGTTTAAAATAGCACTGCAGTTTTAAAATGTACTTCTTCATAGCATTGCTCTTGAGAATTAGGCTTAATTTTCCAAGATAAAAAAGTCACAAATGTTGATGATTATCTGAAGTGTACTGCACACTTAGTTTTTATGTGTAAAAATAGTGTTAAAGAGCCAATTTGAGGAGCAGGATGAAACCATACCAGTAATAAATATGGATTGTTTGCAGTTGGAATTGGTTTTAAATTGACTCCTTCAGTTTGTTTGTGGGTTTTTTGTTTTGTTTAGTTTTGGTTTTTTTTTTTTTTTAGGAACAAGTGCCATGCAGTATTGCTAAAGAAAATCTAGAAATAGAGATCATTTAAAATTTCTTTTACGGGTTACTCCCTAGACACTACATGTCTAGCTTTTTCTATAAAATAATGTTTCATTTTTGGTGGTGGTTTTGGTTTTGGTTTTTTGTGGTTTTTTTTGGGTTTTTTTTTTTTTTACTTTTTTCAAAGCACAAATGTCATTAAGTTACTAGAATCTTAGAATCTTCTAACCTATTCATCTTTTCTGATATTTCAATGCCTCTAGTTCAGCTTGAAAGGATCATCTTCTCAAGAGCCTCAAGTTAAGGAATTAGTATTCTTTTTACCTCGGAAACCGTGAAATATTGGAAACTGTGAAATATTGGAAACTGTGAAATATTGGAAACCACAAAAACAAACAAATGACTTGCATTTAATAAATCCATAATGTTCAGAAAGAAGGTTAGGCAAGTCTTAACCCTTATTTTTTGTGGTCAAAAGTGTGTCTGACCTTGTCCTGATTCTAACAAGGGCTCAAAAATCCATGATCTCATACAGTGATATAGGCACTAGTACTTATCCGAATCCTCTGTATTCTTGCAAGAGGAAAAAAGTGTGATCCTTAACTTCGGTCCTGCTACGTGCAGTCCTAGTCTTAGATACAATGGGTGGCCTAAAACATAAAACCAAGACAGAGACCATTCACACCAGAGAAGCATAAGACACTTTTACTGTCACCACCAGCTGTCATCCTAAACAGGTCTTCTCACTTGTAGCTCTAGTTTTATGTCCACGCTCAGTAGGGACTTCTGTTGAGAGAAGACCACTTTGGCCTTAAAACCAGTTCTCAGTGCAGTTCAGTGAACTCTGAAGCCTCAAGCATTAAATTGATTTTTTGTGAGTTTCCTGATCCTATACCTACCTTAATCCAGTCTTAACTGTAGCCAAAAACCTCTATGAAGACCAGAAAAATATGCAAACTATTGTTTCTTTCTGTAATAAATCCTTACTCTGAACTAACAGCCTTACCAAGATCTATCCATATCAGAAGAGAATGCAACTGTCCCCTCATTTTACATTATTATCCAGTGCTAATCTAATCTTCTTCAGATGCTGCCTTTCCAAACCATACTTGCAATACCAAACCAAGCCCAGACAAAACAGAACCCACAGATTTACTTTTCTCCTCTTCAGCACAATCTTTCAACCCAAACTGACAGGACTTTTGTCACACAGTAGACCATGCAGTTCTATGGTTTCTGCTTTCTCTGACCAAACTCTTACTCAAGACCTAACTATTTATAAACACTGTCCGAGAGAACCAGCTCCCTGGACAACAGAAAATAAAGGTTTGTCTTCTGGAACCACCGTCCTCCTTGTGGTGATTTAACCCCAAGTGGCAACCTATGCAGCCGTTCATTCCTTTCCCCCTCCCCCAGTGGGATAGGGGAGGAGAATCGGAAAAAAAAGGAAACCTTGTGGGTTGAGATAAAGACAGTTTAATAGAACAGTAATGGAAGGGAAGATAATAATAACAATAAAGGTAAAAGAATATACAAAATGAGTGATGCAATACAATTGCTCGCTACCCGATGATCGATTGCCCAGCCCATCCTGGGCAGAGATCATGCATCCCTGCCCCCTGGCCAAACCCCATTTATGTACTGAGCATGGTGTCTATGGTATGGAGTATTCTGTTGGCCAGTTTGTCCTGTCTATGCTCCCTCTCAGCTTCTATGGGAAGCTGAATAAGTCCTTGACTGAATATAAGCGTTACCTAGCAACAACTAAAACAATATGTGTTATCAACATTATTCTCATACTAAATGCAAAACACAGCAGCTACTAGGAAGAAAATTAACTCTATCCCAGATGAAACCAGGACACTCATTCTAATGGTGGGCCTGGTAGGAAGAAGTCTCAGTAACAGAATTGTTAAGTTCCTGTACTCCAAAATCCTTATTAGAAATTTAACTAGAACCTCCTCTATGCACTACATTAAAATATGAACTGTTCCTTTCCAGAAACTGCTTTCTTCCTCAACCAGAGCCCTTTTGAATGCATAAACTTGATGTTTTTATTTCAACTTCCCACAGCCCAAGGTATAAACCCTAATCAGCATTCAGAACAAGAAAATTAAAAAGGCCCATTTTTCTTTCTGAAACCTTCATTCTAGACTGGTATCATTTGCAGGACCAAATGCTGAAACTGGATCTTCAAGATCTGCTGTTTGTGTTAAGAATTCCTAACTCACTGAGGAATAAACCTCTGTCCATAGAGTCATAAGCTTTACAGGATCTTGAATAAATCTAAATCCCTGGCTTGTCCAGTCCATGACCTTAGCCATAACTATAATCCCATTCCTATATTTTCAAACAGAATAGAGAGATGAACAGGAAAAAAAATTAAAAAATTAAGCCATTTCTTTTTACCACAGTGGAACCAAATGTCTCAGTAGTCCTGAAGGATAAAGAAACATGAATTTACATTCATGGCTTCAGGCCTTGCTCCCAGGAAAGGCAACATGAACCATAGCTCTACTCATATGCTAATAGCTTTGACATGTTTACAAGAACAGAACAAAACACCCACAAAAAAATCTTCCAACATGAAAAGAAGCTTTCTTCTGGGTTGGCTCCCTGAGACCTACTGCTGTTTGGTGTTCTGTAAACCTCAGCAGAGTCAGCATCCTGTTTGTGCTTCACTGTGGCAGACCCATATGTGAGGAAAAGCAAAAAATAAGCTGTACAATTCAGGTATTGGAGGATCCCTCAGTAAAACTCTGTCTCCATGCTTTGCTCTCAGAAATTTAAACAGAACTCAAATAGTAGAGCACAGTAAGTTTTGTCTCTACCTACTCCATCAAAAGAAAATAGAAATCATTTCTCAAAATAGATGGCTGAACCTTTCAGCATCAACCAAAAAGACTGGGTCTTCATCTTAAGAGGAAACAATTATAAGGACAGTTAAGGAGTATATAAATTTGTAGGATTAGAGAGCAATTTTCTGGCACTGATTTTTATCATAGATCGGTGAAGGCCCATTTACTCTCTTTTCTACCCTAACAGTGCTAGAGTTTAAAAATACCCCCAAGACCTGAGCTACAAAAAATTGGGCAATTCTTTATGTCTGGCATGGTGTCTCATCTTAAATCACAGAAGCTTTGTAAGCTGTGCACTCATAGCAATAGTCTGCATCTGAGAATAACAGGACTGTAGGGAAAGTGATGTCCTTGGTTACCATGCCTGTCATCCTAACCAGAACCATAACCCTATGTCTGCCAACACATAAGAAGTTTCTTGTTGGTCTAGAAGAAAATATCAGGCATTCTCTGAAATAGCTGCCAGGAATTCTGCCAGGAACCTGCAGTTCATCTCTTCCCCAGTTTTCCTGCACTGAAAAATATACTGCATAGCCTCCAAGACAGCTTAAAGGCAAAATATATATTAAACTGCCTCTGGTTTTAGTCCAGAGGCCAGGCAGGAGCAAAGACAAAGCAAATTTCTCAGACACTATTGTAAGGTGATGCTAATCCATGATACGTCCACTGCTAGGCTTAGCTTTATTCCTCAGACTTCTGCTATTTTTTTTCTTCTCTTTTAGAGTAAGCCACAATTACAGGAGGAAGAATGGGGAAATAACCTTTTCACACAGGCTTTGGTAAATGTAAGTCTAACTTCACACCCAAACCTAAACTAAGCAAAAAACTAGAGACTCAGTAGAAATAGAGTAGAGAATATAGACTTCAGTAGAAATATGACGTATTCTTTCCCCCATGACGTGGGGATGCAGAATTTCAGGATGCTGCAAAATAGTGCTTCTCTGTAATCCTAACATTAACCATTCACCAACAGCCATATTCCTCTTCTCAATATTCTAGCTGCAATGGTAAACTTAACTGTTATGCTATGCTTAAAAGTGAAGATATGCTACTGTTTGGTGGTGAATGAAATAGAAATCACTTTTTCTTTGTAGCACTAGATCATATTTTATGTTTCTGAGCCTTGAAAGGTCCAGTAATAAAGTAGGCACTTCATTCCCTCTCCTTTCTAGTCCTAACCCCAGCTATAAATTTAGTAAAAGGAGCCATCTTGTGAAAATCACTCACCCTGACTCATCCTTTACTGTAGGTTTACTAGTTATACAGAGACTCTATGCAAGGAAGAAAATGAAATAGTGGCTACTTTCTTGCTCTGACACCTGTTATCACTTTAAATCACTGCCAGGATTAGGGGGGAAAATCCTAGAAGTCACTATCTTCTCCCTGAATCATTCTTCATCACCTCTGAGGAAGTCCTGTAGTATCAGCGGTTCTTGCTGTCCATGACCCTGAGACTACCTAAGACTTAAACCAGGGCTTAACAGTACACCAGAGACCTCAAAGCAATCTATTACTCTCTGCCTTGACACAGGGGCTTTAGTCAGCAGTAATTGTAGCTCCTCACGCACTGTTCTGCTTAACGAAAATCCAAAGGTTCCAAAACTTGCCCTACAACTGCAATTTCTGGAATTCTATTATCTGAGGTAAGGGAGTTGTGAAGGATTCAGTAATAAATCAATTCAAATTCTAATAAATTCTAATTCCAATAAATCTAATTCTGACCCAGTCCTCATCCTGTTTTTAACAGTAATGTTTAGTCACTGTTGTTATTAGATTAGGAAAAAAAATAGCAACCATCCTCCCTTCCAGAATCATTGCTTATCAATGACTGATTAACCTTGTGGGATTCAGAACTTCTCAAGACTTCCTCTGTAATCTTAATTTAGGCTTAATGAAAGATTCCTAGTTAGGTGTCACAACATACAAATTATTCTTCATTTATAAACCCAGCATTGTGTAACAGGCCTATATAACTGTATAACAGCAGTATCCTGCTGCAGGATACAGCAGGAAAAATAAACTCTAACGTCTCCATCATCTGGTAGCTACAACACCGGATTCTGGAGCACTAATATAGGGATTAACGCTACAGAAGGGAGTGAGAAAAACTCCTTCTTCTGCTACAAAGATTCATTCTACTCCAGAACAAGTACCCAGGCAGCTTTGGCAAAGGACAGCTTTTTGGCTACTGTCCTCCACAACTTCCACAGTCTTAAGAAAAACCCAGAGAATCATCTCTGGGTAGGGACAAAATATGAACCATCTCCTTCATTCATACTAAACTTTCCACAAAGCAAAAGCCACACAAGAGAGGAATATCTTATTTTTCTGAAGTTCACAACATAACTCTGGCTCAAGTGTAGGCTGAGCAACAGTAGATATTTTAGTTGAGTATTCAAATTATAGTGGAAAAGTCATTCAGATAACAGTCAGAAAAGTCATTCTCCTGGCACTAAGCCATTTTTTACTGTAGCAAAACCTTAGGTGTGCAACAGTACACAAATATATGATCCCTCTGTCATGGCCCTGAGTGCTCTAGATGCCCTGACCAGCCTCATCTGAGACCCTCACCCTCCACCCATGGGCCCGAAGTCCCATTTCAGCCTAGGTCCTGGCCACGCTCCTGGCCTAACCACACTGTAGGTAGAAACAGCCCTGTTCATGGCTTCTGGCTGTACTCCTGGATGGATGAGACTTCACCCCCTCTGATGATTGCTGAGCTGTTAACAGAGCTGTTACTGTCATCACCCCTGCCCTGGTCGCATACCACGGGGCTGTGTCCTGTTGGTGCAGTCACTGCCCAGGTTCACTCCTGACTCCTCGTCCCTTGGGGAGCAGTCCTGTTCTTGCTGTCCCCTGACGCTCTGTGCTCAGTCACCATAACCTTATTCCAATCCTTCCTTAGCTCATCTTTGTTTGAAGTCAGTGAAGTGTCTGGGTACACCAAAAAGACAAGGTTTCCTGCCTGCTATGAAGCTTTTTCTGTAAACCAAACTCGTAAATCCCTTTAACCTAAAGCATGGATGATTCTTTTCTTCTTGAACCAGCCTTTGCTGGATTTCAGTAGGCCTTGAAAACAGAGCTCCTTGGAATTTTAGTCTATGACCCTCGCTGTAAGTACAAATATAGTTTTATCTGTAATAGTAACCCAATAAATGCATGTTGAGTGTAGCAAATGGTCATTTTCTCCTGCTGAAGCTGGTTCTTGTACTAGCTCAGGGAGACTGATGGAATTTTGCAGGGAGCTCTGGTCTCTGCTGCTTCTCTGCCTGATCTCTCTCTGCACTCTGCTCTCGGTTTGCAGCAACCTAGTCTGAAAAGAAAATTAGAAAAGTTATTACCTTTCAGCATTTGTCTAGTTCATGTCTGGATGTTGTACTGAGACTAACTGTGCAGAATATATTTTCCATAACCCTGTGTTTAACCACAACACAAACTTCAAGCTAATAATATCCCCTCATAATAATTGTTAATAAAAATAACAAATAACAGTTTTGCAAAACTCAGCTGTGCGTGACCCAGGTCCCAGTTTTGAGAAATGCAGCTGTGTGTGCTTGGCTCAATTTTATTGAAAAAATTCAACTTTGAGAGAGTGTGTCAGTTCTGCAAGGTAAGAAAAGCAAAAACCAAGTCAGAAGTGAAATCGCTTGAGTCAATAATAGCAGTAGCTCAGGAGGAAAATACTGGCCTGAAGGAAAGATATAAAATTCTCAGAGAAAATATAGAGAGTAGGAGAATGGCAATTTAGCAAGATCAAGGATCATCCTGCTCTAGGCAGTAACTAAACTTGATACTTCCAGGCTGGCTTATGACTGCTGGTCAGCAGAGAGGCATTGGGTCCCTGCACCAGGACAGTGAGTATTACTGTTTGTTCCAGTTATTTTTCATGTATAGAAGATAATTGTCTTGTATTCATTAGTTTTGTATAATCCTGCTTGCAAGTCCCCTTCTTTTACACAGTTAAAGGTGCCCAAATAGAAGTGGTTTTCTAAAGAAAGAGTTATAAGTCTTCTAAATAGTAAGCAAAACCCTTGCTGTAAGTAAAACTCATACCAGAATATATTGTAAGCTATTTTTCTTTATAATACTAGGACTAGCCTTCTGTTAAAAGGGCTACAAGGACCCAAATTATAGCCTTTCTATAAATCTTATGCTCATGACAGCTTTCAGTTTAACTGAGAGACCTAGTGATACTGCCCGGCATTTGAACAAAATAATAACCACTCTCCCTTTCTGGCATTTAACACTTAACTATCTCAGGGATCTTCCATGGGCAAGTAACAAACAAGGTTCTTCAACCCCTGATTTCCTAATACTGATTCTAATCCTAACCCTAGCCATAGTGGGACTTTAGGTATTCTCCGCTAGGAGCAGCTCTTTGTTGATTTTTAAGATGTTGCCAGTATTAAGTATTTAAATTCTAAAACTACTGATGGAGGGTAATTCAGTCTCATGGGGCACACAGGCATGCCACAGATTGTGGCCCTCTGGTATGGCATCCAGAAGATGATACCATAAGGCTTCTGAAATGGCACTAGATGCTATTTATTCATCTGACCTCCAACCCTTTGGCCTTTAGTCCTTATCTACTGCAACCTAACTTTGGTTTAACTTCAGCCTGGACACTCAGCTGAGAACTAAAGCCTTCCTCCCCACCCCAGTATGATAGCAAGTGAGTCTCCTGGATCTCTGAAAACTCTTCAGATATATGGAAATAGTCAGTGCTACAGAAATGGGTTGCTGCCTCTGGCAGAGCAGGCATATTGATGTTTACTGACAAAAGCTGACAAATTTAAAGTTAGGCTGTAAATTCCAGCTTAACTGTTGGCCTCCTGTTGGTGACAGTAAAAAGGAAGAATGCCTGATTAGTTTTGAATTTCCTGCCTTTTGAAATTCTTTTTTGCATTTCTTTTGTAGATCTTTTGGGTTTACCAGATCAAAGTGACATGAAAGCTTTGCCGCATCAGTCAAACTTACAAAATTCACACTTGCAGTCTCTCTCCTCTCCTTATGTCACACCTACATTGGCATTAGGCTTTTCATGAGATAGTTGCATATGTTGGTCTACTGTGGAGTTATCTTGATATTTTATTGGGATTTCAACAAATCACAATTAAAAAAAAAATCTATTCTTTATACAGAGTACAGCTCAGTATAAGGTTTTTTAAGGAGTTCTTGACACTAACAAAAGTAATTTCCCACATATAATTTGTACAAGCTAAGCCCAGAACAACCAGTCTAAAGAAGGCAAGTCAATGACACTTTGTGCAGCGTGTTCATAGAGTGCGATTGCAATTCTAATCCTTTTCCTGGGCTATGGATACTATTACGTTGCTTAAGGTATTTTATTTATGAAAGAGTTTGGAATAAGAAAAGTCCAGGGTGGAAAATGTGGATATTCTGACCATTAGGCTCTCAGAGGTTGACAAGGATACAGCCACACTATATTGTGGTTGTTATGTGTTTTCATATGTGTTCACTAAGTTAATATGCCTATTTATTTCCAGTTCAGAAATATTTGAACAAACGCATTTTTCTTTGTATGACTGTTAGGGCCATAACAGTTTTTTAACATGTCAATAGCTATATCCAAACTAAACAACGTATCTGTTTGTAAATAGGTATATTTCCCATTTTTTTTCTATTTCTTTAAAGAGAAATTTAAGTCCTCACTACGAAGGGGTACTAGTGAATTGTCACCCATCATAAATGGTAAATAGATGAAGTGAGCATTTAATGGACACCTTGAATTCTTTCGTGTTTAGAGACTGTATTGAGAGACATGGGGCAATAATTCAAAATGTCTGACAAAAGAATTAGTCTTATTGTTTCTCAAGAACAGAATGAAAGTCTTTTTAGGGCAAGAACCATCTTTTTGTTCTCTGCTAGTACAGCATCTAGTGCAATGACACGTACATACTTAGGGCTCTGAGGTGCTTTTACATTATAAATTATAATCATAATAATCTTCCAATAGCTGTAGTAGATTTAATAAACCATTCTCAATTCAAACTCTAATTTAGAGATGTCATTATTGCATACACTGTGAAAAGTCTATTGAGGGAATGTGGAGTGACTAAGACTAGGAAAAAACCTAAACGTTTAATTAAATTTTATGAGTTTCTCATTCTTGACAGTGATTTCTAAGGCAACACAATAACTAAGAATCATAGAATCATAGAATTGTTAGGGTTGGAAGGGACCTTAAAGATCACCTAGTTCCAACCCCCAAGCCATGGGCAGGGACACCTCCCACTAGACCAGGCTGCTCAGAGCCCCATCCAGCCTGGCCTTGAACACTTCCAGGGATGGGGCATCCACCACCTCTCTGGGCAACCTGTTCCAGTGTCTCACCACCCTCATGGTGAAGAGCTTCTTCCTAACATCTAATCTGAATCGACCCATCTTTAGTTTTAATCCATTCCCTCTAGAGACATACCAATGAATTCTGTGTATCAGCAAAGGGTTCTTTGAAAGAGTTAATAGAAACAGCTGTGAGGAATGCAGAATTCCTTTTAATTGAAGTAGGGCAGACTTCTGGGAGCGTGGTTGAGACAATCAGTTCTGTAGTAAGAGCACTAATTCTATAAAGATGTTCCTACGCCATGGAGGTTAGATACTGAAATATTAATGAATTTTGATGAGTGATGGGAAAATCAGTAATGAAAAATTAAAACCCTAGACCTCTGCTAGAAAAACCTCTTCCTTGAGAAACAAACAGGAATACATACACACTACTGTATATATAAATGAGCGCATGTTTATATATATGCATAAAATGAGTACATGTATACATGAGATATATATTCTGTCATTCATTCTCTCTCATAATGTCCAGTTATAAATGACCTAGAACAGAACTAATTAACTGAGACTGATTTTTTTTTTTTTTAAATTAAATTATATGGAGCTGCTTCAGGATACAAGATATCACAGAAACACAGGACAGTCTGGATTGGAAGGAGGATCTGCTCCATGATCTTACTGGGCATGGAGGTGAAACTGACTGGTTGTTAGTTCTTCTTACGCTTTTATAAAATGGGCTTGATGTTTCCCTTTTTCCAGTCACTGGGGACTTCCCCTGTCTGCCACAACTTTTCAAATATGATGGAGAATGGCTTGGCACCATCCTAATGGATCAGTCTAATAGACAGTACTGTCTCGCAATGGCAGCAAGGAGATGATGTTTAGGCTGCAGGTGAGGCTGGCTATGCTCTGGATGTTCCCATTTTACTCTGCCTCCATCCATGAATGCTGGATGAGGGGTGTTAGAGGATGTATCCCTGCCTATTTTTTTTTAGTGTCTCTTTATGGACCTGTTTGCAGAATCACAGAATGGTTGAGGTTGGAAGGGATCTCTGTAAGTCATCTGGTCCAAATTCAATGCTGAAGAAGGACCACCTAGAACCAGCTGTCTAGGATGGCTTTCGAATATCTGCAATGATGGAGATTCCACACCCTCCTTATGTCCAACTGGACCCTCCCATTTTTTGTGCCCATTGCCTATTGTGCTGTCACTGGGCACCACTGAAAAGAGCCTGGCTCCTCTTCTTTGCACTCTCCCTTCAGATATTTATCTACATTAACAAGATTAACCGTGAGCCTTCTTCAGGCTGAATAGTCCCAGCTTTCTCAGCCTTTCCTCATAGGAGAGATGCTCCAGTCCCTTAATTATCTTTGCGTATAGTCCCTTAATCATCTTTGTCCACCGGAACTGCCAGCTCCTTCTCTGCCAAGCTGCTTTCCATCCAACTGAGCAAACTCTTCAGCAGCACAGGGTCAGATTCGAAGCAGTACAAGATACACCTTAGAGGTAGAGATCTGTAATATTACTAGGAGCTCACTGATGCTGCTGCCAAAATCGAATGTGTAAAAAGATACAGCTTTCTAAATTTTAAAGATTATTCCCTCTCATAAAATAATACAGTTGAAATGGTAATAATAGGAATTCAGGAATCTTGCTTTACTTAGCCAGTATCGGCAATTTACACAAGAAAAGTAAGAAAAAAATTCAGTAATCAAATACTGAGCATACTTAACAACCTAAGAAGTACAGTCAGTTAAGTAACAATGGCTGAGCAAGGAGAACACAATGCTTCACTGCAGGGAAGGATTTACTGATCCAGAGAACTACTTCAGTAACTTTTTTTCTCACGTGGAAGAGACAACAAATAATTAAGTTTCCAATTTCAACTCAGTTGGTTGCCTTCCTGAAGTTTAACATTTTGCAAAAACAGAAGGAAATAAATGAAACCAGGATAAACAGGGAAAAGGGGAAACAACTTAGGAGATCTGACACATCTTTCAAAACATTGCTTGTAAATAGGACACGGCACACAGTGCAAATTGAAGTAGAACAGGCAATCCCGACTTTTCTTATTATTTGACCTCTGCTATTAAACTAGCGGTAAACATTGTTAAAAGTAAAGTATGCATATTCCCTCAGAGTCACCTCTGAGTCATTTTCCAGCACTATTATGCAAATAATACTTTCTGCTCATTGCGGTTTGTATTTGCGATATATGCAGGCTGAAGAACATCGGGGCTGAGTCATCTGCTTAAGAGGATCACACTATAAATGTGATGGATTGTAACATTTTGCAGAGCACAAAAGGCAATTGAGTGAAGTCAATTAGGAAAGTAGGAGGGCTTAGTGGAGAAGAAGGGAGCAATCTGTAAACTACTGTGACATCTTTTCTGACTAGGCTTTCCAAAACAGCTTAGTAGGCCATCTAGTCTTAGAATTTAAGGGATAATGGGAAGCAGTTTCTTTGAAAATTCTGGCCTTTGTACGTATGAAAAAACCAAAGGTCTGTTATTGTAGAGGGAGGAACGCAATTTTCAGAACAATGTAGGTTGTAAACCAATGCATTCCTTAGAAATGGGAGATGTTTTAAGTGCTATTAAAAACAAGAGTTTATTGAATGTAGAGTCATACATTACAATAGTTGCTATACTTGCAAATTAAAAACACTACTTCTTGCCTTGTTAAAATGTATTTAGAGAGCAGCTCCTTATTATAAGTGACTTGTCTTTGGTTAGGTCAGACAGTCACTATGCTGTTGCTGGTTTCTTTACTTTCCTGTCCAAAACAGTATGCTAATTGCTTAAGCAGTGCTAGTTTTCCTCAGAATGTTTATAATTAATTGAGGAGACATGGTGGGGATCACCAAAAGAAAATCATTGCTTGAGCTCCCTAGAACTTTCCTTAAAGATATTCTTGGCATGTTTCTAATTAGAGAAAAAAGATAACACGTGACATACTGCTGCTTTCATCTTACATTTTAGAGGTATTGCTTTACACCAGCTGGCTCTCTAAGTTTTAATTTTGAAAAGCACTGTCTCAGCACTGTCTTTTTTTAATCTATAAATCGAACACTTCAAATAAAGTCTTAATGTTAAGAAGTAGTTGCAGAAAACCTTAGGACATCTAGTTGACAAGCTAACAAAACAACAACAAAAAAAGCCATAGTGGGTAGTTGCTACTGATTATTAAGCACCACCCTGCATTTTTAAAACTTTAATGAGGACACAAAATGGCACGGGACTCGGATGCCCAAATAACAGGTGATCTGGCAAAGAACCATATAACAGCTGAACTGAGGAAAGGCAAACATCAATCTTTAAGTTTAAATTGAGAAGTAATTTTATTCTAATGACTAAATACATCCTTTTTTTCCAAAAGTATTTAAGGCATGAATGTGCCACCAGCCAAAAGCAGGTTCTTTGTCTTAGTGATTGTGTATGGAAAACTTACTTGGTTCTTTGCTGCAAGAATAACGAAATAATATCAAAAATGGCCTCTTTAATTCTTCCCTTCAGAAGATTGCTGAATTTATGGATGATTGGAAGCACAGGAATAGTCTGCACTAATAACATTACAGATATATATTTGGGATTTTTGAGTGGGCCTCACACGGGAGAAAATGTTCCTTGTTTTTGTTTTCTTATTAAAATAGTGATCTTGATAAGCGGAAAAAAGCAAGTCCCGATTCTGAGTACACTTGGTCCTGGCACAACAGAATTTTTAATCCTTTTCAGTAATGGTTATTTGCAAACTGAAAGTCACAGTGCCTGTATGAGGGAAAAGGAATTCTGAACAAAAAGCTTTGCTGTACTTATTTATCAATAACAATATCTTCATTGAAAAATTCTTATGCCAATTCTGCTTATGGATCTAAAGATTAGGTACATTGTTACATAAGATTAGATCTGAGAATAACAATCAGCTCATGCATAAGAATTTTTAGGGTTGGAAAATGTACATTTGTGAATAAAATTTGGCTACATTCTCTGCTGCGCTAGGTCCACTTTTATTTAACAAATATGTATCATGAGAATTAGGCCACAGTTTTGTTCCCATTATATATTTCACCATTTAGCCCTTGGTGATTTTAATGCTTGAATAGGAAAGCATTCATCTGCATAATTGTTATCATTGTTGCCACTGCTATTACAACTGTTACTATCATTATTTCTTATTGAGACTTTATTCTTTTTGTTAGTAGATATCCATATAACCTGTAACCTATTCCAGTAAACTAGGTACAATTCTTTCATGTAGTTATAAGTGACAGAGTAGAGCCAAATATTTAAATCTAACTACTTAGTAAGACTTTGGAAATTTCAGCACAAAACCCTCAGAGTTCTTTGGAGTTTTTTTTACAATTCCCATAAGTGTTCAACCTGAAAAACAGGACTCTGTAAATGTAAATGATTTGCTGCCAAATCTATACCATTATGTCCTTAACTACCTTTCAATCTGTGCTAACGTACAGTAGATCCATATTCTCTGAATTTTCTGGGTAAAGTTTGTGCATTTGAAATATAAGGCCATTCCTACGGGAAAAATTATCAATCTTTGTATAGGATGAACTTCCACAGGTATTAGTTGAGGCTTGTTTTATACACAACCATCAGGATTTAATCTCCTGTGCTAAATATTCATTAATAGAGGGATGTAATTTTTTCTTAAGATTACCTATTAATGTGAGAGAAGGGGTGAAGAGAGAATGTAAAATACCACCTTCTCATTGGAGTCAAAGTAGCAGCTAAGAAGCTGGACTCTGCATTTCTGTATAAGCCAGCATTCAAACAAAATCAATAGAGAATTATGTCTCAGACACAGTCTTGAATAGAAAATACCTAGTGGATTCTTATGTTAGTTGTGTAATGACATATGATTGTACACGTATATAGGAAGACACAGTTGTTCAAAAATATCTAAGAACACTAGAAAACACAGTCCTCTACTGTGTCCTTCTCTCATGTTTTTCTTACTATAATAGTATGACCAGCTGTAATCTTATTTTAAATTAAATCATATTTGTGCAACAGTTTCTGTGGTCCTTTGGCTTTGTGAGACCCATCACTATTGTCCTGTCAAACGACCCATTGCCATTACTCCCTCCAGCCCTCACTCCCCCAAGCCAGAAGGAAATGCAGCTGAGGAGAAATTGTCATCAGGTGGGTGCACAGCTGGATTTGGCCTTGTCCAATTCTGTTCTGCTTTTTTGTTAATGACTTCGATAGTGGAAAAGATGGCACATTATGTGTTATGTCTGACATCAAACAGGGAGGATTACCACCTCATTCAAGGTCTGGTTCAGATTTCAATTACCCCTTGACAAAAGATGAGTAGAAAGGGCTACACTTCGTCCAGGATAAATCAAATGCACAAATGGGGAATGACTGGCTAAGGCAATATATGGGAGCAAAGGGTCTCTCACAAACTATGTACGAATCAGTGTCATGGACTCAGAGTGATACCTTTGTCTCAAACCTTCTTCCCCACTTATTGAATAAAGCCCATCTCTCTCAAGCTGTGATGATTATTCAGTCTGCACAATTACTTCATCTAGCTGAAAGAAACATGGAGATAATCCTGCAGTTAAGGCAATGTATCAGAGGGGTAATAAAGTGAGCTGTTGTGCTTAGTTCTTTGTGTCTGTCATCACATCCTAACTGCTTTTCACTTGAATGCACGTTTGTATTTTGCCTGCAAATCTTTTCTTGACACTAAAAATGACTTCAGGATAAATGGTGGTGAATATTGGCTGCATCTACTACTGCAGTGCATCCAATGTACCCTAGACTTTTCCTAGACGCTGAGGTCTACGCTTGTGCATCCAAGCTTCCTTATGCTAGAGCAGTGTAGCTCCAAGTAAACTAAGAATGAGTGCCTGGCCTGTCCCAAACCATGCCCTGGAACAGCATGGGAGAATGGCAGGTAGCATGGGACCAAATTCTCCTTGGGACCATGCTAGGGAGCTGGCATGGCTGTATAACAGTACTTGCAATTGTGTCCAAGTGTCCAGCAATATTCTTGAGCGTTGCTTCATGTACAGGAGTACATTGCTCCTAGTCAGTTCAAGTTCTCATGCCACAGAGGGCAGAAAACATAATAAGGGCTTACTAAGTACTCTCAGGAGATCACCAGCCCTTTGTAGTTTCAGGAATCCTTAGGAATTTGCAGAGCATGTCTCCTCTTAGCTGAGAGGCTGGTAATCCAAGTTGTCAGGTGGGTGGGAAAAAGTGTCCTCTCTAAGATGTTAGTCAGATCTTATTGAAAAACATCCTAAAAATGGAATGAGGATGTGAGAATGGGAATCACCTTGGACTTGTTACAGTTAACTTTAAGATGCTATTGAAACAATATGTAAACCCTGGTAATTTTGATAGGTATTACCAGGAATATTTTCTGAGAGACCACGAGTAACTTGGTGAGGGTTGGTAAGGCCTCAAAAAGAATACTTCTTCCACTGCTTGGTTAATAGTCTTAAAATAAGATGTGAGAAAAATGCATCAGAGTCCAGGAGAGAGCCCAAAGACAGTACAGCGATTTAAAAGATATGATCTATGAGGAACACTTGAAATAAGAGTATTTGTTCCATCTAGGAAAGAGGAGGCTGAGTCATGAAATGGTCTTCTTGTGTTTAAAGGCTGTTATAAAAAGATAGTGAGCAATTGTTCTCTGTCTCTGCTAAGCATGGACAAGATGGAATTAACTCCATTTGGATCAAGGAGTATTTAAACTGAGCACTAGGAAGCCGTTGCTATTAGGACGGTAAATGCTTAAACAGTCTGTCTATCTAGAGAGCATCTTCTCGCTGCCTGGCTTTAAGAATTGTAAGCAAACAGATGTCTCAGTCTTCCCTGGATTTGGCCTCATTTGATGTAGCTGATTCATGTCTTTGGGCTCCCTTCTGGTCACTTGTATGTCTATGACTTGATGGTAAAAATCTCACAGTCATTCCCATTCAGAACTATGGGAATAGGAATAGGAATAGGAATAGGAATAGGGTGCTTTTAGTGTCTCTCTCTCTCCCCCTTATGCTGCCACATGAGAAATCCTTGTAGAATTAGTGGGTTGCATGTAATAAAAGGACATTTATTCTCTGCAAATTGCAACTGATTCATAGGAACCCTACTGCAATCACAGGACACCGCAGTAGCAGGAGTAGCACAATTCAGCTGAACTGCAGTTTGAATATTGAGGTTATTATTGGCAGTTTGTTGCTGCTAATTCAGAAAGTATAAAACTTTTTGCAGCCTGACATTGCACAGGTAAATTTCAGTCTAAAATGCTTTCCAGAAGGGATCTGTTGCTTGAGGTTTAATTGGATCCTGGGTCTGTAAATATAGTGGATGGTGTGTGCTACTTTGATTCAGCTGAAGAGAGTTAGGCTTACAATTGCCTCACTGCGACCAATAGGACATGCCGTTTATTTCCAATTATATCATGCTGCTCGGTCTTATGCCTTCAGGTTGCCAATATTAATGGCCAAATATTATTTCATTAAATAGGAGCTGTTGCTCCCTTTGTGCTTTTGCGGATGCACAGGAAGGGGACAACATGCAGTACTAGGTTTTCAGACGTATCGCGGCCTGATTCATTGAGGCACTACATTCATATGAAGTATTGTTCTACCAAACTTTTGCAAAACTTCAGCAAAAGCCGCTGGCATTTTTAACACTGTAACAAAATATCGAACCCAGACTTTCAAAAGTTTCTGGACAAAGATGATACAGTCTTCATAATTAGACTGTGTCATTCTGGCTAACAAGTTTCTGCTACCAGACCTTTATTTTTTGAAAGTAAGGAAAACGGTTTTACTTTGACCTTATCAAACCGCAAGCGAGCTCTGCTACAGGTTGCTGTACTGATCATCTGCACTGGCTTGTGCTTGGAAAGGCTGCAGCAAAAGAAAACCTCTGGGGTAACAGCTTCTCTCCCTTTCTTTTTCCTTTCTTTTCTCTTTTTTTGTTCAGATGGACTTCCACTCTTATATCAGGTTAATTGGGTGAGGCACTGTTCATTCTGAGATAACTTACTGCCTCAGCTGCATTATCAAGCCACTGTTTTGACTGATAGTTTTCTGCTGTTCAAAGTGCCCTCTAACACACTCTATCCTTTCATACTGATTCCTAGTTTAAAGGGTTTGAGGAAACTCGAAAGACTGACATTCTTCATAAAGCTCAGTAAATCTTTACTATCAATTACGGAAAATGTTAAAAGAGAAAAATTGAAACTGCAGAGCTGTCTGTAAATACTTAGAGAAGATCACTGATCTCATTCACTGTTATGGTGTTTTCATGAGTCAGTACATAATGTAGGCAGAAATGTCGAATTTAACATTGTCTCATCAGGTTGTGGCAAGCCATCCAGATGACATCATTAAAACACAGTGGTCCTTATTTGGCCTCAAGGTTAAATTCCTAAATTGCCTAAAATAATTTTGTGCTGTCTAAAAGCCCGTCGACATGTTGTGAACTTATAAGACAAAGGTTATGGAGGTAGCTTTGCTATCTCCGGTGTTCAGCACCTACTGTGATGTACAGAGGAGGGAAGTGTGGACCGTAATTGAGGGATGAGATGGAGGGTTGGAGGAAAAGGATTCTTCTGTGGCTGATTCTTCTTTCCTATGCCTTTTTGAGCAGGGGTAATTTCTGATTAACCTAAGCTAAAAGCAACATTTCCCAATGGGGAGACCTGCTTCCTTGGTCTTAATATGATCCAATAACTTACAGTATAAACTGGTTCCTCAAGGTCTTGAACCAACACAGCAGACACCAACAAATAATCAGGCCAACTGTAGTTAGTTACTTTTTCCACATTGGTCCCTGTTATGCTACATTTGTACACAAATTTAGCATTTCAGACACCAAAACCAAGATAATATGGATCTCATAAGGTATTATTGATATGGTCATGTAAGCATTGCTGGCCTTGCAAGAATCTGCTAGTCCTAGTAGTCCCCTCCACTTCTGGGAAGTTCAACTATTTCTCACATAAGTCCATGCCATGGTTTCGTCTGGGAGGGGATTGACTTCCTTGCTAGTAGTTGGTGTAGTGTTATGTCTTGGATTTGGGATGAGAATAGTGTTGGTAGCGTACTAATGTTTTTGGTTGTTCCTAGGCAGTCAAAGCCCCTTCTGCTCCTCACATCACCCTGCCAGTGAGTAAACCATGGATGCACAAAGGTTGGGAGAGGACACAGCTGAGACAGCTGACCCCAAGGGACCAAAGGGATATTCCATGCCATATGACTTCATGCTCAGCATATAAAGCTTGGGGAACATGAAGGAATTGGGGACATTTAGAATTACATCCTTTGTCTTCCCAAGTAACTGTTACTGCTTTCCTGGAGATGGCTGAACACCCACCTGCTGATGGGAAGCAGTGAATGAGTCCCTTCTTTTGCTTTGCTTGCATGTGCAGCTTTTACTCTTCCTATTAAACTGTCTTTGTCTCAACCCACAAGTTTTTTCTTACTTTTACTCTTCTGATTCTGTCCACCATCCCAACTTGGGGGAGTAACCAAGCGGCTGTGTGGTCCTAGTTGCTGGCAGGGGTTAAACCATGACACTCCCTCTTAACCATCTGCCAAAACCAGATGTCCCTCTTGTCACTATCTGTAACTTTCGTCAGCTTCTTATGCTGGTCTCTGTCACATCCAGCAATTTCTCATGTCACATCCAGTAGTTTTTCACATCCTGTTCAGCTAGCCTCACCTCAGGGCAGGGCCTTGCCAACTGCCTAGTCTTTTGCCTGACAGTGTAACGTGGACATATTGAATATGTTACATCTCCTGTGTAGCCAATATGCCTCTTTTCTTTCTATGGAAATCAGGAAGAAAATGGATGGGATTAGAAGGAAAAGGAAGGACAAATATACAGGGAACCTGTTTTTCAAGCCCGAAAATGGAGTAAGGAATTTGTGTTTTCTGCTATTACCTCAGACTTCCTGGCATCAAAATTCACTCTAAGTCACAGGAAAGACTCTTAGTAGAGTCTAACAGGATGTTTGTACATCACAGTATCTTTAATTTAGTTCTCTCATTTCAAACACACAGATCATATCTAGTGCTTTTATATAAAAATGTTTGCTTTTCAGTAGGATGCCCAAAGTTCAAGGGGAAGGTGTTGGTACACCTTACCACATTTTACAGGGTTAAGCATAAAAAAAAAGAAAAAAAGAAAAAGGAAAGACAAATGAAAAAGGAGCTCTTGCTACCTGATGGAACAGAACTAAGGTCTGTCAGTGTTCTCAATAGTAAAACTTTGTTATAACCTTTTATGTATATCAGAGTATTTTAAATTCTACCTATTTTTGTATCCCAAACTCAATATTGGAATAGTGAGTTACCTGGGTATTTCAGTGAGAAAAATATATTTCTTAGGGAACTTGTTCTGTGTTAAGTCTTTATGAAATGTGTGTTTAGAACACCCTGTACTTACACATTTAACTTGTCCCTCCACAGAATCCTTTATTCAGCACAAGGGAGAAAAACGACAGAGTACAGGTAGGTTGATCTGTACAGGAATACACTGTGCAGGAGCCAACATACATCTGAGACTTCATAGTAGTTTATATAACTCTTTTTCCCAAATCAGGACTCTTTCAAGCTACAAGTGATACCAACACAGGTAAGCTTAATCATATATTTTTCAGGGAGGGTGCCCCGGTATGGAGTTCACTCTTGGTTGTTTCGTGGGAGATGACCACCATTGAGAGCAGGGGAAAAGGGAATCAAATACATCATCTTCCACAGCTAAGCTGTATCTATTTCTCTAATAGCTTTCTTTATACTTTGTCCCTGCACACAGGCCACCTGAAACAAAGGCAAGGCTTTGAATGCGCAATAATATTTTCTATTAGCAAAAAGCATTATATGCTCAAGGCCTGTATGTTTTCGTCAGTAGTGGGTTGAGCTATATAAAGAGATCTGAAGATGCTGCTCTTCCTACGAACTCTGTCTCTCCTGTACTTTAGACCATTCTATGTCTGGGGGTAGAAAAGGGTCTGTAAAATCTCTATATGTGCTACCTTTAAATTCCCTTCCAAAGCTGGTGCCTGTATTGGTACTCAGGTTTAATAACATTGTGGTAGATTAATACAGGATTTCATAGAAATAAACAAAAACTGAGTTGCATTGTAATTTGTTGTAATCAAAATGCAGCTGATTACCAAAAGATTGCTTCCATTTTAAATTCCTCTAGTCCCAGTATTATTTCCTATTTGCTTTTTCACTGCTTAAACCAGGTCACACGCATTTTCATATTTATACAGCCACTGTGACACAGAGAGTGCTAGCAGAAACAAACAATAACAAAATATAATATTGCCCAGCAAAACATGTGCAATAATTCATCAAAGGCAGCAGAGATATGCTACCCACAAATTAAAGCACCTCTGTCTACAGAGAACTTTTGAAGGTTATAAAGTTTTTACCACGGCAAACAGTTGAACAGTTCTGGTCTATGGCCAGTCTGATGACCCATTAAAATGTACTTCATAAAATGTCAGCTCACAAGTAATAAAAAAGAGACTAAAAACCAATATAAGAAGATATCTTGCTTGCATTCTTTGAAGGATTTCCTAGTTTCTCTCTTCCTGAGATTTCCTGTCAAGCTATTTTTAATACACTGAAACTATCATTTTTGACGGTGTAACCATTGATCCTACACTGAGAGACGTGTTTGCATCCTGGCTTTCTATTTCCTTGAACCTGACATACAGAAATCGGTTTATGAAGTATTGTAGTATAATAGTGAAATCATAAGGAAAAAGGATAATGTGGATGTACATTGTCTATATTAGTTTAGAATAACACAGGGACTTGGGAACGGGTGTAGGGGAGCAATATTTACTGGCTGTGTCAAGGCTGACTGATTTAGCCCAAACAGTCCCATTCCTACAGTCCACACAAAGGAACCAGCTGGCACACGTGTACATAGAGAAGCTCATGTGCTCACTGTTCATACAGTGTTTCTGGTTTCTCTCAATTTCACTGTATTCTTCAAATTAAAGTACTCTAATATAACCTAGCTTCAAGGCTTTGTAAAAACCTAAGCATAGGTGTGAAGGGACTCTAAGCAGCAGCAATGAGACAATGTCTTCTCCTTGGAAATGTATATCCAAGGTATAGTCAAGTTTTTGAAATCTTCACCGCGTATCAACCTTCATTCCCAGCACAGAGCAACACAGTTTTTTTTTCTTTCAACTTATTCTTTTGAATTTGCCCATTTCAGATTTATGTATGTCTTTAAAAAAATTACTTTATGTTGCTTATTGATCTATTTGTATATTTGTAAATTATTTTATCAAGCAAAGTAGAACTGGAAAAATATTTTTCCTCTTTTGAATAAGCATATTAATATTTGACTTAAAAAATGATCCTAAAAGTCAGTGAGAAAAAATATTTTACTCTTTCTTTTTGTATGTGACAAAAAAAGAAATTATGATGTATATTATAGTTTTTTCTTACTTAAAAATTCTAACATGGAGAAGAACAAAAATCACCTTTTTGCTTAGAGTGTTTCAGAAACTACCATGCACTCTTTTGCAGGGTCAGGAACTATTGGATGCCAGGCCAGCATGGACGGCAGGAGCATGTGGTGGCAACAGTGCTCACAATACGAGGGCATGGTGGTTAGGAAGCATCCTGGTGGGCTTGTTGTCTTGGTAGAAGGGACCAGATGGAGGAAAACTTGCCTGTGCCAGGTGCTTGTGGGGGCTAGAGCACCTGATGGACAAAGACAGGCTAGGAGAGTAGGGGTTACTCAGCCTGGAGAAGAGAAGGCTCAGGTAGGAGCACTTGTCTACAGCCACCTAAACAGAGAAAATGGAAGACAGAGCCAGATTCTTCTTGCAAGCGCCCAAGGACAGGCTGAGGAGCAATGGGCACAAGTCAGAACATGGGAAATTCTAATTAGATATTAAGGAATTTATTTATTTATTTAATCAAGAAGTTGGTAATGTAGTGGACCAGGCTGCCCGGAGACGATGCTTCACTCTGTGATTGTGTGACTGCCAGGAACTTCAGATATATTATTTTTCAGAACTCTATTCCCACATTCTTGAACACATGTCAGTGAATGTAACTACTTTATGGGCTTGTGTGCATTTTATGTTTCTTAAAATCAATCTTTTAATACTTATACATATATACATACATGAAAAGATGAAATTAATGAATTTTTCATTAAATATTGCTGTAAAAGGCATTTAGAAAAATCCCAACAATCTGGGTAAAGGTTTTCCCGGACTTATAGGGGAATAAAGAACATTTTTGTAAGGTTGAACATCCCTGTTTCTTATACGAAAACACAGTTTCAAATAGAATCTCTTTTTGAGAAGGTCATGAGTTTTATTGCAAGTGTACAGAGACTTGGATGACTTAAGTTTTTCAGACAGTATTTCTAGAACTTAATGAGCTACATCAAGGGACAATGGAGAGTTGTGATATGACTCCTCTGACTGAATAGAGCCTTATTAAGTAGTTAAATCATTTTTGTATTATAATGTGTTTTGAAACTGAGGATGAATATGTTCTATCAGGAGAGTGCAGAGCCCCCCTTCCCTTGCCAAGAATTTTTGAAATGAAATCTGCATGGATCTGCTGTCCAGAAAGTGGCTGGCAGGTTGTGACTTGTCTATTTTCTACCACCCGAATGTAAACCAGTAGCATGCACTGTAAAATTGAGCCTGGCATGGGACTACACTTTTCAGTCCCTGTTCTTTAGAGAAGAAGGTAAGTGGAGGTCAGATGGTGATAATTTTGTTCTCTGCTTCCTACCTATTTGTGCAGGCTGAGGCACTGGGGCTGAAGACTCTCTAAGTGCTTGCGTGGGACAGGGAAGAACCAGCTTCCCCAGGGTGTGGGACCAACCTTTCCTCCCAGACACGGATGGTTTTGGATAATTATGTAGAATGTTGGATTTCTCTTTACTGTTCCATAAGGAAGGCTTAGCCTTTTGTGAGCTACTTGATTATAAACCTGTGATTGTCACAGGCATTTGTACTTGTATGAATTACCTTTTTGGTTTTGTTTACTTTAAGTGATTCCACTCCTGATTTTGATTTATGCTATGCACCTATTAGAAATTATTTCAGATGAAGTTACTCTGCTAGGAGCTCCAGTAGTAAACATAAGTTGCAGTCCATGTTTGATAGGGATCATCTGGGACAAAATAAATGGTTTTGCATCTGAAAATAGTGCCTAAGAAGATGAGAAGACTTCTGAGTCTCAGAAGAATTTTCTGTTGAAGTTGTCAAGTGGTTACATACGATTTATTTCTCAAATGTTATCTCCCTGAATAGAGAACCTGAATTGGTTCTCTATTCAAATTATTCAACAGCATTTTAAGTTTAGTGAAGCACATTAATTGTGAATATGTCCTAAATGAAAGTAAGTCCATCTAGCTGTTACAAAGTGGACCCACCTTTCTTCTTCTTCATCCGTGTATATTTGCCCTCTTTTAACATTTAGACTTTCTCTGAGTCCACAGCCCAAAATGCTTCATATATATTTTGGAGGACTCAGTTGTCTGAAAATTTTGGGGTAACGGGTAGGAAAAGCCACTACAGACATATCTTTATGTTGTAGATTATATTATCCAACTATAATAATGTTCATACACATTGGCTTTCCTCTTGCTATCTAGCTCTGACAGGGTCCTAAGGGCAATAATAGGCTTTAACAGCCTTGCCCAGCCTCACATGGGACCCCTACTCCTGCCCATGGTCCCTAGAGCCACATTTTGGCTGAGTCCCCGTCCCCCAGGCTTTGCCTGAGCTGTGCTGCAGGTGTGCTGATCTCCAGCCCCATCTCCTGCAGCTCCTGGGTTAACCCTGGACCTGCTTCACCACCTTGCCATGTCCAGGTCCCTGCTACCAGCCCCCAGTCACTGGTCACTATATGGGTCTCTCTTCTGCTCACAGTAGAAACCTGTGAACAAACTGTTGACTCTCTGAGACAGAAATCTTTAACTTGTACAATTCTGCATCTGTGTAACGTGTCCCTGGTCTATACGGTTGTCCTAACAAGGGTTATGCGCACATTTTCTAGCAGAATATAAATCAGGCTGTGGCTTTTCTTGTTTAAACTGCTCTTCGGCAAATTGCTAGTTTATGAAGGGCTTTCAGTCCATCTAGGTGTAAAAGGCATGCAGAGAAATGAGTTTTCATTTGTCCAGAAACACCCACTGTTTTTGAAGATGGGGCTCCTACATTACAGAGACGTAGGAAATTGAAGAACTTTGTTCCAGTGCTTGAATATGCAGTTGCTGTTTACCCACTGCTTTGCTTACTTACATGCTTATGTACATGTGGACAGGGCTATCAGCTATTAAAAAGTTCATATTTTATCTTTTACCATCTATCCACCTCTTTCTTTGTGTTCAGACTACTTTAAATAATATCGGGAATCACTTTAAACTTTTTTGTAGGGATTTTGTCCTTGTTAGAAATAGAAGTAAATCCTTTGCTCCTAGTACTAGGGTTTGTTTGCCACTTGTAGTAGTATCGCACCTATGAGTCACATGAGGGAAAAAGACATGTTTCTGCCAAGAATACAGAAAAAAACACCCCTAAACTATGCTAGTTTTTATCAATACATGTATTGATAATGTTTTAGTGGATACATTTTCCATTGATTTCATTATAAATTGCTAATTCCTAATTTAGTGCTGACCAGGAAATTGTCCTCACAGAAGAGGAATGTATCTCAGGTTGCTCTGTAGTAGGAAGTTCCCAGACATCTCAAGACTGAAGAACAACAATAATCGGACAACTAAACAGCACTGTGATGAGCAAAACTTACTCCATGATGAAGTTTTGTAAACCTCAGGAAATGGTTATGTGACAAATTGCAGCATTCCAACAACAGAAAATTAATCTTGTAGAGTGTCCTTGGGTACCCATTGTAGTGCTTTCTCCAGAGATGTTGAAGGGATGTTGAATAGCTGTTTGGTTGTACCTTGTTTATATTGCATTAATCCCGTGCTTCAGGACACCAGTGGGGATGGAAGATTTGTTCCCTCCCTATTTGACGCTTAACCAGCTTTTCTTCTTTTTCCTCCTCTTCTTCCTCTGATGCACCAGAGGCTTTTGCATCTGTGGACAGTACACTGGCTGGGGTGCAGGGGTGTGACTAACAAAGAAAAGTTGAAGTGCTTGGCTGGTAAATCCTGTTCAGGTGATCAGAATTAAGACCACTACTGTTTTAAATTCATAAAAGACTTCTCTTCATATGAGATAGGTATGTTTGGGAGAGGAGACAAGATCTTTTAAGAAATCTCTTGCCACATTATTTAATAAATTGTCTGCTATTGCAGTCATCTGTGAAAATTGTAATGCCCATTGTGCTCTTTCTGTGGCACTTAAGACTTTCGGGATGTTCATACTGGTGTGTTTGGTTTAGGGTATTTGTGAGCGTTTTGTTGCATGAGTAGATGTTTTGGGAGTCATTCTCAGCTTGTCACTGATTGTATTACTGGAAGACTTGATTAAGAGATTTAAGCGACCCTTCTCCAGGTTTCTGTCTTAATTGGGGAGTTCTGTTGCAAAAAAAACCCCAAAACAATAAAGAAAAGTAGATATTTAGCAAAGAGTGCTCCCTTTTCTTTGACATAATTATAATTCTTAAATAATATAAATTATATTTACCCTTTAAAGAATAAGTCCATCTGTGTATAAAAAGAAACATTGGTTCAGATGAAGGGACTCTTATAATTTTAACAGAGTAAAACTAACTAACTGTTGTTGCTAGAAATATTTTATAAAATAAATGGCATGATGAACTGAATAATGCAACTCAGAGAGGAAAATTATAACCTTAGAAATAATATTGTTTCCCATTTTGGTATACCGTTGTAATAGTTTTGCCTAATAGAAGTTCTTAACCATGAATAAGCACAGTAGGTAGAACTCACATTTGCGAAAGTTCCTATTAGAAATTGAAAACAAAATGGAAACTTCTGCATAAGGCTATTTTTCCTCTCCTCTTAACATCAATTCACTCTAATTTATTGGGCAGAGATAGAAGATAACCTTACCTGCCTGGTCATGCAGGCACACAAATAAACATCTATCTAAAGTCAATGGAAATAAAAGCTTCAGGAGCACTTCTCTTGAAGCAGCAGCTGCTTTGCTCTGCTTCTTCTTTTGTCAAACTGATGAAGCAAAGAATTGCTTTTTGCCAACTGCCTGTACAGAAATTAAGTGTCAGGGTATAGTTTTCTGTAAGTTTTTTAATGTATGATTTAAAAAAACCCTGGTATTAATTGAGAGACAGATTCCCTCCCAGCACAGTAAGTAAGCTTTGGTGTTATGAATCGTATAGGAAAATGTGAAGGGACATAAACTTATCATTTGCCCCTTCTTTCATTATCCTGTCAATGCGGAAAGCCTTCTTGTAGTAAGAAGGAATCACTGTCCTGTAGATTGGGCTGAGGGAGTGAGGGGGAGGGTACTTGCTCATATTCCAGTAATTAAGCTGCTGTAGCAGCTGAATGCTTATGTTCCCCAATGACTTTCCAACACTCATTTAATTCTTTAAAACTAGGTTCAGAATACATATGGTGCTTGATACTGAAAGTTATTGCAAGTATTTTTATATTTTAAAGCTGGAAAAAAATAGATTATGAGAGGGAAAAGCAGAATGTTGTATGGTGCTTGCTTGTCATTCCTTACTCAAAGAATCCCTCTTGTTTCAGGTCAGTATTTGGTCACACTCATTTGCTCACAATGTAAAGGAAAATGTATGCTGTTTGGCCACTAATTAATATTCTTAGACCAAAAGCTCTTGCCTGTTAACCATATTCCTATCCTTCCAATTTACCGTCCCTCATAATGTCTACGTACCATTCATGCCCATGAGAGTTTCAGTGTTAAAAAGCTAGTGAAAAAAGAAATGGAGACATGTACTTCCATAGAGAAGATGGCTTGAGTTGCACTTGGAACTTAGGAACAACCGAAACTGTGCAATTGAGAAATTTTGCAAGACGATGTTCGTAGAAAATTTCATATACCTCTACAGGAACTACAGACTTTTTTGAAATAGCAGGTCTCAGAGAAGCTTGTGGGAAAAGGCCCTTTCCCAGGCTATGAGGACTCACCTCAAAATGCTCTTGTTTACCTGCTATGAGGGAGATGTTGCTGTGCAAATGGCTGTGTGTTGCACTCTGAGGTAACACAGATCAAGCGGAGAACTGTAGAGAACTCCTAAGTAGACTTTCACGCCTGCCTGTGTACCCTGCCAGTACAGATGATGTTCCCCTTGCTAGGGGGCTCTTGAAGAGGATTTTTTAAAATTTTCCCATATGTTGGAAAGGAGTCTCTGTTTTTATCAAGAAGAAAGTATTGACTAAGTTCTCGATCATAACCCTTTTGGCTGATTTCAAACATGGCAGAAAAGTTAGACTAGAATGTAACGTTAAATTTATAATTACTCAGACAACCTAGTGCTTGGGGTAAACATCAGTATGAATTCTAACTAATGCATTGCTGTGTCTCACTGTGTGGCAGACATAACTTTCAGAAAATTTAATGTGTAACGTTTTATGCTCTGTTTCTTCCCATTTCTTCTCTCCTTTTCCCACAATTAGTAAAGAGCTTATGTTGTTGGTGGTTTTTTTGGTTTTTTTTGTTTTTTTTTTTTGGAAAGGAATACATAATTTTCTTATGCATTAAAAATACCCATTGTCCTGTCTGGGTAAGCTGATGTGCTGTGGCATTTTGGAGCAGTCTGGAAAAAGTAAAGGACAAATAAGGTCAACAGAAAACATCATACATTATGAAAAATTAATCATTATTTTGTTAGCCAGATCTTTTATGACCCAAAGAACCCATGAAAATCTTAGTGTGTTAGAAATTTTGTAAAAATAACCTGTGTATGCTGTTTGATTCTTTTCCATGTTTTGATGATAATACGTAAAAAATAGGTATAGAACTACAAATTAGGAAGTGATCATTAGATCCACGGATCCATTATTAGGGGTTTCTGTTACTAGAATTAGTTTATTTGTGGGGACTAAGGAAAATTAGTACGATAAACAGCTGTACTAGCTGTACTAGCTTTTTCCAGTTTGCTCAAAGCTTCTGTTTTCATCAGAAAATACAGGTGCTCCTTACCCATCTAACGGCGCTCATACTGTTTGGCTATGCTTAAATATTTCCAAGAATATACAGTCACTCCAGGAACAGATGCCGTGGCCACATCTCTGCACTGTTGATATGACATGAGCGATTTCTTTATGGACCCAGTGATCTAAGGGAGAAGTTGGCACGTGAAGAATTAGGGACGCTTGACATGCATGGGACTGCTTTCTTGTCTTTGACACCACTGGGAGCCTCTACCATGCACTCACCCAGATGCTGCAAGTTCTCAGAGCAGCAAGAAGAAAGAAGACGCGTTACCTGGGATGAACGCAGCAGAAGGGGGCTCAGGATGTTTAAGGTGCTGGTAAGCAGGGCAAGTGAGAACTAACACATGCTCAAAAGGAGTGATGGTGATGATGATGAAGTACTCAAACTTAAATAAATAAAGACAGAATAGACAGAATGAGGTGAAGTTGGAGGCCAAAGCATACCTAACACACTTTCTGCTGCAGGAAGGCAGTTGCGGAGCGTTGCTTTTGTGACTGCAGGCTGCTTAGTTGAAACACTGCCAACCTTTCCAAGGCCTTGAAAAATTAGTTACTTTTATTAAACTTATATAACGTTCCCCAGAACTGTCCTTTTCCCCTGGGCAGCAAGCAGTTTCTAAATTACTTCTCAGAGCTGTGCCAGGAAATGCTTTTAAATGTTGGAAAGTACACCAGATATTTCTTAAAACCTTTTCTGCTCATTTGACTCCTGGTTCACCCCCCCTAGCTACAGAAGAAAGATTGCAATTTTTTTTTTATTTTCTTCTGACACATGCAGAAAATATATTTTAATAATATTGATTAACATGAATTGATTTAGGGCTTCAGTCAAAGATGGCTTTTTTTTAATTGTTAGTTTTTATTAAGATAAAAAGCTCTGTAAACCTCCTCCCTACGTTATCCAACAACTGTATGCTAAGAGAAACAGCATTTATGAAAACTGTTTTCTCAGGAAAGAAAAAAACAAGTCAAAGTATAACAAGCAACAAAAAAACTTGATCAGTGTCACAGATTCAGTTTTTGCCTCATAATTCCCCATGTTCTGGATATTGTATTTGCGTTTTTCTGGATATAATGTGTTGCTTGTATATGTACACAAAAAATTTGAAATAAGTATGAAAAGTACAGAATTGTGTGAAACAGAAGCTTGTTAATCATTAATTATCACTACTAAAGTTAGAAAGTGCTAAAGCTTCTGTCAGAATCAGACTCATTTTTGCCAGCTCTTGTGGTTTTAATGCAATAAGTGTCTTTTCTTGAAGGCCTGCCATAAGTTCAGTGATTACTCTAGAATTTCAACTTTCATTTAAAAAATTGCAAGTTTAGATGTCTTGTAGTTAAGCAAAGAAGCTTGAAAATGTGAACTAAATATAACCTAGTATGAAAATAAAGCATCTCATAATCTTTAATACATTTTCTTTATTTCTGAGTATTAGAGAGCCAAACATTCTCAGCTGGGGAAGGAAAGATTTTGTTTGGCACGACAGGACTTCTGAGTGTCCTTTTTATGCCAAATTTGATTTCTTGTTGATTGGTCTTTTTGCTGTCATAGTAATTTCTTAGTCTTAGCTCACAACTACAAAGAAATCAGATATCAGTCTGTATTTCTCAGGTACATAACTCATTTCTCCTGGGAACTAGCCAGACAGTATATCAGACTAGTACTTTTATTAACTGGCAAGCCTAGTTCACAATGTGAGTACATGGGAGGTACATGTATCCCTTTTTTTATCACTGCAACTCAGTAAAGATTTCCTTTTAAATAGTGGAAAAAGTAGCTCTCTCTATTAATCACATGATTTCTTCTATTTAATAAATGTATATTAAAAAAGGAATTAGAAGGGGGAATGTGAGACAACTTGGGAACACTAGTAGGTAAATGGCATCTTTTTTTCCCTATCGCTATCTCCATTTCTTCAGAGCCATTGTGAAACCGGAGTCCCACAGACCATTCTGCATAACAGTTTTGTGAAGCTGATTCCTTGACATTTTCTGTGAATTCAATCAATATTCTCAAACCAAACAAAAGCAAGCTCTCATGCTTATTTATACTCATGAAAATAAGGGTCAGCTTCGGCTGACTTCATTTGCCATGTGTACAACTTTACAAATGAGACGCCCCCCCCGAGCTGTAGTGTTTGTAGAGCAGGGCTCTGATCAGACTAAGGCTTTCTTAACCCTCCACTGCATTCAAACCTATACTGTGGAAAAGGCAATGTGCTCTGTTTTGGAGAGATGCTGTCCATCTATTCAAGCCCTGATTCAGTGACCCAGTTAATTCAGGCATGAGGATCACAACATACCGCCTGGGGAAGCCAAAGGGCTTCCTCTCTTTCTGGTCAGCTAAAATTTGGGCTCACAGACCAGACCCGTCACTGTCCCTGGAGAGTCTATGTCACTTGTTGTATGTCTCGCGTTTTCATGGTTAGCAGGAACCACCTATATACTGTATATTAGCAGGAAACATCATGTGCTATAGCATGTTGAGTTTCAAATTTGCGGAGGCTGAAATACTGAGACGCTATTTCACTCAAAAGCATTTCTTTTTGAAAGGGTAAAGGAATTGCTTTTCATTGAAATCAATTTAGTGATGAAAAGCCCAAAGAGAGATTTCCCAAGACACTTAAGTTGAATAGGTATGACATAATAAGCATGATTTAAATATATTTGTCTGTAAATATTGGAGTACAGTACACCAATATATCAATACAATAGCAGTAAAGTAGAAATCCTGAGCAGAGTTATGGTTTCATATTTTAGTGCAGTGCTATTGTTTTGTTAGTGATTATTTTTGTTATAAATATGCCTACACGTTCTACTCATGGACAGGAAAATTAGTACGCAGGCATAAACAGAAAGACACTTGTTCCCCGAAGACATTACAGTCTGTCAGCTCTGTGCACTCAGCATCCTCAGCTGGGGAAGCTGAGATCTCTGAGACATCCCTGCCATATTGCCCCAGTGGGAAGGTGATCTCCTCTAAGAATAGGGATGGAAGAAAATACTGTTTTGATAAACTACATGCAAACTGTTTTATACAATGCTACTCAAAGGTAGCTGGATCTCATTTCTGTTTGCCTCGGGAGACTGCTGGCATATGCAGGCATCCACGTAGGTCACAGGGAGCACTGGGTGTGTCAACACACAGCTTGTGTGTTGACATGGTTGTGATTTGGGAAGCGGGAAGCTGGGATGCCTCAGTGGGGGCTGAGCAGCAATAATGCAGTCCATCTTTAATGGTGGTGGTCTTATCTTTAGTGGACACTGCAGTGACTTTGAAGGGTCTTGGTCGAATTGTTAAGTTATTGCAAGAGCGAAATTTTACGCAGTCCAAAGACAAGTCATTTAGGTGTCTCAGTGGAGATTTAAATATATATTTAAGTAGGTAGCTTGGATATTTTACCATTAGATTTTCTGGAAATAGAAAGAACCAGAATTATCCATAGACTGGGCAGGTGTGAGCTACTGACTTTTGTGCCTGAGTATGTGGGAAGAAAAATGTCTTCAAACTTTTATATTTATTTTTATTGGTTCCAAAATACTGGAAAAAGTTTTTTCTAGATTTTAAAAATGTTATCCATATTAGATAAAATGTATCCATATTAGAGGAAAAGTTCTTTCCTGTAGCATTAGAAGATTTTTTTTTTTTCCTTCAGACTCTGTGATCTTAAAACAGCTCTTAACGTTTTTGTGCCTCTGTTAGCCCACCTTCTTAAGTGGATGCAATGCAGAGAGCAAAATGGATACAATGATACAATTGATAGGAACCAGGAACCTTCTCAGCATTTATCAGAGTCTTAGTACCTGTAGCTGGTCTCCAAAATGTATGTGTTTGTTCCACTCAGCTTGATCAAGGTATAAATCAGAGGAGAATTCTGCCCACTGAACATTTTAAAAAGACAGATAGAGATGCAGATGGGTTCAGTAAAACAGGAGAGTGTGAATCTAAATGTGAAATGAAATATAGATGAAAACACCTTGCCTCAGACAGTTTTAATATTAATATCAACATCTCTTGAATGAAAAAGACCAATATTTTGTGGTTGTGACATTTTCCACAGTTCCAAAACAAGCAGGTTTCTTAGGGATATTTCTGAACTTGACAGAAAAATGTAAAAAATGTCTTGTAAATGGTGGTATGATTTTAGTCTCAACTCAGCCTGCTGTATTAAGTTCCATCACCCCTCTACATTTTGGGGCTTAAAAGCAAAGAAGGAAGAACAAATTTTAATGGGTTTAAAAGTAGATACCTTTCATACAGCAGTCAGGTTCTGCAGTAACTGTTGAGCAGACTCACCTGTTTTCATTGCTTATGTAAAAGTTCTTCAGAATCAAGCATTCTATACAGATGGAGATTATGAATTATCTCTTTGCCCTAGATAGCAAACCTACTATTTCTAATGGAATTGGATAGCATTAATAATACACAACTTTTCCACCATCTGCTGAAGGAGTCTTGCGGGAAACTTTTTAACGGAAAACAAGGTTTGATTTGTAAAATCTGACTCGAGCTCAGATGTTTTGGGTTCTGGGTGTTTGATCTTAAAATGAACAGTAGATGGCTTCAGAGAATGTTCCCACCAGTGATCTTTAGCTGCAGATAAAGACAGAAGTCAGCCACAGACGATGCGAAACAGCCCCAAAGAACTGATGTGGTTTCTTTTTTGCATATACTGCTATTAAAATAAATTTTTAAAAAAGTTAAAAAATAGGACTGTTTGACTAAAATACACTGCCAAAATAACACATCTAATAAAGTTTAAAGCCATAGCTGTACTGGATTACACTAAAAGTCTGCTAAGCCCAGTGTCTCCTGTGACAGAGCAGTTGGTAACACAAGTACAGGGAAGGGGTTTCTTTCCACCTCCCATCAATCTATTGTATCCATGGTGTTATGGTTAATAATAGGTGATGGATCTTTCTTCTGCCAACCTACAAATCTGAACACAAAATGCTGGTTTCCACCCTGCCATAGCAATGAACTCACAGTTTAGGTATGCACTTTATAGTAAAGTCATTTGTGCCTGTAACTTAATGAGCATTAATGGAATAATTACTCAGTTATGACAGTCAAGATGTCATAAACCTCTCTCTTATCCCACTCCTCCCCACAAACGTTTCTGGTACAGCGGAAACTCTGAGCATTTTTCTCAGTCCTCCCCAAAAGTTCTGTAACTTTATTCATTTTTGTCACATTCTCTGAGGTTTCCCGGTTCTGCTCTCTCTTTTGTAGATGGCGAGATGATTGGGTTTGTTGAATGCCACAGTGGCACTTCCTGGTTTTCTCCTTTGTTCTTGTCTAAGGTAGAAAACTACAAGTATCGTATTGTCTTCTTCATTACTGCAGTGAACAGCCCTAGTACATGAAATTATGTTAGAAACAATTGGCCTTTAATGACTTTAGAATACTTTTAGATGTGAAGACGTGCCTTGTCCCAGATCTGCTTGACAAATTCCAATTTAGTATTTGGGTAAGCTAACATAGATATCTTTCGGTTTTGCATCTAAAGAAAATGTCTAAATTGTCTCACACCTTTGGAATTATTTCAGTGTTTGGCCACAGCATTTTATCTCACGTGAAGAATCAATAAAAGTTTTATGACTTTTTCCCCACACATATATACATGTGTGTATGTATACATAAATATATGAGAAAGTCTTTGCCTTCACAGTTAAAAAATAAATGCAAATGCTACTTCAGAAAAAATAGTACCCCAAATAAAATGTATTTTAATACATTAATACATTTAACACATTTTCTTCTTAAAATTCTAGAGTTACATAGTCTTCTGGCCTCTCCTTCACAATGTAATTTCTCTCAAACCTTGAAACAAAGTGAGAACGTACTCATCTCCAGCATTTCAAGCAAGTAACTTCCATTGTAATATTACATTTATAAAATGCTTCGGTAGTCATTCTGGCAATTGGGTTTTATAGACTGAAAATGATGAAGTTATCTGTAGATTTGGAGACCAGCTTTTCTCATGGTCCAGTGTGTTATAGAGGAAAATAAACACTTGTTTACTAACTCACTGATACGTTGCTGGTCTTTGTTTTTTCTCTTTTCCTACTTAGCTATTCTTCATCAGTTGATTATATCTTTAATAAGGGATTATTATTTTCATTTATTCTCTGTAATTTCCTACATACAATAACAGAATTCACTGCTATGTAAACATGTCAGAATTAGGCAAATAATTTTAAATTATATGCTTTTAAGGAAGAAAAAAGTTAATTAAATCTGTTGCCCTTTTTTCTTATCCTACACTGTCCCTTTTCCTCTCCTCACATACGTTCAGGTACGTACATGGATACACTCACATCAGTTTCTTTATCTAGCTTCAGAGACCAGTAAATTTTATCACCTGGAAATCTAGGCAATAAAATGCTGGGGAATTAGTTACATCAGATAGATAGAATGAGCCCATTTATAAATGCCCTAAGTCTCCTTTCTTCAAAAGGAAAAAAAGTCCATATGCAGGGCACTTGCTCTGCGCACAGGAGCAGTCTCCTCTCAGTTCATTTGCGTGTTTGAGAAGAACTACCTTATCTACATGTGCTGACCATCAAATGAGTGCCGTCAGGGACTCTCAGGTTTGCTGAATCAGAACAACACATTGCCTGTCTAATGCCTCCCTAGTCCCTGTGATGATGGATATTGACAGCAAGGAAGCTGCCTGTTTCTGTTGCTAATTTGTTATCTGATTTATAGGTCTTTTGTGTGCGTGTCACTTTTATGTATGATGTATTTCCACTGTTGATGCTGTCTTCCTTCTGCTCACAACGGTGTTCCTGTGTCCCAGCAGATTCATGTGCTTGTGGCAATGAAAGAGACAGAAGTGACGGCTCTCCTCCTAGGATGCAGCTCATAAATTATCCCTTACAACCAGACAAAACAGTTTTTTCAAGTGGTCACAGATGAGCAATGTCCAGAGGAATTTTCCTTTTCAGATGTTCACTGATGCATCTGTTTACTGATCTAGGGCGTGCAAACTGCAAAAAGGTCATAATTTGCAGGTGCAAATACATTTGCCAAAGCCCTCTGGAGAGCAGCTTGATTCTGATGTCAGTGGAAAGTAGGCAAACTGAAGGTCTTAACCATATGGTTTCAACTGTTCTTTCTTGTTGAAGTGCTACATTACTTTGAGTACAAAGTTTTATCTCCAGCAGGGAGAAAGGACAAAATAAAAGATGAGAGAGAAATGGAGGCAGAAATTAGAGCAATTAATATTACCAACTGTGACTAAAGCTGCTACAGATATGGTGAGCTCAGAACATTTAACATATTTATACCAAAAGGTGTCTTAAATATCTGTAATTACATAATGAAATCACTTCCCGTATAAAATTGTGTCACACAGAATTAAAGGTAACTTAATTCCATGAAGCAAAATAAAGGTAATGCTAAGAGGGGAACAAAACTTGGGATATTCTTCCTGCAAAAATTCTGAAGAACGAAAAGCTAAACCAAAAAATCTCTCTCCTGGAGCCTCCACATATTTCTTTTTTTATTTTTTCTTTTTTTTTTGTTAAAAGATTCAGAGACTGTGGACTGAAGGAATTAACTTTGATGAAGCTGTATACTCCTTTTGTATATATAGCAAGGAAAAGTTGAACCCCAGCTGAAAGGGTAGGAGCTTGGAGCTGGGATGGGTTAGTTTCTTGTGCTGCTAACTTCCAAGATACTTAATTTCTGGGGATCTGAAAACATAGGGAAGAGCTGCTGTAGTAAGCTAGTAGCAGCAGATGAGAGTGTCCAAGAAGACGCTGGTTGGATTCTGACAGATACCCATGGCATTAAGCATCATTTGGGGGTTTTTTTGACTGTTTGTTTGTTTTGGTTTTCTTTTTTTTTTTTCCTGGAAAATTCTAAGAAATACTTTTTTTCCCTCTTATTGTAAAAAATGATATTATGAATTAAAAGAACAGCTGAGAGCTAAGCACAAGGCATCTGGATTGTCTTAAATTCTTCCTTCTGTTTATGTCACCGAGCATACTCTACCAGTTAGGGTGTCCTTCTCCGTAGCTTACTCCATTCTTTCGCTATCACCTCTGGTTTAGGCACTGAAATCTTCCTTCAGATCACAAATGTCCTGCTGAGGAACAAGATCCACCAGAGTCTGTGAACGACTATATTATTTATTTTTCATCAGATCACCCTAATTTTGTTATTGGTGCATAGCAGTAGGCTCTACAACTCTTCACACTGATGATTCTCATTGGATTTCTCAAAGTAAAAGCTGTGGGTATGTCTGCACTGCTCTATGCCTGCACAAAAAAGTCACCAGTGAATAAGTCTGGCACTGGGTTGGCCACATGACTTTATTGTCTGCCTTGCCAACTCTTTTTTTTACACCACGCCAAGTTCCTGAGCAGCCCTGCAAGCCCTCCTGGCACTGATGGGTGAGCTCCTGCTGCCTCCTTGGGTGGACCTGAGGAAGGAGCAAGTCTGCCCATGAGCTGGTTTTAGCACCCTTGTAAAAGGCATTTTATCTTACTTATCCAATATGTCGCTGTTCGGGATCCCATATAGCATTAGAACATTAGTTTTCATTTTTGCAAGTGGAGGTCATGTGTAAAGATTTTGCTTATAGAAGAACAATGGAATGGCCTTATGTTGCATGAAAGAATATGAAATAAAGTCAAGTGAATAATATTTTGTATACTTTATAAAATCAAATAAAACAAAAGCTGTTTTTTTTTTAAAGATATTTTTCCTCATTTAAAATAGAATTTCAAGACTTTTAAGATTGCAGAAGTGGGGAAATTTGGTTTAATCTCTACTATGGACATTTGGTGAGAGGAAAGGAAATGAGAGACTCCCCTAGGTCCATTTATGAGGAATTAATTGCACAAAGAGAGGGAGAGTGCCTGTGAACTCTTACGGACCCCTTATGCAGATCTCTTGGTGCCTACCCATGGAGGCAGGTTTTGCCCCTGCCGAGGACTGTGCAAGTAAACCACTGTGAAAGTAATTGATGCAAGCAAAGAGTAGCACTCAGTCCTTGACACACCGAATTGGGAAGAACTTTTTGCTGTTTTTTCATGTCACGCAACACCAATTTTAAATCGATTTTTTTTTTTCAACAAAAAGAAAGGAGGAAGGCTGAATTCCACTCTGTCACATGCAGATTAGCTCTCTGCTTGTTATCAATATGCGTATTAGCTAGACAAAGCTTGGGTAGCCCTCTTTTAAAGGTCTGTGTAGGTTTACAGCTTGTCCTTTTTCTTGTCATTTTCAGTGGCTTTTGGTACCTTTCTTATTGCTTTATTTAACCTTTATTCACTGGGTTTTATTTGTCCTGATCAATGGTAAGTGCACACCTTTCTGTTCTGGACTCTCTGTGGACTATAGTGCGGTTTTGTTCCCTTGATTGAGTTGTTCTATTATCGCTGTTTCTGTTTTCACTCTTAAAGCTTGGCTTTCTTTAATTCACTTTAAACAAACATCTGAATAGCTGTAAAGGGCAGATGATACCAATACTGTCAAGATCCCATTGATCTTGATTTTAACTGAAGTTGCTGGAAGGCAAGCGGGCTGGTTTCTTGCTGTATTTTGGTTTTTAATTTTCTGATTATTTTGATAGCTTAGAAGTTTTTGTAGCAATGAAGGTGAAATCATCCTTGCCTTTTCATGTACACCTCCTCTTTGTGTTAGTCCCAGCCAATATGGCACTGTCAGAAAGTGTTAGATACAGCTTTTTATGTTGTCTGAAACATTTTCTCAGCTGCAAGCTAGAAATAGCAGTTTGAAAGCCTGTGTCCAGGACTGAGTTTAGCATGTTGTGTTAACACTTATCTTCATTATGGTTATTTCTGCCAAATGTTTTCTGCTTCTCAGATGGTTCCAGTTTTCCTGAAGGGAAAGATCTGTTGGGCATTAGCTGTGGAGGTAAATAACTGGCCATGAAGAATGTGAGAGGACAGAATTAGCATGTAATGGGTTTTATTTATATACACAGAAATTCTGATGTATTGGTTTAGGTAGAGGTAGCCATGTTCTGTATTTTATATTTCTAGATCTATTTTTTAGTATGTACTTCAGATGGTAAACTTTAAAAAATGACAACCTTTCCCAGGGTAAAGGATGGTGATGACCTGAGGGTGGGTCTGCACGTTAGAGAGGAGAAGCTGCAGAGGTCCTTGAGCAGTTGGACCTGTGCACCACTAAGTGTTCAAAGCTCAGCAGTGGCTTTGGGGTTGGCTATATGCTGTGCTCACCAAAGAACTGGCTTTTGGTGTCAGCACAAGCAGAGACATTTAAAATGTCTGTGTGCCTGATGTGTGAGGCATATCCTCCCAGCATTCGTGGTGGTGTTTGTCAGGTTTTTCCAGCTGGGCCAAAAATCAGAACTTCACGCATTCATTCATTACATTAACCTGCTCATCTGATTAAGATGGTCTGTTGGCTTCCTTACAAAAAAGAAAATAAATCTTACTTTCTTTGACTGAAGCAGGATATGAGAGTAATGAAATGGCTCTATTAGGCTTGGGAGCTTTGGAGTCCAGAAGCAATTCTCCTCTGTCAAATTAGTAGGGATGTTTTCTGTTGTTGCTTTTTAGTGTGGTGAGATCTACGTTGCAGAATCATTTGGCAATTTATCTAACCATGCACATGGGAAACAGCAGTTTCAAGGACAGAGTTCAGACTGTGCTTTATCTTATGCCTCGTTATGTGGTGGTTCTCTTGGTCTCTTCTGCTCCTTTCTTCTGTTTCTTCTTTGAGAACTTGAAAAAAAAACAATGGATCAAATCTGAGTTCACCTCAGAAATCTCTAGGGATTGTGAATATTATACTGAGGCCAGAATATAATACAGAAGAAAAGGTCTTAAAACCATAGTTTAAACTCATGTCTGTCTACATGTTATCCTAAATCATCTGATATGACTGTCCTACTTTGGGATAATGCCAACTCAGTAAATGTAAAGAAACTCTTAGGTCAAACAAATAATTCAGAAATGTAACAATATTTCCCCTCCCCCCAGTTTCTTATTAAGAAAACCCTCAAGCACAAACCAGAAAAGAAATTGATAAATACTCCGGGACTTTATAGTGTTAGTTTATTTTATTTTGGTATTTTTCTAATATCAAGATGCTGTAATTTCCTACAGGATATTACAAGCTGAAGGCACAAGAAAGCTCTCCTTGCTACTGATATCTTCACAATAATTCACCTTTGAAGGAGCTGAACTATCAAAAGCACCATGATTACATGTAGAAATGCATAGGCCTGCCTAAATGAGAGATGCTGACTGCAGATCCAGAGCTTCTAGCAGCTGTACAGACAATATAATTTTAATGTATATATTTTTTGCATAGAAAGCACAACTACAGTGAAGCGTGCAGGAACCTACCTGTATAGTGCAGACGGCGTGATAAAATTTGAGATGTCTGAAAAAAGGAAGAAGAATTTTTAATTTAAACTTATCAAAACAGTAAATTTAAAATTGTTTAAAGCTGTAAATATTGATATTACAATATATTAATCTTTGAGTGTTTACATATGTATATGCATGTATGTAGGAATGCATATATATTTTTTCTTTCTCTTTATCTCACTGATTTGTTTTTGCATGTATGTAACAGTCGTATCTCCTAATGTTCTGATAGTAATGTGACCACAGATTACCAAGTTGTGTCTAGAGTTTCAGTCTGTAAAGAGCAACTGTCATTAGTTAAATTTACTGCCTCCAAATGAAGGTAATAATGTCCTTACAGAAACCATAGCATTAGTGTTCTGATCTAAGACATACTCTGCCAAACGAAGTATATTTGAACTGGAGAGGAAATAAAGAAATCAGGAAAACAAGCAGAATGGGGTACTACATCTTGGAAAGCAGTGTTGGAAGACAATTTGGGGTTATAGTGGATAAACAACTAAACTTGTGCTTGTGTTATGCAGCAAGGAGCTGGCAGATGCTTTGGTGTATAGGGGGGAGGGCAACAAATGGGAGCAGGAAAGTGATTTTAATCTTTACTCATGGCAGTGGTGAGCCTGGTACAGGAGCACCATGTGCTGCTTTGGTATTGACATTTTTTAAAAAGATGTTGGAATGGTGGTACAGAAAAGAAGCGTAAAATCCCCTTTGGAGACTGTACAATCTCTGAGAGATAATGTGATTATAGTGTATAAGTACCTGCAGGGGAAAAATACAGAACACTGAACCAATGACTGGGAGCTGCAGACAGACAAGTTAAAATTAAAATGAGGCACAATATTCTTAAAAGTGAGATTGATTAACCATTGGAACAAAGGAAGTGCTTGAATTCTCATTGTATTGCAGTCTTCAAACCATGGCTGGATGTCCTTTCTGAAAGTCAAACACAACTTAGGGGACTCAGAGAGAAGTAACCAGCAGAATCTGAATGACCTGTTAAACAGAATCTGCCAGAACAACCACAGAATTTTCTCCCTTCTACTCTTCAACTCTATAACGTGAAGCCATGTATTTCACTGAGAAATTCTCTCAGACAAGCTGGTTTCTGGGCCACATCTCTCAAAATCCCCCTCATATCAGGCAGGGAATTCAGAAGCATTCCACTTGTGTTCCTCTCTGAAAATGACATCACATTTCTCTTTAATTGATCTTGTTGATATCAGAATACTCGTTGTACTTTGGAATGTTTCTTACATTCCCTCAAGAATGAGCAGTAGTGATGCTTAATGTATATAATATGATATAAAGTCATAAGTATATCACTCTCAGACAGACTGAAAGATTTAAGTCTAGATGTGGAAAGTGGTTGTTTGAAGTCAGTGTATGTCCAGCATAGTCTAACTCTTAACGAAAACCTGCTGGACTGTGGTGGAATCAGGAAAGCCCTTCTTCCATAAGTGAAATATTGTAATTTTATGCTTAAAGTTACTTGTGGTATTTGTAATTTGTGTTGCACCTTATGACATCTAGTTTAGGAGCCCCATCATAGTCTAGGCAGCACTGTGCTGCTTACTACACAAACACAGAGGAAATTTCATATATTAAAGTAACGCTATCTATAAAGCCTTGGTGCACCATCACATATAGAGTTGAAACAGGCAATCAGTTTAATGGTAGAGGACAAGTTACTACCCATCCGGTGTAAACTGTTGGTCTGCACGCACTGTCTTACTGAGGGCTAAGTTAATCTCAATTATCTCGTCCTTGCTGTGGGCTAAGATGTATATGGACAGTTGCCATGGACCAGTTGATTCATGGTGACTTGCTTCCCTGTAAGTGATATGTCTGAGTCTATTTTAAATCTTTATCTCTCCTGCTAGCTCAACACGCCTAGGGGAGTTACTCAACTCAGAGAATATGCATTTATGCATGTTCGAGAGAAACCGTAAAATGAAACAGTTGATCATAGTGAAAAATGCTATGCTTTTCCTTCTCATCTACCCTGCATAAATAAGAGTTGCAGCTGAAAAGAAAGCCTGTTTGTTACTAGCTAATGGTAGACATTGAACAGAGATCACAGATCATGATAATTCTTCCTTCTGTGGAATCAACTTTTCTGGTTTTATTAGCATAGGAAAATATTAAATACTCAGTTTTGGACTGTTTTTCCTTTAGAAATATGAAAAAATATTTGGCAACTTTACTGAACTGGTGATACAGCATGCCTTGGGGCAAAGGAAGTGGCTGTCAATGGTTGACTGAACTGGAATGCTTGAAAAATAATGATAGATAGCATATACAGTTATACAGCATATACAAGTGCACATCACCTTGGAGTTATCAGCAACGGCAAAGAAAACAATGCTACTAGCACCTATAGCCCTTGTAAGAGAGAATGGACAACGAGCGGTTTTTTTAGCCAAATCTTCAACAAGACTTGTCCAAGCACATGAAGCACTTCCAGTATTTTTACCATCTACTTTTCTGTTAAACTGTGAAAAGTGAGTCAGATGCTGTAAACGCATCCAGAGAGTAGTGGGCAATGGGTCCATGTTCAGAGGGAGATTAGTGACAGATGTTGTCTGTAGGCACACTTGTAAATATTTCCAGTATCCTGCAAATTGGGTAGTGGGGTTGGAAAGAGAAATGGTTTTTGCACTTTCCTAATTCTAACGTCTATTTCCTTGATTCCCAAAGGAAGACCACACCGAAGAAAATGTCATTAACTAAATTTAAATGGACTCAGCTGCATAATATGGAATCAAACTACTCCTCTCAGAAAACTCACAAATCACAAAAGTTGGTCCATTTAATTTGCATCATACAATAAGGTTTTAAGACATTTTCCAAATGAGGAGCAACTGGAATTTTCAGTCCTTAAAAATGCTAAACTGAAATTAATATTAAAGAATATGTGTGTTCAAATATGTGTGTTCATTTCTTAAATATTCTTGAGGAGCTGTTGCCATTTCACGGTCAATGCCAGGTCCATTCTGCTAATAATTTTTAAGCCAATTATCATCCTGAGACTTATCTGGTCTATTACACCCTCTCTGAAATAAAGATGAGTTGCGCTGGCTTGTGTCAGATATGGTCCTAAGGAAGGGAATGGCTGAAGGCAGTTTATCCCTGAACACCCTCCATCTGCTTGCTTTGAACAATTGGGGACTTTAAGTTTCATGTTTCCCTTGACCAGGGACTGTTAACTCCATTGAAGTACTCTGATTTCCACAAATGGATGCCAAAATGAGCAGATCAAACTAGTTTTCTTTTATCATCCAAGCCTGGATTTAGTTTAGGTCTTGAGGAAGATGAGGACATAAAGCTAATATTCTCTTTCATTCTATTGTTCAATTGCTTTTTGTTTCAGCTTTGCTATCCTGTGTCTTACTCATAGATTTATGCTATAGATTTAGGTAACTTCTGGAGTTTTACATCTGGAAATAAAATTTTGCTATAAAACAGTAACAGTCACAGGAAAGCCTATTTTAATGTCACAACATAAAAGCTGCGTATATTATTTTAGGTTCAGAGATAAAATGAAGGCTGGTGCTGTGAATCTATGTTACAGTAAAAGAGCAAAATCAAGAAGTTACAAGTTGCTCTGGTGTCACATGAAACAACAAAATAGACAACTGAGCTGAGGATTTTCATTTCAATTTCCTGGAAGCTTTTCTATTTCAATATATGTGAAGAATTCAGGGCATTCCTTGCTTTTGTCTGATTTCAGTTTAACCTAAATAGTTAATAGCATTGTAAGAATATAGAGAACGGAGTATGAATTTATTTATTCGTTTGTTCCTGTAATACTTTCATGAAAATAATGTACAGACACCACTGAGGAATATGCTCCATGACTTTCCATGTTCTTATTGAGATTTTTTTTTATACTGTGTATACCTTTCACACCTTGAAGTTGATGTGAAAGGAGATTCACCTTAATAGATGAACAGCTGAGTCTCCAAGATACTATAATGGAAATGGAAAGAGTCTTTGTGAAATTTGTTAATTGTAATATTGTAATATTCATGTTGTGATTTATTGATAATAGTTTCATTGCATATTCTGAGCAATATTTATTTTGTACGTTGTAGTCATTAGACTGACCATAAGTGACTTCTAAAAAAATATGTTTACAAAGGCTTTTGTAGATAAACATGAAACAGTACCACCCTAAAGAAAAAGCACCGAGACTAATGGTGTGGGATATACATTCTTTTTTTTCTGTGTTCCTCAACTGATGTGCTTACAGAAGGGATTTTCTTCAAAGGTTTTATAACAATCATAGCCATAAGCATCCACACTCAATGCACAGCTGTTTGGTCTAAGAAACGAGTTTACATTGTGGAGTGAAAGGTATGAAATGATTTCCCCAGGTGTATGGCTTTCTTTGATCCCACGTTTAAAGAAAAGAAAACAAAACTGTTCCCTCTGGGGAACTGTGGGGTAGCTGACCCCACATTTTAGTAGTAATAGTGACTAAAAAACCTCTGAACATGCCTAATTCCATCCAGCTCCACTTTTAGATGTGTTACCCTAAACCCCAAAATTACCCTGAAGTAATCTGACTATTTTCAGCTTCACACCTCACAGAGTAAATAAAAAGAGAAGACCCGCTCCAGTTCCTGAATAAGGGCCCCTGGATTTGTACTATGACGGTAAGATCATAACGCAATGAAAGATCATACAGAGGCATAAATAGATCTGTCATTTTAAACTACGGTGATGGTGTTATGTGCTGGTACAACGATGCAATTCAATAATTAAAATGATTATAGAACAGGTGGCATTCAAGAGCACATAAAATCCTGTACATCAATCGTTCAGGAAAGGGAATCAATTAAACCACTTAGCGAAAGTGTAAGACAGAATATTAAAGTTTTAAAGATGTGTTATAGAGGCTGTGTCCCTCTCTCAGGTTTCTTTTTTTTTTGTAACAAAATCTAAAAAGAGGGAGTTGAAGGAGGAATTAAAGAAGATCCACTGTCAGCCCTGGGGTTCTATAGAGAAATCCGTGATCCTAAGTACTTTGTGAACTGTGCTTTCCACAGTGATAGCTAATAGATATTCTTTAAAATAACAGCTGAGAAGTTTGATGCATAAATATGATGTCCTTAATTTATAATAAAAAAGGATTTACTTTGACTGTTTACCTAATCATAACAATTAGATTTTCTTAGATATTTGAAATAAGACAGGAAACTAGAATCAGTGGTATTTCCTGATTTCACTCATATTTACAGAAGTTTTTCTTTTTGTATTGCAGGTCTTCTGCTTCAGCTGTGATCAGAAGGAACAAGGGAAAGAAAAACAAGTAAGGTAAACTATTTTTAAAGCTTAAGAAAGACTAAGTTTGAAATTAAAATGGAAACGTCCACCAGCTTTTGCTGTGGAATACTGGTACACTCATTGTTTCCTGTTATTTACGCAGCGGTTCCATTGGTGATGGTAGCCCACAGAAAGAACAAGGCTCACTGACACCAATAACCATTCCTGAAATGCAAGAATAATAGACACTCCTGAGATCTCACTAGTGCTCACATAATCCTTAATTTGGCCCTAAACTTCATTCATTCTCCCCATTTTTTCCTTACCCTGCTTTTAAGGAGTGTTTCATAACATGATTATTACTAGGCTCAGCAAGTACAAAATGCCTGGCAGAGTAACAAGCGTGTTATTGCAAAGAATGTTAATTGCTGCTGTACCAAAAACACTCTAGCATATTTAATGGAAATAATGTTCACGACTATAGTACTGGTAGTGTCTGAAGATGGCATGGTTGACCACTGTGGAAGGTGGCAGAAGCCATCTTTCTTTTGATGAGCAGTCGTAGCCCGTAGGGTCTGCCTTAGAGATCAGCTCTCCCCTTGTACAGGACTGCAGGGGCCAAGCTCAAATTATGTGTATTAGTACAAAAGAGAAGTGGGTCAGGGCTACCATATTCTCAGTTTCAGAGAACTTATTCTGCTTGACTTTTATCCTACAAAAGCCATCTAGTTAACTGCAATGGGTAGAACAGAAAGGTGTTTTCTAGGTCACAAAGAACTGTAAAGGACCTTTGATTTGTTTTTCTCCCTCTGCTGTTATTCTGCCTTCAATATAATTCTATTCTTTGCTTTCCTACTACGTATGTTAAATAGCTGCCATTCAGTACTGGTTTTGGTTGGAACAGAGTTAAGTTTCTTCATAGTAGCTCTTATGGTGCTATGTTTTGGATTTGTGATGAACGTAGTGTTGATAACACAGGGATGTTTAGTTATTGCTGAGCAGCACTTACACAGAGTCAAGGTCTTTTCTGCTGCTCTCGCTGCCCCACCAGTGAGTAGGCTGGGGGTGCACAAGGAGTAGGGAGGGGACACAGCTGGGACAGCTGACCCCAGCTGACCAAAGGGATATCCCAGACCATACGATACCATGCTCAGCAATAAAAGCTGAGGGAGAGAAAGAGGAAGGGGAAAAGTTGGAGTTATAGTGTTTGTCTTGCCAAGTAACCATTACACACGATGGAGCCCTGCTTTCCTGGAAATGGCTGAAGACCTGCCTGCCAATGGGAAGTAGTGAACAAACTCCTTATTTTCCTTTGCTTGTGCATGCAGCTTTTAATTTCCCTATTAAACTGTCTCTGTCTTAACCCATGAGTTTTCTCACTTTTAGCATTCTGATTCTCTCCCCGATCCTGTGGGGATGGTGGAATGAGTGAGCGTCTGCGTGGGCTGAGCTGCCTACCAAGGCTAAACCCGCGACACATTCATACCTTGAGAAAACACACACACAGCTGTTTCTCCTTCATGTATGATGGTCCTTTTTCCTCTGTCTCTATAGCCCACTCTCTTTGTGGGCAGTGCAGCTGTGCCCAGTGCTGCTGGGGAGTGGCTCTTCTGGTGTCTCCCACATGTCGGCAAGCCAGCGCGCTGCACCCGGCTGACTGAGAGTGTCGGCTTCATGCCATGGTAGCCAGCAGCAGCCCATGACCTTCGGTTCTTTGCTAATACTTCTTGACACCTTCCAGACTTGCAGGCTAGCCTTAAAGGTAAAAAAAAAAAAAAAAAAAAAAAAAAGGGATAAATTGCTGTGTTAAAGCACATTGTTAAGAACAAAGAAACAAATAAATGGTTGGCCCTTTAAGTTATGGATTTTTTTTTTTTTTTATTCCTCCATTTAAACATGAGAAATTAGCATAACAAATGCTGTTCTGCAAGGGAATTATTCTTCTTTTTAATAAATATTCTGGGAATAGTTTTATACATTTTGCAGGCTTGAAGTCCCCTGGTTATAAATCATCAGTGTTCCATATGGCACAGGCACGTTTTAAACTGTGTACCCACTGGAAAAATCTGTGTATTGTTTTTCTGAATCTTTTTCCCTCGCCCTCTAAATGTATAAATCATATTGTCACCTTGCTAAGTTGTTTATTTTCCAAATTTTTGTCTGTCTGCAGTGAGGGGGAAAAAAAACAACAGATACCCTGTCTTTTCTTATAACTCTACTATTTAAGCTGGTACAAGTGATGGAAGGCTTGCACTGTATTAAGGATTCAGGTCGGTTTTCAGATTACCTGTGTTGCTATTGAATGCCTTTCTTTAAAACAAGTGCAAAGAGCATTTGATCGCCTAACTAAAAATAGTGCCTTTTAATGGAAAGTGTGAGATACTGAACTTGAAATGGAGAGTGTGGGAAGCAGCTGGCGCTGTGCTGGCCTGCATGCAGCCACAGACGATGTTATCAATAGTAACCTGGGTGATTTGGTCTGATCCCAGATGATTAGGCACTTACGGCAGTCACAGCCCCTACCAGGTTTAAGGTCTCCTTCAGCAAATGACCTTCAGGATGCCCTATAGTAGAAAGCCTTTCAATACTGCTTCTGAAAAAAGGAAAAGTTTGCATTATTATTTCAATTTAATAGCTTTACATTTAATAAAATGCTCAGACTGCAGATCAATGCTTGACATAGTTATCATTTTTCTGTCCCTTGAAAAGGATACACAGATTGAAAAGGTCAAGATATGCTTCACTGAAGTACCATGCAGCTATTTGTAGCTATTGTACATTACTTGTGCAGAGGACATTGCTGTGTCATACATGGTCTGTCCAGTTTCACCTGCTGTACTAGAATCCTCTGCTTTCTTGGTGCATGAGTTACAGCAGCTCCCAATTTAGAGTTTTGCTCCTGTTCTCATGTATAACATACCCCACATCTGGAATTGGGCCAGAGGCTCATTTAAATGATTTTATCACCTCTCATTTCATGGATTTGAATCATATAGAAGGATATATGCTATTTTGATAGCAAATAGCAAGAAGATAAACCAAATATATCCTATTACACTAGTCAGAGATTCCTCAGGAGCGGGGGGACTGTCACCTTGACATAAGTCATAGGCATTGGAGTACTCTTGCAAATACAGCCATCAAAATCATACCGATACCCAGCTTCAGGTCACTTTGCTGAGCATCCCTCAAAGCGATGGCAGGTGCCTTTCATCTTTTCCCCCATTGATTTCCCCAGCTGAGCATGTCAATTTAAACCCAGTTACTTCCTAGCAACTTCCTAAAATCAGTAGCAAATGATTATTCGGATGAGCAGTCTCACTTAAGTTAATTGTGCTGCCACCGCTACTGCAAACAGGAGAGCTTCGTAGTCCAGCTGAAAAAGGGAGCGGTAGGTGAGATACATAAAAGAATATGGCCTGAAACAACGTAGGGAATAAGTTGCCAATTGATTCCATGAATTAAAAATAAATAAATACTATTTTCCCTGATTCCACCTCTTACTTGTGTGCCAAGGTGTAGGATCTCTCGCAGTTCATGACTGTCATGAACAAGGGTTTCTCCAGGAAAATGAACCGTCTCCATCCCCAGGTCCCAAATGTTGGGAACCTGAGTAATCAAAAAATGCCTCACAATTCCACAAGAAAATCAGGAGAACAAAGACTCAAATATCAGTGGGGAAAAGTTGGACTGTTTAATGAATCTACCTGTAATACCTGTTATAGTGAGACGGGAATGGTCACATGAAAGGCACACTCTTATTTCACTGTAAAAAATAAACACTGTAGTAACAGAAGGTGGTATCTGAACCGAAGAGAACCTGGAAGCTCAGGAGGATATCTTTGTGTTCTAAGAAAAAAAACCCACAGAATAACAGGGTATGGAAAAAACCCTGGTTTTCCCTTCAGGTACCCTTCAGGTAGAAGTAAAGTATTCATAGTTTGACTAAAGAAGAATAAAGTTAGAGAAGGAGAACATTTCTGTCCTGGAAATAGAAAGAAATCTATAATGAAATTAAAACACACGAAAAGGTATACACTTCACAGGGAAAAGAGCAACAAATCTAAAGGTTCATATGCTTTAAATGACATAAAAAGTCTTATGTTAGCAATTATAAGATGATCTGAAGAAAAAAATCTCTTACTTCTAAGCTACCACCAGTCATTTTAAGATCAGTCACTAGACTTTTTTTGGTATATATTCTCCTGTTAATAGTGCCTGAGTGAATGAATGTGTACTAGCGAGATCCTGAACCTCTGCTTTGCTTCCAAACCTTCATTTTTGTGGTTTTCAGGAAAACTCTAGTCAGATGTGTATCTGGAAAAGCTCTTCACCCTGAAAGGGATGAAAGACACTAACGAGAAAATTATATAGGTTGGAACTAACCACCTGAATATCGAAGCAATATTGCATATTTTCCCACCCATCTTGTATTTATGCTAGTGTGGTGTCCCTAAGTCAACAGGAATGGCTAAAGGCCTTTCTGTTTCCCAAAAACATGCTCTCTGTAGGCAAACACATAGGTTACAGAGGCTCTGACAGTGGTTGGTTCCTGTGCATAATCATATTACTTTATTATTACAGGGGATTATTTCAGTGAAGAAACCAAAGCTAAGAAGTTGAACTCCCTAGATCTGGTGACCTGTTGTCACAGATGGAGTGGTGCACTTCACTCCTAGAGAGAAGCAGTGATATATTTATTGATATAAAACAGGGATTTAACAAAGTTTGGTAGTAAATGCAACAGTGTTTTAATAAGACTCAATGGCAAGGCACACTTGGTTATTTACTGCATAGAGGACAGGGTTAGACAGAACTGTTGGGAAGACCCTTCCATTGAGTGACGACGTTCAGAAAGCACCCCCTTGCTTTCTAAACTCCTTCTCACAGAGGAGTCTAGGTGCGGCTGAATCCAATCCTAGTCCCAGACTTTATATCTAAAGGATTATATAAGCACTATCAATCCCTTATATCTCTTAGCTAAGATTTCAAAGTTTAGCATGCTATTAATCACTTACCAAGGATCTGTTGTGGCAAGGAATGTCTGAATATCAAGAAGTAACCTTGAGAGGCGTACCAACTCAAGGGGAGATCCTGGCGTGTATCCTGCTGCCATGCAGGAGAGCTCAAAGGGCTCTTGAGCTGTTCACTATTTATGGCAGTAAGATGATTGACCTATCATCATATTTGCATATCAGCCACAGTACCAGCATTATGGTTAGGTGGATGCATTGCTCAAAATAACCCTTGGCTATTGTGTTGTTATCTGTCTCCCTGAAACCACGGTGAGACAGATGCAACCACCATGACTAGATGCACCCATTATGACCACCATGGGTACTTATTGCTTGGGCAGGGTTACAGGAGATAAAGGTCACGTTGGCGCATGAGGATGAGGCGGGAAGTACACTGTCACATCACATTGGTCACTGGTAATCTTTCAAGAGTTTCTAATCAAACCAACATCAGCAGTGTGGAGCAGGTCTATAGTGTTACTGGAGGTCGTTTGTACTCTCTGAGTACATTGCACTCTCAGCTTCCACTGTAGCTAGGAAAGACACACCAGTGGCTAGGCAGCCCAGTACTCAGACTATGTTACCTACAGTCTTGATCTCAGTAAGATCCAGACTGTGCCTGTGGCTTTACTTCCTTAAACTGGGTCTAATTTTTTGAGCTCTTGATGTTACTTGGATTCTTGACTTTATGGCACCTCTTCTCCATCTCCTCATAGAGCCCAATGGCAATTAAATATTCAGCTAGCTAGTACAGGGCTCTCTGTTGGCTGCATGGTTTGAAGAAGGCAAGCAACTATTGCTAAGTGATGTACTGATTCCCTTGTGTGATTGAGATTCCCTTTCATTTGAGCTAAAATAGTATTTATTGAAAGACGCTTGATTATTTGCTCTAAGAAAGAACGGGAAAATAAGATGACTTGAAATAAAAGTTGTCCACTCTTCTTGAATACAGAGAAAAAGAATAGGGAAATAATCATGCTGTGTAGTTACTGTACATGCAAACTGGAAAGAGTTTGTCTCCTTTGATCTGGGATTTCAAATACTTTTGAAGAAGAATTTGCATGAAGTCATATACAATGACTAAACCTTCCACAATGGGAGCTCCTTTACTCATGTTGCTTTTAACAGGTCTCCTTCAATTTTTTGTCGAATGATCAAATTACAGTAAGGGTAAATGAAAGAAAGAAGAGGATTATCTTACTGGTACAGAGAACACATGGAGATTTGTGCACCTGGGAATTTTGGTTCAAAAGTTGCATAATCTATTTGAGGTCCAATATTTTTCGTTGCAACACAGAGCTTTACCTTGCTTAAAATGATACGGTAATACTATGACACTTAGTTATAGCTAATGTCTGTATTCATGTCTGTATTCATAATTTAGAGGATGAAGACTCTATGACTGTTCATCTACTTCCTTCCTTGATATATGCTGTGAATATTATATGCAATTATCTAAACTTATCTGGCCCCAACTCCTTGAGATCAGCTGGCACTGATTTACAAATAGCAAGAGAAATCATAGTTATGGTCCACCCTTGTGCTTCTATGATATAGCCTTCCTTCTGAATCAGAGAATAGGTTCTTCTTTCTATTAAACGGTTTCTCTTGTGGATAGAAAATTACTCTCTGCAGAACACCATCACAGCTGCGAGTCTATCTGGAGCTGGATGGAAGTCTGCTCTGCCAGATAAATGGCTAGGCCTGAATAGCCCTTTTGTGTTCAAAAACTCTTCTGGGTAGAATATGGAACAGATTTTGTGCGGGAAAGGAAAGTATTTCAGGCCAGATGGTTAGTCTGATGGAGCCATATTCTGACAGAAGGAAAGAGTAGTATTGTGTAGTTTAGCAGTTATGTCAGGGAGAGAAGAAAGCCCCTGCGCTAACTTAATGGAGATCCATGATTGTGCTGGACTCTAGGGTAATATGACACTTCCTAATAATATGTAATGGGAAATTGCTAATGTAGTATGATAAAGTTTTCATGCTGTTTTACTGTTTCAGCATTGCCTGAGTAGAAAAGCCTGTAATCCAGATTCTTGCAAGCAAGTTCTTATTAATTGGAGATTGTATTTGTATCTGCATATGTGTCATCTGGATTTCATTGATTTAATCTCTTTTTGTACTTTTTTATAAGATGTGTGTCATCTATATGAAATCCTGGAGAGGGTTTCCTTTTAAATTGTAGAGCTAGGAAGGGCTCATTCATTCCATGGAAAAGATCAAACCTGAGATCACCAGCTACTCTTATAGCCTGTATAACTTGTCACCAAATGAAATCATTTATAGTATTGGACCGGGGATAAGCAACTTATTAAAGAAGAGCAAAACCATGTATAAAGGCTGGTTTAGGATGTCAGATAAAAGGGTGGCTAAGAAAACCACAGCATCTAGGGAGAGGCAAGAAGTGAAAGGCAGCAACGGCTCACTCCTGCTGAGATCCACATTTCCTGCTATCAGCATCATAAAAGAACCGACAATGAGAGAGCTTTATGGATTGTGTTTGGAATACATCTGTGGTGAGTACCGAAGAAAGGGATTTACTTACAGTATGTTTAGGCAGTTTATGGAAGTTCTAATTAATCTCTTCGTCTTTAAATGTGATCTGTGATCTATGGTCTTGAAGGCAGAAGTCATTTGAGAACACTGTATGACATATACTATGGTAGCACTCATTAAAAAAATTAATTTCAGTGTCTCCTTTCAGTGTCTTACATCTAAGCATGTAAGTGGTATTCTTTTGACATATGATGTGAATCATCAGAATAAGAATTGAGTAAGAAACAGAGATGAAGGGGCAGAAGTTTGTTACTGTACAGGTACGACTTAAAAATATAAAAAAGATAAGATGCAAAGAAATCTAGAAATACAGACATCAGGTTTTTCAAAAGCACCTCAAACTTAGTTCTGTGAATGCGAACTTATTAACTGAAATAGGGATGTGTGAGCAAATTTTAGCTCTTCTTTTAGATAATATTTCAAAATTATCAAGGTATTTAATTGAAGTAAGCAGAATTTTTATTTTCCACATTTGACAGACACATAGATTACCTATTCATATAGCTATTTGCAGAATATTTCCATTCAGGTGTAAAAGGACCTCAGGGGAACTCTAATCCAACCCCTGGCACAAAGCAGGGTCAGCTATGAGATCAGACCAGGTTACTGACAGCTTTATCCAGCTAGGTCCTGAAAACCTCCAGCGATGCAACCTCTCTGGGCACAACCTGCCACACTACCTACTACATGGAGAAAATGTTTTTCCTTATATCCAGCGGGAACCTCTCTTATTTTCATCTGATGCCTGTTGTTACTTGTCCACCCATCATGCACCACTGGGAAGATCTTGGTGTATCTTCATTGAGATCTTCTTCTCATAGGTGCTAGCGGGCTGCCGTTAGGTCCCCCTGAAGCCACTTCTCTAAGCTTAACAAGCGGTTTTGCCAGCCTCTGCTAATGAGACAAGTGCTCCAGCCCCCGCAGTGTCTTGGCAGCCTGTTGCTGAACTCACTCCATTTTATTAATGTCTGTCTGGCATCAGGGAGAGTGAAGCTGGACGCAGCCTTTAGATGTGCTCTCATGAGTACAAGTGGATAACCCCTTCCCTCAACTATGGGCTGTCACCCTGTTAATACAGCCCTGGATGCTGATGGCTTTCCCTGCTGCCCAGGCGCATTTCCGGCTCATGCCCAGCGCGCTGTCTGCCACCACGCCAGGGGCACTCCTGCAGATCTGCTCCCCAGCCAGGCAGGCAGACCCCAGCCTGTATCGCTGCAGGGGGTCCTTCCTTCCCAGCTGCAGGACTTGGCGTTTGGCCTCCTTGAATTTTGTCAGGTTCCCATTTGGCCCATTCCTCCGGCCTGTCTGGATCACCCTGAATGATGGCAGCCTGCCTTCAGGCATATCGACTGTTTCCCCAAATTTAGTGTCATCTGCAAACTTGGTGAGACCACAGTGCATTACGTGGTCCAGATCACTGATAAAGACATTAAACAGGGCCCATCTGGTTGTCCATCCATCCAGACTGTGATGTTCTAACAGGATTACACGAACAATCTGTGAAGCAGTGCCATGCTACGGACAAAGTAAATGACATCCTCTCCTCTCTACTGTGGGGTTGCAAAAGTATATGGGTTTTTCTTCAGTCAAACTCTCTAGAGTGATCATTTATAGAAATTTCTCCACTGATCAGGAAAGTTACTCAAAGATCAAATCAGAGTTATTAAACTGCTAAAATTATGTGCAACCTGCTCACAATTCTTCAGCTGGTGATCATAACAAGCCCTTTCACTAGGGAGATCCAATAAGAATGAAATATGGAAGGATATATACATAATATATTCCAGATGGTAAACACTGTTTTTATGACCTTTCTTCCACAAATATGTTTTGGATCTTACAATAGAATTGTCACAATAAAGGCTGTATTCAAATATGAAAGAGATGAAATTTCAGGTGTCTTAATTCCTGGCATTTGATTGGGGTTCGTGTATAGTGCAACAGGATGAATTGTAGGTGTATGCAAAGTGGTTGCTCAAAGGAGGGTATATGAAGTGATTACTGAAAGGACAGCAGGCATTTTTAATGCTTGAGCCACTGTAGAAACTTCCATGGAAAGGGTATCCTCAGACATTTATAAGATTGTACAAGATGCTTTTATCTTCTCAAATGCACACTGACAGTTTATTATTTTCTGCTAGTTGTGCAGGGTTCAGAGTAGCTCCTCTGAAACATGCTATTATATCTATGGAACTTTTTGAATAAGGTTGGTTTGCTATAGATTTAACACTTATTTGAGGTTTGAAAACAGGGTAATCTCAGACTGGCATTCTTTATAGACCATAATGATTTTATTATTAATGGTTTATAGTTGAGTCAATATTGCTTCTAGAAGCTGTTATATGAAGTCCATAACCTTGCAGCAGCATCTTCAAAGAGGAAAAAAAAATGCAATATATCTAATGTAATTAACAGTAACAATTCTTTAAGTACTGCCTGGTTTACCAGGTATAAAGTTATGGTATGATGGGAGCCTTGGGAAACTGGAGATAATTATGTGGTCAAAATGGTTCTGATCTCGGGTAAGCTGTTAATTTATTATCATAAGTTAATTTATTAAACACTTTAGCAGTCGTTTAATGAACTCTCTAAAGTAGAGAGATCAATGTTACCAGCAGCAAAATATTAATAAATCCTATGTACAGAAAAGATTTTACACCATTATTGAGTCTCTCCTATTCTGGGTAAGGGTTTTTATTTTCTCATGTGAATTTCTCTTGCTACACACTTCCTTTCAAACACAAGGCATGAATAGTACTTAAATCACAAATAGCAACAGAACATTGAGTTTTATGCATTTATATGACAGGGCTCTTGCCATGCTTTCGTATTGAGGTTTTTGACATTAACTGGATCAAGTATATCAGCACAGTGGCTATGTTTCTGCTGCCAAAATGCAGCTTTAGAAGTGTTTAAAAATGTAGGAAACCCCCAGCATCCTTACAGGAACCTTGCCTATATTTATTTATATCCAGACAGAGGAAGCAGAAGGTTTGCCAGACACTGACACATGCAAACACGGGATTTGCCACACAGATTCAGAATGGTGGTCTATTGTCCTCTTCCTGGCAGTGGCCAGAACCACCTGTTTAAGAGAAAGATGAGAGGAAACAAAAGGAGATGACAGTAGCTTTTGGAAGAAATATTCTTCCTCTAATAGTCTAATACTTCCTTCTATTCCAGCAAACAGCTTTGTTCATAGAGACTGAGCTGTGGTTACTATACCCAGACAACAGTGGAAGACTCACATGTAGGGGTTAAAATATGAGAGGGAACTTGTAATCTTTGAGAATATCCTACAGCTGATATTTAACCTGTAACTACAGCTATAAAAGGCTGGACCATTTTGATGAAGGTGTATGAGAACATGTCTAGCAAAATTCCTGGTTAGATTTTTTTCTACTATAACCCATGTCATTATTATAATATTTTTACAGGTTTGATCCCTTTCTGCAACCTGACTGTTCCCTTAGCATCAGCAATAACTTCGAGCAGGAGGCTCCATAGTTTAATTGCTGTTGGGTGAAAAGGTTTTTCTGTTACCAGATTGATGTTTCAGCCATTCATTTTCATACAATCCCCTTGTGTCCTTCTTTCATGAAAAAAGGGTACTTAGAAAAAACCCATATATTTTCTCTGAACTGTTAATTTAATTTACTTTTGTTCTGTCATTTTTCTGCTTGTCATTTCTAGAGGAAAATTGTCTCCGTTCTTGTCTTCTTTTTTTTTTTCTGCTTCTTCAGATGTTTTTCTCTTTACACAACCTCTCTATTTATCGATGTTTTTTTGTTGAGTCATGATGACCAGAGAAATTAATGTGGTAATTGCCTTTGACTTTCATTAGTACAAAACCAAGTGTTATGTACTGTTGTGAATAAACAAGCTGATTGAGGAGTCTTACCTGCATGATTCCAGATATATATCATGGATAGTAGAACTGAGATTACAGGAAAAGCCAGCAGGTCTGTCCCGATTACTAAGCCCATCCATCAGTGATCTGGATTTCTCACTGTCCACATGCACCAGTTTATGATCACATACAAATTTTTAAGGGTTTTAATGTGTCAATGTCTTTGTAGTCTTTGGAAGAACTTGTGAGATGTTGGTATAAAAGGTTGATATGAAAACTTGGTTGTCAGAAGAAAGATGCTTGTTTTTATTCTTTACCTTTCAATAACTCCCATTTGTGCAGTAAATGCTTTCCAAGCACGTGAAAGTTTGGAAACATCTGCTCCAAAATGATGTAGAATGTATACCATCAGACTTCCATGTGTGTTTCACATGGGAGTAACTCATGGGCATTAGATCAGTGTGGAAAATTAAAGGTGTGCATCTATTTATAACATGGAAGCCCATTATTTAGCTAGTTAAATTGTTTTATTTCAGAAGATATTGACATAAGAATTCATTCTTTCCATTAGTAGCCTTGTCCAAGGCAGTTACAGTTGTATTCCTTGGTCTATTTCAGTTTATTCATATTAGCCTACTTTTTCTATGATTATGCAGTTACTTAAATATTAACAGTAAAAGGGAATACTGGACACAAGAAAGTCACATTAATCCATTGTTCATTAAAATAATTGGTGTGGAGTTGAAATACTTTTTATTAACACCTGGCTAAGGACTGAAACACAATGCTTATTAAAATTGATTTATGCATATCTACATATCAGTAAAAATAGGTTTTTCATAACATAAATGATGCAAAAAATGACGTAAATTCCTGAGTAGTCACATGTATGGTTTTATCTTAGGTAGTAACACAGAATGCATCAGCTTCGGTATTCCTGCACATCTTTTTCTTGCTGGCATAGAATAATTTTCAGGGCTCTTTATATGGATATGAGTAAGTGCGATTTTTCATGGTTAGTGTAGCAAAACCTCTTTTTGGGGCTCATCTTTCTTTACATAAACATGTGGATAAAATATGTCTAATTTATAAAACATTTTATGTTTCATCATTGTAAGGCTTCAGTTAATTGCTCTAGATTCTGTGAATCCCCAATCATTTCCAGATAAACAAAGCAAGTTCTTGTGGCCAAACTGCAAAGTTCTGCAAGTACTTAGCAAACATTATATGACCCAACAACCACTGGTCTAGGAGAGAGGAGCATATTAAGGCTTTAATCATGAGAAAGTACCTGTTTCTACTTCAGTCAAAACAACTAATCAGAATATTTTGTTGAAATTTTTGATGGCTTGAATATTTTGATGGTGAGTAAAAGGAGACCATCACACCATGCTATGCCTCATGTTAAAAAGTTTGCGTTTGATACAAATTTCAACTTTTGAGGTAGCATTATAGTCATGAGTTAGCAAAGAGTCCTATTTTTATTTGTATTTGGAATATTGATAGGTAATAAGAAAAAGTTTGATTTATGAGAGTTAAATGGATTTTAACATGAGTTTATATTTATCTAAAAGACTGTGAAATACACAGGGAACAGAAATCCTCGGGAAAGTATGCAATGCTAAGGGACTCAGGGAATGAGTAACATCGCACAACACATCATCACTTTCTTAGAATAATGTTTAGGATGAAAATGGAATATCTCAGTGGATTTGCACTAAATCAGGACATAGGTGGAGAAATCTGATGATGTGTTATCTAATATCAAAAAAGAAATGCTCTTAGGTACTTAATAAGCAGCTTATAATATTCTATATAACATTGCCCATAATGACAAAGTATGTAACTCTTTAGACTGCAGCCACTTGGGCATGACCATTGACCTAATATTCGTGATGACAGTGATATTATCACTGAGTGTACCAGATGGAGGCATGTTCAGCATTTGGAGCAAGGTCAGGTGTCTTGGTAGTAAGGGTGCTGTATCAGCAATAATAGTTGTAGTATTCACTATCTTTTTTACAGCTTTATTAGATCCTATATATACAGTAATTGCAAAATGAAAAGCTCTTTTCATTCAGAACGCATTTCTAATTTTGGCTCAAGTATTTTCACTGCATTTTTTGTTACAAAAACAGTATTTCACTTTTAAAAGCAAAAAATTACAGAGGAATTTACAGATTGGATTTAATATTTTACTTTTTCTTATTCATTTTAGCAAATATTTTCCAAAAAGAGAATTCTTCCAAGTAATATTGTTCCTGACTGATACTGAAATATTTATTTTGACATGACATGGCATACTTTACTACATAATTATTGCATTATGAAAGATTAATTATTCAACATCTTCATATTAGAGTTTTGATTTCAGAAAAAATAGTATCCATATTGTGGGCTGCAAATGCATTTTTGAATGTTCAGGTTATAAAAATGCCATGAACTGACCATATCTATTGGCATTTATTAACATTCTAGGCACTGCATGACTATTACAACATTTCCTAAATGATGGGTTACTGTACTTTCATCAGTCTTTAATTACTTTGATCACATAGTTTTCATAACAAAATTCACATTAAAAAAAAAGAAAACAACCAACCTTTGTGATGATTTATCCTGCCTAGCTCAGGAAGTGATTATTATCTCATATATAGGATGTTACCTCTGAGAAGCATTTCATAGTACACAAATCCACAGTGAATTGAATAACTTTAAGCTTGTCAAGTCAAGAAGATTAACTATTCTCTGTTTGATTAGTTAAGCTCTGTGTGGTGCTCCTACCTGGGTCTAGGAGTATACTCAGACTGGGCCACAGGGAAGGAAACTTGCACAGTAATTAAATGAAAATTTATTTTCCTTCCCTAAAAGTTATATTTACCTTTTTCTGTTATATTATCTTCTGAATTTATTTTCTAGGCTTTTAAGATTTTCTAGGGCTCTTGTTTTATTTGCTTATGAGAAAAGATTTTTGTTCTGTTACTGATGATAATTTAGCTGTTACCAAAGCTCTGTGCTTGGAATTGTTCCCTACAAAAAAAAGGAATTTTCTTTATTCAGTGCAGTTAACATCCTCAGTAACCCCAATGGTGTGTACAGAACAGTTATAATGGGATGACACCTACATCCGATTTTGTCTGGCATCTTTATAACAATGTGTCACTTGTCACATCTGTTTGATCATGCAGACCTACATGTGTATCAACAACGTGGATGAAGACAAAAGGTTTCAGATTTAGTAATAATTTGTCTTCACAGCCAGACTTGCTTGTAAAGATTTGAATTGCAGCAAAAATGAAATGAGAATAAGACTGGTATACATGGTTTTGTGCTGAAAACAATATTTTGGAAGCTTTGAATTTTTTTACCTTGTTGCCCTTTGACGCTCTAAACGTAACTCAAATTTTCAAAACTGATTTTGGCTCTGGTAAGTCCCATTTTTAAAAGTACAGAAGGTACTCATTTTCAAAGATGCAGAATTGCACTCCATGAGAATGCCATTTATAGGTACTTCAGTTTTACTGATCTACTCCGTTCATAGTTCCAGAGTACTTGAAAAATCTTGCTTGAATTAGGCATATAACTGGAAGGAGAGTGCAAATAACTCTTACAGGCACTATTAGCAGCTTCCATTTTTCTGTGTCCTGGGGATGATCCAATGTTCCAACAGAAACATAAGTGTCAGTCCTCCATTCTGTCATATATAAGATTATTTTTCTTCTGTATTATGTATTTTTTTTCTTAATAAGAGCTGACATATTTATAAAAAGAAACAGCCCTCTGGATAAGCTACCAGCCAGAGAAGGTGAATGTGAGTTCCTGTAGCCAAGTCCCTTCCCTCAAGCTTCTTATCTTGCCAAAAACAACACAGCCCAAATATGAATGCATCCTGATTTGCCCTTCAAGAATGTTTTTACAACCTTCAGTCTTTTATACCAACCTCAGAATGTCTCTTCCATTATCACTGAGGTAGAAGCCACTGCTCAGGGTTTGCAAGACAGAACATTTCAACTCCTTTTCGGCATCCTGCCATGCAGCTGTATTCACAAGCGTAAGTTAAATGCCAGGGCCCTCCATACATGATATAAGGGGAACTAAGTGCCTAAGAATGAAACTTGTAGTTGCTAGCAAGCGTTAACTGGTCACTGGAAAATGCTGAAGTGCTAAGGCGTGACCTTATCCCAATCATGCAAACATTTAGGAGCATACCTCATGATCAGAGAGACTCACAGCTGCCAAAACTATCCCACAGCTCAGTGTCAAAACCAGGTCAGACATTTATTTCAAAAAGACAACAAAAAGGGGATGAAGAATACATTTACCTAGAAAAAAATCCCCCAACTGATACATTATACAGCGACCAGACCAACTCTTACGTACCCCCTGCATAGGAGTGAGGGACTGACACAAGTGATTTGTCTGTGCTTTCCCTTCCTAGGATGTGAAATTGCATGTCTGGATTGCTGTTTTTGACCTCACCCCACTGAATCATTCCCTAGATGATGAAGATGGTGAGTTTAAGAATAGGCTAAAAATAGAGCTGTCACAAGTAGAAATGTAATTCTCTCTGGATATTTCAGACAGTCGCGTAAGCTGTTGATTATTATCTAATTAGAGAAAAAGATGGAAGCGAGAAAGTAGTCAGCCTAGATTATGTGTTTGATGTGCTAAAGTTATTCCTGAACTGAACTGCAGGTTTGTGTTCCACACCAAGACTTGGAGTACAGTACTGAAGCCTGAATTCTGATTTTATAATCTCCTTGTAGCAGCTGCCACTCAGTCTTTCAAATCACACACATCTTTGATGTCAGGCTATTGTTCCATTAAGGTGCAGCTCACTGCTTCTTTCAACTCAATCTCTTTTAATCTTGCAAATCAAATAAAGCTCAGTAATGCAGATAATATGTCAAAAATGTCCTTACCTCATTGACATTTCCATTGGAAGTCTACTTTTGAAATCATTTCTCAGCTAAGTTCAGATATGTTCTGCAAACCATGAAACATCATTGAGAAGTGCTTAGTGCACATCAATAAAAGGAAAAAGATAGCCAACAGATATCGTAATAATAGATAAAACTGCAGGGTTTTTGTGCAGTAGAATTTAGATGTGCATAAAAATAAAATCAGATTTCATGTGCATGCTATTATTGCTAAATACCACTTCTTTATAAAAAATAATATCAGATTGGATTTCTAGTGATATATCAGTGGGCAGAATAATAATTGACTAAGCCTGCTGGGAAAGTTTTGATACTGCAAGTAAATGACTGTTGCAGGTCTTTAAGCGCTGTGTCCTATTATGAGATTTATCCTTGGTGGTAAATATTTTCGTTGGCAGTTTGAAGACATAAAAAAGCTGTCACCTTGATATAACATCATATGCATATCTGAGGTGCTAGCAGTTTTTTCTAATGTGCTTCTACGAAGCAAGATTTAGATAGGAGGGACATAACAGCCTCTAACTCATACAGAGGTGTCTGAATTTAGTGGGCCAGGAAGCAGGCGAACACCTGGGAACTCTGCTACTGAACAGTGCTGGAATGGGGCTCTGATTTTTTTTATGCTGTGAAATATTCATGGAATATTTACATATTTAAAATGGCATATTGAATATAGAGAGTGAATATATAAAAGTCACATAGGAAGTGACAGCCAGGATATATTCCTCATGTAGTTTCGCTCCTTTATTGATAGAGGAAAGGTAGGTTGGTCAGGTGTGAGGCTTACAGCACCTAATCCTGGTACAAAGTCAGTGTCAACTGAAAACAGATGTCACAGAACCACAGAACCGCAGAATGTTTGAGGTTGGAAGGGACCTCTGGAAGTCATTTAGACCAACCCTCCTGATCCAGCAGGGCCAGCTAGAGCCAGTTTTCCAGGACTGCTTTTGAATATCTCCAATGATGCAGACTCCACAACCTCCCTGGGCAACCTGTGCCAGTGCTTGGTCACCTTCACAGTAAAAAGTGTTTTCTGATGTTCTGATGGAGAAGGATCAGAGATGTGCTGGATTTTCTGTCCCAAGCTGTCCCTCTGCACAAGGCATGATGGTGCTGGAAGTCTCAGCTGAATCCTTACACTTCCCTGATCACGATTCGCTCATTTTCATAGCCTTTGCAGTCACAAGACAGCCCTTTCTCCTTGGGATAGAAATACATTTATATTGCATTCTTTAAAAATTCAAGGATAAGAGGAAGAAAATAGATTGTGAACTATAGGAGCTGGAGAAGGAAAAGCCTCAATGAACCATTTAAGCCATCTTCTTGATAGCATGGGGTTATTAACAACAGTATATTCTTTAGTATTTAGTCCTGCCTAATCTGGTGTTGCGTTCAGCATGGAAATTTCTGTCATTTATACTGGGAATGTAGTTAGCAGCCTGCCTTTATCATTGTTAGAAATCGTCTTCTTGATACTAGCTAGGATTTTCAAGGAATCAAACTAGTTACCTATAAGCCTTATTCCCTAAAATTCCTTTTAGAATTTTTTTGTTTTCTTTATGTAACTGAACGCTTCCCACACAGCTCCTGTTATATGGGCTGATATTGCTGTTAACTACTCTTGGTTCATCAAACCCACTGGCCAGTAAAAACACACTCTGATGAACCACTGGCAGCAACTGGTCGTACGCTCACCCTGGAAAATGTATCTTTAAATTTCTCTCTATATATACACTTTTGGAAGGATGAAATAGTATACTCCTCTAGCAAAGGAATTCAAGGAGACAAGCTGTTTTTATTTCATTCAGTTATTATTTAAAATCAGCTTGAAATGATAAATATACGCTCAGTGTCCAGTGATCCATCATCCAGTGGCACATACTGCAGTAAAATGTACTTCTAAGAGGGACACAGAAGAACAAAAGCAGGAGTGAAAGGAGGCTGATCTCAGTGGTAGTAAATCACTTGTAAGCTGTCTCTGGTGGTGATCTAAAGGTGCAGATATAAACACGGTGTGTGAAATCTTTTATTTTGATTTCCCATACAGAAATTTCATCCATCCTATTTGTTATATTTTTGATCTGAGGCCATGCAGGTATATTAACATATATTACTTCAAGTATAATTAATGAGTTGAAATACGGTTGCTATAAAAGCAGTATTTAGTTTCCTACCACATGTCTTTTTAGAAATCAGAATAACTCTGAAAAAAGCTCCAGTCTTTAATTTTAGATGGGCCTATAGAAAGAAAATCAGAATTTTAACCACTGTCCAATCCTTTCCTCCCTGATATGGTTTTAGGGTGGATTTACCATAAAGTGGCTATAGACTATAGATTAGGTAAAGCAGCACCAATCTTAGAATCATAGAATCATAGCATTGTTTAGGTTGGAAAAGACCCTTTAGATCATCAAGTCCAACCATTAAGCCAGTACTGCCAAGTCCACCCCTAAACCCTGTCCCTAAGCACCACATCTACACATCTTTTAAATACCTCCAGGAATGGTGACTCCACCACTTCCCTGAAAAGCCTCTTCCAATGTTTAATAACCCTTTCAGTGAAGAAACTTTTCCTAACATCCAATCTAAACCTCCCCTGGTGCAACTTGAGGCCATTTCCTCTTGCTCTATCACCTGTTACTTTGGAGAAGAGACCAAGTCCCACCTTGCTACAACCTCCTTTCACGTAGTTGTAGAGAGAGAGATAAGGTCTCCCCTCAGCCTCCTTCTCTACAGACTAAACAACCCCAGTTCCCTCAGCTGCTTCTCATAAGACTTTGAGCTCATAATAGCTTGGTGAGCACATCTGCCAGCTCCTTCAGTACTCTTGGGTGGATCCCATCCAGTCCCCTAGACCTGTGTGTGTCTAAGTGGTATAGCAGGTCACTAACCATTTCCCCTTGAATTATGGCAGCTTCATTAGGCTCCTTATCCCTGTCTTCTAGGTCAGGGGGCTGGGTACTCAGGGAACAACTGGTCCTACTGCTACAGACTGGGGCAAAGAAGGAATTAAGTACCTCAGCCTTTCCCTCATCTTTGGTCACTATGTTTCCCCCTGCATCCAATAAAGGATGGAGATTCTCCTTAGCTCTCCTTTTGTTGCTAATGTATTTATAGAAACATTTTTTATTCTCTTTTACAGCAGTATCCAGATTAAGTTCTAGGTGGGCTTTGGCCCTTCTGATTTTCTCCCTGCATAACGTCAAGACATCCTTGTAGTACTGAGTTGCCTGCCTCTTCTTCCAAAGGTCATAAACTCTCTTTTTTTACCTGAGTTCCAGACAAAGATTTCTGTTCAGCCAGGCCAGTCTCCTTCCCTGCCAGCTTGTCTTTCAGCACATAGGGACAGCCTGCTCTTGTGCTCTTAAGATTTGTTTTCTGAAGAATGTTCATCCTTCCTGGACTCTTTTGCCATTCAGGACTGCCTCCCAAGGGACTCTGTCAACCAGGCTCCTAAACAGGCCAAAGTCTGCCCTTTGGAAGTCCAAGGTAGCAGTTCTGTTGACACGCCTCCTTACTTCTCCAAGAATCCAAAACTCTATCATTTTGTGACCGCTATGACCAAGATGGCCTCCAACCGTCACATCACCCACAAGTCCTTCTCCGTTCACGAACAAGAAATCCAGCGGGGCACCTTCCCTAGTTGGGTCCCTCACCATTTGTGTCAGGAAGTTATCTTCCACACACACCAGGAACCTCCTAGACTTTTCCTCTCAGCTGTATTTTATTTCCAGCAGACACCTTGTAAGTTGAAGTTCCCCATGAGAACAAGGGCCAGCAATTGTGAGACTTCTCCCAGCTACTTATAGAATACTTCATCTGCCTCTTCATCCTAGTTGGGTGGTCTGTAACAGGCTCCCACCATAATATCTGCCTCATTGGCCTTCCCCCTAATTCTTACCCATAAACACTCATCCCTATTGTCACCATCATTAAGTTCTAGACATTCAAAACACTCCTTAATATACAGGGCTACCCCACTGCCTCTCCTTCTTTGCCTATTTCTTCTAAAGAGTTTACAGCCATCCATTGTTCTCCAATTGTTCAAGTCATCCCACCATGTTTCTGTAATGGTGACTATATTATAGTTTTCCTGCTGCACAATGGCTCCCAGCTTCTCCTGCTTGTTTCCCATGCTGCGTGCATTGGTGCAGATGCACTTCAGTTGAGCTATTGATCCCACCACCTTTTTTGGGGCAGAAGCCCTAATTCCTACATGACCATTCTCAGGTGCTTTTGTGGTTTCTAACACATCAATTACCCTTGTGTCTTTGCTGCTGCATGGATCTCCATCCCCTACCTCTGGTGAGACAGCAGACACATGCTGTGTTTGCCTCCAGCTTTGTTTCATAAAATGTTAGATGGGTGAAACTCTGAAGAATTTGTCAGAAGTCTCGTTTGGGAACGTGAAAGTGCTGATGAATGTGAGAATCCTTAAATTGCTATAAACCTTCTTAAATGGTAGTTACAATTAAGGACAACCACAAATCCCAGAAATCTTCTGAAACTGGGAATGTCAAAATCTGTTGCCTATTGTTGTGAGACTGAAAAGATTCTCACCAAATAGGACATGTAGTTGTCTTTGGTATGTTCATAAGCTTTATTTTTTTTTTAGTTTTGCGCTAATTATGTAATTTATAACATTTTTGATGAACATGTGTTTGAAAATCATAGGTTTGAAAAATCACTATTGAAGCATTTGTGTTCAGAAATAGCTATCAAAAAGCCTAGAAAACATACACGAGGAACTTACAACCAGTTGAACTGGTGTTAACTGGACCATGGTGCATGTTGGTATACTGATGTTGGTATAGTTCTAGTTTTCATTTTAAAATGTTTTTATTTATTCTTTTTTCCTAACTGCTTTTAGCTCTCAATTATTAATGTTGTTCCATTTAATTTTGAAAGTCATCACTGTAGTTTCCTTTTTGTTACAATATTAAGGCTCTTTTTTTTTCTCTCATGCCATTATTAATAACTAACTAATTTGACTCAGACCAGAACCCATCCTGTCTCAAAACTAAAAATGAATTCTGCAGAAAAAACAGCACTTAAAATTGTAAATATATTTCTAAAAATTTCCTCTGCTAACAAGAGAGCACATTTGTGTGAAAAACAGATGTATTGCCCATATAGGAAGAATAATTATTTAATACACCTGGGAAAATGCTGCAAGAAACTCCTGTGTTCCAATTACCACTTTTGTTTTGGCTGTGTTAAATTCTCCTTTATGCACATGTTCTAAAATAAAGAGATTGAACTGAATTGCTATTGTAAATATTGCATCTGTTCAATTTATGATTATGAATCCTTAAAATAAAAATTATTGAATTTATATAAGTGGCCAGTCACAAGTGAGGAATTCTTTTGCCATTTTGAATATAGCATACTTCATATTAAACAACAGAAAAAAGGTGTTATTTAAGTAAATGTTGAACAGAATGTGGGTGGTAGACATTTTTAAGTAGAAAGAAGGTTAAGATTGCTCGAACATATTATTCAGAATGTTGGGGTTTTTTTTTTTCCTTTTCTGATGATCAGTCAGTGCTTAAAGATTAGAGGAAAGACTATTGAAATCAGAAAGTGTTCTTGGAACACTTCTTCAGCAGCATTAATCTGATCTGTAAAAGTCTGAAGAGCTTTCTAACAAATTTCTGATCTACTGCCTTGATTAAGAATGAAGTCCTAAAGTTAAAAAAAAAAAGAAAAAAAGGCCAAGCAAAATAGAAATAATAATTTTAAGTACTGCAAATGAAGCTTGGCTATATACAGACATTGAAGGTTTTTCTCATCCTTATAAGGAATACCAATCAACATGCAAAGGTGGAGTATTGTTTCGGGACCACCTTAATAGTTATTACACTTGCATCAATAAAGAGATGCAGATGTTAGAAATGAGGATAGTGGCTGGGGATATATTTTTTCTACCTAAACCAAAAATGAGTTATCTTTGTTTCTGCATAAGTTCATCAAGAGTATAGCATTGCATCAGTGGAATATAGTTTTCGGTACATTTATGTTGAAAGTAAATACTAGAGCAGTATAGAAAGTAGTTAATTATGGTCAAAAATTATCTTTCATGCTTATTGTGTGCTTGTAAAGTCAGATTTGTGGTATAACTAAGTGTCATATGAGTGATGACTCTGAAAATAGACTGGAAATTTCCTGTGATGTTTTCCATGAATTTCTTTTCAGTTTTTGTGAATCCTGTGATTTCTCATATGCATTGGAAAGTGAATGCTAAGAAAATAAATGATTGGTTGTACGTAATACTGATGACATTAATGTAATAATATTTGTGGATAGAAGTGATATTCTGTTAATGAAATGAAGATGTATATTTTTTTGGAAATAGTATTCAAGATTATTGGCAAATACTTGAAACACTCTGAATATTAAAGACAATCATTCTTCTCTGAGTTTGTGTAGTATCTGGCACAGTGATGAACACTGTGGCTTCCAGGTGCACTATTGGAAAGTGAATAATTAATAACATGTCAGCTATGACAAGCATTTGAAGAAAATGAGATTTGGTATGAGCAGGTGCAATTGCTATGATTTCCATGCAAATTCATCCAATTACATCGAAGGTTATTGATGATTTACTGTTCCAGTTTTGCTTCGGTTTCATCAGTTAAGCTTTGACTGAGTAGATTTCTATTATTTTCAGCCAGGATTTTTTCATCTTGTGTATCGGTTTTCACAGATGCTGATTCCCCTAGAGGATATTTCGTTGAGGAGTCTATTTAGTGAAATTCTTGTTGCAATTTCTAGGGAAATAAACCATATTGTGTCTTGTGTACTTTATAAATTTTACTTAGGAGATCACCTGGCACAGTAACTCAGTTTATGGAAAAGTATACTGGTCTTCTTAGTGCACGCTGAGGACAAAGGAGAAGCCCAGAAGAGAGCTGGAGATACTGGAGGGATCATTTTTTTTTTTTTTTCTGCCCTCAACACCAGTGTGCTTTCATAATCCCTTTGTGCAATTAGCTGCTGGAGGATTGTGCCCAACAGACAAAGCCTGGCTTTGAGAACATGATGTTGCTACATACAGTTCAACTCTTTTTGATACATATACCACTGGGCAGTGAGTATGGCTATTTCAAGAGAGAGTCTTTCAAGGAGCCACAAAAAAGTTGCTTTCAGATGAGATGTTGTAATTCATAAGCAATAGATTTCAAGGCCAGGAGGAGCTGTTATGGCCATTGCAGTCTAAGCCACACCAGACAGATCATTTTGCCTGGTATTCTCTCTAAGTTGAAGGAACATGTTGAAGTACAGCACATATTTTAGGAACATGTCCAATTTTAAGTTCAAGATTTCTAACGATGGAGAAATTGCTTCCTTTCACAGATCGTTCTGGTGGTGAATTACTTCCATTCCTGAAACTATGCACAACGTTTTTGAAAGTTGAATTTATATAGTTGCTTCTAGCCACTGGGTCTGTTCTTTTATTTCACTCAACCATGGCCATTACATGTATGCTTTTCAGAACATATCTCTTCATCTTTAAAATTTGTTTTTCTTGGGTAAATGTCATATCCAAATAAGACTAGGGAGTGTGGAATGGTCTGTTTTTTATTTAGTTTGTCTAGGAGACTTTACTGAGAGCAGTTAATTATGTAGGTGGTGACTGTCAGCCTTATCAGCTGACTTTATGAAGTCTCGGGAAGTTTCTGCATAAACTTAGGGAATTCCCAATATTCTGAGCCTTTCTTCCACAGGTGGTTATCAAACAGCATTGGCTAGCTTTGGTTTTGTTCCCATTTTGAACATCAATTAAATGGCACATGCAAATACCTTCAATACTTCTCCTAGGTTTTGATGAACCAAATTTATTTCATTAAACAGAAAATGGCTGGGGAATTTTATGATAATGAATGTAAAGGTTAGAATATATTCACTGGCGAAGAACATTTTGTGAATCAGATTACCTACTTGGAGTTTATGTGAGAAGTTATAACTTACAGTGATTTGCTCATGGTGTCTCCTCTTGTTTATATAAGAAATAGCTTGAGTATAGAGGGTCATTTCATTATAACCTCTGTAATTGTTGAGATTTCAAGTAGCTGGCAGGAGGACCTGCAGATGACTATCCAAAAGGCATATTTGCCCATAGTGTTGAGCTGTAGTGGATAGCAGAAAATTTAATCTTATCAGTGTGATGAAGGTTGTGTGTAGAGATTTGAATAAATTCAAATCCCTCCCTGAAAAAAGCCCAAACAAAATCAAAGAAGCAGAATTCAAAATGCGGAATGTTTCATAAATTTCCACATCATCTTTGAGGTCAAATTAAAGACACTGTGATTCATATCTCATCTGAACTTCATACGCTTCAGATTACTTCTTATAGTAGTCCTGCGCTTTGGGGTATTAAGTAACTGTATTATGTGATAAAGATTTTTATTTTTGTTGTATTTTATGTTCAGCAGATTTTGGAATTATGATCTGTTTAAGGGCTGTAGTTAATTTTTCTAGCCTTAATTTATTTTGTGATGCAGTGTGCTTCAGGTCACAATGAATATAACAAGACTTCACTACATGAAAAGTGTTGCCACTCATGGATGTAGGCTAGTGTAATATACATCTAATACAATAATGCTGTGGGAATCTTGTGTCATGTTGTATTTAAGCTTATTAAAAGGTTCAGCTATAAGTCTGTAGTTTTACCTATTTAAGCAGAAAAATTACACTGTGGAAACTGATATTATGTCATTGTTTACAAAGGGAAGATAGGCAGTTGGTGCTAGAAAGACAGAGTACATCCCCTGAGAAAACTCTGTTTTTGCAGACTTCTTACATGTCCTGGATTCAAATTTTCCTTCCACGTACATTTCTGAAATTTTTGCTCAACATTTCATCAAATAAATTCTCACAGGAGCCGGATTAAAAGTTATGTAGAGCTCATTGGATGTATTTAACCTGATTTTTCTCCCTCATATAGTTTTCATCCAAGAAATTAAAATAGAAGAAATTGCATTTCAATAAAATTCTAAATTCTAAGGTTTTTTTCTTCAGTTAAACTATTTTCTTGTCCAAATCATCATTATTACTTTTTTCAAGGACTACCTATACTCAGTAAGGACTTCAGATTTGGCTTATTCTTAGGTATGCAAACATTACAAGAGGATCTAATCTTTCAACAAAAGCAGTTGCTACTTTTAATCCATTCAAAACAATTAGGTGATGCTGAAGTAAGTAGTTCTGAAGGGGAGAACCCACCATGGGTCCTCCTGAATCCAACAGACATCTCTGATGACCACAGTCCTCCTCTGGTGCAGTGAATCCCACGATACTGTGTGGCCCCTACCTTCTGGTGGGAAAAAAGGAGACCTGAGAGGGATTGCACTGAACCATTTTTTTAAAATTACTTCCGGCCCAAGACAGCTTCTAACTCTTTGAAATTTAGTGGGTCCATTTTTCATCAATGGCTCTTTTCCTCCTGTAAATCAGTTCTGTAATCCTGTAGTTCCAGGGCAGTTATAGAAATCAAATTATCTGAAATTATTATGAGCAAATTATTCCACTGAAATAAAACGGAATGTCTTTGTTTCCACCTAGAAAAACTATTGCTTTCTCCAAGAACCTAGGAAATTTCCTGCAAGAAGATAATTTTTTTTTTTTTTTAATTTCAGGTATCTGATAATTAGGACATTTATAGATGCCCAAACATTTTAATTATGATAATCACCTTGCAAATCCATATTAAAATAGTGCCAAGGCATAAAAATAACATCTTCACAAATCTGCACACATAATGGATATAAAAAAGTGATGACCAAAGATGAGTTATAGAATATAAATATATTTCTGAATATTTTTATATTATAGTATATATAAATATACAATTACATATTAGATATAAACACACAATTTTCTTACATTTCCACTGCATGTGAGTTTAATAGTTTCTTTCCATCCAAGTATTTTCATACAAATTCAGCTTTCTAATATGTTCTAACAATTGCAAATAAGTGTGTGATTGGGTGTGCATGTACTGAGGGCCCTATAATGAGGGATACCCTCAAGACTTTACTGATGTTTTCACTGAAGAATAAAAAGATTAATTATGATGTTACAAGACCATCACTGAGCATGGATGAAAAATGACCAGAACGATGCTTGGTGCTCAGTCTGCTTGTCACATTGTTTCTCTGGTAGGTCAGTACTCTCATTAATATGATTTAGTTAGAACTTAATCTGACCTCTTCAGGTATTCATCATAAAGGAAATGTACAAATAAAGACCTGTTGCAATTAAGGGATTACACCTAATGGATTTACCAGGAGTTCAGCCATCTGTTTTTGTCCATGGGAGAAAAGAAAGAATTTTCAATACAGATTCTGTGATTTCAGTCTGTGAAGTATAAAGGAGCAGATGTTTAAAACCAAATATGACTAGACCAATATTTGTCTGACAAAAGAAATACACAGATTATCAATTTGGAAAATAATCTGATGTTGGAAATTCTTGACCACCCTACGAGGTAGTCATGTCAACCCACAGGGACAGGTCCCTCATTCTTTGTCATGTTCTTTGTGTGGACTGTAGAACGTTGTTAATTAGTGAGACCATGCTTATAATCCAAAATAAGTGCAGGGACAGCAAAGTTCTTGTTAGAACTACAGTCTATTGGGTAAGTTTTTAACATAAGATAAATGTAATTAAACTGGTTAACAGAACTCTTCAGTCAGCCTTCTAATGGACTAGTGAGATCAAGTGTTTAGGAGGCATGAAATTATTCAACAGTCAGGGAGGCAAGGACAGCGAGGAGAAAACTGCAGAGTGGTGTAGTGTTTTCCTCCAAACCAGCAGTGTTCAGGCTGGCATGGACTCTTGCCCTTGTGCTGCTGTTTGCTGTGCTTCACAGGCCTTTCTCCTCTGTCTTAGTCTGGTTCACCTAAGAGTCGGGTTGTGCCTTTCTTGACACTTATATTAATAAATATCGACCTTTTATGTCAATGGTTACATTTCCAAGTAATTTCAAGAGTCAAAGGATTTCTTCCTCATACTATAAAGTTCTCTAGTCCTGATGTAAAGATTCAGTGGCAGATAACTTACCATGTTTCTCAAGAAATACCAATAATTAATTTACCTTAAAATGTTTTTTTGAATATCACTGTGCCTTATTTTAAGAAGGTTTCCTCCTTCTAATTCTATTCATTGTGGTCTGTTTTATTTCTACAGTTTGAAGTGTTCTTTTTCTGCCTACGTTTGGGTCCTGTCACTGCTTCAATTTCCTTTACAAAATGAATTTATTGAGCTCCTTAAATTGCTTATTCTCTGAACCCACTCCCATTTCTCAATATTCATTTTTACAGTAAATAAATAAGAACTAGGCAGAGTGGAATCTGTCTGGTAATATTGGGTGTCTTTGGATTGAAAGCTGATGTAGTTGCCTGAAGTTCAACAAGGCTGTATAGCATTATTTTTCTCCTTCCAAGGAGGTTGTATGAGTAGCCTCAATCAAATCTACCTTTACGTAGAGAAGTAAGAACTATAAAATCCTCAGCAAGACAAAGCATATTTTCCCATCTAAACCCATAGCAAAATGTAACTCAGTTATCTTTTTCCCTCCAATATTAACAAAACATTTACGATGTAGCCCAGGCATGAGAAAGGATGAAATATTCCTCCATTAGATTTGGCTAAGCATAGTGCAAGAACCTGATTTAAAAAAATTGATGTTTCTTTGAAAATAAGCTCTTGAGTTGCTTTTCTAAAATCTGGCAAGCGTTCAGAACACGGGCATCCAACTACTCTTGTGAAATGCACAATGAACCATGTGTTTAACTTTGAAGATGGTTCTCCAAGTCTTTTTTTTTCTAGAGAATAGCCTAATGACGAATTGGAAAAACAGTAAATTCAGTTCTTACACAAAACAGTCTAACACCCTATTTCTAACACATAGTATTATGGTAGTCAGCACTGACATCCAGGATCTGTTTTCCTTTACTGAGCAGTGCAGAGAGAGTCAGTTTTACTTCCAGTACCAGAGGCCAGGGGAAGCTGATATCACTGCCAAAAGAAGCAGTTTGGCTCTTTTGTCTCCTATGGCTGGTTTCTCTTTAGTACAAGTGTCTGGATGCACAATCCAGCTGGTCACCTATCAAATTGCTTCTAACATCAGCTTCCAATGTCTCTCATTTTCTAAGAAGATCTTGTTACAAAGCTGTATAAAACCATGTCACCTTAAGCATTTCAAAGAAGACCTCCATCACAGCAGGTGCTCTGACATCAAAGTAACAGCTTTTCTGGGAGAACAGTGAAAGTTTATTCCTTAATATTCTCATCTTTAGAGTCTTATCTGTATGTGTATTTCTGCCATTTTAACTTTTTTTTCTCTTTGTCTGCCTTTTTGTTTTAACTACAAGTTCTGACGCTCAAAGATGAAAAGAGAAAGGTCAGGGAAATGTCTTACATAAGGCAATATCTTGTATCATTTAGCAACTTTCCAGGGAATTAAAAATGTGAGGGAAACTTTATTTTTATTAGAGTCTCTAGTGCAAAAAATCATACCTGTCTGGTCTGAATGCCTCTTCAGGTACTTTTTTTTTTCTTTTACAAATGCTCACATAGTTTTTTTAATGGCTTTGTGGAGCTGCATTACTATATAGGTATAATTAATCATAAAAATGTTTAAGGAATAACCAGTATCTGAATTCTTTCCTGGGATCACAAGCTTGAAACAGCATATGAAATATATTAGGCAATACAAATTATGTTTTAGAAATTGAAAAGCTAGTGCTTCACAAGGCAAACAGCCAGTTTGGATGAATGTTTTTCATTATGAAGGCTTCAATTTTGCCATGGATAATACTTCGCCTGTGTCCAAAATTAGCATTTTATATTGTATAAACACTTTTATTTACATTATTGTTGAGAAGAGCTTTGTCCAACATCTCTCATGTTTCAAGTGGATTTGTTTTAAATCCAAAATTTAATTACAAATTAGATTGGTATGTGTTGAGTCTTTCTCGTGCCTGTCACTTAAGTGGAAAACCTACTGTGATAATAATTTTCTAGTGATGGCCTAAAACCTGTTAAAATTGAAATCTTAAACATCCCTGAAATAAACTGAACTTGCTACTTCTTTCACTTAAACCACTAATTTCTTTTGATGTAGATTTGTTTTATAACCATTTTTTAGGTTTCATTTGTCATTTGGTACCTCCTGTTTCAATTGTACAGTTAAATATTCCTAGTTCATGTCAGGCTTGAAATAACTAACTCTTCAGGGTATGGGAAAATGAACTTTACACCAAAGCCTGATATTATGGGTAAGTCGTGGAACATAACAGACTCTCCTCCTGTGTGTGTCATGGAGATAGATATCTGTATCTTACATATATATATGTGGGCCATAATTCTGGCTTTCAAACCCCAAGGCCCTTTTTCTGAACTAAATAAAAGTTCCTGCATAAGAGGTACTCTACTACGTGCATGAGGTAAAAAGGTTGCACAGAGCCTTCATGTCTCTACCACTCTGTCCCAGAATGGAGGAACCACACCAGGGTCTGCAGCTGGCAGATTTGTTTCTCTCTTCTGGGTGGTGGAGGTTGGGAAAAATTGGTGAGAAGTCAACATTTTGCAAGATTGTTTCCATACAGACCACTGGCTTTCAAGCGAGTGTGATGTTTGCTGTCTGAACTTGGGAGGAAGAGATAAATCACTGCCCCAGATTAATTTTAAACCTAGAGTTTTAGGGCCGGGTTTTTCAGGTTTGAGTCCATTCTGACAAGTTTTGATGATTTAATGATGTTGATGGATGGTGGCTGAGATACGAATGTAGACACTGCTTAGTAAAGGGCATTCAGTAAAGACAAGACAATCAAGATTACTACATTTTGGTTTTTAGTACCACCTGTGAGAATGCATCTGAAATCTCAAATATCAATTTTTTTCCTTTTCTTTTACTTTCTATTTTTAATGGAAACCTATATCATCTATAAAGTCCTTCTGAAAACCAAAATTAAACTAAAACCAAAGAATGGCATAGGGAAACCTAGTATCATAAAGATATGTAGAACAAATCAGTCGCCCAAAATTTCTTCTGAAAATTGTGTGCATTGTAGGAAAGCGTTGCTTTTGTTATGAAAATGAAAAACAAGCTAAACATGAAATTAACACAGATCTTACTGTTGCTGTGCTGATTGACTCAGATCCTTGCACATGGAGTTCTAGCTAAGCTACAGAGAAGAAACAGAGAAATGTACCGAATGCACAGTAAATGCCACCAAATTGTTTGAAATTCATGATGGTTGCTGCTGATGCATGGTGAATAGGTACCTGATCTCAAGACTGACACAAATACCATTGATAATGTACAATTGTAGACAGGGGCAAAGCAGGCTGGGTTGGGTGGAGAGTGTTAGATATTGGTGAGGCAAACAGGTTATGTGCAGATTCAGTGTGACCAAACCAAATGTGGTAGAGAGGCAGGATAGGTTTCCTGTAGAATTTTTGCTCTATTTGACCCATATAGCCAAATCTTGGGTTATTTGCTCTGCAGTGGTAATATAACTGTTTGTAAATACAGGTTTGTATGTATGAGTCTCACTATTTTGCATTTGGAGCTCAGCCTTGTGTTTTTGGCCACAAAAGATTGGCTCTACAGGTTTTATGTGGTTTTTTCTCTCATCTTTCAGACTTACCAGAGATTATTGTCATGCACAAGAACAACAACAAAAAAGAAACTTGCCATTGCAGGATGAAATTACATTTTTCAAAAATAAATTGTATATACATAATTTGCAAAAGGAGCTGAGAATGGGCATTGCCTGAAGTGTGAATAAAAATCCTCAGTATTCTAATCAGCACAGCCACTGAAATTTTAAGCTTTCATTGCTCGTGTCACATTTGGCTTCAAGGAAAAAAACATACGTGTGTTTGTCATCTCTGTCATCCTTTTTTTTTGCTTTGCTTTTTCTTCATGTCAAGGCTGTATATATCCTTACATTATTCTATATTTTCTTTTTTGAAACCTTCCTCTTAAATCAAAATATAAAAGAACTCATTTAGTGCCTACCACTGTTTTACACTGAATAACAGGAAAATAATAATGGCTGAACCTCAAAAAGCCTTTTGAAAGGCCTTTTGAAATCTAAACCTCTACATTTTCATTCCAGACAGAGAAGATGAAAAAAGATTGCCTCTTTTAATAATCTGAAGGAAAAAAGAGAGGTAGGAGTTTTTCAGAGCATAAATGACAGATCACCTTTATACAGTGATTCAAAATACTTTGCCTAAAGAGGATTTTCAGTAGGTAAAAGCATAAGGCCAGACTTGGACTTGTGTATTTAACTAGGCAGAATTCATAAAAACGGCCATTTAAGTAAATGCTGGTAATAATGATGTTTGTGGTAGAGAAAAGAACAGTAAAAAGATCAATCTTGAAATCTGTTTTAAAGGATATAATGAGCTGAAGGATACATAGTGTCTTTAGGAAAGAAACCCCCAAAACTAAGGAAAAATCCTGCAGAATGAATTTTAATCAGTTTTTTTTGTACTAGAGCTAGAAATTTACTCAATTCTCAATTTTTCTTAGACAAAAAAGTGATTTTTTTATTATTTTTAAAGTATTTATGCCATGCTTAGTAATGTATGATAGGATACTATCTTAGAATATTTGAACAGTAACCCTACTTAAAATACTGGTGGCTTTCCTCCAGAATTCCAAAGGTATGTTTTGTGTTTTAAAATTTGCTTGATTTTGCTGAGGTTGTATCCAGGCTGCAATTTGTTCTGTAATAACTTCCTCCCTTAATTCAATTTATCTTTTTACACTTTAAACAGAAAATAATAATAAGGTAATAATAAGGTAGTAAGTCCGTTGTTTTGTTGCTAGTGATTTCCGGGAGACAGGATACGGCTTCAGTAATTATGATCTTTTTGACTGGCAGAATTAGAAGGAAGAGAGTTAAAGTTAAATGAGATGAAAAATAATAAAATATTTATCGTGGGAAACAACTGCATGTGGTTAATAATTATTTTTTCTAAGATTATAGAAAACTCTAGTTACAGATAAAAAAAAAGAAAAATAAGCTTTACTGGTTTATAACAGTGAATGATCTTATCCAATGTGTCTAAGGTAATATTTTAATATAAGATGAGTAAAGTTTTGTTAAAAACATTAAAACAAAGGCCATATACTTTTTTTTTTTTTCAGACATGTAGTTATTGTGTACATGTTGAAAGCCGGTCAGATGTATTTTAGGTTAGTCAGTAATTTTTCTATTAGAAAGATATCGTCTTAAGTAAATTTATTGAAGATGTTAATATCTGCCAAGCCATAAAGACTTGTACTACTAATGAATCTTGCGCTGCTATTCCAGACCTTCTTGCTCCTTGTTCCCTTTTCCAGGTCAATCCTTTGCGACCTGATGAGTATGTAATAATCAAAATCAGGTAAATAGCACAAAACATGACTCACCCACTGATCTCAGTTAGATGAGCTGCTCTGCTTCCAGTAGTCTTGCTTATGTTTCCTCTCTCAAATATTTTTCTCTTTTTAATTATAGAAACTATGAAGAACAGATGCCAGATTCAAACGCTTTCTTCAGGTACGATACGGTCTCACTGTGCAGCAAATTTTCATGTCTTGTCTCCTTACATCAAGGTCCATTTTTGCCTCCTACCTAATACTGTTGTATGGCTCTTCATCATTGTCCCTGGGTAGAACAACCTGTCAGTCAGTTGAAAGTACCCATCGCATCGATAATAGTATGGTGATTTATGATCCTTTTAATGTCAGTAGTCACCTTCTAAAAGAAATGTGGACAGAGATTTTCATTTGAAAGCAAATTTAGTAGTATTTATTTTGAACATTTTATAGTTTTAAATCCCACACATCAGTGTTTTCATGAGTCACCTATTGGTTTACATGGTTCTGATGCCCCCCTTTTTTTTTTATTTATATAATTAAACTGATTCTTAATATCATTGTGATGAACATCAGGTTAAAAGAGAAGTGTGGCTATACAGCTGCAACATCTCTCTCTCAATGTAACTTTAGGCTTGATTCATAATACAGTGGATTCCACAGAGACACAAATGAAACTAATTTTCAGTACAAATGTGCCTAACCAGTGTTAGGCAAGCATCAGTGGTGTGAATTATATTGAATTTAGACTTATAATCTCTCTGAACCTATCCCTGAAAAATCATCTGGCTGTTTGTAGGGAATATCTTAGAAACTTTAGAAGACTTATTCAGTCATTAAATCCTCATCACATGCACACATTTAATAGGAATTTTTTGTTGCTAATCTCAGCTCAGCGGATTTAGTCCTTCCCTTGTTACCACTGTAATTTATGTGTAATCATAATTTGACGACCTTAGTCTAACACTGCACTCTGTCCTCTAAGAAAGTTTAATACATTCTGCTCTGTACACTCGTAACATTTATCACTTGAACAATAGGTGTATATGACCCCTCCAATGTGTGCAAGGACTTGCTCCAGTACAACCAGGTTCCCAACATTGTATTTCAGTGCTGATTTGCCGCTGTTGACTTGCAGATAGGCTACTGTTGCTCTTTTCAAATTGAGTTAATTTCTCAAAGAATTTGTTATTTCAGTGGGTTTTCTTATCTTGCTTTCTGATGATATGCTACCAACAATAATGAAAGATGAGTTTACACTAATTGCCATGCTTTTTCAAGTGTACAAAGCCAATATAAGTGTTATTTATCTCTCAGGAAGTGCGGCTAAGATGTGTCCCGAGACACACAGTGAGACATTTCTGACTACCAGGTGGGCATTACGTATTCTTTGCCAGTTCCCACCTCTTCTGCTGTGGTGGGTTACCCCTGGCTAGCAGCCAAACTCCCGCCCAGCTGCTCACTCCTTCCCCTTCCTCAGTGGGGCAAGGGAAGCAGATAGGATGAAACATCTTGTGGGCTGAGATAAAGATGAGGAGATCGATCACCAGTTTCTGTCATGGGCAAAGGAGGCTTGACTTGGGGAAGATTAAATTTATTGTCAATTAAGATAGATTTGGGTAGTGAGAAACAAAAAGAAAAATACAAACCAAAAGCTTTCCTCGTCCCTCTGCCCAGCTGAACTCAGATACCTTGCCCAAGCAGCACAGGGAGGTTAAGGTCAGTCCACAGCAGTTTCTTGCTGCTGCTGCTTCTTTCTCACACAGTTGCCCTGCCCCAGGGTGAACTCGCCAGGGGCTGCAGTGTGAATATCTGCTCCAGCTCCTGGAGTATCTCCAGCTCCTGGAGTATCTCTATCTCCTCCTCCTCCTCCTCTTTTCTTCCTGATTCCTCTGTTGTTTCTCACTCTTTTTGGTCCCTTCTCCTCCCTCTGTGAGAGGTTTTTTGCTTTTTCTTAAATACGTTTTCCCAGCTGCGCCACCACCTTGTGTGCAGGGCTCAGCCGTGCCCTGCAGCAGGTCGGTTGGAGCCGGTTGGAGCCGGTTGGAGCCGGCTGGAACCAGCTGTGTCCGGCCCAAGGCAGCCCCTCCTCACAGAGGTCACCCTTCAGCCCAGCCCCGCTACTAAGGCCTGGGCACCTCCACCGCACCCAGCCGTCACTGATAAACAGCAATGATCGTAACAGCTTTGTAAAGGCCTAAATGTGAAAGGAACATGGACACCTGGGATGTATAGCGTTTCCTGATTAAGTTTGGTCAGTGCTGCCCTGTTAATGCGGCCTAGGGATAACTATCAGCTCTGGTTGCTTGCATGGAGCAGGGTGGCTGAGTGCCCCTGCTCCCAGGGTCTGTCGCCCACAGCAGGAGACCCATGTGGTCAGGCCCTCGCACCCCCTCGGTTCAAATAACAGCAGCTTCTCTGTAGCTGAACAAGCACCGTGGGATAATTTGGGGGACTGCTGGGTCATCTACTTCACTGGTAAAATCTTGGAACCATCTGAGGTTTCTTGAAAGGGGATCTGATTGGGAAGTTTCACTTTATTGCCATGTTCCTATATGCTTTCCCTAAGCAGTTGTTACTGACTGGCTTTGGAAAAAATATTCTGGGTTTGGTGTACCTTTGGTCTGAACCAGTATGGCCATACGCTCAAGTATACTTTTTATGATTTATTTGTTACCTCTCTGAGCTTTCTTATAGGTGTTTGAAGGGGAAAGAGGAATGTAGCTCTGTAATAACTAGCTTGGGAAATATCAGGAGACTTCTGGAGCATTCACTTCTATGTGTAACACTCTGTCAAGTAAATATTTTTCTCCATGGAAGATTGGATGTGAAGCCACTGGGCATTGCTAAGCCTGGGGGGAGCTGTTAAAAATATGTGTAATATAGAAACACTGGCAATGCTGGAGTGGCCAAGTAGCTTACACAGAGCACAGCGATTTTTTAAGCACTGCTAAATCATCTTCCATGTGTGACTAAGCTGACACATGGTATTTCAGTCGAATTGCTGGAGGGTTATGGTGGTACTCCACAGGAACAGCTGGGAGGAATCCGGCCCACCCTGGGACGCAATATGCTTCTCCTACGTTAAGATGGACATCCTGCTTGTCCTACCTTTGTGGACTCCATTTGCTATAGCCCAGAGCTGCAGGCGGTATGTGCTTGGAAGGGGGTGTGAAAGGTGGTGTGCTGCAGAGGCATCATACAGAATGGCTTTTTGAAAGGTAATCAAACCTTATGCAGACTTCTCATTTTGGTGTTGGATCGGATAGTGTAAGATAGGATAGGGTAAAGAGCAGTAGTTTAGTATATATCAGCAGCTGTTACAGGTAGTTCATGTCATTTTAGCATTTGCTAGGCTAAGCAGTAATCTGGTGATCAATCAAGAAATGTAAGACGAATGGGGCAGAGAGGACTTGATTGGCCTATCAGCCAATAAACATACTTTACACCTTGTTTAGGTTTAAAATATGTTTTTACATTATTTATATCAAGTTTGTTATTAAGTAAAAATATTTTATTTAGGTTTTTTTAAAAAAGCGGTAAAACACTGAAATAGTAATTACGGTTTTCTGCCTGTGAACTTGTGTTCAGGCAGAGATCCTACTGCTTAAAGATTGGTCATTAAACGTAGCTAAGCTAGGTAAGATTTCTGCCTTAAAAAGCCTTTCTTAATTTTTACATTTGTTTTTGATTTCATTCTCTATCCACATTTTAATAACTTGTATTTGTTTCATAGCACACTAGTACATGAATTTGCTGTGTATCTACATTCCTTTACTCTTTATATGTTCGTTGTATTTCATGACTGATTTATTCATTAATTTTTGAAAGTCTAGTGATTTTGGAGGTGTTTTCGGAGGTGTTTTCTTCAACTTTTATGATTTTTCTGCTAGTATCTGGATGGCAGATTGTCATGCAGATATTTGTTGGTTAGTTCGAATATAGAATTAATCCTGTAAGTGTAACTTTAAATATGTATACACACTAAAATACATTGAATATGTAGGAGAAAAGAGAGAGAGAATGAATGAGAAAGACTGAGAGAAAGGAGATCCTGCAGAAGAAGTGTACGGTTAATGGCTGAAAGCAAAATGACAATTAAATCTTCCAACCCCAGGTTCCCCTAAAGATAGCCTGTGACGACTGTTCTCAAGATTTTAATTTTTACTTTAATAGTTGTCAGTAGTTTTTGTTGCAATTTATTAAAGTTTCTTAAACAAATATTAAACGATGCTGAATAAGAATACTGTTGAAAAACAGTTGGAAGACAAGAAGAACTTAGAAAGAATGATTTTAGGATTGCTCATGTATTTTGCGTGGTCATCATTTTATATAATACCATTTTTGCAAATTTCAAATTTTCATATTAATTAAAAGTTAAATATAAAGCAATAAAGCATTGTTCAGTCTTTATGAAAGAAGTGTATATTGAGCATGTAGAAGTGCCTTCCAGTTCACTAATTCTTTCAGAGAAATGATTTGAATAGGAAGTTTTGACCATATCTTGAATTGCAAATTCTCCTGGACCAATGTGTATCCTTCACAAAACTGGGAACCAGCTAGAGGTCTGTTTGGAATCTACCAAAGTATATTTCCTTCTATTCATTTTCTTGCTTGACATCTCCAAAACAAAAATGTCATCAGTCTTTGTGCCAGAGGAGTAAGGAAATATGAGAGTCTTTCATCATCTTCCTGAGTTACCTAAAATAAGAGCCCAGTTGTCCTAAGTTGGTGAGAGCCTTAGGGGAGTGAAGAGAGATAGACATTTGGAGTAGATGATTTGTGCCCCTTTGCACTTTTCCTTGCTTTTGGCTCAATCCTGCACCTAAGTTAGGTGATGCGAATATGAACTAAAGAAGCCAGCTACCAGCTCAGGAGAGGAGGGAAGTTACCTTCTCCTGGCTCTCAAGTCTCTGCTGCTGGAGGAGCAGATGGATTGTAGTAGGAGCCAGCCACATCACTTTCATATTTACAGAGATATCTTGGATCCTGAGATTATTCTCCTTTCCTGAATTCAACAGTCTTTGCTGCTTTGCAGTTTTGCAAAAGACTCAAGTACAGGAGACATTTCTTTTAGATATTTTGGTATTTTTGCACCATGCTTACAAGCTGTAATGAGTTAGGGGTAAAAGTGAAACTAAGGAAGAGGGGTACCAAGAACCAATAGGTCACTTAGCAGGGCTAAATCTGCAAAGGTCCTTTCAGCCAGCCCCTGGCTTAAATGGACTCAGTGTGAACAAAATATTTCTCAAGTTTTATTTACTTTGTATTTCGGCTAATTTAATTGTTGATTTAGTTTGTCCATTAATGCCAATCTGAATGTGTGGCTGTTGCTCTGTCATTTCAGGGTCGTGTCTTGCAGATTTGTGTGGACTATTCCATAAGGTAGTTTAAATGAGAAGCCTGGACTTGAGGCACTGGAGTACATAAGTACATGCATCTGCTGATAGTAAATGGCGAGATCACAGCCACAGTAACATCCAAAACTGCTGCAGCAATGCTCATTAGAGTTTAACTCTTATCTAAGTAAACTGGCATTCAGGCTTAAGTTGTGGCACAAGAGATAATTTTGCCAGTTACTTGACTCAAGAAGTTGGAAAATCTTTGTTTGTCCTCTGATATTAAAAAAAAGTACTAATTAACTCCTAAGACTGGAAAGAATTGCTGCACAGTGAAGGAAGGCACTGTTCCATGTTTCTTTGCAGACTTCCACGTGCCTGAGGTCTCTTTCTGTCTTCAGTTACATAGAGGAAGTCAGAAATACATTACATTAGTAAGTCTCTGTAGGCATGAAAACAACAAGAGATCAGAATTATATTCTGTTTTTTTTAAACTGCGCATTCTCTTTATAGCTTAAGGTCAGCAGGTACTCACTTTATCTGCACATCATGTGAGTCATTAACCACAGCTATTGTTGAATAAGCAATGACCAATGTCTTTATACAATCAAGTGTGACATCCGTCCAAAGCAGTACTTGATTCCGTCATTATCGATTTTACATAGTATCATGTTGTTTCCCTTCAAGAACACTACTAAAATCACAGTGGCAGTTTTCAGAAATAATATATCCACTTAACACACTTGCTGCTGACTTTGCCAATGTCTGATTAAAATGACTGCTGAGTTTTGCTTTTAGTAATGAGTTCTGATTGCAGTATCTTGCCACAAGCTGCACCAAATGAACATGAAAATGGTTGGCCAGCTTATCAAGTGCTGCATGACTCTTGCTGATCTCAGTGTTGAAATCTCTGGGACAATGAGTGAAATTGAATTTTCTCTCATTCCGTCTGGTAAATAGAAAAAAATTGACTAGAAAATACCGTAACTTTTATTCAAGTATGTCTGTTTGGTTCAGTATTATATAGAAATCCCTTTTGTGCACCCTGGACCTTTCAAATTACATTTGTGAACACTTAGTTGGTTTCTTCTCCTTATTACTAGCAGCTGCACTTTGTATCCTTTTATTTTAGTGAATTATACCTCATGCCAAGGAGGCAACTGTTTGCAGGAGATAAAGTGCAGAGGCACAAACATTCAGGTCACTGAATCTCTTGTGCATGAAACATTTTTTTTCCTGTCCCTTTATTTTTGGATACTTTTAATATATTTTAAAGTAGGCAAGATATGCAAACAAAAAATGGAAACAAGCAAGCAAGCAAACAAACCCCTGAAAAAGAGTTCTGATGCATACAGCTGAATAGTCTAGTAAGTCAAAATGTGATTCCAAAGAAAATTGAGCTGTGCATTTTAAAAAGCTACTTCTTTTCCTAGGGCTGACAGAAGTTGTGTATTGCAACATTTACAAGAAGTGCTGTGGGCTTATTTTAGAATGATCGCTCTTTCTTAGAGTTTATTTTCTAGCAGTATGATTTACACAAAATGAATTTTGTGATTATTTTATTACCGGTATACTTGTGCACTTCTCTGAAGTACTGAATGGTCTTTCAGTCAGTCATAAAAATAAGCTCAGGGCTAAAGAGCAGAACATATATTTATGGGTACAAACATTTTGTTTGTGTGCACAAATCTTTAGTTTAACTGTGAAATTGGGATGGGGGAGTGTTATTTTTCATTTATTGCAGTGCAACAAACTGTTAACTCTTTTCGTTTCAAACATTTGCCTTTTTTTGTGTCTTCTATTTAAGCATTGGCAGCCAAGCTTTGATGTGGGCTTGGTACTTTTGGTATTGGGGAAAACTCGTATATTACATCTTTCTCGTTAATCACAGCACTTATAAAATGACAAAATAAATCAGATCCTTAGAGACTTTAAGGCATATAAGATATTTATCATTTGTTGCATGGAATAACTGCACTGATACCCTGTCTCCTCCAGTGAGGGAGGTAGGGTGAAAGGGAAAGGAGGCTTGTAATAATTTCCTGCTGTGTTCATTTAACTTTATGATGGTTCCTCTCAGGAGACCATAATGAAAAGATAAGAGACTAATGATCCATAAATTTAACAGAACCCAGATTGAACAATCTTTCAGTCCGACAAAATTAATTAACATTAAAACACATTTTCTTGAGATATTCCTCTCAATGAGTGTGTATGTGTGTGTGAGAAATCAAGCCCCAAGATAAGACCATTCCTTAACTTTTTGAGAAGTTCATTTTTAGACTGCAACTTTAACCTTCAAAATCTGACTAATTTCTACTTTCACAATCTAAATTTGATATTTTTCTTTAGTATTCATGCTTTGTTTTTCAAAAGTACAGCTGTCACTGATCATATTCATTACATAAAAATATTCACACTTCATACTTGATCATTTCCTTGTATGTCAGACTACTTATTTAAGTGGCAAAACTAAGGTTTTCTTTAATGATTCTTTTTTATTCTGATTATCTCTCTAGCAGCAACATAACCAAGGTCTTGTATTTACTACAAACCTAAGCCAATCTGTAATTCAAACATAGATCCCATATCAAGTCCCATCCCTGTACTGACAACTTCAATGTATGGAGCAGTCTTTAAGTCAAGTTGAATGGCCTGGTCACCTAGTATCTCAATGACTGTTATTTCAGAGTGTGGACACCCTCACTAGTGAGTATGTGAGCATGCAGAGTTAAGTCCTCTGTAAAATCAGCTCCAAAGGAGATTAAATTTCCTTCCTCATGGTGAGTTACTGACACATACCAGCATGGGTAGGCCAGCTGAAAGCACCAAAGTTCCACCATTAAGAATGAGCTTGACAAGTAGTTGGTCTTCCCACAAAAAGTTGTATTGGTCTTCCCATAAATAGAGGCTCACCTTATCTTGTTATGAAACATGCATGTGAATAAAACCAGTGTAACTATTAGGAACACTTGCTAAGATTATGCCAATGCCTGTGTACAACAACACAACTTGTGATTACTGCAAGTAATCATACCTGTATTATCTTTAATTTATCTACTTCTGATAGTAATAAATTCTCAGGGGCTTGTTCTTTAGGTTTGGGCATATACAAGCTGAACTGAGTCTTGACTCATTCACAGGTGGCTTGTTCATACTTGCCTAGCTATATCTAAGCTCTTTTATACGCTTATGCTTGCTGAAGACAGATTTCTGATGGTACTACAGAACAGATCTGTGTTCTTTTTTACACGTGGTTTTGTTTTCTTTTTACATCTTTTCCTCCATAGCAGAAACAGTCCAACAAGTGATTGTAGAAGTTATGTATTATACAGATGACATATTTCACAGATAGGAATTGTGTAGCAATAGGGTTAATTGATTTACTTATGCTAACTTAATGAATCAATGGGATAGCTACATATATGTTGTACAGTCCTCTGAAGCTTTTTCTGTTTTGTTGTTTTGTTTTTTTTTTTTTTTCTTTTTCTCTACCTACTGTGCTGTATGGCAGAAAATATGTGAAATTCTGGTTCTTTTCTTGCTTTCCTGCCTTCTTTTGCTCAGTTTCTAAGAAGCAATTTCTTTCAGAAAGAAGCAGTTCATTTTTGCTGTGTAAATTCATAGTATCTTATCAATATTTTGCTTATTCTCCCATATTTTTAATGTGACAGCACTCCATATATATGCTGGAAGCAGTGCTCTTCATAATCATCCCCTCTTCAGTAAAAGTCATTAAGTCTACATTGTCAAATTTTACCTTGATTACAAATATACACATTTTCCATGCTGCTAATATAAAATAAATGCCATGTATTTTTATTTGCAGCTCTAGCCAAAGTGGTTGATATTAAGGAACCATTAAGGAAACCTGAATCCCAGATCATTATTCATTCAACAGTCAAAAAAAAAGCATCTGTGCATTAGATGTTATTAGCACATGCAGAATGCCAGATATAATGATCCCATTAAATCAGACTTGATTAATAGTTTATAAAGACTGAATTTATGTTATTTTTGGAAATGCAGTTTATATTATCCTTTTGCATTACTTTTTTTGAAATACTGGTTCAGTGAAGAATGGCCCAAAGGCATTTCCTTGGCAGGTTTATAGCGTTCTGTCGATTCTGATCTGCTTCCACCTAGACCAGGGAAGTAGAAGGTCACTGTACGGAGAAGAATGGATTTCTCTCAGCTAGCGAGTACAGAAATATGCTTTTATTACCTGTCCCCACATTAACTGTTCTGTGTCCTTAAAAGTTCCTGAAGGATTCAGCAAAAGTTTCTACTTTATCTGGCTGTTGAAAAAAGAAAATGTGGTTACGTTTATGGTTTTAGGGCTGCTGTATTAATTAAATCAAGGTAATTGTAGACTTGCTTTCATTCCACTTGTAGGGGTGGAATGAAAGAACTTCATTGCAAATGGACATAGTCCAAGGGGTTTTTTGTTTTGCTGCTGGGCCTGCAATAGCTGCCACCTCGTCTGTGTCAGGATCTTTGGTTTTCCTTTGTTCCCATACAATTCCGTAACCTCAAGCTCTCGTTTTTGATAAGCCGTTACATTTCTAGGGCCACCAAGAATGACTGAATAGTATCCTGATTTTTCTGTGGGCTAAAACTGTCTTTGTCTTTACTGACCTAGCAATTCACTCGGTGACTTTCCAAGGCACCTTGATTGAGATGAGTTGCATAGAAAAGCTAAAGGCTCTGTGCCTGGTTTGCTCTGCCAGCCTTGGTCAGTGCTACAGCCTCCACTGCTCTAGCTACACAGGAAAGAAAAATCTTCATTGTCATATCAGACTTACTCAGGTTCAATGAAACCAACTATACTTCTAGCAATCAGAGCAATTCTGGGCTTCATTTGTAAGATTTACATTAAATGTTGCTTCCAGTTAGGACTGAAATTCCAGGACATCAAATATAATTATTTTGGTGGGTTGTATAAAGAAAAATAAATCTTTTTAAAATTATCAGGAAGCTTGCAAGCAAATGAAAATCAGTTGTTTGTTAGTTGTTTGTAAAAATTAGTAGAATGAATGTATATATGTTTTTATTAAAATTATTTATTTCATGATGCTCCTCACAAGTATTCTGGTTTGGGTTTTTGAGGAAGAAGTGTTGGTGTTTTCACTTGTTTTAGTGTTTTGTGTGGTTTATTTTGCTTTGCCCCGAAGGCTATGATTACTGATTTTCTTTATAATACTTACAAGTAGCAGTTGCATATAGTAGGACTTGTTAATGAATATTTTGGGAGAGTTAATGAAAGGCAGAAAAATTCTGTACTGTAGTTCAAAGTTCTGTGTTACATTGGCAGTTGCAGTCTACTTCTAATGAATAGTGTTTCAGATATTGAATACACAATCATATGAATGGCCATCTGTACGTGCGTGTGTGTGTACTTATTACTTGTGCATGCATTCATGAGGAGTGTGCATAGCTAAGGTCTCTCTAGAGCAAGGATAATATGCTATACCGGTAAAACCTTCATTAAGTAACACTTTATTTCCTGGGTTGATCTGAAGACTTAACATTATCATAGAACTCAGCTATTCTAATCACAATGGGGAACATAGGTTTTTTTTTTCTCCTAGCAGTAGAAGGAATTGTAATTCCTGGATTTGGGAAATTGTACTTAATTTATATTCTGTTCCTTCAAAAGAAATCTTGGTCTTTACCTTAAAGCTTAAAAAACACACAAAGATTATCTCTTTTCTCATTTTAGAGGAGCTTCAACATAAAACAGCTGAAGACATATCTCAGTGTTTTTTTGAATTGTAACTTCCTTTCCAAATGTTGAAAAGCCTTGTTTTCCAACAGATATCACCTTTTTGTATCACTTCCTGAAAATGTTCTTCCTTGTTTAGCTGTCTACTAGAGCTTGTTATTTGCCTGAAAGAAGTTGCTGTTGAGAACTGATGCAAATTTAAAAAAAGATGCAGTTCATACAAACACTGGATGGACACTCTCGTCAAGGGGAAAGATTGACTGTTTCAGCAGGCAACACGCCCCTGACTGTTTTAAGCACAGGCCCTTAAGGAGAACTCTTAGTTTTGCTCACTGAACCACAAAATTAAAGTACCATGGAAGAAATCCAGACATGCAACAATGCCAAAATATGTATCACACTATACTGAAAGGCTTCAAAATTACTGTATTTACACAAGGGTATTACAGACAGAATAAATGAAAATTTTATGGTCTAAGAAAAGAAACACAATTTTAGTTAACTAGCATTTTTCTACTGCTCTAAAGCTTTTAATGGGAGCAGAGGGAATTTGCACTCAGTGAAGTAGATCAGTGAAATGATAATTTGTCTTTGAATGGAGTACTTTTATCCCATTAATTTCTGCCATTATGGTGTGAGATAAGATGTAAGCCAGTGACTAACTGAAAATTAAGGCCCCAAAAAAGAGGCAACGAAACAAAAGAATAGCTTATGCAGTACTATACAAAGCATATGGTAAACTTAATTTTTACTCAACCTTTTATTGTAGCCACTTTTAACCTCAATTCTTCATGCACTTAATCATGCCTGCTTCTGCTATATTTAAATATATTCATTTTGCTCTTCAGATCTCTTTTTAAGGATATTTGATTAAAATCCTTTCTTGTTGCAGTTAAGAGGGGAAAAAAGGGCATTGTAGTGGAGATATGCCTTAGGTGAATGTATGGCATTGAAAGCCTTCCTTGCTGATATACTGCAAATGAAGGAATCATTTAGTGTGTTACAGTGGAAGCGTAAGAGAATACTTTAGCTTGTGTTATTTGCAAAAATTAACCTGGCATTGTATACTGACTGCTACTATCCTTTTTCAAAGAAATGTAATCAGTGTGGTGTTTGGAAAGTACATTTCAGGGTAACACAAAAAGGAAACGATCATAGACATATGTTGTCAGAAAGAACCTCCAGAGTTCGAGCCATTTCACTGAAGCTGGATCATGTAAAGCTACCATATGCTTGTCTAATCTGTTCTTGAAAACAGTGAAGAATGGTTCATCACATCCTTGGGTAGCCTGCTGAAGTGCCTCATTACTCTTCATTAGAACGTTTTTACTGCTCTAAACCTGAAGCCTTTGCTGATTCCTTCTTGCCCTTGCCCCTATGTATGTGAAGAAAAAAATGTTCATCTCCCTTTTTATACCTGCTTTTTAAGTAATGGAAAACAATTATGTTTTGTACTATCCAACCCATTCTTTTTTCAGACTAAATACATCTTCTATTTTTTCTCCTCAGTCAAGTTTTCTAAAACCCTTTGCATCTCCATATTTTTGCCAGTTCTCCTCTTTGGACTCTGCAGCTTGCCAGCATCATTCTTAAGAGGAAGGTATCCAAAATGAGCCTGAATCCTCCAGCTAGAGACCTCATACTACCAGTAAACAGGGAAAAGATAGCTACCTCTCTTGTCCTTTGTAGGACCTCAGTACACATCCCGAAGTGAGATCTGTCTTTACAACAGCACTGCCTTATGAATTTATAGTATACCTCTGATCTTTTTACGCCCTTAGTATATTTTCTGTATGGATGATTTTTCCCCACTGGGATTGTGTTATGGCTGTTTGCTAGTCTTTTGGAATTCATCTTGTTGAACAACCTTGTTAAGACTGTCCAGCTAAAATTGCTCAGTACCTATGCTTTGAAAAAGCAAGAGCTATGCTTTACTAGTCCTTTGGAGATCGCAAATAAATCTTTTTATCTGAGAAGCTGAACAAACTTGGTCTAAGTTTTTGAAGGTCCATCCTGGCTTCTTGCCACAATTCATAGAATCACAGAATGGTTTGGGTTGGAAGAGACCTTAAGATCATCTAGTTACAACCCCCCTGACATGGGCAGGGACACCTCCCACTAGACCAAATGCAACCTGACCTTGACAGCCTCCAGGGATGGGTCAGCCACAGCTTCTCTGGGCAGCCTGTTCCAGTGCCTCACCACCCCCACAGTAAAGAATTTCTTCCCAATATGTAAATCTCCTCTCTTTAGGTTTAAAACCATTACCCCTCATCCTTTTGCTACACTCCCTAATAAAGAGTCCCTCCACATCTTTCCTGTAGGCCCCCTTTAGTTACTGGAAGGCTGCTATAATGTGAAGCATTTTTTTCGTCTGAAGGGAAAACAGAATGATTATGAAATCAGTAATACAATCTTGGGAAAAGGTTTATTTTGTTTTGGTTTTGTTTTGTTTTGTTTCTCTCCAATAGTTAGTAAATATCTTCATGAAGTATAATTTCCAGAAAAACAACTGAGAGTAGAGCAGAGAAAGATTTTTTTCTTTTCATAGCAGTAAAAACAGTAATAATATAATGCCAAATTCAGAAATATTCTATGAGAGGTTTTCAAACACTAGGGAATCTCTGATGTCACTTAGACTAATAAGGTATGCATTACAACTACTTTTCCCTAAAAATACCTGCTAATTTTATTTTCATTGTACACCTATAATTAAAAAAATCTTTAAATAGGGAACTGCTCACAGGAAAAGTAATTTGAGGGAATCTTACACTTTTTTTTTGTAAGTGAGAAAAGAACATTAGCTTTATTAAATGCTTTACACTGGATTTCAAAGCACTTTACAAATTATCCTGCTATTAGTTTAATTCTTATATTCAGTATTAATTGGCTGGGAATTAGAACCCTCTGGAAAAAAGTATAGGGAGAGAACCAAGGCAAAGACATTATACTGCAGAATCCTGTATTGTAAGGCAAGAAGTAGTGTGACATTTTTGGTGGTGGTAGCATACCTGGTTTACCCACAGTTATATAAAACAAAAAGGCAGAGCTTGTGGGCTGTTTGTTCTACAGCATATAGTTTAGTGTAATTTATTCAGGTGCTCTGATACAGCTTAGTCTCTCTAATTCATCTCTTTGCTTCTGATCCTCACAAACAGGTGAGGGGAGGAGAGGCACTATAGGACATTGGTCTGTAAAGATATTATGTCTCCCTTTTGTATATAGGCATGTCCACTGGGGAAATCTCAAATCTTTCAGTCCCAAGAGTTGGATTTTTATTTGCACTGTACACCATCTGCAAACTGTGATAGTGAAACGTTTCTATAAGTTCCTTGTTTGAATGTCTTGGTCCACCTCTTGTTTAACCTGATTGTATCTCTATGAGGTTGTGGAAGTGGCAAAGCACAATATTCATTCTTAGCCAGGTCAGCCCCAATAGAGAAAAAAAACCAAACAAACAAAAAAGAAAAGGTGAACAAAACAAGTGACCAGGGCAATTCTCAGCATCTTCCAGGGAGCAGCAGTTCCTTTGGCACTATGAAGAAGGAGAGCAGTCTGACTAATGGAAATGGCTATTACAGATTCACTTACCATGATGCCTTACTGTACATCCAACTTCTACCTCCCTGCTGCTGACAAGTTAGAAGGTTTTAAGATGTGGGAGCTTCTTGTGTGTTGTCTTGTGTATCCTTTTATTTCCATCCCGCTTTCCATTTATTTCTCTTATCTGATGAAGCAGGTGGGTACAATTACCTACAAGCATAACAAAATTAAAGATGAAGAGCCATTAAGGAAGAAAAAAAAAACAGCAAAGTAAAAGGAAAAAAACCTCCCAAACCACAAATCCTATATTAAATAATTGTTCTTAATGCTTTGATATAATAACTACAATTTGTTCACCTCTTAGGATTAAGAAGAAACGTGTTCCATGTCTTAAGAAAAAGTTCATAGTAAGTCCAGTAGAGTTGTAAATATATGAACACATTGTTACAGTGAATTATGTGATATTTTCTTTAATGTTTTTCAAACAATCAGGAAGAGAGACACTTTACTTACATCTCTTCGTGTTTTCTTAAAATGAAAAGTCAATTCAAAAAGAAAAGGCAGAATGAAGACGTCTCTCTTTTTTAAAAAATAATAATGTCACAACTATATGACTGGAAGATAAATTTATATTATGCATATAAAAGATGGAGTGGATAGGGATGTCAAGCTACAATTTATACAAACAAGATCAGATATAGTTATAATTTATGATTCCATTTACTCTTTATTAGTAATCCTCTTTGTCCATATTATTGTCTCATAATACCTGTCAACAACTAGTTTTGCCCGTATAAATCCTGCCTGTTTCTGCTGCAGCTTAATTCACAAATATAAGTAAGTAAATAGTAAGTAAGTAGTAAGTAGTCCATTGTCTGTGGTTATCTCCTATGGGTGGAAGCTTTCTTCATTATGGCATTTTTCTTTCCCTTTTATGCCCACTAGCTTATTAATATAACAGGAAATTTAAAAGATGGCAATATGCCCAAAATACCAATAAGCACCTGGAAAATAAAAATGAAAATACTGACTGCCTCCACCATCCCGGTGTACTTTAGGATGAGTGCTGTCAGCAGGTTGGAGTTGGTGATCCTTTTATTCTACACAGCCCTGGTGACACACATCTGGTGTGTTGGGTCCAGTTCTGGGCTCCCCAGTACAAGTAAGATGTAGACTTACTGGATCGAGTCCAGCGATGGGCCATAAAGATAGTTAAGTGGATGGAATGGGGTTGCTAAGCCTTGAGAAGAGAAGGCCTGGAGGGATCTGAGGAATGTGTATAAATACCTGATGGGAGGGAATGAAAGAGAGAGAGTCAGATTCATCTTGGTGGTAAGGGGACAAGAGGCAAAGGGCACAAATTGAAATAGAGTAAATTCCATTTAAAAATAATGAGAGTGATCATAATGAGTGTTCATAATCTCAACCTAATGAGATGTGAGAGTCATCCAACACTGAAAGACATTGCCCGGAGAGGCATGTATTTTGTGTCCCTGGAAGAATAGTTGTATTTTTCTTTGTTTAGCTATTGTTATTTTACTTTGTTCTTGCTTGCTGTTGGCTCTGGAATACAAATTTGGAGCAGACAAAGGAAGTGAGTTTCACTTCACTTAGCAAAGATACTTAGCAAAGTAGCTTTCCACTGTCCTCTTAGGTAATGGCCTAGCATCCAGTTCTTGATGGGGCCTAGCAAGGGGCAGATATACCCTGAGTCCTGTGTCAGCTCTGTCAGCCCTGTGCAGATGCCTTAGATACCAATATTTCACTATAATAAAGTAGAATCATAAAATCATAGAATTGTCTAGGTTGGAAGGGACCTTTCAGATCATCGAGTCCAACCATCAACCTAACTCTGACAAAAACCATCACTAAACCATATCACTAGGCACTACATCTACCCATCTTTTAAATACCTCCAGGGATGATGATTCTATCACTTCCCTGGGCAGTCTGTTCCAATATTTGATAACCCTTTTGGTGAAGAAATTTTACCTAATATCTAATCTAAACCTCCTCTGGTGCAACTTGAGGCCATTTCCCCTTGTCCTATTGCCTGTTAGTTTGGAGAAGACCGACTCCCACCTCTCTACAACCTCCTTTCAGTAGTTGTAGAGAGAGATAAGGTCTCCCCTCAGCCTCCTTTTCTCAAGGCTAAACAACCCCAGCTCCCTCAGCCGCTCCTCATAAGACTTGTGCTCCAGACCCCTCACCAGCTTCATTGCCCTTCTCTAGACATGCTCCAGCACCTCAATGCCTTTCTTGTAATGAGAGACCCAAAATTGGACACAGCATTCAAGGTGCGGCCTCACCAGTGCTGAGTACAGGGAGATGATCACTTCCCTAGTCCTACTCACCACACTATTCCTGATATGGACCTGGATGCTGTTGGCCTTCTTGGCCACCTGGGCACACTGCTGGCTCATATTTAGCCAGCTGTTGACCAACACCCCCAGGTCTTTTTCTGCTGGGCAGCTCTCCAGCCACTCTTCCCCAGGCCTGTAGCACTACATGGGGTTGTTGTGACACAAGTGCAGGACCCGGCACTTGGCTTTGTTGAACCTCATACCATTGGCCTCAGCCCATCAATCCAGCCTGTCCAGATACCTCTGCAAAGCCTTTCTACACTCAAGCTGGTTGACGCTCCCACCTAACTTGGTGTTGTCTGCAAACTTGCTGACAGTGCACTCAATCCCCTCATCCAGATCATTGACAAAGATATTAAAGAGAACAGGCTCCAATACCAAGCCCTGGGGAACACCACTTGTGATCGGCCGCCAGCTGGATTTAGGTCCGTTCACCACCGCTCCCTGGGCCCAGCCCTCCAGCCTGTGAGTACTCCCATCCAAGCCATGGGCAGCCAGTTTCTCCAGGAGGATGCTGTGGGAAACCGTATCAAAGGATTTACTAAAGTCCAGGTAAACAACATCCACAGCCTTTCCCTCATCCACGAAGTGGGTCACTTTGTGATAGAAGGAGATCAGGTTTGTTAAGCAGGACCTGGCTTTCATAAACCCATTCTGACTGGGCCTTATTGCCTGGTTGTCCTTCATGTGCTGCACAATGGCACTCAGGATGACCTGTTCCATAACCTTCCCAGGCACTGAGGTCAGACAGTCCTGTAGTTCCCCAGATCCTCCTTCCAGTCCTTCTTGTGGATGGGCGTCACATTTGCTGGACACCAGTCAATTGGGACCTCCATGATTTACCAGGACTGCTGGTAAATGATGGGAAGTGGCTAATGTCACAATATTAATAATGTGCTAATATCCATTATGTATTTTAGTGTGTAGAACTACAATCATATTTATCTTTTGACCTTAGCCTTTTTAAACATTTTTCTTTAAGCTCTTCTGTGCCATTTTGAATGTCTCTATTTTATGTCATGTAAAAGTATGTCTTTCAAAAGATATACAAGTAAGGTATGTACATTCAAGTAACAGGTCAGAAATTTCATATAGCAAAGGATTAAATAATTATTTATGAAGGCTCCCACATCAAGCTGACATCAGACCCTTTAGAACAGGACCTTATTTCATCGTGCTGTGTTGTGCTTACTTATTTTAACCTAGATCTATTGGACCCCTAATTTAGCTGACATAACACATATAAATACTGAAGCATAAACATTTTGTCACATAAATACTAGCATGAAACCTGTATAAATATAGAACTAAATCAGGGCCTGCATATCCTGGCTTTATCTCCCCCCTCCCTAGCCTTTGCACTGCTTACATAGATGACAGGGAGCAGAGTGATGATTCACAGTCTGTCTCATGGGCTGTACCTGTGGCTCCCAACAACACTGTGGTGTTGGGAACCCAACAATCTCTTTGCTGAGCTGGTAGGAAAACTGCAGCTGATCTTGCAATAAGTGCACTGCCAAAGGTTCAAAACATTCACTAGACAGCAAATGAGCTCATCGCAAAAGAAAAAAAAAGTATTAAAAATTGCCTGGAGGAGACTTTTAGGAAGAAGCCATTTCTTTTCAAAGTTTGGGCGTGGAAGGTGTGATCTTGTGGAAGGTGAAGCCTGTTGAAAGGTTTCTGGAGCAATTTTCATTAAATTCATTTCCAGTGTTTATCAGGATCAGCCCTAAATCTCAAATGAAGAAAAAACAAAGATAGCATTCTATGGGCTCAGTCACAGCTATGGTAAACACATTTTTATGTTGAGTTCTCAAAGTTACAGAGGTGAAACCAAGTAAAATAAACTTTGGATCAAGAAAGAAGAGAAATGAGATCTGTTACTGCTCCTAAACCCAATGGGACTGGTGGGCAGCCCAGCTGTTGTGATAAGTGAACACAGAGCTGCTCCCCCTTATGCTGAACAGCATTATATTTCTTGGTATTTTTTCTACATATACTCATGTATTTAAAACATTGCAGTATTTTACAAGAATTACCTTCATTTGAGAGCCAAGGAGATAATTTTTTTTAAAAAAGTCAGTGAAATGGAAATTAACATAATGCATATTTATAATAAATATGTTTGTGTGTGTGTGTAAAATAACAGTGTTAAAATGTTAGATTTTACCACAGACCTGCTAGGGGAGCAGATGCTGGCCCTACTGTAAGCTCCTGTGCCGTGTGTGGCCTCAGAGCACAGAACGCAGCAAGCCAGCACTGATCCCAAGCTGTGCACCAGCACTGTTCCTGCAGTTTGATACAGCGCCACCAGCTCCTTCAGGAACCACGCTGGGGATTCAAACCAACCTTGTTAACACCTGACGGTGTTTGATGTGTTATACTCTACAGTACAACAGTCAGCTTTTTGGTCGTGTTAAGTCCTGGCCACCAGTTGGTGGCTGGGACCTGTTTTCAGACCATTTTTCTTTAGACGGTTTTTGGTCTAGCTCCTGATCATCTTCCTACATTCTCCTTATGACATCGAGCCTCTTTGGAAGATTCCATGGAGGCACAGCAGTTCCTTCCCATGGCAGGAACAGCTCAGTACTGTTGCTTACAGAGTCAAATGGGATCACTTTTGAACATGATCTCTTTGAATAGAAATTACACATAAGTGTGGAACAGCTTTCTTTAGTATAAACTACCAACGGCTGAAACAGTAGCTTGTTTTTTCAGTATTTATGTTTCTTGGTACTTGAAAGCTTGGACAGTTTATGCTCATGGATTGCTACTTTTACTAAGATTTTTTTTGTATCTCCAAAAGAAATATATCAACAAAATTTTAGAGGACACACTAATGTTTCTCAGTGTCTCTTTTTATTTAGATTTCATAAAAATACCGTAAAAGTTACATGAAGATCAAAAAGGTCAGACTTGGCTTTAGAATCTAGAAATATTAAGTATTTAATCAAGCTTGTTTTTATGAGGCAGTATTGAAAAGCTTTGCTGATTCTAAATGTTGCATTGTCCTAGAAGCAAAGAAATAGTAAATCTACCCCAGCCCTTCTTTTTATAGAAGATAATACAAGGCTAGCTCTCTGTGAAGCGTGCTTTCTTTGATTTGTAACAAAACTGATAGAAACTCAGAGTGAAAAAAACACTATAACTCTGCAAATTTGGCCAGAAAAGTTTCTGAATAAATAAAATATTAAAATTACTTCAGCAATTTAACATGATGGGGATAAAGCCTAGGGATTTTAGTAAGTCTTAGCAAGGGATGCAATCTTTCTTTCATTCCAGGAAAGCTGGAAAAACAGGTCCCACCACAGGCTACTGTGCTAACAAAATACACTTTTGATAACAAGTTAATTATACAAAAGGTGGTTACTAGCCATAGGAATGATTTAAAAGAAAGTATTTTTTTTGCTCTGTACTCAAAAAACATGATTTTGGCATCTAAGTTGATCGTTTTACTCCCATAATGACACTGAGACAAAGTGAGAAACAGAATTATGGATGAACCCCTCGTCCCCAGTGTTTAATAGTTTGGTCATCCTCAAACCTAAACTGGGGTACCTGCCTGTAACAGGGCACTGTATAATGTACTGACTGTATTCTCCCTACAGGGCAGTACAGTCCCTTCAGATTTGGGTGGCTAACTTCTGCGCACTGCTGTGCTGAAATCTCAATGGCAAAGTTTCTCCCTGGAGCTCACTTCCACTTTCTAGCTTGACCTATCTACTTGTGTGAAAGCTGTACTCTTTGCTAAGGTTATATCTACAGCCAGCTAACACCTCAGGCTGAGACAAGCTCTGGCCTAGTCTCACAGGAAAAGAGGCAAGATGTGGGCAATGTGGCTTAATTAGAATATGACTGTATTAAAATAACACAGAGAAGGTCATATTGTGATGATCATCTTTCTTTCCACAATTATTATCATGTTGTGGGAAATGGAGGACGATAGCCCTGACTCAAACAGTGAACTCTCTTCAAACAGGTATCAAAAGGAGACCTAAACGGGAACATTTTCTCTCCGCTGATATGATGCGATCATGGATCCTTAAAAGAATTCTGCTAACTTTGTATTCATCTATGATTTGCTAGAGGACTAGTTTTCTCAGCTGAGAAAGAACCTGCACTGGATTTCAGTCACAGTTTGAATATAATGTTCTCAACCTACCTGCTCACTGCTCTGGTATAGGAAAAATGGAAAAACATTCACTGTCCTAATTATTCTGCTGTGGGTGAAAATTACAGCTTGAGTCTGGTGGACAGAGAGGAAATTTAACTATGCCCCAGACAAATCATTAAGCCTAACTCTGGTGTCATGTGAGCCTTACAATGGACAAAAAAGCTATACCATTCTGATACCTTTCGGAACATCAAATGTATACCAAAAGTTTTGATACACACCAGCTGCAGGATGGACAGGTTTCATAATTTCCACTATGATCTCAGTTCTCATTCATAATAAGAATATTTGTTACTGCTAGCCCATACCAAGAGAGGAACAGAGTATAAATACTCTTCTTGGTGAATTGTCTCTTTTTATTCGTATTAATCACACGCAGTACTAATAACTTGCCTTCTATCTTCCCTCTTGCTCCCCCTTTCATATGAATCTTTCAGCTTCAAGAGAAGCCAGGGTAGAGTCTTTCTGTGAGGCAGAGATTTATTTAATAGAACATGTGTGAAATCTGGGGAACAAATATAAAAATTTTCCAAACAATTAACCTGTCAATCAGCAATTACCTCCAGCATATGTCCTCTCTCCCCTCGGTAAAGCAGGGGTTGTGGGATGCTTTTCTCTCAGGGTCCTTACTGCATGCAGTTCAAGCTAATCCAAATATTTCAGTATGTGGTTTTCTACTAATAATTCCCACTGTATAGCTGGATGCATGCAGAGATTCCTTTTCACTGTCTAATTGCTGATTTTTTTTTTTTTGCTAATTTGGCTAAATATATGATTAGACATAAACTGTAACTGTAGCAATCTGACTACTAAACTCAAGCAAACCGAATAAAGAAAATCATATTATTTCATTCCACGCTTCACAATCAACAAATATATATATTTTTTACATGTTTATAACTCTTCCCTGAATTTTTTAGCATCTGTCCATCAATCGCTAAGACACAAGTTTAAGTGAGCATGACCAAGGTTTGTCCCTATTGTTGTGTAAATAAGAGAAGGTGAAGGATACTTAAACATTTTTTTTCTTTGGCCTGCAGATAAAGTCTGTCTTCTGTCATCTGCAAATTTAATGAGTGTCAAGTGAAGACACAGCCTTGGAGTCCACTCTATGGGCAGCGCAGAAGAAAGCTTAGACTAGAGCAAGCACTAGGATCTAAGGACAGATAAAAGTACTTTTAACTCCCCTTTGTAGTGGTAAAACTGATGGCTCTGCTCTGTCTCTTTTACCAAGAAACTTTGCTCCCTAAACACAAACACTATTTGACTGCTATCAAATTACTGGTAAATCTGAAATGAAGCACCTGTATTGCCAAGTTGTTTGCATACGGTGGTAAATGCCTGCCTCTAGCAAGACCTCAAGTTGGGTTATGTTTCTTGAAGACGCTGTTTACTTCCAAGTCAAGAGGAGTAGTAATAAGACATTAAAATGCTGTAATGATGCTTCATTACCAGCTATCATCACCATTAGCGCATTGTTATTATATCGTGTACATGCATGTATCCACTCATACATCTGACAAACTTGACATATCACCATATCACCTTTAATTGTTATGAATGATTTGAGAGAGAATGTGGCTGGAGAATGAGAGCAAGAGTGGAAAAAAATAGATTATTTTACACTGCCATGTTACGCCCTTTCCTCTGCAAGTTTGGTTTTTTTTGATTTGGTGGGTTTTTCTTTTTTTTTTTGTGTGCTTTTGATATGTAGAATTTCTTGAATAATATTCCTGAAAATGAACTGAAAAAAATTTAGTGGCATAAATAGTTGCTTTTCCCTGATTCATCCAAGTTTGCTGGAGCTAAATACTCTGAAAATATTTTTCGACAGTTTTCTTCCAATTGCATAATTTGGGGATTCTTTAAAAATATTCAACAAACAAGTGCTGTTAATCAGGGGAACAATGAAGCAATATATGACATTACACGAGACAATCATGCTTAGTAGTCAACAATCAATCCAGATTGATTACCATATAGTTGTGATAGCTATAAATAACTAGGTGGGATGATGAATTATATATAGGAAATTCAGTGTTTTGCTTCTCATGGGAAAGATTCTTTAAAACATCTTAATCCTTTATGTGCCTCTTCAACTCCAGTGCTGTCTTCATCTTTAGAATTAGCATTCTTTCTGCAATGTCAGATGTTGCGTACATTTATAAGGATGTTCCTCTAGAATTGTTTTATCACAGATTGCCTTTTACAGTCCTCTCTGCTGTGAAACCCCATAATTCCCATTCAGTTCTCCCCCTACATTGCACTGATTGAGAAGGTTTTGTTGTCAGTCAGATCTCTTTCTGTTTACTTTCTGCTGCCAAATAGTAATGCTGAAAATCCCATTTCAGATGTCATTCCCACCTCCCCTCCCCCCCTTTTTTTTTCCTTTCTGGAAGAACTGTGATATTAAATTTTGTGAATGCTTGAAACTGTTATTTATCTGTTCTTTTCAGTACTCAGTCTTCTACAGAAACATCTGCTTCTGTCCATGTCTCCTGTGTAAACCAAATATATATATGGGATAATTTTTCCGCATTTCTAGATATGTTAAATGTCAGTATAATTTGAACTGAAGAAGCATTTGGTCTCAAATTTTTCAATTTTATTTTCTAAATCTACTTTTAAGCTTGGTAATTTGTAGCATTCTTTTCATTCGGGTGTTCCCATGTTACTACCAAGGTACGTCAAGAGATTAACATCTTGTGTTTGCCTTTGAAAGTAATGTGTGCAGTGGAAGTCTTTAACTCTTATATCAACTATTTTTGTATTTGTGCATTTTAACATTCCCCACTCTTCAAATCTTACAAAAATATGTCCTCTTTTACGACTCTAATTTTCATTAGTGCACCAATAAGGCACTAAAGATTTCCCACATCTTTAGAATCCAGGATTGTAGAGGAAAGTGGAAGTGATCAGATACCAAGGACAAAAAAAAGGCAAATAAGGAATCTCCTGGGCTGATGTTACCTATAGGTTCTAGTGTTACCCAAACTGAAGTAGTCTTTCTCAAGCTCAGCTAATCAGAGAAAGTCTGCACTAGCTTTTCATAGAAAGTGAGGAGCAATAGATAATGTTTTCAGTGGAAAGGTCCTGTGAGAAGTGTGAAGTGAGATGCAACATAGTTGTGGCGAAATAACCTCGGTAATTTTAATCTAAAGCAGAATTATTTCTGAAAAAAACTGAAAATGCAATAAATTAGTATTAAGTGTGGCTAAGATTATTTAGAACATGTTTATAGTATTTGTTTAATAAAATATTTGTTTAATAAAGTCTTTGTTTAATAAAATAGTGAAGAGCTATGTAAATGAAAAGGCCTTATTACAGTGATGCCTCCTCATATGCTAGCAAACTTCCAAAATCAGGATTCCCATTACAGTTGTTTACGCTACGATTTTGAATGGTTTATAATTCATCAGTACAAATTCATTGCAGGCTAAAATTTAGCGTACAACTTCTAATCCAGAGAAAACTTCCTGTAGTAGATTGCTTTTATTAAGTTATAAGATCCACACCAAAAAAATCTGATGTGGCCAGTGTTTGCTGCTTGTTCTTGATCGTTCTTTGAGACATGAAATCCTTCTATTAAAAAAACAGAAAAAGACAAAGAATCTTCCTCCTAAAAATATAACCTCTGTTTTCTGTCTTAGCTGATATAGTATTAGAATAGCTGGCCCTTGAATATTCTGTAAGAGATTCTAAATCCCCCTAAAAATGGAATTTGAAAGTTATTATTATTTTAGGCAAACTGGAAGAATAACTATAAAGCAAAAGTGAAAAAACAAAGAACAGTAGCCACCTTACTAAATGGCAACTAGTTCAATTTCTGTTTTAAGTTACTGGACTCTCCAGATGACTCCACTCCTCTTGTTGCAGCACTCACGCAGGCAGGTGCAAGAAACACAGTCCCTCCTTTGTCCTGATCTGGCAATTCATTGAAGGGCTCTGCTGCTCCCATTTTGTATTTTATACTTGTACTACATGCTTGTATTTTATTTGTATGGAAACCAGGAGCCGCAGAGATGGAGTGAAAGGAGAGTCTGGGCCACCACCAAGTTTTCAGACAGGGTTGGGAGCAGGTAGTTGTGGGAATGCCTGAACCTGAGAACATGGATGCACTCCTGGATCCAGTAATATAGATGTTGAGGTATTATTGAATACATGAAAAGAATCCATTCAACTGCTATGAATAATTAGTGTTAAACTGTTAAATTGTTTTGAATAATATATATGTGCATATAGATGCCATTCACCCTCTTGAAGAAGAAATCACTTGTATGACATTAGGAAGAGCTATTTGGTTCACTCTGCATGTCTATTACTAGAATGTCATTTAAGCAGATGCATTTTGCATTGTAATCTGAGAGTAATTAGGTTCAGTAATGAATACAGAATAGCGTAACAACTTTCTCTCATGGGCCCCAGCAGCTATGGTGTTTCCTCTCAGCACAGCTGCCATGATCAAGAACAGAAAGGAATAATTCCTGTGATGTATCAGTCAAGCATTCTTGTTGCCATGAACTCTCAAAGTCAGTATTACATAGTCTGAATTGGATTTAAACTACAAGATTAGATTTATACCAAGTATTTGTTTAAAATACAAAACTTTAAAATCACGCTGTAGTTCATCACTTCTTGTTGCAATAAGGTATGCGTTTCTCTCAGGAACAGGAGCTCACAGAAGAAATGAAATTTAGACTGGCAATTTTAAATGGCTTCATGGAAAGAAAAACAGGTTTAGGAAGAAGTAGAAATGATGAGTATGCATGCTCTTAGCAGTGTGAGACTGCTAAGCTAACAGTAAAACTTGTTATCATAGCTCTGGTTTATGAAAACATGACTGATGCAGCAAGAATAATACTTAGTTCTGGTCTCTGTTCATTTTACAGAGTTTATGGCCTTCATGGCTATCACAACTCAACTTTCGTTTCCTGAACTATAGTTCTAAAAAGTGTCATAAAAGACACACAAAGGACGTAGAGATGTCTGTAATATATGTGCTGTTTCATCATTATTTAGGAACAATTCAAGCAGGAACAGCTGCATGGAAATAGAAGAAGAGAGGGTGACCTGCTTAGGGGTGAGACAGTTCATAGTGTCAGTCTTTTGGGGGTATGGTAGTAAATGATGGTAAAACTGCAAGTGTCTTGTCTACAAAAGAATTAAAGCTCAAAATATTTATTGCTTACCAATGAGTGTGATTTAAGAACATACACTTTTTTAGAAGTGAGAATAAAGTTGTAATGGACTAAAGATCTTGATGGTCTCAGGAAGCTAAAGTCTCCTAGAAAAACAGCTTCTGCAGAAGAAAATGTCCCGGCCTGTTGTAATGACTGCAATTCTGTAAGCTGGGGTTGGACCAAAAAAACTATACCTAAACTGCACACTTTCTTAAACAAGAAGTTGGCAGAAATTTCCCTTTTGTTCTGACATTCTACTTGCAGGTTTGACCTTGTGACTCTACAGAATATAATTTCAGGAAATAAAATCTTTGTTTATTGCACAAAATTTTATACAGTGATATCAGTTAACATGCTGAAATAAAAGTGAAAATGTTTTTATACACCTGTTTGAGCTTCTGTAGTCTTTCAATTTCTTTCTGTTTCCAGCTTTTACTTGTATTTTTTAAATTATTTTTTATTTTTGAATATTAAATGTGAATTTCTTCCCTGCTACATTGTTTTTTCCTTCCTTCTTAGTTTGTCTCATTTCTCTGTGCTGCTTGTTTAAATTCAAGCTGGAGTTGAGCTATAATAGATCTCCCACTGAAGTGATTACCTGCACTACTCTGACTAAGCGATAATGACAAGGATTAGCTAGTGCCAATAAGTTTTATTCTTATTTAACTTACGGCTGGTTCTCCAGCCAAGCAGTGTGAAGAAGCCTTCATGTAATAGACAATGAGGTCCAATGAGTTGTCTTAAATTCCAACACATTTCAGTGTACCTTGGTCAGTTTGCTGTCAATGTTTGTCATTTAGCACAAATCCCTTTCATATGCTTCCTTTTCAGTGCCTCTTATGATTAGTTTTAATTAAAGGTTGCACTTTGAATGACATTTCAAAGGTTTCCTCTATGACCAAGGAACACTGTAAAGATGAGACTATAATGTCTGTTGTGGTTTAGCCTCAGACAGCAACAAAGAACCACGTGCCGCTCTCTCGGGCTTCCCCAATACGGGAAGAATCAGAAGGAAAAAAAGGCAAAACTCGTGGGTTGAGACAAAAACAGTTTAACAGAACAGCAAAAGGAACAGGACCAGGACCGGGAACGCCACCGCCCGCTCCAAGCTCCGACTTCCTGCCCCCTACCCCTGCAGCTCTGAGTGGGCATGGCTCACAGGGGATGGAATACCTGTGTCCCTGCTGGAGTCTGCGGAAAATTAACCCTATCCCCAGAACTTTCTCTATGACCAAGGAACACTGTAAAGATGAGACTACCATGTCCCAGTCTGAAACTGTCCTGTCACAGTACTGAAAATTAAATGTGTTTTTTTATACCACCCAGGCTTAGTCATTACAGTTCATTGTTTCTTAGTACAGAAAGACGTTTACAGCAACTGTTTCTTTTTTTTTAATATGCATTTATTTATTTATTTATTTATTTAACAGTCAAGACTGCTTTTGTTAATCTATCCTACATACACTTTCCTGTTTGTCCGCACTGCTGTTAGTGCCCACCAATCCATGTACAGTTGTAGAGGGCTGCTTGCACAGCAAAGCTGAAATGGCTGGTTGGATGCTCACTACAGTGTGTAAACGTGCATATGAATGCCACCTTATTGGTGCATGCAGTGTAATGATTATTGGGACTGAGGAGGATTTTATTCCTGGTTCTCTAGTGGTCTATTGAAAGGCTTAGGGGCTGCTATTCCACCACTTGGGTTTCTCTTTCTCAAGAGCAGAGCTAGTGCTATTTATCTCCTTCCTAAAGCACTTTTAAATCTGCTGAGGAAAAGTACTATATAAATGCCTGCTATTAGTAATAGTCATATAAAATGAACTAACTAAAACAAAAGTAAAAGAACCCAACACACTAAAAGAGGTCCAGTTTTTACTGGACCTGTGTGACTTGACAGAAAAATTAAGGAAGCTATCCTAAGGAAAGGTCAGCATTACAGAAAACTGGAAGCTTGTCTAAATGAGAATGAAAAAGAAAGCCCATAAAACATGGCAACTTGAGCTTAAAGACAAAGTCTGAAGACTAGAACAGGATTTGAAGAGTGACTTGCAAAGAATGCTCAAGAAAAAATTTTCTTAAGAGGCACTAGAGTTTGTGTGTTTCTATGTATATGGGAAAGAACCCTTGTAAATACTGTAGGTAAGGAACAACTTAACAACTGTTGACTAAAAATCTTTAATCAGAAAAGGAATCTCACCAACATATCTGAAAGAATGCTTCCACAAAATGAGTTCCTACATTTAGCTTTCTTTCTAGGCTGTATCTACATTGACTAGTGTAATAGGAGTGGATCTGGGGAAAGATGAGGATGTGATGTCCCCACTATGTGTGTTTAAGTGCTATGGAGGTTGCTTCACATTAGCTCTAATCTGGTCCTGTGGACTGAATGTCCAATAGCAACTGGAGAACAGAAAATCTATTAAATATATATATATAATTTGGTTTAGGGTCACCTGAAAGAAATACATACACTATGAGACTTTTTTACTCCACCCTGTAATGAACTGAACTCAGTAGATGGGAGGTATGGATGGGTGCTCTTTCAAAAGAGCACCCAAGACCTAAAGTAAAATGTTTGCAAAGGTGCAATGATGTAAAGTAATAGTTAACTCAAAGGAAGTATGTATGTATATTGCATACTAAAGCTTTAGGAGATAACATATGCTGAAAAAGTTGATGAAAATCAAGTATAAACTACAGATTTGACATGTTTTTGTTAACTGCCCTTCCCCACCCTTCCAAAATGCAAAATTTAACAGCTTTTCTGAAACCAGATTTTTCTTCAAATGTTAGTTTTTGCTTACCATAATTCCAGCCTGGTGATAACTCGATCACAAAGGTCATTGCAGTTTTGTTTAGCACATAAGCTTTTATCCTAGGGGAAAATTTATCTGATTTGCATTAAATATTACTGATGATTTGCATTAAATATTACTTTTGAATATGATTTGTATCCTAGATAGTACACATTAGTGTAAATGCTGCAAATGCTGTTCTCTGCTTGGCAAATCCTCCTCACTGACTATTATTTTGTTTTTAATCTACTGTTGCTCCCATGATGTAGTGACAGGGCAAGGGGTAATGGCTTTAAACTAAAACAGGGCAGATTCAGATTAGACAGAAGGAAAAATTATTTTCTATGAGGATGAGACACTGGAACAATTTGCCCAGGAAAGCTGTGGATGCCCCATCCTTCGAAGTGTTCAAGACCAGGCTGGATAGGGCTTTGAGCAACCTGATCTAGTGAAAGATGTCCTTGCCCATGGCAGGGGAGGCTGGAACTGGATGATCTTAAAAGGTCCTTTTGAATCAAAACCATTCTATGATAAAAAGGGAACTTGGAATGGAGAAAGAAAACCTCTGTCTGTATTTGAGTTCAACTGCACTGTGTAGAATGGGTTATGTATTTTTATAATCCTGTCTCTGGAGTTAGTAGGTAGAAAATTATGGAGGGCATGTGGCAATAGCTCAACTGGGGAGATATCTTTTGCCATTCTGCCAAGTTCTGTTCCTGGTCTTAGAAAATCCATTGCTTTGATTAAATTGTTTTCTGCAATACGAAACATTCTATTAATTTAAATCGTCCTCAGTATAATGAAATGGATACAGCAAATGAGAAAATCCATGGAGTTCCCAGGGTTGGTGAAAGCATGGAGGACTTTGCATATGTGTGGTGAGTTGACCTTAGCTGGCAGGTAAGCCCCGAACCAGTCTCTTGCTTGCTCCACCCCAGTGGGATGGGGGAGAGAATCAGAAGGGCAAAAGTGAGAAAACTCGTGGGTTGAGTTAAAGACAGTTTAATAAGTGAAGGGGGGAAAAAGAAAAAAGCAATAAAAAAAGTGGTGCAAACGTGACCACTTATCACCAACTGACTGATGCCCAGCCAGCCTCCGAGCAACGGCTGCTTTGGAAAAATTGTCACCTGATTTTACTGCTGAGCATGGCTCTATATGGTGTGGCATATCTCTCTGCCCAGTTTGGGTCAGCTGTCTGGCCTTTATCAACTCCCAGTCTCTTGCCTATCACCAGTCTACTCATTGTGGGGGCAGAGTCAGAAACGGAGAAAGCCCTGGCACTGTGCAAGCGAAGTTCAACAATGGCTAAAACATCGTTGTGTTATCAACATTGTTTTTGTCACAGATCTAAATCACAGCACAGTGTTGCTGCTATGAAGAAAATTAACTCCACCCCAGCAAGACCCAGTACAGTATGAAAAGAGTTTCAAGAGATGACGACTCTTCAGTTTGGAAAACAGTTGAGGGGAGAATATGATGGAGTAGCATGAGAAATGTAAAAGGGAACAATTATCCCCTTTTTCTCCCAACAGCCTAGTAGAGCATCAGGTGAAATGATCAGGCTGCATGTATAAATCAAAGAAAAGGAAGTGCTCTTTCACACAGCATGCAGGAAAAGTGTGGAACTCATCACCAGAGGCTCCTGTGGAGGCTCTCTGTGTAAATGGGTTTGAAAAACTCTTAGACAAACTCATGGAAGAAGAATCAATCAAGGGCTATCAAACAGGATGCAGATGCAGGTGTTAGATTAAAAAAAACCCACCCCTCTATATGGCAGACTGCTGGAAACTAGAAAAGTAGTGAAAGGAAGTAGCAATCTATGCTTTTGCTATTCTTAAGCTCTCTCACCAGACATGTAGTACAGGCCCCTTTCAGAAATGGGATATAGGCTATATGGATGCTGAGAAACGTTCTGTTTGCTTTTCTGCTCTTATGTTTATGTTCCTATTATTAGACTGCAGTTCATCTCAGTTTAGATTTTCCAGTAACAAACTTTGAGCAGAGGAGGCCACGAAAGATGGTAACCAGGATTTCCTGAAAAAGATGAATAATTTAAAATGTTTCCCATCTACTCCATTGATTTGTGTTAGGTGTTCAAAACTAATTTTTTCCCCAGCAGGTGATTTCCAGTCGGAAACATCCCTGTTGACCTCTGTCTTCAGTTCTTGTTTAAACCGTTTGTACGCCTTTTTTCCCCTTCTAAGTTCACAAGTCTAATTTCTTCCCCAGAGGGTGTTCACAGTTTCTCAAAGACTTCATTCCTTATCTGGAGGCTGTGATGTTGCTTGACAACATTCACACCTCCCATTTGGCAGGTCACCCCGGTGGGGCAAAGAAGAAGAGGTGATTCTGGTTAGAGATGCACTGAACTAGCTGATTCTAATTAGAGGAGTTTAGAAAAACACTCAATTTCAGTCTGCTGCTTTCATTTCAGATAGTTTATCCAATATCTAAATTGGAAGCAGCAGGTATCTGATCTGAAAATAAATTGTTTTTCCTTAAACCTCAACCTTAGTGCTTTGGTATTTCTTTTCCCCGATGCTTCAGTCTGAGTTAGTAGTAACAGCCACATGAAATTCTGTTTTGGAATTGTAAAACTCGCAGCCCTGTGCTACCATCCGAGGGTGGTGTATGGGCTTCAGTGAGGGCTTTTAGACAAATATTTCTAAATTAGGCATCCAGTGAATATCTGTTCCTTGGAAGTTTGTTTTCATTACTATGTTAAAAACATAGAGTTACAGACTGAAATGGGGCCCATCTTAAAAGGACTTTGACCATAATGATGTAGGATTATATGTGAAGTAATTTATACATATGCCTTCAACTAACTATCTTATTTTCCACTTGATATAAGTCTAATAGTGTTCAAGACCAGGTTGGATGGGGCTTTGAGCAACCAGGTCTAGTGGGAGATGTCCCTGCCCATGGCAGGGGGCTTGGAACTACATGATCTTTAAGGTCCTTTCCAACTTAAGCCATTATATGATTCTATGATATTGAATTAATTTAAAGGTCTATTGGCAATCCATTATTTTCAACCAGGAAAGAGCTGAATCTGAATTTAAGATAAAGTTGAAATATCTAACAACATGCATAAGTCAGACTATGTATTTTTGAATTTGTGCATTCACATAGCGGTGGTATTTAGGTTCAAGGCTTTACACTAATAATAAATGCAACGTTAACAAATTTTAGATATAAATATTTTGTTCAGAGAAGAAACCTATGTAGGCCCAAGCATTTATCCCCAAACTGATTCAATGACCCTATACTCTACTTATTCCTTCATATGCAAATGCAAGATTAAGTATGATGCAGTTTATAACTTTCAGTTGCTTCTTTCAGGTGTCTATCTTCACTTAACATTGGGAATACAGTTAGAATCCATAGAAGCTGAACCGACTTTTTAAAATAAGACTACTGAAGACAGAATAGCTAAAACAAGCAGAGAGGGGTGGCAAAAGTTATATCCTACTTTGTTCATTATAACATTACCCTTAGCAGTTCTAAAAAAACCTGATACCAACTGCACATCTGGGTCCCAGTGCTTTGTTCTTCTACTGGGAAACAGCTAGACCTGATAAAGGATATGTTGCATATTGGGTCATGTTTTGACCAAGACATTGGCTGACATACTACTGTCATGTTAGAAAACGTGTTTTTAGAGCAAAGACCAAGCTGTCTTAGCGCACGGCTCCCTTCCATCTGTGCATTGTGCAGTGCCTGGGGAAAGTGAGGGTCCAGAACAGTGACCGTCCCTCCTACAGACTGTCTGCAAGAAACGGTGAAAACAAGGAAATACAGAAGGCTGTGTAGTAGACTTCTGGAAAAAGATCATCTTTAATTCTTCCATACTTTTGTTGAACCACAGTGCAATGGAGAACTGAAGGTAAGAAGACAGAGAAAGGGGAGAAAGGCAGTGCAATTGTGTGAAGTAGAGGCTGGGGCTCACAGCCAACTTTGCAAATCTTTCTTTATGAATCTTTGTTTCAGATCCTTTTTCCTAATCGTGTAAACAGTAACTGGACAAAATATCTCAATCTGGTTTGGGAAATGGAATCTGAACCCTGACCTTTCTCATCTCTGTCAGGGTGCTGCAGGCTACAGGCACTCCCTGAGAACCTGGAGCAGTGGTGAGGGCTTCCCATGGAGTTTGGCAGGGCAGGGCCTGTCAGCCAGGGCCTGTCCCACCATCCCAGCCAGGAGGAGACAATATGGGGGGCTCTGTGGACAGCCCCAGCCCTAGGCATCTTGCACTTCCCTGGGGATGGGCAGGGCTGTGGGAAGCTGGAGACCAGGCTCACTGCAGCATCACTGGGGCAGGGGGGCTGAAACGGAGTCCTGGGACATGGGCAGGGTTGGAGGACCCCTGGAGCCTTTGCCAAGGACAGCAAGGCCTCTTTCTCAGCAAAGTACTTGCTTCTGAGTTACCTTATGTTGCCTTTGCTCTCATTCTTTCTGCTCCCTTAGTGAATTTTTCTTTCCTTGCAGTCCTGTGGCAACTTGAAAGATGAGTGATCCAATCCAAAACTCATAACGGCCTACAGTAAAAAGAGACATCAAATCCTAGGACAATTAGCAAGATTTCTGCCAGGTGAGAATCTATTTTTATTTGCTACGATGACAGCATTTCTACTCAGGCATAATTCACACCCTTTCTTATCTCTGTTAAACAAACAACATTATACAAGCTGCTGCATCAGTTGCATGCTTTGGTGTCCAGGACATCATGGGTAGCAAGTAGAACGGAGCTCAATTTGTAATGTGGTGGGTTGGCACAGGGTTAACTACACTGCAGATAAGTTATGGTTTTTCATTACGTACTATGACATTTTCTGTATGTGACAAATTTTTGAACTTGTGCTTTTCTGGTAGGTGATTGCTAAAGAGTTTCTTGTGACACGTTAGAATAAATGTCTGATGATTACTAATTCATTCAGCACTCCTCTGTAATAATGTAAATCATGATGTTCTTCTGTGGCATTAGTGGATGTAATCTCTTTAAAAAATCCCACAAAATCCTCTATCCCTTGTCTCAGTACAGTCAAGCATATCTGCTTTAGTGTATCTAGATTTGGCAGTGCTCCAGTTTCTTTGATCTATTTAGTAGAAAGAGACTTGATAAGTAGGTACCCATGTTTAGGGATGAGCAAAGCCAGTTTAATACAGATATTTTAATTTGATTGAGATTCAAGAGTTTCAAGACATTTTTTCTATGTTCCTTCCTTCTTTTGCTTCCCCTTAAATTTAATTAGATTGAGGTTTATTAGGCTTGGAAATTAAATCTTAATATCTAACTTAAAAAGAGAACATGGTGATACTTTACTGTTTCTGTGGGGAAAAAAACCAAAACAACATCCTCTCCCCTAAAAAAAACCCAAGCAAACAACAAAAAAAACAAAACCCAAGGCTTTTTACTCTTTTCTCACAGTAACGGAAAAAAAACCAGATTTTGCATTTAAAAGTTGTTTTTGCCAGCTGTGAGACTCTTATTCAATAACACAGAACAGTGAGTGACTATTTCCGAAGATGTTTTAAAAGACACTTGTAAGTGCTTTACAATATTTGAAGTAGTGGTATTTCACCATTATTAACTTCTCTCATAAAATTCTTCACATGGAGAAGCCCTCCTTGTATTATACAAAAGCATGTCTCTTCATACTGAGGTATTTAGTTATTAGGTTTACAAAATTGAACTGTTACCACTTGACCTGTGTTGCTGCTGCTCATATAACATCATGAACAGACTGATGTATCATGAAAAACGGAAGACAAAGATAGGTAACAGAAATAGAACTCCATTTTGTTGTTCCTTACTCTGCTGAGCTTAATGAGAAAGCAACTGTTCCCACTTAAACACATCACACAGCTAGACTCCGTATCATGGCACAACACTAAATACGTTCACACTTTTCTGAAAAGAGTGCATTTAATAAACAATGTGTCTTAGTGGATCAGTGTGGGGAGAACCTTGAAACAGACCATTTTTCTGAAGGCAAGATTAGTTGTCCTTGTATCATTACAGTCAGGTGTTTGTTCTGCATATCTTGAAGACTTCAAACGATGGAGATCCCCAACCTACTAAATAATCTACTTCAATGCTTGTCGTGAACAGGGTTGTCCAGCTTGAATCACACTTTTGTCATTCTGGACTTTTTACTGTATTTTGGTGCAATTAGACAGATGACCATCTTCCTTCTGTTTCTGTGTTTTCTTTTAAAATTTTAATAATTCAATGTCCTGGTTTGAGGTAAAACAGAACTAACTTGCTGTTCAGTCCTTTTATTTCTTAGCTAGGCCTCTTCTAACTCTCTGAAATTAACAGCACGTTGTGTTTAAAACGGTTCGTTCAGAGTGATAAGGCAGTTTGTGACAAGGAATGGTATGCACAGAGGTTTTTGCTTATACTTATTGCTATAACAACCAAGGTCAGCTAATTTCATTATTTGTCCCTTTAGAGGGTCGGAAGTGGAGGGGCGTAGAGGGGTCCGACCTGCGGGGAGGAATGGACAGGACAGGTGACCAAAAATTGACCAACAGGGTATTCCATCCCATCTGCCCCATGCTCAGTATAAAAGCTGAGGGATCAAAGGGTCAGCTCTCTTCCTTCAACAGCTGATGTCTGAGGAGGACCCTGTCTGTCCATCTGTCTTTGATCCCGATGAGTATGTTCCTGACTCCGTCTCTGGAACCTGGTTCCCACCCATTGCTGAGTCCAGCCTGGGACTTCCCCAGTGCCTGCTGGTGACATCATCCTGGGAGCTTGATACGGTTTTGTATATACTGTGTCTATTTCATTATTTTCCTTTTTATCTTATTATTAATATTTCATTAAAGTAGTTTAGTTTCTTCTAAACTTGTAAACCTCTTTATCTCTCCTCCTCCTCTCCGTGCACGAGAAGCTGGGGGGAGCATCTGTTGCTGGCCATTGGCCGATTTGGCCAAAACCATTCAACTTCTGGTTTTACAACTCCCATTGAAATACAGAAGGAATTGCAGGGCCCATACATTTATCCTGATTTATCTCCTTTTTGCATCTTTTTGAAATTCCTTCCTTTTTTCCTTCCTTCCATCAGTCATGGCTAGGGACTTAGAATTGGTTAAATTACATTTTGAAACCATATCAGCTCTCAAAATACTAGTTATCAGTTCCCCCCACAGTCATATCTTGGAGGATATCATCCAGTCTGTGTCTTACAGAAATGGTAGAAAAATAACCTGTTTCTCAGGGAAATGTTGTTTCAGCATAAGAAATACATTTTTTTTTTGCATATATATAGGAGTTCTGGCAGTTGAACCCTAAATCTGGAAATTTCTGTAGAGAAAAGGCAGTTAATCATCCTCACTTTACACTTGTATCTACCTTAAGTTCCCGGTCCCATTTTACCCCATATCAAATTCTCTGGCTTCTTTAAAGAGAATCTCTTTGTATGCTAAGACTCATTTTTATGGCTGTTTTTTCATTGTTTGTGTGTTGTTAAAAATCAGCATCTGAAATGGCTTTGCAGCCGAAGGCGGGAGAGAGACAGCAGGAAATAGAGATGCAGGAGTTCAGCTTTGTTTTTCTCCTGTAGGTCTGTTGGCAGTCCCTCCATATGTTGGGATTCAGTCTCCCCCAAATCAGTGCCCGAAGCCTTCACAGTGTGTTGCTGCAGCAGAGCAGCAGGAATACAAGGGTTTATCTTTATTAGATTTGATTACTCACTGTTTATGAGGCGGCACAGCTTGTGCTGATAATGAAAGACCTCCTCTTTCTCCCCCTCCCAATTAGTAGGTCTTGTCTGTCTCGTATTCCTTAGGAAAAAGGTTTATGTCAATACTGCCAAGATGAGAAAAGGAAAATGAATTGACTTTCCACAGCTTGAGTCTGATCCTGCAAAAAATTCTGTGGGAGCAGGGCTGGACTCCAGCAGTTCTGTCTTATTCTCTAACGCTACCCTAGGACTCAATTAATACTTTAGATGATGAGGATGATGCTCATGACACTGACTTTAACATTTGTTTCATATTACTCCAGAGTGTGTTCAGGGTGTTATGACTCACTGCACACAACAGTAAAAAAACGCCAACCCCCAAACACCTTTCCCATCAAAAGGAATAAAAAATCCACTGAACTTTCCTTACGACTGAGGAACTGGTTTATGGGAGTTGACATTGTGAAGAAGCAAAGGCCAGAAAACCCAGAATTTCAAAGAGTCTTTGTCTTGTCATAAAGAAACTGAATCTCACGAGTCTGAGGTACCAGTAGTTAATCTTTTGAGGTACCCTATTTGCAAAATGAGATAGTAATACTTTTACTTACCTTTCCTTTGTGTTGCCTAGATCAAATCCAGACATTTCAAGTGGTGCCTCTTTAAGGCAACGTGTACATTTAACAGCCAACCTAAGACAAAATGACAAAGAGGTGAGAAAACCTTTAATCCCAGTTTAAATTGGGTAGCTGCTTTGTATCAATCATATTTAATGATGATATAAACAGCAAGAAAATGGATACCTAAGTGATCTTTAATAGTCAAAAAGAGCAGAAATAGGGCAGACCAATTAAGTATGAAAAGAAGCATCGGTACTATGTAATAATGATTTATAGGTCAAAAGAGCAACACAAACTCAATATATTGCTTAATAGGGATTCAATTAACTGATCGGAGAGTAATTCTGATGTGCTGCTGTTCACCTTGCACAAGCTGTGGTGAATCATACTGTAAATCATCTGCAGATGATAGCGTATTACAGATGTCAGCAAGCAAATTTTTAGGCATCAAGTGAAAAGAGTGCAAAATGCTTTTTCTATAACAGAATGCAATTTCACAATCTACTGTCAGTGACACCATTAAGCACCTAATATTTTAAAAATACACATCTGGTAGACAAACTATTAAGGTTTGTTAACCTTCGCATTGATATGGTCCACTTCATCTTCAAGGGGCAAACTAACTTATTTACTACCTATTCTTTTCTTTTGCTCCTTCTCTTCTCCCAGTTACAAGTCACATATTCTTGGTACTGGAAGAAAAAATTGATGTGAAAACAATTAATCAAAATACAGCACTGAAAGGACGTGGTCAGCATTTACAGTTCTTGGTCTTTTTCTCCATTAATTCTCTAAGGTCTTCAGCTGTCTCCATGCCTGCAGTATGCCAAATTGTGAGAATATAATCTAGATTTGCAATCCCTGTTTGATATTATTAGCACAACAATGAAACTCAAATAAGGACCCAAATCTGATAACTGCATTAAACCCAAACAAAATGGGCCCCACATGGGAGTTCCCATGGGTTTTGTGGGAGACTGGGTTTTTACTTTTGGAAAGCTGGTCCTTTTATGAAACAGTGTTTTAGGAGAAGGTTGCATAGACCAGTACCCATCAGAAAAGATAAATATCAGGGCTTTTCACTTGGCTGTTTTATGTCTAGAGTCTCACAGACAGTGGAGTGAAATTAGAGTTACTTCCTTTGTAGACTTCACAAGTCTTTCAGTAGGCTTTGTGACGTAACACCTGGTTTTTGAAAATAATTGGTATGTGCCAACTTGCTTGAAGACACCTCTAGCCAGAACAGAAATCAGACCAACATGTATTTCAGTTGTTAAGTGAGAAACATCATTAAAAAGACAATTAGAACAATGGATTCTTGAATTGTTCTAGAGCAGAGTGAGGTTCTGAAGCAGCTTCAGTAGGGTGACTGTCAAACAAACAAGCAAACAGAAAACTAGCTAGTTTCCTGGTGGTGGTTAATAAACAAAATATTGTTGCTTTAAACATTTAAGGACTTTTGAAAAGGGTATCTTCCCATAATGGTTTTACGGTCTTTTTTTGACAGCAACTACACTTTCGAGTCTGACTTTCTCTTCTCAAGATATCATGCCTAGCTGTTGAATGTTTGAGTAAGGATATGTTTTTAAAAGCCTTCTACTGTAGAATGCATCCAAAAGTAATGCACTTACATACGTCTCGGAACAGGCTTGTTTTGCTAATAACGTTAGCTGAAATAAGATTAGTTCTTAAGGACACAGGAGTTTTTCTCATTATGAATTATTACTAGGTCCTTTAGTTTTTTCCAGAAAAATTCATTTAATGCAGCAAACGTATTTTGAAAGACTTGTGCATGTTTCACCTATGGTGGAAGATTAAATTACCTTGCTGTTCACTGCTTTCCAACAAGAAAGCATCATATCAATTTCATTACTGACAAATACAAATTCTTGGTTTTAGAAAATGGGCTTTTTCAACTCCCGGCAGTGCTGATAGAAATACCTGTGTCTCGGTCTTAAATACAGAACTTCCTAAAGCTGGCCTCACACTTTCAAAAAGAAAAGAAGTAACTTGTAAACAATAAAACAGAATAAGAAGTTAACTAATTGCTAGGAAGTGATTTGCTATACAGAAACCTCTTATTGTATATTACTAACTACTAGTTATATATTAAACCTATATTTAATTTTATTAAATTAAAGCTTAAAAACCCTACTTTTAATTAATTTTCATGATTATTTTAAAATATCAATCCCATACGCATTATATATAGTTGTCTCGCAAAATGAAACTGATGTTTTGAAGATGATGATTTTTAAAATTTTGTCTATGGGGAAAACACTAGTAGTTCCTTTCATTAGCGAACATAAATGACACTAAGTTAATAATTTTGACATGCAAATTATTGTACAGGAGCTTGTTGAAAGATGCTAAAAATAATGTGGCAGTTGTTTTGGTATACATAGCTAGTGACTGTGTTAGACCCTTGTTTGTGTGCTTCATGAAATGCACAATTGCAGTGTTTCATAAGGAGTAAACACTTTAAAAGCTCATTTGCATGTGTGTGGGTGAACACAAAGAAACAGAAGAAAATTCCCTCCCAACAATGACAATAAGTCTCTAAATGAGGAAGGTTTGATCTACAACTTTCATTAGTGTAATTACAACCGGAAAAAAAACTTTGCTAGGATATAAATTTAGATTGTTTTCTGATTTTGTGAGAATTTTGAGAAAGTTGGTTTTATTCTATTGACTGAGTATTTTGCAGACATTTAATATTTCCTAGTACTAAATATTAATACTAATTAATGCTAACTAGTGCTAAATAGATATACTAATTAGAAATACTATGAAATAAAGATCTATAACAGCCCTGGTTGCCATATATCTGCCTATAGGTGTCTTTTAAAAACACAGGACAGAATTGATCTAATCTGATTTCACTGGTCTCACCTAACTCTAAATCATCCTTCTTAGTCTTTTGTTTTAATCAGGAAGCGGAAAATAATGTCATGGCTTCTCATTTCACCTATTTTGAGCACCTGTTCTATCCCATTTTAGGAGAGATACAATGTACCTATTTCCCTCCATCATATTTAAAGTGAATTTGAGGTGCTTATATCTCATATGAATGATTAACATTAATGTGCCTAATTTGAGGTAGATAAAATCCCTTCATAATATTTAACAGGTCTGCCTTTTCAAATGTAAATTGGGATCACCTTTCACAGATATCTCATATATCACGTATTTTTATAGAGAGGACTTGTATGGCATATTTTCTCCCTTATGATTTTGTTTTTGTAGGAATTTAAGCATAGGAATACCATCCGTATGTAAAAGACAATAATTCAAATCACCTGAATTGTCATGAGGAAAAATACTGGGTTTTATCTCCTGGTATTTATACTCAATGATCCAAGTTTTGCTTTGACTTATAATGGTCTAAACCCAGAGTGACTTCATTGATTCTGATGAATTATTTTTCCATTTCTATAGGATAAATCCTTTATAATAGAAAATGGAAGAAAGCCCTCTCTCTTATTACCATGAGGTTTTTTTTGAACTAATCTATTCATAATAAGTAACATGGCCCTTTTGGTAATATGTGTAGTCTATATTGGTGCTGAAAATAGAAGTTATTATTATCTCACACCTCAGATTGAAACATTAACCATAAAACTGGTTTTATACATTAACATTCCTTCTGGCAAGGTAGACAGAAGATTAAAATACTTCTCTAACAAAATTCTTGTAATTCACATTATTCAAGTATTATCTGAGGTGGAGAACTATAGTGATTTATTGTGGAAAAATTAAGAGACCTATTACTTGCCATGGGAAGTACAGACATACTGTTAGTTTGACATAAACCACATAAAGATATTAAATGTGACTCTAATTAGTTTTATTCACCACTCGAGTCTCTGCAGTTAGATTCCTTTGATGCCATGCTGCTTCTATCTAACATGAGTAATGGGAATGGTTAGTGAGTAATATTTCATACTGCCACATTCCAGTAGAAGTGGTTTCCACTTGTATGCACAGTTCCAGTGGATGCACTTTGATAAAGCGGTAAAAATGAGAAACTCGTAACTATCTCATTTCTTGACACACAAAATCGTGCAGATTGGTAATACATCAGCATGTGCAAAATTACCCTTTGCTAATACAATGAACCTGTTTACTGTAACACACTGTGCTTACTTAATCACTGTTGTACAATGCATCATATTTGCTATGTACTTAACATAGTGCTACTCAGCAATAAAGGAACATCATATAATTCAAAATAGCCTTAATTAAACAACCCAAATCCAACTTTCCAACTTGTTAAAAATACCAAAACAAACCAGAAATAGAAAGAAAGTGTCTACAGCTTACACTAAAAGTTCTGGTCCATAAAGAATAAGGTATCTGTTGATCTGGGGAAAATTTGCAACCTTGCTGCTAAACTAGGATCATAACTTTGGTAAGTAGCCTGGACCAAAGACATGTAAAAGCTTGTGGTAGGTTGACCTTGGCTGGCTGCCAGACATCCACCCAGCTGCTCCCTCACTCCTCCTCCTCAACAGGGCAGGGGGAGAAAATAAGATAGAAATAAGAAAGAGGGAGAAAATAAGATGGGTTGAGATAAAGACGGGGAGATCGCTTAGCAATTACTGTCATGGGCAAAACACGCTTGACTTGGGGAAAATTAATTTAATTTATTCTCAATTATAATAGGTTTGGATAGTGAGAAACATAGACAAATTAAAACAATGTCTTCCTAGCAACCCCTCTTTTTCCCAGGCTCACCTTCACTCCTACATTCCTGACTCCTCTAGCTCCTCCACCCCCACCAAGCAGCACAGGGGAATGAGGGAATGAGAAGTTGAGTTCCTGTCTGCCACTCTCTCCTCCTCACACTTTTCCCCTCTCCATGGGATGCAGTCTTTCAGGATAAACCTGCTCCATCTTGGGCTCATTTCCACAGGCTGCAGTTCCTTCAGAAATGTCTACCTGTTCTGGTATGGTCCTCTCCACGGGCTGCAGGGAATACCTGTTCCAGGTCCTGCAGCACCTCTTCCCCTCCATCTTCTGACATTCAAGGCCAGGCTTGATGAGGCTCTGAGCAATCTGATCAGTTGAAGATGTCCCTGCTTACTGCAGGGGGGTTGGACTAGATGACCTTTAAAGGTCCCTTCCAACCCAACACATTCTATGAATCTGTGATTCTCTGACCTTGGTGTTCACGGTATTGTTTTTTTTTCCTCACTACTGTGAGGCATTTTGACATTTCTTAAATACATTTTCCACAGGGCACCACCTGGCTGAAGGGCTCAGCTCTGTCCTGTGGTGGGTCTGTTGGAGCTGGCTGTGTCTGGCATGGGGCAGCCCAGACCCCACCTCACAGAGGCTACCCCTTGCAGCCCACCCGCTGCTGGCACCTGGACGTGGACACCCAAAACAACCCTCTTTGACTAAAAGAAACCTCCTGATTAGTCTGCTGTTGAAACTTCTGAATGAGGAAGTAAGTAGGTGAGACATGTTCTTGCTGTTTGTCCCTTCTCACAAGGAATACATTAATTGTATTTCCCATTGTCAAGGAATTTGTGTGTGGCCTGCGGAATGGGAAAGGCAATGAGAAATGCTGTGTTAAACTTATGTGTTATGGAAATTGGCCATCTGTGTCAACACATAACAGGGACAACCGTGCTTGGGTTGGAGAGAGAGGGTTTAGTGGCTTATGATTAAAAAATCTGCTTTGTCAGAAAGAAGAACAGAAAGAAAAATAAATCCTACATGTAACTAACAATATCTGTGGGGCAAATGGTTATATTAAATAAAATTGCTTATGAAGGTTGTGTTTTGGAAATCAGAAATACTGACAAAATAATGTTTTTCGTCCTACATACTACTTTCACTGGGAGGTTTTCCAGGTATAATTGCGCTAGAATATTGACGAAGATTCAACTAAGTGGTTTTCCAGATGAAAAGAACAATCTAAACAAATTAATATTTTTTATTGCATTTTAATTTTTCAGCATTGAAATGCACTGAGTGTTTTTCAGAAACAGTAAAAAAAAAACATCAAAAAGGAAAGGGGAACTGCAATTAAGAATAACAGTGGTGAGAGCAGGTCTCATGGTTATGCTGATTAGAGATTAGGTTTAGGTTTAGGCCCTAGCTTAGAAAAGACACAAAAATAATTGTGAAATAAAGTAATTGCTCCAAAAAGACAGCGAGGTACAGAGAATATTCTATGTCATGTATGAGGGCAATATGAAGCTTTTCTGTTATGACCTTAATGACTTTCTCCCTTTTTTTCCCTTTTTTTTTTTTTTTTTTTTTCTGGCAAGATGTGAAAGATAGGTCTGGAATGAGTTCTTAATTAAAATGAAGTGAATTGAGGGAATGCTGATGATTCTCTGTTATCTTGAAAATTCCTTTGGAAGGAAAAGTGAAGAAATGAGAGGCCTATTTAGCTAAAGAAATGCTAGGGTAAATTTTTGTTAGCTATGTACTATTTTAATGTAATGTTAGACTTGCAATATGATAATAACTGCTGAGATATGTTTAAGAAAAGTCAAATTTAACAAGTGACTGATATTGCCACGAGGAGGACTGATATCACCAACTATTTTTTGAAAAAAGTTATATGCATTAATTAGGCCTAATACAGTGTCAGCATGATCTGACAGTCAACTTTTGTCTGTAAAGAGTTGACAAAACAATTAAAAACCACAACAGTATCACTGAAATCATGGCATAAATACATGCCTAGTTAAGATTTAAATGGATAGTCCTGTCAATATTTATTAAAGGAAGAAAAAGAAAAAAAATAGTTTAGGGTTGAAGAATGAGCCATATTGTGTTAGATTAGAACAGGGTCAAAAATAATGACTGAGATTTTCACTGGGTCTCCATCAGAACTGAATGTCCATTAGAACTGTCTGTCTAATTGAACATTAATGGGATTTGACTATCTAGTTCCCATGTGACAGAAAATTCCAAACATAAGTACTAATTGAGAGAAATAAAAGGCAGAACACAAGAAAGAATTGCACATAGAAGTCAGAAAATAAAAAGACTAAAATAAAAGTGAATCTTTCACAAGCTGAAACCCTAACCATAAAAAGCATAAGCAATACCTGCTGTTGAGCAGAGGTGTTAGAGGAGAATCAGGAATGCATATTTTCCAGAGTTCATATAATAAAGGAGCCAATATAAAGGAGCTGGTAACAGTAGTGTGTAGCTTACATTGACCCTGTAATGTTTGGGAATATATTTGTCAGTGACCCAGACTCATGCCTCACTGAGAAATGTTTTGCCATGTCTTTGAAGCAAAGATATGATTTTCTCAGCAACTAGAAAATGTACCAGAAAAAAAAAAAACACTTACCCACTGGAAGACTACAACACAAATGGTCTCTCATAAAAGCATTTTTTCTGCTTCTCAGAAGATACTGACTCAGCTTTTGTTCAGTTCATCTAATCTTGAAGGAAGTTATGTCCACTGGAAAAACATTAACTGCATCAAACTAAAGCATACAAACATAGATAATGTTTAATTAATGTTACAGTCTACTGGAGAGACAGTTATAAGAAGGGACAACTGAGCTCCAGAGGAGTTTTCCAAAGAAAAACAATGACTTCTCTTGGTGCAGGAATTGTGAAGCAGAACATCTTCAGTTTGCTGACGGGAGTGTGAGCCTGCTTTGGAAGATAAATCATTGCATTGCCCAGCTGTATGGCTGGGCCTTCTCTGGAGCCATGCTTAGGAATAATAGAACTTTCCATTGTAGTGCATGACTCTGGGACTGCAGGCAGGCTCTAGACCGGCAGAGAGACTGCATCATTACTTCTGTGGTTTCCCTGCTAAGTATCTGCTTAGTATACCTGTTTGGAGATCTATGCAATAGTTTACATAGTTGGTGAAGTGAGCAGTGGTAAATTACAGTCCAGGATCTCTTTTTATTCCTTCAACAGGTTCCTTGCCAGTCACATTATGTATCTATTCCTGTGGTAAGAGGTGACAATAGAGGCAGTTCCTTCATTTCCCTGCCCTGTGTTAGCCCATATCAACTATATTTGCATGCTAAATGAGTGTTTCCTCATCTCACATTTGCAGGAAGTTTGTAAAAATAACTGTTGAACCTCAGTGTTTTCAAGAGAACCCATTCTTTCATGAATGATCTCAAAGTAGAATGAAGCAGCAACAAAAGGTGAGGCACCAGAACAGAAAAGGGTTCAAGAGCTATTGTTGATTGCAAAAAAGGGTGCTCTTTGTTTTCTCACTTCACCTGTGTGGGAGGTGGGGATAGGCAACCCCCTGAACATCAGTGTCGCTGCTTAGACCCTCCTTTGAAATAAATGAGAATCTTCCACCTCTATTTGAATTGGCTAACATTTCCAAACTGTCCAAACCTAACAAACTCCTAACAAAATCTTATGCTTAAGGAAATATGCTCACTTGATGACATTCCAAAATGACAGGTTTGCCATCTGTCTTAGTTAGGTCTCTTCTCGTTTCAGTCCTCTAATCCTTTTCTGGTGAAATTTCACCATAAAAGTATTGGCATTAACTATGTGAAATACCAAGCCAAACCTGAAGATTTTGGTGAGATACCTAAAAAAAGCTGTGTGGTATTTGACACTTTAATGTGAAAACAATGTGTAAACAATATAACATAATGATCTTTGTGACTTTTTGGTCAGCAAATGTTTTCATATATTTCAGCTGGCAATATGTAAATAGTGGCTGACAATATTAAAAAGTTTTCTTGTCCTCAGAAAATGGATTTTGATGCTCTTCCACTTTGAGGAGGCTGATGTCTAAGCAATAATGTAGGCCTGCATAGATTGGAACTATCCGTAATATCATTATGAATCTTATAATGTGCATTCATCTATGTAATTTAATGTTCTCTGGGTTCTTAACATCTAATGCCACAGCTGTTTGGAAAGACACACCAGTAACGCATTTAAAAATTTTGGCATGTAAAAAGAAGTTTCTGTGAAGCTAAATGTACATTTATTCATCAGCATTTGAAATTTAGGAAATGTCTAGTACTTTTGTACATAAGCTTTGCTGCTGGGTATGTAGTCTGTTCTTTATAATCCACATGTGTAAGAAAGCTCTGAATACATGCACAGTCTATTGCAAAGGACTGCTTTAATAATCGGGTGAAGTAAGCATAAATGATTTCATGTGAGCCATGCTGATACTGATTGTCAAATTCAGCCACAAGGAATCTTTAGGTACCTTAAAGATCATGGGATAACTAAGTTTGTATCATAAGCTAGGACATTAGAAGAGAACATTTTGCATTTAGATGTCCAGGTAAACTCAGCCATGGTAGATACTTATATTGAATTGCACTGTGACCTGAACTTGCTGCTAATTCTGAAGGGAAAGGTGTATGTAGAGAACATAGTGGGACATGAACTTTTGGAAAAAAACTAATATTGTGAAATAAAAATAAGCTACAATAAAATTTTGGGGTTTTTTAGAAAACATTATGAAATCTCTTTTTAGATCAGCCCAGATGAAGCAGTACACTGTCCTAATCAGCTGATTAAGTCCTTGCTTACTTTAAGTTAATCCACCTAAAAGATTATGATATATGTAGAGAGTGAAACATGTTTATATGTATCTTTGTTGCGTTTTTTTTTTTTGCCAGATGAAAGAAAATGATTACTTTTGTAACACAAAGAAGACCTAAGAGGATGAAGTAAACATATGCAAAGTACTCAAAAAGACAACATACTAGAATTTTAATCCTAAACGTTTCTGCATACACATGTATATACATATAATTACACACATATATATGTATATCTACACATATTTTAAATATAATCACATACACAGTCTTGGTGTAATTGTGTCTAAATTCATTGTGTATTCATTTGGAAGCCATGTGGTATATTATGTTAGATGAAAACTCTCTGCCAGCACCTGCTGGAGTCCAGCTTCATTGCCAGCAGTGACAAGAAGCGTATCAGCACAAACACGCTGGCTGTGCTTTCACCTAACGCTGGGAGACGGACTGTCCTTACAGTCAGGGTCTCTGGGGCCCTGCTAACCAGTGACAGCAAGTCATGACAGAGTTGCACCAAAAGATAATAATGCTGCATCAAGGAGACGTACATCTAGCAGATATTCTCAGGTGTGACAATAGCGGCAGAGTGCTTATGCCTAAAATTTCAATGTGCTAACTGTTCTGCCTCTATTTATATAGACATGGATTTACTTATTGCCACCACATTCAATTGTGTCTCTTTTCGGAACAGTTGCTTTGGATTTCTTCCATGTTAAACAAAAATTTGCTTAACTAAGAATGCTTGATGCGCACCCAGGTTTCTAGGTGATGGTCAGGGAGCATGAGGGAGGCTGCTCTGCAGGGGAAGGAGAGCTGGGGGACGAGGGTGATGGCAGGGGTATCACTGTCAAGGGTGCAGTCCCACTGTGCTGGAACAAGGTGGAACAAGTGGAGCAGGCCAAGCAGTAATAACCAGGGTCAGCCAAAAGTCTGGTGAATGCCAGATAAGTCTGTAGTGATGAGATAGGTCTGACTGAAGCCAAGCCAGGAAGCCAAATCTGCAGGTCAGGATCTAGGTCTGGATCAGAAAGGTATGTGGCCAGGCAAGGGCGTAGCCACACTGTAGTACAGGAAAGAACCAAGACTAAATGACAAAGATTAAATGCAGCTTTTGAACAAAGAGGGTGATGACTCTGCTTCTTGCTGCTTTATCTTACACTGTCTGGTCTTTCCACACAGCTCTCTGATTTAGTGCCTCTCAGTGGCACCAAAACCTGTCCCTGAGCCCAGGGAACAAAAACCCTGGCACAGGGAAAGAAAAAGAAGCTGAAAGCAGGGCACTGACAACAAGAGCCAGGGGTGGTACATTTGTTAATTTTGAAATTAATATTCCAACTTGATCCTTGTTGCTACCAACGGTTCCCACAAAAAAGTTTCAGATCAAAGAGAGTAATGCATCACTGAGTTATGATGAGAGTTATGGTGAGAAGATAAACTCCTAATAAGAAATATGATGTAGCTATGGCTGTTCATGTCACTGGAGGAAGCATGCAGATGAAGATACAAAAAATAATGACCTGGTATTTTAACAGTTGGCTTAGCCTGATACAGTGAAAACAGAGATGGTACTTCTTGGCCTATAACATTGATCTTTTCAATGCATATGATGAATGGAAGCCATATAGTAAGGTACTTATTATGATCTCTTCTGAGATTAGTCATCTCTTCCATCATCAGCACATCCTTTTCCTTAATGATCCATCTGTCCAGTGACAGGATATTTGGACTACACCATGCAGGAGCAATAGGTCTTTCAGCCAAAATAATGAATACCTTAGTTGTGCTCCTGAATTATTCACAGATGAATTTCAATCTACCCCCTAAAATATCTATCCCTGAACATATTTCAGCTGCACAGAACTGTGTCTTCAGTTGCCACCAGCTCAACATTTCTTGCTTAGCATTTTAGATACTCTGTGACATTTGCTGGTCTTGAGTTCAAAAAATGCCCTGGGATGATCAGTGGTTCTGCGTATCGCAGGCTTAGATTTTAAACATATCAAGTAGAACATAACTATCCCAAAATATTAAAGTATGTGATCTTTATAATTTGGCAGTTGACCACAATTATCCAGAGCCTTTAGACTCTTTAGGAAAAGCCAGCAGATCAATACCTGGGTCCAAGCCTGGTGTCACCAGCAGAATTTTGGGTTTTTTCATCATCGGTCGGTTTACGTGACACCAGGTCTTCTGGTAACAGATTGGGTACACTTGTCTCAAAGAGGGAAAAGGATCTTTGCACAGGAGTTGGCAGGGCTCACTGAAAGAGCTTTAAACTAGATTTGAAAGGGGAAAGGGATAAAACCAGTCTTACTAGAGATTAGCCTGTGGGGCAGCACACCAATGCTTGACAGACGATGTGCTAGTGAGGTCCTTCAGTCTGCTGTCTCAGTGGAAGTAGGGGATGGAGATCCATGCAGCAGCAAAGACACAAGTGTTATTGATGTGTTAGAAACCATGGAAGTGCCTGAGAATGATCAGGCAGGAATTAGGGCTTCTCCCCCAAAAAAGTTGGTGGGATCAATAGCCCAACTGAAATGCATCTACACCAATGCACACAGCATGGACCATAAACAGGAGGAGCTGCAATGGATGGCTGTAAACTCTTCAGAAGAGATATCCAAAGAAGGAAAAGCAGTGGGGTAGCCCTGTATGTTAGGAAGTGTTTTGGTTGTCTAGAGCTTAATGATGGTGTCATGGTTTAACCCCAGCCAGCAGCTAGAACCACGCAGCTCCTTGTGCACTCCCCCCAGTTTGGTTGGGGGAGAGAATCGGAAGAGTAAAAGTGAGAAAAAACTCATGGGTTGAGATAAAGACAGCTCAATAGGTAGAGCAAAAGCTGTGCATGCAAGCAAAGCGAAACAAGGAATTCATTCACTGCTTCCCATCAGCAGTCAGGTGTTCAGCCATCTCCAGGAAAGCAGGGCTCCATCATGGGTAACAGTTACTTGGGAAGACAAATGCCATCACTCAAAACATCTCCCCCTTCGTACTTCTTCCTCAGCTTCATATACTGAGCATGACGTCACATGGTATGGAAGAGCCTTTTGGTGAGTTGAGGTCAGCTGTCCTGGCTGTATCTCCCCCAGCATGCTTGGTGGCAGGGTGATGTGAGGAGCAGAAAATTTATGTCCTAGTTAGGCAGTTAAAAAAATTAATGGTGAGCTAAATCTTGAATGTTTCATATGATCTTGGTTCAATTGGGGCAAAAAAAAAAGGAAAAGAAGGAGGCGGTAGAACAAAAGGAGGTAAAGATAATGGTGGCAGATGCAATTGAAAGTATGGAGTGATTTCTGTACAAACATTAAATAGAGGATACTTTAACATGGAAAAGAAATCTTATGTTAGATTCTAGATAACCATATATCTAGCAGATGTAATTATTCTGCTTAGTTTGTAGTGACAGATTACTTCTTCCTAAGACATCAAAGTGACAGGCAAAAGATATGCAGGGAAGAGATGGTAACTATTTCTGACATCAGAAAATACCAGAGGAACTTAATGAAATTAACAAGCAGCAGACTTAAACAAAAGGAATTCCTTCTTTACACAACACAGACTTAAGCCTGGGAATCCAAACCAAAGCATACCCAGACAGATGGTTGACTCCGGACTACTTCTGACCAGTTTTAACAAAGAGGTGTAGTTCCTAATGAGAACAGGCATTAATATCTTTCTCATGCAAATTATTACTTCTAATTAGTGCTCCCCAAGTCATTACAATCCAGTACTGGATTCCCTGTAACAAAATGAAGTTGCTAGGCAACATGAGTGGTCAGTCTTTTTCTTGTGAGAGCTGACTTTAGTAAATACTTGATGTATTCTTCTCTTAAATTCAAACTATTATTATTTAAATATGATTACAGATGTGTTAAACTAAGGTTTCATATCAACCAAAGACAGTAAGACTCATCTTGTGACTTTTGCTTTTGAATTCCAAACTTTTTAATTCTGGGACACATTTCTCACTGCAGCTTTGCATGCAGAACCATCAGAGAACATTAATTAGCATGTTGTTAGGATGTAACAGATTTTAATGGCACAACTGGAAGGTCGCCCACATGTCCCTAGAAAATTATAAGCAGATATTCTCCAGCTAAAACAGAAAAGCAGATGGATAAGTATGAAACTAATGTTATTTCTTCTGGGGCCAGAATGTCAAAGTGAATATCTAATGAAGTTTCTATTCTTTTTTTCATTTTTTTTTCTTTTTTTCTTGAGCACAAATCACACAGAGCAGAAATAAATCAAGTATCAGTTTAAGACTGGAACTTAAAGAGGACTTAAAGCCATTTAAATGTATATTAGAAAAGAGTGAAGAGCTGGAACTTTACTTAGAGATAAGAGTAAATAAAGTCCTTTAGCATGCTGGGGTACAGCACAATCTGACTTACGTTAGAAATCAGTCTTGAGTCATAGAATTCAGATCATGATGCAGCTCTCTGGAGACTGGATCCTAGATCATCCATACAATTCAAAGGCAGATTCTGGAGGTCTACCTGTGATTTCACATCCATTTCACAAAGCAGGAAGTAAATTATTATTTTCCCCAAATGACTTATGTGAAAGTTGTTTCTAAAGACTGGACTAGAAAACAAAAGTTTCTCCAAATTCAAAAAGACCAGCTATGTGGTTTTGGCAAAGATTTGTCTCTGCAAAGTCAATTTCATATACATAGTATTGACAATATTTCAATAAATAAGGTTAGAAAATGGTAGTGCAATGACAACGTGGTGTACTGCAATATGCATTGTGTTCTGCAATGACTCAAGCTTACAGGAGCCAGGACTGGGACTTGTTTGACCGGTAGATAAAAGAATATTGGCAAGAACACCAGGATTAGCATGACTGTAGTACTACTGGGGGTCTTTTAACTTCCATCTGTCAAAAGAAGCAAGCAGATGTGGCTTCCCTGTAACACCTCATTGAAAGGATAACAACTCTAACAGTGCAGTACCTTGCCAAAGACCATGCTTAGTGAATTGCTTATTTCATTTCACAAAAATCATTTTGTACCTTCAGCAACAAGTTAGGGAACTTGATCAGCCATATAATATCTACAAAATCAGTGTCCTTAGAGAAGAGATTCTTTATGTTCATTTAAATAAGTGGTTCAGAAAACACAGTAAAATTAAGTCAGTAATTACTTGCCCCATGTCCAGGCTATGAACCAGAAAAGGTTGCTGAGATAATTTCTAATTATTTCTCTTTTAAATGGATTTGAAAAGACATTTGAACAAACTAGCAATGCCAATGTCTCAGTCCATCAAAGACATGACCTGTGTCCATATCTCTAATACAGCTGAAGTAATGGAGCAGTAAATATGTGTGACAACATTACAACTCTTTTTCTAGATTTTTGATATGTCAAAATCTGAGGTGAAACCACAGAGAGCGTGTGCTAGCAATAGAGTGTTTCGTTATTAAATATCTTTGACTGAGTTTATGGTAAACTACTAGGCTTGCCCTTACATTAAACATTGTGATCTGTAGGAATACAGTACGATCTCCCTGCTCCAAAAATTTCCACATTTAGATCTCCAGCATATTCTGCCTCTCACCAAATAGCAAAGGCTACAGACAATAATAGGCATACTAGAAAACTAGACTAGAAAACAATACTAGAAAACAGTGATACACGTTGAGGTGACAAGGGTGGGATATGTGTCACTTCACTTCAACCTTTGCTCATTAGATGTCCAAGAGGTATGGCTTGGGTTCCTCCCCAGTCAATAAAGTCAAGAAACTCTTGTCTTTTTTATGCATATGTTTGAGCATTGGTGAACCTACCTGTGGAACATCAACCTCACACTGCGGTATTTCTGCAAGAAGCCACATTTCTTTAGGCTGCAACTGGGCTAATGACGTCGTGTTAAGGTAAAGCTAGGTTTAAATTAGCCAGCTTCAAGAGCAGAAGTAATCTGGCCCAACTACATATGACATAATTCAGTGATAATCCTGCATAGGCTAAATTGCTTTTGATAGTTGAATTGACTTATTGATAGGTCATTTTTTCATCTCTAGAGAATACTGTAGCCTTCTGTAGTGTCATAACTTGGTCATATTTATCACAGGAAAACATCTTGTCTCTTTAAATAAGGAGCTGAAGTGAAAATAGCTGAAGATAAGAGAAAGAATTAGTCGTGCTTGCCTCGTTGTCACTTTTACAAAGCATAACATTATGACTACAGCCAGAGACAATATACTGATCTAGATGGACCTTTGGGTCTCTCATTCCCTTTCACAGTTGGCTATTATAGAAATACTAACTGTTCAAAATGAGCCTGTGTATGGTGGCACATCATTGTGGTACTGAGAGTAAATATTTCCTGTTCCCTTTCTGTTTTCAGTTGAAACAAACATGTTTGAACAGGTAAGTGCTACTTTAAAATTTTCATATTATCCCTTCTAAATTTCCATTTTAAACATTGAAATTTCAAAGATGTTGATTTCGGGGATGCGTCAAAACAGAAGTGAAGGATGGGATCTGACTCTTCTGACTGCTAAATAATGGTGATTAATGGTGATTAATGTGGAGAAGCATGGCCCTCCTCATTCAAAATAGCGGTAATTCCATTTCTAGTAAGAAGATGAGAATGGCATGCACAGTAGGATCCTTGGGATTAGCAGACTGATTTCCCTTGATCCAAGCACTTCCCACTAATTCTAAGAGATGGAGTTCTATATTACAGAATAAAATAGAAAAGGTTTTTTGCTGAATTAGGAAAAAAAACCCCATAAACTGAAAGAAACATAGCCTGTTTATAACAGCAATTTATCAACAGTAGGAGAAATTGAAATTCATCAACAATTAAACCAAAGTACATAATTTGTGCTTTTTTTTGATATATATATTTGTAGTTTTTGTTGTTTGGCTTGTGCAACTTATGGCTCATTAACATTTCATTAGAAAGAACCAGTATATGAATTCTGATTATTATTCAACAAATTTATGCTAGCTATATTCTTACTTTGTTTTCTCTTTTTTTTTTCATTTTTATATAAGTGATGTCTTATTACAGTATTACCACTTATAAAAGTTTCTGGGTTAAAGGCAGTTTCTTTATTCTCATTCTCATGGTTCTTTTTGCAATGCCTAAGTCACATAATTGTCAGTGGAAATTTAATAAAAGTTAAGAATCACAGAATCACAGAATGGTAGGGGTTGGAAGGGACCTCTGGAGATCATTTAGTCCAACCCCCCTGCCAGAACAGGGACACCTAGAGCAGGTTGCACAGGAACACGTCCAGGCAGGTATGATATGCAAGAATATGACAGGCAAGCTGAAATTAGAGCAATCAGAAAAGGTATACAACAGTAAACCGAAACTAAAGATAAATACGTAGGCTCTTAGTTCAGTCTTCATGTGTTATGATTACCGAGGAACGAACAGAAACAAAAAACCATAAACATCCAGGATCATGTAAGTTGTCATGGTGATCTGCCACTATTTGCAGATAAACTGCGCAGACCAGAATACAGGCAGTAGTAATTCACATTGTTGAATATCAAAGGGTCTCACCAAACCTTAGGGACATGTCTGCACTAGGTTTTGATAGAAATTTCCTCTCCTTCGTCAGTGAAATCTCCTCTTTAGGAAGCACACCATCTTCCGGTCTATACGTGGCTCTTTCATCATGAATTAGTAGGCTATGGGACAGTGAAGTTACTTTCCTTTTATGAATCTCACTGAGATAACAAACACCAATATTACAATGTGATAATCTCTTTCTTGGGTAAGAGATGGTGTTATTTCTGACTGTGTGTTTAGACAAGTCTGTGCAGAATGCCTAGTTTTGGTTTTGGTGGTCTCTCTGCCCTACCGATGACAAGCACTAACAGAACTTCCAGCCAGACAGAAAGGAAAATGGCGTGTTTCTTTCTAGCTCCTTCAGAATATACAGGACATGATAAATATAAGAAAACTGTGTAAGGGCGGCTTCCAGATCTAACAGATAAAGCGTTCCTGTGCCAAAACATTATTCAAATGTGATGAAAATTGTCTCCAAAGATGTTGTAGGTGGTAGGGAGACTGATAGCCCTATTCACAACACTTCAATCTCCCTACCAAATACAGTTTAAAAATAACATGACACTGGTTTGACATAAATTGCTGCAGACTATACATTTGTCGTTCTTATTACTGAATAGAAACCAGGCATTATGAGCTGACATGCGTTTCATTCAAGTACGTCTGAGACACTTAGGTTGGAAAATAAATGAAACCGTCAATACTAGTGGTGTGATTAATGTAGGGTCTGGCTTGGGCTGACTTTACAAGTGTGCAAGAAATTGTTTGTTGGACATCAGGGTATTTTCACTGTGCATCAGTTAGGGGATTATGGCTATGAAAAACACCTTCAGCCTCAGTGAATCTGACTGTGAGGCAGAATCTTTGAGAAGCATTTGTATTTACAGTGGAACTGAGTATGCTCTTTTATTTTCCTGATTTGATGTCTATGAAAGGCAGCTGAAGAAGGGGCTCAAGTGAACTTTGTAACAGCTCCTGCTGCTGCAGGTACCTTCCTCTGGTATTATCTGCTACCATGTTCTGAAAGCAACTTAAACTGCGCTCTGAGTATGGATTCAAGCATGCCTCTGTGAAAAACAGACGTGGGTGACCCCAGTTAGTATTTATACAAATTTCATAAGTTCTTTACATCAGATAACTTCTAGAGTGCTCATTTTCTACGACTGTGTGAGCAAATTAATTTACAAAGTGTGGAGGAATCACATAAAAGCATCAAATGTTAAGTAAATTTGCATAATACTGTGGAAGACACACTGTGAAATGGTTCTTACGAATGTCAATGGTAGTAGCTTTTTTTCATAACCTAATCCACGCAGAATACTTAAAAATGTCTAGGGCATTATAATCCCTCTTCCTACTAACGGAGAAATCACTGACATGAAGTTTAAATATAACTTATTTTACTTGCTCTTATATACACATTCTGGAATACAGGTCTAAGAAATCCTCACTTCTACACGTGTCAGTTTAGCGTTCTTGTTGAGAAAAGCAGCCTCAGGATTTTACTCTGATCATAGCACAGTTTAGAGATGAGAACACATTTTACCACAAGAAAAACTCCTGCTACCTCGAATAGGCAAAACTAGCAGGGAGTAAGATGACTTTTACCAACAGAATCTTTGAGCAAAATCCTAGAATAAGAAAAATCAGCAGGGTAAATGTAGCAGTGACCCAGGATGATATCCAAGATAATAACTGTAAATATTTGCAACTCAACAGAGAAGTTGGCTTTGAGCTCTAAATTTACATGTACGATTTGCAAGAATGAAAACTCAATCAGGAAACAGGAATGGTGGCATTCATATTGCTGAGCTTTTGATTAGGTATCTTCACCTGATTTTCTCACTGGGGTCTTCCTTTGTAGCAAGTGGAGAGAAATAGGAACCTCTATGGCTTAGACATGCAGGATGTAGAATCAGTTCATTTAAGAAATGTCTGCTGTTAGAATGGATGTTTTGGTTGAAATAACTTTACATCCAATTATTCCTGTGTTTTCCTGCTTTTATATGTTAAACATTCATGATTCTGTTTGTTCTTGAAAAATATGCTTGCTCACAGGGGAACAGGACTTTTTACCTAGTGAATAGAGATGCATGCCTCATTATTATTGTCTACAAAATGTACATTTGCATAGATGAAAGTGGCTAAAACAATAAACCAAGACATTACGATTTTCTGGAATCCAGAGTTTCTAGTAGAATTTCTTTTACTGATTTTAAGACCAGCCTGAAAGTGAATGCAGTTGTCAGGATAAGTTTGATAGACATTATTTAGGCAGAAGAGGCTCTAAAAAATGGAGCCAGGAGTCAGATATTACCTGCTTAGTTACTCAGACCATGAGCTTTGATCCAGACTTTTCTAGAATGATTCAGCTGGCCAGACCACATTAAAACCTGCTGCTGCAGGAGGTCTGTCTCCACAGGTTTGCAGATAAAAGCTTTGTTACCGTTTGTGCTGGGGGAGCTACAACAGCTGAAAAACGATTACTTAGAGTCAAGGCCTTGAACAGCACTGATATGGATCTGAGAATTAGAGCAGACAAAAAGGTTGGATGCGTCTGATGGGATTACAGACATCTGCAGTGTGGGTGCTTATTACCAAGGTATGCGTCTAGGTTATCTTCCTTGCAAGAGAAAGCAGTTTTCTAGGGTACAAAACTTCTCACCTCCCAGGAACTATCTAAAATAGGCTACTGAACCTCAGAAGCACCTCTTTCTCTCCATTGCACAGGAGGGGAACCAGGCATTACCAGTTCATACGTAGACGCCTGTATTGTCAATGACTATAGTCAGTTAGAGGAGAGGAATCTAACCCAGGTGGTCAAGGAGGAGCTGAGTTGTCCTTACTCCCTCTTTGTCCTGGGCTGCTGCAGACAAAACAAATCGTAGCTGAAGTCTGAGGTGGCTCTTTGGAGCTGCTCAGACTTAGCATTCCCCTGCCTAACCATTCCTAGCAATTCATCTACCTAAATTTTGACTAACCATTAGCTGAAGTAGTACATCTTCACACTCCCTCTTTCACTGCTTACCTCCAGATAGAAGAAAGTGCCAGATTGGGAAATTTTGTTCCTGCAGGAGAATCCTCTCCAGATCTCTGAAGCCGCTTATGCACCGTTGAGTATTATGAGGAACGGGAAAGGCTTTTGACCCTGAAATCATCAGCTGTTATTTAAAAAGAAGCCTACCAAGCAGAGAATGCTATTTCCTTGGTTCCTACTATGCATATTTAAAAGCTCAATAGTAAAAGCTCAGTAGTAAACGCTCTCCTTCATCCAAGCATGCTTTTCAATACTGTACTATATATCACCAGCATTATAAAGCTAATACAAGTCCTGAAGTATCCCTCTTATTCTTTTAATCCTTCACCTTTCTCATGGCATAAAATACTCTCGTGAGGATGTTAAAATCACAGATAGACAAGTTTTTTTGAAACAAACCTGCTTTTATGTATATTTCTTGTTATAAAATACACTGGAAAAAATCTTTCACAGCATAGCATGTGTATGTATTTTTTTTTTCATAAATTGCACAGCGATGATATAAATATATGTGCATTTGTACATAGATAATATGTATATACTATCTAATCATAACAAGAGCAAACATAAGTTGAAAAGAACCAAGTGCTCAATTAATGGAAATGTACAAGGTTCCTGAAAGCCAGGAGGCTGTGCTGCCTTACAGCAGTAGATGTTCAAAGTGAAGTATTGGATTTGATCATAGCTGAGATGGGCAGTTTGCTTAAGACTGTGAGCTGGGCGTGGTTTTATACAGGTACCCCTTGGACACGCATGGGTCTCGGTGGCGTTTAATGTCCAAAGTTTTATTTTACCTCTCTCTGAAGAGTTCCATCTCTTTTCTTGTTCCTTTTTTTTTTTCTTTTTTTCCTTGTAAGAAAGATGACGGGGGCTTGTGAATGAAAAGGGAGTAGCTGTTTGATGAATGCAGACTTCTATTTCAACCTGTACAATGGTGCTTGCAGGGGTGAGACTGGGGTTTCTTAAAGGCACAAATGGAAAATAAGCAGAAACTGCTATTGAACTGCATTGGGTGCTTAACAGCTTTTGATGACCCTTTTAATTAAATTTAGGTATCATCTGTATACGTTAATAAATCGTCTATGAAAAGAACACAAAGCAACGGTCTACAGAAGGATTTTTTAATAATGAGGTGTTTTGCTGAAAGGTAGGGTATAAAGCAGCAGTGCTACAACATCTGAGTTGAGAAGAAATATATAAATCTCAGCCTGGAAAATCCTGCAGTAGAAACTTGTTTGCTACCCGCTCATCCTTTGTGTTTCAAAAACAAAAGGGAGTAGAGAAATACACTGGGACTAATCAGTACGAGGACTGAGTGCAACTCCTGTTATAAAGCACTTTCTTTATGCAGCAGATCAGTGTAAAATAATAGTCACTGCATGCCTGCATTGGTACTAATTATTGTTTACATAGCATCTTGATAACTTAAAAGTATACGAACAACGGCTTGAAGAATGTGGCATGCTTTGGTTTTGATTTTGATATGTTTTGATATGCACTTTCTCAATAGTGAAGAGGTTTTTTTTAAAAAAAAAAAAAAGGAAAACATGCCGGTCTGTAGAAATATATGTCTGTTTTATATGATTTGCGGAAAGGCACTGCCATTTCTTCACAAGATCTCTGAATTTCCTCTAATGAATAATCCTACTTTCTGACATTACATGAGTCAGATATACCAAACTTCTCTGGGGGATGTAGGGTGCAGGCTGAGTGAGATCCCTCCCAAGAAAAGGGATTAGAAAAATAATCAAAAAGCCCCTCCCACTGCTATTCTGAAAGAAAGCATAGCTTGTTTTAAAAGCAAAAAGGAAAACCAGGAAACAAACAGTCCACCCCGCCCCACTAAGTGACTGTAGTCCATAGTGTATAAGGAAAAAATGTAAATTTACATTATGGCAACCTGTAAAACAACAGAAACAAAAGAATTTATATAAACCGCATGTTATTATATTTGTAATTAATTTCCCATTTAATTTGTCTCCCTCAAGCACAGCCCTATATCACTTCATGGGGGAAAAATGGAAGCTCATTAGCATTAGTGGGTCATTTATATTCTTCATGGTTTTTGGCTTAGAGCTGCCCAATGTGATTTTATTTGTTATGAATATTTATATTATTCTGCACCATGATAGTCACATTTTATCACAATACTTCCTCCAAACATAAGGGTAGGTTATAAGATTTCTTCCCGCACATTTTTAGTAATCACTTTTCAAACAACTCCTGTTATAAAACGATTTCTTTATGCAGCAGATCAGCTGTAAAATAAGATTCACTGCATACCTGCAGTTGTACTAAATATGTAGCATCTAGATCATTTAAAAATACAGAGACATCAGCTTGCAGTCCCATGAAGCAGTCAAATTCACCAGTTCTCTACATTTTGTGTCATTTTGTTCTGTGGCTGCAGGCCTCCATATTAGCAGCTTTTCCCTCTTTCGAGATGGACTTTATTTTATTAGCAGCTATCCTCCCTTTCTTTCAGCCTTATTTTATTTTATTTTTTCTCTTCTCCATCCAATTTTGCATTAGGGAAAAAGAAACCTGGGAGCTTTTGCTGACATATGGTGTATAAAGAAACTGTATGGCAGAAGTAGTTGACCTAGTAGTGGTAATCGTGCACAGAAATAGAAGAACTGCAGGGTGAAGTTTTTGATCCGTAGCGTGGAGCTGTGCAATGATCAATTGCCTGTCCAAATCTGCTCCGTACTTATTATTTTTATGGAAATGTATCATCCCAGCTTCTGCTAGGTATTCTAGCTTTGCTCTGTCTCCACTCCTTGGTGTTCCAACTGCTTCTGTGAGATTTAATGAAATACCCTGAAAAACAAGCATGGCGCCTTTTGAGAGACTGGATTTTATTCTGATTGCCGTTGGAAAATCAAAGCTCCAACTCCATTTTCTGAGAACCAGGATTAGAAAATGCAGATTGCGGAGAGCTTAATGGAACTGCCCTACTTTCTAGAGTCATTTGTTTTGATGAGAGCCTGAGTGTAAATTCTGTGCAGAACACAGACAGCTATTATGCAGTTAATTATGCACAAAGTAAACATGTACAATTGCAAACAGCAGAATGCCACCTAATAATGGATAACCCGAGATTTATGGTATGCATGCCCAATCTGTAAAGGCTTCTACTCGTGAATCTAAAATGAATGGAACATTACCTAAATGATCCAGAATGAAAGATTTAACATATCGCTCTACCCTTATTGCTACTTATTTCCTGTCAGCAGATTTTTCATTTGGCTTTAATTTATTGCACATAAACACTATGCAAATGATTTGGTCATATTTAAAAACATATGGCCTATGCTTCTGATTACTGGTTAGGCTTTTTGTTACCAATTACTTGTTAAAGTAATCGCTTCTTTAATTATACTGGTCAGCAGATAATGACTTTGCCTTCCTTTACTTGAAGACTAACTGCAGCAAAATAAGTTGTAATGTTCATGTCCCTAGAAAAAACAGGGCACATCCTTTTTGCACAGATGCATTAGCTTTCAGTTTCTTCCTAGGTGTTTTTATAAATGTGATTACAGCCTACATTTATTCTTACTTCAGGTTTTCTGTGCCAGAGACTGATCGGTGCTCAGATGTAGTTAGCAGAGTTGTGACTGCATCAGAGCCCACTAATGGGAATGTTGGCTCACACACCACGATTAGCCCTCATCATCTCCATTGTGCCTTCTCGGCAAGGAGAGAAGGGCTTCAAAAATTCGTAACTAATTGCAAAGCAGCAAGGAACCCATCTGAACTGCTAGAGCAGTGTGTCAGTAAAAAAAGGCAGCTGTTGTCTCTTTCTGCAGATGGTTTTCTAGCTTGTCCCTTTTTTGTTTGAGGGGAATAAAAGCAAGCAAGCTCCCAAACCTTAAGATATCTTTTGTAGCTTTGCTATAACAGTGATCTGTCACATTGGGGACCAGACGGTGCATGTTTGAGTAGGTCACCACATCAATGGAAATATTGCTGCCGTGGCTATCTAAGCCTTTATTTCATTCTCAGATTTGGATTGTCATTAATTGCATGTCAAGTCTTGCTGTAATCAGGTTTTTCTTTCTTTATACTTGCTTCCTGTCTTTACTGTTTTCTTTGCTGGCTGCTAGGTCCCGCTGAAAGATTCTACTGACTCAATTGCATTGTACTAATCTTTTTGCCTGGGGAATTAATAAAAGAACAAGACAAAAGAAGTGGAAAAATTAGTCAGGAATGTGTATATCTTAAGCTGTGTCCACACTGCTGAATAAACCAGATCCAGGGAGTGGGCTTAAGGACTTGCTCTGTCACCGTGCATGTTATTTAATTGCTATCATGCTCCCAGTCATGGTTTTGGCACCCACTGGAATTTTCTGAGACAATGTCTGGGTAGAATTTGGGGGATAGCATGTGTCAGGGAGCCCATATCCCTACCCATAAGGCGTACGTAGTGCAACAATTCTGCATTGCACAGTCCTCCAACAGTACCCCAGCAACACTGGCATCCTCGAGCACTCCCATGTGCCCATAGTCAGGCTATACCCCAGAACCTCCAAAACACCTCCAGTGTCAGGCAGTGAAACACTGATAAACTACAACACAGATTTCTCAGTAGTCTAGACACGTTCAACTGAAAAGAAAACATATAGAGATGATAAGCATGACTTAAGGTGACCGAGGCCCAGGGAAAGATGAATACTAAGTGCTGTGCAGTGTGGATGTAGCTAAGCCAAACCATTTGCCCAGAGACTGGTCCCTGCCTCTGTTTTATTTAACAGCAAATATTGGGATTCCATGGAGAGAGATGGAAATGCATCATACTGCGAGATATTCTTGTCTACAGGTGGATGGATGGATAGACTACTCATCAAATATAATCATTAGGTTTGTCCTCAATCTTTCTGATGCTTAGACACAGAAAAATGACGTTTTTCCTGAAAAACATGGGGATTAATTAAAACGGTCTGTTCTATGCAGCATATTCCCCTTATACATCACTGTAATTCTACTACAAAAGAGATGCTATTATTACTAATATTGCCCAGGCTGAAGTGACAGGTGTGCTGAACTCTGTAATTCTCTTCATATAGGTCACATCAGGAAATTCATTTGTAATAGTGAAGGAAGAACCATGGCGATGCTGAGATACATTGCTTTTGGCACACAAGCTGTCTGTTTCAAAGCTAGCTTGTACGGTTTTGCCTTCGACTGCAGTTCAGACCTGCTTCGATACATAGCATCGCTGATGTTTGAACTACTTAGGCACTGTTGGCTTTCCAAACAGCATGTTATGATGGCCCCTACCCCTGTAGGTAGAGGGGAAGATGCTGTACAGCCACGATTTCTTTCAAGCTGTGTAGTTCTCCTTCCACAAGATGTTACGTCTGACAAAAACAACCCCAAAAGACTCAGTTGTAAAATTAGTAGTAAGGGCGTATTGTGTGAAATTACAGAGAATGGAAATGAACCAAACTTGAGAACTAACAACCACAGAAAACAGAAACAAACCTGAAAGTAGGGAATTAGGTATGTCTCTCTCCTGGGCCATTAAAGGCTTCAGGTCGTAAATGTATACTGCATTGCATCATTCCTTTTTACTACTTTGATAGTCCTGCTTTCTTTTCTTGCATTTTTGTTGAATTCATCCTGCCACTTTCATTAATGTATCATTTTCTTGCAATATTTAAAGGAACTTTAATCTTTGAGACACGGTAGTCTTTTTTTTCTTTCCTATTTCTTCCTCTCTAATTAAAGCTAAAAATTTGATTGTTCTTTACCACCATTTTTTGCTTGCATAGCTATTTAAAGATTTTTTCCCCCCCTTCCATTAACAATTCTATCTTTGATTGCTATTCCTTTTCTCTGGATCAGTCTGCTTTCACATCAGATCTCTTGTTGTTATTGTAGCCTGCTGTGTGAATCAGGTAAGCCTGGTAAGATGCCTTTACAGTGGCAGCCTTGATTGTGTTTGCTAGGTTATGAGGAAAACAAGAAGCCTAAAAAAAGTCAACTCAGAGGCTTGCTTGTGAAAGAATTGGCCCCTGCTGAATCTTCAGTACAGAAAAAAGCAGAGAATTTTACACTTAAATTGAAAGCGTCTTATTGAAGTCTCCTGCTGAGAGAAAACCATCTCATGTTGTTAGCTTGATCTTAGTAGTTTTCATCTGTCTAATGTACTGCTGCAGCAGTACGTTATACCCACTTTGCATAGAGGTAAATGACAGCAGGCTGCCCAAGGCAACGGGGAGTCAGGCCCTTACTCTTTACAAAAGAGCTGTGGAAGCAGAGCACTCACCCGAGCTAGGTTTAAACTGGCATTGCAGCAGCTAGGCTGGCAGGAGAAGGCGCAGCTGCAGCAGGGCTCTAGGGCTGGAGCTCTGGCTTTAATGGTGGCTTTGCAGCTGCAGCAATTACTGCCACGCATCCAACTGGGTGCGAGAGTGGCTGCTTCCAGCCTGAAGCCTACAAACAAGCATCCCCTGCTAATTAGGAACAGAGGAAGAGGAGATCAGAGGAGTTAGTAAGTGTGAAGTCAGTGTTGTGGCCAGTTAATAGCAATAGTCTTTCTTGTTATGCTCATGAATGTATTACAGAAGTATTGGCAAAGTTTATCCTGCCTGTAGGGAAGTGGGTGGCTGACACAGAAAAAGACAGACTCTTTTCTTTTAGCTATTAGTTTGAAGCCTGCTCAGACTAGAAAAGACTAAACTGTACCAGATGATGGTCTCTCTGATGCTAATCAATAGTCTTGAAGTATTTATTTGTTGGCAGGAGTCTGTATCATAAAATTTCCCCTTTAGCCATAAAGTTCCTTGTGTTTTAACCTGTTTGGCCTAGGGCTTGGGTAATATTGGTGAGTTGCGAGAATGAATGACTCTATGCTTCTGATGGTTTTGCTGTTCCTCCAGTTTCTCCCCTCTTCATCCCCTGAGGCCTTAGCTGTGGGCTGGAATAAGTCTTGGAGTAGGATTGCCTCCCTGCTATGAAAAAGAGGAGTAAAACAGTGGTGGAAGAGAGGGGAAGTACATCTTTCAAATGAGAGGATTTAACAGCAGTGCAATTGAGATCCTAGAACTGGGTTAGACTTGGTGTTAGGCCAAAATATGTCCGAGTAATAAATGTGGAAGATGGCAGGTAATTGGTTAGGCGTGAACTTTCTTACACTGTAGCTCATGTCAAATTGTGCTATGGGGCAAAGATGTTTTCTTCCTTTTATCTGATGTTCCCCCCCGTTGTGAATTCTGGGAGGTCAGCTTTGGACTTGAATGAACAATTTCTTTTATTTGTTTGTGACTTCTAGTTTCACCATCTGGCATGAATTGTGCTGCACTGAGCACGTTCTGTCTTATCAAATTCTATTATCACTTTGTGCTTATCGTGTAGTTTATCACTTTGCAGCTGCTTGTGTAAAAATAAGTAAAGCAAGGAAATAAAACTATTAGTGGTTTGAAAACCCTTTAAAATCTTGTTGCAACCATTCCTGCAAACACCTAAGGCCTGAATCCTTGTCTCAAATACAGATAACTTTAATGTTCTTTTTGTTGTCTGTATAGCTTTATTGCTGTATAGTGTTATTTTACAACAAACTGAGTATCTTCAGTTTTACCAAGCAGTTTATCCCTTTCATTTTGCTTCCATTTATCTATCTCCAGTTCTAAAGTACTATTTATTTCATGTGTTTTACTTCTGTTCATTTTTAGTTTAATTTGACTAGTATCAAATTCTACTTTTGTTGCCTGATTTCTTTGTTATTTTTAAGAGAGTGTATTCGAATTTTTTAACTTGGTTTAAGTGCTTCTTTTTAAGTGCACTTTTCATTTACCTTTTATTTCAAATCATGTCTCTATTTTTTTCCCTCCCTGTTGCATTTTCATTTATATTCTTAAATATCCTCTGTTTGTAGTCCAGAACTTAAGTACTGACTGCTTTCTTTCTTGGTCCTGTGACCCCTGGTCACAGTAGGTTAGTTTATTTACTTTTGCTTTTAGTTTATTTTTCAGGATCAAATCCTTCACACTGTGAAGAGTGATGAGTCTGAACATCATGAAAATAATAAATAGAAGAGATTTCACTCACAGCCCAAAAGTGTTAGGGAAAACTACTTTCAAAAGGCGCTTTTGCAAACCATTATATATAACGGGTTCAAATCTTTGAAGTATCTTAAATCTGGTAGCTTTAAATTTCAACTCTCACTTCTAGTTTCACCTTTTGATGCTTCTCTGGCTCTCATATAGATGTTATATACCAATAAATACTTAAGTCTGATTCCTCATGGAAAAACCCTACCCTTTGGCAACAACTATGAATGACAAGTACGTGATCTGACCTGATGATCAAATTTCAAACAATAAGCATAGAACAAGGCAACAAGCCTTGTCTGTGATGCCAGGACAAAGGTAATGACTGAATATGTTTTTTTCTCTCATTAAATAGTGACTGATAAAATTATTGTGCCACGAGTGCTTCTGTTCAAAGTATTTTGACCTGTAACACCACATGATCTTATTTTGCCCTCATGAATTCAGAAATGGAACAGTCTTGGGGATTCTCACTGAGATGGTCAGGGTACAGCGTAATTTCATGCTAATTCCTCAGAGGAAAACTGGTGTTACCTACAGATATTTTCTTACATAGTCTCAGTATTACCTTGCTTTTTGATGAGACATTGCAGAATAAAAATCAAACTAAATCAAAATTTGGTAAATATTCTGCCAAATCCAGATTTTAGTTACTCTGGCCAAAAAAACCAGAAATCCTTGGATTTATACTGGTGACAGAATGAGTATGACCAGAATGTAGCCACCCATGAATATGAAGGGCAAACTGCCTTTTTACAGATAAATCCTGAAGGAAGTTATAAAAATGCTGTACTGTGTTCTAAAGCAAAAATGTACAGTGCAGCAAAGTAAATAATAAAGATTCTGAGTTGTCCAGCTTTAATTAATCAATGTGAATTATTGTTATTTCCTTCTGTCTAAAAGGACTTTGAAAGAGTTCTTGAGTTCTGCTGCTCTTTAGTTGAAGTGGAACATCTGATGCCGAGTCAGAAACCAGGAGAACTATTAGATGTTGAGTCCTGTGATTCTCTAAGTAAAATTGTTAACAAAGATGTGACTTTATTAGTTTTGAATCACAAGGAAAAAGAAATTAGTCTTACAGCGTAAGAAGGGGAGCCTGTTGCTATTTCATAATAAGCTCTTTGTTTGCTTGGAGGTCTTTTAGTTTGTGTTTTTGTATAACGTAGAATTTGGAATTCCCTGATCAGACTGCCTTTCTAAAACCAGTATCAAAGCGCTTTAAATATTGCGAAGGCATCTTTTACTAGAGATCTGGATATCCACAAAACTACAGCCAGGTTTTATTTTGGGTTCAGAACATACGAAACATGGATAAAGTGACTAATCACCGGAAGCGTGAAAACACTTGTAATCACGATAAAGCCAAAAGGAGATGGAAAGAATTGTCTTGGAGGCGTTAATGCTTATGCCAGACAAAATATTCTTAGAATGAGCTTTTCTACACTGTAAGAGCACATTTTTTTTTTTTTTTTTCATAGCAGGACATGGTTAGTAAATAAAAAGATTTATACACAGATCCCCTGAGTACTGGGTTGGACAATCACATTATTGATTGGCCACCATGATGGCACTAAACCTGAACCTCCTTAATGTCATCATCTGTAATCATCTCTTGATTAGATACTCTAAAGCCATGATCAGGTAGCAGGAGAGAGCTCTGATTGAGCAAATCAGTTTGAAAAGTGTCCCTGGAGAAGAATTTCATTTTCTAGGCCAGAATTATCATCTCTGTGCCTTTGAATCTATACTAATAACATAATGGGTGAGAAAAAAATATTTCTCCTGCTAACATAAAACTCTTGTTTCCTCCCTTTCCTCTGGGTCAGGATTATCAAATTATGAGCTGAGTATTACACAGCTCTTTTGCAGTGAGCAAAATGGACTGATAGTAGATAGACATGTTTAATTTTTATGTTATCTGCTGTATGACTGCTGACATATGTAATTATTTAGCATCATATTTGAAAATGCTTTTAAAACTCTAGATAACAAGAGATAATTAGTGTCCCTTTGCAGAAAAGTAAATCCCATGCCAATTTCCCCAAACTGAAACTAATAATGTTATGGCAACTTGTATCTTAACAGATTCTGTTTGTGGATAGAACTGCAAATCAATGATATCCCAGTCTGTGATGCTACTCTGGAGAAAAACAAAACAAAAACCTTCTAACATTTACTTAATTAAATTCAATTCTATATTTAGCTGTGGATGACAGTCAAGAAAGCTGATAATTTTATTTTGCTTAGGCTAAATCAGCGAACTGAGGTGAAACCATTGAGAGCTCTCAGAGGCTGAGGTTGGTATCACAGATGTAGCGGCACAGGCTTCATCTCATCAGTACACTGCTGCACATTATGTCTCTCCTTGAAAGGTTAAAGTGGTAGAATATCGAGCCGATTGCCCCTGAAATCTCCCTGTTTAATAGGGTAAAGTGGGGGGTCCTGGGCCCTCTGTTCAGATTTCCTTGGCAAAAGCTATGATCAAAACTCCTAAAAAGGGCAGATACTTTAAAAAGAATTTAAGTACCCACAACCCAGTGTGTGGTCTTTCCCTAAAAGTTCATGATTCCTGGTATAGTTTACATGGCACTTGGCATTATTTTCCTGCGTCTATTCAGAATTCCCCTATATTTGTGGGGTCCATGACCTGTGTTTCAGATTTTTTTTTTTTTTTTTTTACATTAAGTGATCCCTTGCCTAAATCTCCTTACAATTCTGACAGATTATGTTTTGAGCCTTAAATAAGGGTGGCAAGAGGCTGTATAATGCTTTATAAACATTTCTATATAGGAATGAAATAACCTCAAGCAGACATTGTTAGCAGTGGGCTTGGCAGATCTGCAAGGAACTCGGTCACGGTTACCAAGCAGACAAATAAAGTCTCAGTGTGATGCAACATAAATGCAACTAGGCAACACCCATGGGAGATACCCTAGGTCCCAGTCTCTTAAGTCCCTGAATGTGGAGTATGTATGGAGTGGAATACACAGGGATGTCAGGCAAAGGCTGATCTGTATTGACCTATATGGGAAATCCGTCCATCAAAGCTGGAAATGGACATGCCTTGAGGTTGCTAAATGAACCTGTGCTTTTCCACTGCAGGAAAGCTCAGTCAGCTCAGAACAGTTTCTGATAGATGTTCACACCCAATACTCACTGTTCCTTAAACAACACTGAGATGATCCGTTCTTGATCCATACTGAGTAAGGTCCTACTCCCTCTTACCTCCTTGCAAAATGTTGGCATTGCTAATTTAGGCTGTAGCAATGGCTGAGGAAAGGAAGGAGATGATAGTCTTATTTTTGATCTGCTGGCAATTCTGGGGTAGGAAACTTCTGTGAAGTAGTATGAGTCATAGCTATGATTGTCCATCTATTTCTGCTTGTTATTCTAGTGCCAAAGCAATTTGAACTCTGCTTGTGTTTGCAAAGGCACTGTTAAGAAACAGGAGTGAGAATTGTCTCTAGCCAGTTAGTGTGTGAATCATCTGTGGCCAAGGAATTTGATAGACATCCTGTGCCTATATAAAGAAAAAAAAAAAAATTCTGTAAAAAGCTATGGCATACCGACCTCTCCTTTTGCTGTATGCACTGCCTTCTATTAGCAGTATTAGCAGAGCTTTGTGGTTAAGTGTCCAAAAAATTTTTCCCTTAGGATATCATGCTTTCTTAATACACATAAATTCTTTATGGGAAAGGTGCTGTTGGAGGCTTCATAAGCAGAAAATATAATCATAGACCCTGAATCCAAGGGTTGTTTCACATCTGCACCTCATTAGGATGCAGCATTACCTCACAAGGTCAAAATGTCAGCCTGAGGACTGCAACTGGCCTATTTAATGTCTCCATCCAGCCCATTGCCTCTGTCAGGAGGAATGGTGGACCAGACAACCCCCGAAACACCATATCAGAAAAAAATTCTGCAGAAAATTGCTGGTACCCCACTACATCACATAGATGAAAGGAACAGAATGGATACCTGTTGTCTCCTTTTTTTTTCCACATGTATGAGACCACAAAATTGCTGATTTAGTGCCACTATACCAGGGATTTTCACCTTCATAAGAGCAGCTGTTGGTCCATGTAGGGAATGTACCTGTTGCTGGGGAGGCCTCCTGGCCAGGTGTAGGTTTGGTTACAGCAGGAGTTGCGTGATCTGTGGCAAAGACGGCCCAGTGCCTGTAAAACTTCTCTGGAGGGTGACTTCAATAAAAAGGAAAAGTTTACAGGCAGTGAGAAGGGAGATGGGCAATTTGCTTAGATGTGTCTAGCAGGAGAATGTATTTTAGTTTGCTCCCACTGAATGTGGGTTGTGATGGGATGAAATCAAATACTGCAATTTCTTTTTCATGTGAGAAGAACAGTGGGGGGGAGGGAGGAGAAGAAGGTATTGAAAAGTATAGAAGGTTTTAAAAAATTTTGAGAGTGAGAAGTAAGCTGTTTTAGCCAAGGAAAAGAATTAACCTATGGTCAGAATGAAGTGTTTGACATATTTCCTCTCACGTTTGCTTCTACAGATGTTTAATCCTCAGATTACCTCCAAAATCTTCAAAACTATTCAGTCTTATACAAATGTAATGCTATCTTTGGATAAGAGCTTTTTGGCACAGTTCTGGAAGAAAAATATTAACAAAGTAAGGCTTTTGCTTAATATTAGGGAAGGATAACTACTATTGAAATATCAAACTAATATGGTGCAGTGGGAATTTGCCAAAGCATTATAGAATTGGATTTTTGTATGATATAAAAATGTATAAAGAACTACTTATACTATACAGTATAAGGTCACTAGCTCCATATAAGACTTTCTGGGTGGTGATGTTAAAACCAACATTGATTTATCACTGGATACTCAATTTATTCTGGCATCATAGATGTAGTAAACAGGCATCTGTTTGAAATGATTGCTGTACACAGATGAGAAACTACTAAGCTACTCACAGCTAGTTGGGTCCCATTTTTACTGAATACACAGAAATCTACGTTGTTGTCAAATTATTTTATGTTACTTTTGACCTTCAGACTTTTTTCTTGTGGAGACTAATTCATTCTTATTGAAATAGCAATAAACTTACTCCTCATGAATGCATAAGAAAAAAACAAATCTCCTAAAGATCCTAATTTTCAGCAAGACGTGTCAAAGAGAGGTCCAAGGTATTTCCAAGTTTTTCTGCAGTAGGTAAGGAAGACTCAAACTTGAGACAGTCTTCTTATGGGTGTTTAAGAGATTTTCAGAAGTCGTGTGCCCCTGATTCCCTGAATAAGAAACCTGAGGCATGTTCTCTCATTATGCTGCAAATATGACCAACTGTTGCACAACAGAAGGGGGACAGTATAAATCAGTTGAACTGAGCTCATATTTATTTTTTGGGCAAGGGAAAACCAAACAAACTTCAGATTCTTGAAACATGAATGTGGAAAATTTAGATGTTTCCATTTTGTGATTGTATTTTTCCAAATTTGGTTTCCATCTCTCTCTCTCTCTCTCTCTCTTTCTCTTTCCCCTTCTCTACCACTATTTTTTTGTGTGTTTTGTTTTCTTTCTCCACTTTGCTATTGTGGAAGTCAGTTAGGAAAGAATGCGTTAGAGCAGCAACAATTTGGAGAGACTCCGCACTAAAAAAGAAGAGGAAAGCAAGCAAACAAAAAATGGGCTTCAGTTTCCCAAGCTAAATCACTGTTGGGGAGGGAAAAAAAACCCAGACTCAACCAGTATTTTTTTTTTTCCTCAATGAAAATTATTTGTGATTTCTATTTTGCCTAAGCCATGTCAAGATGCTAAAGCACGGAGCCACCAAAGGTGATCCTCAGCTGCAGAGCATTCTCTCTTACTGAAAAGAAGGAAGAAAATGCTACAGAGGAGACCTCATCAGTGAAAAACCTGACTCTAGTACTGCACACAATCTGCCATTTTTCTTCTAGTTCCTTGGAAATGTTCCACTCTCTCCTATAGGTTGGCTTGGAAGCACTGACATAAATAAATATCCATACACTTAGTTTAAAGCCATGGAGAACGAAGAGATACACAGATTTGAACTAAACATCTGGAAAGAAACTTAAAATCCAAGGACTGTGCAGTCAGCATGACTCTATTACATCACCAAAATCTCATAGTCGCCATGCTCTGTAGAGCAGAATGCGATGTGCGAGTGGGACTATAACTTTGTCAGATAGTCACCAGCTGTGCTGTAGGAAGCACCGAAGCTTCATGCTTTCTTTGCAACACAGAAATGCTGTAAAAGGTAACAATGCAGGACTACCTGTATTAACATAAATCAGACAGATCTGTATTGTATTGTATTAGTAATGAAGTAATTGTCATGATACGAACACTATTCCAGTTTCATATGGATAAAACTAGGCTGTGAAATTTAGCATTACTTGTGCATTTAAAAAACTTAATGATACACTTATTAATTTTGGATAACTGCTATTTCAGCCTCAGTGCTGCATGACGGCTTTTTGCATGAAATTTGCTTCCCACATTCCCCTTTATCAAAGAATGGATGGGTAAAGAAAGCAGATGAAGCTATTCTACTTGAAATTGAAATCTCTGGTATGGGGATGTTAATATGTGCAGTTAGGATAAATCCATGTTTCTGTCCTGAAAAAAAGCAGTGTGTTTCTCAAATCCTTACGCCTTAACTCAGCTGGCTAGGCATTTCACAGAGATTACTTAGATGCGTGTATATGTTTGAGATTGTCCCTTAATAATTAAGACTATTTACTGCAGCTCATGGGACACGGTGTGTTTTAAAGCCCACATAAATTTGATCTTTCACGAGCCCTTGTTTTCAAATGACCCTGAAAGCACAATAATCTTTATAGTCAATGTATGTATAAAATGTGAAGTTTAAGTGTATTCATCTTCAACCGCAGTGAAATCGATTTATTTTGCAGTTTGGCATGAGAGAAAAGAGATTTTTTAAAATCCTTTCTTTGTTTGAAGGATTTTCCCCAAATTTACCAGATAACAGTGAAAGAAAGGGGAAAAAAAAATATTGCAAATGAAAATTAAATAGAATATTTGAGTGTTAAAAGCAAATTTCAAGAAATGTCCTAATCTTTCAGGAATTAGTAAGATCTTCTGATCACGATTTCCATTCATAAATATTCAGGGCAACAACTGTCTGCTCTTCACTTTTCACTTCTTTGTCTTTTCTGTGCTGTTATCTTGACGAGCGAAAGGTATTATGATACTGCTGATCTGGGTAATCTTTCTTGCCATAGACTGAGGATATTGTGTCTGTCTAACCAGTACAAGCCAGCACTCCTGCCAAAGAAGCTGCCTGGGCCGTAACAGGGGCTTATCCTCAGCCCCCTGCTGCCAACGGAGGAGAAGCCACGGGGGGAAGCACGCTGGGACTGAGACGCTGGGAGACAACAAGGGAAAAGAAAGCTTCACCTGGGTTACTCTTTTGGTGTGTGGTTCTCCTTGGGGCTTCACAAGAGCATAGTGTGGGCGGGTGGGCAGGGTCAGGAAGAGCAGCCGAGGAAGGTGAGGCAGCCCCTGTTCTTGTTGGCATATGCCAGCGCAGTGTGGCTGCAGGTGGTGTGGGTAAAAGAGAAATTGTTGTTTCAGTTACAGCCTTGTAAAGGTTTCTTTCCTTATGCTAGTATTACTATTAGTGTAATCCTCAATGGATTCAGTCTGTCAGGTTAGGAAAAAAAGGGAATACTTAGGGTCAAGTATCACTTTTTGAATTTCCTCATTTATTTTAAATGCCGGACTTGAGCCGATCCTTTCCTAAAAGATGTGGAGAATAAAGCAAACATATCCTTCTCCTTTACCCTAGCAGAATTAATAACTTATCTGCAAAAGCCTCCCACTCTCTCATTTAGTTCCGTTATTCACTGGTTGGTCCCAGTGACGTTCTGTCTTGCTGCTTTTCTTAGGCACTGCAGAAGGAATATTTATGGAAAAGTTTTCACCAGAACCTGACATGTCATGCAGCTCTTTGGTAGCAAATATTTATACCTATTTTACCATCCTAATATGTCCCTAGCATTTTCCTGTTTTTTTCCTTTTATCTGCCGAAATAACAAGATGGAGGTGACCATCATGAGGAAACTTCAGTCTATTCTAGAAGTGACAATTAGGTTAGAATAAGGAAGGAGGGGGAGGAAGGGATCACAAACAGTATTTGCTGCTTAGGACAGGAATAAAACAAAATAAAGTATCCTTTACTGAATAGTTAATAGTCAAATACTCATTTGACAAGCACATAATGAAAATAGAATTATTGTATGTGATGAATAAGGGAATTATTTGTAATATTTTAATAAACGTCATAGATCTGACTAATTACCTGTGTGATATTAACCTATCAGAAAATACACAGTTGAATCAAAAGAAGTTTAAGAGGAAAGAGAGGAGCAGTTAAAAATAGAATCACTTGGAAAGTATCTGAAAAACAGTGGAGGAGCTATTGTAGAAGTACTTTCTACTTGACAGCTCTACAGTTGGTCTTTTGGTGTATAGTCTTTCCATGTCAATTATGCGGAATTATGTGTAATATTATATTAGGCATGCTGGACTAATTAATAGGATTAATTTACAGAAGATAAGACTGAAATCCAGATGGATTGTTTTACACAAAGTTGTAGGGTAACTCCTATAAACAGATCAACCTGGTGCTCTTAGCCTGGCTGGGATGGGAGCAGTTCACATATATTCAAGGGAATTATTGTGTTCTTAAAGGAAATAACATTTTAACACTTGGTTGTTCTGACACTTTGTGGTGTGTGTTACATACTCTGGGTGAATAATAGATAACATTCTGTTTTGAAGAACCTGTTTTCTGTGTCATTAATCAGTCGGAGTCTTCTGCTCCTGGAGAGTCTTGGCTCCGCTGGTTGTATTGTCTTCCACAGAGCTGGAAAACAGATGGAGCTCTAGTCAGGGGGTCTCCGTAGCTGAGGGTCCCACCCTGGAGATAGGTGAAGAATCCTCACCCTGTCACTGGAAAAGAGGAAATAAAGGAGTACAGACATGCATCTCACCTGGTAGTGTGGAAAAGAAAAGTACACTGGTATGCTGTGCATGTCGTGTTTTATGTACTTAAGGGAGGAAAGCTTTGACAATTTGAGAAACTGCACTAATAAATGTGCATACTAACATGCCAGGTGCACCAGCTCAAAAGCATGAGAGAATTAATTGTTAAAAATGTGCAGAAGCACTCTAGATACTGGAAGAAACTTGCCTCTCCAGAATGTGTGTCACCACCTTATACACAGGCCATTGCAGCTGCCAGACAAATGACAGCACTGGAGCCTACAGTCAGTATGCAAAAGACCCGGTATCCAAAACTGCCAGTGAAAGGAAGCAGAAAGTTATATCTTTCTATTACCTTGTTTTTTTGTTGTTTTATATACAGGCTGTTCACTGGCCTCCCTCCACCCTGGACATACTCAAATGGCATCGAGTGTTTTGGCAGGCAACACACTGACTGGTGTCTAGCACACACCATTCGTAAGAGCCATTTATTTTTTTTTTCTGTTAAAACTACAGCCTGGAAATATGTGTTGTTGAGACATTCTGCTGTTTCAAAATGCTCCAGAAACCAATTCCATGGCTGTAAATCAAGGATTATAATGTCATCGTAATAGTAAAGAACTTCCTTTCAGTCCCAAATGTGAAGATTTGATGTTCAGCTGACATGAATAGGATATAAGGCAGAGGGGGATGTGAACCATTTGATAGCTTTCCCACTGCATGATGCTAATATTTTGCCACTGAGCTTCAATTTCTGAATTTTGGTTTCACTCATGTTTACAGGAAAATGCTCACCTGTCCACAGTACATGAAATGGCTGTTTTCCTAACGAAGACAGAAAAAGGACATGATTTTCCGACTTTTTTTTAGTTTAAACCTATATAAACAGGGAACCACTTGAAAAAAAAAAAAAATCTTTAGCTTTTTATTTTTTTGCCTATGGAATGGTCATTTGCTAAATCTGCTTGTGAAAAACTTTGTCTTTCATTTTTATCTAGTTTGCTTAACTCTGAAATGAGGTAGAGAGAAGAAAAAAAAGAAATTCATTAGTCTGAGCTTTCACATGCCCAGATACTTGGAATTTCAGTGGCAAGCTTCTGACCTGAGACTTGAAGGACATGTATTCTCTTTCCTGCCCCATCCCATAATTCCCATCTGGTTTTATGACCAGGTTCCCAAAGAGATTCTCTAATGGGAGTCAGAAATCTAAACTGTCAGAATGGGAATGAGCTGTGAAAAGAACTTGGCTGCTGCAGGGTCAAATGATACCGTTAGCTTTCAGATGCGTGGAATTCAACTGAAGTCCACAGCCCAGAGGTGAATTCTGTATCCCAGAGCTGAACACTGTCTCCTAAACAGGGCATTGAATAAGGAGAGCACCGTCTGGCACCGTGATGTGCACGTGCACGATCCTTGGCATCCTCTTGCTGGGAATGAGTTTCTAGAGACGTGTATTGAACTGCATCACCCTCCAGGATGGAGGTGTCTTACTGAGCCCTGCCAGGCAGCTGTGCCTGGCTGTTCAGCAGTAACAGTGTGGCTGTGATTTGTCCTCTCTTCAGCCATCTTGCAGAGCAGCGCCTGAACTGCCAGACTCCAAAGAGGCCTTTCTGGGATCATGTTTTTAATTGCATTTGCTTCTTTTTACAAAAGCACTGAAGTTGCTTTGGGCCAGATGGTGACAGAGGAGAAGGGTAAGGAAGCAGCGATGGCTCACTTTCAGACCACTTATTGTAGGCTTGCTCCAGGATAGTTTACATATTTAAAGAAACATTTCCAGAGGGATGGGCACCCTAGGCTCTCCTTCCTCATTGAATGTTCCCACCTGTCCTGATCTGCTGAGCAGTTACACGTCCTTTGCTTTGCAAATGATTTGGCAGGGATGTGTGAATTCCCTCTGGAAATGTAGGTGCGCAGTTTCTACAGGTGTTTGAAAGCTGGCATCCTGAATGTAAAGGGAGAGTTCATTAGCTTCCTCTCCCACTACACACACAGACACACATTCACAGCTCCCTGTCAAAGCCGTTCTTGTATCCTCAGAACGCCTGATGAAGGATTTAAAATAAAACAACAGTCACCCCAAGCCATGAATTGTTCTTTAAAAATCCTCACAGGGCTGAACTAATGGTATACAGATGGCAAAGTCATGGTTTATAGATCTCGATTGTGCTGATACGTGGAGCGGGTCTCAAACAGCTCAGCTGGCAGGAGTGGGTGCTTCAGCCATTCACAGAACAGCAACCAAAGTACTTAGACTTTGTAGCCAGGCCTATTTTACTAATCTGAGCAGTGCCAGAGCAGAGGACTGGCATTTGCTCATCCTTATTGTCAGAAGAGTCCCTGCCACAGCTCTGGCCTGGGATGTTTGTCACCATTCTACTAATTCCCAAGTGCTGCCTGGGAACTCAGCACCGTCTGGGGAGTATTCCCACGGGCGTTTTGCACATGGTCACCCTGCTTTGGAGGCCCAGGGAGCTTCAGACCATGGATACTGCCCTTCTGTGACAGCCAGCCTCAGGCCCAGAACATGGTCTTGAGCACATTTTGTTTCCAAGTCTGGTTTACTTATTTGTATTGTCCTGAGCTAAGCAGCAACAAAGAAATACAGGATTTTTAGATCCTGATTCTAAGCCCTTCTGCTCTACCTAAACCTTATTTTTGATGCCTCCAAATTAATTTTTAAAGCTAGCTAGAAACAAAAATATCCTGGTGTTATTTTCTGGTCTAAATTTAGGAGCCAAGGCAGAGAGTTTACCAGCTTCTTACTGGTTAAATTCAGTCAAGACTAATGATCTGTGTGTTCCAAAAACATTTTGTTTAGATTGTTGCCACAAATGTAGACAGAAAACAATGCAAACAAGGTGCAGTGAGGAGAATGCATCTGTTACTGTAACACAGCAAAGGTAACTAATGGGTGGTGGTGGTGAAGGATAATACGTTGGGAAGAAAATCATATTTGAGTAGACAAAGGTAAGAGCTCTTTAAATCTTACTAGACTGAATTTATTATGTTTCCATGAGTGTGTAAAGGAATAAATACAAATGCTAAAAACAGTCAGCAAAGACTTGAAGTACCACTACTGACACCTTGTTTTAACTGAACCTTCATTCTTGAACAAAAATCCTCTCTCCTACCACATTTTTGATTTTTTTGATATGGAGCCTTTTATTACACAGAATTGTTTTATCAACCATATTTAATGGAGACTAACAAGATTTAACTGTTATGATATACTAGAGTTCTGTCTAATTCCTTAGTAAGTTCACCCAAAAAAAGTAACATGATTTCCTGGAAATAGAGAAAGCATGTCTTTTTGTTCAAAATAAAAGAGAAAAGGTTAAAAATCCCCAAACCAATGAGTTGGCATTTTGTGTTTACTTGAAAATGTGTCATAGCATATTCTTTACTACTGAGCACCGATACATCTTGTATGATTAGAAACTGAGATATGCCTTAAAAAAATTATTTGATAATTGCATTCCTCATATATTTTCATTCAAGAATGCAATAAGAGCATATCAACTATACTGTGTCAAAACCCCCTGTAACCCATATAATATTGAAATCAGTGATAGTATTTATCTTTAAAAAAGCAGAAACCAAAAAGAATTTGCTGCTGGGGAAGAAAAAAAAATATGACAGACAAACAGCCTTTAGTGGTTTTTTTGTCCAGCAGCAGCAGAGTAGGTACTTTATTTGGAGGAAACAGCTGTCTAATTCCGGAACGGCTCTATATTAAGACTCTTGAAGGAGGCAGGCATTTAAGATAAAATAGAGCATAACCATGAATTAGAAATAATAATAATGTGGCTTTCTTCTAGGACTGATTTTTTTTATTTTCTTGTAAACTCAAATTCCTTCTTTGGGCTGAGATAAATTGAGTCAACCTGGATACCAACTTCTTTCAATACACAGGACAAACAATACCATACCTTGTTTGAGTCTAAATAAGAGATAATGCTAATCTTTAAACCTGATTTTTTCTGTCTGCACAGAAGGAATTGCAAGACTGAGGCCCTAGCACGCCCCTGCCCCCACCCTTTAACACGGTTCCAGAGTAATCCAGCTGTTGAATACGTATCAGAAGAACTGGTCAAAGAAAAAGAAACAAAAAGTAGTGAAAGGAGAAATGAGGGAGAACACTGAGCTACAACATAGATTAAAATGGGTCTAGTCATGTGGGTGACATTTATTACTTCTGAATGTAGGGACTCTTTCCACGGGCAGGGTAGATAATTCTATTTACCAAACATTACACACATCAAATTCTCAATGAAATTAATGAACATATTAAATTCAAAATGAAAACATGAGAGAAAGAGGGAAAGGGTTGAATCTACTGCTTACACAAAGATACCTTTCCCTTCCCTTAATGTTCAATCTATCACCCATGCACAGGGACTACTAGATTTGCCCTTCAGCTTCAGGTTGACTCCTCGTAGATATTAACAAGGAGTGACCCCATGTCAAATGTGGTTCTTTCGCTGTTTTTCTTCATGTGAAATGTGTTGTGCTTTAATTTGGATGTGATCTCTGGCTACACACCTTTACCAGAAAGGTACAGGTTCTTGTTATTATTTATGAGATATTTTATCTGTTATATGAAGACCTGAGTGCCTCTACGTTTTCCTACCCTGAGGGCTTCAGAGTAAGAGTTGGAGCACACTTTCATTGGAACCCATAGTACAATTGCTCAAAGCCTAATGCTCTCTGTCACAGACAATAGCTCCCATAGGGGGGTGCAGCAATCCCTTATAAACAGACTTGTGCTCACAGTAAAAATGAATTTCAGCTCTCAGAAGAAACACATTTCAGGAAAGGCAAAGGACGTGAATTTCAATATCAGCAAATGAATTTGTATTGAGAAGTGTACTCCACATCCCACTCAAAAAATCCATTAGGAATAGGAAAATGTATATATAAGAAAAGAAAAAAAGGTAGAAAAGATAAAGTAGAGAGAGAGATGCGCAGCCAAGAGACACACATGGAAAACAAACCATATCTTATGGAGTACAGAATAAAAAAATTCATATACTCAATGAGTTCAGAATAGTAAAGTAATGCCTGCTACTCTGCTGCACTTTGGTTATTTGAACTGATACAAAAAAGTATAAAACTTTTAAGAATAAGCCTTTTACACCAGTGTTATGTTAAGAGGATGAGACTAGTATTTCAGATTTACTGTTGATCTGTGACTTTCATATTTAATCTATGGGACTTAAAAGACGTTTATACCTGCCTATTGGTGTGCTTCCATCTCCTGTAATTCCTGATTTATAGACCCTGGCAAAGCAAAAGTGGGATGAATTACTGAATGTGTTATCATGACATAATGTAATAACTTTTCTATGCAGTGAATGTTTGTTTAATAGAGGATGTCCTTTATAGTTCGCTTGTAAAATCAAGACAACTATGTGTTTTATGATAGTATGGGTTTTACGTTAGTATGGAGCCTGTAAGGGTCTTTCCCCTAGTTTCTGTTCCTCGCAGAAGTATGATGCAGAATCGTATATTTCACATGCAGTAGAACATCAGGATCCTTTTAGTCCTTTACTAAAGGACTAAAGGACTTACTATTGAAGACTGTGAAGCTCCAGAAAGTGGCAGAAAATTTTAGCAGAGACTGTGCCTACTTTTACTTTGCTGAAGGTGTAAAATGGTAATGAAAATTTATATTCTATGTTTTGCCTGACTTACCTTTTGAGTTCCCTATAGACTCGAGATAAATTGATAAAGGGCTTTCTCCATTCCAGTCAACAGCTTGGGAAAATGGGGAAGAGTGGGGAGAGGGTTAAACCGATACAAGGAAATGTTGTTTAGAGTTACTCTCCTTTTAAAATGTATGGGTATCTGCCTGTGAAAACTTTTGTGGTCAGGTGCAGCCAGATAAAAATCAGCCACAAAGGGAATTTATCATTTATTTTAGCTTGGCTGAATGATGATTTCTTAGTATCACGGTTACTTTTTTTATAATGCATCTCTTGACTGTGAGAAGCAGATATTGTCCCTCTGGTATAAAACTGATAGTCAATAAATCTATTTAATATCTTGTAGTTCTGCGGGAATCTAGCTGAGAATTTCACCAATACAAATGATGCTCCAGATCACATTCTGTGTTTGCTCATACTCACTGGAACATCAAATTTCAGTGGCAGCCATCTTTTATTATACACACCATTGGATGAAAGCAGAAATAGAAAATATGATTCAGTGCAAATATAGTGGATCTTTTGCACAGCATTATCTTCCTACTTATCCAATATTTTATCTTTCTCCTCTTACTTTGAACAACAGTTACTACCCACTAGGATAAGATATTCCTTTCTAGCGTTATTTTAATTTCAGCGTTTATTTTCTAGTGTGATTTTAATTTCAGCTTTGTATTTGTATTAATGAACAAATGCTGGCACTTAATATTTTTTTCCCCCGGGAAAACACTTTTTTCCTCTGATGTAAAATTGTTTTTCAATCTGTTTTTGCAAGTGGGCTCTAATCCTATACATCTATGAATTAAAGGCTTGTTTTGTAAAAGGCAGCTTGTAGATACAGGGTTGGAGGCCTCCCCAGTAAGGAGAAAAGTCAGTCTTTTAAATCATTCTAGGAGGTCAAGGAGAAATTAAAATTCATAGAATTTATTTGACTATAGTTTTCTTTTCATTTAGAATTAGCACTAGGGAAGCAAGGGTCTATCTTGCACTGTAAGTGTATTTGACATGAACAAAACTGATGAAAATACTCATACCCTGTTATCCTTAATGCAGCAATGCACAATTAGGTTAGCAAGAGATTTTGCAGTGGTAGACTAGCATTTTGGAGATGTGGATTCTTTTTCTTTGCTCAGCCATTGATGTAATCTGTGACTTTGGGTAAGCCACTTCTTAACTTAGGTTTCTGCTTGTACTGGGTTTACATGGCAAGGTTTTGGTAGCAGCAGCGTAGGGTGCTGGAGGCTGCAGGGATGGCTTCTGTGAGAAGACACCATGTCAGTCATAGCCAGTTCCAGCTGGCTCCAAAACAGACCCACTGCTGGCCAAAACCAATCCCAGAAACATTGTTGGTGGCACCTCTGTGATAACATTTAAGAACTGGTAAAAAACACAGCAACCGTGAGAGAAAAGTGAGAAAATGTGAGATAAACAGCTCTGCAGACACTAAAGTCAGTGAAGACGGAGGGGGAGGAGGTGCCCCAGGCAACCGAGCAGACATTCCCTTGCATCCCTTGGAGAAGACCATGGTAAAGCAGGTTGTCCTGCAGCCCATGGAGGACTGTGGTGGGGCAGATATCCACATTGCAGCCTGTGGAGGACCCCACACTGGAGCAAGTGGATATAGCCTGAAGGAAGCTGTGACCCTGTGGAGAGCCCATACCAGAGCAGGCTCCTGGCAGGAACTGTGGCCAGTGGAGAGGAGCCCATGCAGAATGATGTTTTCTGGCAGGACCTGTGACCCTGTGGGGTACCCACACTGGACCAGTTCATTCCTGAACAACTGCACCCTGTGGAAAGGACCCGTGTTGGAAAAGTTCATGAAGGACTGTCTCCTGTGGGTGGGACCCCACGCTAGAGCAGGGGAAGAGCATGAGGAGGAAGGAGCGGCAGAGACAAAGCATTATGGACTGACCACAACACCTATTCCTCATTGCCCCTGCAGCTCTTGGGTGTTTTTAGTTTTGTTGTTTTTTCTCACTCTCCTACTCTGTTATTAATTGGCAATAAATTAAATTACTTGCCCTAAGTCGATTTTGTTTTGCCCATGATGGTAACTAGCAAGCAATCTCCCTGTCCTTGTCTCAGCGCACAAGCTTTTCTTCGTACTTTCTCCCCCTGTCCTGTTGAGGAGGGGGAGTGATAGAGCAGCTGGTGGGCACTGGACGGCTGGCCAAGGTTTACTGCTTTAGTACTTTTTCAAAGAAAAACCCCAAGTGCTTTTGTGTCTGTTCAGTCAAATAGCCAGGTAACATGGCATCTTTTTTATGCCTCAGCCTGATCACAAATAGCAATATAAACTTTCTGCTATTTAATTTCTCTGGAAGACTAATCAGGGAAATATGGCTAGGGAAGCCCTAAAGCCACCTACATGAAGGACTCCTTCACAGTACAATCAACCAGTTACATTGAAAGTGTCACCCAGAAGAGGTAGTGTTGCGCTTGTTTCCTTTTGCGTGACCACTCAAGGGTGACACTGCTCATGGGTGGGGGAATTAAGATTGCTGCATATCTCAAGGTTTCAAATTTCTCCAACTTTGGGAGAAGCTGGAGAGAGTGGCCTCTGCAAGGGGAGGTGCGGAGTGTGTAATGGTGGAAGCTGGGCCACTGTGTGGTAAGCTAAATTGGGAGATTTTACCTTACTTGGTCATTTTAGGAGTGACTCCTGATTTGTTTTGATGGGGGTGGGTTAGGCAACAAGCTGTGGGCAAACATTTCTGTCTCTGAGTCCTGATATTGTGTGTGTGCATCTCTGAACACAGGAAGAAGAGGAGGCCTCAGTGGTGAGGGGCTTGTACACAATGCTAACACAGGACTGCACAGGACCTAAGTGGAAAGTATGGAATATAGGGAAAAGTAATGAAGGATGACTTTAAGATCGATTCTGGTCAGTGGGGATTTCCACGTTTATAACTGTAGAATAATTTAGGTTATAATTTAGTAATTTGTGGACTTGTACAAACCCCACTCAAATCAGAAGTAATTTCAGTGTTGGGAAAGATTGTCCAGAGACTTGTCCAGTTGAGTTTTTTTGTATCTCCAGGAAAAGAGATTTCAGACCCTCTCTAGCACTGACTTGTTTCAATAAGTACGTAGCCTTTCCCATATGGAAGCAACTCCAGATGAATTTTCCATATTTTTCACTTTTCTTTCTCAGAACTATAGCTAAATAGATGAACATCGCAATATGTTGCTGGAAACATCAGAAATGGTTTACTTGATGTATATTTATGTAATTTTTTCTGAGACAGCTACTGAATTTTCTTGTATTAATTCTATTATTGCAATGCTCAGTGTTGTACTCGGCATTCACTTGTAGCTGAAAAGCCTTGTGTTTCTGAATTACTTTAAAAATGAAAAGGATCGAATAATTTCATAATGGAAGTCAAAATTTGGCTAGCTATAGTATTTTGAAGATTTCAATTCCCAAACTGTCATGCACTTCCTTTCTGCTTTTTACATTGCAGAAGAGCAATTGCACCTTTTATATTAAAATAAACTGTCTCCATGTTCTTATATATACACTGGTTTTACATGCCTTAAACTTTGGCAGGTCAGTGCAGCAACTTTCAATGGGTGGCCCCTCTCTGGTCAGTTTCAGTGATTAGGTAAAGAGCTGTTATGTACGAATGGCAGAAGATGTTGTTATGTAAAGAAAAATAAAAATTCTTAGTTCACATTCAGGTTCGGACTGTCTGCTCTTTTATCCCATTTTCCTGAAATTCACCTTAAAAATTATGGGTTCACTATGATTTTTGATTCTTTTTTTAGGGAAAGAACACTATGCTTGATTGGCCAGATTGTATCGGCTCCGCCAAAGCACTTGTAATCTCAGGTCAAGAACAGCACTTGAGGAAAACAAAGTGGAAGACCAAGATTTAAGAACAATTCTGCCTCCCCTACATATGGCAGTTTCAGCTGTTTCTTTACTTGGTTTTATTTTTTTAATACATCTGAAGGCTGCAGGGAACAATTATGATCATCCTGACTGAACTCCTGCATAACCCACACTACACAATTTCACCCAGGGACTCTTGCACATAACGTAACAGCTTGTGATTGAATTACTAGAGCATGCTGAATTGCTGAAAGTCCTTACATGGAAACAGCTTGTTTTTTCTTTGGAAGTTCACTCTCTGTGGCTCTACCAGTGCTAGATTTGTGGTATCATAATGGTCTTTAGCAGCATTTTGCTGTGATCTTGCCATAAGATGACTACAGCTCTAGGTGAGCTGTGAGAGAGCAAATAGATGTTGATTTGAGCCTCGGCCAGTCACAGCTGAACCCGAGATTTTAAAAACTTCCAAAAACGCTTCTTGTATCCTATTACTGTCAAACAAAAATAGTTTATGTGGTAAAATAAAGCTCCAGTATCTTTTAGGGGGTGGGAATGAAGAAGGCTCATCTGTGATAATGCTCTGCTGTGCAAGGTGCTCTAAAGGCACAGCAGAACCCTCTCCTTTTTTTCAGACAAGACGTATGCCTCAGGTGAGAACCTTACAGATTATTTTCTGCAGAGAGGGCAGACTGTCCCTAGGAAGCACCCCATTAGGTATTCTCACAGAGTGAAGAGAAAGAGGAATATTTTGCACAGAATGTATCTGTTTACTCAGTCTTTTTTTATTTTTTTTCTCCTTAAGATAGGCCCATTTCCTGTAATTGCTTTTGAAGTAAACTACTGCCTAAATGGGAAAAAAAAAAAAAAAAAAAAAGGCTATTATGATTCATTGGTACTGGCAATTTTTGCTCAACTCTTTCCACTACAAAAGTGTAACAGTTACAGGGCCATTTTATAACTGACTTGCAGGAATCCTCTCCGTCCAGTTATCAGAGAGCATCTGTGCCAAAACCCTGGAATATATAACATAAAATAAGGACTGGGCTAACACGGTGCATTGTAATCCACAAAAAGATTCATATTGACTTTGGCAAGCAGTGTATCAGAATGGAAAATTGACAGTGAGTTTAAAACTCAACCGGCCAAACAGGCATATCAGCTGAGTTTGAGACTGGGCCGTGTATCAAATCCTGTGAGGTGCTGAAATCTGGTAATATGTACTGTATTCCTGAAAATGAAAAGACTAGGACTTCAGGAAAACTACATGGAAGAGAGCAATAGCGTTTCTGCACGTTGTCATTAACATAGTCTATGCATAGCTGAGACTCTTTTGACTTTTCTTTGACTATTTAGGCAGTGCTTATTTCTGCTGTCAAAATTAAATAGATATCCAAGTGCTTTGCTGCATTTTACCTGAACTCTTTAGTGGAGACAGTTAATTAATTCTTTCCCAGTGGTTTCATTAAGCCTCTAGAGTTAGTCTGTGAACTATTATTTGAGTTTGTTAGTAGGCTATTCTCTTATCTACAAAACCAAGATACAAACAGGAATGTATTCTAAAAGACTGTTGGAAACTGTAGGTGTGTATTTGAATGCATACTGAGGATGCACTTTTGTATATGTAAACCAATATATGGAAGTGATGTGACAAATAAACAGCTATGCATGTATGTATGCTATCTGTTGAAAAACATTGATCAAATCTCTCAGGAATGTATTCCAAGGATTTAATCTTTAGGATTAAATCTTTAGGATGTGGTGTTCATTTCCCCAAACTCAAGTCACTGATGGTTAACGATCCAGACATCTTCCAGTGTCAATGGAGAGAGACACACTGGTCTAACAAAGACTAGGGAACTAGAATAGACCACTACCTTTTAGGTGGCCAAAATTAGGTAAGACACACTTTATCATTTCGTTGTAGGTAATCACTGAAATACTACCCATTTGTGTCTAATGCACTCCATGCTAGCTATAAAGTGTACTGGGGATAGCGTTTCACAAGCTTTCCATTGTTCACCATTTCAAATATCAGTCTGTAAAGTGGATATGACGCTAGTTGGGATAAGGTGCTTATTTTACTGACATATGGGACATGCAATTGTGGCTTTGAATAAGACTTTCTTACAGCTCTGATATCTATTTCACTGTCTAACTCATGTCACCTAGCACTCTCAAGTGTTTTTTTTTTTTACATCAACTCCCAGTTTCTCAGAAGTTTAGAAATGGTATTTCAATTTAAAACAGTGTAACTGGAAAGTAACACTGAATTGTATGCTGAATAGAAGGTAGAAAAATACTGAATCTGTTTTTAATCGAAAATGAGCTAATTATTCTGGATTGGGGCCTGCTCATTTTGAAAGTGCGGTTAATGTCTTTAAAAAGAGTTCTATGGAGAATAAATGTTATGAGGGTGTCTTTTCCCCCAAGAATTTTACTTTGTAGTTTGAGATCTGAATCTGCTCACTTTGTCAATAAAATTCTTAGAAATCCATAAGCTGATAGTGCAATAAACAAGGTCCAGCATGTAGAAATATGTTAAGAAACTAATTGCATTTCTACTATTGCTTCATTTTTATTTTTTTCACCTGATGTGTCATTCTATAGCAGATTTTATAGAGCATGAGGTGAATTGATATAATTAGCTTGGTCTCCTGCCATCTTTCCCATAGGTCAAGCCAATTAAAAGACAACTGAGGGAGACAGTACTCCAAACTGTAGCATATGGCACCATGGCATAAAACACACAGTAGATAGAAAACAAATTGGCCGGGATTTTAGCTTTGAAATTTAATTGAATATAAACTATGTTTGACTCTGAATCACCTTGAAATTTCCTTCTTTCTCTTGGCTTCTAATTTTCATCAAGAACCAGAGCAATATTCTCTTCTTGGGTCACGTAACGGCATCTTGTTTGCCTTTGAATCAGTTCCCTGCTGCAGCTATTTCACTGCTCAACATTTTTCTTTGGTTTTAAGTAGAGTCAGTTGAAAGACAAAATTTCTGACCTGTGATGTATTTGGAAATGCTAAAATTAGCTTTACTGCAGAAAGCAAACCTTCCTCTCACCCCACCCCACTAACAAAGCAAATAAAATGTGTAGTTTTCAAATTTTCTTGCTGTGTGGAAAATCGTAAGGTTAGCAATAAATGAAACTTTTGCTTTTTTTTGCTTCAGTTCAAGGTTCACAGCACCATTCCCTATCCGATCTGAGTCTGAACTCTAAAGACAGGGAACCTGATTTCCCTAGGAGTGGTCCTAGGCCAGTCTGACAAAAATGGGTTTGCTGGGAATAAAGCATCTATCAAAGCTTTATTACAAGGTGTACGCGCAGGATATTTCTCAGTGCTGACGCTCTGTCCTCCATGTCTGTAAGCTGCTAGTGGGTTGCTTGGAATGACTTCAGCACGTGCCAACCAGCACTTCACAGACAGTCCCTGGGTGAGACTCAAAAGTTAGAATGACCTAGGAGAGATTCTGCCGACACAATTTAGATGTGGTCACCTTCTTCTGGAGGCAGAGAGCCTGCTAGCGAGAGGAAGGCTGTTGGACAGAGTATTTGGAAAAACACTCTGGTTTCTTTTTTTTTTCGTTCTATTTAGATTTGATCTTTTCAGGTAAGATCTGTTTTTCTGTGAGCACCACTTAGTACACCCCTCATGTCAGCTGGGGCCTTGAGTGTTTCTATTGGATTACAAAAGGGTAGCGCTGAAAACTGGGCTCTAAATCCAGCTACAGAGTGCATGGCTGCTTAGAAGAGGTAAAGTTCACTCCTTATTGTTTAGGGATTCTTTCCAATACAGGATTTTTTGATTCCTTGTGATTTTTTTGTGCATTGTAGTTCAGACAGGGTAACTTTTTTTTCTCATAACTACTTCAAATCTAAAAGTACCTTAAGCATGGTTATATAGCTGCTGCGTCTGACTTACCATTGTTCCATTAAGCACCAGCCTAACTCATCTTTCCATAGACAATGGAATTATGTGGAATGGAAGTGCAGTTGTGTGCAGAGTAATGCATTGTAATGTACAGAGTAATGTAGAAATTAAAATTTCTAAATATAGTCACCTCACACTTTTGGAGGACAGGCAAACAAGATCAAAATGCGGAACAAAACTCTTTCCTGGATTCAAGTAATGAATAAATTAATGTCTGTATATGCTATTCACTATGATCCTTGAATATACATTGGGATACTCTCTGATGAGCATGAGAGAGCAAGGCATGTCTGCTTAATTTTTAATCTCATTTGTGGGTTAGTCCTTGTAAAATAATAATTATTATCAAATCAGATCCTCTGAAAGAATGAACTTGTCAAACTCACATACTTTATCTGCTGTGGCAATTGATGTCAGTATGAAAATGCCATGCCAGCAGTGCTTAAACTAAGAGTTTGTCAGTTGCCCTGTGATAAACTCTAACATTTGAGGGATTTTTTTTCATCCCAGTTCATCAAATCACACAGGTCTGACATTCAATACGTAGTCCTCAGGGTTTCAAATGTCCTTTTGCTCTTGATTTATGCTAGCAATAGAATACTTGAAAGAATGAAGGCTAAGTATCATTGCAGTGGCTAAGTGACTCCGATTAAATAGATTCCAGAAATTGGCTGTGGACAGCTGCATTGAAGTAGGCAGTTTGGATGAGTAAAGCTGGAAGTAAAAGAAAGCTTGAACTTCGTACTGGTACAGGAGAGCAGGGGAAAGAGGGGAGCAGCTTATTTCCCAAATTTCTTTGCTCTGAAAGCAAGGTGAATCTTCAACATGTTCTCGGTATTAGGAGATCAGGTTCAGGGACTCATCTTGCTTGACTTTAGAGGCCTTCCATGTGGATGGCTACATGTGGGCTCATCACCTTAGGCTCAGGCATGGGCCTTTCCAGGGTTTTATTCTTCTATGCTTTCTTTAAATTAAGGTAAATCACACTTCCTAGTACTTACGTGTGTTCACTGACAACACAGACTCTTGATGGCAAACAAAAATGTTTATGTCCACGTTGCATATGCCAGTGAATGAACAGCTGAATCCCACTCCCTGCTCTGGACAGCGGAGCAGGGAATGAGCAGAGAAAGAAAAGCATTAATGTTGGCAGGGAAAGCAGAGAGCTTTGCCATAGGTGGAACAAGCAGTAATTCATAGAAATGGGTCTGGAAGTCTCCTTTACTGGCACAACCACAAGCCAGATTATATTCCAGATCACATGGAGACTGGTCACAATCAAGTGCTTAGCAAGGGAATTGTCTTTTTTCTGAGTATATTTTTCCATCCTATCTTAAATGCACTAATTATTTCCACCCTCTCTCAGACTCTCATTTTAAGTTGTAGTAATCATAAGATTTTGTGCAGGAAATCGCATAAATCATTTTCTTAACTCTTTAGACATCTTTTTCTATGCTAAAAACTTCATTTATTTAACTTACAGCAGTTTTGTTTCCCTGTATGTAAAGAATTCTGGGAACATTGTTCTCAGAAGTATTCAGTCAGATTTATCGTCCTAGTGTTTTACATATCCTGGTATCTAAAGAACCATCTTTAAATCCTTCTAGATATTCTTAAGTGGAAAAAACCACACACATACATACACATACATATATATTTAAAAATGACATGGACAAGTTTTTTTTTTTGGTTGTTTTGTTTGTTTTTTCTTTAAAATAAATGCTCTTCCCTTACTCTCTATCTCATGCTGTAATTAATATCTTCTGCTGCCATGTCTTGCCTTATAACATACAGGAAACAATTTATTTGTTGCCACACGATGCAAGTAAATTAGAAGACAGAGGGTCTGTGAAGCTAATGTTTTCCAAGCAAAATGTCTATTCTCCCAAAAAAAGGGAGAAAAGGTATGGTGTATTACCATCACCTTTCCAAACTCCTCTCCTCTCCCTCCCTACCCCAGATTCTCTCAAGGTTAATTTGAAATTATACAAAACTCCAGTTCTTTGGAAAGGGATTTTATCTTTTCGTTTAAAATAAAGAGCTTTACTTCAAAATGTTTCCCCGTCATCACGTAAAACTACCACAAATGCTTGCACAGCATACACTAGAGGGCAATAGTGAGCTACAAATATTTTCCGGTTTACCCTTGGTATTTACATTATAGTGCTTCTCAGGTACTTTACGTTCCTCTTCTCCCCTGCCTACAGGCCGATCTCACAGTATAAAATCTTTTGCACAATAGGACCAAATGCAATGATGTGCTTTTTCCACTGTTCTTAGGATTTGGTGTATTTCTATCATATAGATGAAATTGGTGACTTTCATTACTCCAGAAGGTTAGTCGCTGATTAGTCTGAACAAACCCGACGTTCAGCCTTTCCTGCAGTGCTAATATACCTTTCTCTCATTCTGCACTCAATCTGCTCTTTTGCTCTTGCCAACATTGGTAATATCAAACGAGAGTGAGCAAGTATGTGGGTTTACATATTTTGCTTTGGAATTCTTTTTAAAGCCAATTTAAACCCTGTGCTTCAGAGATCAAGGGCTACTATGTGCAAATGTTATACCTTGTTTCTGGATGTATAGTTATACCTTGTTTCTGGATGTATGAATGCAATACAAGTGGCAGAAAAGGTGAAAAGAAGTAAGTAAGAAAAATATTTCAGGAAAATATAAGAGGGCAGCATTTGTTTCTTGCTTAAGATTGTGACATAGTTTCCTAAAGAAAGCATATTTGCCTTAGAATTTGTAAGAAAACTGAGCAGCACTTCCTGTGTTTTTAATTGCTCTGTGGCTTGAATTGAATGACATTTCCAAAACTAAGAAGTTCACCTACCCCAGCTTTCTAAAAGTTTTGTACTACTATCAGCGGACTGCAAGTAGAAACAACCCCTTTATTCCTTTGACCTCTGCTTCTTGTCATATGGATTTTTTTTCTGCTTAAGCTGGCGGTTGGAATTAAGCTTTGCTGACAGACTGGGGATGGAAGAATTTTTTTTTTTTTTCCCCCATCAGCTGCCTGTTCGTTTTGCATGAGTGTAGAGATTTAGGGAACAAGTCATTATGACCTTATATATGTGTAGTACATCATGAAGTGCAAATGAGAAGTGATCTCTCTTGGATGGGAATATAAAGGTAATATTTAAGAAGTGCTTGAGATGTTCTTTTTCCCTAAGATTTCCTTTGGCATTGGTAAATGTTTTTTTACATAATCAGTGGCATTGCACTCTAAAGGAGTTTTTAAAGTAATCTCCAAATAGCACTGAGGCACTGTCCCCAAACACCAGAGCAGGATGTCTGATCTGATCGTAGCTACCGTCACTATTTTCTGAACTTCAGTTCCTACAAACACCTGCCTGATTGCCCTTTACTTGGATCTACTCACGGGACCACAGTTGTTTGTGAGAAGCCCTAAGGTTCTGAGCCTTTGACAAGATGAGGGCCCGAGCCGGCATCGTCTCTTTTGCCTTTCTTTTTTGTGGTGGAAGACAGGAGCTCTGAACTTGTTGCATAATTGACTTTTATATTTAATAGACTGCCTTCCATTACATCAGTCTGCCCCTCGGGCCCTGCTGAAGTCCTGATTGATTTCTAATAGCTTTTAATGTTAATACTGTAGCCTGCTGCTATTTTTCAGTGCATTTGATTGATGTTTTTCTGTATTGGCTTCCTAACACATACCCAGATAGTGAAACAGTCTGAGTGTTTCTGATTGGGAAACACTGTGGGGAGGGAGAGAAACACCCAATATTGTTTTTTTCATTGCTTTTAATTGGAAATGCCACCAGAAAGCATTCCCACAAAGCTGCCTAACATAAGCCAGCAGTCCTGGGAACTAGGGACTAAGCCCTAGGATCTCGTTAGCGGGCTCAGAGGACACAGCACTTATGATTGTGTCCAGAAAAGTCTGCTTTTACTGTTGCTACTTTTCTCTAATTTAGGAAATCTTTGAAAACCGCCTGTGGTCCACATAAACTTCAAATAAAGCTGTACTTGAGACTGAAAGAGTATCCCGCCTGGCCACCCAGCCCTACAGTGGAGGCCTGGGGACCGCACGGTCAATGGCAGTTCACCTGCTGGTACCTGGGTGTTCTGCCCCTACCTGGGCACCTCCCACCCTGCAGAAAGCATTAACACCACACATCGTGCCTAGGAGCTTAAAAATGTTGCAGGGCTGATGGATTTATCCAGTACAGGGGAAGCCTGCTAGTGCTGAGTGTCCCGGCAAGAAGACAGGAACAAACCAAGTGGCTGGGCTCAGACTTGGCCCGAGCGTTGTCGGCTGACGACTCTCCCTCTACACCCTGACACCGGTCCAAAATGATCTGTGGACTTTGGGCTGATAAACTAGGTTTTCATATGGACCAGTGCCTTCCCGGAGCTGGCAGGAGTGAGGAGCAGATGTCCATGAAGCAGCTGGCAAAGCTGCCTCGAGCTGCTCCTGGCCAGACTGATGCCAGGCTGCCCCATGGCGGCGTTTGTGGTGGATGCTCTGTGCTTCAGTGGGGGTCACCCAGCTGCAGCCTCCCACTTGTACCAGCTCCATCCTGGCTCCTACTCCAGGCCTGGCCTCCCTGCTGGGGCCAGGTCCGCCTGCTCTCCCTGGGTAGCTCTCAGCTGCCAGCTGGAGACGGATGCTGAGCGAGGCGGGGGTCAGGCACGGCTTCCTTGGCAGGTCAAGCAGCTCAGCAGCTCTCCCCTCGGACTGCTGCAATTACCGGTTGTCTCTGCCCCCATTAGAAAATAAAACAGCATTCCTCAGTCTGGGCTTCATCCCACAGTTCCCAAATGCATCTTTCCTTAGCAACTGGTTTTCCTTCTGCTGATGGCACGGTCTCCAGCGAAATCTGTCTCCTCTCATTACTTCCGAGGAAAACTCTGAAAACCTCAGCGACTCATGCTTAGCTCGGTGGATAGATTTGCTGCTTTCTGTTTTCAAAACACAGTAAAATAATAATTATCCCTTGCTGCTCTCTTTGTGGTTCTTAAATAATACTGCCCTCATTTAGGGAAAAATGGCATCTGTTAAATCCAAACCACATAGTAAGTTGGTGTCAGAGCCAATGTTACAGCTTGGGAGTTCTTGGCTTTTGGCCTCATGCTCAGTCCGTCAGGCGATTTAATCTCCTTAGGAATCAGAAAACTACTACTTAAGAAATAAATATAATGAGATGCACCAAGCTTTTCAAGAAGGGAAAGAGCAAAAGTCTCTGAGAAACAATGCAGTCGCTTCTGTAGCTGTGAAAATAAAATAACCAGCGAGTTTCCCATCTGCACAGGGCTGGATTCACTATGGAGTTGGTAAGTGATGATATTGACAGTTAGTATAGTTTCAAGCAAACTGTTCATTAAGATTTTGGCTGCATTTTCTCTGCCTTCCTGTGCCTGTTTTCACATATTCTTATGAAAAGTTGTGCCATAGTTTTATGCAGCCATATGCAAAATACCACTGCATGACCTTGGGCCAGCTGACAGGTGCCATATTTATGACAACACAGCATTTTTAATGGAGATCAGATACTACAGTGAGAGAATCCTCCAAATATCACAATTTGCCATTCTTCAAAACAAGCAATAAAACGCATGCTAGCATTTTGTACACAATAATGCAGCCGGTTGGATTGTGTTGCTTACTGAATTGTCCTGGGATTTTCATAACAAACAAAAAAAACAAACACAAAGCCTCATTTTACTGCAACCTTATGCATGAGATTTTAAGCCCGCTACAGTCAGTAAATATGATTTTGAATCTTCGATGATACACATAAATCAGCCTACTTCTGAAAGCAAGGACTGAAAGGAAAGTCAGATGGAAGCAGCAGATTATATAGATCATGAGCTATTTTTCACTTCAAGCAGCTGTTTAATTTCACTGGTAGCGTGTTCTTCTGATACAGAAAAATAATCCAAGCTAATGTACGGTAGCAAAAGAACTAAAATGCTTAATACAAGCTGCTTGTACAGGATTCAAGCATAAGCAGAACAGTATTTCTAAGCTCATAAATTTACCATCAGCAGCACGGTCTTCCTTATGATGACAAATTAGCCTCTAAAATCACATGATAAAAGGTATATCACTGGAACCTGAGCAAAGGTCAACCAAGTCTGAGTGGAAATCCTACTGTGCTCCTGAATGCATGGGATCATTTTCTCAGTGATTGTGCTGCAGCATTGGGTGTTTGAAAGGATTATCTGTTGCTGATGGGTGTGTGTGACTGTGGGTGTGTGCACTGTGTGTGATAGAAGACTAGGGTGCTGCAAACTGTGCGTGGATTAAACTTCAAAAGCATTCAATTTAATGCTTTTATTTCTTGGAGTCTGTGTCCTTAATCTTTGTAATAGTGACCAGCTACCGTTCTGCAGGAAGAAACATTTTATAGGCACAGGAGAAAAATAAAACCATGCAAGTGACTTTTTTCTCTGAAGACAGGTTTGTATCCTAGGAGGGTTTGAAAGCCAAGCTTTAAGAGCACAGATGTGCAATATCTTTTGTGGAATGTGTATATGATCTTCCTATGTATCACTGAGTGTGAAAGGGGTTTTTTGCTCTTTCATCCATGCATCACTTGTCACCACTTAAATACAAATTGCAAACATTTTTGAAGGCAAATGCGTGCCCAGAAGGATTCCCCATCCTTCAGAGTTCAGGGTGTCTATTGTAAATTGACCCAAGTTCATTCTTTCAATTGACAGGATTTTTCTTTTTCTATTTCAGGAAATGTAGATGGTATTCATCACTATACAGCATGTTAGTAACTCAGTGAACAAGGGTTTTTATATAATTAAATCTCCTTATTTGAATGTCTGTCTGCTTGTAACTTGTTGGGGTACATGTTCACAAATTGGCTAAAATGCTTTAGGTTACAACATAGGATACAGATAGGGTCTTTAGCATGGCTTTGACAATTAAATTTCATTACTAGATGTTGGGAAAAGTTTTTTATTAATATTTTCATATATCATATGCAATTACATATATATAAAAATACATATGCGTCTGTGTGTCTTTGTGTTTGCATTTTTAACTATCCAGAATTGTTACTAAAGGTCAAGACTCAGTCTCTACTGAATGCCTGGTTGCTGTGTGGCTTGTTATGGTTCATGGATTGATTCCTGGTCTAAGTCCTGCCACACATAGAACAGTTTGAGTGCTATAAAGAGGTACATGTTTCAGCTAATGACTGTTAAATTAAGGTGTAATATTCTTCTCTCTCTATTGTCTTTTGATTGGGGGCTAAGTGGTATCATCAGGGAAAACTAGAAGCAATGGGGTGAAGGAGATATGGCTGTTTCAGAGGCGTAAAGAGTCTCTATTTCAATAGACATTGCCCCTGTATGTCTGTACCTTCCAAGGTACGTTTACCCAAACACTACAAATGCAGCAAAATCATCCCCTGTTGATATGCCAAGGTTGGGGGTACACCAATATCATCTCTGTGCTACCAGCAGAACCTCTGTGCTGTTCCTCTAGAATTCTCAGTTCCTCTCTTGATTGTCTGCACTAATGGAGCTGCACAGATGGTGATGTTTGGATACAATATTTCAAATTGCATCTATTTCTTAAGAACACAGTCTTGTCATCGCTTCCCATGAAATATCTTGTTTTGATTTATTCATTCCAGCAATTATAACTGGTGTCTGGTTGTGTGAATACTAAATCAGATTCTTACCCAGTGCTCCACAAGAGGGAAGGAGGCTCTTTCAATCCTTGTGTTGCCACACTTTGAGTGAGGACAGATAGTAATGACAGGAAATAACCTTAACCCCTCTGTATCAAACCTATATCAGTGATTGCCTGAGAAAAACAGAATCACAGAATCATAGAACAGCCTGAGTTGGAAGAGACCTGCAGGAATCATTGAGTTCAATCCTTGACTCCACACAGGGTAACCTAAAAGTTAAACCATGTATCTTGAACACTGGCAGGCTTGGGTCTGTGACCACTCCCCTGGGGAGCTTGTTCCAGTGCTTAACCACCCTCTCAGTGAAGAACCTTCTCCTAATATCCAATCCAATCTTCCCCTGACACAGCTTTAAGCCATTCCCTCGTGTCCTATCACCAGACACCAGAAAGATCAACACCTCCCTCTCTGCTTTCCCTCAGGATGGAGTTGTAGACCAATGAGGTCCCCCTCCGTGTCCTCTTCTCTAAACTGAACAAACCTAGTATCCTTATCTGCTTCTCATAAATCATGCCCTCTAGTCTTTTCACCATCTTTGTTGCCCTCCTTTGGACACATTCTAATATTTTTATATTCTTCTTATATTATGGAGGCCAAAACTGTACATCACACTCAAGGTCAGGCTGCACCAGTGCCGAGTGTAATAGGAAAATTGCTTTTTTTGACCAATTAGCTATAGTGTGCTTAATTCACCACGGGATATGGTTGGCCCTTTTGACTGCCAGGGTCCATTGTGGACTCATATTGAGCCTACCATCAACCGAAACCCCCAGATCCCTTTCTGCAGAGCTGCACTCCAGCCTCTTGACCCCCAGACTGTACATACATCCAGGATTATATCACCCCAGGTGCAGAATATGGCATTTGTCCTTGCTAAATTTCATACAGTGGGTGACCTCTATCAAGATGTCTCTGTAAGACCTCTCTACCCTTGAGGGAATCAAGGACTCCTCTTAATTTAGTATCTTTGGCAAAACCACTTAGTGTACACTCAACTCCTGTGTCCAGGTCATTGATAAAACCATTGAAGAGAACTGGCCCTAAAATTGAGCCCTGGGGAATACCTCCAGTTACTGACTGCCAAACAGATGTTACCCCGTTTACTACAACACTTTGAGCCTGGCCTTTCAGCCAACTGTTCATTGTATTGTGTACAAGTCTAGCCGTATGTTGGACATTTTATCCAGAGGATACTGTGACAGACAGTTTCAAAAGCTTTGCTAAAACAAACAAACCAAAAAACCCCACATCCACTGCAAGGAGCAAGAGCAGGGAGCAAGAGGCAATAGCCAGGCCTGACTATTGACACAAGGCCAGTGCAAGCACACGTTGGAGCTGTGTCATAAAAATAAGAATGTTTACGTGAGCATGAAAATATAACCTCTGAACTCACTGAGGGTCACTTCTCCTTACTTTCAAATGAAGAGGGAGTATTCTGAAAATGTTCACTTGCCATTTTTGAAATTAGGCTGTAAGTACAGCATACTGGTGTAGTAGCTGAGTCTTAAGGGCATTAACAGATTAATAATATTTTGAAAAGTTCTGAAACTGAGAAAAAATTACCTGTAGAGATATGTAGAACAAACATATTTATATGACAATCAGTTATGGGGTGTGATTATTGAAAGGAGATGGTATACCATCAACATATTCAGAAAAAAGGGTAGGAATTCATACTAGGAACAGGGCAGATTTTCAGCAGCACAGGTGTATGTGTGAGCATTTCTTGAGACTCTAAGTTAGAAGAAGAAATGAAGGGCTGCTAAGGACATACAGAGCACTCTGCAAAAGAAGTTGGACTGCTGTTTGGCCATGGTCTCTACTCTTACTCTGCTGGGACTTGCTGAAGGTCCATGATACAGGGCACCACGAAAATTTTTGTAGAGAGCTTGAAAGATAAGTTGTACACCAATCCAGACACAGATCTGTAATTACTGGGCTGTCTGGATCAAAATGGAAAGGTAACAACTCTGTGTGGAAAAGATGGAAAGGTAGTAACTTTGGGTGGGAAAAAGGGTCCTCTGAGTCCAGTGTTCTGTGCAATTGTCTTGCCTAAAGTTGCTCTGCCAAGGAAAAAAGCTGCATGTGAACAATACTAGACAGAGTGTTTGAGCTGTTCTTATCCTGACTGTTACCAGTGTCTCTCTTATTAAATATTCACATCTGTACATACCTATCTCCAGATCCCCCAGGTGAGTGTTCTGTGAGATAGCACTGTTACTCAGATTAAAGAAGGGTCATGGGGGGAATACTCCACAGGTCAATGTTTTTGTTCTCCTTTTATTTTCTTTATGTATTTCGGAAGGCAGTAGGATTTCACTTACAATGTTTCTAAGTTTAATAGTCGTTCTGTGGACTATATATCTGATATCTGCATAGCACACTGGAAAAAAATGCCTTATCTCTTCAGTAGTAAACGTGGCCCTATAGTACACAAATTGTACAGGAGTGGAAGAGTTAAATACTTCCTGAAGAAGGAGTAATATTTACACTCCAGGAAGGTTTTCCTGACCTATCTTATGCTAGTACTGATGAGATTGTTCAGGGAAAAGAGGTCAGAATTATCAGGCCTTTTCTTTGCATATTTCATTTAGAATGTAGACATGATATTTATGTTCTGCAACGTGCAGAGCTCATTTTGCAGAGGGGACTGTCTGCATGAAAACAACATGAGGAATATGTACCTAGGGGGTCGTGAACAATTTGTCTATGGACATATAGTTTTTTGTTTAGGCCTCAATTTTTGCAGTTGTGTAATATGTTGACAGAAATATTAGAACTTTGTGTGAACTTAAAATATATTTTATATTGGCTCAGCAGTTGCTGTTGATCTTAAGTAGTTTTATCTCATTAATGAACATTGCCAGGCATAACACAAAGATCTTTCCTTCACTTTCATGTTAGGGTGCTTTACTTGTCTCTCAATGCATTCACCCTTTATAACCATTTATGTATTTTTAAGAGGTGACTGCAAAAAATATTTTAATAAACAGCTTCTGACTCAGTAACTAATGGTTGCAACTTCAGTTCCTTTGTGGCTTAAAAACAAGTGTTTATTTAGAAAATGCCTTCAGCAAGGATATATTTTGGGATTTATTATATGTCACAGATTAAATTATTTCTTGTTTATTCCCTTCACTTAAAATGCATAATTAATATTTCACAGTATGTTTAGATTAGTAGTTACATTTGGGTCTTTGCTTAATTTTAAAAGTCATTTAACGTGATCTAAGTGAGGCTTAGCCTTAGTACTCTCAGAGCACAACCCATAAATCAGGTTAAATGAGTCAGGGAGCTTTAAAGCTGCTTTTAAATCTGGAACGCTGGCAAAAATTACATGTTATCTAGGGCTACAGTAGCTTGTCACCCACTGATAATTAATGATACAAATTCCACAGCTTTAAACAACCACAAATCAGGAATTTTTAAAGGGATCTCCATATGAATTGCTGGGAATTTAAGATCTGCAAGCTTTTATTTAATTTCTCCAGAAAGAAAAGTATTATTGGTCTTCACTCTGTATTTTTCTAATCAGAAATGGTTTTGCAAGAGGACTTGCATGTGTCGAAATTGTATTTATGTATCTAAAACAATAAGATTTGCTTTTGGAAAGGTCATCATAAGTACAGAGATGAAGTCGGGTAGTAACGGTAGAAACATAGGATAATTTCGGTGGGAGGGGATCTCAGGAGATAATCTAGTCCAACCTCCTGCTGAAAGCAGGGTCATCTGTAAGTTCAGATCAGGTTGCTCAGGGTTTTATCTAGTCAGGCCTGAATACGTCCCAGAAAAAATTAATTTGTAATGCACATGTGCAAAGCTGCGGACTCAATATTCATTCATGAGCTAGGGCCCAAAGAGATGTTCTCCCTCTTTCACGATCTTTTTTTTGCTCTCCCATTACTGGCTGCTTTTCCTCTTTTTCCTTTCTCACCTCTTGTTCACCTCACCTTCCTCTTCTATACTTCATTCCATTTTTTTATATCAGTTCTAAAAAGGATAGTAAATAGATTGTTGGAGTGTGATCCAAGCCGTTGCTGTTCTAATCATAGACTCACTGAAAAGAAAATAGAAGGGGCATCAAGAAGTCATTCAGTCTACCATGATCTTTCCATCAGATTCTGATGCCTTAAAATAGAATCTGTCAGACATAAACCCTTCCCAACTTGTCTCTGTTGAACCTCTAACAATGGAGATTATAAACCTGCTCAGGCAACAAGCTGCTCCGGGGCTTGATGAGCCCTAGATTCAGAAAGGTTTCATTTATGTCCCACCTGAACCTCTTTAAGGTCATTCTTTATTGTCCTGTTTGTAGTGGATATGGAAAGCCTTACTTTTTGCTAAGATCAATATTTTCTGAATATTTTCTGACTGGTACCGTGCCCAACATAATATTTTTTCTTTGAACTGAATAAATACTAACTAATGCTTTCAATACATCCCCAAAGATCATATTTTTTATACCTATGATAATTTTCATTGCTTGCAGAATAATTTCTCTTGTTGGTCAACATTATTTTTGAAGTCTGATGTCCACAACTGGACACAGTATTGAGCTGGACCCTTAACAATGCACTCAGTACAGCAGAACATTTTTTATAAATGATGATTCTATTTGGATCTTGGTTTGGCATTTGCCTTTTTCACTACAGCATGACACTGTTGATTCATGCTCAGCATGTGATCTATTTATTATAAGCCTTAGACAGTTTTCTGAAGAGCTGCTATTGCTTTTTTTTTCAGTCATTCTCAACACAACATTTGTGTAGTTGATTATTTCTTCCTAAAAGTAAAATCTAGTGCTTGTCTTTATTGGAATGTGTCTTACATTTTTAGGTCACTTCTCCAGTTTGTCAACATCATTTTGAATTCTAATACTATCCTCTAATGTGCTCACTGGCTAAAGCAACTCTTTCTAGTCTGGAGTCCTCCTCCAAGCTTATAAAAGTACTGCCCATTCTCAGTCAGGTCATTAACAGAAATGCTAATGGAGAGCACCTTATCCCCTTTGAATTCCTGTTCAAATAAACACAAGCAAAGAAAAAAACATCCCACCAAATCCTCTTGTACAAAATGGATGACGAGATGACAAAGCACATGCTTTTCCATATATGTCGTAGCTCTGAGTCATCTGATATCCGTGGATATATTTATACTTAAACTAAGATGTCTAGGACCAGGACTTAATTATTGTACAATCTCTATCCATAAGATGTAATTGTTGTTTATAACCCATGCCAACTAGTAGCATCAAAGATAATATGCAAATATAATTCAGGAATTAGCATGAGCCATGGACCACTCCCAATAGGGAGCTTAGGATAAGAAATAGGTGGGATATGGTTACCTGTTTTGGTGGGGAAACTTTTCCCATGTGAATTGCTAGTCATGCCATGCCACTTGCCCATGGGGTTACAGCCAGAGCCCTGGTCTGCTTTTAGCCTTTATACTTTATAGCCTTTCTACAAACTCTCCCTGTGCTCTGAGGAAACAGGGCACAAGCTAGCACAGAACATAGCTCAGATCTATTTGGAAACACCCATGTCAATTTTCCCTCTGGCAGCTTTCTGCTCTGAATGGTCTTTGTGGTTTCTCTTTCCGTCTGTCTGTTTGTCTTTGCATTGTCTATATAACGTAAATACGAAGTTTGAGGTTTTAGGTCATTGTTTCCATTACCCTGCCATCTGAATATGTTTGCTAACCACTAAGAGAGATCTCTTTTGTTTTTCTCTGTTGTGGTTCTGTTGTGGGTTAACCCCACTAGACAGCTGGGCCTCTCACAGATGCTGACTCACTCCCCCTCCAGCTGGATGGAGAAGGGAATCAGAAGGGTAAAAGTGAGAAAACTGGTGGGTTGACACAAAGACAGTTTAATAGGTAAAGCAAAAGCTGCACAAACAAACAAAACATCAGCAGCAGATGTTTATCCATCTCCAGGAAAGTGGGGCTCCATCATGGCTAATGGTTACTTGGGAAGACAAATTCTGTAACTCCAAACATCCATCCCTTCCTCCTTCTTCTCCTAGCTTTTATTGCTGAGCATGATGTTGTATGGTCTGGAATATCCCTTTGGTCATCTGGGGTCATCTGTCCCGGCTGCTTCCTCTTCCAGCTCTTTGTGCACCCCCAGTCTAATCACCGGCGGGGTGGTGTGAGAAGCACAAAAGGCCTCGATGCTGTGTAAGCACTGCTCAGCAATAACTGAAACACCCCAGTGTTACCAACACTGTTTTCATCGTGTTGAAATCCGCAAATCCAAAACATAACACCATACAAACTGCTATACCATGCAAACCTAGTACAGGTTACTATGGTTAGTGCCCCTCTGGTAGAACAGTTTTCTGATGTCAGACCATAGGAATGCCGTTTCTTTACCTTTTTCTTATGTGGACCATGCAAGGAGATAAAGTATTCACCTTCTGATTTGGTAAAGTTCTAGATGAATCTGATCTAGATTAGTCTGTACCTGAATCAAAGTCTCTGACTTTTTTCATTGTAGGGTTTTTTTGGGTTTGGGGGTTTTGGGGTTTGGGTTTTTTTTGTTTGTTTTTGTTTTTTATTTTTTATTTTATTTTTTTTTTTTTTTAGGGTAGGATTTGTTGAACTTTTAAGTTCCAGGACATGAAGCAAGTACTTTTAGAATCTATCTGTTATTAGTTTTATACACACTTATATAATTTCATGAAACTCACGAAGGTAGATATAGTCACTGGTTTTGGACTTTATTGACCGTTTAAGCATAAAACCTACGTAATTGTAAATATGTATGGTAGGCTACATTGATTTGGATACACTAGAAAATGGAGCATTTACAAAATTCTATTTAATACTTTACTTGAAATTTTCCTACCTTTCAAATTTCAGTTCTTACACATAATTAATCTGAACTGAGCATGCATTGTGGTCAATAACAACTTCTCTCCAGTGCTCCCAGTTTGCCACGATCATTTGAAAGGATCCTTTCTGTGATTATCAGGTTTACTTTCCATTAATATCAAGTTGTTTCTTCCTATTAAATGTTAATGCACAGAGAAGATTTGGTAACCTATTATAATCTGGTAAAGAGTACAGACTGTTTAGTCTCTCATTAGCCTGCTAATAACTACTTTGTCAAGTAGAAAGTACACTTCACTACTAGTAGAAACTAGGCTTAACTAATAGATAGTGTTTTCTATAGAATCTTCTTACCAGCAAGAGTTTCAGTTTCAATCCCCAAGAAATCAGGCTTCATTGCTCTTAAAATTACTTATCAGCATTTCTCAAAAGAATTAATTTTTTAAAAATTTCCTACATTACTCAGGATAATACTGTACTGTGAGTAAATAATTTATACTTCCAAAGTAACATCTTCTAATTTGACTTTAAAAGATGCATTAAGTACAAGGCATTTGTTTGCCAAAGTGAGCTTTATCTGCATAAGTGCAAGAAATCCCTGTTAACTATGCACCCTTGAGAACAGCATCGCACTCCGGATTGAGATCTACAGAGCAATTCAGTAAAAAACTGAAAATGCTGTTTGCAAATTCTGCATTACATAGATTCTGATAATGACTCCTTTCATAATTTTTAAAGCATCCCCTGCCTTACCAATCATATATTCAGAAATAAACTCACACATATCAACAAAAGGCAAACGGAACTAGACTGTGCCAGAGCAATGCCAACACTCTCCACAGTTACTACAAATAGTACGCCCCAAAACACCACCATTAAAATCCATAGTTCCTACACACGTTCAGCCCAATCTGTGGTGTGCTTCATTTGATGGACCAAATGCCCTTGTGAATGCGACGTGGGTGTAATTAAATGAGCACTGCATTCTGGAATGAGCCAGCTCAGGTGATTTGTAAAGGACAGAAACAGCCACTTAACAGTAGGAGAACATTTTTCACCCTGTTTCTGACTGCTCAGTCCTGATTGTCTAAGGAGTCCTATAGAGTACCTTCAAAAGATGAACCTGCAGACTAAAATTTGTAACTCTACTTGCTACTAAGAATAAAGGGCTCAATAAAGACATTGGTTTAATGGCTTATACATTTTTCCAGCTAATCCATTCCTCTAACACTGATGCTAAAACCCCTTTTCTGCTTCTACTCTCCATGAGCTAACAGCTTCTCACCTTTCTTTTTTGCTCACTGGACGCTAACTAACCTTTTCACTCAAGTCATCTAATTGAGTAACATAATTTAATTTCACTCAGAGCGGTTGTATCTATCTTCTAGTTACCCTGGTTTTGACACTTTTCAGATCTGATGAACACAGAGGTGCTCTTGAGACCAAAAGCTTGCCTTTCTTTTTCCCTCTGTGTTTGTTGTCCCAATAGAGGGTCCTTATTCTTCCCTCAAATCCTTTCATGTGAAAACGTAAACATTTGTTGGTGAAACCGGCAAGTACCAGCCCAAAATAACTGAGGGGCCTTGTTATCACAGGGCTCAGACAGGGCTCAGACTGAGTGTTTGGATACAGCTTCTCTGGAAAAGAAAAAATAAAAAGGGTCATTCTTGGGAGTCAGATTATTTTGCTGTGATTTCTTGCTTACTTGACCTAATCAGAATGCCTAGGGGCAAACAGTGTCTGCTGAAGCAGTAAGTTAAACAGCTGAAACCGTCACTGTCTGACAGTATTGTATCCTCGGTAGGGGCTTCTAGTTTTACAGGCCTGGAGGGTAAATTCCAGCACTTGAAAAACAGTTCAATAGGATCTCTCGAGGCAACAAGTTAATGACCAAAGATCTTAATGGTCTACAACAATTGATGAGTGTAAATTTGAGCTGTATGGGGTTTATCTGATAGAAACCGATGAAAAGGTACTATGTGAAGGTAGCTGTTCCAGAGATAACGTCCATTAGGCATAGCACTATATTTGAACTTGAAGAGGAAAGCAAGGCTATAAAATCACAGACTGTACCTCAGGATGCAGCCAAGAATAAGTGATATTTATAGACTGCTTATGTAGCCTTAGATCAGATGAAACTGAAGTGCCTTTTTCAAATGGTTCCTGGAGTTGAGTTTGTCCCAGTGGAAATTCCAGATGAGAAATGTTAATAATTTTTGTGGGTTCCAGCTGCAGTGTGCTTTTTGATACGGTACTGAAAGATAGTGATGAATCTATGAGTTATAATGCCTACAGATGCAAGCTGAAATGGACTTTATTACATTATTGTCAATAGAACAAAAAGACAGAGAATGTTACAGTTGCTACTATGTGTCTCTTGCTAAAACTGTCATTAAACAGTTAACCCAGGCTGTGGTAGCCAGTATAACTCAGCAGGTCGAACTTCCTCTACTTATTCCCTTTGCAAATTATGTTTAGTCCCATATTTAAATTTTCTGCTTTGAACTGTAGAGTGTAAAATAAGGCAGTGCTTTCAACATAATTCCTAATTCTCATTGGTTTAGCTGTACCAGCTCTTTACATGGCAATATTGTTTATCAGGGAAACCTATTATTACAGTCTTTGAGATGTTATTGTAGAGAGAGCTTTTTTGCCCTTTCTGTGAAAAGGAAAAAGTTGCAGTAGACTGAATATGTTACTGCTGCTGTTCTTGTTGGAGTCTTTTTTTTTAAAGACACCAATATGAAGGTATACAAAAGAGAGAGGGAAAAAAAAAGCGAAGGCAGAAAATTATGCTTCTGTCTTCCTGGTGTTGAATGATACTTGCAGCATTCCTGCTGCAGATTTACAATCTCACATCCTGTTCTTTGCCATGCTGGCAAGATCAAACCCAGCATGGGCCTGTTAAAGATGTTGTTTTCAGCTGCTTCTCTCATCACAATATCACAGCAGTGCTGGAAAATACACAGTTTTGTACGTCTAAACCAGATAATTGTTGAAAAAGGAGAAATACCAAGGAGGGAATATAAGAGAAAGAAATGAGTTTCATTGCACTTAGTTGGCATTTTTAGATAGGTAAAATTATGTGGATAATTCTCTCTGTTTGGCTTTCCTTTTTTGTTTGTTTTTTCAATTTGTTTTTTGTTAGTTCATCTCTAAGAATTAGAACAATAATAATCTCAAATCACAATGTATTTGAAGAGTCAGTTGTGACAGCCAGTCATAGTTGCCACGACAATAAAATGTCTTTAGAGCCAGTTGTCCTCTGGTATAAATATAAATGAAGTTCTCCAGCAGAGTGTTTTAAGAGAATATTCCCATTCTGTCTATTTTTCCCTAAGGTTATTCTGTTAGTTTTCTTTTTAAACAGGACTTTAAACAGGATTAAGGGGGTTTGGTAATCTCTGTGCCCATTTATCTAATTTTTTAGATGTGACTGAAACACGGTTATTGGAAAAAATAAGGAAACCTTTTTGGACTAGTCCAGCATCTCTGTCTATAACTGTCACTGTCTTTCATAAACAATTTCCATATCATCTTAAACTGACCAGTTTTGCATATTTGTAAATAAAATTTGTTGAGCATGAGTGATCTCAATTAATTTTCCTCTATTCTTTTTTCCCAGGTGAATCTATTTGCAAATTCAGTCTCCTTCCCTGGTAACATGGTAGCATCCATAGTGCAGAAGAGAATAACAGCAGTCTACTGGAAACAGTTGCTCAGCACAGATTCTGGAAAGGGAAATCCCACCACGCTGACCTGTTGGAGTTCTGTGAAGGTGCCTCTAAGCACAGGGAGAAAGGCCATCCTGAAAATTATGAAGAACTGATAAAGTGAACGATGAACTCTTATTTGCAAAATCCCTCAATAATAAATCTGTGGGAGCCAGGGACACTTTTTGAAACAGTAAGAGATCAGTCTCGGCTAAGTAAAAGGAAGGCCATTTTAAATAAAAGCATAGAGTCGAATCAGGCTTGCTTATTTCTGTTATTTCCTAAAATGTAAGTAGTCCTGGGTTTGGATTTTTTTTTCCTCTCCTGCCTGTAAAAAGAATTTGCAAGTCTAGGCAAGTCTACTTGGCAGCAAGTGTTCAATCATGCTTGTAATGATAGCTCTAATCATAATTCATGAGGTATCATATATTCAGGTATGATTCATGCAACAAGGAAATATACTGAAATAGAAGCAAAAATAAGTTAAATGGAGTCTGGTATGCTAAAGGTTGAAGAAAAGAATAGACTTGAGGTCATTTCTCTTCTGTTCACAATAGAGGTGCTAGAGGATATCCATGAAGCTTTGGGAGAAACACTGTCTGGGAGGAACAGAGGAACAGAAACAGCTGAGGCAGGGACATTTGATGTTATAGAGCAGATTTTTCTATATTCTTACAGTTTGGTTACTTCTCAGGAATTAATAACCAAGGAGCTGACTTAATGGTTGTGGACATTGCACTGCCTGTGTACTGTACCTTTCTGTCATGTGTTTTAGATTATCAACTGCTTGAAGTCAGAAATGTGTACTGTGTTTAGTGTTCAGTAATGTATGCTCTCATTTCTGTCTGGACTATGGGTAATAAGTGGGGTGGATTATTAAAAATGCACATAAGGCTTCCCCAATAGTTCCTAAAAATTATGCATTTTGAAATACTACAGTAGTTTGGTCACTGAGCATGAGATACATAATGCAAATTTATGAGTTTACTAAATGCACAAGTATACATGTTCTTGAGGAAGATATGATTGGCTTCCCTCTCTGTCTGAGACAATAACTTCATGTATTTTGCTGGAGCTACTTCTATTTCCCATTACTAGTACTGTAGCAAGGTACAGATGGGAAGCTCAAAAATGCCATATACGCAGGGGTGGAAATAAAATTTAATGCCTGCAGAATCTTCCTTCTGTTCCTCATTCTGTACTGATGACAGGGGAAATTATGATTTAGTTCTAGTCTTGCAGAGTCTCCCTTGTGCTATCTTCTTGGTCCATTGCTTTTCCTGCTGGAGCTCCTTTAGGCCTTTTAAACAGTGTTCTTACAAGCAGAGAGAGCAAATTTTAGGAGTGACTTGAGGAGTAGAATATTCCAGTCCTGACAAAAATTTTAGCTCTTTAGTTAGTTTAGTTATTACAATGCTGCTAGAAAGATTTGTGCCTTCTCAAGTTTGATATGTTTAATAATTTTCTTTAGTATCTTAAATAATATATATTTAGCAAGTCTATATATTAGACTTGCTAAACCATTATGTGAAATTACAATTCTTTTAGGAATTATTTTCTTGCTTCCAAAAACAGGATGGTCCTGTTAATTTTTTTTCAGGGTACTTGGCATTTCCCCTTTTCTTTTTTCTTTAATAAAATCTATATATTATTAACACAAAAACTTATCTTGGTCATGTCTAAAAAGTTTTAGGTGTTTTTCTGTTGCTGTCTTTATGTGCAACTGTTTATCACTAAAACTTTTTCAGAGGGAAAACCTTTACAGCACTTCACAGCATCAAAATACTTTCCAATATGTTGTTTATAACTAACAGCTTTGGGATACTGTATAATGAACAGTTTAATACCTACTTTTCTGTATTTATATATGGACTAGTATCCCTCATCTGGGTAAGCTCTGTTAGACCATAGGCTAGTCTCTGAGAAAGAAATGTATGAACTTCCATATTTGAAGTCAGAGTAGATGTATATGCAGGTACTGTGGTATTATAAAGAGACCTTATGAGTAAAATGACTTAATTAAAAAAAAAATCCTGAGATAGGACAAAAAGCCAAAACCTTTATGATTTTTATGAGAACAAATATTTATTTGCTGTAGAACTGAAATTTTCTAAGAATCACCAGAAATGTCTTTTGATCCTTATAGGCAAAATATACTTTGTCAAGAGACTGACAACCTATTCTGTGGCAGCCTACTTAGCTTTCATTGAACTACAAAGATGAGAAGGCTGTCTCAAAACTAGCCAGGTGTCTGTCAGAAACTTAGTTTCTATCAGAATATGCTAAGGGGAACCTCCAAATTAAAATTCTACCAGGCTTGGGGGTGGAGGGGGAGGCAGAAATAAGAAAACATAATTGCTGTGTATTATCCTTGACTGTCTTCTAGCCAGAAGGTTTAAATTTATCCTGCCTAGCCGAAGGCAATAAATTAAGACCCGACTCTGACAAAATTCCCTTGGAGTCGCTGAAGAAAGATAGCCATCTTTTGGAGACTGAATCACATTTTAAGTGCACTCAGTTCTGGGTTTGTTTTTTTTCAGTACCTGTCACTTCCAGATGAATTACAGAGGGACCCAAGGTTTATCTGGATTCAAATGTAGGGCGAGACTCTTCCTACATATTCAGCAGTGGTTTCAATGGAGCACCACTTCCCCTCCAAGTTTCCCTTCAATATCCTGGTAGCATAATGGAGGGAGATTCCTGGCTTCCTGGGAGAAGAAAAGTGCTGTGACCCTGCTGACAGCACTGTGCTTCAGGAGAATTTCTTTGTGTCCCAGACTGTGAACCCTGCATGTGCTGAAACAGGGGGAGTACTGACTGTGGTTTGGCCTTTTAACTATTCACCAGCGACTACGCAGGAAGCAAGACTAGATCATGCGCATTCAACAGATTTTAAGATTCACCAGTGGGTGTTATAGTTCTGAAGTACTGTATCAGTTGAGCCAATATGCACCGACTTAATAAATAATACCTGGAGAGCTATCTACCCCTCTGGACTGAAGACGCAAGGGGCATTGATTCCTTTGCCTAATCGTAGTTGTCTGGTGATGCTGGAGATAGATACCTTATAGTCCCCTGATTGGTGCAAGTCCAGACCCTGGGGGCCCCGAGTCTCCCTTTGGTCCTGTGTCTTATCTGCTGATTCCTACGTCTTATATACCCTAAAGCATCTCAGATACAATGACGTGCCATTGCTTACAATTAAATAATGCAATTCTGCCCAAGTGGCTGGTCTGCTGAATCACTTACCATTGATTATATTGACTGGATTGCCTTTTACTATAATGAAAGCTTAGACACCTGTCTCACCTGTAGGCACCTATTTCTCTAGCTGAATGCTGAATCCAATCCTTTTCACTGGATAAAAGTGAAAAGAATTCCATGTAAGCTAATTAAGAGCAACATTAGTGTGTTAGTAGGCATTTCGTTGACAGACAGCGAGGGCAAACTGCATCTTCAGTCCACCTGGCCTGCTTGAATAGAAGCAAAGGTGTAACCTTTTCTGACTAGAAGTGAACACTTGGAAACAAAGGGTGGAGACTGATATTACAGCAAGATTTTAGAAAGATCCAGAACACTAAATATGCTTATGAATTTATACTGTAAAAAACTTTATATTAACCAAAGTCAACAGCAATTAAAAGAATATTTTTTCTTTTTTCTTTCTCTAATTGTTAAAAATTAGAAGGGTAGCAGACCTTCATGAAAGTATAGTTGGAGTATAGTGTTGAAAACTCTATTTAAGACACTTGCATACAGCAGGTTTTATTTAAGACTTCATGGATAATACTAACTATATTTTAACAATTAAGTAACAACTGTATTTTACCAATATTTGTAAAGACATTAATATTTCAGCCTTTCTTTTCTTTCTCAGTATACTTGCAGAAATGTTTAAGGGACTTCTAATCCTCAGTTTCATTCTAAGGGGAGGGGGGGAACCCCAGCAAAACCCCAAGCCTCACTATAGAAATAGTCTAATTTCTTTTTTTCATGAATTCAAATGATGTGTGAAATAGAATACAGTCTGTCTTCAAACAGTGAAGTTGCACCCAAAGTGATGAACTATCAATGTGCAGGCAGAAAAAGCCAAAGAGTTTTCAGGGAAGTATCTGAAATGTCAGTTTGTTTACCTGTAGACCTTTGCAAATTCAGGACTGAACTTTGAATAGGTTGAGGTATTTGTAGATTCCTGGGAACTATGGGAATAAGTAAAACTTAATGGCCTTAATGGCCTTAAGTTTACATTCTAACTATTCAAAACTGCTCTGCTCTTAGTCATCCTTAGTCCTTTAAACTACCTTTCATGGAAGAAGCCCTGTATAAATGAATAGGAATCCATACAGATAATGGGATCTGCCTTCATGGAAGAGTTCACAAACCAGGGTCACTGATGTTTACAAAAGTTTACTGGAACACTGCTATTAACTAAATCAATATTCACTCTTCATTAATACAATGTGCACCTCTACAGCAATTGTTTGCCTGTGGGAGTATTGATTTGTACCTACTCTGCCCCTCATCTTTTCTGCTTTTCCCTATGATAGGAATAATTATGCCTCTCGCTTAGTCCATTGCTTTGTAGTTAGAAAGGCACAAATACAGTGAAAGATAAATTGTTTCATTGGTACAAGACACATGCTATCACCTTATTCCATTCAGTCAGGAGTCCCCTGTAATATTACTGGCTATAAACATGAATCTCAGTCCCTCTGAAAATCATTGCTGGAAAAATTCAGCAATTTTATAATTCAAATATATTACATCAGAAGATAAAACATTAGCATTTTATATTGTTGGTAAAACCATAATCCTTGGGTTGTTATAAACATCCATTACTGAGGAGAATGGGCAAGTTATGTGTGTTCTGTTTAGTTACAGGTATCGTGTGCTCCCTCCTCCATGTACCTTTTTTTTTCCTCAGTGCATGGGGTTAATTCAAACCAAGCTCTATCTGTGTGTGTATTTGTTCAAGAGAGAAAGAATAAAGGAAGAAGGGATGAATGGATCATATGGGAAGAACAGAATCCCCATGCTTGAATAGGGGTATAATCCTTGTGTAGTCTCATTACCCTACCAAGATTTATACTTCCAAAGGTACCTGTAAAAAGAAAAAAAAAAATCTTCTCTTTATTTTTTTTTTTAAGCTATAGTAGCTTCTGCCAGTATATATATGCTAACAAATGCTAGCTATGGAGGAATGGTTAGGGGTGAATGGATTATGAGCTCTCTATTAGAGGGAGAGATCCACTTATAAAAAGCAACACAGTCATGCCTGTCTCTTCCAGCAAAACTAGGTTCAGCTGAGCTGGATGTAACTGCCAAAAACTGTCAAAGAGTAAGGTGTAAGGAAGGGAAATGTGCATGTTGGGCCTCTGTTGCAGCTTCCTTTAGCTATGTGTGATATATCATTTTTGACAAGTCTGTTTGGAAAGGGCTGAATTTGTGTACGTTCTCAGGGAGAAAGCAGATTTACAGGTGCCCCTCAGAGGGAGAACAACATGGTCCCACTTGGAAAAAAGTGAAGAAAGCCAGCAAGGCTGGTTTCTTGAGGGATGCGTTCAGGATGGATATACTGCGCCTAAAGTCCAGCTTGCTCTGAGGCTTGCATTTGCAAGCACAAATATTCAGTGCAGATATAAGCAAAGTCATGTGAAAAATAGGACAATCAGTGATATTTGTGTTTTGTGTGTTTTTCTTGCCGGCTTTACCATTGTGTTATTTAGTCTTTGGGTGTTTTTTTTGCTTGTTTTCTTTTTTTTTTTTTTTTGGCTGTTTACTTTTGAGCTGTTCTAGGATGTATGTCGCCTTCCTCTCTCTTTCTTATATAAACAATGTGGTTGATATGACATGGGAGACAAGCCTAGAGTCTCTTTAATGAAAGAGGATAAGAAGGATGACAATGTGCAACAATAGAAAGTGATGACATCCCTTTTATTTTCAAGACTGCATACACTGTTGAAGAATGGGGACTTTATGAAGTTGCTTGCTTTATATCTCTGTGCTTTAAATATTGAAAATATATTGGAAAGATATAATCCTGTTTCTTCTCAGCTTGAGGAGTTCTAGTGTGCTTTTGTTTTTTTGTTGACTCCTTCTGTGTCATTTTTTTTCAGCATGGCAGATATAATCTTTCCTGATGTAAAGGTCTTAAAAATGTTTTAAAGGGGAACAAAGCACTTTACAGCTAAAGTGGCTTTATACTGAAGAATAAATCAGTCTGGGAGCTGTTTGTCTATGGGAGAAATATTCTACTTTTTTCTGCATTAAAAGCACTTCTCATAACAGTTTTGTTATCACCGCAAACATGCTGAAGACTCTTTTGGAAATTCCAGTCTTTTAAAGTTCTTTACTTAAGTACACAAGAAATGTTTATAAAAAAAGAAATTAACTTTTTAACATTTTTTTGTAAAGCTAGAAGTGTCATATGAAAAGAAATGTTTGTTATCCAAATGAGTTAAGGTGGACTTTCCCTTTGACTGAAGCTGAGAAACAACACTTGGAGAAATAAAACACCACTCTCTACCACGTGCAAATAAATATTTGCCAAGGGTAGGCTGTCCTCCTTACATTGGAGTCTAATCAAGAAGAGAAGGTCTAAAAACCTTCAAAAACTATGTCAGAGGTAAATACCTTTAGCATACTGGTGAAAAGAGATCAGTTAAAAGGCTCCCATCAGCCTTATTGAGTCTTCTAGTTAAATTCCCAGAAGTTACGTGGAAAACTTACTCTGTAAAACTGAATTATATTGGGTTGTCTAACAATGAGAAGAGCTACTCCCCAAGGAATTCTGTAAACATAATAATTGGAACACTAATTTATTTCTCTCCGTGAACCGATAAATTGTTTCCTATTTGCACATATTTTGATTTGCTGTACACTCATTCTTTCACTGATTCTTTTTCTCTGAATTATTAAGCATTTATCTTCCAACACTCAAATCCCCAATTATAACATTAAACTGATTTAAAGAACTTTTATGCTTCTATTTATTTCTGTTTAAAGCTCCCTGTTGAAAAGAAAATGAAACATTTTACCGTGGTCCCAGAAACAGGTTAATGGCAAAAAGCCCTAAGGTTTGTTTCTACAAAGTGCTGATTTTCCAAGCGAGCTTCCTGATGACCTTTCTCTGCTGATTTTTTTTGCTTACACTTTGCTAAGCAGATGCCAAACAGAAATGAAAGTATGATGTTCACTCTTTGGAAGAATGGAAGATGCTCATCACCTACTACTGCATGCCCATAAACTCCAAATTTTTCTGTGGATACCTGGATATCTCTCCAGTTGTTTACAACTCACCGGAAGCAGAAATCTTGTATTGGAAGACTGTTCCAATACAAAAGGTCTGTTACACTATAATTTCCAAAAACACCAACAATTTTAACATTTTATTATTTTTTTTGTCTTGCATGTAAAATCTTTCATTTTACAGTTTATCAAACCTTTAATCACTTGATGAGTTTGTATTAATCTGCTTATCTTTGTATTCACAGATTTAATACTATGTGATTTTCTTCTTTGTTAACTCCTTGAGTAATACAAATTCTAATAGCTAATTTACTATGTATTTTTGTGAATGTGGAGCAAAGTATTTTGTTATTTATTTTGTCAGAAGCGGACTGATGACATCAATACAGTTAGCAGCTTCTTGAAAGCAGTTTACTTTTAACTGAATTATGCTGCCAGGTGCATTCAGTTAGTTTGAGTCTGGAGCTTCTAAAGGCCAAAAATGTCCTCCTGGTAAGAGTGGTGTAAGGCCCTGCTGTAATCACGTAGCTTGATACCTCCTGTAACATAGCCAGGTAATCAAACATTATCAGCTGCTTTTTGTAGAATAAGACTCCTCAGGAAGTTATTTAAGGAACTCCATGCACAAATATATCCTTATTGTAATAAAAAACTATTTTTTTCCCGATGATGTTAGGCCCCTCCTCCTGTATGCGTGTTCAGGGAAGCAGATAACAATTGCTAGTTCAATGATGCCAGGAACTTGCTGTCTTAGCTCAGATCTACTTATTAAAGAAAACCAAGAAAACACTTCTGTTTCAGTTATGCCTGCTGGTCTAGTTTCATCACAAAGGGTAAATTAATGGCTTTAGCAGTCTTTAATTGAAAATATATTCCTAAGCAAAAATGAAAGAATCTGGAGACCAACAGCACAACATTGTTTGGAAATGAGAGGCTTTTACTTAAGCAGAACTGTAATAATTACATTTTCTTTTTCTTTTTCTTTTTTTTTAATCAGGTCAGCATGCTGTTTCAGCCACTAATGAATGACACTTCAATTTAAAAATCTGTAATGGAATGAAGTCTCCTAAGCTATAATTATGAGAATAATGCTGTGACTGATAAACTGAACCTACTGTTTGATAACTCTAGTTTCCACATTAACAGACCTTTTCAGGGTTTCTTAGTCATAAAGTTTTTCCAAAATACTAATGGAGTTCAATATAGTTTAGCTTCCTATTATAGCCTGTTAGAAGGGGCCTTTCAGTGACAAACAATAACCAAAATTTCACTGATGAAATCAGAAGAGAGAATGTTTACAGAAAACAAGCATATAATCTGTAAAATTTTGCTTTAACTTCATGAAAATGTAGTTGATTTGGACTTTTACAGTAACAGATGAAGTTTAATTTCCATCTTCTTTAAACAGATTTGTATACACTTTAAATGTACAATTTTTACATTATTTTTGTTCTTTATTACTAAAATTGTGGTTCTTCCTTCACATAGTAAAGAAAATTATTTTCAAATTTTCAGAAATGCTGAGTCACTGACACCTTGGAATTTTTTAAAGACAAAAACGAATGTAGCAGTGAACACCGAACTGAATAATTTAAATGTATGAAGAAACAGTATCTATGGTATTCACTGTGCAGAGATGTGGCTTTGAGATAAAAAAAAAACAAACAAACAAACAAAAAAAAAAAACAAAAAAAAAGATGGTGCATTTTGAAATTTTTTTTTAAGGTTTGTATGAGCTTTGGAAAAATTGGGACAGGATCCTTTGAATAAACTGAAACAAACTTCAGAAACCATTGCATCCTTTATTATTGTAACACCATACATTGTGTGCACGAGTGCACGATGCACAAATAGAATAATGAAAAGCAGAAGCTGTACGTGTCAGTTCAGGCCCCGCAAGCTGCAGCTTCAGCCAGGAAAGAACGGCTGATGGAGGAGAAAATGTAGGTTTAAACAATGTTTTTTGCATTTCTCCAGTCCTTTAAACTGCTGAAGATTAGTCTGTTTCTCATCATAACATGTAATATGGTCAAAGCTGTATTATATAGCTTTTGGGGACTTTTTTTGTGGTTCTGCACTTAATACACTGACTATAACATTTTAGATTTCCTCCTGATAGGAGGGCATGTCCATTAATTTGGAGCATTTGCCAAGTTACAAGTTTTAAGCTAGATGGATTTAGAGCTTTTCAAATATGCAAACCAGGGTCATGCTGAGGCTTGAGCACTGTCCTGTTCTTCTATGTACTCTTTGTTGGCATGTCCCTGACACAGTGCTGACCAGTACTAGGTAGAGCTTTCTTCAGAAGTGGGTATTGAGGGCCAGAGGCCTTTGTGTGTACAGAGACCTTGTTTGGGTAAGTCATGAAATCACAGAATCATAGAAGCATAGAATTGTCTAGGTTGGAAGGGGCCTTTCAGATCATTGAGTCTAACCTACAAAAACCATCACTAAACCATATTGCTAAGCACTACATCTACTCGTGTTTTAAATACCTCCAGGGATGATGATTCCACCACTTCCCTGGGCAGTCTGTTCCAATATTTGATAACCCTTTTGGTGAAGAAATTTTACCTAATATCCAGTCTAAACCTCCCCTGGCACAACTTGAGGCCATTTCCTCTTGTCCTATCGCCTGTTACTTGGGAGAAGAGACTGACCCCCACCTCTCTACAACCTCCTTTCAGGTAGCCGTAGAGAGCGATGAGGTCTCCCCTCAACCTCCTTTTCTCCCCAGCTCCCTCAGCTGCTCCTCAGAAGACTTGTGCTCCAGACCCCTCACCAGCTTCGTTGCCCTTCTCTGGACCCGCTCCAGCACCTCAGTGTCTTTTTTTGTGGTGAGAGGTCCAAAACTGGACACAGTACTCGAGGTGCGGCCTCACCAGTGCTGAGTACAGGAGGACCATCACTTCCCTAGTCCTACTCACCACACTGTTCCTGATATGGGCCAGGATGCTGTTGTCCTTCTTGGCCACCTGGGCACACTGCTGGCTCATATTCAGCCAGCTGTCGATCAACACCTCCTGGTCCTTTTCCGCCAGGCAGCTCTCCAGCCACTCTCTTCAAAGTCAGAGAATTTAGTTGTACAAATACTTGCTCATCACACACCCCATTTGTCCTCTGAGCCTGAAAATTAGTTGCCTAACTCATTTTATTTACTAGGACAGAGACAACTAGGACAGAGAGAGCTAGAAGGTCAGACAGAAATCAAGGGATCTACAGTTTAGGAATATTCCCATTTTTTCTATTTTCAACTGCAAACCCATTGTTACTGTTTCCCTGTAGTGATGTGTTAAGAAGGTGGTAACACCAAAACCCCATCAGTGCATACTCAGAAGGACAATATCTCTTTATCTGCATTTTTTTTTTCTTTTTGACCTAAACATCAAGACCACCTTTTTCCTTGTGCTTTACTTCCTAATGGTACCATTTCAGAGAACTCCTGAGAATACTTTATTAATGCAGTATACTGCACAAGATTTAAAAGCTGTGATTATTACCCTGTTCATGGAGAAATGGCAAGTAAATATTCATACTATGTGCGCATATCATATCTTGAGCGTTATGCCCTTCATTCCTGTTGCGGTCATGGTTTTCAGATAGATTTAGGAAGACAAGATGCGTATGCAAGTTGCTTACTCTCAGCTCAATGAATAGGATAAATACTTTTAACATCTTTATTGTTTTAATAACATTAATTTATGAATGTTGCTAAATGTGTGGATTGCTGCTGTCCTCATATAAGGAATGTTTGGTGCTTATAGTATTTATTGGCAAGGGTGAAGTGTTTTGGCTGCTTTTATTTTCTGAATATAACACAAAACATAAGCATTAATGACTCTTTTAATCATATACCTCTGTTTCTAGTTTGCCTGCACCTCAATGCTCAAGTACGCAGTACAAGTGCTGTAACTATGGAGAGTGATATGTACATTTAGATATGAAGATCGAATTCCAAAGAGAATTGTTACAGTCTGTTGTTTCAAACATTTATAATTACTATATAAAGAGATTATCTTGCATCTTTTACACAGTTTCAGTATTCTTACTGCTGTAAATGAGTAGTGAACTCCACTTGACATTTGAGGAGATGCTAAAGTAGTAGGTCCACTTACTGGTAACTAGATCATGACAAGTGGTTTACAACTTGGTCTACAGATCTGAGTCACTTTTTTAATTGTTGCTTGAAAAGTTTAATCATAAAGGTGCATGGTGATTCACAAAAAAAACTTTGAAAAACTACTGTGGTCCAGAAATAATCTGCATATAGTCCACACATCTACCTTGGTTTAGTTTTCCATCTCTTGTTCTGGCAAAGACAATGGTAAAACTCTTGTCATACTTTATTAAATTCATATCCTAGCAATTGTACTTTATATATGCTTGAAAATTTTGTTAATTTAGTATTAATAGTTATGTTAAATCAATACTCAGAGACTCCACTTAATGTCTGATTGTGCTGATGTTAACTATATAACAATGAATTTAAATATATGGGCCCTGCCTCTCCAGAATCTTGGTAAAATGCTTAATTCTTGTCATTTCAAGGGCCATTGATAATTACATTTACACAATTACGGTTTACTTTTAATAGTACTTATACTGAAAACTCAAGTGTCAAAGACTGAATGACAGTACACTAAATGACATAAGAAAATTAATATATTTCTGAATCCTACATCTAATGGGGAAAAATGTGTAGAGGGCTGCCCAATGTCCTTCCATTACATTCTAGTCAAAACATATATGAATTTATATATGCAGTTGCTAGCTGAACTATACTTCATACGGAAGTGTTTGACATTTGCATCTTGGAAACGTTATTTGAATGCGATTATGTTCTGTTTGCTTCTTAATTTGTCAACATGAATGGAACAATTATGGTTTTGAAAACAATCTGAAAAGTTGCTTCCTTGTTTTGTATTGTTTAGTAAGAAGAATAGCTGGTATTTATACCAGCTGTTCACTGCATGCTTTTAATTTAACTGTGTCAAAACCAGACAGAATGGGGGCATTACAAAATGGCTTTAGTTCCCATGTCATGTTGAGGACCAGCTAGATTAATGGGTAGTTTACAACTCTAGCTCTTTGACTGCATAAACACTGTGATAATTTTTCATCTGAAATATTTTTAGATATCTATGTGTGGGATACTCTTATCATAATTATTTTTCTTTTTTTTACAAACTGTTTAAGTTGATAAAATGTTATATTCAACTTTGACATTGTGAATTATGACACACAACTTTTTTAAAATCTTATGGGCTTCTGGATCTAACTTAAGACTCTGAAAAAAAACCAACAAACCCACTATTAGTAGTGGCAAAATCAAAGAAGGAAATTGTTTGTGCCTGAAATGGGATTTCCCTTAAGTGGTCCCTAAATCAGTAACTTCTGACTTTTGCAAAGCAGGTATCTGTACTTGATCTAGGCTCCCTTATACAGTTAACAGCGAAATAACCACTTTTAACATGTTCAGCTTCCTGTCCTCTTCAGAAGGACATAGATTATCCCCACAGATTAAGTTAATTCCATTCTGGGTGGCTCTCAGGAAAAAACAGTCTTGACTTTGAGGAACTTCTCTTAATTTAATCTATTGCCAATTAACACAAAGTTTTGGTTGCTGTTTTGGGTATTGAGAGAGAAAAAACAACCCACAAAAACCACAAAGAAGAAAGCAAACATTCAGGGAAACACCTTTCCTTCCCTCCCTCATGCTGAGCCTAAGCCAGAATCTCCCTTTGCAGTGGCTCGTCCCTGCCTGAGCAGTAGTGCCGTGGGCTCCCCTGCCTGCAGCAGTTTTTGGCGTTGCGGGCAGTTTGCATTGGTGTCTCCTCTGGTTGGCACCAGCCATGCCCAGCACAGGCAGGTCACAGACACTTCCATGGACAATTCCCACACAGGGTACCCATGAAGCTCCCCTCACCCAAACCCTGCCAGTTGTGCCTGATGCAGTGCCTACTTTATTTTTATCTTCAGAAACTATTGCAAAAGTTTCACATGGTGCTTTATCAGAATTTGGGGACACTCAATTCTTCTGCTTTTGATGGCTATAGGCATACCTTCACACTATGTAGGTTATGTTTATACAAGGGAATGAAGCAGCTTAGAGACCATTATTTAGGCGAAGAGGAGAGTTTTGCTGTGCTGGTGTGCTTTCTCCCATGTTAACTGATGGGAGGCATGGATAATAATTTGGAGGACCTCAAGTGCCCCCACAGTGTGTTATGGCCCATGGTGTCACCTTTGCTCTGAACTGATTTAGAAGGGGGAGACAGGCAGAAATTTTGGCTCGGTGTGCAGTAGACTTTACTCAAGCCAGTCCTTGCGATAGACTTTCCGTGGTGATACACAGCATATCCTTCGTGGAGAAGAAGGAGGGGACCTCTACGTGTCAACATTTTCCTAAATAAAATCAATTATGGGTTACCAGCATGTCTCCTCTCATTTTCATTGCATTAGGCAAGATGGACATGCTGCCTGGGAGGAGAAATGTTTAGCATGACCTGACCTCAGAAACCTGGGACTTCTTTTTCAGGGAATGGTTTCTTCCGACCCTAACCCATCAGCAGTGTGTTCACTGCTTCTGGGACTTGAGGTTAAATTTGTTACCACCTGTCCAGAGGAAAATGTGAATACGTGATTTCCTAAATGGCATGGAGGGTTGTGGGATGGAGGGACTTTATTGTGGCGTCAAAAAACCTGTGCAAAGTAGTAATAACCCTTTATATTTTAAATATTTCCTATTCATGTTGGTTTAAGTCCAGTGAAATAAAGGCTTGCCTCTCTTATGCTACTGATGTTCTGTATTAATTTCTTTTCCTAAGCAGGTGCTTTGCCTGAAGAAAACCGACTGGTGAAAACATAAGTACAGCACCTGGTCAAAAAATTAAATAAACATACTATAAACATCTGAACATGTGAGTCAAGCTCTTTTACTTACTTTTGATTTCCATTAGCAACCTACAGCCTTTAAAATGGAACTTTAATTTGCAAAGCCAGTTCTTTTAATGGATTGCTCATCCTGGCAAGCACTGCACTCAAAACGTTATATCCAATATTAAATTGTAATGACTTTAAACTGGATGTGAGGTATGTTTTTATCATACATAAAAACACTTTCAGAAGTTTTTATTGCCTGTGGCTGAATACTCTTCTATCCTATGTTTTCTGACAGGATACACTAAAACACCAGTGGATAAACTTTCTGAATGGTGGGCCTGAATTCTGCAATGAAAGGCAAAGTTATTTCTTTATTTACAGTTGCAAACCTACTCCAGTACATTGAATGCCTTTTAGAAGGGACATTTAACAGCACTGAAATAGCTGAACATCTAAATGAGAACTTTAAATGTCTATGAAATATCCTCCACGTGTATTTTGTTGTGCAATTTCCTTGCTACTGTGAAGGTGACAAGAAGTGGTGTTGACAGGGAAAGGCAACAGTGGGAACATGTGTGAAGGTATTCACCCACAGATAGGTTTCTGCAAGGATGTTCAGAGACAGCGTATGTTAAACGCAGCTGAAGCAGACATATAATTGCCAGGATCAGTGCAGCCAGTACTTACTTTAATCATATACATTTGTCAGTGCTGCCAGGTATCACTCTATAACAAAACATTGCAATGCCTAGCAGAAGTCTGAAATCAAACCATCAATGGCTCCTTTTTTCACCAGTTTTAAGTCACTTAAAATTGAATAATCTTGATATAAAACAGTTAGCCAGTTTTCCTTTATAATTGAAGAGAACAGATGCATTTGCAAAGTCATTTGTCCCATCTGTTTTTGATCCTGTCTTTGAACGAGGCGAAGTATCCTTGGTTGGTATCTATTTCTTCCTACTTACTATAAATAGAGTTACTATAAGCTAGTAAGAAACCTGAAAAACTTGCTATGGACTCCTACATTGACTGAAATGGAGTTAATCTCAATTGATGACAAGATAATAGAAATCACTTCAGCTTGAGACTTACTTTCCTGCAAACAGGATCTATGTAAGAGAGGACAGATGTAGAATCAATGATCTCAAAGTAAACTGAAAATGTAAGGATTTAGTCACTCTTTTCTTAAAGTTGGCTAGAAATGTGAACTTGAGAAGAACTTTCCCAGTAAAACACAAAAGGCACCTGGGTTATATCTTCTGCTCAAGTCTGGCAGAAGAAGTGAGTTAGTCTGATCACCTGTAACACGCTATGGGACAACCACCTGGGATATAAGGTATAAGATTGTCACCCACCTCTATTATGTGTTTTGCGCAGCCCTCGTTTTGAAGTGTGTGAGCCAAAAGTCATTTTACAGGCAAGATGAGGAAAGAAATGCTTCCCATATTTAACTACATTTTAGAGAATGAAGAGATGAGCATCGTCAGGACTCACATATTTGTCATTGATCATAACTATTGATGTTTGAGTAGGATTTTTTTGTTTGGTTGGTTTTTTTTACTGGTGGAAACACAGATGCCTGAGGAATCTTTATGCATGCTAGGTTTAGCAGCTGCTGTGTTTTAGCTCTGAAGAGACAGAGTTTGCATTTAAATATCTTAATTTAGACTTAGGAAATTGTGGGTCTATGTTTCTTTGTGACTGTGACCAATGCTGGTGACTAATATTGCTGCCTAGATTTAGTGCCATAAAAAAGAAATCTAAAAAAGCCAACCATTTGTGAAATGGTTGTCAATGTTGTTTGCCTTGGAATGCCATTTCCAATAGTATAGTTTCAGAAACAATAATTACACTTATTTCTCTAAGGTATGTGAATCCTTTGCATGCTTTTTGGATCCGTCTGCAGAAAAGAAGGAAATGCTGGATGTTTCCTTTAACTGCTTTAGCCCCAGTTTATAAAGCTTAAGTATTCCTATATTTCAAACTAGATTGTTATCCATGTTATAGACGTTTAAATGAATTACACTTCCAATAAAAGTGAAGAATGAGCATAGGTGGCTATAAATGAGAAATCAAAATATGCAAATAATGTTTGGTATGAAATAACAGATTATAGTGACACACTGTACTTAACAGTCCTATAATTTATAATAATGGTATAGATTAATGAAAAGTAATAATGGTTGGATTTATTTTTCTTCCTTTGCAATGGAACTGCTTTTCTAATCTCTCTCGCTCCTGTTAGATACTGGAAGGTAGGACAGTCTTTATGAAACCTGAGCCAATAAAAATGAACAGTATTTCACAAACACATTATTTTAAAATAAAGTGCCTTTGAGGGACTTCCATTAGGCATTGTGGAGGATGAGGATAGGGTCAGCAGTAACTCCCCAAAATGACAGGGTGTGTAGCCATAACACTATTTTTCAAGAAAGTGGAATTTTTTCCTGCGTTCACTATTAGACAACATCACTGACTCATGTTTAGGTGGACATGGTGGGGTTTAGTGGCATAAGCTTCGTGCAACTCTGGCATCCATTTGGGTGCAAGACTGCAGTGTTGCTCAGCTCTTCACTTGTAATGCCAGCAAGAGAGTCTTCTTGTCTTCTCCCAAAGCGACACTAATGAACAGAAGACACTGTTCTCTGCATAGAAAAATAAAGACTTGTACCATGACCTCTTAGGCTGTGAATGGTTGTCTCTGCTTATTACAATAGTTATTGAGGAACAAAGAAGACAGAGAGTCTTATGATAAGAAAATTTCTCCTCTTCTAGGTAGCCTGAGACCACAACTCCACTGCCCAATTGGCATTGCAAGAGAAGATAACCAAAGCAGTCCTTACTGCCAACTCTGCACCTTGGTTACTGTTACAACTCACACAGGGAATAAAATCATGGTACCTATTTGGAGGGAGGAAGGACCTTTTATTGTTTTTAATTTAATCTCCCGCTCCCCCCTCCCCCCTTGTTTTTGTGTGCAGAAACCACAGAAAACACAAAGACGCTTTAAACAGTTAAATGCAATGTCATTCAACTGAGTTAATGATGATAGTTGTTAGATTCTATTATATTTTTCTTCATTATGTACTTCTACTTAAAGACTTAAGAATTAATAGAGTTGCAGAAATTATTCCTTTCTCATTGTGTTAGAACAGCAACAACAAAATAATTTTGTATGAGCAAGAATATCAAACATAAATTTTCTTTTCATGTTGACAGTATGATAAGATGCTGTGGCTTAAAGCTCATATTAAAAATCGGACATATTTTTTCCCAGTGGAGTGTGATACGTGGCTGCGTTACTTCTGAGTGTGATAAGAATGTACTGCAGTTTTAGGTTTTCTCGGAAAACTTTTGTTCCAGCTATTTTAAAATTGTTTTTATTAATGAATGCGGGCTGGAATTTCTATAGGAAAATCCAGAACATCAAAACTGAAAAACTGTAAAAAATGTATATGTTTTGACACCGTTTGTTTATAATAACATATTTTAACTTTTAATATTTTTAAACTTTTTACTCCAAATCACTCAAAGTAATATAAGAAATATTGAATGAAACCACTGCTTTGAATTTGAAAACCTTGTTTCGAAAAACTGAAATGTTATTTTTCAACTGGCTTGTAGAAAAATGTTCTCCAAACAGACATTATTTCCAAAATATCTGTTTTGATGAAACACTATCTTCGTAACAGGAAAATACTCCTCCATCAATACTTATGTCTAACTGTAGTGTCAGCAGGAACATAGCAGAGCTGGGAGTGAGTCAGATGGCTGTTCTTGTGCTGCCTGTAGAAAAAAAAGTGCTAGAGACAGAAATGGAATTCAAATGTGAGAAAAGTGTAGAGATACATTTGGGTTTCTCATTCTTCCTTGTGCTGAATAAGTATAACCCCTCTTCATATTTTAAAACTGAGAAAACAAAGAAGTTTTCACCAGTTGCGGAAAGACTGGACAAACCCTCAAGTTTTAGGCAGCATTCTAAAAGATGAATAAAAGCAAAGCATATACAATGTTATAAAGTTATATTTACCTTTTCACGTATGAGATGTTTTTATAAGAGACAGCCCATTTATAACCATTAAATTCTTCATCCAGACTGCTGACACAACAGGCACAATGTGATTTTTACATACTTTTGCTTCCTCCAGTTTAATGAAGAGGAATTGCAAGATGGCTGCATCCCTGAAGTAATTCTTCAGCAGGGCTAAGGCTGAAATAGCCAGCAACCTTAATGAGGAAAAATGAAAGGGCATCACCACTTAATTCATCTCATTATTGGCTCTTAAAATGGAGATAAATGAGAGCCGGATGAAAAAAAAGGAGAGAGAGCGACAGACATGCATTTCATTTCTGAGTGGTTATCCTGTCAAAGCAGGAAGCACGTCTGAGTCGGGCTGTGAGCATGAATTCTGGAGCACCATTACCAGCTGGCAGAGACACCGGCACAGCAGTCGCGCTGCCTGCAGACGGGCACCGCCAGGAACGCGATTTGCTTTAATTGTATGCTGTCTGATCTCGCCTAAAATAATTTCAGCTGTTCTACCAAAAATTAAAGTTCAGTTGCAAGATCTGTGGTTCTGAGTCGCATGCCAAGGCCCTCTCCTTGAATAGCAGCAACTTGTGGGCAAGTTCTGTGTGAACCATTTCCCGCAGAGATGAAATCTCTGTGTTAAAACCAGGCAAAACTACCCCACTCCTACACACACGCACACAGGTCTCATCTACTTTTGCTGGAAGAGAGAACCTTCACAACATCACCCAAGTGTCAGCAGTCATTCTTTGTGTATTCTTCTAACTGTAAACTAGTCAGAAAAAATTTATTGACTCATACATTTTACGCTAAATTAGTACAGCCGTTGCATCGCATTCCTGCAGCATAAACAAAGGACTGGTTTTCGGGAGGAGGTGCAGACGCATTGGCTCCCATGTGTCTTGTTCACTTGCACTTGTCCTATGAAATTATGCGGAACTCCCTCTTTCCCCCCTCAGATGTTTCCCTGCCACTTGTCCTGGTTTGGGGTGAAGCAGAGCCAATTTTCTATTTAGTGAGAAAGGCTCTTGCTTACATTTGTTGCTGCAGCAACCAGGGGGCAGCTGACTTGGTTGTTTACCCTGTGGAAGGGTTACACCTGTGGACAGGTCAGGTGACCCAAACTGACCAAGAGGATATTCCATCCCATCTGCCATGATCCGTGTAAAAACTGAGGGATCAAAGGTGTCAGGTTGGCTCTTCTCCAAGGATTTTCTCCCAAGGACTTGTCTTCTTTGGATCTTCTCCAGTGGGCTTTTCTTCAAAGGACTGTTTCTTCAATGACTGACTTCTGAGGAGGACCCCATCAGCTCATCTGCCTTTTGATCCTGATCAGTGTGTTCCAGTTCCCATTTGTCACTGAGTCCAGTCTGGAACTTTCCCAGTGCCTGCCAGTGACGTCTTCCTATGAACTTGATCCGGTTTTGTATATATTTTATCTATTTCACTATATGTATTTTTATTTTTTTATTAATTTTTCATTAGTTTAATTTTTTTCTGAACTCATAACTCTCTTTATCTCTCTTCTTCCTCTCCTTGGAGTGTGAGTTGGGGGAGAGCATCTGTCATCTTGTCATTGTCCAACCTGGCCCAAACCATGACACCATTTCACCCGCTATGTCCCCTCAGCATGTAATAAAAGGCATGAGGTATCATTTCTGACCCAAAGAATATGCTTGTGCTTTGACAGGTATCACCTCTTGTTAGTTAAATTACTTTAGACAGTATACCCCAAAATGTCCTGTGTTAAAAAGACCGTATAAGTGCTTATTTTTCTGGTGTTAAGACATGCACTTGGGGCATACTTGGGGGTGGTTAAACATTTTGCAGCTTCTATTTTTTCAGTCTTTCAAGATGATTCACCATAGCCTGATTTACGTCTTGTGTTGCTTTTATTCAAGTAACAATAACAATGCCCTTGTCATTGTTACTTGTTCAGTAGGTCAGGAGTTTCTCATACCCATAGAGTGCCTTAAGTGCCTTGCAGAGATAGCTGTTCCTATTGACAACATTGCTGAAGCCAGGGGGAAGTCCATGGTGGTCCAGCATGAGAAACAGAGTAATTTTAGTAAGAATAATACAAGGAATTTAATAGAAATAGAATAATATAAGTAACCAGAGCCCTTGATCATCAAACAGTATTTCATTTTAATGTTTCTTCTGTGAAAGAATCATGTAATTCCATACAGCAAACAGCATTTCTACATGTGTACCTCTAAATTTGGTAAAGTAAAATGGTTGGAAATTTCTTTAATAGAAATTCTTTTCCTGAGAAAAAATTATTTTTATTTGAATTTCTTTTTACACTAAAAATAGAACTTTAAATCTCAGTAAGCCATAATGAAAATGGTCTAACACTAAGGACGTCAGAGAAAAAGTATCTTGCCTTCCCAATGAGCAAGTAAAAAAATTATTTTTTTGTCCCTTCTTTCCTATTTAGAGAGAAATTAATTGTTGCTCCAATCCTCTTTCCTTTCCATTTGTGAACACGGATGCTTCTAAGATGTAGCTGTATGATTTTTAACGTCAAACCTCCTCCTTTCGTATTCATCACTTGGAAGAGCAAGTGGCTACATAGCAATGCAAAGTCCTTTATTCATTCCTTTGCCCATGGTCACTCTTCCTTGAGCTTAGTTTCTTCTTATAAATCACCATCAGTAAAATTGCTCATTGAAGAGTCATGTTTTCTGGGCACGCCAATTAAAATTTTGCTATTTTGAAGACCTGCCTGTATGAACTTTTGAGTTTTCATTTTGCCAAATGAAAACTCCAGTATGCTTGTATCTCATGCTGTCGTATTTTACTGCATCTTTACAACATCTCACTTATTTCTGAATGGGGGTTTTGAACTGATCATTAGTCATCACATGAATCAGCAGTAATTGAAAAATTTTATCCTTCAGGAAAAATTGAGTCTTCCTCTAAAAACTGTTGACATTTTGGTGACTGCTCCAAGTTGAAACACAATAGATGTGAGGACAAAGAAAAAAAAAGTAAAAGTTTTGAGTGATCTCTAGATATTTTTTTTCCCCTCTGTTCCTCCATTTTTCTTCTTTCTTTGCACTCTCTTTCTCAGTGCAAGAGAACAAAGTCTTGCCATTTGCTTTGGTTTCCATTGCTATTTCTACCTCAGTCTTACTTTGCACAGTCTCAGTTTATTTCAATACTTCTTGAACAAAAGGAGTGTAGGAATTTCTTTGATGACCAGTTTGGATCCTGTATTATTTTCTTGTCGGTTCCCTATGCGTATCTCACATCTTTCTTTAAGAGTTTATTTATTTGCTGTGCTATGGAGGTCTTCACATGATTTTTATTCTCTAAGATATTTTTCTTCTAGAATTACTAGGTCATCAGCCTTGAAGAAAATTCAGACCTCCTACTCCTGAAGTGTTTTGTTTCTCTTTTGACATCAAGAATTTTGGTTACAGAATGTAATTAGGACATTAGCCATAATGGGTTGCTTGCTGAGTGTTATCCCAGGAATGCATGTGAAGGGTCAGAAACTGAGGCAATATTTGACTGGTTTTTAGGGTTCATAAACCTTAAGAATGCTCAAATCCCACATTGGGTTTAGGTAAATGTGTTGATTATAAAAGATTATTTCAGTCTCTTCCACTGTCTTAGTTCTTCTCATACAAATTGCTTTTGTTTATCAGTGGTGCAACTGAAAATGGCCCCATTGGAAATAATAATTTATGGAATCATATCTTGTCACTGTGACTTCCAGGAAATCAGTAAATATTCATGAGAGGTGAAAAATTAGTATGTCATTCCTTAAGGGTAGCCTTTGGTGTTATGAAGACATAAGATAAAGTTCTGCACTTATAAGAATAAATATGTTCCCTTTATGCCAATAGGGACATGCCCATTTACTTCAGGACTGATTTTTGGACCACTGTGTATGGTTGCTGCCCCAAATATTCCTCTAGATTTATGGATTCTGCCACCAGCACTTTTTAAAATTAAAAAGTGAAAGGACTTGAGATTAATTTATTGAACAGCACATTTTTTCATATTCTTTCATCAAGAAATATGACAAGAAACTTATTATCCTTGAGAAGTTGCCATTTAGTGAGAGTACCGTCAGATTTTTACTATTTGGATGCTTTAAGTACCTGACATTTATTTTATTTTGTAGTATAATACTACGTAAAGTTTCAGACTTCTCAAAGAAAAATGGTCTTCATGATAAGGAACTTTCAGATGGAAACAAAGGGTCAATTTATAAACAACTACAAAAATCATAATATAGTCATTACAAACCTAAGAAGTCTTATCTTGAATTCTGTTAAAGGTATCATTCTTTACTGTGAAGAAGTTAAGAGCCATTAGCATTCTTATGATAATCACATTCAAATTCCAAAATATATAGTTTTGTAACTGTTTGTAAAATTAACTCTCATTAAATCTGAAGGGTGCAAGATCTTATTGTACAGATTAATGATTAATTCTGCAGATTATTGAAATACTGCCCAAAGAATCAAGCTGCTACTTAGAAAAAAATCATCTGTACTTGACTTCTGGATGCTCACGTGCTCATTGTTGTTATTGTCTCCACTGGAAATGTTCTACATGTCAATCAATCAGATTTTCAACTTGAACAAAGTAGAAAAATGTCATTGGGACTTGGAGCTGGTGAAGAACAACAAAACTATAGGGAGTGACATAGCAGAGAAAGAAATGAGAGTTAAATTATAAGAGAAGTGGATGTTCCAAGGAGAGAAAAAAAGGCACTGAAATGGGAATTTTGGAAACACAGAGGACAAAAAATAGGGGAACAATATATATAAATAGGTGCAGGGTTTGTATGAATAGGGAAAGAAAATGGCAGAAAAATGATGTTGGATAAAGGAGAAACAGATAATGTATAACAGCTCCAGATTAGCAAACTGATATGAGTGATATCAGTGTGCAGAAGAAGGGAAAACTAAGTGTTGGAGTCACTCAAATAAAGTAGACGTGTTTGGTATTAAATTATGGTATTTCCATGTATGTTTTTACCCAGATTTAAGGCATAAGTCAAAACAGAGTAACACTGCATTGAACAAAAAAATTAAGACCTGTATGTTTGGAAATTGTCTGTGTTTGCTAGAGCTGTTGATGTGCCTCAAGGGAATTTTAATTCTGGGTCCTTAATGTCTTGTACTACAGACTAAACTGTATTTCCCATGGTGCATTGAAAATTTATTTTGCTTGAAATTCTGTGGCACTATATAGTCAGTGGGAAATAGTGACAGCATGTCTATGAAACATAATCTTTCTCAAAAATTCTACAAAACCAAATTGAAGTGACAGATATAGCAGCAACTGCTTTCAGATTGAAATTATTTTGAGTCAGGTTAAAGTGAAAGGTTTCTTTTCAATAAGAACGTAAAGTTTCTTCATAATATTAGACCTGCTAACAGTAGGCATGTATAAGTAAAATGGGAGATGATTCCTTGGGCCAGTCAGAACTTATTGGAGAGTGAAAGAAAATTCACATATTATATGTGAGCTTTGGAAAAGTGGCATAGAATGGATACTTGAATTCTTAAAAACCTCATTTAAAAATATTTAAATTTTTAAAAATATTTACCACATAGTTATGTCTTTGAAAAACCTTTACTAGACTGCAAAAGTTGGAAAAGTTTTTTTTGTTACCTCTTGGTCATCAACATGTTCTCTTCATTTATCTCATTTACTTGTGGTCATCAGCTGAGCATGAGCTGGCAATGTGCGCCCACAGCCCAGAAAGCTAACTGCATCCTGGGCTGCATCAAAAGAAGTGTGACCAGTAGGTTGAGGGAGGTGATTCTGCCCCTCTACTCTGCTCTTGTGAGACCCCATCTGGAATATTGTGTCCAGCTCTGGGGTCCTCAGCACAAGAAAGACAGGGACCTGTTGGAGCGAGTCCAGAGGAGGGCCACAAAGAAGATCAGAGGGCTGGAGCACCTCTCCTATGAAAACAGGCTGAGGGAGTTGGGGTTGGTCACCTTGGAGAAAGGAAGGCTCCAGGGAGACATCACAGCAGCCTTCCAGTACTTAAAGGGCGCTTATAAGAAAGATGGGGACAAACATTTTAGTAGGGCCTGTTGTGATAGGATGGGGGGTAATGGTTTTAAACCAAAAGAGGGAAGATTTAGACTAGATATAAGGAAGGAACTTTTTACAATGAGGGTGGTGAAACACTGGAATAGGTTTCCCAGAGAGGTGGTGGATGCCCCATCCTTGGAAACATTCCAGGTCAGGTTGGACAGGGCTCTGAGCAATCTCATCTAGTTGAAGATGTCCCTGCTCATTGCAGGCAGAGTTGGACTAGATGACATTTAAATGTCCCTTCCAACCCAGACCATTCTGATTCTACTTGTATCTTTAACCCTAGATAACATTTAGTAATTCACTGATGCCTCCCCACTTTGTCTTCTCAGATCCTAATCCTACTGATTTTTTAGTCCTTTCAGAATACCTTGCAATAATTAAAATTTCAGACCACATTTCTTGGAGCAATTTATTGTTGAAAGTGCCACTTAGATGAAAATAGAAGCCAAATACAGTTTACTCCAAGAGGTTCCAGAAAATGCCAGAGCAAAAAAAAAACAAAACAAAACAACCCAAACAGTATTTTAAGCTATGTTCTCCCACATTTTTTCTAACTTTATCGTAGAAATAGTTTTAAGTATCTGACTAGTGGTTATTTCTAATGTTTTGAAATAAAAACATGAAGAGAACTGACAAATATAGCAGGGAATATTTGTAAAGGTTTTTATGGACTGCAAAGCAACAAACAGGCAGCCTGAACAGAACTGGGTGAAATAAATTAACACATTAAAAATATACTAATTATTTTCAAAAAAGAGCATATGAAGTGATTGGTGAAAGACATTCATTTTTAGCGCAGTGAGTTTTTTTGAAGCACTCTTCCTAATGAAGGCTAAGATGAGATTCTTAAGGAAAACCAGAAAATGAACTGAAAATAACTGCTAATTTTGAAGAGATGGATGCATTTTTGCTCTGACATGGCTTTTTATTACTGAAAATATTTGGTTACCATAAAACCAACTTTTTGTGGTGTTAGTGTTTGCTTGTTAGATTGGACACTGAAAATGTCTACAGTGTAAATTGATTAACTCAAAGCATGATTTTTAAATGGTTAATTTAATTTTCATAGCCACATATCATAACCATGCTTGCAAAATATTTCACAAATACTTTTCTAACTTAGATGTAACTAATTTTTTGTCACCATGCATAAATACCTATTTTTCACTTACGTGTTTGCTTTTCACTTACCACTCTTCCTGTGACTAAAATTTTGGATGCAAGGTGTTTAATGTTACTCTTTTACAGGAGGCCTGTCAAACTCCTGCTCATGTCTTCACTTTTAATCTAATTACCTGAGATTTGTGTATAGTCAACATCTTTAAAAGTCAAATCACTGATATGCTTAGAACAACTGTAGAGAGCTTGCTTCATTGCACTTGTTGTTGCAAAGCCTAACTTGTGGACTCCTTGTTTTGTTACAGAAAATGCTTCCCAGAGTCAGGTGCACTTATTCTTACAGGGTTCAGAAGAGAAGTCGTTGCACGAGTTCAGACTAGGTGAGCCTGGCACACTGAGCATGAGCTACTTTTCTTTGTACTCCTCTGTGTAGGCATAGTCAAAATATCCCAGTATGAAATACCTAGGACAGGAATAACAAACAGCCTAGTGATAGCATGCACAGTTTAGACTCCCAAAAGGATATTTTCAAAACCCTAACCTGCCGTGCAGGAAAGATATAACCCCATTTTTTTTCCCACATGTCCAAACCATCAGAGTAGTGGATTCTAACATAGTGTTTTTCTCCTGTTGAGTTTCTATACTAGCTACCTAATTAAATATTAATCGGGTTAAAAGAAAGTCAAAAGAGAAATTCAGATGCGCTTTGCCTGGTGTTTGTAATATCCAGGTGCTTAAGGATTTCTCCTGGAATTAAGGAGAATAAGGTGCAAATTTCTGGCTCATATGACTATATTCGTACTAAGAAATGGAATGTGCTCATGACTGTTCTCTGTCTTTGATGGTAGTTCTCTCCTGTTAGGATTACAGCCTGGACTGTGCTGACTTTCAGAAAATTTTGATAAAGGCCATTCTAAAAGTGCAAGTGTTGGCAAACAACTTGCAGTGCTCCAGGATGTTCCCTCGAACTCATTTACAAGTATAGGTGCAGCCAGATCATTTTCCAACTGATGGGATGCAGGTGCCCAATCCGGCCAGAATAGATCTTTCTGCAGCAGTTTGTTGCTGAGAATTACTTTGAATGGAGTTAAGCAGCCAAGGGAAATAATCTGAGAACTACAAGTTTGGGGTATTTTGTGCATACCTGCTAGCAGGAACGTGACTGTTCGTAGGGCTAAGGAGAGACCAGCCTGGTATCAGTAGTGGTGAGAGTGGAAAGAAGTTCCTAGAGATACATTGTGATCTTGCTGTAGTTTCAAAATGTGCATGCCCAAATTAGGAATTTGGATATCATATATAATTTGTGTATATTTGACTTGTTTCCTTTGGTTTACTGAAGCTGAGAGGCCTTTGGAGTACCTTCTAATTTGTTGCTTGAGAAAGAGATAAAGCTGTGCCAGCTTCTCTGCCAGCATAGAAGTTGTAGGAAGCATTGTATTGAGGCAGTGCTTATCATTTGCAAACTGGACAGTGTTGTATAGATGATTTTTCCAGTTATTAAAATATGAAAACAGGTACATAAGTGTATTGATAATTGCTTTTAAAATATATTTTTGATATAGATTTTTATTAAACAAAATGCACTTCATAAATATTTAACTCTGCTGTTATTTAGAAATGTTTTTTTTGCCAGTTTTAGTTTAAAGGCAGAAATTGGGTGCCAGTTGTCCTTTACTACAGATTTCCTGCTGGTTCTTTATCTGGTTTTGAATGTCAGTGAATAGGAATTCCAGTTATTCATTAATATTCAAGAGGTGAAAATCTATTTGTTATCTCTCTGATTAATCCAGCCTATTGTGCCTTATAGCATCAATCACAAAACATTCCAGAGGGTAACGAATTACTATGTGACTGCAGGAAACCATAAGGGATATTAAAATAAACTTAATCTCTTTAACTAACGATATTCTAAAATGAATGCAGAAGATAGAATTTCTCAATATATGGTGGAGTGGAAGGCTTTGTTTGGAGCTTCTGACAGATATTCTTGTTACACACTTTCTCTACGAAAGATGTAACCATTAAAAATAAAGAAAACAGTATATCTTTTCTTTTCCTGTGAAAAAGTACCAGGCTCTGATGGAAGAGTTTTGAAAAAAGCTAATGTTCAGAAGTTTCACTCAAAAGATTTACTTTAGTTATTGACTTCTCGTGCATATTAAAAATAGTGTTTTATTCCAAGAATTCATTTTTAGGGTAACAAAAGTCTTAATTAATAGTAGGATAGGTTCAATTAGGTTCAACTCTCTATATGAAAACTTTCCTTAGGCAGCACCCATAGGGAAGGTTGTCTCTTGCCCTTCGGTAGTAGCTGGTGTACAGGAGTGAACTTCCTAAGACCAACTGCAAGTTTCACCCTGTAAAGGTGACTGGAGGGTGTAAAACAAATTAATTTTTGAAGAAGGTTATAGAAATTCTAGGCACAGAAACAGACCCCAGAAAATCCCTTAAAATGAATTGTCCTTTCCAGTCAATGTTTAAACAGATATGATTTGTATGGATAGTCAGGTCCTTTACCATCCGTTGCCTGAATTATGCCTCCTACTTCTATAAACAAACAAACATACACAGTGGAAAATGGAGCATGGAAAATTTGTTCTGTGAACACATCTGTTCTTTTTCAATGCATCTGCTTAAGAGTTTTTCTCTGCACAAAAAAGTACACGACTTTCAGTAAATGTAGGGTGGTGTAACAAAGAAATATAATAGGCTGGTGTGTAATAGCTTTCCACAGTCGTACCAGAAGTAAGGTAATTATTAGATTCCCAGAGTTCATTTTGGTTTAAAACCATACTTCTGCCTCAATAAGTATTGAATAATGAGCCCCAAACCCCCAAGTCCAACTCTAATTCTACCTTGAGTTTTTAAAAGCTTATTTTTGTGTAGGTGCAGAGTTTAACAGAAATCCTGGACTACTGTGACTTTTTGCTTGAATGAAGGCTACCCTGCTGTGTGTGCTGAAGGAGGATTAGAGAAAAGTGGTATTAATAAATTATGAAGCAGTTAAAATAAAACTGCAGGCTAGCAGAACAACAGAGTACAGAATCAGCAAGACAAAGCCTATACATTTTACATCTGTAAAACTCAGAATACGAAATAGGTGTGTCATGCCTGGGATGCACACCTATGAAAGTGAACATTGCTGATTAGCTGTGATCATTGCCAAATATTTGCTAACATCTCAGGCAGAGGCAGAAAGGTGAGTGCTCTTAGCCACTAATGAATTCAAAGGGCAGTAAAGGCAGAATTTTTGGAAGGCTCGTTTAATGGGCTGGGTGCTAGCATAGGCAAGTCTAATGGTATTCCCACAGTATCCCTACCCTTTCAAGTTTTAAAGTAACAGATGGAAAAAGAAGGTTGAGCAACACAAAAGGGACATTTATGAAGTTCAAAGTGTGTTTGGGTCTATTTCTGGAAAGAACTGTTTCTAAAACAGTGTCTCAACATTGCATCTAACTAATGTATCCACATCTTAGCCTGTAACTCCATATATTTGCTAACTGAAAAGTCAGAAATTTAAAACTGTTTGAAATGTTCCACCTAGACAATAACAGCATACATTTTGTTCAGGCATTGAGCACTAAACTAGTGAATCAAAAAGACACCTATACATCGAGATACCACAGGGGCAAAACATAAGGCTGTTCCACAAGCCTTCATATGGTATAGATTTCTATATGTGGTGAAGAGAAAACACTAGAGAGGGATGAAGTGGTATGGAGCCATGCTCTTCTGTGTTAACCTCTTCTCTGTTTCTGTAAAGAAAGAAACCAAGAGGTGGTGGCTATGCCAGAATACTGGCTTCTTCCAGTGAAAAATTTATGGAATAAACAGAGGGTTTTTTTGGTGTAAACCAGAAAAAAAAACAGGCAGGCTTTACAATGTTCGTGTTCTTGTGGACCCAGATCTGGTTGCCATGTTGCCTTTAACTGCTGTGAAAAGCAGAACAGCGTACCTGAAAGAGCACTTCAACCACACCGATCCTCTGCACCACCTGAATTAAAAAGCTGAGCTTGATGCATAGAATTACTATTCGCCTTTCAGTCCCCCTGCATGTGGCTTTTGAACAGGAGTCAATATGTTTTTGAGATCCAGAGGGGAACAAAGGAGGACAGTTGGGCACCTTAGTTTAATGTTAATGGCAGCACTTAGCCACTGCTAAAACTATAAAATCACTTTAAGTAGGTATATTTGGTTTACATGCTTTTCCTACTAGATGATGATACAGGGCCTGGCTGTGTGAATTCTCTACTTGATATCAACTGTAAAACTATAGTAAGCAATAAATAATGTAAGTATAGTGAGTAACCAAGTAATACAACATACAATTAAATAATTATCAAATCAAATGTAAAGAAGATTTTTTTGTTTTAAGCATTAGTGCATAAGTAATGTATGAATCTCCCTTCAGAGTTCTGTCATGGTGACAGGGACAGAGGCTGTGTTATAAAACCAACATGATGTATCGCAAAGGTATACTGGATGCTGGCCCAATTTAAAAAAGTAAAACAATTATGGCTTTTCTACTGAGGTTTAGAAGTCTTTTCAGAGAAGCTCATACATATGTCTGTGACGTATGATATGATTTGTTTTGCTGCAGAAAGTAAAATTGAGATGAACGTGCAAAGGATTCCTTTCAAAGTGTTCTCTTTGTCTTCCTGGAAGGGTTATTAAACCTTGTTTCCTCTTCCTTCTTCCTCACATCAAATTTCAAGCAGTTCAGCTATTCTCTGAACAGTAACTGAAGTAAATTTAGGGAATAATAGGTGTAAAATTGTGCTGCCTTAATGATGCCAATAAAATCCTAAAATCCCCTGGCATTTTAACCAGACATATGTATAAGTATCTATTTGTATGTACTTTCCTGTGTAGGACACTTTTGCACTTCATCAGCTTTGTCCTTGTTAGGATTATAGTAATTTAATTGCTTTGTTAAAATGATATTTTACCTTTTAACATTATATTAATTTAAAAGGCTTATAGAGATTCAGTACATGTGTTTATGAGACAGTTAGTATTGGTCTCTGGGCAGCAGGAATCTGCTTTAATCTGCAGATTAAATCTGTTATATCTTTTATGAAGGTTCATCAGAAACAGTTTATAATTTGTGGCTGATGATGCAAGGTCAACACTGTAACTAGAACCGTTAAGACAAAAATTGAGTCAGGCCCTTTTCCGCAGAACAGAGCAATTCTGTCAAGATCAAAACACTTCATAAAATTGATTTTGATTTTGTCAGTATGTCCTTTGAAGGCGGGGGAATAAGGGGAAGAAGTGGGTTCTGAAAATGTTGAAATACACTATTTTTATATTTTATAAATGAAATGCATTAATAGTTCCTTTTGAAATTACCTATCATTTCATGTATTTCTTTTGCATTATCTATTATAAAGTACAGTAAAAAAGGAGAATGAATGCTTAGACATAAAACTATACTTTTCGTAGATATTCATTTTATGAAGTATTAGGTTATTTTTTTAAAGAAAAATGCATTTAAAAATCTGGAAATCCACCATTAATTGATTTTCTACAATCCCCTCTTGGTGCTAACTTGTATCTATATTATATATTTATATTATGAAAGTACATTTGAATGATAGAAAATGTATTTTTATGTATGTTTATTTTTAAGATAAAAACTGCCATTATGGAACATTAAGGGGTGAAAGATCCTGATATCCACAACTTTCCACAAAATATGTTTCAACTTTGCAACACCACAAGACCTTGTATACCTTCTATTACTGCTTTCTGTCAAATGAGTTAATAGACTGATCCTTATATTGTCCCTTGTTACGTGTGAACACACATTCTAAAACATCTTTAGTGCTATGGAAGTATTGTTTTTTTAAATAAAGGTAAACATCCGTATGCAACTTCCCTCTCAAAACTTACTGGATTCTAGTTTTGCTACCAGATGGGTGCATCTACATTAGCTTTTTAGTTTGGATCGCTGAGTATTTTTCAAGCAATTCTCCCAAATGTTTCCACTCTCACATTTTGTTTTCATCAGGGAGGGGCATCCGAGACCACAAATTGGATTACTTTCAGATGAAATTAAGCTGGAAAATATATGCCAAGAGTACATTTCATGCAATGGCTAATGGACATTCAGGCCTTTGGACTAGGGTAGAGAGAGTCAGAAACATCCCCACCCAAATGCATATATTGTAGATATTGACTACTTGGTGTCAATCCATCAGTCCTCATATCTGCTGCCACTTCTAATTGCTACGAGGTTACTTGTTAACGTAGGTGCACCCGTAGGCATCATGGCACTGAATTTCTTTCATAAATCATTCTATGCCATTTTAGAAGTACCATAGCTGGGATTTTAATTTTTCCTGAACTACTTTTGTTCCTCTTCCTGAACATTTCTGCTCCAGTTGTTAGAAAATTTTCTTCCCCCAATTTTATGACTGGATGCTGTCATGATCAGTTGATTTCCATTTGTTGATGTACAAATGTATCTTACACAGGTCTTGTCTTTCTCTGAGATACAACCTTTAATTTACAGATGAACATAGTCGCGTTCTGTTTCAGCTACCCTCTTGTCAGACTATACTAACCAAGTTGTTCTTATTTAAATTGAATCAAGGATTGGTAGGATCTGAACAATTACTGCATCTTTAAATGTTTCATTAAATAGACCATTTTATCTTCCATTATAACTCTGTAATCATGACAACACAGAGATGGAAAGTACTTTTCGTTTTCTTATTCTTTGTTGCCATGGTTATAGTTTTAACCACCTCTCTAAATTACTGCAGCACTTCATTAGATTGTTCAGTTTTTATTAGGTTTTATTAAAATTTTCAGAATAATTGCTCCTTAAAGCCAAGTGAAAAATCATTTTGTATTTTAAGTCTGTCTTTGTAAAAGAAAACATTTTTTTAAATACAATTGGGAAGATAAAATCTATGATTCTTCTTAAAGCCGGCATAATCTGAGGAGTGAGGGATGGACAACTCCAACTGTTAAATGTATATTGAGATCTAGTGCTAAGAAAGATGAGAAAAAGACTCCTTGAACTTGCTTACATTTCATAACAGTTTGTTTCAGAATGTACTTTCTCTGTCCCTTAAAATATTTAAGATTTCTGAGAAATATTAAAAACAAAAATTCAAATTGTTCTTAAACAGGGGTTGGAAGATTAAGCGTTTTTATTGAACAAGTTAAAAAGAGGCCTCTGGTTCTAAAACCCTTTTTATTTCATACAAGTGCTTTGTTGTCGTGCTGTGAATGCTGTTCTTAAATGCTATGTTTGAATTTCTCACTTTAAGAAAAATCCTAAAGCCATTTCAGAGTTTCCAAAGCACTGAAATGTCTTTTGGATTTTGTGAACAGGAGTTTGAGGCTCTTGGTATCACAGTATGAACTGATTATTTGTATGTTTTATTCTGAGATTCAGATGGAGCTTAAAAATTTTCGTCTTTCACTTCAAAAGAACATATGGCCCAAAGACACCCCCCAGACTTGTCTCTGGTAAGTGCCTCAGGAACATGCAGCTCTGCCCCTGTGTGTGCCCAGAATGGCCTCCCCTGTGACACAACTGAGAAGTTTCTCACTTGCCTGCCTCATGCTATTCCCTGATGGATTTTCATCGTTTCCCACTTTGCTCTGCTGCAGAGCACACAGCCCACAGCTATGGCTGGGAGCTCCTCAAAAGATGCAGAATGTTTTTTTTTTTCTTGAGCATGACATTCAGGGTACTGACTCAGGAGAGGGGAATGTTAGCTCTGGCACGCCTTCCAAAGCAAGTAACATATCTTCACCCTACAAAGAAAAAAATTGTTCTTTAGAGCAGGACTAGAATGCTGGTCTCCCAATTCCTTGTCACTGGGCTATATGTATGCTCCTTCCTGCTTGCTCTCCTTCAGACTCAAAGAATCCTGGATTCATTGCCATGCAGTGATAATTTATTTGGTAAAGATACCATTCCTATTTCAGAATAGCCTATAATTTCAAGGAGAAAGCTAAAGTATTATGCTAGAAAAAAGATAGGGTTACCTACTTTACTCCCTATGATCTAAAACCAGAACGTTAATTAAGTAACACTAAATATGTTATTTCTGCAATAATCCAACATCTTAGAAGACTTCAGTCATGGTATTGGAATGTTTTGAACACCTGGTATTGATAATGTTGGCAAGAGTATGCCAATGAGAAAAAAGACAAAGTATATTTGATTCTACAGCTCTATGAAAATGACCTGCATTTATCCAACAGATGTATATTTCAGTAAGACATAAGAAGGGAGCCAAATTATTTTATCTTAATGTCTCAGAAGTGCTTAATGTTTTAGCCTATGCATCATACCCTAATCTGCTTTGGGAGGAACTGTATGCAACCCTGCTTCCTGTCCTTCCTAACCCTTTTATATGTCGTGGGCCTTGACAGCATTTATATGTTCAGGAGTTCAACGAGGAAAAAATATTTTGCTATTCTGCCTTACCGTATCTGTTCCACTTACAGCATGGCCCTGCTGCCGAACAGCCTGACAATAGCACGTGCAGTTTAAATAATTGACAAGAGGAATCTTTTTATTTGTAAATATAGTGGTGATGGTTCTTTTGTAGTATTTTTCAATAAAGGAATGAATATATGCAGCTCACACATTACTTTGCCCATCATAATCCTGTCCTGCTGTACTAATTTTGATATCAATAACCCCTCCCCAAATCAATAAGCTTCTTAACTGCCCCTATAATAAAGCAGATTCACACATATGGGTGGGAATGTGCCTCCAGCTACAGCATTTATATGCCAATGCCAGAAGTTACCGTCCACCTGTCCTCTCAAATGCCGCAGAAGGAGCCCAGACCACAGAAGAGAGGCTGCAAAGATTTTTGGAGTAAATTTTACCTGTGCAAACAACTGGAGGCAGCAGCCTCCTGCTGCTGGAGCCGACAGCTGTCTCTCCACTTAAATTACCTGTTCTAGATAAATTCCGAAAGAGTTTTGTGGCCTCAGGTGACTTTTCTGGTACCCTGAAAGATTACTGTGGTCCCACACAAGGTAAGAACCTGAAAAGGCTGTTCTAAAGCTGTCCTTTCTACTTTCCTTAGGGTTTGCAATCAGAAGTAGTTACAACTACTTTTTAAAATGGGAAACTGGAAGTCTTTTGCAGGACGCACATGGGAAAATCTTAGGCATTATGGCTAGCAGTAAAAGCCTTCTCAGCAACTGTTTAGCGTTCATTTTCTCAGATGTCTGTCTATCTTCTTTTAACAACTAGCTCATCATAGTGAACCACGGCTTGATCTGCATTGCCTGTATTTGTTATGCTATTTTGTGCATTAAATGAATACAGGCTACAAGTCTTTACCCCAGAGTACATCTTGAGTAGTTTACTTAATGTGATTTGCTTCTAATATGCACTCTTATGTTTGCTTGTAGCCTTTTACTTTCACATTTAAAAATGATCACAGCCTAAACCAGGAGAGCTGAAAACCACAAGATTATTCTCTTTCAAATGCAGAGCCATTAGAGTCGTCTCCTGCAGAGGGCTGATAAGTGTTTTAAATTTTTCAAATAGAGTAGAAATTGTGGCCTTTCCCCTTTAGCCTTGATTAGGGTTGGGATTTAACACATGCTGCCTCCATATTTTCTGTGATTAGATTGTCCTTGGGCAAGTGCATCCAGCGTGTGCTAGGCAGGTCAGTGATCAGTCTTCCACAGGGAAAAGAACAAAACCAGGAAATATTCATAATTCATTGTGATCAGACATTTAAGAGTACTCTAGAGATATCTGCTGGTTCTTGGCATTTATTCTGCAGCATTATTATTATTATTTTACAATTTGCTCTTCACATAAGTCATTACCATATGCTTTGGTTGTTTTAAGGCGTTAGTATTTCCTGCCTTTGTAAACACAAGCCAGAGTTTAATTTTCACCATATTTGCCTGTAGAAATATTTTGTTCTTTCAAGCAATGTTCTCAGGGTTAAGAAAATATTCTCTATTTAAAAATCAATGAATCAGACCATGACATGATCTTGAATTTAATAAGGACTGCTGAATATTAACAGAATAAGACACTTTTCTGCAAGATTTTAACTGCATTTTCTGCATTGCAGTAAAGTAAATATAAATGGGTATGTTGCTATATATTTACAATGCACCACTCTCCGTTATAGAAAAACGGTCACTTATTTTTTCTAACTTTTCTACCCCTAAACTGTGTTTAAAGATCTTAAAATGATATTCTCAACTTGCAGGCTCATGTGCATAGCTGAACACTGAGAAGTGAAATTTGCCTTTCTGCAGGGAGCCAATGTGATTCCTACGCCACACAAATCCTACTTAAACTCGACTTCAGAAAGCTTAACCTTTCACAGAATCACAGAATACTTGAGGCTGGAAGAAACCTCTAGAGGCCATCTAATCCAATCCCCTTCCGCAAAACAGGGTTAACTAAAGCAGGTTGGTTCAGGTTGTGTCCATCTGGGTTTTGAATACCTCCAAGGATGGAGACTCCACATCCTTTTCATGCAATCTGTTTCAGTGTTCAGCCACTGAATAAATAGGCTTTTTTTTTAATGTTTTAACGTAATTTCCTTTGTTTCAGTTTGTGCCCATTGTCTCTTGTTCTTGCTCTGGATACCACTGAGAACAGTCTGGCTCCATCTCCTTTACTGCCTGCAGTGGTGGGTCGACCTTGGCTGGCTGCCAGGTGCCCATGAAGCCACTCTATCAGTCTCCCGCCTCAACAGGACAGGGGGAGAAAATATGATGAAAAAACTCGTGGGTCGAGAAAAGGACAGGGAGATCACTCAGCAGTTACCATCACAGGCAAAACAGACGTGGGGAAATGAATTTAATTTATTACCAATCAAATCAGAGTAGGATAATGAGAAATAAGAACGGATCTAAAAACAGCTTCCCCCTACCCCTCCCTTCTTCAGAGACTCATCTTCACTCCCAGTTTCTCTACCTCCTCCGAGTGGCACATGGGAAATGGGTGTTGTGGTAAGTCCATAGTACTTTGTCTCTGCCATTTCTTCCTCCTCATTCTCTTCCCTTGTTCCAGTGTGGGATCCCTTATGCAAGATACAGTCCTTCATGAACTTCTCTAATGTGAGGCCTTCCCATGGGTTGCAGTTCTTCACAAAGTGTTCCAGAATGGGTTCTTTCCACAGTGTGAAATCCTTCAGGAATGGACTGTTCCAGCGTGGGTCCTCCACAGAGTCACAGGTCCTGCCACAAAACCTGCTCTGGAATGGGGTTCTCTCCACAGGTCACGGTTCATGCCAGGAGCCTGCTCCAGCATGGTCTGTCCAAGGGATCAAAGCTTCCTGCTCTGGTGTGAGGTCCTCCATGGGCTGCAGGGAGGATATCTGCTCCACCATGGTCCTTCATGGGCTGCAGGGGGACAACCTGCATAACCATGGTCTTCTCCACAGTCTGCAAGGGAATCTCTGCTCTGGTGCCTGCAGTACCTCTTCCCCCTTCTTCACTGGCCTTGATGTCTGCATCGTTGTTTCTCTCACATATCCTCACTCCTCTCTCCCAAGTGCTGTTGCACAACATTTTTTTACTTTTTAAGTATTTTATCACAGAGGTGCTACCAATAGGACTGATTGGCTCAGCTTTGGCCAATGGTGCATTGGTCTTGGAGCCAGCTGGAACTGGCTCTGTCAAACATGGGGCCGGTTCTGGCATCTTCTCAGAGAAACCACCCCTGCAGTCCTTCCACTACCATAACCTTGCCACATAAACCCAATACACCTGTTTCATGCATTAATATAAACATTGATCAAATCCTCCTGAACCTTTTCTGCTTGAAGTTAATCAACCCCAGCTCTCTCAGCCTCCTCTTATATGTCAGATTCTTCAGTCTCTTTATCATCTTTGTTGCCCTTTGCTAGATTCTTCCCAGTATGTCCCTGTCTCTCTTGGACTGGTGAGCTCAGTACTGGACACAGCACTGCAGGTCTGTCTCACCAGGGCTGAGCAAAGGGGAAGGATCACCTCCTTTGACTTTCTGGTTATAGTCTTAATACAGCCCAGGCAGCCACTGGCTGCCTTAGCTGCAAGGGCACATTGGTGGCTCATGTTCAACTTGGTTTCCACCAGGACCGCCAAATCCTTCTCTGCCCAGCTACTTTTGAGCCTTCAACCCCTAGCATTTATGGGTGCATGAGGTTGCTCCTTTCCAGGTGCAGAATGTTGCAATTGCCTTTGAAAAACTTCCTGAGATCCTAGTCAATGCATTTCTGCAACCTGTCCAGGCCTCTCTGAATGACAGCACAAGTAATTGATGTATCAACCACCCCTCCCAGTTTTGTATTAATTGCGAACTTGCTGAGAGTGCACTCTGTCCCATCGTCCAGGTCATTAATGAAAATATTAAATAGTACTGGCCCCTGTATTGACTTCTAGGGTTACACCTTCTTTTATCCTTAAGATGTTTGTAAATTATTTGAAGGAGGATTTTCTCTACCACCTTTCCAGGTTTCAAGATTAGGCAGACCAACATGTATTTCCTTCTCCTTATTGTCCTTCTTGTAGGTAGAAGTGACGTTTGCTTTCTTCACGCGCTCAGTAACCTCCTTTGATCACCATGGTCTTTCAAAAGTAATAGAGGGGGTCCACTGACACTGATCAACTCCCTTAGCACTTGTGGCTGCATCCCATCAGGTCCCATAGGCTTGAGTGTGTCCAGTTTGCTTACGTGTTCCCTAATCTGATCCTCCTCTCCAAAATTTCCCACTGGTCTCAGGGGCCTGGCATTATTGATGGCAAATCTTACCAGTAAATACCAAGATGGAGAATCGTAGAATCATAGAATGGTTGGGATTAGAAGGGGCCTTAAAGATCATCTAGTTCCAAGCCCTGCTGTGGTGGGGGGGTGGGGTTGGATGCATTGAGTGTCTTGGCCTTCTTCATGGTCTTTGTCACCAGATCTCCTGCCCCATTCAGCAGTGGACCCACATTTTCCCTCGTCTTCATTTTGCTGCAAATATACCTGTACAAAGCCCTTCTTGTTGCTCTTCACATCCCTCATCAGATTAAACTTCAAATGAATTTGGCTTTCTTCATATCAGGATGGGACCCCCTTAGGCTCTTTTGTTGATTACAAGGCCTGTCTTGTCCATATCCCCCAGCACTGTTCACTTTCCAACATGGGCCACCTCTTCCTCACTTAATAGGGGGTAGCCATCTCCTTTCTTCATCATTCCTGGTTAAAAAAATTACATGGACTTCATATTGGTCAAAGTAATCTTGGGACCCATGTGCCTTATTTTAACAATCATAATACTCATTCATTGCAACTTGAAGCATCAGGCAAGAGTCCAATTTTTTCTGATTAAAACTTTGAAGGCTATTGTGTGATTGAATTGGTCTTCAAAACTTTGAAGACTGTTGTCTGATTAAAATTTTGAAGACCACTGCGTTATGACATTTTTTTTCTATTCAAAAAAAGTACCATTCAGAATCTATTTAGCAAGATAGAAATTTTAAAACGTTAAAGGCTTTTAAAAAGAAATGTTTAAAAATGTACTTCTTTCTTTAAACATTAAGATTGAAGCCTGCCTCAGTCCTTCTGATCTGTGAAGTCATGAGGCATCCAGTAAAGAGGATCATTTTCTGATTACATTGGAACTGTTTTCTTCACAGTTATAAAGAATAGTTTGGAATATTTCTGGGAGTGCTTTTCATAAAGACTTTGGATTGTCATGAAGTCCAAAATCTTCCCTGTTTATCCTGCTCTCCAGCCTGCATTTCTGAACTGGGTTTTGAATCAGAGACATTCAGTTTTCCAATAGTCTCCTAATAGTGACTCCTCTTAACTCCTGAAGCATTTTTCCTTCCATGGACAACTTGCAGTTTGTTCTCTACCCTGCAATGAATTTCAGTTTTTTCTTCAGCATATGCAATGAACTAATCCTTAATGTTTTTCTTCTCTTCAGGTGTCCTAAGTATTAAAATTAGATTTAATGAAGGTGAATAATATAGCCATTGAAGCCAAGTAGTTCAACCTGATACAAACCTTTCATAATCATACTACCACACCAAATCATAACATGTTTTTAAATGCTTTCACCTTCATGTGTGTTCCTTGCTGGGTTTGCTGTTGTAGCTAATAACCGTAGTCTGTCATTTACATAGTTTATTTACTCTGTCTTCCCGAAGCAGAATGCAGAAATATTGATAAATATAGACCTGCTCACACAGTTTTTGAAGATACAGATTTTTTGTTAAAGTATGTCTTCAATTCAGCAGCTACATCATTCAGCTCTTTGTTGCTTCCTTTCAAGACACAGGGAATAATCCTATTTTATACAGAAGAATCAACAGTACAACCAATAGAATAATAGAAAGGGACGTTTAAAGATCATTTGGTCCAACCCCCTGTCATAGCTAGGGACATCTGTCACTAGATCAGGTTGCTCAAAGCTCCATCCAACCTGACCTTGAACACTGAATATATGGTTTACATGTCAGTAATAACAGCATATGTTATGTGAGCTTGTCAATATTGAGCAATTCTTTTTCTATTTAAAATGCAAGGTATTTTGTAAATATTTCTGCAGCGAGGGGAAGGAAACTTTCAATATTAAATATACTCAAAGAGTTTATGACTCAAAGTTGCTGTGTAAGGAAATTTCTTTTGTGTGTACACACAATAGACTTTCTCTTGCAAATACCATAATTTTCCCCAGTTTCTGATTATTTGCAAAATAATAAATATTTGGGCTGAAGTTAATTGTTTCTGTTCAAACATTTGACACATTCTTCATTACTTTTAGAGCATGTGAGCTTTTCGCCCACCTACAGCTACAATTAAGACTGATGAAATCATTAGATGTACTGTAAACATTCAGTTTATCCTTATAGAGTTTGGCAACATCTTAAAGGTCTTCTGTCAGGTTCATTCACTATTTAATTATTTGTTATTGATAATGAATAACAGTATGATCGTTGTCATTTGTCATTACACTCTATTACAGACACAAATTTTTCATTGTATGACTAGCGGTTCCAAGAAGGTTTCAGTTAAGTGAACAGGAGATCTAATAAAATCTCATGAAAGTCTGCATTTTCCTTGTGAAATAAAACCACTATTTCCTTATGATTCATGAAGAATAGCAATAAACACTGTAACTGATGAGCAAATACTGTACTTTTCTGTAGTTCAACTTAACTTGCTTTTCCTGCTTGACTTGCTTTCCTAGCCAAATAAACCAAGTTACGTTTTGAGGATTACAATTGTCACTTCTTGCTGCTAAAGTATTTCTAAATGAAAGCTCACAAGACACAAGATAGTTGTCTTGGTTAAAGAGAATGTAGAAGTGACATATACAAAAGTACTTTCAGAAGTCTGAATTCTGTGATTCCACTGTACAGTCTTGTTACATTTTGTATTTTAACAAGTTGCCTGACGAAGTAGATAATGTGTGATATCTTCTTTGATTAGCTCATTAGGACTGAAGCCATGGAAAAATAATACTACATGATGGTAATTGTGCTTGTAATTTATAAGCCATCTATATCCTCACCTTCTGTGATGATATATAATCCTTCACCTATCTGTGAAGTATTCCCTGTGACTTCTCAAGGGGTAAAGCCTAGTCCTCTTTGCTATCTTTAATTGCAAGCAGAATATACCTTTCTGGATAGTATCAGCAATGAGGACCACAGCAAAACTTGTAGTTGAACATTTTTAACTAGATTTTTTTAATGGAGGGATAACCCTTGTTTTAATCTATTTTTATCCTTTTATTATAGGAATAAGTAAAACAGATATAAATACAGCACATAAGTGTGGAAGTATGGAGCATGCTCAGTAGACAAAGGTCATTCTTAGTGGCTGATGTACATGCCTTTCCTCTCATCGGTACATCTTTTCCTACACTTAGATGGTTGATTTAGTTATGCACACCATCTATACCATATACTCTACTTTAAAACTTACCCTCATATAAATTGGAAGCAGAGAGGGGCACAAAAAGCTGTGGATTTTCAATCCATGCCAGTAGCCACCTTTGTATCTCTGATCCTCTTCCCTACAAAGAAGATGAGGTATAGATCTCCTTTCTGTCGTTGCTTCCTTGTTCTGTTTCCATCTTTCCCTCTAAATTGAAAAATACCTTTTAATGAAAAGGACCTTTCTTTACAAATGTGGCTTGTTCATTTTCAGGGAAGAAACATGTATAAAGCCATTCAGTTTGAATGTTAATAGAAAACAATTAAGCTGCCTTCTGGGTCAATTTCTGTACTTTTTTGGCTTTCTACACAAATGTACTGGCAGTTCTTTTCAGCTGGAGCTTCTAACACCTAGACCCCTGAGCAACTTTTCATCACAACTCTAAAACTGTGTGACAGCAATGGAAATTGCCTTGATAATGCTCATTTACTTGGTCACAAAGGTGTTGTGAGGCTTAAATAATTAATACTTACAAAGCACTTCAAAATCTTTAGTTTAAATGATGAAGTGGCAGCTCTTAAAATCTGGGACGTGTCTTGAAATCTTAGAGAATATTACCTAATACATAGAGAATTGCCTACATATTATTTGTGAATCCTTCATCTGATGAGGTGTTTTTCCCTAGTTATAGAAATCCTATTAAATGCAAAATAGTAACAACAGGTCTGGCTGGATGCAGGTGGTGAGAGAATTTTGTACATGAAGGACTCTGAAAAATGTACTCAGCAGCAGTGAGATTTAAATGGGCTACTTTTGTTCCCTCAGAATGACTCATAACCTCATCTGAAACACATTTGCTGCGGTGATCTGGGGTTGCTTATTACTGGGAGAGCTCAGTGTGAAAAGATTAAATCACTGTGTGCCACAGTAGCCCTTTCATACAAGTTAAAACTGCTGTGACTCACGGTAAGAAGCAGGTTATGTTAGTCTGGGCAGAACTATGTTAATGTACTGCTTCTGCTGTACTCGCAGCGGTAGGAAAATGTTTGGTAATAAGGGGAGTTGCACCTCCTTCTTTCTCCTCTCCCCTACTGAAGTTCTCCTAGCTCCTTAGGCACTCTTCCTAGCTACTTCCAGGGATATGCCATTTCTCTTGGCTGTGTGTCGGTAGCAGCAAACAGCACTCGGGTTTTTTTGTTCTCATTTTGATGCAGTTCTTCCCATACTCTACTGCAGTGCTGATGTTACAGTTTTCAAGAGCTAGGCTGGTTGTCTTAACACTGATCATTGTAGGCACCGATGTAGGCATCAGTGTAGAGAGGATTCACATCACCTAACTTCAAATGTGTGCATCTGAAATTGTTAACTCCCCTTACAGTCAGTGCAGAGGAAAGCATGGTTACAATTCTGATGTATTATCAGGCCTTCACTTAATGATGATAAAACCCACTTTTTAGCAGTACTTCTAGTAGGAATTTAGAGGAAATCTAGACAAATCTAAGGGCTGGACTAGATGACCTTTAAAGGTCCCTTCCAACCAAACTATTCTATGATTCTATGATTCTGTCAACTTTTAGTCATAGGTCTCCCACCTTAAATATTAAAAAATATTGTGTGGCTCTGTGATGTGTTACCTGTTACCCAGGGAGATCAGACATGTCTTATATAAATCTGCCTCGGTATTCCCGTTTGTACATTATCATGAAAATTACAATTCTGAAACTGAAAGCATCAATAAAGGAAACACGGGCTGATGACAGGGAGTGGGAGTGTTTACTGTATTCCTGTTTGTGCTGAAAGACCGATGTTCTCATAATGAAGCTGGGCACTTTTTTCAATGTTATGCCCTCATATCCAAGACTCCACTACTTCAATAGAAAAAGTCATTTTGATTTTAAGAATTTGATGATGATATTTTTCCAAATGTGTAACAGCATTTAGCTGTTGTGCCTTTTGGCAGTATTTAACACTGGAATTTTCCATAACTTGATTCACAGCAGGTCTTGCCTTTACACTCATAGTCTGGTTTGACTCATTTGCCTCTATCTGGAGTAAGCTAAAGCCATCTAATACAGTTTAAGCTTTAACACATCTCAAAGAGGTTCTGTAGGTCTTCTGTGTTCTTAATACTTAGATTCCACCCTTAGGATGGATTTCTCACCAGCGTGCCATCATTGCCTTGGGTAGGTAAATGATAGCCAAGTCTATTTTACACTTCCTTTTGATCCTCACATTGCAGTCTCTTATCCTAGGTAATGATGACCTCTATTATATGTAATTTTGTATGCTACATGTCTTAATAAAGTTAAAATGGTTTGCATCCCTGGGTTAGCTATGGTATATTAGACATTTGCAAAGTCTTCCAATTAATGTTGTCCAAATTTTTCTGGCAGATGAAGTTGATTTTTTCGATACTCTACTACTTGTATGACCTCTAGTCTTGTCACAAGCAGCTTTGAACTCTCATATTGATTTTAAGGTGCTTAATAAATTACAAAGCCCAACACCTGAAATGTCTCCGAATTTTTCTTTCTGACCTTCCATTGTCTTATATTTCCAGGCATTTAGGCAGAGCTGTAGCTGATGATTATATGTCAAAGTAGCAGTCCTTCTGAAAAGTTCTCGTTTACCTTATCTGGGTGTTAGAAACAGCAGCTTTAAAGGGATTTATATTTCATTGCAATTCAGTCATGTTTTGAGTGACAATGGCAGCCAAAACTCAGGCATATTATTTCCAATTTGGTGCCTTTTTTCTCGATTCTTATTGTAACTCTGAGTATGCTGTTTCTTGGAGCTACCCTGGATATTTCAATAGCCTGCAGTGTAGGCCTTAGAAATGGAACTCATCCCACCTAACAATAGATATGCCCGCAAAATTTTATGTTTATACTAATTCAATATGAAATGGTTTCACACTAATTATAATTAATGCCTGGTGCTTGTAGATATAATTTCTTGATGAGATTTTAAAGCCAGAGCTTTTGAAATGGAATAAAGACAGCTGCTGTAATATTGTACTTAGTTAATCAATTAGCATGCTTATAGTAAGGCATCCTATTTAAAATTAAAATTTTCCTTCTTGTTCCATTGTGTGGAAAATTCACAACAGTTAATAGATAGGCAAAGATCTGGATAAGGGCCTAGGAAAATAGATCAGGATGCACAGACAACCCAGAGAGTAGTCTAAATGTTATATTACACAGGGACACTCACTAGCTTTTCCTCTCTATCCCTGTAAAGCTGGAGTCTGCTGCTGCAGTGCAGGGAGACTGAGCACGCATGCATGTCCACGTGTATGTCTGCCCTGTAGCCTAAAAAGTGACTGGGATACTCAAGGGAGTGCAAAGGAGTCAGAAACTCTTTCATATCTCTTCAGAATAAGGAGGCACAAAATCTCAGTTAGTCGCCCTAGCATAAGTATTGTTTTAAAAAAAAAGAGAGATGATAATTTAAAAGAAAACACACTGTCTGCGTGCAACCAGAATCCATAGTTGTGTGCTAGCCCACCATCTATTACAACCCTGAGGGTGTCGGTAGATGGGACTCTCAACACTGGGAAGACTGAGACATGTCTGAGTTTGCACAGGCACAAAAATTTAACTGCCTGATAATGAAACTTAACTTTTTAAAGTGTTTTCGGAACTAAATGGGTAACAGCCATTCTTGGAATTGTGAAACTGTGTGCAGATGAAGTCATTCTGCCCATTGTCCGCTTCTGTTTCTTAAAGAGAATATTCTTTCTATAATACAGGAGAGATGTCCTATACTACAGATTATATTTTTCTTTCTCATTTTTTCAATTATGATAGAAAACATTGCAATGAGAAAATAAATCTCTTGCACAGGTGTTTAGTTCCAGGTATTTCTTAGTCTGAAGTGCGTCATTTATGAATCAGAGAAAATAACTTCTGCTTGTCACCTCAAGTATTCCATACAGCTATGCATATTTTTCACTGGTTGTGATCACTCTAAAATAGAATACCTCTATTAATACACTCTTTCTTTTATAATACCTCTGTGTAGTCAGATAGTGTTGCCACATGAAAAGCTAAGAAAAGGAAAGAATGAAAGTAAAATCTCCCCAAACACTTGGAAAACTTTTTCATTTTCAGAATGAAAGTATGTAACAGAGATTTACATTACATTACAGGGAATGGTGTTTAGGGTCTTAAGGCACCTTTTAAAATGTTATTTCTAGTGACCAGAGTAGAAGATATTTAGGAAGTTTATGCGGAGAACTGAAACCAGCCCTCCCTCCATTAGGTGGTTTAAACTTAAATGAGAACTTTTTGCTGTATGTATAGTGTTGAAGTCTGACATTATCTCTTGGTTTCCTCATTATTTATGTATCCCATACCTTTACTGGGTCACATTGCTTTCCACTTCTACACAGAAGTGAAAGACTAATTTGCACAATTTTTCTGCCATTTCTATATTTTTATATCTTACATTAAAATTCAGGTGGTCTTTTTCACGAATATTTTGTGGTCCATATTTTGCCCTTCTAGAGTTATGCTTCTTTTAGATTAAGTTGTTTATGATTACTTCCCCCCACCCCCACCCCATTTCTAAGTAGTTTTTGCTGTTTGCTTTTCAGCTTCCTGAGTAAAATCCAGTCCCTGCCATGCAGGTCAATGGTTTTCCTGAGAGACAGAATCTGCTGATTATCTTTGCCACATTAATCTCAATCATATACTGATTACACTCTTACCTCTCTGATTGCTCTGGTCCATGCTGCATTTCTCCCTGAAAGCTCAAATAACCCCTGGGCATAATCTGCTAGTTAAAAGCATCAGTGACAACAAAAGATCTCTAGATCTTAAGTTTATTATTCTTTCTAGAAACAGTGTCAGAATTTTTATATGAATAACGTGGGCAAACTTCCTATTACTCAGGGTTAATTGCTGTTGGAAAAGCAATGTCTGATTTCGTTTTAAAACTATTGATAGTGATCTTCACTCATTTGCTAATAATATCTCTACCTTATGTCTCAGAGGAGTGCAGTGACCAATCAACACTTGTATTATTCAGGCTAGTTAATTAAAAGACTGATTTCTTAAAAAAACCCAAAAACCTCAAACCCCTTTTGCTTACTTTTTTTGCCTTTGTTGCTTCATTATGCAAATGCAAATCCACCATCAATAACCACATTTGTCCATCATCCAAAGCTCACAATGTCCTTGGTGACCTCAACTTCTACAATGAATGCCCTGCAGGCAGTTTGATAAGTAGGACTTTACACAGTAAATTCACACTGTTAATTAGCATCCTGACTGAAATGTCATTGTTTTTCCTTGCAAAATCAAGCTTTAGTAGTCTGGACAATACAAAGCTACATAAAACATTCCAGTCCCACTACTGAGAGCATTTTTTAAACCAAGTCCTCTACTGACACAGTTTGCATATCCTCCCCTATGAGGGATGGGTTCATTTTCCTGTCCCCCAGGAGAAAATGTGAATTAAATAATTCAGAGCCCATTCCAAATTTCCTATTGCACTTCTGATCTGATTTAAGGTTAAGTAGTATGAACAGGAGGATAGAATCTACGTAATATTTTGAACGTTTGCTAAATTAAAAATAGGAACAGCTATACAGTACAGGTTCCTGTTGTTAGAAATATCTGTTCTTTCTGTGTGAGCCATACTCTCGCCACTGTTGCTGTAAGGGCAGGCAGGAGAAGGTGTAGCCTTAGAGACTGAACATTTGCGATTTTCACACACCATTCCAAGGTGCAGAATCAGGGAAGATTCCAAATAGTGTATATTAGACTAGAGAAAGAGAAGTATAAACAGCATTTTGTTGCTGCAACCCTCCTCATTTTTTCTCCGACATGGTATGTTGCCAGATGTCACCAACTACACCATCAGCTTCTTCAGTGTGAGCCCATCAGCTGTGTGCAGCATATCAGGACATTCTGCAGGGAATTCCTAATATGCAGAGTGCAATATGCCATGTTTTCTTTTCCCTCTTCTTTTTATTTTTTTTTTAATTTTATTTTTCTGTCAGAACACTCTTTAACATACAAATTACAGAAAAGGTTCTAGAGGCACTTTTGGGACTTAGAAATATTTCCCATCTTAAGACTATCACATCTTCTTGATTTTTCAGTACTTTAGTTCACTTTTCATCATGAAAAAGGAGAAAGATGGGCATTTCTTATCATTCCTAGAAAAGAGGACGTTAAAACAAGTGAATTTGGCTTCTTCCTGTAGAATCTGAAAATTTGTGCATCTATCATTTGATTTCCAGTAAGGACTTTTCTAAGCATTGCTTTTGGGTACAAGGCAACAACCTTCCCTTTGTGTTCCTCTTTCATGTTACTAATTAACACAGTAACTGTCATCAAAAGGCCAGTAAGCATTGATCTGTTGATCTCCCAAAGTGATTAGCAACATGAAATTTGTTAATAGGATCTGCTTGGAACACCACTGAAAAGCAGAAAGGCCAGCTCCACCTGTGTAATAATTTTAGTGTGAAAGGTCTGTCACATCCAATGTGCAACTGCTTAGCTCTCAAGGTGAATAATACATATATTGCTACTTTACAAAAATGTTGCTTATAGTTATTGCTGCAGTGAATGAAGATTGTTCTTCATTACCCTAGAACAAGCTGGCGATGCTAAATTCTTCCATAGGAAAAATTTAATGACAGTACTTAGATGAACTGCTCTCAATGGGGTTATGAAGACTTGCTAATTTTGTTATGAAAATGTTTGAAGAGACTGTGTCCAGGTAAACTGGACTTCAATAGAATAAAGAGAACCTGTTAAAACATCTGCTTCATTATTACTATTTCTATTTCTCATTCAAGTGGAAACATGAAAAAAAGGCCATGTGCATTTGTTTCTGTGTGTGTGAGAGGGAGAAAGAAAGAAAGAGAAGGTTTTGGTAGAGAGAGGATTTGCTGGAAAGAAAGTGACAAAGTTTGTCTTTTTGCACAGATTCATTTAATAGGACATTTTCCATGATGAATGAAGCTAAAGGAAATGTAACTGTCTTGTACAAATTTGCATTTGGTTGTGATTGACTCTTTCGGTAAGGTGGTTGTAGGATGGAATGTGATAAAGAAATAATATTTTCCCAACATTTCATATGCTGTCAAGAAATCCCTTCTTAAAATCTATGATACTTAGACAGCGGTAATTTTTAACTGAAAGTGTTGAAATGGTTCTCCACCAAACAGAATATTGAAACTGTGCAATTTACATAATAATAGTCTGATTTGCATATTTATTAGTTTCATTTAATTTGCTGCAAAATAAATGTTCTAATCTGGTTTCAGGATAATCTCTAACCTTCTATTGTTCTTCAGTTAGTGCACACACATGCACACCCACAGACATGCACATACTGGCCTTTGTCCGCATTTCATGCAATGTGTTTGCTTTTTTCTCAAAATACATTTCTCAATTCCAAGAAAGTGAATGGTTCTGGGAAATCCCAAGAAAAAAAAAGAAAATAGTGATCTTTTCCAGTTTTTTGTTTGATTGTTCCATATTTTTTTTTGCTGTTTTTGATCTGGGAGGTCTCTTCTGGAGTATTTATATTGCTCTTTATGGTGCCTGAGCTAACAATTACAATTACAAATGTGAAAGTCAGCAATTGCATTTTTTGAAGATACTGTTTTACTGATGATTAGCCATCTCTACATTTAATGGTTTGTTAATATTTGAGCTATAAAAAAACTACCTTTCATAAATAATTTAATTTAAAAAAATTTGAGGTTTTTTCTATACATTATTATTTTTTAGGATTAAAAATTATACTAAAATTTTTAATATTTTTGGGAAAATGCCCCCTCCACATAAGAATTCCTTGTAGAATGTTGAAATGTCACTGTGTGCAATACTTATCTAAACACTATGATGGAATCGGGAAGTAAAGACTATATTCCTATTAACTTTTGTATGTATTATATTTCTGTTACTGTTGCTATCGGATAGGGAACTACTATTCAGTAATAGCAGGCAATAGCTATTTTACAATAAGTACAGATGGAAAGTATAATACTAACACAAAGGGAGTGCAAGACACCTGAATGACCATTCCCATGAAGCACTAGAACAGTAGCTCCAAACGGAAAATATTTCCATTTTGGAATATCTCTATTTAAAAATAGAGAGTGTTTTGTCAGGGGGGTTGTAGGAAGGGAAAAATATTTTTTTTTTAAACTAGAAATTAGTTACAGAAGTTCTTTTTAGTCATAGATGCATGGATCTTGAAAGCAAACTCCCCATTTGCCGTCACAGAAAGTCAACCTTATTATCTTGGACACAACACTTTGCTAGTGCAGCAGCCCTCCTTTCTGTTCTGTGCTTATCTTGGACACCTTTGCACCTCTGTTCTCTGTTGTGACATGAGGTGTCCTCGCCTTAGTTGTGCAGTGTGAAAAGGTAGGAGGAATTCAACTTGGAATGGGGTCAGCATATCAAGCGAGGAGCTCCATAACCACCACCACCACCGCTGAGAGAAACCTGTTTCTCTGGTCAGGCACATATCCCCACTCCCCCAGGATGACACTTTGAACTGCTTGCTGCATACAAGAGAGCCGAGCAACATTTACGCTTTGTCAGGAAGAAGGTGTCCCTATCCTTTAGCATCTAAAAGTAAATTTGTATGGGTGGAGCAGGATCAGCATTCAAAAAGCTTTACTGCTAACTGGACTCAGCCCCAACTCCAATCTGTATGGCTTCTCCATTTGCACAAAAGCTCTGGTCTCATGGAAAGAGTATAAAGGCATCTTTATAGAGTATCTAAGTTAATCAAACGTAAAGAAGATAACTGTATGGTAAAGTCCAGTTGCCCTACTTAACACTGAATGATTTGTAGGACACTTTGAGCGGAAACATATCCCCCACAGAAATAATCCTGCTAGGGAAGAACTGGCTCATTAGGTGAAGGGTAGAGCCTTGGAAACAAAAAGACAGACAGACATTTCATTGCTTGAATGACCTTATTACCTTGGTAACTTGGGAGAGTTAGATACCAATCAAGTGGAGCTGAAATATGAAAATAAAATGAAAATTAAGAAGGAAATGTTATTTAAAGCCTTTAAGGAACAAGGTACAAAGTAATATATTTCATCAGAAATATGTAAATGTATTCTGAATATTCTTCAAAAAAAAAAAAAAAGCCACAGTTTTTTGAAAAGAAAATTCTTCCCCTATAGATTCATCATAAGAGTTCAGTAACTAAATTAATGTCATGACAAGGGCTTCAGGTGTCAGGATTTCCTGCAAAGGAAATTATTTTAGCCTTAACCCAGAAATCAGAGGTTATGATGGGAGACTGCACGAACTTGATGATTAAAAGAGGATTCAGATAAAACTGTTTCTGAACCCTAATGCAAATTTTCTAATGAAACGACAAAGCTATCTTTTCTTTAGAAAGAGTTTCTGACAAAGTTCTGTATTTGAGGTTAATTACACGTCTACCTGGTTGGAGTCTTTGAAAAAATGAAATAGTTGGCTGAGGACATGATGTAAGAAAAAAGGAAACATGAAGCAAAACAATTATAAATACCTGCTACTGCGTTGGCAGAACTGCTAAGTAATAACTTTTAAATGAAAGAAACCCTCTGTACATAGTTATTTCCTGTCCATGCCAAGCTGCATTGTATTCAATGGAAGTATTACTTCCAATTTCAGAGGACACCGGAAAAATCAAGAGAAATTTTGCTTTCAGTTTAATAATAAGATGCAGTGCAGAGTATCAAATATAGCAGAGAACCACTCTAGGAGCTTCAGTCTGCCGTTTAGGTGGGAAGTAGCATGAATTTCTACTTACATTTTTGGAATACCTTCATGTTGAGACTACAGAGAAAAACAGTTGCTAAACTTCAGGGAAGTTAATCACCTGTTCATTGCAGTCTCTTTCCTGCAAGGAAGTGCCCTAATTCCTGTAAGGAAGCAATGTGATAAAGTATGCTTCTAATGGTCCTTATAAGAATTGGTTCCTACCCGGTAATAAAACTGTTATTGGTAGCAGTAACTGTAACTACTGTAACTACTGCCTGCTTTCATGAAGATACTTATGAAAGGGATGGCAGCCTTATGGGACATCACCATAATCTTTTTTCCACCCAGTGCTTACTGGGTGAAACAAAATAATCAATTAATATTTTTTTGGAAACCCTTGTCTCTTGGTCTGTAGAGGACTTTCACAGAAACAAGTGCTTTTAACATTACTTCCAGCAAAAGGTGACTTTTTGTAAATATGCTAAGGAATAGTTAGCATACAAAAGATTTTCCCAGGCAGATTGAGTCTGTTTCTCCAAAGACTATGAGGAACGTAGATTTGAACTTAGTGACTCATGGCACAGGAGCATGTGAGTGGCCTCTGAAAGATTAGTCCCCATGTTATAAATGTTATTCTGCTGTTCTGTCACACACACTGTCACAGAAGGTATTAATCCTAAAACGCTGTTTGGGTATAAGAGTATCAGGCAGTATTGTTCTTTCCTCTGTTCTTATGTAGTAAGTCTGGGTAGGCTAAATGTCAAATCCTGTTGACTCCAGTAGGTATTTATGTGCAAATACCCAAATCACTGGAATAATTTCCTTTTTTCTTCCCTGTTAAAGACATTTGAAGAGTTGAAATGCATAATCTGAAACCATTTCTATGGCATTTTTATGTCATGGAAATCCTAAAATCCTGCAAAAGAGCCATCTACAACTGTGGCTCAGTTTTCCCATTCTCAATGTTTGTCTTACTATATCAGCTGTCCTAATTATGCTATTGCCTTTGCCTATAAACATTGGCTCACATATCCCCAACTATCACGATTTCCATGCTACTCCTACCATACTTCAGTTATACATATTTAGTGGCTTTAAACAAAATATCAATCTTCTCTTTCTCCACTTCCCCTCCAAAAAGAGCAGGAAAAAAATGTAATGAAAACCCTAGGATACAATTGCTACCTTAGATAGAATGAGGTCTGTCTGATATGTTAATGTGCCCTGTATTTCCAAGGTTATTTTCAAACCTGGACCATTCTTGCTTATTTTAGGAATATTCTACATGTCAGTCTTCCCTTACATATCCAGGTTCTGCCAATTTGTCAGACTTGCTTTATCTGCAGGTTGTCTGTTATGTCAGCCTACAAAATAACATGTATACAGTACTGTTTTATATATAGTAATGCAGTAATGCATTTTAAAAATATACTGGCTGTACAATAAAATAATTGTATGTGGCCAAGATAGCTTTCCACCACTGCTGAAACCACAAAATACCAGTATTTTTATTATATTGCTGTTGAAGATATGTGCATATAAACCACATTCTGTTTCTTAAATCTCTTGACCAAAAGTCAGTTTTTCTTATCTTTTATGAGTGAACACATATGGGAATTGTAATCAGGCAGAGTGAAATTGCAGCACTGTGAAGTTGTAGCCTGAACCTCTCTGCAGTTCCTGCCTAACCCTGCAACAAGAGGGGGCACACTGGTTCCTGGAGGCTCGATCACAGGCATTTCTTTTTGCAGGAAGCTTCAAAACTTTGTAAGAATAACAGACTTCTGTTGACTACCTTACAGACATAACACGACCGAAGGTGGCAACTGCATTGAAGATTTCAGTGTAGAACACTGCAAGAATTAGTCTGAATAAGCAAAATGGTCTCCTTTTTTGTAAATTTAGAAAAATGCAGACAAAAATATAAGCACAAATGTTGCACTTCTTTTTGCATTCCTAGTGCAGGGAACAATAAAATCACGTACTTAGAAAAAGCAGTGTTACTGCAAATACATGGTGTTTAGCTAATTGTAGATGCCTTGTGAGGCAGTATAATTTCCCAAATCAATATCCAGTTATATATTTTTACTCATACTAATGGCAAGTTCAAGAGAACTGGAAGATTGTGAAAGTGAAGTGGAAGAGTGAGTATAAAATATGGGGTTTTTTTTGCCAGTGGGTAGCTTACTTTCAATCCCAGCTGGAGAGAACAATGAAATAATGTAATTCCAAATGCCCTTTTGCTGGGTTTTCTATTTCTTTTTACTGTCTATCCTTAGCTGGATGTCTGGTGATGCAAATTCATTTCTTAGTTCCTATACTTGCATCATTAACAAGAGGATATTCAGTGATTAAAGGTGTTCAGACAGTAGAAGAGAGGTGAAAAGTACTTGGACTAGGGTATTGGTTAATGCAGACTTTTATATTACTAAGGAAAATAGCATTTGGTTTTGATCACCCACAGACAAACGTTTTCAGCTTATTTCCTCTCTTCCTACTTTTCTTACTGCTTGTGTATCTTAGATGTTTTATCGTTTGTTGAAAAACACATTTTTTTAATTTCTTTGATGTGAGTATTCATGAGGCAAAGAATGTGTTAATATAATTGTTATTGTTTTAGGTAAAGATGGATTTGCAAATATTAATTCTCTGTAAGGAATATAATAGCCATTGAAGCTTGTTGCTCATGATGCTTCTGAGAAAAATTAAGGGTATTGAGATTTTATGAGAAAATATGCTGCAGGATGGTGTGGTTACGCTTTAGGGGTATGTTTAGGGAATGTAGACAAAACAAAGTATATCAATTGGAACCCTTTATTTGTATATACTTTATTTTGCACACATTCTTTATCAAATCCTATGCAATATGGAATGCACAGATAAAGCTGCAGTTACTTGTGGGAAGAAATACCTAGACAATGACTTAGCAATCAAACCTATAGTTAGTCTTATATCTTTTAAGACTTTTATTATTCTAACCCCCTAAATGCCAAAAACCTGATGCCATTTAAAGTGTGAAGATGATTTCTAAACAATTTGAGAACCTCAAGCTTTGGTAAAGGTAATATAAATTACTTTGACCTTGACGTTCATAAGCATAATTTTTATACATAGTTTTATCACTTAACCATTTTCAATTATTAAGTATTCAAAAAACAAATAGGATAAAGTGAAACCTTACATTCAGTAAACAGATTATTTTTCACTGCACATTAGTGAAGATTCACGTGCTTCTAGTTAGGGCAGATGGGGATCTGGTATGGGCAAAACAGAAGCTTTTTTTTCGAAAGCGAGAACAATAGTGTATAAATATTATAAAACTGGCAACACAATAAATTGGTGTTAGTTTCCATGAATGTATGACTATCACATAGTCCCTTTAGAAGACCAAAAGGCTAGTCATTATTTTGGTAGAGATAGTGATTACTTAGTTTCTTTCTGTTTCCTACGCAATCACATAAGCATTGTGCCAACAACAATGAAATCTGCAGACAATGGCTGCAGAATTTGCTAGATAATGAGCTTATCAATAGACTTTCTGCAGGTGACATCAAGGGCTGCTTTAGCAGAGTTGCATGCAGTGATTCTGAACTTAGCCCAAACCAACACTTTTAAAGAACGTTATTTGCTAACTAGTAAGCTAGAGGGCCAGGACATGTACGTGAGTGTTAGTGTCTTGTCATCTACAGCATCAAATCTATAGTCTGGTCTCTTGCAGTGATGCCAGGCAGTGCAGAAGATATTAGCATGGGCCAAGGACCACATCCAGTGAAGAAACTGAGTGGGGCCACACTGGTTTACAGCTAAGGAAGTTTAACTTTATGGGGAGGGACAAGCTATGCCGTGCCAGCTGTTTGCTGTGACAGAGAATGGTCCCTTGACTATTTTATATACTAGTATAGATGTAACTTTAGAGTCCCGCCTCTAATAAATATTGTGAAATCATGTCATCTGGCAGAAGGTGAGAGAAAAAAAATCTGGCATTTGGCAGAGGTAATAAAACTAAATCCCAAATAGAGGAACCACCAAAGGGTTTACCCTGATATTGGATTTTGACTAACCTATATGAGCAGATTTCAAAAGTGTGATTAACAAGAAACATACACCAAAAACCTGCTGTACTGGCTAGCTCTGGTAGCTGAGTTTTCAACAGAATGCCTTCAGAAGAGGAACCTGAGGAAATTATACCAGAAAGGTAGTAATTTTTCAAGGCCTTTGAATTTGTGAAATAAGAAAACACTGGCTGCTTTGTGCTTATCTACACTGGAGTTTGCCAGAAGACATGAGCTTATCCTGTCCCTCCCTGAAGTTTTTACCGGAAAACCTGAATGTAAACCACCTTAAAGCCCCAAATATTTGTATCTGCATCAAGATAATACACATCCTTTTTCAGAAGTGCTTTAATAGCAGAGAATCAGTATAACACTGGCCATAGCTATGCAGCTTCCAGCTTAAAGCTGGCTCTGATTCAACGGTGCTGGTGTGCAGGCAGTTCTCTCTTGCATCTGTTTGCAAAATATAGCCTGCTGACGTATCCATATAATAGCATTTACAATAGCAGTTGAAAGCAAAGCTTGAATAGTTAAGGACATCATCCATCTTATGCTGTCTACAAATAAAAAACATTATTCTTACCAAAGAAAAAACAGTACAAACTTCTTCACAAGAATATAAATGAAATAGATTTCTAATGAGTGAAGAAGGTCTTTTAATGCAAGTTGAACTCCACAGCTATTTTATCCAAGATCTTTTAAGAGATGAATTTATGAATCTGTTGATTTTTTTCCTGAGTAAAATTTTGGGGATGTAATTGATACTCCATTGCTTTGAAGCATCATTCTTTCTGGAAGGTTTTGCTTTTGGTTTAAGTCCATAACAATTAATCCTCTTGCTAAATGCAATAATGTTGTCATTTCTAGATTAAGTAGCAAATCTCAGGAATCTTATTCAGGTCTAGTTCAAAACATGATGACTCTAAGACTGTACCTTGTTTTGAAAAACCTTTCAAATTCCTTATAGTTTTTTTTGTCTGTTGGTTTAGAATCATAGACTCACAGAATGATTCAGGTTGGAAGGGACCTTAAAGATCATCTAGTTCCAACCCCCCTGCCATGGGCAGGGACACCTCTCACTAGACCAGGCTGCTCAAAGCCTCCTCCAGCCTGGCCTTGAACACTTCCAGGGATGGGGCATCCACAGCTTCTCTGGGCAACCTGTTCCAGTGCCTCACCACCCTCACAGTAAAGAATTTCTTCCTAATATCTAATTGAAATCTACCCTCCTTCAGTTTGAAACTGTTACCCCTCATCCTATCATTACACTCCCTGATAAAGAGTCCCTCCCCATCTCTCCTGTAGGCCCTTAGGTACTGGAAGGTCTCCCTGGAGCCTTCTCTTCTCCAGGCTGAACAACCCCAACTCTCTCAGACTGTCCTTGTAGAAGAGGTGCTCCAGCCCTCTGATCATCTTCGTGGCCCTCGGCTGGACCCGTTCCAACAGGCCCATGTCCTTCCTGTGGTGAGGACTCCAGAGATGGACGCAATACTCCAGGTGGGGTCTCAGCAGAGCAGAGTAGAAGGGCAGAATCACCTCCCTCGACCTGCTGGCCATGCTTTTTTTGATGCAGCCCAGGATGCAGTTGACTTTCTGGGCTGCAAGTGCACGTTACCTGCTCATGTTGAGCTTCTCGTCCACCAGAACCCCCAAGTACTTCTCCTCAGGGCTGCGCTCAAGCCATTCTCCACCCAACCTGTGTTTGTGCTTGGGATTGCAATGACCCAGATGCAGGACCTTGCACTTGGCCTTGTTGAAAATGGGCCCATTTCCCTTGCTTTGTCTTGTTTTGCCTTGACTTTCAGGCAGAGTTGAAAAACAAATCAGTATGGTAAAAATTTTTTTGTTGTTGTTCTGTTTTGTTGTTGCTTTTGTTTTTAAATTATAAGGAATGAATAATTTCTGTTTGTTAACATAGACTTAAAAAAAAAAAAAAGGCAGGTAAAATAATCAAAATAGTTAATTACAAAGCTTCCTGGCTTGAAGAAACCCTGCTTTCTGATGTTTCTATTCTAACAGCCCTTATTAAAGATAGGAATAGTTTGGGTAAAATTTGGCAACTCCCCAGAGTACTGGTACTTAAACTACGTAGATTCTAGCATGATCACTAATGGGGACACCATAAAAGTTTATTTTATAATTTATCTTAAAGGAGGATCTCAGTCTTAAGATTACCTAAATGGTTCAATAATTCTAAGAACTAGGCTATCTTTTCCTGTGGTTCCACACTTCCACATCACTAATGTGTGATACTGTCTGTATCACTACAGTTCGTTTTTTTTTTTTTTAGCTCTCTTTTAGGATTTGTTGACTGCATGGCACAGTTTATTTTACTTTTTCTTTTGCAGAATTCTGTTTGAGCTGGACACACCACCATACTTTGTTTGTCTCCCTCATATCCACTTTCTGAAGATTTCTTTCCTGTAATTAAAAACAAATTTTCTGCCTGCATGCCATTTTAGGATTTAATTATAAGTGTGCACCTTTTGCACACTTATGTTGTTACTAGAAACATTCGTAAATGTCCCCTTGTGGTGAAGAAAACTAGTAGAAGATGTATTATGAGTGTTTTTACCACCGTGGAAGATTTTAGGGGTTTAATTTCCAGCTTTTACAGCAAACAAACAAACAAGCAAGAACAACTGTGAACTTTTGGTTCGATAATGTTGAATATTGGCCATTGGGAGTTTCAGCTTATTGAATAGCTTTATGGAATAGATATGTCTCTCACTTTCAGCAGAGCTGTAGAAATATATTCTCTCTCATTACAACTCCATTGCAACTTTCCCTCAGTTGAACATCAGAGCTTTGCAGGCTTTTGGACTGGATTGTTTGTGTTGTTAGACAGAGCTCAAAAACATTTGCTCATGTTTGTTTGACAGACTATCACTTACAGTGCAATGAAAGAAGGCGGCTTTCTGTCAGCATAATCTGCCCACGGTTCTTCACTTTCATTACATTCTGCTGCATGCTGATTGTCACCATGGTGTTGCCTTAACCAAGGAATGAACTGTAGGGATGAACAGGAAAAAAAAAAAAAAAGCTCACTATATCTTTACTCCCATATCTCTGTTTTATTACCAGTGTGTTGTAAATCACCAAGCGTCTGATGACATTAAGTCAGGGACAGCAATCAATGAAGAGAAAACCAGAGCCTTTAGAACACCTCTGCTGGCTTTGCCTGTTCAGCTTGTTCTGCCCTGATCACAACATGCAGCAAATCTGAGCTTGGAGTGTAGCACAAAGTAATTTTCTCCCCTCCCCGCTTCAATTATAAATGCTCAGTTACTGAATATTTAATGTTATGATTAACACTGTGATTATTCATGTCACATTTTTTTATTTGTCCCTTCCATCCTGAAGGATCCCAAAATGCTTTCCATACCTCTGATTACACAAAGACTACAGAAAGGTTTCTTAATCCAACAAGGGGGAAAAAAATGACTGCTTTAACAGCATAGCACATCTCATTGTTATTAATGACAATAATAATTCCTGGCACTAGCTGTAAGTTCCACCCTTTTTATGAGGCTCTCAGAAAGCAATTTATAATCAGGTATTGGAAGTCTTCACACACTGCAGTTTCACAATACAGATAAGTCTATGACTTATATCTACAGTAAAGGAAATGGAGGCACACATTTTAACCGAGTTACGCAAGTCAACAATGCAGTTATAATTGGAGATCTGAGGAGCTTTGAAGGAGTTCGCATATTCTCACCTCAATGTCCTATTTTAGCTGTTATGACACATTTATGAACTAAATGTCAAGATAAGATGTGAAAGAATCTAAGGAAGAAAATCCAATTCCACCCTATTTCAATAATTAGTCTTTTCTAGAATGAAAAAGCTCTGCCTTGGTTCTGAACCATGAATACTTAAAAAAAAAAAAAAAAAAGGAACTGAGGCACGATATGAAATTTCCAGAAATTCTGGAAAGATAACATTTAATTTTCAGGCTTACAGAGTAGAGAATTACTATGTTTGCAGCAGAACAGTTTAGTCATTAAGACAAATATGATGCATGTGGCACACACCAGGGTCCTCACAGAAGGAAAACATCATCCCAGAAATAATGAAAAGTTTTGTTGCCTGAGATGTGGACTTGGGAGCAGTTAGCTGACACTCTCTGTGTGGAGGTATAAATATCTATATGCTATATAGGAACCAATATCAGACCATTTGCCAGTGACATAGAAACTATTAGTTTTAGCTTTTGTGTAGCCTGCAAAGATTCATATCTGCTGCCTCCACCTCCCACTCCATCAGCTCCTTAACCCATAGACTACAGACTGCTTCTGATGCCTCGGGATGGGAATCACAGCGGAGAGACACATTTCATTCCCTGACCTCTCCCTGTCAGACCACCATAAAGGCAAAAGAATATATGAGTCTTGGGACTGGTGAGATGGGGGCCTTGGGGAGCCTGCTGTTACAACCTGAGTGAATGAGGGAAAAGAAATGCCGGGATCTGTCCCCTGGTGCTTCTCTTTGTGTGTGCTTTTCTGTCCAGCAACTGACTTTCCTCCACATAATTACTCTGCCTTTTTCCAGTTTTCCTTGCAATCTTGTGATTCTTGTATTCTTGGCTTCATAGTGGCCAAGTTTCTACCAGCCAGATAGGGAGAAGAGACTGCTTCCTCCAGACAGGACATGTAACATCACGGATGTCAGCTCTTAATACTTGCTTCTGTTTGCATTTAGGGCATCTACCACTTACTGTTTTGTCTCCTGCTCTAGGATCCTTGGGATGGCTGTCACCATGTTGGGATATCATTTGTCTCTGGGATAAAATCTGTCTCTGCCAAAAGAAATCTTATAACGTAGGGGAGCATGTTTACAGATATTATAAATCACTCAGATCCATTTGTCTCTCCCTCTAGATGAATATTTAAACTGTACCTCTTCCTTCTTCTCTTCTCCCTCCCACCTTTTTGATTACCTTTGCTGATCATGTAGTTTCAAATGCAACAAACATTCTCTTCAAGAGCTGGATTTAACAAACAGAAATAGATAGATGCAGCAACCAGCTATCTTCTGCCATATATCATAATCATTCCAAAGAAGATATTAATCTCACAAGACTTTAGTTATAAAATTGCTTTAGTTGCTTCTGCAGATAGACTTTTTTTCACTCCACGACAGAGTCTTTGTACAGGCCAATGCATTTATCCGGCAATTCTGAAGACAAAAACTCCTGAAAGTTCACTCGTGTAATTAATGTAACTATATAATTGAAGAATCAGCTTCTCCTTCTCTCCTCTCGGAGCTTTGTGATTTTAAAACAAATATTGTGAATATTTTTGTGTGAATTGTTTTTAACATTTATCCTAATTTTAGAAGCTACCAATCTTTCTATGCGGATCGTGTCTTATTACAAGTACTAGACACAAAGACTCTATTACTCTGACAGCAGTAAAGATATTAATTTCTTTAGTATCCTTCCCATTCTGCAGACAGGGATCAGACACAGAATGTGAGCCTTTCTGAAACAGATATAAAGTAAACAGCTTGTTAAATAGGTCATCTTTACTTAATATTCATTAATGCTTTATTTTTCATGGGTTTGTACCTTAATCATATTTATTTATAGAAACTTCCTATTGCAAGGCAATTTGGCTACAGCATAGCTCCTACAAAAGAAGTGTGTTTAAATATTTACATACTTGTACAAAAGTTGTATGAAAAAAAAAATGGAGACAGTTTTTTTTTTGTAACTGGCCATAACTGAAAAATAGCAAAGTCCTTACCTTTTGGTCCCTTCTTGTTAAGAAAAAAATTAAGTCACCAGCAACTACATGTTAAGCATTGAGGCTGATGTGTATGGCCAAAGAATCAGATACCTGAATGAAGGTTGACTGTTATAATTGTCAGTGCATTCATCTGATTGTGCTGGGGATCTGAGAGATTTTCAGTGAGGTGGTATTTTGTGCAGCTTACCACGGAGACACCTGAGACACCTATCTTTGTGAGAGACTTGATTACCAAAGAACCCTACAACATCCAAAATCTTTCACTACTACTACCTGATCTCAGGACACATAAGAGAAATGGAAGCTTGAAAAATAAATTTGGGGTTGAATAGAAAAGTCTTGTAGTCCCTTACCTGTTAAATTGGTTTCTATCAAGCACAAACAGGCAACTATATTTCATATAACATCAAAAGGATTGAGGCACCATGTGTGAATAAGCTAACTTTTTTTTGTGGTTTTGTTTAAATGGAATAATAGGTAAATAATTATATATCACGAATATGTTAACAAATTTTTAATAACTGCCCAAATCTTTTTTGTAATGACATGTTTAAATCACCTGGTTTTTTATACATATTATACATTTATACATATATAATGACATCTATATTAGAAATAGATGTCATTCTCTTAGTGAAAGGTCACAGGTCAACCCCAGGGTACTGCCTGCCCTTATAAATGCATTAGTAACTATAACTTATACTGCTACCCTCATACCCTGCCATGAATTTTCTTATGAATATTTAGCAGGTATAGAACAGCCCTATGGTGAAAAGAGAAAAGTAAGAGATAATATGAAGATAAATCAGAGGTGTATCAGACTTAAAACACCTCTATGCATTTCTCTTCTCAGTTATGAAGAAACTCCTTTAATTGCGTAGGGGGACATTCTTAAAATCTGCTGGGGAGAATAATGCAAATTAGAGTGCAGCCAGCAGCGATCACTATTGCACTGCAAATATACTTTATTTTTAAGAATGTAAAACTATGTGGGCTTGATCATCAAATACTCAAAAATATTTCCTTTAAAGCCAGAGAAAAATAGTCAGGTCTGATGTGTAGGAAGAGCACAAAAGGCATGTGGCTAGATGCTGCTTAGCACTTTCCTTAAAGCTTTTTTTATTGAGACTAGAATAGTTGACATCTCTGACTACACTCTTCTATATCTGAAGGCTAGTAGGGAAGCCCCACGCACACTTGTTAATAGTAATGGCTTTTGTTACTTATTTAGCAACCATTTTCTTCTTTTGTGAAAGGAAATGCTTTTAAAATTTGGTGGGTTTTTTATGTGAGTGAAAACACACACTCACTTTTTCCAAAAGTCAACATTAGGATGCACTGACATTCTATGCAAGCTATAGTGTTAGAAATTAGTGTTCTCTGTGTGTGATTGTGGTTTGTCTCAGTACATCTGCAAGAGCAGCCCACTGTGAGGCAGGGAGAGTGAAGTCTGTATTTGCACAGAGTCATTTCCAGATTGGTAAAGAAGAAACAAATTCATGGGGCAGGAGAAGGAAAGAGTGAGGAGAGAATGTTTATCATAAGAAATAGAGAAGATGCTTGAGATGATTATAAATTTGCAGTACTTGTGCATATTGCAGATCTACGTGCTTGCCTGTGTACTTGCTGCAGTGTACTGTAATAAAGCATGCACATAAAATGTCTCATGGATAATCCTTTCTTATGAGAAGTGGCCTTACTGGCTGTGCTGATTTTTATTACGTAGGGAAAAGATGAGCCAGTGCCTAGATCTAGTCTAGAAGGTGCTCTCTGATCTTGTTCATAGTCTGAACATCACAATAAAGAACACAGTTCTGTATGCAGATATCTTACTGAGCCTTGGGAGTTTGCCATCTTGTGGTTAAGCCATTAAGACTGTTTTTATATGGAGACCCTCCAAGAGTTTATAGCCAAACTGAGGAGCCAGTGGTGGTCTGAATTGTCTGGCCAGAAATATAAAACCCCCGTGTGTTGCACAGATTACAATGCAGGTCTGTGTCTACTCATCACTGATATTCCTATCTGACAGTGTTCTGGCCCAAGACTGAAAAATGATTCTTGTTGCAGCCAGCCTCGGCTGCCATGAAGTGATGTGCTAATCCTAGGAGTCTGTGTTATACCATGGTAGCAGTTCTTACTGTGTACATAATCACAGCTTCCTAGGAAAATTGTTTTGTAGAGATAGGGACAGCCCTTCAGCTCCACACAGAGTTCTGTTCAGATGATGTGTATGCAGATTCTTTCTGTCAGTGCCTCTGATGCCTTCTGTTTGCAGACAAAGTATACAATTAGTGATTAATCAATCATTTTTCACATTAGTGTTTTGATCAGCCAACACTGTAGCTTTTAGTCTGTAAATGACAGTTCACTTGCCGGAAGGATGGTCTGGCTCCAAAAGCAATGCCAATCTCATAAACAGTGTAATGAGGGAATCACGTGCCATTATTGAAGACCCGAGACAGTTGCTGGTACAGACAACTGGATGTTTTCTTCCTTGAATGAAATTTCTATAGATCTGTATAATTCTACTAGACAATAGGGTGAAGAGGGTGAGCATTCTTCTCCGAAAGGTAGTTATGCAAACAATTTACATGAGCCAGGGCAAAGGCCTATAGCATGGCTGTACCTGGGTCATGCTGTTTGCCTTGAGGAAATCCAAACCTAACACAAGCATGGCTACCAAGAGCAATATGGACATAACATAGCAGTATAAATGGGTTTCAGCTTTAGCTTTGTGCAGTGGAGTAGCTTATTGTTAAAATGGGGTTTATATGTATCTTTCGAGTGTGTGATTAATCTGCTGTATGCGTGTGATAACCTGCTGTAGGTAACTCTGCTTGAGCATGGGGGTTGGATTAGATGCCCTCCAGAGGTCCCTTCTAACCTCAGCCATTCTGTGATTCACATATATTAACAACAAGTCATTATTCTGTATAGAATGAACTATCTATGACCCTAGCACAAAAATGTAGCATGCAGGAGAACAGAGAGGGGATGGTGGTAGAGGACTTGACAGTTGATACCCAAGGCCCAGAGACTTTAAATAAACTCAGTAGTCGTCAGTTGCTAGTACCTAAAGGCATGCAAGCTTGGGAGCTGGGTAGAATTAATTTATTCAGCACCAAAGGGAGCAAAACAGGGAAGGCTGGCTTGTACTGTTGGATCAGGATGACTGGAAACAAACAAAATGGTCTGGACCAGCCCATGATGTGGTTGTTGTAATCTGGGGTGTAAAACCTACAATTATTTTAATTCAGAGCAGTGTGGGTACTCACTGCTGAAACTGGCTGCTAAGTTTGTGTATGCAAGTGTTGCTGTTTCTACCTGTATATATGTAATCTCGCTGTTATTAAGTGTGTCATTAGGTAAGGGTATGGCACTGAATGTACATGCATAAAAGTGTGTGTATGTATTATTCTTTTGAATTGTTTGGGAGTAAATAAAAAGAAATAGTAGTTTGTAATTGAAAGGCACTGTATGTATTGTGAGTTCCTTTCCCTCCCCCCCCTCCATTTCTGCCCAACCAGTTGTTTTGGCAACAATAATCAGTGAACACATAAAATATGCAAGGAAAAAAAAAAAAGAAACAAAAAGAGTAAAGCTACTAAGTGAAATTCCCCTAAAACCTTTGTCTGAGAGAAGATTTGGCAGAAATAAAAGATGTTCTTACTTTTGTACTTGTGGAAAAAAACCACTGCTTTCTTTTATACTGCTTTCCAAACCCTCTGGTTTTGGTTGGGCCCATGGAAATAGCCCTAACGGACAGATGTTCCTATTGAAGTTGTAACAAATCCTTAAAAAACATGACTAAAACAGCAGCAGCGCCATTCTGTGTCCTTTGATGTGTTTGTTAGACACCCCCATAGAAATTTAAGTCAAATACAGCCTCTACCACCAAACCAGTACGTTGTGAAAGAAACTTTCATTCTCTTCCAGAACCAGAAGCAATTATCCACAGCTCGAAGCATTTCTGAAAGTATAATGAGGGTATGATATTAACCAGTCAATTGGACTAATCTGAATGACCGTCAGTACTCCAAGCAAAAGAGGCCTTATTATAGCTACAGTTATTACACTGCTGCAGTTACAAGGTTACTTAGAAAGCTGAACTCAATCTATCAGCATATTAGAGAATGAAATGCCAAATCATCAAACTGGAAGTCTTAATATACCATCTAGAAATGGTGAGATGGGGAAGATGCTTATGTGAAAACTTAGAGGGTATAAGATCTCCTTGACATAATTCTTCTCCATACTCTGAATCCATCATTCAGCTGCGTGATGTATGGGAAGTTCCTTCACTTTTTCATCTTTCTGGAAGTTTTCTTCAGCTTGCAACTTCCAAGAGACAGTTCTTGCATTGTAGGTTCTCATTTAAATGAACTCACTAAAAAGAATATATTTCATTATTATGGACTTTTTTTTTTTTTTTTTTAATTTGGCTAATAAGAAAAGTGAAAGCTAGCATAAATGTTGATACTGCATTACAGGATCTAGAGCCGTTAGTAATCAGGGAACACAACAGATTATTTCATGACTGGTGAAGATGACCAATTTTTTGCTCTCAGAATATGCTAGAGAGTGTTCTTTTCATGTAAGAAGAAGCTTCAACTGTGCTTTATAGCAAGGCCATAAATGGACAAGCCTGCTGCATGCTAAAGTATGCATCTGGAGGTTAGAAGTAGGGTGGACCAGGACCATAACAGAAATAGATTTTCTGCTTAAAATTGAGATGGAATGAGGGAGAACCTGGAGTGGGACTTTGGGTCAAATGAGCTCAATAAATGAACTACCAAGGTCAGTAGTTAAAAATCCATATGAAAAGGCAAGGCGAACAGAGAAGGACAATTTGTTCTGATCCAAACATAAGGGACTGCAAGAAGCAATAGACCAAAATCTAGTAGAGAGAGGAAAACTCTGGTGTGAAATGCTCTTTTCATTGTCTGGAGGGAACTGATATTTCTCATTACCATAGGCATGGAAGCTGAGGAAGCCGTACTTCAATTAAAGTTCTTGTCTGGGAAGAGGTATTTTCTTTTCTATTCAACAAAAACAGACTGAAAAAAACCCAACCCTGAAAGAAAAGTTCTGCATCATGATACAACAGGACAAAAATGAGTATATGACCTAGCAGAGAAAGGTATTTCATTGTTTGGATTCTCGTTATACAAGCAGATGTCTGCTTTCATCAGAGAACCAAATCTATCAGCTAAATAAGCCAAATGGAACCCTGATGCAGGCATGACCTGCTTGTAACTTTGCAACTAGGCTTAGAGGTTGGTTGGCTTTGGGACATGCTATTGGATGAGCTTCCTTGCCTTTCTTCCAGAAATCATTGATTTTAATCTCAAACAAGTTGTTAGAAACACTAACACAGACACCAGATGGTAATAGAGAAAGAATGTATAACCAATTAATTTAGTCTTTAGTGGATATTCAGGTGTAGCAGCCTAGGAGTATTTCTATACAATATTTTCCAGGCAGATGTGAAAGCACTCTAAGTGTACAGCAAGCCAATTGGTTGCAAATCAACTCCAACCACAAAGTTACATTGCAACAGTTGTGTGACATGCTATTCAAGGTGTTAAGTCCAGATCAGATTACTAAAAGTACCATTTGGCTCATGAACAATGTACTGTACATCAGCTTATTGTGCCACTTTGATGAGAAGGGTACCTCAGTCTCTTTTATGACAGTTCATTAGTACAAGACAAGTAAACAAGACAGTGTCCTGAGTGTGAGACTTACTTTGATTATCTCCTCAAATAATTCAGAATGTCTTTAAAAACCTGACTGGTCTGGTCACGTTCACCTTTTCTAACTCTGTTTTAAAACCATGTGTCTCTCTGATTCTCCTGTTTCGTCATCGTTCCTGCTCTCCTTTGTGCTCCAGCAGTTTCCACTGCTGTTCCTGTCCTGTTCTGTCACCTCTCGACTTACAACTTCCTTCCCTCACTTTAGGATATAACCTCTAACTTAGATTGTTTTCACGGAATACACAAAATGGACATCCATCAGTCCAGCACCAAGAGGAAAAAAACTGGAGGAGTCTTCGTAACTGTGGAAGTCTTTGTACATTCGGTACAAATACATGCAGTATAACTCCTTTATACATTTTATATACTTATATTTAATTTTATATAGCTATAGAAAATTTTATGTATTTATATATATTTAAATATTGATGTGGTTTTAGTATTCTTTTTCCATGGCAATAGATATTCTCAGTATTGTTGATGGGCTACCTTCCACTAAGAGATGGTTCAGGTGTATCAAATTCTGTCCAAGTAGGGCACTTTTTAACAACTACAACAGTACTACAAACATGAAAAAAAATCTCTGGCTTCATTAATGTTTTATTTGACCACAATAATTTCAATTTGCATATTTAAAAAGGTCTACAACATTCTAACTATTATTTTTACCTATAATAATTGTTGTTGTTTTAGTTACTCAGTGACAGAAGAAAAAAGAATTATTTGTCCTCATTGGAGAAAAGGTACCCCTTTAATTCTTAATTAATTTGTGAAGAATTCAGATATTTTTATAGCCTTGTAGTCCACAGAAAGTTTTCTTATTTAAAAGGTTCAGCTCAATGTTCCTTTTCATTTAGCCGTTCTATAATGAAGTGTTTCTTACTAGAATGTTTACAGTTGGTGCATAGATAAATCATAAACAAGAATTCTAATTCTTTGCTAGTTATTCATATGAGTTCCATTACAGTCACACTGCAGGCAGCGATGCACTTCAAGGATTGTGCTGATGCTGATGTTATATAGCAGAAGAACAAAGTTTCAATGGTCTGTAAATGTCAGCAGAATCCTGATAATAAATTATGACCTTGCTATTGACTCCTGAGTACCTTTAGCTACATTTTATGCATTTCACATAATGAAAGTGTAATGCTCTTCAGATGACATAAACAAAAGGGTAGCACAACTGACCAAATTCATGAACCAGAAGAGAACATCAGATATTTATCAGGAGTTCTGTGAAGTTATTTATAGAAGTTAAAGCCATCTTTAGGAAAGCAATAAAATCCAGAGAGTAGTGTTGCAAGCAATACTAGTGTCTGTATTCTTAGGGGAATTAATTTTTTTTTTTTTTTTGGAGTTCAATATACAGAGCTCTGAGATTCAACACATTAAACTATCTTTATTCTTAAGCATAAAATTGGAATTCTTGGCTTGCTTGTAATTTATATATTGAAGCTTTGTAGCTCTGAGGGGATGCATTAATGTCCACTGCAATCTCTGTCAGTGGCACATTCCATGACTGAGGTGCCAAGGCAAACTGAATTCAATAATACAGAGTTGATTATGGATAACAGAACCACAAGTTTGTGCCTGACATATAAGTGACCTTGTAATCCTCTCCTTAGAATTCTTGCCGGCATTCCTCCCTTCTGCCACTCTCTTTTATTGTGTTTTAAAATTAGATTAGAAGGACTTTGGGGCACAGACCATGCTGTCTCTTACATCCCAAGGAAGAGCTTATTTTTTTACTGCACTGAAAATGTATCTATTGTGCAGATCATTTTTTGAGTTCCTAGTTTGAAATGTTAAAAGTTCATATCATCCTCATTCACATTTCTTTCATAATCCTAAGTGAGATTCAAGAAAGAAAGTTATATTTTGCTCATTTTGTTTCATAGTAACTAAAATGCACTCCACTGGCTTCTTCCTTTTCTCAGAATTACTCAATAATACATACCTTAGTTTTTTCTTTCAGACCATTTTACCTACTGTTGGAAACGTGGGTGTAGTTCCAGCAATATTAATAATATTTTTTTTGTGGCTAAACAATCCCAAATTTTATTTGGTCCTTTGTACAAAAAACATACTGTACAAGAGAGCCCAGTGAGGCAATTGCTGGATTTAGGATAAACATCTTGCTATGCTGCTGCTCTTTTGTTTGGAACATAAAGGCAGTTATACCACTCCTCTTAAAAAGGTAGTCTGTTCGGAGAAGAAACGAATTATTTTTATTATTTTTTTTTCTGAAGGCAGGAAGAAGAAAATGGGTAGAGGACAGCTACAAAGTAAAAAAAAAAATGTCTGAATGTAGAACCAGTTGATAAGAATGAAGTTTTGAAATTCCTAACAAAAGCTTTGAAGTTTTTGGAATGCCTCTTTGGCAAATGTCGATACCCTGTAACAGGAGTTCTTCTGCCTTAAGAACAGTACAATCATCAGCCACCTTTAGTGTCCTTATCAGAAATAGCTACAGGCTTCTCCTGCTAAAAATGGCTTCTGATGAGTAGACAATGCTGTACTGCAGATACATTGGGTGATATTTCAGAGGACGTATGAATTCTTTACATTAGAAATAAATAGCTCCTTCTAACATCAGGGAAATCCAAGAGATGCCTGAAATTTCTTATGTTTGCTGCATCGGAAGCCAGCTAAGAAAAAATAATAAATCAGTATCTGTTATTGATTGAAGCACTAAGGAAGGTCAGAGAATTAAAGTGTAGAGAATTTGACAGATGTGGTCAATAAAAGAGGCAGTTTCCATTTGACCATGCAAAGGAAACAGACCTTGAAATATTCACTGGAAACTTCATCAGATATTTAAAAATGCCTTAGAGCTACTTATCCAGACACTGGTTAGCTATTGGTTTTCATCACCAAGAGCCAGTGAGGATGCTGACATATTTTAACTACAGAAGCTTTGCCTGTCAATGAAACAAGGTGGAAGCAGACATCTAGACAACTTCTCAAGGGCCTTCTGTACTCTTTAAGTTCAGGCATTGGGTAAGTGAGAATAAGTCTTACATCGTCTGGATGGGGAGACAGGATGTTAGTGAGAGTCTATTACACATCCTTAGGAAAACTGGTGCATCAGACCTGCTGTTCATATCCGGCTGCACTCTTCAGTTTGTTCAGGGTAGATCACAGCTCTTCCAAGCTGGGAGCCCATGGCCTAGGCCCAGACCCTCACTGCCTCTACAGCTTTTCACAGGTCCTGGTCCAGTGCCACGTTCACCTTCCTGACCATGCAAAGCAATTATCCTTGATATATTTAAGTACTTGCTGAAGACTCACTTTTACAGAGTTTTTGATCATTATAAAGATGCACAAACATTATGTCATATAATTTCTCCAAATATTTTGATATGGTTCCTAAGATCTTACATCAAAGGTAACACTTATCTAACTATAAGTTCTGCTAGCGGCACTAAATAAATACCTATTGAGAGTGGAAACCATTCTTGTTCAAATTGGTGTAATGAAATGTGAATTGACAGTGTTCATGATCTCTGGCATTAAATGCCCTAGGAATACAAACAGGTTTGTACAGACCATCCCCTTGGTTGCATATATCTCCAGGAGTTTACATATAGATAACACATTTACTCCGACAACTACTCTGGAGCTTTCACACTGGTTTGCAGTGGACAGCTTAGAGACAAATAATTTGACTGAGCTCAAGTTGCTGCACTCGCAGTCTGCTGCCAGAGAAGACAATTGTCTTCTGCTTTATCTCCACTGAAGGAGAAAAACATAAAAATAGTCATAGAATAATTTTTGGTTGGAAGGGATCTCTGGAGGTCATCTAGTCCAACCCCTTGCTGAAAACAGGCCTAATCAGGTAACGTTGCTCAAGGTCATGGCTCATTGAGTCTTGACCACCTCTAAGGAGCACTTCCACAATGACTTTGGGCAACTTCTTCCTGTATTTGATGAGCCTCATGATCAATTTTTTTCCCCCCTTATATCCAGTTTTAATTTCCCACATTCCAGTCATATTCAAATAAAACTGCATGAAGTTTGATGTGGACCATTGTATTATAAGATTTATTTCCCATTTTAGTTACTATTATACCAGATTTTATACTAATTTCTCTAAAAAGACAACAATTTTCATATGACTGAGAGATTTGTTGTCTTTGAATATAAATCAAATTTTACATGAAAACTTTTAATCTGAATGTTTAAATCAAAGCTTTTATGCCTAAAATAGAGCTTTCATATGCTTGGCTGCAGTCCATGTCCTAACAAGCATGAATTTGCTGATTGAAGAAAAGAAAATTTCTGATGTTTCCCCACACCTTTTGAAAATGCACCGTGTCCAAATGAAATAGAAAAAAAAACCCCAGCACCTGGCACCTGGTTGTTAGAGTAATCCAGGGTATATTTTGTACTGATATTTCTACCTAAAATAGAATAAGAATACAATCTCCCCTGGCTACCTCAGTGCATGTTCTGTCAGGCAGTTTAGGGGGTCTACTGCTGCTGAGACAATCAGAGGAAAATCCTTTGTTTTGTTGCATTTTATTTTATTTTATTTTATTTTATTTTATTTTATTTTATTTATTTTATTTTATTTTATTTTATTTTAATTTAATTTTTATTGAGATGAAATGGAAAGAAACTGCAAAAGCTATATGCCCTTGAGACAAAAAAGGAGTCTTGCGAAGAAGCAATATCTTTGGAATAGTGTATTGAATGTTAGTAATTCTGGGCTACACTGAGACGTTTTACCACACTGGTCAGAAAGAAGATTAAAACCTCCTGTGTGCTATACAGTTAACTAGTGGCAAGTCCTCCTGCAGGGAAGACACATGTGTAGGAGAGAGTAGGACTCTTCTGTCAGTCACAGCAGATGAGAGCAGAGAAGTGAATCTATGAGATGTGTGCTGCTGGACTGAAAACACTGGAATGGTAGAACATTATTGCTTGTTATCAAGGGCAGGAGAATTCTTTTTAAGGTTGTGTAATCACTGCGTCTGGTTTAACAATCCCTAATACATAGCTATGTGTAGTAGCTGCAACAATAAAGAGGAACCTGATAGCCTGTCTTTTGGCATAAGGGTCTAGAGTGCGTTGTTCAGTAATTGCAGAGTTCTGAAGTGGTCTGTCTCGTTCAATATTAGCATTTTAACTACAGGCACTATGAGCCTCTGCCTAATACAACCACCTACTCGTGCCAGACTTCAAGGGCACATGTTGCTTTTGTCTTCTCACAGCCAGGTGATAGTTGCAATTAACGAACACTGTCGGTCTTGTGCAAAGTATCAAATGCTGATTGTCACTCTGTTGACTAAATCAGCTGGCAAAAGCGAGTCTCCAAGAAGTGCTGCCCTGCTCTCCCAAGACCTCAGCACCACAGTGATTTTTTTGTTATGCAATAGGACTCAACATACCACTTTACTGGCATTATTTTCTGTCCCACCCATCAGGGCAGAAAGAGTAAAAAAGTAGCAGTTACAAGATCTGAATGAATTTTCGGTACTACACTTATATCCTTAGCTGCAAGCCATCACTGGACACTACTTTGTCCAATTTAAAATTACTTTGAGACTCATGGTCATCTGTTCAGCAACACCAAAGCTAAGGGAACAAAATCTTTTTTGACTGGAAACTCCTCTGCATGTAAAGTAAACCTCTGTGCCTTGAATTTACACTTGCTGACGATAGGCTTATAACAACTCATGGATCACCCTTGCCCTGAATTTGCAAGCCACAAGTAGAAAACCAATAACCTACAAATAGTTCTTTTCCCTTCCCTTCCCTTCCCTTCCCTTCCCTTCCCTTCCCTTCCCTTCCCTTCCCTTCCCTTCCCTTCCCTTCCCTTCCCTTCCCTTCCCTTCCCTTCCCTTCCCTTCCCTGCCCTTCCCTGCCCTTCTTTGGCCAAATTAATAGGATCAATACATTTTTTCTTTCAGCCACCACAGGCTCTTTTGCCTTGAATGTGCCTATATATTGGCATACATGAAAGCCTCATTTTCAGCCTTCTTTTGAAGTTGTTATAAAATCTTCTCCTTCTTTCTCAGCCTCTTTTTTTTTTTTTTTTTTTTTTTGTTAATTCTGTAAAAGTATAGGGTATTCTGCCTTTGTGCCTTTAGAAAAAATCCTATCTTGTAATGAAAGCTCCACTTTAAATTGACGATGGTGACTATAAATATGAAATCCTGGCCAACTTGTGCTAATAGTCTTCATTCCTTTCTTATTCTCAGCAGTAGCTCTGGTAGTCATGATCTTCTTAACATCTGACGCCAATTCCATTAAAAAGGAATCCAATTGCAATGTACAAAATTTAGTTTCAGACTTTACTGTACAGCATTTTTGGTCAAATGTGTCCACTATTTCTCATGCATGTTACCAATTTTCAAATAAAATATTTGGGTCTGAAAAATAGTCTCCAGTTTGCAAAGGGGGAAGTGCGAAGGCAAGTAGCTCTTTCAACGATAGAGGTTTTTATAATCAGTTTTAGTTCTTGCTGATCTCCCTTTTCTACCCACAGACTAAGTATGGAAATTCTTATTTAGGGCACAACAACATTTTTTTGTTAGATCACAACAGAAAAACTTGTGATACTCAATTTTGATTATATGCAAGAGAATTAGTAATACTCTCATTGTAGGCATCTGTGGACATATGTGTGTGTGCAATAGTATTTGACGGTTTTGAAAATAATTGTCTTCTCTTTTCAGACTGCACAGATGCTTAAGACACAATCTATACAGGCAAGCAGATTATAAAATATAGAGTGCTGTCCAAAAGTCCAAGAAATTGCAAGGCTTAGAGATACACTGTGGGAACTGGAGTAAGAATGGTATGAAAAAAGCAGGTTAAAATAAGAGCAGAGAAGCTATACCAGAGTGATTATGAGAAGCAAAGAGCAAACACAGGTCCTGAACAGGAAGATGAACAGGTTAAAATGATTGGTTGTCCTGGTGTTATGACAGCAGTGTTATTTCACAAGGACTAGTTAACACAGAATAAAGTTGCAGGATGACTAGAAAGAAACATGTTCCAGCGTTCCTAAGGATAATATTCATGATGTGCACTTGGAATTTAGATGTCGAGATTTGAAACACCTTCTGTGATTTTATAACTAGTCTGATCCTGAGGTCTATTACAGTCCTCCAGCTGATGTCCACTAAATAAAAATCAAAACAGAAGTTGTGGATAAAGTTACACCATTCATATCCAGCACAGAAGAGACTTGACATGCTAGTTCCATTAAACTCCATTGCAAAACTCTTGGATTTCACTGTTTTTTCCTGTGATTACTTTTATATTAATGTATGGTTCTGATACTAAATTTCCATTAAGTGGGTATGAGATATTCTCTCAGATATTGACTAAATTTTGCTTGCCATAAAGTGAGGATAGGATACAGAAATTTTTGTATTTTCAGAACAACTTTTTCTGAATAAACTGTTTTGAAGAGTCATGTGCTATATTAAAGATTTAGTTGTTAGTTAAACACCCTGGAATAAAAACTTTTGACCATGATCTCTCCTCCCCTCCCCTCCCCTCCCCTCCCCTCCCCTCCCCTCCCCTCCCCTCTCCTCTCCTCTCCTCTCCTCTCCTCTCCTCTCCTCTCCTCTCCTCTCCTCTCCTCTCCTCTCCTCTCCTCTCCTCTCCTCTCCTCTCCTCTCCTCTCCTCTCCTCTCCTCTCCTCTCCTCTCTCCTCTCCTCTCCTTTTTCTCATAATCGGATTTCAACCTTTCTACAAACTGGTGAAAGCCTTTCTTACCAAACATGCACATACGTAATGTTTTTTTGTAAGAGCATCGTCAGCTGTCTGGAGTAGAGATTTAGGGGATTCATTGGCTAAGTTTGTATATTAGTGTCTCAAGTGTGGTATCCTAATATTTGCAAAAAAAAAAAATACTTTCTTTTTAATATGGTATACACTTATGAAAGCTACATAGAAACTGCAGTTGCCCACTCTATTTTTCCTTACATAATAGCAAAATCGAAGACTAGAAACTCTCAGCTTATGGAAAAAGGTACAGCTGCTGAAGTTGTGCAAATGTCTAATTAGAACTTTTCATTAAATACATGAAACTGTGCTGCTTGCCTCGTTATTTGATAAAAATAAAAAAAAAATATTGAGAAGTCTGTAGCTTAATGCCAGCTCTACTTCATGCATTTCTTGTTCACAATGCTTGATCCAGAATTTTATTGGAAGCATATAAGCATAGAAACCAAAGTCCTATGGAAAACTAGGAGGAACTGAAAGTCATCTTGGGCAGTTCTAAATAGTTTGCTCCACTATTCTAACACTTCTAAACTGACGTATATGTAAGTGTATAAGATAACTTACCAGGTTGGTTTGTTCAATTCTTTTTCCTTACCCTCCTCTTTTGGATGAAAGCTGTTCCCCTACAGAGTACCAGATGAGTATCTTAATGTGTTCTGAAAAATCCTGGTGGGAGAGTGCCCATTTGGCGTATGGTGTTCGGCAAACTCATTTTCTGGCATTTTTCCATCTGAACTATGAGGAAAATTAGATCAACTGTGTGGTACAGACCTCAGCAGGGTAGTGCCCTAAGCAATACTAGAACAAGCAGCACTATTTAGGATTTTCTTGACGTTTAACATTGGGAGGGGGAAAAAAAAACCTTTAATATTAGAATTATTTTTATCAAATATATTTAAAAAAGGCGTACTTAATCTGAATTTTTCTGCTGAGTTTTCAAACTCTGTTAATGGCAATTTAGACAGTGTGTTCAAACAAGCTAATATATTCTAATAAGGTGAACAGGTAGGACCTACCTGCAGTAGTTAAAAGTCGGATGCAAAATCAGATTATGACAGTTTCCAAGTGTTCTGTTGTAGTGTTTGTAATTGGTCGTTGTTTGGGGAGAATCAAGTAGAAGCATAAAGTTGTGATTTTACCCTGGGAAATTGCTTCATTTTCTTCTATTAATCAGTAGGGTAAAATGTTTGTTTTGTTATTTCTACTGCTAATTCAAATGCAGTTTTTTCCTTTCATCTATGCATTGATATGTTTTAAACAGAGACCTTCTCAGCTTGCAGTAGCTTCCCATTTTGCATTCAAAAATATTATTTCATTATGCGGTTTATCTTTATTTTCATTTGACTCATAGTCTAGTTCAGAAATCTGTCTACAAATTACGTGACTTAGTTTAAAATGACTAGTAAATCTTTTTCTTTACGGGATTTGATCAGAATAATTTCTATACAGAACAGAATCTGCTGTATTTGCAAATACCTCTAAATGCTGAAAATTTGATATGTAAAGAAATATTGAAAAATGAGCAGAGAAATTTAATGCAAACCTGATTTATTTTTCTTTAATACAATTTTGGTTCTCATACAATGAAACAGAAAGACCAAATGCATTTATCTGTTTATAAGAGCTGACTAGATTTGTTTCTGAGCATTCTTGTAGGAAAGCAAACTAAACTTACATTTAGAAAAGCAATTATTTGTGTTTGCAGAAGTAAGTTATGTAGTACCATATCTTAAACTGAGAAAATTAAGAAACTGATGTTGAAGTTTTGAGCATATTTCACTTTCACTTTTAAAATGATTAGTGTGGCAAGTAATTTATTACTTCTAGCCAATGAAATCTTTTTATTTGGAAATGGGAATATAACATGGAAAGAATATAAACCATGAAAGTGCGGAAATAAGTAAATTGGTAATTATTTAGAATGAGAAAGAATATGAATATACATACAAATTTCATAATTCTGAAATATGTTTTTTTTAAAAATAGGAAGTTTATGGGACTGAGGCTATTAAATGTAAAATTAATGGAAAACCAGGGAAAAAAAATCCAGAAAATGTAAGTGGGCTATTATGGATCACCTTAATTCTGACTTTCATGTTTTTTACACTTTGGGAAGATGCCCTGTCATATTTTGTGGTGACATCTTCTTGATTTCTGCAGTGCCTATCATGCTTTTGTTTTACACATTCTATATTAGTGAGTTGCTATAATGTGCCTTTAATGACTCAGCTCACCTTTTTTGACCTTTTTGGCTTTTTAGATGACAACTGTGTCTTGAAGTTATCTTTAGTATGTTTTTGGCTTTTTCAACCCTACTGGAGGAAAGAATTCTTCTTTATAATTATATTAGTGCTTTTAACTCTCATGGTCTATAATGCCAGGGTATCTGATAACTTATAATTTGGATCCATAATTTGTTTATCTGTGGTTTTCAGGGTTGTTTGGAGAGTTATGCTAAAAAAACCCAAAACAAGAGTCAAACTTTTTTCCAACCATGCAATTTATTTAATCTTTTTGACTGTGACAGATTAGAATTAAAGTGTCAATTCCTAATTGATATAGGCTAGAATTACTGTTGAGAATATTACAAGAAATTTAAACCCATTTTCTTCAAACTTGGGTGGATGGTAGATGATGAACTGGATTCAAGTTAACTCTTAGAATTAGCATGTAGAAATATAGCTGCTAATGAGATAAACTAGAAAAAAAGATCTTTGTAGCAGGGAATGACAATTTTACACTAAGAGTACACATTGGGCTGGGAGTAGGCGTTGTGTGCAAAGACTCCTTAAAATAAGTTTATTAGTTATTTATATATAACCATGGAATTTAGGGAACAGAACAGAATAAATTAGAAAGGAACAGGACAGAAGACAAGATAACAAAAGATAGTAGAAGGGGTCACTCCAGAGCCGCCACTGTGAAAGCCAAATAATAACCACAGGTGAAATGGAGCTGGGACAATAAAGAGCAGGAACTTCTGAAGGCCCTCATTCATCCATCACTGAAAATGGCTCCATGGCTGTTAGTGTGAGACCTAACAAATTAAAAATGATTGGTGAGAGAGACCCAGTAAAATGTAATTAATTTTTGGCTCTCTATCATTGTTCTACCAAAAGAATCAAAGGGAGAAAAAGCCCCAAACACAACAAAACAAGCCAGCCCAAACTACAATCTATTTACTTAAATGCAAAAACACAAAAGAGAAAAAGAAGCCTTTACTGTATAAAATGAGCTACCTATCAGCACTTGCAAAACAACCTCTGTAACTATGAATCTCCCTCTAATGCTCTCCCTGACAGTAATCTTTCACAGAAAGTCCAAAATAAGAGTGGAAATGATTAAGCAGGTTGCATGATTAAGCCGGAATTTAGTATCCTTTATAGAATACTTTCATTTTTCTCTTGCACTCACTTCTTCATTACTTACACTTAAGCATTTTGAAAAGGTGATTTTTCTGTCCCATTTCTCTGCAGTTTCTAAAGCAGCAGGATCCTTGCCTGTGATTGTTATTGTGATAGTTATGAATCAATACCAGTAATCTTAATTAGTTTTTGCCTTGCTTAGAATTATGTATGTTATAAATAGCATTTCCATTTATAGTTTTGAGAATCTGATATTCTGTTTTTGTTTTTTGTCCTTCTAATCTAAATGCACTTACCTTTTATTTAGGGTGTTCTTTCATAATTCCCAATTTCCAGAACAGTGGCAACAGAAGGAGTGAAACAAAGACATGCTGGAGTCTATTCTAGAGGCATGGAACAAAGTGTCTTTTGCAAGCCTTTCCAAGTAGTGCCTACAGTGCAAATAATAAGAATTGTATGATGAGAAATGCCTTATTACCACAAATCAGAACCAGATATACAGCTGGTGAATGACAGACCATGTCTTAAGTAGCGAGAGTTTTCATGCTTTGTACACTCTCAAGATAGATTTTACATGAACTAAAATTAAAGTTATTTTATGTTTAAATATTTTCCAATATAGAGGGAACTAGTGCTTAGGGAGGGTTCATGTTTCTCTGAACTTTTGGATGGTGGGCTGTCTCCACTTTTTTTTGATTTTTGTTTGTTTGATTTTGTGTTTTTTTTTTTTTTGTTTTTTTTTTTTTTTTGTAGGAGAAAGAGGATTACAAAGCAAAGCATGGGGTGCGTGAAGCAATAACACACAAACCAGCTTCTTTGCAACTTACTCATTCACATGAAAAAAGCAAACTCCACAAACTAGAATGTTCAGTTCCTAGAATCCATAATAATTAAAACAATGCAATTATTGTTTAAGAGCTGATGGTAGCAATTGCATATCATTTCCCTTGCAGATCATCTCATCAACTATAAACTCTAACACCGAGGTAGGTAAAGAAGAAACTCATTTAGAGTAGGTACTTGCTCTGTATGCCCTATGAACACAATCAATTTCCAGCGTCCTCAGGTCCTACAGATAACATCTGTTTTTGCAATTCAGTTGAAAATTCATTAGTAAAACTATTCCCTCTGAGAATTCATGGACTCCCACCGGTCCTTTTATTCCTTTGGGCTCTAGACTCCATCTCATCCACTGTATCTGATCTTGAGATATATTGAGATGTCCCTGATTTTCATTTCCCAGCTGGTAAATTTCAACATAAAGCCTTCACTTTAAAAAGTAATAAAGCCTTCACTTTAAAAAGTAATCCCCTGTGACAGACACCCATCAAAACACAGCAGCCATTTTTGTTTCAGAGGAGATACATTTCTTTCTATGTAAACCCTGTCCCGGTAAACCATGAAGTTACATCTGTGTTGGTGCAATTAACCTTTCCATAAACAATGACATTAGTAGGGGGTCAAAATGGTCATCTAGTGTAATACATGATAATTCATTTAGTGAATCACAGTATTATAGACTACACTACATAGGAATACGATACTCTTTAGGGATTGTACAGACAGGACCTTGTTTTAATCACCTAAAAATCAAAAGGCCATTCTGGATCTTACATCGGTTAGAAAAATAATTGATTTCTCAAATAGGTAGCCATAATAAAAAATGGATTAATCTGAAAAGAAAATGTAGTAATATTTTACATGAATCAGAAGAAATCAGTGAGGTTTTGTGCATTCTAAAAGCAGAGTTAACACCTGTTGACTTTGAAAGAGGAACAGGAAGAGGATGACTGAAATGAAGTTCCATCTTGGTCCTTTCTTGGTTTTGGTAAATGATGTTGGTAAGTGAATTTAAGTCTAAGCTTCAAATTTATATGCCTTCCTTTTGAAAATACCAAAAGAATGAGAGCAAAAGTTTACAATTTTTTCCCCTAAGTTTCATTGCTAAAAATGTTTGTGGTTTTTTTTTGGTTTTTTTTTTTGTTTGTTTGTTTTTTTTTTATTAGCTTCCCTTATTCCCACTTTTTCCCCAGAGTCTGGTTTATTATTTGTGGAAGCCCATGAATGCTGCACAGAACTTTTACATGTCCATACACGAGCCAGTTTGCAGAAACAGGACCAGACTGGAGGCCTTGTCAGATGAGTAAATCAATGGAAACTTCAGAGATAAAAGGTCTTTTGTTACCATCCTCATTTCTCTGATGAAGAGGATGCAGTGTTTAGTAAATATCTCTTTTCTGAAGGAGCTGGCGGTGTATAATATTTTCATTGCCAGCATTAATTAGCTGGAAGTGTAATAAGTATTCTCTCGAGTTAAATATTTTTTCCAACTACATGACTACTTCAGTTCTCTTTAAGAGTTTTAAAAATATTGAGAGGTTTTCTGAGTCACTGGTATAAATAATCAACAATTTTTTTTTTTTTTTGTGAGAATTATAGAAGAAAATAATACTTTATAGTCCTATTTTAGGAGTCTAAATGGGATGAACTGGGCAATTATGTATCTTTTAATCTGATTTTGGAGACCATGAAAAGACTCAGTTTTAGCATTTAGGTAGCAAGGAATTGTAGGCAGCAGTAGCAATAATTAATGCCTTTCCAATGTGGTGTTATGGAAAATGGTTGTTACCAAATCATTCTAGTTGAAAGACCCCTCCTAGGAGTGCTTCCCACCTTCTGGACAGGAGCGTCTCATAATGTGAATAACTGCTTGCATTTTCCTGTGTAAAAATACTTGTAATCTTAACGAGAATGTGAAGCTACCAATTCTAGAATATAAATAAAATACTTTCTAAAGGTAACTTTAATGATTAACTTTGGGGTACAATGAATATTCTATACTTTAGAATCATTAAATCAAGAGTGAATGTCTTTCTAAATTATGCCACACGTATTAGAACCAGTCACAAAATGAAATAAAATGAGGAATGGTTTCTTTCTGTTATTTCATACAGGTTCTAATTTTTATTCCCTTGAACATTCGCTAAAATGTTGATTGACTTTTATTAAATAAAATTTAAATAAACCTTCCAAATATACTGTAGTAATTTATGAAGTATAAAGTATACTCATCCATTGAAGGGATTGTCTTTTCTTCGTTTTAAAAGTAACAAATGTTTCTTATCACATTTTCTAGCTTCTTTTTTAGGAGTAATCAACACTGGGAAGTCAGAATATACACATAACATTATCTAATTATAACCTACCATTTGAAATTTGGTTCTATAGATCCCCACTCAGCAATCCATACTCTGTTTTCTTTTCCAATTTTTTCTCTTTCTTTTATTATTTGATAATAAACTTAAAGATGTGTTTTCTGTGTTACTTTCTGCAGAAAATTATAAATCACCAGAAAAAAAACACAACAGTTCACTGACAATCCGCTTCATTGAAATCACTGTGTAGAATAAATATATAAAACCATTACTACTTAAAATGTGTAATGAGAATAAGGTTGATTTCTGTCAGAGAAAATCATAAGCAAATACTTCTGCAAGAAAAACTGGATGTGGATCTAAGATATTCTCCTAAATAGAATATCTGATGATGGCTCTTCATGTATCTAAAGATTATCATTTGGGAGATGAATCTTGATAAACTGTAACAGGATATGACAACCCTTTTTTTAACAGATAGGGTCAAATAGAGAATCTACTTAAGAAACTACAGTTTGCATTTCACTAAAATTTTCTACTTGCTACTGATTCACTTCATTCTGTATTTGTTCTTAAGGTTCCTTTTCTCACACCTTATGAAAACTGAAAACTGGAGCCATTCCTGGCTCCACTCTCACTCACCAATTCCGTGGCAAACTGGCCAACATCCTGTCATCCAGTGAGGCATCTGGGCCATGCAGATGCTGGGCAGCAGACAGTTGCCCAGTCTGCCTGCTTGATTTCCTTGGAAATGCTTGCTGCTGGAAGCTTTCCTTCCATTAAAACAACCTTTGCCTGATGAGAGGCTTTTCTGTTGAAAGTATTTGATTGATGTAGTAGTTAGTGCCTGAAAGAGCTTCACATTGTCACTGGCTGGGATACTGAGACTGATTTTCTGTTCCCAAAAGTCACATCTGCTGCAACTGAGCTGTGAAAATGGCAGGGAAATTCCTTTCAGCCCTTCTCTGTAACCAGGCGCACTTTTAATTGGAGGAGTCTTAGTACAGCTTCACTAATTTCAGTCTTTCAAACTTTAACTCTCCTGAAGCTGTTTTGATTTCATTAAAATCTCTTTCCCTCTTCCTGTTGGTCCTTTGTCTGTAAAATTCATGTTCACTGCCTACCTGCTGAAAATTATAGGCGGATGTCCCTGTCCCTCCCTGCCAGTTTCTCCTTTCTCCTGCTACCTAGTTTTTATTAGTTTGGCAGCACATCTGTGTATAAAAGCCATTCATCCATGACTTACAGTGTCCTTTCTTAAGAAAAGTCAGAACAAAAGAAGTATAAGAACCTGTTCTGAGAAGAGAGGATGGGCAAGGGACTGGTGGGAGGGAAATCCTTTGTTGGTGAAAAAGTAGCTCCTATGGTGGAGCTGTGAATGAAAATTTAAAAGGCTGTGAAGATGCCGACTCCTGCAAGTTATTTTCCCTGTGGTAAACACCAGGCCAACCACAGCTCAGAAGAGAAACCAAAGTGGTAAACCAGAAGAGTGTTGGACTTGGCAGACTCCATTCTCTGTTGGTTTTTCAGTGCGTGTGGCTGAAGAAAGAATTCAGGAAAGGCTCAAGTATGTTGAATGGACTCTATGTTATCTCATAGTCACAGTGGACATTATCCAGGATTTGAAGTTAAGTTACTAAAAAAAAAAAAAAAAGGCAGGTATCTGATGCAGGCAGCTGCTTGAAGAACATCAGTGTGGTTTCAAAGGCTCCCAACTCTTCTGATTTTCCATTTTTTCTCTCCCCACCAACATTTAAAACAATTTTTTTGTCGTTGTTGGCCTTTCTTTATTTCACTGTAAATACATAGCATTGCCACCTACTAAGTACAAATAGTGTTTCAGATGATCACAACATCCCCTTGGATTTTAATCACTTGCCAAAGCAATTTGAGCTGCATGTTCTTCTGTCAAGACAATTTACACTGCTGCGTGCTGGATGAAAATATAATGAAAGATCTATAGCTTTCATATTCTATATGGTGAAAACCGGGGGAGGCTCTCGCTTATTTTCAATGTTTAAAATAAAGGAAATCTATTTTAATCAGAAAAAAAGCTGCATAATAGACCCATGTACAACTCAAGTTGTTGATGAGGGAGATAAATTGTTATCAAGATAGAAATCTCTATTTTACTGACTACATTAGTGGAATTGTTCTCTTGATTGCTTTTCCACGCAAAACAAGAATGTTTGTTCATTATACATCTATTATGAAGAGAAAATTCCTCCAACATAACCTTCTCTAGTTTTCTTGTTTTACTGTCTTTGTGACAGGCAGACTTAATTTCTGTTCTCTTTTGTTTGCTGAATGTGACAGGGACAAACTCATACATCAAGCAAAGGGCTGGATTCAAGCTTTTACAAGTTTGAACTTGGTATTTTTAAATAGGAGTGTGAACAGTACTTTGATCAACTTACAGCAGCATGAGCCAGTTTTTTGATACCCAGATTGCTGCAGTCTGAAAAGTGCAGAACCCAGGGAGGTTCCTCTAAACAGTGCTAGTTGCAAAAGTTGAACCAATGATCATCCGCTTTTCCCTACTACAGTTGTCCTTCCTCAGGAAAAAAGGAGAAGCAACAGGAGCTGAAAACACCTCACTGACTGTAATTTTATTTGCATGATTGCAGCTGACAGCCTTGGATGTGACCTTGAAATGGGTATTTTCAGGCATTGTGAAGAAGCAGCAGTACCAGTGGCGTATCTAAACGTTAAGTATAAAATGGGTAGGCTGGAACTCAGTTGCTGAAATATAGGCATAATGTTAGATGCCAGTTTAGATCCTGTCTGTCTCCAGGTGCTGACTGGAAAGAGTATGACCCTCTCACAAGTACAGGAAAGCATCTCAAATGACAACAGACATATGTTTAGGCACCAAAATCCTGTGGTTAGAAGCAAGCAAGGAGGTATGAGAAGAACAGAAGAACATTGAGCTCTCACAGCAAGTGCAGGGCAGCCAAGGGATCAGGGCCAGCCAGCATGGGTTTAGGAAAGGGAGGTCCTGCTTAACCAACCTGATGTCTTTCTATGACCATGTGACCCTCCTTCTGGATGCGTGGAAGGCTGTGGACGTTGTCTATCTGGACTTTGGTAAGGCCTTTGACACCGTCTCCCACAGCATTCTCCTGGAGAAGCTGGTGAATCATGGCATAGACAAGCGTACTCTTTGCTGGGTTAAAAACTGGCTGGCTGGCCGTGCCCAGAGAGTTGTGATTAATGGGGTGAAATCCTCTTGGCGGCCGGTCACCAGTGGTGTCCCTCAGGGCTCAGTTTTGGGACCAGTTTTATTCAATATCTTTATCAATGATCTGGATGAGGGGACTGAGTGCACCCTCAGTAAGTTTGCAGACGAGACCAAACTAGGTGGGAGTGTTGATCTGCTTGAGGGTAGGAAGCCTCTACAGAGGGACCTGGACAGGCTGGATCGATGGGCCAAGGCCAATTGTGTGAGGTTTAATACGGCCAAGTGCTGGGTCCTGCATTTCGGTCACAACAGCCCCAAGCAACGGTAGAGGCTTGGGGAAGAGTGGCTAGAAAGCTGCTCGGCAGAAAAAGACCTGGGGGTGCTGGTGGACAACCAGCTTAACATGAGCCAGCAGCATGCCCAGGTGGCCAAGAAGGCCAACAGCATTCTGGCTTGTATCAGGAATAGCGTGGCCAGCAGGAGTAGGGAAGTGATTGTGCCTCTGTATTTGGCACTGGTGAGGCCTCACCTCGAGTATTGTGTTCAGGTCTGGGCCCCTCTGTACAAGAGGGACATTGAAGTGCTGGAGCGTGTCCAGAGGAGAGCTACCAAGCTGGTGAGGGGTCTGGAGGCCAAGTCGTATGAGGAGAGGCTGAGGGAACTGGGCATGTTTAGTTTGGAGAAGAGGAGGCTGAGGGGAGACCTCATTGCCTTCTACAACTACCTGAAAGGAGGGTGTAGAGAGGTGGGTGTTGGCCTCTTCTCCCAGGTGAATAATGACAGGACCAGAGGAAATGGCCTGAAGTTGTGGCAGGGGAGGTTTAGATTGGATATTAGGAAGAATTACTTGACTGAAAGAGTGGTCAGGCACTGGAACAGGCTGCCCAGGGATGGGGCTGAATCATCATCCCTAGAGGTATTTAAGAAACGTGTAGATTTGGCACTTCAGGGCATGCTCTCGTGACAGAGATTGTAGTGTTTTGGGTTTTTTTTTGTGTGTGTGTGTATGGTTGGACTCGATGGTCTCAAAGGTCCTTTCCAACCATGAAGATTCTATGATTCTATGATAACATGACACAACATTTATCAGAATGGTAGGAACTGATAACTAATTTGAAGCATGATCTTTGCAGCAATTTTTTCAGTAGATGTATATTGATCACAGGCTGGGCAATGGGACGTAATGCTTATCAGGATAGGAGATAAAAAGAACTTGTGTGAAAACATGTGCTTTTGGAATAAATGAAGAAAAAAATCTTATAAATGATATGCAGACATAGAATCCTGGGGAGAAATCTGGAGAAAGGAAAATACTCTCAAGGTGTGGTGTGAGGGGGCAGACATTCGCAGTGATAGAGTTGGGTTGTTTTGGGAAGAAGAATAGAAAGCTCTTGTCGGAAGGACATCCCATATGAGACATCAGGCAGTAAGGCAGAGACATACATGAAGGAAAGAGAAGAAAGGAGATTCACGGAATCATCAGAATGACTTTATCATAAAGATGATAGATGAGTTTGTGCTTATGGTTGAGGTTACCAAAGATAACCTAGAAAGGAAAAAAATCTCAGAACCTTGCAACAGGTCTATAGAAACACTGTAAAGAGGATGGGAATCACCTGGAGGAGAAGTTGATGGATCTTTTCTAGCTAGAGGGCAGCTAGGATAAGATGGATTAGAGTAGAGAAAAGAGGACCTGATTAAAGAAAATACTTGTTTCAAAAACAAAACCAGACAGGTCAAGAAGATAGAGGGCAGTGTTTTGGTTCCAACTTTGGGTTGAAATGAGTTTATCAATAAAAATATTTTGCAAAGAGCACAAAGGACAGAATCTAGATTGAAGATGAAAAGCAAAATTCACCTTTAGACATGATCAGACATTTAATTATATAAATCTAAGCAGATTTTTGAGATTTGTTTTTGAATCAGTGAAAAGGAAGAGCCAGTTGCAGAAGATTATTTAATTTCATTATTTTATACAAGTGATTTAAGATTGAATCCCCTTTGCATTGATCAAATAGATGACCAGTTGAAGCTTAGATAATGATCAGATATGTCTCCGATATGTAATATCAAGGAAAAACTCAAATGGGACGTGCTGCATCCAAGTGACAATAGTGCTTTTATTGTGTTTTCACAAAACAACCCCAAAACCCGTGTGGTACAGAAGTTGGAGTCATGAACAGAATGAGCTGTCCTTGAGAAAGTATATTCTGTAGGAATTGTTACTTTTAGAGTAAGACCTGGAGGGCAACTTTATGCCCAGTATGTGCTACTGTGACAGGGAATAGCAGTTGAGAATCTTGCTTAGAGAAACAATTCCTATCTGGAAAAAATTGTTGCAGTGTTTATGTTTTCAGTGAAACAAAGTCACTTTATGTCAATCTTGTAATATTTGTCCATATAGCTGCAAGTCTAGGCTGGTATGAATATTCTAGAGGGAGAAAAAAAGTTTTATCTGATGCTAAATGAGTACTAAAAAAAAAAAACTCAAAATGTGTTCAATATCAGCTTTGTTTTGGTTTGGTTTGGGTTTTTTTTTGTTTTCTTTTTTTTTTTTTTTGATAGCAGACAGCAGTAATAAGAAACCTTGCAGATTATCCAGGGATATTATCCTATTAAAATACTTTTTCTATCAATTTAATATTCCATGGTCATTTCAAATATCACTGGTCCAAATAACTGGTATTGTGAATATAAAATAAACTCTTTCACAATGCATACAGAAATATTTTCTTTGTTTCCAGCACCTTCTATATCCTTTGATTGACTGTTTGTATGCCGGTCTCGCATGAACGAATACATTTGTGCAATTCATAAGACAATTCCTCCAGACTTTGGAATTCTCTAGGCACCCTCTCAGGTATAGGTTACATTTAATTTATAGCAACCTGCCACTCTTTATCTATAAGCAGTGTAATCAACATCCTATCTAATAGATTAATTTAGCTCAGAATCTCTCCCTTTCTACTTCTTGTTTTCTTTTTACATTGAGGAAGTCATCCTTGACAAAAATAAAAAGGACTGCACTTGCGAATTGTGAATAGCACTCTTTCAGTGATTAGTTTGATTGCTCACTCAATAAAACCAATATGGCTACTATTGTCCTAAGTCTGGAGGTGACCTTTCCAATGCTTTAAATAATAGACAAGTGATTTATGGTGAAGCATCCCATGCTATTACACTTTGACATGTACGAATGATGGGCTGAAATTCTATAATGTGTCAATTTGCCCATATTATCTGTAGATATTACACTTTTAGAGAATAGGGGATCCCATTTATATACATCCCTAAAAAAAAATTATTTAGAAGTCAGCTTAATTAAAAGTAACATAAACATTAAATAAATACATTATTTATTTAACAAAGTAAATAAATGAAAAATATCATGAATATGTATAAAGTATTTTACATCTGATTGAATGCTATTATTTCAGTTAAATATTTCATTGTGATGGAACTTTAATAATTACATTAAAATGTTGGTTCTTAAATATTGTAATTTACAAATAGCATAAGCAAAAGTATATTTAATATAACCATAGCATGTGAACTTGTTCCTCACCTCTGTTACCAGGCCCTGAACTTACATTCTAGGGGAAGAGCTCCTTGTAGAGATGGAACCTTCATTCTGTGGCCAGAAGTCACAAGCGTTCAAACTTCTAACCTCCCGTCACACTTGGGAGTTTATGTTGTCTTATTGTTCCTGCCATAACACCCCTCTCATCTTCAAGGAGTTTAAAGGTCTTACTAGTGCAAGGTCTCTGCAGAAAACCTGTTTCTCTTTTGATCATATTCCCTGATGCAGAGAAGCTTGCGTGATGCTTCTTGTAACTCCTGCACCTGACACCAAGCTGACCCTATTAGGGCACACCCTCTCACATGGACAGAGGCAGCCACATTACCAGAGAGCTTGGGAGAGGTGCATCCAAGAAAGGTGCCTCTTCATGGTGATTCTACAACTGTGGGGATCTGCTAGTGAACAAATATTTGTCTTTGAGTAAGTAGCAGGATGCAGGACTAGAGCCAGCTGGCCCCTACTCAGTCTCTGAAGAGCTTATGGATCATGTCCTCCTCAAAGATAATTCCAGTTACTTAAAGGGTAAAAAGGTAATTAGATCATACGTGTGACCAACATGATTGCTTTACTGTCTAAGTGGATGAGTGTTTGGTGGATATAGTGTACCTTGACTTTAGTAAGGTTTTTGGTGTTGTCTCTTATAGCATCCATTTCAGAGGCTAAGGAAATATGGGCTGAAGAATGGGTTTATAAGTAGATTGAAAATTGCCTAGACTGCCAGGCTTGAAGGTAGTCATCTATTTGGTGGATAGTTATGAGTGGAACACCTCAGAAGATATCAGAGTATGTATTTTTCAACATCAGAAACCTGGATGGTGACCCACAGGGCATGATTAGAAGATTTGCATGTGAGTATGGATAGTGGCTTCAAACAGAGAGACCATGAGAAACTTGCAGACTGGTCAACAGAAACCCTGTGAAGTTACACAGAAAGGCCCTGTGGAATAATTACTAAATTGGCCAAGAATACAAAAGTACAGCATTGTTTACTCATTAAGGAAAGCCGTAAAATCAAGAGGCTTCTGAGGTAGAATACAGCCGCTGCTGGCACGCGAAGAGTGCAACATCTACGATTCCCTGTACAAGGTTGTTTGCGAAACTACATGAGGGACGGAAGGGAACACAATTGTTCCGTGGCCTTCTGTCCTGGTTCCGGCAGGGATAGGGTTAATTCTCCCCAAGAGACAGTATTCCATGCCATGTGAGCCACGCCCTCACTGAGCTGCCGGGGGAGGGGTCAGGAAGTCACCTCTTATAAGCGGGCTGGGGCGTCCCGGGCTGGGCGGTTGGGGAGCGGCGGTTCCGTAATCGGGTTTGGATATTCCTTTATTTGTGTTATTGTTGCTATTTTTTCTTGTTCCGTCTGCTGTTCTGTTAAACTGCCCTTGTCTCAACCCAAGAGTATTGCCTTTTTCTTCTGTTTTGACCCGTATTGGGAAGATCTAAGCGAGCGACACGTGGTTCTTTGTTGCCGTCTGAGGCTAAACCACGACACCTTCCCTTGTGACGAATGGCAGATATGGGAACGAGATGGTACTACGGAACAGATAAGCTGCCTACTTGCTTACTACAAAACAGATAAGCGGCCCTACTCGCTACCTGAGCCAGCATTTCATCAAATGTTGATGAAATGCTGTCCTTTGTGCGAACTTTGCTCATCACAATGTACCAAAACACACCTTCATCCCGGAGGCTACCTGCCCTCAAAGTGCGACCACCCCTCCTTGGGTACACCAATCATAATAAAAGTATTTATGACTAAAGTCACTCAAACTCCACTTTAAAGATAGAAAAATAGTATAAAAATAGCCCAAGAGAGGGGGGATATCAGGGAAGACACCATCGCGAAGAACTCCATCACTGACTTCTGGGATCAGTCAACAGGCTGAGCCTTTCTTCCCCCCCATAGGGACACCTTTGGGTAAGACTTAGATTATACCGAGTGCTTTCTCGGGAAACTTAGAAATTTCTCTACAGAATTTCTTTCTTACATTTATAGCCAGGCTGTATCATTTATAACTTTGTCACGCGCTTGATATATGTAATAATACTTCCATTTGCATGTGCTTAGTAGACAGTGTATTTATCACTGGCAATCCTAAGAACCTATATATCTGTTGTTTAAATAAACTGCACTGTTTAAGTAGCTAGTTGTTTCGGTTCCTCAGTGAACGTGACCAAAGACTCGAGAGTGGCCGTGCTAGTTCATGAGCATGACTAGACTGAAGGTGCAGTCCACTATTAGTGTATCCAAATCATAATAGTTTAATACATATTAAACGCAATTGGACTGATAGTGCTGAATTGGGCATCACTCAGAATTTAAACCTAGCCTCACCTAGCCTCCCACCTTGGTGAGGAGTGTTAGAACACAAGGGGGTTTATCTTCTGCCAAAACCACTTTGCCCCCCCTTTTCACGCAACAGGCCCTGCCTGGAGATTATCACTTAGACAAAGCTGTGTCTGACCTGATGGAATGCTGGTCAAAATCCCACTGCAGCATAACATTGATCTAGAGGACCAGCACTTCTGCAAAACTGTAGGGGTCTTCCCTACTTGGTGTCATGATAAACTCCTCTCATGGTAGGCATTCTAAGTCTTGGCACAGGACCTTTAAAGCAGGCTTTGGATGTTATCTGCTTGTTTGGGAAATTAGAAGTTGTCCCTATGTTAGAAAAAGTACCCTGAAAATATTAATTTACTTTTTGGCTTATATTTAATTAATAGACTGCTGTGTTTTTTCATCACTTTTCCAAACAACCTGATATGCAGCACTTAAGAGACTGGGCACTGTTAAAAAAAAGAACTTTTTATTCAGCTGTATGTGTTAATTAATAATCTTTGATGAATGGGGATCCAATAGTGTCTAAATTTTCGCTTGCTTCTCCATTAATGATAGTATACTCAGCAAAGCATGTGTTAATTATGAGTGGTTTAGAATGCTAAAGTCTGAAAATAGAAAGGTCTATTCTTCTTATGTTGTTCTAGTAATTTTTAGCTGTTATAGTTTTCCTAGGTGAATTTTTGTTCTGTAAAGCATGCATGATGTGTTGACATGCAAAGTAAAATGCACTGCATAATAAGATGCAAAAATACTCAATAGATTCTTGATTATAATGCTATTAAATCAATAAAAAGTCATATATCTAAATAATTCGAATCTCATATTGATTAATTAATCTCCTTAAATACTTACATACTTGAAAGTCGACCTATTGGTAACTTTAATCCTCATAAAATCTGGGCCTTTAAAACATTATCAGAGACAGGAGAATTAAAGTTAGAAGAGATTTGGGGTAGAAGCTAGGGGAATAGAAATTAACAATAATAATAATTAACCATAATGATAATAATAACCATGGGCAGTTTATAAAAAGACTGAAAAAGTAAATTTCCTTTTATGTATCTGTTCACTCATATAACCTGCATTGTTGCTGAATTACAGTTTTCTCATTTAAAAAAAAAATAAATATTATTTTCACACAGACAATCTGGGGACTCTAGATGTACAGCTACTGTATATATTGCCAAGAGAAATTTTTATGGAACAGCACATTTGGGTTTCATTGCAGGAATTTTTAAAAATCTTATTATAAAGAGCTTTCATGTATCCTTTAGTAGGAAGAATGTCCCTGTTTTTCCTCAAAGTTGTGCACTTTTTGTGACTCATAAAATTTAGCTCAAATTTTGCTGTGAAAAAAAATCACTAAACATGGCCACCTTCCTCCTCCTGCTTTCTGCAGTCTCCCCATGTGTTTGTTAGCTGAATAGCTCTGGTGTTATCTTACGGTGCTGGATTTTATGAATCCATAAGCTGTCTTCCTGTCTGCTTCTTTAATGAGTAGAGGGGGCAACAAGATTCCCTGGGATGCCTTCAGCACACTCAGAACAGTTGGAACTGTTGGAAGACAATGATTAAAATTACAAAAGCCTTGAGTCACTTGCTTTGGAGGATAAGGAAAGACCTTTTTCCAGATGTAAAATTATTTTGATGCATCATTTGCTTTTTTTTTTTTTTTTTTTCCTGCTGTTGCTGTTATTGCTGTATGGTATCCTCCATTTTTGGTGCCTGGTGGTGTGCTCAGGACAAAACAATCATTATATGTGGGCTCAGGAAAGTATTTCCTCCCACTTTAGCATGGCAGGGACCTGCACACATTTTGCCTTCTATGCCACATGGGGTATGGGTTGCCTGCTAGGATCATCTAGGCATAGCTCAATTCATCAGTCCCCTGCTAATGTAACTAATGCTGTATTTCAAGTGGCAGTCTGTGCTGAAAGTCTTCACATAACACAGTTTGAAGAATTTCTTTCTACTTTATCAATTAACAATTAACTTATATACCATATAACTTCTTAATTTTTATACACACACAACTTCCGTAGCTTTTATCCACTCTCATACAATGATACGTGGAAGTTCACAAAAAAACCAGTTTCAATATCTTGAAAAAAGAGTTCTATATTATAATGATGCATTTTAAAAAGACTTATCCACAGACATGATTGCGTTCTTTTCCCCATCAGAGATGCTCTTTTATCTCTGAAATACTGAATTAGTTGTATTATGCCTACTATTACTCTTACTTCACTTTGATTTCTGTTCCTCAGAAGAAGGGAGCTTATAAAGGGACGCAAATACAGAAAGAAGAAAAGGCCTGCTTCAGAATTTGTTTGACAATCACACAAGGGTCTGTTTACACAGCTCTGCCAGTAAAATCCTTTGCTGTAAATGTGGAAGAGCATTCATACGAACATTCCAGTACACATAATCAAATCACTGTAGTTTTAGATTGCATTTAGAAATGGAGATGTTACAGATTGAGTAGGGATTCCAGAAGGGTTTTCCTCTTTTAAAGATTTCACACACACACACACACACACACCCCTCCCCAAAAAACCAAACAAGCAAACAAACAAAAAATGACAAAAAAACATTTAGTAACCCTGTGAATCTGTTCTGTTTTATCTGTAAAGGAAGAATGCATTTTGGATAAAATCTATGTTTCTGATAATGTCATTGAAACAGGTTCATCAGTATTGTGAGCGACAAAATGTGTTACTGCCTGTTGGTCAAGATGGTTAAGCATGCACTGCTGATCTCCAATGTGTGGTTTTCCTTTTGTATGTGAAAGACTTTAAAGAACTGAAACACTATAAAAGTCCCATGTGACTTGGAATGGGACTAAGGAAAATTTCACTCTAGCTCTATTATTAGCTTAATAAGCAACCTTTGTTAAATATCTTTGTTTCTTTGCACTTCAGTTTATGTCTCTATATAATTAAAATAATGAGAGTTCTTTTGTTTATAATGTGCTTTAAGATCTCTGGGAAACAAAAACTTGGGCAGAGAAGAACAAGAAACACAGCTTTGCCATTTACTGTGTTCTAGGATGCACCCATCCATCAAATCTGGATCAGCTGCATCCCTTCATGTAGTGGTCAATACATTATTGAATAGGAATAGTAAGTTCTGTTCTTTCTTTTGTTTGTCTTCTCTAGTGTATCCCTCTCTATTATTTTCTCCCTTGAATTGCAAGTACTAGAGAAAAAGCATTGCTATTCTATAGAAAATTGTGACTCTGCTATTTTTATTGTATACTTAGAGGTATGCACAGGACAATTTCAGATGTCAGACTTGACTGTGAAGGTTGATTTATTTCACTGAACTCTAGGTGTCTATAGCAGAGACATCTACATCTGAGTTATTTTCCTAAATGTCCTTTACTCTCAGTCAGTAGAAATAAACAGTTTAAAGGCATGAATCATTTGACCTGTTTTAGATGTCTCCTTGAGGATGAGAATTGGGCCCTGTAGATGCCCGTTCTTTCCATGGATGGAAGAGGGACTGAGTAGGCCTAACATCTGCATTGAATCAGATGAATCCTCCTCTGTGTATCTTATGCCTGAGGTCCAGGCATTTGAAACAGAAAGGAAGGAAGCACACAGCATTACTCGTCTGTAAAGAGCAATATCCAGAGGAGGACCAGCAACACACTCCGTGGGTTCCAGTCCCAATGAATTATTAAGCTACTGTTACACTATAATATAACTGTTAATAAATACAATAAAATTAATAAAATTAATAAATAGTTAACATTAATTGTTTTGTTATGTAATTCATTTACTCAGCGGTATCCTACATTTGTCTTCAATTATTTCTGTTCTACAGTGAAGTGTTTAAACTACGTTGCCAAAAAGTCACACTGAAGAAACACGTAATAAACAACAGCCCAAGACTTCACACTTGGTTTTGGGATGATTGCATATCAGCTAAAAGAAAAATTAGAACAGGAAAAAAAAAAAAAATTTGTATTCAGCTCCCCACCCATACATGGCTAAAGAGTTCTTTCATTACTTATTCATAGAATCATGCAATAGTTCGGGTTGGAAGGGACCCTAAAGATCATCTAGTTCCAACCCCCCTGCCATGGGAAAGGACACCGTCCCACTAGACCAGGTTACTCAAAGTCTCATACAACCTGGCCTTGAACACTTCAAGGGATGGGACATCCACAACTTCTCTGGGCAACCTGTTCCAGTGTCTCAGTACCTTCACAGCAGAATCATAGGATTGTCTAGGTTGGAAGGGACTTTTAAAAACATTGAGTCCAACCATTAACATAACATTACCAAGTCCACCACTAAACTAAACTATGTCCCTAAGCACCATGTCTTTTAAATACCTCCAGGGCTGGTGACTCAACCACTTCTCTGGGCAGCCTATTCCAATGTTTGATAACCCTTTTGGTGAAGAAAATTTTACCTAATATCCATCCTAAACCTCCCCTGGCACAACTTGAGGTCATTTCCTCTTGTCCTGTCGGCTGTTACTTGGGAGAAGAGACTGACCCCCACCTCTCTACAACCTCCTTTCAGGGAGTTGAAGTGATTGATAAGGTCTCCCCTCAGCCTCCTTTTTTCCAGATTAAACAACCCCAGTTTCCTCAGCAGCTCCTCATAAGACTTCTACTCTAGACCCCTCACCAGCTTCGTTGCCCTTCTCTGGACTTGCTCCAGCACCTCAATGTCTTTTTTACAGTGAGCTGAACACAGTATTCGAGACGTGGCCTCACTAGTGCCGAGTACAGCAGGACAATCACTTCTCTAGTCCTACTCACCACACTGTTCCTGATACAGGCCAGGATGCTGTTGTCCTTCTTGGCCACCTGGGCATGCTGCTGGCTCATATTCATCCAGCAGCCAAACAACACCTCCAGGTCCTTTTCTGCTGGGCAACTTTCCAGACTCTCTTCCCCAGGCTTGTAGTGCTGCATGGAGCTGTTGTGACCCAAGTGCAGGACCTGGCACTTAGAGTTGTTGAACCTCATACCATTGACCTCAGCCCATCGATTCAGCTTGTCCAGATCTGTCTGTAGAGCCTTTCTACCCTTAAGCAGATCAACACTCCCACCCAACTTGGTGTTGTCTGCAAACTTACTGAGGGTTCACTCAATCACCTAGTCCGGGTCGTTGATAAAGAAATTAAACAGAACTGGACCCAGCGCTGAACCCTGGGGAACACCATTTGTGACCAACTGCCAACTGGATTTAACTCCATTCATCACAACTCTCTGGGCTCAGCCCTCCAGCCAGTTTTTTACCCAGCAAAGAGTCCACCACCCAAGTCATGAGCAGCCAGTTTCTCCAGGAGAATACTGTGGGAAATGTTGTCAAAAGCTTTACTAAACTCCAGGTAAATAACACCCACACTCTTTCCCTCATCCACTAAGCAGGTCACCTTGTCATAGAAGGAGATCAAGTTAATCAAGCAGGACCTGCCTTTCATGAACCCATACTGACTGGGCCTGATCACCTGGTTGTCCTTCACGTGCTGCATAATAGCACTCAGGATGATCTGCTCCATAACCTTCCCAGGCACCGCGGTCAGACTGACAGTCCTGTAGTTCCCTGGATTCTCCTTCTGTCCGTTCCTGTGGATGGACATCACATTCGCCAACCTCCAGTCAACTGGGATCTCCTCGGTTAACCAGGACTGCTGATAAATGATGGAAAGTGGCTTGGTGAGCACTTCTGCCAGCTCCCATAGTACCCTCGGATGGATCCCACCCAGCCTCATAAACCTGTGTATGTCTAAGTGGTGTAGCAGGTCGCTAACCACTTCCCCTTGAATTATAGTGGCTTCATTTGGCTCCCCATCCCTGTCTTCTAGCTCAGGGGGGTGGGTACTCAGGGAAAAACTGGTCCTCCTACTACAGACTGAGGAAAAGAAGGCATTAAGTACCTCAGCCTTTTCCTCATCTTTGGTCACTATGTTTCCCCCTGCGTCCAATGAAGGATGGATATTCTCCTCAGTCCTTCTTTTATTGCTAATGTATTTATAGAAACTTTTTTAATTGTCCTTAACAGCAGAAACCAGATTAAGTTCTAGTTGGGCTTTGGTCCTTCTAGTTTTCTCCCTACATAGCCTAACATCTTTGTAGTGCTCATGAGTGGCCTGCCCTTTCTTCCAAAGGTCATAAACTCTCTTTTTTTCCCTGAGTTACAACCATATCTGTTCAGCCAGGCTGGTATTTTTCCCCAATGGCTAATTTTTTGGCACATGGGGATGGTCTGCTCCTGTGCCTTTAAGACTTCTTTCTTTAAAAATGCCCAGCCTTGGGATGTTGTCTGCCTTGGGAGCTCATTGCCTATGTAATCTGTATCCTGTGGTGGTTTACAGGTAATTTGGTAAAGACAAGTCTGCAATGGCACAAATCAAGTTTCTTCAGAGATTACCTGGAGGCATCTGCAGCTGCTCTTTTTGTCATCTTTCCACTGAAATGAGTGACAGGACCACCCAAGTTTTACAACCAAACAGAGCCAAGTGGAAGGGCTTGTTTCCACCTGCTGCGGCAGAAGCAGTAGAACAGATTTATTTTGCAAGTTTAACAAAAGCCCTTTTCCCTTGTTTATGGTTAACACTCAAGACAACATAAAATCTAGATCTCAAATTTCTTTTCTGTACACATCTCTCATGTTAAAATCCTACACAAGTTGTCCCTCGGTTTGTATATGAAAAAGCCTTCTGTGGCAACTTATGAGCTTCATCTAGTGCAAGGATAGATAGCTGGTTTTGGTATCAGATGACAGGAAAGTGTATCTAGGGAAAGAAACAAAAGAACATTTCTCCATCAGCTGTTAAAGTCAGAAGAAAGTTGGAAAAAACATTGTTGGCAGATTAATAGAATTTTGCCTATGATAAAACCCTTTGTGGCATAATTGCTTTGTCAGTTTAGTGTAGCTGATATATACATATACATGGAAATCCATATGTACAGTGCTGTAATCTATACTCTGGCATGTGGATCATGTGCTGTACAAGGGAGAGCTTTATCCTTCCTCTTTCTTCCCTCCCTTGTATAAATCAAACTCTCATTCCCTACTGCCTCTTCTATTTTTTTTTCTAAAGGATTAGATTTTTTTTATTAATAAGCTTGAAATTCAAGTCCTGCCAGCTTTGCTTGTATATCATTGAGTAGATGGATGTCTATATTTTTGTTAGCACATTTGTGAAGTGTTGATTTTGATGCATATTTCATTGATTAATGATTTAGTGATCTAAACAAACACACTCCTTTTCTGTAAGAGCAAATTTTCTGAGAGCCTCCCAACAAAAGAAGTCACAGAAAAATGTGACTTATTTTTTTCAGAACTAGTCTGAAATACAGAAAGCTTTCAACACAGTGATTACAAAAAGAGGTTACTCTGTAAGGGAAAAAAAAGAAAAGAATCACTGAAACTGATTACTCCATGCCAAGCATCCTTTAGAAACACAAATAGAATCTGAGTCAGTACCAGCAGAAAGAGAGAATTCTAAGCTGAAGATTATACTGTTATCATATCATGCAGTTGGGAGCACTCTGGTAGGTAAGTTTATGAACAATTACTCACTGATCTATAGAGAGGATATTAATGTCTTTCAGAAGATGCAACAAAAGTGTTATTGAGTCTCAGAAGTCTAAGTTTTGCTGAAAAATTAAGGAGCTTCCAATTATCCCTGTTTCAATGGAAAAGATTTTTAGGTAACAAAATGAAAAACTTCAGAACCATGACTTGAGATGATAACATTGACAGGGAAAAGTTTTCTTACTTCTGTGAAGCTTAATTCCCCACAAAACTAGAGAATGTAATCTATGAGATAGGAAATTTGAAGTAAATAAGTGGTTCTGGGAGAAGTAGTTCATACAAAAGATAGTAGTTGTATTTAAGATAGTGAATAACAATAGAAGCTGAGTATCTGACAAAAGGATGAAACTAAGGGTGTTCAGGGAAAACATACTACCTTGGATGTGTTTTCTCTATGAAGGCAATCATTAACATTAAAATCTAAAAAAACCCAGACAAACAATCCCACAAAAAACCCCTAAACCTACAAGAATACAAACAACCTACAACCTACAAACAACCTACAAGAAACTTACAGCATCCAAAAGGAAGACTATAGCACTCCCAGGTAGGTTTTTTTTCCACAACTGTGTTTATACTGTATTTTTCTAAGGCTTTTCCATGCTCACACAAGTCATTCTCAGGCTGCATCCTTCTCCCACTGTGGGTATGGCATCCACATATAAACATGCAACAGCAAGTGAGATTTGACCTTTCATTCCATGTTCCTCTCAGACCCATGACACGTGGGAATTTGTTCCTAACCAAACTTGAAAACATGTCTCTGACTTAAAAAACCTCCAAAACAACAGTGAAAAACAACCTCTCCTTGCTCTTTCCTTTTCTTTTTTTTTAAAAAAAGCAGAATATTATTAGCAAAGTCTAATGTTATAGATAACATTTCTATAAAACCTACAAAAAGGAAAAAAGATCAAGATTTGTTTTACATATATAACTTTCAACACTGACCTTTAAAGAACAGAGCTGACTGTGTTGAGCATTTTCTTTTGATATAGCAGGGTTTATTCTTTGGATGCTTTGCTATTAAAGGAACAGATACTTCAAACCCCTTCTAAAGTGCAGGCCGCTGATTTTGTGAACACAGCAGAGAAGTTTAAATCATGACAAATGGTAGATTTTTAATAAGGTGAACATTGGTAATTTCTAACCATGCTTAGTGGCCGCTATAGCATGAATTCAGAAGTCTAAATAGGAAAGAAATGCTTCTCTCCTGTTTGGAGTTATACCATGGGCATGCCCAATAAAGGCTAAAGGAACCTTTTTCAACAAGGTAAATGAATTACTCAGGAAGCCATTTGATTGTCCTAGGAATCTTTGGGATATAGCTATTTCACAGGACTAGGATGTGGATATATCCAAGCAAGTCCATGTTTGGCTTTTGTTTCTTTGTTTCTTTGGTTGTTTGGTTGGTTTTATGACCTTGGATGTCATTTTGGTTCATCAGAATTCACAGGAGTGGCCTCAGCTTACATCAGTAGTATCTTCAAAATAAGCTGTACTTGGAATCAGTCATTTTGTGCAGTTAATCAGGACCCTCAGAGGAAGGAAAGGATGAGCTTGATTAAGATTGCGGTTTGAATTTGAGACATTTTATCTTCATTTCCTCCCTCTGTCACTTCTGGTATTTCTGTCATAACCTTCTGCAAAAATTTTGAGTATAAAATCTTTTGCTCAGTCCTCTGTTCTTTAAAAGAACTGATACTACTCCATGTAGTTAGATTGCAATTCTTTGGAGCAATAATTGCTTCTTTCTTCCTTCGCATTTAGAATCTAACACAATGGGATCTGTGTGTGGCTGTTTATTTTGTGAGATTTTTTTGTTTGTTTGGTCGGTTGGTTTTGTTTTTAAATACCAAACAAAGCCAACATTATCACAGTATTAAATAAATCCTGGGATCAACTGTATTCCACACTTACACATGTATCATTGGCCAAATCTTGACGCAGCAATCTGTGGAAGTATACAATTTATTTGTATTTTTCACAACTGAACTCAAATCTGCGCCTAATTCCACCACACAGCTGGAGATTATTACTGTTCTCTCTGCTATAAAAAGCCTGATACAGACCAAAAGTTATCCCATGAGAAAAATTGTACTAGAATAGAAGAAAATCATAATTTCCCCAATTAAACAGAGCTTAGGGCATTGCTAAGATATGTTGGTTTTGAGGGGGAATATCAATAACCTTATCCTCAGGTCTGAGGATGGTGAAGACACTTCCACACTCAACTTTTTACTGGAGCTAGGGATGGATACTTTGGGAGTGAGTGTAATTAGAGAAATATGAGCTATTAAATTTAGTATTTGAGGGATGGCAATTTAATTTTGGAACCATCTCTGTGTTGGAGGTAACTGTTGCTGTAGGGAGTCCAGCTGCAGCAAAGGGATTTGATACTGGATTGTGGCATACCCACTAAACTGAGCTTTTTTGTTTGCACTGACTGTGGTACAGGGAATGTGGCAGCTACTTCCATAGCAGAACAGCTTACTCCTGGCAGATATTAAACAAAATGTCTTCTGTTAGAGCCTGTGTCTGTGGAATTCGATTTAGACCCCATCATGAGTGTGAGCAGGTGATTTGGCTGACTGTCCCTGTGGAGACTAACTAGTTGCATTATAGTGCCTGGATACTTCCAATGGGATCAATCAGGATATGTTAATTGCACCAAGATAATTTTAAAGTGGTGTAATGGGAAATTGGTTAACTTGGGAGAAATGCTATATTTTTAACAGTAAGGGGTATTGTTATTATTATTCTTTTGAACAGGTGGTCTAGCAGCATGGAAGGAACCATGCTGCTGACAACAAGAGAAAAGAGAAGGATGCAGAGAAATGAACCAGCAGGAAGTTCAGAGTTTGTTTGGATAATTTGAAAAACTTATTAGTGGATGGCTCATCTGCACCAAGAAATACAGTATGCTCAAAATGAAGGGATTGAAGCAGGACTTTATATTGCTTTCTCAATTGCTTTTTTTCTTTAGCTGCAGAAAGCTTTAACAGGGGGGAAAACCCTGGATGGCCATCTTTAGACAGTATAAAAAGTAGTGAAAACTGTTCAACTGGGAGAAAAAGAGAAAAAAGTTAGTGAAGATACTCTTGAACTGCTGTTGTAGCTCTTGTTAAAAGTCTGATCCTTTCTTCCTAAAACTGAGCACTCATAAAAGAAGAGAAAATAAAATAAAATATTAAAGATTATTTGGTCATCTGTTTATGATGTTGATTGTAACAAGTAATTGCTTATGAAGGGACAGGCAACTCTCATCCAGGACCAATGCAGAAATTCACATTGCTAGTTGAAGGCAAAATATGATTCAGGAAGACAGGGACATTGTTGAATGGAGCCTCTGCTAGTAGGTGCAAACTGCTTATGGTAAGCGTTGGAGGAGAACAGATGAGAAAAGGGGTTTAGGGACCAGAGGACTGGAAGCTTCAGTACATGAAATAGAGAGGAATTGCAAAATTAATTCAGTATTGGAAAGTACTAGATTGTCCAGAAAAAACTGTGGCTTTGCAGTGTGTTTGCTTCTGTGGTGGCAGTAGTTGCGTGTTTGACCTGGAGGGAATTGCAATTTCTTCCAAGGACTGACAGAAGTGAATGTGTATTAGTGCTGACTTCTGGGCTAACATTGCTACTGCTAGGGGAAGGGCAACAGGGAATCCCCCCACCTCAGGCCCTTCTTTTTCTTGCCATGTCATTAAGGATAGGCTGTTCCCTCTTTACTGTCTTGCAGACAACTTATACTCCAAGTTCTGCGAGTGTTTCTGACTATAAATCCTAGTTGGAGGTGCCAGCTGCTTCCACTCAACCTTGAATTAAGTGCTTCTGCCATGGATTAGGACAGAGCTTAAGGTACACTCTCTCCATTACAATTTTTATTAGTAGGCTCAGACAGCTCCTTTTTCAGCATGCTCACTATTGCAAATCCAGTGTTGAAGTGGTCATCTCTCTCCGAATGTGGTATACTGACCTTGAGTAGCTGTCTGGGGATCACGGATTCCACTTTGGGAACCAGGCATCTAGCAGTTAGCTGACACAAGGCAGGGTGATATGGTGCCAAATACCTGCAGAAGCTTTGTTACAAGAAAGTTATGTGCATGAAAAGTGGGAGTAGAAGCAGGGAAACTAGTAGCTTTGAGACATGAATGGAGCTGGATTTCTGCTGCTGTTCATGCCATGGTTGTGAAGCTGGGCCACGGCTGCGTGACATATCTTTGTGCTTGCTCAGCCACTGAAAAAGAAATAAAGCAAAAAAGCTGGTGACATGATAACAGACAGTTAAGTGTATGATTCGCATAAAAAAAAAATAAATAGCATAAACTTTAAAATAAATTCGGTAAATTCAGAAAGTTAACTAACAGTAAAAAAATGAGTACCCTGACCTATTGTATTCATTTTCCATACTATCAAAATAAATGCTAATTGCACAGTTGAGATTATCAACATAAATCATCATTTCACATAATGCTAAAGTCCATGCTGGATCATGAGCCATTCCAGGATAATCATCCTGGATAATAACATATCATGCACGATAATAGCTACCATTTTAAAAGTAGTTTATTTACATATTTATAATTACATATAGTCTAAGTTGGCTATTTTACTTGTGGGGATGCAGCATGATATGATGCAGAAATGTGATGCAAAGTGACCTGAAAGAATGATGTGGTTTTTAATTCACATAGACTATCTGCCCGTACAGGGGCAAGTGTGCCGTCAAGGAAGAGATGTTGGGCTGGGGCAGAGCAGGTGCAAATACGTTGTGCAGTCTGAATGCAGTCTGAATGGCAGAGCCAGCCATTCATCACTGGAAATAGGGCTGCACATTTCTAATAGAGGATTTTTATTTATAATGTTTATCCAACTTTTAGAATATTTGTCTTACCAGGAGGTGTTCACAATTGACTAATAAGTCTCATTTATTAAACTGTACAGTGAAATTACTATTGGCAAGATTATAGAACTGGCCGATAAAGCATCATTTAATAATAAAAAATGATTAGAAGGGATTGTTATGACAACTTTAAAAACACGCAGATTAAATGGGGTCATGCACAAAATGAAACCAGATCAAAATTTATGAATATATCAATGTTCTCATCTATGCTGTTATCTTTATTTATTGGTATTAATATATGTTTGGGATGTTTACTGTAACACAATATATTTCTTACTCTGTGGAGATCTATGAAAGCTATTTCTCCCCTTATCATTTTTCCAGTTTATTCTGCAGAACTACCAATTCAAAGATAAGTTAGATTCAGATTTGTACCAGAATGAGGGCTCTGTTTTCAAAATGGTTTAATGCCCATTGAGATATATTTTGGGCACTTAGAACTATCTGGGTTAATGATCCTTTAGGGACCCCAGTCGCTCCTCTATGGTAAATCCTAACATTGACCTCAATCAGGTGAGTGATGTAACTCCTGCTGACTTTAGCACTGCATGGCCGAACCTTACCAGCTAAGTAGAAGCACTGGTTCCTTTATCTTTTATTGGAGATAACTTAATTCTGTTGAACATCATGGCAGAATCATAAGTGTGACCTATTTGAATGCGATCAAAACAGGATATGCTATTCTATTTTGGAGTGAAGGTGAGATGCAAGCCACAACTATGACTAGCCAACAAAAAATTAAAATAATAGGGAAAATTTAGCTGAGGAAATTGTTCCGTCTCACTGAATGTCCATAAAATTTTACAAAGAGGTTAATATAAAACTTCTTTACATAAGGTTGTTTATATTCCAAAAAATATTTTTATGGTTGTAAATATTAAGATTTTCTTTGTTCATCACAAATGTAATGAAGAAATATCCTGTTTTTTCTCCTTGGTAGATATTACTCTGGTGAAACGTGAAATGGTACATAACAACAAAAAATCCCTATCAAGAAGTGGACAGCAGAGAATGACCTTATCAAGTATGTGGAAATTGACCTTATTAAACACTTTAAGTGTTCTGCCATTATGCTGGGAGGCTCTTCTCCATTAGCTGTTGTAGTCATTTAACATTTCATTTTGCTGTGGTGTTGTAGTGGTGACAGTCACAACCTACGAGGGTTCCCTGACCTGCAGGTATGCAAAGATCGTGACCATGGGGTTCTGAGGATTCCACAATACAGAAGGACACAGAGGTCTGGGTTTCTGTGAATTTCCTTATTACAAATTACTGCAAAGCTATTATTAGTAAAAAGAAATATATATCAGTACAAAATTACAAATAGGAGAGCAAGTATATATATATATATATTACAAGAGTAAAGCAAATATATGTATATTATAAGTTATTACTGAATTCCAGCTACTGAAGCAAATATATACTTATGAACATTTACCTGTGCATATGCCTATAGATATATTATACTAGGTGTTACTGTTACAACACTCACCAAGCTGCTCCAATCAATGAAGGAAAAACTCTAATTTCAAAGACGATCCATGTCATGCAGTGTGGAGTCAGCCAGGCATCCCTAACAAGGGTCTGGTCTGTCCGCTATGTCTTGTGCAGGACAAGCAATGGAAAAATGTGCAGAGAAGCTCTCTTTGGGTAGGTAGCGAGTTACTTTTTGTACTTTTTTAGTGTGGATACATAAGTGGGCGTAAGATATTAGTTCCCGGAATAGTTGTTGCTGACTTCTGTTTTCTTGGAAGGTCAGTTCATTTTCACAATGTCTTTGTCCTGCACGCATCCAGGTTTCTTTGTCCTGGCAACTACTCCCTGAGTGAGCTTATCAGCAATGTCTTGGGACTCCAGCTGAGATATCCTTCGGTGTCAGGGTGTCAGTATGTTTACCCAGTCACCATTGTGTTGGCTCCCATCAGGCGTACAAGTGAAATAATTATTTAAATTCTCAAGTATCCATTCTATTTTTACTTTAGTGAGGAATTTAATTGATTGCAATTTTCAACAAATGCAGGAGTATTAAAATAGTATCTCTGTCACCTCCGAAATACAACTATGTCCTCAGCTTTCTGACATTTGTTTTTCTGTTCTTCTTACATTAAACTGCAAAAGACCTGTCTGTAGAAAATCAGAGAAAATGAGCAGAACATTTCTGGAGGAAAAAACCCAATCATATTTTTTTTTTTATAAAAGGATATAAAACATGCAGTAGATTTTTAGTCTGAATTGCGAAAGTACTTGCTATTTTTTCAGTGTGGCATAAAATTCTACCTGGTTTCATACCCTTTTCAGAGAGTGGAAAACAAAGAGATGTTAAGTGGGTGTCCAAGGGCACTGAAATTGACCTACAAGCTTTTATTTTCCAGTCATTTGATCATAGTCCTCTTTTTGTTTTCCCTTCCTCCCTCAGCCCCCATGTCTAATGCAATATTTGTGGCACTCAGAAAAGATTTGCAAAAAAAACAGATGGTTTTTTTTCCTGGAAGTTCTTTAGGTCAGTGTTCAGTGAAATGCTTATTAGTATACTTACCAGGTGTACTACAGGTGCCATTAAGTACTATAGCAGCACACCAGCATGTTCTAAAAGGTAAGACCAGATGGTGAATGAAAAAAAAAAAAGGTATTAAAAAGCAAATTTTTGGGCATTTTGCCAAGCTGTGAGTACACATTTGCATTCCTAATTCCAGTCTGTCAGGGGCTGTGCTTGCTTTCCCTTCTGCAAAAAAGTCATCTTGGCAGGGTCATCCCTTTTCACTCTACTTGTAGTCCAGCCATGAAATGCCTTGAAGAGTGGGATGGGGAAAGCTTTCTTCAGTGCTGGGGGATCTATCTATGTGAGTTCTGAAAGAATTGTGAGACAGAACGGAAAGCAGGATGGGTAACATAAAGATTTGTCCAACTGGCAGTGCAACTGATTACCATCTATTTCTTCTTAATTTTGTGTGTTTGTAGTCCTACCCTCTTTGAAGGGGAGTATTATGTAGGGGATCACCTTTTATTCAGAAAATATACTTATCTCCTTAAAACTCCATGAAATATTGTAGTGGGCAAATGTGTAGAAAGGGAGTGGGGACATCCTTATTTCAGTGCATGTGAGGAAAACCCTTCAGTATAAAGAAAGAATAAAATGTTAAATATGTATATATAGTCTCCATGTTTGCCATAGTGGGATTTTGTTTTCATCAAAAGGAGAGGAGATTTCAGCAAGGAGACAAAAGTAAGTCAGTGACAGGTATTAATCACATTTCCTTCCCCCTGTATTCAGTTTCCTTCACCTTTATGAGCCATACTGACTTGTCCACTGCTTCTCCTCCTTGCCTGCATTGTCAGTGCTTCCAAAACAAGTCAGGAAGTGCCGGTGCTCTAACACTGTTGAGAGTTTGGCTCACAAATGACACAGTCCTGAACAAGTGGTATTACTGCCTAATGTTTCAGTCACCTGAAGAACAAAAAGGAGGCAATACCAAGCTTTCTCTGGTACTTAAATGTCAGAGTACAAGCCTTTCTTCAGCCCTTCATGGTGACATTGTAAGCTTGAATCTCAGCCAGCCAAAAGACGTAAGCTTTCCTGAAAATGACAAGGAATGAATGTCAATTAACATGACAAAATCACATTGGAAATGCTTTTTGCTGTATCATGTACATTTTGTTTCTTCTTTCCAGCTAAGAACAAGACTTATTGCAACCAAGAGGCAATTTTATCTTTGTCTCTAGAACATCCTGATCAATATCTCTTTGTTACGTATGTAGCAATCAGTATCATCCCTAATATAGAAAGGTAAAAAAACCACAGCAGCGAATTTTCTACAATGTAAAGGTAAAAGGTATTGATTGAAGTTACTTGGATTTTTGCCCCAAATAGTGGCTACAAAGTATCAAATTACCATTTTTCTTGTCCTTTTCTCAGCTCTGCTGCACCTGCCTGCATACATCCAAACATCCAAAAGTAGGAAATGTCGTAGAGCAGAAAAGCTTTCCAGACAGAACTCTTTCTATTGAAAGAGTGAGAAAGGTCAGACCTTTCCTCATCTACATTATTTAGCAATTAACTTGTAAGCTCCCTCCTGTTTTCTTTTTAAGGAGAGTTAAATATTTTAGCAGGCTTCGGATTACTGCAAAAAACAACAACCCACAAAACAAAAGGGAAAATAACTTAATTGCTGGATGGAAGTACTGAATGGATCAAGCCCCCTCTCTTCACCCTGTGCTGACAATTAGCGGTCTCAGATGTGGGTGGACTGCATTGACGTTTTCAGATTTTTAGCTTTTCAAATGGGGAGTGTCTTGGCATGCACGTAGAAATGAACTAGTAACAGAAGCTTCAAACCTGTTTCTATGGATTTGTTTGGAATAAAGAGCTCCAGGTTCACTAACATCTGCTTTACAAGTCCTGCTATTTTTATGTTATAACAAATAATATTAAGATGATATAGGAATTGCTATTCATCAACCAACTGAAGTGACTACAAGTGCTATAGTACTCCATTCATGTGGGCTTCTAAAGAAATACTAACTGTATTTAAAGAAAGGATTCAAGCTGCAGATTATATGGTGCTCTCAATTGCTACAGGCTTTTCAGCTGACTGTATTTATTAATATATGCCTTTCTACATTTTTCTTCTGTCATGAAATAGCTCAGACTCCTTGTAAAATTGTGAATGATAAGACATCCTGAAGAACAGAAATTGGAGAAGCATAATTATAGTGAATAAATTTACACGGGTAAACTCTTACAGAAAACATAAAATATCCTATAAAGTACATAAAAAAATTCTGATTCTCTACAGATATCTGGAATTTCATATTAAATTCTTAAATATTACTTAAAAATGTGAAAAGGATTTTTGAGTAAATTCGAGGTCAATCTATCTAAATTTCTGTAAAATCTCTTCCTTCTGAGTGACGTCACAGTTACTAACACTGTGGAAGGGATGGACATTTGGTCAACATGGAGGAGAAATGAAAACTTTTGTGAAACACTGTTTTCATCTGCATACAAAACTTTGCAGTATAAAAGGGACCATTACAATAATGCTTTTCTATATAGTAATAATGGACGGTGCCCACAGAGATTTCTATATCCAGCAATTTCCAAAGAAAACAATCAAGAAAATTTCAGTTTCTAAAACACTAGACTCAATTGCTTTATCTAGTTTCTTCAGTGCATGATCAATTTGATGGAATTTATACTTTAAAACGGTACCAGTGAGAAACCATTTTAGAGTCCAGGGAAAAATGACATTGTCACTGTGTCAGCAAAATAGATATGTTTTTCATATGCTACGCTTCAATTCAAACGATTTTGTATGCATACAGGATAATTTATCAAGACTGGATCCTTCTGTAAGGAAAATTCTGTGCAGGCAGATTCTCTACCTCATTTATAACACTTCCACTATCAGGCAACTTTCAGAATCTAGGCAAATAAATTTATAATATCTTTACTATATGCATTTATAATAATCTCATTTCATTCTATTGATGATAATTGGCTGTTATTCCATGCAAAGTTCAGTACATAATATTGCTCTAATCTATCCAAGTTCAAATCAAATAAAAATTTGTATAATGGTTATAGTTTTCTGTCATTCTAAAGGATTTTTTACAAGCATAATTTTTAGCATAATGAGACACAAGAAATATTTTTAATTTCTAAGACATGACAGACATTCAAAGTTTTGCTCTGGATACTCCTATCTCCTCAAACTCCTGTGCGTGTAATTTTATTATTAGATTCTGTCCTGTATTTCTGTGTTTTGTTCTGAGTTAAAAATAAAAAGACTGGATGCTTTGTTGCCTGCTTTCATAAAAAATCAAAACCTCAGATCTATTTTTCATTTGTTTTATTTCTTGTCTTTGCCGTTTTGCAAATAGCATATGCCTGTTCATATCTTAGTAATTTGTATTTCTTAGTGTTTCTTTTTAAGATTGGATCTTATTTGTCTCTTAAAAAATTACGATTATAAAATCCACCAAAAAAAAAAATATTGTATGATAACATTTTCTGGAGAAACTTCACTGGTGTTGATCTTCTTGTTGGTCTTCTACTATATTCTATGGCCTTTTTTGTTGTCAGTCCTTTGGTGGATCCAATGTTTACAGTACCCCTTTCATTCAATAGCACATTTCTGTAAAGGTACTTTGATAACTTTGGCCATGAACAATTTTACCTCAGCTTTGCACAGAGGTTCTCTCTGAATTCATTAGACTATGGATCAGAAACTTGGCTTGCAAGAATTCATTTATAGTACAGGAAACAACTCATATTCAGCTAAGTGTAGTAAAGTCAGGAGGAAACGAATACATAATTATGCTTAAATATGTGCTTGAGTGCTTTCCTGAACTGGTAATTTAAAGCTTACCTTATTTTTCAAGATTTAGGGCAATTTTTTTTGGTCAACAGTTGAATGGAAATATCATGTCACAGCTAGAACTATCAGGAAAAGCTGGAAATCTCATGAACGAAGTATTGTGCATCAATCTTAACACTAGGTAAAAGAAAGACCTTTTCAGAATTATCAGTCTCATATTTTTCAAAACCATGAAATGCACAATGAAGAGACGACGCATTAATGGCCTTTAATACATCCTGCTGTGCAAAAAATTTCACAGCATGATGCAGTGAGTTGCATTGTTGATTTCCTCTTCTTTCATTAATACTGATTTTATAAATTATAGGTACTAGCTTTTGCAAATCAGTGTGCAGCCTGGCTATTTGTGAATGGTTTCATTCAGATAAAAATAATAGCATACAAATGATGCCTGAACTAGTTGTTCATCATCAAATTATTACAATGGAATCTATTTTTAAAAGTAATTTTAATGTATTCTTGTGTACCGTTTACTTATGTTGCCTCCCCTATTCTCGGAGAGAACATGTATTTATAACCATATTTTGTCAGTTGATTCAAGGTTAAAGACAATGGTGATTAGCATAGAACACTTGATTTTACAAATAGAATGTGAATTATGTATATTGCTTTCTTTAAACATCTTTCTTAAGCAAATGGTGATAACAATGAAGGGCATTACTATTTGTATGAATTGTATTGAATGTATTGAATCTGTATGTTTCTGTCTTCTTTGAAATATTCAATAGCCCAATTGTCACTTTCTTTTGGGTGAAATACCAGATGTCCCTGAAAAACTTTTTGAATGAATCAGTATTCTACTAAAGCTCCATTGTTAGAGGTTTTGAGTGAATTTTCAATACAAATTGTGGAGAATTAGATAAACATATCCCACACTGTTTATACGAATTTTACATGGAATTTTCTGCTCACTGTTTAAAACTTTCCATTTTCCTCTCCTGGGTTCCTTGAATATTAAAATACATGGAGCGAATCAAATCACATCTAAAACAAGCATGAGAGAAAGTTTGAAGAGCATGAAGTATGCAAACATTATTGTCATTTGGCCATCGTACTTCACAGGAAGTAAGCAACATCGGTCCTCATAAATCTGAATGTATTCTGTCTTCTTAACATCTAGTTTTTTTCTAGAGCAAGAGGGAATGTATAGTTTTTATAAAGTGACAACAAATAGAGTTTTATAATACATACTGGAACAATTACTTTTTGTTACGCTTGATGTTATGCCTTTCTGTGCATCTTTGCCCATTTCCTTTATAATCCATCAGCCAGACTTTTTCTATAACCTCTTGAGGTAAAACACAGAACATTAGCTAAAGAAATTACATTATATAAAAAGATACTATCAGATGAAAGACCCCTGTTTTTAATTTACTCTGTGTTGACACAGATTTCTATCTACTATCACTTTTCCTTATCAGGATGATGAAATAGAATTTGTGCAGTGGATATATAGAAAATTCACTGAATGGCTATCTGTCATAGTCAGAAAAGGTGCTATCTGTCATCAGTGGAGACTTTATTTACTTTAAAAAGTGTTTGCCCATACACAGAATATCACCCATAGTGTCCTTGTCCTTTGCTTTGATGACTGTAGTTATTAGAAATGAGGGAGCAAGTACTAAATAACATAACCTGCCTTTCTGCTCACAGATATTCTTTCGAATATCCGATCTGTACACTCAGCTAAATATCAAGAGTGGAAACAGTCCCAGGAAATATGGAGAAGTGTTTATTCAACAAGATAAGGTAAGTAATTCTAAGAACATTTGTAGCATTGTTTAGCTTGTACCTTTTCCAAAGAAAAGACATACCATGTACTTCATAAACTTCACCCACTACTGTTAACTATTTTATCTCAGTGTCCTAAATCCTTCTGTTATATGATATGTTGCAAGCAAAACTTCACACAATTTTTTTTTAATTTTAACATGAGTTTTTCCATACTTAAATTAAGGACCTTAAATTAAGCTTAAAAATCACTTCCTGGGTAGTTTTTTTTTCTTTTTCTCACAAATCTTAGTGATTAAGAAGTCATAGGCTAAAGTGAAAGAGTTCAGAATGCCTCAATAAAATTTTTCGTCACTGGTTTATAACTGTGTTCCTTTTGAAAGAAGAAAAAGGCAGGGTAGATATAATATGTATTACTGAAGAAAATATTCACAGTGTAGTGAAGCACTGGATTCCCTTAAAATTAAAATCAGGATCTGTAGAGAAATATTGTTTAAAAATGTATTTGTTGAGCATGCTTTGAGATGCCACTTTCAGTCCAAGATAAAAAGTACAGTTTCCATTTAGTTTTTTTCCTATGTCACATTTAGACTCTGATCAGAGCCCTGTACAAATGAAAATGTGGTCATATGAAGAAATCTAGTCCAAATGAAGAGACTTCCATGCTGGCTGTTCTATGGCTATATATCTCTCTTATATTTCTAGTCTGTTAGGTAAGAAGTTTTTTTTAGAAAACTCCACTCCAAAATTAGACATATTTAAAACTCTTCTATTCTTAATAGAGTCTGCAGTCCAAGGGAAAATTAAATTTTAGATTTTGAAAAATATTAGAATTTCATCTAATCCCAGACCTGGAATGACTTTTTGCTTCAAATACTAAGAACACCCTAAGCATGAGCAGAGGTGTTAAAAGGAAGTAAGCACATCAAGAGCCTCAGAAATTGAAGATGACATATAATATCATAATATATTACGTTTAAAGCTGTCCAATGATGATGAAGAACAACCGTTTTTTGAGAGAGCCCACTAACATGGAGACAGTAAAAACCTTGATGACGAAAGCACTGTGCTAAGAATACAGAACAGAAAAACTAACTAAAGGAAGGAGGAAAACCAACCTTTTTACCTCAAATATTGTAATGGCACAAACATTTGGCTTCCAAAAAGTGATGGGGGATTTTGAATTAGCTAATATTTTAAGTGATCATGCCCAAACCAAGATTAAATATGTACAGGTGACAAACATGAAAAAATGTCAAAAGCCTGCTTAGACCCCTGTATGACTGTGCTACACATTCATCACTATGCAGCCAGGAGCACAAGCTGCACCAAACCAGTGTCTGAATGACATGGATACTTTCTTGGTACTTGGTGTTTCTAGTTCCTGGAAGAATCCCTTTAGTGTATCCTTGAGGAAGATGTTGCTCTTTAGGGCATGTTGTCCCCTGCCGCCCAAGCGGTTACTGCATTGGTCAGAGCAGTAGCAATTCTGCTGCAGTGAGAACATCTCTGCATGGGAACTACTGGCTACCCCTTTGGTCAGAACTGAGGACAATTCCCTTGGTTATGTAAAACAGCACAAGCGGCAGCTGCTTTTAAAAGGAAAACCTGCTGTATATAAATTAAGATCTACTTTTTACCCTCAGCAAGGGCAACTCTGGAGGGTAGATTGCAAATACCCAAAGTACCGTCATGGCCTTATGCAGACTAATGGAGTTCTGCCATTGGCTTCATCTTGCAAAGGTAAGGGCCAAGACTTCATTCTGCACATGCACTGCAAATGCACGTGACAAATTTCTTGGTTTAATATCTTTGTGAAGTAAAGTTACATGTGAGTCTGAAAAAGACACAGAGACATAAGGTAACATAGGGTAAAGTCCACCATACCCTGGAGTCTCTTGCACAGTGAAGGAAAGATTATTCTTTACAGATATGTCCCCCATAGTGTGCTTATTTGTTTATCAGTATTTAACAAAGGTACAAAGGTCTTTCCCCCCCCCCCCCCCAAATGTAGCTGAACAAATGGCAGTACAGAAATGGTAAGGGAGAATGGTGCACTGAAATTAAAAAAAACTACCATCCCACTTAGAAAATGAAAGGGAAGATAATTAGAAGTAACATCACTGGCAAATAATTGCAATGATCAGCTAGCTTGGCATGATTACTAACCCTTTTCTTTTTCCTAAGGAGAGAAAGAATTAATTGCAAAACAAAATTCAGAAGAGAAGAGTACTACAGTGTACCCTTTAGGAGGGAAGCTATTGCTCTAAGACTATTTTCTTTAGAGTAGATTTTAAAACAAGGGAATTTCAAATTAAACATAAATGGATGCTGTGATTCTGACTGCCCATAAAAAATTAAGGGAGCTATGAAACTCTAGGGGCAGATTCTTAAAAAGATTATGAACTAAAACATCAAGGGATGCTGTAGTGGCCTGAAAAAAATCAGAAGAGTGATCTTGGGATTTTTCTAATGCATGAACAATAACAGTAGTGGTACTCATTGGAAAAAATGGACCCATCTGAGCTATAGTTTCTTTCTGGGCACTGTACATGCAGCACCATGGCATTCCAGAGGTGGTGTGAGCTTTTTATTCTGGGTTTGTAAAAGCCACAAGGATAACACAGTCATGTTGGGATCCATCTCGCTGTTGGGAGACATCTACGTTTGAGCTAGTGTCCCAAAGCTCCCTTCATAGCCCATGCGGGACTATCAGTTCTGAATTGAAGTGTTACAAAGTGAGGGACTATTAGAGATCAGACTAACCCATCTTTTTCAATGAATATAAAGAGAGCCTAAAAAGGCTATCTCAGGTAGAGACATCTACAATGTAAACATCTAAAGTTAGGTGAAATGGCTCTTCCTGTTACAACTTTGATACCATCTGTTCAGCTGCTTCCATCTGTGTGCCCCTCCTTTCTTCTTGCAGAAGTTGGTCATTTGATGCTATCTTGCTAAACACTAAACATTTGGTTTTGATACTGAAACCCTTTAGCCAGAAGGTCTTTCACTGACGTACTAACATGAAGGAAGTGGAAGGAAAATGAGAAAAGGTAGAGTAGAGAGCTGAAGAAAGGAAAGAAAAAGAGGGGTAGTATTTCTTTTGTGCTCCCGGCTACCTCTTCCTTTCTCTACCCAAATAATTTACAGGTAACAAATACTACAGGCAAAACGATAATTGAATAAAGACAAGTTATACAGCCATGATGCTGGGTGCTTTGCTTGATGTCATACCACTCGTTAATGATCATGCAACTCTCAGCTACACAGTTAGCCTTTGCTCAGGGAAGTATTCTGATTTCTCCATGTTTTTATAGATTTGGTAGCTTTATAAATATATGGGTATTCCTGTAGTATTTGAACCACCAAACCAAACACAGAGTTGTTATAGGTGGGCCATGTTTGGGCCACATGCTGTTGTTACAGGTCTCCTCTGTAAATAGTCACAGTTCAATGACCATGAACATTTCTGTGCAAACTGAATTTACTAGTACTATGGGTCACTAATATAACATTCATATACGAAGGACCTGCTTGATCTACAACATACCTTCACGAAGAGGAGAAATCACTGGAGAAAATCCTTTCCCATTCTACAACTGGGCTTGTCTTTTGGTCAGACAGATATCAAAATTCATTTTGAAGTCATGGTGAAGTCAAGGAAACTTGCAAGTGAACCCCGTAATTACACAAGGGTGGACTGGGCATGTTAGTTGAGATCTCTCTACTAACACAACCACAGCAAATCTGGGGCTGATCAGTATTGACTATCTGCATGATTTTGGGGCAAGAGGAGAGATGATGCTGGTTGGTTGTTGTCATTGCTGGAAGGGTTTTTTTTGCATGGACAGCTTGATGTTTTAAAGGATTATCTCCTGATATAATTTATTTGATTTCTAATGCTATGAAAACATAAGCATGTCCTTTATAAAAATATAGGATTTTGTGTTGCTTTTATCCTTTTGCCAAATGAATAACAGTCACTTGGCATGTAAAGTGTTTGGGTTCAATTATCAACTGTCTCTGTTAAGAAGCTGAACCTACTTCTCTTGCTGACAAGATGCATGTACCAATCACCAACCTGGATGGTTTTTTAGAGTGGAAGTGAGATACCATTTTCTCCTCCAATGAACATTTATGCTAAGAAATTATTCACTGGAGATTTTCTAGAAAGTGCTAACTAAAATAAAGGTTTTGCTGGAGGTTGCCCATGTAATTTGTTAGGGACCTATGTTCACTGTCTTAATGAGAAACTGACCACCAAATGGTATGAAAAAATCAAGACAATTCATAACTGAAAAAAATGTTTTATTTCTGATTAAAAGAAATAGACTGTATGCATGAATCGATGTTTAATTTTTTAAAGGGATTGCCTTGGTTATATTTTTGTCATAATTGACATGCATTAGAGTCAGTTCATTTTGGCACACAAAGGGTGACACCGGCATAAAACTCATGTAAAAGTGGATAATCATGTCCCTTGATTCCTCTGATTTTAACTTGTCAACTCAGTTCCCTGGTGTCTTTTGAACTTTGCATTTGCTTATTGACCAGTGGTACAGAGAATTTTGTCTCACAACAGAAAGATGTGTCTGAAAATTAAATCATAGTCATATGCTGCTAACGTAAAGCCTTATTAAGCAGGGAAATAGAACAATAGTCCATAACCTTTAAGTGTTCTAGCTGATTCTATAACAACATTTTCTACGGCTGTTAGGACTAATGTCTCTCTACTATTTCAGAACATTTTTATAGTATCGATTTTATTATTATTATTTTATGCTCAATAAACTTTTAGTATTTTTTTAACAATTACATGTGATTTTCCTGAACAATAGATAGTCCCCCAGGAAAAGGAGACTTTAAACAACAGTAAACTGCTGCATCCTAGTGAGATATAGAGAGTCTATTATGTAGCTATTTCATTTCAGTGTGCACTAGGCAGAGACAAGAGCATTTGGTTTGATTAATACCACACAAGAACTTCTATAAAAATATTAATATCCTTTAAATAGGCATATCCACTTAGTAAATGAGATATCATCAACTTTCTCTATTGCCAACATTTCAATATTTATCTGTTTCTCTGGTAATAGTAGCTATAACTCTATGACCCTAAAGAAATAAAACATGCATATGACAGGACAAGGAACAAGGTTTGCACTGTGTACATCCACAAAGTTTTTTTTTTTTGCACTTGTTGTCTTAGGTACTTAGGAAGACTAAAATTGCAAAATGATGCAAAACCCAGAAATAACTACAAACAGACAATCTAGAAACTGTCCCCTGGAAGCCAACCTAAAAAGAAATAAAGTGCACCCTTCTCAAAGCTCTACAGAAATGCTGTTAATGTAATACTATGCACTGGGAACAGAACCTAATAATAAAAACATAATTACCCCTAAATTTACAGTCTTTGTATCTGCAGGATTCCCATGATACTCTTGTTGCTTCAAATAATACATACACTCAGAAGCTTGGATTTGATTGAATATAACTAAAATTCAAGGCAGAAGGGCTTACGGTTGTTCAGATCACATGCATCAGATGACTAAACATCAAAGAAAGAGGAGAATATTTCAGCTAAAAGGATAGTCTTGCTACACCACTAAAGAGCTAAAAACTGGTCATCCAATTTTGGCTGGAAATCTGAAAGTCCATATGCACCTTGGTAACTTGAAGTTGGTATTCAGATCCCAGAAATGAGAAGATACAGCCTTTTAACACCAGGATTGTTCCCACATATTTGGGACACAAGTCCCAAATTTTCCTCCAGAACACTTTTTTTTTTTTTTTTTTTTTTTTTTCCTTCACTGGATCTACAACAGGAGAACAGAAGCCTGGCAATTTAGTTCTTTGTAATTAGTTTCATAAATGTTGGCTGCTTGCTGATGCACAGATGTGTCAATGGTTGGTAGAGAACATCTAGAAATGCTTGGGATTAACGAAACAAGTGTCCCTGCATTTAAAGATGTGAGTATTGTGTTTTCTAGGCGGTGTCTGACAAACCAAAAGCAAAGCACTTTCATTTAAACTATCAGTCACTGAAGATTACATATCAGTTCCAAGAGACCGGGTTCAGTTCCCAGGATAGCCTATGAAGATTCAAAATTACACCGTCTCTTTCCCATTTCCAAGGAAAAGACTTTATGGCACAGGACAGAGAAAGCAGATTTTTAGAACCCATTGCTGGGAACATTCTGCTGCAGGTTTGGAGTTTGAACCCATGCTGACATGGATATGACTTTAACAAATCAGAATAACAATACCTTTATATTGGACAATGTGTATGAAAATGTAAAAACTTGATGAATGTTCTGTGATATTTCCAAAAAAAAATTCTCCCAGTTTTCAAGTACTTGTCTCATGGAATCTAAAATCACTCCTGTGTGTTTCAAAATACTTATCCTCCATTAGTTCGTCCCATTGGACATGGATAATCTTACAGTTTCTGCAAAACACAGTGACTGTAAACTGGGTGAAAGGATATCTGGTTTTGTTCATCTGAATCAGCCACCTTCCAGTTTCACTCAATGTCCCTTTGGTTTGCATTTGGAAAGACAGTGGACAATCAATCACTCTTTACCTTCTCATTGCCACTTATGACTCTGCAGTCTTTTGTCATATTCCAGTTTGGTCATGTTTTTTCCAGGCTGATGAGTCCTAGTCTCCTTAGGTCAAAAATCTTATACAAGTTATTCTACCCAGTTGATCATCCTTTTTACACTTTTCTGAATATTTTCGAGTACTGCTACAGCAATTCACCCTGTATTCAAGACCATAGATTTATGACACAATGTACTGATGTTTTGCAGTTTTGTCCTCTATTCCATTTCTAATAATTTATAGGGTTCTTTTTGCTTTTCTGACTACCACTCAACACAGAGCTGACATTTTGATAAAGATATCTTTATAATATTGATATTATATTCTCCCTGTTCTTGAGAGCTAATAATAAGTTCAGGAGTCTGTCACCGTATAGGTAAAATCAGAGCTTTGTTTTCCCATGTCTTTAATTTTATATTAAAATTCTACTGAATTTCATTTATGCCTTTATTGCCCAGTCACTATCAGAGTTCTTTTTCAGAACTTCCTGATCTTCACATTTATTAAACTTAACTGCTAGTCTCAACATTACTTCGAATACCTCTCTCTTCAACCCCCTTTTTAGGTCACTTATAGATGTCAGGGAGGAATGGATTTCAGTGCTATGCCCTTTAGTTCGGAAGTTAAACAATTCTGCTTCCTATCTTTTAATTTTGAATTCTATATATTTTTTTCTTTTTTTCTCATTACACTTTAAAATGATACTTACGTGCATTAATGTAGAGACTGATCTATGCAGTAGTGAATAAACCACTAGATAACACCTTTTCTGGGACAAACACTGCTGAGCCGTGGACATAACTTCCCAAATGTTGATTCTCTCACTGTTCCTATGAAGCTCACAGTCACTACTGCTGGCACTTTAACTTGAAAAGACACCCTCATTCCTGCTGTTTAGTTTAATCTGTAGTCTAACATAGATCTCAATCCTATCTCCAAGAGAAGTTTTCAGGCCAGGAAAACTGGTGTCCATATGCTGTCCATCTCAAAGGTGCCATCAGATACACTATACAGAAAAGTTAGAAGCGTTTCTCCTTTGGATTTTTCCATCCATCCCAGTAGCCATGAATTAACTATGGTGAACCCCATTCCTGGGCTCCGTAACCCTCACCATGCTTGTACAGAGAACGTATGTGCACCACTCAAGCCTATGAAGTCCACGAGGTGTTGCAGTGCCTAAAGCTGTGCTCAGTAATGCCCCAGTTAATTTCAGAATTTGACCTTCATAGATAAAAGAAGTATAAACTCCCATCTTTTGCTCATCAGTAATTTGCTCATACCCTTTAGGAACGTGTGGGAGCCCTTGTTTCACAAAAGCTCTGCTGTCATTCAAATTCAGTTTTCTTCATTCCTGAAGCAATTTAATGGTTCACAAGGTACAATTTAAATAAGCCAAAAAGTGAAACAGAGAAAGCTTACGAAAACGAAAGCTGGAAACACAAACCATATTTGACACTCAGAAAAAATAACTTTTTGTGATTTCTTTTTACAGGCCATATTCAAATAACTATTGGTATCTCTTGAGACTAAGACAGCATTAACTTAAGCTGTTGGAAATTTCTGATGTCTTTCCTATACAGCTGTGTAGACAAACCTTTCATTTAACAAACACTTTGTGAATAAAACAACGAAGTTTAAAGATAAATGAAACTGCAAGAAAAATGTACATGATCATCTTAGATAGACAAATGTAATTCTGGTGTTTGTTACTTTTGTTTTCCCTCCTATTAGACCGTGCCATTCATTACATCCTTTCTCCTTTGCCAAGTGCCACTCATAGTATTTGTTTAACACAATAAAATAGTACCTGACTGTCCCTGGGCAAGCCTTCTTCCTGTCTCTCTGGAAGAACTGTGTAATGGAAAAATGTCCCAGTCTTGCTCAAGCAACTCCTTGCCTCTTCTTCATGACTTCAGAAAGAGCTACTTTTGTATAATTTCCCTTCAGTCCTCATAGGTTTCTCAGTAGAATGGGTCAGTAAGGAGTTCTTACGAATAAAACTCCTGCTCTATTCTCAGTCATATAAGCATTACAGCAGGGGTTGGGTAGAGCTCTGAAATGACAGGTTTTATAGTAAATTTTATATGACGTGAGGAGGAATTTCGTCAAAGAACTGATGGAGAAAATGCTCATTGTACTTTAACTGTTCATCATTTTATGAGAGGAAAAAAGGTTGGTTTTGCATTTTAAATTATCTGAATTCCACTTGGAATGAGGTTCCTTCCTCCTCTAGTGCAAGGGGCTGAGTGAGGATCAAAATCTGAAGTGTCATTGGAAACTTGTTGTTGTAAAATATTAAGCCAGGTATCATTTACATTACTTTAAACTTATGCCCTGGCTAATTACTCATTTACTACATATTCTTTTTATATAGAAATCTGGAATGCTTAAAATAGCTCTTCCCAGTTGTTCTGATTGTTCAAGTGGTCTTAGACATTACTAATGGAGAGGATGAAAATCACAAAGCCTTAATGTGATATGCTTTTAATTAGAGTACCACCAAAAAAACCTGCTGTATTTTTGTTTCAAATGGTAGTAGATTGCTACTTTCACTGCATTTAAATGCACATCTAGTAATTTCACTTTGTTTACATTTTAAAAACCCTTCCTGCCATTTAGTGCATTTTTGTATTACAATACTTATTTTATGCTAGCACTAAATTCAACTTCTTTCTGAAATGCAGCATAGAATTGCTCTTTTTTCTTATAAGTGATCTTTCTTCTACTTCATTTTAAGTAAATTCTAGTAAACATTAAGTATGCTACTGCTGCTTTCACAGAAGTACTTATATGACAATTTCATTCTGTTTTTAGACTGATAATCTGACTTAATTATGAATGATGCTAAGATTATAAATGATTGGGTTGTCTTCTGAAAATGTAAATTGATTTTACATACTTTTTCTCCTGCCTCTTTCTAAAATAGACTTAATGTTCCAAGCTGGAACATCTGCTTTCAATAAAATCCTTATGTATTTTCCCCAGCAATTGCATTTGCAATATGTAATTTCTTTTTTGTTTGCAGCTATTTCCATGCGTTTTCCCTTATCTTTGTTACAGACTTATAAAAAGGGGAGTTAAATCCTTTGTCCATCTGATGCACTTTGGTGTTTTCCTTGGGACGATGGAGCGCAAAGCTCGGAGTAAAGTGCAATAGTCATTCATGACATGGGACGAGGTGCTCACTCAGGAAGTGTCAAGTCTGAGTGAGATCTGCCACTACAGCTGTGTGTCTGTTCCTGCCAGGAGGGTGGAGAGGTTACACACTAATTTCCTTGGCCTTGCTTGGTATGGGGAAACCAGTGGGTCACTCTGGAACCTGCCTCTGCAGGCATTGTATGTTGTGCATTAGGAGGGTGCTGGTAAAACAGAAAGCAAAGACTTCTGTGTAAAGCACACAGCACAGCCACCTGTTTTCCCACGGCACAGAGCAAAGGTACAGAAATTCCTCTCAGCTCTTCCTGTTTCAACCATGTTTGCATTTCAGGGAGAAAAAATCAAGGACAGCATGTATTTCTGCTTCATTAGAAAAGGAAATGGAACAAGGTTTTTGGTTGCTCCAGCTGATAAGTTGCAGGGTCTCTTGGGAGGTCTTTGGCAGAGTTAAAACAGGATTAAGACATATTTCTCTCCCTTTTGCATAGGTCTTCCAAACCTTCTTTGTCCTCATACCCGTGTCAAAGCTAATAAAAAGCCAGACAGTGTGAAAGGGTCAAGCTGTGCGTGGCTGTGTCTACACATAGACTTTTCAAGGGATTCAAGGAACCTTAATGTATAAATCCGAGAGAAAAGCAAAATGCAGCCCCAAAGACAAGTATTTTGCTATGCTAGCTTCCAGTGAAAGTAACTATGTAAATAAAGCCCAGAAATAATTTAGAGTAGTGCCTGAAAGTCCCAATGTTCCTTTATTTTTCCTTTTTATTTCTTCATGGCTTCCACCCCAAACTTTTGAATAATCTAGACGCAGGCTAAGTAGGCAGTTGCCTGGGGCAGCCACAGCTTTAGAACCGGCATTTTCTTTGAAAAGCTTTGCAGATCTTTCTGCTGAGGAGAGCAAGGAAATATTCAGAGCAGCAGTCACTGAGCAGCAGCTGCTAATTCCGCCTCCTCCCCCTGTACAGTCCCAGCAGGATGAGCAAATTAGGTCTTTAAGCCCTGTCTCCAACTTCCCCTCCCCTTCTCTCCAAACATTATCATCTGTTCAAACCAGCATCAGCTGTTCAACTCAACTCCCTCTCTAACTTTCCCATAGCAAGGAGCAACTTTTGGAGTGGGTAAATCTGATTTTTCTCATGCTTTTGAGAAGCACACAGCCAGCCTACGATCTAGGTGAATATTCAGCTTTCCTGAAGACCTTTAGAATCCCGGAAAGGAAGAAAAAAAAAAAAATAGGTTTTTCTTTTTTCTTTAAACACTATTGAGGTTCTGCTGTGTGTTGGCTTTTTGTTCTGTAGTCAGCCAGATGATTTCATTCTTCAAGGCTACACTCTAGAAACTATCGCAAACTATAATATTAGTTTAAATATACTTTCAGTATTTTCTGTTAGTCAGTCCCAAATCTGTTGGTGTATATTTATCACCATATATTTGTACTGTATAATGCTCTTGTGATGTTTGATTTCATCTGTATTACTCCATACAGTTGCAGTCTTTACGGTATATTACATTTTTTAAGACCTTTAACCATAAACATTCATATAACATACTATAATTTGCCAAATATCTTTAATTTAGTTTTTTTGTTGTTCTTTGCATATAGAAAAAGAAAACTGAAGAAATAAAGTATAAGACCAGTGAATCAGATGATAAATGTTAACATGAGAATTTTTTCCATTTTCCAGGAAAAGTGGGAAATTGCAGTCCTGGAAATGTTGACAGTTGTTCGCATTAAAAATTAATCATAATCGACAGAAAAATTAAGACAGTTTCATTGCATTATTGGGATGCTTTCCTAAACAGAAAGTTTAAACTTCAACTTTTATAACCGCACAGTGTATAGTGTAAATCAATTATCTTTACCACTCATTCATACCATGACCACCTGTTCAGTTTTCTTATGTTGCATGTAAATACCAGGAGTCAGTGTACTCATAACTTCTGGAAGTGACTGAAATGTCACATTCCCATGGAAAATCAGAATACAGTGAACGAAGCTGGAGAGAGTAGCTGGCCCAGCTGATGCTTTTGATATTTTTTATTTTCCTTTATTGGTAACTATTTTTCCATTTTATTTTTTAAGAAATTCAAGAGGATGATTTGTGGTTATACACCACATTTAGTTCCAATGTTACTCTCTTTTATTGTGATTAGAATTTTACATTAAGTGTTAATGCTTTTTGCTAAGAAGCAGGTTAATTGTATCATCTAGTTTCAATTAGCTCTAATAGAGTGCATGTATAGCTTCAGAGTCTATTGTGCATATCCTCACATAGATGGGGAAATGGAGTAAAAGCTATTATTTTGATGTACAGATAAATTATGTTCCATATTATGTTAGATTAACAAAATGCATAACTAATGTCCCATGTACACATGAGCTGTGACAGCATTTCTGAGTGTTAATAAATCTGAGCGCTGGCTGGTGTCCAGTTCTTTTTTTATAGTAAATGCAAATTAAGGCCACATCTTCTCATTATACTTAGTAATTTACTTCTAAATGCTCAAATCTAGTCATTATTGTTGGCAACCTTTATATGGTAGCTATCCAGACTGAATTAAAAAAAATAATAAAAATAAAGTCATGATTATATCTAAATTGGGGCCTGAAGAGAGTTGCTCTTTCTGAAAGCACGTTGCAGTCATAATAAACAAATTAATGGCTACGGGCAGCATTTGTTTGAAACACGGTAGACTTGGAGATACTGAATTTGTTTCCAAACTTCACCAGTATCCAAACCACAATAATGTTTTTCTGTGCAATAGAACATAAGTATTCAGAAAATTATATCACGCCTTTGTTATAAAAAGGAAAATCTTAGTTTTTGCAGCTCTGAGGTGCTACTGAGACCAAGGACATGAAAGGGTGCTAGGCGCACTGGTGTCTCAATAAGGACATGGTTGTCTGCAATCTTGTAAGGCACATCAAACAACAATTATAACAGTGGTTTAGAGCCACTCCTGTGGTACAGACTGATTCGTTCCCTACCACCAGTCCTAGGAGGGCCATGATGCTTTTCTTAGGCATAGTACAACTGGAAACTTTGCTTCTTTCTCTTGTGGATCTGAGCTGGAAGCATTCTTCCAAGCCTGGATGGTACTTGGTTTTAAGAAGCAGTTACACGTAGAGGCGAGTTCATAAAATGGATGTCGCAACCTGGGCAGTTAACTTTGGACCCAGCGTTGATATAGATCCAAATATACTGAGTACAAGCTAGAAAGTTTATATGGTACCCGGAATATTTGGTTTTTAGAATGACTAACTCTACACATAAAATAGTGTAGTCCTTAGCATGTGCTGTTGGATTCAGAACATTTGTCTGAGTGGTGGACTATTTTTTTGCATCGACAGGGGACTGTAGCAAATCTTTGCATGCAGAGAACAAGCACCTAGGTCTTTCACCTGGCGCAAATGAATATATGAAGCAAGGCATTTTACACAAGTTAAGAATTGGGGTTTGACTCTATAGCTGAAGCCACCCTAAGTCCAGTATAGATGAGAGACAGATTCAGTGGGTACAGCATGATTGGAAAGCAGTGCACCTATGATTGTGGCATAGGATACAGAAATTATTCATCCTGCAATGTATTTTGCAATCCAGCCTTGGGTCACAAAAAAGGCTGCTTCCTTTAAGGTGCAGTAGACACCATAAAGCAGCTCAGGCTGCTTCAAAGAGTATTTGTGATCCAAATATTCTAGGTGTGGCATATACAAAAGGCAGAAAAAGGCTTTACCTTGAGTATAACAGTTTGGCGATGCTGAAAGAGACTATGTTTAATGGAAAGGCTAAAGCCCTACAGGCTCTCCTGGTAAGTCTGTTCAACCCATGTCTGAATATTTGGTGGCTGGACCATAACATACAGTGACTTATTTTTTATTATTATTTTGCATCTATCTAACATTAATGAATTTTACAGATGAGTGGTGCTGCTGTTAATCCAAAGAATCAGGTCAATTATACATATATCTCCACAAAAGCCTTGTCTTTGAAACCTCTTCACAGTCTATTGGTAAATGATGAACAAATTAACAAATTGAATCTGACAGAATAATACTTCAGTAGCTATTCTTAACCATTTTTTTCATGTAAACATGATTTTAAAGAATATAAAATAGTAAGGAGAAAGAAGGGTAGGAATATAGTTTATTCTATGGGCAAGTATTCTCAGCTACTTAAAGGATAATGTGGTTTAACCCTAGCTGGCAACTAAGCACCACACAGAGGCTCTCTTAATCCCCACCAGTGGGATGGGGGGAGAGAATCGGAAGACCAAAAATGAGAAAACTCATGGGTTGAGATAATGAGAGTTTAATAAGTAAAGCAAAAGCTGTGCACGCTAGCAAAGCAAAACAAGGAATTAATTCACTACTTCCCATCAGCAGGCAGGTGTTCAGCCATCTGCAGGAAAGCAGGGCTCCATCATGCGCAATGGTCGCTTGGGAAAACAACAGCCATAACTCCGAACATCCTCCCCTTCCTCCTTCTTCCCCTTAGTTTTATTACTGAGCGTGATGTCATATGGTATGGAATATCCCTTTGCGTAGTTGCGGTCAGCTATCCTGGCTGTGTCTCCTCCCAGCTTTTTGTGCGCTCCCAGCCTTCCCGCTGGCGAGGTGGTGTGAGAAACAGAAAAGGCCTTGACTCTGTGTAAGCACTGATCAGCAATAACTAAAACATCCCTGTGTTATCAACCCTGTTTCCAGCACAAATCCAAATCATAGGCCCATACTAGCTGCTACGAAGAAAATTAACTCTACCCCAGCCAAAACCAGCACAGATAAGTCATCAAAGATATAAATAACTTGCTAGTTTAAATAGCAAATATATACTGCATGTTGTAGAGGCAGCAAGTTCCTTCCAGGCAAAGGTTCAAATTATTTCAGAGAGAGCAGGGTGGTTGGAATTTAATTATTTGACAGAGCTGGAACCTCTAAAGGGCTTCTTTGTATTGGTGAGAACTCTAATTGAAGCAGACAATGAACAGGTCAGAGCTTACTGAGACTGATTAACTGCATCACCTGCCCTGCAATTATTGTTACTGCTCTTGAGGCTTGTAAGTGTGAGAGCTTTCCTCAAGACGTACATATGTAGTTTTGCAAGAGGGCTTTTCTTCCCACTCCGCTTATGCATCTAAATATTACCTAAGTGTAGACTCATCATCTTTATCTAGGGAAAAATACACCTCTGGAGGGGGTGTTTCATCTCCTTCTAAAGTACGTAATAGAAGATGAATGGGTCACTGAAGGTGTAATTTCTCACCACTGGCTTTAGAAGAAATCTAGGGTGATTAATTACTTATATTTTGACATCCATTAAGATAAAACTTACCATTAGTATGTCTTAATTTAAGATTTCTTTGCATGTGAAGAGAAAAATAGGTTATGCATAATTGTAGTTTTGATTCTGTATCTTTGAAATTATGTGATCAACTATTAGATATGCAAACAGTCCCAAATAATGACAGAGGTAATGACTCTACTTGTGTGATAGGAACTGGTCATTGAGATAAGACTGGACAGATCTGCTCTGTTTTCTTTTAGACTGTTCTGTGACAAAACACTTTCTGGTGATTAAGTTCTGCTACATTTCTAAGTAAAAAGGCTAACTATTATGTTTTTATGACAGATCCACCCATGAGTAGATGGGCCACCATTTTTTTTTCATACATTATAAATTCTCTTAAATACGTGGCAGAAAATTTAACATTCTAGTAATGAACATCTCTGATTTGAAAAGCTGTGATAGATTCTGAGCATATGGACTGGAATTATCTACAGTGGTGAAAAGGAGGGCTACATTTTCTTCCTCACCGATTACAGATCTGTGTCTACATTGGACAAAGTTCTCAAAAGCAATCACTGTAATTAAATTGAGAAACCATACACAGATTTCATTTTAACACTATGTGCCCTTAAATTATTCCATGGTAGACACCCAAAGTTATTTGTCCCTATTGAAAATCTCATCTAAGGCAAATCCAGAGACATCGAGCCGAAACACACATCTCTGGTACCTAGTTCATCTGTAACACAGGTTATCATACATAACCTATGTTATTTTAGAGATGCACATTAAAATGATTTCAAGCCCATTTTCCCTCCAAAATTCAATGTTTCTTCCTACCAGCTCTCCAAAAAACTTAGGCTGTAATTACTCGGTGGTTTTGTTTATTTTTCATGTGCATCCACATGACATCCTTGAAATAATTTTGAATACTTCTATTTTATTCCCATATTACATTTTTTAGATTCTCTAGGTCTATTAATTTTATGAACTTCCCTCCCCTTTTTCAAACCATTTTTGCGTATTTTATTACAGAGCTTACTTTCCTAGTTAGGCATCAAGGATCTGTCACATCAAAATATTTAAATGCTTAATAATCCCACTCTAGAGCTACAGGTATTAATGAGCTCATTCCTCTGAATCCAAATGCTGCTTTCTTTTTATTCCCCTTTCTTTCCCTATCAATTCTAATCGTAGTCAGAACTTCCTAAATCCTGGCCTAAAACCCTATTTTTTACTGATTTAAAACTACATATTGCACTCTGTGGTGCTAATCCAATTTTACAGTTTTATGCTTTTTATAGGAGCAAGTGATTGTGATGTAGGTTAAAGTGCATTAAAATTCTGGTTGTGTTGAAAGTTGTGACAGATCAGGTAAGGAGATGAAAAGGGAATTCTTCAGGGCAGAAAGGACAGTCTTATCTGATGTAGGTGAACCAGATACACAACAAATATTTCATGTTTTTTGAATAGAAGGATATCACAGTCATATAAGAACACTTCCACTGGAAATCCTTCATTAAAAGCAGTCTCATATGACTTTCATGTTTCAAATCTCTAGAGTATAACAGGTGGTATCTTGTCACCACAACCATAAGTAAATGATACCCAAAGTAATTAATTCAAATCTTATTTAAACATATAAAATGGAAAGAGAGGATTGCAAGTCAATGGGCAGCATGCTTTGTTCAGCGTCATGAGCTAAAAATAATCACCTGTGATAGCATTGAGGAAACATAGTCACAGTGTTCCTTTCTCATTCATGAAACGGCAGAAGACAGACAGACCACCATGAGTTAGTCTGATTTGTAACAAGAAGGACAAGAATGGAGTCACCTTCTTCAAAAAAATCAAAACTAGTAAATCAAGGAAAATAGTTACAAATTCTGTGTTGGTAATGCCATTTCCTTTTGATCTGCCTTTTCTGTTTAGATGCGCAGGTCTTCTGAGCAAGGCCTGTCTATTACCTGTATGTTTATATAACACCTAACTCAATGTATCTTCTAAGTGATGCTTTTAACAGAAATAATAAACTGTTCAAAAAACCTGTATTGAAGTCAAATTTTGGATTAGTAATTTGTCCTGATTTTATTCTACAGTAAACTTTGATTTTGGGAATTTCTGGGATGATCTTCGAATAGATTAAGAAAGGTAAGATTTCTACGTTGTGTTTGAGCAGCTGCAATGAGAAGTGGGCACAAACTCTGAAAAGTCAGTATTTTAATTGTCAACACAATACTACTTTATTTTAGTTGTCCACACACTCCATGAAACAAAAAATCCATCCTTTTAGGGCTGGGCACTCCTTGATATAGCTTAGAAATACAGTAAAATAATATATTTTCCTGTTATTGTCCTGAATCAAACCCCAATGACCAAAGGCACAGTTCTGCTCTCTTTGGTCTGCCTTTGGAATTCTTCCTATTTCTGTCAGCTCAGAGAACACATTTCACCACTCACTCCCTCAAGATCAGTGACCTAGAGCCATTTTGCCAATGTCAGGGGAGAACCGAAGCTGCTAGTCACAACTGAGTGGGAGGGATTCTGATGCTGGACCAGCGTTTTGAAATGTTTTGCTAGAGTTAGAAGCTCAGTTGGCTCAGACAAGCCACGGGCAATGGTCAGGGGTTTATGCAGACTCATTTCCCCTTATTTTTTGTTGTGTATTGACACTGCAAGCTCTCTGCCTGTTCTGATACTAGGTAAATTGAAATCCTCATGATAATTCTTTGAATGGTGTACAGAAAACAGGTAATTTTGACCCTGTTTCTTTCCTAGGTTCCCACAAACAGATGTCCTTTATGCTTTGCTAGTTTCTTTCTGGGAACTGTGCTGATGAAATGAGTTAGGAGTGTGTTGCACATTAGCATTGTCATCACATGCAAGTTTATTAGTGCATGGTACCCACCATGTGCATTGATCCAGGACCACCCTGCAGTACCACAGTTGTTTCACATCTATTCACATACACAGTAACTCTCCGTGTTTTTAAGCCTTGGTTTTGCAAGTGACCCTGCAGCATTCTGAGTGGTTACTTTTTTTTTTTTTTTTTTTTAAATAAATTAATTCATACTCTGTAGAAGGGAACAAGGCAAGGACTGCAACAACGTGGACACTGAAAGGGCCAGCATGTACTAGACAGTGTAATAGGGAAGGAACCTAGAAACTCAGAGGACAGAAATAAGGCAGAAAGGTAATTTTTGTCCATGCCTGCAAAACTTCTGAATTCCTGTTCAAAATGGAAATGAAATTGAAAAGTTTCTGAAACATTTTTGTGCTTTGCTTTTATAGTGGAAAAAACCTAAGTCACCAAAAATTAACTCTGCAAGACCAAAGCCCATGATGAGGAGACCAGCCAACTGTGGAAGAATGAAAAGGTTATTTCTCGCTATCCTACATCTCATATTTATGCCTTACTTATTCTCTTAGTCTTTTATTTGAAGAATAAGTCAGGAGTCTCTCCTGAACTCAAGAAACAAGTCTAAAGAGCAAAATTTGCTGCTGATCGAGTCTGTGAATACAAAGCATTTGAATTTTGACAAAACTGTATTTCCGCGATGAAAAACACTTTGTTGAAAATTCTCTAAACCACATAAAGTCATTACTTCAGAACTACATGGAAAAAAAAAATAATTGAACCTGTCATTGGAGAATGCTGCACTGAAGGGATTAAGCAAATTAAACTAAAAATGTACATACTGTTACATTCACTTTATGAGAATCTGAGTCAGTTTCAAAGCAGAATATTCACATTTTATAAGTTAAATAAAATGGAAACGATGTTATATCTGAACAGTTTACATCAAGAGAGTCAACAAGGTATCTTTGTGTTAGCTGGTACTTGAACTGTCTTGTCCTAATTACTTGCACTTTGGAACACTTCACCTTCATATCTGTAGTAGCAGTTTATCCTCCAGTATAGATCATTACGGTATCAATCTTTGGTGTGAACTGGAGATTTTTTGTTTCAACTTCTGTTGACTACATATAGTAGTGTATATACTGAAGCAGATTAATCCATTTGAAAATAAAGTTATATTACATTTTAAAGGTGGATGGAAATTGTTATATTAAAAAACCATAAAATATAAAAAATATATTAAAAAAATAGTGGTTAACAACAATTAAAGGTAAGTGAATGTAACCTCAGAATTTTTGCCCTTTGTTATAAAGCCTTGGTATGCTTGAGCCCCGGGGCGTGACACAACCATGTCTAAGAATTTATTGCTTTTAAACAAGAATTGTGTCAAGGACACCCACAAGTTCATATTAGCATGGAGTGTTCAGTTGTTGATTGATTATTGTTACACAATAGGTTGATTCTTTGTATGTTCTTGCTTTTTGGAGTTATGTAATGTTTATTGTAATGATTGATTCTCACTATTATATTCAGCAGAGGAAAATGTGGAAACTTTTCTTTGAAAAGGCATTCCATTTGTTGCATTATGCAGCCACACATTGCACAAATGTTGATCGCATAACTTAAACGTTGAACGAGCAGTCCTCTGCCATGCTCTGCATCTATGAAGTAATCCTGAGAACAAATGGTCCCATCCCCTTTATGAGAGAATCTAACTTCAGAACTAGAAAGATTTTATTTATCCTCTTCGGCACAGTTCATTTTCTTGAGAGACCTTTTATATACCATTTGCAGTAACCTTTATGTGCATGTATGTGCAGTTAGGCAAAATCTGTGAAGGTTTAGTTAAATGTTGAAAGATTGGGAAGCTCTCACATACTTAATTATTGTGCTCTAGGCACTTACGGCAATGGAAAACTAAAAAATATTTTGGTCATATGTAGCACTGTAAATAATTTAAAGATGCTCACCTAAAATTGTGGACATATCAGGTAACACATAATATGAGTGAAATAATTGTTATGAAGGGATTAGTTGGATCACACTTTGATACTAAATTTCATAGTTTTTGTCATCTCACTGAAATCCTAAGAATTAAAAAAGAAGAATCCAATCCACAGCTTTGATATCAAAATGATCTCAATTATTTGGAAAATGTATGTCTTCTAAAACATTGTTTCTTTTTTAATACACGAAATGTTTCAGGGTTTGGTTCTTTTTACATACAATGAAATGCATTAGCATTAGTTCTGAATAGTCTGCTGGGAAGTCAACATGTTTTCTTGAATCACACATAGAACTTTTATACTGATACTACGATTATGAAGGATTTTCCTAAAAGACTTGTAGATGTGAGAAAAAAACCCCAAAACCTAGGAGTAGAGAATAAATAATGACTTGTACAATTATATTTGGTGTTCAATTATTAGTTAAAGTGGGTTTAATTTCCTAGGATGGTCATTACTGAGGTAATGCATGACAATCCAATGACAACTTTGCATCTGTGCTGTCTTCCTTATTTCCTTCCTTAGTTGTCACACTATAATTCAAAAGTACTAAATATTTATATAAACTAGTTTACAGTAAATTCAGTCATGGAGACTAGGAAAACAAAGGCAGGTTTTGTCTTTGACAGGAAACTTAATGACAGAAGCTATAACTCACAGGAAAATAGTTATCTTGTTCAAGCGTTTCTGCAATATCAAAGAGCACCTGAGCCACCAGAAATCATAGATATTAAAACTAAATCATTGCTTAGGTTTTTACAATGCAAATTCACTTCTGGGCACATTTTAAAAGGCATATAGTATTTCCTCCAAATTGTATTAGATAAAGTCAGGGACTGTTACACTGTTGTCATTCAGCTCATTTTGATGAAAAAGCAATTACTTATGGCAGATTAATGCAAAGAGTGGCCATAATCACAGCAGGTTAGGTTAAGAGTTTATTAGAAAAACACAAACCATTTAAATTAACCCAAATGGCCAGCATGTCAGTTCAAAAGAAACATGTGCTTTAATTTGTTAAACTGTAACCTTTGCTATATTAGAAAAATACTTTGACACAAACACTTTACAAATGTCAGCAGAAAATCTATACTCCATTTCTTCACATTGGTTTTGTGACACAGTGTTTGCTGATATTCGTCAAGGGATAAGTTACGATTGATTTTCTTCCACCCTTACTCTTTTCTCTTGCATTATGGGGAATTAAAGGGCAAAAATGACCTGTTTTTTTCCCAGACCATTCATATGGATATGCTACAGTGGGTAAACTTAACTGCTGCCTGGAACTTAAAGGTCAACAGAATCTCTAAAAAAAGCTTTGAATGGTAACAGTTAGAGAAGGCCAGAGTATCCTAAGACTGAGGAGCAAAAGTAATGCAGAAAGTGGAGGAGCTGGTGTGGAAGGATATTCTGAGGCATTTGCTTCTATGTCTTTTCTCTAGGTGTTGCTCCTGTATATTTACACACCAAAATGGAATTGCTGAAATCAGGTTGATTTAAAGAATCAGTAGTATTTCTTGCTTTAGGATAAAATCTCTTCATTTTCCTAACTCTGTTTCTATCTGTCCCTTTCAAATACTTTTGCATATGTAAAATGTAAAGATTGTGTTTATACACTTGCGTTCCCCTGTTGAAAAAACCTTGCCCTTTTGCTAATACGTTTTGAATTGGATGGGAAGGTGTGATAGAGACACTTTGAAAATAACATTAAATACATATCCTGCAAATGATCCAAGCATTTGATTTGCTTCATTTCCATGCCTATAATTTCAAATATCTGACCAAGAGCTGTTAATACAGCTGAAAAATGAACATACACATATATAAATACATGTATGCACACACACATGTGTATGTACATCTCAGGTGGCCTGTTATGTTGTTTGAGAGATACTTTTCTTGGAGAAAGATTTTAAGCAGCAATAAACAGTTTTGTTGATCTGTATCAAGAAACTGCAACAAGGAAGATGTCTGTCTTTCACAGCATAAAAGACACAAACCAATAAAACCATGTATTTCATGTGAATGTGAGTTTTATCTGTTTACTTATTCCTTGTTCTTTATCCCCCAAGAAATGATGTAGTCAAAATGAATACTCGGAGAAGGTATCTCAACCCAGACCCTCACAGACTTAGCAAAACTTCAGTGATTTAAATGAAATTATGCCTTATTACTCTAGGAGATTTTCTGAGATGGTTCAGTAGATATTCTGTCACAAGGATATTTGTCTTTCATCTATTGACAAAGGTGGACATTAAGAGCGTTCTGAACAAGAGATGTGGTAGATGGAGGAATAGAGGTCAAAGAAACACCTTTCATGGAGACATAGAAAGAATATATATGCTTTTTTTAAAAAATAGGCTAACAAGATAATACTATATATTTCTAAAATTACTGACAGGAATGAGAAGAAAGAACATTTAGACAACAGTTATGCTGAGATATGTTGTGCTGCAGCATTTGGGTGTGTATGTGGGATGATTACTTGTTTCTAAAAATTGGTAGCATAGGTTCTGTATTAGGCTTTCCTGACGTATGAACCTCATGTTACTAGGTATGTTCCTCGCTAATTGTAGAGAAAGCTGTCATAAACTTGCCTTTTTAGATGTGATATAACAAAAGATTTGATTGTGTTGAACATGGATCACAACTAGGAGAGAAAACTAAAATACTTCTTTCTGCTGATGTAGCCTCTTAAGTCATCTGTGATGGGATAAATGAAAGGGGTTCCCAGTCCTTGCATGGAATACGTTTTCTATGCAGGAGTAACAGCAAGAAAACATAATGTAAGTAATATAGTTTGGAAGGACTTTAGAGATCATCACAGACAGTACACTGATCCAGGTGACTACTGCAAAATTGAATTCACGTGGTTCCATTTCAAAGAAATGTGATCCATTAGCTTTCAAACCCATAAAGATAATAACAAAAAGTCTTAATAAGTGACATCATTCTGCAATTTGTCTTTTTGAATGTAATTATTCTCAATGAAAAATGACAAGGACCCTAACAAAATGAAGAAATCCTCACTGAAAAGAAAGAAAAAAATATTTTGTTCCTTAGAACTAAGTGACATAAACGACGTAAGAAGTTCCACTGCTCTTTTGAAGAGGGCAATGGACAAAGTAAAAAGTTTGCTTTGGTTGAAAGACCAAATAGCCTAAGTATTTATTTTCCAAGATGTATATTACCATATTGCTTAATAGATGTTGGTGATGTGATACTTGAACCTTTTTGATTAAGCTCCTGTTGAACTTTAGATTGCAATAATCAACAGTCTGTACAATTTAAATTTTAGATTATTTAAGAAGTCTTCAGAAGCACAGACATCATAATATGAGATGATTATTGTCGTTGTTATGAAAGAGGCTGCTAAATCCAGTGGGAATGTTCATCAGCATACTGTAATCAGCAGCTACAGAGAATGCTTAATTACAGTTATTTAGGTGACATGTTGATGCAGTAGTAGTGGTGTTGAAAGCAGAAAAGTTGCATGAATTAGCACTTGTAGCCATGTGAGAGGATATTAAAAGGCATCAATATCAATGCAGAATGTCTGATTATGTGGCTGTTTATACTAATTTGCCTTACTATTAAACTACAGTGCTCAGCATAAAAGACCATTTGGTTTACATTTTCTCTTATCTTCTATACTTATTCAAAAGGAAAATTATTAATACATTGTATTTGATTGTCCAGAATTAAATGTTCATGATAGATTTAAATAGTTTTAATTGATAAATTATACAAAAGAAAATGGAGTACATGTGTGGGTAATTCTTGTAACTCTAAGATTTATTTTTAACACAATTTTCCTGATTAGATTAGGTATGTAAGAAATATTTTTATATATTCATGAATATTACATAGCTAAACTCATATAGCTTAGTAACAATCATTGGTTTTGGTTACTACGTAATAGCTTCTGGACTTGTGATCTTTTAAGAATTAGGCTCATCAGCCAATAGTAAGTTTTGTTTTAACTTAGGAAATTCTTATGACTTACATATTGCATTCATAAATGAGCAAAATGGTTTATATTCCACTTTCCATGTAACCAAAATATATTTTCTAGTCTGATAAATACTTGACTATAAATCTCTTACTGATAAATCTCTTACTATCAAATTTGGGCTCCATATGAAACGAGTGTTAAATATACTACATTCTAAGAATTTCTGCTTTTTTTACATACTTTTCACAATTCCATTTCACTATTTAAATCTTTATAAACTCTATCTTTAATTTTATACTAAACTGTAAATATAGTTAAAAAGGAATTGGCAACTAAATCTGAAATTTCCTGGCAGCCATAAATATTAGGTCTATTGATTCATCAACATGATTTTATGTGTGCATTATGTGACATTTTGTAAGAATTTGAAGAATTGATTCTAAACTAAAGTAAGTTGAAACATTGTGAATGTTGTGACCCTCTAGTGCTTTCCTTTACATTAAACAATGTGTAGATAACTTGTGAGATACTTCCTGAAATCTTAATCTTTTTCTGGAAGTTTTCTTTGAAGCAAAAAGTTTTACATTTCATGCAAAGAAAATGATGTTTTTCTATATTTACATATTCAACTCAGTCTCTAGGAGGAATTTTTTCTCCCTCATCATATGATTAGCTATACAAAGGTCTCAATCTGTCACCTGTGTGCAGACTACCTGAGCATTTGGAACTGAGAACTCAAAGTAAGTGACATTTTCTTAAAACATATTGTAGGAGAAACAGGGGAAGCTACAGCCTCTCCCTGCCATTTTGAGTATGGGCCTACTCAGGGATTATAATTAGAAAAAGTACCTGAGTAGATTAATAATTTTGAACGTTCTGAACCTTTAGCCCCAGCCATCAAGTAGGCTTTTTTCCCCATCAAAATACAATTACATAGTAGCTTATTGTTTTTACATTGCAGTTCAAGTTCAAAGTTGGCTTGCCTAAAATTAAAATAAATACGTTTCTTCATATGGCATTTAATCATACATAAAAGTTTGGGAAAGAAGGAGAGGGCAGGGGTTTTCTTTCTTTTCTCTATGTGTTCATTCCTTACATGATCTCTGTTGAAGAAAGAACTAGTGAAAAAACTTTAGGACAAGGAAGGTAGGGTTCATGTTAGTAGCGATAGATATGAAGTGATTTGTTTCTCTGCCAGTTCAAATTGAGAGAAAAAACTGTTCCATACATCACAGAATCACAGAATCACAGAATGCTTGAGGTTGGAAGGTACCTCCGGACGTAATCTGGTCCAACCCCTTGTTAAAGCAGGGCCACCTAGAGCCAGTTGTCCAGGACCTTGCCCAGATGGCTTTTGAATAACTCCAAGGATGGACACTCCACAACCCCTTTGAACAACCTGTGCCAGTCAACTTCACAGTAAAGAAAAGTAAAAATGTTGCCAGAACCTTCTGTGTTTTAGTGTGTGCACTTTGCCTTTTGTTCTGTTACTGGGCCCCACTGAAAAGAGCCTGGCCCCATCATCTTTACACTGTCCCTTCAGGTATTTATATACATTGATGAGATCCACCCTGAGCCTTCTCTCTCCAGGCTGAACAGTCCCAGCTCTCTCAGGTTTTTGTCATAGGAGAGATGCTCCAGTCACGTAATCATCTTTGTGCCCTTTCGTTGAATTCTCTCCAGTATGTCCATGTCTCTCTTGTATTGGTGATCGCAGAACTGAACGCTTTACTCCAGGTGTGGCCTTAGCATTATGAGTGGAGGAGAAAGATCACCACCCTTGACATGCTGGCAACACTCCTAATGCAGTCCAAGACGCCAGTAGCCTTCTTTGCTGCAAGGGCACATTGCTGACTTGTGTTCAACTTGGTGTCTACCAGGACCCTCAGGTCTTTTTCTGCCAAGTTGCTTTCAGACTGGGTAGCACCAATGGGAAAGAGCCTATTGATACATGGGGTTTTTTGTCCCAGCTGCAGGACTGTGCCCACATGGAATAAGAGCAGGGAGTAATAGTTAGAGGGTAGGATGAGCTTTGGCAGTCCCTCCACAATGTCTGAGATTGTGTGATCTCAGTGAGTGAGCTGTAGTAGTACAAAGAACATCATAAATGTGAGACATGGTGGAAAAGAGTCCAAGTTTTAGACCAGGTAGAGGACCTTGCCTTTCCAGATGAGCTTGCATCCAGGAGACTTCCAGCTAGATCAGGAAAAACTCTGAGTTCCACTGAAGTTGGACAACACTGTAGACCTTTCAGATTAGATTCTCAGATGGAAATAACTAAGTCTCAGTGCTGGGTTCAAGGAGATTTTTGAAGCTTCATACTGTTAAAACACAGAATAGATCACAGGAGTACAGGAAGCTCAGTTATGCTGTGGTTAAATATTGCAGGAAGTTGTGTTGTTAATCTAAGTTTGAATTGACCGACGACTATTCCTTTTGCTGTACATAGTAATGATACTCAACCTACATTGGTAAATGTCAGTCTTTCAGGAGTACTTGCTTTTATAATAATGTTCTAAGTCTGGTTGTTTGGGGTTTTTTTGGTTTTGTTTTTTTTTTTTTTTTTTTTCTTCCCTATACTTATGCTTTTATTCCACAGTGGGGATAAAAGAACTTGTTTCTCTTTAAGATTATACTAAATGATTAAGAAATTTTTATTTTATAAATACAGAGCCAATGGAAACCACTGGAACACTGAGGCTGAATGATGTTTTTATTCCAAGACATCCAGAAAAAATATGAAAATTTAAAGAAATAACATACTTCCTTTGGCAGTCTTTTGCAACGGTTAATGAGAAATTCTACATTGTACTTTCTGTCTTCATGATGGCTGAATGCCTGGAGACTTTTGAGCCTTCTTTCTAGCAGCTTTGAAATGATTTTGCTGTTTAGTATGTTTCTGAAGATTTTCTTTCGGTAAATAATAGATAATGGAATCATAATGTTAAACTGAGTCTCTGAAACTTTTCATCACCAGTTTTACCCTCTTTCTCTACTGGTATTATTTAGTTGGGTGTGAAAATGTAAAGAGCAAAAACTGAAATGATCAATGCAGAATAAATGAGAGATACTGATCTTTCAGGCACATTTGTTAAGGGGAAACATCAGTTGTATAAAACATAGTTAAACTATAATGGACTCCAGATGCTACACAATCATAATGTGTTTACTTTCAAAGACGACGACAATCACACTGAGGAAAAGCCTTATTGAAGTGTCTTTATTTCTCCTTTATAAAATTACTTTGGTAGATATAATCATCTTGTTGAAGGATGATAATCATGGCTGCTCACTCTACTATTATAGACTCAATGTATTCGGAGTGGTTTGTATATCAAATCTGTTGTCTGAGATAATCAAATATCTGATCATATGTAAACTATAAGCTGATACTTGATTATGATTTCTGATGATCCAATGTTCATAATGTGCTAACTTCACATTTTTCAATACAGAGGATGGATATTTAAATCTGTATTAAAGCACAAATATTCCCGTGAATTCTTCAAAGGCAGGCCATTTTTTAGATTTGTGTTTGTGTTTAGGTTCAGATATATTGCTTCTTCTCCAGAGCCATAAATAATGACTGTTGCCAAATCATATAAACTGTTGGCATAGATCCCGTTAGATATTCTATAGGGTGGTCAAATAGTCTGAGACAGCACGGTGTTCATAATTTACTAGAAATCCTCTTTCATATACACACTCTGCGGTCATACAACTATTTTGTAAGTGTTTGTTTTTTAATTCATTCTGTGTGACCATGATCCAGTAGAGAAGAAAGAAGAAATGTATGCGCAAAAAAGCTGTGGAACTTCAATAACACTACTTACATGGAACTGACAAGCTTCATCAAATCGAAGAAAGTGTTTAATATAGATTAATTTTTTTATAATAATTTATTCTGTTTTCATTCTGCTTTACAGATACGGTCAGTATGATTCAGTGATTACAACGATATTTGTTATATTGTGGGTTTTTTTGGCTCTTTTTCGTTATACTTTCCAGCCCGAGGGAGACTTTTTACATGTCTGTCAAACATGAGGTAGGATTTGATGTTCATCTTATTACTCTGAAGGGAGAGTTTTTAAGGGAGAACTAACAAACAAAATACCTCAAATCTTACCCTGAGCCCCTTCTGAGCTTTGGCTGAACTACAGTCACTAGCACATTTCCACCCCCAAGCTCTTTGACCAGTTCTCTAAGGATATCATTAAAAGTACTGTATACTGCGTGTAGAAAAGTGAAGAAGTGTAAGATGTAGTCTGCAGTAGGCTGTATGCCTTATTTATATAATAAACCAAGTCCAATTACATGTGATGTGACATGTGCTTGGGAGAAAGTATCTGCAGTTACAAAAAGAATAAAATTAATTTAGAAAGCCAGTGTTTTATAGGTAGATGGAAAGTAGATGGCAACATTTTTTAACAGTTTTCTGTACTGTACAGCCTATTAAAAGTTTTCTGAAAACTCTTTGACTTTTTTCATTACGATATATTCTGTAGAAGGTAATCATTAGGCCATGGCTTTAGCTAATGGACCAGACCGATTGCTGATGGCAAGGCAACAAGTGCCGATACCACAGAGGAACTTGTCAGAATGCAACTGTCAAAAGCATGTTAGAGAGTAGTTTTTTTGATTCTTTCACTTAATATAGCCTTATATCAGAATTATAAAGTTACAGAGAGACTTTCTGTTACCATACCTTAGCTCTAGTTATTAAAGACATTTTGGGAAACTTGATGTTGGAAATCAATGGTTCAATTCCCTACTTTAAAATCCTAGTTCACGAGATGATCTGTTTTTGTAATAAAGAGAAAACTCTTATTTTTTAATTAGGAACTTGAAAAATTTATTCGTGTTACCTTTGTATAGCTATATCACAATCAACTATTTATTTATACAGTTTACGCATTTTTGAAAAAGTTAAAATCAGGTCAGTAGTTGCGTATAATATGTGTACCAATGTTACCTGGAATGGGGAAAGTTAAGTATAATCTTCTAAAACTTGTGTTTTCTACACAAGAAATACCAACAGTTCTAAGGTCAATGATCTTGTTAGATAAAAATTTAATTTGTAATAGTACTTGACGAATATGTTGATTTTCATGCCAAGCTTGTCAAATAGAGTGAGATTAATCCAGTATTATTTTAGGCTTCTAGAATGTAAATATCTAAAACCTAAATTAGTTGTTTAGCCTGTTTCTGAAATCAACACAGAAAGATGCCAAGGGACAATTCAGCTCATGCTATGATAAATATCTAAAAGAAAGATAAGCATTCTCTCGAGGAGCCTGTTTGCCTAGGTTAGATGAAACTCCTAAAGACAAGCTGACTACAGTTATCACAATTTCATTAAAATCACCTAAAAAACCTGCATCTCTGGCTATATTACTAATTTCTTCTCCTTCATAGAGTCTTTAAAAATATTGACATTTTCCAGACTGTTACATGGAACTGTCAGGTGTGCATATATATTTTAATTTTGAGCAAGAGATGTGCTCATATGTTGGAACATATCATTTTATAGATCAGTATTATCAGAGTGAGGTTTTTGTGACAAGATATTAATCTTCGAAAGACTTTCTCCAAATGCAGAGAGATACATTCAGCAAGCAATTGTTACTTGTGTTCAAGATCTCATTCAGATAGAAAATAGAACATTGTCAGAGATTTAACAGATCATGCCTATTTCCACAAGCAAAGTTACAATAAATGTCCTGGATTTAGGCATAAGGTTGTACTACTGAAACTGAAAGCATTTATACAGTATTTATAAGATCAAAATTCAATTTTTTTTTTGTTATTTATTTCTGTCATGCTCAATAGTACAATGGAGAAGAAAAGTCTCCAGGGAGGCATTATTGAAACCTTTCAATACTTAAAGGAGGCTTATAAGAAAGATGGGGACAGACTTTTTAATAGGGCCTGTAGTGATAGGAAAAGGGGTAAAGGTTTTAAACTGAAAGAGGATAGATTCATACTAGATATAAGGAAGAATTTTTTTATGATAAGTGTGGTAAAACACAGGAACAGGTTGCCCAGAGAAGTGGTAGATGCCCCATCCCTGGAAACATTCAAGGTCAGGTTGGATGCGGCTTTGAGCAACCTGATCTAGTTGAAGATGTCCTTGTTCCTTGCAAGGGGTTGGACTAGATGTCCTTTAAAGGTCCCTTTGAACACAAACTGTTCTATGGTGTATGACTCATTCTATGATTTATGAAATTTAGCCATTTTAATATCTAATTCAAACTTCAACTCTGGAAAATTCTAGGAAGAGAATACTCATTTGGTAGCGTAACTAGATATTACTATTACTAAAAACTCAACCCCTCTCCCTTGGTTGAGCTGGATGAATAGTAACAGTTGAATCCATATTGTAGCTAGCTAACAGTTAAGCATCTCCTAAGCCAGCTGTTTCTGTTACCAAGAGAGAGGTACCCCTCCAGAAGGTGATTCATCTTGTCTGTGACGGACTTTTAGCTCACTTCTAAACCCCTATCCATTGCATGAAAGATAAGCCCCATTATCCACTGAACAGGGCATAGGTTACTAGAATGGGTAACAAAAGACTGGTTTAAAAACATACCATTATTATGTGCAGTGTTATCAATATTTTCTTAAAATTTCAAAGGGAGAAGATTTAGAATGGAACAGTCATTAATTTTTCCGTTTTCTTCACTGAGATTTGAAATATTTTTAGTCAGAATAGAAATACCACAGAACAGTCATCTTTGAAGTATGCTTGCTCAAAATACAGTATTTGGCCTATCCTGTCAAATCCTGGGACTACTTCTGTCTAGGAAAAGAAAAAAAAAAATAAATTAAAAAATCAGTGATTTTTTTCATTCCACAAGGAAATTTTTTATTGTGGAACATACAATTATCCAGATAACTCTTTTATCTATCTGAATATGTTCAGTTATCTCTAGTTATAATTCTATGTTACAAGAAATACTGTGTGAAATGCTGCTTTGAACCAGAATCTTTTCAAAGGGGTATTCTCTGGACATGTTATTCTTTGTTTACAAGTCCTATTTTAAAGGGTTAATTACATCCAAGTGTATTCTTTTATTTCTAGACCCTCCTCTACAAAGACTGAAACATCCTTGCAAAATCAGGGTCCAGAGCTGTAACCTCAGTTTCTCAGTGAAGAGTATAGATACCTAAATAACATATATATATAAAATATATTTTTACATTTTATATATATATATATATATATATATATAAAATATATATATATATTTCCATAAAGAGCATACCTATTATGGGGCTTGGAAAATCAATATATCTGCTGATATAAGGGTTTAAAAACTTACAATCTAAATAATAGTTTAGAATTCTGTATGTCCTATAAATATATAACACACAGTATACTGAAAAATGTCTCTGTTTGTAATTAACCACTTACCAGGGAAAACAAAATGCACCTAACTGCTAGTTTCAAGAACAAGTGAAAGTCCGAAATTTTGCATAGGATTTTTTGAGAAAGAAAATAAAGGCTTTCCTGCGTTTGTCCAAAGTTGTTCCTCGGTCTCATGGATTACTATTAGATATTTATTTTCAGAATATTCGGGTATAATTGTATTCCAAAGTACAGGGAGCCTTGAACTAGACTTGGAATTAAACCAAGCAATCAGAATACTTTTAAATAATACATCTAGTCCAGCTGAATCAGAACCATTAACATAAACTGAAATGTCTTCTTGGAGCAAATTCTTGACTATGGGACTCTCCCTTTTGGTATTTTCTGTGGAAAAGCAGTGATTAGGTTTACCCTGCCACAATGTAGTTAACTTTGATCATGAACTTACATGGACAGGTTTAGGATAGACTTGTTAAAGTTACTGAATATATTGTATTTTGCCCAGCGACAGAGAACTACAGTACACATCCTTTGCAGCCCCTGCAAGCACTCATATTTTATTCCTGTAAATGGTAGTTGCATCATACATGGAAGAATTTAGAAATAATTTCAGTTGAACTACACAGTAAAGTTTGAGCCTGTTTAGCTAGAATGAAATTGCACTATAAAGGAAATAATTAACTGAACTGCATGATTAAAACTCAGTTGAAATACTGCTTGATTTTAAAGAAAGGGATATGCTTATCTACATGATGTTTTACAGCAAGATGACCATGTATTACCACTAATGTCCACCTGCTACTTTTACAACAGTAATTTCAATAATATATGATCTTTAAAATTGCAAGAAAAGAAATTGTAAACATTAAATGGCTAACTATAATTCCACAGAGTTCATTAATATGTAATTGAAAGACAAGTTAAGACTTAAAGAATGGCTAACATTTTTGGTAGCTTAAAACCAAAATGCTATATTCATCTATGGTTTAAGATAAGGTTTGAAAGCCTTATGTTATTTTAAGGGGAAGGTTCCTCTTTGATTAGCTGATAAGTTTTATAATATAGCAGTAACTTCAGAAGATAGTTTAAAGTCTGCATTTTCATTTAAATAACCAATTACCTTCAATTCAGAAGATGTATTTAACCATGTATGTTTTTTAATCCTGCTTAAAATCATATTTAAGGACAAGATTATTATTTCTTTGCCGTGGGAGAAAAATTGAGACAGTGGATTAAGAAGACTGTTTATTTTTATGTTTATAAAGAGAGGCATTTATTCTGGTTTTCCATTAAGTGTGATTTCATTAATTTTTTAGCTTCAGTTACACCAGAGTGAATGAGAGCAATTCAGGAGCAGAAAAATAACCTTTATTTAAATCAGTGTGGCATACTGTATTCCATTAGTTTTCAAAACTTAAAAGGGATAAATGTGTAAACAGTTTTAGACACACAAGAGAGGTAATGAATAGAAAAATAAATATATATTGATATTTAAAACAATGTAAGACATAAATTGTCAATTATGGCTTCCTTTCTGTTACTGTATGTCCTAGAAGATGAGAATGGAAATCCTAGGTGTAGTATTGCACTGTTATAACATGTATCATACCATGTTCATATTATATAATATTTATTTCACATAATATAGATAAAATAAGATGCACAAAACTTCGCCTGGACAGTAATAAGATTACTCAAACCTGATATGTTCCACATATCCTGAAAATCCTGGACAAAGTATGATACAGGCCAATTAAATATACAGCAGATGTCCACTGAGGCAATGCATCTGGGACGTGCAAAGTCCACTGTGCAGCTGAAGATCCTCTGTGCAGCATGTGTCCTCTAGGTATGATACATTTGCACACATACTTTACAGAGGGAAATCCTGTGAAGAATTATGCCAGGCTGCTCCCAGCGTGATTTAGGGAGTGCTAGAATTCAGCAACTACTGAAAATTTCTAATATTTAAAATCAAAATAAAGACGACTAACTCAGATGTTGTGAAGAGGGCCCAAATCACCTTGATTGATCCAGCAATTCTTCTTGCCCAATATCTTCTTTGCTGTCAGTTACTGGCCAAAGGGCTTGGCAGCTGTGACGGAGGCGGTACCATGGTGCAGGTCTTCAGTGCCATTTGCAATGACACGTGGCTTCCCTATATGTCACTTGTCTGACTTTGCCTCTTAACTTCTCTTTTTTATCCCCGATTTGCATTAAACTATTTTATGACACAATTTTGAGCTTTGTTTTAGTGTTTCTGCTTATGCTGGAGGCACAAGAGGAAAGAAACGTTCTCAATGAACAACCGCTTTATGCTATACATTTAACATAGGAGCAGACTACTGCGACTTCAGCATAAAATCTGTTCAAAACTGAGAAACCCTGCTGAACACTGGAATTGAAATATTCAGAATCTCAGTGTTATATTTTGAACAATGAAAAGTATCTATGGCTTGAAAAGAATATGAAATAACTTCAGAACTAGAAAATACGGGGTAACTGATTTTAATTTTTGGTCACCTTTAAATTTCTTAATGACTGTCTTAAATCTGAAACAGGAGGTATATTATTTTACACATCTACTACTTTCTGATCTTAGAGAAAGTGAATCTTTTGTCTTAAGATATTTTAAATTTGTATTTTTGTGAGCTTTTGCTTATGAAAGTTGGTAGAAATTCACTGGGGACTTGTGGAAACTAACAATGAAATGAGTCTTTAAATCATGGTGAAAGTATTTTAAGGAAATGTGAATGATAGTTTAATGAAAATTATGTGTTTACAGATCCAATTCTTGCTCAGAGTCTGGACTTTAAATTTAATTATACCCATTTATAAACCAGGAAACTAGAAGTTTTATAATAAATATTCATCTTATATCAACTACCCATTTAGTAGAAACATTCAGTTATTTTTTCTTTTTTTGCCTGGAAGAATAAGGTTAAATTATTTTTCTAATTAGTTATTCATCAGCACTATCGACTAGGTCAATAGAAACATGCAGAGCTTTACATGGCATATTTAAATATGAATGCCAAATCTCATGCAGAGCTTTTAGTGACTAATGCAGAGATGTAATCCAAAATTTCTTTTCAGCATTACAATAATAATAATTTCAAAAGTTGATTCTACAATCTTTGCAGTTTCATAATACTAGGCCTTGTGAGATGACAGATTTCTAAATATCTTAGAATTAGATCTGAGCATGATCTGGAGCTACCAGTCTGCACAAAAATTTCATCAAAAAGAAATCTATTTTTCTTCATTCTATTTTTGCATGCAAGGTTATGGTGTTTAAATAAACCAATGAAAGATTTCACACAAAAATACGGATTCAAAAACATCAGAACAGTTATTAACTTGAAAATGTTAAAATATTTTGCATTCCCAAAATGCAGTCCCATTTTTCTTTCCTGTTAAACTACCCAATTGGCACAATATTAAACTTCACCAAAACTAAAACTTCATTAAACGTCGCCTTCAGAAATCAGCAAAGGAGAGCTAGTTTTCTGGGGTTCCACCCCACACCTTCCACTGACTTCACGCTCAGTTGCAGAGGAAGTGCTGCTTAATACTGAACCGATGCAGAAGGGAATTTCTAGATCAGTTGGGCTGTAATTAGGCTGTGATTGGGCTGTGACTTTAACAAATCAGAAGTAAAAGCTTAGGGTTTGTGGTGGGTTGTTTTCTTCTTTCTTTAGAGAAGGAATAAAAAAAATACTTACTAGCAAAATAAAAGTTCTTGCAAAAACTAACTGTCCTTACAAAAAGCACTTGGCCCATAAATTCTGTACTCTGACACAGGTTTTTAATGCCTCCTTAACAGGCTTCTGAAGCAGCAGTTTGACTATTTTCTGTCCATTACTTAGGAAGGACTGGGAAGGAATCAGGCACATTGACTTTAATGGGACTATACTCATTTTATTGGCTACACTCCAAACCTGTAGCCCTGGAATATTATCCAGCTGCTCTGTTTTGCCTTTAAGATAGTAGGTAGTTAACAGAGTTTCTTCCTACACCTGATTTTATTTTATTTTTTTTGAAATATCAGAGAGACTTTGAAGGAAATTAGAAAGAGAAATCAGAGGGAATGCTATAGCATAATATTACTACCTTAATGTGGAGGTTTATATACCATTTGACAGGATTTATTGCATATAAAATTTTGCAGCTGAGCAGGTATGCATTTCCTACACTGAGCTGAGATTCTACTGTCAGCTGCTGTGAATTTGTACCAAGAGTGCAATAAAAGTAATAGACTTCTGTTTACATGTGTGGCTATACAATATTTAAAGTGTAATGAGTTTGAAAGGTTGCTAATAGATGGAAGTGTTTATGTTAGAGGAGATGAAAAAATGGAATAAGGAGTAGGAGGCATATGGTAACTCAAATGAGAAACATTTCATGCTGGAAGAGACATTCCTCTTATATGGTATGTTGAATAATCTGGTGTGGGTGTTTTTCTTTGTTTATATGGCAAAGAGTGACACAGTTCCTGTGAGGAAATTAGTATTTTAATGAATTTTAGAGAATCTTGCCTAAGAGAAATAAGTATCTAGCTATAAAATATGCAAGGATAGCCCCAAATGATGATGGCTTCATTTTTAATGTTCTGTGTTTATTGTATTAATATTTTAAATAACTCAGTCAAGATGAGGAACTTTCGCTTACATGTGTGTTGCTGTATATTTTTAACTGAATTGTAGTTTCCCTGGGATGGTACTTCAGCTGATGAAAAGCCTTTAAAAACAGATTGTGAAATGAGTTTCCTACCTGTCCCTTGAAGTTGTGTGTGTGAGTTTGTGAAAAACAGTGAATTAAGAAGAGTACAATTTAACTCCTGCTCAAACAAAAGGATTTGGGTGTTGTGACACGTGGTACAACTCCCCCCCCCCCCCCCCCCCCAACCTCACAGCCTGTCTCTAAGAGTAGAATTTACAAAGCTAATTTCAGTTTGGAGCAAGGTGAGATTGACAGCTGCCAGTACACTAAGTGCTGGGATGCCCAAACCAATCAATAGGAAATGTGGCAGGGACTGCACTCCCCAAAGCTGGAAGCCAGAGTTCTGGTTTTTGCACATTAACCTCATAAAAGCACTTGCCCAGTAAGTGGTGTTCTGCTTCCCGGGATGCTGATGGAGTTTGTATTTGCTACTTGTTGGATAAAGGAACAAAAGCAAATCAAAAATAATTCTGAGAGCAGCCACTCAAGACAGCATCTTTCCCATCGGACCAGCTAACTGCTAACATCTGCTCTCTTTTGGCCTGTGTGGCTTTTGCACTTCTTGCTCACAATAGCACAGTTATCCACAAAAATGATAAAAGGCAGTTGCCTCCCATAGCTCTGTGATTAGCACAGTCTGTTACAGTGTGCCAGCTCCAATCCTAACCTTCCTCATTCTTTGTGTCTCAAAATGGGTCTCCTGGAACAAATGTTCTAACAAACAAGCCGTTAGATGTAACAGTTTAAGTAAACTTTGTGTGTTCTGTGAACCCTGAGGAAACCAGCTCAGTAGAGATTTTCAACAGAGACTGGTGGAGGAATGCCTATTTTACAGACATTGGAAGAGGACAGGTCTTGAGGTGACAGATAAACCTTAATAAACTCAGCAAAAGCCATACACAGTATAGTCTTTGTTCAGACATTTTGAGAAGTTACTGTTCAAAACACTAGTGTGTCTCAAACATCTGTGGATGTTTGCTTTCTTTCCCTCTTATGTTCCTTTCCTTTCCTTTCCCTTCCCTTCCCTTCCCTTCCCTTCCCTTCCCTTCCCGTTCCTTTCCTTTCCTTTCCTTACCTTTCCTTTCCTTTCCTTTCATTTCATTTCCTTTCCTATCCTTTCCTTTCCTTTCCTTTCCTTTCCTTTCCTTTCCTTTCCTTTCCTTTCCTTCCTTTCCTTCCCTTTTCCTTCCTTTCCTTTCCTTTCCTTTACCTTTTCCTTTCCTTTCCTTTCCTTTCCTTTCCTTTCCTTCCTTTCCTTGCCATTTCCTTCCTCTTGCCTTCCCTTGCCTTCTCCCTTTCCTCCCTTTCCTTCCCTTTCCTTCCCTTTCTTCCCTTTTCCCTATTCCTTTCCCTTTCCTTCACCTTTTCGTCCCTTTCCTTCCTTTCCTTCCCTTCCTTTCATTCCTTTCCCTTGCCTTTTCCTTTCCTTCCTTTCCTTTCCTTTCCTTTCCTATTCCTTTTCCTTTCCTTTCCGTTCCTGTCCTTGCCTTGCCTTGCCTTCCTTGCCTTGCCTTGCCTTGCCTTGCCTTGCCTGCCTTGCCTTGCCTTGCCTTGCCCTCCCTTCCCTTCCCTTCCCTTCCCTTCCCTTCCCTTCCCTTCCCTTCCCTTCCCTTCCCTTCCCTTCCCTTCCCCTTCCCTTCCCTTCCCCTTCCCCTTCCCCTTCCCCTTCCCCTTCCCCTTCCCCTTCCCCTTCCCCTTCCCCTTCCCCTTCCCCTTCCCTTCCTTCTCCAGACTTCAGCATCTCCTCTTTTTTGGGGGAGACTCAGAAAGCTGCTGAGTTGTTGTGTTTACAATAAATCCAGATCCTCCAGTTAACCAGAAAATGGACTTGTAATGTCATTTACCATTGGTGCATACATGTAGAAAATGTAAACATTTTTTGCTCAAAAGTGACTACAAGGATTTATTTCAGATAACTTCAGATGTACTGGTGATTTTGAGATAAAAGTTTTTCAATCCCTTTGCCATTTTATGCCACACTACAGAAGGTCCCCATGAAACAAGTCAACAGGAGTCTTTTACTTGCATAGAGCATTCATGGAGACATAATAGAAACTGCAAAGTACATTCATTTCCATAATAATTCCTTCTCTTAGACTTAAAATAATGTTAAAATAAAACTCAGTAGATAAGTGACAAGTCTAGAGATAATATCGCCCCCAGCAACAGACCAGTGATTGATTCATGTGTTATATATTAGCTAAAAATAATGATGGTCCTCACATTTTTCCTCCTACAGCTAGCTGTTAATCTTAGCTTCCTTCCAACCTAACTCTCACAGAAATATTCCAGAATGATTTAAAAATTAGTAAGCAATCTTCTGTTCTGTTCTTATTAGTAGCCGAATGCCACCTTTTCCCAGTTAACTGCAGAAGTGTATATTTCTGTCATAACATCAATTTTTTGCAAGAAAAGAAGACACATCCAAAATAAGGCAGAAGCAAGAATGTATTATATTTAGTTTGTAAGAAAACCTAGGTAATTTTCAACTTCAATTATTTAAGCAACAGCATGCTGAAGATTTTTTAAATACTATTATTATTATTATTATTATTATTATTATTATTAATGTATTTGCTCTTTGCCTGACAGTATTTAAATGAAAGCTTCACTTCCGAATTTTATTTAAAACTTCAATGTCCAGGGAAGTAACTTTGTTTATCTGAAACTGTACAGTGTTCATATTTCTTTTTTCTGTCTCTGCTTAAAGTTTGAATCCCTAGTGAGCAGTTTTCTGTCTCTGTAGTGAATATGCTGTGACTGTATGGAATAACACCAGGACACCACTGACATTTCGTTGATAAGATTTGCATTAAAATATATTCACAGACAGCCTGCCTTGCAAATATACATCACTGTAGAACCTTTATCAATTTCAGACATGCTCAGCCTTTATCATGCATAAAACTTACAGGAACACTTGCCAAGAACAGTTATCCAAAAAGACGGAGAGAAAGAAGGTAAAGCGTTTTATAACAGTTCAGTTCCCTGTTGTGTCAAGATGGAGAAAAGAATCAAAAACACAGTAATAAATTCTTGTTTTATTCATCTACATTTATTTCTCTGCAAATGTCTTATGCAAATGTAGACCATTAACATGCTTTTTTTAGACAGCCTGGCTCATATATCTCGGTGTCTTCTCCTCATCTCTCTATTCCATCTCTTCTGAAAAACTAACTGCAGAAACGCCTTTTCAGGGTTTTTTTTGTGTTGTTCCTATTCCCTTCAGAGTCAATTATCTTGTTTTCTGGATTATGCAAAATGGACTGAAAGCTACAGTTTACCATTTTTATTTATCATTTCTGGGATGTCACTTAGTTTTACAGAGGAGATATGTAACCATGGGCAAACTCACACAAAGGCAATCAAATGATACTTTGATGTTGTCCAGTTGATTACATTGAGGAACCCCAATCTCATATGATTCAACAGTAAAAGTGTCATTTGCCTCCACTGAAATGGAATCTATGTTAATAGGAAGTATTATTCAGGTTGCTTATTAAATGAAATATTAGCTGTTGGCAATTGCCAGATCCCCCTGTAGCATGCTTCAGCTGGTGGCATGAAGTCTAGGTGTGGACTGCGTATTGTTTCAATTTGTCCTCTGCTTCCTGTTTTGTCCAAGCAGCAAACAAAGGCCTGACAACTCCCAAACCCTACAGGAATTAGAAGTCTGAGTCTTGTTGTCCTGATTCGGTTTCCCTGTGAGCCAACAGAACCTCATATAGTGCTATTATTTTCCTTTACTCTTTTCCACTCCATAGTTGTCCATTTGCACAAGAAAGAAAAACTTCCTGATAGTTTTTTGGTAAGTGACAAGTTGGAGTCACTGCTCCTAGAAGTGCTGCCAGTACACTGGCACTCATTTATGAGGTCAATATTTTTGAGTCCAATATTTATGAGTCCAATATATGATATTTTGTGGTGCTTCTGTAGATTCAGAACCACCTAGTTCTGGACTTGCCAGTGCCCAAATCTGTTGCAGATCTGCATTTTACCTTCTCTTTCCTTGAGACAGCTCAAGTCCTGAAGTAATACGACTGCGTTGAAGCATTTCTGAGCTGAGGTGAATGTCCAAGAGGAATCACTAACTAGCTCAGGTGTAGTGCCAAATAGAGGAACTCTACTTTCATCTTTTACACCTGTATGTTACTTTGATGTATTGCATTGACATTTTGGATTGGGTCAGCATTGTTTTAGAGATGTCTTCAGAGTATGATGAAACACAGTGTAGGTGTTACGCAGCGTTATTATTCCTGCACTGCTGCTGTGCTTGGCACTAGGGCTGTCTCTGTCCTAGTAAATGGAGTGTTCCTGAGACCACTGGCTGACGCTGAGGACGGCTACAACAGAACTGTTTGCATCAGTATGAAAGGACTCTTGCCTTACAAAACAGGGCTGCTGCAGGCAAGTTTCCTATTGGGAACTGGTCCTGACCTGTGCTAACTGCTGAACCGTTCTCACGAGTTGTTGGAGACTGCTATTTGTCACTGCCCAAAAGCGTGCTAAGGGCAATTTAATAAGCTACTAACGTGGAGAGCTGCGCCCAGAAATGTTTCCTCTCCCTACTATATTTGTACACTTGGAGCACAGTCTGCACTCCAGCCTGGCCTCCTTTTACCCTCAACCTGCTGTTGCTCCTCAGCTCCTTGCTGGGTGAGAAAAGGGATATTTTTTTTTAGTTTCTCTCTTCATTGATTTCAAGACAAGGCATTATGCAAAGGTTTAACCAAGCTTTCGAGTTTTTCTCTCTTTTTTTTTTTTTTTTTTTTTTTTTTCCCCTGGGCAAGATCTTCCTTTCTTGCATGTATGTACTGCAGTTTGATGCTAATAACCACAATATCATTGCCTATTTTCAGTGTAAAGAAGTTGATGGCCCCAAAGTCCTGCTTTTTTTGTCTCTAAAATGTACTCCAGGGGCTTTTAAGCCTTAAATTGCTTGGGTTTTGTGGGTTTAGTTCTTTTATTTGAACATAAAAGTTTTCCACTTATTAAAAATATAAATGCTATGTCTACAATTTCCAAAAGCTTTGCTAATCATGGAAGAGTCTAAGAAAGCTCCAAAGCAATTATATCTTGTAATTATAAGAAAAAAAAAAAAAAATCCCAACTAGTTCTTAGTGAATCACAACATTTACCAGTTTGGAGCCTCCAGCTATATGGATGAGATTAGCTGCTAATTGGAGGGAGAAAAAAGAATGAATAGAAAGTGAATTTTATGTTTTAAAATAGCTTGGACTTGTATTTGATTTGCAATAAGAGAGTCTCTTTTGTGTGAGTTGTCTTTTTTATTTTTTCTTCTTCTTCTCTAGAAGCCAGGAAAGGAGCTGAAATGTGCCGTTATATGTACAATACTGTGTTTGCAAATCACAGATCTGTTTTGAAAAGCAAAAGTGGGGAAGGTTGGATAAGGCCTTTCTGCTTCTTGCAGGGACTCTGGCATAATTCTTCTGTATACATGCTGTGTCCTTGCCACTCTCATAAAAGCGAGACATCATGGAGACTAGGGCACATCAGAAGAAAGAAGAGGCGTAACAAGGTTGAGTGGGGCTTCAGTCTTTCACCAGTACAAAGCACCTTGAAATTCTTTCCTCAGCTATACCAACTCCTCTTGGGTACCTCCAAAGGTCACGTTTATGAGACGGACTAATATTTAGTTGCAGGGGTGAACGTATATCCCTTAGATGTTTTACAGTTCCAGATCCTGATCCCAACGAAAATTCTTTTATAATGCAGTGTCAATACAAAAAAAACCCAAAAACCAAAAACCAAAAAACAAAAAACCAAACCAACGTGTAGCTTGTACAGGCTGCAACTGGTACTTTTGCAGAGTAGTGCAGTAACTGGAAATCTCAGTTCAGATGGTGAAAGTGATTGAGGCATGATAGCACAGTGCCAGCCCACGGTAAAATGGTGTACTTCTCAAACAGACTAATTAGCTTTGGTGCAGAACCGTCCAGCTGATTGCTTCCATTCTGGTACTAGTGAAATCTTCACTGAAATGGGGTGCTGGGGTGGGTGGGAGGTGTCTCTGTACTGATTTATATTGAACTGTACTTGTATTGAATTGCACTTAAAAGTGTAATTAAGAACTTCCATGCTGCTTTGCATATGCAAAAAATTAGGGACACAAAATTAAAAGCTTCTTAGAAGGATCTGTCCCCGTGCTGTTACTTTGTTTCTTTGTAACATTTTGCAGTATTAATTCATTTAACAGATTTTATGTGTTTAGATGTTGATAGCTTGAGGTTTGATTCATCAGCCCCTCTTCCTTACAGCAAAAGTAATGCCTAATTAACATTCATCTGCCTTGCTGTAAAGTTGATTGAGATGGTGGATGATATTTTAGCTGATTGCCATGCAGTGGAAATGCCAGAAATAGCAACTATCTGGGGCTAACTGGAATTTGAAAGTGGGGCTTCTTCCAAGGCTGGCAAATCTTATCTATATCATGCCTAAAGAGAAGTGCAGTAACATATTTCACAGAAGATAAGATTATGCTACAGGGGAGAAGTTATAAACAGGTGCTCTTGGCAATTACTAGATTTTAAACCTAAGCCCATGTAGCTCTCCAAGACTGGACTAACCATTTCTTCACAAATAAAAGTAATTGCTTAAATGAATTAATGCAACTACAGGTCATTTTCTTACCAAAGCTGGTGAAGTAACACAAATATAGATGGTTATTACTTTTTTAAATGGATTTGGGGACTGAGTAATATGATTAAAGTATTACACTGTCAGCATCCACAAATTCTTTGTGTGTTATTTCCAGCTAGGGAGCCCATACATGAGAGCAGTGAGGAATATTTCTTAATGAAAAACATTTAGATTAGAACCTATTTACATGCCAAGCTATAAGACTTTAATGTATTTTGGAAATATGTTTGGGGTTTTTTGTTGTTTTTTTTTGTGTTTGGTTGGTGTTTGTTTTTTTGTGTTTTTTTTTTTTGTTTGTTTTTGGTTTTTTTTTTTTAAACCCTACAGCTTGGCAACATATGTGTCTCTATTCCATACTACACAGGCTGTTTAGAATAGGGCTTGTACTGAGCCTGCCCTGTCTGGTCCAGTGCTTTTAGATTACCTATGCTTCTTGCTATCCTTGAACATTTCAGTACAATTTGCACTGGAACATAAATGCACAGAATACCTTTTACCATTAAAGATTTATCCAGAATATTCTGCGTCCTCCAAAGTGTTTGTGTTAGCAAGTATTTTACATATCCTTTGGTCCAAAGAACAGGGGAAGATGTGGAAAAATCAAGGTAATTCTGCTGTTTGTTTTGACATAAGACTGTCTCTTCTAAACTGTGTGTGTGTAGAGTTGTGGACAGTTCAAATGCAAAGACATCTTGATCAGAGTAGACATTTCAGTTGCCCACTAGTTTGGCTACACTACTAGTTGAGTCATTTTCAGATAGCCTGTGTCTTGCATACACTAAAATAGTCTTGATACTAAATATGCTGAAATTAGAGTCTACTTTAAAAAGCACTAGAAACACAGCTGAACTTGTCTGACTTCTCTATGTCATCAATGGAGCCTTATAAATGTCTGAAGAAGGACAAATAGTCTTTTGCTTCTAATATAAATATCAGGATGTCTGGAAATGTAGGAAGTTTTGCATCATTACTTATGTCATCACCCTTACTATTAAATCCTGCGTGAAATGTGCTTTTGATTAGGCAAGGGGAGATCACTGGTTTCAGGAAATGACAAGAAGTTTTGTGAGAGAGAGAGGACAAAATTTACGTATTTCATTTCCTTATACCCTTTGAAACTCTCAGACCAAATATCTGAACTAACAGTACCCTCTTGGAATAGCACTCATTCATCACAGCTGCTTTCTCAAGCATTGTTACTAAATTATCATAAATGAATCTAGAATAATGGTTAATTATCAAAATCAGAATATTGTGACATTGGAATTTTCTAGTAAAATATAATCTATAACTCATACAGCTTTCAAAATCTGTTAATCATGATTTTAATTACTGAAAAGCTCAGATATCTTGCTTTCTAGTAGGTAGCTGTGTCTGTTTTTTTCATGTAGTTTGTTCTTATTTTGTTCTTACTCAGTACAAAAGTAGGTGGTTACTTCCCTGTAAGCTTCTTAGCAGAGATACTCCCAATATCATTCTCTGTTGCTCAGGTTTTTTTGGTAAATTTCAGATTCATTGTCATTGCATGGTGATCATCTTAGTGTTGCTTTTATCACTGTAGCTTATACCTCATTGCATCATTTTACACATGAATAAGGAAGTAGAGGCTTGAAACATTATTATGAAGCATTCCCGATGATATTTAGTTCATGCAAGTATTTTCCTTTGTTGGATTCTGTAATATGTTCATGTATTTTATGTATGCATATGCATTATGACAAACTGTGCTTGGAAATGCCAAGAAATGTCACTAGTGTTAGCCTGTTAGCCATGGTATGTTAACTTTCTGTCCAAAACCAAACTGACAAATCAAGAGCTTCTCTGAGTCAGGATATGCCAGCTAGATAGATTTTTGTCTGTTACCTCTCTCAGTGGGAAGTCTGGAGGGATGGGGAGGGGGGAAATTAATGCCAGGGCATGTGGTATTTAAAAGCAACATAGTTCTATCACTACATCAACTGACAGTGAAATCTATGAATTATTTGCAGCCTTTATGAATAGCCACTTGAAATATCTCTAGAGGTTGCTACCATAAGGCTGCCTATTACTCTTATTTAGTTCCTAAGACATCAATTAAGCTTGATAAAGCAGAAAAAATGAATGTCACATTTGGTATACTTCTGGCTGACTGCATTGATTTTTGGCTTATGAATAGATTCAATTACATGGTGTAATTCAAGCTTGTCATGATTGTAATTTTGTTGGATCTCCTCCTCCAATAACTTCTCAATTTTCTAATTTCCCATGGGAGGTCAAAGGTCACTCTAAGAGACACATTTTAAAAATAGATGGGCATTAAATTTGCTAAAAACACGTAGTAAAAATAATGAATTTAGTAAATGCTCTTACACACAGTTGTCAGAAATCTGAAAGCAGTAGTTCTCTGAGACATGTTTGCTGCTGGAGAACATTGTGACTTTAAACACCAATCTCTCATCATTTTATGGAAATCCAGGCATGGAATTAATGATGTTCAAGGTTTTATTCTTCTTTCAGATCCTTGATGTGTGGATTTGGCTTCATGTGTGCTTCTACTGACATTCAAGAGTTTTCCTTCATGACTATTTTCCACCTGTCTCTTACATTCCAAATCACTCCAGATATTGCATATGAAAGATAATGCAAGAAATGAGGCATAATTATTTACCTTAAGGTACTCTTGCTCAATTCACTTTATTACTATAGTCATGCTATCTTTGATATGGAAACACTGACATGATTCCAAGTTTTAATGAGTAATTTCTTGGGTCTGGGGGCAGCTGATACAGTTCTTGTATCTTCACCAGATTTACAGGCCAAGTGTTTCTAAATAGCCTTTTTTTCTGTGTGTCTACTAAAACAGGCAAATGCTCTTTCTTGTCAAATTAGCAACATCACAAATAGGCAGTGAAATAAGGATATATTTTCTTCTGCGAAGAAAAAAAAAGTTAAAAGCTCCATTTATTGTTAAAAACATTATTTTTTTTTTCATTTATATTAATGCTGGTGATCATGATCCTGAGATTAAAAGCATAGACAAGGAGTTAGTGACATTTTTTTTTTTTCCAGTGAGAGTAATTGAGATATTAAAACTGTGTGCTTGACAAACAGTTTTTTATTCATAATTCTGTTCGTTTATTTTTACTCTGTTTAACAAGTCTTTTGGGGGACATAAAGTTGAGGGAGCCCCAAATGTACTGAACATTCTATATCTGTTTTTTGTTTTCTCTTTTTTTTTTTTTTTTAAAACTGTGTTTTTATTGAAAGCAAAGGGCAAGAAGTGAGTATGACCAAAAAAGAAAAACCCAGAAAAAAGAAAAAAGAGAAGCAAAATCGGTCTCATTCAGTTGGACTACTTCCTTTATTCCTTAATAGCCTTATGTCATGTTAATACTTATTAAATAAATGTACAAACAAGATCATATTTTGCTACACAATAGAATTCCAGTTTGGTCTACTAAGACACAATAAAGTGTGTGGTAAACTGTGTTGAAACTAAAAAGGGCATTTAAAGAAATACAGCTTGTTTCAAGGGGAAAAAAAAACTCACAAAAAAAACCACAGTAGGGAAGTATGGTTGAACCCGGAAATTGTGGGTTTAATGACAATTCAATGCTAAAATTCATATTAACGTATGACTTAAACCCACATCCTCACCTGCCTCTTGGCTGTAACGAAGTGGAATCCCCTGCTCCAAGGCTCATTCATCACCTCCTCATCTTCATGTAAGGAAAGATTTCCAAGTTACCCGTGACTGAAGATTTATGTTGTGCAGGAGTGAAAAGGGTAGCACGAAGCTTTTAGGGAGCCAGCTGGCTAGAGAGTGGTAAATTTCTCCTTTGCCAGAGAATTACCGTCTTCTGTTAGGAAATAGAGCTTTCTGTGGGAGTTGAACAGTGTGGGAAAGCAACAGAAGATCTGCGAGGACGATTATAAATACGCTCAAGTGACTCGCACCTGGGGTACTGGAAAACACATGTATCACACTAATTGTTATTCAGTCTCAGGTGCTTGCAAGAAAAACACTTGCACTTAGATAACAGAAGTCTGTGATGGACTCAGGGACACCTTATCTAGCCGCTTGAGAATCCTGGCCTGTTGTTGAAGAAGATCAAAGCACGGTGGGAAAACTATACCTGTTTGAACCCTTTTAAATACCAGAGAGAACAGGGAGTCCGAGCCCGCTCTTGCTAACAAGGACTCTCTCGCTGCCAAGGACTCTTGCCAACAAGAGCTCTCTCTTGCGCCGTGGTGCCCGCGGTCCCTGCTTGCGTGCCTCTGCCCAGGTTTTTCTTCAGAGATTCCCCGGTCTGCGAGGTATCGAGATTAAATTTGTTCTTTGTCTTTCGTCCGTGGTGTGTGGTTGTCCCTGCATCCTGCCTACATCGGCTCACACAAACAGCTTAACCTCATCATCCGGTGAAAGACCTGGATGCCAAACCGTGTCTGAGAGGCAGGAACAAGTACAGAGAAGGTGACAGCAGGAGGAAATACTTCCACCAGAGGGGAATTGTGCTGGTTAGGACTCTGCATTCCAGAAAAGATGTATTTTAGGAGGGTTATGAAAACTGTGAGTGACAAGAAAGAGATGAATGTGGATCAGCCTTTTCCATAGATGGGCAGTTCAAAACTAGGCAGTGGAATTTGGTGCTGCAGGGCACGGGACATGAGACTGTCAGCCAATGTCAAAAGCAGAAAACTATATTGGATCGTTAGATTAATTTCCAGTATAACTCATTACAGAGGTTCTTGTGACCGTATGAGCAGGTTTGTCACTTCCAAATGACAATGAAACTGTGGACACCTCAGATAGAGTCTGCTGAATGTGCCTACATTGCTTCTGCATGGGTTGAATAAGGGGAAATCCATGGTCATTTCCATGAAGCTGATTAGGTAACAGTGTTTAACTACCATATTGACTAGCTTTACTACCACATTGACCTAGACAACAGCACACCCATGTGTGAAAAGGCCTTACACAGCACTGTGCCTTCTTGGGCAAGTTTCCCAACTTAGACCCTATAATGTCTTGCAGTAGTGTTAGATGTTGACATCAGTTAACAGGGCCGCTTCCTAGGAAAGCCTTCATGGCCACTCTGCAGGACTAAATAAGCCAGGACAGCTTCTGTGTTCATTTGTAGCACAATCCTCAGGGCTGTACTCGCTCACAACAGATTGTGGAGTGTAGCAGGTTATGTAGCAGCAAATCACCCGTATTCCTGAGTTGTGTGGTCTGCCCTTGTTTCATTAAAATGAATCTTGATTAATAGGGTTATTTTAATGAAAAGTATTTAGATAGCATGGAAGCCATTTACTTAAGAGACTTTGATGCTGTAGGCTGAGGTTAACGAAAACCATATTAGTCTCAGCAGAGCAACACAGGCGACACATTAATACAGGTTTTTTGTTTCACATTGTGGTTTTGTGGGGAATACCTTATGGGATTAGTTAGCAGACAAAAAGTTTAATCTTTTAATTTTAAGGTGTAACAATTAATTGTTTTTAATGAAAATAAATGAACATTGTTGAAGCTAACTAGTTCCTTACCCAGGGACCCTAATTTAATCCAAGAATAGCATGGAGACAGGGAAGTGGGAATGATTATTCACTATTTCTAATAACACAAGAACTGAGGCATGCAATTAAATCAGCCTGCAGTGGCCTTTAAAGAAATGAAGGAATGCTTTTTCATACAAGACACAATTGGATAATGGAACTCATTAGTACAATATATTTTGGCTATCAAAAATACAAATTGGATTAAAAAAGAGAAGTTCAAGAGAAATTCATGGTTTTGTCTGTTTGAGACTATTAATCATTGTGATCCAGTTGCAACCACAAATCGTAGAAAGTAAAACTGTGTTGCAGGGGAGGGTCACTTTATGCTTTTCCTCTTTCTTCTTACCTTCCTTTAAGCATTGCTATTGATTTCCATCATAGACACAATACCAGGTTAAATTAACTTTGGGGCCTACTCAACTACAACATTTTCACCTTTTTATCAAAGTATTAATCCCTTATTATCATCATACTGGTGTACCACATGGTCTTACTGTATTTCACCCACTGATTGACACACAGCTCTGGGAAGGAATTCAAAGGGTCCTTTCATGATTGATGGTGCTGCTGCTTCTCCTTTCCTCCTCCCCACTCCTGTATGATCCTGTAGGCTCCCCTGAACCAGCTACCTGGAGCTTACATGGCTGCACTGTCAGTCAGGTCACCTCACCTATTTGACTCAAAAAGAATTCCTTCCCTCCCCAGATTAATTTTCAGAAAAACTACTGAGCAGATCTGATTTGCAGTACGGTGATACAAACTTCAGGGATGATGAAAAAAGTAATGTGGGCAGAGGGTTAATCTTTCTGCAGATTACCAATCTTTAAGTCTTTTTTATGCTTTCTTTTAAAATGTTTTACTGCAACAAATTATTGTTCTTGTACCTGTTCTTTTAAAACTCATCTAAGAAAGAAATACCTCTTAAATTGGAACTATTACTTGCATGTACTTTAACTGGGATCTTATCTTCAGAAGTATGTTTTACAGTTCTATCAACAGTTTTTTTAATGTCAGATTTTTTCATTTATTGTGATTAAATTTCTATATGCAAGAGAATATCTGCAATCAGCCCATCTCACATGCTAGTACCCAGTTTGTGAATTTGATATGAAGTATTGTCAATAAATGGTAAACTGTTACATTTAATCCGGTGTTTGATCTGATCATTTGAATAAAATTGAGATTCCTTTTTTAATAAGGGTATTTTCATTTACTTGTCTTTTAATGCTCAAAATACATAAGCTATTCATCAACTGCTTTGATCATTGACTCTTAACCACAATTTAACAGTCCTTTCTTGGGATCAGCAATGTACAGCTTAACTGGTGAATTTCCTTTCAAAATAATTCAAGATTAGGGCTGCACCACCAAACTCTTTTAGGTTGTTCAAATTATTTATCAGTGTTTGCATCCTGTGTCCACTAGACAGCCTTTTAGAGTAGCATTCGCAAATTGCTGGTTTTGGGCATCTAGATTTCTTGCATATTTCCCTAGAAATGTCTGCATTTTAAGGATTCGTTAACCTTATTTCTAACATGCAGATAGCTTCAGATGTGTATGTAGCCAGTGTTAAACTTCTACTAGCTATATTATTTGTACTGTTTATTTAACTTGAAGACAGAAAAATGGGACTCCTTTCTGCAACTTTTCCTCAAATGAAAATATGAACAATGTAATTTTAGTACTTTTTGTACATTATTAAATATTTGATATAGATTCCTGTGAAACACCATGTCTTTGATTTACTTTAAATGTCTACCTTAAGATGAGATTACTTTGCCGTGTTCCACTGAGCATAAAGGAGTCCAGATGACTACTAGCAATAGATTCATCTATTTAACTCTTTAACTTGATTATAGCCTCCATCATCTCTGTCTGTACTCATCTGAGAGTTCTCTGATGCTTGAGAAATATTCTCAAATTCAATGTTCAATTGTTTTTTCTTCTAATGGCTTGACAATACTCACAGTGCATTATGAGTACTATTTCCAAAGTAATATTAGAAACTGCATTTGTTTCTAAAATCTTCATGTAATTCCTTTAGTCTTTAGCGTAGATAAGAACAGTGAAAGGTGGGGGTTCAGCACATTTACTTCTGCCTGACAGTTTCTCTAGTGTAATCTTTTTTGTCATTGCTTTGGATCATGTACTTTTGTCCATTTTGAAAAAGATAACTATTTCCCTTGCTTTCAGGTTCGTAGTTTGTTTCTTTTCTGACAAAATTCAGTACATTTCTGCTATGGAGTATTCCATTGTACCATCACCATTCTCCTGTAAGGTGAGTGTACAGAGTTGGTATTTCCAAACTCTGTGAAGTAATGTAAGTCACTTTTTTCACCTTGGGTCCCTACCTTGACTTACTGGCAACAGCCTGCACAAATGTCTGTGCATCCTTAGTGACATGTCAGCCAGGCTGCTCTCTGGGCTCCAGTCACTGCATTGGCATGTGAAGCAGCTGCTTGAGCACATGACAAATGTCATAGGTTAGACAGGAGACCTGTCATCCTGCAAGAGTATATGAAGTCCAAGTGGGATATCCTAGATGATCAGAAAGTACAATATACACCTATTTGTAGAATATTATATCATACTTCAGGTCTCTACTGACTATAATGAGGTTACTTAAATTCCCAGTTAGGTCTTTGGGATAATTTCATGAAACTTTTCTCAAAGTCTTAAGACTTTTTTTATTTTTTTCCTGGAATACTTTGAGTTCTTGCTCAAACCCTTGTTTCTTTCTGTGTCATTCTTGCTTTCCCCACGAATCATATACCTTCAGGTTTGCTTGTGTCTTATCCTGTTAACTCAGCACTTGTTAAATTTTTCATATGGTTGCCAGAACGAACATTTACAGGTGGGATCAAGCACCAGGAAAGAAGAAAGGGAGGGACAGAAGTCAGATGTGTTTTCTTTGCTTATCCTGCTTTCCCTCGGAGTGTCTTCTATCCTGCCTTTGAGGGGTGATTACTAGAAGAACCGGAGTTTTAATGCTCTGATTTTCCAGCAGCTGGGTGGGTACCCAGGACACTAAAATGATTTTTGCGTCTAACCATAAGTGATTTGCCTAAGGTTATTCAAGAACACTGTGGATGAGAGCTGAAACATGCATGAGCCAATCTAGTGCTCTAACCACTTGTTTGTTCTTTCTGTACATATATGTGCTGAAATTACGTTTCTTAAAAATGGTCATTATTGTCATAGAACTGCTCAACACTTGGATCCATGTGACATCTCTGTGGGATAACTTGAAGTTTAACCTCCTTCCTTTATAATTTCAGATATAAATTCATGTTGTTTAATCAACACTTTTCAAGACTACATGAATACCAAATGTACAGACTGTGCACCTTCTTGATTGCAGTGATATTTTTAAAATTCATATCAATAATTATGTTAATTGAATCCTTCAGTGCCAGCCTCTTATCGGAAAGGCTGAACATAGCTGAATAATTGCCTGGCAGATATTCATAAAACAGCTCAGGGTGACCAAACTGCTTTGACATTATTCGTAATGTCCATGTATCATTCACCACCCAGTGTGTGTAGTTCATGGCTACAGTTTCCAATAATGTTAAGTCTGTATACCTTTCCATGGGATTTTAGAATTAAGAACAATGCCTCTGAAATATGTGGTACAGAGAAGCATGTTGAATTCTTTTCCACAGTTGGTCAAAAAATTTACCATTTATAAGACAGCAACAACAACAACACCATATTAATCTGTTTATTCGATTATGCAGTGCCATTCTTGTAATGGCATACAACTGACAGGAGACACAATAGAGTATTTTCTCCATCTGTTCATCTATCAACCCTTACTTGGCATAAAACATGAAGAATTTTGTCCTTACATAGCACCACAAAGACAAATATAAAAGTGATGTATCTTTATATTTATCTTAATATATGGTACCAATTTGATCTTGGATATAAGAAAACAATATTATGCGTATTAACTGCTAGTTATCCTAAGTATATAGACAGTGATTAACACTGTTTCTGTTACTCTTACTCTGTTCTCACCTGCTTTAGAAATACAGGCTTTAATGCTGTTTCTGGGTTTGAGTGCAGAGAAATTGATAAGAAAGGAAAACCAGGAACCTGCTCTCCACGTCAGTAGGGGTTTGTGTGGTTGAGCCTGCTGTAACTTTTTGTGAAGGATGAATAATTCTGTTTGAGAAGCAGAGTAGGGGGACTTGTTATTTTCTACTTGCCAGCAGGTGAAAAATGTGATGAATGATCGCATCCAAGAACATAACAAGAACTCTGGAGACAGTGGTTCAAGTCACTTACTTTGTCTCCCTATCAGTTCTCCATTTGTATAAAAGGAGAAGCAACATTTTCCTTTCTCATAGAAATGTTGCAAGGGTAAATGTGATGCTATGTATGAGTTGCACAAAGGTAGCAATGAGCACTGTATTAGGGCAGGGATCATTAAGTGCAGCTGGCCTGATAGAATCTTATAAAAAATTCTTTTCTTGTCCTTCCTTTCTTTTATTCCCAGTCTTTGAGTGTGTGTGAGTAGGGGACACCGAATAATGGAAAACATGAATCAAGTGCACCCATGACAGTAAGACCCGCTGGTGTTTAACATCTTGAAACTACTCTTCTAGGAAGAGTGCAAGAAGCCTTATACAACTTAATGGCCTTCTTAAACCTGAAGTCAGGTGCTGTAGATGGGGAATGAAGAGGAACAACCTTGTTAATAGTTGCTAAACAGAAGTCTCTTTGTGGGAAAGGTCTCCAGGTTTTACCATTTTGCTGTGATTCCACAAGTGACTCTAAATCCTGTGCAATTAGGACTGAACTTCTTTCCAGAATAAACAGGTCTGCTTTAAAACGGATTATCTGTCTACTCCTGGGCAAGCCTCAGTAACTTATGGTATTGTAACAGTCAGAAATAAGAAAATAAGGAAGTAAGATGATAAGAAAACTTATGCCAATATATCATACTGCCTTCACTTCAAAGAAGGAGTGGTCCATATACAAAGGAAAGGACAGGAGGTATTTGCAGTCCGAAATGTCTTTAATTTTTCCTTTTGAGAGAAGTATCTTGTACAATGGGAAACACTTCTGAAAGTAACCATTCTGACAGATTTCTGCTGTAGATATGCAGCTGGACATAAACTCCCAAGGAGTAACTGTGGGTAGAATAGTAACAAGGGTTTGTTTTATTTTTCTTTTTTTTTTTAACTTCTCAAAGTTATGGGGAAGGGTTGAGTTGGAACAGGGTTGCTATAGAAAAGCTAATAGCAAAATTTTAATTAATTTTCCGCAAGTCCGGTCTGGTTTGCCCATCATAGTAACTACTGAGAAATCTCCCCATTTTTTTCTCAACCCATGAGCTTTCTTTTCTTATTTTGTCTCTTTGAAGAAGAGGACTGAATGAGCAGCTGGGTGAGTGTTTGGCTCTTAGTGGAGGTCAGCACACCACAGGACTCTAACCTTTTGGAGAGTATTCTTTGGCCCAGCGCTTATTTTCCATTCACTAAATGGATAGTATAATGAAACACAGTCCCTGTTATGAAGGGGGTCAGAGTAGATAGTATAATCATCCCCTTGTCTTTAAGCTTTGAAAGCATGAAGCTTTGTTCACAGACTAAAAAGAAGATAAAGTTTAACCTATGGCTTCAACTATCTCAAAATTTCATAAGATTAGAACTGCCTATGGTTTAGTAAGAAACTTGTTAAACTTGACAATTTTGTGCAGATTCAGTGAAACAGCTGCCCTCGCTGTGGGTGAAAAAGACTAAGTGGTTTAAAGGGTCAGTCTTAATGAGGAGATGTGTATGTAGAAATCCTCTTTGGGAATGGACTTTCTGCTCTGTATTTGTACACTGATTTGGAAAATGGGAATCTGGCCCCTGGCAGAGTTTTTGACTGCTTTTGCAGTACAAACTAATAGTTCTGTGAGCATTGATCTGATCAAATCTGGTTTATTATGGATTTATATCTCCTGGTTATTTGTGTGCTTCAGTGGAAGCTATACCTGTGATCAGAACACCAATAAGGCCTTTGCCATGTAACCTCCGGTGTCTAATTTTAGTCTTTCTCTGTAGAAATCATTTTGTGACAACTTGAGAGTCATAAGGTCTGCCTATTTTTCACAAAGACCTTATACACTTTAAATTGTCTTTATATTTCACCTCTTCTGTCACATCTGGCTGAAATTAGATAAGGTGCTCAGAAGTTATTAGAGAAACACATTTTCTTTCTCATATACATACACAGACTCAGTGACAGAGCTGAATAAGCTTCAGCCTCTTTGGAAGCTAGGCTAATAAATAGCAACAGTGAAAGATTGCCTCGTTCAATGTTTTTGGAGTCTGTGGTGAATGTAAAATGTACTCTCACAGTATTCAAAAGGAGATAGATAAAAAAGCATATATGCATGCAGAGCACCACAATGGAAACTATTTCACTGCAGATCCTCATACCTCTTGAGGTGGACCAGGGGAATCTGTCAGCATTTTGGGGCAGAATAAAAAGAGAAGCAAGTATCATTTGAGTGTTGCCCAAGGCTCACTCCCTCTGGTTATCGATGAGAGCAGTGCAGGTGTGCTCTTGAATGTCCTTGGGACTCAAGTATAAGCATATGAAGAAGGAGGTGAAAGTGTGTTTATGGGGGAAAGGGGATCAGGGAAGTAGAAATCTCACAGGTCACAGAAACAGGAGAGAAAGTCTGAAACAACAAACCTTACAGTTACCTGTGTTGGGGCTCTATACATACGAAAATATCCTGGCATTTCTGAAAGAGTTGCAGGCCATGGAAGATATATTACAATCTTAAAATATAAGATATCTGATTTCTGATATAGGAGGAAAGAAAGGGCCCTGAGAGAGAGAGTGATGTTTTCAGAAGGAGATTTTGCTTTTCCCCAAAACAACAATATTCTCTGTCCTTGGTTTCTAAACCTGGGGCTTCTAAATGCAGTATGCAGGAGACTAGAAATACTTGTAAACAGAATAATCCCTGGGCATCTGAAGAGAAAGAGAAAGTGAGAGACCCGCTATTGGAAAAAGAGTTTCCTATTAAGCAGCGAAAACCTTATTTGCACCACTTCATTACAGAATTTTAAGGTAGTCTTGGTAAAAATATAATTCTGATTGCAGTCTTTCTTTATGTCACTTGACAGTTTCCAAGCTACATTCATCCTCATGAACTCCTAGACCATAGCCAAGATTCTGATGGGTACCGTTGTGGTGGTATCCATCAGAGATTACACTGGTGTGGACTAGTCTGAGGACTCAAACGTTTATTATTACAACTATCAGAATGACTGAAAAGAGTACTGGATCTGAACTGACTTCTTGTCTTTCTCTTCCGTCTTTTCTTGTATATTTGTTTTTTTCTTTTTCTTTTTCTTTTTTTTCTTTCTTTCTTTTAAAATTGACTAAAACTGGAAGATGAAAAGAAAAGATCTGCCTGCCCTAGTTCCGAACCTAATCAAGGCTGAATTTAAAAATCTTGATAAATCTGTTGCACCATCTAGGGCTCTTCACTGAAGATATTCTATCATTTATATTTAAGAATTTGAGAATTGGCCTGTTTGTATAACACAAAACAAACCAAATGATTAGCACTATGAGAAACCTGTTATTATCTGTCATTTATTATGTAACTTGGCCAGACTTGGAACTGTGGGATGTTGATATCACTGTACTTTACTTTTTCGGAGTTGCAGTGTGGGGAAAACACAATAAAATTTTCCTGAATCTGATATGGTGAAATAACAGTGTCCTTCATCTGGTTCCCCAAGAAAAGAAAAAAAAAAAAAAAGAAAAAAATTAAATCACATTTACCATAAAGCAGACTTGATTTATCTAGTAATCATATATGATTATGATACAGATTTGATCCTTTCATTTTTTAAGTTTTTGATATAAACCACGGTGTTAAAGAATCATCTTTTTGAGGAGAGAGATTCTCTACCGTTATTTTGATTTCTAGAGAAATGTAAGCACAAACAAGGCAATACTATGAATTCACCAAATGTCAGTAGAAAAGTCAGTAGAACACATTTCAAATTAGAGTGAGAAAACTGAGTTAAGTATCAGAAATCATTCAAACTTAAAAGTAGGCAAAAAATTAACACAGGAGTGGTACCCATATGTTTTTCAAATATGCTTCAAAACTAAAGTGTTTTAAAGGAGCACTTTGGAATGTAATTTTTTTATGACACAAACAGATTTTTTTTGCCTTTCAGATTCTCAACGAAGGCAGAGTTCTATGTCATCGTTTGTTCTACATCAAACTAGATGTTACATGCTACCAAATATAATGAGGCAGGTGGTGGAAGCTAAGGAAAATCATGTCCAGAACAGATACTTATATTATAGAACATCTGCTATTCAGGAACTGAGGAATACAGTTTGAATAAACCTGCAATAAAGGAAATTGAATCCATGTAATGTTTAGAACAAGTGATAAGAGGCTCCTGTTTCCCAATATGTCAATGACTTCATGCTTGTATTCCCCAAGGAAATATTCTGGAGAGACTGTAGCCTGTAGGAAGAAACAATGAAACCTGTGTAAACCTCAATTAAAAGATAAAATAAAAACTTGTTCTGTCTGATATTATATAATACCCTGTCTTGAAAAGTGAACTTGAAAGGTTTGGAAAACTCTGAAATGTCATTTATTTCTAACAGGAACATAACGCATGCAGGACTGATTGTAGTGACTTGCCATATTTAAGATCTATGATGGAGATCTGAAGTCAACAAATGCCTTCGTTGCCTGGGTTTTAGCCTACAGATCTCAGTAGTGCAGAAAAATGGATTTCAGCATATCACAATAGTTATGCTAGAACAGCAAGATCATGTAAATTTAGTCAAGATAATAATAACAGTTGAGTTTGTTCCTTTCCATTTGAAAGTAGGAAAGAGCTGGCTGTATAAAGCAACTTTTAATTAGCACATTGTTAAATAAACAGTGTAGCCAGCTGTACTACTGCAGAAAGTTGACAAGATAATAAGTGAATAACCCATTGCATATATTTTTTTAACTCTAAATATAGAAAGCTTCAATAGCAGGAAAAAGTTTATGTTATGCTACTGAAAAATCTATCATCTAGTTTCTATATATTCTGTCTATATAGTCTATCTGTAATCAGAACAGAAGTGACACTCTCCTTCCTGTTTCATGAATAATCTGCTTTCACTAATTTGCAAGACAATTAGCTTCTGGTCATTTCTTCTTTTGTGTAATTTGGATATTCAGATAGCAGACGGTCTTGTATTTCCTTCCCTGAATATACTTAGGATCCTGTTTCAGAGGCAAATCTGAATCTTTTCTGGATCCTTCAAAGAATTACTTCCAAAAAAAATACAATGTTCTCAAAGTGTGGAAAGGTTACTGTAGACCTTGAATGACAGCTTCAGGTAGCAAAGTCATTTACTCTCTGTGCCAAATGATTTTTTTTATGATTCTTCAAGAAAAAAAAAAAAAATCAAATTTTCTGTAAAGGATCTTGTAGTTCAACAAGCAGTTCTTGCCATTATAGACTTATGTCACAGGGAAAAACTGCTAAGTTCACATAGTTTAAACCAAATTGGAACTGAAGTGGTTTATGGATCTATCAATGACACATAATTAACTGGCAATCAGTGACCTGTACGTTCAGGATTAGTATTAGTCATACAGAAGGTAAACCACAGCAGCAGAGATTTACAGAATGCTAATTTACAACTGCAAGGTTCTAAACATCCGTCTCTAAATAATCCCCAAAAGGTCTATTCCCTGTCCATTGGCCCCTCCACAGGCCATGTGGTTTACACACACATGCACGTGGATGCACACACCCCTACCTCCCCCACTGCCAACCAGCGGTGCAAGTTCCCTGCTTGGTCCCTGCAAGTTCTGAGGTACTCCAGCCCTACGTGCCTCCATGCCAACTCCGCAACTGCTCACCTACTTACAACTCAACAGCTGCTCATCCTAGTGAGTAAGCCCCATAGGGCAGTCACATCCCCACTCCCTACAAGTGGCCCACAATCCCCTTCATGGTGGGGTGGCTGCTCCTGGCACCTCACAGGGAGGCTGCACTGACAGGCCCAGGAAGGGGCAGGGCATCACTCTGTGGATGCTGCTCCGCTACCTGCTCTGTCTACCCTCCACTACAAATCTTGTTTTATACTTCTTTTCAAGCTTACACACCACAAGAGTCATCATCTGATCAAGCTCTGCCTTTAAAAATGGGGAAGGTTATTGCCTCTACAGTAAATTCTCTTGAAACTTCTTTCCAGAATTTCATCTTATCGTATGGAATTTAGTCTGCTTTAATTTCTACCTTCCTTCACATGTTGTTAGTATATCAACACTTTACTTTCATTTACAAATTATGACTTTTTTGCAGAAATTCTTTCTATCCACCAAGAATACAATGGGAAAAAATTTAAAAATTTTAAAGGTTTAAAAAGAATAATTTTATTTTAATAAAATGTTTTAACTGACTCCCGAACTCAGGCTGAAAATACTGTTTTATAGGAAAAAAACAAATAAAAAAAATCTTAATTTTCTTTTTCTAATACTAAATGTCAAATCACAGGATTTCTAGTGAAATCAAAAATTGCTTCTGTCCTTTCTTGAGCTGGAATTACGCACAAACAGTAAAAGTAGGCTTCATCTCCAGACTGGCATCTACATTTATGTGTCTAAATGTGGATGTACACATGTGCTAATTGTCAACACTCCTGGTACTGTCAGTGGAGACCTAGATACATTAGTCAGCGAAGTCATGTTCAGTACACCACAATTCAACTCATTCTGAAGAAGGCACTTAAAGGTGACTTTATCTGCCCCACAGAGTTATCTAGTGCCATTTAAAATGTCTTATGGCATCTGAGAAATTCACATGAATTTATGGAAGGTGTGATATAAGGCCTTTGTATAACCCGTGCTCACTTACGTTGGTAGCAGGAGGCCTGGTGGAGTATAGTAAGCGAGTTTCTCTTTTAATCAGGTGAATATATCACTAGGTTAGACCTTCTTACATGCAGGCACATACGTGTAAGTGTCTCAGCCTGGAACTGATTTCCACCTGTAACTACAGTTATTGTGGGCATACATGACTCAACCAACCTGCAGATATACTGCCTCACTAAATAGAACTACATGAAATAATGTAATAGAGAAAAATACATAGTTTCCAGAAGAGAATGGGGATCAAAAAAAAAAGTGAAATCAGGTCAGATTCAGAAAAAAATGTTTTGGAGATTAAATTAATAGAAAATAAATAAAAATTTGGAGATTAAATTAATAGAAAACAAAACCACATAAAAATGACTAACTTGATTTCTTTCACACTGAAATATATTTTTAGTTTTGTCAAAGTTAAAAGGAAATAAAAGGCATTTTAGTATCTCCGAAACAAATCTGGTTTGTTTGCTTTCTTTTCTTTAGTCTTTTTGCTGAAACAGATGCTTCATTGCTTTTAACGGTTCAGTGGTTCAGCAATGTATTCATTGATTTCTATGGGCACAAACTCAGGTCCCTTAATGATAATGATCTTGCTGTTCAGTCATTGCCAGAAAATAGAATCCATGAGGTTTTTCCTAGTGCCACTTTGTTCTCCGTGGTATGTTTGTCACTTTATGAAAATTTAGAAAGTACTGATTCTGGTTACTCACTAGTTCTCAGAAGAAGCAGGAAAAAGTCAGGAGATGAAACTGAAAGTTTGAGAAATCCATAAACAAAGCCTAATTAACTATCTGGGAGTAAATTATTTTAATAGTCCCACAGAACATACACCAGGGCACCTCCTTCTCTTGTTTCTTGTGCAACTTTGCTACTAAAAAGATCTCTTTGCTTTTGGATATTATTGTTCTAGGTGGGTACAGAAAACCAAGAAAGAATAACCTATAAAACAAACAAGTTCTGGATATATTGCTTATCCTTTGGATTTTTTGTTTGTAAGGCAGATACCCCAGATTTTTTTATCTATCCTATTCAATTGGATGAGTTGCTTGTGCAGAAAATTCTCAGTCTTAAGTTGGAGGCTGGCTTGGAAGGACAGATAAATGTGTAGTTTTCGTTTTTGGGATTCACTGTTCAGAAGAAAATGTTGTTGGCATTTGGCCACAATTAATTCAGAGAACATCAGTGAAGGATCACCAGCAGAGAGCTTTTATGTCACCAGACTTTCATAAGACTCACAGGAACAAGGGAGTCAAGGCATGTTTCCTGATATATATCAGATTTTGGAGGGGATGAGGAAACCCAGACCTCTATGACTGTTTTGACTTCTGGATATTACCAGGAGCTGAGGTTTTGGGACTATTCGTGGAGTCTGCCTATGAGAGACTGTATGGACTGTTTATCAAGGGAAGCACTTTTCATTCTTGTCAGGAATTTGAAACATCTGATGATGTCTTGTATAGTGATTTGGTGCCTGAGTGAAGGAAAACAGTTCTCAGAAAGTCCTTCCTTCCCACAGTTCATTGAGTTTATGAAAATTTTTATCTCCATAAATGTCTGAGCTTGAATGTACTCCCCACTTTGCTCTCCACCATAGCTTGTGGGCTTTGGCCAACTCCTGAATAACACAAAACCTAGGATATAATCCCCCTAGAGTGAACATACATAGGTAGGTAGCCATATGGCAGGTGAACGGTGAAGGAAGGATGAAGTTAACCCTTATTGAAGAAAGTTGGGGGTGAAAGAGATGGATATTAATCCTCATATCAGTTGTCAGGTACAGTCAGAGGATATAGGTGACAACCAGTTAGATGTGAAAGGTGACATCTGGTTGTTAACCCAGAGAGACAGTCCTCAGAAATAGGCCTCAGAAATATCAGTAATATACTAGTAAGTAATGACAAGGCTCAAACAAGCTTTTCTTTGTAGAGTTGCCTGGTGAATTCAAGCTGTATTTATAATGTAGAAAAGTCAGGGTTTGGTGATATTTATTTGATCTGGGTGAGAGTGTTTGGGCTTGTGGGCATGGTACCCTGAATACTGGTACAGAATGAACCTGCTTTGGCTGCATAAAGACCTGTAGTGAAGAACCATGTAGTCCTCTCCAGCCTGGTTTACAGCAACAGAGGGTGGCCTTTAGGAGAATATTAACACAGCAACAAACCTGATCATTTTTGTAGTAAGGGCTTCAAGTTGGTCCAATATTTAAACTCTAACTTTTTAATTTCTTGTTTTTATTATTATGAGGAACATCTAATACAACTTTTCTATACACTGGATTTATATATGCAATCCTTGTCCTCCACAAGTGTACGTTACTCGTTTTCTGCCACAAGTCTTTTACTTTCTTCTGTGACTTCTTAGTACAATACAGTCTATAAAGTACTCAGAAATAATTTTGTTAAAAGTGAAGGCATGCCACACTATGATTTTTCTGCATTAATAAAGGTTTTGCACATGAGGAAGTAACTGCTGAATTTGAATGAGATAATTATGGCCAAATGCGTCTCAACAGAGAGGTGGATGCTTTAAAGCTTCAGACACTAATTGCCTGTTTTGTTTTGTCCCTAGTGGGTATCTTATTTTTGCCTTTGAAAACTTGTATGCTTGCAGACAGCTTTATCAGATGTGTAAAATCAGAAGCGATACATTGATTTGAGAAATAAATAGCAGCCACAAATGTAAACAAGATATGCCTTTTGACCATCGTTAATATACTTTTGCCCATCGCTAATCTCCTGCAGTTTTCTTGCTAAGGTGTGTTTATCACAAGGACAAGACACTTTATCAGATGCTACTATGATCTGAGTAAGGGGTTATGCAGCTGTGTGGCTGCATCCAACGTAGTGCTACATGGTATTATTATGGGACAAATTTCTTCTTAATCCCCTTGGAAGCCTTTACCTGTGCTAACTGACAGATTCAAGGCACAAAACAATTATGGAATAGATTTCTACACTTCCCTGTGCAGTGTGACTTCCTTTGAGTTAGAAGAGTGATGCTCTTCTCTAATGATCAGTCCAAATTCCAATTTACTCAATCAATTTCCATTTCACTTTGAAGGTGGGCATAAAATAACCTTTCCTTTGGCTATGACCTTTAATAATTTCCAGATCTGTAGTAATGACATAAAGATTCTATATCCTATTACCAGTGTAGGCTCATGCTCCTGCCCTATGAGTTTTGCCCTTTGGGTCTTACAAACTCTTTATCACTTCCAAATGCATCCGACACTGCCAGGAATTTATTAAAACTACATACTTATTACCTCTTCAAGAAGCATATTTATTTCTATTTTACTTTTAAAAGATTATTTTCATTTTTTTTTTTTGTATTTTTATGGAGGAAAACTACTCATTGATTCCTTAGCTTGATTTATTATATCCTTCATAAATCAGCAATAAAATATAATAAATGCTAAAACATCAAATCCAAGCTAGAGAAAAAGAGTCAATAAATTAATGTGTTTTCATTTGTTACATTTGCTTTTTGAGTTTTAACCTTTAAGACATAATCTTGACATAATTTCTGTCTTCTCTGATTAAGAAATGTAAAATTATTAGGGTGGGATCTTGAGTGGGACTAAGCTCAAAATCACAACATCAGGAGCAGGAGTCAGTTGCCTTAATATAGGTATCTAGAACCATTTGGGACAGCCTGGTTAGGCAGAGACATCTTCAAACAGCTGGCACACATGATACCATGCTATAACAGTCACAGTCACTTCTGATTCTGGGAGGTCTGTCTCAAAATTTTGGTTACCTGATGAAATCTACCTTATTGTACTGGGACCTGAATTTCTGGCACAGTCAATGGAGAGAGACAAAGATCTTTGAAGATGTTCAGACTGAAATCTTATCTACTTGAGTTAAGAGGACTTGGAAGACTTTGGGGTCACACAGACATTTCTGGCCAATTTGGCAAGTGGACAATATGGAGGCACTAAATCCTTGTCATTAGAAGATGGTTTGATTGGACATTCACAGTGTTGACGCAGGTTACTTTCACACACAGTCTGACATTCACAACATTCACAATGTAGATGCAGGCCAAGCAGTCTGAAATCTGTAGTTATTTTAGTAATAAAATAAACAATACAATAATACCAGAATTCAGACTCCATTGAAACCTCATATAACAAGAGATTTATGGTTAAAATCGCAAAAACGTATCAGAATGCAACAGAGAGTTAAATTTCTAGCCTTCTCATTGAGTTTTTGTGAAGGCAGGCTTTAGCAAACAATAAAACATCACATTAAGAGAAAACATTAAGGACACAGCTGACTTCATTAGAAAGCAACATATATCAGAAGTGGTAGTGATTCAATAGCAGCAGGATTGGGGTGCATGTGGATTAATTGAACAGATTTTGAGAAAAGAATCAATAAAGAAAGGAGAAGAGCCACGTTGAAGGTAAGTAAGAAAACACAAATTCTATTAAGTAAAACATGTCAAGGCTTGAAATGAACCCCGTTCACCCCAGGACAGCGACTCACTTAGAAATAGCTACCAGTTTCAATATTCAGGTGGTTAAAACCCATTAAACTGCCAACAGAGTAGAGACTTGATCTGTCCCTCACATTCAAATCAAACCACTGATCATTGGTTCCTTTCAACATGAAAAACTCTGTGTCTTACCCTTGCCTTAATAATTTTTAAATTATATTAATTATATTATTAATTAAATTATTATCATGGGTTTTGTTATACAGTTTTCCTGCAGATCTTTTTTTGCCCAAATTTATACACTACTTTTAACTCGGATATTATCAAAGTTTATCTTTACACTTCAGAACCACCGCTTTCAGTAACTGTAAACCATTTTTGTATTAAAATGTGAATCTGAAGTAGCTTTTCAAAGATCCTGTTAATTAGTGAGTATTAACAACACTTTGTTGCTAGAATAACATCAGAATAAAAAATAGAGTTGCTTCTTTTGTGACCTTTCTGTAACCAACTTAGAAAAATAACTTTGTTTCCTTTGAACTCCAAGATCTGTTCTATCTATAGTTTCCTATTTGAAGTACTGAGGGTTTGGGATTTTTTTCCACCATTTATTTCAAATAACCTGATTTTCCTCTATCTAGTTCCTAAGCTGACTCAGCCTCCACAAGAATTAACTCTGATTAGTCTTTAATTACACTTTATCAATCAAAAATCATTGTTCAGTGAGCTGATAGGTTTGGCAGTGATATTGAAGAGTTTGTCATGCTGTACCTAGAGAAGATACATTAGAATGTGATGGAACCAAATAATGCAAATCAAAGAGAAAACACAAACAGAGAAACAAAGTTAACATCCTTCACAATTCTACTGAATTTCTCCCTGTGTCAGTATCCCACTCGACTAATCTGACCAGTAAGTGAATCTGTCTCATGGATTTATTGAAAAGGCTCCATGGAAAATGTCATGGGCTTCTTTTTTGGAGGAGTCATTCTACAGGGGAGAAAAGAAAAAAAAAAAAAGAGATTTTTTTTTTTCTAATGGAAAATGCTTACTAAATATCAATAAAATTGCCAAAATTTTGGCCCAGGATGTTGTTGTGTTTTTGTTTTCGTTTTGTTTTTTAAATAATCAAGTAACAATATATGTAACAGCAGTCCATTAATCTGTTGGAGGTTTTTTTAAGATGCAGACCATTACAGAAACAATGTGAACAGTATTGTCTGAAAAGACTAAATAGAATGAGTTTCTAAGTATTGGGGAAATAAAATGAATTAGGAGAAGCTATATTATCCATCAGTTGAAATGTATTTAAAGTATACTCATGTGGAATGTTTCACATGATCTCAGAAATCTGGAATATCATCAACTAGAAGAACCAGGATCATTAAATTAGTTAAGGAAAAATATATTATTTGCCTTAAGTACAAAGGAAGTCTGTTAGATTAGCCTTTTCTCTGTCTGTTTCTTAATATACAATCCATACATCTCTTGAACTAATTTCTGATTTCAAATGTCCACATTTTATGGCCCATTATACATTCAGCTTTTCTTGTGAGCAGATGATTTCTACTCATAGCAACAATTTTTTATACAGCTGACGTGCAGAGTACTTTAGTTAAGTCTAGCTAATCATGATGTATAAGCTGAAAATCAGAGAAAAGGTCTTAACTCTTCTACCTATTTCAGGTAGGCTTTTTGATAAAATGTACATAAACTCAGCCATCCTTCCTACCACTTATTACACTTTTGCTTGAGTAACACTTATAACATGGAGATATTTCCAGGAAGTTAGAAATTGTGGAGAGTTTGCAGAGTAAAAAATGCCCTTTGGTTGTTTTTTTGGGTTTTTTTTTCTGCATATTTGCCCTGAATTGACATGCCAGGACAATGAATGAATGAAAGGTGTTGGTTGTCACCAGTGACCATCTCTCTCTGGGCATAAAAAGAGTATTTTGGGATCAGATCACTTTTGTTTTGCTTACGAAGAGAAGGATAAAATATCTGTTCACAGCTCGAAATCTAGAGAAAGACAAACCAACTGGAACTGACAGGTGTCTGAAATGAAAGTTGGGATTTTGGATCAAGATTAGGCAATATGGAGGCCCGTCATCAGCGAGAGTTAGTGGAACCTTTTAATACAGATTTGGCTTTTGTATTTTATAAATGAGGATGAGATGCTTATTTTCAGGGCTCCAGTTCTGGTGTCCTTTTTACATCTGAATAATAGAATGCAAAAGGTCAGAATGCTGTGAGCATGATTCCCAATAGCCCTTGACACCACAGGTGAAATTCTGACTTTGAGTTTTAAATAAAAAAAACACCTTTGACTCACAACAAATGTGAGTCAAAATGTAGGCAGTGTGGGTGAACAGTAGTTTGAGCTTTATTTCAAGTTCAAGACCTGAATTAATACCCTAATGTGAACATAGATCAAGACATTGTCCGTTAATGGAGATCCCAGGAAAAAATGAAACACTGAGAAAGAATAATGCTTTTCTCCTTCCCAAATCATTAGACATTCTAGGAGGTACACTCCATGTCTGCAACTCCCTTTTTAGCTTCTTTAATAGGGAAGTGCTGGAAATGGTGGGGAGATACAAAATCTTTTCTGCATTACCGAGGAGGAATTAGAAGAAATTGAAAATACTGTTCGTCTTTGTGACAAAGCCTCTCTGATCTGAACTTTACCCACCAGTTCTCAAGCCACAGCTTGAAATACTTTTGGGAATATTTGGGAAGAGAAAACCCCAGGGAAAAACTGTTTTGCTCATTTAACTTTTTTTGCCAGATATTTTCAGTTTGCAGTTTGGATTTTGTCACCATCCCTTAGGAAAGTATTTATGTTCTCTGGAGAAATGCATGAGAGATACAAAGTCCACAGGGATATTTAGGATTAAGCTATAAATGCTGACTGACTCGTGTACTTAAAACAGCTGCCTTGAGTCTATTCCTGAGCTCTTCCCAGTGTTATTTTAGTAAAGATTTTAACAAATGCTTCACAGACAAGAAAGAATCCTTTCTTCCAGTTGTCTTCAACAATTTTCGTTGGTTGCCTTTCCCTGACTGCAATATCAAGAACTTCTTACAAGCAGGTTCCCACAATTTCTAGTTTAATTTTGGCTGGGTGCAAAGTCTCAGTAACTTAAATGCTCATGTAGCAAATCAAACTTTAAGCTGAATGATATAGGATGAAAAATTCAGTGTCATACTGACAACCTCTTGATTGTAAATTAAAATGAGAAAATGATTTTACATATTGTTTCCTTTATTCTAATCTATTTTTTACTGCTCAGGTAAAATGATCAAAATTTTACAAGAAAACTGAAATAAAAAAATTCTGTCATTAAATGAACATAACTGAGCATCATGAATTAGCTTATTTGTTATTGTAAGAAATTTAAGTTTTAAAAAATAGATTTATTATTTCAATTCAATACTCAACTACAAAATTTTACTATTTTTTAATGCAAAAATTTCAGCTGAGAAATTTTATACAATCTAAAGACAAAAATATATGTTGACAGTAGGCAGGTGCTAATGCTAATGAATCCGTCAAGTTCTTTTCTTTTCTTCTTCTATTCTTTCCCAGGGCTCAGGATGCTGGTTTTGTGACTGATGTCATATTTGGTGTTCTTGTGACAGAAAGGAAGTATGGAAAACTAATGCCATAAACTTTAAAGATGTATTCCATGTCTTATGGGAATTGTCATTGGCTATCAGAAATGATAATTCAGTATTGACAAATTGTTCATAATTTATCCTGTGAAACAAATTGAGCACCAAAGCTATATTTTATTTTCTACTTATACTGTTGTGTTTGGATTATTTTTTTAGAGAAACTATTACTGTTTATAGCCAGATTTCAAAATATCCAGGAGAAGGCATTATCTCTGCTGTTATCTTCCAAATTATTTTTAGTAAGGATTAGTCAATAACCAGACTTCAGCTTCTTTGAAATCAAACTTATTTTAGCATTATTAAGAAAGCAAAATGTGGAAATAAAGATAAGATGATGCAATATTAAAATTACTTTCTATCAAACAGTCTATTGCTCATTACAGGATAATTTAGGCTCGAATGGATTTTTGGAGTTCATATATGCTAACCTGTTCTTTGAAGCAGGGTTATCACTAGAGCTAGATCAGGTCACCTGAGGTCTAGTGAAGTTTGGAAGTCTCCAAGGATAGAGGTCCCACAGCTTCTCTGGGCAGCCAGTTCTAGAGCTTCAGCAAATTCATTGTGATTTTGCTTATAATCTTCCTTCTTCATTCATGAATAGGTTAATTTCTTTTTTTCATATATTACATTCATCTTTTTTAATTTTATTTTTTTTCTGTATATTTTCCAGATCGGCTAACTGATTTGCTTCCTTATTGGTTTTCAACTGGTCAAGATTGTCCTGTGAGACACAGGCACGATGCACATTAAAACTAATATTACCAAAGGTATGTGCAGTTTGAATTTGGAGATAGCAAGTCTGCAGAAAGCTAAGAGAAACAATAATATTTTAGATTAACTCTGTATTTTATCTTTGTGTTACAGGCTTTGAAAGATATTCAATTTTTGAAACCTTTCTCTGAAAATTTCCTGATAATCTGAATGAAAAACCAGACATCTAAGGCTCCTTCACTTGCCAGCTTGCGTAGGATAATAAAAAATAGCACAACGGGAATAACACATAGTGAAGCACCATCTCTACTACAGGGATGAAATGGCAATATCACAGGAAGCTGGGAATTTAAAGGGCTCATTATTTATCCAATCATTTGTTATTTTGGAAGCTGTTGTTTCTTTTATTTTTTTTTCTTTTTCTGTTTCAGGCATTAGTCACTGGGTTGATTCAAGTTCACTATTGGGCTACTTAAAATTACGATTTGCAAATGAGGTGCAAATGCCTGAGTATTTGTATGTATGTGAGAGAGAAAGTACATGCACAGTTCTATGCAATTACAAGCAGAGTTACATGGGGCATCATAATCACAGTAGCTGGAACAATTGGTTGTCACGGATTTCTTGCTCTGAAAGAGTGGCTTTGGATATCTTTTCAGCATTGTGCTACATTGACATCCCAGACGGATCTTGAAAACATCATCCCAAAGATTTCTATTACTCTTTGTTGGAGATGCATGAGAAACTTCATGAAGTCTAGGGTAGGGGTCTTCGGTACGGCTACTGATTTTAGGTGAAAGGCACAGGGGTTTTTTTTTGCTTTCTAATTTCTTTACCAATAAGGGGAGTGACATTTACTGTAGTTACGTGATTTGAATATTCATAGTTATAGTGATTCTTCCTCTTAAAAATATATATAATTTCTCCAAAAAAAGAAATCTTAAGACACGACATTATTAAGTTCTCAAATGTTATGCACTAACAGCTATTCTGGGCAGAAACAGTTATTGGTTTACTGTGGGGATATCATCACCATTCCAAAGTGGAAATTTACCATAACTATAAAGCTATTTTAAAAAAAAAAAAGAAAAGTGTTTCCTGTTCAGTCATCTCTTTTTAGAATTATTTTATCTATCAGTGAAATAATAAATACATAAAAAAAATGTCTGTTAGATAAAATTTTGGTCTGATGTATGACTAACCCTGACATACTGCAAAAGGTGATAACAAATGAGGAATTAAAACATTCTCCAGTGATTACTGCCACCTCCAAGACACAGAGGAAGAACCAGGAGGAGGCAGAGACAAGCCTAATAAGATGGTAGCCTGTTTTTCCTTATGTATCTGTCAAAGTCAAAAGAAAAAAGGGGAAGACTGTAGTAAATGATATCTGCAGTCCCAGAGCAGGAGGTGGGTTCAGGACGGGGAGTGGGACTGACTCAATTTACTTTTTCAGCAGTTTCTTGAAAGTCTAGTAGTTCATACACTGACTCAAATGCAGAACTGTGCCTTAAGGCAATGTCTAACCAATTGCCACTATATCTCGCTTAGTTTGCCACTATCAAAGATGTTTGAGTTTTCTAAATTGTTATTGTTTTTACTGCTCATGGAACCCGCTGCATGTTAGGGAAGAGAAAATGTGTATTTTATCAAAATAGTTTAAAAGTGGGTTTGTGGGTTTGTACACAAACAATCCTGAAGTTTGGTTTCATTAAAGAAAAGGAGCAGAGTATTTGTAATCATGCTGGCTAATCATGCATAGTAATTTTGTTGATCAGAGACAGTAATGTCTCAGACAGTCATTGCTAATAAGGGTGATAGTTTATGTTTAGGACACGCAGACTCATGGACTGTATCCATAGTAGTGCATTAGCATGCCCAGAAAATGAGGCACAGAATGGCCCATCTTTGATAATAAACTTGCTTAGATCTGAGAGCACAATGTAGAGCACACAAGCTGCTTGCTGGGAATGGTCACTCAAGCCACAACTTGAACTGGGGTGGGATAGATACTTGGCCTAGGCTGAAACCTGTCCATGAGCAATTCTTGCAATTTAACAATACAGACAGCTGATTCCCAGCATCCAGGATTATCTCCACTGCTGTTCAGTTTACTAATATTTTTGTAGCCACAGGCATTCTTTCATATGGTGTAACTGCTTCTTTCCCACAGCAGCTTAGTGGATGGTGTATTACAAGCATGCTGTTCCCCAGAGTGTATGTTGCTCAAAGTCTTCCATTTGCATTGAATTTATTAAATTTGAAGACATTCATTAACATAAAGCTCTTTGGACAAAGTTACTAATTCTCCATTAATTTTTTTCTATCTATTCTCTCTCTCTCTCTTCCCCGACCCGAACCCCTCAGCCCCTTTGGAAACTGACAGTATCTCCAAAGACACATGGGGTTATTTTGAGTGCTTTTCAGTCAGCGTGTGGTCTCCAGGGTGATGATGATGGTGTTACTCAAAGAAGTAACCAGTCAAACACAAGCTACGCTCCACTTAATTTTATTTAAAGTAGTTGATTGAAACACATGGAAAAGGTGTGCCAAATTCAGGGGAAAGCACGGACTCAGACCCACACAAAATCAGACACATATGGGTCTTGGGTGCTCAGCTGGCCATGCCAGAGGGTCCTCTTAGAGTGGTGGTATCCAGGCAGTGTTGCACAACTGCAACAAGGTGTCTGCAGCAGGACTCATCCTGCAGGAGGCCTTAGGGTTTGCCCTACCACAGCTTCAGGGTCTCAAGCCACAACCCTGTTGTAAGCCTCTGGGGCTGCCAAGCCACGTCCTTCTTGGAAACTGCCACCCTGGCACCCTAGCCTGGTCCAGTGGGACTTTATGGATTGGGCCTGTGTTTTTCTTGACCAGGGCATTCAAACCCCTCTTCTGCTGCTCTTTGCTGACTCATTGCAGCCTTGACCATTTTTCACTCATACAATCTGTAGGCTATCAAACTTTACCTCAGCCGGAACAGCAACACTAGGAGTCACTTTCTCTGCTAATGTCTAGAAACCACATTTGACATCCTTTATAGTTCACATAAAGAAATGGGCAATATTTCTGACTTTCTTAAGTGTACATTAAAATGAGATTAATATTATTCTAACAGTGTGTTAAGCTCCTCTGGCTGTAAAAAAAGCTTATAAAAATAGATCAGCCACAGGTGCCTATGTTCTGGGTGTCTACCTAAAATGAGGAAGATCCTCAAGAACCTCTTGAGAAGTCATTTACATTTCATAACATTTGGTGATTTATGCATTAGAATACACAATATATCAAGAAATGAGTGACTCACGCATTGCTTGTTATTCTGAGACACTGAAATCTATAATTAGAAATCCCATATAATTGATTTTTGCTACTACCCTTTTGTACCTTTTCTCCTTTAGCTATCTCAAAATTAAAGCTGAAAGGTTCACGTTTGTACAAAGATTCTGGGCATTAGGAAGCTGTGCCCTGTGCAACCGAGTACTTAAACCTGGGTATCTGTAGTATTAATATCTCTCATATCAGGCTTCACTCCAGAAAAACAAAGGAAAATAGAAGAGAAAGGAGTCACACTATGAACTTCTCATGGTGAAACCTAAATTCCTAAATTAGCTTTCTTCATTATGTTCTGCTTATAGTTTTGAAGAAAAGAAAGAAAAGAGAAGGGTCAATATATTTACTTTAAAACCTCTTTTTTTTTTTTTAAATTGTTTTGGTTTCCTGTAGCTGTCATAGAAGATAAAAGCCACTGAAGACTTTGGCTGTAATTCTCATATTCATACGGAGAGAAATAACTTCTCTCTGTGGATTAATTTATTTGAATGATAATATGTAGAAGTTCCATTTTCATAAAGTTGTTTTTGATATTTCTTGTTTATTTTAATGCTCAGCTCTTGTTCTGCATCACTAAAATAAATAAAAAACAAAGCTGAAGACTCAATTTGCAGTTTGTTTCAGATTTTTAAACAAATGACTGAGTTTGTCCTTGCATTAGAATTAATTAAGCATGTCTCTATTTTTGTGAAGTGTTTTCAGGGGAATGGTAATTTCTAGACATTTCTAATGAAAACAGTTCATAACAAGATCAATAGCATGACTTCGTAATTATGAAGTTCTTGCTATTATTCAAGTACTCACTATAACCAGTTTAACTCATTACCGGCAGGGGGCTCACAATTAAAAATTTGGAGGGGTTGAAATGCAAAAGCAAACTGATGTCTCCTTGTTACAAAAACATATTGCTAAGTTGCTTGACATCTTAATGTAGTATGCTATCAAAAGACATCCAGCAATACTGCTGCTACACCAAAGGCTGTTAAAATGAATTGCTGGATGTCCCTCTAGGAGCCTCACTGATTACAGATATTAGATCATTTTCAACTTAAATATAAACCTAACAGATTTAACATGTAGCAGAAAAAACAGCATGAGAGATACTACAGGCACCAGGCAGTTTATAGTCCGTCACTGTGGGTACACTATTCATATGGCACTGATGTTCTAGTACCCACTGCCTAAGGTTTAACAGGGCATGGGCCGTTTTCCAGTTAACTACAAAATCAGAAGGTGTTCAGCAACTGCAGGAAAATAAAATTTTGGGTGACGGTAAAATTTCTATGCCATTGTTATGGGTAGGAGTTGTTTCTGGACTTTTTAGTACCAATGGGTCTTTTTCATGGACTGAATGGCACGCTTCCAGTCTCTTTGGATCTGCCTTAGTAAAACATAATTTAGTGCTGCTATGCTGGCAACCTAGTAATTAGCATCACACACAGAGTGAGCCTATTTGTCTCCCTGTGATAAATGTAACGTACACAAATAGAGGATACTCACATGAATGTAAATATAGGTTGGCAGCCCTATAATAAAGATGAACTAGTTTTAACAAGTCCAGTAGCATGTAAAGCTTTTCTGACCAACTTACAAGCAGTGAGATACAAACTGAACTGGTAAGCATTTGTGATTAAATTGAAAATATAAGAAAATATATGGAAGAAAGTAAAATAATATAATTTTTTTTTTTTTTCGTATTTATTTAAAAAAAGGAAATATCAGTTCCTTCCGGTATGTCCTAACTTTGTGACAGGTTATCCTTATCAGAATCATGCCAATATTTGATTGTTTGCTTTGCAGACTGAACCAAGGATAAACTCAGGTTCAGTCATGTCCTAATTATTTTTGTTTGTCTTTTTCGAAATTAAGCGTATGTGTGTGTGAGTAATGGAAAACACTTGTAGATATTAAAATACAAATATTTAAATATGTTTTTGAATGTCTGAAATGTCCCAATAGCTATTAATAAAAGTTAAGGTAATGAAAGAGTGAATTTAGGAATTACAATGGATAATGGAAGTATTTCTTACACTCTACAGTAGGGCAGCAGTCAGAAAACCCAAGCAAGATGTAGAATCCATCTTTATGTATTTAACCAGATTTTTTTTCTCTTGCAGGGAAGAAGAGAGAGATTTCAGTTTTTCTGCCATACCCAAAGTGCATTCCCAACACCATGCATTTTAAGACAAACCTTAGTCTCTGCTGTTGATTCTGTTCTTCTCTACATTAAATATTTAAGTGTTTTTTAAAACATCAAGCAAAAACTTAAGACAGTTGTCTAGGTATATACCTAGCTTCCAAACCTGACTACAATGATGATTAAATATTTAGTAAAGGTAGAGCAGAGTCCCTGGGAGAGACTGACAGCATCCTTTCTTGAAACATACTATAAGATAGTAGAGTATTCTCACTGGATATCTTGGCTGAGGTCCCTGAAGAAAGGCAAAATAATTCTGTCAAGGACTTTAGATTAATGCCCTAGTCACTAGGTTATCGGGTAAGGAAACAGTCAGAGCCTGTGTTATAAGGTTGCAGCTCTTCTCTTGTTGGTTTTGTTTCAGAGGTAGGGTGGCTTCTATTACAAATTTTCCAAAACAGAACGTTCCAAAATAAGGAAACAACTCTTTTGGATTCCCCAAATTTCTCACTGCTTTGGGAAGATTTTTTTCATAGTAAGGGCTGTTTTTTTTTTCCAAATAATTCTAGATTAAACATACAGAAAATAACATCTGATCATGAAACAAGCCTCCCGTGTCACTCTGATTTAAGTATTTAATTCTTGGTATGTCTTGGTATAAAGAATAATAATTTATGTTTGGCAAAATTCTTCCCACCCGAAGGACTAGTATTGGTTTTTTTTTTTTTTTACATTTTTACAATGCAAAATTAAAAATATTTTCTGTTTCTTCTGGTAATTATTTCGATAGCTGAGTGTGTTAGAAAGAACAAAAAGAATGCAGTTTTGCAAAAATTCAGAAACTTTGAAATTTGTTTTAATGCCATTATAGAATGAAATTAAGATCTTCCAAAATATCTAAAAATATAGGTAGAATCAAAGTGTGCAAGACTCCATTGATTCAATTTTTTTTCTCACAGACAGAGTAGAAACTGAAATTCTTGTATCACCGAGGATGACCTGTACCATGTTGCCTATGGTAGAAATGCCACTCAGGAACTGAAGAACACTTCATGTTATGTAGAAAGTTCAGGGTTTCTACAAAGAAGCACATATCTGGGGGGGATGGGAAGAAAAAAAAAAGAAAAAAAAATTCAGAATATTCTATACCGCTCACTGTCAAGGATAAAGCTTTCATTTCTTTTAAATTTGAGCTTCTTTGATACTTAGAGCTACTGTAAACAAGCTGTGTCTCAGCACTATCTGTGCTAAGCTAAAGAAATAGATCTCTTGAAGCTTCTCAACTGCATTTAGTCTTCCTTTTTATCAGTACTGTTTATTCTTGTTTTGTGTATTTGTGTTTCAATTTGCCAATAGCCATATTTAAGTGCATACAAACAACTATCATTCTAAATTAAAAATCAGTTTCCACATGCTAAAAGCACAAATAAAATTATTTCCTGTTCTCACACACTGTAAGCTTTTTGTTTTCAACTGAAGAACAGCTCTTTTCTGTCACAGCTATAATGGGTGCTATCATTGAATGTTGTTTTTAGCAGTTCCTAGATCTTTTCAGAATCATTAGGTACAATTTTTCCCTTCCTCAGCTTTGCTAATTGGCTGTACTAAAAAATATTTTGTGCAAATAAGCTTAATTTACTAAGTAGTCCATATTTCTATGAATAATTGCCGCCTTGAGCATTTTTTTTGCTTTTCTGCCAATCTTTTCTTCTGTAAATTTCATCAGCATTCAATTTATGTTTTTACTCTGGATCACTGCTGAAATGTTGAAAAACATAAGGCTAATCCTGATGGACCTCAACTAGGAACAAATGCTACTTGATTGTAATTCCTGATGGTGGCTGTTATATTAAATCTACCAGCAAACTGACAGAATCAGAGTATCACAGAAAGGCTGAGGTTGGAATGGACCTCTGGAGATCATCTTCTCCAACGTCCCCTATCAAGCAGGGACACCTAGAGACAGTTTGTCAGGACCTTGTCCAGATGGCTTTTGAATATTTGCAACGATGGAGACTCCACAACATCTCTGGGCAACCTGTGCTTGTGCTTGATCACTTTCACGGTAAAAAAAGTTTTTTCTGCTGTCCAGGCAGAACTTCCTGTGTTTCTGTTTGTTCCCATTACCTCTTGTCCTATCACTGGGCACTACTGAAAAGATCTTGGCTCCATCTCCTTTACATCTTCCCTTCAGATATTGATGAGATACTCCTGACTGTTCTCTTCTCTAGGCTAAACAGTCCCAGCTCTCTCAGCCTTTCTCATAGGAGAGATGCTCCAGTCCCTACTTTTGCTGAGATGTCTTTAGCAGCGGCAAAGGTGTTTGAGCCTTTCTGATTTCTTGCTCAAGATCCTTAATCATCTTGCTAGACCTTTGCTAGACTCTCTCCAGTATGTCCATGTCTCTCTTATACTGAGGAGCCCTGAACTGGACGAAGTAGTCAAGGTGTGGCCTCTGCTGAATGGAGCTTCCTACTGGCAACACACCCCCTAATGCAGCCCAAGGTACCATTAGCCTTTTTTGACACAAGGGCAGATTTGTGGCTCACATTCAACTTGGTGTCCAACAGGACCCCAGATCCTTTTCTGAAAAGCCGTCTTACAGCTGTGCAGCTTCTGCTGGTGCCTGGGGTTGTTCTTCCCCAGGTGCAGGACTATGCACTTCTCTTTGTTGAACTTCATGAGGTTCATTCCTGTCAGCCCATTTCTCCAGCTTGTTAAAGTCCCTCTGAATGGCAGCACAACCTTCTGGTGCATCAACCACTCCTCCCAGTTTTGTGTCATCTGTAAACTTGCTGAGGGTAAGATTGTCCAGATTGTTAATGAATTTGTTGACCAGTATTGGACCCAGTGTCACAGAGTTATTGCACAAGTTAATGTTAACTTTGCTAGTAGCATTTAATACTTATTTTACTATGACATCAGGTGCACATTATACTTTACCTGTTTTATCAAACATGTTACATTTACACAGCTCTCTTCATCTGCCAGATCTGTTCTTTCAGTGCCTGAAATACAAGTTTGCTTGATAGGCCATTTTCCATAAAACCTTCTCCTATTCTGTAATTGAGCATTGTACTAGCTCATTCATTATTTTGTGTTGAAGTTAAGAAATTTCAGTCTTCAGGGAAGCGAAATGTGATATTCCACATCCTGCATATAACCTACACAACAATAAACCAGCACAGATTTGGGATTTTAAATAGTGAATACTCAGAATAAACTATTTGTGAACAGTCTACAGCCTAGTAATTATTCATGTAAATTGAAGAATAGGAAAGTTTCATTATGAATTATTCAGCCAACTCTCTTGGATGAGTGTGTGTGTAATCATTTATTAAAATCTGTATAATATATTGAACAATTAAAATGCTGTATTTACTTGGTCTAAAAGATGATAGCATGCTAGGAGTGGAAAATGTTCAAATGAATGAAATGAGAAAATGTATGAATTTAAAATAATCAGAAAGTTCTTTGAGACAAAAAGAGAACAATGGAACAATAAGAACATGTAGATATACAAACTCAAATGTTATAAATAATATTTTATGATGTAGTTAGAGATTAATGTTATTTACAATTTTGCAGAGTACTGAGATTATTAAATACAAAAATAAAACATTTTAACTCCCCCTAGTTTTTCTTAAGCTCAGGGAATTAATATCAGAAAATAAATCATGAATTTTTTTAGTTGAACATCCAAATGAACAAAATATGTAGCCTGGATATTTAAACTGAAGCTTGAGAAAAAAGATATTTATCATCATTTGCCTAAATATTGTGTGGAAATATTAAAAAAAAGGTGTTTCTGGAACTTATGAAGTATAGTGTATTGCACAAGAAATAGCCTAATAAATTCAAACTCCATTTGAAGAAATAAAAATGAAGATTTCCTTGCTTTTTCTGCTATATATTTCGAAAGCATCAAATGCATGCTCTTAGAAGAGAAACGAAATATATTTTTATCAGGTACATTTTTTGATTCCTGTGTTGAATGAAAATAAACAAACCAACAACAACTCCCTCCCTCAATCCATAAACCCAATAATTGAAGCCACAAAGATTATCATTGATTTCTTCAGGTAAGGGAATTTTTTTTATTTCTCCCTGCCTCCACTTCACTTTCATTTGACAGGTTCAGAGAGAGTTGCTTTTGCCCTGGAAAGTAGAAGATGTGTGAGATGTGTGATACTAAGGGAGTTAGATTATTCTGAGATATGATTAAACAAGCAGATTCACTTAATTTTAAAGAAGAGATACTTCAGAGAGAGGCTGAAAGTCCATGACAGGTGGGCTGAGTACAGAGTAGTGCAGGACTTCAGACTGATCTCCAAAATTTATCTGTGTTTAACAGACCATCTTAATATTAAACATCTAAAAAAGGTGTCAGTTTTCTCTGGAGAAAATTAATACCAAAAAAAAAACCCCAACCATTCTGAAACTGAGGTTAAAAATCATTTAAATTTACTAAATGGCTACCCAGTTTTGAAAAATGATATAATTCTCTGTTTAGCTGAAATTTTTCCACATGTATCTGGCTAGTCAGCTCCAGCCAGCTTCCCTCTGACTTGTTCTCACCAACAAGGAGGGGCTGGTAGGGAATGTGAAGCTCAAGGGCAGCCTTGGCTGCAGTGACCATGAGATGGTAGAGTTCAAGATCCTTAAGGAAGCGAGGTGGGTGCACAGCAAGCTGACTACCCTGATCTGAGGATAACTTCTTAATGTGATACTGGACCTGTTGGTCACAAGCAAAGGCGAGCTAATCAGTGACATCAAGATTGGGGTCAGCCTGGGCTGCAGTGATCATGCACTAGTGGAATTTGCAGTCCTGAAGGATATGGGTCAGGCAAAAAGTAAAGTCCGGACACTGAATTTTAGGAAAGTAAACTTCCAGCTCTTCAAGGAGTTAGTAAATAGGGGCGCCTGTGAAACTACCCTCAGGGACAAGGGAGAAGAACAGAGCTGGAGATCTTTAAGGATGCTTTCCATAGAGCACAAGAGCTCTTGATCTCCAGGTGTAAGACATCAGGGAAGGAAGGCAAGTGAATGGCATGGTTGAGTTGAGACCTGCTGATCAAACTAAAGGGCAAGAAGGAAAAGCACAGGCAGTGGAAGCAGGGACAGGTATCCTGGGAAGAGTATAGGGATGCTGCCCAGTTGTGTAGGGATGGGATCAGAAAGGCCAAGGTGCAGCTGGAGCTGAACTTGACAAAGGATGCAAAGAATAATAAGAAGGGCTTCTACAGGTATGTCAGCCAGAAAAGGAAGGTCAAAGAAAGCACACTCCCCCTGATGAACAAGACTGGCAAACTGGTAACAGCAGAGGAGGAGAAGGCTGAAGTAGTCAACAACTTTTTTTCCTCCTTCTTCACTGACAACCTCTCTTCCCACACCTCTCAAGTGGATGGACCACAAGATGGGGACTGTGAGCAAAGTCTGTAAGAGAAGATCAAGTTCATGACTACCTGAGGAACCTGAACGTAAAGAAATCTATGGGACCTCACAAGTTGCATTCCAGAGTCATAGAATCATTGAATCATCGAATGGTTTGGGTTGGAAGGGACCTTAAAGATCACCTAATTCTAACTGCCCCTCCATGGGGACACCTTCCACTAGACCAGGTTACTCAAAGCCCCATCCAACCTGGCCTTGAGTCCTGAAGGAATTGCTGATATATTTGCTAAGACACTCCCCGTGATATCTGAAAAGTCACAGCAGTCAGACGGAGTCCCTAGTGACTGGAAAAAGGGAAACTTGCACCCATTTTTTAAAAGGGTAGAAAGGAGGATCTTGGGAACTACCGACCTGTCAACCTCACCTCTGTGCCTGGGAAGATCATGGAACAGATCCTCCTAGAAGCTGTGCTAAGGCACATGGAGGACACAGAGGTGATTTGAGACAGCATCATGGCTTCGCCAGGGGCAAGTCCTGCCTGACCAACCTGATGGTTTTCTATGGTGGAGTGACTACATCAGTGGACAAGAGAAGAGCTGCGGATGTTGTCTATCTGGAGTTTTCTAAGACCTTTGACATGGTCCCCCACAACATCTTTCTCTCTAAATTGGAAAGATATGGATTTGATGAGTGGACTGTTTGGTGGATGAGGAATTGGTTGGATGGTCACATCCAGAGGGCAGTGGTCAATGGCTCAATGTCCAGATGGAGACCGGTGACAAGTGGCGTTCATCAGGGGTTTGTACTGGAACCAGTACTGTTTAATATCTTCATCGATGACATAGACAGTGGGATTGAGTGCACCCTCAGCAAGTCTGGGGAAAACACCAAGCTGAGTGGTGCAGTTGACACACCTGAGAGATGGGATGCCATCAAGAGGAACCTGGACAAGCTTGAGAAATGTGCCCATGTGAACCTCATGAGCTTCAATAAGGCCAAGTGCAGGGTCCTGCACCTAGGTCAGTGCAACTCGCAGTATCAATACAGGCTGGGCGGAGAACAGATTGAGAGCAGCCCTGAGGAGAAGGACTTGGGGGTGTTGGTGGATGACAATCTCAAGATGAGCCTGCAATATGCACTTGCAGCCCAGAAATACAACTGTATCCTGAGCTGCATAAAAAGCAGCGTGGCCAGCAGGTTGAGGGAGGTGATTCTGCCCCTCTATTCTGCTTTGGTGAGACCCCACCTGGAGTACTGTGTCCAGTTCTGGAGCCCTCAGCACAAGAAGGGCATGGACCTGTTGGATCAGGTCCAGAGGAGGGCCATGAAGATGATCTGAGGGCTGGAGTACTTCTCCTATGAGGACAGGCTGAGAGAGTTGGGGATGTTGAGCGTGGAGGAGAGGAGAGGAGAGGAGAGGAGAGGAGAGGAGAGGAGAGGAGAGGAGAGGAGAGGAGAGGAGAGGAGAGGAGAGGAGAGGAGAGGAGAGGAGAGGAGAGGAGAAGGGAAGGGAATGGTAGACCATACTTCTCTGATATTACTCACCTACCACTAGTGCTCCATACACCTCAGTTTCAGAGTGGTTTCCCAAGTGAACTATTTTGCAGGCACCTACCTAGTGGGATCTGGATGCAAAGTGTTATCTCCTGAGGTGATTCAAACACCAAGAAAATGCTCTGATCTCAAGTATATAAAAAAAGTGAAAGTTGTCCTGATATTTGGAGAAAGAAACATGTTTTTTAAACAAATAACACAAATGCATGAATGAATAGATGCAAAAAAATCTGTAGTCAGGACTTATTTTTTCCATATATTTCCTAGAGTGGCTGTACTCCAATTTACACAGATGTGAAGAAGATAAAGAAATTGCAAGCAGGCAACTACTTTGAATTGTTTCATATTAATCTTTCCCATTGTTTCAACAGAGTCCTCACTACTGGTAAAATGGTAAATTTATTTTTAGTGTCTTTCTTCTGGGGAGTAAAACTCTTACAAATGTTTTCTCCTTTTTTGTAAAATTTCTCAGTAAACTTTAGTGTTCAGGAATGCAGTATTTTAACTGAAATAAGTTATAAAACACAAAGCTTATTGACATCTGTTTTTTTCGTGCCTTAGGTTAAAGCTTAATTATCTTAATAATTGAGCTTTATTATCATAATTACTATAACATTTTAATGTGTATATTCTCCCAACACACAGTTTGTCCTTAAGGAGGATACAGCCATGCTGTTATCTCCATATCATGAAGGGTGAAGTGGGGCACACAAAAGCTAAATGTTTTGATTAATATCACAGAAAATGTTTGTGTGAGAATAGGGAATTAAAGACAACTTTTCTTTCCCTAAATCCTAGTGGTCCTTCTATTAACCTTTACCTCAATCAGAATACTTTAAATATATGAATCTTCTTTGTTGTAATTGGGTTTTTATATTTGTAAGACTTCTTTTTCCCAATAAAGAAGCAGACATAAAAATTGCCAGAAGCTGTGAGAAAGGCATCAGTGTACCAGTAGAAGACAAGTCTGAACTCCAGGCAAAGTTATACGCATTTTGGCCAGTATTTAAGTGCACATTTAATCCAGACCCAGTCAACACTTAGTAATGCTGCTTAACTTGAGTCCTGCAGGCCAAAACAGTTCCAGCAGCTCTAGACATATACGTACTTAAACACACAGGGGAAATTAAAACTCACAGAAAGAGAGTGAACTTGGAGGAATAGGTATTGATTCTTCATAGAAATGTTTTATTAGTAGAAATGGTTCTAACCAAGTTGTTTTATAAACCTATATTAAAATGACAGTAGTAGATTAAAATGTTATAGTATATACCCAGAAGATATAGCAGCACTGGGGGAAAGGAGGGCCAGTCAAACAATATCCGGCTCTTTAGAACACTACCACTGACAGGTGAAAGGCTGAATAGACATCTAAAAGCAGACAGGAGGATTTTGGTGTTTCTCACCACACCTCCCCTGACAAAACTGCAGCTCTAGCATGTATCTGCCTCTGCATGCAGTTGTGGGAGCAGAGTGATGCAGCAGCAAATGCCTCCTGGAGTGCAGTTAGGTTTTCATGGGTTCGCTCCCTCCCGTTCTTACTTGTTCCCATGCCCCAGGGGATGTAAATCTTACTCTGTAGCTATAATAAGATCCTGAACTGAGCTGAGATTCAGTTTCTTATCTGGACCAAAGCTCTGCTCAGCCCAGTTGAGAGAAAGGAAAGAGAATAAAGGGGTTTTTAAATCTAGTTAGTGCCAATATTTATTATCATTTTTCTTAGAAAATAAGAACTGTCAGTGAAGTGTTTGAAACCCCCTAGGGTAATAACTTTCTCAAACTTCAGAAATACCATGTAGTTGTTATAAATCAAAATGCTGTGTATTTTCATTTCCTTTCCTGTAATTAAAAGTTTGCTTTGATGTTTAAATGCACAAGTATACCCAAGAGTAGAGTAGCTAGAAAGTGTTCATATTTGATGCTTCTGTAAACCAATGCAATTTAACTCTTATTAATAACAGAAATTAGAAAAAAATCCCCATGTTAAAAATCTTCCCTGTAAAAGGTTTGGTATAATGAGTCCTTTCTTACAGACAACAACAAACTGTAACAAGTGAAAACTGGGAGAAGAAAACTCTGTTTTAAAAGACATTAAAGTTGTTGGATGGTGCATAGGTTGTAAGAGCTTGACAAGCTAAGAAAAGGACACACTGTTTGAATTAAACCTATAGGACTAGGAAAGAACCTAGGAGGACTCACATAAAACTACAGTGAAACACTGCTAGGCAGTTACGCTGTTCTTTTTGTCACACGGCAAGTTGGTTTGGTAGCGTGCCACTAAACTGCAGGATCTGAGAATGCCTCTTGATTCTTGGCTCTGGCTGTGTCCCACCTCCATGTGCACACAAGGCATCTTCCTCATCCTTCTTTCCTGGTTTCCTACAGGGTGAAACCCTGACACAGTGGCCAGAAGAGTGCAATGATGAGCTCTGGCTGGTTCACCTGCCTATGGGACTGAGGACTTAGTAATTCAGTGAACATACATTTGTCATAGTTTAGTCTTTCCAAAGTAGCTGGTGCCTGGAGACTGGCTCTGCTGGTGAGATAAGATGAGTGATTGTCTCTCCATTGTTTGTTTTTTTTTTTTTTTTTTTTCTTTCTTATATTTCCTTCACTTATTTAACCATCTTTCTTTTGACTGGGGAATTTTTCTTCCACCCGTTGGGAAACTGGAGGGAGTGAGTATCTGGTGGGTTTTTAGTAGCTGGCCAGGGTAAACCCTTCACAAATGTGTACGAACATATAGTTGTCACCAACAATTTCTCTCCACATATGTATCCTTCCTGACCACATACCATGTTAAAAATACAATGAAACCAAAATTCAAAAAGGATTTTCAAAAATAAAATACAAAAACTTTAGTTATCTTCAATGTGATTTTGTAACAGTCCAGAAGATCAGATGCTGTCAAAATTTAACCGAACTAATAATAGTTGCTGTTTATTTTTATTCCTCTCCCAGTTAATTGTTTTGTAGCACAACAAGAATTTGTTAATGAAATATATTGGTTTCCTCAAGTTCTTGGTAAACTCAAATGGCACTGGAACTGGAATTAATTGGCAGTTTCAGCAGGGATAGAAAAGGTTGAAAAGAAACGGAAAATGACCAAGTTTTTCTCTCACCTCTAGAAACAGCCTTCTGAGCTTTTGAGGCCAGTAGCATGACACAGGACACTCTGAACACAATTACTTATGTGACTCATACTCTAACTGGTCTGTGGCTAAAAAGAGCTGCTTCTTTTTTTCTGGCAAGTCTATCAGTATTGGATAAATATAACTTAAAATAGATGAAACAAAAAAGAAATCCAGCTGTAAAGTTTTGATGAACTCCAAGAGCATTTTAACTCTTGAAGTTTCTAGTATTCTACTATGAATTTTATTCTTAGACGTGCTTCAGTTTGCACCTAACTCATTCCAGTTCAAAAAGAAATTGAGTATAGTTATAGTTTCCTAGATGCATCCTGTATTAAATCCTTTTGAAATATTTTCATTTCTTTTCTGGAATAAACATATTCTCCAAAATGTCCATGAACAGATAGACTTCTTAATAAGCCTGAATCTAAGGTAAGATTAATTCTTTCCAAATTACTTGATACAAATAAAAGTGCATTGTCTGGATAAGGCATTTGGAATGAGATCAAGACCTCTCAATATAACCATCTGAGCTGTAAGAACTGTGCGCTAAACTAGTTGTCTAGATGTCATCCGTGGCTACTGAATGGATTAAATGGATGTGTTGCTGTCTGTAAGTCCTCCTCCCTTTTCATGACCTAGAGAGGACTTTGTGATAAAATAGTAGTTAAGAATAAAATTTCTATGCTGTACAGGAATTTTATGTGTTTATATATGATGAGATATATATACAAAGCACCACTGTCAGTAAGTATTCCAACTTACTTTTTTTTTAATATGAGAAAATGAGAACTTTTATTATTTGCAGTCACAACTGCTGCCTTAATGTGGTCTTTGTACAATTTCTAAGAGTTTTGTCTGCAAATGTGACTGTTTATGTACGTACTTTTAAAAAGTCTTCCTCAGAAGCTTCTGGACTTGATTGAATTGTGAGTGAGTCTGGGGTCCTGTTTGGCGGGTGGACCTCTCCATGTTTTTCCATGTACTCTGAGCCCTTTTTCCTACTTTACGTTTGGAATGCTTTCACCATGCAATATATAGGTATGTAATAGGCACACAGATATTTATCTAGGTAATAGTTGTATATAACTACGTAATGTAACGTAACGCAACGTAATGTAATGTAATATAATAAATTAACATAATATAAATTAATATAAATTAATATAAATTAATATAATACAATACAATATGATATGATATGATATGATATGATATGATATGATATGATATAATATAATATAATATAATATAATATAATATAATATAATATAATATAATAATGAGATGCACCCCAGAGTATGAGATGCACCCCACAGTCCTGAGGGAATTGGCTGATGCAATTGCCAAGCCACTCTCCATGATATTTGAAAAGTCATGGCAGTCAGGTGAAGTCCCTGGTGACTGGAAAAAGGGAAATATCGCACCCATTTTTAAAAGAGTAGAAAGGAGGACCCTGGGAACTACCGCCCTGTCAGCCTCACCTCTGTGCCTGGGAAGATCATGGAACAGATCCTCCTAGAAGCTATGCTAAGGCACACGGAAAACATGGAGGTTATTCGAGACAGTCAGCATGGCTTCACCAAGGGCAAGTCCTGCCTGACCAACCTAGTGGCTTTCTATGGTGGAGTGACTACATCAGTGGACAAGGGGAAAGCTATGGATATCATCTATCTGGACTTCTGTAAGGCCTTTGACGTGGTCCCCCACAATATCCTTCTCTCTAAGTTGGAGAGATACAGATTTGATGGGTGGACTCTTTGGTGGATAAGGAACTGGCTGGCTGGTCGCATCCAGAGGGTGATGGTCAATGGCTCGATGTCCAGATGGAGAGGGGTCACAAGTGGTGTCCCTCAAGGATCCGTACTGGGACCGGTGCTTTTCAACATCTTCATCAATGACATAGACAGTGGAATCGAGTGCACCCTCAGCAAGTTTGCTGAAGACATTAAGCTGAGTGGTGTGGTCGATGTGCCAGAGGGACGGGATGTCATCCAGAGGGACCTGGACAAGCTAGAGAGGCGGGCCTGAGCAAACCTTATGAAGTTTAACAAGGCCAAGTGCAAGGTCCTGCACTTGGGTCAGGACAACCCTCGTTATCAATACAGGCTGGGGCTGGGGGATGATGTGATGGAGAGCAGCGTTGCGGAAAAGGACTTGGGGGTACTCGTGAATGAAAAGCTGGGCATGAGCCTACAACATGTGCTCGCAGCCCAGAATGCCAATCGCATCCTGGGCTGCATAAAAAGAAGCATGGCCAGCAGATCCAGAGAGGTGATTCTCCCACTCTGCTCTGGTCTCGTGAGACCCCACCTGGAGTACTGTGTCCAGTTCTGGAGCCCTCAGCACAAGAAGGGCATGGACCTGTTGGAGCGGGTCCAGAGGAGGGCCATGAAGATGATCCGAGAGCTGGAGTACATCTCCTATGAAGACAGGCTGAGAGAGTTGGCGTTGTTCAGCCTGGAGAAGACAAGGCTCTGGGAAGACCTTATAGCAGCCTTCCAGTACCTGAAGGGGGCCTACCAGAAAGGTGGCGAGGGGCTGTTTGCAAGGGCATGTAGCGATAGGACGAGGGGCAATGGTTTTAAACCAGAGCAGGGCAGGTTTAGATTAGGCATTAGGATGAAGTTCTTTACAAGGAGGGTGGTGAGACACTGGAACAGGTTGCCCAGAGAGGTGGTGGAGGCCCCATCCCTGGACACATTCAAGGCCAGGCTTGATGAGGATCTGAGCAACCTGATCTAGTTGAAGAAGTCCCTGCTTACTGCAGGGGGGTTGGACTAGATGACCTTTAAAGGTCCCTTCCAACCTAACAGATTCTATGATTCTATAATATAATATAAATAAAATAAGCATATATGACCTGCTTTTTGTGAGCACATAAAATCCAGGAATGGAGTCTAAAGAACAAAATATGGAGAAGACAATTATAAGTAATTTAAAAAAAAGCTGGTGCTGATGTTTCAGACCCTCACAGGCTGCTGCTGACTATATTTTTGTTGTATATATATAGATGTTCAGATATATGTTAGACTGATATAAATATCTGGACGAGCACAAGATTAACCAAGGGAGATGAATTTGTGATAGAGCAGGGTAGAAAAAATCAATATGCTTCTTGGGAAGGATGCAGAAATTAGCCATTTTTCACCAATAATACTTGCCATTTAAATTAGTCTTTCATATACCAGATTTCTATTTCTTTATAATTTGATTTTCCATAACCTTTTTCTCAATATTTTTTAGTCACCATTTAAGACTGTAACATGGAAAAGCTGGAATGAAAGCATCTCATCCAGGTTGGTAAAAGCAATTTTTCCTCTTGCCAGCTAAGCGATAGGAAAACACAATATCAGAGATTCCTATTTTGAGTTTGTTTAGCATTATCTGAAAGAGAAGCCGCTGAGTACCACTAACTGCTAGAGGTCTCAACTGATTTAGAGTCCCGTTGCATTATGTGACAGAGTGTTTAAGTCTAGAAGGCTATGTAAATAACTAAAACTGTCAATCAATGTGAGGAAAGCTTCAGATTCCTATCCTAGGATCATATAGCAGTTGTCAACCAAATTCAGAGTCTCTGGGTTTGCTAAACCTAAGCTTGGAACAAAAAGCCATGGCCTTTTAACTCATATCCTAGAAAATCAGTTTCAGTTCTTACTGATAGAGGCGCATTCAAGTTTTGTGCGATCCCACTTTGGAATCTCATGCTAACCCAGCTTCTTTAACTAATCCCATGGCCCTCAGAAATAGATGCTTACAGTAGCACTTGTGCTACTTGATAAATCAACACCAGTATGTTCCACAGGTGCGTGCTAAACATACCCACAGCAATGACAAACAGCTGTCTATCATGATTGCATTTTTGATGCTTTAAATACAGAAAAAAAGTGCCTGTATAACTCATATTTGAAGCACATATGGTAGTTTGTCAGTTACCATCACTAAGAATGGTATTTTTCAAAGCTGATGATCTTCTAAAAAAAATTAAATTAAAGTAATCTGGCCCCAAATGGGAAAAAAAATCAGAACACTTTAAGACAAATAGCTTCTTGCTAAAACATCTAAATGCTAACTTCAGTAATTTCTTTGCTTAAAAAACACCTTAAGTTCTGTGCTACAGACACAATAAATTTTAGCACAAATGTGGGATTTGTAACATGAAACTTAACGCTTTAACTTGCAAATATTTCATTTATTAAGTATTGCGTAGCCAATGACATTACATACATGACTCATAAAACTTCCTCAGTAAGTCATACAAAAACATCAAAGCTTAAAATTATGAACTACATAAATCCAACATTTGTCATTTGTATCTCAGTTTGCTTATGATTTAATTTAAACTATGCAACATACAGAACTTCCTAGCAGTAAGCTGAACACAGTAATTACAAGATGAAGGGTTACTATTTTTAGTAATTGTTAACTTTGTGCGGATTTGTGGGGAAGAGGCCGGAAAGAAATGTTCATGTTTATATGATTTATATTTCTCAACTGTATCTGTTACTGTGGGCCACGGTATAAAAACTGTACATTATTATATACCAAGGATGGAGAAAATTATTCCTGAGTAGTTGTGTGAACAGATGCCATGGCCACCTGGATCCAAACATATAGGTACAGTTTTGTAAGGTTAAACAGATTATTTCCTGGAATTCAACAATATTTGTGAGTCAGTAGTAGAACGTATATCTCAGCCAAGGATTCTTGTTACTCTGGAAGCACCCAGTGCTTTTTGTAGGTCTTTCACATCTCTTGCCTCTGAGCAGATGGTCATGTTCTCCTCCCCTATCTGGGTATTTATACAGAGCCCTGATTACTAATCGTGTACACAGACGTAAAAGGATTACACTTTTATGTGGGTGAATAGGTTCTCCTACCTTGGTACAGTCTCTTATGTACTTGGAAAGTAGTGCTCGGTGAACATTGCCTATAAGGTATGGAGTATTTCAGGCTTATTTCCTGTCTTCCTTCAACACGTCCATGATCTCACTGGCTGAAACCACAGATGTGAATGTGCTGCCTGTTCCCACTTTATGTTGATTATGTAATTCAGACCAAAAAAGTAGTCAAGTTAACTCTCATGACCAATCATCTGGGCTATGTGGTTCTCCAACCTAAATGATCCCTTTTACATGTTCTTTTTTTTTACCGTTTGAAAATAAAGAATGGATTTTCCTTTATGTGATATAAAAATACACTTATTTACCAACACTACTTCAGATAAAAAGCATCTTTCAGAGTGAGGAACTTTATCATACTGTATACAAAGTTTCATCTATGTTAAAAAAGGAGTTTCATTTTTAAATCTGAATATGTGCATTTAAAATGTAATTCACTCCTTACGTGGCTGAGACTTTGCAGAATTTGGAGCTAAGGTAACAATGACTTGGAAATTTAAATAATAAGCCCTCACTGACATCAATTTTTTAATATCTTAGCTTTTGATGTTTTTGGTCCAATCAAATTTAGCATTCACCATCCATATTGTCCATAGGCTGTGCAAGGAGTAGCAGGCATTTCAAAAATCAAATCAAACCCCATTAGATGTTTGGGAAGATGGTCAAGTTTATTCATTATTCATTATTCAATTCCTTTATGCTGTCAGGAACACAGTTTTATAGGGAAGAGCAGCAAGTAGACAAAGCTCTATACATTCTGCTCCAGAACTTCACAGTAGACAATTGGTCTTTTAAAGTTCTTTGATTTCAGTGCTAAATGGAAGAAGAGGGTTTAGTAGCAAAAGAAGAGAAGAATGAGGCAATGGTAATAATTTTGTGGTGTTGGTCAGGAACAGGGAGTTCTTGAATCCTTCTCCTTGCTACAATAATTATTTAAGACTTCCAGAGAGTGATTACCAATGTTTGGAATAGGACTAGGACTAGGATTAGGATCGGGTGGAAAATACATGCCTACTACTGTGAATGTGTTGGGTTCAGTCCCACACAAAGACGGAGGTTTCTGTTGTTAAGAGAGCTAAACTTCTCATTTTATTTTTCATTAGGCTTGTGACTGTAGCTTCTCCTTGACCAGGCTGCTGGTCTTTATCAGTGCAAGGAAAGATTGCAAGGTGGCTCCGGCAGGATCTATGTTCTGTTGCTGTTCCCAGCTGTTAGCCCCTGTACTCCTTGTTGCATTGAAGGAATGAGCACAGATTATTGAGCACAAGCTGTAGTAGAGAGAGCGAATGGCCAGTGGAGAGATGTCATGTATTTTGCTTCACTCATCCTCTTCAGGTCCAGAGGGATTTTTCTGCATGTATGGGGAAATATTCTGCTGAAGCAACAATTCCCTACATTTATTCACATTTTTTCTCCGTACTCCTTTGTAGTTTGGGCATAGAAATTTCTTATTTAGCCTGTATTTATGGTAAATATGAGGCAGTATAATGCAAGGGTAATTTTTAGTGTGACACAGCAGTGCAAATGCAGGACTATAATTCAGTTCATTAGGTGTCACTAGACCTCATTAGAAAATCAAACTGAGTATTATTGCATATAAAATCATAAACATTCATCTCTGAAGAAGAAGGAAAAAAAGGACTTTGCAATAGGAACACTTTTTCTTTCAAACTAAATATACAACAGATGTGGATGAAACATGAAATAACTATCAGCTTGGTTGAGTTTTGGGGCTTCTTTCTGTTCTACAAGTTAACAGTAAGAATTTATTTATATTAAGAAACCAAAGAATAAATAGTAGTACATGCAGCAAACAATGAAAAGGGCTGAGACTCAGCAGATGTTGAAACATTCAATTGTTATTGATTGAAAGCAGTCTTTCATAAGCAGGTTATTTTTTTCTTTGGTGGTGAGGAATATACTCAAGGATTTCCTGTTTTATCAGGAATCTGTAACTTTACACAATGTGGCATTTATTTTTCCTTTTAATTAGAAAAAGAAATAGTACTAAAGCCCTTGGGTATTTATCAGTGTTTACAGCCATGACAAGGTTTCTGGAGAGTATACATGTTAAAGTCTTTATATATAATTACTTTTAGTGATGACTGGATTCTGGGTGGATTTCTGGAATTGCACAGGAGTGTTTGTGTAGATTTCTGTCTTTCAGGAATATAGAGGCTGTTTGTAATATGAATCAACCCTTTTTCCTACATTGTTATACTAAATATTTGATAAAATTTCTTATTTGAAATAAAATCAAAGGAACATATATTATCAAATATTTATTGACTGGAAGTTTTAGCCAATGTTTTATATCATTAAGACTAAGCTTTAATGTACAATATAGAAAATATAATGAAAAAGGAATTATTTTTTTTCACTCTCCGAGTTTTAGCCTCAAGAGTTACAATAGTCTTTATTCACCTCATCAGATTTGTTTCCCTCCTTCTGAAGTAACTGAACTACAAGTCCTTTTACTTAGTATCTTTAATTTGGGGTCCTGAAAGAAATGCTTAGTCTTAGGTTTTTGTGGTTTTTCTTTCTTTCTGTTCTTTCTCAAAATCCGACTGTGTTGCTTACAGAGTCAGGAATCTGGCTTCTCTCAGTTCAAGCTAGCTCTGAAGGGGGAGATGTTGGTTGTTTGTTATATTGTTTGGTCAATTCATTTTTCAGCTTCTGTTTTTCTCTTGCCCCCAAGTACTAAAAATATACAAATACAATTCTACTATATTTAGTGCTACTTGTCCTTTAGACACTTAGTCCTTCCTTTTCTGACCCTTTCTCACCTCTAAAGTTGCACCTGCCACTTCTGCCTTCCCCCCCCCCAAAAAAAAAAAAAAAAAGGGCTTTTATTCATCCTGTGTTCATTCACTGCTTTTTCTGTTTTCTGTCTTCAGCAAGTTTCATTGAAAAGGCACTTGTCTACTTTCATACCTCTGAGTTTCTTTTGAAATTATCACTTTAGAAGGATGGGGAAAAGTAGCTCCTGTTATGCTGAGCTCCATAACAGGCAAAAGAATGATCTAGCAGGATGAAGAATTTTAAATAGTATGACAATAATGCTTGGATCTTAAAAAGAAATGGGATAGCCAATGCCTTCAGTGCACAGGAAAGCTGATGGTGAAAAATGTCATCACAGCTAGGTGGAACTACTCTGTAAGTTCTTAAATTCCTGCTGTAACAGTGAGCCCAGAGAGAAATAGGCTGTCCTCACAGTGCTTCTTTGTATCTATCATGAAAAGAAGAGTTTTGGGGAAGGTAAAGAATGGTCTTAAGGAAATTAGTGATTTGGCTGTAGCTCTAATACCAGTTGCAGATAGCAGCTTTTGATAGCTAAAATATTTCTGTCATGTGCAAAAATACAATAATTTATAGCATTAATGTTTTAATTCCTTCCTCCACAATTTGATGGGAAAAAAAACCACACCAAAACCAGAAACATACCAGTGCCCTGGCAGACACATGTAATTCCTTATTGCATGACAGTATCGGTGAATTTAAACTGAATGAAGAATCAGTTTTTTCTAGAAAATAAATACTTCAGGCTTTTTGTAAAAAACAGGTAAAGTTTCTGTTGGCATCTGTCAGCTCACTGAATCGGAGTCTTTTCATGGGGTGAGATGAAAAAAGTAAACCTTCAGAGGGTGGGGGGAAAGGATACAAAATGAGGAAGCCAAACAAAAAGAAAGGTAGAAAGCTCTTAGCACAGAGATTCCAATACTCCAGGCTTCAGGGAAACTCACATTGAGTATTGATACTCCAGACTGATAACCCAGGTTCCTTGCTGTGCTCAGCTCAAAGGAAACAATTTCTTATGTGTCAAGCAAGTGTTGCAATTAGTTGTTCATTCTGGAATAAATCTTTTCTCTTTTGCACTTTGTTTAAAATGTTTTCAAAAATGCTTTACCTTCTTTTAGGGACGTTCTCTAGATATTGAATTAGTTTCTCGTTTGACTTCTTGATGTAAAGTTTTGAAAGGCCTTATATAAGGGTATATGGAAGGAGAGCGTCTGCTACTTTAAGGGTATCTGGTCAAGGACCTTTTTCAATGCAACAAAGTAATGAGACAGACTAGTTTTGGCTGGCATAGAGCTGAATATCTTCATAGTAGCTTGTATGGCACTACGTTCTTGATTTGTGATGAAAACAGTGTTGATTGATAACACACTGAAGTTTTAGTTATTGCTGAGCAGTGCAGCATCGAGACCTTTTCTGCTTCTCAAACTGCCCCACCAGCAAGCAGGCTGCGGGTGCATAAGGAATTGGGAAGGGACACAGCTTGGACAGCTGACCCCAACTGACCAAAGGGATATCCCAGACCATGTCACATCATGCTCAGCAATAAAAGCTGGGGAAAGAAGAAGGAAAGGGGGATGTCCGGCCATATGTCTTGTACGTGCCTGTGCCTCTGTGTGTAGCCCTGTGTGTTCCTGTATCTCTGGGACACATTCTCAGCTTCTCTACTGGTTGAACCTACAACGAGTAGAGTTGTGGCTCCAGCCACATCCCTTAGCCTGGACAGGGCCCCTGGGTCCCTGGGGCACTGCACTGGGCTCCAGCAGCCAGGCTGGAGATGTCCTGGGCTGGAGCAACCAGAGGAGGTGTCCACGCTCTCTTACATCATTTAACACTTACTTTCTTCCCAATACAGAATTAGATAAATTTTGGAGTTTCAAAACCAGTAACAGTGGAATAGGTAAAACCCTTCTGTGATCCTCTCAAATCAAGGATTTTCGATGTGTGGACTGGATGCTAGCAAAAAGGAATCCAGTCTATAACACTGGCTTTTAGGTGACATCATGATATAATATTAAAAATACCCTCCTTTTGACAATGTGTCCTTATGATTAGGCACACTACTGATAAGAAAATAGATTGAAATATCTAAATTTCACATATCATGCTGTGCAAAGGCTTATATTAATAAGAGTATTGTTTTAAGGGGTAAAGGAAAAATGTTTGGAATTCTCTTTGCATTGTCATTGTTAAAATTGAGGGGATTGTAGAGCTTATTGCTATGGCTCTTACAAAGTTGTGCTTTACATGAAAAAGTAGGTTAGCAAGTTAAAAATCTGAACAAAAGATTTCACTGGGCTATTTATTTCTCAAATAATACATATAGTTAATTTTTATTGTGATTGTTTTTTCTGTACTTACCTTTTTCAGGTCAGAAGTTTTAAACTGATGGCAATTTTTTTCCTCATTTGCACAGAAAACACTAAGGAGTCATGCCTGTTTTATACCTTTGATAATTTACTTCCTTCCCCAAGCCATCTCATACAAATCTACCCTTGAAATTATATGTTTAGCTGCAACAAGGGAGATACTTTAGTATGTCTTTGACCCTTCTGTCTTGAGAGGCACAGTAATGGTACTGTTGCATGAACTAGCAAAGCTCTTCAAAGCATAAAGTAGATATGGAACAGATTATGATTGGTTTAGGCTTATTAATTTTTGGACAGATTCCATGCCACTTTATATATGGCATTTCTAATGAAATTAATAGGATCTCAGTGGGAGTTCTGTGAGTAGTTTAGCATGAGATGATTAAAAACAAGGAAAACATAAGGTACAGAGAAGCAGAATGCTTAGATTAACTGTTATAAAATATGAAAATTTAGGCCCTCACAATGATGTATTTATTTGTGGTATATTATTCTGTTGCTAAACAATTTCTTTATAGCATTCAAGGGGGTAAGACAATGTATTTCCCAATAATTGAAGGAGGACAGGTGTGAGCTCAAGTCACATGGGGTTCTCACTATTTTATTCATTATATTAATATTCCTTCAATAAATATGTTTAATTTCAAGAAAAAGAAAAAAAAAAGGTTATATAATATAAACACTGTTCCTTTTTTTATTACCTTTGAATGTCTACTACTGTGCAGTATAAAAATGATCACACACTCTGGGATTTTTTCAACAGAATCTTGTTTGGACAAGCTTTAACTTATATTTCTTTATTGCTTCATTTACACTGAGAGCTTTTCCTCACAGGCCCCATAAAAATTCATTCTCATCTTTGAAGATCCTTTAAAGTTTAGTGGTGTTCAGATCTGTCCTTCATTCCTGTCCTCTATTATTATCTTCTGGAGTATCGCCTGATGTATAACATTCTCATCAGTGGAGAAATATACTGAAATTAAGTAAGATATTTCTTAACAAGTCTTTTAAATACTTGCTTAAAAGTACTGTGCCTACCACTGAAAGCATATGTCTTGGTCTTACAGTGTGTCTAAGTGCATTTATGAAGGAAGAACAAAACATATTCTGAGGTGGCTAGCCTGAGACAGCTCCAGTGTGTGTGCAGTGTGCCAAAATATGGTTGTTTGCCTGACATTATAAGTCCTAAAAGGATGCTAGGTTCCTGAACTCGAGTGTAGTACTTATAATGTGTATGTGAAGCCACATATAGACCCATTAAGATTCATAAGTGAAGCTTCTATTTCTATTCTGCCAGACTTGATACACCTTGGGTATTCTTTTTCTTAAGGATTTTTAACAGGAACCATATAAAACCATTGTAGTTTTTGTCTATGCACAAGCAAGCAATCATAAGTTAACAGTAGCAAATGCATCAGCAATTACATTACTTGTAATTCTGGTTCTGTATTTGATACTTTGCAACTTTGGCTTCATCTTGACTGTATGGCAGATTTATGACATGGTGTGACCAGGATTCTAGTTCTCTATAGCTACATTTAAAATTTACTGCTGTAAATTAAACAAAGCAGAAAATCACAGAATCATAGAAGAAAAGAAGCACAAAATAGTTAATGTTAGAAGGAAATTCTGGAGATGACATAGTCCTAGCCCTAGCCTCTTCCTCAAAGAAGGTCCAGCTAAAGTAGGTTGCTCAGGGCCATGGCCAATCAAGTTTTGAATGTCTCCAAGGATGGAGTCTCTACAACCTCTGTAACCTGTTCTACTGTTTCACCACCCTCACAATAAAAAGGTTTTTCTTATGTTTAAATGCAAATTTCAGTATTTCAGTTTGTGCCCTTTTACTCTTGCGTTCTCACTGGGTGCTATTCAGAAATGACTGGATCTGTCTCCTTTAGTGCCCTCATCAAGTATTTATACACATTGATGAGTTCCTCTTGAGACTACTCTTCTCCAGGTAAAATGATCCCAGGTATCTATCCTTGTATTTCAGATGCTCCAGTCCCTTTATCATCTTTATGGCCCTTCAATGGACTTGCTCCAGTGTGTCCATGCCTCTTGTATTGGGAAGCCCACAACATGAAACAGCACTCCAGATGTGTCTCACCAGGGACGAGCAGAGGGGAATGATCACCTTTCTTAATACTGGCAATGCTCTTTGCATCATGTTCCCCAGGGTGCTATTGCCCTTCTTAGCTGCAGAGGCACAGTACTGGCTCATGTTCAATTTGTTGTCTACCAGGATGCTTAGGTCCTTTTCTGTAAAACTGCTTTGGCCCTTCAGTCCAAACCCAGTATGTACTAGTGAATGGAGTTATTCCTCCCCAGGTGAAGGACTTGGTATTTCCCTTTCTTGAACTGCATATGAGGTTCCTGTTGGCCCATTGCTCCATCCTGTTGAGGTCCCTCTGGGCAGCAGCAAAAATATCTCGTCTATCAGATCCTCTTCCCAATTTTGTATCATTTGTAAACTTGCTGAGGGTAAACTCTGTCCTACTATCCTGATCACTAAAGAAGTTTGCCAGTGTGGGGTTGCATGCAGTCATCTGCACTGCTAGGTTGTTAGCTTTGTCTCCTACACCGTTCTGGTCCAAATTAGCTGGCGCTGTGTCAGTGCTAACCATTGCCTATCAGGTGTCACTGGCCCTGGAACGGAGTCACATAGCATGGATGAGGCCATATCACCTTAACGGTGTCACTCATCTGTCCCTTTGTGCTCTCCTTGATGTGCCTGAACTTCCCTAAAGCCATTCCTGGTATTGTACTACAAATACCCCCCTCTAAAGTGCTGCTTTTCAGCCCTTTCATTAACCTACAACTGGGGAATTAGTGAAGGTATGCGAGGTCCCAATAGGGTGACTGTTTGCAAGGAAGAGGAACCAGAAGTCAAAGGGATTTATTTGGATTTTTGTATCAGGTATAACTGGCAGGTTTGGGGTGGTAGGGGACTGCCAGGATGCCCTGTGTGGGAGGTGGCTATGACCTGCCCTGTGCAGGGAACAGCTGGTTCCAGTCGGATATGACACCAACACAAACAGCTCATTGCACCCCAAAACTGCCACAGCTGGGGCACCCCACAGTGCCTCTGCTCAGACAGTGACGAGTGACTGTTAGCCACTGCAGGACAAGAAATGGACGAGCTGCCTAACTGTCCTGCTTACCAGGAGCTGGCATTCATGACACCACTGAGAGGCTGCTGAGCCTTATGAACCCTGCGGATTATCATCTGCTCCTACTCTTCCATGCAGGGTCTGACAATACCGCGATGAAGTAACTCAGAAGCATCAAAAGAGACCATAAGTCCCTTGAAGCAACACTAAAAGAATCTGAAGCACAGGTTATATCTCCTCTATCTTGCCAGTCAGCGGAAGGGGTTTAGGAAGGAGGAGATGAATCAAACAGGCGAATGCCTGGCTCCATGCCTGGTGCCATACTCAAGGTTCTGGCTTTTGTGATCATGGATCTACCTTTGAGAAGCCTGGTCTGTTGGGAGCTGATGGGATTCATCTGACCAAGCTGGGCAAGAAGGTATTCACCAACAAGCTGGTCAGATTTGTACAGAGATCTTTAAACTGGAGCAACAGAGAAGAGCCAGGGGCTGCTGATGTATTAGGAACCAACAGGGAAACACCTGTGAAATGCCTCAAAGGAATAAGGGTGTGTTCCTCTAAAAAGGTGAAAAGGTCAATAGCCCAGCTGCAGTGCCTCTAAACCAATGCATGCAGCATGGGTCACAAGCAGAAGATGGAAACCACTGTGCAGTTAGAAAGCTAGCATCTCAATGTTATCATTGAAACTTGGTGGGACGAATTATATAACTGCAGCACTAAGATCGGTGGCTATAAACTGTTCAGAAGGGTCAGGCAAGGAAGGAGGGATGTAGGGTTTCCCTCTATGTAAAAGAATGGATTGACCGCACAGAGCTGTCTTTGAAAAACAGCAGATAGATTATGGGTAAAAAATTAGGGGCCATACCACACCAACACAAGAAACCTCATGGCTGATATTTACTACAGGTCACCTGATCAAGGGGAGCCTGTTGATGAATGTTCCTACTTCAGCTACAGGAAGCATCACGCTTAGAGGCTCTGATCCCGCTGGGGAAATTCAATCTCCCTGACATCTGTTGTAAAAGTGGCACAGCAGCCTATAAGAGGTCCAGGAGACTCTTGATGAGTGACAAGGATAATTTCTTAATCCAGGTGATAGACAGCCTGACTAGAGGAGAATTGTTACTGACCTGTTGCATATGAACAAGGATGAACTAATTAGAAATGTCAAGATTGGTGGCAGCAATTGGTGCAGCCTTGGCTGCAGTGGTCGTGTCCTGGTGGAGTTCACAATCTTGAGGGATATGAGCCAGGTGACAACTGGAGTCAGGATGCTGAATTTTAGGAGAACAAACTTTCAGTTGTTTAAGGAATTGATGGATGGGACCCCTTAGGAAACTGCAGTCAGGGGCAAAGGAATTGAAAAGAGTTGACAGCTCTTTAAGGACATTTTTCTTAGAGCACAAGAGCTCTTATTTCCCATGTGTAAGAAAAAGGGTAAGGAAGGCAGGAGACCTTACCTGTCTAGGTAAGGATCTCTTTGTCAAACTGAAGTGTAAGAAGCAAATGCACAGGCAATGGAATGTGTCCAGGAAGGGACACGTGTCCTGGGAAGAATATAGGGATGCTGCCCAGATGCATAAGGATGGGGTCAGAAAACCTAAGGCACAGTTGGAGACGAATCTGGCCATGGATGCTACTACTACTACTAATAATAAGGGTTTCTATAGGTATGTTATCCAGGAAAGGAAGACTAAAGAGAACGTACCCCCACAGTAAATAAGGCAGGAGATCTGGATACAACCAAGACAGAGAAGACTGAGATATTCAAGATTTTTTTGCCTCATTTTCCAAAGGTAATGTCTCCTCCCACATTTATCAAGCCCCTGAACCTCAAGACAGGGAATGGGGGAATGAAGTCCCTCCCATCACAAGAGAAGGTCAGGTTCAAGACCATCTGAGGAACCTGAACATACATAAATCCATGGGACAAAATGAGGTACATCTTAGGGTCCTGAGGGTATTCTCTAATTTGTAAGACATTCTCAATCATATTTGAAAAATTGTGGCAGTCAGGCAAAGTCCCCAGTGACTTGAAAAGGGGAAACACCACACTTTTTTTTTAAATTACTGGAAAGAGGGAAACAACATGCCCATTTTTAAAAAGACTGAAAAGGAAGACCAGGTTGGCAACAACCGACCGGTCAGCCTCACGTCTGTGCCTGGTAAGATCATGGAACAGAATCTGCTGGAAGCTATGTCAAGGCATATGGAAGACAGGGCAAATCATGCCTGACTAATCTAGCGGCCTTTTGTGATGGAGTGACTGCATTGGTGGACAAGAGAAGAGCAACTGATGTCATCTAGCTTGGCTTCTGTAAGGACTTTGAGCAACTTGATCTAGTGAAAGATGTCCCTGCCAATGGCAGAGGGGTTGAATAAGATGATCTTTAAAGGTCCCTTACAACCCAAACCATTCTATGATTCTATGAGATGTGGAAGGGGATGTTACTGGGGACACAGGCACTCCATGTCAGAGCAGGGACACCCCGGAGGGACTATGCTTGTCCCCATGCTGGGGCAAAGGAGAACAAGGAAGAAGCCAGGAGCAGTGGAGGAAAACGAGTAAGAAAAAAGGAGTAGCAGAGAGAAAACATTATGCTCCAAACCCAGCCTCCTGTACCACTCATCACCTCACCAAAGCAACTGGGTTGGCCAAGCATAATCTGCAGCAACACCAAGGAAAGTCGGGACTGAGAAGCAGGGAGGAAATGTGTTTTGCCTATGCTGAGCCTGGGGAAGGGGGAGGAAGGTTATTTCCTTAAATGTTTGTTTAATTGCTTATGTTTGCTTTTTTCTCCATATGCATATCAGTAATCCCAAGTTTGTGCTAAATGGCAATAAACTAAATTACAAATACACAATTCCTTAGTCAAGGCTGCTTTGCCTGTGACAGTCTTCTCTTTCGTCTAGGCTGAGGTGGCAAGAAGGCCTGTGGTAGTGTGGTTCTTGGGAATGCAATGGTAAAAAACATAGCCTCCTTCATGTGGGCTGGGGAGCTCTCGCCACGTAGCTGCCCATATGTTCTCATACTACTTCACGCTGCAGTGAGTATTTAGATGCCAGATTGCTGCCTTTCCAACTCCTCAACTGCAGGAATTTGAGGTCTGCAGCTGCAGTGTCCTCCTCTGTCAAAGGCGGAGCCCAGCACCCTGTGGCTGGACCCATTCCTGAGTCTGCGCCAAGGGCAGACACCTACCCATGCTGTCCTGCCACTGCTGCCATCACTGTCAAGTCCAGGGACAGAGGGAAAAACTGAGGAGAGTTCTGTGAGTGTGAACTGTATTTATGCTCTTGGCAGGGGAGGGAAGAAGGGGAATCTCAAGCTTAGTGACACTGAGAATGTCATATACAGAGAGGAAAGTCATCCAGGCGAGGGTGAACCTGCCATTGCTGCAGCTTGACAGTCTCCCATGGCAACTCAGCGGAAAAGAAAGAAAAAAAGAAATCATCAGCTGATGGATTATGTCTGCGTAGCAACCAGCTATGCCTCAAAGCAGGGTTCCACCCCAAAGGGTATGTGGCATGGTAACAGCAGAAACAGTCACGCACTCACACGTCCTGAACTAGACGCATCCTGTCAGGACTCCACACCTGGCCACGCGTGTGATAGTCTCCGATTTTTTTGTGTCCTCTGCGTGGGGAAAACGAAGCCATGCTACTCACAAAAATGACACTGCACACACTGCTTGCACAAAAACCCTCATGCCTTTCACATTCCTGAAAACAATAAATACAGCTTTTATTACCAAACGTAATTTATGAAGCGTTATCTGGAGGAACTTGCAACCATTGCTCTTTTCCTGCATGTCCCATCTCCCATGACCCCAACTCAGTCTAGGCACACTCATAATAAATGCTAAGCCATGTAACTTTCTCTGCAGTCCTCCTCCCCCTTTCTGACACAGGCCTATTTTATTTGCTGAGTTCCTCTGGGGCTTTGCAGAAATCTGGAGCGTGCCTCATTTCCAAGTCAGCCCTTTAAAAGTTTGGCAGAAACCACATATAACCTATTACTTTGTGGACACAAAATCTGTGCATTGTCTGACATTGAAGGTAAAAATGAGAATCTTTTGTTTCCTCTCATAGGACAGGATCTGGGTCCAGGGAACATGGGTCTGGCAGTGGTCCTTCTACAAAATGCCATCACAGCTTCTCTGGGACACTAGGTATCCCTTCTGTGCAACAGTTGGCATTGCAGGTATAAGTATGCCAGTTGTGTAGCCTGTTGGAATCACAGAAACCCTGCCTGACTACTTTTGTACATGACAGGCCAGCAGTATGGCGCACAGAACACATAGAAGACTGGCCAACACCCCTCCATTCTGCTGGAACGCATCCTTCACTTACAGCACCACTAGTTAATTTTTTTCTTGAAGCACCACATGATCAATCTGCTTCATGTACAAAGCAGGCTACAAAGAGGCAGCAAGGAAGTCAAATGTGTACAGAATCCATCTCACAGCAAACGTGACCCAAATCCACACCACCTCTCCTTGCCCACAGCTCCCTCCTGCTACTATTCAGATGTTCTGGTTGTTGCACTTGAGTCTAGGACACCGCCATCCCACCACTTTGAAAATATTCACTAGATTATTAGGACCACCTTACTGAGAACTGTCCCCTGTTTTTTCCCCAGCTTCTGCAAAGGGTCCAGCTCGGACCTTTTCAAACATGGCTGTGAACCTGATCTTCTGATGAGTGTAGTTATAGGAAAGATCATACAGGAGACTGTGCACTGTGCCATGTGTTCCCAGCTGCTAGGAAGGACTTCACAGAGACATCTGGTGATAAGATCTGGAAAGCATCTAGGGAAGCACAGAGGCTGACCTGCATGAGGGCATCTGTCAATACAGATTTGAAGTCCTTTTATTTAGAACCACAGGCTGACTCACGACAACCCTCAGCTGTCCTTCTTGCACAGATCTATTGACCTCACTGACATGAGAGAGTGGCTCGAGTAACAGAGGAACAGGGAGAACCTTCAGGTCTTCTTGACTGTTTAATCTACTTGAATCCTAACCGTCTCTTAGAGTGGGATTGTCTCCTGGACCTCCACAGGTTACATTGCATCCATAATGTCTGTGATGGCAAGGACTTGTGAACAAACACACTACCTTTTATTTGTTTGTTTATTTATTTATTTTTTGTGCCCTGTTGCTTTCCCTCTGCTTTTGCAACTACTTTTATTTCCTTTTAAATACTTCTTCTGAACACCAAAGTTTCATGCAATAACTTTTGTAATAGGTTTATATTGTCTGCTAATGTTGTTGCCTAGTGACTAAAGGATATTTAAGTGCCTGGGTAGGCGGCCTGAGTACAGAGGACAATGCAATATTGGTAAAGAATAACCAATAAGACCAGTGGTGACAAAATCCTAAGTGTGATCTGACTGTGACAGGGGAGTGAAAAGCATTTTGTGATAATTTCTCCCTGTGTTGAGCATGGAGAAGAAAAGAAAAAAGATGTAACTAAAAAAGAGCAAGGCAAAGAAAGAGCAAGGAGAGAGAGGACAGCTGAAAACAAGCCCTGAAGCCGCAGCTCCTAGGAATAGAGAGGGGTGCTGTGGCTGTCACTGCACCATACAGCAAGACAGAGCTGACAGACCCAGAGATGGGGAGAAGAGCGGGTGGAGGATGGGGACGAATCAGCAAAGGATGAGAGAGGAAAACCAGATCTATTTTTAGCTGCTGTTACAGTAAAAGAAAGTGAGCCATAGTGTTTGTAGCTCTAATGGAGCTTGCCTTGAGGCAGACAGGAGCAGATGGTCTCACACAGTTCTCGGTCAGGAGGTTCCATGGGGTCAGGAAGAGATTCTCGTCCAGGCTGCGCACTGGACGACCTGATTCGGCGGTGGTTTCTCCTGCTGGAGTGGATGACCCCTCTTTGTTCAAGCTGTATGTCTGCACATAGGGCAGACATGGCACTAAGGCTCTGGTGTCAAGCCTGCCTATGCACGTTCACTGCAGAGCAGCCAGCTGGCTGAGTATCTCCTGTGAGATCCTGCAGGACGGCGGGCCCAGCTGAAGGGAACATATGGCCCATAGCTGTTACCAAATGTCCACATCATGCAAGATCACATCAAGTAAATGTTATCTGCCAAGATGTGGCACTTGAATCTCCTCCAGTTGGCCTTTATTTGTAAATGGTATCTTTAAACTACATGAATGTCACAGACTTTACCAAGGTTTTACACAATTTAGTGCCTAGTTCTCCTGTGGATATTTGTACTATAAACTCCTTTAGCACTCTAGGTTTGTTTAGGTCAGAGTTGATGTCTCCTGTTTCAAAGAAGTGACTAAAGCAATTCATTCTTTCCAACCTGACTAGCACTTTGCTGAGATCTGGTTTCAGGTTGCACTCTCTAAATTTCTCAGTCCCTCTTACATATTTTTCCTTTGTGTTCCTCTTTGGTGCAGCTACATATTAAAAAAAATCACACTGACAGGACATCAGCCCCAATCAGTTCTTTAAGTATAGAATACATGTTTTTCCTAGAACATTTCTTGTGAAAAGTATTTACTAGAGTGATTTTACCTCTAGAAAGAATCATGAAACATGATTCTTCCATACTGCACTTAAAATAATTAGCTTGCTGATTGTTTTGATCTATCTAATCTGTCTGTAGTCAGAGAGAAAATCTAACAAATTGAATAAATTCGCCAAGGAGATTTTTAGGTGATGCATCTTCTCTGAAAAGATTGAAGTGTTTTTCAATCACTACTGTATTTTGTGCTTTCTGTTTAGTCATCTGCATATCCAAATCAATTATCTTCTCCTGCAATTATGAAATTAATTTATTTTGAAGGTTCTTCCATCTTTTCAATTTCAGCTATTTATGGCACATGCCGGAATCCTATCTTGGTTTTTGGACTTCCTGTTAATAGTGCTTATGTAGAAAACTTGTTTCATACCAATATCTTGCAAGCAATCTTCAATATGATCCATCTTAAAGAGTATTACAACTCAGAAATTGATTGACTAACATGGAGGTGGTTAGAACGACTATCAAAGACGATAGTTCATTTTTCCAATATTAGATGCCCACTGTAGGGTGGCCTTCATTGACTTTAAAAAGACTTTGGAGTGGTGAGCTGAGATTTATATAACTGATGTTCAGACACTCAAATTAGTTAAATTGAATATCAGTATCTCTTGCACTGAGATTTCCATACATGAAAATCTCTTCCAGGATGTTTACTGAGTATACTGATTTTAATTTTTTTTCACTCCTGGAATCTTTGCTCCTAGAATGTGTTACAATACAGACCAATTTTATAGCTAACCTTGCCCATACAAACTATTTTTATATCATGGCATGGCCTAAATTCGTTCCTATATTTTTTCTCAAAAATGCTTTTTACTTATATTGCAGTGTCAGTTCTGAATGTTATGGGATATCTGCTCAGGAGCTAATGAGATAATTAGATTTGCCCCATAGGTTTCCTTTGCCTTACTCTGCCATTGTAGGAAAAAAACAAAAAACCCCAACCAACCAACAAATAATCCAACGAAAACAAACAAAAGTTTTCAACTTCCCATGTGGGTTTCCATACGAAAGATGAAGTCAGCAGTATTGCCTCCTATAAATCCAGAAGCCTATATAAAATAGGACAGAAGTTCTCAAAAACATGTCCTTACACTGTGGAACTATCTTTCCTGTTCTTCTCTCATTTGCCTTGTGTGGGTTATTACTTAATAACTCTTCTGCTTTTTGGCACTTTGTATTTTCAGAATAGGTATCCAATTCATATATCGAGACTATCCTTATCCAGAATGTTGCTCTGGTTTGTATTATATGTTACAGTTTTTGTATACTGCAAGCTCTCTGTTCTACTTCTTTTGCTATGCATTTTTCTTTTGCGGTTCACTTAAGTGACATAAATCCATGGCCCATAAAGAATTCAAAATAATTAACAATAAATTATCATACATACCAGAAGCACACATAACTCAGTAACATAGCAGTTCCACGTTTTCCTGACTTCAGGTTTGCTTGACTACCTTTGTACTTCATTGCACTGGAATAAATAGGCACTCTTGTAATGATTTTTGTAGCTAATGCCACAATTTTGTCTTGGTATGAAACTGCCTTTGGGAAACTATTGGTTTCAAATGACTGAAACAGCCCTTTAGTATCTTTTCCCACTTCTTTGCCCAACCTCTCATTAGAGGACATGCATTCAGATAATCCTGTCTTTTTCACCAGTATACATTAGACTGGTGAAACAGCCGGATTAGTCATATCTTCCAGGTCCTGCACAGATTTGATCTATTTATTTTTTTTCTAAACTGTCCAGATCTTAGAAATATCTCCAATTTCAAATTTCAATGGCTGAGGATTTCTGGCATTATTCTGCAGGAAAGCCATTCCTGAATACTGTTTTTATTCCAGTACCATGGTTCAACTGGTTTAACAATGTTTTTCAGACACACTCTATCGTACATTCAGCTCAGTTTGTCTGAATTAGACTGACCAAGATGTTGCAGTAGGAAGTTATTTAACTGTGTTTGAGAATAACATAAGTTTTTCCATTATGTATTACAGATTATGATAATAAACTGTAATGATGGATTAGAGAATCTAATTGATTAGAGAATCTAATTCATTAGAGAGCTCAGTAATAATCTCTGATATATAAAAGACATAAACCTGCTAATTTCCTCTAGGAGTCTTCCATGGGCTTTCATAAGTTCAGTATCAGGTAAAATCTTCAGAGACCAAATTAGAGAAAAAAGGAAGTATCAAATTGTTCTTTCACCATGGATACCACATAGTCACTAGAGCACCGTGTGACCTGAATAGCAGCGCTAGCACCACGGAAAAGAGCTGTCCCCACAGAGCTTCTGGGCACCTCCAGGGTATGTAGCAGGAACAGCTGAGGATTCCAAGCTGGGTGCTCTGGAAGGCATTTTATCAGGTAGCTTTCACTGTGTCTGTTAAAGACTTATATATTCCTAGTGGGAGGTCATTTGGGATTGTCAAAACATGAGCCCCCTAACCAGACTGTCCAATGATTAGGCTACATATCCTTATACTTGAACTAAGAAACCTGAAATGTTAATTTATGTCTTATTATAGTTGGTGCAGTATGAATTCTTTTTTTAGAACCTGCTGTGGCTCTGCAGAATAGACAGCTCCCTCAAATGATGATTCCCTTCTTAGTCATTATATTTTGTTTGCAGTTCTTAGTTATGATTTTATGTAAAGTCTCTACTCTCTTTTTATTATATCTCAATCCTCAGCCTGGGGATTGTATACACTTTATTAGGTAACATGATTTTGAAGACAATCTTTACCTTTCTCTAATAAAATTACAGTAACATTACTTCTCCCTGCTGCATGTTTAAAAAAAGAGGGAGAGAAAGGAGTTTAGAAAACTGCATCGTACCATCCTTTTATTTCTTCTTTCTCATTCAAATACTTACTGTGCTCATTTTGGCTGGGGTAGAGTCAATTTTCTTCATAGTAACTTGTATGGGACTATGTTTTGGATTTGTGCTGGAAACAGTGTTTAATACCTAAACAGGGATGTTTTAGTTACTGCTGAGCAGTGCTTATATAGAGTCAAGGCCTTTTCTGCTCCACATACCTCTCTGCCACCAAATAGGCTGGGAGTGCAGAAAAAGTTGGGAGGAGACACAGCCAGGACAGCCGACCCCAATTGAAAAAAGGGATATTCCATACCATATGACATTATGCTCAGCAACAAAACTAGTGGGAAGGTTGGCAGGGGGGACACTGCCTGAGGAATGGCTGGGCCTTGATTGGTTGGTTGTGAGCAATTGTTTTCATTTGTATCACTTGTCTTTCTTGGGTTTTATTTCTCTCTCTTTGTTATTTTCCTTTTTGTTAAAATTTTTTATTATTATTATTATTATTATTATTATTATTATTATTATTATTATTATTATTATTATTATTATTATTATTTTAAATTTTATTTCAATTATTAAATTGTTCTTATCTCAACCCACAATTTTTCTCACTTTTACCCTTCCAATTCTCTTCACCTCCATCCCACTCTGGGGGAAAGGAGAGAGTGGCTCTGTGGTACTTAGTTGCCAGCTGGGCAACACTTATATAGAATGGCACACCTTTAAAATAAACTTCCAAACCAAAACCCCAATCAAAAACCAAACAACGCATATCAAAACAGTCTTGTATAGATCTATGGTATCCCCAGGATCTTCTCTCAAGCCCCCCCAGAAATCAGCACTTTATCATTTGTAGCAACCTGCACTGACATAATCAATGGAATAAACCAAGACAATGATCTTTACTTTGGCATTCCGGATGGCCATAAACAGTACAAAATTGCATTTCTCAAGGTCAGAGAAGTAGAGGTGGAGTCTATTAGACAAATAATGCCTTTCTAGAATTTCTTCTTTAATGGGCAAAGAAGGAAAAAGAAAAAAAAAAAAGGCTTATTTTGTATCTTTCCTGTTCCTAAAAGATAAATTAGGAAGGAATTTTTAACAAGGGATGCGAACTTTGGATATTAATCTCAAATATATCCTGTCTTTTTTTCATATTAAACTAACAGGATTTTGAAAACAAACTTGCCTGTATTTCGCTGTTATTCCTGAAACAGCAAAAGGGAAATAGAGTCAAAGTACCCTGGTAGTATCCACAGTTCAGCAGGATGTGACATCTTCCAACATCTTAACTGTCTCATGAGCCTTTGTGCTGTCTCTGGAAAGACCTTTATGCTTCATCCTGCTCCAGATTTCATCTCATCATATGATCACTGCAGCAGGGTCATTGTAAGAGCTTCTGTTTGATCAAAACCTTTATCCCTCCATTTTTTTTCTGAGGTCTTCAAAAGGTCATGTCTTTGCTTTAGAAACAGGTTGATGAGATCTTTTCAGATTACCAGAACAGTAATGAGAGAACAATGAACTAGCAACATTTTAACATTCTTCTCCCAGCTCAGTTCTGTCATGAAAAAACTAGAAGCAAAACTCGATGACCATGAGTGACTAGAATTTTTACTGTTTGATCAGTACCAAGCTTGTCTTTTCTTTTCCTTGATCAGTGCAGATTTCCAGATTTCACTTGTGCCTTGTTTCCCCATCAAGCATCCTCACAAGAAAATGTCAGCTGAGTTACTAGATTCCTCCTGCGCAAGTATGTATCACAGGGAACAAAGACTATGTGGAAACAACCAATACATAGGTGTGCCAACTCATAGCAGAGACTGAACCTGCTATGCGATGAGGGCACAGCAGTAGGAAAGAACAAGGAGATGAGTACTAAGTTGCCCATACACCTGGGGGAATCATATCTCCTAGGAATAGTCCAGATGCATCTAATGTTTTTTATCTTGTGTGGACATAGGTTAGACTGGCCAATATCATGGCTAGAAGCGAAACATCTCATATGTAAACAAGGAACGATGGGCTGCCTGGGAAAGATGAATACTGGGAGCAGATGGTGGTGCTGTGGCGATTCCATGGTCTCATTTATTTTCTGGTCCCCCATGGAGCTAAGGCATTTTCTGTTTCCAGTGCTGGCAACTTACCTAATACCTTTTCATGAAAAATACAACAGGGCATTAATTTCTGTCTTATACTAAGAAAGTTCCTTTTGTCAGGCACAGTATTGCTGAAATAACCATGCAGTTGGCACAATAACTGGAGGGGTAGATGTTCCTGTTGTCTATATTAACAAATGAAATAGTGAGTGGAAATGGTCCTGAGTACTATAACTGCATCATCTCTACTGTTAAACATGGGACCTTATCACCCTGCCAACAATTCCTTTGTGTGGCTCAGGCTAGGGACCATTCCCAATAATCAGGATCCATCACTGCGTTGTACAGAGTAAGGACACAAAAAGGGTTTGATAGTCAGCCTTGTGAGACTCAACAGTGTTGGTAGTCATATTCTAAGAAACAGGTGTTTTTGGCTTCTAATTTTCTAGACTGCTTGGGAGAACATACTAGAAGCAAGCCTGGAAGTGTCCTGTTTCATGATGCCCTCAAGTATCTGCCAGCATTACTAAACGTGCAATGCCTTGTAACTGGACAGCATAAAGCAGCCAAAGAGGTTTACTGCAAGCACATTTTTATATTTAAATTTGCAAATTCCAACCAGTTTCTAACCGCAGCTTAAACTATAATACAGCTTAAGCTACGATATTCTTAAAATACTAATTGGAAGATTGGCAAAAAAATAGAGAGGTACTAATGCATATATGTCCTGGTTTGAGCGACACAGGACTAATTTCTCTTTCAGTAATTGTATTTTGCAGTAAAGCCTCTTCTAATGCTTGTGAAAACTGCCTTTTTAGAAGACTCTAGTGTCTGAATTTGTGAAAATATTTATTTCATAACCAGCTATGGTATGTGGCTTTCATGGTCTTGGTGTTTTTGAGCCTTGCCAGGTGCAGGGATGAGGAAGAGCAAGGCCTGGGCACTTGGCCTAAACTGGCCAACAGGATTATTTCATACCATGAATGTCACATTCGATATAAATAGGAAAGTTTGCTGAAGAGTTCTCTCTCTTCCTTGACGGCTGCAATCCTGAGAACTTCTTGCCCTGGTGCTGGAACCCTGAGCCCCTCCCTTCCTCCCAAAGCTGTAGCACTCTCAGTGTCTGACATTTCCTGTCCACTCTTGGGAGATCACATTTTCCTACAGATATAACTGACTGAGTTTAATCCTTGTATATTTTATATTAGTATCAGGATCAATATTCGTTCTTTAGTATGCTGCACTTAAAGAATTGTGGTCAATGGCTTGATGTCCAAGTGGAAACCAGTGATGGGGTTGATACTGAGACCAGTGCTGTTTAACATCTTAGCCAGTGACATGGACAGTGGGATTGAGTGCACCCTCAGCAAGTTTGCCGATGACACCAAGCTGTGTGATGTGGTTGACACGCTGGAGGGGAGGGATGCTAACCAGAGGGACTTGGACAGGCTTGAGAGGTGGGCCCATGCCAACCTCATGAAGTTCAACAAGGCCAAGTGCAGACTTCTGAATCTGGGTCAGGGCAATCCGAAGCACAAATACGGGCTGGGTGAAGAATGGATTGAGAGCAGCCCTCAGGAGAAGTGCTTGGGGGATGTTGGATGATGAGAAGCTCAACATGAGCTGGCAATGCACACTTGCAGTCCAGAAGGCCAACAGTATCTTGGGCTGCATCAAAAGAAGTATGGCCAGCAGGTTGAGGGAGGTGATTCTGCCCCTCTACTGCACTCTCATGAGACCCTACCTGGAATACTGCATCCAGCTTTGGAGTCCTCAGCAGAAGGAGGACACGGATCTGTTGGAGTGGATCCAGAGGGGCCCACAGAGATGATCAGAGGTCTTGGAGCACCTCTCCTATGAAGGCAGGCTGAGGGAGTTGGGGTTGTTCAGCCTGGAGAAGAGAAGGCTCCAGGGAGACATTATAGTGGCCTTCCAGTATCTAAAGGGGTCCTACAAGAAAGCTGTAGAGGGACTTTTCACAAGGGCATGTAGTGATAGGACGAGGAGTAATTTATTCAAACTGGAAGAGGGTAGATTTGGATTAGATACCAGGAAGAAATTTTTCATGATGAGGGTGGTGAGGCACTGGAACATGTTGCACAGAGAAGCTGCTGAGGCCCCATTCCTGGGAGTGTTCAAGAGAAAGCTGGATGGGTCTTTGAGCAACCTGGTCTAGTGGGAAGTGTCTCTGCCCATGTCAGGGGGGTTGGAAATAGATGATCTTTAAGGTCCCTCCTAACCCAAACGATTCTATGATTCTATGTTTATATTTCAACCTTTGTGTTTCCTTTTTTTTTCCATATTCCGCTTTGTGGGTGGGGAGGGGTCATCAGGTGATAGAATAATTGTGTAAACAACAATAAATTGTGGGTTCCTCAAACCATAACAATATAAAAGCACAAATACACTTTGCAAGTTTTCTGGTTGTCTTTACAGAGGTCTAGACCAGGGTCAATGTGCAGCCACTAAGCCACCTCACGACAGGTAAAGAACTGGAAATTTTCAGGGCTGTTTAACACCAGAAATTTTCCCAGTGGCTCAGAACAAAGCTGGTTTTGTAAGTTCTTTTCTGTAATTAGGGCACTTCTTTGGAAGAATTCACATCATTTGGTGCCTGTCAGTCCCTAATTTTCTTCAGTAGTGAACAGTATCAGGATAGAGATACTTTGATGTACTGAGATACGACACAAATAAAAACACTCTTTAGATTTCACACAGAATCTTTATAATTTGCCTGTACTTTAAATTTTTTTATGATAATTGTATTATTATGGAACTATAAAAAGAGTGAAAGCTAGCTTTCATATAAACAAATATCATCCTACTAGAATAAATATCTCTTAAATAAAATCATATATCAGAATAAAGAAGTTTTATATAATCAGATTTTATTATAAGAATTTTTTTCTGGTGTAAAAACATGTGAAGCTCATTTTCCCTGAATATATGCTCTGTTACTCTACATCCAGAGAAACTGAAATAGACAATAAAGTACATCCATGGTGTAATTCTTTTTTTGATACATTTCTGTGAAAGTACACCATTATTAACAATTTTGTAAGGATAGAATTTTTAAAGATTATAGGAACAGAAATAAAAATTTTTGTATTTGCTCATATAGTCAGTGTGGTAGTTCAATAAATAAATGTTAGCCATTCTTGAAATACTTGTAGCTCTTAACACACCTATTTCAAATATATTGAACAAACACTCTGAAGATACAGGAGCTGAGAAAGAAAATACTTCCAAAACAAGCTGAGTTCTGAAGGAGATGTGTTGATTCCCTTTATCTCACTGAATATTGTCTTCACTTGCTAGTGTTCATATTAAAGTGAGTACTATTTCTTGTGAATAAGGAACAGAGTATAGCCCTAACAGTGCATTTTCTATGCATGCTTCCATCAAAGAAAAAAAAACAAACATCACTGTTCTGAACTCAAGTCAAAGAGATAACTGTGGTCTTATTTCAATGCAGCTAGAGGAAAACTCTGTTTTATGAAGTGCTTGTTTGTATTGCACTCTAAAACATAACTTCATGTCAAAGGTTGACAAAAATTGGGGTAGCACTGACTAATAGTTAAAAACACAGAAATTAATAACATGACATGAAGTCTATAAAACATAATTATTCCCATAAACCACTGCTTTAACTTGTATGTATTCTACTATTACGTTACATAATAACATTTTTTTTTTTGCCTCAGCTTCCAATGGTAATCTTTCTTCCCACGTTTATTTAACTCCTGAACCTCAAGGCAGGGACTGGGGGAATGAAGTCCCTCCCATAACAAGAGACAATCAGCCTCAAGACCATGTGAGGAATCTGAACATATATGAGTCCATGGGACTCAAAGAGGTGCATCCCAGGGTCCGAAGGGAATTCACTGATGTGGTTGCAAGCCATTCTCAATCATATTTGATAAGTTGTGTCAGACAGGGGAAGTCCCCAGTGACTTGAAAAAGGGGAACATCATGCCCACTTTTGAAAAGGTTAAGAAGGAGTACCCTGGCAACTACCGACCAGTCAGCCTCACTGGGTAAGAACATAGAACAGATCCTGCTGGAAGCTATGTCAAGGCGTATGGAAGACAGGGAGGTGATTAGAGGCAGCCAACATGGCTTCACCAAGGGAAATCATGCCTGACTAATTTAGAAACCTTTTGTGATGGAGTGACTGTGTTGGTGGACAAGGGAAGAGCAACTGATGTCATCTACCCTGCCTTTTACATAGTCCCACAGAACATACTTAGAGGCAAATTGGGGAGATAGATGGATGGACTGTTAGATGGATAAGGAACTGCCTGGATGGCCCCATCCACAGTTACAGTCAATGGCTCAATGTCCAAGCAGAAACCAGTAACGGGTGGTGTTCCTCAAGGGTTCATACTGGGACAAGTAATATTTAATATTTTAATCATTGACATAGACAGTGGGATCGATTGCACCTTCAGCAAGTTTGCACCAAGTTCAGTGGTGCAGTTGATTCACTTGAGGGAAGGGATACCATCCAGAGGGACCTTGACAAACTCAAGGAGTGGTCATGTGAGAACCTCATGAAGTTCAACAAGGCCTAGCACAAGGTCTTGCACCTTGGACAGGGCAATCACTAGTATCAGTACAGGCTGGGGGAAGAATGGATTGAGAGCAATCCAGTGGAGAAGGACTTGTGGATACAGGTAGATGAAAAATTTTATATGACCTAGCAATGTGTTTTTGCAGCCCTGAAAGACAGTTTTATTCTGGGCTGCAAAGGAAGAAGTGTGACCAGCACGTCAACAGAAGTGATTCTCTCCTCTATTCCTCTGAGAGTTCTGAGACACCCCTGGAGTCCACCTCTGGGGTCCCCAATACAAGAAAGACGTGGACCTCTTAGAGAAAGTCGAGAGGAGGGCAACGAAAAGAGCAGAGTGCTGGAACACCTCTCCTATGAAGAAAGGTTGAGAGAGTTGGGGTTCTTCAGCCTGGAGAAGAAAGGGCTCTAGGGAGACCTTATTGTGGTATTTCAATATGTAAAGAAGGGTTATAAGAAAGATGGAGAGAGTTTTTGCCAAGGCCTGTAATGATAGTACGAGGGACAATGAAACAGGGAAGGTTTAGATTGGACATAAGGAAGAATTTTTTTACAATGAGGGTACTGAGACACTGGAACAAACTGCCCAGAGAAGTTGTGGATGCCCCATCCTTGGAAGTGTTGAGAGTCAGATTGGATATTGTTTTGAGCAACCTGTTCTAGTGAAAGATGTCCCTGTCCATGGCAGGGGGGATTGGACGAGATGATCTTCAACGGTCCTTTCCAAGCCAAACCATTCGAGGATTCTAGGATTCTATGATAATCAGGAGATGAGCAATTAGCATGCAAACTCTTAGTATTAGTTTTCCAGCACAGGCATTTTATCCTTAGTGTCAATCCACTCCATCTGACTCAACTCTATTCACAAATATATTATTTGGAAATAAAAATGTCTTTTTACAATTGAAATAGTTATTGCTAATGACACCAAGGAAGAATTTTCTTTTGGCATCCATGAAACAGCCATATTAGTATGTAGAAAATCATGTTTTCTCTTTTGACCTTGTATTTTAAACACTACTTAATATTCAGGGTTCTAATATTTTAATGAACTTGTTTGGAAACTTACAGATCTCTAGTATTAGCTTTTAAAAACAAACTTAAAGTTCCTTATTATTATTATATCTCAAAAAATTAATTAGCTGTTGAGCTCCAAATAATGATAAAATTAAAGATTTAGCTAAGAGCTAAAATTAATGTAATAACTCTGTACTATAGTGTTCAAAAATGTAAATAACCATGTGTTATGCTATTCATAAGAGAATTATTTTGGCTCCTTCTGAACCCAGTGTTCTTTTCTGATACCAGCACTGTACTTGTGAACAAGAATCAGTAAATCTGAGAATCCTGTAATCCCCACAGAAGAACAATACATGGCACTAAATTTAGGTCTTTTCTAAGTATCACGTGCTTTAGATATTCCTATATTACAGGGAACCTTTAAAACACGTCTGACACAGAGATTTTTTCAAGACTAAAAATTGTGCTTAATCACTGTGAAGAAAAATTTTGGAAGACTATGAGTAACATCTGGTGGTTTGCCACACGTATAGTACTGAGAGATCCTAGACTGCTCTCTTTCATCTCGTCTGATAGGTATGAATCCTCAGCACACTGTGCAATACATGCATCCTAAGCTACTTGAACCTATGTTAAATTTCACCCAGCTGAGTTTCATCCATAGTTCAACATTCATTCATAGAGTATTGAAAATTCAGCACTGCAAGCTAAAGAAGAAATGTCAAGAGGTACAATCAGCAGGAAGAGAGTTCATTTTAGTGTTGTAGCTGAAACCACTCAATAAACTTTCTCTTCTCTCTATTAATTTATTTTAGAAACCTATCTGAATTTGAATAAATGTTCTAGCACTTAAAACACTTAATGTTTTGAAGACACTGTTGGAATGTTAATGCATTCTCCCAACACTCTTGCGGTAGTCTCCATGATAAAATATTTCCTAACACAAAGAAGCAAGTCTATGAAATGGGGTTTTCAAATGTACTGAGTCGATCTAGGAATACAGGGCCTATCAAACATCAGTAGCAGCTATGTTCCTTAGTCAGTTAGCACTACTTGGAGATTCCCTGATGACTGCCTGCAGATCTGGTATAAGATGATACTACTTTGGTATTGTACTTCCTTTCACAAGCCTAATTTTTGCCTAGTGGAAGGGTAAATGTCATGCTGTTGTTGTCTGCAGGGTTGAAGTAAAAGCTATGAAAATGTGGTGTACTCACTCCATTTCATACAGTCACCTTTCTGTAGAAGGTCAATGTTAACCTGTAGAAGATGTAAGGTTAAGGTTAAGGTCAGAAAATCACTCTTAAAGGTCAGCTTTTAGCTGAGAGCTGATACCACCTTGCTGCCACTTAGCCAAGAGGAAAGATCAGCAAGAATGACTCATCCTGAGGGTGTACTGGAGCCAGCACAGGCGCCCGATTTCTTGTCATATATATCCCAAGGTTCAGGCTCATTACCTATTAAAGAAAGGTTGGACCTGCCGGCCAAGATGCAGTTATTGATATTGTCTATGATTCTGTGTAGCAGCCTGTTAACTTTGGGCATATCTGTCTAGTGGTTAGCATTTCATTTAGTCTGGAGCTCTCTGGTCATAAAAGTTACTCAAAGCTCACAGTAGCTTTGGCTTCTTGCGGAAACACTACAGATGCTTTGGTTTTAGTTATTCCATGGTGCTTTAGATTATGTATCCCTTCTCTTCTTTCAGATTTTGTCTTCCATTGGGAGATTTCACTTTCAATTGTGTTTTCACTTGAAAGCCCTCAGTGGAAATAAGTTATTGCCCATAAAATGCTATGCATAAAAAACCTTCATTGTTCAGAACCCTGTAAAACTTGCACCAGTTAAGTTAGTTATTATGTCTCATTCTTGATAATTTATTGTCTCTGAATTTGTACAAAACTTCTTCTGGTCCCTGAAGATCTAGTCAAAAGGATTCACACTAAGAGCTTAATGCTCTTTAGATTTAACTGCAAATGGATGAGTCTGTACTGTATTTCAAGCAATCTAATGGGAACTAAACTAGCTTGCTTCTTCACTCTTGGTCTTGGAGTATTTGATCACTGCTTAATCGGTGTGCTTTAGCCCTTGAAAGGATTATGCTGCCTTTTGTATTTGATATGGAGGATGGCGCTTGCTTCATCTGGTTTCATCTCCCAGGGAGACAGATTGCTATGATCAACCACCTTTGTAAAAGTGAAACTGCTGAGTATCTGAGGGGTTATCAGTCTCTAAATTTTTAAAGCATCTTAAATAAAATTCTGTTGTTAATTTTTTCTAGCATAATCCACTTTATAATTGATCCTGGAGATTTACAGTGTCACAAAGATGTAGTTTGATGTTGCAAATAAAATTTGTCATAGAATCATAGAATGGTTGAGGTTGGAAGGGACCTTAAAGACCATCTAGTTCCAACCGTCCTGCCATGGGCAGGGACACCTTCCACTACGCCAGGTGAAGGGCTAAAGCACACAGATTAAGCAGTGGTCAAATACTCCAAGACCAAGAGTGAAGAAACAAGCTAGTTTAGTTACATTTCTTCTTTTGTACTGGCTGAATCTTATACACCAGGATGCAAGTGTTTAATTCTGCTTGATAGTTTTAAGATGCTTGGGGGAAACAAGTAGAAAAGAAATAGATACACTCCATATAAAAAAAAAAAAAAAAAAAAAGAAATTCTGATATTCACCACTGTACCTCTATAGCTTGTTCTGTTTAATAGGACTGAAATAACTTCTGACAAGTAAAACATAGCTTTTGTCCTTAAAACCAAACAATATTCAGCTTCAGAAAAGGACAAATTATAGACCTGCATTATTAAAATATAAGATGGGAGTTAGTACTAAGGTATTTCTGTTAATTATTATTGCATATATTCTTTACTGGTTTAATGGGATTGGTTACTATTAATAGAGTTGCTATTGGAACAAGCTCACAAATTACAAAGGATAGGCCAAACATAGTAATACATGGTCAGAGCACTTATATCCAATGGGATCTAAGTTCAAAGCGGTATTGCATTACAGTATTATAGAACTACAACAATACTTGCTGCATTGAGAGCAGCTCTGGGGAGAAGGACTTTGGGATACAGGTGGATTAAAAATTGGACACAAGCCAGCAATGTGCGCTCAGAGACCAGAAGGCTAATTGTATCCTGGGCTGCATGAAAAGAAGCATGGCCAGCAGTTCATGGGAGGTGAATCTTCCCTTCTACTCCTCTCTTGTGGGACCCCACCTGGAATGCTACATCTGGCTCCTGGTATATGGATATGGACCTGTTAGAGCAAGTCCAAAGGAGGTCCACGAAAAAGAGCTGGGGGCTGGAATACCTCTCCTATGAAGAAAGGCTGAGAGTTTAGCCTAAAAGAGATGAATCCAGTGAGATCTTATTGTAGCCTTTTGATATATAAAGGGGGCTTATAAGAAGGAAAAAGACTTTTTACCACGGCCTGTAGTGACAGGCCAAGGGGCAATGGTTTTAAACTGAAAATTCCCTTCCTCCCTCCCTTCCTTCCCTCCTTCCTTCCTTCCTTCCTTCCTTCCTTCCTTCCTTCCTTCCTTCCTTCCTTCCTTCCTTCCTTCCTTCCTTCCTTCCTTCCTTCCTTCCTTCCTTCCTTCCTTCCTCCCTCTCTTCCTCATGTCAGTATACACTTTGGGTGTGAGACATACCCCTAATCTAAGAAGCTGGAATAGTGTCAAGCTTAACAGATAAATCTCATCCATACTGTGCCTGAAGAAGTGGAAAGATAGAACATAAAATACAGTGTGCATTAAAAACAAAAGACAACTGCTGCAAGTTCAATAGAAATGCAGAAAGACAATCAATCTGACTTTTTGAAATATAATTTAACAAATCATTATGGTTAATGACCCACTGCAGCTTTAATTTTTTATATCTTGCCCTCAAAATGACAGTTCAGAACAACATCAGTGCTTTGAAATATTATATTTTTTGCTAGAGATCTTGTTTTCTAGTTCCAGCTCATTGTAAATTAGATTCTTAAACCATGACATTTCTTATGAAAACACTTTCACTTAAATATCAACAGCAAGAACTCATACTACTGAAATTATACCAAGCTCTTGCAGACAACTGTATGCCCATTAATCAGCAAAATGTACTCTAATGTCTCCTTTCTAAACTAAGCAAAAAACACATGTACACTCAAGGGAGTAGAGAAATAACATGGTTTTTTTTAAAAAATTCCTTTAGTGATTTCGTTAGAGATTTCTATCAAGAAAAGAGGATAAGATACTGTTTCGTGTGTCTGTCTGAAACAGGCTATATGTAATCTTTAAAAATAAGGACTTTTGCTCTTGAAAATCTCATGATTCTATAATTAAAGTATGCCAAAATGTGAAAAGAATGTGTAGTACAAATGCTAGACAGCATTTACAGAATACAACATATACCACACCACACCACACCACACCATACCATACCGTACCGTACTGTACCATACCGTACCATACCATCAAGCTTGAACACTCTGAAGATTAATTATAGGCTCAAATGCTTTCCTGTACCATAGTGAGTACCAGGGAATAATGAGTTCTTGTGACGCATTTGAGCTTAGGGGCTGTTCTTCCTGACATGTGTTGTTAATGCTTTTGTGAAGCCTTGAAGTTAGTGTACTTGAGTGTAAACTGAACAGTTTAAGTTTTTAGTTCAGGTTCTGCAATTTAGCTGCTTGATGAGCTCAAAGAAATCACTTTATCTCTCTTACAGTTAAAACTTCTCATCTGTAAAAGAAGTCTACAGAGAGCTGCTTCTTTCATTTATCACCTCGGGAACAAATTTTTCTTCATAATTTTTGAAAACTGCTATAAAATAAGTGGTACCACTTTTGCTCTCACTAACGCCTTTCAAATTACTGATGCCAAAAGAAGGAAGGGAAGCAGACCTAGGAGAAAGGTACACAATTTTACATTTATTAAGAATACTTATGTATCATTTTCAGGTTGCCAGTTAGGTCCAGATTCCCAGCACGTCCGCCCACACTGATGAGAAAAGATGTGATGTTCATGAGTTTAGAGCTAATTTTGGTAAACGTGCTACCAAAATACTAGTTCAACAAAACTTTGTGAACTCGATACTTTCCTGTAAATTTCTGTGGGGCATGTTATGAAAGATGTCAAATACAGATAATTTATCTATTCAATCTTTTAATCTTACATATATATGAATTTTGATTTGTATTTAATGTGCTTAAAGATTACACTAAACAAGTAAACAATACAATCTCACTAATTATACTTCTCTTTTGTCAGTTCTCTGGTTAGGTAACTGAGACAACATCAGTAAATTTATGTGTGCTTTCAGACTTTTTCAAATTCAGGATTAATTACCTTAATTAAGCCTTTTTTTATCAAGCACATATATTTTATATCGTGCTTACTCTAGGTTAAGAATGTGTATGATCTGTTCCCATATTCCTGCAGCTTAGTGGACTTTTAGGACTTTAAAAAGTAATAATACTTCACTTTGTGTTTGATTTCTTAGTAAAGCCTACATTAATAATCAAGATATAAAGATTTCATTTTGCAGCCAGCTCTTTCATCTGATTTCCTTTTGTTTGAAGCAATTATCATTGAGTTTTGAGAGGAAACACAAAGTTAGGACAAAGATACAGAAATAACACATTAAAAATGCTTCAGAATTTTTCATTCCTTTATTTTAATTTGTCATCTTTTGGAATCACACACAGTTGTGGAAAACTGCTGTTAAAACTCTACTGGGTTTCTCAGCTGGTACCTGCTTACTGTGCTTTTTTTTCTGCAGAGATGCAAATAAATGCTCAAAACAAACGAAAATAGGCCCAAAGATTTTTCATCCCACACATTAACTTCACTTTAAACCATTCTGTAGTCCTTACTTTGTTTACTTTCCCATCATTAGTACTGTCTCTAGGTTGGCATATTAATGCAAGCATCACTAAGTAGAGTCCATTAGCTTGGTTATCCTCTTTAATGGCATTTTTTTCATTGAAAAATTGTTCCTCGAATTGAAGAAGAATTTAATTAAATCAAAAATCGGATGAAAGCTAGGCAATTTGATTTCTGAAAGGTTAGGCTTGACAGTAAGGTATGCCTTTTCTGGATTAGAAACAGCTACCAGAGCAATTACTTTACTTTCAATCTGAACACTGAAAGCCTGCCTGTAGGCTAATTTTGACATGACATAATCAATTTATTACATTATTTAAGAGAAAATTCTCTAGGTCTACCTTTTGTGTTACCTTCTGGAAAGTTCTTTAGAGGAAACTTGTTTCTCTTTTAATAGAACAGAAGTCATGGAAATCAGTAGAGTTATATCATAACTGAACTTGACCTTCTGCTTCCATGAGGTTGCAGGGGAAGGAAGGGACCTTTATTTATTATTATATAAATATGAAGCCGTATTTTTTTTTCAGAATGACATAATTTAATTACCAAAATTACTTTTGTATTTTTGAGACTTGTATCTCAGCACATAAGTAAGCTGTAATGAAATTAAATATAATGGAGAGCTTTTGCAAAGCCACATTTAAATTCACCAGTAAACACAAACATGGTCATGAATTACACCTTATGAATGAATTAATGGTAAACAGCCTTGGAACAGGTTACAATTTTCCATAGCCCTTTCAGAAGAACTCAATTCCTTAAGCTGTTAATGAAAGACTTTCTGTAACACAGTATGGAAGATCATAATCCTGTCGTTAGTGAATGCACCATTTGATATAAATATTTACACAAAATGCAAGAACACTGAAATAGGCTATTTCTTCTTTATCCTACAGAAACATTACATGACATTTTAATTAGGTAGATATACAGATGGATGCAAGGAAAATTCGATATTTGATTTTATTAAAATTAATTTAACACCCTATAATTACCCTCCATATCAAACAAGAATGGGCTATTAATTTGGATAAGAAGACATTTGCATAATAGAATTACTTCCCAAGAAAATAAAACACCATGAAAATACTCAAGTGAGCTATATAAACTACATAGATATTAATGTAAAACTGTAATTAAATTGAAATTATGATAAATCTGTTACATAATACAAGCATTATTGTTATAGTATAAGTACTTAAACTAACAAAAGTGCTTGGGCAACCAAATATGTATGAACTTATATACATTACAACAAAGGCTTAGGGCATCCAATGGAGAGAGGGGCAGCTGCCTAAATTAAATGGACTAGATCATCTCTGTTGGTTTACTTCACTGACTAGATAAGAATTACAAATGTTTTATTTATGAAGACAGAACTGATAACCCAAGTTAATCAAATGAAATGCAGATGAAACAAATACTTAATTATGCACCCTAGCTCTCATCAGGAGGTCTGAGTACCTTGTTAGGTTAGGATCCACAAGAAAAAATCAGAAAACGTTTCCACTTACGTACAAGCTTTCTTATAAGCTGAAAAAAGCCCCCCCAAAACAAATCAAAGATAAAACCCAAAACTCAACAACAATCACACACACCAAAAAAAAGAACAAGAAAAAACCTATAGAAAAAAATTTCACCTATAGGTGATGCAGGCAAAGATCAGTTGCAGTTCATTTATCCTAAGTGAAATAGTTTCATCTAACATTGTTGGACATGATGAGATTCCTTAGGATAGTTATGGCAACACTACTGTCCTGGTTTGAAGTTCACTTCAGTGACTGGTCCGGCCCAAACCACAACAACTACTGACAAAAAGTTGTTTATCTCACTAACCTTCCAAAAGATGCATTATCTACCCTACCAACACATAGAGTTTTACATCTGCTTTAGTGGCTCATTACATCATAAAAGGAATGCCTGCAAGAGTCAGAAAACTTACTGTCAGGAGATACTAATAGTTTTTTTCTCCATGTATTTTGTCGCATGAAATTTAATTTTATTCCTTGTCATTTCAAGAGGGTAAAGCTCTGAATTTTTTAACTGAAGTGTAAAGTGTGAATTGATTTTTCTGCCTTCTTTTGAAGCTGAATTTCACAACTGTGCTGTGTAAACGCTGTCTCAATAGAGAGGGTTCTTGACAAGGGTGAATCTTTCATTTCAAAGGCTCTTGTAAGAAAGGGTATAATAGCCAACAACATTGCCAACTTGTAAAATTGTGCAGTATAACTCACAGTTTTCTTAAATTCAGCAATTTTTTCAGCACTTTATATCAGACATAGAAAAAATGGAAAATTAATTTTTGAAAATTAGCCGATACTGAGTAATGCATGAAAATGTGGTCAAAATATAGGAAGTTTGTAACACTAATATCTACTCTTTAAGGAATTAAATGACTAAAAGATAACTTAGGAAATATTATCACGTTATTTCTACTATGAGGTAATTTTGCAAGCTGGTGTCAGAAAACAGCTTTCAGTCTCTTATTCTCAAAAAGCTCAATTACAAGCATATCTGGGATTGTGTATGAAGTATTTGTTTGCTTGTCTTGTTTTTGAAATGACTCTTACATTACACAGAATGAAAGATTCATAAGAGAGAGTCCTGCTTTCACTAAATCCTCCTATGTGGAATTACCTTATTCTGATTTCAGTTGTTCCACCAAACTAATTGTAGGTTGCACCTGAGAAATTGCAGGTGACAGAACTGACAGTGATTCAGTTCTGGATTCTTTCAACATCCAGATATCCTGATGCAAATTAAAACCTATCTGAGAAAACAGACAAACCATATTTAAGAATTCCTTAATTATCTTTCCTCTCACTTTCATGAAGAACCCTAAATATCTTTTAGTTCCAGGAGAACCTATGGCATTTTAACAATGAAACCATATGGAAGGCACTTTAGTTTTTCAAGTAAATCTCCAAAACAATATTTATTGGCATAAGAGGTGGCAATCCACTTCCTAGCTTCCTAAGCATTGTCAGGTTTAGATTACTGCAGCAAAGGGGATGCCTACAGAGTCACTTCTGATAAATCTCCTTGTCACATATGAAGAATCCCAAAGCTGAATTACAGATGAATGCAGACATTTAATTCCTATTCAAGATGCTCATGCAAAGTTGCACTGGGGAGGAAGAAATTCTCTTCAGAACATCTCTGAAGTCTTTCTCTTTGGGATTCATAGTTCACAGGACAGACAAAGTTTTACTTCAAATACAGTGGTACGGAGGTAGAATGATGCCTTCTAGTTATATTGATTTGGTTAACATGCAACAATGAATTGCATGCAAAATTTATCATCCAGTTTTCAGTGCAAGGGAAGGGAGACTTTTGAACATAAAACATTCTTCATTTTTGTCCATACACCATCAAATCTGGCCAAAGGCACGTGTCAAAATATGCACTGTGTGAGGTATTTGGGTACCAGAGGCACTTGCCACTTCAAGTACCTGAGGTGGTATCTGAGTTTTGGTCAGTTTTATTGAATTGTTAATGGTCAATTGGCATGGTTAGTAATTATCAGAATCAAATTTCGCATTCATTTGCTCTCAGGTGAGTTGACTGTCACTGAAACAGCAGGTATGGGAGATTCTTGCCTGTATTCAGTCACCAAAATAACATTCATAAGGCATGAGAAGTAATCCTGTTGAATTCCTCAAACTTGCTTGAATAAAAATAGGAATAAATAGACCAACAGTTTGTAATTTTCACAGTACAACTCATTTTTTTGTAATAACTCTAATTCCTTGAAAATTAGTTAAAACCAATAGAGTCAAGCTATAGATCAGATCACACGTAAAAAATATAGTATAGGTGTAAGTCTGTGGCCACTTGTATATAGCAGTTAGTATTAAATATTTTATTGCAAAACCATTAGTCATAATCCACTAAGCTCATGACAAGTCCATCACAGAACACTGTTGGATAAATTTGATTGCTAATAAACGTAAAATTGCAGCTTGAATTTTCAGGTATTTGAAAGCAATTCACATCATTGTTGAATAAATAGTCCCTCTTTCTCTCCCTGTGGGTAATAATATACATTTACTTTGATTTTATGAATGGTTAATTATGTTTCTGAGAGAATAGACAATACTAATAAAAAAAATAAAAATGAACACACAAAACCACAAACATACTTCATAAAGAATATTTATTTCTATTGCTCGCTTTGGCATTACACCTACTAAATATCCCTTTTTATTTAGCTGAAAGTTGATGTACACATATTCTTCACTAAAAAAAGAAAGAATAACGCAGAAAATAGCTTCTGAAAAGCAAAAAAAAGCATAAATATGGCTTCTAAATCCTGTACATTATTCTTCAGTGGATTGCCTCTGAACTGTGTACTGTACTCTTTGTTCATTTATTCCTCAAAATGACTGTATTTTTGTATAGAATGATCGTCTATGTTAGCAGCTTTAACATGAAATCCTTGCAGAATGTTGGTTTCTCACCTGCTTTAGATGCTGATGTAAAAGTAAGGAAGAAATTTATGTTTATAGTTTTAATCTTATTTGTTTATCATTATACATGTAAAGTTTGAATCACATCTCCCCATACTGTGAAAAATTAACTTGTTATATCTAAGGCCCATAACCTTCTTAATCCAGTTTCAGTGAGTTAAACTTATTTCTGACACTGACTTGCTTTATACTGAGAGAAATAATCTAATACTCTTTACTGTGTACTCTACTTCTTCAAGGGTCCTGAACCGAGCTCTTTTATTCAACATCCACAAACTAAGCCTGATTCCAACTTGATGAGAAATACTTGGATGAGCTTTCAAACTCCTGACTGACAGCAGAATTTACAAAGATACAGGAGTTCTACTGTGTTGACAATAGCAACGTATGCTTTTCTTCCCCCAAAATGAGCAGTCTTCCACATTTCTGCCCTCCCCATCTGTGCTGCATCTGTAGCTCAGATTGTTGTAGGAAAGTTTCAAAGTAAATCAAAATCTTTTTGAAGAAATAAAAAAGTTATTACAGATGGTTTCCTAATTGAGGGTGGATTAAGTCTCCTTGATTTGATGTGAACAACAGCTCATAAATTGAAAGAGTCTCTGTTTATTCATGTAATTAATGGTAATCCAAATTGACTTTGTGATAGAATGTTGAAATTATTTAACAATCTGAACTTTACATGTTGGGATAGCTGAAAATTCAAATTTGCCCCAAGAAAGAATACAATGTATCCAGTTCGAAGAGACAGTTGAAAATATTAGGAGAATTCAGGGAAAATATTGAGTCATGATTGACAGATATAATGATATCTGCCCTGTAAAGGATGGAGTTGAAAACAACACCTTTAGACCCTTTGTACTGCACCAGTTAGTAAATTTGCTGAAATTTACTTGAATGTAAAAGTATTTTTCTGAGCCATTTCTGAGCTAACCTGCTTCCAAACTTCAGGGCTAAACCAGTCATTTAAACAAATGTATGTAGTAATGTACTAATAGCTATATCTTTCAGTGCTCTTTTACATCCACTTTCAGTCTTGTCAGAGAGTAATAACTTTTTTTTTTCCTTTCCATTTCCTGGCATCTTGTTCCTCCTTCTTTTTTAAAGTAAGTCATAAAAATGTCTTTCCAAAAGGACTATGTTTCTTGCATTGAATCTTTTATGTGACATAAAATTGCAATTGCCGAATCATCTCTAATTAGCTAATGTGAAATCCCATGGAACATAATCAGCATACAATGTAAGTAGAATTTTGATTTATAACAAAGGTATCATAGTGAAGATTGGACTTGTGATAAAGAAATGTAAAAATGCAACTGTACATGTCTGGTAGCAAAGTTTAAATTACTTATTTTAGTAATTCAAAGGTTTCTTTATTTCGTATCGCATAAATGGCTACACTAACCTTAGGTAGATCAATATATACATACTAGTTTCAAATCCAGCTAAGTCTTCCCAAAGCATTGCAAAGAAGATATATAAAGAGAAATATTTTTTTTAAAAATACGTTTTGTCTATTTTTGTCTATGTTGCAAGAGAAAGGGAGAAGGGGAAGGAACTGAGTGTTAAATTTTTGTATCAAGGTTGATCCAAATAGTCTACAAAACAGCTGAGAAATTATAAGGTGAAAAACATAGCTTATAACGGAAAGCTAAATGGGCCTTAGCTTGATCACCATGGTTCTAGTGAATGCTGCTGCAACACAGGATATATTTCTGTATGTTGAATTGGTATGTATGACTTGCTCCTATAACCATAACAGAAGGTACATAAATGGGCTAACTACAACAAGTTGTTATGTAATGAATTACTAATCCATTATTTATAAAACTTATAATTAAGTCACTTCTAAAAAAAGGACAGATAATCATTATTTTTTATCGAGTAATTTGCCATTGCCTTGCTCAGTATGAAACTATACTCAGGATAAAAGACAAAATTATTCTCACCTTCCATCATTAAAACAACCTTTCATATGAGAACAAATGACTAAAATATAATAGTCCAGATTCTGACAGTGGGTAGCTCATTGCACAAAAAAAGTCTAGGTATTTCATTTTGGCAATATTTGTGGAAGACTGTTCACCTAGCACTGAAACAACAGAGCCACTCAAAAGCTTATATACTCCCATATACAGACACGTGCTTATAGGCATTCTTATTTTTGTAGAAATATTATTAAATAAGAAAAAAACCTCTAATCCTTTGAAATTGTGTTGGAAAATAAGATTTAGCTACATGTAAAACAAATACAGGAAATTATATAAATAGCTCATTTAACATAAAATGTTAAAACCTATTGCTGTGTAGTTAAATAATTGTTTTCCTTCTTGGTAGCTACGTATACTCCTATATATTTTTATATAAAATGATAGATAAAGACCTACAGTCTCTCACTACATACCAGTGAGCTAGACTGTGATTCTTTTCAGCACTGTTTAGAAGATATGGCATTGATAGATGAACAGAAAAATTGCCATTTTGAGTTGACCTCATTCTTCTAGAACAAGTCTGCTTTAAGGACAGCTAGATGCCTGTCCAAATTAGTCACTGTCAGACTACAACAAGCTTTGAGAAGTTTGACTTTAAGCTACAAGATGCATATAAGATCTTTTTTTAAAGCTAAGGAATTCCAAAATTAATCTTTGTATTTTTTTTTTTTTTTAACTCTGAGAAAGCTGTACAGTATGTCTGTGTATAAATCACTATTTTCCATGGGAAGTACCATTTACAAATGAATTTGAGATTTTTTAATTTAGACATAGAGGAGGGACTGAAGATTGAATCGTCTACATCCCACAGGAATTACTTCAGAAGGTAAGTATGGCAACATTTTCATGTCTAACCTAAAGAGTATTAATATATTTTTAGCAACTTAAAAATGGCTAAATGAAGGAACTCACAGACTGCTTCAACTCCTTAGATTCTCAAAAGTAAGAAATTGAGGTTCATATCTACCCAGAGAGATTTAAAACCTAAGCTTCAATCTGACTTTAAGAAGCAACCTAGCCACTGTACATGATGGACACAGCCGTATGCATTAATCACACTTTTCTAAACTTCATGCATACCGAGGCCTAACTTTGAGATGTGTTAACCAATTTGTTATTCTTCAGTCACCAGAAATGTCCTTGTGGTGTAGGTCACTATCCCTATCCTGCTTCTCCATAGGTCAGTCTCAGCCTCACTGGAGCAATAGCAATAGCTCTGCCTGGCACAGGATTTTTCCCAATCTTGCTTTTAATGTACAGACAAACACTTCTGCAGTTCTCCTCATCCGTCAAAGCAGAAAAGGCGACAGATAAAGATGAGGTACTTTCAAGTTCATAATGAGTTTTGACATTTAAAGCTTGGGTGTTGTACCTGGAAGTTTTCTTCTGACACCTGTTTCCTAGGATGACATTAGACATCTGTATTTTAGCTGTTGAATCTCGCTCCCTGTTCCTTTGTGAAAGTTTAGTCCTAAATTGTATATACATTTTAAGAAAATATATTTTTATTCTTGTGCAGCAAGAACAAGTAAGCTATTTTTTTTTTACATAATACAGTTTAAATTATGTTCTACATTTTGACTGAATTTTTATTTTTTATTTAAACTATAAGTGGAATATTTATTTTCTAATATGGAAAAAATAATCTTTATAAAGAAAAAAAGTGACTCAAAGTAGAAATAAATTATAAGAATCTTTTGTAAAGATGTGTATAGCTCTTGGTTTAAAAAAGATTTTGCTGTATGAGTGGTGTATGATTAATATGTATTATTTAATTGAGACATTGGTGGCATAGCAAAGATGTGTAGCAGAAATATTGAAGTTGGTACAAATGAAAGATGAATATAAATCTGTGTATGAAAATACAAGATAAAAGAGTAGCACAAGGATTAAAAGAATGGCCTACGTTAATTATGGTGGACACCATTCCCACTGCCTTTCCTAAAAAGCCAACTTGACTAAGACTTGAGGAAGCTGAAGTAAGCAAGATTCTGAGGCAAAGGACCACCCTATGGGAAATAATGACACTTTATGGACATAAATAACATATTTGTCATCACCTAAGAAGAAGAATCCCAGAGATGTGATGAGGATCTGGTGTCCCTTGACCTCTGTGTCACATATGATTGATCCTGGTCAGACCATGCAAACTTGAATGTTGGTGCTCGTGAGTATGTGAACAAGAGAGTATGAGAATGAAATGTGTGAGAAAGAATATGAGTGGGTAAAACCAATTTTGAGATTTGTAAATAAATACCATCTTCCCCTTCCAGCCTTGTCTAATGGGGTCTTTCAAGCTATGATTTGTCTCATCCTGAATGGATGTCTAAAATAGGTCAGATAAAGTATGTCCTGAACCCATTTTTTTCTTGTCTTTGATTGTATGGAAAGTCTATGCTGACTAACTCACATATAAATGTACCAAAAATTAGGCAACGTGAATCCCACTGTGTCTCATTCAAGGGGCACAGTGACTGTAGGGGAGCATGAAATACAGTTTGGGCTCCCTTCATCTTTGCTTGTCTACTGAGATCTTGCCCCGTGAAGCCTGTTCCAGCATTGTTTCTTCTCAGATAAACAACCCACCTGTAATTAATTTCTTGACATCAGTCCCAGAATTTGCTACTTTGGCACCCAAATTTGGTACTTCTGATACTGCTAGCTAGGCCTTAAACTAACTTGGCCTTAAACAGTATTACTGATATGGTCACCAAGGCACTGCTGGCCTTGCAAGACTGCTCCTGACAAGGCCCCAGTTGTGCCCTCCACTATCTGTGGAGTGTCACTGTCTCTCACATAACCATTTGTGAAATCCAGGCATCTTCATGGTGCTATCTGTATTCCACTTTCTCCTAGTGGTCTTGCATGTCTTAGGGTGAGGTGGCCCAGATTCTTGGCTTAAAAACACATCTGGCTCCTCTTCAACTTTGAGAGAGGTGAAACAACTTCACAGTTGTAAGCCTTTAGGTAAAGCAGGAGACTTCGTGATGACAGAAGTCAGCAGCTTCCATTCTTCACCTTCTACACAGGCTGCGCTACTGTTATGCTGGAGATGGACAGTGACTGTGTCTCCACTGCACCTGGGGTCCAGATCTCTTGAAGTTGTTGTATCTCTGAGAAAGATCCTGTCTATTTCTTTTCCATGATGCTGTGTACCCTGCTCACTCCCTCCTGTAACTCCTTCACTTGACAATACAGCTCTTCAAAGACAACATACCTCCTGCAGGATGAAGGGCCATCTCTCCTTGCATTAAAGAGAAGCACCAGGCAATCTCTGCAGCCTGGGATTTGCAGGGCTGCATCCACCATATGAGCCTCCATCTGGCCTCTGGCCCAGTAAGGACAGTTATTCCAACACCTGCTGGTTATTTGTTATGTCCGGCAGTTTTTCCTGTTGTACTCAGTAGTTTCTCATGGTCTGTTCAATCAGCTAAACCTCAGATGAGGGCCTGGTCATCTGCCTGCCTTAGTAATACTAAGCTGAAAGTGTGCCAGATTCATACACTTCTCAGTAAAATATTAATTAATGGCCTCAGCAATTTAAATTCATCTGCTATTTATTCCAGTAAAAGTGTTCATTTGGTATTAATATGAATATCACCTCATGGGTCCTGTTATGGGTTTTTCTTTCATTGCAGTTTTAACTCAACTTTTCATTTACCTTCAATGGGTTTCACATTATTAGCCTGTATACATACAATAAAGAAAAAAAAATTTATTTAAAACCTGAAATCATCTAAGAAGTCAGTTTCTGAAAAATTGTATTCAGGGGAACTGGAGACCATGATAAAAAATAATAACTTTGTCATCTCTGAACTACTGTAGCTAATTTAGTGAACTTTTGGTTAATCACACGAGACTGGAACAAATAATTGGGATACAAAAAGTTAATTTTATTTATACAGGAATTACTTTTCTTGGTCTTTAAATTGTAATTGCTTTTGCTTTTATCCAATAAACGTGATAAATACCTATGTATTGTACTCTTGGGCAATGATGTAATATATATATATAATTATACATGTGTATATCATATTTACAAATCAATGACAATACTTCATCCTCACTGTTCCTGATAACTGAATGCTGGAGACTGACATCTGAAGAAGGGAAAGCATAAGAATAAAGGAATTTTATTCGTGATCAAAAAACTGTCATGACACAGTAAAAAATTAATGCATTTCTGAAGAGACAATTATGTTACAGCACTGAGACAACTAACAGGCTAGCCTTAAATCTAATATTGTTACCAAATTCATCTTGGATGCAGTAAATCAATTCAATATCCTGCTTCTATTATGTCACATTTCACTGTTGGCTGGTATATATTTTTTACAAAATCCTCATTCAGAAATCTTCATTAACTTTGATTTAAGGTTGCTAAACTATATGATTCACATACACAGACGACCACAAGTAGTGAAATAACAAGTTTATTATTTATTAATTTTTAACTTTCACAATCACATCTATCTGTCCTTTGTCCTAAACAACTGAGATATTTTCACTTCTGTTCTAAAGAAAAAATATTCATCTGCAGTTTTTAGCTTTTGCTAAACAATATAGTATCAGATTTTTATAATCATCAGGCCTCATTATTCTGAATAAATTACAGAAGCCTCATTGGTGAATACATCAGAGTTATATTAGCAGAGATGGCTCCAGGTGTGCCTTGGATTAAGAGCAGCAGAGAAGATGACAGGAGGAGTAGCACGGCTGTGGTATTTATTCAAACTCAATAAATCTTTCATGCAAACTTGGACTGCTTATCAAGTTTATCTGGATCGTTTCTTTTTCCTCTGTACTAATGCTTTGGTGCAAAGGGAATACCATGTCTGCACATTTCCCTGAGCTGGGGATTACTGTTCTGTGAACTATAAAGCTTTTAAAAGCATATTTCTGCCTCTTTCACTATTCTCCAATGAAACGGTGTCATGGTAGATGTGGTTAAGGATTTGGAGAAGAAACATAGGTTGAGATATACAAGTTCCTGAAAATCATTGATGACATGCAAAAGTTTGGCTGTTTTAACATGTAATTAGTATCTCTTGAATAAGCCCTGTGGATCAAAAGATTATTACCTCCTTCCATTCTTTCCATGTTTAACTTTACTCCCAAATCATCTATCTCCTTGCCCCGAATGTCACAGGGAGTTGGGGAATGGGGTTTGTGGTCAGTTCATCACACATTGTCACTGCTGCTCCTTCCTCCTCAGGGAGAGGATTCCTCACACTCTTCCCTTGATCCAGTGTGGGGTCCCTCCCATAGAAGACAGTCCTCCACGAACTTCTCCAAAATGAGTCTTTCCCTGCAGTCCTTCCCGTGGGCTGCAGTTCTTCACAAACTGCTCCAGCATGGGTCCTTCAGGTACAGACTGCTCCAGAGTGGATGCTCTGCAAGGTCACAAGTCCTGCCAGCAAGCCTGCTCCAGTGTAGGCTCCTATCTTTCCATGGGGCCACAGGTCCTGCCAGGAACCTACTCCGGAGTGGGCTTCCCACAGGGTCACAGCCTCCTTTGGGTGCAGCCACCTGCTCCGGTATGGAGTCCTCCATGGGCTGCAGGTGGATATCTGCTCCACTGTGGACCTCCACGGGCTGCAGGGGGACACCGTCCTTCACCATGGTCTTCACTACAAGCTGCAGGGGAATCTCTGCTCTGCCTGGAGCACCTCCTTTTTCAGTGACCTTGGCATCTGCAGAGTTGTTTCTCTCACATATTCTCAGTCTTCTCTGCAGCTGCAGTTGCCGGTTGTACAGCAACTTTTCCTCCTTCTTAAATATGTTATCCCAGAGGCACTACAACTGTGGCTGATAGGTTCAGCCTTGGCCAGTGACAGGTCTGTCTTGGAACTGGCTGGCATTGGCTCTGTCAGACACGAGGGAAGCTTCTAGCAGCTTCTCACAGAAGCCACCTCTGTAGTCGCCCTGCTAACAAAACCTTGCCATGCAAACCCAATACAATTAAGTAGATGATCTCCAACAATCCTATTTCACAGGATGTCACAACATGAGCTCCTGAAATTTTTAATCTTCTGGATAAAGCAGTGCCAATGCTGATATGATTGGTGATTTCTCCAGATATATTGTTTAACTATTATAATGATAATAGGACAAGGGCAAGGGTATCACCTAGTTAATTTTTTACTTGTTATCATGCTCTTGAAAGCTAAAGATCAGAACACTGGAAGCATTTATTTATCAAAAATATTTTTCTGCAATTCCGTCTGTGAGGTCTCTTCAATATGCTGAAAAGAAGACTTATCTTGATTGCTTTTCTTTAGGGGCTTTTTGAGAAGGTAAACCTGTTTTTAAGGGTCCTTCAGGGTTGCACAAGAAAGGTCTTAGAGAGGCTGTACAATGGATTCTTCAGGAATACAGCAATGTTTCCTCTTGTTTATCTCATATTGAGGTTTCTGAGAGTGTTAATTAGAGGACGTGGACTCTCATGATTGTTTAAACATGGCAACTTCACAGTGCTGCTCTTTCAACCAACAAATAGGTCACTACATACATAAGCTTGTAGATAGTGGTTTTTATAATGTCCAAATCACTCTGGGATCAACAGTAGCAGTGATCACATAAGCTAAACATTAGAGATTCTTGGTAGGGCAGTCCCTAGACTCTAGAATTCTTTCTGTCCTCCAGTCCAAAATACCCAGAATGTGCTCAACTTTTGTATGTGCTACCCAGACTATCTTGTGGACAAGGATATCAGCACAAAGAACTGGATGCTTTCTATTTTCTTGTCTTTCTGGGTTTAAGGGAAGTTATTACATTTGTGTTTGGTTTGTAATATGTGACTGAGGGCTTTGAACTTTTTACACTATAAATATTTTTTATGGAAACTAAAATCAGAAAATAAATACCTATGATGGGGAAGTTAATTCTTCCTGCAAATAAAGTAAATCTGTAAAGTATTCCTGGTAGGACAGTGCTATGCCCAAGGCACCATACATTGAGCAATGATTGATTTTCTCCTGCTTCATTTTGCCCACTGAAAAAACAGTCAATGTCATAAAAGTGAGAGAGAAATGGATAAAATAAATAAAACAGGAATGAGAAAAGCTGGAAGTATTAAAATGCAAGTCAGATCAATGTTTAAAGACCAATGTTTAAGCAGATAGAGTTTATGGAGCATTTCTCAACAGTATTTATGATTATAGAGTGGTCTTAAAAGAGGATGCTTTTCTATATCTGTAAAATGTCTTTTTTATTTATATAGTAATTCTACAGACAAGTAAACATCAGTACATTCCTGGGATGTATGACTCCCAAACATCAAACAAAAGTGTGTACCATTTAGGAACAAGGGTAATAGGCCATGCCAATAACATCATATTTAGCAACATATACCAACAAGGAAAATTGTATTGTATATGATCTATTTCGCAGGTTTAAGTGCCCTTGGACGTTTGAGACAACATTAGACGTAAATCCTGTCATGTTTAGTTTCATGACCCTGTAAAAGTGAAATCAGATGTCAGCACAAAAGCTCGTAATTTAACAGTATGAAGCTCTAATGAAGTGTAGGAAGAACAGCAGCAAATTATTTAATACTGATATCTATTGTACTTGGTCCTGTTCTCTAGAGATCTTAAATAGTGTCATTAAGGAAGGAGGAAAAACTGACAGTTTATTTAAAAACCTGGTTTAGTTCTTGCGTGTCAGAAGATATGGCCCACTTCGTTAATTAAAGTGGTTGAAAACATTTTGAAATAACAAATGAATTCTCTTCTATCCTAAGAAGTCTAGATAATATTTCATCTATTGTTATGTTGTTCAACCTTTTTATATAACAAAAGGACGTTTTTTATTAGAAAAAAATGATAAGACTGCCCCATACTAATATATGTCCTCCACCAAAGTATAAATATGAAATAAACCTTTTTTTTTTTTTAATATGACTGCATTTCTGTCTACACTGCCTCATGGAAAATTGTGCTTTATTCAGGGTGAAGACTACAGTTTTGAAAGCCACTTCTTTCCATAGGATGGATGTACAAAGCTTACACTTTTATTCACAACCTGTAATGGATTGCCCTGAACTAAGAGAAATAGACTTGCCCTAGTCCACAGCAACAGGATAATCAATCAACCACACCCTCCAGCTGTAACCTATAATGACAGGAAACTAAAAATAATCTAGAATGCAGAAGGCTTATCTCAGAGTTGCCCAGGTAATGAAGTAATAATTTTTAGTTGTTTTTTTTTTTTTTTTCCCCATCCTGCAGGATCATGGAAACTGTGCTGAATGGCAGCACAAGATAGGAAGCTTGACTGACCTGTGCTAAAATAGATCTGTTGTCTATTACATTTTCAGCTGATGATGTTTTAGTTTGCAACAAAAACTGATCTGGTTATTTAGGTTGCAATGTTTTCCATTTTCATGAAAACTGTTACAGAATTAAATTGCTTGCTAAGATTGAGGATGACATATATTAGATTTTCAAGGGATGCATGTTTATTGTTTTGTACCTTTGTATGCTTTCTGATTTTTACACAAAAGCTTCATACTTTTGAATGCTTACTTGAACAGAACTGAACTCCTGAAGATTCTGAGATTCCCAATCAAGGTTAGTGACAAAGATTAAAACATGAATGAGAATACATTTTTTCAGATGAATATGATGAATATGAACTAGAAAAAAAATCCCCTCAAAAATTTTAGTTGCATTCGCCTAATGTATAAACTGGACCTCAGATGTCAGTCTTTTTTCTCTGGAACAGTAAAGAACATACTTCAAAATACTTCTGAATAACTCACTTCCCATATAATGATGACAAGAATTTCCAGAGAATATAGATTTTTTTTTGGAAAAATCATCCTATCAAGTTTATCAGAAATATCTTTTCCATTCCTTATTCCTCCTTCCACAATTCCTTCTCCAGTAGAACTGGACTGCCATATTTCCACACTTTCCAGTGTGAAATCCAGTAATTAAGTTTATAGAGTTGGAAAATCCTCAGACAGTCATATGCTTGTGACCTCTGAAATGAGAGACAATAGCCAGAAAGTGAAACAGGAGACATCACATATCAGAACGTAAGCAGAATATCATGTAAGTAGAACAAAATCTGCATCCAAAATAGAAATCGATAGGAGAATTGCACAACCGTAATTTTGTTCAGCTTATTTCTTATTATTTTTTCCATACAACTTTTCATTGAAATAGATAAATAACAGGACTTATTGAAACTAAGTTACTGAAAATTTTCTTAAGTTCCTTAAAACTAAGGAAATAACTTAAAAGACAGTATTTCATGGTGATGGTAATTCTGCCATTCACAATTGGTGATACTGTGTGTATAGAAAGTAATGGCCCTTTCTTTCTGGGAGGAAAAAACTTGTCCTTCTTTGGTGTTGCTTTACTTCAAATAATATTAGATTCATCCATGAAAATAGATAAACTTCTGTAGCGTTGTGTATAATGGTTAATTTTCCGGATGTTGAGAATATAGGGGGAAGGCTTGGGTATTCAAACAGTGTTTATTAGTCTTCCTAATGTGAAGTCAGTTGTGGAAGGCAGGGAATACAGAAAAAGTATGTCACTGGCTCTCAGACTAAGGCTGGTACAACTTGCAGCTGCCTTGAAGGAGAACTTTGCCTATAAGGAACAATGAGGAAATTTGAATAACTCTCCTCTCCCCACTTAGTCATTTTAGACAACTATTGAGTAGCGTTAAATTCATGTCATAACTATAGACCAAAAATAGAATAAACGTAGAGTGATTGAGGATTCTGTTTATTTTAACTTTGCAAACTTGACAATAAGATCCCTCAGGAAAATAGCCATGAGTTGCCGAAATTGCTTTAAATGTTATCTTTCCATGGATACTGAGTTTGCCAGGACATCTGTAGAAAGGTTGAAAAAACCCTTCTGGGCTAAGCAGATATGCTTATCAGTAAATATATACATATATGTATAAAATACAGAATTGGAGGGGAGAAAAGAAAGGGAGAAAAGTATGTGCCTTTCATAATAGGAAGAGTGTTCAACTTTTGAATTTTTCAGGAAGAAATTAAAGGTGGAAAAAAAAGTATGAAATACACCAAGAGGAAACCTTCCACAGGGAAATGAGTACAAATATCTTCTCTTGGACTAATCAGTCTTTCAAAAGCTACCGGTTGAATCTTACCAGGCCCAATGAGATTATTCTGCCACCACTACTATAGCTGGAAAGCTTTCTACTTACTGAAGGGCTCGGTGGACTTTTTTTTTTAGATAGCGTTCATTTATATTGTATACCATGCTCCTGGCTGTTGTACTGACCTTTGAATTCGTGTTTTCTGATAGAAAGTATGATCTGAAATCAGTTGGATAGTCGTATTCTTGTAATTATTCTGGTTCTCAAGAGCTTGGATCTCACCTGAATTTTAATCTGTCTGACTGGGGTGAAGAGGTACATGCTTTCTGGATTTGGTCTTGCTTCAGTTCATGACGTCTACAGACAGTGAACACCTCTCATAAACAATGCGAGAGCCTTGCCTATGGGCAACTCCAGCCTCATTGGAGGGTGCAGTATTGTCTTCTGCAAGAGATAAATGAGCTGCCAGGAATCTTAACTTTTGGCAACATGTGGTGTATTATTTTTCCATTAGAATCTGGGAAGAGCATCAACACAAATCTGTGATGGTGTAAATTTTATTGCTGTTTGTTTATTTTGGAATATTTTGAAAATGTAAATGGAGTGCTACACATGCTATGACAGAATTCATCGGTTTTGTACTGTCAATGTTATTATGTTTAATATATCTTCAAATATCCAAGTTTGGGGGATATCTAAATGCATGAGAAAATCTTTAGATTGATTGGAAAACTAGACTACAATAGACTACATTGTATGGAGGCAAAAATGATAAATACAATGGAATGGTCCTGAAAATTCAGGAAGTGTCTAAGTAAGGTAAAAGAACAGCTCATGATTTCTCAAATGAGTTTCTAGTAGGTTATTTTTAATGCCTAAGGTTTTCAATATGTGCCTCAATCGTTTTCTTAGTAACATACTTTTCACCATTCAAGTTTATTCTTTGCAAAATAAAATGTCATTTTTAAGGAAACTTGTGTAACAAATGAACTGATGGTTTTGCAAGCCATTATTTTTTATTATCAACTACAAAAATTTTGTTATATTCCTATAATGGGCATGTTCTTTTTCCAGGAATCCTAAAAGTTTACACTTAATTTGATTTGCAAAGTGTACCACTTGTTTTGGCCAACTTCTTGTCTTTCTCACAAACATATTTTAGACCTCATTCTTGCAGCCACTTTTGAGAAATACAGACTGGCAACAGTATTACATTGCACTAGTCAATTTAGTTCGATGCCAGGCTACATTTCTTCAGATATGCTGTCATCTGTATCTCCAAGCTCTCCAGAAAGAGATGTTTATGTTGAGGAGAAAAAAAAAAAAAAAAAAAAAAAAAAAAAAAAAGATAACAAGCTTAGTTGCTATTGTAATAAAAGCTAGACAGTTTGTTTCTATAAATATTATACACCCTACAGTAAAATTTCAGATGTGTTTTTTAAAAAGATCTGGTGTCAAAATCAGTCAAAGAAACTGCAAGAAGAAGCATGAAAAATGCAGCAAATCTTGTAGGTTCTTTTCAGCTTTCTGCTACTCTCTTTTATAATGAATCTCTCTTTTCCATTTCCATTCAACATAGCTCCGTTTGTGAAGGTCTGCTCATGTGTTTAATCAGTTTTAGTAATTCATGGAACATCTACTGTGTCAGTCTCTGATTTTCTTTTCAGCATTGGGCTTTTTTTCCCTCCATTTTGTGATAATGATTCTGTGTAGTGTTTAATCCAACAATCCAATTTCACTCAATTCTTCAATGAATACCATCACTGTAATGAAATTTGGGACTATTTTACCTCTAAATTTCATCATATGAAACGGATATGATCATAAAAAGCAAAGCATAAAAAAACAGGATAAAAGAAAGAGTAATCTTTCTAAAACAACTGTTACTGTGGAATGTGGTCTTCAAGAAGAAACCTATAGTTCTTCAAGGATGTGTGTTTGTGTTTGCCAGAAGCCAGCTAGGAAATTATACATGCATTGGCAATAAAAAGACAACAGAAGCTATTTTGCCCAAATATGGCAATGGCTGATTGATGAAAGACATAGCTCACACTTAATTGTGAACATGCCTAATTAAAACTTTTTTTTTTTTTAGAGAATTACCTGCAATAAATTGTCACTGAGTAAAGGCATGTTATTCAGTGTCAGCATGTATGTGAGCTGTATTAGTGATCATTTGATTACATATCTTTTTAGGTTTTACTACACTGCTTCTATTATTTCTAAGCCTTTGTGCTTATAAACATTCTTTCTTTTTAAATCTTCCTTGCTGACACAGTCAACACCCATGCATTGCAGAAATGCTATGTCCTATCCAGTCATTTTCTTGCTGATGTTTCCTCTCCACCCCTAATTTTGAGAAGCAGTTGATTACCTCCTCATTCCATAAATTATATTCCATTGTGTTTTTCACCCACTTTGCTCATTTAAACCAACATCTTTCTTCTTGTTTTCATTTTAGAGAACACGTACGCTGCTCTGAACATTGAAATGAATCTTGCAACTTGCTTTGAAACTATTCTGAATACACAAATTCTAGGAAAAAAATTGATCAATTTAACTTACTTATCTGAAAAGTGCTATATACATCCACATTGTGTGGATAAATTGTAATTAACAGCTCATTTAATTTTTCTTAATTTCTTGTCTTCCATCCAGGGATGGCATAGTAGTCTCTGAGGACTGGAACAAGGATATAAAATTTGGTCTCAGTCTTCATTCTGTTATTTACTGGGAGAAATAAACTATAGCATCACTTTCATGATTACTTTCTTTACATGTACTAGTGGGGCTCACAGCTATATCAAAAGATAGAAAACCTGACAAAAAAAAAATCTAACTTCTGACTCTTAACTTTTTTTTCGGTTAGCTAGTTTATTTAAGACTTAAATAATCATGGTATATAAATTACTTTAAAGACACTATTAAAAACCCCAACTAACCAAACAAAAAACCTTGAGTTGTGCCATATTGCAATAATCATTCCACTGTTAAAAACACAGAAAAATAGTAAATATTCATTAAATTAATACTACGGAAATTAAAAATTCAGACCAATTGAAAAGTAGTGATTGCTTACTATTATATACTGCTTCTAATGTGACCAATCAGCAGATGAAAATAAGAGAGAGAGAGAAAAAGAAGACAAAACTGTAGATATAATGATATTCTGGGAAGCAAATACAGTCTGCTTGTAATCTAGCTGAATAATTGTCTTTAATTGTCTTTTCCATTTTGAGTTGTTTGTAATTTTGAGCAACAATATACAATGATTTTGAACAATGATATGTTCCATTTGTTCTGCTCCTCTGTTACTCAGTCAATGTCTTCAGAAGCTATTGGGAAGTCTTCCTATTTTAATTGTGACATTTTCAAATAAATTCTTGAGTAAGCAAAGCATGGATCTAACAGAGACAACTATGCCATACAAAAGGATGAATTCTGCCAGATCAGTTCCGAGTGAGACTGCTTTATCAAGTTCATTATTAATTCATCTAGTACTCTTGGTGACCACCACTTTGAGAGTTTTTCAGTCATTTAGAGTGTGGATGGGAAAAGAGGAAGTACTGTCTGTTAATAAATTAGGAGGACTTCCAACAGTTCTAGTGAAGAGTGAGCATAGTTATATTTGTTGCTCAAAAAAGTGTCATGATGAAGGCAAAAGCTGTACTGCAAGACCTACAGGACACCCACAACATTCAGGATTGGCAGCTGGAAGCTGGATGAGACGCTGTAGGGCACCTAAAATGTCACAGAAAACTTTGTTTAGGAAATTGAATCAAGCCCCATATCCCTATTGCATGGACTTCCACAGGACCTAAAGAAATAACCATGAAGTCATCTCCATTTAGATGTCATAATCCCAACTATCTTATTCCAAATACTGAAGCTTGAAGATGAATTAAATATATATCACATTATACACCAAACTCTTCAAGATACAAACTGACATGTCTTTTTCTAGTAAAGCTCCAGTCCTTCCAGAAGACAGGAAAAGGCTCACCTTATTGCATTGCCTTGTATTAATGACTGTCCTTGTGCCCTGTCAAGAGCTCTACCACAACAGTTTTATTTCTCAATAAGAAAAACTGACTTGATAAAGTTCTAGCTCCTAGATGGAAAAAAAATCACTTCTATACATACTTTGAATAATCTTTGCACATAGTAGAAAATAATTGTAACTTTCTATTAAGTTCTATAGAATGGTTAAAATTCGTGCACTTGACTTCTAAATTTGTGCTCCAATATTTTCCTGTTATGGAATAACTTTAGTTCTGTCCAGTACTGGGTCCAGTCTTGTTCAACATATTCATCAACAACCTGGATGAGGGGACAGACTGTACCCTCGGCAAGTTTGCTGATGACACAAAGCTGGGAGCAGCTGCTGACACACCAGAAAGCTGAGCCACCATAGAGCAAAACCTGGACAGGCTGGAGCGTTAGGCAGAGAAGAACCTAATGAAGTTCAACAAAGGCAAGTGTAGGGTCCTGCACCTAGGGAGGAATAACTCCATCTACCCGTACAGGTTAGGGTGCATGCTGGAAAACAGCTCTGCAGAGAGGGACCTGGGAATCCTTTTGGACAACAAGTTGACCATGAGCCAGCAATGTGCCCTTGTGGCCAAGAAGGCCAATGGTCTCCTGGGATACACTAAAAAGAGCGTGGCCAGCAGGTCAAGGAAGGTCAACCTCCCCCTCTAGTCTGCCCTGGTGAGGCCACACCTGGAGTACTGTGGCCAGTTCTGGGCTCCCCGGTTCAAGAAGGACAGGGAACTGCTGGAGAGGGTGCAGCAAAGGGCTATGAAGATATTCAAGGGAATGGAACACCTCTTTTATGAGGAAAGGCTGAAAGACCTGGGTCTGCCTAGCCTGGAGATGACTGAGAGGGGATTTCATCAATGCCTATAAATATCTAAAGGGCAGGCGCCAAGAGGATAGGCCGGACTCTTTTCAGCGGAGCCTGGCAACAGGACAAGGGGCAACAGACACAAGTTAGAACACAGAAAATTCCATCTCAACATGAGGAAAACCTTCTTTACTTTGAGGGTGGCAGAGCACTAGAACAGGCTGCCCAGAGAGGTGGTGGAGTCTCCTTCTTTGAAGACACTCAAAACCCGCCTGGATGCATTCCTGTCCAACCTGCTCTAGGTGACCCTGCTCTGGCAGGGAGGCTGGACTAGATGATCTCCAAAAGTCCCTTCCAACCCCTACCATGCTGTGATTCTGTGATTCTTTGATTTATTTCCATCCATGATATGATAGGCTGTTGTCAAAGGTGTCACTAAAACCACTTTTCTCTGACAGAGTTCTAAATGTGTTTTGCAAGAAGTTATCAGGAAATTGAATTTTCATGAGTTTGTTTTTTTTTTTTTTTGTTTTCTAGAAAAAAATAATATTCTTTCTAGAATTAAATAGCAAACTCAAGAATTCAATACTGAAAATCCTCAGTATTTCATTATGAAATGTTTATTAATAAAGAAAATAGCACTTGTAGGGCATGTGCTATGTAATAGCAGTTAAACTAATCCAACAATTTAGTTGAATTTGTTGCCAGTAGCGGTGGGCTAACAATTGTACCCGCAGTATTGCATGACACAGGGATTTTTCTGTCTCTTTCTGGCTTTGGAGACAATTGATTTCCCAGACAGCATGAGTCACACAGCCCAAGTGTCTGCAATTCCATGGATAATGTGCAAATGACATGAATGTCATGGAAATGTGCTTTTCAACTCAGGGGTCCTGTGGCTTTCAGAGCAGTCCAATTTCAGCTGAAGTTCCAGCCTTATGTGCTTTCCAGGCTCCCTCCTTCCTTAGCAATCTCTAAGAACAGAAAGAGCAACTAAAGGCTGCAGAAACTGCAGGTCTGTGCTCTGCACCCACAAAAGCTGAGAAATGGCAGAAGGTTCCAACTACAACATAAGTTTTTGTTTGTTTTGTTTGCTTTCTTGTTCTTTCTGGGAAATTTCAGAGAGTCAGAGAGAAAAACTGCTTTATGCTATTAAAAAGGATGCTCACTAACTTTAGAGGAGACTAAAAGGGTTCAAGGAAGGTGAAAAGTTCTTGCTTATCCTCTATTTTCAGAGAAAAGTTGTCTTTGAAATTGTACATGGTAGAACTTGATAGACTTGAAAGTTTCCCAACAAGGCTTTTGGGAGTCATTCCAGCTAAAGAAATGACATTCAAAAATTAGCAAATTCTCTTTGGCCCTATGTACATAATACTTTAAAAAGAGCTAATTCTTAGTGACATTATTGTATGATGTCAAAGGATTTTGCTCATTACATGTTTAAAGCTTTTCTTGACTTGGAGGAATGCATAGTTTGTCATAGAGAGAGGAGCTTTAATCCATACTGTTAAGCATTCCATACTTTTAGCTCTTTAAAACTATACATGCAAACCATAGAAAGGCATAAAATGAATTTTAAACCCTGAATTTGGACATAGTTCATCCTTGACTGGTATGCAAACTGCATATAATTCAGACCACTGCTTCCTCCATGGTGCCCAAATTTTAAACAGTATAAAGGACGTCTTGTATGCATTTTCCAATGCAAATCCTCATGCATCTGCTGGCATCACACCCTTTCACTGACATATATTGTTCTAGTTTTGCTGTTAAAATCTCTAAAAAGAGGTGGTGTTTGTGCCTTCCTGATAAAATGTCAAGCATACTGGGTGCATTTACACGTTGTGGTAAAGATTTCTATCCAACTTCCTTCTTCAGCAATCATTATTTTCATTTCCAGCAGACATTTTTCCAATCAAAAGGCAGACACCTGTTTTTCAGCTTCTCTTCATCTAGGTTATAGCTATCCTGAAATAATTTGCAATCTATGGCATATCATCTTAAACTGTGAGCAATTCTAAATGGAAAGGGAACTGGAAGCAGAAAGCTACCCTCCCACAGTAAATATGCCTGACAATTTGTGAAATTGAGGGCGTATAGCATTTATGGATAAATGTGGTGAAAAGGCAGAATACGTACATTTGACTTTTGGAACAAAACCCCTTTCATTATCAAGGCAGTCAACAACCCATAATTCTGATACTCAGACCATCACATAGTGAGTGAGGTTATTTACTGAGTTCATTAAGACATCAGAAATCCTGCAGATAGAAAACTTCTCTTAGAAATAGTTAAGTCAAAGTTAATAGTAACATTCCTCTAACCTTGTTGTGAAAACCAGAATAAATAACACAGTTGCAGGCCAGATCATAGGAGGAACTATGCCTCAGTATCAGACTCTCTATTTCTTTTTAATATAGCTAAAAATCTTAGTTGTTTTTCATTTCTACTGAACAGATGTTTTCAGTGAATGGCTACAATAGTGCACATGATTTATTTCCCTGAACCAAATTCAAGATGCGAGTAATTTTTATCATTTCCTCTAATTTGCATTATATTACATTTGTGTGTTCCAACGTATTTTAGTCAACAGTGGTCGAAGTGACTGACTTCAGCAGGCCAATGATGAAGGTAGCTGGCTGAGAACTACTGCAAGACTTTATGTAAATATTAATGGACAAAGCTGCCAGAGGGAGAGTTCTCTACTTTCAGGGCTAACAGGTAACAAAGCATCATAAAAGGAAAGAATGTTTGGAAGGGATCCTTGAAGATCATTCAGGACAACTTGCTGTCTAAAGAAGTGCTGGCTTCTAAGTTAGACCAGGTTGCTCTGAGTCTTGCCCAGTCAAGTTCTCACTGTCTCTGAGTGTGGTTATTCTACAGCCATTCTGTCCAACTTGTTTCAGTGTTTAAAGACTCTCTGTGCAGAATTTTTTTCTTACATCCAATCCAATCGGGATTTCCCTTGCTGAAACTTGTGACAGTTGCATCTTGCCATTCACTCTGCGCTGCTGGAGGAAGTCTGGTTCCATGTCCTCTGCAGTCCCCCTTCAGTGGACACCTGCAGTAAGATCTCCCTCAGCCTTCTTTTCTCCACTGGCTAAAGAAACCAATTTCATTTGGCCTCGGATTATGCATTGTTTGCTCCATCCCTCAATCATCAATGATTAGCTCCAGCTTGCCTTGTATTGTGGGACACAAGAGTTCAGGAAAAAATCACTTCCCTCAACTTTTTGCTGTGCTGTTGTTGATAATCCAGGATGGTTATGTATAAGGTTTCTTGTGAGTTTTACCAGATCTTCAGCAGTTGAATCTTGTTGACCTTGCTGTCTGCCAGGACCCCTGCCTCCTTTTTTCATTATTTCAAGATTTGTACATCCCGTCCTACCGTCCCTCCTTCCCCCCCATCACTTTAGGATTTAACCCTGTTGTTGACATCACATATCACTGGTATTATGGGAATTCAGAGCTACATAACAGAGCTGGGGAAGTTTAGAGCAGCCCAAGAAGTACAGAGTAAAATGACCAGGTCAAGGCACCTATTGTTTCTCCTCCATCCCAGCAATCCTGTGTGCAAGATCTGGAGATTTTACAGACTTCAGCTGATATGGTAAGGTTAACTCATCCTTTCCCTCCTTCTGTCTCATTGTTATATGCCCCTTGTTGTGTCTGGGCATTTTTAAAATGGATAAACTAATTTGTCACAATAAAAGTCACATAACTACTGCTTTTGTATCTCCCCTGACCAAAGGCATCTTAAAAGAGTTGCAGACACAGAAAGTCTATATATCTCATCAATGATTCAGCTTTCACTTTAAGGAACAAACACCCTTACTTCAGTCTGCCTAGTCTGTGCCTATGACACTAATAACATCAGTAGGAATATTTAACCATGTGTTAGATGTCAGTATGAGTCAGCAGCTCAGTTCAAGAACCATAGCTGACTCAAGCTCATACAAGATGATTGACGGTGCCTGCATGAGTATGGTTTTCAGAGTAAATAAATAAATAAACAAATAAAAAGTTCTTAATAGGCAATGCAATTGCTTCTTGCAACACAGCTGGAAATACTGACAAACAGATGGAAAAAAGGCACAAATGATGATGTGGACTCCAGAAATTGTGTCCCTGACAAACAGGCAAATAGAGAGAAATATAGTTCCTCTCAGTGACAGGACGAAGAAAAGACAACATTTGCTGTTGTTGTCACTATAGGCTGCTATGAGCCTCTGCCTTCCATTGTGATACATTTTGTTCTTATATTTTAGCCATTCTGCTTTCTAAAGCTGATGCTGCTGGTGGTTGGTGATTGTACAACATCAATAACGCCAAAGCAGACTGCATTTATTTACAACATCTGAGTGTGATCACAGATGTGGGGCAGCTCACTTGTTTAAGATGACTATTTCATCTTTTCTTCTGTTCTTTTTCTTACTTTCCCTCATCTGAAGATACAGATTTTCTGTATTAGCTGCAATTGCAGGTTTCCCTCTCACACAAATACTGCCTTTGAACAGTTTTCCTTCTGGGTCCGTTGTTTTACTGTGAAGCCATGCATGTGACAGTAAGATACTCTGTGCTCTCATACCACAGTCTCAGAGGGCAGGATTCATCTACCGAATGTGGGGCTTCATTAGGCCTCTCTTTCCAGGCCGTCAGCAAAGTCAGTAGGCACTTTGGTGGCTTGATTTATCTTGTTCAAAAGTAGATGTATAAAATAAACCAAAAGACTCTTGGCCTGGGATTGTTTATTTTTCATCATTGACTATGAACCAAGGTTAAGGTGACTAGTCTAGATGCAGATGCCTACACAGAAAACACGTAATTACCTGAGGTGAAATCCAAGCAACATCTATGACCACTAGTGAGTAACTCTGGAGTATAAAATGATTACATATAAGAACCTAAATTCTCAACAGTACTCTTATTTGATGAAAGGCATTGATTCCTGTTGAGAATATATTTTTTAACACTTTTTGGGGAATCTTAAATCTTGACAGTGAAATGCTGAATGGAAAGGAATTTTTTCACTGATTTTAAAGGTGTGAAGTTTTAAGTATTTGATCACAGAATCATAGAATCATAGGGTTGTAAGGGACCTCTGGAGATCATCTAGTCCAACTCCTTGCCAGAGGAGGGTCATCTTAGATCAGGTTGCACAGGAACACATCCAGGCGGGTTTTGAATGTCTCCAGAGATGGAGACTCCACCACCTCCCTGGGCAGCCTGTTCCAGTGCTCTGCCACCCTCAGGGTAAAGAGTTCCTATTCATGCCTGGTCCCATCCTCCTGACACCCACCCTTTAAGTATTTATACGTGTTGATAAGATCCCCCCTGCATTCGTCTTTTTTGCAGACTGAGGAGACCCAAATCCCTCAGCCTTTCCTCATAAGAAAGGTGCTCCAGTCTGCTAATCATCTTTGTAGTCCTTTGCTGTACCCTCTCCAGCAGTTCCTTGTCCTTCTTGCACCGGGGAGGGCAAGTGTAGGGTGCTGCACCTGGGGAGGAATAACCCCATGCACCCGTACAGGTTGGGGTCTGACCTGCTGGAGAGCAGCTCGGTGGAAAGAGACCTGGGATTCCTGGTGGACAACAGGATGACCATGAGCCAGCAATGTGCCCTTGTGGGCAAGAAGGCCAATGGTATCCTGGGGTGCATTAAGAAGAGTGTGGCCAGCAGGTCGAGTGAGGTCATCCTCCCCCTCTACTCTGTCTTACTGAGGCCACACCTGGAGTAAAAGCTTGCATGGTTGCCTATAGTTGGTCAATGTAGGTGCTTAATGCTATGCTTGGAATTTGGCAACAGTGTGAGGCAGTGCAAAATAATGCTCTGATATTGTCTGGATTTTTTCCTAGGGCCACATGAGAGGTTTTTTTTCTGACATACTCACCCTATGGTTATTCGACCTTGCGATTACTTTCTTACAAAGATGTAGTGAGCTGACAGTACTGTCTAATTTCAATTTTTATTACCTTCCTGTAACTTTTAATGAGAATTTAAACCCTTAAATGTCAAATTTTAGGGTATATTTAGATAAGGTTAATGATCTTGTCTGGAGTTATTTTCTGATGGGTATGAAAACTGTGAAGAGCAGCCAGTTTGCCCTGTTCCCGGAAGAATCACTCTTACAACCGGACCTCTAGTTACTTCAAAAACAAAGAAGGTCCTTTGCAGTCATATTAGTATCACATTCTCTGACAGGACAGCAGAACGATTATGCTGATGTGCCAACTGTACATATGACAAAAGCTATAATAATTTTGAATGTGCCTATTCCAAAACCCTAGATGGGAGATCATCCTGGTTTACTTTAGTTAAATAAGGGAAACAAAGGAAGAATAAGGGGCCTGAGGGGTTAAAGGAAGAAATCTCTAGGCTCTGACATCAGTGCACATGGGAACTGTGACTGTCCGGGATATCTGCTTAACAAAACAGAGGTCACAGTCACATAGCTGTATTACTGCTTAATGATAAGCAGTATTAACTGCATTTCAGACCTGTCTTGTTGGACAACTGTATCTACTGCAGTTTATTAATCAAGGAAGACTGTGCCGATAGCTATGTTTGTTGTCATGCATGCCTGTTTTCGTGCAAATCTGCCTGCCACATATGATTGTGTCTGATTTTATATGTATTGGCCAGATGCCACTACTTAAGAAGTTTATGACTGCACTATATTTAAGGAAGTGTTTCCTCAATCCAGGTTTAGAGAAACTGCTTAAGCAGACTCCAGGCATAAAATAAAGCCATTTGTCTTCATTGTTTGAACAGATATGAAATAATTTTAACATAGACCCAAGCAATATAAAAATAATTTACAGCTACCCAACCAACTGAGAAAATTAAAGAGACAAAGGCAAATTATATGTTCACATGTACCTCTTAGTTCTAGTCTTTTTTTCAGCAATACAGAAAAGTGTTCCCTTGCCCTTGGGAATCTTAAAAGCTATCCTGAAGGTATATAAGGTAAGGGCTTTCTTTCTCAGACTGAGCAGAAGCCACTTTGGTTGCACAGCAGTAGTATTCCTCGGATGATGAGTGGATTTTCCATGGAAGTCTCTTTTGTTCTGGGTAAGACTTCAAAACCGAAGTGCTAAGTAATCTGAGGACAAGACTCCTCTGGTCGTGCTTCTTTAAGAAGTCCAAGCTCCACTGTGATTCTTGTGGAGCCAGATCTAGTGGGCATGGAGTAGCACAAGTGATATATGTTTGGGAATTTTTATGGTACCCCTTGAGGTGAATTAAACACACATTTGTGCTTAAATATAAATATGATATAAAATAATGAGCAATGCATTGGGCAAAGTCCTACTGCCATAAGTGGGTCTATAAGGATTCTACAAAGACACGTCTCAAGCCAATTCCTTATATACACTTGCACCAGCACTAATCCCATGGGCAGTTGCATGAGGCATCTTGGTCCAGCCTTGATTCCATCTCCCAGCCCAGCTCTGCTGCCCAAAGGTGGCCCCTGAGCACATACATTCCAGAATGGTTACAAGATAATGCTTCCACTGTTTCTGATCACGAAGGGAAACTTCACTCCCTTGCAGGGTCCTTCTGTCTCTGGCATTTTTGCTTGCAGCTGTTTTAACTCCTTCTGCAGTTGAGCCTTTTTGCCTTGAATGCCAGATTATTCCTTGGTCACAAATTACCACTGCCAAGTAGCTACAATTTGAATTTCCCCTTCATACAGGTAGCTGAACATCTGATTTATAAATTATGATGAGGTACAAGGAACCGCTGTCCAGCTGCAGCTACCAGGTATAACTTCACTTTTCAGCATCAGTGAGAGTCATTAGGAAGAAAAACCAAAATTGGTGGCTTCACATATGTTATTCCAATGTTCAATGTTATTTCATATGATATTTCAAGGGCATATTAGCTATGTCTATGATGCTACCCCTCTCATTTTGATTCCATATGCTTTTATTGAAGATAAAATAGAAGAGGGTTATTTGTCCTGTAAAGCATACAGTAACAAGAACATTAAAAATTAGTCCCTTCAAATTGTTACAGAGTTATAGTACATAGCATTTATTTCTTATCAAATATGTATGTGATGCTTTTCTAGAAATACATTCTAACCACATTGCATTATCAGTTGCATTACAGGGATAGAAGTGGTATTTTACAGCTTCTACTTATATAGAAACCAGTCTATATATAGATCTGAAGAAAGCCCATTTGAATTTATAAATCACACTTGTGATTTTATATTACTCATAGAAAATACATTATTTTCCAAAAGCAAAGAAGCATTTTATTTCTAGATGCAGAAGAGGACACGTGAAGCTTCCAAGAGAAAACTCTTGTGCAGCTTCTCTGCAGCTTGTACTGCAGAGAACACGACATGGCCAACAGCCCGGAGAGATTGCAAAACGCTTTTTTAAAAGTATAATAAGCCTAACTACATGAAGTGCATTGCTGCACAAAATTCAACCATGAGCAGCTCCTTGACATAAATGGAGTTGCAAGAGAGAATAACCAACATGTATAAGATCAGAAATAGGCCCAGTTAAATTAAATTTGTACGTGCGGATTTTGGCTAGTTTTGGTTTCAGTAGCTAGATGCAGCGGGTTGGCAATGGCTCGCTGCCAGGTTCCCACCAAGCCACTCCCTCTCCTCAACAGGACTGGGGAGGAAGTATGAATAAAAGCTCATGAGTCAAGATAAGGACAGGCAGACCACTTGCCAATTACATCATGGGCAAACCAGATTCAATTTAGGGAGATTAATTTCATTTATTGCCAATTAATAACAGAGTAGGATAATGACAAATAAGAACAAAAGTAAAACAACCTTCCTCTCACTCCTCCCTTCTTCCCAGGTTCACCTTCACTCCCAACTCTTCTACCTTCTCCTCCCAAGTGGTAGAGGGAAATAGGGAATAGGGCTTGCAGTCAGTTCATATTTTTTTTTTCTCTGCTGCCCTTTGAGAGGCCAAAGTCTGCCCTCCTGAAGTCCAACAGAGTGAGCTTGCTGTGTGCCCTCCTCGCTGCCCTAAGGATCTTGAACTCCACCATCTCATTGGTCACTGCAGCCAAGACTGAGTTTCACATTCCCCACCAGCCCTTCCTTGTTGACGAGAACAAGGTCCAACATAGCATGGCACTTTGTTGGCTCCTCAATCACTTGGAGAAGGAAGTCATTATCAACACATTCCAGGAACCTCCTGGATTGCTTATGCTCTGCTGTGTTGTCCCTCCAACAGATATTGGGGTCCCCCATGGAGACCAGGTCTTGTGAACGTGAGGCTGCTCCTATCTGTCTAAAGAGGACCTCATCCACTCGTTCTTCCTGTGGATGTACGCCTGTAGCCGTCACTATAATGTCACTTGTAATTGCAGTAATTATTTCAGTTTTTATCAAAGTAATTACTAAAACATTAAATCCTATATACCTATATACACACATATGACTCTATATATGTATATACTACTTTATCCACTGCTGTTGATGTGGTGGTTTTCCTTTTTTTCATATACTTACCCTACATAGTTCCATTGTGTTTTCTTGTAAAATGCCTTGAGTTGACAGTAGGCATATAAACAGAGTTTGAAGCTACCAGAGTATATAACTATAGCTAGTATATTATTATTATAGTGTCATATATAAATATACCTTGAGATCTCTTACCTAGAGTTATGTAATATCTGGGTCTAACACTTGGTATTTCAGACCTGCTCTGAATTTTACACGAGTAAAAAAAGTAGAAAATCCCTATATTGGTTGAAGCATAATCTTATTTTGATTGCATTACACCGGTGCAGTAGCCAAATTACTCTATAGGTAATCTTCAGAGTTAATAACTTGTTCGAAATTCCCCAAAATCTTAAAAAGACTCATAGACTTCTTCTTTTACAGAGACATTCAAGAGCCTACAGTAAAGAAATAAATTCATATTACATAATTCCAGTATGTGCTCAGGTTTGCTGGCTGGGGAAGCTCAACTTCTATCTTTTCTGGGAATAAATAATTATTGAGAAGCAAGAAAGTGGGATGTGTGTTTTTTTAGACTAGTGCATTCAGGCACATGTTAGAGGCAAAAGTACCATGTTGTTTTACAGCAGTTCATTGATACAGAGCTTTAAATTTAAAATTTCTATTCAAATAAAACCTCTGAATGCTTATCTCACGCTGATTTATAATAAAGTTACAAAAAACACACTCAGACTCAATGTCATAGCAAAAAAGCTAAATGAGCTTTTTTTTTATAACTGTTCACTTCAGAGAAGTTCGAACGTTTAACACAATAGAAGTCTTCATAGGGGAGAAATACGAATAATCTCATGTTGAAGTACTTTTAGAAGAAGGTGACCCATGAGGAGGAATAAGCAGCAAGGACTAGATTCTCTTTATGGATAAACTCTAAAGAAGCTTAATATGAAATTGTCACAGTGGTGACTATAGTATATAACCTCACATTTAAATTAGTCTTGCTACGACAGGAAAGGAAGACGGTATGTGCAGTGTCATTTTCACAAAGCTCTTCAGAAGAAATGTGTAGGAATACAGATGCTGGTATGAGAGCATTTGACTTTTGTACCAAGCAAAGAAGTCAGAACTATAATAAAGAATTAAGTGAATGTACGATACTACAATGAAAAGACAATACAGCTTTTGTAGAATAAAGTCTCGTCCTACAAATTTTGAAGAGGTCTTTGATGTCAATGAACTCAGTAAGGTTCATAACAGTATACATGGGTTTCCAAAAAATTTTTAACAAGCTTTTCTGGGAAAGTAAAAAAGTCCTATCACAGATGAACATTTGACTGAAAGACTGGAAACAAACATAGGAAAAATGATCAACTCCTGTAATGGATGGAGGGTAATTATAAGAATCCCACAGAAATTTGTATTGGACCTGTGTTGCTCATTGTACTCATCAAGTGTCCAGATCAGGCATGAGAAGTGACTGATAGTGATGGTTGACGATGTGTAATTCTTCAGACTACTCAAAAGTAATACAGACTATGAATATCTGAGAAATCATATCATGAGTTTGACTGAATCAAATTAAAAAATATAACAAATGTAATGTTCACAAGTAAAAGCAAATGTACAAGGAGAAATGTAATCCTAACTGAAGATATACCACAGCTGACTCAAATTTAGCAACTACCTTGCAAGTACTCCATGCCTGTGATATTGCGTTCTTGTGAAAACATCATTCAGAAATGCTGTAACATGTAAACTGAATGTTAGAATTTACTAGAAAATTAGTAGAAATGAAAACCCACCTATGTCCTGAATAGTTGTAGTTAGACTGTCCAAGAAAAAAGGTAGAAGAAAGAATGAAGGGAAGGGCAATGAAGATGATAAAAAAAAAGATTTTTACTAAGCAAACCATCACAAAAAGTAATATCACTACACATTTGTATATATATAATATAATGATAAAGAAAGCCAATGGAGATTTTACAGTATGTACAGGAACATTTATTTTAGACTAGGACTTTTCAGCATGAGAAACAGAAAGGAGGGATAGAAGAGAGATAGATAAAGTAATTAATGATATTGAAAAAATGTACAGGGAAATGTTGGTTACCATTTCTGATGTTACAAGAACACTTAATTTCTTAAAAATTTAAAATAAATATAATAAAATAAAAATTAATATGTTTTTGACATAATGCACACTTACATTTTGTATCTCATTGTGGTAGGATGACTTTATGACAAAAATAAACAATTCAAGACAGTACTATATTAAGTCACTGAAGTCATGGAGCACTATAAAAGCACAGCCAATACAGACACAACCTGTAGTTCAGGGAAGGACTATGCTATAGATTGCTGCCAGCTGACAGGACATGGAAGTAGTAATAGCAGCCAGTGCTTGTCCTGTTCTCACATTAAAACTGGACAGACAAAGAATGTTTCTCTTGTACGTCCAGGGAACACCCAGTCATCTTCTCTTCCAGCAGGAATGGATGCATGTGCTCTTAATTGGTTAACATGTTTTTTTTTTTTTTCCCAGCTACAAATGATTTTTTAAAAAAAAAAAAAAGATTAGTGGGCCAGTATCTTGACAAGACAGGAAATTCTGGGGACTGCCATATGCTGAATGAGATCATGCAGTCTCCCACTGGTTTATACCATATGAGAATTCAATAGAGAATCATTTTGTTTTGCGTATCAAGGTGACCTTGTCTGTCAAACTGCAGGAGTAAATGGGAGAAATGATATGGTGGAGCAATGATTGGCTAAAATTATGAACCACAACAGGATGCATTAATGGAATAGAAGATCTCTTGTCCTTACAAAGGGAACTATATTCCTCACTGAGGCACTGAGCCATAGAAAATCCTTTCCCTTAAGCAAAGTTTATCGGTAGTGTTACTGAACTCACACCAAAAACTAGGGTTTCACTTTGGAAACCAGAATTATAAAAGGAAAGGAATAGGTTTTCAGTGCATTCATGTTAATTAGTTAGCATCCTGTGTGTGTGTTGTTTACTGCTCTTATGGTGTTGACCTTGTTTATCATGTGCGGTTACCTCAACTGCATATAACTCGATGTAATATATGGAATGGCATATTTATATAAAAAGTAACTATATATGCTAGGTTGACATAGAAAGTTGTAGCTAAAATTAAAAATATGTTCTGATACCTAGCTACATATTCTAAATTTCCTGTTTATGATACATTTTAACATATGAAAAGACAAATTAGAAAGAGAAACAGTTCCATTGTATACAAATATTTCCATAAATGTCTCACCAGAAAAGAATCCAATCCTACTATTAAACTAACTGGTCTAACAAAAGGTAATGCTGCACAACATAAAAGGAAGTTGAGAAGGAAATATGAGCATCACTAAAATATTCAGGTTAAATAGTTGGAACTACTAATGCCATACTAATGAACCACATCACTGAAATAAAATACTAATGGCAAGATAGTAATGGAAAAAAAGGCAGTGAAGTAAACAAAATTGACAAAATTAAACTGCTTCAAAAAACACAAGCCAAAAATTATAAAGAAAGAGGTAATCTTGCATACAGAAAGCCAGGTCTGCAGTTATTTCTGTGCCTGCCCCTGATCTGTCAAAGCCTCATTCTTATTTTACATTGATAGTGATTGTAGAAGGAGCAAGGAAGTACAGAGCTGAAACTGTGAGAAATTTTCTTCTGCACATCTTTATTTCCAACCCTGAATAGACACTTGACATGCTGGCAGATCTGATCTTTACACAAACCAAGTGTCTGCCAGGACCTGAAAGACAAAGTGTGACCAAAGTTTGAAAGATCTTTCAAAGCCAGAGTTAGGGTCATTCAAGTTAAAGGAAGCACATATCACTCTCTGATGTGGTTAAGTCTATCAGTTCAAATAATCCTGAGTTTTAGAAAAACCTGTATAAATTCTATGTTATTTTGTACCTGGTGATCTCAAGGACGGTTTTGAAGTTGTCTAAAAGATGTTCCTTGATGCATTCAGTGGAAAAAGAACATTGAATTCTAAAATTCTGCAACTCTTCATCAGCTGGAGAGCAAAATCACTTCCTCAGGTTCTGTCTATATATCTCCCAGTGAAATACTAAAATTCTGGATTACACCAAGGAAATCGTTTTAGCACTGTGTTTCACAGAGGATAGATGGAACTTGACATTAATGCTGTGTGCTATCAAAACAATGAAACTGGATCCTTGTCAGAAACACAAGAGGAAATATACACTGTAATAAAAAAACCCACATCTGTACCCCTAAGATGACTTCCATCCACACTCCTCCATCTCCTTTCCTCTAACAGATCACACTAGCCATGAGATCACCTGATTGCCAAGACTACATTATTCATACCTAAAACCTACTGGAACCCATATCCTAAGGGGCCTCTTGTTCAGTTAAATCTTCAGTTAAAATTCTTTCTCTGAGCAGGCTATAGTGTAAGTTGGGTGAAGTAGCACTCTTCAGCTTTTGGGTTTATAGAAAAGACTCAGATTGGAGCTGAGCATGTGGGAGAAGGTAAGGGAGAAGGGTAAAGGGGAGCACAAGCCTGGCTGTACCCTATTAGTTAAACAACTCATAGGGGCCTTTATGGTTTCCCCACTCTGCTCCTAGAACACCAACTTATTTTTTAAAATAAAGAGCAAGCATGCAAATACAGAAACAGTCTTGGAAGTCTGAACTGGAGCCCAGGACTCATTCATAGTCTACAGGTCTTCAGTCCTTTGTTCGATAAGTGTTTGAGTGTTCTTCTTCCATATAGTGGCACAGTTTTACTGGGAGGAATAATGTCTTAGTGTTTAAATGCTTACATTCTTTATTGGTTCTATCTTTGTGACAATGACATGTTTCTTGTTCCTTTTATCTTCTCACTGGGTTTGAATCACTACTGTTCCTCTCTAATCTAAGACTGTAGCTTTTCGTAATGCTGCAGTTCCATTACCAACAACTATAATTGGAATTATGTCTCTATCTTTTTAATGGTGTTGTTTTTCTTCCCTGATACTCCTGCAAATCAATATTAATGTGAATATTTAAATCTACAAAATCTGTACTTAGTCTATTTGAAGTATTAGATGAAGCTTGCAAAGCTGTTCTCTTATTCAGTTCCTCCTCCCAACATAGCCAAGTTAAAACCACAGAAAAGTGTCAGGTCTGTGATTTATTCTCAAAGCTTTTAGCTTTAATAGCCCAGTGCTGTATGTTAAATTATAGTTTTTTGTGAAGTAGTGAACATATATGCTCCTGACGTGCATAGGAAATAAATGCAGTATTTGAGTGAATGGCAGATTCTTAGACAGAGTAAGAGAAGGGACAAAAGGTGGAAAATTTAACAGGTACTTTTGCAGGGGGCTTTCCCCTCTACCTTTAATGTCTCTCTTCTTTCTGGGGGGGGGGGGGGGGGAAAAAGCCAAAAAAAAGTCTAAGGCTTCAAAAAGTAAACCCTGCTTTTTCTGAAGCCCTTTTTTCATCTTTCTGTTCCTTTTTCCTATCTCCAGGAAATACATTCATCCTTTAAACATACAGGTGAGAAAATACTGAAATACATTTCAAAAGCAAACAGTTTCTTGTTTGAAAGGAATCCTGTCCAGCAAGTTTTTCTGGGCAAGCTATTCTATACACTTGTAGTGTTGTCTTGCACTTAGTGATGCAGAGGTTGCCACAACAGATGCTATGATCAAAAATTACTTCTCTCGCCTGAGAAAGATCTTTGGTTTTTTGGAGGACATTTGAACTACGCCTATTTAAGCAGTACTTCCCATTAATGACTTTAAGTCTGTCTTCATGGATCTTTTATCCATTTACAGGTAATTCTTATTTGCTATTTATTTATGAAATAAATAATACACAAAGGCTCCACTAAAAATTGGGATTTAGTATACAGTTAATCCAAAAGAAATTCAAATTCCTCCTCAGAAGGTGATAGGACCAATACTCCAAAACATAATGTGCACTACATTCAGCGAGGTGTTTACTTCCCTTAGGTTGAGGGGGATGGTTTATGGGCAATGCCGACCACAGCCAAAATCTTTGAAGGATTCAGACTTCATTTAGGAGTGAGAATGAGGAAGAAAGTGCTGTGCAATGGTTTATAATCTGAGGCTGAAGTTTTTGGCTAATGCTAAACTAGCCATCATTATTCTGTCCCTTCTAAGTGGCATGTTTCCTTTGCACTTGGTATAGTGATTGTGTTATAGCACGGCGAGGATACTTAAGGAACTAAGTAAGGAGATGATTATTCCTTCATCCTTCCTCCATCCTCATTATTCCTGCTTCATCCCTTTATCAAATGGTCAGAAGACCACTGGAACTTGCAGCAGGAGTTTATGGCCAAGAGTGGGAGATAGCCAGCCAATTTCAGCAGTAGGTCTAGCTGTCAGATCAGATTAGTTGTGATATGAATTTGTACCTGAAGTACCAAAGGCATTCAAAATACTGAAAATCTTGACATAGAAGCTGACCAGGCAGCTCACAAGAGAAGGATCCAATGACATATCCTCAACTGACTTTTGGCCAGTTCTTAAGGAACATATGGGATGTGTTTTAGGGTACTGTTTACAATGTTAATTCAGAGAAGTTTATTTCTCAAGGTTTCTCCTACATATACTGGAAAGAGAAAGAAGGGGCAGAAACTGCCCTCCAGAAGCACATTTGGAACAACTAAAGTAAGTTTCTGACTGGACTTTCTCTCCATCAGTTTCTATTGATATCTATAATTAGGCTTATTTAGCTAATCCAGAGTAGAGCAAGAAGAACAAAGAATGCTAATACTGGTAGTGAGCCCACAGAAAGTTTTGAGCCATAGCAAGAGAAAAGCAAATACTTAGAGACAAGAAACTCAGTTAAAATAGCAGGAGATTTAAGGTAAAAGAAAAAGGATATTAACAGGGGATTTGCAGAAAGGATATTGAAGGGAAGCCTTAAACCAGAGGAGAATGAGAAAGATTCTGGACATCTAGGAAGTATTGACCAAAACTCATTTCCAAGATATAAAAGAGGTAGGGTATTAAGGAGTCAAAATATCTGTAGATTTTCTTGGTTTTGCTGACATCTCTACAAAGTTATTTTGTAAGCAAAATCAGTCATGCCCAAATACCTTTGTGCTCCTTGATGCATTCACCATATGCCTTGGAAGGTGTAACCTGTACCTATCTCCTCATGTTCTCTGAGCATTTGGGGGAATACTCAGGAAAACTGAAGATGTTTGAGAGATGTCATTAGTATAGTGTCCTAACTTCTTGCTAATCTCAGTAAGCCAAAGACATCTGAGTTTCTGTGCTATGTGAGTTTTGGGAAGCATTCAGTAAGAGAAACTCAAGCACATCTATGACACTTATCTTCCCCCTAATGCCTGGTTTCTAGGTAACACAGTTTATAACTCAGCAGAGCAGTAAAAAGGGAGCAAGTTCAGGCTGTATGAAATCTCCTGCTTATTTGCTTTCTCCACATAGTTGCAAGGAGAGGATATGATGGAAGATTCCTTGGCCTCTTCTTCTTCATGCATGATCTCCTAAATGACAGACAGATACAGTGCGATGGAGACATCCAGGGCATATCCATGGAGAACAGACTTTGCTATTCACATTTGAGGTTAGCAGCAGGAAGTATAATCTAGGTTTTAGATCTTATTTAGTTAGCTAGTTTTTAGGAATATCAGTGGGTACAAATACTACTATTCCTTTGATTTCAAAGAGCATGTCATATTTGTGAACTGTAATTGAAAGTATACAGTTTACATTTAAAGTCTTTTCTATTCCCCCTGTCCTACTGACAGCCTGTTTTCTATTAGCGTCTTAAGTCCATCATTGCATTTAACTGCTGCTTTTTTTTACAGATAGTAGGGTCTGGAAAGAATAGTAGTATACAGGTAGCAGCTGATAAAATATATAGTTTACTTCTTGAGACTCAAAGGTTAGCAAACTTGCTTTCTGTTCTCTTGGAGGCTGTAAAATATGTTTCATTTTATTTCAGTGGTTCAGTAACAGTGCCTATCACTTCTATTTTTATTTATCAATATATTACAAAGTGGCAAGATTTTTTAAGTTACAGGTCATGCAGAATGTATCCAAAAAAGTACAATGGCAACAAATAAAGCTCTGCTTCCCTGGAAGACTATGAAAGCTATGCATTTATTTGTCCAGGTAAGGTTAAAAAATAATGGATAGAAATCCTTGGATTTGTAAAATCCTAAATATTTTCAACTATTCTGTAGGGGGCAGCAGAATCTAAACAAGATAAATATTAAAGTTGGGAGGTAGGGGGAACACAAACACTGAATTGCCTGCTTTTCGCTGTATGCAGGTAAGTAGCAATGTACCTTAATTGCTACAAAATTAGCAACATTCCCTAATTATTATTCTTTACATTAACAAACACAGGTTGCGTGCATTTCTTTTTATCTAATCTCTTATTTTATATACAGAACTACTGAAGCTGAACAAAACCATTGAGATAAAATTAACACACAAATTGTTTTTTCCTCCCTTTGGGCAGAAAAAAAAATGCAATTTACAAGGAAAATGCAATTATATATAAATATTTATGAAACAAAAAAAATCAAACAACATCAGTGGGTTTTTGTATATGTGTGAGGCAGCAAAAATAATACCAAGTTAGACTATTTGATTAATTATTAACATTTTCACTACATCCCAATGGGGAACTTATTCTGGAAAAGGAACATTTTGCTATTTGTTATTGTCCATAATTAATTTTTAAGTGGCAAGCTAGAGAGCGAGTAAAAGAAATTTAGTTTTTAATTAATGAATAATACAGATCAGTCCTACTTTTTCTGTCATGAAAATGGTGAAATTAAAAGTACAAGACAAGGACATGTCCTTCTTTCCCCCACCCTGCACAGTAAGGTTTTGGTAGAAAGAAATTAAGAAAGTAAAGGGGATAAATTATCTTCTTTATTATTCACTGGGAAGAATACACTCTGGTGATAGGTTTAAATGATACAACTCTAAGTAAGGGGTAACATTTTTCATTTAATGAGATATCATCTAGATCAACCTTATTTAATCAGGTGACCTGGAAACTAGAATACATTATCTTTCACTCTTACAGCAGCGGGTTTTTGACAAAATATTTTGACTGTGTAGCTGAAGATAATTAGGTGTAAGGAGTATCTGCAGTTCATACCTTTCTGCTTTAGTCTTAATATGTTGCTTTGCAGAGTTTTTTGCAAAAGAATATATTAGACTTTCATTGTTTGAGTTTTCTGGGTTTTATTTATTTCTGCATCACTTAAGATGATGAGAGACTTCTGAAAGTCCTAATGAGAAGTTGATAAAATTATAAAAAAATACAACTTAAAAACAGCAGCTGCAGAAGTAGCAACAAATTTGTACATAGTAAAATATCATCAAGGTTGCACAGCATGGCTACAGGACAGTTTACTGACACTTTTTCAAGCATATGTATTGGTGCAGATTTCAGCAGTGCAACACAGCACAAACTTCACACTTAATTGTAAATTAAAACAAAAATGTTAAGTAGTGATCTACCTATAAAATGACAAACAATGGTAAGCATGCAATGGGAGGCAGCTATGAATGTTTATATCTCAAGTATCTGATACTGAGATGATTGCTAAACTGCCTTCCTCCACTTATTGTAATATGAAATTATTTCATTGAAGCCCAACAGCTTTCTTTTTCTCATACTGCTGAGGCTTGAAATAAAATATTAAGCTGCCTTAAATTGCAGTCATTTTATAGTCCAAGGCAGTGATAGCAAACTTCAGGTCATTTGTAGAGTCTGTTAGCATAATCATCGCAGTAGATTTTAGTTTCACTCACAGAACAGATATTTATCCAGCCAGAAATGAACTTTGAAAGGAATTAATAGAATGAAACGATTTCCACAGAGCAGAGATAACATTTTTCTCCCTCCATATCTTGCATAAGATCAGGCAGACATAGCCACATAGGCCCAAATGTGTTTTCAGTGGGTGTTTGGTGTGGGCAGAGTGGAGCACTGAGCCCCTGGAGCCTACTATTCATTAGTGAGAACAGATACAAATTCTTCTCCTCATTCCCAAAGTGTGACATTTCCTGAACTGTCTATCAAATTTATATGCAAGTACCTTATTCAAGGACAAGTCTTAGTCTTAGAGAAAATTATAATTTTAAGGTGTTACCAAGCTTTCCAGTACAGAAAAATCTGAATTCTATTTAAATTACTCTAATAGATACCCAAACATGTTTATAAAAAAAAACCAAAAAAACAAAAAACAACAAACCAAAACCAACTGTTCTTTATTTACATGGAGCATAAATGTTTCTATTAAGAATTTAAAATCAAGATAAATGCATAAATGGGACAAATGTGACTTTTCTAATCTCTAAAATGATTTCATTTATATTTTTTCCCTCAGTAGGTCTTGGAGATTGCTGAAGGACTGGACATCCTATTTCAAAACATTTGAAGCCTGGGTAAACAGATGATGATGATGATGTAGTTGTTGCTACTATCAGCTTTTTTCCTTTGGACTTGAAAAATTTCTTTCTTTTGTCTGGTATGTAAAGCCTGTAAAAATCTGATCTAAGAAAAACATAACTTCTGAAGTTTGTAGATTTTAAAGAGTGAAAGGGGCTAAATGGTCATCGGCATTGATTTCCTGTTAAACACATTTCATAATCAAATTAGCAGAAAGTTGTTATAATAGATTGGCCTCCCTAGTTAAGAACTCGATTTCCTCCTGCCGTGCACACAGGAAATGTTCTTCTGATCACTAAACTTCCTCATCTTCTAAGAATCATATACTAGCATTTATGTATGGCTGATAGCCACAAGGCTCACTCTATGTATCACTAAAAGCCATGGGCAAGGAAGATCTCTACAAATTCGTCATATAGAGGAGACACTTTGGCTCTGTTAAGGGTTTCTTTGCTCCATTGTAGGAGAGCAGTGGGCTAATCATCAAAATTTCCAAATCCAACCTTACTGTCCCTGTCACCTCACTTCCTTTCACAGGAAGAAAAGGACACATGGCTTCACCATCACTTATACCACCTAGCATGATCATGGGGGCAACATGGACATCATGAGCTCCAGCTTGGCCATGTGCAATTTTGGTAAGTCTAAAGCCTAACTACAACTTTTGGGTAATGATGTCTCATGGAGGGCAAGGATTCTTGAAGCCTTTACATACGGAAATGGTAAATCGTACATAACAACTTTATCATATTGTTTCATCCTTTTACAACACCCATGTGTAACAAGAAGACTATTAGGAGTCTAGATACTCTGAATATGCAGCAGGCACTGAGTAAGACTCCTCCAAAGACCTACTATTAAGTATCTTTATAGTTTTTCATTCCCTTTCTGTTTTTAACATATTTTAACAGATTTCAGTGACAAATAATCTGAATTATATTTCTGAACACTTTGCACTCATACATTTTACAAACAAAAATAGTAATAATAAGATGTTCTTCAAACACAAAATCAGTTATCCCAGGTCAAACTTAGCTCAATGAACTATTTCCAGTGCTAGGTAATAATAGAACAGTGGCAGAAAAAGAATTAACCTCTTAAAGGGTATCTGTCAGCCAAAAGCATCTGAAGGTTTTCAAATAACTTTTGGTTTATAAATTGCTTGCAAACAGTTCATGGAGTATAGCCAGTCTGGTATAATTAGTCATACTCAATATTGACAATAGAGGAGATTAAAAGATTATACTTTTTCTAATGGTCCTTCTATTTTTCATCTGTTTGGTTTTGTTTAGAAGATCTTTGTGTAGCAATAAAGGATAAAAATGTATCTCTATGATTTTTATTTTTCTGGAGCCAGTATCTTTGCAGCACAAGGTCTACTAACATTAAGGTCATAAAATAACTTTTTCTTCTCTTGTGCTGTGCTCCAGGAAATGAGTCAAATGCTCAAACCTCACCGTTTGTCACTGTTTAGCTGCTCATGTACTTTAAGCTAAGCACATGTTTATCTGCCTCACTGCATAAGGGGCAAAGTGCTTAGCTCTAAGCAACTGCTGACATCCTTTGCATGTAACATAGCACTGAAGCACACAGTATTGTGTTGGACTGGACGTCACTCAAAACTGTCAAAACAAATAAGAAAACAAAATTCATTAGAATGATTTTTAATTGCCCACAAGTGTGATCCTGTGGACATACAACTATATATGGTTTTACAGCACTTTATATGCAATATTCTTTCTGATATAACACTGAGGGTCAAAACATCTGTTTCAACAGATATTACGAGCAGTTAAAAAAATGTGCCAAGGTATTTGGGAAAAGCAAACACAAAGGATAAAATTGCATGGAAAGTTAACAAAGCAAATATTTGTAGGGGTTTTAAAATTATTATTTGTCCATCTTGAGAGCACAGAGGAGGAATTAGAGAATTCTTCCACTTGGGTTTTAAAATTAAATGGTTAGGAATTTTGTGTGCATAAGGATCTGTAAATGTCAACAAGGACACAGGAGAATAGGTGTAGCAGTGACTTCAGAACAAACCTGCACAAACCTCACTGAAGATAACTGTCTGCCTCTGGATTAAAATATGGTTTAATTAAGTATTCAAATATTATTTCTATGTCCAACCCTCTTTCATTTATTATCTTCCTTTTCAATCTGTACTGAAGGTTCATAGAGTCATAGAAATCCAAGCCTGAAAGACTGGACTAAAAATGAGCCAAGCACACTCGAGGGGGGCGGGGATGACACATGACATTTCTGTCATGCTATTTTTTTGTCAGCCTTTGAGGTTGTATTTGGGAGAAATGTAAATAAATGAAGAAAATGTTAAGATAGAAGTGGAAGATGGGTTGCAATTGCACGAACATAAGGTTCTTTACAAGTAGAACCTGAGTTTTGAAACAATAAAATTTTATTTTTTTAACTGTCTGTTGGCCTGACTCAACATCAAGTCAAGGGGCAAGGAGAACTTTAAGTGCTGAAAGGAGTATTTTATTTCCTTAGCCACATATGCATTTCTAGTCAGAGAAGTAACTACCTTATGCCTCTTTTCTTTTCCCCCCCTGCATCTTTCACTTAATTAAAAAGGTTGCAAGGTGGCTCTGCTGATCAAGTGTTCCCTTGCAGGTATGTTTTTGCACAGGGACTGTTGCTACTATTAATATTCTTCTGTCTGCCCAGGACTAAAATACAACAAAAGGAACACAAATGAGACACATGGGTTTCATGAGAGCCATATTCAGCTCCCAGAAGAGCTATAATTTGAGCACTACTGCCTTAGAACATCGTTATCTGAGGCCATAAGTTTTCTGTATGTTGTTAGAAGGCCAGAGTATGCATTAAACAGTGTTCTGCTTTGTATTTTCACTACAGTATTCAAATTCTTGAAATAGAAATTCTTGACCTAGTAATAGAAATAGAAAAAAAAAAAAACCAGAAATAAAACCAGTCACAGATATTTAATACTTTTTGAATTTTCAATTAACTAGTTTGTTTTATGACAAGGAAGAACTTAATTGTGAATTTCTAACATTGATTGGGAAGATATTTTTCCAAACTAGGTGGAAAATGCACCAAAGGGATGAAACATCTTTTGTTTAGCCTGCACATAAGGTAAAAGTGTTGGAACAGGGACAAGTGCACAGTGACATTTTCTTCCAGATTTCTAAAAGAATGTACTTCAAAGCAATATATTGGTGATTTTAGAAAACAAGATGCTGTATATGAATTTAAGCTAATGTCTTTTTTAAAACACTGTCTTACCTCCCGGAGAAGTAGCAGATACTGTGGCTTTGACAGTTGGTTTTGAAAGAAAGGAGAAAATTATTAAACTGAACTTATCTAGGTATATTTTACCTATCTTTACTTTGTATAGCTCTGTATATAGCTTTGTATACGTCACAGATTAAACTATACATATTAAGCAAATAATCTTTCCTAAATTTAATTGGCTACATCTGCACTCAGATTACACAAGGACAAATAATTTAAAATTTATAAATATCAACGGAACATCTTGATTATTGATATATTTCTTTAATAGCATGTGCAATTAACAAGCAGAACTTTCAAACAAGTAGAACATACAATTCAGACAGGATTTTTTTGTCTTCCTTCTGCTGAATCTTTCCCATTCTCTTGTGGATATTCCATTTATCAGCTCACTCTTGCTCTATTTAATTATCATCACACATAACTTGAGCTGCAAAAATGCTGCCAGATGTTTTCTTCAAATATTTGTTTAAATTTTTAATTTATTATCTTTTTTACTGTGAACTGGGATTACATGAATATTTGATAAAGTTGCAAGAGGAATATTGTCCCAGATAGATAGTCAAAATCTGAAAAAATATTTAGTGATTATTTATAGAAAACAATTTTTTAATTGGTTAACGTGAATATTTACATCACACGTCTGCTTTTTTAGTATGTGGTCAAGCAACAGAGCCTTTTGATGTGATTTATGTGTTCAGTTAAAGAAATTCAGCTTTTCATGATGGCTGATCATTAAAACTGTTTACTAGCTAAGCTACAAACAAAGGTTAATAATTTTATTATTAAATATAACAAAATATGTTTGTCTTTATGCTTGGAAAGTTTCCATTATATTATTTTACTGCAATTTAAGCCTATTACTTCTTGTATAATCCATCACAGATACAGAAACCAGACTGGTGCCACTTTCTTTGCAGCAGTTTTTCATGTATTTGAAGACCGTCATACTGTGTCTCCAGAATCTTTTTTAAACTAAACAACCTAAATTAATGTAATCTTTTCTAGTGCACATTTCCCTAGATTTCTACTCATGCATATATACACAGACATTATAAACAATAGCAATAAAATAGTATCTATAAAATTAAAGGATACTTTTAACACATTTAATTGGTATACTATGTTACTAAAATACTGTTGTTGACATCTTTTAGCTAGAAAGGAGTGACACGCAATCCTTTAATGTTAAAAGGCCAGAAATATTAAATGATTAGCTCAGAATTAATTACATGGACTCTTTAGAATAAATTAATTAAGCATATACTCATGTAAATAATGCCATTTATAATGATGAACAATTCTTGTAGTTGTGCAACAAAAGAAATTGGATTTTGAAATGCTTCTCAAAACTCCTCACAATCTCACTGTCACCTTTACTCCATTTGGTTAACCGAGCAAGTCAAAAGATAAAAAATTAATTCAATTCAATTCAATTCAATTTACATCATATTTATTTATTACATTTGCCACCAGAACTCTCACCCACCAGTTATTTAACATTGTTTAAGTCTTGCTTTTCTGTAGGGATGAATCCTGAATTGGCTACTGTTTATGGGGAAGCAGGAATGCTGGAAACACCCCTACTGCAGAATCCTGCTGGCCAAGGCAAAAGTCAAGAGGGAAATCTGAGGCTGCACAGCTGAGCCCATCATATTGCTTGTCTGAAAAAGAGCATTTCATGGCCCTGGTTATGTTGGCAATTGCTTAATGGGTGATAATCTTGCCAAATCCTTTATCTTGAAAAATCTTAATTTGGGAAACAGGGCACTGAATGGAACCAAAGCAATTTCCCATTTCTAGCTCTAAGATGGGATTTACTAAAGTGTTACAAAGAAACTGTGCTACTTCATGTGTATCTCTTGTGAGGTACCTCTTATATGCCATATTTCATCCTGACATGACTGGCCAAGACAGTTTAACATGGAAGAACTTCAGATGATCCATTGGTAATCGAATATTCAGCCGAGCATGAGGGAATACGTAACTGATAATCAAATACCATTAAAGTGAAACAAATCTTCAATATTCACAGTCATATAGAATTTGCCTTTCACTAAAAATATTTTGTTGGTTGCCATGAAAAATAGAAAGGCTGTGTTATTTGGTGAGGAAATAGAGGTTCAATATAAATTGTTTTATTTCTGTCCTTTAAAAGATCCTTTAGCATATTACCTTGCTGTATCCCTGTATAAATAAATAAATAAACCCTCCATCTAGTCTTTAAATGCACTGTTTTCATTATTATATTTTCTTGGTGTGAAATAACATCTGGAGATTTCAATTCACTCATTCCAAGCGAAATGTCTTTGAGGGTGGTATCTGATAGAGGCACATCTGACTTGTATATTTATGTTACACTTGGATGCATTCCCTCTATCTTCAAGCAAAGAATGGAGTTGCAGCTGCTGCAGTTTGAAGTCTTGTAAATAAAGTGTGTGGTGTGAACCACCTAGCATATCTTCTCTTGCCAAAGGAACAGCTTATTGAACGACCACAAATAGATCAAGCACCTCTGGAGAGGCCATAGGTTTTCCTAAATGCTTGGAAAGCTTTTTTTCTCACTCTCTGCCTTACTTCTTCCCACTGCCAGCCATAATTTTTACAAAAAAAACCCACCAACAAACAAATAAACACCCCCCCACCCCCACCCCCACCCCCCCCCAAAACTAAAACCAACCGGATAATTAAACTCACAGTAACTCCAAACACTTCTGTTGTGTTTGTTTTGAGTATTGTATCTATTAGGGAATGCAACAGAGATATATTTCTGTGTGATTTATGTTTAATGCTCTGATATTCATTTGAGGTACACTTTTAATTGTTCTTTAGGGCGATATTCTTAATGACTTCAAGAGCCACAAGCTCTAGTAACCAAACCTTGCTTACATAGGCATGCACAATAGAGTATGTAGGGCATACTTAAAATAAAAATAAAAAACATTGAAAAGCAGCATTTTTAAATTTATTTTGCTTCTGGGAGTGCATATTTATTTTAAAAGCATTAAAAATAACAACTGGCAAGTAAAAACAACACAGTAAAAGTGAACATAGCACCTTAGGACATAGATATGTATTCAACTAAAATTCAAAAGTGTGAAGACAAAATTCTGCCCTAGCTAAGTCAGATCAGTTTTCATTTAAGTCAATAGACACTGTGAGTGAAGATCTAAGGCAAAATTTCCTTCTAAATTTGTCTCTGTCCTACCAAGACCCAGTGAAACACAAGAGCTATTCACATCAAGATGATCAAAACAAGTACCCCAGGACCTAGAATCAGTCATCTCTACTCCTCATCACAAACTACTTTTCCTTAGGGTTAGTCTAATATATTATATATAATACATAGCTCACAGAACTGACAATGACCTACATAATCAATCATTACTGTTTCCATTTCTGTTATCTTGCTCACACAAGGAAGAAAGAAGGTTTTGCTTTCTCCTGGCTTTATATGAAGATCACTGAAATCCATGTAAGATTCCTGCTGACTTCAGCTGGAGATGAATTGGCTCTGGATGAGCAGTATATGACATCAGAATAGGTTAATGCCACCCTAAAAGACACAACTGTGGCCCTCTGATCCTGGTGTTGCTTTTGTGTCAGAATGATTCCCAATTTAGGCCTGCTGCCAACCATCCCCAATGCAGCAGACATGGAAAGGCAGAGGCAGGGTATGGGAATGCTTCCCAAGGAGTGCAGAAGCACCACTGGGCTGGAAACATCCCCTTGAATCACAGTAGATCCAGAGAGCTCAGCACAACTGGAGGAAGCAGGGAGTGGGTGGGTGGGCAGAACAAAGAACAGGGAAAAAAGTTGTGAATGGAGCTAACTGCTTCTGTTGCTTCCATGGCATGAGTTATACTGGATGGTGTGCTTTTTGTAGTGTGTGTATGCGAAATTCTTAACTCCTGCTACAAACAAAAAAGATATAGCTTTTTAATTTACCCTTTAGGTTTTCAGTTAAAACCATGACATTTGTATAAACCTCAATTTATGCGTACAGATACTTTATTTATTCTTAGTCATACTGTGGGCTTACAGTATGGAATCCCGCATTCCAAGGTGGTTTTGTCGGTTTCTAACTGTTTTGATATTTATGTGTCTGTACCTCTGTTCAAATTTTCAGTCCTGGAGAACTGAATTCTATTCATACTATTTGTAGATGCTGCCTCCATTCAAATTTTCAGAAAAATAAAGTTTATGCCTGTGAACAAGATTAAATTTAAAAAAAAACCAAGTACAACCTGTGTTCAAAAAAGGGAAAAATATTCCACATACTTTGGAAAAAAACACTTGAAAACTTCTTAGTAATTTACTTTTCCTCTTTCCTCTTATTCTGAATAATCCACCTGATTGATATAATTATGTTCTGTTCAAGAAAACTAGAGCTTGCATTTGCTCAGTAGAGACTTATCGAGTTTCAGAGGAAAATCAAGTAATTTTGGGGTTTTTTTGCACTCTACATATTCCAGATGACAGATGCAGTAGGTGGATGGGAGTTTTTTCAAAACTGTTGTTTTTGTTGCTTTTGTCTATAGGGGATCAGATAGGAAAATTAAAACTTTGGATCTGCAGTTTTAAACGTTCCCCTGTGGCCCATCAGCACTAAGATTGTGATGCAGAGGTAACAAAATAAAGCCTTTGGTATATGGAGAGAATTAATACTTGGAACCAGAGGTCTCAGAGAGAGGTGGGGCGTGATTCAGTGGGAGCTGAACATAATGTGTGAGCCAGAACTTGAAGTGAGAACAAGGATTTTAGTTCTAATATGAAACTTTAGTAAGGAAGCTAGGCCTGAAACAAGGATAGGGGGTAGAGAAAGGACTAATTCAGGGTCAGATGAAAGAGAAGTAAAATGGTTGTTATGTCCTTGTTCTCCAGGACATAAAATACGGCTCTGGCCTGGTGAGGTTCAGTGTTCCTCTGCAGTCAGCATATTGGCTAATAATGCGTGTCTGTCCTAACTTGCCTACACAGAGAAAGAAAACGCACTAGTGGTATCAATTAGTTCATTATCTCAAATGCCACAGGTGTGTATTATGGGTCTACAGACTTAAATCTTTCATATGATCCATGCCATCATTAGCATTGATGCACTGTGTGCCATGCATCTAAACTCCTGGCCTTTCCAGTTTGTTATTTAAAAGGTTAGAAAATCAGAGACAAATAATCTATGGTAAAAGTGTTCACGTATTAAATAGCCATCATATTTAATGACATGCCAGTATTACTGGATACTTATTTAGCTCCTTTGTATATGTTTCATGATCCAGAATATAACTATAGTGATTATTTTTTCTTCTTTTATGCAACAGAACCTATTGTTATTTGAAACACAGTGTGTTCCTTCAACAGTGAATAAAGAAACAAAGGAGGTTAATATCTCTAAGACCCCTCTGCTGTACAAGCTGGATGCTTAACTGGTATCCTGGAGAACAGGACACTAACTGCCATGAATTTCCTATGAAATGCTGGGCAGGACTCAAGCCTGACTTTTCCTTTCCCTCCTTTCTGTCACACACACACACACACACACACACACAAACACACACACACACACACAGAGTTTTGAAATTCTCAAATATACTAATGGAGAACAATATAAGAGAGTCCGTGACTTCAGAAGAGGGTATTTTTGCTGTGTGGAAGGTGAAGCTGTACACTTAATAAAAGGACAATGTGAAATCTGAACAGCTGCCACTTAATTGCACACTATTTACACAGACTACTGAAAGAGGGCTTGGTAGAATGAGAAATATGCAAATTATTATTCAGGGAGTATTTTTCTGTCTAGTACAGATCACAAAGTATGGAATCAGTCTGGGTTAGTTGGAAAATGGATCTGTTTCTTACTTTTCTATTGGGAGTCTATCTTTTCTCTTTTGGTAGGAGAGAAATGTCGTGGCAAAGCCCTGTAGAAATTGCAGTGTTCCATCTCCCCTCTCATCTCCTCTCCTCTCTTTTCCTCCTCTCCCCTCCCTTTCCTCCCCTCCCTTGCTTTCTTTTCCTCTTCTCTCCTCCCCTCTTCTTTCATTGTAGTTATAAAAGTACTGACTGGATAAAAGGAATTTCTTAAATGGGAATAGATATTAAAAATGCTTCATGGCCTTAGGTTGCTTATATTTTTCTTTGCTTGGCTTGAATAAGAAGAGAGCGAGCAATAACAGGACTGTTGGCTAGTCTAGCTTAGAGAAATACAATTATCCTCATCATGCTATTGAAGATAAGTTGACTCAGAACTCAGCGTACTTACTTCTCGAGCTATTGCAGGTTAATATATTAATTAAGTCACACATGACTTTCAGAGAAATCTATATTTCAATCAAGTTCCCTAGAGGAAAAAACATTTCAAAGTTACTGTGTGATCATAAAACCTTGAAAGTTTAATGCTCCTTAAAATCATTCCTAATACCTAAAGTGGGGGGAGTATGGTTTTCATTACCTGTTCCTGAGAACTTCAGGAAGGTGTATTGGATTGGGTCTTCAGCTCTGCTGTAAAGCTGCTGAAGAGCTGGTTTAAAAGGAAACAAGCAGTAGATATTTATGTTTTATGTTTATATTTACTGTCCTAAGATGTTCTACCATGATATTATTTCAAAACTTTCTAAAAAAACCCCTGACAGAACACCCAAAGTATTGCTGATAGTACATATATTTTAACCTAGGTCAAACAAAGAAATATCCTCAATGATTCTCTCTGGAAATTCTTTTGAGACTTTACTGTGCATTCCTTCTGCCCCTTCTCTTGAACTCTATCCATAATTTTAAAAAAGGAAAATACACTTCAAAATAACTGCTTCACACATTTCAACATTTCCTTCACCCATGGAGGATTTTAACTAGCAAGGCTGAATTAGAGATAATTTTGTTATAATAAAGTGAACCAAATTTTCTCACCTTGTTATATGACTAGTTCTACTGACTTCAGCGCCTCACATATTATGTATATTATACAGTTGTTTAATCAGCACGGAGCTGAAATGTTCTTGAATTTCTCAAGCTACATTTTAGATTGGGGATTTGACATGATGACAGTGATTCAGATTAACTGGCACTTTTTAAGAAGATAGGGAGAGAACGGCTTTGGTAAACAGTAGTGTAACTTTTAGCTGAAAATAACTGTTCTAAAACCTTCTTTGGCATAAATCTGCAAAAATCAAGATAAGGATTAGAAAAGCAGTATGGAAAATTGATATACAGTCTTAGAATAACTTTAAATCTCTGTAGTACAGATATCATAATTTTATTCCACACTTAGGTAATGTTAAGTTCTCCCAGCAAAAGCTTTAGTGTGAAAGCTAAAGAAGTTAACATCAATTTTAAACCACTGTCTTTTCTTTGTGGAGTTGTGGGCTCCTCAAGAAAAATGGTTTTGCAAACACAGTGTGTGATAGGGCGTCTCATCTGAGATTCATATTTTGTTACAAAATGGGTCGAAGAAGTGCAACACTTGCAGTATCTTCCTCTCATGCCATCCCCTGAGCATGTTTTGATATAGCAGAAAATGTCAGCTAGTAAGATTCACTCTTAGATTTACTATTTAAATCTGCACTTATCAACAAACCATTCCATAAGCAGCTTCCAAGTGAATGAAGACAGAGTAATGCATGTAGGTATGAAGAGTTCCTTTTGCTGTGCTGTTTTAGGGGAATCATGCTATTGATAACTGGGGAAGGTAGTGATGGTCAGGGCCACGTATTTTCCCATTTTTCTGCTTAAGTAGCTATTCAATATCATGATCTCATAGATGTGGGAATAAGTAATAACCATGTCTGACTGAGGAACTATATTCTGGTCTCTTGAAACAACTATCTTAAATATACTTGATTTTGTGACAGACTAATTTATTCATCTGAATGGCTATGTATACAGCTTTAAGACCTGAGTAACTAACCCTTAGATTATAATAAAGTAAGATAGTGGCTCCAGGTGCTGATTCCTTGAATGTCATAGATATTCTGACAACTACCTCTTCACAGAATCACAGAATCACAGAGTAATTATGGGTAGAAGGGACTTCAGGAAACCTCTATTCCAACTCCCTGACCAAAGTAGGGTCAGCTCTGAGGTTAGCTCTCAGTTTGTCAGGCTTTATCCAGCAAGCCTGGAATACCTCCAAGAACAGAAACTACACAGCCTTGCTGGGCAGCCTGCTCTACTGCTTGACTGCCCTCATAGTGAAAAAGTTATTTCTTATATCCATTCTGAGCCTTTCCTGTTTCAATTTATGTTTGTTGTCCCTCATTCCATGACATCTGTGTGCCATGGAAGACCCTTCTTCCACCTTCTTGGTAGCCTCACTGTAGGTACTGGAAGATCTTGCTAAGTCCCCTCAGAGCTGTCTCCAGGCTGAACTAGCCCAGCTCCTTCAGCCTGTCCTCAAAAGGCAAGTGCTCCAGCTCCTGACTGTGTCAGTAGACCTATGCAGAACTCTCTCTGGGTTAGTGATGCCTTTCTTTTACTCAGTATCCCCAAACTGGATGCAGTATCAAGATGAGATCTCATGAGTGCTGAGTAAAGGAGAGTAATCATTTTCCTTGAATGACAGACTGTGCTTGTGTTAATACAGCCCTGGATTTTGTTGGCCCTCTTTGCCGCCATGGCCCACTGCTGGCTCATGCACAACTTGTTGTGCACCAGGAACCCCAAAGCCTTCTCTGCAGAGCCAGAGCTCCCCAGCCAGGCAGTGTCCACCCTGTATCATTACAAGAGGTTCTTCCTCTTTGAGTGCAGGACTTGGGATATTCTTGTTGGGTATCACCACTTAGATATCCTGTTGGCCCATTCCTCCAGTCTGTCTGAATCCTTTTGGACCTGCCCTGAAGGTATCACCCAGTCTCCCTAGCCTGGTGTCATCTACACACTTCAAATGCATGCATTCCATCACCCAATCACTGATAGAGACATTAAACAAGACATGCCCAAGAAAAGACCCATGTGGTACCCCATTTGTTAATGGCTTCCACGTTCAGTATGACCCATTCACTGTTACCATCTGAGTCCAACCATTCAATCAGATTTTTACTTATCTAATTATCTGCCCATCCAGACCACAATGACTAACCTTGGATACAACACCACTGTGGGAGAGAGTGTTGAAAGCCTTTTTAAAGTCAAAGCTCTTCCCTTATTCACAAAACCAGTCGTTTTATTACAGAAGGCAATCAGGATGGTGAGGCATGATTAGTAAAGACATATTGGTGGTTCCCAGTCCCCTTCTCCTTTGTGTGTCCCTAAATGTATTCCAGGAGCACTCATTCTGCGATTTTTCCAGGCACCAAAATGAGGCTGATTGGCCTGTAGATCCCTCGATCATTCTCTTCATCTTTTCAGATGGGTGCCCAACTTGCCTTTTTCTAGTTGCCAGGAACCTCACACAGTCTCCATGAGCTTTCAAATATGTTAGAGAGAAGCCTTGAGGCACATTGGCCAGTACTCTCAACAGACCCCAATACAGCCCATCTGGTCCCATGAACGTTTACGGGTTTAGCTCTCTCAAGTAATCTCTCACTTGAGTCTCATGCACTTTGCTTGTTCTCCTCCTTCAACCCTTTCACTGTACACAGAAGCCTGGGAGGACTTACTGATGAAGACTTGCAAAAAAAGGCATTGGGTATCTCAGCCTTACCTGTCTCCTGTCACTAAATCACTTCATTCAGCAACTGGCCAATATTTGCTTTGTTCAGCCTTTTACTACTTCTTGATGTTCCTTGCTAGTCTCAGCTTCAGTTTACTTTTGACCTTCCAGACACCATCCCTACATGGTGATTCTTCTAAATTCCATCTGTCTCTCCTTCCAGTTCCTCTATACTGTTGTTTTGCATTGGCTGTCTATTATGAGTTCCCAGTTTAGCCAAGTCGGTCTCCTGATATGTCTACTTGTCTCCCTGAGTATTGGGTGGGATTGCTGCTGTGTTTCGAAGATGCTGTCCTTAAAGACCTGCCAGCTTTTCCTGAGTTCCTTTGCAATTTCCCTTTTACCTTCCATTTACCTTTTCCTTGAATAAGCTGAACTCTGAAACCTTAAAATTCAGGGTTTGTACCTGGGATGGCTACTTGCCTTCCTCACTCCCCCAGGAACTTGAACTCCACTATAACAAGGCTTCCACTAAACATCTCCTTCCCAAACGGTTGCTCCTTGTTAGGGGATAGAGGATATAGTTGTTCATCACTGCCAGTTTGACCAGTTGTCCCCAACACCCTTCAAACATCTTCTTGATTTCTTGCATCCCACCATGTTGCCCTTCTAGCAGATCTCAAAGAGACTGAAGTCCCCCACAAGAACTGAGGTCTGTGATGCAGACATTTCTTCAGCTGTTTACAAAAGACTTCATCCACTTCCTTACCCTAATCAGGCAGTCTGTACAAGCTCTCACCATGATGTCACCTTTACTAAACTCTCCTCTAATCCCGATCCATAAACTCTCAGCCAATCTTGTCCGTCCCACAAGAGATCTTCATACATCCAAGCTGCTCCTTCACATAAAAAGGACACATTCACCTCCTCATCTTTGTTGCCCATCATTCTTTGTTCTCATCCATGACAGCACCCCAGCCATGTGAGCTGTGCCACCAGCTCTCATTTATTCTGCTAATTTCACAGTTCTGTGACCTCATGAGGAGTTCTAGTTCCTCCTGCATGTTTCTCAGGCTGCAAGCATTTACATACAGATGTTTGAGGTGGGCTTCCTTTCAACCTTTTTGATCATTCTGAGGTCTCTCTTGTTTGGATATGCCTGCTTTGCTTTCCATCTGCATCCATTGTTTCCTCATTAACTGTGGGTTGTAATCTCTCACCCACATGTTTTAGTGTAACAGAGAATATGGATGCAGATGTCACTTCTCAGTGCACTAAAATGTACAGGGCATATTTTGTACTCAGAACAAAAAAATCCCCCAGCTGCCTAAATTGTTTAGTAGCAATTAGGTGCCCTTGATATCTGGCAGCATCTGTGCTAATGCAATCAAAGCCTGGACAGTAATATTTTAAGCAATTTAACTGAAGAATTCCATTGTACCTTAAAAGATACTAGGCACTATTATACTGCCTGTGGACTTGCCCATTCATGAGTTGTTAATGTCACTGGAAAATTCTTATATTTCAATAATATCTTATTCTAATATATTACTGTGACGGATGAAAACAAATGAACAGTGAAAATAAAATGATATCAGGAAATAAATAATTTATATCTGAATGTTAAATGTAGCAAAATGGGAGAGAACACAGAATGTTTCATGTAAAGACAGAAAAGAATGAAATCTCATTTTTTAGTACATGATATTTTGTCTGTTCCAGAAGCAGTACACAGCAAAAATGAAAATGGCTGCCAATTCTTAATACACAGGTTGGAAAGGGTTAAAATAACAGCATACTCCAACCCTCACAGAAAAGAGAAAATATTAGCCTTCAAATACTTCATCCAAGTGTCAGAACTTGTATTAACAAAAGGTGCTTTAATCTATAAGGACAACTTTGAATTTCATGCTTATTCTTAAAGTCAATGGGAACTCAGTTAACTTGGTAAAGTTAGATGGCTACTGCACTCACTACCACAAACAATAATGTAAATTAATATTACTCCTGCTAGGTACATGTTATTTAACAAATGTTATAATGATTTCTCAAATACACAGTAGGCAAAAGTATTCTCATACAATACTCTATGATTCGTATTTTCAAAAAACGCCACTTCCAGAATGAAAAAGGGTGCAACTGGACAACTGTGAAAACACTAGCTCTATTTGTCTTTCCTTTAAAAATACGCCTTTAAAAACTGTATACAGGAGAAACATCTTTCAGGTTCCTCTCCATGCTTGTCTCCCTTAATCCGTTCACTCATTTCTTCCACTTGACCGTAATCTTAATAATATCACTGACAAAACTGTTTTCCTTTTGCTCATTCTGTCCAAGATCTGTCTTGACCCTAGCACCTTTAAACTAATTTTCCACTCTGCATGGATTCTTTCTGCAGAGTTAAACAGTTTCCCACTTTTTAGTCTCCAAAGACATTTAGTCCCATACAACAGTGACTTTCCTTTTGCAGTATATTTCCTCTTGGTGTAACATAGTCTGTCTTTTTCTTATTCTATTCCCTGTTACAAATACGAGGATATTTTATTCTCTCTTCTAAGCCATGACTACAGCTTATCACAGAATCATAGAATCATAGAACACCAGTTTGGAAGGGACCTCAAGGGTCATTTGGTCCAACATTTCTTGGCATCTCAAGCCCTGAATATTGCTTTTGACTATAACATTTTTAATCCTCACAAACCATCATGACATCAATCATATCATCATTCCTGTGCAAAGAAAAGTATATTTATATTTATATTCATAATATTACTACATTTATTCTTGTTATATTTATTCATAATTGAGGATTTCCTCCTTCTTCTCAAGTAACTTCTTATACTCAGATCCCATGTGTTTCAGTGTGTGATTGACATTAAACCATCATTGAAGAGGCTCAAGCCAAATCCCTTTGCTTATGCAAAGGGAATAAACTTGGGAAAGGCCACAGCCAATGCGGAGTTTCACATGTTTTAAAATTCATTCAGTACCGATCAACTAATTATGTGAAAAGGCAGTGGGATCCATTATTTCCTCCTTCTTTAGGGAACCCTTTCTAATATCTTCGGTGTTCCTTAAAAAAATCTTACCTTTACTTAAGACTGATGATGTGGTGTCAGTAGTACATACCTTTATCACTTCGTGATGAATCTGTCAGCAATCAAGATAGCTAAGTCAATAAATAACAGAACAATGTATCTTAGATAACCAAGGTTTTTTCTCTGTTCCAGGTTTCTCTATTCTTTGTCAACTCTGAAAGCAGGGCTTGTGATGTTTAAAGGATTATCTAAAGCTTCAAGATAAGATTCATGATCACTAATTGAATTTTTTATGATGAAATGCTCGTTGGAAGGATAAAATAAACTACTGAAAGTTCAAACATGGAAGTTTAATGCATTTTACTTCAAGTAAATGTAAAAGATGATATTTCTTCAATCTTTACTTCTTTTGTACATAGAAGCATCTATATATACAGTGTTTATATTATTTATTCTGATTTATGGTCAGAAAAGAAGAAGGTGAAAACAAAAATTTTCATCTTTTATCTCTAGGATAAGTATATCTAACACTTGAGTTAATATTTTATTTAAGATAGTTGGTAGAATTCTTACACTTATGCTTATTTTTAGAGGAATCTTCTACAGACACTCCATAGTTTTTTACATTCCGAAAAAAAAATTATTGTTCTTTCTTGTTATCTACATCTGAAATTCCATGAATGAAATAATTTCCCATTATGATTTTGAAATACCTCAAAAAGTATTCATACGGGATGTTGGTGAGAAATAGATTGGTGAGCTTGGTCTCAAATTGGAGTGTTTTATGTTTCAAATGCTCATTTATACTTCATTTTTTTCCATGGCAACATGCTTTCAGGTAAGTTTTAGAATTCTAGGTCAACTCTTGCATCTGTCATTTTGAATCATCAAAAATCATGATTAAATCAACCCCACATACTTCACAACTGTTTCAGCATCAAGTGCAATACAATGCACATTTCATGAAGCTTTTTTTTTGTGTTTTATGTGTTGAATATTTCTAACCAACTTTACCACTAATGATCCTATTACCATTTTTTGTACTTTTTTTTAGTATCTTGATACTTCTGGAATGAAGACTTTATTTCTTCACTTTCAATTTCAGTAGCAAATCTTTTAGGTTTTTTTTGTCCTGTTAGCCTTCGTCTGCTAATTGCTTGCTCTCAGTCAGCTTTGAAAGTGAAGGACTTTAATTAAAGTAAGGTTCTTCTGTTTTCTGCCCTGTATGTTTTCATGTTCCTATAATTCTGTTCTGCACTTTGTGTATAGTGTGTAAGAAAACTATTACATAAGATAAATTTGTATTGCCATAAATAAAAGTAAAAAGTAAAATGTTAACAGTGAAAAAAAGTCATATCAAACACAGACCACCAAAGAACTGAGTATTCACTGCATCAAAACCTTTTTGCAAAGGATGGAAAGTATAAAATACACCTCTTCAGAAACTCAAAGAGGAATGAGTAGACTGTGGTTAAACAGTATGCTCTTTGCAGCCTTGGTACACAAGCTTATTATAAAGCACTTCAAAAACTCAAAATGAAGAATTGCAAGGCTACTTAAATAACCTTTCTAGAAGGAAATATTAGGGCAGCACAGAAAAGCAGACAGAAAAAGTAAATCTCTGTAAGCAAACACTTTGATAAGCTGACTAAAGACATTCCAAAAAATTCCATGCAAGAAAACGGAAGATAAAGAACTAAATGTCAGAAAGATTATTGAAAACTAGAACTTAAGCATATGCAAACAAACAGATAACAGCACATTCCAAAATAGTAATCAGGCAATGGCAAGAAATAATTAGCTAATTAAAAAAAAAAAAAAAAAAGAAATTAAGTATTTTTGACAATGAACGTAATTAAAGAAAAAACATTTCACAAAGGGAATCAATTAAAGCTCTGAACAGTCCCTGCGAAAACCAGGTCATATGCTTTAAATCCACAGCTGCAAATTAGACAATTTTTAAATAGCACGTTTACATAGAAACATTACTTGAAATGTGCGATTTTGTTTCTCCATATGCACAACAATATGTATTGGACACTTGTGCAAGAATCCTTGTACAGGCAATGCTTGTAGCTGACTCAGTGAAAATTTGACTTATGAAAATCTTGCTAATGGTTTGTTTTGAATGTAAGGGTAATTCACTATCACTCTGTGATTTGTTCTGTCCTCTCCAGTGATAGCTGGGTCTCACAGATAAGCCAGCTATATGGAACCGACCAATATTTTGTTCTACTAACTGCTAGATGCCCACACATTTTAGATGCTTGTGGACTGCTGCTAAATTATGTAAGAATGCACAGTGTTTGTTCGCAAACTGGATGAGTAACTCAAAATAAAGTTCCTGTGTACGGACTCACACCAACAAATATTCACTAGTTTTGCAAATATTTTTTACAGTCCGTCTGCCAGAAAAGAAATTCCCCTCAACAATTTTGTTGTGTCAAATGTTTAAACTCCAAGAAAATTGAAGTCAAATTCTGAACAAATATTGTTGATAAGGTTGGCCAGCTGCACTTCTTTGGTCTAGTAACTGATATGTCTAACACAACCCTTACTGTGGGCAGTTAGGTGTTTACTGTAGTTGATACATCATTCTCAAGGATAGAAATGTTATTTCAGTCTTTAAAATGTGAACTTGGGGAGTGAAAAAGATTCAGATATGACTTGAATGTCATGGTAAAACCACTAAGTAGCATGACATTGTTTCTGCTCAGTCCTTTGATGTTAAAAAGTACAACTGTTACAACTAGGTGTTCTTAAGCACGAGGCAACAGGAGACAGGGAAGATTTAGCTGATCTTTAAACATTATAAAACGTTATAAAACATTTCCTGAATTATTTTGTTCAAAAAAGAAAGTGAAATCCTAAATTTTTAGAGGGGATGTTAAAATATTTCCATCAAATTAATATTGTTAAATTTAAAAATAAAATAAAATTGACTTTTCTACTACATACCTCCTGCCCCACCCCCCCACCCCAAAACTTTTCATGTTTTTCAGAGAAAGCTGTCTAGTTTATTCTGGAGGTTGTTGGTGATCGGTGATAGAGATCATTTTACTCAAATTCTGGTTTTCTGTTAAAAAAATGTTTCATAGAAAAGTTTCAGCCAGATCTATTTTACTTGCTAAATTCATACTGGGAGGTTATTTACTTTTCTGTCCTCTGTTCTTTCTCAGGAGCACATATACACTTTGATCATCAGCCCTCACTTGGATAAGTTAATTATTACAGGATTCAAAGAAAACAGGGAAAAGTGGCTTTATGCTGCATATTATGCGCTTCCAGTTCTCATGGAGCTGGAGAAGCCTCAGGCTTGTGTAACTTGTAACTTGTGTTGAAAAAAGCCAGCCTTCTTTAGATGTTTTAATAACTCCCGAGTGGCATTTGCACACTTCAGAACAGTTGGAACATTTATACAGTTGTGTTGACAAGTGTATCTTAATACTTGTGCGGAGCTACCTGAGCAACTTAAAGTCCTTTAAAGCTTATTTTTTCTCAAATCAAAAGAATTCCGAGATAGGTTCAGTTTAAGTTCTGCTACTAAAGCTGATGTAACAGAGGTTAAATGTAGCATGCATCAGAATCTGTTCCATAGTCTCCTCTGGCAGCGGGTTTTCTGATACTGAGACTTATGTCTGAAAACAGGAACACTATTCGGCTCTCTGCTTGTGAGATTATTTTAGGAAGAATTTGAAGGAGTCACTTTAGCTAAAGTTAACACTCTTGCAAAGTTAACAACAGTAAACATGTATGTTAGAAATATATATAGCTTGATCTTTTTATACCATATGACATGTCCAATCCAGTGGTTGAGTCAATGTTTTGTTTACTTTGTCTGCCTTTACCAAAGGGTTTTGTGGTGTTATTTTTTTCCATAAACTCTCGGTGGGATTAAGATTGCTGTGAATATTTTATATATGCTCTTCCCTATGAGTTGGCTTGCTTGAAAGAAAGAGTGACATTTGTTGTGAGTGGGTAAGCAGTAAATGTCAGACCTTATTTTACCGATTTCCACTGTCAACTTACTTTATTTTTTTGTCAGAATATGACTGCTAGGAAGCAAAGGTCATGGTGCTTTCCTGTTTGAGAAGTCATGTTACTTCAGCACAGTTTCAGCAGAAATTTTGCAGCTCTTCTCTGGGTCACTTTCATTGGGTAACTTTTGTGGCATACAAAGAGACTTCAGGCAAGATTTATATAGCTCCACAATGTACAGTGCCATTATCTACTTTCTATTGTATAAATTAGACGTCAAGTCACTAACATGCAACTAGGCTACACATTAATATGCTCACCAGCCCAAACGAGACATCATGAATTGGGTCATCATCAATGGGGAATGATCCACCATTTCTTGAAGAAGGCTGGTCATTGCTGTTTTCAGGTTACAGTCTTCCAATTATTTGTGTGTTTCTTTGAGATTTTATAGTTTCCAGCTGGTATTATTCCTCCTGTGTCTTTGAACTCCTAATAATTGCTATCTTAATGATTAAAATTCTTTTGTGTTTTTTGTATTTCTTATCTCTGATGCTTTAAGCTCATATAATTTTTCACACCTTCACAATGATTTTCTCAGCAAAACTGAATTAACATCACACAGCTGTGTTACACCAAGCTGGCCTTGGATCAGAGACAGCTGAAATCCTATGCCAAGGGTTTCAGTTTCATCTTGAAAGTGTCATTAATTGATTCAAAATTCTCTGCGTTTCTATTTCAAAGTGACAAAAAGCAACAAATACAGAACAAATATATCCATACTTTTAGATGCTTTTGGGAAACCTCCAAAGGAAGAGCATTAAATGAACAAATGAAAACTAATGCATGCTTCTGAGGAAATCGTCTTGGAATATAAAGACTGGTTAAAATGATGATGCTATCTTTAGAAGTTGTTCTTCAAAACCAAAACAAATACAACAAGTAAGAGAAAAAGCTAGAAGTGTTAACTGGAAAGTTATTTATGGATTCATGCTCATCTGATTGATAGGAATGAGTTGTAATTTTTTAGACAAGAAAGTTTCATAGTTGTGTTTGTGTACTGACTAGCTCTAGGGTTCAGATTGTTCATGAACATTTCAAAAGCTCTAGATGTAGCATATAAAAAAGGAAAAATTAATTCTGATTAATTTTCATTCCCTTTTTCTTGCACATTCACTGCTTACGAAACTTGGATGGTTTTTAGGCTATGATATGCATGTTTCTGCATAGTACAGTATAGTTGCTATACAAAAATTTGTTATAGGAAACCTAATTTAGCTTAAAAACAACTTGCACTATGACACATTCTGCTGTGGCAATCAATAAAAACCACTATAAGCTAATTAATAATGGATATCCTTGTGAGGTGAAAAATTTTTTGTGGGACATCGTATTGCATAGAATACTGCAATAAGAAAGCTGTTTATATATGTGGTTCTGCACTCCAACACACGCAGTGTCTTTATCTGCTCTGCTTCTTTAGACTGTAAAAAATGTGGAATATTTGCTGCTGACATAAAATTGATTTGGATTTTGCAAGAGATTCTGAAAGACAAGTCTACCCAAATGCTACTGAGGCTTTCAAACTATTTAAAATAAAAGTGCACTGAAAAAAGGCTTTTGAAACACATAAAGGCATTCAGTAAAAATGCTCAAAAATTATGTAAATTCAGAACTCTTTTTTCAAACGTGGTTTCTCCCTCTGAGCAAAATTTCTTGCCACTTTTTTGGGCCATGTTCACTTAATCAAATACAGCCAATTACAAGGTGATTATCTACAAAACAAGAATAACGCAAGACACAGGTTTTGTTACACTTTCTCATGAAAAGACCCTTTTCAAGCTCTTTACGGTTAGTATCATGCAAAAACGTCAAATTTTACATGGTTTCTTTTTCTGTTTTTAAAGTACACCAGAAATCCACATGGTCTGACTTTTTATTTATTATTATTCTGCAGTTAATCTATTTAGCTGTTTTGCTGTCATTTGATTCTTATGCATTGTGTCATTGTTACTTTTACTTCCACAATTTCTATGTCTTGATGTAAGTAACATGAGTAAAATACCTCATATTTATTCTTCATGCTTCAATATTATTCAAATATTAAAATTGTGTACAGAAGTGCTAGGAAAACATTAGAAAAAATCCCATTATTTTTGTATAATAATAGAAGCACTTTTATATTAATTTGATATAATATACATATATATTATCAGTGACAACAGGTCTAATTTTAGCATAGATATTTGAAACAGTAACCTGTCAGACACCTAGGTACTAGGTTACCTGGTACTTCCCAGTATGACTGAATTCCTTAGCTGATATTTTTGGATTGTGAGATGAAAAGGAGGAAGGGAAGAATTTCAGCAAGTGGTACATTCCTGCATGGACAACAGTGATCACAAATCATTACTGATCGGTTGTGCCCCCAAAAATAATACTTTCTTTTTACATAAAAAAAAGCAAGGGAGAAATCAATATTTGCTCACAAAAGCCTAACATTTGTCTTTCACTTACTATGCCTGTATGATTTTGCAAATATAGATAATTGTAAAATGTCTCTGGTTGATGAGTGCACATATTGAAGTTCTTCAGTGTCATGTTTGTGCGCTATACCTTCAGTTGTCATTGCGAAAGGGATAAAATACATTCCTCCTGCTATATTTTTGAATAGAAACAGTTGCAGCTTCTCTGTTCTGTGTAGGACTTGATTTTATTAATATGTGTTGGACGTGCTAAAACAGGCCTTGTAAGTATCATTGGACCTTAACCAGAACATCATTTACTTTGGGAGTTCTGGCCCAGCTGAGTTGCAAAAGAGGGTAAAGACCCCAGCATTGCAAAAATGGCAATAGTTCCAACCCTTACAAAAGCAGATATTTTTGTGAGTTAAGGAACTTCATAATGAACATTGAAGATTCTATAGATTTTAAGTACCCAAGATTCACATTGAACTTTTAAAAAATATACTCCAGAGGACTATTCTAAAATTGGACTAGACCAGAATTTGTGCATTTCAGTCCTTTCATGGTTCTGGGCCTGAGCATCAGATTAGAGCTATGTAGGAACACACAGCTAACCAGTATTCTAATTAACTGTAATTAAATGTAATGTAATTCAATTAAATGTAATTAAATTAAATTCACCCATTCCTATTTAGAATATGTAATGAGAACAATACTTGTAAACAAACTCTTGTTTCCACTGAGAAAAGTAAATAAACATTAAGAAAGCACTTTTGTCTATTCTTTTTCCAAATCCATTAGCATCAAATTGTTCTTGTTTCCTAAATAAGGTCATTTTCTACGGTAATAGGCCTAAGGCTTTAATCACCTCAAAGTTTGCGTTTGTGGTTTCATAGCTTAGAGACTTCATTATCTAGAATCCAAATGAAAATATCAGCTCTAATCAGAGGGATGTGAAGATGAAATTTTTTTTTTCTCACATAAATATTGGGTTTTCGAATAAAGCAAGAAGAGTTTAAATCACTTTTAGTTGTTTATATATCTACTGACACAGAAATCAAAGCCACTGACTGCACTCTTTCTAAATAGAAGTTTCCTTCAGCTGCTTCTGAGATAACACTGTGCATGTGGAAAACCAGCAAAGGTACAAAACCTACGCATATCAGATAATGTGTTTTGAATCATTTTGGTAGTCTTTTTTTTTCATGAGCATTGGAAGCTCTGAGCTTTTTGTATTTTGTCAGTAAATAACAGAGGTGGTGTAAGTTGCAAACAGGAATGTAGACCACATATTAAATATCTGCAAAAGTTCTAGGACTGTTTTCCTTTTTGTCATCCAACTTTTTAAAATATGGCCAGTCTTCTTACAGTTCATGCTTCTGAGAGCAGTATTTCTGCTGAAACATGCTATAAACACCACATTGTATTTTATCTTGGTCTACTTGTAAATGGAAAACCTTTCAGATACTCAGTCCTCCAAAGGGTTATGGTTGGCGGTGTTCTGTGCTGCATTCACCAAAACCTAAGCAGATCGGTTAGTTTTTCATAAGCTACATGAGGTCCTACTCCCAGCAGCTCTGTGCAGGCCAGCCACCTATGCAATTTTAATGGGCTGTGGGCCATGTGAAGCTCCATGTTTCTATGGCTACCATGCTCATAAGACCAATGTTAGTTGGCATAATGCTCCCTCAATAGATCTACATGAGTTGTATTCTCTGAGGTGGTCATGACATTCATAAAATGTCAATAAACGCTATTGAATCAAAACCAAACAGATCTACTTTCAAAAATACAATTTTAATAAACTACAAAAGCCCATGCCCCTCAACCAGAAATTCTGTTCTGAAAATGGAGAAATGCCAGAGAATTTTGAGAAGTTTATTAAAGAACTCCACTGCAGATGACTTTTCATAGATAGGTCTTAGATTTAGAAAAAAGTGTCAAGAACTGTGTTAGATTTAATTTCATATATTGCATTTGGCAATGAAAAGTTCTCTGGCAGTGAGGGTCTGTTGCTATGGTGAAGTTGTGGGAACTCCAGCATCCCCCAACAACAGAGCGCCTTACAACACCTTCTGTGTGAATAGGGCACGTCCCAAACAGCTGCTCTTTCTGCTTGCTTATGCCCCTCAATAAAAGTTTTGGCTGGTTTCCGCATCCTAGAGTAGATATGCATCACTGGAGTAAAAAGGTACTGTGGTTATGTTGATTCTGCTGCATAAATCTGATGTCGTGTACACAAGAACAACTGTCTTATAAGGATATGTCTTTTGATATCTGGCTAATAGAAATCAAGCATAAAAGCCAAAAACCCACAAACCCTATGGAACAGTAGATATCAGTGACCATAACAAAAGGGAGAGTGCTCAGGTCTCTGACTGATGGGCCATTGAGGGAATAGCCTTGAAGATCTTCAGCTGGAATTGTGTAATTGATAAGAAAGGGGAAGATCAAAATTTTTGTGGGGCCCATGGGAAATAGCAAACTTGTTATGGGATATTTGTGGGGTTTTATGGGACTGTTTAAAACTTACTGTGGTATGTTTTAAGGGGATTGAGTGAATCAGTGAAACTTACTACAGAATAATTAAAGAAAGGAAAGTGAGGGATCAAGGAAAAAGCATGAGGATTAAGGGAAATAAGCATGTGGAAATGAAGGGAGAACAGAAGCGTCTGGTCATGTATAAGCAGCTTGCTGGTCAGCATGCTTATATGGACAAGCTCTGCATAAGAGCTGTGTTCCTAACTTTTATCTTGTCTGAATGTCTTCTCTATGCTCTCTGTGTGTTTGTTTGTTTATGTACAAGTTCTGCCAGCCCACCTGGAACTGAACTATGCAGGGGGTGAAAGAACACCACCCACAAGACAAAAGCCACGTTCAGAGCCTGTGGCTGGGTAAGAGGCCCAACGTATTTGTACCACATCCACCAAACAGCCAAGACAGGCTTTGAGACCTACTGGTGTGAGTATGCTTGTGAGATTGAGGGTGAGTACACGCTTCACCAGTAAATTTCAGTCACAATCAGCTGGCCAGAAGGAACACAACTGGTCATCTGGATTGTTCTTGTTTATTTGAATGCCATCTAAGTTGAAGTGAGCATTGGTAAAGGCATTGTTCCCATATCTGTGCTGTCTCATATGGCTTGTCATACGTGCTCTGTGTGTGTGTGTATTTGCGTATTCAGTATTCATACTATAAAACAGCAGCAGCCTCCAACTCATAGAGTGGGAAGCAGAAATCTACTGGGTTTCAAAGTCTGCCAAGTCTGATGTGCTTTCACACTATGACCTCATATTTTCTGCCAGTTTTCCAAAATTATTCCCACTTCACCTGTTTAGACTGAATGTCCAAACTAATCTTCACTTGTTCTATTTAATCTGCAAAAGTAAAGCTGGATGGCCAAAAGTGAAAGCAGAAAACCGGTAGGATGGGATGTTTCCCACCTTGCGGACTAAAGAGTGTGCCTACAATACCAGGACTGAAGAGATGCTTAATTTTAAGATGGTTAAACTTAAGTGAAGTAAATCCCGGCCCCACAAGCACTTGCTTAGAATGCTCAACATAAAAATACCTGAGAGAGAAATTTCTTAATAGAATAAGCACAGATAGTTAATATGAAGGTTTTGCTGTGGCTTTTAAGTTGTTTTTCTGCCCATTTTTTCTTTTTACCCCCCCCCCGCCCCCCCGTGGAAAGGTATTTTTAAGGGTTGTTTCCCAGAATTGTTTATCTTTTCATTGGTATTGACATGAGTTGAACAGTGTAACATATTCTGTAGGCAAGATCTACACATCTACAGTATAATTATTATGCATACTAGACAGATATAATATGTACGTTTACGTATTATGTAGACAAACCTCAATGCTTTTGTGCATCTTGGAGTAAGTAAAAAAAATAAGAAAAAAAAGGATTTTTTTTTGTTGGTGGTTCTGGATTGTGGTTTTTTTTTTTTTTCCTTGGGATTTTGTGGTTTTTTGTTTGGTCTTTTTGTTTGTTTGTTTGTTTGTTTTTTCTCAAGAAGGGCAGATAAATTAAGACTAAAATCCATTTTGGAATGAAATCTCAAGACCAATACTGACTTAATGACTATATGGTTTGTTCAAAGGATAGATCTTCACTTTAGGGTCAATAAATTGCTGCTTACCAAGTGATTTATTAATTCAATTTTAAGTTAATTTTAATAATGTATGCTTGATTTGCAGCATTTACCACTGAAATGTTAGCTCTTGTTGGCTGTGATTCATGAAGCTTCTTATCTGACAAGCGGGGTGGTCTTAATTTGAATATCTGTCAACTTCACAAGTGGTCATAAGTTTTATTTTACTAGGAATAAAAATGAGGATCTGATGGATCTGTGTGGCACTACGTAGTTATTGTCCTTAAATTATGTTTCCCCTCTTACAATATTCAATGAAGTGATGCCTCCGTTCTTTAGGCTCCCTGTTGCCTTTCCATTTTGTAGTTTAGCTGGGGTGAAAATATACTCACCACAAATATACAGTGAGAAATTTCTTCTGCCAAAGTAGACTATAGATCGATTTGAGCTGCAATGTCCTGAAGAATTATTGAAAAGACTTTAAGCCTGGACATCTCAAGTATTGCACATGAAAGCAGATGATAAGTGGTGCACTGGGATAATATGACCTCATCTTTCTCACCTAATTTGACCTCGGAGTTTTGAGAGAAACTAGGGCAGCCAATGTCAGTCCTTGTTTTTTTTTTTTCTTCATAGGAGGGACTATTAAACTTACCTGCCTGTAAAAATGTACAGGTAAAAATGCAGTCTACTGAATTTTATGATTTGATTATGCCATAGCTGTGGCACTGTAAAGAATTGTGTATTGCATCTGTAAAGAAAAACTGTTCACTTGTAATATTTCAGTGTTCATCTCTCTCCATTCTATGACAGCTCTTTGGAATTGCCCATAAGAGAAGCCGGCTGCAGTATCCTATGTCAGACAATTTAACTTCTTTTGTATCCTGAATTTTGCATCTATAGTGATATCTGTACCACCAGCATGTAACAATGGCATCATTTGCTGGAAACAATACTTACATTGTTTAGATTGAACAAAGTATGTGAAGTAGGATTCATCTACCTTCTACTTTAGACATTTAATCTACTCAAAGACAGGATCTTCTTATCTTCATTGAAAAGAGACAAACTACCCTTAAACATTTGCCTACAAGAGTCAAAATATATTGTCTTCACAAGTGCCTTTGTCCTCTGACCATAGAAAAAGACTGTACAATGACAGATGTGGGGTGCTTAATTTTTGTTAAGTTCAAGATAAATCTTAACTGTGGTATGACCTGAAAATTTCTAGTCATGTTAAAATCTGCCATATTAAAAGCACCTATAAAAACATAGGAAAATAAGGTAAATATTATCCAAAGCTGGAAATGGAGTAGTAATGGTGAAATTTATTTTTTTAAAGAAAGGAAAAGCTATTTATCAAAAATGAGAACATTTTTTTCAAAATGCAGAAGAGAGTGTCAGAAGTTTCTTGAGGTGCACCAGACCCCAAAACTGAATCATGGGAAGTATGCTAGTAAAAGTTTTCCTGACTATTCAAGCAATGCCTCTGGTACAGAAATATTTTTTCCAGTAAAATGTAACAGTTTCACATCTTTTTTGTTGCTTATTAAAAGAGGTGTATAGTATTTTCAAAGGACCATTTTTATATCACCTGTCAACAAAAGTTCTAATAGGGTTCAGCGTCTGTGGGCTTTTCCCCTCCTTTTTGAATTGAATCACTCATGATTTGTCCTACATTCTTTCATAAATGAAACAAGTTCACTCTTCTGTTCTCTTAATTGGAGAAAAATATATTGTTTCCTTTCAGTTTTGTTCCTCTTAACTAATTGACTATATAGAACTGAAATTCATATTACTGTTAAGTAAGTCATCAGTGGTGCAAATGGTAATTTCCCCACTGAAATTACAAGAAACTGGAAATGGAATAAGATTTGAAAGGAAAAATGAAGATCAACTTTAGGCAATAGTAATATTTCTTATTTAGAGTGTGAAATAGATGTCATTTATGTGGGATCTTCTGAAGAATCATTTTAATTGGTGCACAAAAAAAAAGGATTTACTGAAGGGAGAATAATCAGTTATATATCAAAATATGACTTCATGGCAAAGAGATAATTTATGTGGCAGAGGGTGAATATGAAACTGGTCTACAAAATCATGAGCGACGTAGGGTGAATAGCAGTAACTGTTCACTATCTTTCAGTATAAGCACTTGGCAAGATCAACAATATTTCCCAGCAGTCAGCTTAAAAAGAAACAAAAGAACATGGCTTTGCGCACAAAGGTGGTGGTATTGTGGAGCTAAAGGAATTTTGGTTTTATTTTATTTTTTAAATAAATAAAAATGCTCCGCTTTGCAAAGGGAGCATGGAGCAGAAAGAGACACCCACTGAAGATGACCGACTAGGCAAGCTGCGAAAGCTTAGAAGATCCTGAGAGCTAGAAATACTCGGAAAATGGGAGAGTAGTCAGTGGACTCATTATTCAGTGCTGTGTTCTTGCTTCTCTTTCAAAATCAATCTTTGGCCAACATTTGAGGCAGTATTCTGACATGTGACAAGAACTGAACTTAGTCTGAACTATTAAATCTAAATGGTTTTGCAGTGCCTAATAAATGCATAGTTACAATGATGAAGCTACAGTACCTCTGAATCATTCGTTACAGTTAAAACCCAATATATTATATTAAATGTATCATAGAAACATAGAATGGCTTGGGTTGGGAGGGACCCTAAAGATCATCTAGTTCCAGCCTCCCTGCCATGGGCAGGGACACCTTCCAATAGACCAGATAATTCAAAGCCCCATCCAACCTGCCCTTGACCACCTCCAGGGATGGGGCAGCCACAACTTCTCTGGGCAACCTGTTCCAGTATCTCACTGCCCTCACAGTAAAGAATTTCTTCTTAATATCTAATCGAACTCTACCCTCTCTTAGTTTAAAACTATTACCTCTCATCCTATCACTACAATCCCTGATAAAGAGTCCCTCCCCATATTTCCTGTAGGCCTGCTTCAGATACTGGAAGGCTGCTATAAGGTCTCCCTGGAGCCTTCTCTTCTCCAGACTGAACAACCCCAATTCTCTCAGCCTGTCTTCATAGGAGAGGTGCTCCAGCCCTCTGGTCATCTTCGTGGACCTCCTCTGGACTCACTCCAACAAGTCCATGTCCTTCTTATGTTGGGATGCAGTACTCCAGGAGGTCTCAGGAGAGCGGAGCAGAAGGGAAGAACCACCGCCCTTGACCCGCTGGACATATTTTTTTTGATGCAGCCCAGGATACGACTGTCTGTCTGGGCTGCAAGCAGGCTTTGCCAGCTTATGTTGAGTTTCTTGTCACCAACACCCCCAAGTCCTTCTCCTCAGGGCTGTTGTCAATCCATTCTCTGCCCAACCTGTATTTGTGCTTGGGAGTGCCCTGACTCAGGTGCAGGACCTTCCACTTGGCCTGGTTGAACCTCAGGAGGTTTGCACAGGCCCACCTGTCAAGCTTGCCCAGGTTCCCCTGGATGGCATCTTTTCCCTCCAGCATGTTGACTGCTCCCCACAGCTTGGTGTCATCAGCAAACTTGCTGAGGGTGCACTCAATCCCACTCTTCATGTCACCGACAAAGATGTTAAACAGTGTTGGTCCCAGTACCAACCCCTGAGGAATGCCACTCATCACTGATCTCCACTTGAACATTAAGCCATTGATCACAAATTTGAGTGCAGTCATCCAGCCAATTCCTTATCCACCGTGTGGTCCATCTGTCAAATCCATGTCTCTCCAATTTAGAGAAAAGGGGGTTGTGCGGGACAGTGTTGAACACTTTACACAGGTCCGGGTAGTTGATGTAAGTTGCTCTCCCTTATCCACCAATGGTGTAAAGCCGTTGTAGACCACCAAATTTGTCAGACATGGTTTCCTCTTAGTGAAGCCATGTTGGTTGTCACTAATCACCTCCTTATTTTCCATGTGCCTTAGCAGAGATTCCAGGATGATCTGCTCCATGATCTTGCTGGGCACAGAGGTTAGACTGACTGGCCTCTATTTTCCTAGGTCTTCCTTTTTTTCCCCTTTTTTAAAAATGGGGGTTATGTTTTCCCTTTTCCAGTTGGTGGGAACTTCACCAGACTGACACGACTTCTCAAATATGATAGATAGTGGCTTAGCAACTTCATCCACCAGTTCCCTCAAGATGTATCTCATCAGGTCTCATGGACTTGTGCATCTCCAAGTTCTTTAGATGGTCTTGAACCTGATTTTCTTCTACGGTGGGCAGTACCTGATTGTCCCAGTCCCTGCCTTTGCCTTCTGCGACTTGGGTGGTGTGGCTAGAGCACTTACTGGTGAAGACTAATGCAAAAAAATTGTTGAGTGTCTCAGCCTTCTTTGTATCTTGGGTGACCAGATCTCCCATTTCCTTACAGAAAAAGCACACATTTTCCCTAGTCTTCCTTTTATCACTGACATACCTATAGAAGCTTTTCTTGTTGCCCGTGATGTCCCTGGCCAGATTTAACTCTATTCAGGCTTCAGGTTTCCTAACCTGATCCCTGGCTGCTCAGACAATTTCACTATACTCCTCCCAGGATACCAGTCCTTGTTTCCACCCTCCGTAGGTTTCCCTTTTCTGTGTGATTTTCCAGAAACTCCTTGTTCATCCATATAGGTCTCCTGGCATTTTTGCCTGAATTTCTCTTTGTTGGGATGCGTTACTCCTCAACTTGGAGGAGGTGATGCATGACTATTAACCAGTTTTTTGGGCCCCTTCTCCCTCCAGGGCTTTCTCCCATGGCACTCTGCCAAGCAGATCCCTGAAGAGACCAAAGTCTGCTCTCCTGAAGTCCAGGGTAGTGAGCTTGCTGTGCACCCTCCTTGCTGCCCTAAGGATTTTGAACTCCACCATCTCATGGTCACTGCAGCCAATGCTGCCCTTGAGCTTCACATTCCCTACCAGCCCCTCCTTGTTGGTGAGAGCAAGGTCCAGCACATCTTGTCCCTCCAACAGATACCAGGGTGGTTGAATTCCCTCATGAGGACCAGGGCTTGTGAACGTGAGGCTGCTCCTGTCTCATCTGCTCAGTCTTCCTGCTTGGGTGGCCTGTAGGAGACCCCCACCGTAATATCATCTGTCCCTGCCCTCCCTTTAATCCTGACCCATAAGCTCTCATTTGGCTCCTCATCCATCTCCTGGTGAAGCTCCATGCACTCCAGTTGGTCACTGACATAGAGGCCCTTCTTGTCAGACAGCCCTCCCTTGTCTCCCCTATCTGTCCCTCTTAAAGACCCTGTATCCTTCCATTCCAACATTCCAGTCATAAGAGCCATCCCACCATGTCTCTGTAATGCCAATAAGATCATAGTCCTGCAGGCGTGTGCATGTCTCTGACTCCTCCTGTTTATTTCCCATGCTATGTGCGTTTGCATACGTGTGTGTGTATACATATGTAAACTGAATCGCTGTTCAAAATAAATTTTGGGGAGCTATATGTAAAGACTGAGATGCTGTTCTATTTTTGTGGTGATAAATGAACATTCTTATTTCTAGGAAGTATTGCAAGAACCTTATTTTATTTATGCAAGTACCTCTATTATAATCAATAGTACTAAAATAACTCAAGCTCACAACAGAAGTCAATGGAGATGTCGTGGTAGAATTACACTTTGTTTCAACAAAGGAAACAGACAAGAAGAAAAAGTTAGCTCAATGTCAGAGTTATTTTCTAAACAGCTTATGAGACCTAAAATCTTAGCTGTGTAACTTGGATGACATATTCACTGTCATCAGCTGAGCTATTCTAATACTTACAGAAGCTAACAATCTGGCCTCTCATCTTTGCTGCCACCTGTTACTGACATGAAGCTGATGAACTTAAATTGTTCATGTTTTTTTTTTTTTCATTATTTTCATAATCTTGTGAGAAATTGTAAAGATAAAAAAATCCTGGAAAATTTAAGTATACATGGCAAACACACGAATAGCCCACAAGTATTTTGTTTATAACAATAGGGAAAGTACCTTATACAGGGAATTATAATATTTTAACTATTCCTCTGTAGAAAGAAGCATTTGAATTACACTGCAACTCATAAACCAAGCTTGTAGATAACCTACTTTATAACTGTTTCACAAAATTGAAAACTCAGTATTCTTCTTTTTTAATAGGAGTGGAGAAAAAATATCTATGGGCTTTAATTTGTAGTTAAAAATGTCTGCTTTCAATCTCATTCTTCTGACACTTAAATTGGCTGTGGAGAGTTTACTTAATTGAAAAGCCATTGCAAAAGTAATTGAATATTTATTCCATTAAACAGTAATGCAATTAATCTGGTTATGTCTATTCATAAATAAACACTGAGAAATCTTTTTGGACCCTCTTCTCTTTCACTTCACAGGCATATGCCTTAGAATGACTTTTGGGGTAATTTTTTTATGTTAAAAGGTCCAACGAAGAAATACAAATAAAAAAGATAATAAAAAATGTTTAGGAATTTCTAAATTAATCAGGGGAGATGAAGAGAGAGAAATAGACTATACCATCAGTATCTAGAAAAACATCTAGCTCTTCTCTCACAGGTGCTGTAATTTTGTCCTCTATTTCTTAAATTGCTATTATCAAGTGCTAGAAAAGTGCTTTGCTTTCTACTCAAGAAGCTTTTCTTGGCAGCAGGCAGGCTTGCTATATTTTTATCCTAGAAACTTCATCTTTATAGGAAAGTTCTTACTCTAAATGCAGGCTGCTCTCTCTCCCTCTTGGCTACAAAGAAGCTTAGGATAACTAAAATAAGCTCAGTTGTCAAATTTTGAAATGTCAAAACATGAGACGAATCCCTCAGGAAGAATTGAGCTAATACCATGACTGTCTTCTGACACTTGGGCCACAGTATACAGATCTTTAGTTTTGAACATATTTGTCAAAATGTTGCCAGTGTGAGTCCTATATATTTATTTATAAGGTAACGCCCAAAAGTTAAAGCATAATATTAGTTGTGTCCTGATCAAAACATTTCCCTCTGAGAATAGTATTCTCAGGTTCAGAAATGTTTTGGTACAACTGCATGATAATTATAATTTAGACAAAAATAAATAATAGTTACACAAAATAAATTGCCAGTTTCAATTGTATCGACTAATTTCTCCCAACTTCTAATTTCTAGAAACATTCTGTGTGTAAAATTGGTAATAGAGGTCAAAATTATTTTATTTTTTCTACTGCCTTCTCAATATTTACAAGCATAGAGGAACAGCGCCTAAGTTTCATGTCTCAGTTTGCAAGACCAAATGCCTCTTTTCTTCTTGTTTTAGACTGGTCATAAAAAAGGAATTTTGCAGTCCATGTGAATAATGTAGCATGCAAAGACCCCTTCTGAAAATGTAGGCAGCTATAGAACATTTTAAAGGACTCATTTGTGTTAGATAGTGATTGATTTCTGACCTTTTCTCTGGTAATGGTTCCAACAACAAAAGCCATCAAGAGTCAAAATCGTGATATATAATGATCGTTCATATTAGATCCCTTGAACTCTGTTTATCTTCCGAAGTTAAAAGACAGCAGCAAGTTAGCCACTTGTAAAGAGAATAATAAAATTTAACTTAGAGATATAGGATTTATTCTTTTTAATGTTTTCTGCCTGTCATAAGTAAAGTTTATATTAATCAAATTAATGGTGTGTGATTTTCTCATAGTGTTGTGTGTGAAGTAGTTTTTCTGTCCTGCAATTATTAAGATTCAATTGTGTTTTGTTTTTGTTTCCTTCTGAGTCTGGATGACATATAAAGCTCTAGCTTCCTTCCCAGCTGCCTTTCTTACTAATATAAATACTCTTTATATGCAAATATTTTTTTTTTGTTTCTTTTTTATTTTCTTATTATATTCACACCTGCAAAGCAAAATCAAATAAATAAAAAATTTAGAAAGTACATATACCATTCAAACAGTTGGATAAAAAGGACAATGAAAAAATGTTTTAATGATATCAAATTTATTTTTAAGCAAAAATCCTTTTTACAATCAATTCCAGTTTAGACAGATCCATCCTTGGTGAGGAAAACAAAGTGTTTTTTTCTGTTTTCTTTTACAGAAAATTTCCCAGTTGCTTTATTTATGAATTTGTATTTCCACATATGCTAGCAATGAACTTTCAGAACAAGTCCCAAAATTGCATCATAGTTTTCTCATTTCTTATTTGTGGGTTTTTTTTTTTTTTTAATTAATGAACATTGTGGGGTTTTAGCTTGTACCTTGAAATAATGAATCCTTTTTTTTTTTTTTTTGAGCTTCACTTTCTTTTTTTACATGAACAGCACAATGAAAAGAGTTTGTGAACTTGATGTTGGCCTTCAAGAAGTACTTAGTTTGTACTATTTGAAACTGTAAACTAAATTATTTTGGAGGAGATTTAAAATGGGTATCATCTGCATATAAATTGGTTTTAGAACCAAAGGGGGCCTGCAGTCAGTATGTATTATAAGATTCTATCACATTGTCTAATGGATTAGATTTTATTAAGTACTATAAAACAGCATGAGATGTTCTCAATAGAAAGCAAATTGAACTGAAACAGATAATTAATTACTGCAACCCTTATTTTTTCAACACAGTGTAGACACAATTGCATTTGTTATACGTGTGTATATTGCATATTGCATCATAAACCTGTCAGCATAAACTTTTGCCTACCTAAAGCAATCAATATGCTTTTCATTCAAGGTTTTAACATTTTGGAAACACAGTATCTGTTTTGCATACACAAAATCACTTTGCCCTGTTGGAACTAATGAACTCCTTAAAAATTTCCATATTAAAATGCTTTTGTATAGTTAATAAAAATGTCACAGATATATATTAAATAGAGTCCTCAAATACCATCTAACTAGATCCTACTGAGGGATGTCCACTGCATGGAAAAATGGTGTTACTAAAACTATACAAAACTGTATGCTAAGAATCCTTGGGGAAGGATCCCTGAGAATGAATCCATATCTTATTTTACTGATATCAAGAAGAACTGTTGTAAAGTCCCTTATCTAGCAAAGTTTTGGTTTAAAAGCCTTTGGAAAGAAGATTCCTATATTCTACTTAATACTAATCCACGCCATCTCTGAAAAATAAGTCTGAAACCTGGAAGATATCTAACTTGTAACTAAAATTGTTTATTAACTTTCATTACTTGGATGGCTTCAGAAAAAAATTGATTTTGTGAGAGAACTTTCTAATGAGATCCCAACTTATTGAAATGGCCAGCACTTCAGATATGAGATTCTTACAACTTTGAAATAGGGCATGTTCTTCTATGGAGAGAGCACAAACTTCTTTCTGAGGTCAAAATTTGGGTACAATATAGCAGCCAGGTAACTCTCCCAAGTCACCTCTACTCCAGAAATGACTGGAAAGAAAACAGAGATGTTAAGACAGTGTTAAGACTGTCATACAAGTAACAGGGATTTTTTTCCCTCCAGAAACAAGTTATCTATAAGAGTATAAAAATGTTCTTGTGCATTGCGTCTCTTTAAGTACAACATAATTATACAACCCTTGCAAACTAAATTTATACTGGTCAAAAGCTTACGTTATATAGATTCTGCAGTCATGCACATAGTTTCCTAAGGCAACTGCAAATTAATTAATATAGTCAAACCATATATAAGGCAACAGTTTTCCACATGCCCTATTTAAACCAACTCCTTTCAATCAGCTTATGGTGCATCCCCTTCCGTTTTCATTTTGTTGAACTGTAACTTTCTCAAATATCACAAGCTATTTAAAGATCTCAAAGGAAGATGTCTGGTTTTAAACAAGTAGTGCAAGCAATACATTTAACGGAACTGCGGTATCTCTCCATTACTTGCAGCCATCTATCTGTGGGGCTTTTCACAGGACTCATTTTATAGATACTAATATCCTATTGTCTTCTGTCTTATTTGGAAAACTATATTCACACACAGCCACAGTCTCAATTGAAGGTACTTTGCTTCCCAACTTAGCCTTTGGTGTTTGTATATTTTATAAATTGCGTTCCTAGTACTGCAGCTACAATCCACTGCTGCTCTGTTCAGATTTTTTATAGTGTCTTTGCTACGCAAGTTCCCTGTGAAATTACGATTAAGTGATGAAGACAAATTTTGGTTATGGAAGATTGTTTTCTTTCCTTCCAAAAAGAGAGGGCAGAATAGAAGCATTTTTTCCAACTGGGGGGAAAGAAAAAAGGAGAAAAAAAAGGAAAAAGAAAACAAGAAAAAATGGAAATAAAAAAAGACAGTGGCTTTAGATAAGATTATTCTAAAACCTGCATTTCAGATGCATTTCAAGTCTTTTGTTTCACAACTTCCTGCATGGATTTAGTCATGCAACAACTTCACAGAACAAATTTGTTATATCTGTGAGAGGAGAGTATGAAAGTACATAATAGAAATTTTAAACTAAATCTTTTTATCCAGCATTTTGAATGGGAAAAGGTACCTTACAAAATATGTATTTAATGTGACCATATGTTCAAAAATATGACAAACCAGAAAAGATGGAAGCTGAAAAGGACAAGTAGAATGACTGCTTCTTATAAAAGACAGTCAAAGACATAAAGAATAATAATAATAATGATAATAGTAACTGTAACAGTAGCAGCATAAAACTCACCTTCAGAATCCTTCCAGTCTTGGCAAACATGGCACTTGTGGTTGTTTTCTCCACAGATATTAGCTTAAAAGTACAACGTTTATTCAAACTGACTCTATTTCTATAGAAAGGTGGAAGTATCTTGCTCAGTATCTACCATTTGACCCATAAAATACCTTTCCTGATATGAAAACTGTGGAGCCTAATGAGAGCTATAGTCTCTTAGAAACATGTTTACTGTACTGCAGCTGCAAGAACAAAGATTTATATTGTTAAATAAAAGAAAGGTATAGAAGATAAGAAGAGACTGATTTGTTTTCTTATCCTCCTGCCTGGCCAGTGTTAGTTTTGATTTGCAAAAGATGGCAGGGAGACACAATGATTAACTCAACAATTCAGCTTAGCCATGAACATAAACTGTGTAAGAAGTATCTGTGTCTAGGAAGGGGATATTTTTCAGTCTTTTAAATAAAAGGTACAAAATTACAAACTCTGCATGCAAATTGCTTACCACTTAGGATTGTGTTAACTGGGCATTTGCCTTAAGTTCAGTAGTTAAGTTCAGCATACTTAAAAGAATCCTTGTGTTTTTTTTTCTCTTTCTTATGTGGAGGTTTTTAAATTAATTTCAGTTGCAAATGAACTGGTATGAACTACTACAGTTATGATGAACTGCTACAGTTATGATTCCTTATGTCTTTGTTCCTTTTGCGTGATTTGTTTGTTACCATTTCTACACTCCATTAGCAAAAGAAAAAAAAAAAAGTGTATCACTAAACCAGGCTGTTATACCTGAAATACCACAGATAGAAAAATCTTAAACATGGGTAAATGATCTTCCATTCACTGTAAAAGAAATTGTCTTCTGACAAGCTTAAAATTTTCCTTCCTCAGGCAAGGTCTCCTCTCATTGGAATAATGTGTATTATTGACATTCAATTAAAGACTGACAGATGTGGGTTTGCCATATACCAACTTTGAATGTCACCTCATTTCCACAGTGATAATTGAAGTCACTTATTTGGATAGAAAATTCTCAGAGGATCAGACTTTTTCTGTTGTAACAAAATTAGCTGAAGTTCAAATATAAACACTTTCCTTGTTATCTTCCAAAACAAAAAGATTTTTGTTGTCTGTAAAAACTGTCACGTCTTTGAAAAAATCTGTGTTATCTCAGCAAAGCTTTATTATCTTTTTTCTCTAAACTTCAGCAAAGTCAGGAGGCGGTTAACATTCTGTGAGTCAAATCTGTTCATGACACACATTCTTTATACATCTTGCTATAAAATAGTATCTGCATTTATGTGCAACTTATAAAGTTTTATGTCAACACCTTAAATATAACATTACAGTGAAAAATGGTTTCATGTTTTTCTGCAATAGACTTTTTTTTTTATTTGTACAGTGTTAGAGAGTATATATATGTCTAAACATACAGATGAACATAAAAAATATGCAGAGATAATAATAAAACAGGAAATACAATGAGGAAGAATTGCATGGAAGCTTACTAATATATTTGAAAATTAAGAAAAAGGTAGTCTAAGTGTAAGATAAATGTGGAGAAAGAAACTAATTTTCACTGGATGTCCATGATAACCATGATCTTTTCTATACTTCTAAGAGGCCCTCATCCTATGGTAACACTGAGTTGTGAAAGTTACTCTAAATTCATAGAAAAAAAACTTTCCTATAAGAGTCGATCTAGAGCAGTTGGAGACAGTTTATAATGTTTTCTCAAGTAAATCAGAAAGCATTTAAAAAAAATTCAAAGTCATTCTTCATTAAATAAAATAGCTCTATAGAAGACGTTGTATCACCTCCCTTGTTCTTAAATCCTTTAAAATATTGGTAGGTTAGAACTCTGCCTTCTACGGTAAATTATACCTGGGGACATCTTTTTACCATGACTTGTGCTTTCTTGAATTGCAAAAAGCTTGGAATTATTTACTGTTTTAAATTATTCATAGATGGCTTTAGTGAATATTTCTTGATTTGCACATTGTTTGGCATAATTAATTGCTAATATGGAAAAGCTGAAATTCTCCACTTTGTTTACTTGGCGCTTTAGCTCTTTTGATTACCAGTGAAAGAAAAGACAGTAGTTCCACATCAGTTTAAGCTTTTGCTGCTCATTCAATGATGTCCCTGTAGCTAAATTATGATTTTGTTTTTGGAGGAGATGTTGAAACTAGGAATGCAGTCTTAGTTAGCTTGGTTCTTAAGGAAACAGTAATCTGCATGAATTATTTATTATGTTCATGGTACTCCGTGAGACAGTTACTTTTCCCCTAAGCACAGAGAAAACTCAGGGTGAGCTTGTTAAGGCTTCATTATTGGAAATATTATGAACAAACCAAATTGCTATACTCCTCCAGTGCTTTTCAGAAACTCTAATGCTGCATACAGGGAAAGTATATTACATCTATATTGGTAAACAATACAAAAAAGACCCTCTTCTCTGGTGCTCATACCAACTGGCAAAGTCTGGCCATGACTGTAGGATTAAACTGTCCCAGCCCCTGAAGTGAGACAATTGCTTTCTAATCTTTTAGGAATGATCCCTGACCTGCACTAACCTGCCGTACTTGCTCCTGATTTGTCTGAGAGAATGTCAGCTGGCAGTGCCCAAAAGCATGGCAGATTTCCATCGATACACCTGCAACAAGAGTTTCGCAGTACAGCCAGCTGAGCAGCGCTGCCCAGGCCCCACCACCTCTTAGGGTGCCGCTCTAGACATGGCCACAGGTATTTGCCCAAGCAGACAAAGCTGCACCGTGTAAAATACCATGTGAAAAGGATCGTACCTTAGGACAGCTTGCTGTGCAAGCATGAATCACAAGGCACCACTTCAGGGACTTTGGCAGGATGCCATTCTACTTGCTTTTAGAAGTGTGAATATATTCCATCTGAAACCAGCTGCTGCAAGAAACCTGTCTTAAATCATCAATTGAGATGCACTGATTGTTAAATCATCAATTGAGATGCACTGATTTCTTATTTCTTATTTGATTTTTAGATTATTATTAATGCTCTGTTTTTCTCTTCTTTTAACCTTCCATACTGTTTTTCCTCCCGTTTTGCTGCATGCCAATATTGACTGATTAATAAAACAAATTAGCCATTTTTAGTACTGTGCCTTTTGTTCAAGCATGTGTTTAAAAGCGAAAAAAAAATCTTTTTTTGAACCATTAGCTGCACAGATGACCATGGGAGACCTTATCTTGCAGGTTTTACTCAAAAAAGAATTTCCTTTTCCCTGCAAAACTGAAAAGTAAACATCTTACTTATGACGGTAATCCCTAAAATATAAGGAAATTGTAATGACTGTAAACCTCGTGAAGTTATTTTCTGAAATGTTCCTGTAAAAAAACAAGGTTAGCACAGGTAAGTATTAAAAAGAATATACTAAATACATTATTATATATTAATTATATTATATTAATATATTATAAATAAATAAAATATATTACATTATAAATACATATGCTATATTAATTATATCTATTAATATAATAAATATAATAAAACAATAACTTTTCTCCATGCTTCCAACCCTACCTGTTAGTCAACAAATAAAATGGGTTTGGGTTTTTTTTTGCAAGTAATTTTTATGACCAACATGATAATATTTAACATGAAAAATTCACTATAAAGTTAACCTTTAGATATGGTCATATGAAGCCTCTGAATTAAAACACTGCAAGAAGGCATTCCTCAAATCCCAGAAGGTATTTTATCCTCACATGAGAAATCTTATTAGGAATGACATCTGAATGAAATTAAAAGATGAAATGATGCTCTTCTCAGAATCCATCATGTAAAGACTATAATTCTACATTAAGGTTGTATCCTGAGAAAAAAGAAAAAGCATGCCATAAGTTTCCATAAAAGTAAGAGCTTTAAGCTTAGCATATGTTATGTCTTTTGTAATGCTATAACTTGAGATAAACTTTCAGACAAAATCTTGTCCAAATCTTTGCTAAACTTAATTTCTTGTGCGTTGAGAGAAATATCTTTTTTTCTCATGTTCTATTTTTGTTGGTTAACATCAGGCAGGCACATGAATTGTTGCACATGGGAAGTAAACTTGCTGTATGAAATTTTGCTTTACTAAATTGTGTCAGGCCACTGGGCTTCAATGTATATCAAGTGAAGTTCAAATTGCTACAGGTGCTTTCTAGGCAACATGTATTTTAGGAGGAAGTTGTGTAGCTCTGTGGTAATGGTATTTGCTGAAGTATCTCCCCTTGTTACAATAATATGCTGCAACTATTATTACATGTTTAATCTGCAAGAAACAAACAAACAAACAAACAAAAAAAAACCAAAACCAAAACCAAAACCAAAACAAAACACAAAGAAACCAAACCCACAACCCAAAAACCCCCACACAACATAACCAAGTTCTATACTAACGTTGAGAGTTGAACAATGCAGTCTTGTCTTTTCTGAGACTTAAAGAGGCAGGAAAACTTGGTTTACTACTTTCTTTATGATACTCTTCCTCCATCAGATTTAATGTAACTAGGAATTTTTTGATTGTAACTCATGAAGTTGGTGACTCTTCAATCTAGTAATGATAATTTAAATCACATTGTAAAAGACTTCTTTTGCTGATCATTTCAGAGCATTTCTTCTATATTTTCTGCATGCATAGAGAAAATTATGTTCCCTTTCTGGCTGAAATTTTAGATTTATTCTATCATTGCACCAAATACATTTTAAAATTCCATTTTGCACTTAACATTTCCAATAAAAATGTATAAAAGTTTTTCTCTTTGTAGGCAATCACAAAAAGCTGGATGCCATTGAATTAAAGAAATTGCTTAGCTTCAGGTCTGAGATAAGTTTTTTCTAGCCCAATTAAAAAAAAATAATTAAAAATGAAAAATCAGTATTTTGACTTGCTAAATTTCCTTCCACAGAAATAATCAAGTGATATAGATTACTGAAGGATATGTTTTGGCAACAGATAGAATGTATTTTTTGTCCCATTATATGCATAGCTCTAATTAGCATAAATAAACTGGCACATTGAAAACTTGAAAATATGTAAATGATTAGAATTTTATTTCAATGTTCAAGTGAATGAATGTAATTCTCTAATTTTTCTCTCAACATATTGACTTTGACGTTTAATTTAGTGATTAGTTATAAAATTATATTAAATCCATATTGGTGGAGAATTTGTGGAAGTTTGAAAAACCCTAAGTATTCTATAATTTGTTTTGAAGAAGGAGGTAAGTAGTGAGTAGCATTTTACATGTGTTACATTATATTATAGTCTTTAGATCAGCAGAACCAATACCACGTTCAACACAGCAATCACGCCTAAAGTTAAGCACATCTCATTTGAGGTTTGCTAGTTGTCAAATCCAGCTGGAAAGAATGATAATAACCATTCAGGTACTGTGTCACTGAGAATAATGCTGTTTTGAAGAACTCTAGTTAGCTAAGTATATGGAGATGTCTGGAGGTAGTGATTGAGAAATTAAAAAAAAAAAAAAAAACAACAAAAACAAGTTAGAACTTCCCATAGACTTTCTTCCTGAACTCTTGTGGAAAAAGAAATGTAGAGTTTACTAAAACATAGTACAGCATGCTATTGGAATTGAGTACTGCCCTATTGGAGCCTATAACTTCCATGACTATTGGTGTTTCAGCCGAGTAGATAAACTCCAGCAGATCAGTGAAACTTATAAATCCCTTGATATCAGGAAGGTTTATAGACTTATGAACATATAAACAGTCCATCCCAGACTGTTTTGAAGCTGATTACCAATGCATGTAAAAGACACTCCAAGTTATTCGACTTTCTAAGAGCTAATAGGTGTTCTTTATAAACTATAAATCTATTGTAGTCTATCTGGGTCAGTGTCATCAAAGTATTGATCAATGTTAAAGGTTTTCTGGTATTTCAAGCATCCCTGACTGTTCATATAAACAGTTGGACTATAACCTCTAACAGGAACTTTTTGGTTCAGAGTTAAATGCATCATATTTTTTGTACCACATATGAGAAGTTGTTTGATTTTCCTCTTTAGTGTGCATTTCTTTTTGTCCTGTGAAACTCATTTGTATTCTACACTACTGTCATAATTAGTATGTTGATCTATGCTGGCAATAAGGCCAGCAGGTTTGGTTTAATGTTTGGTACAGCCAAACATTAAAAACACAGCCAATTGCCAGACTAAAGCATTTTCAGCAAACACATTCCTTGCCCCTGCTGATTTTTCTCCAGGGGATAAGGGAATTTGGCTCATGTCTTTTTACACACATGAAAGACTGAAGTAGACTTGTTCAGTCCCTGCATTCAGAGATGGCTCATAGCTTGTGGGCAGCGGGATCTAGCATAGTGCAAAGATGTAAAAGAAGACACAGCAGCTAATGACATGCACCAAGTTTCTATAGTGTTTTTTTTTTAAACCAATATTCAAATGCAATACAGAGTTCTTTTGCATTGTGCACCCGTGTCATAGTTCTCAGTCACGGTTTTGCTGGCTTTTTCCAAGTTTGTAGAAATGGATATGTAGCAATGTGGGCATGAGTGTACATGATATTCTCACATGGCTCCTTTCAAGTTAATAGACTTTTTATTTTTTTTCATTTCTCCAACATATACCAGCTCACCTAACCAGTGTCGTCTTGATAATGAACAACCTATACTTTACTTCTTTTGCATGATATTTTTCCTTTAGTCTCTCGTGTTATTAAAGTACACACACACCCACATATATACTCATGTAGGTACTCATTTGCTACACTACTCTCTGTTGTGATTCCCACCAGCTAAAAAAGATAAAGGAGCAGTCACTGACTAGGATACCTTCTTGGTTTTAGTTTGGTAATATATCCTGATTCAGTTTTGTAAAACTCTCTTGCTGCTTCATTTAGCTGAGGTATTCTGGTCTTTCCCCCCACTTGTTAAAACCTTTTGAAGCAATGAAGTCTTGTCACACCCATGTGTCTGTGGTTTTCATGTCAGACTCATTGAAAGTCCTCTGAGATGCTCACCTTATTCTTTTCTAGTCAAAAAATGGGGTTTGAGGAATGTTAGTTTTCAGTGAGGGGAAATTAGATGTATTCTTTAAGATTTAATACAGGCACTAACATAGGACTTCCCTCCCCCACCTCCCAAAAGGACTGTCTCTTATGAGAAAAACTAATGTCCATTCCAGTCTCTAGTGTTTTTGTTTGAAAAACTGTCTCTGTATTGATACTGTTTAGGAATCTTACAGTCCCTGGAGCTTTCTTAGTTTCAGTCAATCAATCCATGTTTCAAAGAATCCATCTGATGCTCTGTGACTACTACTTATCACAGTACCTGTAAATACCTCCTACCTGTCATGTGCTTCAAGATATTTGAAACATCTGCCTGTTATTTGTGGACTATAAGCAATTTGGGAAAAAGATAACATTACCTTTTTTTTTGTGTAATGGCTCATGGAATGTGTTGGAGTTTCTGCCTTACACAATTTAAATAAAAGTTCAGGCATAAATAAGGAAATACTATTCGGTGCAGCACTGAATATTATTTCCTTATATATATGTTGTATGAATATAGACACAAACACACATATATAATGTATTTATTTAGTGAGATGTTTTAAGATAATTGCTTTGGGTAGGGATGGCCATTATTTCATCCAATGCTTAATGCTATCTCTGAATACCATACTAGAATACAGAGAATTAAAGCAGAAATTAGCATTAAATCAGAGCTCACTGTATATATATAGAGCTTCCATCATGCAGTTTTCTTAAACATATTATTTGTCAACAGAATAGCTTTATACTGGTACCAATTAACAGAAATGAGAATGTTTCCTTTCCCCAAGAACTTTTGTTACACAATGAAATATAAGAATTTGTGAAAACAAGCAGTTTGAAATGTCTTAATTACTATATTAAGTATTGGAGATGTCAAAAACTTTTTTCTTTCTTTTTTTTTACAAAAGCTTTCTAATTTTAATAGTATTAAATTTTTTTCACTGTATGAAAGAGAAAGGTAGTCCCTTCCACATACGGATGATTACACCACAGTACACAATAGCTTTGCAAAACATCCCACTACACTAGTATGTTAAAACCTTCTTAGTCACTAAGCTTGTCAAGGATAAAAATGTTTGCTTTTTTTTTTTTTTCTTTTAGGTATGGTTGTTTTTTGGCGATTTTTGGGGATTATTTTTTTTCAGCGTGACAGTCACAGTTTATCTTTTTAGCAAATGCATTTTCTCTTTTGGAAAATTGACAAGGAACACATCCCTGATAGCTAATGGCTGTTATCTTTTCAGTTTTACAGATGATAGATTTTCTTTTAAATATCCTCAAGGGTGATCTTTGCTGTCAGTATCTACCTTGTGCTCATCTTCTAAATTTGGACATAGTTGATAGATATTTCCAGTGCCTTAACTGGGATGAGTTTTTTCACCCACTTAGATAAAAATTCAACTTGTCTCTGAAAAAATTGTGAAGGAGGTGCTTCGTGTGATTGAACTGTGAAAAAAACTATTCCCTAGGCTTATTTATTATTTTTGGGAAAGCAGGGGGAGATAGAAAGGGGGAAAAGAAATCTCTTCATCAGAGTGAAAAGATGTGTATTAGAACGTATATTTCTTCTCAGATGAAGAGATGTTCTTTAAAATTTACATTTGCAGTATTCGTCTCAGGTGAATACTTTTACAATTAGGAATGTGAAATGGTGGAGAAAACTTTGTCCTGTAATTTTATCAGAAACTCAGCTTTCAGCAATATGAAACCCCTTTTCTATTAGTCTATTTCCATTTTAAACAGCGAAAACATGTTGAAAATATAATTTCTGCTTGTGAGATGATTTCAAATGCAAAAACCTTAGTATTTCAAAATTACAAAAATGTTTATATTTGCAGTAGTTCAATTTTCAGAGAAAAAAGACCAGTCTTCATGGCAGATATTTATATTTTGCTAGAAAATCTTTTTTGTAAAATGCAAAAAAAATTTTGATCTTTATAGGATTATGGAGAAAAGCCTAGAGATACGGGTAGATTTTAAACTTCAAATTAAATTCCTTTTCTTTAATGGAGGTACATACAGTACGCTTCTATAACCAAAGCCTATATACGGATGTCAGAAAGATCCCTCTAGACTGGTATTCCAGGTATAGTATGAGACCTTGTATCCTGGCCCTGAAAGAGATATTCATTGAGGATAGTTCCTTTGAAGTCAGTGTGTGTACCCAGTCTCAGAAACGTTTCCTTTCTGGCTTTATTCTGTTGGTCAGAATGTGAAAGCAGAACACAACTGAGATTGTAACAGGAAAAAAAAAAAAAAAGAAAGACTTCACAAGAGAAAAAATCATGAACTAAGAGAACCAGTGGAGAAATTTCCATGGAAACATGGAAAATACATGGAAAAAAAAATGTTTATAACAGTTGGGAGTTCTTTAAACAGCATCAAGAGCATGAGCACAAGTACAAACTATTTCAAGCAGCATAAATCTAGGATGGTCATGATAGATCAGCTGGTATGTATTGTGAAATTCTGCAAAGTGGAAAAGTATTGAAAATTTAAGCTGGAGAGATGACTAAGTGTAAAAGAAATGCATAGACTTTGTTAAGTCAAGTCATGTAATGAACAATGAGCAAAATACATTAAAAAAAATCCAGTGGCTCGGTAATATAGAAATGGCTTCTTTACAAATATCTCTAGAAGTGGGAGACAAGTCGGTTTGCTATTCAACAGAAAAGGAATGCTGGTGCAGAGAAGACAGAATGCTTAAAGTCTTTCTAACTCAGTCTTCACAAAAAGAGTCAGCTGTGATTAGCTGGATACCAATATCAAGGGCAGGGTGGTAAAACAGGGAAACAGCAGTTTAGAAAATGTTTACATAAATTGGGTGTTTTCAAATTGTCAGTGTCCGGTGAAATTCACACAGGAGTACCGAGAAAATAAAGCCATTTTCTTCAGGAAAATTTAGAGGATAGGAAAAGGTTCTAGAAGACCAGAAAAAAGAAAGCTTTGTGCCCACATCAGAAGCAAGTATGTAAGGAATACAGACAGTTGTTATCATTTAATGAAACAATTTGCAAGCACTTAGACTTCAGGAAAGAGATAATAAACAGTATAGATTTTTTTCTGGAATAAATAAGATCAAAATAATTATTGTTATAATTTTCAATATAAGATAAAGATTATCAAACCTTACAAACACTTGTTGATACATATGAAGTAGCAGATGTCTCAGTACATGACACAGGGATATTAAACTATATCAGATGGGAGAATAAAACTTGAAAATTTGTTCTTGGGCTGTAGTTACCCATTGTCAAACCCAAAAGATACACTGACTAGGATCAGTTCTCTCTAGGTCTGGTACTATTGGATATTTTCATTAGCGACTTTGATGAAGGAACAGAAAGTATGCATGTTAATTTGCAGACAATCCCAACTAGGAGGGACTTCAAACATGTTGAATGCCAGAATTAAAATGTTAATGATCTCGACAAACTGGCAAAAAGGGTTGTGATTAAAATGGACAGAAAGGTGAACATTGGCCAACATTGTCATGAAGTTATAAGAAAGATATGCAAGATACGCACCAAGCTGGGAAGCATAAGCAGATTTATAATATGTGAAATCCTTCTGCTCTGCTAGTTACTGGTAAATCATAAAAATTCTGCATTGGCTTTTGGGTGTGATAATTTGAGATTTGAACCAAGGCAGAGTCCGAAAAGAGACTTAAAACTATCAGATGTCTGGAAAAACCTTAACGATACAGAATTTCTGACTAGAAAACATTATACTTGCAAAATACCGAAGGAGCTAAAGATGTCTGATCCAGAGAAGATCAGACATGGTCACAGTCTTCACATTTGGAAGAGGATTCAAAAGAAAATGCATTATTCTTCCCAATGTCTAGGAAAAAAAAAAAAAAAAAAAAGAAAAAGAGAGACATTTAGATTTTGGGAGAAATATTATTATTTTTTTTTACTATCAGAATGAGGTCTAAAGGAAAGAAAATCATATCCTCTGTAGCAGCCACTTCTACTTCTGAATCATTGCCTTTTATTATCAATTGCCATAAGAAAATATTTACATAATTCCAGTGTCAAAGAAATTTCTGTTTTATTATCTTGAAGGCATAAATCTTACTGTCAAGGGAACACTTTCAACAATATTCAGATATTCAGACAAATGCTCATCTGAGGTTCTGCATTAGTAACAACCTCTGCAAACCTTGTGGAAATGCTGAAGAATTCCATGACTGAATGCTTGCCAGTTTGTTTTGGTGTCATTAGAACTCAATATTAAGACCTTTTAATACAAGGATCTTTTTGACTTGTAAAAACACACATAAAAGTTCAAAACTACCATTAAGTGGAAAATACCTCAAAAAAGGCTAGTTTGTCTTACTTTAGCATGCCAAAACATTCCTATATTCAATAAATTTTAGGAATATTTCCTAAATTATTTGTATTATGGGCTAAATGGTATAGAAGTAAAGACGTTTTTTATTTTTTCGTACCTCAGAACATAGCACGGAGTTAAGTACGCTATTCCATTTTCCATGGAGTTTTTATAGTTGGAGCAATTCAAAGTCATAGCATTAACATTAGCTAATGAGACTTGGTTTTAGTGTCATGCTCTGTGTCTGACTTCTTCTGTGATGGTCATGTAATCATTATGATATTCATCCTTTCTGGCAAAACAGTAAACAGTAATGTGTCCTCATGCCAGGAAAACAAACCAGGGAAACTGTCCACTCAGTCTAGCTACATTTGTGTACTGAATTAATTCAGAGGTACTTGGGTTTTGAGTTTTCTGAAAACTGGATCTTTCTTCCCCCCTCAAGGTAGCCCTTAGCTGTAAGTATAAGTCTAAGTTCAATATCACACAAAGAACTAGTTTCATTAGTGAAAGCATGCAGTCATCCAAAGTTCTATCCTTGTTCTTCTAAAGCCGATGATACATGAACAATGTCTACCTCCCGCATCTATGATGAGATAGTACTGTCATTTTTAGCTTAAGGAGTTTATATTTTCATAAGTCACATTCAACCAGTTTAGCCAACGTAATAATGAGGCTAGATTGTGTCAGTAAAAGAAAAGAAAAAAAAAAGAAACAAAGAAAAAGAAGAGTAGCAAATGTTATTAATTATGTTCAGTATTGTCCTAACTACGGGCAAAGCATCTTTTCCTCACTCTAACTCACAGTGTGCAAGTGCATGCCCACAGATACACACTGGGAATGGTGCAGAAACCAGGATGTTGGTATGAAATCACATGAGTTCTGAAGAGAGTGCCCAGAAACATTGTAGCAATGGTCAAACAAATTAATGTTGTTTGAACCTACACTGGGTGTAAGTGGCAAGGTTTTGGTAGCAGGTAGCAGGCAGAGATTTGACTACAGCCTGTGGAAGTTTTGGAAGAGATCTTGGTGGAGCAGGTGTTTCGCTGTAGCTCATGGAGGACTTCATACTGGAAAGGGGGAAAAGTGTGAGGAGGAAGGAGCTGCAGAGAAGAACTGTTGTGGACTGACTGCAACTCTTAATTCTCAACCCTCCCCCATGCCATTTGGGTGTTGAGGGGGGGAGGAAGAGGAGCTGGGAAGGAAGGAGTGAAGTTAAGCCTTAGAAGAGGGATGTGTGTAGGGAAGGTGTTTTAGTTTTTGTCTTTGTTTTCTTGCCACCCTACTCTACTTTAATTGGCCATAACTTAATTTTCCCCACTCAAGTCTCTTTTACTTGTGATGGTAATCTGTAATTAATCTTCATTTTATCTTTACCCACAGGCTTTTCTATCCTATTTTCCCCCTGTCCTATTGAGGAGGGGGAGTGAGGAGAGTGGCAGGATAGACATCTGCCTTCTGGAAAAGGTGCCACTGCAGCACCATCTCACCTGTGCTAAATTTCCTTCATGCCTAATTGATCAAGGCCACTAATATTTTTTATGATCTTAAGACTTGTGTGTTGGATGAATTTTCTTGCTTTTCTATATGTGTCAAATCTTTCCATGTTTAATTGTAATATATATTTACTTCCACAGTGTTTGTTTTATTTCATTTCTTTAACGAAGGATCACCCTTTAAAATGAGAAGAAAAATGGCAGAGAGTTAATCTATTCTCATGACAATTCTAAGACTACACCATATTGAGGGCAGAACTGGGGAGAAAATTTATTCAGGCCCATAACAAAGGCAGGAAGAAAAATATGAAATGGATATGAAATTATTCCTTTCTCCTTGTTCCTATGATGTTATCTTATTGCTAATTTCTGCTGCCATACATCAGAAATTAAAACAGAGTACAAACGTTTTTCCTTGTGGTAGTGGTATTCAGTCTACTAGAGAAATGTGTTCTGAATCTTTTCAGACATTTCATCTATCTGTGATAACTTTCTCATTGGGCGGGGAGGGCGGGAGCACCAATAAAGAACAAGAAAACTAATTAATGCAAGTTGAAATATCTAGAGGGAAAATACAAAGTCCTCTATCATGTTATTGCTAGAGTCTCACTACATTTAACTAGTGAAGTGTGAAATTCCATAACGTTCATTTTAAAATCTACCTTTCAATAGCTTGTTGCAGAGAGATTGTTTTCAAGGGAACTGATCCCCATGGAGAGTGAATGAATGAGTTTCCTGATGAATTGAAATACAAGTTGGGAATTAACCACCTCTAACCTCCGTGGAACATTTACAGTGGAACTGGATTACTAAAACAGGTTGTTCTCAAATATACCTTAATTTATGTGAAAATTAAAGGACAAAATTTCAGACTTTGTTTTGCATTACTCAAATAAGTCTGGTAAACCTGAAGTGATACGAAAGCCACTCTTTCTTCTTTTCACATTAAATAATGCCTTCTCAAAGTAAAACTGAATTTTAACTTGTATGAAATATTTGGTAATCTTTTTTTTTCCTTATCAGTCTTAATCATGAGTTGAAAAACAGCTAATAGTTTTACAGCCAAGCACATGATGTTTGGAGAAGAAGAAAATATAAAAAAAAAAAAGAAAAAAATCAACTATTTCCTAGGAATGCTACAGCAAATACTGACACAGGTCAGAAAGTCACCTCATCCACCTGGTCTCAGTCTGTTCAGACTGTAGATAAAGCATAGATCTATGTGTTTGTGTAATTAATTCAATACAGATAACTCTGAGTGCCCTAAAAAGAAGCTTTAAACTGATAGATTTGAAAATTCAGTTTGACAACCCTATTTCTGCTATAGGCAAGGGCAGTTTAAGTCATGTCAGAGATAAGGGATGAAAAACCTCTTGAATTGACTTGACATAAGCGATAAGTGCATCTGCTGGAATGTTCTTTTTGACACCATCATCGTTAAGAAGACTTTGACGACTATATAGATGTGCACACTGAATGAGAATCTGAATGAGAATAAATACTTATTAATCAAGATATCACAAAGAGACACAACAGTATGCCATAGCAGACAAAAAATCTCCTCAAAAAAATGTTAGGTATATAAAGAAGCGCAGAAAAAAATATGTCTCGAAAATACCAGTAGTAGATTTTTGTTATTCTAGAATTTGTTTATTTTTAAACAAAATAAAACTGGACATGTTTTACAAAGGCTGTGGCCTCTTTCGTTCTGGAAATGCTAAAAGGAAAATACTATTGTCAATACTAAAAAAAACCCAGCAGTCTTTTCCTGTTTTTCTAGCAGTTAGTCATCGTAATAATGCAACCACTGTGGCTTCATTAGCTTTTATTTAATGCAGTAGTCTATGGCTGTCTCACTGATTATTCCAGAATTGCATTAAAGGGTATACTAAATTCTGACAATAGGTTCTGCAGGGGTAGCACATGTTATCCAGAGAAAGCAGATTCAATCAAAATAAATTTATGCTTCAATCTAGGACTTGAAGGGAGAGAGAACAGGGTCATTATTCTGATATATAGTATTAAATGTCTGGAATATAAATTAATGGACCAGTCTAAGTCTAGAATTCTCATTACATGAAACACGCAGCAAGTTTTGGCCAGATATTTGTAAGAAATATAAATACCTTATTTATATTTATAAACCATAATTCACATTCTTTCCATTTAATACTATCTCTGTGATTATACACACCATTTTTGTAATTTTTCCAAAGTTTTTGTGTAAGTTTGAACGCAGCAGGTATCAAAAGTCTGTTCAAGGCAGTAAATATGAATACAACAATCCATGAATACTTTTTTACCCCATTTATATACATTTCTCAACATTCATATCCTATATCCTTAGGGCAATAAAGGCATATTGAATGCTTTTCTTACAAAATTCTGTTTGGGGTTTTCTTAGACACTGTGAATGTGTACTTATTTACAAGTGTACCTGTGGGCACTGTACATAAATTTGTTTTAAAGATACAGAATAAAAGCTTGAGACATGCTGAGTTATCATCTAGTTAAGTGCACAATAACCTGAAATATTTCTCTATTTCTAAAGGTGACATCTAAGCTTCCTTTTAATCCCAGTAGTCTGGGATGTGAAGGTTGGGGGCAGCTTTTGCTGCCGTGACTCTGAGGTGATGGAGTTCAGGATCCTGAAGGGAGGGAAAAAGGCAAAAAGCAGGATCACACCCTCAGAAGAGAAAACCATGGTCTGTTCAGGGACCTTCTTCTAAGAATTCCGTGGAATGACTGAGGACTAGAAGAAAGCAAATGTCAGTCACATCTGCAAGAAGAGCAAGAAGGCGGCTCTGGAGAACTACAGGCTAGTCAGCCTCACATCAGTTCCTGGGAAGGTGACGGAATAAATAATTCTGGAGGTTTTTTCCAAACATAAAAAGGGCAAGAAGGTGATTTGGAATAGTCAACGTGGATTTATGAAGAGGAAATGATGTTTGACCACCCTAACAGACTCCTACAATTAAATGACTAGCTCAGTAAATGAGAGAAAGCAATGAATGTTATCTTCCCTTCAGCAAGATTTTTGTTACTGTACTGTCACCAGCTTGTCTGGTAGACTTGTAGGATAGTCTGGACTTCTGTGATACTTGTGCTCAAGGACAGTACAAGTATACTCATACTGTATACAATACAGTCTCAAAACAGATCTGTCTTGTTCTTCAATCAGAATTTGTAGGTAACAGTTTCTTCTCTGAAATATTGTGGAGAGGGTAAACCTGTTTATTTTTTCACCCTGAAGTTAATTCAGTTGTCTCTTGAAACAAGATGCAGTCCTGCTTGTTCCTAATTAGAATAAAATTATTTTTCCCATAAACCTGTAAACATCTAGGAGTCATTTATTATGCATAATTAATTTGCAAAAAACTCTTGGCCTCTTAGAGTTGCAAAACTATCATCTTTGCTTTCAACAGTATGTTGGAATTTTTCAGTCAGGGAAGTACCTTTCACCAGAAGTTCCACTTCAATGATTAAATACATCCCTGATATGGACATCTAGCATTCTGATTGCGTTTTGTTCATTGTTTGCACTTGAATAAAACAAGTCACAAAATTAAACAAGCAGTTTGGTATAGAAACTCATTGAACCCCTAATTATTCATTTTATTAATATTGTTATAATTCTAAACACTAAATAATAACACTAACTTTTAAATGTAAAGTGATGATAGAAGAATCAATAGACATATAATATCCTTTGAACTAACATATTAATATAATGCTTAATTGCTGCACTGTATTCTTCCATTCCTATTTAGCATAATCCCATAGGCTACATTCTGGAAAACTTGATTTAGCTAATATATCCTTTCAAAAAGAATGCATTTTCCACCTGGATTATGTTGCTTTAAGGTTTTCAACTTTCCTGTCCGAGTATTTGCCTCTTCTACTTGCATAACATCCAGTGTTATAGAACTTGATCTTTTTTCCCAACAAATATACCTTTTTAAATATACTACTATTCTCAAAGGTCCTACTATATACACTATACACACTTTAGATTCTGTTCAACGTCATTTCAGATCTTTGCTTATAGCTTGGGTTTATTTTTTCCTACAACTCAAAGTTGCAAATAAACTTTAATCAAGTTTTTTTGTATTTATTTACAATGGGAAATAAAAGCGCATTCCTGCAACATTTTACTGTTACATTGTTTGCAGATGAGGAACAAGTATTTGCCAGCAATTTTGCATCCTTAATCTTTTTCATTCAACATTTGTAGAAAACCTTTCTCTGTTCAACACTTGCATTTCATGAGGTATTGGTACATACCAGATTTTCATAGAATCATAGAATTGTTTATGTTGGAAAGGACCTTAAAGATCATCTAGTTTCAGTAGCCTCACTTTGTTTCCCCACCACCACTTCGAATGAAGAAAATCCAGTGGAGATACTAAGTGCTGCCTGTAAGACTATCAAGATCAGGGGAAGACTTTTTTCCCAGGCTTTTCCTGTTCCTTTGACAAATCTCCCTAGTGATTCCTTAATGGTCTCCTCTCTTCTTGCCTGCTGGACTGCACATGGTAGGATTTATCAAATTGTTGTTTGATTTCATGCATTTTACAAATTATTTTAGTAATTGCCTTTCCGAAATGGGTACTGTTATCTGATTCCGTTACACTTAGACATGTTCCTCTGGGCACAATTAGCTTAGCTGATACTTTTGGACAGTCTCTTGATATTATTTTAGAAAAAATCATAAAAAAAACTTTCTTCCCATATTGTAAAGGAGACAGTTATCACTCAAAAGTGCTTATTTCCTCTCCATGATTTTTTAGACATATTAATAAAGTAAATTTGAATTCTACCTGAGTGTCATACACTTCTTGGAAATCTTAAGAAATGTTTTCTTCTTTGGTGGAGTGTATCTACAGCAAACAATTGTTCACATACTACATGATGTCTTGTTATAGTTTCAACCACCACATTGAGATATGTTGTGTTTCTTGTAAGCTTTGCCTACCCATATGGTGGCAAAATGCAATATATATTACTGGATCAACCATTTAATTTGGCCAAGAATAGTAATTTCATTCTCTGAAACTACATGAAAAGATTTTGGTTTTTGGGGGCGATTTTCCTGCTCTGCACATTCCAAAAGTGTTCATTAGAACTTCAAAAGTAGCTCACACTTTAAGATTTCTCTGATACTTCATCATATAAATTTATTCTTTCTGGAAGTTCTCTGTATGAGAATCTTGCTATTGATTTTGAGTAATTTTTGTGACTTTTTACTTCTCATTTTAGGTGGTACTGATATTTTTCAACTTGGGACTGCTAACTTCTTGCACTGGAAGAAGCTTCTGAGAGGCTGGTGCCTTTTTTTTTTTTAAAGGAAAAGATAAAAATGTAAAAAAGAAAAGAAGGAAAAAGAAAAAAGCATAAGTTTATGACTCTTTTTCATCATGTGAATGACCTTTTTTAATAGTGTAAATATTTCTGCCAGAATAGCTTGTTTGAGAAATTAATCATTCTGATTTTTTCTGCAACTGACAATTCATAGGTAACAAAACTGTCCCTCTAAATATTTCTGGATATTTTTCAAGCCTTTTTTTTTTTTCAAATTGCTGCTTTAAGATAGATTGTGTCAGGGTAGGAACAGTTCCATTCAAATCTTCCATCAATTATTATAAACTATTGCTGTGTTCCTTACCTTCAGGTTGATTGTTTGCAACTATGTCATAAAGTACAGCAATGCAAAAAATATATTTGATTGGTTAGCCCACTGAATGTTATCCAAAGATAACGTTTGCTCAATACTCTCACTCTATAGCTACCTCTTTCTTTGATGACTATATTTTTGCATTTGAGTCAGTTTCCCAAATGAGTTTCTAGTGCTATTTCAAAAGCTGTAGAATATCTCCCTTTCTTTCCAGTGCCACTCCAGAAAGGCATGATTCTCCTACAGGTCCAGTGACATAGCTGCCATGCATATGCCTTCATCTTTGTGACATCTCTGTTGCATCTTCTCCTTCCTCCATTATGGAAGAAGTGCTCTAACTATGTTCTAACAAACTGCTCTAACAATGGCCATGGACATTGTTCTTTGCCCCCTCTTTGATCTCTGCTTTACACATTTTCTTCATGATAATGAAAAGAAAAAAACACACTTTGTTGCTGTCATTGTCAAGTGAAGCACAGACTACTTTATGTAATCCACCATTTATTTTATCAGACCTCCAGTTGGTTCTCAGAGCAAGGATTTTTACATTCCCACAGTCAAGATCAATCTCCTTCTCCAAGGCACGGCAAATCGCAGCCTCTGAACATCATTCTTCTGTATAGTTAATTCATTGAACTGTGTCTTTAGTCCCATCATTATGTTATTTCTTCTCTTTTCAGATCTGGGTGAAAACATAAGGTAAGGAAATAGTTTGCATTCCCAGAGAATCCATCATGAGTTAATCATATTTCAAATTGGATTCCTCCAATTGCATTTCTTTAACCTAAATTTGGACTTGTGAAGGAGATCTTATCCTTTTATGGGGAGGGGAGGAGGATTTTGAAATAAGATATCCTTATATATTTCCTGTTTGGTATTGGTGCCACTGCCTACCTACAGACATTCTTCTAAGTTTTACAAAACTCTTTTCCAAGTCCATTGCAAAAGCATCTCACTAAATCAGTTTGATCCATAGTAGTAAGACATATTTCTATGTTCCAATTTTCCCATGTCTCCTTTTTAACTTCAGTAGTAAAGGCTCATACTCATCTCACCAAACTTCGTTGTCTTGTCTAGATCTTCTTTATTATTAATGAAGAAAAATAGTTTTCAGGAGGGCAATTTATCTCACTCAATTTTCATACTGATCTTAGTCTGAATAAATGACCTATTTAGCATTACCCTATGACCTCAGAAAGTGCCTAGCCTAGTTTGGGAAAGGCAACTAACGTTTAAATAATTAAAGCTGAAAGAGAAAAATCCAGTCCCGTTGAATGTTCATAGCAAAGTGCTGAAACCAATTTGTCCACAATGTGTAAGGCCAAGATTTCACACACAACTGCTGAAAAGGTGGAAAAAAAAAAATCTACTTGAACTAGGTTTCTCCACAATGCAAATATAATTATCATTAGTGTAGTCAAACTGTTGGGTCATATGTGTTTGCTCTTCCATGATTTCTCAAAAATGATATTTTAACATTTCGTAGATAGATCTTGTAACAAAAATTGGTTTATTCTTTCTAAGTTGAAGTAGGCTAGAGGGCAGAACAAACTTGCAAACTGCTCTCATCTAAGGACACTAACCTAACCCATCTCTCACTTCTCTGAATGTCTGGTTGTGTAACGGTTCTATACTTATTTTTGGTAGATTCTATGTATACCACTACCAAAGCAGACTCACACAGGCTCTGGCTGTTTCTATCCATATTTACTGTCACAATCTGTATGACTGTTGGAGTAAGTCATGATTAAATGACATTCAGAATAGTAAGACTGGCTGTACATGAAACTTTGCTTTTGTTTCTGCTACCCTGAGCCTAGAATATTTCAGAATCCAAGTTCAACCCATTACATAAAGACTTCTGGCTCATTACTGCAGAGGAAGGAGGCAGAAAATGCTCCAAGTTGCCTTACATGGCTTATATATTTTGGTTTTAAAAAGGCATATGGACTGGTACTTCTGAAAAAGAATTTGGCAGACTTTTTAAAATTCTGAATTCTAACAAAGTTTAAAGTTAACAGCTCCATTGCTTTGGAACTTTAACTGTCCTTAGTCACCACCAAAGTAACTATGAGTTAGCATTTTTTTCTTTTCTAAATACTATAGTATAGCTAGCTGTTATGAGCCTCATTCATTTAGTGCAGTCTGAAAAGTTGTGATGTATCTGGCAGCTACTATCCAGCAAATGTAACATTTGAAATATACTGTATGCTTCTTCCAAAGCACTTTGCAAAGAGCATCATGAAAACAGTTCTTTGCAGAAAAAAGTGTCAGACTAGTATGTGGTAGACCAGCAGAAGAGGCTGAAAGTTGTGTGAAATACTATTCAATAAAGATTGAGAAGAACATTTGATTTTTAGAGCTAATCATCAGTGAGCTGAGAAACAGAACACTGGATTTCAACACCTTCTACATCCAGCCCATGTATCAGGAGGCTGACACTTCTCAGATACAGGTGAAAATAGCTCTTGCTTGGTGCAGATTAATTCTAGGGAGCTGAATGTGCTGCTAGTTATCCATGCATATGCAGTGACCGCAATTTACTTCAAAGTGCATGAAAAAATGACCTGTAAATAAAAAAGGGGTATAAAATGTCCAACTGAAGCCTGATTTTGAAATCAGTGAACTGTTTGCCTTCACACTTTTAAGTTATGCAGCCTGGAAAGGGAGTAAAAATGATGATGTAAGTTCTGCAAATTCTGTGTGTTAGCTGATGCTCTGTCACAAGGTGTATATAAACAACACTAATCTTTCCCCCTCTCCTCTTCTGGAATTCAGAATATGTCATTTAGTAATTCACAGGTATTTACAATTGCAAAGATTAATGTTTTTAGGGGAGCAGTATTTTTCCCTCATGTGAGTACAGATGGTAGCATATAAAATGCTAATTCCATGCCTTATAGGAACATGTACTTACAGAAGCATACACTATTACTATATATGAAATCAACATGCAAGTCTGGGATAGAACACAATATTCTAATGTTTAGTGAACTGACGTTATTATTGAACAAACTCTTTCTACTCAGGCTTCTGGATAACAAAAAAATATTTCTATAAATTCATTAACAACAAAAGGAGGATTAGGGAAAATCTCCCTCCCTTATTGGATGCAGAGGGAAACATAGTCACAAAGGATGAGGAAAAGGCTGAGGTGCTCAACGCCTACTTTGCCTCAGTCTTTAGCAGTGGAACTAGCTCTTCCCTGGGCACCCAGCCTCATGAGCTAGGAGACAGGGAGGGGAAGCTGAACAAGGTCATCACAATTAAAGAGGAAGTGATCAGTGACCTGCTACACCGCTTGGATGTACACAAGTCTATGGGACCAGATGGGTTACATCCAAGAGTGCTGAAAGAGTTGACAGATGTGCTCACCAAGCCACTTTCCATTATCTACCTGAAGTCATGGCTAACTGGGGAGGTCCCAATGGACTGGAGGATGGGTGCTGATGTAGCACCCATCTACAAGATAGGATCCGGGAAACTATAGACCTGTCAGTCTGACCTCGGTACCAGTGAAGGTCATGGAGCAGATCATCTTGAGTGCCATTACAAGTCATATAATGGACAAGCAGGGGATCAAGCCTAGTCAGCATGGGTTTATGAAAGGCAGGTCCTGCCGATGAACCTGATCTCCGTCTATGACAAGATGACACGATTATTGGACGAGGGAAAAGCTGTGGACATTGTTTACCTCGACTTTCGAAAAGCATTTGACACTGTCCCCCATAGAATTCTCATGGAAAAACTGGCGGCTCATGGCCTGGATGAGCATACGATCTGCTGGATCAAGCACTGGCTGGATGGACGGTCCCAAAGAGTGGTGGTCAATAGAATTAAATCCAGCTGGAGGCCAGTCACAAGTGGTGTCCCTCAGGGCTCAGTGTTGGGACCATTTCTGTTTAACGTCTTTATTGATGATCTTGATAAGGACATGGAGCGTATCATCAGTAAGTTTGCAGATGACACCAGGTTAAGCGGGAGTGTTGATCTACATGAGGATAGGGAGGCTCTACAGAGAGACTTGGATAGATTGGACCGATGGGCCAATGCTAATGGAATGGGCTTTAGCAAGGCCAAGTGCCGGGTCATGCACTTGGGCCAAAACAACCCCATGCATCACTACAGGCTTGGGGAAGTGTGGCTGGAGAGCTGCCTGGCAGAAAAGGACCTGGGTGTTCTCATTGACAAGCGGCTGAACATGAGCCAGCAGTGTGCCCAGGTGGCCAAGAAAGCCAATGGCATCCTGGCTTGTATTAGAAATAGTGTGACCAGCAGACGTAGGGAGGTGATTGTCCCCTTGTACTCAGCACTGGTGAGGCCACACCTTGAGTATTGTGTCCAGTTTTGGGCACCTCAATACAAGAGAGATATCGAGGTGCTGGAGTGAGTTCAGAGGAGGGCAACAAAGCTGGTGAAGGGCCGGGAGAATAAATCTTATGAGGAGAGATTGAAGGAGCTGGGACTGTTTAGTTTGGGGAAGAGGAGTCTGAGGGGAGACCTCATCACTCTCTACAACTACTTGAAAGGACATTGTAGAGAGGTTGGTGCTGGTCTCTTCTCACAGGTAATTAGCGATAGAACAAGAGGGAATGGGTTCAAGCTGCAGCAGGGTAGGTTTAGGCTGGACATTAGGAAAAAATTCTTCACAGAAAGAGTGGTCAGACACTGGAATAGGCTGCCCAGGGAGGTGGTGGAGTCACCATCCCTGAATGTGTTTAAGAGTTGTTTAGATGTGGTGTTAGGGGATATGGTGCAAGGGGAGAACTTTGTAGAGTGGGGCTGATGGTTGGACTTGATGATCCCAAGGGTCTTTTCCAACCTAAATGATTCTATGATTCTATGATACATTTACTATAAAATAAATCCAGATTGCTTTAGTTTTTTGCTTCAGTGGGTAGCCCCTTACTGTGACTAACAAAGGTATGGAGCACAAAATAAAAACTATATACTAATAGGCTTTTTCTCAAATTAAAGTACGTCATATTTCTCAGAGGTAGAATGAGAATGCAGTAATAAAGCTGTAACTCCCCAAAGTGACTGAAATAAATAACACATAAATGATGCAGAAGTAGATAAGAAGCAGGTGGATTACAGCTATGAATGCAGTGAAGTGAAATGTTAGGATTGGCAATGACTTATTCATGTCCTATATTCATCCTCTGTGGAATATAGATCAAATAATTCTATAGAGTAATGTTCATTTATATACAGCACCTATGAGTCCCTTGAAGTTCACTTTAATGACTGGCAGCATGGTGCTCTCTGTTATAAGCCCCTTTTGAAGTAATTTTCTCCAAGTCTATAGGAGTGAAGTTCATCTCTTTGCAGACATTCAGTCCATTCCTATCTGCTATACATCACAATTATGTACATAACACAGTTTCTTTGCGGGGGGCAAAGACATCAAGAGCACTCCAGTTACTCATTTTCAACTGTGCATATTCTAAACATTTGCAGGCTGAAAGTGGAAAGTTCTCAGGTGACAGATGGGATGGCAATGGGAAAGAATATACCCATGTTTAAAAAATATGCAGTTTTTATGATAAGTAACTTTAGGAACATTCTTTGGAGGCGTATTTTACTCCATTTTTGTAAATATATATCTTTCTACATGCATAAAACATAATACACTAAATTAATCCTAAAGCAATGGTGGGGAATACCCTGAATTTAATGCCATAGTATATAGTAAAGGGTACTTACATTACAATGCTTCCATATACAAACTGTGTATGCATTTAATTAGGTATTAAACACATGTTTCCTTGCCTCTGCTGCCAGTTGATTTATCTTCTGAATCACCAGTTCAGAACAGGTAGTGACGAAGAGTGAAGTGACACTTTGCACGAGTCAATAGTATGAGAAAGAGACTTCTGCTTTACAAGCCTGAACTTTGGGGAATTGACATTTTCATCTGGGATTGTGGATGAAAGGTAGCTTTAGAAGCATGTAGTCACACATATTTAAAGTTTTTTATTTCAGAGTCCTTGGAGAACAGTCATCTAATTTAACTCAGTCTTCTACATCTAATCTAGCAATGCTATCTAGTCTTTCCAGACAATGAATAGATAGACATTTTTAGGACATGATTCATCTGACCTATTTTAGACAGTTACATGAGGTGATTCATGTGTTAGAAATGCCTAATTCCTTCCATTAATTATAAAAAAGAAGCTATGATGACTAATTAGCTGTATATGAAAGCAGTGTGGGTATATTTTTGGTCAGAGGCCTCCCACTTAATAAGTCTGTCAAAAAAGATGAATTCTTGATAAAAACAGGCCCAAATAATTCAAATCTTTCCATGCACTGAGTTGAATTGTATCTAGAAAAACAAATAGCTGTCTTTCTGTCTGTGCAAAACAGATGACAAAATAAAAAGGTAGTTGCCATGGCTGACACACTGATAGGATTAGCAAAAAAAAAAAATCCCTAAAAGAGAGAAAGAAAGAAAAGGAGAGTGAATGACAGAGGGATACACGCACTACCCAGGTTTTTCAGGTCTATGTTGAGCCTATTCTGGCACAGCGTTGGTGGCAAAATGACTGTTACAGACTCCATTCTCCGCAGCTTCTGAGTGCCGAGTTTGAAAAACACTTGACTGCAGTAAAAGGCAGTCATAACTCTGTTGCTTGTGCTCACAGCTCTGCTCTGCAGCTATCTTAGCAGAAAGAAGTTGGAGCATGACCACATTTTTCTCTTCAGACTGTGGCTTCATATAATCCTGGAAAAAGTGGAGCATGTGTTCAATGTTAGAAAAGAAACTGGTTCTATAAGAGTTCCTGTTGGCACCACTTATGCAAACACTTAGGGTATGATATCCTCTTAATGGCTATGCTCCAGTGTCTTGATTCAAGGATATTGCCTTGGGACACATTGAATACTGGGGCAGAGGCAAGATGCAGCGTACTTCTGATTGCTGGTTCCATAATTATCCAGACTGCTATATTCAGCACTTGAGTTCCATTGCACAAGCCCCGGTATTCTTACAAAACCAAACCAAAAAAAAAAAAAAAAAAAAAAAAAAAAAAAAAAAAAATAAAAAAAAAAAAAAACACCAAAAACAACCACAAAAAAAAAAAAACACCACAAAAAAAGAAAAAAAATAAAAGAAAATTTAAAATAAACCCATCAAACAAGGTTATAATGGAAAACGGTTTAACAACAACTCATCTGAAAGTGGAGTCAGGACACCGGAAGGATATCTGACTGAGAATCAAGGTTCTCTGCAAGCACTTCAAAGTTTTAAACAAAAAATAAAAATTAAATATTCTTTATTGAGAAAATTCAAAGGAGTAGTATTCTTCTGGTTACTTCTCCATTTCTTATGTTAACCGTGATAACAAATCATGTGACAGCTTTCTGTATACCATGGCATCCCCAGTGGGTGTGGAGAGGCTCTGAATAATATCAGTCTCAGGACATTAAGTTCCTTTATAAGACAGAATAGATGCACGAAGAATAAAACCGCAGCTCCTATCAATACATATAGATGCGTATTCCATGGAAATAAGATTTTTGCTTACTTTCTTTACTAGTATAGTTAGGAATATTTCATTTAACTGGCAAAACCACTTTTCTACTGAACAACGGTTTTTATAACAGATGCTATAGCAAAGACAATACATCTAAACATCTAAGGCATTGTTCAAAACAGCCATGGAAATATGTTGCAAGATCAGTTGGGAGAGGACTAGGGGTAGAATAGTAACGTGTAGTAGGTACCTCTGTGAAGAGAAGGCTCCAGGGAGATCTTATTGTGGCATTTCACTATATAGAGGGAGCTTATAATAATGATCGAGAGACCTTTTACCAAGGCCTGTAGTGACTGGAGAAGAGGCGATGGTTTTAAACTGAAAAGGGTAGATTTAGATTGGACATAAGGAAGACATTTTTTGTGATGAGAGTGGTGAGACTCTGCGACAGGTTGCCCAGAGAAGTTGTGGATGCCCCATCATTGGAAGTGTTCAAGACTAGGTTGGACAGGGCTCTGAGGAACCTAATCGAGTGGAAGGTGCCCATGGCAGAGTGAGTTGGACTAGATGATCTTTAAAGTCACTTCCAGCCCAAACTATTCTATGATTCCACGATTCTCATCTCTGCTACTGTTAATGAATTTAAAGTCAAGTCAATCAACTGCCTAAATTATGGCAAGGAAGTCTCTCAGACGCAAGAGACATAAAGCCAGAGGGTCACTTCAAGATAAATAACACTAAAACCTGGAAGGAAGCATTGCTGAAAAAAAGTAGTCTCTCAAAAGTATTACATTTCTTATTGAGAGTTATGCTTATACTTTGATTTTACAGCTTTCTTTAACTTTCCTTAGTGTTACAAAAACTTCCCAGCTGCCTCAGATACTTTATTATCTTTACAACTTTTGTTATTTTATCTTACTCTATTAGCTTTATAACTTTTTTGGATATTATTATTTTAATAACGCATCTGTATATTTATATTTTATTCATCTGTTTTGCTTGCTTTCTTAGATTTGTTGAACACAGAAACTGTATTTTCATACACGGACACAGCAAATTCTACAATAATCATTTGCATTAATTTTGTAATTAAGGTTAGTGATCTTGACCTCCAAAATCTTATATTAGGCCTTGATCTTCTCCACACTGTAAACTAAATCACTTTGGAAAGAGGGAAGTAATGTTTGCCATTTGGGGCAGAACAAGGCCTTCCTTTAAGAAACAGATTAGCCCAGATCAGTCGCTAGAAAGAAAAAAATCACTTTTGAAAGTGGAAAGTTAAGTCCTTTTAGTGACTGATCCATTTCTTATACAAACTACTAGTCTTGGTAAAATTCCTTTCTTTTGAACACATGCTGCACTACTTTGCCTTTACTTCCATGAAACTCTTAATACTATGTTAAAAAAAGAAAGAAAGAAAACAAACCCACCAGAACACTGAACTACACATATATCTTCTCCAGATGGGAAAAATGTGATATTACAGAAACTTCTCTGAAACAGCTGTGATGAAATTATTTCAATAATGGATATAGAACTGCAGAAGTGTAATTAAGATGTTAGGGGTTATGCTCCTAGCAAACAGCATGGTCATGTTATCTCAGTTGTACATTCTCTATTCTAGTCTAATGTCTTTAGTAGTGCATTGTAAACACAGTTTCCTACTCACAGAATTAATTCAGCTTTTATTCATGATGTTTCATGTAAAAAAACATAAACAGACCTGAATCAAAGCTAGAGTACTGAATTTCCTCCTATTATGTGAAATTTTTAATTACGAAGACAACCAGGGTCCCTCTTGGGCACTGTCTATCCTAATAACATTTAGCATTCCTGTTATCTGTAACAGGATTGCTTAAGTAATATTTACCTCTTCAGAGTCTTTTTATAACACAGCTTCCTGACCAAACTCTTTTTTCTTCTCAAAGCAAGATTTTGGGGTAGACCCTTGGGGATTGGAGTTTCTGGATCTCAACAGATTTGGCTTTAACCTGAGGTATATTTAGATTTGACCTGGCGTGTATCTCTGCATGTTGTATACAAAACGAATTGCAACCCCCAGATCAAAGAATCCTCTTATAAGACCATATAGAACTATACATAGAAAAGGGAGGAGATGCCACTTAAATTCTGATTTTGGGCAGTGGCCATAAAGTCTAACAATAACCCTACCATTTGTGTTCTCTCATTCATGGTACCCACAAATAACTTTGATGAAGGAAACCACACATCATTGGAGCCAAATTCTTGAAAGAACTAAAATAAGAGCGCTATTAGTCTCCAGTTTCATCTTTATTGGAGATTCACTGAGTCTGTAAATAAGTTAGATATTGATTAAAATGTATTTATTTGAAATTTTCATTTTAAAATCACTCCAAATCTTAATCTAAACTGTCTCTTCATTTGACCTGGTTCAAAACCAGAGATGTAAAATGCATCTTGGTTAAGTTGTCTCAAATTCAGACCAACTGACCACTAATCTTCCATTTTTCTGTGAATTGTATGAAATGCTTTGATAGTCTTCTATAACAGGTACCTTGAGATTTCATGGAATGGTTACCAGCTTTGGTTGTAATTTTTAAATTTTGCACTGATGAATTCAAAACAAAGTGTATCTTTACAAGACAGTAAAAAGCATAACAAAACAAAGGAGGAAGTTTCAGGATGTCTGAACTAGTATTGAATGTAACGTGCTATTACATTTTCCTTTCTAAGTGCCTGATTAGATGGAATTCTGTGTTTAAGAGATGAGGCCTATTAGTCTCAATTTTTGTTTCTACTCATAGTTTAATAGAAGACCAGTATACTAAAGAAAAATTAGGAGGAGTTCTAGATACATAGAACTAAATAACTATTACATTTCAGGGAAATATAATCCTTCCTACTTTTTTGAAATTTCTGATCTAGTTCCCAGTAAATGTAATTTTTTCATTGCAAATTACAGTCTGTATTTGAAAAAAAAAAGATCAAACCTCAAGATCAAAACTTCAAGAGTTATGGTCTGAGCTAGCCAGATACCTAAATTGTTCTTGAATTTCCAAGTCTGTTCCTCAGCATAGCTCACTTATAGAGAACGGGTGGGGAACCGACAGATTTGGGCTTATGAATAAATTTCTTGATCATATGGTGTTATCAGATTTTAGCAGCATTATGTTATCCTTCTGTCTTTTCCTCCCCAGTGATATGGTGACTAAAAAAAAAGTGACATACTGATACTGTAGGCAGTAAGATCAAAATACTATGAAATGGAAAAAAAAAGGTCAATAAAGCTTTCTAACATAAATCTTGTTAAGATTTGAAAGCAGAAAAAACTGCACCAAAATACACCCGACACAGTATTACATTTGGCTAAAGCACATTTTAAAAAGAAAAAAATTCATTTTTTTTAAATGTTATCAAGTAATTTATTTCCATCTATCAGTGCTGTCGATTTGGTTGCTTTTTTTCCTTGCACTTTGGATAAAGAAAACAATCTTATTTCACTAACCTATTTCTCATATGGGACATAACACTTTGAAATTTGTGAAAGGCTCAACTCAAAATATATTATTTCAAAAATATATTTTGAAAATCTTTATACCCTTCTCTCCCAAATTAATTTAATGTTTCTTAAATATTGATAAAGAGAATGACCTTAGGAAAATAGTGAGGATTGATTACTTGTGATAAGATCACCAAAGCTGCTTTCTAAATTAATCTTTTCAAGCACTTTTCAAAGGTAATGAGACACCTCCAGGTGTTAATATGTTCAGTAAAGAATGCCAGTTGAAATTTGAATAGAAAGAAAAAACATCAAAACCAGGAGGAGTTTAGTTGTGCCTCAAGGCATGGAAAAAAAGTTACAAATCAGCTTGTAAGTACTTCAGTTCCTGTTGAAGCCAAACTAATGGATGAACAGTAGCCAAAGAGTATTTTTCTTAGCTGATCAAAGTTCTTCCATGTTGGGTGAAGTTTTACATTTGAACATAAGATTTTGTCCTGCACTGAAATAAAAAAAAAAAAAATTTTTTTTTTTCCTTTGCAACTGACATTCAAAAATATATGCTTAGAAGCAGCAAAGTGAACCATTAAAAATTATCTAAACTAAATATTGAATCAGTATTCCAATCAAAAGTACAGTAATTTCTAAACAGAAGTATGATAAAACACAGAAAAAAAAAGCTTATGGGTGAAATATTTATACACAAGTTCTGAATGATTAAATTTATTAGACTGTGAAAAAGCCACTCATGGGAAACACCATGACCATCATTTGATCTTCATTGAAATGAGGTTATACACAGCTCATCTTAGTTAGAGAACAAATTGTGCTAAGTGACTATGTAGGTCTTTTTTTGCCATTAATTTCAGCTGTTTTATAAATTCCGGTATATTGTCTAGGAACCCAGCCATTTTTATTTCAAACACATAAGGATTTATTAATCCATCCAATATCTCTGTATAAACACCATTTCCCAAAGATGTGTACAATAGAAATACATTTATATATCATATAAACCCCCTTACTTTTTATTCTGTGAAGACAGTAAATGTTAAAGGCGATTTTAAACGTGGAATTGCAGTGGGTAATACTATCTTGCACAATACCAAAGGTCAGAATCTTTTCAGAGTACCTGAAGATAAAAATTTGATGTAATTTGAGTTGAGTGTCCAATGAGGATGAGACAGGTGTTTTGACTTCACTACTCACTTGAAGCTCAGAAAGTACAAATTTTCCTTGAGTTACTGTCCCTGTAGTTTTTAGCCTGCTGTAGTTTAACCATGGTAGGCAGCTCATCGCCACACAGCTGCTCACTCACTCCCCCACAGCAGGATGGGGAGAGAATCAGAAGGGTAAAGTGAGAAAAATCATGGGTTGAGATAAAGACAGTTTAATAAGCAAAGCAAAAGCTGAGCACACAAACAAAGCAAAATAAGGAATATGGTCTGGGACATCCCTTTCGTTAGCTGGGGTCAGCTGTCCCACCTGTGTCTCCTCCCAACATCTTGTGCATCCCAGCCAACTCGCTGGTGGGGCAGTGTGAGAAGCGGAAAACGCCACCACAATAACTAAAACATCAGTGCAAAATCTTCACAAACCCAAAATGTAGCACCTTATGAGGTACTATGAAGAAAATTAACTCTATCCCAGCCAAAACCAGTACAAAAAATTATCTGCTTCCACCCTATATTCACCGCCTTTCAGTAGCAGCAATCTTGAAATAGATTTCTGTTTCCTTGAAGTTATGAAGAGGGAAGGTTAAAATGGTTAAAAAGCAGAAACATCACGTGGGGGGCAAAATTCTTCAGGGTTACATTTTTACATGTGAAGTCACTTCTTGTTGCCTCAGTGAAACACTCAATATTTCATGTAAAGTGTTAAAACATCAACATGTGATTTTTGTGATTGTGTAGGTGGCAGGGAATTATTTTCATTGTGAAACAATGCTAGTGCTTGGTGTGGTTTTGACAGTCTAAAAATTTGACAGTACAGGACTAGTAGCTAGATAATGGTTTTCACCAGCTGGTGTATACGATAACATTAGCCACATTTTCAGACACTCAAACAGTTCTTCATATCTGAAATAGAAGCAGCAGATTTCAAAGCTTTATAAGTCTCAAAAAATTGATTAGAGCATGTTTAGGCATGCACTGGGCCATCTCTGAAAGGAAACACAGCTGATACTGAGAACTAGAGTAGGTGTCAGTAGGGGGAAAGAGAGAAAAAGGTGATAAGGTACACTATTCATTCTACCTGTTTCAGAGTCTGCTGCTTCTACTTCATACCTGAAGTCTGTCTATTTATCTAAGTATATTAATATGTCTGATGAAAATGCATGTCTTTACCCACAGATGTACCATACACTCTTCTGGAAGGTGAGATGTATTCAGATTTCATCAGAAAGACCAATTTTCTTACTCACTACATTCCTTACATCCCCAAAGAGGACATCCCCAAAGAGGAGTAAAAAGGAAGTATTGTGTCATTTATTTCTTTTGTAAAAGCAGTAATTCAGAATTTCTCTTTTGCATTTAATATTTGCTTTCTTTTTTTTTTTTTTTTTTTTTTCTGGAATGACTTCTTTCTACTTATAAGAATTCAAAGGCAGGTAAGAAAAAACAACAATATCAGCTGCACAAAGCAGCTACCTTTACATCCCCAGTCTTAAATGAGAATCTCATATCAGATCTCAATTTGTTTCTAAAAGATGTAGGATTATGTTACATTCCACTTACTGATTTTAGCAACTTTTATATGCAAGTACTGCTTAGCACATGAAGTTGCAGAGGCATTGGCTTATTTGTTGAAAGGTGATGAAAAATTCTCCTTTTCTTGGATCAAAACTACGTATAGTGACTCCATATGAATTCAAGTCTCTTTATCACTTGTGAAAAGTTAATAATACTGATGATATTAAAGATGTAATCACTACAGCCAACTGATCTCAGATCTACTATCAGAAGTGTTTATGTAGTTCACTGTGAAAGGGAGATATCACTTTGATCTGGGACTTTTTAGCCTATAGAAGCCTATAGAAGAGAAGGCTCGGGGGAGGATCTCATCAATGTACATAAATACCTGAAGGGAGGGTGCAAAGAGGATGGGTTCAGGCTCTCTTCAGTGGTGCCCATTGTCAGTACAAGAGGCAAGAGGCACAAACTGAAATACAGGAGCTTCCATCAGTGGCGTTGGACCAGATGACCTAGAGGTCCCTTCCAAACTCAGTCTTCTGTGATTATGTGATTCTGAGAGATTCTGTGAAAGTATTTCAAACAAAGATAAGAAATGGCTAAGTTTGACAAAGAAATGCCTACTCGCATCACTAATTAAAAATAATCTAACAGTATAAAGTGATAATAGCAAGAGAAGAAACAAAGAAATGGTCCCAAAATATTATCAAGATTCTTTTGCTGTATTATGCTATGAAATGTAAGAAAAAGTGGCACAAAAAAGTTCCAATATGCTGGTATTGAAACACTCATGTCAATACGTCAGTCTTGATTAAAAAAATCCTGAAACTGCAGCTTGACAGAATAAAATATTTTCCATCCCTTAAGATAACTGTATTTCTAAAACATTGTTTTGATTTCACACTAGTTGCCACCTTAACTATAAATTACTTACACCAACTGATACTGGCATAAAGAAAAATTATTGTGTTATATTTTGTTATATATATAAGACGTAATTCATATGTTTTAAGTCATAGTGGATTATAAATTATCACAAGCTACAATAAAGAATAGTAATATATGATTGACACATAACCTTTCATGGGAAATGGTGTACACTTCCAGTGTTTGTGGTTTGTTTGGTTTTTTGGTTTTTTTTTGTTTAGGTTTTTCCCCACCAGGCAGTGTTTTAAAAATATTTAAAATATTTTATATGGTAGTAATTGCATTTGATCCACTACTCCATGACCAAGGAAGAAGCCCTTTCTTCAACAACAGGAGATAATATTTCTATATTATTGCAAAATAAGACGTCATTTAAAATACTGTATTGCATGCAAACACAAGCTGATAATTTAATTCAAGGCATTTTTGTCCTTATGTGTTGAAGGCTCCAAAATGCCCAGAAAAAAGTAACTAAAAGAGGATGATGAAATGATGAAAATCTTTTCTTAAATTTTAGCAGATGAAGGGTCACTTAACCGATCAATCCATGTTTCCTCTTTATTATGTCACATGATTTTAATAAAATCTCTCTCTCTTTTCCCATTCCTCCTGCCCCCTGTTCTTATTCATTTGTTAGCACCTTTATTTTCAGGTATTTTGATAAGAAAATAAACTTATACTTTATTTCTTCTAATAAATTTTGAACATGGTGAGTTTTGCTCAAGTTTTACAGAAAGACGGAAATTTTGAAATGTTTTGTAATATCATGAAAATGTTGCCTAAGTAGAATGGAGTGATCTTTTTTACCATATTCACAGAAATAAAGGCAAAGCATTATGTCAAACCACTTTGAATACCAGAAAATCTGCACAGTAGAGCATCATTACAGATACCTAAACGGCAGGAAAAGCCTAATGAGTAGCTGCACCTTAGATGTTATGAGACCATCCAGCCCCAAGCACAGATGCGAAGTTACTCTGAGTATCTAAACAAGTAAACTATGTAGTTTTAATTTTACTACCAACAAAACCTATTTGTTTTTCTCAGAATTCAACACTATAATACTGAAACGGTCTTTTAGCTTGGCAGATCTTAGATATACATTTTCTCTTCCATTCAAAATTAGACAACATGTTAACCAAGTAGCTAACCTGAAAAAACAAAGCAAAGCAAAACAGAATCAGCTTTCCCATACTGAATAATGTATCTACTTCAATTTTGGCAGCTAAGTTTTCTTTTGAGAACTCTGTTTTGTATTTACATTTTCACAGCTTCTTCTAAATCTATTTACTGCAAACCTTACTGATCACGCTCTTCACAGCATTATTTTTGGCAATAGAACAGAGAAACCCAATCTGTCAAAGAGCAAGAATTATGTTATATGAACTTCACATTGCTTATTTTCATCAGTTTTCAATCCTCCATATATATTTTGAAGGACAGATATATATTATTTTTTTTTTTTTTGGTTAGCAAGATAAAGATGAAATTAAACTTCTGCGGCATTGCTGGCTCATAGCTCTCCAATCTTTTAAAAATGTTGAAAAGGTAAGGTCGAAATACACAAAGCATAGAATTCTGACAGGTAATTGATACACCGTTAATTGAGAATGGCTTCGTATACCCTGAACTTTATAATACTGTAAATCAGGAAAAAGATCTTCATTGGTGATGTTTCATTATCAGCGATGTCACATACTAAATATACATCAAGAAAAATGAAGGCTATGATTTGCAGATTTAGTGATGATACTACTTCTGAAAGCTTAAAGATAGATTCTATTTTTCACCAAAGGTGGTTATAAAGTTTATTCTGATAAAATTCTGATGGAATTTAAAAAGATAGCATTTTAAAGTTAAACACAGTCTTTTTGTTTTTAGGACATTGTATTAAAAAAATAAATCTATTCTGAAATATAAAAGTATACAGCTATGCCCTTAAAAAGACAAGATGTTTTCTAGTATGGCTACGAAGAGAGTGTCAGTGAGTAATGACTCAATTCTCAGAAGTACATTTCTGTAATATACAGTTGAGTAAAATGGAGAGAGAAACAATTTGAAAAAAACACCAGGAACTGCAAATCAGTATCTTAATAAACTATGTTAATGGACTAGAATATGTAGCAATAATTTAAGGCATTATATGGTACTATTTGTAATTTATGTATGCAACATTTAAAAAACAAGTCGTGATCTGAAATGACAAGTTCCCAGATGGTATAGCAGAACATATTGACCAGCCAGATGAATAGAAACAGGTTTGGAGTATGTAAGAAGAAATTTATGTGGAATATGAATTCTTATATAAATGATTTTGAGGGGATTCTGTATGAATCAGACCTTATCATTGCCCATATAAGAAGAATAGATACTATTCACATCGTGGTTTTTTTAACAAAATACGAAATAACCTTGAATAGTCCTTTGTCATAACTTTACTGTGATTCATAACGCTGTCTCACTGAGGCCTCTTATATAGCATAAGTATTTAATTCCTGAAATTAAAAAAAATAAATTATCTTCAGAACCTCATGAATAACAGAAGTGCGCTGACAACCCCACCATAGTGGAGACTTCACAGGCAGACTACAGAAAAATTCTGCCTTAGACCTACCCAAATACATCATTGTTTCTATTGTTAAATTGGATGGGAAGTTGTGACAGCAATAAATGTATTGACATGAAGAGACACATTTTAGCAAAATAAATGCAGAACAGTGTTCTGACTTTGGAGATGGGCAATGACGGAATACAGTTCTTTGCTGACAATCATTTCAGAAACCTTTGAAGAAATATGAGTATAGCCATTAATGAAGTACATGGCTACTGAAACAATAATTTCACAAAAGCAGAAGTATAAAATATTTAACAAAGATTAGAATTATAAAGCATGACAGCTCCACTCAAACCTGAGAAGCCATGTCTGCCACATAGAGTAAAAACGTAATAGCTGTGTAATGTTTGGGACTGTCAAAGCAGTGAATTTGACATTTTTCCATGGAAAAGTGTAGAAACCTTATGATCAAAGGTATTCAGAAAATCAAACCAGAAAGTCATGTTCTAACCAGGTTTTTTTTTTATATATTAAGTGATCAATCAGTTCTTTCTGAAATTGTACATATCAAACTTCTTTATGGCAGATGATGAAAAGCGGGTCATAGAATATGTGAAAATCCTAAATATACATACATATGTCAGTAGCAAAAATTGTTCCTTTTATAATAGATTACCTATTAAGAAAAAAGTATAAAAAAAATCAACTAGAATGTTATTGTTTAAATAGCAGGTGATTGTACACTCTGGAAACATTGTGGTGAAAATAGTTAAAAAGATAACTCTCAATAACACCAGCGTGAAAAAACCCACTGATTTTTCTAGGTATTTTAGGGCAGGAATGGAGAAAGTGGTAGGTGTAGAATATTTAGATATGAATACACCATTTAAGTCTCTGGAAATTTACTTTTTAGTTATTTAAATTGGTTTAATTTTTGCCAATTCTGTGAATATTTATGCTGTAGATTATTACAAGTGATCAAATAAATAAATAAATAAATAGATAGATAGATAAAAGAGTAACTAGAAGCCAAACTGCTTTCAAAGGAGAATTTCAGTGTCTGTTCTAGTTGAAATGAAGAAATATAGATCAAAGACCACAAAGACATAACCAGACAGGTCTGAGTCACATTCAGACTGCTTTGACTACGGATCAGTCATGATTAAGTTTTGATCACAGCATTCTACTTTTAAGAGACAGATGAAGTTATATTTTTCGCTCATGCAGACTTGTGCAAGCATTTGTTTGAATGCTCTCATGCTTGTAAGTTCTGAAGCAGAATTTAGCTTTTGCAGTTAGAACAACTAAATCAGGAACACAGGGACAATTTTTAAACGTTTCACAGCACATTACTGCCCTAGAACAGTTCCCATTGTTCTTTGTAAGATGGGAATGTTAGAAACTACAGACCTAAATCAGGTCTTATTGCTACAAAACCCCGCTATGGGATATTTGTTTTTCCTTAGAATAGATATTGAAAAATAAATAATTCAGTAATAGCAAATAAAGAACAGAGAGAAGAAACTCATTTCAATGTAGACTCTGTCTCTATATAGAGAGAAAATCCAACAAGACATAATTGTTATATACTGGATATTAATACACCCACAAATTGTGCCAATGGACAAGCAAGATTGGCAAGTACACCAACTTTTTGCTAAAAATACTCCTGAGGAAGCACAACTGTAAGTTAGAACTTTGTCTTCTGCTTATTCATTTTCAGGATCCATTGAAGCCTCTGAAGGCTTCTTAAGAGCAAATCTTTCTGAGAATTTTTCTCCCTGGAGCTGTTGTATGCTCACATTCAAATGTTAGTTGTGTTGTGATATATTCCTCCTGAGGCCAAGTTTATTCTTTTCAGAAGGGGCTGGATTGCTGATGCCAACAGACTGCTGTTGTCTGCTGTTACAGATATGTGATCCATCTGCAAGGAAGACTATTATAAGCCTTCCAATGCTCAAAGAGTTATAAAATGCAAGGAGCACTTTGTAGATGCCACATTCTTCCTGAATGGCCCTGTATCAGTCTGGAGAGTTATAGACAGAATATAATGTTTATTTGTTTTAGTCCAAGGCTTATTCACAGTCAGATTTACCTACCTTTGAATTTTCACCAGCTGTTGTGGAAAGTGTCTGATGGAGGAATTTTCAGGAACATTCAACTTTTATTTGAGGAAAAAAAGACATTTTTTTCTACCTTAGCAGGTCTGTAGTCCCATCATTAGGCAGTCCGGCCCAAACCATGACACCTTTATAAAGAACAAGGAGACTGACATTTACTTGTCATTCTGGGGAACCCCAGAACACGTAACCTTTTTTAGGTTACGTAAGCATATAGATACAAAAAAATATATTTAACTGTTGCTAAAAGAAACTGCAATATAAAAAATGAAGGGAATTTAACTTTGAAAAAAGGAGTCATCTTTGTAAAGACAAAAGGTGAGTGTAAAGGCTACTTAACAGTACCTCTTATATACACAAATACACATATATATATATATATGCATGTGTGTCTGTATGTGTGTAACTGAATGAGAACATGTGCTCCAGCAGCACACGTAAAGTGCTCCAACTGTACATGGGCAGTCAGAATAGAGAACCAGACCAGAAAGAGTCTAAAGGAACCCTCCCTCCCAAAATGTGCTAGTGTGCGCATTGGTTCCCCAGCACCTGGCCTTTATGCTCGCTTGGGTTATACGATTGATCAAAGTAGAAATGTAGAGAAGACCCTTGAGGAGCATGAGAGTCTGGTTGGTGGTGTGGGAGAAACAGATTAGGAATAGAGGAAGAGGAAAAGGAAAATACAGAGATGAGAACTGGAGACAAAGCAAATCCTAAATTGCTGCTTTCTCGCAAAGGAGATTATATTTTTAGTAATGAATGATATAATCTCTTAAAGCTGACGTTTGTTGATTTTCATAGTTTTGTAAACCTGTTGAGTAATAAAAGATTTTCAGGTGAAAGGACTTCTGCCAGGCAAATTTGTATTTAGCTGATCTTCTCTTCCCTCTGATAGATCAAAAAATTTCATCCCTTTACATCAGATTAAGCATATGCATATATGTATGGTGAGCATTTTTTTCCTGAAGATGACCACAATTTTATCTGTGAAATCAGTGCCTATGTGTGATATTTTTTTTGTTGTTGTTGATGGAGTTTTATATGCTGGAAATGTAATTCACTTCCTAGCTTTGTTTACAATCCAAACTACGTGTATTTGCAATGAAGCTGTGTTTATGACAACACTGTCAGCAAAACTCAAAGGTTTTTTAAAAGTGCTTCAGCTATAAATATAATTACAAGATTTTTTTTTTTTTAATTTGGCTGGACTATTAAAATAAATTAGAAGAAGTCATTTAAATAAATATAATTTGTTTAAATAAACAGTAAGTTTACTTTTTAAAAGTAATACAGTGCAAATTTTGTACAACTGCACTTTTTTGTAAGAAAAATCTTATTTCAGTCTAGAACAGTTTTATTTCATATTTAGAAAGAAAAGAAACATGTGTCTGGTCTTAAGCCAAAGTTCTATTTGCTGTATTCCTTGAAAAGTGTCCTGCAACAGTCTGGGGGTAAGGTAGTGAACACAGAATAAAACTACACCTAAAAGAGGAATATATTTGCTATGAGTTTATCATACCTCTACAGCAATGTTTTTCAGTCTTTGTTCTAAGATATGATGTCTCCACATGGTCTTTAAGGATCAGGGCCTATTCAATTTTTACAGGGATTAATTGATTTTATAAAATAACACACTAACAAGTGATAAAAGTCATAAAAATGGAGATTCTAATATGTTTCCAAAAAAAAGGAAATATTTTCCACATTTTTTTCCTGTTCATTGTTAGAAAACAGATTGCTTGCATAGGAAATGAATTAAAAAGTCTAAAGCAGTAGGCCAAATTTTAGTGATCTCCAAGTCAGTATAGTTGTCCAGTTTTGCAGAATTAAAAATACAAACTATCAGTTTATTACAATAATTAATGTTAAGGCATTAAGAATTGGAAACGTTAGGGCTTGCAGCTGGTTTATGCCCTTTTTCTATTATTCTCTTTTGAGAACACTGGAGTGAACTAGGGCACAAAACTGATTCAGAGATGTCCAGAATATATATCTGACATCTGGTAACACCCAGAAATCTTTGGAATCATTATCTTTTGCATAATATAGCTGAATTAAAAAATGCGCTTTCCATCTTGTGCTCGACATATTCTTCAATCTTATAGCGATTTTTTTATTAGCCAGGGTGGCAAAGGGTTCATATGAGGGACATAGATAAGTTTGAGACAGAAGAGTTTATTTATACGTAATCTTGCATGGGGTATTTCTTCATGAAACGCTTTTTCAAGATCATTACTAAAAGCAAATTGGATGCCAATTTTGGTTTTACATCAGTTCTTACTGCTATAAATAATATGATGTTGGTGAATTTTGTGCAGTTTACAGTACATGTATTTCATTCAGTAGAAGCTTTAAGTATAAATATCACAATTTTTCAGAGCTGTCTGATGAGTAGGATGACTGAGTACTCTCTCAAGAAACACTGGAAAATGTACAATTTACACAGTTTCTGAATATTAAAGTGCTAATCTAGTGCTATTGGAGGATAAATTAATAGAATATTCTGCAAGCTGGTAAAACCTGTAATTATAATTTTGGATGCTGACACTACCATAGAAAAGTAAAAGCAAACTATAAGAATAAATGTGTATCAACTTGAAGTTGTTGAGTGACAAAGATCAGCAAAAAATAAATGGTGTAATACCTTCTGGTACAATGGTTGTGCACTGTAGGAACAAGAAATAGCCTAAAATAAACAAACAAATAGCTAGTTTTTTGGTATTAGAATTTTCATAAACTTTTCACTTTTTAAGAACACCCCATAAATATATGTTTCGACCATGACCTACTTTCCAAAAATTTCTATGACTTATCTAAAACAGTGCTTTACTGATTTGGTCCATATTTTGTAGTTTACAAATAAATTTATAGGAATATATCCAACTAGTACAGTTTAGGGATTGAGAAAAGGCACAATAAGGATAAGGGGATCTATTATAAATCATATATCAAATCTATATCTATTATATATCATAATAATGATAAGGTAACTATTCCTTGCTCTTACAAAAATGCAAAAGAAAATCCAGAACTAAAGGCACAGTAGAATATAAAATAACATGTGAAGTTTAACACATTATTAAAAATAATTAGGGATTTAACACTATTCTGTCATAATTCTACTGTTTATTTTGTAAACTACTGTGTTGCTGGTATTATTACAGTGAAGAAGACATCCATCTTGCCAAATGTCAAAATTCAAAAAAATAATGCTCTAAATCCATGTTAATCTCCAGCTGACAACCAAACTAATTGTTTCAAATGTTCATTTTAAGAAGTGGTGATTACCTTCATAGAGGTGCCATTTTCTTACCATTGACTGTAGGAAGTTCATGGCTCAATTTTTATACTAGTGTTGTGGTTTAACCTGGCAAACAGCGAAACACCACACAGCCATTCGCTCATCCCCCGCAGTGGGATGGGAGAGAGAGTTGGAAAAAAGGTAAAACTCATGGGTTGAGATAAGACCCTTTAATAGGACAGAAAAGGAAGGAGAGATAATAATAATGGTAAAAGAATATGCAAAACAAGGGATGCACAATGCAATTGCTCACCACCTGCTGACTGATGCCCAGCCAATCCCTGAGGAGCGGCCACCATCTGCTCTGACAAACTCTTAGATTTATATAGTGAGCATGATGTCCTATGGTCCCTTTCACCAGTTTGGGTCAGCTGTCCTGGCTGTGTCTCCTCCCAGCTTCTTGTGCACCTCCAGCCTCCTCGCTGGCAGGGCAGTGTGAGAAGCTGAAAAGTCCTTGACTTAGTGTAAGCTCTGCTCAGCAACAACTAAAACATCAGTGTGTCATCAACATTATTCTCATCCTAAATCCAAAACACAGCACTATACCAGATACTAGGAAGAATATTAATTCTATCCCAGCTGAAACCAGGACAAATAGTCATCCAGACCATTAAGAAGGGTGTCCAAATTTTGTCCTCCAGTACAACACACCGATCCCTTTGCCTGTCTGGTCCTGGAGATCTCACAGGGAGAGGGAAATCACAAGTAGATTTCATGAAATATTTTGGCAGTGACGGATGCCCTTTCTTCCTAAAAGCTTCAAAAACTAGTACATGTGTTTATGCATTGCATGACAGTTCCGGGGAGTCACAGTTGTGACCATACAGACTAACTGTGCTATGAATGAAAAAAAATCCAGTGAAAAAACAGCAGCAAAGATTTTATCCCTTCCTTAGAATCAGAAAAAAGCTTGCAGCTTGCTCAGATGGGAAATCAAATATCTCTGACGGAAACTGCTGGGTCAGGGACCTTCAAGGATCTAAAGATTCTTCACAGTATGGTTATTTCAGGGATAGATAGTGGTTATAGGTGACTGGTTAGTAACTTGATAACCGACAATTATTCAGATGAGACAAAGCAGGAAATTTTAATTAAATTAAAAAAACCCTTCCACATATTAAAAAATAAAGAACAAAATGGGATGAAATAACAGACATGGTTACTATACACTATCTTTTAGTAACTCCCTACTTGCTTAGACTTCCTGTATTATTTAGAAATGTTATATTGTCTCAGATGAGTATGACTGGCTGACTGCAAACATGCAATCAAACAAAGGTGATCAACTACCCAGGGAACTACAGGCCAGTCATTCTTACCTCTGTGTCCTGCAAAATCATGGAGCAGATCGTTCTGGAAACTCTCCTAAGGCACGTGGAAAATAAGGAGGGGATCGGTGACAGCCAATATGGCTTCACTAAGGGCAAATCGTGTCTGACAAATTTGGTAGCCTTCTACAACAGGGTTACAGTGTTGGTGGATAAGGGAAGAGCAGCTGATATTTTCTACCTGGACTTGTGCAAAGCATTTGACACTGTCCGACACAACATCCTGGTCTCTAAATTGGAGAGACATGGATTTGATGGTTGGACCACTCAGTAGATAGGGAATTGGCTGAACAGTTGCACTCAAAGAGTTTTGGTCAACAGCTCGATGTCCAAGTGGAAACCAGTGATGAGTGCCATTCCTCAGGGCTCAGTATTGGTACTGGTGCTGTTTAACAACTTTGTTGGTGACATGGACAATGGGATTATGTGCATCCTCAGCAAGTTTGCCGATGACACCAAGATCTGAGGAGCAATCGACCCGCTGGAGGGAAGGGATGCCATCCAGAGGGACCTGGACAGGTTTGAGAGACAGGCCTGTGAGACCCTCATGAAATTCAACCAGGTCAAGTACAAGGTCCTGCACCTGGGTCACGGATATCCCAAGCACAAATACAGGCTTGGTGGAGAATGGATTGAGAGCAGCCGTGAGGAGAAGGACTCAGTGGTGCTGGTCAATGAGAGGCTCAACATGACCCAGCAATGTGCGCTCGCAGTCCAGAAAGCCAACTGTACCCTGGGGTGGTGACACTGGAACAGGTTGCCCAGGGAAGCTGTGACTGCCATGTCCCTGAAAGTGTTCAAGCCAGGTTGGATGGGGCTTTGAGTAACCTGATCTAGTCGAAGGTGTCCCTGCCCATGGCAAGGGGGTTGGAACTAGATGACCTTTAAGATCCCTTCCAACTCTATCCATTCTATGATTCTATCATTCTATGAACTTACTGAAGTGTCCTATGTTTTGAGAAAAACTTACATTATTCTGGCTTTTTCCTGAAGATGATTTTTATTTCAAATGCCTCCCAATGAAAGTTCTTAATTTTTGAGTTCTAGAAGAGAAGGAAGAAATAAGCCCCCCCTATTTTTTAAAGCTACATTAACGTATCAGTGCTGTCTTTTTAAAACAACCCCTCCCCAACTTTCTGCATTTCTTCATCTTTGTCCTTGAGACGGATACATACTGAATTACCAATATCTGACAAGATCTATATACTACACTTTTTTTACATTTTTATTCTATAAATTAAACCCTGAAAGCTCTACAGAGGGTGACATACTCCCCATATTAAGTCTTTAGTTCTTACAATATAATTTTGAATGTATTTACTACCATACTGTTGTTTGCATGTGCATATGCTTGTGTGTATATGCCAGACAAGGTAAGTGGAATAGCAAAAATATATTTTCTTACAAAAGAGAAATCTTGTTTCCTCAAGGTATACTTAAAAAAGAACTGGAACTATTGTTTTTCAGACTTATGGGCTTTCTGGAGTATAGTCTATGGCTGTATTACAACTGCTTCAATGTACCCATGATACTTGTAAGTATCCTTCTTGCTACGATGTGATTCGTGTCTGGTTTTGGAAGTGACTATGAACTCTAAGCAAAATGGACACCTGAAAATAATGGAGATAATAACACTTTTTTAACTTCTCTCCTGAAATATTTTTTTTTTAAATTTATTACTTAGTGAAATAAAACATAGGATGTGAATTTCCCATATACTTAGAAATATGATGAAGTTTTCTGTCTTCAAGAACTAATTTTATAGACTTAACTTTATACTCATTGCAGTAAATATCACAGGTTAAGAACTGTGATAAAATCAGATCTTATTGGATAGATATTCCATGTAAAATATTCTTACTTCAGTATTGTACAGTCTGCATTAATACTCATTTTTGCTTCTTACTAAATTACCATAGCAACACTGCTAGATATTTAATCTCATTTTCTAGTATTTTTTCTGAAGGATACGAAGAGTGGCAGGTAGCAGATAGCTCAAGACAGTAGCAAGAAATGCTAGATTATCAGAACATGTTAAGGTAGGTCAAATGAATCACAGAGATGGGTTAGTGCTCATATTTCTGTGGTGTTCTGTCACTTAAGGTAATCATCAAGATTTAGTTCTATTGATGACTGCAGGAAGCCCATAAGACTGCTAATAAAGAACTGTTATACAAAAAAGATTATATACATTTCATTTATAATATGACCTGATGTGAATTTACAGCAAACTAACAAGTTCAGCAGAAACATTGTAATACTCGTGTACTAGCTAATTTAATGTTGAAAATATTTATGGATCTGTTTCCCTTTATCAAAGGCTAGTGGTGATAAAGGATGCAGAAAAAATTTCTTTCTGGGAGAAGCAAGGGTCAGAACTGGGAAATATACATCTGGCCATCTTGCTAAAAAGTGACAGTCATTACACCTTCTTGCATATAGTATATCGTGCAATGTATTCATCTTTTCTTAGAGAAATGTCACTCCTTGCTGACTTGAAGAACTTTAAATGTCTTTTAGATTAATCATTACCCCAAAACAGTAAATTCTCTCTCTCTCTACCTCTCTGCTTAAACACTAAGAATGGCAGATGTGAATGACAGATAGATGTTTAAATGTAATAAAACTCATGTACAGATCAGAAAAATAAAAATAGGAAATAGTTCCAGGACTGTATTTAAAAAAAACTTGTGTAATAAACAGTTCAAGAAATCTAATGAAAACCACTTTTCAAGAAAGTAGTGAAAGAGTTTTGGTTCTATTATTAATCATTATCTTGTTTGCTAGGCATTACATTTAATCCCAACACTTGGAAATCAGATTTACATTACAGTTTTACTTTAAATAATAACATGACAGAGACCACTGTGTGCAAGTTATTGCATGAAGACGATGACTTTGGAATTTTTCAATGAAATGGAAAATCATCAAAGAAAACAAATATATACAGACTTAAAGCTCACCACTAATACGGCAGTCTTTAGGAAACTTGGAGGAAAATGTTCTTAATAGCTGTTGGGTGTATTTTTGAGTATTCATCCTGAGATCTTTTTTAATGATTATTTATTTACTCAGACTAAGAAAGATTAAGAGAGCTTAAAAAGACCTGCCTCAGAAAACTCAGTATTGTGAAGGCACATTCAGGTCCCTTCCCTGGGCCAGGCAAAACAAAGTGTTGATGTAAAAGATGAGGATCACTATGGAAGTACCTTAAAAGTAATTACAAGTCTAGAAAATATGGTACAGAGAAAAGATGGAAAGACTCATTGCTATATAGTTCAGGGATAAACATAATAACCAAATACATATGAAGTTGATGCAAAGGAAATGGAAATAATTATTCTTCACATCCATAGGACAAGAAGTGTAAGCTGAATAAAAATGTATTTAAGATCCATTTGGGGAAAAAAAAAAAGAAGGCTAATGATGACAGTATTTAAGCACTTTAAGGAGCCTGCAGATGTGTCATTGCTTTATAAACAATTTAGACAAAATTTTTGTCAGACAGTTTCCCTGTTAGCAAGGTAGAGTAGAACCTTGTTTAGAGGAAAGGAATTAAACAAAGTTGGGAGGTAACTTCCAGCTCAATTTATTTCAAATCTACAGATCTGAGCCTCCCACATTCTGGTGACACAGTTATATATGTGGTACTTGCAATTTTGAACCTTTCATTTTTTGTTCCAATGTTTCCACCTCCCTCCCCCCCAAAAAAAGTTTTTTGTTTTTCACTCCTAAAACAACATAAGAAAATTTGAAATCTCAGTCTAATGTCACTTGAATACCAGTTCCCACCTAAGCTACAGTGAAAGTCAAAATCTTTGCTTTCATTAAAAAATATTTCCTGTTAGCTTGTGTGGATGTGCAGAAACCATTTAAAATAAAATTTGTCCCTGTCTATATGCAATTGATAAAATAGCTCCAAGAATGCAAATTGCCACAGTTATTCTAACAGAAAGCTGCTACTTTGAAGTAGTAAGCTTCCTCCAGAACCTCAGCTCATGGTCCTAAGGGGAGCTACTCTTGCTATGCTGTGATCAGCATTTTGGAGTGGTTTGACTGGCTTTTCCGTAATTAAGGGGAACGATGAATTGTTCTTGTCTGTGAGAAAGATCCAGATTGCCTCCAGAGAAGATTTAAGGACATTCTGCATCTCTACCTGAAGGCTAGCACTTTAAGAGAAGGCACCTGTAAATCACACTAGGAAAATTATGCAATGGCTTTGTCATATTTGGGGTGGGCAATACAGTTGTAAGTTGCAAGCGAGGAAATAGGGGAAGTTAGAGACTTGTGAGTGGGAAAATACAATTTGTTCCTTTCCCATGAAGGTGGCAGAGAAGGGATGCAGAGGCTCTGAATCTGGGATTTGGGTAGAAAGAGACCAAGGTCTCATAGCCTTAATTTATGAAGTACGGAGCTTTTATTACATAGAGGAAATGGTATGGCCTTTGGAAGTTTTCCAGCTGAAAAGTAAGTCAGAGTATAGAGTATTGTATTTCTAGCTATGTTGGTTTCTCTAGTGGTTCAAAGAATATAAAATAGTACAATTTATTACCTGGAAAGAGACCAGATATATTGAAGATGTGTCAGGATTAGCATTTTATGCAGGTTTTTAATCAGAGCATTACCACATCCAACTCGGTGACACAACATCTTTAAGAGAAATGGGCAGGAACTGTATACTCCATCTCTGCTCTACTTGTAGTGCAGTAAGAGGCCTAGCTGGTACAGCATTAAAGATCACGGTGCCCAAGCTTTAGACTCAGGCTCAATCAGGACTAATTGAGTTAAACATTAAGAATTTGGATTGTCAGTGTCTATGATTTTATTCCAAATGTTTTCCTTTTTCAGTATGTAATATCCAGTGCTTAGTTTTTTCTTTCTAAATTAACAGTTAATTCTTTTTGACTTGTTCCTGCTGACCAGCAATCTACAAAACTACATCTTAGAGTCAGAGCATTTCTGATATGTAGTGTTATGCATATATATTCCAAGGTGAATGCGAGATATTAATAAGAAAGGCAAAAGAATCTTAGATTAAGGAATCTGAAACTAAGGGATATTAAAATTTTCAGAATATTTTGTACGCCTCCAACACATGAAATTATCCGAAATACCCGATATTAAAAAAAATAATAAATAATTCTTTGACAGTACCAATAAAATTGCACATCTCATTATTTTTAATAATTCATAATGCAGTATCTGTTACTCCTTTTGAACTAATCATATGTTCAGATTAATATAAATTCATGTACTGAGTCAATCTTATTCTAGGAATAGGTTTACAATCATTTTCCATATGCATGAGGATTTCTGCAGTGTAAAGCAAGCCACAAATTCTTCTCAAAGAAATAACTTAATTTCCTCTGTAATTTTGACTAAAAAAAAAATTGCACAGCAAATTATAATAAAATATCAAATAGCGTTTTTACATTATTATTAAAAAAAAAAAAAGCAAACCCACAAACAATCGCCCCCCCAAAAAACCCCAAACAAACCTAAAAATAAACTAAAAAAAACCAACCCCAAAACTGTAAAAGAAAGAGTGTAATATATTTTCTGCCCATAATTGACATAAATGAATTACAGGAATGTGTGCAGCAGTTAACATTCTGCCTAAAAAAGATGTTCACACTGAGTTCTCTGGAACACATCCAGGTGTTCCTGAACTGTTACCATAAAGATTCAGGCAAATTTCATCAAAGAACTTTCTTTCAAAATGTCACCAGGCTAGGAGCCATCATTTAAATGATCGGATTTACATCAGTGGTGGCATGCATGTCAAAAGTAATTAAAACACCAGCGCCCCCCAAAAAACCCAAACACCACAGCAAAAAAACCTCAGTCAAATCTCTCAAGTCCCATAGAAACTATGATCAAGTTAAAAAACGAGCACCTGTCCTGACTTTCAATGAACCTACCACTACCCAGGTGTTCTAATTTAAAATTAATGTAATATTGTGAAATGATTTATTGAGAATTACCTATGGACTCATAGCAATGGAACTGTAGCTCTTTACAAACAGGAAATGGAAACTAAAAATGTATTCTCATACAATTTAAATCATTCATGATGCATCTTTATCCAGGATAAATCAAATAGTTCCTTAATGCACATCTATTTTTGATTTTTCATTTGTAGGCAATGATATCGCGGGAGGTAAGAAAAAAAGAAAAAAGAAAGGTCTAGTTTGTTATAAGTTGTCCCTCAGGGTGTTATCTCATTCAGATCTCTGAGAGAATGTTATTATAGGCTGCAAGTAAGTATAAAGCTTTATATATATATAGTTGTCTTTTTGTCAAATGAATATACTTTGTTTGAAAAATCCTTCAAGTCACCTCAGTCTACCATCTTAGTAGTAGAATGCAGAAAAAAAAAAATAAAATAAACAAGTCTTTCTGACAATATTACGTATTAATGAACTTTTTTCAAACAGTTTGTAATGCACTGCATACCCACACATACTACCTGCAGGACCTATGCTAGTCAAAAATCCACTCTCCTTTAGAATTGCAATATTAGTTCTTACATTATTTATGTGGTTTATAACAGACATTCTCACTGAATTGTAGTGTGCATTGTTATTCAGCTATCTCAATTACACCTGGAATACAAAATACCCTATTAACTATTTGTGGTTTTGAAATTTTACTTTTTTAATAGCTTCTCAGCAGTAATATTTTGGACAGGGAAATCATCCTGCAAATATAATAGCAACCATTACGTGTTCCCTCACATTATTCTGTTCAAACTTAAAAAAAACCCACAAAAACAAACAAACAAAACCCACTCCCCCCAAAACAGGATAAAAACAAACCTCTATTAAAAACTGAAATTCAGTTTTCTTTGTGTGAACACAATTTCACTTGTAAAGGCAAAGCAACAATGGGAATTTCTGCTGTAACTGAAATTCAGATTTAGATAGACATATCACAGTCCACTGCATGGGATTAAATTTAAAAGATTATTTTGTAATATATTAATTTATTTTAAATCTCATGCAATATAGAAAGGCATTTTTTTTCAAGATTCCTACTTCAAAGGTGGGCCTTACACATCATATCATAGAACAAAGTTGGGCTGACCACATGCATCATCCAGTTGTAAATCAAAAGGATACATATTCAAGATTATAACTTCATTCTTGAAAGTATACGTTAAGCAAAATCTAAAAAGGGATGAATTTGCACAAAATATATTGACTTCATTGCATGGAGTCTAAATATTCAAATTTATATTTCGGACATTTATAAGGGGTTCTAACTGAAAGATACTAGGAAAGTAAGCTGGTAAGTGTGATCAATACTTATGAATACGTGTATAACTGTGTCAGTAATTAACATTTATATGAGTTAGTATGGTCACACGTATTACTGTACACATCTCAAATACCAGAGACAGCAGAAGATTTAGATACATTTAATCCATCAGTTATGGACTGGAAATATAAACATCCAATTGTCATTCACAAAGGCACCAATGGGACAAGGAGCACGTCACACGTTTCTGTAAGATGAAGATAAGTGCATAAGCCACAGTGATGGAGATAAGCTGCTTTGATTTCTGGAGGGCTTTTTTTCAGTACAAAAAAGGTATTGAAAAGCAGTTTGCTGAAAGATAAAGCATAATTAGATAAAAGAGCAGGAAAATAACCGCAAGCTTGATGCAATTTGTAACTTAACTAAATTCTGAAGAACTTTTCAAACAGAAGATCTCATTTCACAAATGATGAGCACTTCTGTACTGCACAATACTTCCCCTTATTTAAACAGTGTCATCTTGATTAACTCACTTATTTTCATAACATAAGCAAAAATTAGGACTGTTAATTACTCTGAATTTACAAGGTAATTAATGTATCCATGGTATGCAATAACTCAGAGGAAAATGCTGAAAAATTTATTAGTTTGAATATTGGAATTAAGAATAGTAGGTACAAATTTTCCATTTTCTGACACCTTGCATAAATTTTCCTATTAATTAATTACAGTCATATTTTGCAACCAATTCTACCCTCAGTTAACTCACTGATGAAGACCTTCTTAACCTTTTTGCTGCAGGATCGGGACTGGAAATGTCTGCATGCAGTTGAGGCCTTAAGCAATAAATATTAGTGAGACTAATGAGGATTAGATATCTAAGTACCTCCTGTGATGTACTGTAAGGAAGCAGATCATGTCTACTCTGAGCAAAAGAGTATGGTACAAAGATCTGAGTTACAAGACACAGTACTAGGCAGATGTGTTGGCTCATCTAGCTGAACTATCATGGCACTGCATAAAAATTAGCAAGTCCTTCCTGCACTCTGTAGGATAAAGACAGACAAACTTTGAAAAGAAGGAAAAAAATCAACAGAGGGATGTTGAGCGATGTATTTTGGGAGACTAGACAGCTCTGCCTCTTCTGGGAAAGGAGTGAGAGCCAGCTGCTCATCCTGTCATTCATCCCTCCCGTGCTCTAGGACGTGAGGAGAGCCTACCTCGCTGAGAAGGGATTAAAAGCAATACTTTACATGGAAGGAGAGTAAGGATGAGAAGGACCTTGTTCAACAGAGGAAGATCCACTCCGTCACACAGAGCTCATTACCTAAAAAATGCTCCTAAGGAATTTCAAACAAACAACAGACCAATTGTGGAATTGTTTTTAAATGCAACGATGTACTAAAGTAGATCCAGAGTGTTTATTTAAATTACTGCTTGTTCTTATTTAATACATTAAAAACCTTTAATTTGAGGTGATTACTATAACCTAAACCCATTAGAGTGTATTACACTTCCTTTAAAAGACAAAAGTATGAGGTAGAACATATTTGCTGCCAAAGCTTTAAGGAAATCAGATTACTGAACTAGCAAAAGTCACTGGCTATGCAGACAGAAGCAATCTGCTGAAGTGCTAAACCACTTCTGACAGCATCTGCTCCTTCTGCAGGTGAAGAGAGAACAATTTATTTATTCTAAGTTATCTGAGTAGACCAATTCAATAACTAGGTTGCTCAAACGTGAGAAACCAAATGGGAATGAAAGAGAAAGCAAGCAATTTCTACGCTATGCATACAGACGAAGAGTGCAATAATGATATATACTGGTGCTAAAATCTTAGACGATGAACTAACCAGAAACATTAATTTGCTAAATACATGCAATGATATTTTTTTCTAAATAAATCTCATAAATGTAAAACATGTTTTGGTAAATTATTTTTCTTGTATCCTATACAACTATTAAGGTTTTATTTTAGACTACTATTACTGCATTAATTTAAAAAAAAAAAATCCAGTTCTTTAAATACAGGCCTTCTCTGGGCTATGGTCTAGCACAGATTACAGATACAGCCTGGCCTGGACCACCGAGACAACTGTGAAGAGGGATAATAAACCAAAAAAGGGGATATATATATCTCTTAGATTAAAAAATCTTGAACCTTGTGCCCTGTATTTTTGTGTTGAACATATATATATTGCTATTTATAATTCTGAATGCATAGTGGAAATATAAATTTTGATATAAACTCTGTCTTAATGTTATTTATTGTGATTTTTATTCAAGTAAATAAAGCAAACAGCAGTAAAGATAAAGGTAAGAAGCTTACTGGTTTCAGTCATACTGTGCGTTATCCTGTGCTCAGTAGTTTTGATACCTGGTCTAACATTTCGGACCAGGGACAGATGTCCTTGATGTCCAGGACATTATGACTACCCATTCAACCCATTCCCTCTTTGTACGATTGTCTGTGGCTGATGAGTCCTTGAAGGCAGGTTAATCGTCTTTCACCACGGAAATCACAAAATTTTCAATATCCTAATCCTCCATTAGCAGTCTAAGTACACTACAAGGAAGACTGTGTTTTTCTACTGGGTTCTTTAATCCTTAAATACAATAATCTGCCATTCAAACATATTTTTCCTCGCCCATTTCAAGAGCTTCTCAGGACTACAACTTCTTCTGCATTGTCTCTTCAGTCTTTTCTTCCAGCTTAGTTACTTAGCTTCGAAAATACAGTTTTTTTCCCCCATATACAAAATGGTTGTTGCTTTTAAGTAATACTGAAAATTGATGAGTGATACTGTTCCTTACTTAAGTCCCTAGCAAAGATCCCACTGAATAACAGTTTTTGATAGTAGTACTCATTCATTTCAAGCTTGTAAAAATCCCAACATTTGTGCATCAAGAATTTTACAATAACTTTTTGGGCCTTACTCTACTTCCATTTAAGTCTGTGGCAGCTTTTCTAGGCACGTTAATGAGACTCCATAATGTTCTTCAAGGTTTAGCGATAAGGAAGCTGAAAGGTTGGGGAGGGGGAGAAGAGGGGGGTAGATATATATGAAACGTGTTCAGAGGAGTAGAGAAATCATAGTGCAAATGTGACTACAATAATAATGATTAAGAAAACCAGTAGAGATAATCAGTGCAAATAAAATGGCTCTGAAGATTAATAGAAGAAAATAGACATTTTTTTTTCCCCAAGTCTTTTTAAGGGGCATAAGTTATCAGTTGAACTTGTACGGCTTCTAAAAAAGGAAGTTAGTGATTTACTGAAATGTGAATCAGCTGATGCAAAAATGTCATATAAGTTTTTAACTGTAGTATTAGGAAAGAAATGTCCCAGAAAAAGACATAAATTTCACAGGAAGAAAGAAAAAAAATGGAGTTGAAATGAGGATCAAACCAGGATGAATGGTCTGATCCTCTGAAAGCTGCCAAAATGCTCAAGCCAAATGGAGCTTTAATCTGAGGAGAACAGAAAAAAAATGGGCAACTGTTAGTAGTATATCCAAAAACTTATTGAGAGCTGGAAAAATAATGTGAGCAGAGAAAGTTAAATGTTGTCACAGTATGTAGAAAGTGATTTAACAAGACTGTAGTAAAATAGTCTCATAAGACCAATAACCTTTACTGCAGTGTACTGAATATAAACTTGAATCAGGTACAGCCTGAAAACACCAAGAGAGCTTTGACATTAATTAAGGGTATTTAGCATTGATCTTTAATAAAGAAGTCTAGTAAATTGAGGGTAGGAAAGAGGTTATTTTGTTTAGATACCAAAAAGAATTGGTGAGATAAAAGCTATGAATATCCCTTCGAGTATCTTGCCTTTAGAGAAAGTTTTGCTATGATAGAACCGCAAAGACCAGTAAATAAAGTTGATTTGTGAAAGGGTCTATAAGAGAGAAGTATCGTGTGCCTGGGAAGGTAAAGAATTGCAATTAATCAGTACTATGATAAAGAGTATCTGAAAATGGAAAAGCTTGTAATGGAAATATAGGTTATGAGTAGTGTACTGACCCAGGAATTTGTGCTACTGGAATCAAATCTGTTTGTCCCTTTTCCAGAACGTATAAGTATATTCAAGAGTATACTTACAAGCAATGTGTACGTATCATGTGCCCCTTCTTTAACAAAGATTTTTTCTGTACAAAACAGTGGATTTATTGCAGTGCAATGACAGTGATACTTGCAGGTGTACAGGTTGGAATACTCCTGGTGTTATTACTGTAAAGCTGAAAATCCAAATAAATCAAATAGATACATAGCAACATACTTGATCACAGTGATGCTACTGTGCTTTATTTATTTAAAATATATATTTATAATTTATATTTCATTACATTATATGTTTGACACAATTTCCTTTTTGTTATTGTGGTGATTGTCATTCTGACTGCCTGCTTAAAAGGAAACATTTTAACTGTGAGATACATTTGTGAACACCACTGGTAGACTTTTTTTTTTCAGTTATGTGTATTGTATTTAGTGATGGCCAGCCTCCCACTGTCCACATCTGCTTTCAATTCACAAGCAGTTGGTGTAAGTCACGCTTCGTCGGCATTTTGTTGGCTTGCTATTCTGTTTCATCTGGGAAGCCGTTATACGAATTAATAGAAGCAGAAAATATGTACACTCCCTCTTTAAATTTTCAGCAGGGATTCGGCTTTTTTAACTTCTGCAAATTGCACCATTAAATTGCATATGTTGGCCTGTTGAGCACCCATGATTGAAGAAATAAGGAAAAATGCCCATAAACTTCATGAACTAACTTACTGAAACTGTCGGTGAAATAAACCAGCAGACTGTAATACTTCCCGTCTTTAACTTTTTTATCTCAGTTCAACCAGCTCAACCACTGGAAAGCTATGTAGAAATGCAGTGTATCATGACAATTATACTTAGTGGCACGCGTGTACACTATATATATGTACATACAAGCTCCCTTTGGCTCAATACCCTTTCTTCTTCAAAGATATGAATTGGAAACTATCAAAGTAATTTCAAAAAACTGTTGAAAAGAGAGAAGGTAAATTTCCTCAGTAGAAAAAAGTGATCAAATAATGAAAAGAGGCTAAATTAGTAATTTATTAATTTACCTATATATTTCTTTCAAAAATTTATGTTGTGAACTATCTAGTTTGTTCAAACAAAATTCAAAAGGAAACAACATGAATTTAAACTCTGTAGGAAAAACATCCTAGAGTGGCATTATGTGAGCAGTTCCCCCATACAATATACGATATAACATGTTTCTTCTACTCTAGCAAGAACAGAGAAAATATTGGAACCTGGGTCTATTTTTCTTGTTTTCTGAGACCAGAGAAAGGTCTGTAAATTAACCTCTAACTCAGAGTTGCAGAGAGATATTTATTTTGCAGAAATGTACATACTATTTGCTGAAGTGAAATTCAATAGGTAATAGTGATCCATTTGGGGTGTTGGGGGGTGGTGGCATGAAGGACAAAGCCATCAGCCCTGAACCGTGCTGCTTTATATTCAGCAAATTTGAGTTCTGAGAACTTTTTTACAGCACAGTATCTACATTCCTGGAGAATTTCCACAGAGAAATTAAAAATTAGAAGCTTGAAAGAAAAGATAATTGAATGTGATTGGAATTGGTATTCAATTCGCTGACATTTCATTATTTATTTCTGTTCCAAGTGAGAAAACAGTTAGTCTTTTCCCATCATGAAATATGATTTTTTTTTGAATGAAATGTGAAATCCATAGTTGCCTTCGCTCATTATTTTGAAGCAAGCTGAACCTCTGTGTAGGCTTTGCAGTGTTTTATTCTGGTTGGACTGACTGAAAACCCTATGTAGAAGGCAAAGGTGTGGCCTTCCAGATGAACTAATGGTCTCACTGAAGGCTTTTTCCAGCAGTGCTTGGCCAAGGAAGTGTACACACCTTTGAGGGTGCAAATAACAGGAAGTATTCTTATTGCTCATACCTACATGTCTGCTTGGCCTGAAAGCAGACTTTATAATCAGTAGAAAGAAATGTATCTTTTAGAAAAAAAGATACACCTGTATATTTTTCTATATCTGCCTTTAAATAGCCTAAACAACATCTCAGAAACAAGTATTTTTCACCATTGACAACTGAAGGAGTTTGCCTGATTAGCTAAGATTGACAGAAATATAAAATTAGGCAAGATCAGTCTCACTCACAGAGTAGCTGGACTAGCGTTCTCAGTAGAAGGATCTTCCAGACATGTCACATTCACGCAAAAAATTAAAGCAAACTGCCATAAATTAATTTACCAGCACGCTTTTGTTTTCCCATACTTTCTAAAAGTTAAATTATGCAAACTAGTTACAAGGTTTTTAATACCTCTTGTGCAGGTACGTTCGCACTGGGGAAGGGAATGGCTGCAAAAAAGGGTCAGCTAGGGGCTCGTTTTTGAGGCTATTCGAAGCCGAGAAAAGCGGCAAACCCAGGCTGGTACCCGGCATTTCCAGGGGGCAGAGACAGCTGAGGAGCCAAGAGCAGAGCCAGCATCCCCGGCAGCAGATCTAAACGAGGTTGGGATGGGACCACGCCCCCTCCCTCATAAAAGAAACCCTTCGGGAGAACACCGACCTCATTGTTGCACACTGAGTAAGCAAGCAAGGAGTGGGAGTTGCCTGGGTGTCACCCAGGGAATCACCCGGGAGCACCATGACAAGAGTGTACTTCCTGGGCTGGTCTTCTATGATGGTCTTCTATCATAGCCTTCCATGATGGAATGACTGGATGGATAGATGAGGGGAGGGCAATGGATGTTGTCTACCTTGACTTCAGCAAGGCATTCAACACGGTCTCCCACAACATCCTCGTAGGGAGGCTTAGGAAGTGTGGGTTAGATGAGTGGAGAGTGGGGTGGATAGAAATCTGGTTGAAAGACAGAGCTCAGAGGGTCGTGATTAGGGGCACAGAGTCTAGTTGGAGGTCAGTGATGAGTGGTGTTCCCCAGGGGTCAGTACTGGGTCCAGTCCTCTTCAATATATTCATCAATGACCTGGATGAAGGGATAGAGTGCACCCTCAGCAAGTTTGCTGATGACCCAAAGCTGGGAGGGGTGTCAGACACAGCAGAAGGCTGTGCCACCGTACTGCAAGACTTAGACAGACTAGAGAGTTAGGCAGAGAGAAAGCTTATGAAATTCATAAGGGCAAGTGTAGGGTGCTGCACCTGGGGAGGAATAACCCCATGCACCAGTACAGGTTGGGGGCTGACCTGCTGGAGAGCAGCTCGGTGGAAAGAGACCTGGGAGTCCTGGTGGACAACAGGATGACACCAATGTGCCCTTGTGGCCAAGAAGGCCAATGGCATCCTGAGGTGCATTGAGAAGAGTGTGGCCAGCAGGTCGAGGGAGGTCATCCTCCCCCTCCACTCTGCCCTGGTGAGGCCACATCTGGAGTACTGTGTCCAGTTCTGGGCTTCCCGGTTCAAGAAGGACAGGGAACTGCTGGAGAGGGGACAGCAAAGGGTTACGAAGATTAATAGATTATTAGGGGATTGGAACACCTCTCTTATGAAGAAAGGCTGAGGATTTGGGTCTCTTCAGTCTGCAAAAAAGACGAATGCGGGGGGATCTTATTAACGCTTATAAATACCTAAAGGGTGGGTGTCAGGAGGATGGGGCCAGGCTCTTTTCAGTGGTGCCCGGCAACAGGACAAGAGGCAATGGGCAGAAACTTGAGTACAGAAGTTCCACCTAAACATGAGAAGGAACTCCTTCACTTTGAGGGTGGCAGAGCACTGGAACAGGCTGCCCAGAGAGGTGGTGGAGTCTACGGCTTTGGAGACATTCAAAACCCCCCTGGATGTGTTCCTGTGCAACCTGCTCTAGGTGACCCTGCTCTGGCAGGGGGGTTGAACTAGATGATCTCCAGAGGTCCCTTCCAACCCTACCATTTTGTGTGATTCTGTATGATTTTTTCCCAGGATATAAAACTTCAGTTTAAAATGTATTTACTTCTATTTTCTCCTTTTCTACTTAGAAAAAAAACAACACACCCTCCACCCCCCCCCCCTCCCCCGACCCCCACACAAACCCCAACAAAAAACCTAAATCATCTAAAGGTCTATGATTTTAAGTACTTTTAACAGAATGAACCATAAATCTCTGTGTTCTGTGTGGTTAAGTATGGCTGACAGTCTTAAATTTGAGATTAGGCATACTTAGGCTATGGCATTAAAAGCACTCTAGTCCTCATATTCAAGTAAAATTAATTGTCAGTGAAATCAATATATTTTTGTATCACAATTCTTGGTTTTGCTTGCATGTTTCCTGACAACTTTGTGTTAGCTTATAAAAAACTTCCATCACAACGTTCTGAAGGATCCACTGTATGCATTGACTGTGAATAATATATTAGTCACAGTAATATCAGTTTTCATATATTGTTTTTGAGAGCCTTAATACATGACATTTTCATTTTAAAATGAAGTATATTCCTAATACAGATAATATACCTGCAATCAAAATAGTTTTAAATTATTGAGCTTAATGGAGTTTAACGCTCTTGATATTAGATAGATAATAAAAAAAAAAAAATAGTACAATCTCATACAATTAAAAATGCTTTCCAAATGTTACTTTGGTTTGGTTTGGTTTTGTGTTTTGGGGTTTTTCATTTGTTTCTCTTTTTCTTTTTCAAAACTACGTTTTATGAGGTCATTTCCAGACATAATCATGAGTAAATATGACTTCTTTTATAGCTAAGGTAAATGAAGCATATCTTCAATTAGAAACTTTTGAAAATGTATTGTGGTAGCCCACTGAGAATGGAATTACTTTTCTTCACAGGTTCACACCCACTCCTCTTTAGAAGCTCATGGATGTAGATAAGTGCTGCAAGTACAATATCTTTCTCTTCAGGTATTTTCAGCCACTGTGTACTTCAAATAGCCTATCTGATGTGTAGATTGGGATATTTCAGAAATATTTTTGTGCTTCCCTTACACTAGGTACCCACCTTAGTTTTGCTAAGTAAAATATTGCTGTAAAAGATAATTAAGAAAGTATAGCTGTTTATGTAGACATAACTGTAATAGTTTGCACCCTATATGTAAGAGGAAGCAAGTTTTCAAATTGTTTGCCACGGTCCAGCAGGAATCCCCTCTGCAAGGTGGACAACATAGCTTTTCACAGTGTGGTCGTGCTCTAGTCAACCCCTCCGTCTCTTTCTCTCTGTGCCTCTATGTAAATTGTTTCAATCTCTGACTTGATATATGTTATTCATAGTAATAAAATGAATGTGTTTCAAAAACAGAAAAATCAATTATAGCTGAAAGGTATTTAAAAAAAAAAAAAGAAAAGAGACTTTAACAATAGAGTGTTTTATGTTCTTATGACAGGTTTGTACTGTCAGTTGGAATCATTAAAGCACAGTAAGACAAAGTAAGATAAATTTAGTGTCAAGAAACAAATTACAGTTAAGGGCCAAAAACCTAGTGATACTCTTGTAGAAGAATTACATATGGAAGCTTTCAAACATTTTCATATATAACCAGTAATTAAGGTTTTATAGAGTTACTTTCAAATACTCAAAGTGAAATCAGAAAACCATATCTATAATCCCTCTGTATTTTCTCACATGCAGTTTTTTTTTTACTTACTAAGCTACTGTTGCACACACACAAAAAAAGAAAAGACAATACTAACAACACAAACAGTGTCAGGATACAGCTATGATATTTTTGGCTCTCTCTCTTTTCCCCACACAATTCCTGGACATAGTTAGGACCAGCAAGAACATTTCCAGCAGGTCACCATGTATGTGGCCTACCTATTTGAGCAGCTAAGGGAGTTCACTAGTATGTGACTAGACACTGTCAGTTAACTGCAGATGAAAAGGACAAGCCCTGACACTATTTAGTGTATTAATACTGATGTAGTCACAGACGCTAGGCTGAGAAACATGGTATAAAGTCTCTGTCAGTTGAATCTAAAGTCCTCAGCCAATAACTTTCAGGTCTTTGAACCCAAGGAGACGATTGTATTAATATCACATTGAGATTCTAATGAGCTCAAGACTGCTGTTATAATGAGAAGACACCCAAAACAAAATGAAAGGAAGCTTCCTGTATGTCAGAAAGGTCCTTTCAATACCAAAATAAGAGGTTGCATCCCAAAGAGGGATAATGATCAAAAGATGTTGTAAGTACTCCAGAGTTCACACACCTGTGTTTTTATACTTCATAGAATCACCTAGGTTGGAAGGGACATTTCAGATCATCTAGTCCAACCATCAACCTAACACTGACAAAAACCATCACTAAACTGTATCTCTAAGCACTGTGTCTACCCGTCCTTTAAACACCTCCAGGGACGGTGACTCAACCACTTCCCTGGGCAGCCTGTTACAATGCTTAATAACCCTTTCAGTGTAAATTTTTTTTCCTAATATCCAGTCTAAACCTCCCCTGGTGCAACTTGAGGCCATTTCCTCTTGTCCTATCGCTTGTCACTTGGGAGAAGAGACCGACCCCCCCTCTCTACACCCTCCTTTCAGGTCATTGTAGAGAGAGATGAGATCTCCCCTCAGCCTCCTTTTCTCTAGGCTAAACAACCCCAGCTCCCCCAGCTGATCTATTGAGGATTAAATGTGGAATACTTCAAAAGCGTTGAAGAGAGGGAAACAACTAAGACCTCACATTTTCCTAACAGTTCAGGAAAAGCATAGAATAAGCATTTTAAAAAGTATTGGCAAGTAGATCATTGTGAATTGCTGCTTTGCAGAACAAATCTAGCTGATGTAAAAGTAATCAAATCTGAAAGTAGGATTATTCTTTTGAGCATAATTATCCTATTGTATCATAAATCAAGCAAAGAATGATTGATTTATGGTTAAACTAATAGTTTATCAGTTGTTGGTGTCAAAAAATGGGAGATGGGAAATAATTATCTTAGAACTTCCCTCAAAACAAATTATATACATAAAGATTTATTTCATCGTCATATCTGAAATGTGCTAGGGTAAGAGAAGAGGCCTTAGGAGCTTGAAACAATACTAAATCAGCCATCCTAAGTACATTTTTGTTTTAAGATTTTAGTTTGATTATAATTTTTGTTTGATTATAATTGAGACTACTCAGAAAGCTGTACATAAAAGCTTTTTCTCCTTCTGAATCAGAAAAATAGACAATAACTCACATTTCAACCAAATTCTAGAAATAAAAATGTTTTCTTAGTAGAAAAAAAAAAAGGAAAGAAGAAAATAAGACTGTTTGTATAGCAATGAATACTGCCATATCTCAGAATTACTCTTTGTCTTGGTAAGATTGCCCAAGGGGAGAACATTCAGTAGTATAAGTACCTGTAAATAGGAGTTGATCTATGAAATGGGATACCAGAAAACGCCATAGCTTCTATATAAGTAAGCTGGATATTTCTTATTGTCTTTTTTGGAGACGATGGACAGAACTGGCCTTCAAGTTTTCCTTAAGATTTAGTTCTCATTTAAATGTTTGATTTCTTTTTGCAAAATAACAGTGTCTTGTTGAAAGTTGCAGAAGCTTTTCTATGGTTGTAGGACACATATGAAACGAGAATACCTGATTTTTGGTTCTTACACATAACAGAACATATGTATGTACATGCACGTGTATAGTGTACAGAAGTATATATATATATGTCAGTGTATATATATATATATATACACATATATATAGTAGCTGACAGAGTTGATTTTAATTAGTCCTAACCTGTTGGGTTTTTCTACAAGCTCCAGCCTAAAAAAGCTATTAACAACATAATAGCAAGACAAAACACCAAGTTTAATTTGGAAGTGTAATTCTGACATATTCCCACTGTTAACTACAGTAACCCTTTTCAGAACTTATAAGGTATACTACTTCTATTTCATATCTTGATATCATATCGAAGACACAAGCTGTTCATACAATCCGAGAAACCATTTTGATCACCACTTCCTATTCTTGTTTAATGTTAACACACGTGTGATGATCTTTAAACTTCTTTTTGTGATCTTCTCTGCATAGCAGACCTCAGTAAAGCTACAGGAAAAAAATCTGTCTTCTAAGCCCCATCTATCTCCTAAATTAAATTATTCAAAGTTTGAGTTTTTAAGGGACACATTTTCAGGCAACATTCGCATCCTATTTTGATGATAATAGAATCTGTTAAGACAGGCTTTTTGTTCTGTAACAGCTGTTACAAAGACTGAAAGCTTGATTCTTAATGTTCACTCTACTCTTATTAGGGTTGATGACAATAAGATTTCAATGAGGATTGAAGGACTGGATGTAAAAGTTCCTAAATATTTCTTAGGAGAAACAATATTGTTGGGGATTTTTAAGAGAAAGTATAACTGATAGTTGTAGCTTGACATGATTTGCAATAAAAGTGTTTAAGAATTTTGAAATAATGTTTAGCTTAAAAGTTATTTTGTTTGAGCTCATTTTACTTAAAGGTGTTGTAACTATGGGATTCCTCTCACCTGTGTTTAAACATATACCTTACAGACATTTACTTGGCTGAAGCTCATCATCTTCGGCTCAGCCCCTGAAAAGATCGTGGAGCCCAGGCTCTTAGAAACCATTTCTAAATATTAAAAGGTTTTCCTGGACTAAAAAAACCCAGAAAAACTGACTAGATCTAGCATTGAGAATAGTTGCCTTTTGAGGAGGCGGTTGGATTAAATAACCTTCAGCATCCCTTTCAATTAACATTTCTATGACTGTGCTTGAGCCATGCACTCTATGTTTTTGTTATAGTCAAAGGAGACGTGTTGTATTTGTATTTTGTATCAGATGAATTCCACCCTTTGTGTCATCTTCCTGGACTATACTAAACACCTACACAATCTCAGAGTTTATATCTCTTTTTTTTTGTAGAGCGCAATGATGGAGATTTTCTACAATTCTTTTCATAGAATGAAACAAGCCAGTCAATAATTATCTCAGAAATCCAACTCTGCCCGTTTGTAGTAAGTGACCAGTGATGAAGAAATAAGCTACTTCCTTAACACAAATTGACTTTTTAAAAATGCAATAAATTATTAGTGAGGCTACTTTCCAGACACTGTTCTTGCAACACTGAGGGAAGTAGCATCAAAATTGACACTTCAATAACAAACATAAAAGAATGGAGTAAACAGCTCTATTTGTATGCAACCATCAAGCATTGCTGAAATCATGCATAGCTTAATTACAGGAAAATAGATATTTGAACATCTAAGTTCCAGAAATGTCATGGGGACTTAAGCACATACTTGATAAAGTTCCTCAGCATTCTGATGAAACATGTTCCTAGGGTATGATCCAAGACATACTGATTTCCTTCAACAGGTTTCTGGTAGAGCCTTTAAGAAATATGAAAACAACTTACTGATTTTGATCTGAAAAAAATGAAATTATTTTGGAGTATACTTTTTAAAAACTATTTAGTTATTAAATTATCGTTTTATTCTATTTTTTTATTTTATAAGGTATTAATGATCTGATTAACATACTGAGTTTTAGAAATACTGGTACAGATGCTGTTTTAAAGTGCTGAAAACATTGAAAGGACTGTGAACTCAAACTGCATGAATTGTACAGTCTGCACTTATACAGGTGTGTTAATGCCTGGGGTTTTAACTTACTATAAATCAAAAAGAATTAGAGATCAGTCTTTCTTAAATGTGAAAGACTGGAGGTGGAATTGCATGTGTATTATGAGGAAACCTGGATGCTAGACCTAAACTTGGATACTACAAGAGGTTTGTTGCTGGTCAGGAGTCCTTGAGGAGAGAGGAAGCTGCCTCACTCCAGGCTCCTGCTTCCTTTGAAGATTTACACGAATACTTTTCTGGATTCCACAGGAGGAAGCTATGTGCAGCAGACCCACGCTAATTAGTGTTTTCTACTTCTCGTTTCCTTAAGAAAAGCTGCTCAATACTACAGGAATGTTGAAGAACCAGCTGAGCTTTGAGGGTTTGACTAGTTGTTTAATTGAAATACTGTTAAATTAGAAAGAGAAAAGGAAACAAAAAAATGTAGGGTGGTGGAAGGTGGGAAACTGGAGTATACCATCTCTGAGAAAAATCTCACTTCCCTCAAATATATTACTTCTCATGAAAGAATGCATAGCCTTTTTTATTTTATTATTCCAAGTCCACAAAGGCAAAAAAGGGGCAAAACCTTTGTACTACGTTTGCTTGAACTAAATTTGACAGAAAGAGTAGTTTCATCTTGTAAAATTTATTTCATATAAATCTTGTTATCTTATCAAGCAGTGGTGATTTTAATCACCTTCACAATTTCTCCTGTGAATCACAAACCTTGCAAGATCATAGATGAACAATTACAGGGATCTAAAAATTGTGCTAAAGAAGTTATGTTATTTCCTGTAAACACCTCATATCCATTATTGTTTCATTGTGCTGTTATCAATATTGATATTTTTTAATGTGGAAGCAATTATATTAAAAGTATTAATTGCACAGGAACAAGCAAAGATTCCCATAGTTGCTTGTAGATTAAAATGGAAGAGTGTTTAACTACAAGGTGCCATTCATTTCTCTTAACTATGCTCCAGTTATATTGTAGCAAAGTAAAAAAAAAAAATCTATCATCATAAAATTTATAATGTAAACAAAATATTAACTAGTCTCTAAAAGTTATGTTTACAGGGGCATTCTAATATAAGCATGAAACTAAAAAATTTGATGATCTTTGCGTTCCCCTTGCTAATAGAATTATAGTGTGAAATCCACAACATTTGCTTCAGGGTAACTAGTTTAATACAAAATGCATATGTAAATCACATAAGGAAATTTTCAGAATAGGTTTACATGAAAATTGAATCACATTTGTTATATTAGGCGAGACACAATGTCAATTACCATATGTCTTGCCTTGTGAAATTCAGTCGAAGTATTTGGCAAAGCTGAACAGTTCAGAAGCTGCCTAATTAATACTTGCCTCAGTGCTTGCTTGTAGGCATTGTTTGGGGAAATTTTAACATACATTATCTATACCTACTCATTCCAGTAACACGCTACCAAGCTATATTAATGCTTATGTAAATGTACATTATAGAAACATATACCATAAAGATACAACACTCCTAAAAGCTTGTTATTTGGCTAAATAAATCTACCGAGCTACTGTTTATTCAAATTTAGTTTGGAATATTTTTTCTTAGCTAGAAACCAGGCTATGCATCTGTCATTTCCTTGTCACATAAAAACACAAAAGGGAAGATACTACAGCAAATGAGAGACTGGAGATAAGTAGTTAAAATGTAGAAAATGACAAGATAAGGGATCCAGAAATAAATGAAGAATCCAGGGAAATCACTTTGAATAGAAATGAGATCAAAATGGCAACCTAGACAAGATGTGTTAAAGTGGAGTGAGACAAAACATATTTTTGGTATCCATGTACAGTCTTCACTTTTATCTTCACCTCAGGTACTGTGTGCCATGGTGCAGTAAGTTCTTTTGCAAATAAACTCCACAGTTCTGACTTATTCAAGCAAATATGGAACAATGGCAAAGGTTTGCTCCTGACATTATTGGGTTTTTTTTTTCAGAAATATTTGCAAAGAGTTGCTTTTTGCACATGCTTAGGTATACTTGGAAAATCTTATCTTAACACCTTCAAGAGCAAGGAATAAAGAACTTGTGTTATGCCCTGCGAAGTCATTCATGCATGAGATAAATTCATCATCAAGAGGAATATATGAGAATACATTAGTGCACTCAGTCAATTTATTTGGGATGGGGTCCAGGGAGTTTATTTTTAAAGTGGTGTGCAGGAGGTCTTCAGTACTCACAGACATTTTGCTGAGGTATACTGTTAATAAATAATTTGATTTGTGCACACATGTCCCTTACATGGCTTTAAAGATTTATTATTTAACGGCTGATTGAACTTAGCAGGTGAATTGAAACAGGATGACATGGGACCATTGCAACTAAGTGCAAAATGGCAAATTCATCACTGCACAAGCTGTGTCTTAAATGCTAAACCTATAAAGCCACAAAATAGATGTGGGTTTATGTGTGTATGTTTACATTGTCTATTTTTAGGTCATAAATTAGATACTTAAACTAGGATGTTCATTTCCATAGTGTCCTTAAGGTTTAGCTAGAAAAGAGAAAGACAGAAGAGAGCAAAAAATTCCACCATGGCTGATGTGGAGCCAGAATTTATCCGTGAAACTTGAGGATACAGCTAACCTCATCACATCTGCCAAAAGGAGTATTTTTGCCCTCTTCCCTGTGTCAGCACTGACATTTGCCTAACCCTCGTCAGTGGTCTTGTTGAGCAGCTAAACTAGTGTAAAACTACTTACTTGTTTGTTGAATGAGTCCTCTGCTCTGACCCAGCTCGTTGAGCAGCATACAAGTGTCAATGCCAACACGAAGGGGGCTGGAAGAGCACGTAACTGGAGCAAAGCAGCTAGATCCTAGGTCAGCATAGCTGTATGTGAAACCAGAGTCTTCCAGCAGAGAAGTCAGAGTTTCTCTCTCATTCGCACTGTAATATGAAGACCAGTTTTCTAATGCAGATCCAAAAATTAGTTGTCCGAAGTCAGGCACTCCCCTCTCTCTGATTTCAGATTTAAGCAGCTGCACAAAGGCACAGTCCAATTTGTTTCAGCTTCCATTACTGGCCTTATTTCTCACAGCTTCTTGATTTTTACATCCCATTCACACCCTGTTTTCCTCCTAATTCTCTAAGATCCTTCCTGGACCACCTCCAAGTTGTGGTGTCAACATTCATAAATCTGATATGAAAGAAACGAAAATGTCTACCTTAATTATATGTCCAAATGATTTTGGGGTAGATTTTTACTTACTCATTCCTCTTCACTTATTTTATAAATACGTTTTTTTTGGTTCTCATTCCTTAGCCCAAAAATCATCTTCAACTAACATGGCTAACAGGAATGACAGCAAAAGTAATTAACAAGAATGTAGTTATATAAGCCAAACCCCCCTTACTTTTCCAGTCATTGGTGATTTCATTCAAGAGACTGAATTCTTATCAAATTAATATTTTTTGTGAGGAACGTTTTTGTCTCAAGGTCATTTGCTGCTGTGCTTTAAGATATGGTTTAAGTTGTTTTCTTTTATTCAATGGGTTTTCTCTCTAACCTCCTTACTTCTGGGGATCATTAGAATTTGAATATTAACAATGCTAATAATATAAAACCCCTATCTTTTTCTATTCCTGGAAGACAGGTCTGTCAAATAAGTTATCTAACAGGTAGATGAATTGAGGATACCAGCAATAAATGCTTTACTGGCTGCCTGGGGGACTTCCTCTACCATAATGAAATATTTCTGCAGTTAACATGGAATCTGTCAATGAAAAAGAAGGTTTTCCTCTGTTCTTTTTAGCTATGAAGTCTACTTCTTTCCTTAATACCTCACAACTTATGAATAACATATCAGCTCAAGGTCTAACACAAGAAATAGTGTGAGAAAAAGTTATTTTCATGGTCTATATAGGAAGAAAAAAGGTTGGCTTTTATTTTATTTTATTTTATTTTATTTTATTTTATTTTATTTTATTTTATTTTATTTTATTTTATTTTATTTTATTGTAGTTACTCCTTTTATTTTTGTTAAAGGCAAGCAAAAACAGTTTTCTGCATTATGTTTTAATGGCTACTTTTTGAATTTTTGACCACGAGGGTCCAAAGAGGGAGCGTATAGAAAAAAAGCCTTGATTTTCCCCATTGTGATCACATAAACTATAAAAGTTTACAAGTTCTTAAACTCACATTTCTCTAGCAAAAGCGGGCCCCAGTAAAGTTATATTTACCCTTCAAACAGGCCACTAAAAGTGCTATGATGTCTTCCCTTTCTTCAATATTTTTTTCAATATTGTGTTGTTGACTTTCTTACATTTTCTGTAAGCATGAATAAAATCAGAGCAAAAAGAAAAGCATCAACAACTTGAGGAGTTGTCAAGTTCTTTGAAATTTAAATCTTTGGTAAAGCAATGTTTCTTGATGGAAGAATATTGAAATAACTGGGTGCTTCCTTGCACAAGAACCAGCCTACAGCATGGCTGAAATGAGAAGATGATAACCTGCAATACTGTCTATAATAAATTCTTTTCATCTTTCAACTACAGACACAATCAGTCATCAATTAAATCAGGACGTGTAAAAGTTTAGATGATAAACATTTAAGAAGGTATTCATTTAAATTTTTATAAAGAAGAACCAAATTTGAAGAATAATAAGAAAACAATAATTAAATTCAAAGAACATTCTATGTAAAATAACTATGAAAAGAACAAAATATATGGACAAGTGAAAATATACTAAATAATGAATGTAGCATTTCTGAGATTACAATTTAAGATTTAAGCAATTAATATAAGCAATTTTAATTTGCCACTGGTGAACAAAGTCATGTACTTATGTCATTCTATGATAATTTTTTTGTGAACCTTGCTTTCAACCAGTGACTAACATGAACAAAATAAAACATAAAATATCTTCTAGACAGAGCAAATGTATCCTTACATAATTTTCTGTGGAACACACAACTGAAGCACCTTAGCAGTTCACAACTACTGATAATTTTCTTTTTGCAGTTCCTTTCTGTGGCATGGAAATAGTATTACCTTTATTTTACAAATACAGATCAGTATTCAAATAAACTAAAGTAAAATATTTCCATTGACAGTAGGAAGCAGGTAGGCTGTCAGAATCCTTAACATAGTTAAATAAAATATTTTTGTCCAATTTCATAAAGAAAATCACTGAAATCTTTGTTAAATTATAGGTAACGGGAAGACATGAATAGATGCTACTCAACTCTGCCTATGGTAAATGACTACAAGAAACAATATTTCATCACAAGTGTAAGTATTGGCTACTGCAGAATTATTAAATCCTTTAGCATTTGTAATGTTGGCATTTTTGTCAAGTTTTCCATCAAGCTACCCTGTGCTGTTTTTTAAAGCTGATCTTTTATCAAACTTAGAACAAAAGCTCTTGGGTGGAGCACCTTCCCACTCTAGTAATAAATTGATATAAAAATATAAAAGCTTTTGGGCATCCATCTAAAGAAAATAGAAATCTATTATATTATAGCCCTGGTCTTTCATTAAAACTAACTTTACATTAACGTGACAGAGGAGAAGTGCTGGAAACCAAATTCTAGCAATTCCTGTCAGTATAAATGAGGAGAAAGTTCTTATTTTAGCAAACTTTCTAATTTTTTCCCCTTCATTGCTGCATTTTTAACTGTTATCTTCAGGGGTTCTGCAGCCATTGTGAAAATTGCTGTCATTAATTCTTAAACAAACCCACTCTTATAAAAAACCCCAAACTTTTAGGGTCTCCTAAGGCAGGTTAGCTTATAGATATAGTATAAAATGACACATGATTCATGAGCTGCCCAGAAACTTTTTCTCTCCCAGACAGAACTGCTGGCATTTTATCACCACTAATTATCTCCTTAGAACACTTCTTGGTATAACAAGCTATCAGCTTCATAATCTAGGTCCCAAATGTCTAGATTAATAACATTATGTGAGCAATATTCAATAGTGAGTCACAGAGTAAATTCAACGTTTGCAAACGTCATCTTCTGCATCCAGCCCTTTATCCTCTCACTTGCAAGAGTCTAGTTTATCTACCAGACTCTTGCAACTGCTGTTTTGCTTATTGAAGGGAAAAATATAGCATCATGGGTTTAACCTCCAAAAGGTGAACTCTGGCTATTGTCATTAAAGGAACATGGTTGTATAATGGCTTTTATAAAAAAAAAAAATACAGCATTTATTAAAAAAAATATTAAAAAATTATTCTCTTGCAGAGTTCTAACCATTTTCATTCTATTACCAACAGGGTTGCTTACATGTTTGTGTAGGTAAATGTAACAAGCTCATCTTGCTTCATTTGGAATGCACAATTGAATTGAAAGATCACAGCTGGTCACTGCAAAAAGATGTGTCATCACATCTATACAGCTTTATGCCTTACATGTTACAAATGACACTTTTTTCTTCTTTTGCATAATGTATGCAATTCTTCATTATAACTTTTCAGAATGTTTTACCTATCACTTTCTGTGAGTTTCGTCAGTCAGTCAGACCTTTCTTAAATTCCCACACCTGTCTAATCCTGCTGTTCCTTCTTAAGACAGTCTATAACATCAGTTTGGGGTTGGTATTAACATACTGGTAGAAGAATTGAAGAGTAGTGATGGGGAAGAAAAATCAAGATGTGGGGTTTTTTTGACAAACATTTCATCTTTTATCATTCTATGCTGATAGATAAAACTCCTTTCTTAGAGAGAAGATAGGGAACATAAATTATTGGCTTTGATTATATTTTGCATCTTTATGATGTACAGAAACTGGCTGAATTTCTATGACCACCAGAGTCAGTGGCTTGTACAAGGACAAGTCATTATTTGACTGCCAGTATTTTCATACCTTATGAGATGTTGTCTAAGACAGTGTCAAAAGCTTTACTACAGTCCAGGTATATCACACCCACTGAGAATTATATAAATTGTATTGGTTGATATGATTTGTTCTTGACAAATCCATGTCCCTGTTTTCTTGGCACCTTATTATCATTTAGGTGCTAGCAAATAAGATATTTAATAATTTGTTCCAGCTTTCCAGTTATAAAATTAGACTGTTTGATTGTTCTCTTTGCACTTTTCAAATAAAAGAATTATGATTGCCCTGTCCTAATTTTCTAAAACATTGATATGAATTTTAAAATACATACTGAAGGTTTAAAGATTCCTTTCTTACTTCCTTAAGGTTCCTTCAATTCTATATTTATCTCAAAGTACACCTTATTCTGTAACTCCCTCTCAGGACCTATTCTTACCATATTTTCATTGTGTTAATTATTTGTTCATCACAAATTTTCATGGGTATGTGAAGAATTACACTGCCTAAAGCATATTTTCTGTGCCTCTAGCTTTTCACTGAAATGATGGGGCTATAAAATCTTTCACTTTTGTTTCTCTTTAGGGTGTCCATATTTCTTGATAAACTCTACAATGAGACATGCCAAAGTTTATTGTTTTAGACCAACTTTTCTCCAAGATGGTATCTTCAGAATTGAATTATCTTGTTCTGCCAAGCAGAGAAGGTTAACAAGATTGTGACTACACAAGCACAGAACAAAATCCTAACAGGTTTTGCTTTGTCAGTACAATTACAGTTGTCAGTACAATTTTTAGTAATCAGGCAGACTAACTCATATTGTGCTTTTCATGTGCAGTCATATAATGTTCCCTTGATGACCCAGGGTAGGGTGGATTTCCTGAAGGAAGGACTAGTGTGGTGCTGGTTTAGTTCTTTCCACATCATGGTCCCGGATATGGAGTGACCCGTGAAATCGATCTCCAAATTTTCAGTCCCTGATGCCCCTCCAAATTCAAAGACTCTGTTTAGACAAGGGCTGTATCTACCCAACAACAACAGCAAACAACAACAACAAAAGTGTCCACCTGTATTTTTTTTCACAGACATGTACATGAGAAGTTATGTTAAATAGAATAGCTTTATGCTACGCCGAGAAAAGCTGGCTTCTCAAGAATTGCCTGGAAAAAGCTTTGAATAACAGTCTGGACAATTATTTAGATAACGTAATAAATAAAAATTAGTAATAATTCTGGTTATGATGGACTAGAACCCTGGGATTCCCTTCAAACGGGGTGAAACTGTGCATGGAAGAGACAACTTGCTTATCTGAGCAAGATATTCACCTTTGACTCCTGATTATATTTTCTGCCTTTCTCAGGAGGAAGGGTGATATAATGTAGCTAAGGTGTAATTAAATTATTACTCTGTTAGAACTTCACAGAAGACACAACTTTGAGAAGCTTTGGCAAAGCTCTGTCAGCGAAATGAAATGCAGAGGAAAAAATCACAATCTCAGGTTAGACTTAATATATCCTTCAACTGTATTTAAATATTTTGAGAAATTCAACTTTACTAAAAACAGACAGGTGGATAAATGTAGTAATCAAATTTAAATTAACATGTGGAATAAAATTATTGCAACTGGTGAACTGAAAAGCCATAATAAAATATATTCCAGATTTCTGTGCCTCTTAAATCACACAGATTACTCACTGAAAGCAAAGCAAACTCCATTCTAAAGTATATTGACAGATCTCAGAGGCCACAAAGAAGCAAAGTCATATATTAAAATTCTAAGAGGATTATAATGATGATGATGATGATAAGCAGAAAAAGGATAATGTTGGCAATTTTGGAGCCTTTCCACACACTCCTGATGTATATGTAAAAAGAAACACAGGCAGCTGGCATACCAGATGGTTTATATTTGTGACACCCAAAGCAAAAAAAAAGTTTAGACTGAAAAGAAGTTCTCTTAGCACTAGCAGCAACTCAGAATCCAAATGATGATTCTTGCACTTATACTACAACTCACCAAAAAGAAACTGAAAAAGTGGCATTCTTTCTTTGCATTTTAATGACTTCCTTTTAATTCTGTTGTTTCCAAAACCACAATTTTCTGTAAGGGGGGGAATAAAATGAACATACTGAATTTACACTGGTATGAACAGATTCCCCACAATGAAAAAAAACCACTAAAACAAACCATCTTCTGTCCTGCTCAGTACCAGTTTCTGCTCAGTTGCAGTTTCTGGAAACCCAAAGGGCAGTTCAAAATATCATATCCAAAGGAGCGCATTGTTTTTCTTGGTTAGTGAGAGATAGCTTCCCACTTTTAGAAATCTAGTAGTCGGTGATTTCTTGAACCACAGTGTTGAAGCAGGTGCAGTTGGAATGGGTCCAGAGGAGGACCACAAAGATGGTCAGAGGACTGGAGTACCTATCCTATGAAGACAGGCTGAAAGCATTGGGATTGTTCAGCCTGGAGAAGAGAAGGTGCTGGGGAGACCTTATAGCAGCCTTCCAGTATCTAAAGGGTGCCTACAGGAAAGATGTGGAGGGACTCTTTATCAGGCAGTGTAGTGGTAGGACGAGGAGTAATGGTTTTAAACTGAAAGAGGATAGATTTAGTTTAGATATTAGGAAGAAATTCTTTACTGTGAGGATGGTGAGACACTGGAAGAGGTTGCCCAGAGAAGCTGTGGATGCCCCATCCCTGGAAGTGTTCAAGACCAGGCTGGATGAGGCTTTGAGTAACCTGGTCCAGTGGAAGGTGTCCCTGCCCATGGCAGGGGGGTTGGAACTAGATGATCTTTAAGATCCCTCCTAACCCAAACCATTCTATGATTCTCTCATTTTCTCCAAAACCACTATCCAAGCCACCACCTAGAAAACTAGATAATTAATACAAGAGTAAAGTTACAGTTTTCTGTAAGAAAAATATGCTCAGTTCTCTGGCAGGCAGCTCTAGCTAACAGGGTAACAACCTTCTGTGCTGTCTTGATGTGTGCTGAGTTTTTGATGGATCATAATTACTACATGATTTTTCAGCATTCAAGAGTGGGATCCCATTGAAGCTTTTTTTAGAAGTAATGGAGAAAAACAAGACTCTTTGAAAGGAGAACTGTTCAGTTTCAGACGTCTGCTTTAGGATGAGAAGATCTACAACTACAAATGCTCCTTACTTTCACCCGAAGGGATCTTTTTGAGTGACTAGCTCTGTGTTATAGACATCTGCATTTTGTAAGATAAAATCCAAGGGGACTACAAACCATAGGCAGGAATAGTCTTCACAGCTGTTTGCTCATTGATATATTGTACCGTTTAACAATAGTTCAAGGGAGGGCCTGCCATGGGTTCTCATTAGCTCACTGCTGATTATTATATACATTTTTTACACAGATCTATGATTCTGAAATGAAAGCCAATATATTAATAACATGAAAGAGGAGAATAGCATAAAATTGTATCAAAATTAATATCTTGCTAACACCTTATCTTAGGTGTTATCATAGGCTACAACTAGAACACTACAAGACAAAGTTAAGGTGCTTTATTTTACTAACTTCTTGAATAACTTAGATGTAAAGAAAAAATAAGACAGACCAAGATTTTGGGGGACAAAGATAGAATTAAATACAATTACTAAACGTTGCTAAATGTGCATCCCATACTTATATGCACTTAAAGTTCCATCACCCTGATGCCTGTCTTTGAAGAATTCTTAGCTTGTGAAAATTAAAAAGAATATTAACTTTTATAGCAAAGACAAGAGGTGAGAAGGAAAGGGAAATTTTAGTGGGATGCTCTATTCAAAATACAGTACTGTATGCTATGCATAGTATCAGGACTATGAATATGCAATGTGAATAAGGGGTATTAAATCATGCCCTCATTTTGTGAAACTTGTAAAAAAAGGCTAACTTATTACAGTTTTCTTGACATTTATAGTCTTCAGAAAACAGATAAATTGTTTTTCAATATGTTTGAAAAGGACTCAAGCAAACGCTACGTGTCATCGCTTCTCCTAAAGTTGGTAAGGGTCCTTCTGCCTGTTTCAAACTCATATATTGAATATGTGTTGTATTTGATTGGGGTTTGGTTTTTCATACACCTGCACAGTTTCTTTGAAAACTGCCTTCTGTAATGCCTTGCCTGTTATTTAAAAAAAATTCTCACAAGTCTCTAGGATGATTATTAGGTCGTGTAAGTGATCTGATTTTTTTTTTTTAAATCTTTTCACTGTGACATTTGTTGCTGTGTGATGTCAGTGGACAGATGGAAAGTAAAATTAAGTGTCTGTGCATATCATTTGACATGTAACAGTTCATGTATTTATCTGCATAGGCTTTTGCATAATATCTACTGCCATATATTTTTTCGTCACTCATCTCTGTCTGGAAATAATTTGCTTTTAGCTATTACACATGGCTTAATGTAATATTTCAGAAGGGAAAACTGTAGGAATTCTGGACTGAAGAATATTTTTAATTGGTTCTGAAAATAAAGAGAGCTACTTGTTTTTTATCTGGTAGACATAGACCTTATGTAACTTTTGAAACTTGTGTCTTAGAAATTGGGATAAATGGACAGATTGCTTTCTACTCTTCCACATCTTGAGATGAAAACTCCTTCTGGAATTTAATTTTGTGTTAAGATGAGCCTTTAATTAACCTAAAAAAAAAAATCAAACCATTTTAGACAGTTTGAGAAATGGCTGGATGTATTTTCAACCCTGGATATGTGCTGAAGTATGAAAACAATATGGTAACCTGAGATAAAATGTCTTTGCAATGTTTGGCTTTTATTTTTGGTGGGTTTTGTTGTTGTTTGGTGGGGGGTTTTTTGCAGAACATGATGCACTGGAAAATCCTTTCCCAAATGTTGCCAAACCTAGAATGTTTAATGTGTACCCTAGTATACAAAATTTGTGATTCACCTTGAAAAATTCATAGATTTTAGTCAAATCTTTTGAATAGAATGAAATTTTGACATCTAACTGAAACAAGATGAGTGCAATAAAGATAAAACCTGTTGAACTCTATGATTCACCGTTAGTCATCTTATGCAGCAGCTGAAGAAACATAGTTGTGTACATTAGCAGTAGGGTTTTGCCAAAGACACATTGGCTTTATATGTAGAAAGGATAAGAAATGCTCTTATTTGGTCTATGACTTTGATCTATTTTTGTCTTGTTTTCTCTGCAAGACTTCTAGATTTAGTTATTGTTGAGTGTCATTCTCTCTGGGTTGTTACTCAGTCTGCTATTTGCCTTTGCTGTCTTCTTGTTAACTTCCACATTCAATGAGATCAACAGTCACCTGTCTAGGATGCTGTCAGGTTGATCCATGACAATGAAGTGAATTTCTTTCATGTATTCTGTGGGAAAAGCTTTACACAGGGACAAGTGAATACATTGTGAATGGCATAGAGTACAATTCTCTCATGACATTCTAAATTCTATCTTATTAACTAATTAGCTGACTAGGCAACACTTGTCACTATATTTTAGTAAAACTAGGATCCTAAATTAAATTCACTGAGCAATTTTTGTGGGTGAATATCAGTAGTAGAGAATACAGCAGATTATTGTGAAGTGAAAAGAAATTTTGTGGTTGTTTTAAGAGGAATTGATATTGTTTTATTTTCTTCTATGTTTTTGGAACAGCATTAGATATTCATATTTGTTTATCTGCTTAGCTCACTAGAATCAGAGGAGCTATTCTACCAAGCTGTCTGATTCAGGAAAGAGCTAAACAATCTGTGCTATTTGGGGAATTATGCTTGAACATTTAAAGCTTATATTGATTCCAGAATAGAAATTCAATTATCTGTATTGCCTGTGAGGATATTTCATTTCTTTGGAAGTAGAATAAAATACACAAATTAAACTTATAAAGCCATGCAGGGAATAATCTAATAAATCTATTAAACTGGCAATAACATAATTTCCAGTAATGCATGGGCATATCATAACACATCACATTAAGAGTCTCATACTCATAAAACATGCAGATTATTTGTATAAAGAAACCTTGCTTTCAGCTGTAATGACCAACTGTCGTTGTCATGTTACACTTGTTTGCTAGCTTTGTGTAAAATAATTTGGTGATGCCTGTGATTCTTAGACAATTCATCTGATTCTTACCTGCCAAGCATTGTTTCCCTTGCTACTTAGTCCTTTCTGTCTTAGTGCCAAACACTAATCTACTGCCATTTCCTTAGCAATCTCTCTAGTTGTCATCCCTGATGTTATCTTCTTGCTCTCCATCTCTTCCTTCATACTGCAACCATATTTCCTGACACTTTCTGACTCCCATCCTACTCACATATCACTCATTACGTGGTTATGTGTCCAGCTGAGGACACACATAACTTTATTCTTGTCTACTAATTCCTTTCTCCATGTCTTGCTTCTTTCTGTTCACACACTTGACAAAGTGATTGGCATCTGCTTGCTACAGAAGCAGAATTCAGCTGGTTTTGAAATAAGAGACATGCCACCACTCTCTTAGGTGGGACAGTTGGGGAAATTTGTATTTCTACAGCCAGTGAATTTTCATTAAGTCTACTACGTTTCTTTCTTCTGTAAACCAAGTAGATTGATTCAGCTGTATGTTGTAGACTGTGCCTGGTATGCTCCTTATGAGGGATGAGAAGAGAACTTTTTGGCTTGGGTGACTACTATTTTAACACAATGAATGAGATGACTATGTAAAGATAACTTTATCCATGTTTATAGCAGGAGAAGTAACAGCGAGAAAAAAAGAAATAACTGAGACAAAGCACAAGTACTGTCCTTTAAAGTTTATGCAGAAAACTCCTTGGAAATCTTGAGATGTGCAGTGGTAAAATGAATTGATTTCCCTGAAACTTCTTAATTGTAAAATTAGTTTCAGAAGTCAGGAAGGAGGTGGATTCCCCATCATTGAACACTTTTAAGATTCAGCTGGACAGTGCTGGGCCATCTTGTCTAGACCGTGCTTTTGCCAAGACATGTTGGATCAGATGATCCTTGAAGTCCTTTCCAACCTGATATTCTATAATTCTATGATTCTATGACAAAAATGAACTTTAAAAGGTATGTAAGATAGAAACAGAAAATGGACATATTTTACACTGATGTGGCTGTCTCTATAGTTATATATTTATTGATTATTATGTTTGGATCAGGTGCACACTTCTTAAATGAACTTTCAAATTGTCCCTGTGTCCTACAATTTGGTTCATGCTGCCAAGCCATCTTGGAGAGTGCAAAGCAATTTCTTTCTGATTAAACTAAATTGAAAAATGCACTCCAGGAACACATGTAAAGTACTGTAGCTGTTAATGAGCATTCAATCCACTAAAATAGACCTGTTTGTTGTTGTTGTTTTGTTTGGTTTTTTTTTTACCTTTGTCTAGGTCTGTTTGGGTTTTTTTTGTTTTGCTGTTTTTTTTGTTGTTTTTTTTTTTTTTGAGGGTAAGTGGGTGCAGTCACTACCTTTGTTAGAAAGGGATCAACTTTTATAATTGTGACTATGTCAGTGCATGTCTCTTTTTCACTATCCTTTGGACTGAGGTGTAGATTTAAAAACACAGGGCTACGGATCAGGGAAAGAATGTCCTACTTACCCAGACATAAAGAAAAACAGTATGTGAGCCAGAGGATGAAAGACACAGTACTATAAACACAGTCTAAAGAAAAAACAAAGGGCTTAAAAACACACCAAATGTGCATAGAGTGCATATAAGTGAAAGTATAGCATCCAATTTTAGACAACATTATTTTTTCATGGCTATTATATTTATTTCTTCTGCATGTCTCTCAGATCATAAATATATTACTTAAATGCAATTTTTTGGTCACTTACTAGCTCAAAAGCACAGATAGTTTTTGAATAACAACTTGAGATACTATATCAGCTAGATCATTTTCACATATGGAAAACTGGCCAAAAATTCTTGTCAGCATACTGTGGAGGGTAAGACTCAGAATAAGAATTAAATAAAAGTTGGAGAAATGTGATTTAGCTCATGTATTGAACTGATGTTACTTGTACATTAGAATAAATCAACAAAGTCTTGAATCATATGCTCAACATCAGTCATATTTTAAAACCTGACCTTTTTAGATTGTTTATGCCAAACATAGGAAACTTCCCAACTGTGACAATGATTTTAATTTTTGTGACCTTTATTTAGTCCATAAAAAAAAAAGACATCTGGAAAGCTTGGATGATTTAAATGTAGAATATTTGTTTTTTTTCAATATGGAATTCTTAAAAGTTAACATGAAAATTTATTTATTAAGGACACCTTTCCATATCCACCTCTGCACATATATAATTAGAATTCAGATGTGTTTTTTCTATAGACTTTATTCTACCATAAATCTCTTCATCTTAAATAAATAAAAGATTGAAAGAATACAAACGTTATAAGCACAGTACTGAAACACAAGAACTGCTGTGTTACAGCCTGATTTCTCCCCTTAGTGTTCTTGAGAAGCCTCCTGAAGTCAGATTTTCAAGTGTTCAGGCTCCAAAAAATCCAGTTGCTGTCAAAAGTAATTTTCAAATCAGCCATGGTAATTTAGGAATTTTAATTTATTTTAAACCGCCTTAAGGTGTTTATCTTAGGTGCTTTTGTAAATGCCACCAAGAAAGGCATAGAGGACAGAGCATTCATTCCAGGGCTATTTTATGTTGGGCTATTTTAGGAATTTGTACTAAGCTCAATTCTAGAGACTAATGTTGCAACTTTAGTCCTGTAGGGGCGGAGATGATACCATCAATCCAAATAACCAGTATGTACCTCAGCTGTAGGTAGTAGTAAACAGAGCAGAAGTTCTGTCTGACAAGTAAATAAATTCCTTTAAATTGCTGGTAACTGCAGACTACTATGATAGACTGGGAAAGGCACTGACAAAGGCATATAGCCTGCAGCATCTCATCTCAGCCTTATGTTCCTAAATATACTGGCAAATACAGTCTTTCATCTCAAATATCCTAATGCAATTGTTTACAAATAGATACAATAAACTGTAAATCTTGGAACTACTTTGAGGTATGTATATTTGAAAATTCTGTCTAATTTTGTTTCTGCGTGAGCTGTGAGTGTGTTAGCAGCTCTCTCTCATGGTACTGTTAATGAGTGTTTGCTGAAGCTGCTGAAGTTCACATGCAACATAAAGATTTTTGTGTTAGAAGTATCTTTCTTGAACATATGAAGCCTTTTTGAGTGCTTGTGCGTATATGTGCATGTGAGGGCTCCAGCCCCACTCCCAGAGTCACAGAAGACAATGGCAGGGGTTGGACAGAACTGCCCATCGTAAGTGAAGATCAGGTTCGTGACCATTTGAGGAACCTGAAAGTGAACAAGTCCATGGGACCTGATGGGATACACCCACAGGTACTGAGGGAACTGGTGGATGAGGTTGCTAAACTGCTCTCTATTATATTCCAAAAGTCATGGCAGTCTGGTGAAGTCCCCACTGACTGGAAAAGGGGAAACATAATCCCCATTTTCAAAAAGGGAAAGAAGGAGGAACCAGGCAACTATAGGCCAGTCAGTCTCACCTCTGTGCCTGGTAAGATTATGGAGCAGATCCTCCTGGAGGCACTGCTCAGGCAGAAGAATAACGAAGAGGTGATTCGGTACAATCAACACGGTTGTAGGCAAATCTTGCCTGACAAACCTGGTGGCCTTCTATGAGAAGGCCACAACATCAGTAGACAAGGGGAGGGCAACTGACGTCATTTACCTGGACCTGAGCAAAACCTTTGACAGTGTCCTGCATGACATCCTGGTCTCCAGGCTGATAAAATATGGGTTTGATGGACTGACAATTCAGTGGATAAAGAACTGGCTTGACGGCCGCACCCAAAGAGTGGCTGTCAATGGGTCCATGTCCAAGTGGAGGCCAGTGACAAGTGGAGTCCCTCAAGGATCACTACTGGGGCCGGTCTTGTTTAACATCTTCGTCAGTGACATGGACAGTGGCATAGAGTGCACCCTCAGCAAGTTTGCCGACAACACCAAGCTGTGTGGGGCAGCTGACACGCTGTAGGGAAGGGATGCCATCCAGAGGGACCTTGACAGGCTGGAGAGGTGGGCCCATGCCAACCTCATGAAGTGCAACAAGACCAAGTGCAAGGTCCTCCATCTGGGTCGGGGCAATCCCAAGCACCGATATAGACTGGGCAGTGACTGGCTTGAGAGGAGCTCTGAAGAAAAGGACTTGGGGGTGCTGGTAGACAAGAGGCTCAACATGAGCCATCAGTGTGCACTAGCAGCCCAGAAAGCCAGTTGTATCCTGGGCTGCATCAGGAGAAGCGTGGCCAGCAGGTCGAGGGAGGTGATTCTCCCCCTCTACTCCACTCCTGTGAGACCCAACCTGGAGTACTGTGTCCAATTCTGGAGCCCCTACTACAAGAAAGATATGGACGTGCTGGAACGTGTCCAGAGAAGGGCCACGAGGATGCTCAGAGGGCTGGAGCACCTCTCCTATGAGGACAGGCTGAGAGATTTGGGATTGTTCAGTCTGGAGAAAAGAAGGCTCCGAGGAGACCTTATAGTGACTTACCAGTATCTTAAGGGGGCCTACAAGAAAGCTGGTGAGGGACTTTTTAGGATGTCGGGTAATGGTAGGACTAGAGGGAATGGATTAAAACTAGAGATGGGTCAATTCAGACCGGACGTTAGGAAGAAGTTCTTCACCATGAGGGTGGTGAGACACTGGAACAGGTTGCCCAGAGAGGTGGTGGAAGTCCCATCCCTGGAAGTTTTTAAGGCCAGGCTGGATAGGACTTTGAGCAGCCTGATCTAGTGGGAGGTGTCCCTGCCCATGGCAGGGGGGTTGGAACTAGATGATCTTTAAGGTCCCTTCCAACCCTAACAATTCTATAATTCTATGATTATTTCCATATTCAATGGTGACTACTATATACTTTTTATGTTTATGCTCACATATATGAAAACTTGCACACAGATACATGAACTCTAAATAGTAACATACATCTGTAAATATTAAATGAATTTTCCTAGGGTTGTTTCTGATATTCAGTTTCTATTCATGTGAGCACATGAGGCTAATGGCAAAAATACCTCACAACACTCACCAGCACTACATGATTTCAAATGCTTAATATACAGCTTAAAAAGATCAGGACGTTATAATTGCATAGGAGCAAGTTTGTTTTGATTAGCAGTAATAGAAACATTACTTGCTTTGGGTTTAAAAGAGAGCAGCACAAGTTATTATACAAGCTTTGGATGTTAGGTCTGTCATCCCTCTGTCATAAGATATTGCACTAGGGTACAATGGGGGAAAAATATTCTGGCAGATAATGAGTTGTTTCACACAAAGCACTTAATAATCTTTATTAATGCCTCATTTGTTAACCTTAGTTATGGATAAATCTTTAGATGAATGTAGTGCATTATGCATGCAATGATTTCATGCTTGTGCTGCTACAGAATATCACAGTGGGTAAAAAAATATGCATTTTACTTGCTGGGCAGAAAAACACGTGTATCAAAGGAACACTCACACCTTTTATTCTGGGATAAACTAAGTCCACTTGACAGTATTTCCAGTTGCAAAAAGGGAGATATCCATAGCTACTGTATAGAACTCACTGGGTTTCTCATTATTCACTAATGAATCACAGAATCACAGAATTGTAGGTTGGAAGGGACCTTTGGAGATTATCTTGAATGTTGAATGTCTTCAACAGTGTGGGTACAGTTGTATGGACTAACGGACTACTGGCTAATTGAAAACTGTATATTCCCAGCAATATAAATTTAAGTGACTACAGAATTTTATGACTTTATTTACTTTGGTGGTAGCTTAAGTGAGAAATTTGAAATATTTGAAATATTATTTTACTCCTCTAAAACTTCTGAAAAATACCAATGATCTCTTGTGTAGCTATCTGTTCTCTGAAAAGGCAAAAAGATTTTCCTACTAACTCAGTGGGAAAAAAAAAAATCTGCTAAATCCAGTAATCTGCTTGATTAATAATATTAAACATTCTGAAGCATTAAAAAGCCACTGGGGGTGTTTTTTGATTAGGAAGGGGTAGGTGATACTAGTGGTTTTGTTCTACTTAACTGTGAAACTAAAACAGCGAAGTCCCAGAATTAAGCTTCAAGTCTCAGTGTCCTAAAGTGCCCGTGATTTTAGTTATGAACATGAAAGGGAATATTTCAGCCTGAATACTTAAAAAAATACATTGCCAAAAATATTTTAAAAACCTTACATTTTTAAAATTTAAATAAAGAAGACTAAAAATGAAGAGTTAAATTTAGATGTTTTGTTTCTAACAGCATGTCAGGAAGCAACTTTTGGAAATATTTAAATTAAATACTATCATAATAAATTGTTAAATTCCCTTGAGATGTGTTAATGGCTGTCCCAATTTAAAACTAAGAAATTATTGCAGAAACAACTTCTGGTTTGATTTAATTAAAAAAATACCAAGCAATTCCTGTGTAATTACAGTTTTAGCACTATGTCTAGTCATATAAATTTTTGTGGTTAAAGTTTCTATTCTATTTCTCAATTCAAGAATTCATAAATACATTTTTCCAGTGTTTGTCATCTGCTGTGTGTGTAATTTTCACATTTTTCTCTCCTGTCACCAGAATATTAACAGTACTCAAGGATATCATTTTCCAATAGAACATATTTTGAAGTACTGTCAGGTGGTTTCCTAGGAAGATAATGCTGAAATAGATATACTTTACTTATGAATTCTCCCTGCCACTGTGACTCTGATTCAGGTCCTTTGAATTCTGTGAACATGTATTTTTTTAGAAAGTCTACCTGAATCCCTGACTTACATGGCTCTACTGTTTAAGACACTAGATTGGCACAAGGCTGATCTAGTACAGGCCTCCAAACAAAGCCTAGACTGTGAAACCACATTGCTTCTGGCACGTCTTCAGTTCAAAATCAGGTGTTAAAGGGAAATACTTTTGCCCACATAAAAAATGATCATTTTGAAGAAGTTTTGTTACTGCTAACCAGGATAATATCTGCAGCAGCTCTGTCTAGCAACACATTGGCAAGTATTCTTCAAATATGAAATATTCTTAATTTCCTTCAATTTTCCTTCTAAATAGTTTTCTGAAATACAAAAAAATCATTTTCTGTTTTCGAAGAAAGGCCATCCCTTTTCTTCGTACCTCAAACAGTACTAAGACTGAATATTATTATTTTTAAATAGAGATATTAAAATGAATTAAATAGGTAGCACTTTCGAACACTCAAAGAACTTTATAAACATTTCCTTCAATTTCCCCTTTTTACCCTGGAGAACAGTGACACTGAAAGTAGCCAAGTAGCTTTTTGTAAAGACCTGACTACAAATTCAAGGAGTTAACAATTCATTGTGGTTTTAATAAGATAATCTACAATGATATTTAAGAATAATCTTAATTCTCATGACTCACAGAAAGCAGCTGCTATATTACAGTATTGTCAGCAAGTGTCAGAATTAATTTCCCCTTAAAAACAAGAATGCTATGGTCTGGCAACAGTGGGGAAACCACCAGCAGTATTTTTGTAGTGAACCCAGAGGGTTCTCTTTAAGTGGACTTTTGTTCACATTTGTCACAAAGCACATGGAATCAAAGTCAAAGCCCTAGACAATGCTTTGAAAGTATACCTTTACAGTTTTGAGAGACTTAATTGTCTTACAAAAAGTGATTTATTGTGAGTATTTTAGGTCTTAAAAAATATATCAGAGCGTCTTTTCATTTCAAGCTTCTTTTTGGTACCTAAATGCTTCATTGTGGTACAGAGTGGTAGTAACAGATGAACTAAGAGGTCTCTCTGGTCGCCTGTGCTCCTGCTAGCTTGCCTTTGCAGCAAGAAAATACTTTCTGCTTGAGAACTTCTGGTCTAGAAGACTAGACCCTACTCTAGAAAACTGGAGAGAGAACCATGGGGTGCTAGTTTGCTCCAGTTTCCTTCACTGACACTTTTCACAGACTATATCAGACAGCAGTTAAATAAGTACACCAAAATACTAGGACAAGTAATTATTACCAGACACCTAAACATCAAAGGAAAATGTTCCTGTGTGGTTTGCTCAAAGTAGGGAAAAGAGATAGTAGATTTAGGAGCTTTCCCTGTGCCTTTATATATTTATTCTTGTTACATCTCAGCAACAGACATGAGAACCAGGCTGCTGTCTTTGCTTGTGCTGAGGATCAGAGAAGTTAATGATAAATTCAAATAGAGTTTTAAAAGGCAGTATTGTAAAACCTAATTTTTAGGCAACACTTGTCTCCCAAAAGTGAAATTTATAAACTGAGTGGTTGACTAGGACTCTTTAGAGTCCATGGGGTGGACTCTAGAGTCCTACGAACAGTTGCTGATACAAAGAGTTGCAGGTTAGGACCTAACTTGTCATTACAATCTGAAGAGATGCCTGCAGCTGCACAAGATAAATGGATCAGAATTCTTCCCTGTAGCTTATTCTTTCTTTTGTTCATTGCCAGATTATTGCTAGCTATACAATGTATTATCAACTGTACGAAGTTCACAACTCAATTCACCCCATAGTCTGGTGGTAAGGCAGTTCTTAGAGGGTAAATGGGTTCAAGAATATGTATTTAAACAAATATAATTTAACATAAGATACTTCAGGAACTGAGATGAAAGATGCTAGAAAGCAGTAGAAAAAGTGCATGTCTCTCTTCTCTTGCCAGTCCAGGATTCCCTTTTCAGCCAGGAGGAAGTACAGCAGAATGGTCTAACACCAATCTTAAAAAGGCCAATCCAGCCTCACATACACCCATGCATAGAAATAAAATGTATTGGCAAGATCTCTAGCCTATTGCTGTTTCATGCCTCATTCTCCTAATTAACATGATCAGTGATTGGAAACAGTTAGCCAAATGAATGGTCTTACTCTTTATAATGAAGCTAGCTTTGCACTCATGAGCTTTTTGCCGTTAGTCTCTCAGTATGCTTCTCCAGTTCATAATGTCTGCCTGGACTTGATCCACACACAATACAGAGCTGGATTCAAATGTCACTGCAAGCACAGTTTGGGGATTCTCATTTTATCAGACTTCAGAGCTGGCATGCAGCTTTCCAGACATGTTCTTTAAAACAAAAGATGAATAAGCTATAACGGTCTTGGATATGTGTGGAATCACATGTATTTGGTGCTATAGGCAAGAAAGGTATATGATTATAGGTTAATTCTGGATGTTTGGGGAGAGACTTGTCTAGGCTGATGGGTGAGCTAAAAGCTGGAATCTGTCCCAATTAACAAGGAAGAGATGGATTTATTAGCTCCAAACTATTTTCTTCATAGCCCTATGCAGACATACATAAAATAATTCATTAGCATAACAGCAAAAAATTATTTCCCCAAAAGAGTAACAAAAGATATTTTATACTTTCTAAAAGTGTTGGTTTTGGTTCTTTTTTGTTTGGTTGGTTGTTGTTTTTTTTTTCTTTTTGGTTTCAATATCACATCCTTATTGGGTCCATTCGCTTCAAAAGGTGACATTGTATTTACATTTTACTGATTCTCTTTAACAAGATGCAGATGTTTCGTTTATGAATAATATAAAAGAATAAAAAGAAGAATGGTTGTTATTACTTCATATAAGGACTAAACATTGCAATTGACCTGAATCAATAGTAGTCTGGATAGATATTCTGTTTTGGTTAAATTATTATATCATATCAATTACTACAGTATCTGTATTCCATCCAGTAGTTAGCTGAGAGCATAACAAATATTTGTCACATTCACTTATATTCTTTTCTGCCTAGTAGACTAAACAAAGATTATTTTAATAATAATTTTAATAACTTTACAGATAGCTTTGTGCTAGGCCATAGCAAATCTAAGGAAAAGAGATGTGGGAAGCTACGAACAGTAAAAGGAAAATCAGAGAGGTTAAAATACATCAAAATATCACTGTACATATTTTTTCTCCGAACCTATAGGGAATTCATACACTATGAGGTGAGTGGCCAACATTCTAAAATTTTGTATTATGGAAAAATTGGATTATGTAAAGTTATTTGTGTGGCAATCTATTAAATTTAAATTTTAATATTTTTGACCATTCTGAAAAATGGCCATGAAGTCAGTTTGTTAGCTCAGAAGGTCAGAAATACACTTCTAAATTGGATCATTTATATGGTATATTTGACTTTTGTACCCTGAGAAAGAGAAATTGTCCTAATGTTTTCTTCAATAGAAAGATTAGCTTTCAACTCTGTCAGTAACCTATTTCTTTCAGTCACTCTTTTAAGTTTTTCACACCACTATTAAGCAGTTAATATTCTGGCAATATACTTGCTTGACACATTCTGATTCAGCCTTGTCAGTGGACACGCCATCTTTTGATATTCATCCATCTTTTACAGTGCGTTTCTTATACTCAGTTTGTCTTCCACAAGCTAATTATTTTTAATTTTTTTTTGCATACTCTACAGAGTCACCTTTTTGACTGCCAGGCGTATAAAGAAGAATTTAGGCTGAAGGCTTGAAGGTCTCCAAGAGTTTTAATTCTACTATTTGTGCAGTTTATGTTTTGTTGGTATGGCTTCATATTGAGATAACTTATTTAATAATTAAATGGGTAGCTATTATAATTGAAATAATCAAGTATGCAGACAGGAGATTAGTCTAAGTGGTACAATTATGTTCCAGTAATTCACATTTTAAAGTCGGATTTCCAAGGCAGGTGAGTTTGCTAGTTTATTAGAAGTTTCTGCTTTCATATTTCTGTAAACTTCAGCCTCAAAGAAATCCTTGGCCTAGTGCTAGAATCCATAGATTTGCCAGCCCAATGACACTGGCTGTTAGTAAATGGCTGCACTGACCAGTGTGACTTGTGGATATTACACGACCCATTAAAAAATAAGCAGAAAATAAAATATATTATAATAGGTAATAAGTTGGTTAGTCTGAAATCAAGACTCCAAGAATTTTAGGAAATGTTATTTATATTCATAGAGATATGGTCATATTTTCTGCTACGGTAGTGGATTTATCTTGCTTTATTAGCTCCATCTAAAATTAGATACCTTTTTTAAGGAAGGCAAGCTACCTTGGCTGTCAGTGAAGAGAGAAAGGCACTCCAACTGACAATTCGTCTTTGCTACCTCCGACATGTACTGTTGGACAGGGTGAATCACCTTCTTTAAGTGCCTAGAGGCATACTAGATGATGATATGGATTAGTCACCTGATTTTAGACAGTTAAAGTTAGATAAAGTGAAGTCACATGCATGATGTCTAATGTAGTTACTGCAGCACCCTTCTCTATAGGCACGAAGGGCAAAAGTTTTTGTCAGCTGAAGATAATGTATGGTCTGAGCTGTTTATCAGTTCCTTGACCTGGGATGCAATAACCAGCATGATTCCTGCATTAAGCAGGTGGATGGCATAGCTTCCATAATGACTGGAGTCTGGCAGCTCACTGTGATAAAAGCAAGAGAAAAGCTGTTTTCTGGGGCTTGTCTTATAAAAGGAGGCAAGCAGAGTGTACAATTTTTGTGCTCCAGTGCAGGCAAAGAGGTATTCCAGTCCTTAAAGCCTAACATGCCTGAACATGCGTCTCTGTAGCTGTCAATGACATGCACTCAGGGAATTAGCATCTGTTAAAAGGTTCCTTCTTGCACAGGTACATTTTCAACACATTCCAATATTGGAATTCATTTGCACTTTTATTTTTTGAATACAGTGTAAAGCCCTAGAATACTAAATTGAAGGGTAAACAGTTTTCCTTTTGGAACAAAGATGAACTCATAAGAAAGGTCATTTCTGAAAAACTAAGCCTGGCAATACGTATTTTTTTCCCTCTCTAGGCTGCGATGAATGATTTCCTAAGTGTAGAATTCATGCTAATCTTAAAACATTTGGGAATAATTTTTTTTTTTTATTTTGTTTGTTTGTTTGGTTTTGTTTGTTTTTTTTTTGTTTGATTTTTTTTGATGTTTTGTTTTGTTTTGTTTTTTAATATGAGGAAGAAGACAGTTCTCTAAGGCTAAAGAGCTTGAAAAGGTTTTCTCAGTTCAAGCACTGAATATCCTTTTCTTTAATGTTTTTTTTTAAATTACATTCCCTTCTAGTTTACGGGTTGCCCTATTAGGTGCATATTGGAAGAAACCCGGATTTTTATTACAAGCTACCTTTTCATTTTTTTACAGTAGGTTGCAACATAACTTCATAAAGCCATGAGAGACACTGTGTGCAGGTACTGTTTCCAGCACTGTGGATTCTTGATGTCTAGAAAATAAGCTTTTGAGAGTTATTGCATTACATTTAAAAATACATGAAATAAGAGTGAATCTAGAAGATTTTGATCAGGGTGTGTTTATTACAAGTTTATGAAATTTCTTCTTTTCCCTTCCACCTCCCTTTTGTTAATTACATGATCTGGCATTCAAACAGATTTAATACATAAGTTAGATCATGGAATAGGAATAGGGACATGTTTTCTGAAATAATAATACACAACTTCCATTAATTCTTTACTTCCGTGTTTGCAATATGCTTATATTCCATTTACAGATAGATGGGGAAGCCCTTCAAATAGGTAAATGCTGCTTTACTTTCCATAAATGGTATTGTTGGCTTCTTGGGTAATATGTTGGTGGTATAGAGAAAAAGGAATAAGTTTAGAATTTGTTGTTGTTTTGTTAAAAAATCTATTTATTTGTGTCCATTATATAACATGATAATTATAGCATGATAAATTCTTACAATTTCTTTCAGAAAAATAAATAAAGGAATCCATGCTCTTAGAAACAAGAAATTAAGGGAAAAAAACTTTAGAAAGAATAATTCAGAAAAAGAGAATAATGTAAGGAATAAATAATTATGAAACGTAAAAGGAGTAAATGGGGGGAAAAGGTGAAAAAATGAGGGAAGAAATGAAAAATATATTTTCTTCATAGTAACATTGCATAGTGCAAAAAAGTGAAACTAAAACATTTAATGGGACAAAAAGGATATTTAGTAAAAAACAAAACAAACGCCACAAAACAGTTTAGTAGTCTTCAGTATGCTATATTGCTTCCTTGTGAAATTATTCTGTATTATAACTAACTGTTTGTCTGATTGAACTGAACATAGTTACAAAACCAAATCTTCTCCAAGGAATAACTCCATATAGTCTTGCGGCTGTTTTAATTTAGACAGAGCTGAAGTAGCGTTGTGCCTGTGGAGAAAAATTGAGTTCCTTTTACCTATGGCTCTCCACTGGCTCCTTGCTAGGACTTTTAAGAGGATGTCTCCCATCAGTAATAGCTTCTAGAATTATTTTCACAAGTTCTTTAAATATTGCTTAGGTTTTGAAGACTTTAAACCTAGGAACAGGTCCTGCAAGTGTGATTGAAGAACAAGTAGAATTGAGCCTTACACGTGCACGCACACATGCGTACACACACATTCTGGTTCTGTGAACTAAGTGGGTTCTGGGTAGTAACTAACCACTGAGGTCAAAAAAGTAAAGCTACTTCTTCTCTCTTTTAGAATAAGTTGCTTCAGGCATCTGCACTTTCATTATAGTAGATGAACTGATCAAGCTTGTGCTTATCTTTTAAATTAGTGAAATTACTTGTAATGTGTCCCACACCTTGGAAAGAACCATTACAGAAGGCCTTTTCTGTTCCAAGAGGTAAGGTACATGTTTGGAAAGCTGATGTTGCTGTGCTTTGCAGACAAATGACTAACTCTGGCCGTATAGTTATATTAATAAGACAGCAACATGAGAAACTGCTGAATGTGCCTTAAATCAAAGACAAAGTGAAGTCTAAGCAGCTGGTTAACCCTGATTTATGGCTACACTAATATGACAATGGTGTGAAAAATACCTTGTAAATAACAACAATAGAATAGTGACTTTGTGGATCACTGACTGAAGAGGGATTACCATGGTAATCCTATCATAACTACCAAAAAGAGGGAAGGGAGGTATCATGACAGCAGACTGGGGCCAATGGGTTAAGAACAACCAGGAACAGATTTTTTTATTTGGGAGGGGCAAAGAGTCATAACTGGAGAAGAAGCTGGGAGGGTATGAGAGACTGGAACCTCAAAATAATTGTCTCAAAGCTTGCTAAAGCTTCTGCAAACCAATGGCCCACAATCCTGCCGATAAGAAACTTGCTTGTATCTATTTAGCACCTTCTGCAGACCATTCTTCTGCTTATCAGTCACCACCCAAGATTGCCATAAGCTGAAAAGGTTGTGTTGCCTGCAGCTGAAAAGGGTGTAGGCCTTTGGTTATCAGAATATCCAGACACTGTCTACCCTAGGGGCTCGATTGGACTTGTCCTATTAACACCACACTTGCTGAGGCACAATGACTGTGCTGAGCCAAGCGCTGCCCAAGCAACAGGGGGCAGGAAAAGCTTATAGCAACTGTCAAATGACAATTAACTGGGCAAAGGTTGCTGCCATGCTGATTGGTCAAGCTACAGACCGACCTGGACTATAATTGCTGCGGTGGCCCACCACAAATTGTGAATTGGGAATCAACCATAGATCAATGGGATGCTGCTGAAATTCTGGAGGACCACCGAGATGTTGTCGGGCCTGTGGTGGTGACTGTACTCTTGATGTGCTCTGTAATACTGCTTCTCGTTTCTGCCTTTCCTCTACTTCCGCCTTTAGTCTATTGCTTATCTCAGTGACTATTGCTGGGGAATAACAATAAACCTGCAGTGAGCAGCATCTGACCTCGTTTGTGTCTTAATCTTATGCTCAGAATCATTGCGAACCTCTCCTGGGCCCAATGTAGTCAGACCAGGATGTAACAGGGGAAAGCAGAAGAAAAGCAGGCATAAAGTGAAGAAAATAATGTAATCAGTGTGATTCAGGGGTACTTGCAAAATAGTTCTGTGCTTGACAACCATCATTTGGACATTTTTTTATGCTTTTGTCTGACTTGTTCCTGTCATCAGGAGGGACCTGGCGTGACACCCCTGGTACTGGTGAGGGAATACTGGCAGCTTGCTTTCTAGCATGGACAGGGGAACCTGGAGAGCACAACCTAAGATCCCCTCCTTAACAGGCCACATATTCAGGACTGTATTAATTATTGATTTATTTGGTACCTAGAAGAGCCAAAATTGAAAAGAAATACTGGTTGGGTTCTATCTGTTGATTTGTTTACTTTTTTTTTTTGCTTGTCCTCAAATTTATATTTTTTTAGTACAACGACTGAAGATTGATTGAAGACTGATTGAAACTCTAGTCAGTCACTTGAGGTTTTTAACAGCTTTAGAAAAGGATGAATGTTGAAATAAATTACAATATATTTACAGGATTAACAGAAAAATATTTAAGTCTGTTTAATTTTCTTCCTCTTCCCCCCCCGAAACTATTAATCTAATACATTTACCACAGTACATCAATATGAATATGCATCATTCTTTCCACAACTCTTAATCTAGATTAACTAGTCCTGTTACAACACCACCACCCCCAACTCCCCCATAAAAGTATTATACAGAGCGACAAGGTTTTGTGATAAAACAAAGAGTGGAAACAATTTTTTCAAAGAATTTTTTATTTATTATCACCAGTGAAACTTATCACAGCTTCTTCAGGTACAATAAATGAATACTAATTTCATTGTCAGCAGGAAATCAGCCTTTCATTATTTAGATAAATGCACCTTTGTGTTATATGTATAACTCGATGATGTCATGAACCAAAAATGATGAAAAGCTGGATCATTTTCAGACATGTAAAAGCAATATCATATAGCAGACACCAAAGCACTTCTACCTGTGGAGTGTACTAATGGCTTCTAGATGAAATGTGAGCAAATTTGCTCTGAAGAATCTGGGTTAAAAGTCTAGAAATTCATAAACTTGCAAATCAGTACAGCTCTGGTATGTGAGTTAATGGAAAAATGAACAGCCTGCTCTAATTATCACCTCTATTCTAATCCTCTCTGATTTCCTCATTTTAATCACTCCCTGTTTAAAAATACATTTTTTGATCATCTAAGCAATATTTTTGCCCTCTGATTTCACTTCTACCCTCTCTCTTACATATAACTTGACCGTTAGCGTGGCTAATTCTGTATAGTTTCTATTCATGTATTAGAACTTTTTGTTTCCTGCTCAACACACATACTCACAGCTTCCTTTTATCTTATTCTCTGCACTGACTCTTCAGTTTCTCTTCTGTGACAGCCATTTTTTTCTTCTACTTCCCTGTTGAAAAGAAAAAAAAATCAACTCTAATCCATGTAGAGGGATCTCTAAGAATTATTTGATTAGTCCTCTTGCTTTTACTCTGTGGTCTACCCTTTTTTGGCATATCTTGGTTTTAGCTTAAACCCTGTTATCCACAAACAAAACACTGCTAAAATACAGCTGGTGCAAGGAGGACTTGTCAAATGCAATAAAAGTTTGTCTTACCTTCTTCCGTAAATCAGGATTTTCATGAACACCCTTTCTTATGCACTGTGGGTATTGAATAACAGAGACTTGCTAATGGTCAGCTTAAGGTGTAGGAATGGTTCGTGGGAATTACTTGACTAAAGTTTAATTCTGAGGGCTGAAGATATGGTTTGGGGGTATGGGAGTGTGTGTGTGTTTTTTGGTTTGGTTTGGTTTGATTTGTTTTTTAAGTAAAGGTAAAGAATGATCTTAAACATTAAAACTCAAATTATTATGCAAGGGTTACTGACTCACTAGAAAAAATTATGATCTCTGCCTTCAACAGCAGGACTAAACCAGGTGAAGAATGAAAAGGAGCACAGAGCATCTGGGTGTAATCTCTCTTAGTTGGCGATAAAACCTCTAAGAGAGACAACTTACTGCTTTAGAGGTTCTACTCAATGTGACCCTCAAGGCATGCCTTTAAAAAAATTATTTTGTAATAAGTTAGCTTGAACAGTGAATATATGATCAGTGGGTTTAAATAGCTACTTTGCTGCCTATTAACACAGGAAAAAAGATCCAAGAGAAATATATCTTTAAAGATGAGCAAAAGGTTTGGCAAAAAAGGTGAAGCCCAAGGCTGGTAATAGCAACTGCTTTATCCAAGGCATGGTTGTCTATTCCACCTGCTCTATCACCAAGAGCCACAGCTGATGAACACCACTCTTAACATGAATGACAGGATAAAGAGCTTTTTCCTGAGTATAGGCTGAAAAAAACACAGTATCTACTGCCACTTTTCCTCATTACTATTGTTGTCATTTTATATAGCAGGTTTATCTGGAGGCTACAGTAAAGTTGTGCAAGCGTGGGAGAAAAATGCAATCAAAAAGATATATTTCTCCTAATAATTCATAAAAATGTGCGTGTTTCACCTTACCCCACTGTTTTTAAGCACATAAAATTAATTGCAGAATTCGGCAGTTCAAACTCCAGAGAACCTTAGCATGGCCGTGATGCCAATGAATTTGGAGCAAGACATGTAAAGACAAAAGGTATGATCTCTTCTTCCTCAGAACAGCATTTTGCCTTTCCAAGATTAGGTACCATCTTTTCTCAGTATTCAAGCCAATCCTATAGATAGGTAGACAGCTTACATGAGCACATTTCTAATTTAGCTTGTTTTCTTACAATTCATTTAGGTTAGTAGCTCTTCAGAAGGAAAGAATCTAGTTATCTGTTCAGTAATATATGAATGTTATTTTAAGGCCTTCAAAAAAATTGTATTAGGTAACACTTGCATCCTTCTGGAAAAAAAAAATAAAAAATTCTAAGTGTTCCTGACAAGTGATAGTTTATAACTCAATGTGGATGTAAGCATATATCTTAAATGTAATTGTCTTAAGTATTTTATTAAGATCTCACTTAAAATTGGAATTATTCCAAAATTAATTTCTTGCTGGTGATGCGAAAATAATGTCATCTTCTCTTTTTTTTTGATTTTTTTTTTTTGTTTACCTCACATAGAACACAGATCCAGAAGAATGAGACCTATATTTCTAATCAATTAGTCCCACCTTTGTTTCCAAGGATGAAAGATTAGTTGTTGTTGTTTGTTTTCACTTGACTCCTCTACCCAGAGCCACCACCTTTGGGCAAAGTGGTTGATGTTGTATGCTAGATGAGGTTACTGGAACAGTTCAACTATGTAAAGGCTGCTATTGTTATTACTAGGGATGTGAAAAGGGGAGAGAATTTTCCTTGCTGCTAGAGAATAAAAGCTGCTAGAGTGTTAGGGTTCTGCTTGGATAAATTAGGCAGATTTTAATGATACTTCAGCTTTTTTTCCCTCTCCCCATTATTGACAGTAATTTCAGTTTGGGTTTCTACCGTAGGATATTCTTACACTGGTTGCACATTACCAAGCAAGAATTTACTCTTAACATTAATCACACATACAATGAAATAAGAGACAATAGGAAATATCCATGTAGAAAATAACTGAAACTGAAAAGCTGAAAATAGGCTCTTTCGAAGGACTGCTTTATAATTTTGATAATTATAAAGTCTCTCTATGAATGAGGGGGAAAAGAACCCAAGAACTATTCTTTATAAATTCTAACAGAATTTTTTATTGAAAATGTTGTGAAAGAGTCTAAGAGAATTACTTTTAGCCATTTCCTCCAAGTTCTTAGGTATGGTTTAGCCAATTTCTTTTGGAATGAAATAAACTAAGTATTAATAGTCACATAATATACATATATGGGCAAAGAAAAAAAAAAAAAGAAAAGAGAAAAAAAAATAAGCAAAACCCACAGTCACTTTCTCACTTTCCTGCAGTTAAGTTGTTAAAAAAAAAAAAAAAAAAGAAAAAGTACATAGTACTGCTTTTAATGTGCCAAATTGGCCCCAGCTATGTTCCACCAGCTGCTTTGCTAAGTCAGGCTCTTAATAGATGGAAAGTAAAATGGAAAAGATTGAAGTCAGGTGAGAGGAAAAAGACAGCAATAGAAATCAACACAGCAGGGATGAAAGAGCAGAAAGCTTATGTTCACATTTCAGGAAGATCTTCAGGTGCAGCCATAGAGATGATGATGGCTAGTCCCTTCCCTTATTTAGTCTGCTGAAAAAATCTCAGAATATCAAGGAAAAAGCCCAGTCATTAAAAAGAAAAGCTGCTGATTTCAATATTCTGAGGGGTCTGTAATAGCTTGTGATTAAGCAGTGCTTCAGTATATATACACTCACCAGAAATGCATTCTGGTAAATGAGTTTTAGTGGTATTCTGATACAGGTGTTTGGGAACATCTGTCAGATTCCTTGTAACCTATGTGTGAAACAGAAAATGGTTTGATAGCTACCAATTTGCAACATCAAGTTAGGAGTTACTTGCTGTAAAAGCAAAATAATAAACCTGAAGGGTCTTTGGAAGTTTTTATCAAAGTGCTTTCACACGAAAATTCTAATTTGTGAGAGATTAAATGTTCCATTGTATGGGATTTATTTGGCAAGCACACAAACATGGAAGTGCTAGTAAATAGTTCATTATCTAAAAATGGGGGGAAAAAACCTGGCTATCTATAAGACAACAAACAGAGCTAGGCACCACGTCTTTCCGAATTATAAATTTCGTTAGCTTTGTAACATCTCTGAATCAGATGACCACAAGAGATTTTTTAAATCATTTAAAAGGATATGGAACACAACTTAATTCTTGGGTTTTTTTGTCTGATTTTTTGTTGGAGCCGGGGTGGGGGGGGGTGGGGGGGGGGGGGTGTGCTCTGACTGATAAGTTTGTGATTTAAAAATACTTAAATAATTAGTAATACAAAACTGATAAAGAAACCAAAGTGCTACATGGATATATTTAGAATAAACTATGCATATAAGACCTCTAGTTAAACACAAAAAAATCTCACTAAAATCTCACTTCCCTTGACAAATGAACATAAGATCTTGTTATTTACTGGATACTCACTAGGAAAAAAAAAATGAAGAAATTTTACTTCCTTAAGAAAAATGCAAATGTATAACATCCAGATTTTATGTAGGGAACAAATTATTTTTTTTATTTTCTTAGCTTTAATGGCCTACTGCAACACAATTAATGAAAATATAATCTCTCAGATAAAATGTTCTTCATGCTACTTCCACACTTGTTTTTGCTTCTGCTGCACAAGGAAAGATTTATATCTTAACTCCAGAGAAATAATCTATATATAATTCATTCTCGCACTGAACATCTGTGATTTTACCATTATTTTTACTCAAGCATAGAGATAATTAGAGTTGGAACAAATTGTTAAAAAAAAATAAAATGAACATCAACGAAAGTGCTGACAAGTCCAAACCTTTTTTACTATTATTTTTAATTTGACACATCATGTCACACCATGAAGTGATGAAATACACTTCACCTTCTTTTATTTTTCAGACTGAGCAGTTGAAGTTAATTCAGGAAAGACTGAGGGAATTTTCCACAAAACAGTTTCATACCTAATGATTTGTAGTGGAGGGAGGCAAATAGTTATCCTTTCCATTCCTTGGGAAAGGATAATATTTTCCCACAAATTAAGAATCCAAATCCTTTTATTTTAAACATATTTGATACATAAAAATTCCACTCAGCATTGGTGAAATTCTTTACTGATTTAAAAAATACAATTATTTTAGCTCAATGAACGAATTTTACCTCATGGAGGAATTTTATTTCTTGACTTCATGATTTTTACTATTATTTCAAAGAATCGTAAAACATTTTGCAGACCAAACAAATCGAAATTGAATCACTTCTGCTGAAGTGTAACCACTTGGAATGTGTTGATTTATGGCAATGTAACAGAAGTTATGAAGACTGCAACTGTCTAACCAGAATTGGAGAGTAAACTGATTTACCTAAAATATAATTTAATCAAGAATTAACAACTCTACACTTTTTAGAAGTGCCACAAGAACCTTGATTACTATAGCTGGTGAGAACATTAATTTTGTGTTTCATATGGAAGATGGAAGCTCTAGCTACACTGATTCCTATTTTTCTCTGAGAACATTATTTTCCTGAAGTATAACAGTGTCATGAAATTAATTAATTAAAGTTTTAATCAATTCTACTCTTTTAAAGATGTTGCAGAGGAATAAAGTAAAAAAAATGTGTCAGCAACACCAAAATTAAAACCAAAACACTTCTTTAACATGCTCTTAAAAAAATTTTCATCCAACCCAACAAACAATTTTATGCGCTAAATATATTTGCATGGTTGTTATAACACAGAAGCATTAAAAGAAAATCTGAAGTTCTAGATGTCCCTGATGTATACTTATCTGTGTTAATGTGTTTTGTTTTCTGTTGCACTTAACTTGAACTCTGGGTTGTCTGCTTTTGTAACACTTGTTTTCTTGGATACTTGCAATATTTTTGTATTAGTTTTAAACCGAAAGTTACTGATACCAATGCAATAAGATGATGTCCAAGCTGAAAGACTGCACAGCCAAGTCAACACTATTGTCATGAGACATGAGTTGATCTGCTGAACAAGGTAGATTTAATGAGGGCATGATGTTTCCACAGCTTTTAAATTCACATCCATTTGGAGCATTTGTTTTTGTCTGTGAACAATTAGAGATAATACTTTTCTTACAACAGCTTTTATAAATATATTTGTTTAGAATAGAAGGATGAGTGGATGCGACACTGAAAACTAGAGCAGGGGCGGCTTGTAGATATTGCCTTGTCTTCATGCGGACAGTTGCAATATTGCAGTTTATAATACTTTCAATGTCAGCTTGTCAGGTGCCTGAAGGAGTGTCAACTTGGGTTATCCTTTGTGCAATTGCCATTAGAACAAACCCAAGGGCTTGAAATATTGTTTCCACTATTGTGAAATGTAAATGTATGGCATAAAGTAGTTAGATATCTTTTTACAGTATCATGGATTTTTTTTTTTTAAAGGGCATCATGAGATTCTTCTTAAAATTTTGAATAATAAGAATAACATTATAATATCTGAGATCTGAATTTCTGGTTTGAAGTGAACTCAGAAACCTACATTTATACAGAGTATTTACACTGCTGTCCTTTCTCTGACTGTTCTTTGATGTCAGCCTTTTAAACCTTCATTTTACTTGTCTGGTAGCAAGTGCGAGTTGCACACACATTATTATTAAACTTTTCTTCATCCATGAATTTGGCTTTGCTGAAAAGAGAAATGATGAGGTAAGTATTAAATTCACAATGAGACTGGTCTGAAAAGAGATTGTGGTGTAGTATCATGTCTTTAAAATACATGAATCAGGATGAAAATTTTTAATAGAAAGAAATATTTTAAAACATATACACAATCACATAGTGAGGGAGTGCTATACAACAGAAACACTAAATTTCCTAGATGAGGTGATCTTTCTGGGGTCTGGAAATGCTCTGTGGAACTGATTCCTGGGAATTTCACAGATTATACCACTAAGAAGGTGGCTCTAAAGACCTGCACTTGCCGCTGCCTTACAACCTCAGAGCACCCAGTTTCTCAGTGCCAGCAATGCATTTAGCAGATAGACTATTTTAACTCTAAATTTAATCATGCTAGGTTACATTCAAACATGAGGTTTGGGGACAGAAGATTACATACATACCTATTTGCAGAGGTGGACGAGAATCAGATGCAGTGGTTTTGTCTTAACCTGTTACCATCCGTACCTTCTGAAATTGTCCTCAACATTGCCTATGGATAGAGACATAACTTTCTTGATGTTTCACTGACATGCTGAAACCACTGTTCCCTACAGCCAGGGGTATGAATCTGTGATGCTTAGATGATAAAGAGTCTCTCATGTTAACTTGAATGGTGCCCTGTTGCCCCAGCCATGTGGAGGGGTCTTCAGAAGTCATTGCTCAGGACTGAAATGTTTCCTGCCAGATCCCAGCAGCGCAAGCCCTGCTGAACTGACCATAGAGCCTGTCAAGGGCAAAAACCTCTCAGGTGGCTCTTTCCTCCAGACAAGCAAAACCTAAAAAAACTAGTGTAATCAGCAGTATAGCAGCCCACTCTCTGGTTTATCCTAGGCCAGAGCAATGTTCATACCTACAAAGAAGACTGATTTTGGAAGCTTTTAGTCCCTACTTCTAGAATAAACTCATCAGACTGATCTAAGGCGGTGAACTGGTGTTTCAGCAGTTCCCATCTCAGCTTTGCTGCTCAGCGTATGTATCCTAGGGTGCTACTACAGAGATTTCCGTAAAGGCATTTCCAGGAAACATTTGCCAGGAACAGGCTCAACGTTATGGGTCCCATAACTCCACATCTAAATAATCATTAAGGTGCGTCTAGCAACATTTTATATACCTAAGAATAACAATTTAGTGAGGACAGAGTGCAGATTCTTCTTCATCCACACTTAAGGAACTTCAGTTTAAACCTAACACATCTGTTATTCAGGTGGTATATATTGACATAAGTGCCCTGAAATTATTTTATGTTGTTTTGGGACTAGATCACCGTCCTTAAACTGTTTTTTTTTTTCTTAAATTTATTGATATGTTTACTCCTTACAAGGACTTCACAGAAAAAGAGAATAATTTTTACATCCCTCTTTATAAATATAATACATATATTTCTTGTAAAAATAATTAATCCGTACATTTCCTTGGGGGTGTCCTTCTACTCCTTCTAGTGAGAAATGAAAATTTTTTTTCTATCCACTGTGTTACCATGCTTAGTATTCTGAGCAAGCTTCCTCTATAGCTTCTACAACTCTACAACATTCTTGTTCTTCTGTGCCATTTTTGTTGTAAAGAGCTTAGACCTGCGTCTTTAAATGTTTTCTCTAGATTTATTTCAACTCCAAGAACATGACTGTTGTTTTCCCTTGTGTCGATTTTGGCAGCTTCAATTAAAACATGCTTTCTTCATGTAAGAATCCCCTCAAGGAAATTCTGTCAAGTGGTGAATTGTTCCTTTCCAACTGTCACTAACGAGAATATTAGCTCCTCTTTTCCACTCCATGTGTTATATATTTTAAAGGTTTTTAAATTTTGAATGTGATTAAGTTACCAAGATATACTATCTTTATCTATGACATATCTTTACTGTCAAGTGTATTACATTTGTGTTTCACTCTTTTTAAAATTAGATGGAATTTTCAACTATCCTAATTACTGTTTTGCAAGAATGGGTAGAAAAAGGCACATCATCTTTGCATTCATCATAATTATCTCAATGATAAAACTAATAATAATTAATTTGTCTACAAAGAAGATGTGTTGTGAATATGGTTTTAGTTTGTAGCACATGAAATTATAAGACCACTTACTGCATGAACAACTTGCTGAAATCAGCAAAGAAATGCTGAGTGAAGCGTGAGCTGAGTGAAGGCAGTTCCAAGTCCACAAAATAATGGGCATTTCAATGTTCTTGAAATTCCCAGGAGGTGTTTAGGTGTAATTTACTTCAACTGCGCTTGCACTTATTTTAAGTGGTCTACCTGCCAGACCCACTGCCTACATGGAAGCCTCACAATTAGCCTACATTAACATCAGACTGATGGAAAAAAAGTGGCTGCAGGTGGACTCAGAGGGTGCCAAGTCACTGGGTGCTGGATTAACAAGGTGCTAGGTGGGTTTACTTTGGCAGCTGGGGTCCTTCGTACTCTGGAAGGATACTTCTTACTGACCACTGTGGGCATGCCCTCCATGTTTTCTGGCCAAATGAATGCTACAGGTGACCTTGTGAATTTACCCCAAGGGACAATGCTGTTGATATCTTCTGAGAGGCTGTTCTCTTTCACTTCTTTTATCTCACTTATATGACAGAGTAGAAAGTCTTATGCAATATGTTTTGAAAATTGACTTGAGATTTTTCTGATCTTTTTTTGGACTCTTAAACCCAAATGCCCACCTTTGTGTTACCTTGCTTCCCAAATACTAATTACCTTGCAATACTTGCAGTGCTAAAAGATCTTTAGTCTTAATGCAACTATGGCTTAGCATAGGTAAAATTTCTGGCTTCATTAGGGTAACTCAATGGTAGAAAACCAGAACCACGTGGATCCTCATTTTATTTCAGATACCCTCCTTGCGTAATTTTTTCTTCTTTGACTCTTTTCCCATCACTTGGTTTTATACAACTGGTGTTTAAATACGGTTTTGAGATATCAACTTCTTTTGCTTTTTAATAACTCTGTGAAGTGCCTATGAATACTTTTTTAATGCAGTTGACAGCACAGTCGAACCACTGTAGCTGCAAATGAAAGAGTTCTTGTACAAGTGAAAACAGAGTGAGATGCAAACCTACGTTCAAGTCTAAAAAAACACAGCTTTTTATTTGATTAGGTGTAAGCCAGATGCCTTGAAATATTTAGGTGAGGAGAATATATTACTATTTGAATGACAAGTTAAACCCCACTAGATTATTTATTAATGTGAGAAAAGCAATTAGAGTTTCAACCTTAATGTTTAATGTTTCAGGTTTCCTCAGAACTGCACTTGCTTGTGAATTAGAGGTTATACTTTCAAAGCAAGTTTAATTTCCACAAACTTTATAAATGCCAGAAAAAGTGGGGAGTGGAGGTCATATACCTACCCACTCCTCATACGAGGCAAATTTCAGAATACAATGAAGTAGATGAGGACTTTTCTCATGCTTATCCCTCTCTCTCTGTCTGTCACGGTGCCACATGCAGTAAGGCTTTAATCCATCATGCCATCACCTTCACTAAAACTGTAAGTCAATGCTGAGCTGTCCCCCTACTGTTTTCCTGCAGTGCTATCCTTTGGTGTGCAGAGAAACAGCAATTAAACAGTCTGGTTTGGCTCAGTATCCCTGCGAAGAACGGCTGAGAACAAGGGAGGAAGTTCCCCAGGAACTGAATCAGATCATTGATAATTGTGAATAGCTGGATTTAATCAGGACTTATAAAAGCTTCTCAGCAGGACTGTGGCATGCAGAATTAAAAAAAAAAAAAAAATAAGGAAGGTTCTGTTTGAGGTTTCACATTTACTTTTGTCTTTCAAAAATACTGATAGCTTCCAAGCAAGGAAGAGCCAATTGCAAGAAGACACCGGAAAAAGTTTTAAGATGTTCTTGAACTAGTCAGATAGCAATAATAAAAAGGGAGGAAGAGTTAAAGTATGTTCAGTTTTTAAAATGTATTTATTTTCTTAATCACCCAGAATGGAACCAATAAGAGGGGGAAGGTTTTTTTATTCAAAATTACACTATTTTCTGAGTTCAGAGGTTTCTGTTGATGAACTACACCCTCTAGAAAAGATGGAAGACTGGCACATGGTTTTCTGTGGGATGAGTTTATATCTGGGATGTTTAAAAATATGATATAAACTGAAAGTAAGGGGGGATCCCATGAAGTCCACCTGGAACAACAGGTATCTGAACTGTAAGCTTATACATGTTCATAGTATATATATGTGTGTGTTTGTCTTAATAAAACACACGTATTTATATAGCAGGAGTTTCTGGTTCTATATATTGATATTTTTAATTTGTTTTATTTCTGCAGCATTCCTAAGGAAGATTTTTTTTTTTTTTTTTTTTTAATCTGAGAGAGAACTGTGGGATGTTTACTAGGAAATCTTTCATGCAAATGGCAACACGAGGCAAAGGATAAAACATTTGAGAACAAGTGCCTATCAAAGGCTTACCAGTTGTTGATTTTTAAAACCTGTATTATTTAAATAAATTTAATGGGGACAGAGAATGATCTGGAGAACCGGCTTGCAAATATTGGCATAGCGTGTAACTATTATCACATGTTCAGGCATGATTTGCGTTTGTGCCAGACAGTTGATGTCTAGACACTTGCCACATAGTGTGCCCAATACACTGTCTAAATGAGTGGAACAGAATTCAGGTATATGAATATACAGAGTGAGATGTCATTTGTTGATCTCAAAGCATGGTCTCTTTCCTTTATTAGAATTATTTTCTAACAAAAAACCAAACAAAATGGAACTCTGCAAAACAAAACAAACAAAAAAACCCAAACACACACACACAATGCTTATGCTTCTACTGAAAATGGGACTCCAAATTTGAGAATGCATCCTGAAATTGAAGAAAAGTTATCTGCCACATATACAACATTCAGTAGGGTAGAGACAATGTAAGGTTCTTCCTATTTCCTTAACTAGTGAAGCCCTCCTGCTGTGTAAGTGGACAAACTATCAATATGATATTTATCAAATGCCACAATAAGATCAGATAAGGCTTGTTTGCTTCTGGAGAAGATGGGTCACACATCTAATACCTTGTAAGAGGTAGTTTTTGGAGTAACTTCCTGCACTTGCAAACTCTTATACTTGCAAACCTAAAATATGCATTCATGATTTTAACTTCAGAAATTGCTTGGATAGGTGTGGATGTTGTCTGAAGAAAAGGGTGAGAAATGAATCATACATTGCCAAGAGTAACTTGACCTTAATCAATCTGCTGAATAAGTTGTCTCTTATCCTTTTGGAATTTCAAAGGAAAATTTAAAGGGGAACTTCAATTTTAACATATAAAAAGGTATACATATCTCAGCATTTCTATGTGTATGAATGTTATTTATGGTCCTAATTAGATTACGGAAACATAAACGTGATTTTAGACATATGCTCATATACACACACATGTAAAAAAGTAGACAGAAATTGCACACACAAGATTTCTGATGTAAAACTTTTTTTTAAGTTGCATCAGGAAGCAACTTAATCTGGGTACATAAACATAGACATAAGCGCTGAGGACGTCTACGTAGGATTTCAGATATCCTAAAAGTCTGTTCTCAGGCTTCTGCCTAGTTTTTATTCTTACTTCTGAATTAAAATGTGGAATATAATTTCTAATATGTGTTTAATTTTTTTGTCATTTCTTCAGGTATGACATTTGCATATATGTTAAGTTCATCTACTTAGAGAAGAGGATATTTATCAAGTGATTTAGGAAAGCAGTAGCCCAGTTTGAAGCCTTTCTTTCCCATGAGGCAATAGACATTAATAATTCACAAAATCTCCTAGGCTAGCACCTCTGCACTCAAATTAAATCCTCCATCAGAAATGTATGAATAGCTCAAATACACATAAAACCCCTCAGATTAATTGGCAAGCAGAAGTGAGGTCACACACGGTCAGAAGTTTACCCCTCACTGATTCTGAGTAGCCACAAGCCTCCATTGCAATCTCTGAATGCCTCAGGTGCAGAAATAAGGCTCTACTGTGCCACACGTCTTTAATTCTGGTCACATATTTTACATATATCAGCAGCAAAAAGTGACTACTTATTTTTGTTTTAAATTTAAATTTAATAAGCGATGGTCCCTGTCACTCCTCGCTGAAAGATCAAGAGCTATAACAGGAAGCAATACTAGGGGAAGATTAAAAGAGACTCAAGCAATGGAGGGAATTTAAAAGACTAAAAGCTAAACAAAATCAGATAGCCAGATAAAAAGATAACCAGTAGAGAGACATCAGAAATATGACAACAAAGATATAGGTGGCGGCATAGGCAGGGATTAAATGAAAATGATCAGGTATGGGGGAAGCAAAAGAACAAAGGAAATATCAGCAAAGAGGAAGAAAGAAGGATCAAAGGAAATAAAATTAGATATACAAGACATAAAAGAGAGAAGCTACAGATAAAGCCTAATATTGCAGTATACAGGCAAGTCATCAAACAAACACCCTCTCAAATTTTGAAATTATATTGGAGAAAAAAAATCTATCATTCTGGAAGCTTTACCAGAAATCAGTATTAACACGGTAGAAATTCTTTAAGGTGGAAACATTGTGTGCTTCCACAGTCAGCTCTCCCCAGTTTTATTATATAAAAATAGGTATCACTTTAAGGCATACTAAACTAAAGAATCAAGAGGCAACTCCACTCAGTGTAGTATCAGTAGGAACTACTACAGCAACAGAAGGCTTGGAAAGGACAGAAGGAAGGACATGGTCACAAAAGCTTTATATAATTGTGCATAGCAGATGTGAGGAGCTCTGCACAGTGTAAGTGCTCTCCAAACAGCAGTCACTTTAAAGGCAAAATGTTAACAACGTCAGTCTACACAAAGAAGCAAACATGTAACAACAGGGGAAAGGTATAACTGCAGGGAAAAAATTCCATTCTCTTCCTGCTCCATTGAAAACAAATTGAGAACATCCAAAGGGAAAATAACTTCTTAACCAGATTCCATTAGATTTCCCATAGGAAGGGAAAGAATGTTTTGCAAAAGAGAAATGAGAACAATTTGTCATATAACCCAAGCACAGCAAATAAAATAAGAAGAGTTTCTCTATACATACTAATGACGGGAGGTTTGTGGGATTTTGTGGGTTTTGGGCTTTTTTAAAGCTTGTCAGCTTTACATAAGGAAGTGTTGAAATAATGAAAACACTTTGCCCTGAGCATTTGGATATATTTTGTAATTAATATTTATAGTACAACATCAAAAAAAACCCCAAAAAACAAAAACCAACAAAACAAAACAACAACAACAAAAAGCAAACAACAAAACCCAAACAAACAAAAAAAAGCCCACAACAGGAGAAACTTCCAAGGGGTTTCACCCAATATTTTTCTACTTTATCATGTATTTATTGTTAGTGTTAGTCATTAGAAGATGTCTTTCCCTCCCTGACCCTAGTGTGAGAACTATAAATCATATTGCTTGCACAGTTTAGTAGAGAAACACCCTGCTACTCTTCAGGTGCCCATAAAAATTATTTTGAATTACCATTTACTCCTAAGATTGCCCAGAATTAATGCAAATATACATTGTCAGAAGAATAACACAGCTTGTTTTTCATCTGTCACTCTGAACTACTTAGTTTTAACATCAGAGAAAATCTAGAGTCAAAGAATGAGAATCCAAATTTATGAGAATCCAGTCATAGGGAATACAATTATAGTAGCTATAGATACACTGTACAGAACTAGAAGGGAGGGGGAAAAAAAGCCTCTTTTTTTTTTTTTTTTTTTTTTTTTTTTTTACCCATGATTTAAGTAAGATACATGACAGTCTCCTTCACAGAATCAATTCTAAGGCTGGAAGGGGCTTTACAAAGTCTTCAAGTCCACCTCCCACTACAAGGTCACACCCTGTACTCTGTTGTACCATTTCAGACTAAAAATAGGATTAAATCCAGCAGTGACAAGCATCCAAATCTATACTTAAAATGGACTAATCATCTGCAATACGGCATAGCATAGATTAACAGGAAAAGGATGTAGGGGAAGAATCCTTGAAATACTTTTATAAAACTTCCCCTGCTTAGTATCAGCAAGGCTGCATCTGAATATTCTTTAGACCCTGAACTTCACAAAAGTTGTGAACTGTGTGAAGAGTGTCCAGAAAAAAAATGTGAGAATGATCAGAAGCATAAAAACATGAATTATCAAAAACCAGTAAGGAAATAGGTGTTGCTTATCTAGAATTTGAGAAAACATGAAACTGTAAGTTTCAGAAAAAGTATTAGATCTTTTCTGATCCCTGGGACTCAAAAAATGAGAATAGTTATAAAAGTAAGCAGATTTCATCAGCAGACAATCCTTTCTTTTAGAAGCAGCTTGATATGTAAATTATAAAGGAAATTAGAAATCCTGCATGAGAAGCGTATCAGAAAGGTTTGTAAGGCAAGTGTAGTGATCCTGACTGGAAGACCTTCATACGTCAGGGAACCTGTGCTGTGCTGCTTGTCCAGTGTGGCCTTCAGGCTGTCTTGTGCTGCACAAACTCTTTGGCTGCGTGATAAGATCAGTAACCTCACTGTCACAGGGGAGCCTGTGGGCAGCTCCCACTTGGTGCCAGTGATTATAGCACCTGAATGGCCTCACCTTTAATTAGAAGTGCAGCAAGAAATTCTTATGCAAACATAATTTCTATTTGACTGGAGAAATGATGGATAGAATTCTTTCCTTGTAATAAAATCCTATAACTGCCCTAATGACTGAAATCGGAGAATATCTTGTATGAATGGGTTCTACCCAGCAGGCTGCATGTGGCCCACTCGATGCTACAACTCCTGGGTTTCACACTATCTAAAGGGACATAAGATTATCTGTAGTATTTTCTCCTTATAGTGTTAGACCTAAAAAAGCATTTTAAAAGATATCTTACAGAGCGCCTTTCTTGCTGGCATCTGAATGGACTAGTACTTCCTGGTGCAAAACAAAAAAGTTAACAAGGAACAAAGGGGAAACAAAAAGAGTTAAAAAAACACTTGCCAGATGCCATCTTGCATTAAGGAGGTGTAGAATTCTTTTTGTTATTGTTCTTTCCTCACCTGTGTCTTTTCTACCACTCTCTTTGTTGTCTGCTATAATTGATGCAAATAAAAATGTATATTTGCATTTATCATAACTTGAATCAGGCTAAAGGTATTTTCACGATGAATGTGGTTTTTTTTCCCCAAGGTTATAGCAAATCCATGAACTGGAGAGCTAGGACCCTTCTAAAGATTCTTCAGCTCTCCAATGCATTCCCTAAAACAACCATCAAAAAGTCGTCCCACAGATAGTATTGCTTAGATGACAGGTTTGATAACCAGTAAAATCAGGCAGCAGAGGAAGAAGAAATGTCATTCAGTGAATAGGAATTATCCAGTGTAATTTTTGGCTGAATGCAGGGTAATGAGGAGCTCACCAGAACTGCATGCATAGACAAGGTGTTTGTCACATCCTCTTTGGAGATCCTTACTCACAACCTTGCCAAACATCTGTAGAACCATCCTCTTCTTTGGAGGATGCATGTATTTCTAGCTGAGCTTTTAAAGTATTAACAAGAACTTTACATACCTCTTGCTCCTTTTCACTGTGCCCTAGAGTTTTATGCTTGTTTGATCTTCTTAGAGAGACTCCTGGAACTATCACAGATATTGATACTGGATATATTCCAGTATCAGTACTTACAAGAAAACTTGTTAATCTACTTCGAAGAAAACAGTGGGACAGATTCAGATTTCAATAATGTCTACACACACTGGAACTTGTATTTTATATAAGCATGTTTCTACAGATAGCCATAGTCGAGACAAACCCATAAAAAAATAAATAAAATTAAAATAAAATAAAATAAAATAAAATAAAATAGGCCGGTGTTTTATGAAGAGCCATTGCTCAAAATCAGATATGAAGATATACCCTGAGATGGTAGCAAATTAGTGTGACTGACCTTTATCACATTGTGATCTTTTTCTGATCAGGTGTAAAAGTTTATTCTCATTTTTTTATTAATTTTATATAGTTTATAAAACTCCAGGACTTATTAGCACTGTATTTCTAGAGGAGTTAGCATTTAAATAATGTACTTAATTTCCAAATAATGTTATAAAATCTCATCTAAAAGGTAAAATACTACAAAATAATAATTTACTTTTTGCAGTACTCACATATTTTCTAGATTATTACTAGAAAATGTTGAAGTAAACAATATCAGTTATAACTTTTAGTTCCATAACATAAACCTCAACTATTGTTTGAAGCATTTGCAGCGTGCTCAGGTTGTATTAGAAAGCAACAGGAATTGGCTAGATTGATAGATACAAGCAGATTTTTTGAGTACTTCTTATGGAGGAGAAGAACTATTCTCAGTACTCCAAACTTAAATTTCATCAAAATGCAGGAAAGAAGCCTGTCATGTTTTGGTTCAGCTTTTTTGGTTTGGTTTGGTTTGGTGGTCTGTTTTAAATGCCTTTGAAAGAATCACATTTCCTCTTCTCCAATGAAAAATCAGAAAGGGACTGTAAAATTATAATGAAAACAATCTCAGTGTCATAATTCTGCCTTGAAAATGTAGATTAAATCAATATTTTCCAAACACTTAAGAGGATATCCAATTCCAAGTCTTAAGTCAATACTTATAATGAATAACAAAAGGATGGCAGGCATGGAACATTAGTAAGTATGTAATTACTTAAGCTGTCTGTCTGAAACTTGACATTTACACGTGATCACAGATTATTTATTATAAATAATTCTCCTTATTGACCACTTATTCAGAACTGCATGTTGGTATTTAAAGATACCATAATGGAGAGCATACTTTAGAGCCTGCATAGAGAGATTTTTCCTATACTTGTTAGAAGACAGTGTTGTGTAAATGAAGGATAGTATATAAGAGCTTTAGTGGATGAAGCAGACAAGTGAACAGAGAAGTGCTAGGGAAATGGATCTTACTACCCTGTAGGAAAAGAATGACAACTGCAAATAATCTTGTAAACTCGACCAGTAGATGAATGAAAAGGAAAGATTTATGAAAGATGTTTAAACAAATAAAAAGAATCTGGGATGTTATGCAGAGATTCAGGGAAAGTGTTCAGAAAAAGAAATGGGAATATTTGCCACCATTAGTTTTCAGGGTGTTTTTTTTTTTTTTTGTGGATGATTAGATAAGATGGGCAAAATAATGTCACAGGAAAAAAACCCCAGCACTTTGCACTTTTGGTAAGGAACACAGAGTTTTAATTATGTAGAGATAAACTGCTGTGAATGAGGACCATTAAGGCTTGGATGTATGGACTGAGGAACTGAGAAGAATAATGTTGAAAACTTCATTCATGTATTATGATAAATGTGTCTGGATCAAGAAGATCTGGTTTCAAGTTGAATAGTTTGGTGTGAAACCAGACTGGTCAGAATTGCAAGATAGCTATGTGCTATAAATTACGAACAGTACTTTACCTATATTTCCTAAAAAAGTGGCTGCTTGCTGTTATTGTTTCTGATTGAAGACACACAAAGGAAACAATGAATTCAAAACCTATGTTCCTAAAGTAGACAAGGAAGGAGTTTGTGGAGGGGAATAAAAAGGGAGGGGACAGAGAAGAATTGAAAAAAAAATAAATTTCATTGTGTTAGCTCCGGCTATGTAAAACTTCAGTAGATGTCAAGGAAAACAATGACATTAGAAAGTTAGAAGAAGAGAAGTAAAGGAGTAGAGATCAGAAAGAAGTAGACAAATTCCATCATTACAAAGAACAGTATTACCTAAGGGAAAAAAATGGAAAGAGAGAAGAAAGAACGTAAGCTACACAGAGCTATTGTGAAAAAGGTTGAATGGGAGGAGAACTATGCCCAGAACAGATGTTAAAGGAATGACCCCAGTGAGGGTTAAATCAGAAGGCCAAATGATTATATTGTCAGTATAACAACAAGATGAGAACATCTGAGTTCTGAGAAGATAAGGCTGAATTAGAAACTAGCAGATATGGACAGGAAGCAATTACCTGAAAGAGAATAGGGCAGAGGAGCACAGAGTGAACAACTGAAAAAAATCTGGAGGAGGGCCCTATTCAAGCAATATCTATAAATAACATCAGCATAAAATAAATAGATTTTGCTGTTAGATCCATTCAAGATCGAAATTCATTTGTCCTCAACTTGTATCTTGAAAGGAATTTGTATTAGCACTTGCATCAAGATTTTCGTACATTCTTTAAATGACTAAAATAGCCTCTTGCTTGCCACTAGAGTTCCGAATAATTCTAGAATGATATTTCTGTAGGAAGCAATTTCCAAGCCTCATCAAATATTCTGTTCATAAGGAACAGACAGGAGTAATTTCTTTTCCATACCATTTGTTTTTGTAGGTTATACTTAGTAGAGGTACTAGGTATACTGTAATGTATCTTAAAGCAGGGACACAGGAAACCAATCTCTTCCTTGTGATACATTTGTTTACAATGACCTCTTTTTAAAATGCTTAATTCATATGACAAGAATTACATTATAATAAGATGTCACTGTTTAAGACAGAAAAGTAGCTGTAAGTTATTTTTAATAATGATACATAGTCGTTGCAAGACTATCCATTTTCTGACAAATAGATTTTTTGTTGTTTTTTCTTCATTTGCCTGTTGGGTAAAATGTTTAAGTTCAAACAGTGGGCTACATTCTAAACTGACACTATTAAAATTCAGGGAAACAAATAGGCTCTTAACGCCTACATAGTCTATCAAAGTCACTTAAAGAAAGCAAAGTGGAGAAGGTCTGCCACAACTAAAACAAAATTCTGCTGCTGGCAATCTTTCATGCTTTTACTGACAGTAGAATTTACTATTAGAATGTCTACCCTTACTAGTAGAAGAACTGTTACAGTTCAGCTAAATTCTTCAAAGAGCATAAAACTCTCCAGCATTATAATTTGAAAAACGTAACCTGTTCTGGGCTCAGGGAACATGAAAATAACTTAGTGACATAGTTTTAAAATCATATTCCTATCTTGGAATAGCAAAAGGATTCTCAGTCAATACTAAATCCCCTCTAAAAAGCCATCTTCCTTTGAATTGGAAGGAATTCTGCATCCTGGTCATGGAAACTGCATGATAATGATAAGAAAGTTATAATTGTTCATATGAATAGTCTCAAACTTGGGCTACACTAAGTGAATCCTAAATTCTTTGTTAAGCCTTATGAAGGCTACTGTGACAAGAAAATAGGACATGTGAGTAACAATACATAGCAGATGGTAGGATTATTTTTTATGAGTTTCTGACTGCCTTTGTCAACATCGGTAGCTTTGCCTTTTCTAATAGGTAATCTTAACAGCTGTAGTTAAACATTGAACAATATGTCCTTGGTTCCTGCAGAAGGCATGGTCCCATTAATGGATTAGATGTAGTTTACCATAAAAGCTTCAATTTTTAGTGACTGAGCTATTTGTACACTGTGATTGAGGGTCTGTCACAGTCTACTTCTTTTGATTTGCTTGAATTTTACAAACTTTTGTTTTCTAGGAAGTTATATGAGATTATCATAGGCTCATTTTCTATGATGAGTGCCAGGTGTAAATTTTGAGACACACATTTGAGTAAATTGTTGCAATGACTTGTGGGACAAAATACCTGACTGTTCAGAAACTGCCAGAAATACACAGTTTCTGAGCTGTCTGCACTGCTTTTGCAATCTTTCCCTATTTTTAGCTCTTCCATGATAGAAAAGTCATCAGGCTAGAAGAAATTCTCTCAGATCACATTAGACAGTTAAACTTGGTCCGAAGTGGGATTTGCATATGTGCCAAAAGGCGTTTTGTTATCTCCTTGGCATCTGAGCTGGTGTAGTGCTAAATACAGAAACTACATCAAGATATACTTAAAACATAAGCACTTGCCTTTTTAAGAACCCAATTCATGACTGAAGTATGTACTGTGTTATGTTACTTTTCATTGGAGTTACAGAGAGAAACCTAACAATGTGTTTCCTCCAGCACAACAGGAAATCAACGTATTTTTAACACCAGTTTCCCAGAGCTCAGTGTGTACCTAAATGCAAAAAATTTGAAAATGTGCAATCAAGTGAGTAGACAAAGAATAAAAGAAAGGAGTTGACTTCTGAACAAGCCAATGAATAAGAAACACAGAAAGATAAGCTCTTAAAATGTGTATACCTAGAGTTGTTTCTAGAATAAAGGACATAAAGAGGAATCATTGAGCCCAACGGGTATCATCTACATTCAATTGTTCATTAATCTGAGTACATAGCATCTGAAGATCACAGTTCTGAATAAAACAAAAAATAATAATATTATACATATTGGAGCATAACTGGTATTTTCAAGGTGCTCATAAAAAAGCCAGTGCTCTCAAAATACTGAAACCCTGACCTGAGAATTTTACAATCTAGACAAAGAGAAGAAAAATATTCTGTTATTTAGAGCATGAAATATTTTTGTGATATTCTCCTTTTTTCTTTTCTTTTCTTTTCTTCTCTTTTCTTTTCTTTTCTTTTCTTCTCTTTTCTTTTCTTTTCTTCTCTTTTCTTTTCTTTTCTTTTCTTTTCTTTTCTTTTCTTTTCTTTTCTTTTCTTTTCTTTTCTTTTCTTTTCTTTTCTCTTTTCTTTTCTTTTCTTTTCTTTTCTTTTTTAAATTCTTGGCAACTTCACTGAAATACAGTTAAAAATATCTATAAATTTGTTGATAGTGTCATAGAACACATTCTCTTGTCTTTATCAATATACCCTTACTTCCAATGAACTTCCACTGAAAAACCTCAAGAACAGGATATCTCATTGTCTTTGAAGTAATAAACTAGCAGAAAAGTTGTATTCATTACTTTTTTCTGGAAAATAATGGAAAAAAAAAGGTTCTCAGTCTTCTGTGACTCAAGCTTTTCTTTTTGAAGGGATCTTTTCACTTCAATTTTTAATGGTGTGCAATATTTCATAGGACATTCAAGATAGATATTAGCACCAAATGGAGAAAAAATAATTCACTTTCGTACACACTTTTGTGCTGGTTCAGTGATTGGGAATAAATGAATAATTTGCATAGAAAAAGGATGCAGAAACCATTCACCCATATAAAAAAGTTATTGAAAATATATGAAACTATAACCATTCAATTTGAGTCTACATGGTATGCTGCCCAGCCATTTCATATCTCTGTTTTTCTAAAGACATTTTATCTTTTCTTCACATTGCAGATGAAGTATATAAACATGTATTTTGTAGTTTAAAATACATAGGGTCTTAGAAATATCTTAGAAATATCTTCAGCTGAAACGCATTTTCTTTCATTCTGTATTTTACCTGACATTTTGAAATAAATGAAGAAAAAATAGATACAACTTGTTGAAGAATAAGATATTAATCTGTTTTCTGTGGAGTATGTAAACTGCTTGTAGGTAGTACAATACTATTAAAAATAAATCATTAGCACAGACCTCTGTATATTATTTAAAGTTATGCAGAACTAAAGTGTAATTACTTTGAATATGAGTTTGTTTTCGCATTTTGTAAGAAAAATATTTTAGTAGAACAGAATGAGTATGAAATTAATTTAGAGCATCTGAATTTTGAGCAAGAGGAATTAAGATAGTAATGACAGGAGGAAGTGACATTCTAGGGAAGACTTCAGAATGTGCATACATCCTTGTATGTGGAATGTCAGGACCTGTAGAAAGACTGAAGCTGACAAAAGCAGGAAACCATGACTATATAATGGAATAAGAACAAAATCCATTAAGACATTACATGTGTCAAAGTAGAATGGTACATGCACAGGATCTAGGACAGGGAAAAGAGGAAAAATTGAGACAGGGAGCTAGAGAGGTTTCAAAGAGTGCATTAAGCTTGGATAAAGAGGAATGACGCAGCAGGGAAGCAGAAGGAAAGAAACCAAATCAGCAGGTAGGATGTGGGTAAGTGAAGAGAGTCAAAGTGGAAACTGGATATGAAGATTGTCAAAAGGTATAAAAATAACAAGAGCTGACTGGAAAAAAAAAGTCTGAGATAGAAAAATAAAAATAGTCTAGCTAAGTATGAGATACAGTACTAGAAAATGAAGCGGATATGAAGGAGAAGCATGGCTAAACTAGCTTTAAAGGAATGAGTGAAACACGATAGGGCTGAATATGCACGAAAAAGTTGATCTGGATGGAGCATTTTGTTTCACAGAGACCCAGGTGTAATCCAGACTTCACAGTGTGAATAGATTTCACAGCAGTTATTCTTTCAGCAAGTATTTCTTGCTGAACTCTTTAGTATACCTCTCTGTCATTATCTCATGTGGTAGCATTTTGTCATGGGTTTAAACAGCCTAGCTTTGCTGTAAGTCACCATACAGTGACAAATAGAATATGGTGTAAAATCTGTCCATTTACACAAACATGATTACAAAGACTATTCAAGACAATTTTCTTTTACTTATGAAAGACTTAGCTTGGATATACGAGTTGTAGAAATTTATTACAATCCTCTGAAAAAAATATTTTAAAGGCTTAGGAAGTTAAAAGCTTGGCTTTTTGATAAAGAAAAGAATCACATATGAATAATTTTATCTTTGACACAGAAAGTATTTTGGTTTGCTTGTTGTCTTTGTCAATTTCTTGACTAGTTAAGAAAGTGTTCTTGAAACCTTACAGCTGATAATCTTTTTAATCAGGTCCAGTTTAAATGCTTAATATATACTAATACAGTTCAGTAACCCTAACATTACAGCTTTTAATAGTATTAGCGTGCATGTGCTGACAAAACATGTTGAGCCAATAGAAATTCAATAGATTGTGAGGTCATATACACAAAATATTTTTAACATTTTTAAATTGGATGTCAGGACATAAAAAGAGGTGTTAAAGAATGTTCTTTTTAGAAAAGTTTTTCCATAGGTGGATGTCCACCACTTAATCTTGTTTCTGCGTGCTTAGATTGTGGTTATGAGAGAAATTTTTGTATGTTTCATGACTAACAGTGACCTTGATTTTATTGGTTAACACAGTTAACTTTAACCAATTTAGATCTGAACTGGCCAAAAACACAGTAATGTTTATGTGTGAGCATTTATATACACCTTATTGTTGCCCACCACCAACACCATCCAAATGGGCCCACCAGTTGGAGGAAAACTTCCAGTTTGCTCATGAGCTGGCACATAGGAAGCAGGCAGGGGAATATCTGCAGTAATGATTAGTAGTTATTCTCATTTATGATTAAATTTCAAAACCCAAATACAGCAGAACAGACACTGGCATCTTCAAAGATATGCTTCAAACAGTCCCATGGGATAAGGCCCAGGAGGGAGGGAGGGCTCAAGAAAGGTGATTAATATTCAAGGTTCACCTCCTGGAAGTCTGAGACAGTTCCGTCCAAATGAATATGAAGTCAGGTAAAAGTGCCAGGAGGCCTGAATGGATAAACAAGGACATCCTGGCAAAGCTCAAGAAAAAAAGGGAAGCGTATAGAGGATGGAAGAAAAGATGTCTAACATAGGAGGAATACAGAAGCACTGTCTGAGCATCCAGGAATGAGGTTAGGAAAACTGAGGTCCAAATGGAATTGAATCTGGCCAGGGATATCAAAGATGACGAGGTGGGCTTCTGTAAGTACATGAGTAATAAAACAAGACTAAGGAAAATGGAAGCCTGCTACTGAATGAGGTGGGAGACCTGGTTACCCGGGATATGGAAAAGGTTGAGGTACCAAATGCCACCTTTGTCTCAGTTTTTACTAGAAAGACCATCCCTCAGGAAACCCAGGCCCTGGAGATGAGGGGGAAAGGCTGGAGCAAGGAAGATCTGCCCTTGATAAAACACGATTAGGTCAAGTAATACTTAAGGCAGTGGGACAGACAAAAGTCCACGACCCTGATGGGATGTACACAGGAGTGCTGAGGGAGCTGGCTGATGTCATTGCAAGACCACTCTCAATAATCTTTGATTGATCTTGACAACTGGGAGAAGTGCTTGAAGACTGGAGGAAAACATGTCACTCCTATCCTCAAGAAGGGCAAGAAGGAAGACCGAGGGAACTCCAGGCTGGTCAGCCTCTCCTCAATCACTAGGAATCTGATGTAGCGGATAAACCTGGAAGCCATTTTCAGGCACATGAAAGACAAGAAAGTCACCAGGAGTAGTCAGGAGGGATTGACCAAGGGGGAGTCATGCTTCACCAACCTAATAACCTTCTACAATGAAATTACGATCTTGGTGGATGAGGGGATAGAAGTGGATATTGTCTACTTGGACTTCAGTAAGGTTTTTGATACTGTGTCCAAAAGATCCAGCAGAGAAGCTGCTGACATATGGTCTGGCTGAGCAGACAGTGAGGTGGATTGAAAAGTGTCTGAGTGGCTAGGTCCAGAGAGTGGTGATCAGCAGTGCAAAGTCTATTGGAGACTAGTTACTAGTGGTGTACCCAGGGTTCAATTGTGGGTCCAATCCTGTTTAACACCTTCATTAATGATCAGGATGATGGGGCAGAGTGTACCTTCAGCAAGTTTGCTGTTTTTACCAAACTGGGAGGAATGACTGATACACCAGTGCTGTGCTGCCATCCTGAGAGACCTCGACAGGTTGGGCTGATAGGAACCTCATAAAGCTCAAGAAGCAGAAATGCAAAGTTCTGCCCGTGGGGAGGAACAAACCCAATATATTGTATGTATATATATACAAACCAGTATCTGCTGGGGGCTGACCAGCTGGTAAGCACCTTGACAGAAACGGACGTGGGGATCCTGGTGGACACCAGGTTGAACATGAGTCAACAGTGTACCCTTAGATCATTAGACAAAGTATTGCCAGCATGGCCGGGTAGGTGATCCTTCCCTTCTACTCAGCACTGTTGAGGCCACACCTGGAGTACTGTGTCCAGTTCTGGGCTTCCCAGTACAAGAGAGACATGGACATACTGGAGAGAGTTCAGTAAAGGGCCACAAAGATGATTAAAGGATTGGAAGACATCTCATATGGGGAAAAGCTGAGAGCCCTTTTCAGTGGTACTCAGAGGCAATGGGCACAAACCGGAACACAGGAGAGTCCTAAACATCAGGAAATACTTTTTTACTATGAGGGTGACCAAGCACTGGCACAGGTTGCCCAAAGAGATTGTGGAGTCTCTCACCTTGTAGATATTCAAAAGCCATCTGGACATGGTCCTTGGCAATCAGCTCTAGGTGGCTCTGCTTGATCAGGGGCTTGGAGTGCATGACCTCCAGAGAACTTTTCTAATCTCAAGCATTATGTGATTCTGTGATACAGTGACATGTTGCATCATTTGAACACTAACTTTATTGCTGACAGCTACAGTGTAGGTCAAATTATTTCTGTGACTACAACATATAAGAAAGCTACAGTCAAGAAAGAATTAATGAAATTTCACATGTAGTTTTAGGGGAATCTGTTTTCTGATACAATTTCTTAGATCCCATTGCTATTCCTTGGTGATGTTAGGCTATCACCTTTTCCATTATTTTTTTCCTTTATGCCCTTCTATCCCATCAGGCACAGTTAATAAGTTTTGCCATACAAAACTAATTTCTATCTGGTCAGAAGATTCATCACACTCACCATTAACAATAGACCCCCCACTTTGTGTTTTTTCCTAAGTGTGATAGTCTTCAGAACTTTCTTCTTGTAGCTTGTGGTATCACTAAATTATGTTCAAGATGAATAACATACTTAGAAAAGGATCATGTCTTCACCAATTCTTCCTTTGTAGTCTTATCTGAGCAGATTTTTTTTTCTAGGAGCCTTCAACACTATCTGAATGACAATGCATCCCTGCAGATATGGTAAAGGCTATTTTTAGAGATGAAGTACCATTTGCTATTTACATAGCAAGAATTTAGCAGGCCTAACGTTTATCTAAACCATTACTGAAATTTACCGAGTTTGCAGGTAGACTGAGGACTTGAAATGGGTATAAACAATTTATCTTTGTGCAGGTCTCTACAAGTCTAGTTCTGCTTATGACCTTGGTGAAAGAGATATGCAAAGGAGGTTGGTTAACTCACAGAATCAGTTCAAATTAAAGCCAGCTTACTAGCTCATGCTCAGTTTTACTCATAGCAGATACAGCATACATCCACCTACAACAAATTCAAATTTCTCTGTTCAGTGTTCTTAAGCACCTTAGTCTCAAGAGAGAGCTCCAGTTAAGGTACAGAGATGCATGATCGAAACTAGACACATTGGAATTTTTTCTGCAAAAGAGACTAATAAGACACTCATTGTAGAATAATATCTGTAAAGAGATCTAAGTTCAGATTCTTACATCATATCAGGCAGAAGATAAGAGGGACAAACGAGATTTGGTATTACATCTGGACTATCGCTCATGTATGACTATGATGGTAGCATGGACACTATGCTTCCTGATTGCATTTAAGTGCACACCTAACATTTGGGACCTGAGACAATATTTCATATTTGACTATTGCTCACAGTAAAAATGTCTGAAAATATTTCAAGTGTGACAATTCTGTCACAGTTTACCCTGAGGATGGCCTTTGAATGCAATGAGCTGTGTCAGAATTTGAATGAAGATAGGCCAACAAAAGGTGGAATTAAAGTGTCTTAAAGAAGAGCCATGAATAAGTTGAACGTATATATGTTTGAGACAAATGCACCAGCAGAGATAATTTGGATGCACAAGATTTTTTTTTCTGTGACTTCAGTTTCCAAAACATGCTTTTCATATATGATCATTAACTGTGGGCTTTCAGTTTTTCCAGATGATTAATTCAAAACAGAACTTAGATTCTGGTTCATGTTAATTTTGAAATTTTTCAACTAAAAGAGAAATTACTGGAAGCCACTTGGAACCCAGGAAGTCCTAGCTAGTATTTAGTAACTTTAAACCCAATAAATGCCAATTCATAACAAAAATCAAGTACAAAGAGACAAGATGTCTAAACTTGACACCTACATTTGGTGGATAATTTTGATTATTATTTCTGTATAAATGCATCTACAATTATCACAGTGCATATGTACATGGAGGGAACTAGGGTACAGTACATTTTTTAAAAACTTCTGTGTTAAGGATTTGATTTCAGTCACATAAAACACATACGGGAAACCATGATTACAATACTCATCACTTTCACCTACTTGGATGTTACTTAATGACAATCAAAACTATGCTGAAAAATAAGGAACAAGGTCCAATAAAATTAATTATAACCTAATTATAATGTCTCTTTCTCCATACACTTTAAAATAATAATACTATGCATACAATAATATTTAATAATAAAAACTAGTTTCATAAAGTGTCTTTGATTTGCATGATTTGCAACATTTTTTCTTTTCTTTCCTTTTATTCTTTGAAATCTACAAAACAATTATAAATTGTAAAATTCAAAATATTAAACCCAAAAATACACTGTCTTTGACTTTATCCTTTTTCTATGCTCTCTTTCAGATTATGTAATCCACAGATTTAGAGGAATAAATCCTTTCCTGTTACTGATAGAGGGACGTTTTGTTTGTTTGTTTGTTTATTAATTTTCTCTACTTATTATAAAAGATGACCTCTTACATACATTATGTATCCATTTATAACTTGCTTCATTAATTTAGTCAGACTTCCTTAGTTTGTCATAATTGTGAAACATACAATGACATTGCTGTAATTAACACTTGGAAAGTAAAAACGTTGTTTGGTTTTTTTTTTCCCCATCTCTCACATGCACATAAAGCAAGGTGTATTAAAAAAAACCTGAAAGGAATAGAAAACTTTTATATTTTTAAATTAATCTTGAATAACTTATACTAGGTTCAGATGCCAAGAAGAAAGGAAAAATATAAAACAATCATGTCATATTCAAAATAACTTTAGTACAGGTAGATACTACCAAATTAATCACATTATAAAGGCAAAGTAATACTGAACATAACAAGCCACCCTACATTACTTTCCACTGAAAAAAGCCCACATAAATATTTGTGCAGCTATCTAAGAAATTTACTTGACAATATTCTGTTACTGTGTACCATAATGGATTTTAGGAAGCTTGTACCTTTTAAAAAAATAATAATCAGAAACAGTAATAGTCATGATCTCTTCAAAGCTAGAGCACATCATCTAGGGACAGTAAATGAAATATAGCATTAAAAACTTTTCTGTATGCTTGCTATTCTAACTCAATAGTGCTATCAGGAAAGAAAAGTTAAAAAAAAAAACCAAGTTAGATATGAAAAAGCACAGCCAAAATTATTCTGAGAAGAGCAATTAACTGAAAGCATCAAAGCTTTTAACAAAAACTATTTCAAGAAATCAGAGTGAGGAAGCTTGCCAGAAATAGTTGGTGGAGCTCATATGGGTGTAAAAAAGATCTACCTACTTCCATATATTTTTTCATTTTTAATTACCCTTCATCACTTGGTATTATCAGTAACGGATGCCATTGAAACCCTTCCTCAAAATTATTTATGTTCACTGTAATCATATATAGCTGAAATAGTGGGATTTTTGTATGCTAACACAGCTCCCTAGGCACACATAATCCAAGAAATACAGATTTTTCATCAGCAACTTGAAAACTGGAAAGCAATAATAGTATGCAACAATAATAAAAGTTTCTTTGCTGCTCTTTTCTTCCTACTAGATTAACAGAATGAGGTAGACAGCTAAGTTATCACTTATATTCAAACACCAAAACATTATCTCTTTTTTCAAGTACTAACACAAGAGACTTGGAAAGGAAAGTAATTAGCAGGACTTTAGAGTGCAAAACTTACAATTTGTATTTTTGTGCCTGAAGACTTATCAGATATTTTTGAAAATATGCTAGAAGCTCTGGATAATGTGATCATTTTTGATACCTGATATTATGATACATAACAAGGGAAATGCTCCATCAGAAGTATTTGACAGCTAAGACCTCTTTAAGGCAAAAAAGTGATTAGTGGTTTTCATAAGTGACAATATTGCTCCACAGAACTAAGTGGTAAAAAAGACTTAATGTAGAGTGTTCAGCTCTGGTTTTTCCTTTGATCCTGATAAAGTTGTGTAAACACAGTGATTGATGCTGGAACTAATGGGTTTTATATATATATATATTGCACACTAAATAGACATGTCCATTTCTAAATTAGGTTCAGGGAACTCATTGAAGAAGTTGAACTTGATTGTTGGCTTTCTTCTTCCAGTTCTCCACTGCATCTCCTGTGTGATACTTTTCTGTTGTTCTGAAGTAAAGGAGCTGTTACAACTTATGTCTCACTCTTGAGGAATATTTCAATAGGGGGTCTGGAACATATGAAAGAGTAAACAAACCAATATCACCTACCTGGGTTGTCTTGGCATACTTAACTGCTGCTGTAGTTTAAATGAATTGCAGTTTCTATTCCCATACACTCACTTTCCATTAATTATGGTAAATACAGATGTAGATTTTACTCTACTTTTTTTGCAACACTTTGATGTTCTCTTGCCTTTTCCTGTAAAAAGAAGAGTATTGAAAGAGAAGATAAAATGTGTTGCCTTCTACCTCCCTTTCCTAACAAACATCGTGCATCTTGTGTCGAAGAAAATGTTCCAGTTCTATTTTAAATTTATTTGTAAGGTGTCTTCTGACCTGTAACATGTCACGGGATATGTAGAGAGCAATCATAGATTGTGAACCATTTCCTACAAAATAGGAAGTAGAGTTCTGGCCGTAATTTATTGTCAACATAATCCCTTCTACAGCTGAAAGTATTCTAATCCTTTCAAAAAATGGTTTTGCTATAGACAAACCAAATGTATTCTGAAGAGTAAAATGAAATAAAAAGGCCCAGTAACTAACAAAGCCTTGTGGGAAAGATTCTACTCTAGATCAAGACACATATTTAGCCAACCTGATGACAAGTGTCTAGTTTCAGGTTAGTTGAAAAGTGTTCTAGCAATTGTCTTTGTGTTCATTGTACTGATACTGTTCTGCTGGACCTCATACAAAGAAACACTGGTTGAGGATATGAAGTTTTGGGACAGCCTTGGCTGTAGTGACCATGAGATTATGGAGTTCTGTGGCAGGAGCACTATCCCCCTCCACCTCTGAGGGTCTAACAGCGCAGTACAGGGGCATGGTGGCTGGCTTGGTGGGAAGCACATGAGGTGCTGTTGGTCACATATGCAAACAACTCCCAGCCACAGACACAAGACACCCGAGCCCTAGAGACCACCTCAGCCAATGAGCCCACTTAGCAGACTCCTCAACCAATGAAAACTACATATGACCGCAAACAATAGACGACCACAGTTCAGATCTGACCCAGGCTATAAAATGAGGCCGCCATTGGAGACCCTCTTTGAGTGGTTCTCCTTGAAACAGCAGGTCTGTGATCGGAAGTCCACCCTTTGGATTGAGACATCATCGAAAGTAACTCCCCAGAATTGAGTGTCCCCTCACCTTATAAGTGAGTGGTCTGGGCATTTTGTGTCATCATTCTAAGCTAGTCACGTACTGTGTAGTATTAGTTCCCAACTACTATTGTTTAGCACTTAGAAAGAAGGAGCAGTGACTCAACACTGGGGGACTTCCAGTTTTTTCCAAACAGCTCCTGAATATTCCCCAAGAAACACTGTGACATCCTTAAATGACCAGTGAACAACATTCTGAAAATTAGGCCTACTTGGAAAAAGTAACATTTAGAAATGCTAGAGAACATTTTTTCCCCACTTATAAAGTAAGATTGTGTTCATTTTTGTGAAATGTCATAGCTTAACATTTTTGAAAGAAAAATCTTTTACGCTAAAAGAAATTGAACACAGATGCAGACAGAATCAGCACTGTCTAAAAGTCAGCAGGTGAAAGTGGGTGTATTTTAATGTGCTTTTAAGTTCCACTATGCAATTTAGATGTCTTGTGTGTTGGAGAAAAATGTAGTTTTGTTTATAACTAGTTTATTCAAAGACAAATGTGCCTTGAGAGTTCTATATTAAATTATACAGTTTCCACATGCTGGGAACATATGTTTCTCCATTCTTGACTCCTCTCTGTTGTGTTTTGCTCCAGCTTTGAATCCTCTGATGTATTTGCTGTGAATTTTACAGGGATATTTCAAATATTTTTAATTCAGGTTAGTAATGTCTGATGGTAGTTACAGTGATTCTTATGATTAATCTACACTTGGAAACACATGGCAGTATAAACTTAAAATTGCAAAGTGCAATAATGAGCAAATATATAATTATCCAAATTAATAATACTCAAAGTGTTTGTTAAAAATCAACACAACTTTCCTTGAACTTTACAGTTCTAATGCAGCCATGCATATGACTTCTATTGGAAAGTGTATAATTAAACTGGATTAAATACTTGCTTTTTTTTTTTTTTTATTCGGAGATCGCTCTGCATTGTTCTTGTTTTCCATTGTCCTTCAAGTGTAAATGGAATTTTGAATATATTTGTTTTCCTGGGACCTCCTTATACTGTGGAAGAACACTGGTCCTTCCACGTACTTTGAGCACTCAAGAGTTACAATTACATTATAATATAAATGTTTTCTCTTTTGATGTAAAAACTGGATGGAATGCTAAGTATATAAGTATTTATATATTTAGAGAACCATTTCTCTTTAATGTTTGGACAATAAATAAGTAAGTCTGAGACAGATGACTTTTTTGCACTATAGGCTTGCTTCAAAAAGGGATACTCCAGCAGGAGTTTTTTTCCAGAGTATGTTTCTGGAGGGGTGGGATTTTAGGAAGAATTAAAATTGTTTGAATTAACATCCTGGGCCTTAGCAACTCAGAAGTAACATTCGTTTAAATTGTAAAAATCCTGTTTGATATCTTTTCCAGTTGTGTTTTTAGGAGGAATTTAGAAACATTGCCTGGGAATGTTGGGATGGTGTTAAGCAAGTGAAAGCCCATCTGAAGCTGAGACTTGCAAGGAACACTGAGGGCAACAAGATGACCTTTTTTGCTGCATCAAGCAGTAAAGGCTGAACAAGGAAAATGTTGGATTATTGCTGCACAGAGTAGTGGCAACAGACACAGCTGAGGTACTCAACCCCGCCTTTGCCTGAGGTTCCATCAGAAGGTCTCCCAGGCCTCTGTGCTAGCCTAGCACCAAGGCAGGGTTCAGGGAGACCTACCTGTGGCACCTGAAGATTGAGCAGGTAGCAGGGTAGCACCTGTCCTCAAAAAGGGGGCAAACGGATAATCTGGTGAACCGCAGCCTCACTTCACTGTCTGGGAAAATCATGAAGCAAGTCCTCTTGCAACACATATCTGGGCACAAGAAGGAGAAGATTGGGAGTGGTCAGCATGGATTTACCAAGGGTAGATCATGCCTGCCCAGCCTAATTGCCCTTTATGATAAACTTCTATGATTAGGGCAGAGCAGTGGATCTTATTTACCTTGACTATATCAAGTCTTTCAACACAGTATTCTTGCATCCGAATTAGGATGCTATAGTTTGTATGTGTGGTCCAGGTGAGTGAAAAACAGTTTGTGTGGTTGGAATGAAATGGTTGTGGTTAAGGGGTTGCACTCTCCCTGTAGGCTGGCAAGAAGTGGAGTACTGTAGGAGTCTATCCTGAGACCCGTCCTACCTAATGTTTTTTATAAATAACCTAGAAGTGGCAACAACAGTCACTCTCATCAAGTTTGCAGATGACATCAAAGTGGAGCGAATAGTTGATATGCTCAAAGGCACATTGTCAACCAAAGAGACACAGACAGGCTGAAGGAATGGGCCAAAAGAAACCTTATGATATTCGACAGGGGCAAATACCAAGTCCTGCACCTGGGAGATCTGGGCTGGGGTCTGCCTGCCTGGCTGGAGCGTGGTTCTGTAGCAAAATGCTCTGGGGTTTGTGTCAGACAGTGAGCTGGGCATGAGCCAGCAGTGAGCTTCATAGCTGACCCTGGTTTGAGCAGGTGGTTGAGCCGGTGATCTCCTGAAGTCCCTTCCAGCCTGAAATACCCTATTACCCTCCAACAGAGAAACAAATCTTATCTGCAAAATGAACTCCTAAGGACCTGTTTGTTCTCCTGTCATATAAAAGTTAGAACTGTGGCTACTGATATTCCCCCTGAGCTGAACTTGTGAAATCATTGCATTTTCCCAACATCTTGATCAAGGCTTTAGAGCAGTTACTAGTATATTTTCATATGTGTTCAGGAGAGCCATGAATATCCCAGACAGACAAGGAAACGATCTTGGGGTGGTATTTGCCCCCTGCAAAGAAGAGCAAATTTAAAGAAGACATCTATTGCCTATCACCATCACAGCAAGGGAGAAAAGACCAATAACTGAAAGCATTCAGTAAGAATATGCAGGACTTTGGGGAACTTGACTTAAATTATGTTAGATAAAACATATTCATTTATGATTATATGTAGATTTGTATATATTTTCAACTGTCTAATATTTATGAGATTTAAAAAATGTTCTAATTTATCAAATCACCTTAAGGTGTTTTTCAGAAAAGCAACAAGTAACACAGAAATGACTCATAAACTAGTAAGAAGATAGTTAAGTGGAAAATGTACATTCAACTTTCTGCTCAGGTCTTCACTAGGGAGGACCATTACCTGAAGGTTATTTAGATGTATAAGACTGCATAAATGTCAGAAAAAAGGAAAACAGTAACTCTTAATCTTTTCCATGTTCTTTTGATAGTGTTCTAGAATAAAGATTTTTCTTTTCCTCCACAGAAAATACATATTATCAGAAACTTTCTAATTATTTTTATTTTCAATATTTTCTAAAATATCCTGCTGCTAAAAGTCTCTTAAAAAAAGATATCTATTGAGCATTATGTCTCAGAGTTTGAATTTACTTAGAAAACAGTTCTTTGTATCTGAGAAAATGTGATTTACATGACTTGTCATTTCATTGTTTTATCTGTATCATTGAGTAGAAGATATAAGCTCTCTTTCCTGTTGGTAATAAAATTCAGAATAAAAAATAATTTCCAGTTATTTTCTCATTGAACAGAAGAGTCAAGGCTATTAGCAGAAACTCATTTGAAGACACCACTGCCTTCAGTTCGACACCTACAAAGCAGCAGCCATTGTGACTAGTTTTCTGCAAAACAGTTTAGGCTTAATGGTGCCAATGGTTGGGATTTATTTATTTTCTTGTCCATGTCAATAACTCTTCACTACCACTCCTGCTTTCTTACTGTATAGTCACACATAATTTAAAAGATGTATTTTAGAATTCTGTGTTGAACTGTCCTATTGTTTGTACCTGTTGACATTAGGTTTATGCTCTAATTATTTTTTCTGAATTCCAAGAGGTTCCAGTGATAAAAATTGTTTAAATGAGATAGCTGTTAAGTTTTCCACCTCCATCATTAGCTATATTTGGATTTGGCATGCATATTTTTCTATCCCTTCTAGTTTCTTGCCTAGAGTTCTGAGACTTTTTAATATCGATAACTTCATATTCAATACGTAGTCTGGGCATTTTGGGGATAGTGGCATACATATATTAGTACTAAATAATCCTGTTACTTCAGACTGATCAGAGCCTTTTGAGATAGCCAGCTCTTGAGTTTTATATCTGTATTAATTTTGTACATTTTCAGTATAACAGGCTGCCAGTCATTAACTTTGCAGATACTATTCAGCAGCACATTTCTTCACAGTTGCAGTACTTCTTAGGTCTTGATTGTTCTAAATTATATTACAGTTGATTTAATTATGAGGAATCCTTCATTATTTTTTTTTTTTTTTAATTGAAAAGGGTATCTCTGGAATGTCATCTGATTTTCCTATCAGTGACAAAAATATTTATTTTTTTTTAAATTGTTTTTTGGCTAGTAAGCAAACTGACACTGCTAATGGGCATGCTGTGACATATTTTTGTAAGAGCAGGCCCATGACCTGAAGAAATTTAATTTCTTTAATCAAGAATTGTACCTGTTGAGATCTTGAGTCTCATTTGTTTCTATCTACACACTATTATCACACAATTCCTGAACACCTTATTTACCCTAGGAGCCTGACAAACTGGAAAAGATACCAGGATGTGAGTATGTGTGTAATGGCAGCTCTTGAACGGAGCTCCAGACGGCAGCACCCAGAGGCTATACACTGCCACTTGTTAAAGAGCTTGTTAAAGGGTAGTTGCTTAAGATGCAAGTAGGTTCACCTACATATAAATCATGCATGCCTTTTGAGGTGGGTTGTTTGTTCTTTTTGAGAAGACCTGTCCACCCCCAGTCTGTTGAAAAATACGAATGCTAATTGTAACTCTCTGATAGATCTGGGGAAGAATTTGCTGCAGTCTTTAGTGTTCACCACAATTAATTAGTTTTGAAACTGAGTAAGACGTAAGACTAATCTGTAAACACTGTCAGGGTATCTCAAAAATATGAAGAATTGGGGCCTATTAATACTTCCTTCAGAGAACAACTGACATACCTTCAGCATAAATAATGAGAGCCTGTAAGTAATATGACATTTTTTTTCTCCGTTCAGTTTAAATTAGACTGTGCAAAACCAGTGATGAACAGACATTCTTAAAGATGCGACTGGAGTTAAGAGAACTGTTTTGGCTAGGAGGCAAATGGAAGTTCTAAAAATTTTGCATCTGAGTTCCATAGAAAAATGGAACTGCAAAGCAATAGTAAGGCACAGAAGGAAGACCAGCAGTTAGAGTTATGAGAAATGTTCTACGTTGGCTCATGACAGACTGATTTCCAGCATACTGCTGAAAATACCCTGGTGGAAGATATCCAAACTCAGAGAAATAAGAACTGAAATGGAATCATAGCCATTGGGTAAGAGGATTTTGGAAGAAAGGAAGGCAGTGTTTACACTGTTAATATGAGATAATAAACAGCTAGAGACTGATTTTGTGTCAAAAATTAGGTATTTCATTCCTCAAGTGAGTAAATATAATAAAAATCAAGAACTAAGGAAGATGGTCAGTTTACTTGCTAGGAAGAAGTACTACCATTCCATTGAGTTTGTTGTGATATTTATTACCAGAGGTCCTACAACGATTTCTGTAACTTTTTCCTAAGAACTATTTGCTAAAATTAGACCATATGGAATTATAATCTTAGTTTAAGTGCTCATTCCCCTACCCTGCCCCTTCCTCTTCCAGTTCCACTTTGTCTTGTTTTCTGAATTATTATTTTATTCATTTTTTTTTGTATTATAGTCGTGACTTAAAATCATTATACAACTTTGTGTGCTGTATTATAAATCATAATATATAATTACTATGTTCACTATATATTATTATTTATAATATAATATATAATGTATAATTTAATATATTATATAATATTACATATAATATAGTATGATGTATAATATATAATTGTAATGATTATATATTATATATAACTTTATTCTGCATGAACTTCTTTCAGGTCAGCTTCCATAATCATATAGTCCAACTAAATAGCCAAAGAACTGACAGAAGACACAGAAGCTCAGATGTTACCACTGCTTCAGAATCAGACAATATTCAGGTTTTAAGCAGTACATAAATTTTCATAGTCCAGATTGGTACCCTATCCACTGCAAACATCTGCCCCTCTTATGAAATGTAAGCTATAATTTACTTGTACAACAGGTTGTGATTTTTTTTTAGGATTAGCTATGTGTTTGTGTGACATTCTGCATTTGAAGAAAACGGAAGATTACAGGTGATTATTATTGTTATTATTGTTGTTGTTATTGTTATCATTATGTCAATTTAGTTTAAATGATGTCACCTGTCAGCTTATATTTGATATTTGTCCACCCTTTGTTTCCTTCTTCCCATTTGTGTTCTCACCTGCAAAAATTTCCCTGAATATGCCTGATTCTTTCAGAATTAATTTGAAATTTAAAAAGTAAAGAAGAATTCTATTTTTTTGCTGTTTTTTCTTTGTGTTCTTTTCCTTTTAGCTCCTTTTTACTTCTTTGACTCTGCGGCACTAGTCCTGAAAATATCTCTGTGTATACAATCAAACTTGCAATTGCTTTCAACAGATCTCCACAGCACAAAACTTTATACTTTGACTGCTCTTCCCGTGCTTTCATCCCTCTAGTCTTCCTGTCTTCCACCATCTAGTGTCTCTTCTGCCATAACTTCTTCCAAACTATTTCTTCTTTCCATCTTCGTCTTTCATTGTTCTTAAAAAACCAAACCAAACTAAAACAAAACAACCACACTAAAGCGCTCAAAATAACATGTCTTACCCAGGTAATTCCATTTTCTTTGTGACACAGCTGTGAGGTTACTAAAATGTCTTAACAAGACTGATACTACAAGTTAGCCAGGTCTTACAGAGAATGTGAAGGATAGGTCATCTGTGCCTGTCATTCTACTAAAGAGGTCACAAATAAGAGGCAGTACTAGAAACAGTACATTCTCTTTATATCTGTGCTGTTGTCTTCTTTATTCCTATGCATATTTTTCTTTTATTTTTAGGAAAACATATGAGGAAGGAGAACAGCAGCAATAGCAATAACACCAGAAGCTAATGGAAGAATCACAGGACAGTCACGTTTCTGCTTTCAAAGAGAGAAGAAATAATAGCTATTATTAAAATAAAGACCCTCCATTACTGCTGTATACTCCAAAATTGCTAGCTATTTCCACCCACCACTCTAAGAAAAGCAGACAAATTTTTAATAACAAATTTTTCCCACTCCACATTAAAAAATGAGATCTTGAGTTTTGTTTTACTGTTTAACATAGAAAAAGTAACATGCTTTTATTATTTACTTTGTGTCATTTATTCCATGATGTTGAAGAAGCTGCTGGTGATTCTGCGGACATGCATTTTCAAGACTACATTCAAGATACCTACAATAGGACAGAAGCAGATCTTTCCTTGTACTACAAAACTCAAAATGCCAGTCAGCCACTGAGAATAACGGACTTGTGGATTAAGATACCAAAGGTGATAAAATCTCAAGCTAAAAAAATGAAATCACTGCTTGTTTATTTCTCATAATAAATGTCATATGAAGTAAGTTGAGTGAATCTGTAACTTGGATTAATAGCCCTTAGAGTCATACAGTGAAATTGGGAAATGTGATCTGTGTGTCAGGAGTAGTTTTCCATCAAAAAATAGTTTTATAGTAAGACATGAAAACTACAAAGGGCAAGACCTTATTTGGGGGTACAAGATGTGTTACACACTATGCTTCTTCAATTATTTTAGCAGAAGAAAAGCACAACCTCCCAACTGCCATTTACCATTTGGGAAAAACATGCATTCACATGCATTCAGTGGCTTACAGGGGACTGCTCCTGTTTTAAGCAAAGACAGTGGTCCAGATTAAAGCATAATGAATTTTGGTGTCTCTCACTCTCTCTCTGTGTCTTACTTCAAGTAAGAAGTTTGAAAAGCAAAGAACAGGGAAAACGTTCTCTTTCAACCTAGTTCACTATGAGCAGATTAAAGCTGTGTCACATTAGTCACAGCAGTGGGATATTGGTATGAGTGGCATTTATAATACTGTGTAGCATTAGTCATGGGATCTATTCACTACCAAGTCTGCTACTTCCATTTACTCAGGGTTTCATTTCAGTTCTATATAAGGCTGATTCTTCTTTTTTTCAGAGGAGAATATTGTAAAACTTGGCTCACTTTCTAGTGGGATGTTACAACATGGGGCTCTGCTCTTAGCCATGGGGTGGTTCCAGGAATTTCCCCTGAAAGGAGCGGAAATAAAATGTACAAAGGGACAGATGGTACAGATGGAATAGATGTCTCACTATAAAAAGAATTAAATCAGGCATCTTATTTTGATTCATCACTGTGCACACAATAAAATTAACTGAGTCCATATTGGCTTCAAAGTCTACAGACTCCCATATAAAATGGATTAAGCAGATTTTTTTGTTTTCACACTAAATAGGTAATCATGTATAACTTTTGCTGCTATGCCTTACCTTAATTTTAGAAAAAAACTTGCTCTAAGAGAGGAAAAAAAAAAAAGGAAAAAAAAAAAGAAAAGATAATCCATTCCAAATTAATTAAGCAGTTACTCCCACGACCTATGGACAACTAAGTAAACACCAAGTTGCCTAACTTAACGAAATGCAGCTTTTGTTTGATTTTTTTTCATTTCAAATTTAGCTACTGATGGTAACTTCCCCTGTATCAGGAGCATCTCTTTTATGAAAAGGAATAAGCACATTCCCTGTTCTTTTTAAAGTTCAGAAAATTTATGCACAAACTAAGACAGCTGGAGCTGGATTCCAGAATGCCCTTGTCACATGGAACTTGTCTTCCCCACCCTACGCAGGGCTTTAACATGCACCAGCCACTGGACTGCAAGGCATGCTTTTCTATTTCTGCCAGGGCTCGGTCAACATGTTTGCAGGAATTGGACCATCAGACCAAGTACTTATGGATTAAAAAAACAGGGGAACGAGGCTCTATTTTCTGATCTGACTCCTGAATTCCTAGTTGCAGTGTCTGCACTGTTTGTTAATAACAAGAATATCCACAGTTATATCAGATACTAATTAACAAGGTGATAATAAATATAATTTTTCAGGCTCTAATTCAATATAATTTCCTTATGTGGTTGTTTTTGTCTGCTCTAATTGTGCCTGTGCTTTTTTCACTTCAGTGTTCTGCCCTTGTGGTTAAACTGAATAACTTTCAGAAGAGGGATCCAAAGTATTGTAAAATGCAAACTGAAAAACTGGAAACAAAAAATTGAAAAAGAAAAACTTAGTCTTGTTTATTTTATGGTAAACAGAACACAATACACAACATTACTTCATAAATTTGCATTGTTTTTTACAGAAATATGATTTGATGTGATTTGGACAAATGACTACTTTTTGTGAAATATTAAAAGACTCAAGAATATACTTGAGGGCATTAATTTCAACAGGAAATAGTCAAGTATCAGACTTGTATTAGCACTCCTTCAGTTGAATACATGGAACAATAAATGCAGAAACTAAGGCATCTAGCAGATGGGTACGGTGTGGAAAGTGCTTAAAACCAAGTCACGATGCATATTTCATCGAGGCTTTTTCTATTTGTGCCTTTCTCCAAATGATATTATCTTTAGAGAAGAAATCTCATGCTTTCCTTTGTCATTTAAACCTCTATGACCCTGTTCTATCCTTAGGTAAAAAGAATATAAGGAAAATTGGAGGAACATGAATTGAGTGTCAGAAAGAAATCCTTCCATTGCAAGGTGAACTAGCCTGAACATGCAAAAGAGACACTCTATGGTGTGATATAATTAAAAAGAAAACTCTTTCCAGATCCAGCTGCATTTCTCTATACTTTTAAAGCCTAAATTCAATCTTTATCCCTAAATTTCCTTTTTTTAAATTTAATTCAAGCTGCAGGTACATTCAAGCTTCAGTACATTAATATAGGTTACTTCAGTCTGAGAAAAACATTTTTGAATGGCTGCGAGACAAGGAAATTGAACAGTCAGACATATTATGATAATGTTGAAGAGCCAGAGCCTGACCACACAGACTTTAAACTAGAGCATGGGTAATACAATTTTTTTTTTTACAAATTTCATTAACTAGCAGGAGAAAAATTAATTCAATTCCTGCCAGTCAGCATTCTTAAGAGTCCCATTATTAATGAATGTTTGCCATGGATGTGAAGCCTTCATCCTTTAGGATAATTTATGTAGTTTGGGAAGGAACAGGAAGACCTTGTCAGCCTTACCAAAGACCTTTGAGCTCATTTTTTGACATCTTAACCAGTCAGTGTGTATGACAGCATGTGGAAAAATGTCAGACACAATTTATTTATAAGATGAAGAGACAGATCACCTAAAAAACCACACTAAAATTACTTAAAATATTTAGTGGAGAGATTAAATCTTATTCTATTGTTTTTTGGTTGGTTTTTTTTTTTCTATTCCCCTTCTTGATTATTGTTATTTTATTTTGCTCTTCTTTAGGCAAATATTTCAACACGTCCCATGTGTTCACATCCAACCTTGGTGTTGCTTTCCTGTTTTACACTTGAATCCTCCCCCTAGTTATTTTAGGATGCTGCCTACTAAGGAACTGAGTAGAAAGACTTGGGGGCAACAAAATATTTTTAATCTTGCCACTCTGTTACCCTTGCATTTCTTACTTAATCATTATAATTTTACCTAATTACTAACTGATCACTTTTTACTTCCACCTCATCTTTACACTTTTTCTTCCTCTCTTATACTAAATGTCTCATTTTTTCCCATTTTATAACAAAAAAAAGCTTGATAAGTTTGCAACCATTTTACTATGTTTGGTTTAGAACATCCTTGTCTTGTCTGCTCTCTAGCTACATGCTCTTGAGAAAATGTCAATGAAGGACTGGCAATAGTATTGTATTTGTAATGTAGACACAACCTCTACTGTCCCTTTTCATAAGTATTTCCCACAATGTACATGCTTTTCTTTTCCCCCTACATTTTCTCCTCCTTTATCTTCACAGAAAACAGGACTGCTGTCTTTTTCCATCACATATTTGTCACTCTTTTCCAGATTTCCCTGTTTGGGGTCTTCCCAGACATAACCAGTGCTTACCTGTTTCTTCCAGATTCACACTGTGTCTTCTTGCTTTTGCTAAAGGCATGGTACTGCACTTGGTCTCTCAGCAAATCCTATGCTCTATCTCTAGATTTTACTGCAAACACCTAAGGGCAGATGAGAGGAGAAGCATCACTAATCATATACTGTTTCATATTATGCAGGTATGGGAAACCTGTTAAGCTGCAGGCAGTGTGCACAGGCAACGGAGAATCTGTTAATGACATCTCCCCACAGGTGTCTAAGAGCTGCCCGTGAACAGAAGAGGAGAGAGGAGTGGACACACAACTGAGAAAAAGCCTTAAGAACTGAGCTTGCTTCCCAAAAATGTAGTCAAGAAATGATTTGTGGGGAACTATGAGCAGAAAATTCAAAGTGAATAATTCACTGCTGAATTCACTCTTCTGGTTTGTCTTACTGCTTGTAGCCTTTTATGTTATGACTTGAATTTATTAGTTTCTGACTTTTTAGTTGTTGTTCAATTTGTTCTCAATGTATTGTACCATATTTCACTGTACTTATTTGAGATGCGATTTGTGCTACATTGGTTGTGATCACTCGTCACTGTTAATTATAGGTGTTCAGAAAATGAACAAACCAAAGAAGCCACAAGCTTTAAAAATCTTATCATCACACAGATTAAAGAAAATTCACATTTAAGCACAATAGAGGAATGTTAAAGACTTTCTTCTCATATAAAAACATTTTGATCACTGTATAATAACTATACCACTGTATGATTTATTGGTTAGGTAAACTGTATACCTGTATTCACTTAACTCTGGTATACATCCAATTATGATGTTAGATATAAAAGCTAAGATTCTTATCACCTAGGTTCAGCCTTCCAAAGAAGGCAAATAGTCTGAGCCACTCATCTAAGCTCTCTCTATCCTGAATAGAGTGAAAAAACAAATGATTTATCCCAAAGATGTTACACATCTGTCTTACGATGAAATTAACAGCTCTCTGAAAACTGCAATTTATTTCCATTAAAGGAACTCTATATAAAAGCTGACATTTAAAGCATGCAGTTGAACTCCTATTCAGCTCATTTAATTCTGTTTCAGGTGACCCACTTCTAAGAGAGCAGAGGGTCAGCGTATATAAAATTAATTGTTTATTAATAATTCAGAAGATTTGTATCCGTGTTTTTACAGTTCTAACTTTAAACAGATCAAAGATTTCACAAATTGAAGGTCCTATGATTTGCTGAAAGACAAGGAGCATTGGGAAAGACGTGTTAAAAGTAGAGACAGTCTGTTCTGGAAAGAACATGATGGCTCAGACACTGCAGATCATAGAATCATAGTTTGGGTTGGAAGGGACCATTAAAGGTCTTCTAGTCCAACATCCCCTGCAATAAACAGGGACATCTTCAAGTAGATCAGCTTGCTCAGAGCCCTGTCCAACCTGACCTTGAATGTTTTCAGGGATGGCATATCCACCACCTCTCTGGGCAACCTGTTCCAGAGTCTCACCACCCTCATAATAAAAAATTTCTTCCTTATATCTAGCCTAAATCTACCCTCCTTTGGTTTAAAACTATTACTCCTTGTCCTAGTACAACAGTCCCTACTAAAAAGTTTGTCTCCATCTTTCTTATAAGCCCCCTTTAAATACTGAAAGGCCACAATAAGGTCTACAAGGAGCCTTCTCTTCTCCAGGCTGAACAACCCCAACTCTCTCAGCCTGTCCTCACAGGAAAGATGTTCCATCTCCTGATCATTTTTGTGGCCCTCCTCTGGACGCACTACAACAGGTTCATATCCTTCTTATGTTGGAGGCTACAAAGCTGGACACAGTACTCCAGGTGGGGTCTCATGAAAGCACAACAGAGAGACAGAATCAACTCCCTCGACCTGCTGGCCATGCTTCTTTTGATACAGCCTGGGATATGGTTGATTTTCTGGGCTGCAAGCGCACATTGTCGGCTCATGTTCAGCTTTTCATCCACCAGTACCTGCAAGTCCTTCTCAGCAGGTCTAGTCTCAGTCCCTTCATCCCCCAGCCTGTATTAATATTGAGGCTTGCCCTGACCCACGTGCAGGACCCTGCACTTGTTCTTGTTGCACTTCATGAGGTTCACACAGGCCCACCTCTCTAGCCTGTCCAGGTCCCTCTGGATGGCTTTCCATCCCTCAGGCATGTCAGCCATACCACCCAGACTGGTGTCATCTGAAAACCTGCTGAGGGTGAATTTTATCCCAAAGATCAAGTCTATGTCATTGATGAAAATATTAAACAGTACTGGTCCCAATACAGACCCCTGAGGGACACCACTTGTCACCGGTCTCCATCTGGACATTGAGCCATTGACCACTGCCCTCTGGATGTGACCGTCTAACCAATTCCTCATCCACCAAACAGTCCACTCATCAAATCCATATCTTTCCAATTTAGAGAGAAAGATGTTATGGGGGACCATGTCAAAGGTCTTAGAAAAGTCCAGATAGACAACATCCGCAGCTCTTCTCTTGTCCACTGATGTAGTCACTCCACCACAGAAAACCATCAGGTTGGTCAGGCAGGACTTGCCCCTGGCGAAGCCATGATGCTGTCTCAAATCACCTCTGTGTCCTCCATGTGCCTTAGCACAGCTTCTAGGAGGATCTGTTCCATGATCTTCCCAGGCACAGAGGTGAGGTTGACAGGTCGGTACTTCCCAAGATCCTCCTTTCTACCCTTTTAAAAAATGGGTGCAAGTTTCCCTTTTTCCAGTCACTAGGGACTCCATCTGACTGCTGTGACTTTTCAGATACCACAGGGAGTGTCTTAGCAAATAGATCAGCCAATTCCCTCAGGACTCAAGGCCAGGTTGGATGGGGCTTTGAGTAACCTGGTCTAGTGGAAGGTGTCCCCATGGAGGGGCAGTTGGAATTAGGTGATCTTTAAGGTCCCTTCCAACCCAAACCATTCGATGATTCAATGATTCTATGACTCTGGAATGCAACTTGTGAGGTCCCATAGATTTCTTTACGTTCAGGTTCCTCAGGTAGTCATGAACCTGATCTTCTCTTACAGACTTTGCTCGCAGTCCCCATCTTGTGGTCCATCCACTTGAGAGGTGTGGGAAGAGAGGTTGTCAGTGAAGAAGGAGGAAAAAAAGTTGTTGACTACTTCAGCCTTCTCCTCCTCTGTTGTTACCAGTTTGCCAGTCTTGCTCATCAGGGGGAGTGTGCTTTCTTTGACCTTCCTTTTCTGGCTGACATACCTGTAGAAGCCCTTCTTATTATTCTTTGCATCCTTTATCAAGTTCAGCTCCAGCTGCACCTTGGCCTTCCTGATCCCATCCCTACACATCTGGGCAGCATCCCTATACTCTTCCCAGGATACCTGTCCCTGCTTCCACTGCCTGTGCTTTTCCTTCTTGCCCTTTAGTTTGATCAACAGGTCTCAACTCAACCATGCCATTCACTTGCCTTCCTTCCCTGATGTCTTACACCTGGCGTTCGAGAGCTCTTGTGCTCTATGGAAAGCATCCTTAAAGATCTGCCAGCTCTGTTCTTCTCCCTTGTCCCTGAGGATAGTTTCCCAGGGGTCCCTATTGTTTAACTCCTTGAAAAGATGGAAGTTTGCTTTCCTAAAATTCAGTGTCCGGACTTTACTTTTTGCCTGACCCATATCCTTCAGGACTGTGGACTCCACTAGTGCATGTTCACTGCAGCCCAGGCTGCCTCCAATCTTGATGTCACTGATAAACTCACTCACATTGGTGACCAACAGGTGCAGTATTGCATACCCCCTCTGGTAGGAGTGTCTATTACCTGGCTTAAGAAGTTATCCTCGATGCACTCCAGGAGCCTCCTGAATTGCCTACAGCTTGCTGTGCTGCTTTTCCAGCAGATGTCGGGGTGATTGAAGCCCCTCAACAGGACTAGAGCCTGTGAGTGTGATACCTCCTGTAGCTGGAGTAAAAAGGCTTCATCAATAGGCTCCCCTTGATCAGGCTGCCTCTAGTAGACATCAACAACAAGGTTCCCTTTGTTGTCTCAGTCTCTAATTCTTACCCATAAACTTTCAGTCTGCTTGTGGATATTCTTCAGAGACAGCTCTTCACACTCTATCCATATCACCAAGTTTCAGTAATGGCAACTAGGTCACAGCTTTCTAGCAGCACAGTGCCTTCCAGCTCCTCCTGTTAGTTGCCCATGCTGTGTGCATTGGTGTGGAGGCTGGGCTGTTGGCCATGCCAGCTTTCTAGAGGAATACCTCTTAATTCCTTTGAGGTATTTCGCTGTTTTATCCCTCTTGGCTCCTGCTACTTCAGGAGCCCCTGGCTTATCTCTGTAAGACTTCAAGTGTGCTGCAGTGTAGCCAGCAGATCTCAAAGCAACAGGCTGTGGGTTCTTGCTAGCACCCCGTCCCTCTAACCTTGGCTTGTCATGCCACAGCTTGTCATGGGCAAGCCTGATATTATCCCTCTCCTCCTTCAAGCCTAGTTTAAAGCTGTGCCAAGGAGCTTGTGAGCAAAAACCCTCTTCCCCCTTTCAGAAGGGTGAATCCCATCTGACTCCAGCAGGTGTGATGCTGTGTAAGCTATCCCATTATCAAAAACCCCAAAATTGCGACACTAGCCACAGAGCCACATATTAATAGACTGGGCCTGTCTGTTTCTTCCAGTGTTGCTGCCTGCAGCTGTAAGGAGAAAGTAAAAAAAACCCTGTACTGCCAGATTCCCTTACCAACTGTCCCAAGGTCCTGAAGTCTCTTTTGCAGCTATGCAGAAGCTAGTCTCTTTTGGACTATGCGTTGTGGCTTTGTCACCACCCACATGGAGGAGCAGTAATAGGTAATAGTCCAAGGGCCGTACTGGATTAGGAAATTTCCTAGTGATGTCGCTGACCTGGGCCCCAGGGAGGCAGCATGCTTCCTTAAGAGCAGTGTCAGTCCAGCATATTGGACCCCCTGCTTCCCTCAGAAGGAAAGCCATCTTTCCTCCTCACGGAGGTGGTTGTGATACTGGGGGTAGACCTTTCTGATCTTGGCAACACCTCTGGTGAAGATGGACCATCATCCACATCATCCACTGACTGGCCTTCCACATCCAGAGCCTCATACCTGTTGTATAGAGGCACCTGGGAAAGCGGGGTGGGCAAGGAGGGGGTTCACCTGCTGCCCCCAGCAGGGACTTGCCTCCACTCACTCATGTTCTTTAAGGTGCTGCCTTCAAACTCTCGGGGGGGGGGGGGAATACATTATCCCCTTGATCTTGTTTTTTTTTTTTTTTTTCCTGGTGTCTGTTTCTGCTTCTGTCTCAGGGAGGACAAAATATGGCTCCACCAGCCTCTCTCTTTCTCAGAATCTCTAATACTCCTTAGCCTTTCTGCTTCCTCTTGTAGCTTTGCCACCAGGCTGAGCAGATCGTCTATGTGGTCATACCTCACACAACTGTTCTAGCTACTGCCATCCACTGCCAGCGAAAGGCTCTGGAATGCCTTGAGGCCCAAGACCTGGATGGCTGCATGTTTTCATGTGAGCTCTCTCTGGTTTGCCACATCCATTTTGCTGAGTGCAGAGGGCAATAATCCACATTAAGGTTGGATTTCTTTTACCATTCAAACTAAAATGATTATGGAAAAGAAATGCTTCTTTAGGCAAAAGAGGCATTTCTGGAGTAAGCTTTATTAATTCTTTTCAGGGGGTTTGTTTTGTTTTGTTTTGTTTTTTAAGTTTATTGTGAACTAAAACAGAGGATTTAATGTTTTTACCTATTTAATAGAACAGCTACAGAATTTAATTTTACTAGCTGATTAACAGTTACCCAGTCATACATTTAATTCCAGAGATAGCATTGGAAAACCAGAGCAGTATATTCTGGAGTGATATGAAGCTTCAAGAACGTCCAAAAGGCACTTTAAGAACTGACCTCAAATAATATTTTCTTTGATTGTTTGCTTGCTGGCAGTCTGTGTGTGGAAATAGCAGAGTCCTGTGGTACTCCTATAAAGACTGCAGCAATGTAAGAAGTTTGTAAAGAGTTACATCTAGAGCAAATATCAGATGGGTATATATAGCAAGAAATCTATTTTTGTTTTCTTTCCTTTTTTCTCTTTTCTTTGAAAGTATAGGCGAGCAGTTTGTGCTCAACAATGTGTATTTCTGTATCTTAAAAGAAATATGTAAGTAACATAAAGTAAAATTTAAATAGTGAACAAATTATAACTGGCATTTAAATTCAGTACATGCACAAGCATAATATATAACTATCAAAAACAATGTTTCCTAATTACCCAGGAGTCCAGAGTGGACTGTTTACTTAATTTACTTTTAATCACTTTATTTTGTATTTTCTCAGCTGTATATGCAAATGACATACACAATGTCACCTCTGGAATAGATGTGGGTGAAAGAAGGAAAACTATTGATTGATCTTTAGCCAGAATTGATTCCCCCAAAGCAGTAGGCTTTAATTTGAGTCTATACAGAGTAATAAAATGAAACTGCACATGAGTACTCAGTCCTGGTGTTTTCACATGCAGATGGAAATCATAAAAAGCAAGCTGAATCCTTTTGACTATGGTTATACAGTTCTGAAATAAATGCAAAGCCTGGGGCTAGATTAATAAAAAGATAGAAGTATACTGAGTATATTTAAAATAAGAAAAAAATCTACAATGATGCAAAAGAAAAATCTTTCTAAAATGTTACAACTTGAAAAAACAAAACAAAACAAAACAAAGATAAAACTTCTTACCAACATGCAGCACATCCACATTATTAGAAAAGAAAGAATTCATCTGATTGGTAATTTCAGAAATAACTACCCAAATACAGAAAAAAGTAGTTTATGTATATATGATAAATATATTTATTGCAGAAACTTGGTGCCTTATCCTAAGGAGAACCTAGTTTATTTCATTTAGTATAAAAAGAAAAATTTCATCGCTTTTTCTGCCTTTCTGTTTCTTGCTTCACTTAGGAATGAAACTATTTGAATAGCACAGAGCCTAATTGATCCTGCATATCCTTGGGGAATATCAGTAACGTTTAAATTTTTTCTGTTGAATATGTGCAGGAAAAAGACTGTATAAGTCAAGACAAATGAGTTCTACTGGTGAAAAAAAATGTGTTATGATGAAGATTACAATGATCAATTACTTTTCTTATTGTGATGTAAATATAACTAACACCCCCCTCCCCCAGTATACTTAGAAACCCACATTCATATCATATTCTTATTTTGGACCACACTTAGGCATGTGTTAAGTCAAAATGAAATTACACCATGGCTTTAATGTTAACCATGAGTTATCTCCAGAATAATGACTTTATTACAGCTTTGTATGTATTTACTTTTCTTCCAGGAAATTTATTTTTTTGAAAGATAAAAAAAAAAAAAAAAGGTGGTTTAATCCCTGATTAAAAAATTTTATTAATATAGTTTAGCTGAACATAGCCTCAGAGAGGCCAGTAACAGAGAGCTAACTGAAGTCATGCAGAAAAATATGTATTAAACTGTGATGAAAAGCTTTAGATGAGCCAAGCTCAGTAATGTCGGTTTCCATCATTGACAGGATTTTAAATTCATATGTAAGTGGTCAAAACCTGACTAGATGCTCATAATGAGATTTAACTATTTTCAGATGTATTTTAGCTGAAGGGAAATATTATGAAAGAATGAAGACTTTTTCCTAAAGAAAAGTTTGACAACCTACAACTTGGCCACATTTAGTATGTTTCACTGTTAAGAAACAGAGAAACAGTTTAGTAAACTACCAATTACTTAACATAGATTTGAAAATATCAGCTGGACTCACCTTGAAATTTGCTAGGAAATATGTGGGAAATAAGAAAATGGTACATACCATAGGAAGGAGTAACACTGCTGGTAGGGTCCTTGGGTTTATAGTAGACAGAAAACTATGTAACCTTGGTGTGAGCAGTCTGGAACTGCAATAAAGAGGACAGTGCAGCATAGGTGGTAGATAGCTTGTCATTTTACTTAATGGTACCAAAATCATAATCTGTGGAATGCATTCAGCAACACTTGAAACACATCAGGAGACCAGACTAAAACAAGCTTAATTGTCATCCAGTGAAACGATCATGATTTGCCAAGGAAAGAAGAGACTAATGAGTTGTGTTTTATACATATAAATGCACATAGATGTGTGTCTTCATTTCTGTATGTATATGTGTGCACGTGTGCATGAATATATCTCTGTCAGAGGGAAATGTGACAAGCCAAACACCACAAATCCATCTCTGAACTGTCTTGCGCATTGTGTCTTTAGCTTGCCTATAAAAAAGGAGAGAATTTAATTCCGACAGTCTTCTTAGATGGTTTTTCAATTCTGGTTTGTTTTTTTTTTTTTTTATCAGAAGATGATGGCCTCACTGCTAAAAATAAAAAGAGGACTGTCAGATATCTCAGCATGCTTTTTGACTTCATTGATTTCAAGACTAGTTGACATAATGAGTTCTTTGACATGGAGCTCACTTAAAGCAGATTGTATCACTCTAAATAATTTTTTTGCTTATTTATTCAAAAAAAATCCAGTTATATTTTTATTCCCTGTAGTAAAAAAATGTATTAAAGAGGAGCTGACTGAACTTATCCCCTCAGTCAAGTTAAGACGTTTCATAACCTAAAGAATGTTGCATGGATACAAAGAGCTCCACTTTGGAATGAAGTTGTTCTGTTCAATGTCCTGCCAATGGCAAATGGCTGATCATGTAGTAAATGTGGATGATTTGGAAATATTCCCAATACAGCAAGAAAATAAACAATTTGGATAGCAGAGAAGAAATATTTTTAAACATATTAAGCTCTTACGTAAGCAGATAGAAACTGAAAAATACAGAGAGAAAGGTAAGAGAACTGTGAGTCATTACATGTAAGAATTCAGTATGAATCAAACCGGTGCTGGAGTTTGTGCATTTTTATGGTAAGTTCATTGCGGGAACTTCATTTGATTGAGTTTTTAGAACTCAGATAGGTGAATAAAATGATCCTGAAAGTCCCTAAAAATGTCAATATAACAATGAATTTAATCTTAAATTGAACAGTTAGAAAAAGCAGGAGGGCAAGTCTAGAACACTTTGGTGGAAAAGATTTGAAGTTACATGCCTCTCCTGTCATGAGGCTTTTTGTCTCATTTTTTAATTATTAGATGTTGCACATTCCTAATGATAAAATGTAGACTGTACAATTGGACAATTTTAAACGAGAAATTAATAAGAACAATGATCTACCTTATATTCATTTTCTCATTTGTATGGGGTATTATGTATTTCAAGTCATAAAAGTTGTAAAGCAGAACTATGTTTACAAATATATTTAAAATGGAGACATAATCTTAAATCATGAATTATTACTCTCTACAAAATAATTAGTCTTGACTAATCAAAATCTAAATTCTTTGAAATGTACAACATTTTGTTTTAAAATAGAGAAAAATTCTCAGACTTCTTAAAATATAAGAAAAAGAACACTTGAACAACACAGTTATTTCTTCTAAATATCTGAATTAGAGTAAACTGAAAACTGACTTTTCTTTCATCTATTGGAGAAAAACACAGTAGAATTTTGACACATCCCTTTTTTATGTAAATATATTTACATTTATATATAGCAATAGACTTATGTGGATGTGCCTGTTGCCACATATAATGCTGTGGTAATAATATGGTTTATTTTTACTGAAAAGATCTCATCTTTTTTCACAGCAATATCGTATCAATGTCAGTGGGATGGTAGGGATGATAGTCATAATTTACCTTACCTGGTGTCCTCTTCTAAGGACCAGAGGGACCTTGACAAGCTTGAGAAGTGGTCCCATGTGAACCTCACAAAGTTCAACAAGGCCAAGGTCCTGCACCTGGCTTGGTGCAATCCCCAATATCAGTACAGACTGGGGGATGAAGGGATTGAGATTAACCATGTGGAGGATTTAGAGATATTGGTAGATGAAAAAATTATATATGAGAAGACAATATGAGCTTGCAGCCCAAAAAGCCAATCGTATCCTGGGTTGCATAAAGTGTGGCCAGCAGGTCAAGGAAGGTGATTCTCGCCCTCTACTCTGCTCTTGTGGGACCCCACTTGGAGTATTGCATCCAGCTCAAGGAACCACAGTACAAGACATGAAATTGTTAGAGTGGGTCCAGAGGAGGGCCACAAAAATGATTAGAGGTCTGGAGCACCTCTTCTATGGAGACAGGCGGAGAGGAGAGAGTTGGGATTGTAAGAAGAGAAAGCTTTGGGGAAGTCTTACTGTGTTTTTTCAGTATTTAAAGTGGGCTTATAAGAAAGATGGAGAGATACTTTTTTACCAAGGTCTGTGATAGGACAAGGTTTTAAATTAAAAGATGTATATTGACATTTAGATATATGGAAGACATTCTTTACTATGAGGGTAGAGAGACACTAGAACAGGTTTCCCAGATTGGTTGTGGATGCTCCGTCATTGGAAGTTTTCAAGGTCAGGTTTGATGAGGCTTTGAGCAACCTTATATAGTGAAAGATGTCCCTGCTCGTGGCAGGGGATTGGTCCTTTGCAACCCAAACCATTCTATGAATCTGTCATTTTAACTTTAGCATTTCCCATGCCATAGTAAGCATTCTTGTTATTATTTTCTACAACATTTTTTTCCTAAAGCAGGCGTATTTTATTACATAACTTGCTGGTCAAGGTAATACTTATAAACTCTTATGACATTTTAAAAAAATGCACAGATGTTCCATGGCTTGTGTACAACTGTTGCACCTGTATCGTTAAAATAACCTATATCACATAGTGCCTTTTGTCTGACAAATCTTATTCAGATAGAATATGAGTATCTCCAATCCAGCTGATTTATGCACTTGTCAATATCAGTGCTCATCTTCAGTCCCCTGCTGAACATATTTACCATGAATGTAATATTTGTGATTCAAAACTAATTTTTTAAAATTCTATTATTTAGTTTCTAAGATGGTATATTAATAGATTAAGTGATGCTTTGTGTCTTCAGTCTAGTAGGTGTATTCTGTCTTATTGCTCCCTTGCTGACAGCTGCAGCAAGCCTGGCAAGCAATTACAGAGCACATTTAATGAAAATAATTATCAGGAGTTGTAGACATGCAGTATCTGATGGGGCAGCAGCATGAATGCTCAGTCTGGGATTCCCTGGCATACGCAAGATCTGCTACTTCCAAACTGTTTTTTGTACTTGAAAAAAAAAAAAAATCTAATTTTACATATATTCAGTAAATATTTTTTTCTAGTTATCCTCAGTTTCTATATTCATCTGCACTGACTCTGCCTTGTACCAGTTTACAAATTCACTCCTCTCTTAGATTGACTTTTTTTCTCTAGGTTTTCAAGGACAATAGAGAAGGTTTTTTTGAAATATTTATTTTTAGCCAGAGATCTGGATTAGGAATAAGTGCAATGGAGTCACAGAACTATACCTCTTTGTGCACCCAAGAGACATGCTGCTCTGGCAGTTGCTCAAGGTTGTATAGTAAATGAGGTTACTTTTTACAATCACTCTCATCTTTGCCTACTCATTGCTGTAGAAATTAGAAAGTCAATAATGAATGAGGCAGAGAATTGTGGGAACAGAAAAGCTGTCATGGCAACATTGGAAATTCAAACAGGCATGACTCGTATATAAAGAATCAAACACAAAAGTTCTCACACAGAACTTTTTGCTCATGGGCTGTCAAGCTGATCTGTACGTGTTAAGCAAATACAACAAACTCCAGTATTATTAAGCTGCTGCTTCTATGTGTTCATACTAACTCTCTATAATCAGTTTGATTCATTATATTAATGTTATATATTACTATACTGCTCATTGCTTTGTACAACAGTGCCTGCAACTTGTAGATATCTAGCAGGGTAAGCTTCAAGATGCCCAGAAACAGGATAGCTTTTTGCACAAAATATACATCAGTAGATTTCCTGCTAAAAGCAGTTTATCACACGAGTGGTAAAGCCGATTGTATCAGCTTCAAATCTCTCAAAAGATATGTATTTTTCATTACATACTAAACATTGTTTGACTGGAATGAAAAATGTTAAACACTTGTATTTAACTGAAATTGCAGTGAAGCCCACCCATAATGTCAATATTTGTTGTGCTTGGGTAATTTCCTGCTATAAAGCGGATTTCTTATTTACAGGAAATGTCCATTTTTCACCTTTCACACTGAAGATCTTTAGTGTAGTAAAACCTTTGAAAACCTGTTACAGCCTTGGATTTGCAAGTTTGAGAAAATTATATCCATTCTATAGCTTTTGTATGCCACAGTTCCTGGCTTTATAGAATTGTGTGTTTCCAAGAACAATGTATCAAACCTGGTTCATTTGGGTTGTGTTTCCTAGTTACCTTATACATATAATGATATCCTGGCCTTCAGAACTAACAGAATAATGTTCAGTGCTGAATGCTTAGGAAAAAATATTGCCTACCTATTATCTTGGAGACGACGAAGTTGTTGATTCAGGTATAACTAACTTATAGCGGCCTCAAAGGAAATGTCTGCACAAATCACCTAGATGTCATTTTAGCTCATATTAGATTTTAGCTTTAAAACACCTCATTTAAAGAATGTTAGCTGAATAGCTGTGCTAGTCCAGGGATTAGCAAGACTGAAAACTTTCTAGATACAGGATAAAAATACGAGCAATTTGCCATGCTCAGTGTTGCGTTTGATCATACATTAATTACATAGGGTACTGTCCTGGTTACGTCTTTATGCATTTCAATTTAATGAATAATGGTCAAAAAACTTTCTGTAAAGTGTACCATGTAATGGGTCTCTGTAGACCTGTGTGCAGTGTGACGATATCTTTTATGTTTCTTTACTTCAGGCATTAGAAAGAACTGAACTGAGTTGTTTGCACTAGTAGCGGATTCCCCATTAGAATTGTGTTAGAGAAACTGTGTGTCTGCTGGGTAATTCAGACATCATTTTAGTGGCCAGGAAGTGGTCCAGGAGGACAGCTTTCCAACATCTGTGAAGCTGGCAAAATCAAAGCTTTTATTAGTCCAAGATTTTCACTGGGGGAATGAGTAGATGTTGGCACTGTTTGCCTTTTCTTTGTCATTACAAAAAAAATGTGCTATGTACCTCATCTGGCTATTGACTGATTGGTAGAGGAGAGCTGTGAGAAAGAAGAAAAAAAAAAAAAATATTCAGAGATTCCGGTGAGGAGACAAGATTTTCCAGTTCTAAAGGCATTGCTGTTAAAAACATATTGCCAACACACAACACTTTGGGGTCAAGGGAGCAGTTCCAAAACAAATCTGTCTCTCTCTCTGCTTCTCTTTATTTATATGAGAGATTCAGTGATAGCTGGTGACAACAGCAGTACAGGGTCACTGTGTCTGCCATGATCTCTGCGAAAGGCCTTCAAAGCCTCCTTGAGCAAAACATTTCTTTTCCGTATATTTATTTTACTTTTGATGGGTTTATCCTGTTCCTATAGAAAATATTTATAATTATATAAGCTTTTGCATGTTTTCAAAGTCATATTTATTTCCTCATGCATGTCTTACACATGAGGAATCTTATGTATCATATTGCACCTAATTACTTCAGCAAACATCAGTACAGTGCATTTAGAACATATTTAGAAAAAGAAGAAAGAAAAGGTTTGTGATGTTAGCTAAGTGGAAAAATACATTATACGTCATATGCCGTTGCTTTCAGACCTGGTATAAATGTCTTGGAGGTCAGGAAAACCAATTAGCAAGAGGTTAGTGTGGGGTCCCACCAAATAACTTTCTTTTAATCTTCTGTCAATGCACAATATTTTGTCAGATTATTCAATTAATCAAGTAAAAAGTAGGTTGTCTAAAACTCTAATAGTCTGGATTTTCAAGATAACAGACATGTAATTAGTCATTATTTTGTCTTTTTTTGCATCACTGTTGCACTAAACTGTTTCAATGTTAAGATAAAAACATGCAATTTAAAATTCTTAAAGACGCTTATTTATCAAGACTGACTTCAACTGCGTATACCAAATACTGAAGTCAGGAATAAGAGCTTTCTCTGACTATCAGAGATCTATTATCAATTTGTAAATTGTTGTACAACTCTTATACTCACAGATTAAGGTTTTTACATAATCTCAGTAAAGTTGAACATATGAATCATAACTGATGTTCCAAGAAAAGCATTTTTCTTATAAATAAATATTTCCTTGCCTTTTAGGAGTAGAAGAAAAAAATTCTGCACCATCATTTTTCAGCCTCATTTGTAGACATATATGACACACTAGCATTATTTTAAGGATTAATTTGACTCCCTAAGAAGATGGAAATCAACATCAACTGTATTACTTTAGTGTAGAAATGTTTCTATTGTCTTCACATTTTAAGGCAAAGCTGTATGGTAAAATCCACCTCCATTATAACATCAAATTTGGCTAATGTCTGAATTACTCCAAACTTTTCTGATCAGAGGCAGCCTGAAGCAAGACAGTGGAAATAGCTAGGATCTGCAGCTCTGGGGAATTTATGGCTATTCTGTAGCCTTTGTACAACAGTCTCTAGCTTTAAAATAAAATGGAGTTCTCACTAAAACGTTAAAAAAAAAAAGTAAGTTTGATACCACTTTCTAATGTATAGGCATGAGTTCACACTAAAACAGGACCCAGTCTCACATTTTTACATCTTATGACCTTTCATATCTCACTCACTGTAGCAGTGTCACTCTGATTTGGCACCTGGGCAGGAAAGTCACCCAATTACAAACTCATTTAGATGAGGATGTCAGCCATCAGTTAGGCAGACTGCACTGCTGGGTGACACACTTAAAGACATACTCGGCACTGAACTTCCCAGACACATCTGACCTGTTCTTACACCACATTTCATGAGATCACCTTCCTGAGGGAAGCCAACTTCAGACAACAAATAGTTCATGTTTTTAGGTGGCTGTAATTTAAGTTTAGGTATGCAAAAGGTACATCTAAACATCAAATTATGTTAGACGACATCTGAATTGTCCTGCATGGTCAAAAAGAGCAGAAAGGATGAAGAGATCATCCCTTCTTCAACTCCAAAATGAAGCGTATCGGCCTTTTGGAGTGCTTGTCTCTTGTACTAACTATTAAGGGAACTTGGATATTTAACATTCAGGTGAATAAAGCTGAGTGAAATTAATGTAGGAATAAGTAATTATGTTATACTCCCTACATATTTTTTTGCTTTTCAGAGGCAACCTGATTAATACATAACAGTTATCTGACATATATTAGCAAAAATAAATAAATACATTAATTTTGATGAGGTAGTACAAACTGGGGGAAGTGGGACATTAAAACAGAAATTTATGGCTTTCATATTCCTCCAGATTTCTTTTATAATGTAGGCATTATCACTAAAGCATTAAGCACGGTGATGGTAGACTCTGAATTCAGTCTTTCCTAAACATCACTGACACCCTTTTACTATTCAGCTATTGGTTGACTGTTTCACATTCATGCATCATTTTCACAAAACAATTTGTAATCCAGATTTTATCACAAGGGTGTGAGTATTTTGCTACTGCACACAACCCAAAGTACAAATAATCATAAGACATTATGTGAAAGTTTAAGATCACGACTGTTATATTTCATAAACTCTATAGTTTGGTATATACAGAGACAGTTAAAGTATTATGTTCTCAGTGATTTATTTTCAACTGTATTCTTCAAAAAGCAAACGTGTACACATCCTGAGGAGAAAACTCATATTATCCTGTTCCTCTGGAAAATGTTTCAGGATATTCTTCACTTATCAATGAAGACAGAGTTTATTGGGGAACTTGATAAGAGAAAAAATGGTAAAAATGGACTAATGAAGTAGTTTATCTTCATCTGTAGGAAATTTCATCTTGGATCAATTTTTTTCATACTGGCTAATCATAATTGCTTTAGCAACCCACAGTAGCTTCAGGTAGGTATTTTGATTATTTTGAAGACAAGGATGAATTAAACTGACATAAAAAATAATTGGTAAAAAAGAAAACCACAAAAACTATTTTTCTACTGGCTGGAGCTTATTAGTATTATACTGGACTATGTTTTGTTGAGTTCAAGTTAGACAGTTGCTTTCTTCTTGAGATATAGAGTCAAAGACATAAAAAGTCCATTTGATAAAAAAGAAATGTATCATAAAATTTATGTCGCAAAACATTCTTCTTGTAATCTTTCAATTTCCCAGAGGCATTACTACAATCTAGTCCTTGTTCAAATAATCAGAATAATTAAAAGCTCTATTTCTGTAAGAGTTTACAATATTGAAGAGTAAAACCTTAAGTTTTAAGCAAGTCAATGAAAATAAACTACTCTTATGGATTAATAGTTTTTAATAGATTTATATTTTATATTTAAACAAAATGTCTCATAGTGAGCTTTTGTACTTTTGAGTCTGATTCTGAGTTTTCCTGAAGAAGGGAATCTGTGTTATACAGATAAAAAAACATATCTGTATTATGCTTTTAAAAAGTTCAGTATGAAAGTCATAATGAAAGGAAAAAGAAAAAAAGGTTGTTTTTTCAAGATCTGGTCCTTGGCAGGTCTGAGTTAATAGTGTAGTTTTATCCTGGAAAGTTATCATGGGCTACTTCTGAGCCAAATTTTGTCTGAGTATTTCTGCAGTACTATATTGTTTGACCTTACTTTGATTTCTTCCACATTTCAAACCTTACGGGCAGGGAAACACTTGGAAAAGTTCCTAAACTGGAAGACGTCCAACTCAGATGTGATGTATGACTACCAGAGCCCCCAGTTCAGTTCATAGCAAATCCAAAATTTTAAGTTGCTGTTAAATACAGATTAAACTGGATTAGTTTTTCCCTGAATGGATGTGGAACATCATATATGTGGATTACACCTGAAGGCAGCTTCTGAACCTACCCTCTCTCAATTTTTACTTACTGTCATTGATGAACAACGGACTGCAAGCATCTAAGAGTACTTTTGTTTGTTCTAAAATAAATGAGAAATGCTACAGAATAGTATTGGATATTGTTTCTTGTTGCTTCTCTGATACAATTCCATCCACTTAGATCCTATTATTCTGTGCCCTTGATGGGCTTAATGTATGTGAACATGTCGTGAATGGGAGTTATTTCAAAATATTAGCTTAAATGTTGTCAACAAAATTTGTTGCAATGTAATTTTATGTTATTAGACAACTATTATATTTGTATTATATATTATACTTTTGTACAGATATTGTTTTATCTATATATTATTTATTTTATTATATAATGTTCACAGATGAAAGAAATATGAGATACATATTTAGGCAAAAAACATATGTACCCAAAACCTGAAAAGATGTTGGTCATATGAGCAATGATACTTTGTATAACTGTATATGCAGTATACAAATAGTTGCATTTCTTCATCTGCCCTATTTAAAGAACCAAGGCTATGGTTTACTGAAAGTTGAGCTGTTTATATAGCTTTCTTGATTCATGCAAAGTTAAATTGTATCTTCTCAGCTTGTCTATTTTCTCAATATACAAGCTTTCTAATATTTTTTTCCCTTTTTCTCTTAGACTTAAAGGGTTTCAAAGAATAAGATACGTGTTATGCTGGAGGACATATGGTTATTATACAATTACAATGAGTTTTGGTGAACTGACTACACTCTTTCACTGAGGCATACATCCTGAAACCATACATCCTGGAAATGATATTAACTTCTGATTTCTTTTTTTTTTTTTTTTCACTGAATTAGTCAATGAGAAAGGTACTTCAAATTTAGAGAGAAGCATGCATAACCTAACCTATATGTCTAGAAATTATTCTTCTGTGTCAGGTTTTCTTGACAAAGGTTCAAAATAAACTGCATAATTTCTTTCACAGCAAAGTGATTTCTAAGGTGACCATTACTACTTTTACTTTCTCTCCTGAAAGACAATCAAGTCTTGATCCTGTAGTACACACTTAAATTCCCAATTTGAAGTATCATGAAGTAGATCAAATTTCAAATAAAAGAACAAAAGACCAGGAATTCTGCTGAAAATATCACCATAAAAACAAAAATGTATTTTAAAAGAAAATTACTTTCTTCCAAATTTTCTACACAAAGTATTTTTCCTAAAGCACAGACTGCTGTCTTCTCCAGGAGGATTTTAAAACTTTTTGCTGTTGAAGAAGTGGTAGCAAAAGCCAGTTTCTAGTCATACTATCCACAATAGATCAGCTGGCTTTGTGAACACTAGGTTGTGAAGGACATCTCTTTTCCTTTCTAGTAAAAAGATGTACGGCATGGTACAAAACCCATGGAGAATGTAGGTGAAGTAGCAGCACCTCTGATTTTGGGTAGCTAGGGACTCTTAGCTGTTGTAACATGAGTGTTTTCAAAGTGCATTGGTCTTGCAGAGAAATCAGAAATACTGTTCTAGAAAGCAAATTCAACATAACAAACCAAACAAAATTCGACAAAATTCTTCCATCATAATTTTGGTTTTAAAGTCTTGTCATTTTTCACATCACAGACTCTTTCCTGAAACTGAGCCTTGAAGAGAGATATTCTATATTATTTACTGTGGAGACTTTATCAGTATGCTAAGAATAGTCAAATTCTGACTTTGGTTATGTCTTGGAAATCCTTCTTGATTACAAAAAATTGTTTAGGTGTTCTCTTAAGAACCATATTTAAAGAGTACTACAGTGAATCAGAGTACAGGGACATAGATAAGAACTGAGCAAAGCAAAGCTGACTGTGAGAAAAGCAGATCTAAAAGAAAAAAAGAGAAGTGTTTTCTCATTAACTGTACTGTGTTTTTAAAATTAATGTCAAATTCATATCAAGAATAGAGAAGTGAATTTCCTTGAGGAAAGGAACTGTAGACTTAAGGAAACCAGAATTATATATCTCTCTGTGTGTGTGTGTATAACTATTATTTATTTATTTATTTACAATGTACTTTTTATTTACTGCAAGCTATACGTCAATTTTTTCAACAGACCTTTTACATCCCGTTTTTCCTTCTGCTCAGCCCCCCACCCCTTCAATTCTACAAGTCAGGTTTAGTTTGCTGGCTGCCATCCTGGAAGGTTCTTTTAAATCTTACTTTCTCTCTACTAAGAGTAAGGAAAATCAATAAGATCCTTCCTCATAAATGTCTGAGTTCGCTATCATTTTAATTTTCCTGAAAGATTATTAATTTCAGAGTATTTTTCCTCCAGAAAGTTTAAATTCTAATTTTTTATAATTTTATTTCAGAACTCTTGAAACGCTCATTAAATCTGTGATCATTTCTTCTTTCATTTTCCAGATTTCATTGCTTGCCTAAGAAACTGTTCTCTCAAGGCTTATTGTTTCAGTCCTTATTACAGAGGTCTGAATGGCTGACATCTTGGAGTCCAGAAAGTGTACTCCCCAGCTAAGGATGTCAACTGCTTGTGTTTTTTTGGCAATAAAGGTAAAGTCAAGCAGAGGATGGTACTAATTGTATTCCCTCAAAACTTGGGTCCTCTGGTCCAAGGTAATTTATTTTTGGTTTTGAAGCCAAGAACAAAGATATATGTTTCAAGTGTTTGTACTGTAAAGAAACCTAAGGTAGTTAGATCTGAGATGGAGACAAAGAAATTCAGTCCAGGACAAAAAGAAACATCAAAGCACCTTTAAGGAGGAAACACCTTTAAGTTAACCCCAAAATTATATTGATCCCAGTTCCCTCACTGACGCACTTGTACACTATTTCTACCTGGTCTCAGGAGTGGGGAATTAATGATTTATGACAGGTTTATGACATGATTTATTGACCAGAATAGGTAAGGACAGAATAAAACCCAAAACAAAAACAAAACAAAACAAAAAAAAAAAAAATACCAGGGATGAGAACATATGTAAGCACACAGTCCTCATCTTGAATTGAAAGAGAAAATAAAAACTGTTCACTGGAAAACTGGGTTGGAGAGGAGGGGCTTAAAGGAAGTAAAATACCTTTTCCCCAGAATATATTGTTTATATCGACGATAAATGAAATGGGAAAGAGTAGGACATAGCATGACAGGGCAGGGTAAAAGGAAGGAAAAAGGAGAAAGGTGGGGAAAAGAGCGGGAAATGTGGACAAGAGGGGGAAAAAAGGTGGGAAAAGGAA